>CM061558.1:203489702-206389702 GCA_030864225.1 Capsicum baccatum var. pendulum | reverse complement strand
CAAGAAGTTAGTAGACTTAATCATCCTATCCACAATGACCCAAATGGTAAAAATTGCTGGCAAGACTACGGAAGACCAGTAACAAAATCCATATTAATTAACACCCATTTCTACACTAGCAGCTCAATCTCTTGAGTCAACCCACCAGGCCTCAAGTACTCTTCCTTTACTTGCTAACACACCATGCACTTAGATACAAAATTAGCCACATCCGGCTTTATATTATCTACTAATAAATTTTCTTAAGATCATGATACATTTTTGTCTAACAAGGATGAATAATTTAATGCGACTCATGATCTTTGAACAATTCCTTCTCGCAACCCATCAATATCGAGAACACATAATCTACCTTGGTACCTTAAGATACCATCCCCACCAATCTCAAAAACCATTACTCTCTGCCTAGCAACATCATTCTTGATTTGCATCAAAATAGGATCCAACACTTGTTTCTCCTTTACTTCAACACCAAGAAATGACCTTGCCACCTCTTGAACAATCACAACACCATCCTCAAAATCTAAGAGATGAACTCCAAGATTATCCAAACTATGAATATCCTTCACCAAATCTCAATTCTCCTCATCCACATGAGACCACATCCATATGGACAACCTATTAAGAGCATTAGAGACCACGTTAGATTTACTTGGATGATAGTAAGGACTCATATAATAATCCTTGAGCAAATCAAGCTATTTCATTTGCCTGAGATTCAATTCCTTCTAATTGAACACATATTGCAGGCTATTATGATCAGAATAAATATTAACATGGACCCCATACAAGTAATGCCACCAAATATTTAATGCAAGCACCACATCTAACAATTCCAAATCATGGGTCGAATAATTCTTCTCATGAACTTTCAACTGTCAAAAAGCATAAGCAACCACCTTGCTATGCGACATCAAAACACAACTCAGTCCCACCTAGGATGCATCACAAAATACAACAAACCATGAGTGCCTTCAGGCAGAGTCAAGACTGGAGCCGAAGTCAACTTATCCTTTAGCCTCTCGAAACCACCCTCAGAAGCATCAGACTATAAGAATTTCACCTTCTTCTGAGTCAACTTAGTCAATAGAGCAGAAATAAAAGAGAAACTCACCACAAACCTTTTATAGTAGTCGGGTAAACCTAAGAAGCTCTAAATGTCGATTGTAGTCGTGGGTATAGGCTATATCTTAACCACCACAACTTTCTGTGGATCCATGATGATCCCTTTACTAAAAATTACATAACCCAAATTACTCACAGTATTTAAGTAGAACTTATGCTTAGAGAATTTTTTTATATAAACGTTAATCCTTTCAGGTCTGTAACATAAGGCAGAGGTGATCAGCATATACTACACGTTCTAAGAATATACTAAAATATCATTGATAAAGACAATCACAAATAAATCCAATAACTAATGGAAAACCTAATTCATAAGACTCATAAATATTGTCGGAGCATTGGTGAAACCAAAGGACATTACTAAAAACTCAAAATGAACATACCGAGTATGGAAAGCACTCTTAGGATATCAGCTCCCTAATATTCAACTAATGGTAACCCGACCGAAGATCAATCTTAGAAAAGAACTTAACACCCTGGAGCTTATCGAATAGATCATCAATCCTTGAAAGTAGGTACTTATTCTTCACTAACCTTATTTAATTAGCAGTAATTAATACACATTCGGAGGGAACCATCCTTCTTATCTAAAATAAAATATGAGCACCCCATAAAGACATACTAGGGTGGATAAAACCCTTATCCAGAAGATCCTTCTACTACTTCTTGAGTTCTTTTAACTCGGTAGGAGCCATTCTATAAGGAGGAATAGAAATAAGGCAAGTGTTTGAAAGAACATTAATACTAAAATCAATTTCCCTATCGGGAGGAACACCAGGAAGATGATCGAGGAACACCTCAGAAAATTCACAGACCACGACGATAGTCTGCAATGAAGGACCTTTGGATCTAGAATCCTTAACATGCACTAAGTGATAGAGTTGCACTTTAGAAATCAATTTCCTTGCTCTAAGATAAGAAATAAACTTTTCTGCAGGAACTAGGGAACTATCTTCCCACATGACCACTGGCTCATTTGGAAAATGAAACTGACCTTTTGGGTTTGACAACTAAGAGATGTATCACATGAATGCAACCAATCCATCCACAAAATCATATTAAAGTATAATATGTCCAACTCTATCAGATCTACAAAGGTCTCTCTACCATAGACCAGTACCACACAACGCTATAAACTCTTTAAGAAAAAATGGAGTCACCCACAGGAATAGACACGGAAAAAGGATCTGGAATACACTCAGGATTAAAACCAAAATAGATAGCCACATAAGGGGTCACATACGAAAGAGTAGACTCGGGAGCAAGTAGGAAATATACATCACAAGAAAAGTGTTTGAGTTTACCAGCAATAATATTGGGGAAAGCCTCAGAATTTTGATGAGTGGCAAGAGAATACAGACGGTTTCGTCCAGTACCAGAGACAAAAGTAGAAGTAGCACCTTTTTGTGCGGAAGCTGATAAAGTACCAACTACAATCTATTTTCCCTAGAAGCAACATTAGAGGGAAAATCCATTTGCATATGAGCAATCTGACCACATTTAAAGCACTTATTCCTCCCTTTCTCACAAAAACTATGATGCACCTGGCCACAAAATTTACAAAGAGTATATGAAGGAGAGGACTGAGCCCCACTAGCCTTCAACTGGGCTCCTAGTGTTCTAAACCCACTATTATACTGAGAATTATGATCAGAAAATGGCTTTGGAGAAGGGGCACTAGCCATAGAGTAGGAACTAGAATGTACCCACTTCTTCTTAGACCACTCCCCATCGTCTCTACCATTTTCCTGCTGACTTCCACCCTGAGCTAAATTGTGAAACTTCTTACTCTGCCTTTCACTTATCTCCTCTTGCTTTTTGTTTTCTTGTTCCACTTGTTGCATATACACCATAAATCTAGAGATGTCGATATCCTTCTTCAATAAGGAAACCTTGCTCTGTAAGATCAACTCACGGGATAACCTACAAGCAAACTTCCTTATTCTAGCCCTTTGCAAGACACCAACTCAGGAGCATAACGTGACAACTGATGAAACTTCAAGGTATACTCCTTTACTGACTTCCCGGCTTGTTTTAAGTTCACAAACTCCTTGGTCTTTGCCTCCCTCAACTACTGAGGAACAAGCGATCAAGAAAAATACTAGAGAAATCATCCAACAAAGCAGGCTCAGCATCATCGCCCCTAGACTAGTCCCACTCTTTATACCATTGGTATGTTACATTCTTCAACTAAAAAGCATCAAACTCTATACCTTCCATATCAATGGCATGTATCACATAAAAAATCTTTTCCATTTCATTAATAAAATTTTAAGGATCTTCCTCAACTTTAGAAACAGTGAAAACATGAGGACTCAACCTCATAAATTGGCTAGTTCTAGTGGTCTCAGATGATGAGGCAACAGAAGTAATACACTTAGTCTAGAAAGCCACTAACTGGATAAGTAAATGAATCGACTATGAAAACTAAGCATTAGACACATCACCTTAAGGTGCTTGGGGAGGTATAGGGGGAACCGATAGATCCCCCTTAGGGCAATCAGAAACAATGACCCTCAATCGGGTCTGAACTTTTAGAGTTGGACGAGCTCCATCCATATTATCCTCAGATGGGATAGAAGAGTTACTACGAGCATCAAATTTTCTAGGAGGAATGATCTGAAAAGAAAACACATGGCAATTAGAGGAGATTTAAGACCTTTGACTTTAAAGCTTGAAATAGAACAACAAGAAAGAAAAACATTCCTAAGTTCTTCGTAGCCTCTCCCTTATAAGTGCGGCACACTGTACACCCATAAATGAGACTCTATGTGACACATATTTGTTTAGACTCCCAATAAAATCAAACTTACACCCTGATACTATACCAAACTTACACCCTGATACCATCTTTTTTATGACCCAAACTGAGGCCTAAACGTGATGGATATCTCAAGTCCTACGTAGACTGGAGATCACCCCGTACACCTAACCAGCCAACCACAACATTCACCAATGTGACATAAATCTAAACATATAACAAGATAGCATGTATCAAGCTTAAGGAAATTTAAAACAAGTCTATAACCGACAACCAGTTACTGGCCAACAAACCAACTAACACTGCCCAAAATCAAAAGTAATCTAATTAAATCTTTCTAAACAAATTGAATATCAATAAAATATTAGGAAATGCCACTGACTATACCCAAAAACAAGCCTAAATATGTGAGATATAATAGACCAAATCATGAAATATAGACTTTTGGTGTATGAAAGCTCACCACTTTTATTTCAACTTATGAGCTGACCCCGAATCCTAATTACTAAGCAGGAAGAGTGTAATCATGACTAGTTTCTACATCTCTTGGGGTACAACATCCGAAGACAATTAGTGGTTAGAGAATTAGCATGAAACTCAGAGATAAGTATAACATAATGTCATGATTAATATTTTAAAATCTTTCAAAACCAATGCATATACATATATACTTCATACGTCGGGATAAGGAATAAGACTTAACATGCACTTACAAACTTTAGCATGGATTGTGTAGCTCAACCGCCATAACCCACGGGCTATATGGGCCCCAACTCTCACTCCCTGGTCGGGCCCCAGTATGTGTAACCACACAAACCAAAGAATAATCTCATATATATGCACGAGGGAATCGAACCTCCCAATCATATATTACAGGGTAACTTAAGCACCCGATTATTTAATAATGTGTGGGGGACTCAAACCTCCCTAATCATGTAACAATAATGAGGGGGACTCAAACCTCCATGGTCACTTTGAGCCCCGTATCAGCAAACGTGGTTTTTAGTATCGGTCACTAGGACCTACACTTTTATGAATTGCTACACAACCCCCATTAACAAGTTTTACAAAAAGAATCCAACCCTTGAGCCCTTGGATGACCTACTTCTTGAAAACCCTAAGTATGGCTTCTTAAGAGAATTGAAAAGAGATTTTTCGAAGTGTTTTAGTGAGTTACCAAAGCTAATAGGGTCCCCAATAGGATTTTAAGTCATGGGTTACAATTGAGGTAGAGGGGAAATATCCAAAGTACTCTTAATAAAATATTAAAAAAATATCACAAGTGACTATGGGTCACTATATGAGTTGTATATACACATTATGACTCGGCACACTTATTCATAACCAAGACAGTTCGCAGGACACCTATACACTGTTGACCCTACGACTCAACTGGTACCACTCATCATGGGAACCTATGACTCATAGGGTCTAGTCATACTCAACACAAAACCCAAATGGGTGAACATTTGACAAACTACAATTTGCACCTAGTGACTTGTAACAAGTCCTTACATCTTATAGTGAGCCATTTGTACTCCGAGAAGAACTTTTCACTCAATTTTTTATTTGGTTATGATTCGATCCCAACAACTCATCATGGATATATAAGGCTCATGTCCCCAAGTATCACCCAGGATAGTAACTCAAAAACCTTTCACTGGATACCTTACGACTAAGGCCACCTGCCTATCAAAACACCCTATGACTCGTAGGGTGAGCCGTAGTACAGACAGTGAAGATTAATTATAGAATTTTTCAAGGACAAAAAATCCAGGGCATTATAACAAGTTTATATCTGTTTGATCTCTTCTAATAGATATGCCATTTATTGCAACAAGTTAGTCATATGTTGCATTATGTATATGTTTATATCTATATAATGCACTTGCTGAAATATTTGAACATAGTAATTATTTTTTGTACTAATTCATAAGTTTGAAAATTTAATAAAATAATACAATTGTCATCATTCAAAAAGATAAAAAAATCCATTAACTAAAATACTTAAAATAAAAAATTATTATCATGTTATGTTATATTTACATTTTCATTCTCATTTTCATACACAGGAACCAAAATATGATATAGTACCCCAGTAGCCAGACCTCTTACATCCTTACCATAGAGTTTTCTTTCAGAAAGGTCTTTGAAGTTGTCATTTCTATGCCGGTTCACAAACATTCGATATATGCAAGCGCATATGACCTGCACGTGGCACCGATATCATTTTTGTTATGGTCGATTTTTTGACCTTTAAAAGACTATCTATTGCTGAGCACTAGCTCTGGCAAGTATTTCATACAGTCACTTTGCTTCAATAATAGTGCCTACATGAAGGTAAAAATCCCACTCCTCAAAAACAAGTAAGTTGCAGTCATAAACATTCATGACTCCCTCATAAAGGAGGATCTCAAAAGCCAAAAAATGTTTATCCTCCAGGTTCATCATTGCAAGAATTCTCTTTCAGTGACCCAATCTATGCCATGTGAAAATGGCCTCTTATTTCAAATATAGTTAATCATATCTTCATCCCATTTGAACTCAAAAATTAACTCCTCAATTTTTTTGGGCACTGAGAGTTATTGAATGGTTATTGAGCTCCTCGTACCTATGTAATACATTATTGTAGAAGTTGAAGTCCATTATCCTATCTCCAAGATCATAAGTGTCGCTGCATTTTGTAATACCTGTGCTTTTTCTTAGCTTAAAAATCATCTCAAGGATGTTAGAACTTGATTTGAAATAATAATTCATTCTTATACATGAAGTATTTCCATAATTATCACTTCCTATCACATGGTAAATTGAATAAGCTTTCCATCGATATATAATTTACCTAAATCCGACACCCGGGCGAAGAGTTAGAGCCTTTTTAGTGAGACAGTGTTTAACCTGAGCCTTCAGCGCGTCGCAGAGATAGCTCAAATGGCGATTGTCAAATTCCAATGTTGCTCCACAATACTGGTGCATCATACCCAACTTCCAGGTCATAGACAAGGTTGTAACGCGATAGCTCTGCATCGTGCTACCATGCAATTTCCCAATTGTCAATTTTCAGTGACACGGCACGATAACGTCGCATTGCGCCAAGGTCCCAACTCGGGAAATTTTACTAAAAATTTAATGACATGTCCAGAGTTAAAAGGGTCAACTTCCTACCCCTATATAACTCCTTTAACACATGATTCAACCATTTTTCACCCAAAATATATTAGTTTCTCTCAAGTTTATCTCAAGAACAAACTAGGGTTTCCATTGGGGATTCAAATTCAGGGAGGTGTCACCATCAATCATCACAAAATCATGATCTAAGGTATGCATAGTGTTCATTCATGGACTCCTTTTTTCCATTGTCCAAGAATCCTTTTTAACTACAAGTTATGGATTTTCTTTATGTTTTCATGCTTTGTATGCTCTCTTTCATGTTGATAAATGAGGAATTGATTTATATTCCATGATTTGATGATAAATTCCATGTGGGTTTATTATTATATATAAATATTTATGAAATCTCATGACTAAAACCTTGTATGATGGAATTAGAATTGAAGCATGATGTTTAATTGTTGTATAATGTGTTTACATGTACTATGCCTGCCATATGTTTGATAAAATGCCTAGATGAACGAATATTGTCTAACTAGCATGATATCACGAAATCCTCATGTATGTACAAGTTTATGCCTATTACATGTTTGATGAAACACTCATATGAATATAGTATGTATTATGATGTTAGTCAAATCTTCAAGTAAATCATGCTATGTCAGTTTCCTTCTATCGAGTCCTGGGGGTACTTGTACCCGAAAATATTAGTTGTGTGACTAGATCCATGTCATGTTTTCACGATACTCTCAGTCAAGCTATGAACTCTTAGACTTCAGATAGTCTTATCACTCAAAAAAAATTTCCATGATCTCGTTAACTCAGTCAGTTATCAGATATCAGAAGTATTTTGTCAGTCAATGGAATTTAGTAAATTTAGTCCATGTTTAGTTCAGTAAATCATGATCAGTGTCTATTCAGATGGGAGTAGGAGTTAGCACCGAGTGAACCTAAGGATGGGAACTCACCTGTTATATGAGGGTGTGATTCTTAGAAGCAATCTTTGCGTTCTAGAACTATGTAGCCAACATAGGTTGAGACATCATAGACTATTATATGAGGGTAGATGAGGTGTCTTAACCTGTTATATGAGGGTTCCCACCATTCTCACTAGAGTTACCTGTTATATGAGGGTTACTCATATGTTGTCCTTACCAGTGGCGTGGTATTGACACCCTTCCAGTCAGGGTAGAGACTGGACCCCAGCTCAGCTACTATAGCATATATGGGGCATGTCGGTTGAATAATACTTCCCATATTTTCATATTAAAGAATCAGGACTGTCAGGCGCATTCAACTCAAATACAATACAGAACTCAAATAGTTCCACCAGATTCAGGATTGTCAAGTACAGACGCCCATGTTATCAGTATTATTCAGATATATTCTTTTATGTTATCAGTCATATAGTTACTAGTTATGTCATGTTACCAGTATCTAGACTCAGAAGTTATGCTACCATGGTATCAGTATCATATTATCACCTTGTCAGTTGTAGTTGTGTATTTTTGTATGCATTTTTACATTTATGTTAGACAGTCAGTTAGTATTGATCAAACATGCAAACCCTTGCATATAGCCTACCTCATATGTATACTCGATACATATGTACTGATGCATTCACGCTATGGTGCTTTCTTTTTATGTTATACCAAAGGTTCAGA
The DNA here is from genome assembly GCA_030864225.1 of Capsicum baccatum var. pendulum. NCBI lineage: Eukaryota > Viridiplantae > Streptophyta > Magnoliopsida > Solanales > Solanaceae > Capsicum > Capsicum baccatum. The sequence continues at coordinate 206,381,044 of CM061558.1, read as the reverse complement.
GACACGAGTTCCAGATCAGCAGTAGATTTTAGATTCAGCAGTCAGAGTAGAAGTGAGTCCTCATCCTTCGACGACATAGTGATTTTCTAGTATCTCATTGATTAGCTTATTAGTTGGAGTTAGTTAGGGACATGTCCCATCAACTCCTTCTTCAGATTCTTCAGACAGTAGAGGCTTTCAGACTAGATGCAGACTAGATACAAACTATCATATTTTAGAATTCAGTTTTGTTTTGGCTATTCTATTACCCCACACAGATGTTACGTTATTTAGTTATGTTTATGATTGAACCTTATGGCCTTTCAGTGCATGTTTCTGCATTATTATGTTATCTTATGCAGTATACAGGTACAGATATCAGTCATGGGTTAGCTTGTGGTCCTTCAGAATCATGAGCACTGTGTAGCATTTTGATTCAGCAAATCAGGTGGTTCCATATTTGAGGTGTGTTGCCCTCATGAGTCTAATAATTTTATCAGCATACTATGATTTAAGAAGATAATTTTTAAATAACTTAGTAATTTAAAATATGGAATGATACAATAGATGGTACATCTATTGCATAAGTTCTCTAAACCTATTAATAGATTATCTATCTACTGGAACTTATGCAACATATAGGTAATCTATTGCAACATATGGACCACCTATTGTAATAGACTACCCATCTGTTGTAACATATGACTTATCTATTATGTAGTTTTTCGGAACTTATGCTAATAGATTACCTAATCTACTGCAACTTATGCAGCAGATGGGTAATATGTTAAAAAATATGACTGAGAATGTAAAAAAAAATTATATTAGAAGGTTAGAATATAAAAAGTAAGATTACCACATCCTCGTACCACACCCTCATACTGGTCATTTTCTTGAGTCTTCTAAGGAAAGTGCACTCATGGTGAATGATCGTGCGGCCCTTTTGACTTTTATGTACCTTAATAGATTAACTATCCTTTTGGGATCAAACATCTTGTATATATGAACCTTTATCAGTGGTCTCTGCTCTTTAGTGGCCCCTTGTACATTGGAAGGGGCCACTTGAACTTCATTAATATTGGAATGAAAAGGAGTTGCAATTTTTCTTTTTCTTGAGAGTGTCATTCTAATTGGTTTTCTCTTTTTATTAACCTAAGGAATTTATATCTCTCACCGCTTCCTTTATAGTATGAAACCTCTCTTGGATATCAATTCCATGATAACATTAGTGGGATTATCTATTTTTTTATAAGTTCAGCATATCTATCCATGCACTTTTGCCATTTGCAAACAGAACATGAGCTTGAAGATGGACCATTGAAAGGGTTGAGTCCATCATCATCATCTTTTAGAAAATCAACTCTAGTTAGAAACATACTTTTTTCTTGAGCATCAGCAATATACTTATTATCATGCCTGGAAGTAGCATCACCAACTCTACTAGCATCACCATTTCCACCACCAAAATGATCACTATTATCACCACCAGCAGTACCCAAATCTATTGCAGCAGGTTGTTCATCAAGAACATTAATCCAATTTCTTACTTATAAAATCCACTATTGGGTCTGCTTTTGTTTAAACAATACCTAGAGTAACTAAAGAAGTCATCCCCAACTCTTTCTTAGTAGGTACAATCCATGGATGCATAGCCTATAAAAAATTAGATATTTTAAATCAAATAATAATTTACAGTAACTTGGGTAATATGTTAACAAAGAGAACTTATACAATAGATGGGTAATTTGTTCCAACAGATGGGTAATCTATTGTAATCGTTGAGTCATCTACTGCAATAGACTACCCATCTATTACATAAGTTGCAGTAGATGGGTAATTTGTTAAGTCAGGTTTAAGGAACCAAAGCAGCAAATGGGTGATTTGTTGTAATAGATGACTCAACTATTCCAACAAATTACCATATGTTGCAATAAATTACCTATTTCTTGTACTAGCTGCAGTAGATGGGTAATCTGTACAGAAAAGTTGCAATATATAGTTCATTTGTTGTAACAGCTAACTCGTCTATTGCAATGTCTTAACTTGACTAAAAATATTCTACTTGAAAGAAGACTTACTGAATCTTTAAGAAGGTTAAAGGGATCAAGGGGATTTATTTTTGGGTTGTTCTTGGCAGCCAACCACCTAAAGATCCTTGGATGAGAAACCTCATTCGAGTAATCCTTGAACTATTGTAGGAGGTGACGAATGGATTCAAATGCCTAAGCCTAAAAATGTAAGAATGATGTAAACAAAAAAAGTTAGAAAAATGTTTCAATATAAATAACTGAAAGAGTAAAGAAATAGCGATTAAATTTACCATGAAATCCCACAGAAAGTTGTACAAGCTAATCGTCTTTAAGGATAACTTTATCAATAAATACTTGACAGTCAACTTATAGCTTTCATATCCCCAAGGATAAATATTTAATTTATCCAAATCCTGAACAAGCACCAACAATTCAGGTTCAATGAACAAATTAAACTAAGCACAATTGTTCCCTATACTTCTTGGGAATCTTTTTATTTACTAGATCATCTAATGACCTTTTGGCTCTGTATCTAGGTCCAACAATTTCCATCAACTCCTCTATATTTTCATTGTCTTAATTGGTAGGTGGTCGCTTGGTCAATATCTTTCCTTTCTTTGGTGGTGTTTAAGGTGTCTTTCTTGCCTTAGACTTTTTGATCGATGTTACCTTAGGAAGAAGTTTAAGTGGATGATGACATCTCAAGCTAGTCACTATGGCAAACGCATTCATGCCAAAACAAATCAGCATGCCACAGTAGTACTTGATCATCATCTATGTACTTGATCCTGCACTTGAGAAGAACATATACCATGGTTATTTGGATGTGCACTATTGACCATAGGAAGGTCAAGAAAGTATCCAAAATAGCTGGACCTAAAAAAAACTTCAATTTTTACCTCCCTCATAATCTTCCTAAATACGTCAAAATTTCTCCCCAAGATAGATTTAACAACAAAACCACCAGTTAAATCTGCAGGGTTATCTATCAGCATCTCAACTTGAAATACGTTAATACTAAAAGTTTTGATAGGATAATGCGGGGATTTCAATCTAAATTCATGTATCATGGAATATGCATTATCATCATCATCATCATCTTTCTCATTCTTTTTCCAGATCCATCTTTTTCCTGAGCATCTCCTACCTTATTTTATTTTTCCATTTCTTCCCCACTTTATACTACCTCTTCATGTTCTTCTTTATCTTTATTTTATTCATCCTCAACTTCACCATCTTCCTCACTTTTATTTTCATCACCACTGTAATACCCTGGGAAATTTTTCGTTGAAATTTTGTGCGTAAACGTGTTGGGTTCTATCTTCTAGAATGAATTATAAATTTTCTGTGTAGAATGTCTTAGATTATGACCCACCATTACATAGAGTATCGAATAATTTTTTAATGATATATGGATCATCCAAAATGGACACCCGAGTGACGAGTTATGAATATTCCGATCGAATCATGAATAGTAGTAAACAGTAACACATGCAGGAAAAAGTACTGAGGCCTGGCCTATTTTTGCACCAACTTTAAATGATCATAACTCCTTGTACATATTAATATGGGTGGTCTACTATATATCAACGGAAAGCTCTACGAGTCCTCTTTCTAATGATATTGGTTTCATCCAATTTGTCTATTGAAGAAAAAAGTTATGGTCGATCTACTTCAGCCTACCAAAAGTGAGTTTTTGGGTTAATTTCAAACAATCATAACTACTCATACACAATGATCTGGGTGAGATACTATACATCAATGGAAATATATGAGAGTCTTCTTTCTAATGAAATTGGTTTCATCCAATTTGGATATCGGAGTAAAACGTTATGGTTGATCTACTTCAGACTATCAAAACAGTCCACCAAAGGACAGATTCGAGAATTATTTAATTTTTAGGGGCATTTTGGTTATTCCCCCTCACCCAAAATCCATCCAAACCCTATATTAAAGCCTATTAGAAGCATTATATGTTATATTTCATCAAATTCCCTCAAAAAGAAAACCCTAAGCTCCTACATCCAACTTCAAGAACCTCCAAAGTTCACCATTAATTCTGTAAATTTATTCAAGATTCCAAGTTCCTTGTTCAAGAACTCCAAGAACCATCATTCAAATTCATGATTAATATCTCAAAAATAAGTATCGATCTAAAGTTGTTCATTCAAGGTATGTGGGGGTTTTCAACAAGAACTCTCTTTTGTTCTTGTGCCCTAAAGTAATTTTCTTTACAAAGGCATGATTTTTATTTGATTTTTATGAATTTGAAGCATTAACCCATATCTTATGATGATTATTATGAAATCTTGATGTTTATGATTTTGAAAGATGAATTTACATCTGTGGTGATATAAAGCATGAATCTTAAAGGATATTTATCATGATTTTGAAATTTAGGTCGTGAATCCCCATTGGAAATCGTGTTTTCTTTAGAAAGTGTGTGTTATAAGCACGTTGATGTTGAATATTTGAGATATTTTAAATGATTTGACCTTTTGGTCTTATGGAGTTGTTTTTAACTCGAGTGTGAAAGAAATCCATAACGTGGTTGATTTTGATAGATGGGAAGCGTGATGGCTCCTGATGTATATTTATATATTACTGAAATTATTTTATTATAGATTGTCTTTGAAATGATCTGAGCTAAGTCCGGGAGAAATCTTCAGCATCGAGTGGGAGGTATAAAGCGACCTTACTTTCCTAGAACTATGTGCCCCCATAGGAGTAAAGCTGAGGCTGATTTATATAGTGATCACTAGTTTATATGCATTTGATATCGATAGTCCTACTCCGGTGGCAAGGATAGGACGGCTCTCCCCAATGTGGGTTGTACGTTGGACTCCATTTAGCTCACATGGTTTATGCCAGTTATAGGATCTCCTAGTGTGTGTCTGTTTCCTTGTGTCAATGGCGAATGGTGGAGTGATTTGAAATTAGAATTGTGAAAGTTATTCTTTCAAAAGATTTAAATGATATTTACATTACAAGAATTGATATTCTTGATGAACTGAAAGTGATTGACAAATTATATGATGACTCACATGTGTTATTATACTTATTTCATCCTCTTATGATTATGATGATTTTCTTCGGTCTATATGAGTCTTTCATACATCCTGTATTTCTTATAAATATTTATGATGATGATGTTTATACAACTGCATACACCACCATATACTCGGTTCCTTTCTATGGTACTGGCCCACATCTTTGGATGTGGGCTGCATTTTCTTAGAATGTAGGTTTAGATGCTCGATTCCAGGTTTGACAGTGATTTTTTAGGCACGCTGTTCTACATCCTCTATTGTGGTGAGTCCTCATGTTCCGAGGACGTGATGTCTGATGTTGGTTTCACAAAATTATTTACATTTGATAACTAAGTATGAGTCAGTTGGGGCATGTCTCCATGGCTCGCTAGATTTATTGATGTTCTTTGAGGCTTGTCAGACTAGTATAGATGTTGGGAGTTGACTAATAAGTTGTATTTTGTTATCTTTCTGAAATTCTTTTACTCTTGGATGATGATTACTCTGTTGATATTTGAGGGTTATTTATGGAAACCCCATTGATTTGTGTTGAACTAAATGAAAATGGCTCAAAGGGTTATCTTGGGGCTACTCATAGCCTCAAGCATCGTGTGACGCTCCAGGACCCCTTTTTGGGGTGTTACAAACTTGGTATCAGAGCCTAAGGTTTTAAGGTGTCCTAGGGAGTCTGACAAGCTGCGTTAAGTAGAGTCTTGATCATCGGTGTGTAGCGCGCCACATCTATGAACAAGAGGCTACAAGACGTTTTAGGAAAAAACATGATTCTTTCTTTCAGAAGTTTATTGTACTTAAAGTGTCTCTCTCTGCTATTGATTTGTGCTCTCTTCTTTCAGAAATATGCCTCCACATCGAGGAAGAAGAAATAATGATGGTCATCAACCTCAACCCGTTGACCTATTGAATGAAAACGTGTCTCATGCTGAATTTCGAGCAGCCTTTCAGGCCTTAGCCCAAGCTGTTACTGCAAATATTCAAGCCTACCCGGCCCCAGCTCCATAGCAGCAGGGAGGTGATTCAGCTACTGCCAGGATTCGTGACTTTATGTGGATGAATCTACCAGAATTCTTTGGGTCCAAGTCTGATGAGGATCCACGATTATTTTTAGAGGAGATGCGGAAGATTACTCAGGTAATGCATGTATCTGAGGAACATAGTGTGGACTTGGCTGCATATAGGTTGAAAGACCTCATTTATGACTGGGTTGTTGCTTAGAGGAAAGGTAGAGGTGAGGGAGTTATCCCTACGACTTGGCAAGAGTTCCAGGATGCATTCCTGGATAAGTTTTTCCTTTTAGAGATGAGAGAGGCAAAGGTAGAAGAGTTTACAAACCTGCAATAGGGCTCTATGACTGTTAGGGAGTACTGTCTAAAGTTCAATCAGTTGGCCAAGTATTCTCCTGACTTAGTAGCTGATAATCGGGCTAGTATGAGTAAGTTTGTAACTAGAGTGTCTAGTTATATGGTTAAGGAGTGTAGGTCTGCTATGCTGAATAGTGAGATGAATCTTTCTAGCATGATGACTTATGCCCAATAGACTGAGGCATATAAGATTAAGGAGAGAGATAGAATGAGAGAGTTAGATTCGAGCAGCACGGACAGGGTCAGACGAGATCACAGGGAAGGAGTCGTCCTCAGTATTAGGATCGTTCATCTATGCCAGCACTGCCATCTGCTAGTGCTCCTGTGCCTAAAGGTTGATAGGAGCAAGGTAGCAGGTCATATGCATCAAGGTCCCAGTATAGTGCAGGCAGTAAGCCAAATTGTCCCCTGTGTCCTAAGTATGGTAGGGCTCATTTGGGTGAGTGTTGGTCTGAGAAGAAGGGTTGTTTTCAGTGTGGTGACATGGGTCACAGAGTTAGAGATTGTCCACAGGATGGACAAGGGTGTCATGACTATCGCCCTCAGACCTAGACTCAAACTGTTAGTGCTCCAGTTCCAGTGACTCGCCCAGCCCCATCTCAGGCCACCTCTTCTAGCAATGCTGGTGGGCAGTGCTAGAATAGATTCTATGCTTTACAGTCCTGCCAGGAATAGGAGGACTCTCCCGATGTTGTTACTGGTATGCTTCATATATTTCAGTTTGATGTGTATGCTTTGTTGGATCCTGGATCCAGTTTCTCATATGTTACACCTTTGATTGCTGCAAATTTTGAAATGAGTCCTGCGATTACTCCTGAGCCTATCCTAGTTTCTACCCCAGTGGGTGATTCGATTGTTGCCCAGAAAGTGTATAAGAAGTGTCCTATTATCATTCTTCATAGAGTTTTGTTGGCTGATCTGATTGAGTTAGACATGGTAGATTGTGATGTGATTCTGGGTATGGACTGGCTGTATTCTTCTTATGCCTTTATTGATTATCAGACCCGAATGGTCTAGTTTTAGTTTTTGGGTGCATCCGTGTTTGAATGGTCTGGGAATTCTATGTCACCCAAAAGTCATTTTATCTCTTACCTCAAAGCTAAAAAGCTTATTTCCAAGGGGTGTATTTACCATTTGGTTAGAGTCAAAGACACTAAGTCTGAGAATCCAACTCTCCAGTCTGTTAACGTCGTCAATGAGTTTTTTGATGTCTTTCCAGATGATCTCCAAGGGATACCTCCTGATAGAGAGATAGAGTTCGGGATTGATCTTCTTCCCAATACTCAACCCATTTCTATTCCACTCTACCGTATGGCCCCTGCAGAACTTAAGGAGTTGAAAGAGAAACTCAAAGATCTACTAGATAAGGGTTTCATAAGGCCCAGTGTTTCTCCATGGGGTGTTGCTATGTTGTTTGTGAGAAAGAAAGATGGCTCTTTGTGTATGTGCATTGATTACCGCCAACTGAATAAAGTCACCGTAAAAAATAAGTACCCCCTTCTGAGAATAGATGATTTGTTTGATCAATTTCAAGGTGCAAGTTATTTCTCAAAGATAGACCTTCGTTCCAGCTATTATCAACTCAAAGTTAGGGAGTGTGACATCTCAAAAACCGCTTTCCAAACTCGTTATGGCCAATTTGAGTTTCTTGTTATGTCTTTCGGGTTAACTAATGCCCCAGCAACTTTCATGGACCTTATGAATCGAGTGTTCAGACCATATCTGGATATATTTTTCATAGTGTTCAGCGATGATATACTCGTGTACTCCCATAGTGAGGATGAACATTCTGATCATCTCCGAACTATCTTACAAACCCTTAGAGATCACAAGTTGTTTTCCAAGTTCAGTAAGTGTGAGTTTTGGCTAAGGTCAGTTGCTTTTTTGGGTCATATCATTTCTTTTGAGGGTATTAGAGTTGATCCCCAAAAGACCAAAGCTGTTAGAAATTGGCCTAGACCTATTTCTCCAACTGATATCCGAAGTTTCTTGGGTTTAGCTAGCTATTACCGCCGTTTTGTTGAGGGTTTCTCCTCTATAGCGTCTCCTATAACTCGGTTGACCCAAAAGAAGGTAAAGTTCTTATGGTCCGAATCTTGTGAGAAGAGTTTTCAGGAGTTGAAGTCTCGACTCACTTCAACTCCTGTTTTGACTTTTCCTAATGGTGTTGATGGTTTTATGGTGTACTGTGATGCTTTGAGAGTTAGGTTGAGTTGTGTATTGATGAAGAAGGGTAAGGTGATAGATTATGCTTCTAGATAGTTGAAATCCCATGAGAAAAATTACCCCACCTATGAGCTTGAGTTGGCTACTGTTGTATTTGCTTTGAAAATCTGGAGACACTATTTGTATGGTGTCGATGTTGATGTTTTCACTGATCATAAGAGTCTTCAGTATGTGTTTACCCCGAGAGAATTGAATCTCAGGCAAGACAGTGGTTAGAATTGTTAAAGGACTATGATATGAGTATGTTGTACCATCTGGGCAAGGCCAATGTTGTGGCGGATGCCCTAAGTAGAGTGTCCATGGGTAGTGTTTCGCACGTGGTAAAAGGTAAGAAAGAGTTGGCTCATGATGTACATCGTTTGGTTAAATTGGGGGTTAGGTTGTTTGACTCTACTGAAGGTAGTATAGGGGTTCAGAGTAGTTCTGAATCCTCTTTGGTTTCGGAAGTGAAGGAAAGGCAATACTTCGATGCTAGTTTGGTCAGACTGATGGAGTCAGTCAAGGACCAAAAAGTAGAGGTTTTCTCCCAATGAGAAGATGGTGTGTTGAGATTGCTGGGTAGATTGTGTGTCCTAAATGTTGATGATCTGAGATAAAGGATTATGGATGAAGCGCATGGGGAGCGATATTCTATTCATCCTGGTGCCACCAAGATGTACCGAGACTTGCGGGAAATCTATTAGTGGAGTGGCATGAAGAAAGATATAGCAGCATTTGTAGCTAAGTGTGCAACATGTCAACAGGTTAAGGTTGAACACCAAAGACCTGGTGGTATGATGCAAGAGTTTAGTATTCCCACCTGGAAGTGGTAAGAGATAAATATGGACTTTGTGATTGGTTTACCTCCTTCCCGACACCATCATGATTCCATTTGGGTTGTGGTTGATAGATTGAATAAGTCTGCTCATTTCTTGCCTATTCATACTTCATATACTGCTGAAGATTACGATAGATTGTATATCTGAGAGCTAGTCAGACTGCATGGAGTTCCTTTGTCTATCATTTCGGATAGGGGTACTCAGTTCACTTCGCAATTTTTGAAAGATTTTCAGAAGGGTCTTGGTACCCAAGTGGTTTTGAGTTCTGCTTTTCATCCGCAGACCGATGGTCAGGCTAAGCGGACCATCCAGACCTTAGAGGATATGTTGAGAGCTTGTGCACTTCACTTTAAGGGAAGTTGTGATGATCACTTACCGTTGATAGAGTTTGCTTACAATAACAGTTTCCACTCTAGTATTATCATGGCTCCGCTTGAAGCCTTATATGGGAGGAAGTGTACATCACCCATAGGTTGGTTTGAGGTGGGTGAAGCGGCTGTGAGTGGTCCTGATTCGGTATTTGAGGCTATGGAAAAATTTAAGTAGATTAGGGAAAGGTTGAAAACTGCGCAGAGTCATCAGAAATCATATGCGGATGTTAGAAGGAGAGACCTTGAGTTTAAAGTTGGTGACCTAGTGTATCTGAAAATTTCACCCATGACGGGGGTGAAGAGATTCGGAAAGAAGGGGAATCTTAGTCCCCATTATGTTGGTCCTTACAAAATGCTTAGCCGTGTTGGTAAGGTAGCTTATGAGGTCGAGTTGCCTTCCAAGTTGTCCTCTATTCATCGAATATTCCATTTCTCCATGCTTAGAAAGCATATTAGCGATGTTGTGGTAGTGGATTCCTCTGTGAGTGTTGACATTCAATAAAATCTTTCTTTTGACGAGATTCCTATTGAGATTCTTGATTTCAGTGTCCGAAGACTAAGGAACAAAGATGTTCCCTTGGTCAAGGTGTTGTGGCGAAACCAATCTGTTGAGGGTGCAACTTGAGAAGCTGAGACAGATATGCGATCCAAGTACCCGCACCTATTTTCCACGAACTCCGATTTAGCCAAAAGTACCATTCTTTCCTAAATCATGCACTTTTGATAAAAGTTACAGCAGTTCAGCTGTCATTTATTATATGTTCAGCTGTAGTTTCTTGAATTTATGCATTCTATGTTGCATTCGGAGTGAGAAATGATGTGGTGATGAGTCTAACGAATGGTTTCAGCTGTATGCTCTATTCCCTATCTAATCTTGTCATGTCTAGCGTCATTCAAGGATGAATGTTTCCAAGGGGGGATAATGCAATACCCCAGGAAATTTTTCGTTGAAATTTTGTGCGTAAACGTGTTGGGTTCTAACTTCTAGAATGAATTATAAATTTTCCGAGTGGAATGTCTTAAATTATGACCCACCATTGCGTATAGTATCGAATAAGATTTCCAACGATATGTGGATCACCCAAAACGGACACCCAGGGACGAGTTATGAACATTCCCATCAAACTGTGAATAGTAGTGAACAGTAAAATTTGCAGGAAAAAGTACTGAGGCTTGACGTATTTTTTCTCCAACTTTAAACGATCATAACTCCTTGTACATAATGATCTGGTTGAAATACTATATATCAACGGAAAGCTCTGCGAGTCCTCTTTCTAATGAAATTGGTTTCATCCAATTTTTCTATTGGAGCAAAAAGTTATGGTCGATCTACTTCAGCCAATCAAAAGTGAATTTTTGGGTCAATTTCAAACGATCATAAATCCTCGTACACAATAATCTGTGTGAGATAATATATATTAATGGAAAGATATAAGAGTCTTGTTTCTAATGAAATTGGTTTCATCCAATTTGGATATCGGAGTAAAACGTTATGGTTGATCTACTTCAGACTACCAAAACAGTCCACCAAAGGACAGATTTGAGAATTATTTGATTTTTAGGGGCGTTTTGGTCATTTTTCCTCGCCCAAATTCCATCCAAACCCTATATTAAAGCCTATTAGAAGCATTATATGTTATATTTCATCAAATTCCCTCAAAAAGAAAACCCTAAGCTCCTACATCTAACTTCAAGAACCTCCAAAGTTCAACATTAATTCTGTAAATTTATTCACGATTCCAAGTTCCTAGTTCAAGAACTCCAAGAACCATCATTCAAAGGATGATTAACATCTCAAAAACGAGTATCGATCTAAAGTTCATCATTCAAGGTATGTGAGTTTTTTCAACAACAACTCTCTTTCATTCTTGTGCCCAAAAGTAATTTTCTTCACAAAGGCATGATTTTTATTTGATTTTTATGAATTTGAAGCATGAACCCATATCTTATGATAATTATTATGAAATCTTGATGTTTATGATTTTGAAAGATGAATTTACATGTGTGGTGATATAAAGCATGAATCTTGAACGATATTTATCATGATTTTGATATTTGGGTCATGAATCCCCATTGGAAATGGTATTTTTTTTTAGAAAGTATGTGTTATAAGCACGTTGATGTTGAATATTTGAGATATTTTGAATGATTAGACCTTTTGGTCTTAATGGAGTTGTTTTGAACTCTAGTGTGAAAGAAATCCACAACGTGGTTGATTTTGATAGATGGGAAGCATGATGGCTCCTGATGTATATTTATATATTACTGAAATTGTTTTGTTGTTGTTTGTCTTTGAAATGATCTGAGCTAAGTCCGAGAGAAATCTTTAGCACCGAGTGGGAGGTATAAAGCGACCTTACTTCCCTAGAACTACGTGCCCCCGTAGGAGTAAGCCTGAGGCTGATTTATATAGTGATCACTAGTTTGTGTGGATTTTATATCAATAGTCCTACTCCGATGGCAAGGATAGGACGGCTCTCCCCAACGTGGGTTGTACGTTGGATTCTATGTAGCTCACATGGTTTATGTGGGTTATAGGATCTCCCAGTGTGTGTGTGTTTCCTTGTGCCTATGGTAAACGGTGAAGTGATTTGAAAGTGGAATTGTGAAATTTATTCTTTCGAAAGATTTAAATGATATTTACATTATAAGAATTGATATTCTTGATGAACTGAAAGTGATTGACAAATTATATGACGACTCACATGTGTTATTATACTTATTTCATCCTCTCATGATTATGATGATTTTCTTCGGGCTATGTGAGTCTTTCATACATCCTACATATTTCTTATAAATATTTATGATGATGATGTTTATACAATTGCATACACCCCCATATACTCGGTTCCTTTCCATGGTACTGACCCACATCTTCGAATATGGGCTGCATTTTCTCGGAATGTAGGTTCAGGTGCTCAGTTCCTGGTTCGGCAGTGATTTTTTGGGCACGCTGTTCTACATCCTCTATTGTGGTGAGTCCTCATGGTCCGAGGACATAATGTCTAATGTTGGTTTCATGGAATTGTTTACATTTCATAACTGAGTATGAGTCAGTTGGGGAATGTCTCAATGCCTCGCTGGTTTATTGATTTTCTTAGAGGCTTGTCAAACTAGTATAGATGTTAGGAGTTGACTAATAAGTCGTATTTTGTTATCTTTCTGAAATTCTTTTCTTTTTGGATGATGATTACTCTGTTGATATTTGAGGGTTATTTATGGAAACCCCATTGATTTGTGTTAAACTGAATGAAAACGGCTCAAAGGGTTATCTTGGGGCTACTCGTAGCCTCAAGCACCGTGTGACGCTCCAGGACCCATTTTTGTGGCGTTACAACCACCCTCTACAAACACTTCTTTAACTCCCTCAACATCTTTTTAGACATCATCTTTTTCCCCATCTTCGTTATCTATAGAAGGTTTGCCTTCATTTTTTCTTGAAAGATTTTGTTTAGGAAGCTCCTCTCAACTCATTTATACTTTAGTCTTTTTGTTGGTTGGTCAGAAGTTGATCCACTTTTACTTTCTTTTCTTTTAGGAGACATCTTTTATCTACAAAAAAGAGAAAAACAAAAAACATTATAATTGATGCCTGCATAATTTAATAAAAGGTGATACAAAATTCAATAAGTACAATATATTACAAAAATTCTAATAGATGACCCATTTGTTGCAATAAATGACCAACCTATTGCAACAGATGGGTCATTTATAGGAAGAAACCAAAATAGTCTTTCTTCTGGTTTGATTTCTTCGAACAGATAATCCATTTGTTGCAACAGATGGATCATCTATTGGAAGAGCTATTTCAATTTATTCTAACAAATGATCCATTTGTTGCAACAAATGGGAATCTATTGGAATAAATCAAAACAACTCTTCCAACAGATGACCCACCTATTGGAACATGTGGTTCATCTGTTGGAAGACCTATTTTCATATCTTTCAACAGATGTTCCACCTGTTGCAATTGGTGGGTCATCTGTTGGAAGACCTGATTTAATTTTTTCCAACACCCATTTGTTACAACAGATAGGTCATCTGTTGGAAGTTATCAAACTAGTAGCAGTTCTGTTTTGATAACTTCCAACAGATAACCCATCTTTTGCAATAGATGGATCATTTGTTGGATAAAATTGAATCAGGTCTTCAAGCTTTCTAATAGATGTGTAACAGGTTGGGCAATACACCACCCAACACCACTTCAACCAACACCACCAATACCATTAACAACACTAATACTACTAATACCAAGACCACCACCACCACCACCACCAATACCAACAACAACAATATGGACAACACCAACAACATCAATTAAGGAAAAATAAATAACAAAACCACCAATAAACAAAAAAACAACACTAATAGTTCCAACAACACCATGACTCAACAAAACACTATGATAAAAATAAAAACTAGGGTTTTCTCGAGTTCTTCCTACTTTTTTAGCATCAAAACTCTAAATTACTAAACCATTCTCAAAGATAGTACAATTAAAGTCTTTTTCCACTATTAACTAAAAAGTCCTAATTTTTTGAAAATACGATAAATATAGAACTCTTCTCAAACTCTTTTACCTGCAAGAAGATTAAAAACAATTAATACAAGCAAGAAGGAAGCCAAAAATAATAAATCTAGGGTTGAAAATGGGAAAAAATTAATCTATTATTAAGGGTTTGAGCAATCTGTTGAGTAGTTGTAAGAGAGAAAGAGAGAAGATATAGAAAGGAAAAAATACGAAATATTTTTCAAAATTGATAAAATGGTTGAAATGAATGGATTGACCCCTTGTATTTTTTTTATTACGCATTAATTATGGGTTAATTTGTATTTTAGAAAAGAATAACAAGTTTTGAAAATGTTAATTTGGTCTCAATTGATCTTAATTAATTTTTTAAAATAAATTTTGATAATTTCCAACAGATGGTCCATCTGTTGAAGGAAATTAAAACAAAGCATTTGCAGGACCTATTTTAATTTGTTTCAATAGATGGTCCATCTATTGCAATAGATAGTTCATCTGTTATAAATTAAAATAAAGATGTATAGGCCTGTATTGATTTGTTCCAATAGATGGGTCATCGGTTGGGACAAATTATAGCATGACCAATTTTCATTTGTTCCAATAGATGAACATCTATTGCAACAGATGGGTCATCTGTTGAAACAAACAAAAATAGTAAAAAGAGCTATTTGATAATTTCCAACAGATGAAATATTTGTTGCAACAGCTGACATCTAGTAATTCATTTCAATTAATAAGTTTAAATCTAAGGATAAAATAAAATTCATGACAACATAAAATAAATCAAATGCTTCACAAATTATATTAAACAAATCAACAAATAAATGAAAATGTGAAAATTTGTTATGGGTACAGATGATAAATATTTATAAAGTTTTGAAGACAACAATTCCTAGGAGAGTTTATTGTTATTTTGACAGATTCAAGTTATAACGATCAACTCAATATTGACCATTTGTTCTTCATCCAGTGCTATGAAATTCGACTTTGGTCGTGTGGATCTTCACTGTCTCTTATGTTTCATTTCTCAACTTTCACAATTTCATAATTTCATAAAAGAGTAGCATATGTTTTACAGAGTAATTCAACATCAAGTCCATCATTTGGTACTTGTAATCTATCTCTCAAATACTCGGCGTAAGCAGCAATAAAATGATCACAATTCCTACATTTGTAAAAATCAGATAATACATATCTTGTAATTAATGTAAGAGATGTGAAATTTATGAAACTAAATCATGATACTTACAGGCTACCACTTGATTGTTGAGAAAATCCTTCAACATATTCTATATCAAATAGATTACCCTGTAGAATATGGATATCACCCATTTTATCTTGATATACTTCAATTATCGGTCAATCAATATAAATTTTTTGGTCTAAAAAGCCACTTATATAAAGGTAAGCAGGCAATATTTTGGCCAATTTTTGTATCTCGGATGATGGTACAGAATATCTCCTTGACGACATTGAGTCATACACCCAGATGTGCCTCTCTTTTAGAACAACAACCAACACCCAAGATAAGCAAGCTGGAATGCTAAAACCTTAGACTATGTTGCTTGAATCTTCCTCATTTTAAGGAAATTCCAGTTGTTGTTGATAATACCTATTGTAGGCCTTATCAATTTATACTTTGAACATATAGTTTGCTATCGTGTATCTATGTTATTATTATGTTTGCAACTTTCCTACTTCATACTAGGCTTAACTGAGCTATTACTGATCATACAGTTTAATTGAACTAAACTAAGTTATTGAATTTTCCTAAGTTCTGTAACTAACTGAGTTCTATTGATTGTGGCATGACTAAAATTATCTTGAAAACTAACGCTGGCTCCAAATAGCAGCTAAATTGTCTGGTATTAAATACCCCATAACTCGATAGCATAAACAAGAATAAAACATGGCAAGTTCTGAATAACATGACAATATTCTATCATTCACAATGCAATCAATGAGGCATCTCTTCAAGCACTTGAAAGTCATAAACTTATGCATGGATAGGAATGCATAAAAATATCTCAGAATTCGTCGAATAAGGAATGCACATGAATAGGAATGCATGCATCATATAATAATTCATTCACTAAGGCCTTTCAACAAACACTTGGCATGCATTTACTTATACACAATTGGGGATTTCTCGTCAAAATGCCATAATAATTATATTTCCTTCACATAAGCACTTTATCAAACATATGAGGAGCATACTTTGGTTATACAACATTCAATACACCTGATTAACATGGTTACATAAATCAACATGCATCTTGTAGGGTTTATTATAAATATCATGAAATTCACCTCATACTAGAACCACAGCTTGGAACTTTGTCATCAAAACATGAATTAAGACTCAAAAACATCATAAACATGAATTTACAATTCACTTAAATCATGAAGACTCATAAAAATATAATCTTTGAATTTTGAAAAGTGTTCTTGAACTTTATGGGTGGAAGGGACGCATGAATCAACATCTAACATACCTTAGTTCTTGATTCTATGAAGATTGACGATGGAATTTCTTGAATTTGGATCCTCAATTGAAAACCCTAAGTGTGTTCTTGACAAATATTGAGAGAAAACTAGTATATATGGATAAACAGTGGCTGAATCTCGTGTTATATGGTTATATAAGAATGGGAAAAAGACTGAAATAACCCTGGGGTTACAGCTATTTTAATGAATGATAACTGGGTACTGATGTGTTGGTCGATGTGGCGTGTCGATGGCATAATGCGATACCCGATGCATCACTCCATGATCACGTTGAGCCTCAATACTTTTGACTAGTAGTCCTGGAAAAATATTGGCCAATGCGATAGGCGATGCGGCATGCCAATATTGTGTTGGTCCACTGTTTTGGGCACTAGAACTTAGTCTAAACGAGGTCCAAAAAATCCGAAACTCATCCAGGAAACCCTACTGACATTCTTAAGCAGGGATTAACTTAAATATTAAACCTTTATGGACGTAAAGGTAACGAAATAAGAATGACAAATTTTGAAGGCTAAAATAGACTAAGTCTTAACACTTAGGTGAAATTTTCTAAGTGTTGGAGCTTCTCCTGACATGACTTAAAGAGTTTTAATGACAAGGAAAATTTACGGGGTCTTACAACATCTCCCCCTTGGGAACATACGTTCTCAAATGGGACTGATAAAGCTGAAAATACTAGCAAGCTGAACTTACTTACTGGACATGAACATCTGAAATATGACTATATGATTGGAACCACTGATATACTGAAATCTCATACTGAACATACATATTTGATGCATAGATATCTGACTGAGTTGATTCTCATGAAAGCATGACTGAATATGTAATGATAACTAATACTATGTTTGTATGGGGAATCTGAGCATGAAACTGAATGGATTTATGGACATGAAAGCATTGGGGAAATTCTAGGGTATCTCCCCCTTGGGACACTATGTTCCCCCTTAAGAATGCTTGCTTTTCTGAGATATTGGGAAAACTGAGGCGATGCACAAGGCAGGCACAAACTGGATCATAACTAAACCTCGGGAGTTTTAAACTAATGCATGACTCATGAACTGAACTGAACTCGCAACTACTAGGACTTTCTATCTTGGAATAGTTACCTTTTTGAGATTTATGATAGCATGACTAGATGGAAAGATGGGAAACAAACTATACAAATCTGACTGCCTAACAAGTAAACTGACTTGCTGGATTTACTAACTAACTCATGCTAAAAACATAAGCTCAAATGGAGAAAAGGGTCTAACAATGCATATCATGAAGATAAAGGACTTATAACATACCCGAATTTATATTAGCGGAACCTTCTGGATTATGACGAGTCTGGAGTGCATAAAATCTATTATGATGTTGACCACTAGTGGTACAGGTAGTGAAACCCTGCTGATGCAAATCTTTACCCCTCTAAGCTAATACTCTACACTCCTACAGCTTGTAGCCTGGCTTACCACATCCAAAACATACTTTGATGTTCGCTCTACACATACCTAGGTGATTCTTGGCACACTCTTCACAAAGTAGATAGGTAAGCTCACTTCTCACACTACCCTGGGCATTGGAGCCTGGCGCCCTATTATGACTAACATTCCTGAATTTTGGTGTGGATACACCAGCTGAGGATGGAGATGGGACTGAAAACTTCCAACTATTATGAGAATGATCACCACCCTGTGACCCTAGCTGGGAATAACTAAAACTACCTATTCTGGCCTTCTTACTTACTATCGCTCTTTCCTTAGCATTCTCTACCTCAATCTGTTCAGCGTGCATCATCAATCTATAAAGGTCCATATCTCTATTGATCATAGCAATCCTACACTCCTTAACCACTACCCCAGATGCATAATCACAAACTTACTCATGCTTGATTTGGGGTCATCCATCTGATCAGGGACATACTTAGGCAATTGGTTGAACTTGAGATAGTACTCCTTCACTGTCATGAAGCCTTTCCTCAAGTTCATTAACTCTTCTATCTTAGCTTTTCTTATCTCTAGTGGGAAAAACTTATCTAAGAACGCATCCTGAAATATCTACCAAGTCATGGGAGTTGCATCCTCTCCTCTAGTCTTTCTCCACATCACTACCCAATTAGAAGAAATATCCTTTAGCCTATAGGATACCAATTCCACACTCTGTTCTTCAGAAAAATGCATGACCTGGATGATCTTCTTTATCTCATCGAGATAAATTTGTGGGTCCTCATCTGCCTTAGACCCAAAGAATTCTAGCGGGTTCATTCTCATAAAGTATCTAATTCTGGCTGTGACTAGACCCATCTTACTGAGGTGGGGCTGCAGCCTGACTATTACCTTTAACATTAGTTGTCACAGATTGGGCAAGCGCCTGAAAAGCTAGCTGAAACTCTGCATGTGACACATTCTCATTCAAAGGATATGCGGGCTAAGGTGGATGGTTATCATTCATATGGGCATTAGATTTGCAAGGAGGAATACTCTATAAATGAAAGGAAGAGGTGGATTAGACTGAGAATTAGCTCAAGCTCATGCTCACTCGCATGACAAGAACACTAAAAGAAGGGAAACTATTCCTAAAACATCTTATAGCCTCCTGTATATAAATGTGGTGCATAACACATCTATGTACAAGACACTACTAGATATGTATTTTGGAATTCCTAGGACACTATTGAACCTTAGAATCTGATACCAAGTTAGTAACACCCCGAGTCTAGTACCCCGGATTCTACATGGTGCTCATAATCTAGACGGACCATAAGCTAACCCTTAACTGATACCTATAACTGAGCACTGCATAGTATACTAAAAATATAGAAAAGTAGCAGAAATTTTCCATAAGGTTCAATACTAAAATAAAACTAAATAAAGCTTAACAATATCAAAACTAAAACAGCTGTCTGAACAACTAGTCTGAAAACCTCTAAACTGTCTGAACTGTGGAGTTGATGGGACAATCCCCAAAAAAACTTTATCTATTAAAGAATATTGAATCTAATGCAATATAATGAAATAATAGAACCATCCTTGAATGATAAGGACTCACTACTAAGTCTACTGCTGCTAACTGAGTCTGAACTGCTAAGGGTGCTTGAGATCCCGTGCTTCTGAACCTATGGTATTAAACACCATAGCGTAAGAGAAACGTATACGTCAGTATATGAGAATATACTAGTATGCTATCTGGGGTAAGGGTAAATGTAAGGGCTCATATGCATGAACTATACTGACGAAATAATCTCAGTATGTTGAATAAGGATACATGCATGAATGCATAAACTATAACTGAAATCGTAGTGTCACTAAATACTGAGTCCCGAATGCTAATTTACTGACATCTAAGTTTACTAATACTGGATACTGATTAACCGAATCTACTGATATTGATATTTGAGGTTATTGAAACTGATTAACTATATCTGAGATCAGTCCTATCTAATGGGTGATCTCTGAATCTATTAGTACTTGATACTAATTGATTGTATTTGATATCAGTCCTATTTAGCGGGTGATCTTTGAGTCCACTGATAATGCTAATGAGCGACTGTATCTAACAGTCTTAAATCTGAGCTACTGAGCTGAGTTCTTTTACTGAGTCTGATTCTAAAACTGAGACTGTGGGATGTAGTTAACTAGACATGCCTTGAATCTGAACTAGTGGGGTCCAAACTATAACCCCAGCTATAAAGATGTCAGTACCGTGCCACGAGTAAAGAAAACTACTATGGGGTCAGTCCTAATCTAGTGGATTACCCCTCAGATCAGTCCTGTACTAGTGGATGATCACAGAGTATGACAGTTCTATCTAATGGGTGACATCTCATGCCTACGCTAGCTACTTAGTTTTGGAACTTAGACATTGCTTTTAGGGATCTCAGTCCTATCTAGCAGGTGAGCCCCTATCCTTAGGTTTGCTCGGTGTTGAATCCTATTCCCAACTAAATAACACTAAACTTTCCTACTTCATACTAGGCTTGACTGAGCTATCACTGATCGTATGGTTTAACTAAACTAAACGGAGTTATTAAGTTTTCCTAAGTTCTATAATTGACTGAGTTCTACTGATTGTGACACGACTGAGATTATCTTAAAAACTGATACTGGCTCTAGATAGCAGCTAAGGGTATTAAATATCCCCAAGACTCGATAGCATAAAAAAGAATAAAACATGGCATGTCTTGAATAATATGACAATATTCTATCATTCACAATACAATCAATGAGGCATCTCTTCAAGCACTTAAAAGTCATAAACTTATGCATGGATAGGAATGCATAAAAATATCTCAGAATTCATTGAATAAGGAATTCACATGAATAGGAATGCATGCATCATATCATAATTCATTCACTAAGGCCTTTCAACAAACACTTGGCATGCATTTACTTATACACAATTGGGGATTTCTCGTCAACATGCCATAATAATTATATTTCCTTCACATAAGCATTTTATCAAACATATGAGGAGCATACTTTGGTTATACAACATTCAATACACCTGATTAACATGGTTACATCAATCAACATGCATCTTGTAGGGTTTATTATAAATATCATGAAATTCACCTCATACTAGAACCAAATCTTGGAACTTTGTCATCAAAACATGAATTAAGACTCAAAAACATCATAAACATGAATTTACAATTCACATAAATCATGAAGACTCATAAAAATATAATCTTTGAATTTTGAAAAGGATTCTTGAACTTCATGGGTGGAAGGGACGCATGAATCAACACCTAACATACCTTAGTTCTTGATTCTATGAAGATTGACGTTGGAATTTCTTGAATTTGGATCCTCAATTGAAAACCCTAAGTGTGTTCTTGACAAAGATTGAGAGAAAACTAGTATATATGGATAAACAGTGACTGAATCTCGTGTTATATGGTCATATAAGAATGGGAAAAAGACTGAAATAACCCTGGGGTTGCAGCTATTTTAATGACTGATAACTGGGTACTGATGCGTTGAGCCTCCGTACTTTTGACTGGCAGTCCTAAAAAAATATTGGCCAGTTCGATAGGCAACGCGGTGCATGAAGATCGTGTTGCTTCACTATTTTGGGCACTGGAACTTGGTCTAAACGAGGTCTAAAAAATCCAAAACTCTTCCAGGAACCCCTATTGACATTCTTGAGCAGGTATTAACTTAAATATCAAACCTTTATGGACGTAAAGGTCACAAAATAAGAATTCCAACTTTTGAAGGCTAAAATAGACTAAGTCGTAACACTTAGCCAAAATTTTGTAGGTGTTGGAGCTTCTCTTGACATGCTTTAAAGAGTTTTAATGACTAGGAAAATTTGTAGGGTCTTACTATTATATCATTCTGGTTTGCTATTTCAAAAACTAAATGAGGAGCATCAACCAACTTAACAACACCACTAGCCCTAATAGTAGAACCACCACCATCACAGTAGTACCATCAACAACAACAAACCCACCTTCCCAAAGTGTTTCGCTTATGATGGTTATTGCTCTAACCAATTCCTTTTTTATTCTATCAATTACCTTAGGGTCCGATAAAGTTGCACAGACTGTAAAGTAAGAAAAAGGACATCTTCAACTCTCGATTGTTCGAAACAAGCCATGAATGCACAATCTAAAATAGATCAGTACATATATTAGAATGATGATTAAATCATTTAAATAAATCATTGATTAAAATAAAAACCTAATTATAATTAGAGTTACTGCTTCCTCCGGGGGGTTAAAAAGATCAACAAATTTTCCCTTTTTATCACTTTTGGCCGATAACTATCTCAGAATTCTTAGACATAAAACTTCTTCATGGTAGATCACTTGTATGAGATAAGGAATGACTTCAAATGACCAAACCTATAAAATTAAGCTAATAAATAAAAAGTATTATTCAATAAAAAATAAATAATCATAATAAAAAAAATATTTATCATGAAAGTCCATGGAAAACCAATAAGTTGATTGTCTTTGGTGTTAACAGAGTCAACAAATATTTGACAGTCATTTCGAAGCTTTCCTAATCCCAAGGATAGTTGTTAAATACCTCAAGATCCTCAGAGAGCTTTATTAAACCAAGTGTTATGTTGTTGTTAACGTCTCTCACCCAAAGAATATTATGTACAAACCAAACCAAGCACAATGATTACTTGGGATTCTTTGAAAGTCTTTTACCTTTCAACTCTTCTATTAAATTTGTATTTTTAAAGCTTGGACCAACAAGGGACAATAATCCATTAACATCACTTGACTTTCCTTTGCCGTTTGGTGTGCGGAGTGTTTTTTTATGGGTTGGAATAGGTATTGGTTCAGAAAGAGGATAACATTTTAGTACAGTAACTATGGAAAACTCCTTCCAACAAAAATAATTTATCCATACCTCATCCATCTTATCTTTATTTTCATATATAAACCTACGATTTAGAAGACCATACACCATGGTCATTTAAAAATGAGCATTGTTGTCCTCCGACAAATCAATATATTTCCCAAAGTAGTTGTCCCTAAAATAAGCATCCAATTTTTTGTCTCGAAGTATTTTTATGAAGGTATCAAAAGATTTTTCCATGGATGAATTTATCACAAAATCACCAGTTAAATTTGTGGCACCATCGCATTGCATTCTCATAGGATAACTATCAATATTGAAGGTTTTGACCAACTCTTTAGTGGAAGGACTATTAGCATTTGGATTATGTTGACTTTTTGAAATAAATTCAACATCTCTTTTGAAACTTTCGTCTTCCTTATGTTCATTTTCTTCTGCTTCTGATTGAGATATGGCTTGTACAGCAAGCTCACAGAGTGGTGGATATAGCCTAGATACTTTACTTATTCCTTTACTTGGACTTGATTCACTTTATTTTCTTTCGGCAACCATATTATCAAAAAAATAATAAAAAAATAAAAAAGATTACAAATGATTAATGTATCATTAGAAAAAGGATAACACTAAATCTAACAAGTACAAAATAGTAAAATAACAATTCTAACAGATTACTCGTTTATTGCAATATCCATTATAACAAATCACTCATATATTGCAACAGATGAGTGATCTGTTGGAAATAATAAAAATAGTTTTAATACTATTATGATTTCTTTCAATAGATCACTCATCTATTGAAACAGATGACTGATCTGCTGCAGTAAATCACTCATCTATTGCAATAAATGAGGGATCTATTAGAAGAAATTAAACTATAAATATTCTTTAGATTTCTTCCGACAGATGGGTCATCTGTTGTAATAGATGACCTATCTGTTGGAAAAAATCAAAGTCTTGGACATGTCATTTGTTGGAATAACTGTTAGGATTTCTTCCAACAGATAAACCATCTGTTGGACAGATAGTTCATCTATTGTAATAGATGGTTCATCTATTGTAATAGATGGTTCGTCTATTAAAAAAGATAGTTCATTTATTGCAATAGATGGTTTATCTATTGAGAAAAACAAACCAATAGTAACATTTATTCAATAGAACAATAATAATATCACCATTTATCTATACACCATCTTTACCAAGACCAATAATAACCCACAAACAATAAGTCAACCTAGCATCAACACAATGAACACACTAAAAACATCATCATTTACCAACAACACCAACATCGTACAAACACAAACAACAAAAAACTTTAAAAAATACATCAAACACCAATAAATCAAATCAAAAGTTGTTTGTTAGATTTGGTCACAATATATATCTTCGAAAAAAATTTAGAATTTAACTCTCACTATTTTTACAACAATATTTGACAACAAGAACTAAAGTAACAACAAAAATTCATATATCACTCAGGAAAGAAAAAAGAAGAAATTGTAATGTCCCTCCTAGTCATTTGTGAAATTTTCTTGTCTTCCTTATTTTAACTCTCTTCGTAGTTTGTGTACGTGATTTTTGACTCATGGGATGAGTAGTATCGATTCTTGAGGTGTTCGGAAGTAATTGAAGTCATTAGTTGGATTATTGAGTTTTAGTAAATTAAAGCTTGATCATGGTCAATCTTTGGTCAAGACAACCTCGATATGATATTTTTATATTTTCAATAGATCTGGAATGTACTTTTTAGTCAAAATACATATTTGGTATATTTTCTCAAGGTTCCGAATAAATTTTGATGATCTATATAAAGTTTTGAGTGTTTTATATAATTAATTTAATTAGTGATTTAATGGACCAAAGTTTAGATTTTATTTCTTATGTGGTCAATACAAGAATTAATTTAAGTAGAAAGAATTTAGCCTATTTATTAAAATAAGGTTAGTTATATTGAGCAGTAGGGCATGAAGTTGCAATTGCATTCTCCTTTCACGGCTTGTGGAGATACATATTCAAGTTAGTTTATGATAGTTTTCTTGTCAAATTAGTTTGTGTTGTATGGCATGCGTAACAAGACTATTTGATAATTATCAAAATGGTATAGGATGACACTGATGAATTATTCTATTAGAAATTCTGGAATCAGTTGTCCAGTAGGGATAGTTTAGTTAACATTAAGGTAATGATTGATTACTAATGAATAATCATTAGTATATATAATAAAATAGTAGTATACTAAGGATCTGTTAGGTTTGGTATAGCATTTTCGCTACTGTTTCTCGTAGGACGACATCTGTGACAATATGGGGTTACCAATTTATATTACAAAAGAGACAGATAAAATTTTAGGTCAAGGGTTTTAGAGTAAGAATTTATAAAAATGGGATCATTAGATTCGTATTCTTATGTGAATTATATACTTGCACAGATTTGGATCATTCAAAAGCTTTATGGAAGGGCAAGACCCTTTAAAGGTAGCTTGTATTTGGGTTCTTTGATTGAGGTAGGATGCGGTTTAATTGGAGTTTATACTTAACTTAATTGTGTGTATGCTCCTAAATTGGATACTTGTGGATTGGTATTCGGACATTCTTGAAATTATTGATGTTTGGATTGTTGATTCGTATATAAATATTTATTGAAAATTGACTTGATGAAATTGTCTTATGACTTTAAGTGTACTTATAAACTTGGTACAATGTGTTATATGCTATGAGGTTGCGTAAATTGATATTGATAATACTTGTTTATATTTATGTTGGATCGGGTACCACGCCGGTATATTTATATTTATGTTGGATTGGGTATCACACTGGTACGTTTATATTTATATTAGATCAGGTACCATGCCGGTACATTTATAGTTATGTTGGATTGGGTACCACGCCGGTATGTTTATATTTATGTTAGATCGGGTACCACGCAGGTACGTTTATATTTATATTGGATCGGGTACCATGCCGGTACGGTACATGAACATAGATTGTTCCCTGTAGGTATTGAATATTTGGACAAAAATAAGTTCCATAGCATGTGTGTATATATTTGTGTTGATTTGGTGGATGTTTACGGTATGATTAATACTTTTGATGGCTATGTGGGTTATTTGTGAGCACTATTTGACCTGTTGTTGTTGTATTATTAATTCATTGAATATTTGTTATGTGAAGATGCCTTTCTATTTGTTATTTGATTTATGTTGTGTACATGCTATTAAATTTAGTTGGCCTATGATACCTACCAATACATAGTGGTTTGTACTGATACTACCCCGTACTCTTCTTTTGTTGAGTGCAGAAAGTGTTCTAGAGGCTCAAACATTACCTCACCTCTAGAGTTTGTTAGCAGATTTTGATCCAAGGGTGAGCACTCCCTCTCCAGGCTACCATGGGTCATCCTATTTGTTTTTGTCCATCTTTCGGGCAATGAAACATTCTTTATTTACTTTATTTTTTTGAATATCCCTTTAGACATGATCTTGTTAGTAGTTCTTGTACGATGACTTTTGGGTTTAGAAAATTTTAGTAAGTAGTTCATTTGACTTCCGCATTAATAATGATTAGTGCTAGATTATTGTTATTATGTTGAATTTTATAATAATATCATCTTAATATTGACTAAGTATTTGAGTAATAGTTCTCCCATAAGAAAATTAGTGTAGGTGCTACTCACGGCCATTTGGGTCGTAATAAGTTGGTATCAAAGCCCTAGGTTAGTTGATCTCGCCGTATAAGAACATGTCTTGTAGAGTCTTGTAGAATGGTACAGAGACGTCTATTTTTTTCTTTGATATGCTATAGAACACTAGAAATATTCAAATTCTTCTTTCTTACATGATATTACTTGATTTTAATTGGTATCTAACGATTCCAATTGATATCTGTCAATAACAGCAATGTCAAGTAGGGTTTCGTAGATTAGTGTGTAGGGCCCTACACCCAATCCTGGTAAGGCTATGAGGTATGTAGAAGTCATTTTCCTTTCTTTTTTTTCCATCATGTCGTCCTAATCTTGGACTACTGAATTGAATGCAATTGGTGTCTTAATAATTTTGAATAAAAATCTAGGAGATTTTAATTGGTATCTGTTAATAAGGTCTACAAGTTATTGTTAATAGGTAAAGACTTGTGAAAGTTGTGAACTTATTGATTTCTTGCGTTTGATATTTTGCTAAACTTATGTTGCTAGATTTTTGTCATTGTTGTGAATTATTTTTATTAAGTGATAAAAATTGACTAAGTTGTTTTTGCTGATAAAAGTGATGGGATTATTTGATTTCTTGCTACTGTGAAACTAGAAATTCTATGGTGCTTACTTAATTTTGGTACTATTATACTGATGAGATTGATTGTATGAGAATTAAGAGGATGATATGAGAATATGATGTCAAGAAAATATGGAAAAAAGTGACATGAATAAAAGACTGAGGTGATATGTGTTTTCCGTAATGAGAGGTTCTTGTTAATGATGTTGTGGATGGACCCTTGTGTAGTTCAATTATTTGATATTATTTGGGGATCCTTCTGTGGTCTAGCCATTGAGACTATATTTAGAATTTTTGTGCAGTTCTATTATTGAAATTATAATGGATTCCTTGTGAGGACTAGCTAAGTGACATTATCTTTGAGTTCCATATGTGAACGAATTCTTAATGCTTGGAAAAATAATGAGTTTTAAATAAAAGTGGCAAAAACTTGTAGAGGTTGTTGATACCTAAAAAAATTTGATCGATGACTTATATAGAATGTGATATTGGTGATGAGACAATCAATGACCTGTAATCAATTTATTTTGTTTGACTTTGCTTATGTGCTAGTGGTGTGGAGACCACTCTTGAGGTGATTAAGAGTTAAGTAAAGCCCGTAATAAAAATATTGTTAGGTAGAAATAAGAATGACTCTATATATCTTAAATTGGTGTTACTGATATAAGAGAGGTTTGACTTGACCATGAAGTGTTTGTCATTGAAAAATATTGAGTTACTAATTGTCAGGACATAAGTTGTAGCTGTGGATTTATGCATTAGGAAAAATTTTGGGAAGATAAATTATTATTAACTTGACCTTGTGGCTGAATTATACGTTTGCATGTCTCACAAAGTTGGCTGATATATGACACTTTTAGAGGATAGTAATTTCCATTATAGTGGCAATGCAAAATCAAATGGCTTAGTTATATTCATAAAATAATCAAGGATGATCCTGAATGGGAGAATAAATGAATTATTAAATGACATGATTGATCTTTTCTTGAGTGATACTTGGTGGATATTTCTTGTTGAGTGGTTAAGGTATGATGATTAGATAGATATTAACAATATTGTGGTAGATAATGTGTTATAGTCTCTAATTCTGCAGGACTCATAAAATGGCATGTTTATACCCCTTTTGAATCCTATTGCTTTTTCTCTCTAGATTAGATTAGTCGTAGCAAGGCAATGATGTAAACCTATGTTTGGGGGGTGGCTTTAGTATTTGAAGCATGATTTGTATTTAGCCTTATTGGGCTAGTGTGGTATTCTTGAAACTGTAAGTTGGGCTTTGAGTTATAGTTATGATACTTCCTGTGGAAGTGATATTGGATATTTAGAGATGATATTCCTCCTAGATACATTATGTGGCCTATAGAGATGCGATTTACTCTTAGACTTGATGATTGGCCCATGGAGATGCTATTTACTCTTAGACTTGATGATTGGCCCATAGAGATGATATTTCCTCTTAGATATGCAAATTAGCCTAGAGAGGTGATATTCCTCATAGTCATGATGTATGACCTATTGATATAAGATATTCTATAGACGATTATATGTCTATCTATGTTATGCATCCAATATGTGAGATGCCTCCTATATATGAGATGATTAGAGATATGCTACGACTTATAAATATGATTATCGCTATGAGTTTTGGATATGTATATGGGCCTATGGCCGTGATTATGATGTTGTGACTATTCCAGATAAATTAGTAGGCCAAGGAGTGTGTTATGATAACGATAGAATATTTGAGAAGTGGTTATCAGTTTAAAGAATATGATTATAGTTTATAAATACATATATATATATTATACACATCTCTCTGGTATGGGATGAAGGAGGATGTGATATATTGCTTATGATTTTATTGATTGGAACTGGTGATGGCTAGGAATCTAATGTATTAGATAATGAAACATGCTTAGTTGAAACATGGTACCTAGAGATGGCTAATGCGTGACTTATGGTGAGGTCGGGTCTAGCATAGGTAAAGATTAGTTGGTATTGATGACTAAGTTGTGATGTCAATTAGTTGATAAATGAGGAGTTGTGTGTTAATGAGGCTAGATAATAAAAGATGCTGGTAATAAGAGGTGACTAGTTAATAACTTTGAATAGTTACTAAACGATTAACTAATGAGTAGTTAAGCAAGGATTAGTTGGTAAATGATGGTTAGATAATGAATGGTGTCAGTTAATAAAATATGGTTATGACAAGTTGTAATGTGTTGTCTAGTAATGATTAATGGATATAGGATGATTAGTCGATAATAATGAATGGTAGATAAATGGCGGTTTTAGTCTAGTAATGAACCTTGAGTAGATGCTATATATTGTCTATGAAACAAATACTGGTTAGTTGCTATCCCATGAATAAGGATTATATGAAGGATAATGTTTAGGCTAATAACTAGAGGTTATGTGATGACTAGCAAACTAGTGAATCTATTATAATAAGTGTTGGATAGCTAATAACGAGTAGTTGGGGAGTATTGACTATATAGATATTCTATGGTCATATGTCTATTTTGTTATGAGTAATTTAGTATATATTATTCTGTAATGACTATTATGAGGATGTGTTAATATCCGACAAGGCTAGAGGTTGATTATGATGATGATGGTTCTGATGAGGACAGCTATTGCCTATCACTAGTATGCACCTATATTGGTTGTGTATTTTGCATTCATCCCTGCGTACGCATTGCCTATCACTAGTATGCACCTATATTTATCGGCCGGTATAGAACAGTTGCATATATATGGGTGAAGAATATGCCTTGTGTTGTTGTGTGCTGATTGAACCTTTCGATTCTGGGGCGGTGGATTAGCATAGGCTCTGCTAGGTATTTGGTTGTTCGTAAGTTGAGGACTAAGGAGATTGCATCTGTGAAGGTCCAGTGAAAGAACCGTCCTATTGAGGAAGACACTTAGGAGACCTAAGCAGACATGCATAGCAAGTACCCACATATTTTTTACGATTCAGGTAATTCTTTAGTTTCCTTTCTTGTCGCTTGTTTGCCTATTCGGGGACGAATAGTTGTTTAATTGGTATCTGATGTAACGACCCTCCTGGTCATTTGTAAAATTTTCTCATCTTCCCTATTTTAACTCTCCTCGTAGTTTGTGTACGTGATTTTTGACTCACGGAATAAGTAGTATCAATTCTTGAGGTGTTTGAAAGTAATTGAAGTCATTAGTTGGATTATTGAGTTTTAATAAATTTAAGCTTGATCACGGTCAATCTTTGGTCAAGACGACCTCGATAAGATATTTTAATATTTTTAATAGATCTGGAACGTACTTTTTAGTTAAAATACCTATTTGGTATATTTTCTCGAGGTTCTAAATAAATTTTGATGATCTATTTAAAGTTTTGAGTGTTTTATATAATTAATTTAATTAGTGATTTAATGGGCCAAAGTTTAGATTTTGTTTCTTATGTGGTCAATACAAGAATTAATTTAAGTAGAAAGGATTTATCATATTTATTAAAATAAGGCCAGTTATATTGAGCAAGTAGGGCATGCTGTTGTAGTTGCATTATCCTTTAACAGCTTGTGGAGATACATATTCAGGTTAGTTTGTGATATTTTCCTTGTCAAATTAGTTCATGTTGTATGACATACGTAACAAGACTATTTGAAAATTGTCAATAGTGGTATAGGATGGCATTGACAAATTATTCTATTGGAAATTATGGAATCAGTTGTCCAGGGATAGTATAGTTAACATTAAGGTAATGATTGATTACTAATGAATAATCATTAGTATATATAATAAAATAGTGGTATGCTAAGGATCTGTTAGGTTTGGTATAGCATTGTCGCTACTGTTTCTTATAGAATGGCATCTGTGTCAATATGGGGTTACCAATTTATATTATAAAAGCGACGTATTGAAGTTTAGGTCTAGGATTTTAGAGTAAGAATTTATAAAAATGGGATCATTAGATTCGTATTCTTATGCGAATTATATACTTGCACAGATTTGGATCATTCGGAAGCTTTACGGAAGGGCAAGACCCTTGCAAGGTAGCTTGTATTTAAGTTCTTCGATTGAGGTAGGTTATGGTTTAATTGGAGTTTAGACTCAAATTAATTGTGTGTATGCTCCTAAATTAGATACTTGTGGATTGGTATTCGGACATGCTTGAAATTGTTGATGTTTGGATTGTTGATTCGCGTATAAATGTTTATTGAAAATTGACTTGATGAAATTATCTTATGACTTTAAGTGTACTTGTAAACTTGGTACATTGTGTTGTATGCTGTGAGGTTCTGTTAATTGATATTGATAATACTTGTTTATATTTAAGTTGGATCGGGTACCACGCCGGTACGTTTATATTTATGTTGGATCGGGTACCACGCCAGTATGTTTATATTTATGTTGGATCGGGTACCATGCTGGTATCTTTATATTTATGTTGGATCGGGTACCACGCCGATACGGTACATGAACATAAATTATTCCCTGCAGGTCATGACTGTTTGGGGAAAAAAAAAGTTCCATAGCATGTGTGTACATATTTATGTTAATTCTGTGGATGTTTACGGTATGGTTGATACTCTTGATGGTTATGTGGCTTATTTGTGAGAACTATTTGACCTATTGTTCCTGTATTGTTAATTCGTTGAATATTTGTTATGTGAAGATGCCTTTCTATTTGTTATTTGATTTATGTTGTATACATGCTATTAAATTGAGTTGGCCTATGATACCTACCAGTACATAGTGGTTTGTACTGATACTATCCTGCACTCTTCTTTTGTTGAGTGCGGAAAGTGTTCTAGAGGCTCAGACATAACCTTACCTCTAGAGTTTGATAGCAGATTTTGATCCAGGGGTAAGCACTCCCTCTCCAGGCTGCCATGAGTCATCCTATTTGTTCTTGTCCATCTTTCGGGCAATGGAACATTCTTTATTTACTTTATTTTCTTGAATATCTCTTTAGACATGATCTTGTTAGTAGTTCTTGTACGATGACTTTCGGGTCTTGAAAATTTTAGTAAGTAGTTCATTTGACTTCCGCAGTAATAATGATTAGTCCTGAATTATTGTTATTATGTTGAATTTTATAATAATATCATCTTAATATTGACTAAGTGTTTGGGTAATGATTCGGTTTAGATGGTTTCCACAGGAAGATTAGTGTGGGTACCACTCACGGCCATTTCGGTCATGACAGAAATACCACAAACTAGGATTTTCTTGAGTCCCCATTTCAAATTTAAGCAACAAATATTGAAATTATTAACTTATACTAGAAGAGAAGTTAACTCAAGTTCCTCTTTTAGTTTTCTTCATAACTAAAAAGCTCTAATTTTTTACATGTGAAAGTCAAAAAGGAACGATGAAGAACTCAAAGCTGTTGTCGTCGGAGAATGATGTCACGGTGATTGACGGTTGAAAGTCGAAAAGGAACTCAAAATTATTCGTTGCTGGAGGTTGAAGTCACCGGGGATTGAAAGGAAAAATTTGCAGAATTATTGGATGGGAGAAGTTTGAGAGAAACCGTTGGGAGAGAGGGGAGAGAGACAATTGATTTGAAAAGGAGAGGGGAGTTTGAGGGGCGTGGGTTGATTTGTATTTTAAAAAAATTAGAAAGTTTTGAAAATATTAATTAAGTTCAAAATTAACTTAACCAAGTTTCTTGATTATGTTTGACCCTTTAATTTGGTCAATGCCACTAATACCACAATACAAACTTAAAAGACATCTTTCCTTCAATTTTCTCCTCTTTAGCATGGAGTACTAAGATCGACCTCACTATGAGCTTTCTATGATGTAAATTCATGTTACTCGAACTGGTGGTTCCAAACCTCAAATCATAAAACAAAATCCACAATGCCCCAAAACTTTTTTAAGTTGAGTAGTCTAACCAAAAACTAAAAAGTTGACTCGAGTACAATCATGCCAAAAATTTGTTTGTATAGACCTAAAATTATATCCACTTGCAATGTAATTTATATACAATTTGTGTAATTTAACCTATTGTGTCAAGTTACTTACTATATTTTCTAAGAGAAGCGGTTAGATTTGGCATTACTGTTGTGATTTGAGATCGAGTAACTTAATTTGTCTAATTTTGATCCTTTTTTAGGGGATAAAGAGATTTTATTTTCACCCCTGACCCTTATAGATCTTGAAGGGTAATATTAATCATAGGCAAAGATAAAGAGGTAAATTCGAATGTTTTTTCTCTCGAAAAAACTTGAACAATGTGGAGTCCAGCAATTTGACGTTGAAGCTCTATTAATAATAAGGGAAAATATGAAATGATTGGCTAAAGGTAGGACATGTAGGGCGGAGCTAAGATACCCTACGGGGTTTCGGGTCAGCTTTCACGCAGATCCTATATTTACACAACTATATTCTGAATATTATTATTATATATAAGAGACAATTCAAGGACTTAGGTAATCCTCACAAAAGTTTCCAACTTAATTTTAATCTTTTCATTTAATTATTTTTATGTCATGATTTTATCTTTTATAGTAATTTAATTAATTTTTTAATCCTATAATATTGTGACATTTAATTGATATAGATTTACTTTTACTTCTTTATTGCTATATGGACCTTTGCACTTGGTGCATGTGTCATAGTATAAGAAGCAATTATTAATTTTTTTATTTTTTTGTAATTTTAATTATTTAATTAACTATTTAAATTAATAATAATTGAGAGTAGGGAAAGGGGAATTAGGAAGGAGATTACAAAGCAAAAAATTAAATATTTACCAATAAATTAGAGTTTGGGTAGTTAATCAATTAAAACATTCAAATTCCATATTGTTTAACTAATCGATAAATCACTTTTAGAATCTTCCATTATAATGTTTTATTTCTCATACTTATATATTATATAATTAAGTCAATTGCGAAATATAAACGTCAAATATCCTTTAATTATTTTATTTATTAAATTACTTGCACTTCCCGCTTTATGAAATACAAGACCAAAAAACTTTAATTTTTTTCTGCTACTCACAAGACCAAAAAGTTTTAATTTGATAATATTTTGTTAATTTTTTAATCAAAATTAATTATTTGATTAGTTTTTTAAAAATATCAAACATATTTCATATACAAAAAATTAAAATTATTGATAAAGTTAAAAACAAAGGTAATGACATGAATTAAGATCAAATTATTTTTTAAAAAAAAATTCTGGTCAATTGAGAATCAATATTCTTAAGAATCAACTATAAAGAGAGAATCAATTGATTCTTGATGTTTATTTTAGTGAGTATAATTTTTTTCTTAATTTAGTATAAATTTACGCTTAAAGCACCATATTTAAGTAGCATGAATTCTTGTCACGTGAAATTATAAATAAAATCATATATGTTTCATCACACACAAGAAGACTTGAGTATGATCCACTTGATGACTTTCATCTTCATCTTCATGATTGCAAAGATGAACATAAATAGAAAAATTTGAAAGAAATTAATTATATGCTCATAAATTAGTTTACTATTATTTTTTAATTTTTATGATCTTTTCAAGTTAATGTGTGTGTGTGTGTGTGTATATATATATATATATATATATATTAAATTATGTTATTCATAAAATATTAAATTACTTGAGTTTGGGTCTGAATTTAGCACGAGCATTATAAAACTAGACTATATATAAGGGAGAACATCTCATTTGGATAGTCCTCACATGACTGTATTTTGTTTATATATATATATATATATATATATTAATCATGTTATTCATAAAATATCAAATTACTTAAGTTTGAGTTCGAACTTAGTACGGGTCTTATAAAATTAGACTATATATAAGGGAGAATATCTCATTTTGGCAATCCTCACATGACTTTATTTTGTTTATTTTATCCTTAATTAAGTTTTAATGTCCGTTCAAGATCTCATCCATTTTAATAAATTTGAACAATTAAATGGGCATTTAAAATACTATACAAAAATGATGAGCCATAAAGAAGTGATAGTGACACTGTAAAATATCTATTTATCCAACTAAATTTAAAATTAATTCAAAATTTTACCGTCGTCTTTTATGTGGGATAACAGTAATGTAATTAAAGAAATACTTTTTTTAATCTTCACAAGAAATTTGTGAAGCTTTAATAAACTTGTAATGTACCATTGAAGAAACATCTATAAAAAGTATTTTATTGAATCTAACTTTTAATTATTTAATTTTAGCATAAATCATACAATAGTTTATAGCATCAAATGTTTTATTATTTAAAAAAAAAAAATTAGCCAATGTAAAGTTTAATTGAGAAGAAATAATGAAATTAATTATACATAAGGCAAAAATCAATATAAAGCGTAAAGGCTTTCACTCAAAAACTTTCAGTAAAATAAAAAGGAGAAAATTTTTTTGTGTGTGCATTTGTTTGAAAATTAAAAGAAAGACTAAAAAATGTCATAAGAAAAATAATTATTTTTAACTTATAAAAGCTTTTACTCCCTCCGTTTTAATTTATTTGTTTGATTTTGACTTAGCACAAAATTAAAGAAAAAGTAACGAATAGTTTTGAATTTTAGTGGTCTTAAAGTAAACATATGTAGAAAGAACCAAAATATTTGTTGATCTTGTCGTTTTAAACATGCCACGTGAAAAGTAAAAATTAACCCAAGAAAGAAAAGTATATTTTTTTAAGACAGACTAAGAAAATAGGACAAAAATCGAAACAAATATATAATTTAACATTTTAAAAATATTAAAAAATAATTAAACTAGACCGGTAACTAATATAATGGTACAAAAAGCAAAAAACAACAAGTTAAAAAAAATAAAAATATAAATGTTAATGTAGTTTGGGCTCAAGCTAAGCACGGCTAAACGACACTAGTATGTATATAAAAATATAGTGCAAACCTACTAACAAAGATAGTCACTTGACCTAGTGGTAGAAGGATCATTGTTGAGGCCTTACTTGCCTCTCACACCAACGTTCAAACCCTAACAACAATAAATGTTTTTTTCGTTGATTTTTATATGCTTTAAATTCAGAACCCATAAACTTTTAATCCTGACTTCGCCTTTGGTATGAGCTAATGCGAAATAAATAACAAAATTGATCAAGATCTCGTATTTGTACTACTTTTTCCTCTTTAATCAATAAAGTTAACTCATTATAGATTTTGGATGTTATTACCTTTAATGACATATTAATGTAACAATGCTCTTAATTTGCATTATTTTTTTTTTTTGATTTTTTATACTTTAAATGCAAAATCCATTGACTTTAAATTTCAACTCCACCTCTAATATAGACTAATGCGAAATAAATAACAAAATTGATCAAGATCTTGTATTTGTACTATTTTTTCCTTTTTAATCAATAAAGTTAACTTCTTATAGATTTTGGATGTTATTACCTTTAAATGATAAATTAATGTAAAAATGCTCTTAATTTGCATCGTTTGTGCATAAAATCAAATTCTTCTACTGTCAAAAAAACATAACAAAATCAACAGGAATTTACATAGGATAACTTTTTTAAGGTTTGGTATTTAATTTTTAAGCATATTAAAAACAGGTGTGCAAAAAATAAAACGTACGGCCGAATTTCTCCTCCACCCTCTACTTCATTTTCTCATTTCCTCTCTATGGCCGGTAGAAGCATGATGCAGCTAAAACTGTTGATTTAGCCCCCTAACTTTAGGGCCTCAAAATTTCATAACATGTGTATATATTATAAATATCTTAATTTTATGTGATAGTGTTTGAATTTTAAGAGTTAAACGAATTTTTTTGTTGTTGTAATATATAAAATTTATTTTAAAACTATAATGATTCTATATGTAAGCATACATCAAAAGTTAAAAAGTTTGAATATTGAAAAGCAAAAAGTATTACATAAATTGGATCAAAAAGAGTATTTTAAATTATGAAAAAATTATATAACACCATAACTTATCTTTATAAAACTACATAAACTCCCTATTTTTTTTATTAATTACCGAATTAAAAAAAAAGTCGGATACACCCACAAACTCATAAATTTTATCTCTCTTTGGTCTAATTAATGTATTATGTATCTCGACTAAATAATTTCAAAAATGAATGTATCTCAATAATCAAAATTATGTATCTCAACTTCAGAATTGTGTATTCGAATGCTAATTATGTATCCAAGTAAAAATGAAGTAATTAACTGCTACATTCATAAGTTAAAAATTATGTATCCGGATGTTATATGTATCCAAAAATTGTAAAATAAGGAATTATTTGTAGTTTAATAAAAAGTAGGGATAGAGAGTAACAAGGATTTAGGGGTAAATTTGTTGGATTTATGTAAGTTTTACTTAAATTATCCCACATAGTCTTTCGTCAATATAAATTTCTGTATAGGTCAGTGGCGGACCCAGAATTTAGGTGTCGTGGATGCTCAAAAGGTTGGATTACATGGATTGACACGCAAAGCTTTAAGATTTTGCATGAAAACCAAAACACTCAGCTGTCTTTTTGGTTTCGAGGGTGCTTTTTTTCATATTATACCAATTACTATATATTTTTTATATAATTATACCTATTTTGCGTCGAGTTTAATGACTCCTAGAGCAACACCAAATTGAACCTAGGTCCGCCTCTGCTATAGGTTAACATTTTAAAAGAGATTTAAATCTTGAAAACAAGATATGTACCTTCTACAAGCATATAAATATTATCTAATAGTATTTACACAACTTATATATATTAATTTTTTTTTTTGAATAATCTACGAATAGCTATCTTTGGCGAAATTGATATCGGCGGCTCGAAGATTATAACAATTTTGTATGTAAAATAAACTTTAAGAGAAAAATAAGAAAAAGTTCAAGATATTATATATAATATATGATTCTTTTTTCGAATAAATTCGTTAAAGCTCTCATTGAAGTTGAGCCGCCCGAGTCCTCTCCTCATCATTTTTGTAGGTAAAATTCGGTGGGTAATGTTCTCATTGAAACTTATATTGTCTAAGACTTTGTGATTTGGATTGATCCGGTTGAAAAATTTGAAGAACATTATTTTAAAATTTTGTTAAATTGAAAAGATATACGTATATTGAAACATTGGCCGCCTATCGATTTTACGAGATTTGAATTGAATCTAATCATTAAAAATTGCAGGGATTGATATTGAAAAGCCGTAAATCAAATTTGGAGTCATTTAGTGTTAATTTGGACAAATTCTGAAATAAAAATGTATTGGTGAATTTTTATAGAGCAAGATTTTGTGGTCAATTGTGATGATTATATAAAGATTTCTGGTCATAATTCTGAAATGATCCATCAAATTGACCAAAAATCCCAGTGATCTGCAACGATTTGGGATAAGATAATTTTTTGTCATTAATTCGAAATTCACCAGTATTTATGGTAAAATTGTAGCATTCATTAAGTTTGGCTAAAAATTTTTATTATGACAAGACAAATTTTACCCATTAATTTACAATTCTGATAGTTGGACATAATTTTGCTTTTAATTTTAGCCTCCAATTTAATCTTGCATTTTTTCATTTTAAATAGGGTCAAAACTTAAATGGACATCCGAAAATCCTACAAGAGTAAACCATTAGCATTAAGAATATAAACCATTAGCATTAAGAATAGGTTTTTTTTTTTTTTTTTTTTTCAAAAAAATCTCTACAAGAGTAGCTTTCATCGGTGCTCATTGAAGAAGAAATTGACGTCTCCATAAATTTACAAAATGAAGTGACTGAAAATCATGAAGTCTTAGGTTCAAGTTTCAGTAGATACAACAACACTAGACGATTTCTTTCATCTATTCTAATTTTGGTGGATAAAATTACCTGATACCTATTGTCAGTGCAAGGTGATAGTTATCTCGTAGAATTAGTGAAGATGCCCGCAAACTAGGTCAGACACTAGGGTTATCAAAAAAAAAGTTCACAAATGTATTCCTATGTATATAAAGTATTTGAGATCAACATCCCCTTTTCTTGCTGACTGGACCCAATTGTGGTTGTGGAAGCTTGTTTTACTGCATGCTTAAAAACGGAGGGAAGATGGATATTGCAATGTTCAAGTATGTCACAATTAGCACATAGCACGTAAGATTTAAACTGTGAAGACTTTTTTCTTTTGATGTAGCACCCACATCGGATTCGCCAAAAATATACTACTTTTGAAGAATCTGACACACACCCTTTTGCATTTTTTAAGAGTCCGAGCAACATGACTTAATATTGATCAAGTTGAGCATAAATATCTACGCTTGCTGGACACCATTACAACGGCATTAAGAGTTGGTTAAATTGAATGATTGAATTTTTTGTTGAAT
This sequence comes from Capsicum baccatum var. pendulum, assembly GCA_030864225.1. Classification (NCBI taxonomy): domain Eukaryota; kingdom Viridiplantae; phylum Streptophyta; class Magnoliopsida; order Solanales; family Solanaceae; genus Capsicum; species Capsicum baccatum. Next base: position 206,341,332 of record CM061558.1, on the reverse strand, counting down.
AGCAAGTAATTACATGTTTAGTTCAAAAAACATCAAATCACTTCTTTAATTCATTAAATTAAGTAACACAAGTAATTTTTCTACTTTTGTTAGTTTTTTTTAGTCCGATTTTTTTCGTGCTTTTTTTCTTCTTCAACTTTTCTCACCTTAATTCGTTGATAAACTTCTAAATTTAAGTCTTTTTACCTAGAATCAAGTCATCCTTCTTTCAAGAGTCACAAAAATCTACTCCACCACAAAGGATATTTGATCGTAAAATGATCGAGCAAAGCCAGTTCACTATCAATTTTTAGACGATACTTTAGGAGGTGAGTTGAGAGTTTACATACAAATTATGTGAGGCTTTTTTTTTCTTTTTACTAATATTGTTTGTTAAGTTTTGTAGGTACCATGTTGAATGAAGTGGGGAAGGCTTGAACCACATCATGGAGGTCATCACCCACCTCACCAAACAAATAGCAAAATGAGTGTAGATACAAAAGGAATGCGAGTGGAAATGAATGGAAGAATGGGAGGTATGGAGGAAAAGTTGGTATGGTTGGAGAGAGGAAAATAAATTCAAATAGAAGATTAGGGGATAAAGAGCGCATCGGTGCAACCCATGACCATTACTCCACGGCAAAATCATGAGTTATGTTACCCTCCATTAAGTCAAACCTGAAACTTCCAACAACCTACCTTCCAAATGAACAACACTCTAAATTTTTCAAGACAACCCTGCACCATATCCTTAACCACAACCCTATCATCATCCACAACCAAATCCGAGACCAAAATCCACTCTGAAACACATCAAATGCTTCCTTACATGATTTCCACATATTGCTCTTAGGCATATTTATACTCTTAAACGTCATTATCTATGTTTATTTAGCTTAATATTGAGGACTTCTTGATGTGCTTAATGAGTTTTTAAGGCGTAATTATGTATTTATATGTTACGTGACATGTTAGAGTATTTAAGATGCATTTGAAATAAGTTAAGAAATAGAGTTTAGATGAGAAAACTAGTTGTGCTAGCTTGAGCTATGCTTGGTTCTAGTGTACTTTGATAAGCTCTATTTTGTTGTATGAACTGATGATTGTTATATGATGTTGTAGGATACCATTAGAGTTTTTTGGGAAGCTAATTAAATCCTACAATCAAGTCATGAGAAGTGGGAAAATAAGGATCAAACGTACGAGAAGTTAGGAGCAAAAATGAAGCAAATTCCCACCTATTTGGAGGTGCCTTGCGCCGAATCCCCCAAATGTGGATATAGGATGTGCTCCTCACCACCTAGGGTGAGTAAACACTACCCCATCCTTGATTTAGGTTGGCGCCGTAGCCCCAAAGGCTGGCTTTAATCCTTGCGGCGCGAGGCCCGTCCCAAACAATCAAAAGTCAATTTTTGTTGTCTTTATGTGAGAGGAGATACTGTAAATGCATATACTTCATGTGAGGAACACTATGAGATACCTAAAACACTATAAAAGTACTTATTCATAATTACAAGAGACCTTTTGAAACAACATAAGATTGGGGAGGAGCGAAGGCATCAAGGGGCTCTACACTAGGTTTCTTTCCTATTTACTTTAGTTTTCTACACTAGGTTTCTTTCCTATTTACTTTAGTTTACTTGTATTTTTACTTATGAATTCAATTATGGTAATTCGTTGTATGATTGAGTGTCTAAACACCTCATTTTAGGGTTAAGGCCATGAACATGAATACTTAGCAATCAATCAAGTTGGTTTAAAGTTGATTATCATATTTGGTGGTTCATATGTTCTTGTTATTACTAATCTATTGATTTGCGACCTCTAGAATACATTTATACTTCGATTGTAATCCAGGAAGGAGTAATATTATCTTAAATCATGGAACATATGGAATGAGGTCTTGTTATTTAATTGAATTAAATAAAGAATTCACGGTTAGGATAGGAATATACCTAATTTGCCTCATTTGGTTCAAATACAGAAAGACATACAAATGTGTTTGAATTAATTCTCACATCTCTACAAAATGATATAGATGTAGGGATGATTTAAATAGACTATTAGAGGCTCGGAAGAACATAATCATGTTACTAACACTCATGAATCAACAACCAAGATAGTTAACTTAACCAACAAAATTGTATCACTTATTAGAATTGTTCAAATTGCCTTGACCTTGGATTTCTCCTAATTATTATTTCAAACACTTTCTATTCTCATTATTGTTTATTGTTACTTTTAAGTTCTCAAATATTAAACTCACTTGGTTACACTTGCACTTATTTAATCTAATTTGTAACGCTAAACGTGGACTGCTTGCCAAAACTAAGTCCTTGTGGGATCGATATTTGGCTCGAAAAGGCCATTTTATTACTTACATAAGCACGTATATTTATGTGTATGGTAGGAGTCAACACATATAACAACCATAAAATGCACCACAAATTCCATAACAACACTACCAATACCAAAAACCTCTGTATGATTAAATGAATGATGAGTTAAATAATGATGAACTTTGGGAGCATGATGGTAGGGTGGGTATGGAGTACCAAAGGAAGGAGTCCAGTCTTAGGAATTAAGGTAAGGCCAAGGCATGAGAGGTCATAAATACATAAATATAGGAGATAAAATAGGATATAGATGTAATAGGATGGGAAATAGAGTAGCTAGGTTTGGGGAGAGATGATTAAGATTGAGACTTAAGCAATATCAAGGTCACACTTCTAATGTTTAAAGAAAGTAGCGGCCCAAATGAGTTCTTGGAATGGAAAGTTCAAAGTGAGTGGATCTTTCTCACAAATAATATATCAGAAACTTTGAAGTTGAAGTATGCTCTCAAGCAATTTTAAAGGTAAGCATCCACTTGGTGAGAGTCCAAGAGGTGGGAAATGGAGAGCCATCACAACTACGATTTGCCTACATAGCTAGAATTGATTACTCTTAAGGACATGAGGTACTTGACACCAAAATACTACCAAGACGTGATCAAGAAGATATATATATATATATATATATATTGAATCAAGGTTCCAAAAGTGTGAAAGAATATTCAATGATTTTGAAAACTTAAGAATGAAGTCAAAACTTAAAAAAAGATTGGAATGTATATTGATTCAATTTGTGTAAAATTAGAGGTATGATATTCTGAATCCTTTGAATCTTAAACACTATGATAATCTTGAAGCAACCTTCTATGATGCCTCAAAGGTAGAAGAAGCTTTTAAAAAAAGAAATAACCTACAAGGCCAAGAGTTCTTCTACTTTCATATGGGACAAGAATAGAGATAATTAAAAGGTGACAACTTCTAAAGAGCAATCTAAGGGTGTTGGTGAAGATACTCATGATAGTATTAATTATAAGTCCAAATCAAGTGAGAAGCCACAAAGAGGTAACTATGGAAAACCTAATTTTCTCAACCTTCTATCATTTAATGCTTTAAATGTCAAGAAAGAAGGCAGGTTGCTAGTGAGTGACCTAATAGGAGAATAATGTTTGCACTTTGAGATGGGTATAGAATAGAAAATAAAGAAGAGAATGATGAAAAGAGTGAGAAAATAAGAGATAAAAGTAAGAAAAAGAGAGATGGTTTAGGGGATGAGGAAGAAAGGTTGGATGGGATGGTGAATTTTGCTTGTTTCCTTGAGAAGGGAAGACCCTTACTTGATGATGATGAAGAATTAAAGGTGAATGCCAATCTTTCATGTGTTGTGAGGTGCATTATGGGTCCCCTTTCCCAAAAAAAACTTGATCAAATGGAGAATAACATTTTATGATAGGTGCAAAATCCAAGATAAGGTGTATTATTTGATTATTGATAGTGGGAGTTACACTAATATGATGAGTATTTATTTGGTGGAGCATATACAAATATCAATTAAGATAATATTCCAACCCTTAGAAATTTTAATGGCTCAATAAAAGTGGTGAGATGAAATTTCTCAAGCAAAGAAAGTATCGGGTTTAGTATGGGCAAGTATAATAAGGAGTTGATTTATGATGTTTTGCCTAAGTTGGCTTGCCATGTATTGTTAGGATGACTGTGCCAATTTGATAAAGATGTTATACACCATTGAAGGTCAAACAAGTAAACTTTTGTGACTGAGAGTAAAAAGTATGTGCTTGTACCTCTCACTCCCTACCAAGTTAGTGAGGACTATAAGGTTGTGAAGGAGCTTTGGCAGAGAATAAAGGTGAAAGGGATAAAGGGTGAAGGTAAAAGTTCCATCATTGTGATAAAAGATGGATATGACTTGGCTAAGAACAAAAAGAGAATGTGTATGATAGCCAAACAAGTGTCTCAAAGATGTGTTGAGGAATCCTTTCTAGAGTGCCTTATCAACACCAAGCTATTGTTACATGCTAACCAAGATACCATCACTTTGAGTAATATTGTTTCTTCTCTTTTAAAGGACTATATTGATCTATTTATGAAGAAGATGCCTAAAGGAGTACCACCCTTAAGGGTGATGGAGTACCAAATTGATTTTGTGTTGGGTTCACAAATTCCAAATTGGATGACCTATAGGAGAAATATAAAAGAGAAGAAACTACAAAGAAAAGTGGAAGAGCTTCTTGAAAAGGGGTTGATCAAAGAAAGTCTAAGTCCTTGTGCCATATAAAACATTTTTGTTTCCAAAATAATGGAACTTGGAGGATGTTCACTGATTTTAGAGATGTAAGATTACCATCAAGCATAGTCATTGTAATGCCCCGAATCTCGTACCCGGAATGCTACACAGTGCTCGTGACCTTGAAGGACCACAAACTAACCCATGACTGATATCTGTACCTGAACACTGTATAATATACTATATAAATACAGAATAAAAGGCTGAAAGGCCATAAAGTTCAAATATCTAATAAAACACAACATCTAAAAATATGGTATATCAATGCCAAAACAACTGAAATAACTATCTGAACATACTATAGTCTGAAAGCCTCTAACATTACACTGTCTAAATAAGGAGTTAATGGGATATGTCCCTAACTAACTTCAAATACTAAAATAAACTAAGTACTGTAGAAGTGAAGTAATCAAAGAATAACATCCTCGAATGTTGAGGAATCACTGCTGACTCTGACTGTTCAAACTGGAATGCTACTGATGTTCTGAAGCTCATACTTCTGAACCTATGGTATAAAACACCATAGCACAAATGCGTCAGTACAATTGAATATACTAGTATGCTAATGAAGTAGGCTGAATGCAAAGGATTCATATTCATGAACAATACAAACTGACTGTATAATATGAACATGAGCATACATGCATGAATAAATAACTGTAACTAAATTCATGATAATACTGACTACTGAGTCTGAATACTGATATCATGAGTTACTGATAACTGATGCAATTGATACTGAGTGACTGTATCTAACAGTCTAGATTTTGATGGAACTAGCTGAGTTCCATACTTTACTGAGTGTCTATATCTAATAGTCCTGAATTCTGTAGAACTATCTGAGTTCTATTACTGAGACCTGAGATTGAAACTATAGGAAGTAGTCCTTTAACCGATATTCCCCTAATAAGCTATTATAGCTGAGTTGGGGTATAATCCGTAACCCCAATTAGAAGGGTGTCAATACAGCACCACTAGTAAGGACAAGCTGTGAGTGACCCTTATCTAACAGGTGCTCTAATGAGAACAGTGGGACCCTCATCTATCAAGTTAGCCACCGCATCTACTCTCATCTAGCAGATTTGATATCTCAACCTACGATGGCTACACAGTTCTGGAGCGTAAGGATTGCTTCTAAGAATTACACCCTCTACACATAGGTGAGTTCCCATTCTTGGGCTCACCCGATGCTGAATCCTACTCCCATCCGAATAGACACTGAACTGAATATAGTTGACTGAACTGGAATGAGTTTTCACTAAATTCTATTGACTGACAAAATATTACTGATATCTAATAATTGACTGAGATTACTGAGATTACTGAGATTTCTGGACTGATACTGAATTTACAGAGTTTTCCTGAGTCATGTAACTGACTGAAGTCTACTGATCATGGCTTGACTAAGATTATCATGAAACTAACACTGGCTCTAGGCACATAGCTAGATTGTTGGGTACAAGTACCCCCAGGACTCGATAGCATAAAATTGACAAGAACATGACACTTCTTAAACACATGACCATAATCAATAATTCATAATACAATCACTTGGGAGTTTCATGAAGCATTTGGTTCTCATACTCTTATACATGAATAGGAATGTATTCAAATATATCATAGTTACACAATTCTAATCTCATGGGAATTCCATCAAATAATTTCAACACATCAAAATAGCATGAGAGTCATTTTGAATCATAAGAATTAAACATGGATTCATCATTTAGACCCTATTGAGTCAATAAGCATAAATCTTACTCTCTTAGGCATTTTATCAAAGTCTAGCATGCATAACTTAGGGCTTAAGCATGAACATCAACTTAATACATCAAGTTCCTTCATTCAACTCAATTTCATTGATTTTAATCCATACATTAACAAATTTCATGAAAATATAATAAAGCTTCCAACTTGGAAGTCGCACAACAACATAAACATGATTATAATCAATCCACAACATGGGTTTCACAATTCATGATTTTAAAATAGGATTCTTGAGCTTTATGGGTTAAAGGAATCCATGAATCAACACTAAACATACCTGGGTGATTTCTTGAAGATCGGTGAAAGAAATCTTGCATTATTGACTTAGAATTAAACACCTAGGGTTTCTTATTCTTGGAGATTATCTTTGAGAGAAACCCTAATTGGTGTTGTGGGTGAATAATGAAGTTATGAGCTCTGGTATGGTATAATTAGGAGTTAAAATGGATGAAAAAAGACCCAAATACCCTTTTAAAAATAACTTAAAATCTCTGATCGGAAGTGGTGATGATTTGGAAGTCGTACCATCGCTGGCTCGATGGTCCATCGGTCCATCCAGTCGTACTTGGCCAGAACCTAAACTTTCTGCCTTGTCTACGATTATTTGGGCGATGGTCCATTGCTAGCTCGATAGTCCGTCAGTCCTGACCGTCGCACTTGGATAGAAGATTGGTTCAATGCCTTAGCCATGATGTCTTGGGTGACGGTTCATCGCTAGCTCAACGGTCCGTCAGTCTTGACCGTCGCTTTTGGGCAGTTTTGATAGTTCTCTGTAAAACGTGCATAACGTTTTACTTCGATACCAGATTTGGACAAAATTGGTATTGTTGGAAAGCTAATTCAATTTCCCATATGATAAAAAGTCAAAATTTGAGAAATTATATCTGATTTAAACATTAATCATTTAGGAAGTCATCACTAACTCTTCTGGAGACTAAATTTAACTTTAGGAAAGTTCGGGGTATTACAGGCATCCAATTGTTAGAATTGATTACATGTTAGACTAATTGTATGGCTATTTATTTTCAAAGTGGGTGCAATTAAATTTGCATTAAATTGGGTAATGAGTGTAAAATGGCTTTCAAAATAAATTTGGGTTGTATGAGTGGCTTGTAATGCAATTTGGGTTGACCAATGATTTCATCAACCACGTTTCAAGATTTTCATCTACAAGTTTGTGGTGGTTTATTTTGATAGAATACTTGTGTATATAAGACCATTGAAGAACATGTGATCCATTTGAAATTATGTTTGATCTCTTCCTACATGAAAGACTTTTTGCTAATCTTAAGTAGTGCTTATTTTGTGTTGAGAAAGTCATATTCTTGGGATTTGTGGTTAGTAAAAATGGTATAAAGGTTGATGAATAGAAGGTGGAATCAATCAAATCTTAGCCATCTCCAACCAATGAAACTTATGTAATAAGCTTTCATGGTTTAACAAGCTTTTATCGGTAATTTGTGAAATATTTTGGTTCAGTTGCTTCTCCTTTAACTGAATTGATAAAAAAATGTACCTTTTGTATGGGGTGATGAACAAGAGAATTCTTTCCAATCCTTGAAATCTATGTAGAGTTTAACATCTTTACTTTAACTACCTATAATACTCCATACTATTCTTAGCTCGATTCATCTTTTAGTTGCATTCATAAGGGGATTAAGGCCTAAAATTTTCACTAAGTGTTGGGGACTTAGTCATTTCTAAGGCCTCTAATTTTTGAGAATTTTTATTTTAGTTTTCCCGACCCTAAGATATTGGTTTTTGAGTTAATTCATGTTCAAGGATGTAAGGAGCGTGTCTCAAAAAAGTTTTGAATTTTTTGGATAGAGTTTGGGTCATGTTCGGATCATGAAAATAAAGGGTTACCACGATAAGACCACGACGCGATATTAGTCTCGATGGTAGATAGACCGCGTTGCGGTGAGGGATATGTACTACCATGATTAAACCGCATCGTGGTAAGCCTATCGCGCCTAATTTCAAATTTAAATGCCTGAGGGGCAATTGAGTCTTTTCATCCCTCAAACCAATTATTCATAACACGACTTGGACATCAGTTACGATATAATTTTATTCTTCTACTCCAATTTTCCTCCTAAGAAAGCCATTCCCTTTCCCTAAGAATATAAATTCAATCCCTTTCTCCACAAAAAACTATTATTCAAGTTCCCAAATTTTAAGAACCTTCAAGAAAGCATCAAGATTGGTGTTTCTTATTCAAGTTAAAAGCTTAAGGTATGTAGGGTGTTCGTCCATGGATTCCTTTCACCCATGGAGCTCAAAAATCCTCTTTTGATTCAAGATTGAATTTCTCTATCATTATTATATTTTGTATTACTTAAGATGGGTTTAATACATGTTTCCAGAGTAATTAAAATGCAATTCAGTCCATGTATGATCTGATGCAAGATTTTGAATTCCTCAAGCTATGAATTTCATTTTTCATGTCTTAGCCAAGTGAACTTCATGTTGTTGAATTCTCATGTTTAAAATACTCCCATGAACAAGTCCATGCTTTCTACGTGTTTGAAATGCCCATGTTTTTGAGTTGAACCATCATTCAATATCACAATTTAAGTTCAAATATTATGTTTTAATGATCATTTAGTGCTGGTGGGTTATGAATACCAGATACCTACGTGTTTTACATGATTATCAAGTATGATACAGATAAACCATGAATATTCCTATTTACTCAGTTATTATGATCAGAATGAGCATTATCAGAAATAACATTTAGTTAAACTTATTTTAGTTCAGTACCAATGTTAGCTCAGTTGGGAGTAGGATTTAGCACCGAGCAAACCTAGGGATGGGGGCTCACCCGCCAGCTAGGATTGGGTCCTTAGTATCAGTCCCTAAGTTTTAGAACTATATAACCAGCGTAGGACTATGAGGTGTCACCCACCAGTTTAGGACTGACTTCCTAGTCCTTTGAGACATTAGATTAGTGTATCCACACAGCCAGTGTTAGTACTCATGGTACGGTACTAACACCATTTCAACTGGGGTTACAGGTTGGACCCCTAATTAGCTGAGATTGGAGAATATCGGTTACATGATACGTCCTATAGTCTTAGTACAGTATTTAGTATATATTCAGTTTAGGTTTGCTTGACCAAAGCATACAGATTTATATTTATTCAGTTATATAGATTTTAGCCTTTTAGATTATAGATTATTTCAGAAATATATATATTCTTGGTCTTGCATTCTCATATATTACAGTTTTCATGCATTCATGCTCAGTTATTTCATGCTGTTGAGTTAGTCCTTATCTCATGTTCACAGTACCCCATGCATTTAAGCCAGACCTTATCTCATATACTAGTATATTCAAAGGACCACATACTATTCTTTTCACTATGATGTGTTATATCATAGGTTTGGACCCTCTATTTCTTGACTGCATTTAGATAATTTAGCATACCCCACAACAGTAGTGGTGATTTCTTATTCATCAAGGGCAGGATTGATTATTTTAGTTATTTCAATAGTTCCATATTTCTAGTCAATCAGAGTTAGTTGGGTTCTTGTTCCATTAACTCCTCAGTTGTCAGTTAAAGGCTTTTTAGACAATCAGACAAGAAGACAATCAGTTTATCAGCCTTTTCAGTATTATTAGTTATTTGAAATTGACAATTAGAATTCAGTACTTTATCAGATGTTTCAAAACTTGTGGTTGAACCATATTTTCACTATTCAGATTAGTATTACATTTAGCATACTATCTTCTACACACGTGTACTATTATTACATTATTCAGTGCTCACTACAGGTACCAGCTCATGGGTTAGCTTGTGGTCACTCTTGACCGTAAGAACTGTTGTCGCGACTAGGGGGTAGCCTAGGGTTGTGAAAAAACTTGGTATCAAAGCCTAAGGATTTACAATGTCTAGGTTGTCTAAAAGCCACGTTGAGTAGCTTTTTATGTATGGGTTTGAAGTGCGCCACACTTATGGATAAGAGACTGATAACGCTCAATCTACAACTCTCGTTTGAGTGTAAAGCGGTCACTAGCAAATATAGAACCCAACCTGGGTTGGGTATCGATCCCACAGGGAATAGCTTGGCCAACAAGTAAGTAAAATTAATAGACTTTTGGTGCAAGTCTCGTAAGAAGGGGGGATTGTAATAAGTAACCAAAGTAATAAAATAAAAGCTGAAAAATAATAAAGTAAAAATAGAATATTTCGTAGGTTGTGAAACAATGAGAATTGAAGCGTTGGGGTTATGTCCACCTTCTGAGGTAAACGTCTCTATTGGCTATGAGTGTGTAGAGTCTTGACATGCAATTGCTTATAGAGAATTGTAGTCGATGGTAAATCCAAGCGTCTCTCGACCTAAACAAGGACTATTTCACTTTAACTCTCTCGAGCTTAAAGCGTGTCTAACGGTACGAATTCTCCAAGAGGTTAGTCCAGTTACGGCACTAGCTTTTTAATAGGAAAGGGTGTCCTACTACCGTGACATTATCTCTTTTCCAGACAAATAACCTTTCTCTCGAACAAGTTAAATGTTAGACTGGCGTTATTCTATGCGTTCTCTTTCTAGACAAATAACCTTTCTCTCGAACAGGTTAGATGTTAGAATGGCGTGTTCTTGTGTTTGCAACCGCAAAGAATGTAGATTTAAGATAAAGAGCGTAATGATATAAGCAATATACTTGTCTTGAACTCACAATCTCATAGCTTTAGATAGTAACTCATTCGGCTTCCATAACCCCAACTAAGAGGTTTAGTTACCCATGAATGCGAAGGATATCACGTTTTGCATGGTGAATGGCGTGAATAGTAGGTGTTTGGCGTGTGGTTTTGGTGATTCCGTAGCAAGTAACGATTCTCTTGTTGTGGAATTTAAGAATAGAAGAGTAGAAGAAGAAAAATAGAATTAATGGAAAGATTAGAAGAATTGTAATTGAGAAGTAGAATGTCTGAATTGTAAGGAGATGAATAAAAATCTCTAGCATGATAGGGTATTTATAATACTCCTATCCTACTCCTACTAAGCTAATGAAATAAATAACCAAATCCTAATATACTAATGAAATCCTTGACCCAAATGTACTAGGGTAAGGTTACAAAATTATAATCCAAATAGATTAGTGAAACACATAACCTAATTGCACTAGGTTAATGTATCTTGGCAAAAATCCAGCTTTGTGTCTGTAAGTCCCCAAAGTCTTCAGAATTGCTGTTTTAGCCCGGGACAGATTTTCCATGCAGCAGATTTGGTCCTTTAGGCGTCCAGCTCCTTTCCATCTCGTTCGTGAGCTTTCTTTTGCGTCAAGTAAGCCATAAATTGCTGTATTTTGCATCATTTATACCTGAAACTTTCCTAATCATTTTTGTTAGCTCATTTACAGGAAAAAGGACTAAAAGTGCATGAAATAGATAATTAGTTCTCAAAACTAGGCTAAAATATGGGCAAAATATATTGATATAGGCGCGTAAATTCGCCTATCATCAACACCCCACACTTAGAGCTTTGTTCGTCCTCGAACATATCATGTCCTTCTAAGCATCGACTTAAGGTTTTAACAGCAACAACACAAAACATTTTTCAAGACAAGAACAACAATTAGCAACAAAGAGTAGCTTTCTGATGATAAGTAGAAACAATTTAACCTCAAGCATAGACTCGTGATGGTGATCAACTCGCATGCAAACGTTAAGGTACATAGAATCATATACAACTATCCAAAACTCATCAACCATGTGTGTCTCTCAATATAGTACCCATAATCACTCATAAATATAGCATATTTTTCAAACATGGGTATCAAAGTGTCCTTGCTCTCACTCTCACAAAGAATTCATATGTAGCAACTAATGACCATAAGCTTGCCCCTTAATGTAGTACTCCACTAAATGTCGGAATGTTAAGATTAGGATCAAGTAGGTCTTTAGATGGTTGTAATGTAGGCTAAGGGACGGGTAGGACTATTTTGGCCAGAAATAGTGACTAAGTTCCTAAGAACTTTAATACATCACATTGTATCATTGACACTTTGTTCTTTCAACCTTTCTTCTTTCTTTTATTCACCCTTGTTCTCCTCTTTTTGTTTTTCAATTTCAAGAACAACTCACTTTTCAGCTTTCTTTTCCTTTTTCTTTTCACAACATACCTTTTATGATAGCATATTTAAGCACCATTACATATTCAAGCACCATTACAATTTAAAGTATCATACTCACCCAATTTCCTCTTATGTTGTCACATGACTTTTTCACTTTAAAGCACTTAGGAATTTGGATCAAATTATGGTCTTGAAAAAAATAGATTAGGCTTACATACAAGGTTGTCAAAGAAATAGGCTAAAGGCTCAAAAGGGTTTAACTAGGATGATTTACATGGGTAGGAAAAACTGAAGGTAAACATGTATAGGTTGCCAAAGAAATGCCTAAATCATATCCTAAACTTACATTCCTTATTTTTGCTTTGCATACATACCAGGCAAGTTCTAGCATCAGCCACATACATAGAATATACTTATTATCTCACACACACAAGGCACATGGTCGACTTGATTGGTAGTAATATAGACTCTCGACCCAACAAGTGAAGGAATTGAATCACACAATATCACATAATAAGTCACAACTAGAGCCTAAATGTCTCAATAGTCACATTGTAGCACATACTCTTGTTCTATTTTCATGCTGCCTATCAAAATAATTTCATGCGTAGCTAGAAAAATTTTACTCCTAAAAACTAAAAAAAAAACGTCAAACGAAAAAAACAAAAAAAATGGACTAAAACAAAGTAAAACAAGCAAACATACAAACATAGGTGCAAACAAAGAAGTATAGCATGCAGATTCTGCCACCCCACACTTAGACTAGACACTGCCCTCAGTGGAAAATAAAGTCGAAGAACCTGATTAGTCGGACTCCTCATCAATGTCGGGGGTCGTACCCCCTTCGTCAGAATCATCATAAGAGTCATCGTCAGAGTTCTCCTCAGCATCAGAATCAGGCAAGCGTCTATCATCATCAGTTGGCACGTCATCATCAAGAGGTTCCTCAAAATATACGCCCACTCCACACATCTCTCGGGCATGTCTGTTCATTGGGTAGTCGTGGTCCAGCTGTTGGAGCTCTTCAGCAGTTGGAATACGTCCACCACTCATCATAGTGAATCTCGTCATGCCATAGAGATGACGGAAGAAACTCTCGTCACGAGCATGTCTCTCCGCAGTGGTAAGGTTGACTCCATGCGTTGTTTCAGCATCTTTGACCTTGGTGAGGTCAACCTTCTTTGGGTTATGTGGGAGTTTGTGGTCAGCTGGTTCCTCTTCTATATCCTCCTTCCGCAAAATTGCTGTCAACAAATTGCCGAATGTGAAATGGGACCTTCGGTGGAGTCTGGCTTTTCTCATGGTAGATCGAATGATTGCCCCAAATTTGATAGGGACATTCGTCATCAACGCATAAACCAAACACACTCTATCTCTCGATATCTTGGTGTATTGCGTCCCAGGAATAAGGCATGAGTTGACAATGCGCATCCAGATTCTTGCTTCCCTATTTAGTGGAGCATAGGGGAATGTGTTGTGACGGCCTGTTTCCTTATGTCTGCCCCATCTTGCCATTGATCTGCTTCCACAAAGCATGTGTCTTATTGATCTGTAAGGAGGCCTGCTGTACAGCTCTTTGTATGGTGCAGTGTCGACCGAAGGTAGGCCTAGAAAAGAGTTGATCCAATCCGCTGTAAGCTGTAACACTTGGCCCCGAATTTTGACTTCGTTGCCTGTTGTGTTTGGCGACCAGTTGGCATAAAACTCTCTTGTCAAGTCAAGATTGCACTCTCCCATGTCACGGAAGATGAAATCCAGCTTCCAAGCCATAATTTTAGCCAACATTTGCGGCTCCTTCTTTGCTAAGGTCTCCTTGTTGATTAAGTCGACGTGCACATATTTGTTTTCTTTGTTGCTGCTGTACCATGCCTTGGCTTCTTCCTCAAGAACCCATTTGATTCCGAACATTCTGCGTGGTAGGTGTGCTGAAGATGATTCGCCTTGGTCTTTTCGGCTTCTCTTTTTATCCTTTCGGGTCGTGGTAGCCTTCTCCTTGCCTTGCTTTGCTTTGGGTGCCATTGTACCTGAGACTAGAAATAATGTTAGTTGCAGCACAATCTCACTTTATACAATCTACATGCAAGCACTAGGGGTACCACCCCACACTTAATCTTGTTAGCACAAATCAGTGAAGTGAAAGTGGTCGAGTACTCAGACTTCGTCGACATACGTCTTAGGATTGTATTCCGACAAGAAAATCAGCATTACATCACTTATGTGCAGCCATTTGGACGACTTTCATGGTGCATATAGCAACACTACAACATAGGGGTTACCACATGGAATTGTTATTCGAACAACAAACACCACCTCCTAAGTCGATAGTCACTATAACCTTATCCCGATGGCCGGGATGGTTAATCATGCAAGCATCCAAACCACACTCTCAAGTAATATTCATAGTCACATATGTTCAGCAAGTATCATAACAATGCCATTGAAACAAAATTCAAGTCGGAAACAAGTCAAGAATTCCATACGTATACATTCAATCACACGATTTTGCAACAATTATCCAATCACATGAACATCACCACCAATCTCTTATGATTTAGCAAATTATACTAAGCATAGCAACGTAGTACTTACTATAAATAGATGAAGAATAAGAGAGCACTTACTTGCTTGAAGATTGTGGAGAAGTTGTTGTGGATTGGAAGAACAAAGGAAGAAAAATTTGAGAGGGTTTGGGATGATATGCGACGCCTTTAGGGTTGCTTCTAATGTGTTTGTGACATAAAAACAAGTCCCCTTTATATAGGAGGAGTATGGGTCGGGTTATGACCCATTTACAATCGGATTTGGGGACAAAATCACCACATATGCGGCGCATATCCCTCGGCATAGCACTTACATATGCGGCGCATTGTCCATGGCATAATGGGACATATGCGCCGCATATCCTATGGCATTTCTAGACATATGCGCCGCATAGTCTATGGCATTTGGTCTCAGTATCTCAAATGCCATAGCATAGGCAGCGCATAGTCAAAAGCACACCTAGGAATAGGCGGCGCATAGTGTATAGCACACTAGATTCCGAGTCCTTAGGCTATAGAATAGGTTGTGCATCGTTCGTGGCCTATTTTTACCAAGGCCTAGCCTTCCTCGAAGCCTATTATGACGTGAGAAAGGCTCAATTCATAGCCTTATGCATCACCATTCCTAACTTACCGACTTTACCATACAATGTGACCAAATCGTCAATTGAAATCAATCTCCTCGTTGCATACTTCTTGCACCTATATTCGCTCAAAACAAAATGAAAACGATTAGTACGATGGGTTGCCTCCCACCAAGCGCCTTAGTTTTGGCCATGGCACGACTCTTATTTTTGGATTTTCATTTATCAAAAAGAAAAAAATACTAAAACGACGAAACGATAAAACGATAAAATGACAAAACGATAAAACAATAAAACAATGGGTTGCCTCCCATCTAGCGCCTTATTTATTGTCGTGGCTCGACGTAGTAATCTCGAGTACTTAGACTTCGTCGAGATAAGTGATGGCCATGTCATTTATCGAGTCAAGAGGACCGATATATGGTTTAACACGTTGGCCATTCACTTTGAAGATAACACCCTCATTATTTTCCAATTCGACTACTCCAGACGAGTAGACTTGGGTGACTTTAAATGGACCAGACCACTTTGAGTTTAACTTACCTGGGAAGAGCTTGAGTCTGGAGTTAAAGAGTAGTACCATGTCACCTTTTTGGAAGTTTCGTCGAACAATCCGCTGATCATGATACTTCTTCATCCGCTCCTTGTATAAATCTGATCTTTCATATGCATGGAGACGGAATTCATCTAGTTCGTTCAGCTGCTCCAACCTCAGGTTCTTCACATCATCCCAATTCAGATTCAAGTGCTTCAATGCCCACAATGCCTTGTATTCAAGCTCGATGGGTAGATGACAAGCCTTCCCATAAACTAGCTGATAAGGTGACATGCCAATGGGTGTCTTGAATGCAGTCCTATACGCCCATAGTGCATCATCTAGCTTTCGAGACCAATCCTTCCGATTCGCATTGACCGTCTTGGCAAGGATTTGCTTGATCTCACGATTGGAAACCTCTACTTGTCCACTAGTTTGAGGATGATAAGGCGTAGCTACCTTGTGTTGCTTGACTCCATACTTGGCCAATACAGATTTGAATAGCTTGTTGCAAAAGTGAGATCCTCCATCACTTATGATAGTACGAGGTACTCCGAAGCGAGAGAAGATATTCTTCTTTAAAAACGCTACAACACACTTTCCTTCGTTATCGGCCAATGCTACAGCTTCAACCCATTTCGACACATAATCCACAGCAACCAAGATGTACTTCATTCCAAACGAATTCACGAATGGTCCCATGAAATCAATACCCCACACATCAAAGAGTTCTACCTCCAGAATTTTGGACATGGGCATTTCATGGTGTTTTGAAATAGCACCTTGACGTTGGCATTGGTCACACCTTCTCACATAGTCGTGTGCATCTCTGAATATTGTAGGCCAATAATAACCACTTTGCAAGACTTTCCTTGCCGTTCGATTCCCTGCATGATGTCCTCCAACTTGCGAAGTGTGGCATGCTTCCAATATAGTAGGCACTTCTTCATGGGATATACATCGTCGAATGATACCATCCGCGCATCTTCGAAACAAATAAGGCTCATCCCAATAGTAGTGTTGAACATCATGCATAAACTTCCTCCTCTGGTGGTAAGATAAATTGGAGGGTAACACATTACTTACCACGAAATTTGCAAAGTCGGCATACCATGGTAATTTCTCCATTGTTGTCGCTAGTATCTCCTCGTCAGGGAATGCATCATCAATCTGATTTTCTGGTTGTGCCACATACTCATTCTCAAGTCTAGATAGGTGATCAGCCACTTGGTTCTCGCAACCTCTTCTATCTTTGACTTCGAAATCAAACTCTTGTAGCAGCAATACCCATCTAATCAGCCTTGGTTTTGCATCCTTCTTAGTCATTAGATATCTAAGAGCTACATGGTCTGTATGAACGATCACCTTAGTACCCAATAGATAGGCACGAAACTTCTCGAATGCATACACAACTGCTAGGAGCTCTTGTTCAGTAACAGTGTAGTTCCGTTGGGCTTCATTAAGGACCTTACTCGCATAGTAGATAGGATGAAATAATTTCTCCTTTCTCTGTCCAAGAACAGCACCAACGGCTACACCACTAGCATCACACATGATTTCAAACGGGAGCGTCCAATCTGGTGCTACCATGATAGGGGCTTCAATGAGTTTTTCTTTAAGGCATTCAAATGCCTTCAAGCAATCATCATTAAAGTCAAACTTCGCATCTTTCTCCAATAGCTTGCACAATGGACTTGAAATTTTGGAGAAGTCTTTGATGAATCTACGATAAAACCCAGCATGGCCAAGAAAACTACGAACTCCCTTCACCGAAATTGGAGGTGGTAGCTTTTCAATTACCTCTATTTTGGCGCGATCAACCACTATTCCTCTTTCGTAGATCTTGTGCCCAAGAACAATTCCTTCTTTTACCATGAAGTGGCACTTCTCCCAATTCAGCACAAGGTTGAACTCTACACATCTTTGTAATGCCATGCTCAAGTTCACCAAACATGCGTCAAAGGACTCACCAACAACTGAAAAGTCGTCCATAAATACCTCCAAAGTGTCTTCTACCATATCAGAGAAAATAGACATCATACAACGTTGAAAGGTGGCTGGTGCGTTACATAACCCGAATGGCATACGTTTGAAGGCAAACGTACCATATGGGCATGTAAACGTTGTCTTCTCTTGGTCTTCTGGTGCAATACAAATCTGATTATAACCTGAATAACCATCAAGAAAGCAAAACCATCCTTTCCCCGCTAATCAATCTAGCATTTGGTCCATAAATGGCATGGGGAAGTGATCCTTGAGAGTCCAAGAATTCAGCTTGCGGTAGTCCATGCATACTCTCTATCCAGTAACGGGCTTGAGTGGAATAAACTCATTCTTTGCATTAGCAACCACCGTCATACCTCCTTTCTTGGGGACACATTGTACTAGGCTTACCCATGTACTATCAGAAATAGGATACACGACTCCTGCGTCTAACCACTTGATAATCTCCTTCTTCACCACTTCTTGCATTGGTGGGTTTAGACGTCTTTGATGTTCAATGGTGGGTGTGCACTTTTCTTGAAGCTGAATTTTATGAGTGCAAATCCCAGGTGGAATACCAATGATATCCGCAATGGTCCATCCAATAGCTCTAATATACTTGCGTAAGATTACAATAAGAGCTGCAACTTGTTGCTCACCTAAATCGGCTGCCACTATGACTGGAAGAGTGTTTCCGCTTCCTAAGAATGCGTACTTCAAATGGCTTGGAAGCTCCTTCAATTCTAACGTGGGTGGTTCTTCAATAGGTGGCTTAGCTGGTGGTGTGGGTCAATTCTTGAGATCAAGATCCAGCTTCTTAGGAGTATAACGATATGTTCCTAATCCCGATAGAGCACAAATATCATCTTCAGAAATTTCAGCATCATCTTCCTCTTCTTTCATGAACAAAGCCTCCAAAGGATCATCAAGAATTTGCTCTTCAGCAAGTAACTCATCCTCATCATCAACGACAACATCAGCCACAGAAAATACACTTAGATCTTTAGGTTGCTTCATTGATTTGCAAACATCAAAGCGCACCACTTCATCATTTATTCGGAATGAAAGCTCATTAGCTCTCAAGTCTATGAGCACACTTCCCGTAGCAAGGAAAGGGCGTCCCAAGATTATGGGAACCTCTGAATCTGCTTCACAATCCAAGATGACAAAGTCTGCCGGAAAGATAAATGAAGATACCTTCACCAAGACATCACATAGAATACCAACCGGTCGTTTGACCGACCTATCCGCCATAACCAGCCTCATATAAGTTGGTGTAGGATCTCCTAACCCCAACTTCTAGTAGATTGATAATGGCATCAAGTTGATGCTGGCTCCTAAGTCACACAATGCTTTAGCAAAGTCTAAAGATCCGACGGTGCAAGGGATCGTGAAAGCTCCGGGGTCGGCCTTCTTCTGAACTATCGATCGAGTAGCAATTGCACTACAATGATGCACATCATCTTTCAGCTCATAGCTTGCTGCCCTCTTCTTAGTCAAAAGATCTTTCATAAACTTCGCATACCCAGGCATTTGTTCAAGTGCCTCTACCAATGGGACATTAATAGTCAGCTGCTTTAACATGGTCATAAATTTGCTGAACTTAGTGTCATCGGCCACCTTCTTCAATCTTTGTGGAAAAGGTGGTGGTGGGTATGGAAGTGTTCTCTCCATGGCTTTCTTCTCCTCTTTCTTCCGTTTATTTTTTTCAGGCTGCACGTCACTAGGTGAAACGTCCTTGACGTTGAAAGTAGATGTTGCAGCGTCTTCTCTAGTGGTGTCACTAGGTGTGGCGTCCCTGTCTGCTGTTCCGTCAACTACTTGCTTGCCTTTTGCTGAATTTTCCATCACCTTACCACTCCTGGTAGTGATGGCCATGCATGACCCATCATTCCGTAGGTTTTGGACTGTATCGCTCGGTAAGGTGCCAGCCTTTCTTTGATTGAATGCTGCTGAAAGTTGGCTTAATTGCTGCTCTATTTGCTTGATAGAAGTGGAATGAGAATCAACTAATTGCTTCATGGAGGCTAAATCGTCGATTACCTCCTTAACTCCCGCGCTTGTTGCTTCCACTCCTTTCAATAACTTAGCCATCATGTCTTCCATAGAATTAGATGTGGTGGTATCACGTCTACCAGGGGGAACGTACAAACCACTATTTTCATTATTTTTCTTCCAACTACCTTGGTCTTTACCTCCAGATTTGTCATAATAGTTCCGACCTTGGTTTCCTTGGGCATTCCCACGGAAACCCCCCTGATTGTTCAAGTAGTTGGCCTCCTCTTCTGAATCAGATTCGTCTCTTCCTTTTGACGCAATAGCTTTCACTTTTTCAGTCTTCCCTAATAGATGCTTTGTAAGAAGATCCATTTGGGTTTTCATGTGCGCCATATCTTGATCACGTTCTTCTTCTCTTCTTCTTTGGTCTGCAGACATGCCAATAGATAAAGTGGGGCTTGCTACCTCAGAATCCCTGGTATGCCAAGCTCTACTTTGTTTCGTCATACGATCTAGCATGTTGCTTGCTTGACCAAAGGTGAGGTCCATAAAAGAACCTCCAGCTGCGTTGTCCACCACTGGTTTAGTTACTGAATTCAAGGCTCTATACAAGATCTCCATGAGGTGAACATTAGTCATGTGATGGTTTGGGCATCTCGCTAGCTTTGTCTTGAACCTCTCCCATGTTTCGTGAAGAGCTTCAGAGGGAAGCTGACGAAAGTTGTTGATTTCATCTCTTAACTGAGCCCTCTTGGATGGCGGAAAGAATCTTTCTAGGAAAGCGTCTCTCAATTGCCTCCAAATTGTAATAGAATCAGGAGTCAGCCCATTCAACCATAATGTTGCCTCCCCAGACAGAGACAATGGAAATAGACGTAATCGAATAGCATTCTGACCAACACCAGGATTGTCAAAAGACTTGCATGTAGAAATAAAGTTGATGAGGTGCATATTCAGATCATCGCCTGCTAGTCCACCAAATAATCCCTTGAGTTGCAATAACTGAATCATGGTGCTTGTGATATTGAATTTGGCTCCGGGCGCTAATGGTGGTGGAATTATGGCTCCAGTGGCTCCGGCACCATCAAGATCATCATCATCATCATCGAAAGCTGGTTGCAAAGGTTGGCGATCATATCTGTACCGATCTTGTCGACCTCTTCGATTGGCAGGTGTTGCAACTTCAGCGCCATGCCTTGGGTTTATCAACTCGTCATCTCCTAAATCTTCATCGTCAGGATTTGTTGCTCGTCCAGGATTATCAATGTTTTGTTGTTGGACTTGAGCAGCGGCAAGAGCAGCTAATCTTGCTTGCTCGTGTTGAGCAGCCATCCTGTCGATTTCAGCTTGTGCTTCCATTCTTTTAATTCGTTGCGGTTCAGGATTGATTGGTAATAACGGTTGACCAGAACTTCTAGTATGGGGCATGCACTAAAAGAAAAACCTGCAATAAACAAAAACAAAAACTAAACGTAAAAGTACGAGAATCTTTGACCAAAGGGTCTAGTAATTATCACGAACTTGATTGACACTCGTATTCCCCGGCAACGGCTCCAATTTTTGATAACGCTCAATCTACAGCTCTCGTTTGAGTGTAAAGCGGTCGCTAGCAAATATAGAACCCAACCTGGGTTGGGTATCGATCCCACAGGGAATAGCTTGGCCAACAAGTAAGTAAAATTAATAGACTTTTGGTGCAAGTCTCGTAAGAAGGGGGGATTGTAATAAGTAACCAAAGTAATAAAATAAAAGCTGAAAAATAATAAAGTAAAAAGAGAATATTTCGTAGGTTGTGAAACAATGAGAATTGAAGCGTTGGGGTTATGTCCACCTTCTGAGGTAAACGTCTCTATTGGCTATGAGTGTGTAGAGTCTTGACATGCAATTGCTTATAGAGAATTGTAGTCGATGGTAAATCCAAGCGTCTCTCGACCTAAACAAGGACTATTTCACTTTAACTCTCTCGAGCTTAAAGCGTGTCTAACGATACGAATTCTCCAAGAGGTTAGTCCAGTTACGGCACTAGCTTTTTAATAGGAAAGGGTGTCCTACTACCTTGACATTATCTCTTTTCCAGACAAATAACCTTTCTCTCGAACAAGTTAAATGTTAGACTGGCGTTATTCTATGTGTTCTCTTTTTAGACAAATAACCTTTCTCTCGAACAGGTTAGATGTTAGAATGGCGTGTTCTTGTGTTTGCAACCGCAAAGAATGTAGATTTAAGATGAAGAGCGTAATGATATAAGCAATATACTTGTCTTGAACTCACAATCTCATAGCTTTAGATTGTAACTCATTCGGCTTCCATAACCCCAACTAAGAGGTTTAGTTACCCATGAATGCGAAGGATATCACGTTTTGCATGGTGAATGGCGTGAATAGTAGGTGTTTGGCGTGTGGTTTTGGTGATTCCGTAGCAAGTAACGATTCTCTTGTTGTGGAATTTAAGAATAGAAGAGTAGAAGAAGAAAAATAGAATTAATGGAAAGATTAGAAGAATTGTAATTGAGAAGTAGAATGTCTGAATTGTAAGGAGATGAATAAAAATCTCTAGCATGATAGGGTATTTATAATACTCCTATCCTACTCCTACTAAGCTAATGAAATAAATAACCAAATCCTAATATACTAATGAAATCCTTGACCCAAATGTACTAGGGTAAGGTTACAAAATTATAATCCAAATAGATTAGTGAAACACATAACCTAATTGCACTAGGTTAATGTATCTTGGCAAAAATCCAGCTTTGTGTCTGTAAGTCCCCAAAGTCTTCAGAATTGTTGTTTTAGCCCGGGACAGATTTTCCATGCAGCAGATTTGGTCCTTTAGGCGTCCAACTCCTTTCCATCTCGTTCGTGAGCTTTCTTTTGCGTCAAGTAAGCCATAAATTGCTGTATTTTGCATCATTTATACCTGAAACTTTCCTAATCATTTTTGTTAGCTCATTTACAGGAAAAAGGACTAAAAGTGCATGAAATAGATAATTAGTTCTCAAAACTAGGCTAAAATATGGGCAAAATATATTGATATAGGCGCATAAATTCGCCTATCATCAGAGACCATAAAATGTTTTTAGGAAAAGCTTCCCTTCTTTGAGTATTCATGTCATGCAAATGAGCATGAGCTCTATCTAAACTCTCTTTCTAACTCATCCTTTATTTCATTTATAGACCATGCCTCCTAGAAGAAAGAACAAAAAAATAGATGAGGACAAACCCACACCTTCTCCTGTTCAAGAAGATCCCCTGAATGAGCATGTATCACATGTTGAGTTTAGAGATGTTTTCACTACCTTAGCTTATTAAGTAGTAGCTCAGAATAACTAGCGAGATATTTTCCCATCCAACCAAGTGGAAAATACAGCTGCAGCTAGGATTCAAAATTTCACTCGAATAAATCCCCTTTTTTTTTCAGGATCCAAGCTTGAAGAAAATCCACAAGAATTTCTTGATATGTTTTGGAAGGTGAATGATATAATGGGTGTCACCTGAAGTGAGAGCACAGAGTTAGTTGCATATCAATTGCATGATGTAGCCCACACCTGATTTAAGTAGTGGAAGGAGGACCGTGGTATTGATGTAAGGCCTGTTGAGTAGGAGGTGTTTGCCATGACTTTCTTAGACAAATTATTTCCATTAGAGTTAATGGAAAATAAGGTGTATGATTTCATCTATCTCAATCAGGGTAATATGAGTTTAAGGGAGTACTTGCTTAAGTTTACTTAGTTGGCGAGGTATGCTCCTAATATGGTAGCTGACAATAGGTCTAGAATGAGTAAGTTTATGTCCGGTGTAGATGATAGTATGGTAAAAGAGTGTAGGATTGCAATGTTGATTAAGGAGATGGACTTATCTATACTTATGGTTCATGCTCAGCAGATTGAGAGGGAGAAGTGTAAGGAAAAGGAGAGGGAAAAAAAGAGAGCCAGAACAGGTAGTTTTAACTTTTCTTAGACAAGGTTGGAAGGTAGTAACCATTCTCAATTTCTTCAAAAGTGTTCAGCCCCAGCTCCATCCTCAGCTAGTGCACCAGTGCCTAAATTCAGGCAAGATAGTCGAGATAGGTCTCCACGCTCTAAGTACCAGGGTAGTGTGAACAGTGGTCACACTAATCCGCTTTATAGAACATATGGCAGGAATAATCAGGGTGTATGTAAGGCTGGTAGTGAAGTGTGTTTTAGATTTGACAAGCTAGGCCACAAGGTAAAGAAGTGTCCAGTAGTTGCTCAGAGGGGAAAGGATCTACGCCAATAGGGCTAGTCTAATCTATCATCAACTTTAGTAGGTCGCCTGACTCAGCAGGGTACCACCTCTTGTGCAACCAGTGGGCTACACCAGAATAGGTTGTATGGACTTTAGACCCATTATGATCAGGAAAGTTCTCCTAATTTATTACCGGTATGTTATAGGTCTTTTATCTCCATGTTTATGTTTTATTAGACTCTCTAGCTTCACTTTCTTATATAACTCTCTATATAATAGTCATTTCAATGTTCGTGCCAAATATTTAGTTGAACCTTTCTCAGTATCTACCCCAGTGGTTAAATCTATTATGCCAGATGAGTATACAAAAATTACCCGATAACAGTATCTTAGAAAATCAACTCAATAGATCTTGTAGAGTTAGAGATGACTGATTTTGATGTCATTCTCAGCATGGATTGGCTCTACTCATGTTATGCCTTAGTTGATTGTAGAAATAGAGTTGTTCAATTTCAGTTTTCCAATGAACCAATCATTAAATTAAGTGTAGTGTCTCTGTGCTTAGGGGTCAGATCGTTTCTTATCTTAAGGCAATAAAAATGATATCTAAAGGGTTTGTTTACCATCTTGTTCGAGTCAAGGACTCTAGTTTTGATACTATAAGTCTTGAGTCAGTTTCAGTAGTAAGGGAATTTCTAGATGTGCTCCCTAAAGACCTTCCTGGAGTTCCTCCCACAATTGGAATAGATCTCCTTCTAGATACTCATCCTATCTCTATTCCGCCCTACAGAATGGCTCCAGCTGAGCTTAGGGAATTGAAAAAACAGTTGAAGGTTCTCTTAGATAAGAGATTCATCAGGACCAGCAATTTCCCATAGAGCGCTCTAGTCTTATCCGTCCTTAAAAAAAGATGGCTCTCTCAGAATGTGCATCAATTACCATCAGTTGAACAAAGTCACCATCATGAATAAGTATCCATTCCTTAGGATTGATCACTTGTTTGACAAACTTTAGGGTGCCAGTTATTTCTCTAAGATAGATCTCAGATCTTACTATTATCAGCTTAGAGTCAAGGAATGTAACATTTCAAAGATAGCTTTCAAAACTCGGTATGCTCATTTCAAATTCCTAGATATGTCTTTTGGACTAACGAATGCCCCTGAAGATTTTATAGATTTAATGAATAGAGTGTTCAAGAAGTACTTGGACATGTTCATCATAGTCTTCATTGATGATATTTTTGTCTATTCTTGTAATAAGAATGATCATGCAGACCATCTCAGAATTGTATTGTAGACCCTTAGAATTCATCAGTTGTTCACCAAGTTCAGTAAGTGCAAATTTTTGCTAAAATCTGTAGCTTTCCTTGGCCATATTATTTATAGTAATGGCATTAGAGTTGACCCTCAAAAGACCAAAGAAATGAGAAACTGCCCTGGACCAACCTCTCCATCAGATATTAAAAGTTTTTTTTTTAGGTTTGGTGGCTATTACAGACAGTTTTTTAAAGGTTTTTTTTCTATTGCATTCCACATGTATCGATTGACTCAGAAGAAATTCAAATTCCAATGGTCCAATTCTTACACGAAGAGTTTTTAGAAGTCGAAGACTTGACTCACTTCAGCCCAGCATTGACATTGTCAGACGGTTCAGATGGGTTTGTAGTTTACTGTGATGCTTCTAGAGTTGGTCTTGGTTGTGTATTGATGCAGAGAGGTAAGGTCATAGCTTATGCCTCTAGACAAATTAAACCCCTTGAAAAGAATTACCCTACCCATGATCTTGAGTTGGCAACTGTTATTTTTGCCTTGAAAATTTAGAGGCACTATCTTTATGGGGTTCATATTGATATGTTCATGGATCATAGAAGTTTGTAGTATGTATTCTCATAGAAAGATTTGAATCTTTGTCAGATAAGGTAGCTTGAGTTGTTACAAGATTAGGACATGAGTGTTTTGTATCATCCAGGCAAGGCCAATATAGTGGCAGATACCCTTAGTAGATTGTCTATGGGTAGTGTTTCTTATGTTGAGAATGATTAGAAGAAGTTAGCCAGGGGGGTCATCAACTTGCTAGATTATGTATTCGGTTGGTTAATTCAGATGAGGGTAGTATGTAGGTTCAGAATGGTTTGAAATCTTCATTGGTTGCTGAAGTAAAAGAAAAGCAAGATAGGGATCCTAGTTTGGTTAGGTTGAAGAAAATAGTTAGTGATTAGAAAGTAGAGGTTTTCTCCTAAGAGGGAGATGGTATGCTTCATTATTAGGGCAGGTTATGTGTTCCATATGTTGATGGTTTAAGGCAACGGATTTTGGCAAAAGCGTATGGTGCGTGATATTCCATTCATCCAGGAGACACTAAGATGTACCGTGACATGCGAGAAATCTATTAGTGGAATGGTAAGAAGAAATATATTGTAGAGTTTGTGACTAAGTATTGAAATTATCAGCTAGTTAAAAGTGAGCTCCAGAGTCCTAGTGGTACATTGTAGGAGTTTAGTATCTCTACTTGGAAGTGGAAGTGGTGAACATGGACTTTGTGATAGGATTACCTCGTATTCATTTTCAGCATGATTCAATATGGGTCATTGTGGATAGAATGACTAAATTCGCTCAATTTTTGCTAGTTCATACTTCATATTCAGTTGAGGATTATGCCAGGCTTTATACTGAAGAGTTGGTTAAGTTGTATGGTCTTACTTTGTCTATCATATCAGATAGAGGTAATCAGTTTACCTCTCACTTTTTAACAACTTTTTAGAAGGATCTTGGTACCCAAGTTCATCTCAGTACAACTTTTTATCATCAGAAAGATGGTCAGATAGAGAGGACCATTCAGACCTTAGAGGATATCTTAAGAGCTTATGTTACTAATTTTAAAGGTAGTTGGGATGACCGCTTACCGTTGATTTAGTTTGCTTATAATAATAACTATAACTTTAGTATTTAGATGGCTCTATTTAACGCTCTCTATGGGAGGAGATATAAATCTCCTATTGGTTGGTTTGATGCAGGTAAGGCTGCTTTGATATGGCCAGATTCAATGTTCGATGCGATGGAAAAAGTTTAGTTGATTAGGGAGATCTTGAAGATGGCCCAAAGCCTTAAAAAATCCTATGCAGATGTGAAAAGGAGAGACTTTAAGTTTGATATTGATGACTTATTCTGTTTGAAAATCTCACCTATGAAGGGAGTGAAGAGATTTTGCAAGAAGGGGAAGCTCAGTCCCCGCTATGTTGACCCTTATAGAATTTTGAGCCATTTTGGGAAGGTAGCTTATGAGGTAGAGTTTCCTGCAGATTTGGCTTCAGTACATCCGGTATTTCATGTTTCTTTGTTAAAGAAGTATATCGGCGATTCAGTTGTTGTTATTCCTTTAGAAAGTACAGGTATTAAGGATAGCCTTTCTTTCAAAAAAGTCCCAGTTGAGATCCTTGATCGTCATATTTGTAGACTAAGAAACAAAGTTTCCCTGGTTAAAGTTCTATGGTGGAATCAGTTCATTGAGGGAGTGACTTGGGAAGAAGAAACAGATATGCATACCAATTACACTCATCTTTTCTCTGTGAACTCAGACTCTACTTGAGGTAATAACTTTCCTAAGATTGACTATTTCCCATTCTTAGTTCCAGCTATATAATCATTCTCATGTCATTTTATGCATTCACGAAATCCATTCAGTTCATGTATCATGTTTCACTCTTAGTTATGTATTCATGTTCCTAGTCATGCATGTTCAGTATGTTATCTGAGTTGCCTTAGTATAGTATTCTCAGTCTAACTAGTCTCATTAGAGGACAAATATTCCTAATGGGGAGATATTATAATACCTTGTACTGTTCTTAGCTCGGTTCAGCTTTCAGTTACATGTATAAGGGGATTAAGGCCTAAAATTTTCACAAGTGTTGAGGACTTAGTCACTTTTAAGGCCTATAAACTTTGAGAATTTTTATTTTGGTCTTCCCGATACTGAGATGTTTGTTTTTGAGTTAATTCATGTCTAAGGATGTATAAAGCATGTCTTGGAGTAGTTTTAGATTTATCAGATGGGGTTTGGGTCATGTTTGGATCACAAAACTAGAGGATTACCATGATAAGCCTACAACACGACATTAGTCCCGATGGTAGGCAGACCGCATTATGGTGAGGGAAATGCACTACCGAGATTAGACCATATCGTGGTAAGCCCGTCGTATCTAATTTCAAATTTAAATGCCCGAGGGGCAATTGGGTCTTTTCCCCCCCTCAACCCAATCATTCTTTACACGACTTGGGCATCAGTGAGGGCATAATTTTGCTCTTCTTCTCTAATTTTCCTCCCAAGAAAGCAATTCACTTTCCCTAAGAATACGAATTCAATCCCTTTATCCCTAAGAAATCAAGAATTCAAGTTCCCCAAGTTTAACAACCTTCATCAAAGTATCAGTATTGGTTTTTCTCATTAATGTTAAAAGCTTATGGTATATGGTGTGTTCATCCATGGATTCCTTTCACCCATGGAGCCCGAAAACCTTCTTTTTGATTAAAGATTGAATTTCTCTATCATTATTGATTTTTTTATTACTTAAGATTTGTTTAATTCATGTTTCTATGCGTTCATGCTTAGTTATTTCATGCTATTCAGTTAGTCCTTATTTCATGTGCACAATACCCTATGCATTTCAGCCAGACCTCATCTCATATACCAGTACATTCAAAGTACTAACTGCATACTCTTCTTTGTGCTATGATGTCTTATTTCATAAGTTCGGACGCTCAGTTTCCTGACCGTGCTTAGATAGTTCAGTGTACCCCACAACAGTAGGGTGAGTCCTTATCCATCGAGGGTAGGATTGATAATTTCAGTTATTTTTGTAGTTCCATATTTTTAGTCAGTTAGAGTTAGTTAGGGGCTTGTCCCATCAACTCCTTAGTCAGTCAGTTAAAGGCTTTTCAAACAATAAGACAAGCAGATAGTCAGTTAGGTAGTTATTCAGTTTATAAATCTTTTTCAGTATTATCAGTTGTTTTAAATTCACAGTTAGATTTCAATACTTTATTATATGTTTTAAGACTTATGGTTGAACCACATTTCCAATATTCAGATTAGTATTACATTTAGCAGAGTATCTTCCATACACATATAGTATTGTTACATTGTTCAGTGCTCACAGCAGGTACCAACTCATGGGTTAGCTTGTGATCACTTGTGACCTCAAGCACCGCTGTCGTGATTAGGGGGTAGCCTCAGGTCGTGATACTACCCAACTTTGTCAAAACTTTTGAGATTGAGAGTGCTAGTTTGGATGTTGGTATAGGTGATATGATGATGCAAAAAGAGAAGTAATTAACTTACTTTAGTTAAAATAAAAAGCGAGCTACTCTTAGGTACTCCACATATGATAAGGAGCTATATGAACTTGTGCAGGTGTTGGTTCACTGGAAACACTACTCGTGCCATAAAGAACTCATAATAAGGAGTGATCATTAGTCCTTGAAGCACCTTAAGGGAAATCCAAGTTAAATAAGGGGCATGCTAAATGGGTTGCGTTTATTGAGACCTTTCCATATCTTATCAACTACAAGAAAGACAAAGGGAATGTGGTAGCGGATGCTTTATCAAGAAGGTATTTGTTGGTCAGTGCTTTAGCTTCTAAGATGATGGTATTTGAAAGCTTGAAGGGATTTTATTCTATGGATTCCAATTTCAAAGAGGCTTTTGAAAGTCAAAATCTAGGGAAGTGGGTTGACAGGTTTCAAATGGTTGATGGTTTCTTATTCAAAGATGGGTGGGTTTGTGTACCCATGAGTTCATATAGAGAATTATTCATGAAGGAAGCTTATAGTGGTGGTTTGATGGGTCATTTTGGGATACCCAAGACACATGACATTTTAATAGAACAATTATACTGGCTTAAGATGAAGCATAATGCGCAGAGAATTTGTGGACAATGCCTAGATTGCAAACAAGCCAAATCCACGACTCGACCTCAAGATAAGAATACTCCTTTTCATACTCCTAGTTGTCCATAGATTGACATTTATATAGATTGTCACGACCTGAATCCGAGTCTGACCGTGATGGGCATCTCAAGTCCACCATGGGCCAGAGACAACCCCCCTTAGCCTTTACCTTAAGAGCAAAATAAAAGTAAATAGCAAAAGACAACCAAATCAATGATAGATAAACAAAACCAAAAAAAATCTAAAGAGTCAAAGTAAGATATCAATGTCATCCCAATCCTATACATAAAAGCCTCTAAACAAAGAATACAAACTAAGTCAAGACATTCCCCTTACTCTAAGAAAAGAAATCCATAGATACTAAAGTGATAAAGGAAACCTAATGAAATAGTAGCGCCTTCCAAAGAATGGAGGCTCACCACTTCACAACTGATCAACATAGGTACCCAACCACCTAACACTACAAAGGATTAATAAAAAGTTCTCAAAACCTATATCATGAAATGATATAGCATCTGGGGACAATCAGTGGGATGATCACCAACATGTAACTTAAGGAAAAAGGATAAAATAATGCATGTACTAAAATTCAGTCATAAACCATATGCACAAATTCATATATATACATATAGGATGCAGAGAAAGGGACAAAGGTCATGAAACATGATAGTTTAAAACATTAGCCTAAAAAATGTATCTCATACCGACCTAAAGACATCCACGAGATATATGGGTCTGACTTGCCTTACCAAAAGGGCCCAATCCATGTTAGACGTATGTATCGAGAAATGTCTAAAGACACCAAGGAGATAGCCATTTAAAATATGATGTGTGAATTAGATACATAGTCATATAGACCCTCAATGTCGGAAAACATGGTTCCTAGTATTGGTCCCCTAGGGACTACACCTTCTCGGTAAGCTACACAATTCTCTTTAAGCCCAAATTAAAATAAGTTACAAATAACCCAACAATTAACCATGAGTCATTTGTTAAGGAATTTACCAACCTGGTATCATCATACCAATATACTTTTAGGCTATTCATTTATGCCAAACTAGTTCAAATAACCATTAGACTCCCAAGTTCCATTTAAAATCCGAAATCATGGCCACCAAGGGCATTCCAAAATCATGTTCATCCATTTATCTATTAGTCTTTTAATGTAACACAATATTGTAAAAGGTAAGTTAAATTATGTAAAATTCCATATTCAAAACCAAGATTTATAAAGCGGGTTGAGGTTAATGCCATTACCGTATCAAAACTTCACCAATTTTGGAAAACCCATGTCACCCATTCTAACCATTATAATATGCACTAATTCAGTTCTAAAAGCCATAATTTAAAGCATGATCATATTTCAACACAATGGGAAAAGTAATTCAAGCATCAACAGCCCAAAAACCTCAACTCAATTTCAAACCCATCATTCAAAACACATGGATATGGAAAAAATGTATGCCACAATGTAAAATACAAGTTAAGGAATAAGTAACATGCCTGACATATAAAAGAATTTAAAGAAAAGTCAAAGTTTCGAGACGAATGATGAAATCATTGTAAAACCCTTAAATTTTCTTGGTTTGGGAGTTAAAGAGGAGAATAGTAGTGTTTGATCTTGATAAATGAAAGAAATGGGGTCAATTGAGTGTTTTCAAGTTGTTTAAGGGGAAAAGGACCAAAAAGCCCCTCACCCTAAGTGGAAAAAATATAAAACTGGATGAAATTAACATAAAAACATGGCATGCTACAATTGCGGTGACTAGATAGTGTTCCACGGCTTTGTCGTAGTAATTAAGTGGCGTGGCATGCCACTATCACGGACCCTCACTACCTCGGGGTCCCAAAATGACCCTGAACCCCTTAAAAAAATGTCAAAACTTTTCTAAAGTACCCCTTTAACACCCCGTATCATAATTCAAGTAAAGAATTAATTTCATGCACATGGATAGGTAAAAAATAATTTGATCCTAATTTTATGGGGTCTTACTGTAATACCCCAAATTTTTTTCCTAGCTAATTTTGTCCCAAGAATGCCTAGTATTATCTTCTAAAGTGAATGATGATTATTCCATGAGGAATTTTCAATATTTTCACTTTTTTTGTCATGTGGAAAATTCAATAAGATTTCCATCGATATAAAATTCGCCCAAATCCAACACCCGGGCGAAGAGTTAGAGCCTTTTTAGTGAGATAGTGTATCACTTGAACCTCCAGCGCATCGCGTAGATAGCTCAAATGGCAATTATCAATTTTCAGTGTTTATACATGATAGTGGCGCGTCGCGCCAAACTTCCAGGTCGCAGACAAGGTGGAAACGCGATAGCTCCGCGTCGCGCCCCCGTGCAATTTCCCATTTGTCACTTTCCAGTGACTAGGTGTGATAGTGGCGCATCGCGCCAAGGATGAAAATCAAAAAAAATTCTCAAAAATTAAAGACATGTCCTGGGGTTAAAAGAGTCAATTTCCCCACCCTATATAATCCTTATAACACGAGATTTAGTCTTAATTCAGCAACTTATACTCAATTACTCTAAAAAACTCTCAAGAATAAGCCGTAGGGTTTTCATAGAAGGTTCAATTCTAAGGGAATTCATCATCAAATTTCAAGAATCTCTCTGTCAATCTTTACAAAATCATGAACTAAGGTATGCGTAGTGTTCATCCACGAATCCCTTTCATTCGTGGAGTCCAAGAATCTCTTTCATTCGTGGAGTCCAAGAATCATGTTTTAAATAACCTATTGTGATTCTTGTTGTGATTTGATCATGTTTATGTTGATAGTTGTTATTTATGTTTCAATATGGTGTCTTGATGAATTTCCATAAAGTATGTGAGTTTGTTGATTGAAAATCTATAAGTTTGGGTTGTATTAGATTCTTAAATTGACGATTTCACCGATGCTATAAAGTGTGCAGGTAAGGTATTTGATAAAATGCCTAGAATGATAGAATCATATTCCTTATGACTCAATATTATCTAAATGACAAGTCTATGATAACCTTTATGATGAAACACAATTTCCATGCTCTTGTTGTGTATTGACTGTTGTGTTATGCAACGTTCATCATATTGAAATCATGCAAGTTTGTACTTGTTATATGCATTCCCTTCCATGATCAAGACTATGATAACCATGTAAAGCATGAAATTCCTTATTTATGGCTTTATGAATTGTGAACTCTATTTCTATGATCAAGAAGTATTATGTATTGTTGGTGTTATTCATGTATTCAGAAATATTATGCCTTGTTAGTTTCCTTCTATCGAGTCCTGGGGGTACTTGTACCCAAGAATTATTTGATATGCCCCTAGAGCCATATCATGTTTTCATGATACTCTCAGTCAAGCCATGTTTCATAGAAGTCAGTCAGTCATGTGACTCAGGAAATCTCAGAAATCTCATGCACTCAGTACTCAGTAAGATCAGTAATCTCATAAACTCAGTCAGTTGTTAGATATCAATAGTATTCCATCAGTCGATGGAATTCAGTAAACTTAGTCCATGTAAAGTCAGTCAATCATGTTCAGTCTCTTCTAATGGGAGTAGAAATTAGCACTGAGTGAACCCAAGGGT
This sequence comes from Capsicum baccatum var. pendulum, assembly GCA_030864225.1. Taxonomy (NCBI): domain Eukaryota; kingdom Viridiplantae; phylum Streptophyta; class Magnoliopsida; order Solanales; family Solanaceae; genus Capsicum; species Capsicum baccatum. The sequence goes on along the minus strand of CM061558.1, from coordinate 206,307,505 downwards.
GGGAACACACTGTCAGATGAGGGTGTGATTCTTAGTAGTCATCCTTGTATTCTAGAACTATGTTGCCATCATAGGTTCAGATATCAACACTATCAGATGAGGGTTGATGAGGTGGATAAGTACTGTCAGATGAGGGCCCCATCATTTTTTTTGGGGACACTGTCAGATGAGGGTACCCATAGTTGTCCTTACCAGTGGTGCAGTATTGATACTCTTCCAATCAGGGCATAAATTGGAACCCATCTCAATTGGTTAAATAACTATTCCTACAGTTTCAGTATCAGTCTCAGTAAAAGAACTCAGATAGTTCTTCAGATTTTAGGACTGTCAGATATAGTCTACTCAGTCACAGTATAGAACTCAGATAGTTCTATCAGATTTAGGACTGTCAGACACAGTCACTCATGTTATCAGTTATTTTAGTTATCAGAAATCCAATATCAGTCATGCTAGATATCAGTAAATTCATATCATCAGTATACAGATTCAGTTATCATGTTCTCACAATCTCAGTTACTATGTATTCATGTGTGAACTCTCACATTCATATTAGTTAGTTAGTTATTATCATTCATGCATGTAAGCCCCATGTATTCAGACTATTTCACACGTATACTCAGTACATTCTTTTGTACTGATGCATTTGCGCTATGGTGTTTTCTTTTTATGTTACACCATAGGTTCAGAGACACGACTCCCAGATCAGCAACAACAATAGCATTCCAGGGTTTAGAGTTTTAGCAGTGAGTACTCATTCTCCAAGGCTGTGATTTTATTTTACTATATCAGTTCAGTTTTCTGTTGACGGAGTTAGTTGGGGACATTTCCCATCAACTCCTTAGTCAAATAGTTAGAGGCTTTTAGACGACTACAATATTTTTTATGTTTTGTCACACTTTAGTATTTTAGTTTTGTTTTGGTATTGAGATACCACTTTATGGCAGACATTATTATTATTATTCAGTTATGTTCAGTATTGAACCTTACGGCCTCTCAGTGCATGTTTCCATATTTTCATATCATATTCTGTAGTGTACAGGTACAGATATCAGTCATGAGTTTGCTTGTTATCTTTCGTGGTCATGAGCACCATGCAACATTCCGGTTCAGATAATCGGGGCGTAAAAAACTTGATATTAGAGCCAGGTTCAATAGAGTCCGAGGCAGTTTGAAAGCCGCATCTAGTAGAGTCTTGTATATGGATGTGTTGCGCGCCACATTTATGTGCAGGAGGCTATAAGATGTTTTAAGAAATAGTTTCCCTTCTTTCAGTATTCATGTCGTACCTGTGAGCATAATCACAAGTCAATCTGTCAGTCTAATCCATCTCATCTCTTAATTTCAAAACATGCCTCCAAAGAGAAGAAACCAGTCAGCTCCGCACCTGAAGATCCTTTGGACGAGCATATTTCTCATGAAAAATTCCGAACCGCATTTACCACTCTTGCTCAGTCAGTACCTACCCATAATGAGCAGCCGACAGTTATTTTAGCCAACCCAGTGGCCAAATCAGCCACAGCTAGGATTCGGGACTTCACCTGAATGAATCCTCCAACGTTTCTCGAGTCTAAGATAGATAAAGACCCTCAGGAATTCATTGATCTGGTCCAGAAGGTGAAAGATATTATGGGGGTGACTACTGTTGAGAGTGCTGAGTTAGCCACATACCAGTTACAAGATGTCGCTCATACTTGATGTTGGCGGTATTTACACGCCTAAGCACCATAATTTACCCATGTTTTAGCTAAAGTTTTCAGGATAAAATATATAATTCTTGCACATTTAGTCCATTTTCTTTTAAGTGAGCTGACCTATGTGATTAACATGTTTTTCAGGTATTAATAAGGAAGATTTCAGCACTTTTTGGACCTGTGGACAGCAAAGGAAAACTTCACATAAGAGGGAAGGCAACTTTTGGAAGCTTGTGGACTGAATGTGATGCATGGAGAATTTGTCCCGGGCAAAATCAGTATTTCTAAAGACTTAGGGATGCAGCAGTAACTTAGTGGACAAGGATATTATAAAAACCCTATTGCTCAATTTTTCAGCATCATTCGATCATTATAATTCGATCATTATAGTTCAGTCATTATTCAGTTTTCAAATTTTGTAAGTTTTTAGAACAGAGAAAACGCTAAGGCTACACCAACGGAGAGAGGGAACGACGTTCTCCTCCTAGTGACGCTAAACATTCTCCACCATGAGCTCGTTCTAGTTTTGGTATGATGATGATGTCTACTTTGATTTCCGTTGTACTCATGAGTAGCTAAACTTCTCTATTAGGGTTATGAAAACCTCGTAAGATACTATCTATTAACTATGAGTTTGTGAATTATTGATGTGTATGCTACTTATATCATCACTCTCTTCATTTTAATTGAATTCTTATGGTTGCAAACATAGAGAACACGCCATTATACAACTAACTTGTTCGAGAGAAAAGTTACATGTTTGGAAAAGAGAGTGTGACAAAAAAATAGGGTTTCCAACCCCTGTTTACATGTTAATGCCTTAACCAGATTAACGTTCTTGGAGAGTTCGTACCATTAGTATACACTTTAGGCTCGAGAGAGTTAAAGTGAAATAAATCATTGATGGTTGGGAAACACTTGGATTTAGAATTAGAATACGATTCTCTATAAGTGCATGCATGTCTAAATTCCGCGTTACTCATAGTTAATAGAGAAGTAGAAACTACAAGGTGGACATAACCCTAACTTGTTATTCTCTGTGATTAAATCTTAGTACATACATCATTTCATTCGTTGTTTTGTTAACATTATTTTACGCCTAAACCATACCCCCTTTTCCGTGGAATTTTCGACCAACAGTCTACTAATAATTGCAACACTTAGTGACCCAGTATTCCCTGTGGGATTCGACACCCAACCCAGTTAGGTTCTATATTTGACAGCGACCGCTTACACTTTCTAACGAGAGCTGTAATTTGGGCGTTATCAATACTTGGTACAAGTAGTCGAAGTCTGAAAGGGTAGATGGTGCAGGTCCTATAGAGTAGGAGAAATTTGTCACGGCTTTCTTAGACAGATTCTTTTCCCAGGAGCTGAGGGAGGAAAATGTTCTAGAGTTCATCAACCTCAGGTAGGGTAATATGATGGTGAAAGAGTATTCTTTCAGGTTTACTCAAATATCCTGATATGCTTCTCATATGGTTGTAGACAATAGAGCTAAGATGAGAAAGTTTTCTTCCGGGGTAAATGATAGCATGGTTAATAAGTGCAGATCCGCCATGCTAAATAGTGACATGACATTATCTTGACTCATGACTCACGCTTAGCAAATAGAGAAGCAGAAAATTAAGCAGAGGGAAAAGCAGAATAAGAAAGCTAGGACAAGTAGCTTCAATTTTAGATAGCCCAAATTAGAAGGAGGAAACTGTTCTCAGTTTTATCCTAAGTCATCAGTTCCAGCTTTTGCTATAGCCAGTGCTCCAGTTCCTAAGTTCAGTGAAGGTAACAAAGATAGAGCACTGGGCTCTAAGTCTCATGGCAGTGTCAGCAATACCCCAACTTATCCCCTATGTCAGACTTATGATAAGAACCACAAGGGTGCTTGCAGAGCTGGTAGGAAAGTCTATTTTGGTTGTGGAAAGACAGGCCACAGAGTCAGAGATTGTCCCTAGTCGAGTTATCAGGGTCAGCAAAACCGTTCAGCAACTCAATCTAGTTGCTCAAACCGGCAGGGTGCCACTTCCAGTGCTACTAGTGGGAAACGCCCAAATCATCTCTATGCTCTTCAAAACCAATAGGATTAGGAAAATTCTCTTGATATTGTTACTGGTACGTTACCGATCTTTCATGTTCACATTTACGCTTTTCTAGATCCAGGTGCATCCTTGTATTTTGTTACTCCTTATATAACAGGCAATTTCAGAGTCAGTTAATAGAGCCCTTTTCAGTCTCTACCCCAGTGGGTAAAACCATCATAGCTCGGCGGGTATACAGGAACTGCTCGATTATGATATTTTAAAAAGTCACGTCAGTAGATTTAGTCGAGTTAGAGATGACTAATTTTGATGTCATTCTCAGCATGGATTGCCTTTATTCCTACTATGCCACAGTCGACTGTAGAAATAGAATAGTTCAGTTTTAGTTTTTGAATGAACCCATCCTAGAGTGGAAGGGTAATACTTCAGCATTCAGAGGTCAGTTTGTTTCCTACCTTTGGGCAAGGAAAATGATATCTAAGGGGTGTGTTTATCATCTCGTGCATGTTAAGGACTCTAGTTTTGAATCTCCTATTCTTAAATCAATCCCAGTGGTTAATGAGTATTCAGATATCTTTCCCGAAGATCTTCCAGGCATTCCTCCCAAAAGGGAAATAGACTTTGGCATATACCTTCTTCTAGGTACTCATCCTATCTCTATTTCACCATACAGAATAGCACCAGCAGAACTCTAAGAACTAAAAAAACAGTTGAAGAATCTCTTAGATAAGGGATTCATCAGACCCAACTTGTCCCCGTGGGGCGCACCAGTCTTATTCGTGCGTAAGAAAGATAGTTTTCTCAGAATGTGCATAGATTACTGTCAACTCAATAAATTCATGGTCAAGAAAAAGTATCCTCTTCCCAGGATCGATGAATTGTTTGACCAACTTCAGGGTGCCAGTTATTTCTCTAAGATAGACCTCAGATCAGTCTATCATCAACTCAGAGTTAGAGAATATGACATTCTGAAGATAATATTCCATATCGGTATGGTCGCTTCAAATTTTTAGTCATGTCCTTTGGTCTTACCAATGCCCCTGCAGCTTTCATGAACTTGATGAACTGGGTGTTCAAGAAGTACTTAGACATGTTCATGATAGTCTTTATAGATGATATTATGGTCTATTCCCAAACAGAGCATGATCATGCAGATCATCTCAGAATAGTACTTCAGACTCTTAGAGATCATCAGCTATTCACCAAATTTAGTAAGTGCGAATTTTGGCTAATGTCAGTAGCATTTCTTGGTCATATCATTTCTGGTGATGGCATTAGAGTAGATTCTCAGAAGACCGAAGTGGTAAGAAACTGGCCTCGCCCTGTCTCTCCATTAGATATTAGGAGTTTCTTAGGCTTGGCTGGCTATTACGGATGGTTTGTTGAGGTATTCTCTTCTATTGCATCCCCTATGTCCAGATTGACTCAAAAGAAGGTCAAGTTTCAGTGGTTAGATTCTTATGAGAAGAGTTTTCAGGAGTTGAAGACTTGACTCACCTCATCTCTAATTCTAGCTCTTCCAGATGGTTTAGATGGGTTCATAGTGTATTTTGATGTATCTAGAGTAGGTTTGGGTTATGTCCTCATGCAGCATGGTAAGGTCATAGCCTATGCATCCAAACAGTTATAGCCCCATGAGAAGAATTATCCTACTCATGATCTTGAGTTAGCAGCCGTAGTATTTGTGTTAAAGATTTGGAGGCATTATATCTATGGATTTTATGTAGATGTCTTCACAGATCATAAGAGTCTTCAGTATGTCTTTTCTCAGAAAGATCTTAATCTTTGTCAGAGAAGGTGGTTAGAGCTCTTGAAAGATTATGACATGAGCGTCCTTTATCATCCAGGCAAGGCCAATATAGTGGCCAACGCTCTCAGTAGACTATCCATGGTTAGTGTTTCTCATGTTGAGGACATTAAGAAGGAGTTAGTTTAGGAAGTTCATCAGCTTACCAGAATAGGCAGTCGCTTAGTCGATTCTTCAGATGGTGGTGTATGTGTTTAGAGTAGTTCAGAATTATCTCTAGTTTCTGAGGTAAAAGAAAAGGAAGACAGGGATCCTAGCCTTGTTAAGCTAAAAGATTCAGTTCAAAATTTGAAAGTAGAGGTTTTCTCCCAAGGGGGATATGGTGTTCATCATTGTCAGAGTCGTCTATGTGTTCCAGTTATAGATGACTTAAGGCAACGAATTCTTGCAGAAGCGCATGGTGAGCGATACTCTATTCATTCATGGGCCACTAATACGTACTGTGACTTGTGGGAGATCTATTGGTAGAGTGGGATGAAGATATATGTTGTAGATTTTGTGGTTAAGTGCTATATGTCAGCAAGTTATGATAGAGCATAAGAAGCCTAGTGGTTCCATGTAGGAATTCACCATTCCTACTTGGAAGTGGGAAGAAGTGAACATAGACTTTGTGACAGGTTTGCCTCGAACTCATCATCAGCATGATTCACTTTGGGCCATAGTAGATTGAATGACCAAGTCAGCTCATTTTCTTCCAGTTCATACCTCTTATTCAACCGAGGATTATGCCAAACTCTACATCATAGAGTTGGTCAGATTGCATGGTGTTCCATTATCTCATCTCAGACAAAGGTACCCAATTCACCTCTCACTTCTGGAAAGCATTCCAAAATGGTCTTGGTACCCAAGTTCATCTAAGTACAACCTTTTATCCTCAGATAGATGGTCAAGCAGAAAGGACCATTCAAACTTTAGAAGATATGCTAAGGGCGTGTGCTATCAATTTCCACGGTAGTTAGGATGACCACTTGCCTTTGATTAAGTTTGCATAAAATAATAGCTGTCATTCCAGTATTCAGATGGCTCCATTCGAAGCTCTTTATGGTAGGAGATATAGATCTCTAAACGGTTGGTTTGAAGTTAGTGAGGCCTCAGTCATAGGGCCTGACTTAGTATTTGATGCCTTAGAGAAAGTCCAGTTGATCAAAGAAAGACTCTGGGCTGCTTAGAGCCGACAGAAGTCTTACATAGATATACATAGAAAGGATCTCGATTTTGAGATCACTGATTATGTCTATCTAAAGATCTCTCCCATGAAGGGACTGAAGAGGTTTAGCAAGAAGGGAAAGCTCAGTCCCCGATATGTCGGCCCTTTTAAGATTCTCAGTCGCTTCGGCATTTTCCTTCAGATCTAGCTTCAGTTTATCCAGTCTTTCATGTCTATTTGCTCAAGAAGTGCGTAGGTGACCCATCATTCGTAGTCCCTATTTAGAGCATTGTTGTTCAGAACAGCCTTTCTTTTAAAGATATTCCAGTCAAAATCCTAGATTATCAGACTCGTAGACTGAGGAACAAAGAAGTCTCTCTAGTCAAAGTTCTTTGGCAAAATCAGTCCGTTGAGGGAGATACTTGGGAAGCAGAAGCATACATGCATACCAAGTATCCTCACCTATTCTCCGCCAACTCAGATAAAGCTCAAGGTAACAGTTCTCTTTAAGCTTACTCAGTTTCGTGATAAGTGTTCATAACGCACTTGGTATTCAGTTTTATGTTTATGTTCCCAGTATAAACTTGGTATCAAGTGCCATTGCATATTCGATCATGCATTCATGTACCAGCTTAGTTATATAATTATGCATCAGACATGCATTCTTATTGTGAGAAAATTTAGTTCCTCAGAGCACTCAATTATGCATTCATGAATCAGTTACACATGCATCAGATATGCATATTCAATATGTTATGTTCAGCTTGTCAGTCATGAGATCATGTTCCAGTTATCCATGTTCAGTTCATGTTTATCTTATTGTTCCCCCTCTCAGCCAATCTCATTCGAAGATGAATGTTCCCAAGGGGGAGATATTGTAATACTCGAATTTTCTTCCTAGCTAATTTTATCCCAAGAATGCCTAGTATTATCTTCTAAAGTGAATGATGATTATTCCATGAGGAATTTTCAAGATTTTTAATTTTTGTCATGGGGAAAATTCAATAAGCTTTCCATTGATATAAAATTCACCCAAATCTGACACCCGAAAAGAAGAGTTAGAGCCTTTTTAGTGAGACAGTGTATCACCTGAGCCTCCAGTGCATCGCGGAGATAGCTCAAATGACAATTGTCAATATCTAGTGTTGCTATGCGATAGTGGCGTATCGCACCAAACTTCCAGGTCGCAGAAAAGGTGGCAACACGATAGCTCCGCATTGTGCCCCTGTGCAATTTCCCATTTGTCACTTTCCAGTGACTTGGCACGATAGTGGCTTGTCGCTCCAAGGATGAAAATCAGGAAATTTTCTCAAAAATTGAAGGCGTGTCCTAGGTTTAAGAGGGTCAATTTCCCCACCTTATATAAGCCTTATAACATGAGATTTGGCCATAATTCAACAACTTATACTCAATTATTCTCAAAAACTCTCAAGAACAAGCCCTAGGGTTTTCATAGAAGGTTCAATTCCTAGGGAATTCATCATCAAATTTCAAGAATCTCTCCATCAATCTTTATAAAATCACGAACTAAGGTATGCGTAGCGTTCATCCACAGATCCCTTTCATTCGTGTAGTCCAAGAATCATGTTTTAAATAACCTATTGTGATTCTTGTTGTGATTTGATCATGTTCATGTTGATAGTTGTTATTTATGTTTCAAAATGGTATCTTGATGACTTTCCATGAAGTATGTGAGTTTGTTGATTTTAAACCTATGAGTTTGGGTAGTTTTAGATTCTTAAATTGATGATTTCACCTATGCTATAAAGTGTGCAGGTAAGGTGTTTGATAAAATGCCTAGAATGATAGAATCATGTTCCTTATTACTCAATAGTATCTGAATGACAAGTCCATGCTAACCCTTATGATACAACACAATTCCCATGCTCTTGTTGTATATTGACTGTTGTGTTATGAAAAATTCATGATATTGAAATCATTCTAGTATGTACATGTTATATGCATTCCCTTCCATGATCAAGATTATGATAACCATGTGAAGCATGTAATCCCTTATTTATGGCATTATGAATATGAACTCTATTCCTATGATAAAGAAGTATTATGGATTGTTGGTGTTGGTCATGTATTCAGGAATGCCATGCCTTGTCAGTTTCCTTCTATCGAGTCCTAGGGGTACTTTTACCCAAAAAATATAGCTATGTGCCTAGAGCTATGTTATGTTTTCACGATACTCTCAGTCAAGCCATGTTCCATAGAAGTTAGTCAGTCATATGACTCAGGAAATCTTAGAAATCTTATGAACTTAGTACTCAGTAAGATAAGTAATCTCATGAACTAAGTCAGTTATCATATATCAATAGTATTCCATCAGCCGATGAAATTCATTAAACTCAGTCCATGTACAGTCAGTCAATCATGTTCAGTCCCTTCATATGGGAGTAAAAATTAGTACCGAGTGTACCCAAGGGTGGGAACACATATTGTCAGATGAGGGTGTGATTCTTAGTAGTCATCCTTGTGTTCCAGAACTATGTAGCCAGCATAGGTTGAGACATCAACATTGTCAGATGAGGTTTGATGAGGTGGATAAGCACTGTTAGATGAGGGCCCCACCATTCTCTATTAGTGACACTATTAGATGAGGGTACTCACAGTTGTCCTTACTAGTGGCGCGGTATTGACACTCTTCCAATCAGGGAACAGATTGGACCGCAGCTCCGCTATTCTAGAACATTTGGGGCATGTCGGTTAAATAACTATTCCCACAGTTTCAATATCAGTCTCAGTAAAAGAACTCAGATAGTTCTTCAGATTTTAGGACTGTCAGATACAATCAACTCAATCATAATACGGAACTTAGATAGTTCCATCAGATTTAGGATTGTCAGACAAAGTCACTTATGTTATTAGTTATTTCAGTTATCGAAACCCCAGTATCAGTCTTGCTAGATATCAGTAAATTCATGTCATCAATATATAGATTCAGTTATCCTGTTCTCACGATCTTAGTTACTATGTACTCATGTGTGCACTCTCATGTTCATATTAGTCAGTTAGTTATTACCATTCATGCATGTAATCCCCATGTATTCAGCCTATCTCACACGTATACTCAGTACATTCTTTTGTACTAATGCATTTGCGCTATGTTGTTTTCTTTTTATGTAACACCATAAGTTCAGAGACACGACTCCCAGATTAGCAGCAGCAGTAGTATTCCAGGGTTTAGAGTTTTAGTAGTAAGTCCTCATTCTCCGAGGACGTGATCTTATTTTATCATATCAGTTCAGTTTTCAATTGACGGAGTTAGTTGGGGATATGTCCCATCAACTCCTTGTCAGAAAGTTAGAGGCTTTCAGACGACTACAATATTTTTCATGTTTTTTTAGACTTTAGTATTTTAGTTTTCTTTTGGTATCGAGATACCACTCTATGTCAGACGTTATTGTTATTATTCAGTTATGTTCAGTATTGAACCTTACGGCCTCTCAGTGCATGTTTCCACATTTTTATGTCATATTATGTAGTGTACAGGTACAGATATCAGTCATGGGTTAGCTTGTGGTCCTTCGGGGTCATGAGAACCGTGTAGCATTCCGATTTAGATAATCGGGGCGTTACACTTATATTATCCCCCTCCTTTGGATCGTTCATCCCTAAATAAGGAGTTAGGACATTTTTAACACGTTAGATAGAAAGAATACAATAGAATCCAAGGACAAATTTTAAATGATATAAGAGGGAAATGAACCGCATACCATAAGAACTTTCACCCAATGTTTGTACAAGAACGAGTATTTGGCCTTAATATTTTTCTTCATATTCCCATGCAACTTTTTCTACATGTTGATTTCTCCGAAGAACCTTCACCAAAGCTATATCCTTTGGTCTCAATCTACAAACTTGTCTATCTAATATTTCAATTGTGATTTCTCATTAGACAAAAAATCTGTAGCACCAAATCCTTAACAAGTACTAATAAGAAGGATCACCTATACACATCTTAAGCATGGACATTTGGAAAATGAAATAAATTAAAGCCAAGTTTGCTTGTAAATCTAACTCATAAACGACATTATAAACTCTCCACACAATCTGATATTGGACAATATAACGGGGACTGAGCTTCCCCTTCTTCCCAAATTTCATGACTCCTTTTATATGAAAGACCTTACAGAACACACAATCGCCAACCTCAAATTCTAACTCCCTTTACCTCACATCCTCATGAGACTTTTGGAAACTCTGAGCAGTATTAAGTCTCTTTGTAGTTACCTTTACCTTCTCCATCACTTGGTGAACCAATTCAGGGACAAACAACCTAAACCATCCAATAGAATACATGTATCGTGTACCTTAAAGGGCCTCAAAAGGGGGTATTTTGATTCTGGAATAATAATTGTTGTTATAGGCAAACTAAATAAGAGGAAAATGGTCAATCCAACTACCTTTGAAATAGATTACACAGGGCCTTAGAATATCCTCTAAGGTCAGAATAGTACGTTTTGCTTGTCCATCCATTTAAGAATGGAAGGCGGTGCTAAGGTTTACTTGAGTACCCAAACATTTCTGAAACGAACGCTAGAAATGAGAATAGAACTACGTACCTCGGTTTAAAATGATGGACACTGGATCTCCATGGAACTTAAATTTCTCCTGAATGAAAAAATTAGCATAATACCCTCCTGAGTAGTTAGTCTTCATAGGTAAGAATTGAGCAAACTTGGTCATTCTATCTACAATGACCCAAATAGAATCAAATGGATTTCAGAACAACAGAAGACTCATAACGAAGTCAATATTAATCATATACCACTTCCACATGGACAATTCTATCTCTTGGGATATGTCGCCAAGCCTCAAATATTCCACTTTGACTTGCTGACAGACCATACACTTAACAACAAAATTTGCCAAATCCATCTTTCATATTATTCCACAAGTAGATTTCCTTCATGTAATGACATATTTTGGTAAAACTCGAATGAACTGTATATATGGACTCATGAGCCTCATTCAAGATCATTTCCTATAACCCATCTATAGCAGGAACACACAACCTACCTTGGTACATCAAGATGCCATCTTTCACAATCTCAAATGCCATAACCTTTTGCTGACCCACATCATCCTTGATATGTATGAGTGCAAGATCCAAACCTATTTCTCTTTGACCTCAACACCAAGAGATGATTTCACCACTTCTTGAACAATTACCCCTTCATCCTCAAAGTCTAAAAAGAGAGCCTCTAAGTTATCTAGCCGGTGAATGTCCTTTACTAATACTCTTTTCTCCTCATTAACATGAGATAATATTCTCATAGACAGCCTGCTAAGAGCATCAACAAAACATTATCTTTACCTATATGGTAGTCCAAACTTATGTCATAATCCTTAAGCAATTTAAGACACCGCCTTTTGTTGAGATTTAATTATTTCTAGGTAAATACATACTGCGAGCTCTTATGGTCTGAATAAATATCCACATGCACCCTATACAAATAATGACACCAAATCTTCAAAGCAAATCCCACAAACATCAACTTTAGATCATGATTCGGGTAATTCCTCCCATGAACCTTAAGCTACCTAGAAGCATAGGCTACAAACTTACCCTAATGCATAAAAATACAACCCAGTCCCATACGGGATGCATCACAATACATAAAAATCTCTCAGTACCCAAGAGTATGGTCAAAACAGGTGCGAAGTCAACTTATCCCTTAATTTCTCAAAACTACACTCACAAGCATCGAACCATAAAAACTTAACCTTTTTCTAAGTTAACTTCGTCAGCTGGGCAATAATAGAGGAGAAGCTCTCTACAAACCTCCTATAATATCCAACCAAGACCAAAAAGCTTCTAATATAGATTAGAGTCGTGGCTCTCAGTCACCTCTTAATTGCCTTAAATTTCTATGGATCAACCTTGATCCCCTCACCATAAATAATATGCCCGATAAAAGTCAAAACACTTACCCAAAATTTATGCTTTGAAAATTTTGCATACGATTCCTGGTCCTTAAGAGTCTGCAACACAATTTGAAGGTAATTTGCATTATCCTTCTCACTTTTGGAGTGTACCAAGATATCATTAATGAAGACTATAACAAATAGATCAAAAAACTGTCTGAACATCTATTTTATAAGGTCTATAAAGATAGACAAAAATTAGCCAATCTGAATAACATAACTAAGAACTTATAGTGATTATACTAGGTTTGAAAATTAGTATTGGGGATATCAACCTCTCTAATTTTCAACTCGTGATAGCCCAAACAGAGTTCAATTTTAGAGAAGCACTTAGCACCCTAAATCTTGTCAAAATGGTCATCAATCATTGAAAAGGGATACTTATTTTTCACTGTAACCTTATTCAGCTGATGATAGTCTATAGACATCTGAAGAGACCCATCTTTCTTTCATAAAAAAAATACAGGAGCACCCCACAAAGAAATACTAGGACAGATGAAACCCATATTAAGAAGATCCTTTAATTGCTCCTCTAATTCCTTTAATTCAATTGGAGCCATCCTATCAGGAGGAATAAAAGTGGGATGCGTATTTGGCAGAAGGTCAATCCCAAAATCTATTTCCCTTTCTAGAGGAATCCTAGGAAGATCATCGGGAAAAAATCAGGGAAATTCATTAACCACTGGGTTAGATTTAACAAAGGGACTTTGAGAGTTAGAATCCTTGACCCAAACTAGATGATACAGTCAACCCTTAGAAATCAACTTCTAAGCTCTAACATAAGAAATGGTTCAATATTTCTCCAAAGCTAAATAACTATAGAAGTGAAGAAAATCCTATTGACAATCTTAAGATAATATATGTTGTATAATGTAAAGCATTAGGGTAGTTGTGCTGGAAAATTTTAAAAGTTTGCAAAGGACCTGCAAAGATATTGTTAAGACTCCATTGATGGAACTAAGAAGCTAAGAAGAAGAAGAGTATTCTATAACTACTTCAAAAACTATTTATAATGTGAGATGTTTACCCTTATATAGGCTGGAAATAAGATGCAAAATATCTAATAACTAATTGCTTGTAGAATATTCTATTGATAGCCTATTGAGCTAACTTTGCAAGCCAGTAAGATAACTTTACACACTAACTAACCAACTAACGGATGGTTCACTAACAACTTAGGCATAGGTAATTAAATATTTGAAACTAGTGTGATCAATAATACAAAAGAAACCAATTATAACTGTAACAATCCAATGTAACAATGAATAACAATGCAACCCAACATTCCCCCTCAAGCTGAAGGGTTCAAAACATTAAGCACACCAAGCTTTCTAAGAACATGGAAGTGTTAAGCCTGAACCAACCCCTTTGTGAGAAGATCTGCACTTGTTGATGTGTATGAATACACTCAATCTTTAGTAAACCTTCTTTGATTTTATGTCAGATGAAATGAAAGCTAATCTCTATGTGTTTATTTCTATCATGGAAGACAAGATTGGTAGCCAATTCAATGGATGATTTGATATCACTTATAAGAGGCATATGTAATTGTATTGAGACTCCTAGTTCAGTAAATAAGACAAGAAGCCATGTGACTTCAGCTGCAATAGAATCCAGGCTCTTATACTCAGCCTCAACTAAACTTCTAGAAACTATGTGTTGTTTCTAGGACTCCCAAGACACCAAAAATTCTCCAAACATAATTACATAGCCCATTATTGACCTCCTGGTGTTAGAACATACAACCCATTGACCTCCTGGTGTTAGAACATACAACCCATTGACCTCTTGGTGTTAGAACATACAACCCAGTCTAAATCACACCAATAAGTTAAAGTGGATGTAGGTGAAACATGCAACAAAATACCCTGACCCACAGTGCATTTCAAATACTTGACCACCCCGGTAGTTGTATCCCAATGATACTTCCCAAGATATTACATGAACTGGCTAAGATTCTGTACTGCATAGGATATTCCTGGTCTAGTAATAGTGTCATACAATAATTCCTAACCAACTTCTAATAACCAATGATATCATGCAATACATGGTCACCAGTAAGACCATTTACCTTGTCATATTTAGCTGAAGTCAATCTCAAGTTAGACTCTAAGGGAGTAAGTTCTAGCTTGTCACCACTGAGACCTGTGTCATTTATTAGCTATAGGATATATTTCTTTGGTTTAGGGTAACACCAAAACTATATCTCAATACTTTAATTCCCAAGAAGTATTTAAGTTGACCTAGATCCTTCAACTTAAACTTCTAATGTAGAACCTGTTTAGGTGCATTAATTAACTGATATTTCTCCTAGTGATGAGTAAACCATCCACATATACTAGCATAATTACTATCCCTTTAGTTTTCCTAAGAGTAAATAATGAACATTAATGAACACTCTAATAGAAGCCAATATCCAAAAGTGTAGTGGTCATCTTGATGTTCCATTGTCTAGAAGCTTGCTTTAAATCATAAAGAGACTTAAGTAACTTGCAAAACTTTGTCTCTCCTGGTTGTTTAAAACCTTCATGCATAGACATGTATACCTCTTAATATAGATCTCTTTTGATAAATGCATTATAGACATCCATTTGGAACATATTCCATCCTTTAGAAACAGCCAGAGCAATGACACATCTGACTATCATTATTTTTACAATAGGAGCAAAAGTATCATGATAATCTAAGACTTCTAGCTGACTATATCCCTTTGTAACAAACCTTGATTTGTATCTCTCTACCTTACTATTTGCTTGGTATTTGATTTTATACACCCATTTTAGTCTAACTGTATATTTATAATGGTAGATCTACCACTTCCCATGTTTGATTATCTTCAAGAGCCTGGATTTCTTGCTTTATAGTTATAACAAATCTATCACCCTTATCTACTTCTCTGAAAGTATTAGGTTTTATAGGATTTGTAAGATTGATTACATAATACTGATACTGAGGAGAAATATAATCATATAATAGGTAATTAGCCATAGGATATCTAGTACTGCCCTGAAGTCTTTTGCCAATATAGAAGTATTTCAACCAGGCTGGTTGTTTAGACATCCTGCTAGTTCTTCTGATAGAACAAGTTTTTATAGCAGGTGTAGCCTCATCTAGTGCATCTATGCCAGGTAATGTTTCACCAGTAATAGGAGCTAAGTTGCCCTATCCTTTTTCTAGTATTGTAGTTTGAGAAGCATTATCTGTTGAGTCCACATTATTTGTATCATCATTATGACATAAATCGTGAAACATTTCCAGAGAAAAACTATGTAAGGCTGACAGTGAGGAAGATCCACCAAGTTAAGCATAAAAAAAAGAAAACATTTTATCTGAAGAACATATACTGGACACAAAGGTCTTTCTTGTGGATATATCCCACATCATGTACTCCTTCTACAACTTTGAATATCCTAATAAGACAGTAGAGATATCTCTTATAGAGAATTTTTCACCCTTTGGTAATATGGATGCATGGCAAAGGTATCGTATGACCCTGAGATATGATAACATAGGCCTTCTTTGATATAACAACTCATAAGGAGTTTTGTTGTCTAGAGATAATTACGGTACCCTATTCATTAGATACACTGAAGCCTTAACACCATATCCCTAAAATTTGATTGGGAGTTTGGACTGAAATCTAATAGCTCTAGCAATATCCAAAATATGTCTGTGGTTTCTTTCCACAATGCTATTCTATTGTAGAGTATATGGATAACTCTTTGATACAATATCCCAAAGTGTTGAAATAACTCAGTACATTGTTGATTAAGGAATTCAGTACCATTATCTAATCTCATAATCTTAACATGAGATTCAAATTGAGTTTTGATCGTTATCAAGAAACTTTTAATGGAAACAATGGTCTCAAATTTCAATTTCAATAGATTAATCCAAACAAATCTACTATGATAATCCACAATTTTTAGAAACTAATGCTTATTATCAATAGTAGGAACTTTAAATGGTCCTCAAATATCCATGTGAACAATATCAAAAAATAAAGATGCTCTAGAATTCTAATAAGAAATAGTAGTCTAGCTTGCTTAGCTAATGGACAAACATGATAATTATAAAGTATCTCACTGTTATTAGTGCATTCCATCAGGTTCATATTCCTAGATCTTAAGAAGAAGGATGTCCAAGTTTGGAATGCCAAAGATTGACATCAAATTATGTCACATTTGTAGTTACTATCCTTTTTGAGTGATATCAGGAACTTTCCATTTGCTTATGTCCAGTTCCACTTTTGAATATGTACAATCCTCCATTCTCCTTACCAATCCCCCTTACCCCGTAACTCAAGATCCTAGAAAATACAGAAGTCAGGGTTTAAAGACACATAACAAGATATTCTTTTATGAGTTTGGACATAGACAATAAATTAAACTTGAAACCTGGCACTAATATATTCTCCACTACTTAGTTTCCAAAGATATCTTCTTTACCAATGTGACTTACCTCCCCTTTATATCCTATAGAAAGGTAAACTTGATCTTGTTGTGATTTTATCAGGTATTGAACACCTCTTAAAATGTATCTATTAGAGGTTATACAATGATAAGTATCGGGATCTACTAGCCAATTTTGTGTATAACTAGTATGGGAAATCAAACAAGTTTTGATACCTGTCATGTTGACCTACTTAGATTATATGGAATCCTTATACAACAAGGTGAGGATCTGCTTATATTCTTCTTCATTAAAGGGCTTCCCTTTTGCAATGATAATGTCATATCCTTCATGCTGTGTGGATGGATTCCTGGTTGATGCTATATGAGTGTGATCACAAAATCTACTAGAAATGTTATTCGCTGTGAAGTTACCTCCACCTCCTCCATGATTACCATATCTATATCTTATATCACTACCAAAAGCGATGTGATTATGCATGTTTCTAAAAGTACCAATTTTATTCCTTTGATTCCATCTACTGGATACCTAATTAGTTTAAAATAGTTCTTCTTAGTGTGACCAATAAAATTATAGAACTCACACTTCTTTCTTTTATAGGCTTCCTAACCTTAGTCTGTACACATTCTGAGTGTTGAATCTCATCCTCTATTAGTATACCATATTCTTAGTTTATGGTAGGAGTAGTCCCTTTTGACAAAATTTCCCTTCGAGCTTGGTCATAGGATTTATGAAAGCCACTTAGAAACTAGATCAACCTCATTTTTGATAAATGATCCATATAATCCTTTAATCTCAGACAATCACAACTAGGTGAAAGTATATCAACATCATATTTATTCCATAAGGTTTTCAATTTTGTGAAATACTGAGAGACAAAATCAGTGCCTTGTGATAATGTGATAATTTCTTAATGTAATTGATATACTCGAATTTGATTTACCTTATCAAACCTCTCCTGCTGGTCATTCCACACAACATATGCATTGGTTGTATACATTATTCCACTAAGAAGATCTTCACTTACAGTATTCATTAGCCATGATAATACAATAGCATTGCACATCTCCCATTGCTCATACAGTTCTTCTTTGTATGTCTTCTTTCTACATGTCACTGCAACAAATCCATACTTTCTTTTTTCCAACAAGGCAATCTTAATTGACCTACTCTATATGCCATAGTTTTTGGATCTAGTTAATTTGATTAGAATAAGCAAAGCTCCAATGAAAGCTGAAGAACTAATAAACAAGGGATCATTCTGATCACTTTTTGGTGATATTTCTCGCTATAAGGTTCTGCAACTAGGTGATGTAGAAGAAACCTCAACTCTACTATGATCAACAATCTAAGTAATGCTCAATTTCAATCTTGGATTCAAAGCAAAAACACCTAGTATCGGTGCTCTAATACTATGTGAAAATATTACTTAGACTCCATTAATAGATCTAAGAAGAGAAGAAGAAGAGTATTCTATAACTACTTTAAAATCTATTTACAATATGAGATGTTTAGACTTATATAGGCCGTAAATAAGATGAAAAATATCTAATAACTAACTACTTCTATAACATTCTATTGACAGCTCATTGAGCTAACTTTACAGCTCAGTGAGCTAACTTCACTCAATAACTAATCAACTAACGAATGTGCCACTAACAACTAAGACATAGATAAATAACTATCATCAGCTAGTGTGATCAATAATACAAAAGGAACTAATGTAACGGTAACAATCCAATGTAACAATAAAGAACAATACAATCCAACAGGACCCCTTCCTTTTCTATGTAATGGACAATTTTAAAGTGATATCTTTGTCATCTTCATCAACAATTTTCTTACTACAAGAACTAAATATGTCCATGAATGATATGGAAGAGTAAGTGACCAGTGTTGGCAAATCTGAAGCACTAAAACTGCTAAAATCCTCATTCACATCATCATCATCAGCTTTGGCAGAGGGACTAAATCACAAGTTAAAGAATATGATACATGAATAAACCTTGTTGTACTGGTTAGCAAACATATTTTTGTGTTTAGCCAAAAAAACTTGGTTTTCCTGTACATCGTGATGCAGAGGGAAGTGTTTTCAGATTAAATCAGATATGATCAATCGTTTGTTGGTTTGGAGGTTTCCTCAAAATAAGATGAGTCCATGAAGTAAATTTTATCTTAGTTGGTAAGAGGGTAAATTTAATTACCTGTCATAGGTGCAAGCCACTCTAAAATTAACTTTAGAGATCTTATTTTTCCTTCCTCATAATGAATCTTTGTAAATTCCACCTATCTTTATTACTTATTTTATTTCTTTGATTGTTTTACTTTTCAACTGCTTTTAACTTAGTGGGACAATTTCATCTTTTTCTTTCCATTACGTCTATTTCCTTGTTGAAATTTCAATATGTTCTATGCTTAAATGATTAATTCAGCATTCATGGGAGTGATAACTGTAATGAAGATTGAAGATCATAAGAAATTAGAGTTAAAATTTCAACAGGAAACAAAAACACTCATTGTCTAGGCTTGTTTGTTGACTTAATAGACTTTGCTTATTATTTGCTTCAAGTTTATTTTATAGGATCTCAATTTTCCACGAGATTGTGGTAATGTCCTTACCATCCGCTAAAGAGATTTAGCCATTACTTGTTTTACAAGGACTCTTGTTTCTACATTCTTAATATAAACAAACATGCTTTATAATGTTTTTTTGGCTAACACTTTAAATATTACCATTGACGAACAAAACAACACTAAGAACAAACTAAAGAGAACCTCTACTATCTATTCTTGCATCAGGGAATATAGTCAAGGCCTAAAAAAAAAACTACTAGTTACATGTATATTCCATGCATGAGACCACCACATTTAAGAAGTTTTCTATAATGACAAGGTATAGTTAATCTAACTAAAATTTTTTGCTTTTTCTGAGTGATGACCCTCTCTGTATGTGCACCTTTTCCTTTAAAAATCCTCCAGTAGCGAGCTCTCTATGGGTGGTAAATCAAAGCCCCCCATACTACTACTACAATATTCTTCCAAATGCATTTTCAATGTTTCCTCTGAATACCATCAATTACTTCACATTTACTTGCTACAGATTAATTCCAAGCCAATCCAATAATGCTTGCCTTATAGTTTTGAACCAGCTACACTCAACAAACAAGTGCTTGACAGTTTTCTTCACTGATAAGGTATATAAACAACATGTCACATTATCTACCTAAATGTTTAGTTTGATTAGTGTACTTTTAGTGAGTAATCTCTCTTTAGCTACTAACTATGCAATAAACCTATGCTTTGATTGAGATACTGATTTCTATATTAAGTTAGCAAAATTCAATCTCCTTTGAGTTCCTCGAAGAACCATGTAGCTACTTGTTAGAGAATATCTCCCCTACTATGTTTTCTAATGTTAACTCTCCATTGTCTGATGTGTTGCTACCAAAGATAAAATACAAAAGAGCAATAGTTGACACCATCACAATGTTTGAGTCTGGAAACTTGTAAGGAGTGCAGTGGAAGTAGTGATTGAGCTTGAAATTTTAATAAGGGGATTCTAAGATAGAAAAATGTACCTTTAATAATATATTAACAAATTTCTAATGTCAAGACGATTCAACAATGAGTGTATGCACAAAAATATTATTTTTACTCTATTTATTTGTTGAATGATGATTCAAAACAAAGTAGGAATATGTAATGTGAGACATGGATAGTTTGGTAGAACTAGTCTTTCGGATTCTGTTAAGTAGGTTATCATATTTATTCAAGTTTAATTAGTGTTGCTGAAATAGAGTCTTAGTGGGTTATAGGATCTATATTTTAGGAGTAGGTGTTCATTAGTTAGCCTATATATTTGGGCATCTTGTGTTTTATTTGAAGTACGTTGAGTTTTTAAAGAAAAAAATTATAAACACAACTTTTCTTCTTTCTCTGTAGGTTTCCTTGTTTGTTTGATTTTGAGATTTTCCTTTGTTCCTATCCAACATTTCTTGGTAGCAAAGCACATGGTGAGTAATGTCAGTTTATTGAGTGTGGGACAACCACTCATTCCCATCTTCAAGGGAGAAATCTACGAATTTTAGAGTATAGGTATGAAAAATATACTCAAATCTCAAGATCTTTGGGATTTTGTAGAACGTGGATATGCAGATCCTGATGAAGAAAATAGACTGTAAGACAGTAAAAAAGGATAATAAAGTGCTGGTGTTTATCCAACAGTCTGTCCATGACAGTGTTTTTCACGAATAGAAACATCAACCACATCAAAGAAAGCCTGGTCCATTCTGCAGAATGAATTTCTAGGTGATTCAAAGGTCATTGTTGTGAGACTGTAATCATTTTGGAGTGACTTTAAAACCTTGATGATGAAAATTGGAGAATCCATTGCTGGATTTCTGTCAAGATCAATGACAATTGTTATTCAAATGTGATCCTATGGAGAGAAGGTTACTGATCAGACCATTGTAGAAAAGGTATTGAGAAGCTTGAATCCAAAATTTTATCATGTAGTTGCTTCTATAGAATAATCTAAGGATTTATCTATATATTTCTTTGATGAATTGATGGGATGTCTTCAAGCTCATGAGGCAAGAATCAATCAATCTGTGGAGAAGAATGAAGAGAAATAATTCCAAGTAAAAGATACAACCACTAAATTGGGAGATAATAATGGCCCTGCAAGTAGAGGTTGCAGAAGAGAAGGATTCCACGGTGGTCGAGGTCATGGTTATGGAAGAGGTAGAGGAAGAAATAATAGGCACAAGCAGTCCAATGAACAAGGCAACATAAAGAATGGCATTCAATGTCATCACTGCTAGCAGTATGGGTATATAAAGGCTGATTGTTGGTATAAAGACCAGAAAATGAATTTTGCAGCAGAAGAAAATGAGGAAGAGAATTATGTTTTTATGGCTTTGATTGATATAAACCATAGGTCAAGTGATATATGGTTTGTAGATAGAGGTTGTTCAAATCATATGACAAGAGCCAAATCTATGTTCTGAGAGATGGATGAGAAGAAAAGGAAGAATGTGCATCTTGGCAACATAAAAGAGATGCAGGTTTGAAGAAAAATGCAAGGTGGTTGTCGACACTAGACAAAACAAAGTAAAAGTGTTGGATAATAATCAGTTTGTACCTTATCTAGGATACAATTTGTTAAGTGTTAGAAAACCGATGACTGCTGGATATTCTCTTTGGTTTGATGATGATGCGTGTGTCATTACAAATAAGAAGTCAAGCAAAAAGGTTCACATTACCATGATGCCAAATAATATGTTTCCGCTGGACATTTCCAATATGAAAATTTTTTCTCTCGCTGCAAATAAAAATGATGACTCAAAGTTATGGGATTTAAGGTACGATCATCTCAATATAAAGGGCCTAAAATTTCTTGGTGATAAAGGTATGGTTCTTGGACTATCAAAAATTAGTTCTCTTGATTTATGTGAAGGGTTCATTTATGGGAAACAAACCAGAAAACCTTTTCCCATTGGAAAAGCATAGAGAGCTTCTAATTATTTAGGATTAATACATGGTAACTTTGTGGCCCTATGTAGACTAAGTCTTAAGGCGGGAGTCATTATTTTTTATTGTTCTCTGATGATTATAGTCACATGAGTTGGGTGTATTTTTTGGAGAACAAGTTAGAAACATTTGAAAAGTTTCATAAATTTAAAGCCTTGGTGGAAAAACAAAGTAGCTGCAGTATTAAATTCTTTGCACAGATAAAGAAGGAGAGTTCATGTCCAATGAATTTAATTCATTTTGTGAAAAAAATGGCTTACATAGGAAGTTAACAACTCTTTATACTCCAAAGCTGAATGGGATTGTTAAATAGAAGAACCGAACCATTATGAAGATGGCAAGAAGTATGTTACGAGCAAAGGAACTCTTAAATTAGTTCTGGGTAGAAGCTGTGGCATCATCTACATACTTGTAAATCTTTCACCAACGAAATCTGTTATGAATAAAACCCCTTATGAAGCTTGGAATTGTAGGAGACCAAATGTAAGTCATTTACGGGTTTTTGGGTGTGTTGCTCATGCTTTTGTAAACTCACAAGCTTATCAAAAGTTTGATGAAAAACATGAAAAATGCATTTTAATTGGATATTGCACTCAATCTAAAGAAGATAGATTGTATAATCCTCTTAATGGAAAGATTTTATTACGAAGGGATGTAATATTTGATGAAAATGCAAGCTGGGAATGGAGTAAAATATTAGTCTGACAAAATATTCCTTTGCCTCTTGGAATTACTAAAAATGAAGGAAATGAGTTAACCCTTACAAGTCCACTTTTAGGTTCGTCCATGGAGTTACCAAGTTCACCGATTTCAATAACTCATAAAGAGTCTTCAAATGAGATGATTCCATTTAGAAGACCAACAAGGCCTAAAAGGCCAAATCCCAAGGATGCTAATAATCTTTATACAATTTGTCAATTTGCTCTTTTTATTTTAGATCACTTAAATTATGAAGAAGTTGCACAAAAAGAAAAGTGGAGGAAGGAAATGATGGACAAAATGCAGTCCGTAAAAAGAATGGTACATGGAAAATGATGGAGTTACCAAAAGAGAAAAGTACAATGGTTTGAAATGGGTGTTTAGGACCAAATTTCAGCGGATGATAGCCTACAAAATCACAAAGCTCTTCTTGTGGCAAAATTCTATGCACAACAATATGGTGTTGATTTTGAAGAAACATTTTCTCCGATAGCATAATTTGAGATAGTGGGGTTGGTTCTGGCAGTGGTTGCATAGTTGTAATGGCTAGTTTACAAATTTAATGTCAATTCCATATTCCTCAATGGAGACTAACAATAAGAAGTCTATGTAATGTAACTTGAAGGTTTCATAAAGGAAGGCAATGAAACAAAGGTGTTAAAGTTGACAAAGACATTGTACAACTTGAAGCAAGCCCTTTAAGAATGGTATAGCAAGATCGATGATTACTTTTCGGAAAATAGGTACATGAGAAGTTTGAATGAACCCACCTTGTATGTGAAGAAGGAAGGTAATGATTTCATCATTGTATGCCTTTATGTTGATAATATCATTTACACTAGCTCTTCTTCTTTTCTTATGGATAATTTTAAGTCTCAAATGATGAATGAGTTTGAGATGTAGGATATGGGGTTATTACAATACTTTCTGAGCCATGAAGTCTATCAAATAAAAGATGGAATATTTCTTGCACAAAGGAAATATGGTAGTGACCTTCTCAATATATTTGGCATGCTTAATTGCAAGCCTGCGGCTACACCAATGAATATAAATAAAAAATTACAGCAGCTGAATAAAGAATATGAGTTGACAGATGCAAGCAGGTTCAAAAGCTTGGTTGAAGGTCTAATATATTTGATGCACACTAGACCCGATATTGTATTTTCTATTGGTGTTGTTTCCAGGTTTATGCCACAGCATTCAAAGGTGCATTGCTGGAACTTTGGACTTCGGTATTTGGTATTCAAGTACCAATAATTTCAAATTGTGCGGGTACATAGGTAGCAATTATAGAAGTTCATTGGATGATAGACGAAGTGTTTCATCAAATGTTTACACTCTAGGCTCAGGTTTAGTGACTTGGAGTTCAAAGAAGCAAGCTACACGAACATTTTCAATCTTAGAAGCTGAGTATATTGTAGCGACTTCAGCAACTTGTTAGACATTCTAGCTAAGAAGAGTGTTAGCAAATCTTCGACAAGAGCAGAAGGGAGAAACGAAGATATTTTATGACAATAAAGCAACTGTCTCCATGAAAAAAAACCCAACATTCCACAGTAGGACAAAGCATATTAATATTTGTTATCATTTTATCCATGACTTAGTAGAAAAGAAGGAAATATTGTTGGAATATTGCAAAACACAAGAGCAGCTAGCGGATGTACTGACCAAGGCTTTATCAAAGGAAAAATTCTTTTATTTCAGAGGATTGTTTGGTGTATGTAGTTTTGAATCGAGAGGAAATGTTGAATGATGATTCAAAACAAAGTAGGAACGTGTAATGCGGGACATAGATAGTTTGATAGAACTAGTTTTTTGGATTCTATTAAGTAGGTTCCCATATTTATTCAAGTTTGATTAGTGTTGTTGAAATAAAGTCTTAGTGGGTTATAGGACCTATATTTTAGGAGTCATTGTTTATTAGTTAGCCTATGTATTTGGGCATCTTGTGTTTTATTTGAAGTAGTTTGAGTTTTTTTTAAAAAAAATTATAAATGCAGCTTTTCTTCTTTCTCCGTAGCTTTCCTTGTTTCTTTGATTTTGAGCTTTTTCTCTATTCTCTGTCAAACATTATGATATGTAATAATTTTTCAATGAATTAGTTCTAATTAAGTTTGTTGTCAATATGTGGCTCTGCCACCGAGTGGAACCCTCCGGAAAGGGGACCCCCTTTAGTATGAGTACTAGAACTCACTGCACAGTGAACTTTTTATGGCTTGAATCTATATTACTCAAACTACTAGTTCAAGAGCTCAATCTAGATAAACCATAAAAACAATGTACAAAAAGTTATAAGTTAAGTCATCTAAGAAAACACAAAAGGTTGCACCGGGCGCTGATAAAATGTGTGGTTTGATCTCAAAGCTCCAACAATAGAGAAACTCAGCAGGGA
Source organism: Capsicum baccatum var. pendulum (assembly GCA_030864225.1). Taxonomy (NCBI): domain Eukaryota; kingdom Viridiplantae; phylum Streptophyta; class Magnoliopsida; order Solanales; family Solanaceae; genus Capsicum; species Capsicum baccatum. The sequence goes on along the minus strand of CM061558.1, from coordinate 206,281,851 downwards.
GAAGAAGATGTAGAGATGCAAATGCATATTGAAAATTTTTTGACTCGATCCACCAGTTGTACATGCTCCAATATATAGATAGATAGACCATGAGGATTAGAAGAAGAATGGAAAAACTTATCTCCCTCTCCACTAGCTTACTAACTATGTCCTTAACTAATTTATCACCAATCAACCATGGGATTAGTGTGACTAACTTGCCACGTGGATATGCCACTTTCGATACTCCCCCAAAAGTTTGGGGAGCAGATTGTTAAGCACACTAAGCTTTCCCAGTAAATGCATATGTTTAACATGTCCTAATCCCTTAGTCAATAAATGTGCTACTTGATGTTGTGTAGGAACATACATTGTCTGTACCGGTAGATTTTGATTTTATCTCTAATAAAATGATAGTCAATTTCGATATGTTTGGTGTAGAGATAAAATGATAATCAATTTCGATATGTTTGATGTGTTCATGGAAGTTTTGAAGTGGGAACTATTTGCATAGGGGTTTCCTATCACTCACTACTGTGATAATCAGCTGGATGAGAACATCCAATTCCTTATATAATCCAAGTAGATAGGTCACCTCTGTCACAAGTGAGGTCATGCTCTTGCATTCAGCCTCACATGGACTCCTTGAAATAGTCTGAGGTTTCTTTGATTACCAAGAAATTCAAGAATCCCCAAACTAGAATATATAGCCAGTCAGTGATCTTTTTGTATTTGGACATGTTGACTAGTCTCAATCTATTGGTTTTTAGTAAAAGGAATTTAGGGAAATAACAAAAAAAATTACTAGGAGTATGTTTTGTATGACGAAAAATATTTTTTTAAAAATTATTTTTCAATTTTCTCATGTTTGATTGGCTTAAACGTTTTGGACAATATTTTTCAAATTAACTTATTTTTTTTTCAAATCTAAGGAAAATGACTTCCATTCAAAAAGTAAGAAAAATGTTTTTCAAAACTCTCTTTCAACCTTACCCTAAGTTGAAATGTTCATACAACTCCTAGAATCACCCACCCTACCCTGACACCCAATCCCTTACCACCCCTAATCCAAAAAACATATTTAGTTTTTCAAAAATATTTTAAAATTTTTTTCTTACTCCATCTCCTACCCTGCCCCCCAAGGAAAATATTTATTTAATCAAAAAATATTAAAAAAATTTTCTTACCCCACCTCCTACCTGCCCCCAACCCCGAAAAATAGTATTTTTTAAATATTTTAATTTTTTTTAGTTTTTTCTCTAACTCGACCCTTACACCCTACCTTTAACCCCACCCCTACCACCTATTATGATCCCCCCCCCCCCAAACCCACACACACCAGTCCTCTTCCCTTTAAAAAAAGATTTAATTTTTAATTTATTTTTTAAAAATATTTCAAAAATTTTTCTTACCCCACTATTCTTAGTCTTTTCGTTCTCATTGTTTTTTTTATTAAATATGAACATATTTTCCTAGAAAATAATTTCCTACTCCCTATTGAACACATCCTAAAAAAATATTTTTTGGGGTCAAAAAATATTTTATAAAAGGTATTTTTTACTATTTAGCTAAGCACTAAAATGTATTTTCTAAAAAATATTTTTTCATTCACCAACCAGACACTAGAAAATATTTTTCACTCAACAACCAAATATAAGAAAATAAGTAAGAAACCAACTTATTTTACATGAAAACATTTTCTAGGAAAATATTTTCCATGAAAAATATTTTCCTTCATACGAAACACACCCCAAGAGAAAAAATATTGTATTGATATCAAAATAAACCTTTTTAATTCAACTTCGTTGAGCTCTACATTTATTGAAAATTTGCATTAAAAATAAAATATATCCTAGACTAGAATATCTCCATAGAATTATATCTTCACCTCACTAGTTTCTAAAAATTAGAGATGATTCACTAACCAATTATTAACTAGGATTTATTCAAAATATTAAAGCATTAAAATAAAGTTACTGCAGTTCAAAAGCCCAACTCTAACAGTCCTCCTCGCTTGAAGTACTACAAATTTTAGACTTAGCTGGAGTTGACCTTATGAACAAATTTTTTAATTCACCTTTCATTTTTTAGTTAGTTTGATGCACGTCTTTAAGTTGTAGCTCTTGAGTATGCACAAATATCTATCTTGTATTTATCTTCTGTTGGATTAAATAGAAAATTTTTACCTATCATTTTAATTTGTAAAGTCTCCTGCTTAGTAGAATCAAAGATTCGACAATAGTTTTTTTCAAATAACAATTTAAATACTTTTTTCATTAGCTAACCAACAGTCAGCAAACTTTTATCAATATCAGACACATAAAGGATATCTGAAATTATTTTGTACCTAAACTTGTTTTGATTATAATTGTCCATTTTCCTTTTGTAGGAATATAGTCACCATACCAAATTTTGACGTTTTATTTTCTTAGACATAAACTCTTTAAAAAGATTTCTGTCATATGTCATGTGATTTGTACAACCACTATCAATCATCCAAAATTAAATATTTCGGTTGAAAAATAGGTCGCCATAAATAAATGATTTTCTTCTTCGTCATTGGTGACATAGGCATCTGCTTCATCTTTTTAAAATTTGGCCTTTTCCAACATTTAAAAAGGGTAACCATTTTTTTCATCGTGCTGACAAGGTGGGGAATTTAAAAAAAATATACCATTGCTTTGTGTTTTGTGGTTGGACGTTAATGATTCTCCAAACATACCATCTTGCCTCATAAGCCTTCTTTGCTCCTTTGACTAAAAAGAATTTAACAATTCCGCCAAGGTAATTTTGGACAGATCTTGTATGTTTTTCAAGGTAGTTATACGTACTTCATATCTTTTGGTCACTGTTACAAGAACTTGTTCAATAATTCTCGGATCTTTAAATTTAGAGCCTAGAAATCTTTTCTTGTTAACAATGTCAAGCAATTTGTCAGAGTATTTCTAGATTGTTTCAGAATCTTTCTTTCTCTACAACTCTAATTAGCGCATTAAATTCAATAACTTCATTCGTCATATTCTTTCATCTCCAACATATCTTTTTTTGCAAATAATCTCAACTTTCTTTTGGTGATGTGGGAGTAATAATTCTCGTGCAAATAGTTATTGAAACAACAAAAAATAAAGTTGATTTTGCCTTGGACTTAATAATTTTCTTTTCCTTGTGACTCTTGATTTGAGCAACGGTGGGATTGTTTGGTAGCGGATTAATTTCATAATCCTCTTCCACATCTTTCCAAAGATCAAGAGCCTCCAAGTAGGTTTCTATTTTCACAATTCATAGTTGATAATTTTTAACATTAAAAATAGGAGGAGCCATTCGTGAAGAACTATTTTTGGAATCCATCTTTTCACTCACAAATCTCTCAAGAAAATGACCGTAGATACCAATTGTTGGTTTTTAGTAAAGGAATTTAGGGAAATAATAGAGAAAATTCTTAAGAGAAAAATATCGCATTGATATCAAAGGGAATTGTTTTATCAAGCCTTGTTGAGCTCTACATTTATCGAAAACTTACTTAAAAAATAGTAAAATAAAATCATTATCCTAGCCTAGAATATCTCCATAGAATTATATCTTCACCTAACTAGTTCCTAAAAATTAGACATGATTAGCTAACCAACTATTAACAAGGATTTATTCAAAATGCTAAAGCAGTAAAATAAAGTACTGTTGTTTAAAAGCAATAATTCGAATAGAATCATACAAATATGTCAACTCTGCAGCAAACTTACCTTGCAACCAAACCTAACCAGATGTGCCTTTTAGGTATCTGACCACACTGGTGGTAGCTTACAATGAGATATTTTTTGATATTTCATGAGAGTATGGACTGCATAATTAATGTTAAATTTTGTAATGGTAGCATACATGAGCTTTTCACAACTTTATGATGTAGCCTAATTTCTCTCAAAGCCCCATCTCTTCTTATTTCAGCGATCGACTTGATCATACTTCATTATGGTTAATCTCAAGTCGGAGTTCAGAGGAGTAGCATTTGGTTTTCTATCGCTGAGCCCCACAAAACAAATGATTTCTAATATATTCTTCCTATGATTCAAAATAACCTAGTGTTGGATCTCAACACTTTAATTCTCCGGAAATATTTGAGTTCTCCCAAATATTTTGATTTGTATTATTGATGTAGCACCTACTTGGCCTCAGTCACCAGTTGTGAATTGCTTCTTGTGATATTAAGGATGAAAGGTGGATCAGTCCCTGTAGAGAATATAACTATGTAGTTATGATAAATTGGAGTGATGTTATCATAGGAAAGATTATTGGTCATAGGATATCGGTTAGAATATGAGATTTTTCTAGACAATCTTTTGTTTAATAGTTTTTGAAAAAATATTATGTTTAGTTTGTAAAAGAATGGTAGTCCTTATCATATCTTATCATGTGCAACTAGAGTTAAAGAACTATGTGCCATTGTCTGATCTTATCATCTGAACATGTGCACCAAACTTGGTTTTTATTAGTAACAAAAACAATTTAACTGCTACAACTATTTTAAACTTAATTTGCAACAAATGAACCAAAGTGTATCTATTGCAATAATTACCAATAATTAGAAATAATATTTGTTATCAATTATTGAAGCCTTGGAGTAACTGGTAAAGTTGCTGCCATGTGACCAGGAAGTCACAGGTTCAAGCCTTGGAAACAGCCTCTAGCAGAAATACAAGGTAAGGCTGCGTATGATATACCCTAGTGGTGGGGCCCTTCCCCGGACACCGCACATAGCGGTAGCTTTAGAGCCTTGGAAACAGCATTTCCTCTAGCAGAAATACAAGGTAAGGTTGCGTATGATACACCCTAGTGGTGGGGCCCTTCCCCGGACACCGCACATAGCGGTAGCTTTAGTGCACCAGGATGCCCTTTTTTTATATGAACCCCAAACATTCATATGTACAACATCAAAACACAAAGAAGCTCCTGAATTGCTAGAAGCAATCTAGTCTACATAATCAATAAGAGAACTAGACAAAATTATTTAGTTCACAATCTTAACTGTTCTATAACGGTTATAATATGTTGTCCTGAGTTGGTACCTTTGTTGCCAACTTTTGATCTTTTATTCAATCCTCCATCTTTCTTACTAATCTCCTTCATCCTGCCATTGCAGAGGCCTGAAAGACACATATGTTAGGGTAAAATGAAAAAAACCAAGATGATTCCTAGGTGATTTTGGATACTAATAGCAAAATAAACTTGAAGTTTGGTACAAATGACTTATTTTTAACAACTTCATTCTCGAATATAGACACATCGCCAACATGTGAACTATCATCAATATCTCATGTGCGCAAGTTCACCTTGTTTCTCTTCGATTTAGCCAAACCATGATTTCCTATCATCATATGTCAATTTGTTTGTATATTGGAGAAGCACCAGAATAATCTATCCAGTCAACTACAAAACATTAGTCATTAAACAAGTAGCAACACCTATCATGCTGACTTGAGTCTCCTTTATATCCTTGTTCAACAGACCTAGTAGCTGTGTGTATCCTCCTTTAGTGAAGTTTTGTCCCTTTGCTACAAAAACATTATTGACTTCATGAATAGTTGAAGTGGTATGGCCTTGATCATCATACTTCCCAAAGAAATTGTTTGACGAAAAGGAAAGTTAACCACTCTTTATAGCTTGGCCTCCATTGCACGACCCAAAATCTTAAAGAGTTCTGATGCCAACTACCCCAACCCAATCATGGTAGGTAAGCCAAACTCAACAATCACAGTCAATTCAAATTAAAGGGAAACAACAGTTTATCATTTCAAACCATCAATAATAATAACTCAAAAGTCATTCTCAAATGAAAACAGAACAATACAACCCAAAATTCCAAGACTCGACTATCATACGTATAAGAACAACTCTAATACAAAATGTCAACAAAAATACAAAACTGTTTAAGAAACTAAGATAGAAATAAAAGATAGATAAAACTGGGACAGTTTGAAGAATATGGGAGCTCAACACAACTTCAAATATTTCCACACCGCATCATCAAGTGATCGCTCATATAAGGATATGTACCAGAAGAATGCAGAAAAGTAAGGGTGAGTACAACCACTAGTGCTCAATAGACATCATAGGCTAACGTGAGTACAACCACTAGTGCTCAATAGACATCATAGGCTAACTGAGCTTAAGCAGAAAATATACCAAGTAAAGAATACTAAATAACCCTACACATAGAAAAGTTTCAGCAGTTCAATATCAATAGTCACAAAATATCACCTCAAAACAAAATAATAATCAAAGAATCACGTAATGCTATGGTATAAGATGATATGCATTGACCAATACATACTGATAAACACTCCTTCTGTAGTGGTATGTTGTGAGTTAAGGCATACAGGGGACTCAGGAGGTTCATATACTCGATGGGATCTTTGCCCACAGTGATATAAATAATAAAGCAAGTCAATTCTTTGTCCACAGTCTTGCATACCATAATTTTTGTCCCCAGTGGTATAAATTAGTAAAATAAGAACCAAATCTTTTAATATGTTATTTTTAAATAAATATCCAGGTTTATAACCTCGTGGCATGAGTATGAATGATCCTGATAAAGGTAGACCCTAATATGTATCGTTGATGTATAGAAAAACCCAATAAGGCAAAATATGAATTAATCTTTTGAAATTTCAAAAAAATCATTCTCATAAGCCCCCACATGGGCATCACAAAATCAGTCTATCTCATTAATACTATAATCATCTAAGTCATGCAACCTTTAGGATGATTTACACGATAAGTTGCCACCTAAGCAAAGTCTGAAAAAAGTTAACTCATAACCTACTTCGAAATTGAACTGCAAGCCACAATGATCATAAACTAGCCTTTCACTTCCAAGTGGATTCAGATACTTCGAATCTATCAAGAACAAGTTCCACAAGTAAATATAAATCGATATTCATATTGCTATACTTCTATTATTGAGTTCAAAAAGTCAACCCAAAATCAACCCTGAGCTCTTGAGAAAAAAAGTAGAATTTTATTAGAAAAACCATAATTTAAGGAGTTCTCAAAATCGGAGTTAAAATCAATCTTGAAATCATCAATTTATTATTCTTTAACTTTACCCCAAAAATTCCTAAATTTTCAAGTGAAAATTCAATATTTTAATATGAAATCATGAAATAATCATTGATAAATGTGTAAAGGTTCTGTAAGGATCATACAAAGGAAGACTTATTGAAAAACACCTTTTGAATCTCGCAAAATTAACTTTTCAAGCTTCCAAATATTAGGTTTTGACTCGAAATGTGATTTTAAATTCTATCTAGGTAATTTGTTCATCGCTATTGGGGGACAACCTTAGCGATTGATGCTTACCAGCCCGGGTCCATGGTGATCCTGATGGCATAGTCAGATTCATAAAGAACTACTTGAACCTGATCCAAAATCCCTCTTTCGCAATCACGATCTGCCCTACCACCATCGCGATGAAAGAGGTGATTTCTCATTGCGAATGCGAAGGCAAATACGGCCGTGCACCAGCAACTATTGCATTAGTAACAAATAGATTTGAATATTCACTGAATGGACAGTTAAAATGGGTTCCGAACCATTTGTGTTTTGCACCCAATTTTGGCTCACCTTTTTCTATAATTAATTTTTTTTATGCTTCTTAGTCCCTAATACTTGACCAAAATATTTTTTTTTTATCTATCATACTAATTTCAGTAATTTTGACATAAATAAAATATTTTACTTTGATATAGAATCAAATCTTAAAATATTAGTATTTTAACTTTTATTTTAAACTCTAAATGAATTTTGTATGATTATAATATTTTTCCAAATATAGATACGTTTGTCTAAATTTATATGTATGCGTACATTATGGAAATTTAATTAGAACGAAAGAAGCATCATTAAATTAGTTAAGTGAAAACGAATGGTGAAAGATTAGATTTCTTGCAAATCTAATTCACCTGTGCACGATCTTGGGCGATTTAATCCTTAATTTTTTAGCCAAAATAATGTCCTAATACAACATTAAGTTACCCAACTGACACAGTCCAAAACCAAACCTATCCGACCCAACAACCAAACAATCCCAGCCTAAAATAGCCCCTGACCTACCCGGCCCAAACCTCCCTTTTCCCCTTTTCTTTTCACCTGTACAATATAGCAACATCGGCAATACAGAACCAACAACACCAAACCTCTCTCAGACCATCTAACAATGGCAATGTCAATGATCCTCGCATTTCCCTTCCCATTTTCTTTCCTTTTTTTAACCTTGTCTCTATCATTTCAACTCATATCTACTTTTTCTCCGCTAATTTTTTGAAAATGTAGAGGTTCTTTCCTCCTTCATTGTAAACCTTTAAAATAGGAGGGGTATGGTGGTTTAATGGTCTTTGGATCATTCTTCTTTCAATTTAGCAGATAAAGAGCTTGTCTTTTTTGAAGAACTCAAGCCATCTATATCAAATTTCCAATCAAGTCTCAATCTTTCAAATCCCATATGAAAGGTGATTTGTCTTCACCATTACTCTAAAATTGTCATTTTTTCAAATTCAAATTTTAAATTCTCAAGTTTTTTCCTAGTAGTCATTGCATTTTTACCTATAGAAGGGGCTCTTTTTCTTCTCTTTTGACATGGTTCAAGTGGTAGAAATTTAGGGAATTTCTTGAGCTTACCATACTCTTTCACTCATTAAGTTTGCTCTATTTTATAGTTTCCAATTACACTTTCCTTACTCTCATTGATTTTTATTATTTATATTCAAAGTTAGAGTTCGAGTTTGTGTCTCCGATGAGAAAGCCCTAGTTCGCAGCCCCGTACAAGGTAAACTCTGTCCTATCTTAATTACGTTGCACTTAGTATTGTTAATCATTTATCATGTGGTTGGTCGAGATGATAGCCGGCTGGCTCAAAGTATAAAATCTGAAATGAAATAATTTTATGGGTTTGAGATCTTGTGTATTTGCAACTTGTGATATCACTTGAGTATATTCTATCCCGTTTAGTTACTTATATCTAATTTTGGTGATTTGTTGATTGGCTATGTTTTCATTCTCGTGTAGCTAATCATGCTATGAAAATGTGAAATGGAAATAGTTTTTTAGTCGTTTTGATTGTCCATAATAAATTGAGTGTTTCTAAAATATTTACAACTTGTGATTTAGCTAGAACTAGCTCTATGATCTATAAGGGTATATGTGTGGTTAGCTGCTGTAACGCCCCAAGATCCTATCCCGAGACGTCATATGGTGCTTAAGACCACACGTGGACTCAAGCTAACCCTCTAAGCCTTTCATTACTTTTAGAACTCACTACGATGAAAATAAAGCTAGAGTAAGAAAGAATAATCATGCCATAAACACACTGGAATATGAAGAGATACTATCTTGTACAATCAAAATACTGAAGTCTTGCATATATTGATACTTTAGTCTGACAAAGCCTCTACTACATAAGACTGAGGAGCCATTGGGATAGATCCCCCAACTGACTCATACTGATCTGAAAGGAAACAACCATCTATTAACAAGACAAAATCAGGGACATAAGTCCCCAAACCATGAGGACTCACCAACTGCAGAAATGTAGATGATGGTACTGGAAGATCGTTGTCGCTGCTGAGACTGAGCACCTGAAACTATATCACGAGGAAATATAGAACACAGAAGAGTATGGGATCAGTACTTGGGAATGTACTGAGTATGTAGGGGTGTATGCAACATTTTAAAATAATATCATAAATGTAATATAAAATCATGCATGCTGACAATAATGACTCTCTTTGATTGAATTTCCTGAGATATAATTTCCATAAATTATCAATTATAACACATGCTTCATCAATCTCATAAATCATTGGACTCAACTTAAACTCTTTGACTCATGACTTAGAGCGACTCGTTAACTCAAGAAACTTAGACTATTATGGACTTGAGAGTTTCTTATAACCGACATAAACTAAACCATGTGAGCCGCATGGAGTCGAACGTTTTGCCCTCCTAAGGAGAGAACCCCATATTGGCGGGAGATTCGTACTCTTACCAGGGAGTACAACCTCAATTTCGTTATCACAATCCCATACTCGGCCTCTGGACGACAATTATCAATATCAATCCTACGGTGGCACGTAGTTTTGGAGAAATACCACATTTCCCGCTTGATGCTAAATACTCCTCCTAGACTCAGCTCAGAACACATTAGGAAATCCACCTTAATCAATATCAACTCATGGGTCTATCATAGAGACCAAAACATAAATATATCTCATCTGTAAATCATATATAATTGTGGATTCCTAACTCGACTCAAAATCAAAATAATCTTTCTCAACATCAAGTACGCTTGCTTATCAAATCATTTCAAATTTCAAAAGATTCAACGAAACATCATAAGACTCATCCTTGACTCTCAAGCTCAATATCGATATATGTATTCAATAATCAACTTCTCATGGAAAATCTTAAAATCATGACTCTTATCATTTATCACTTAGAAATCATCAATTTATAATAGCAATGTACAATTCATGGCATAAGTTCTCAATTTAAGAAATAAGATGATGAAATAATCATGTATATCGAACTTGAACAACTCAAATCTCATAAAATCATAAATAAAGTAATTTGGGAGTAAACCCACTTTGCAATTTCATGGAAATAAATAATAAAAATTAAATCTTTGGGCACAAGAACGAAAGGAGTGTTCTTGTTCAAACAACACATACTTTGGATTAGGACTTTAAGATGAAGAGACTTGTTTTTGACTCCTTCTTACACTCTTGAATTAGGGTTGTTGAAGCCTTTGGCCGAGAGAGCTTGATTCTTGAAGCACTTTGAAACTTCATGGAATATTTTTTAATTTTCTTTAAAGAAGATTGGATTTTGGGTTGGAGAGAAACCCTAGATTCTAGATATTTCATGGAAGAGAAATGAGAGAAAATGAGGTTTTCTCATCTACTTAGATATATATATATATGCACAAGACTAAAATGGGCGGAAAATACCAAAATGCCTTTTTAAAAAGAGTTGAAAATTGCTGATCGAGGTCTGTAACGGTCGAACTGACGGTCCATCAGAGTAACTGACGGTCCACCAGATCGTCCATTACTCGAGTGGCAAAACTGGGACATTCTGCCTCGACGTGATGGTCGATGTGATGATCCATCAGGAAACTGACGGTCCACCAAATCGTCCGTCACTCGGGGGTCAGAAATGGGATATTCTGGCTAAACTTGATGGTCATCTTAACGGTCCGTCAAATTTTTGGTGACCCACCATTTTGGCCGTCGCACGATGGCCAAAAAAAGGGGTTAATGCCTTGGCTTGATGGGACAACTGATGGTCCACCAAGGACTTGGCGCTCATTCAGGTGTACCATCAGGCCTGGGCGATTCTGACATGGCTTAGTAAAATGACCATAACTTCCTCGTCCGATGTTGGATTTCGATGAAATTGGTATCGATGGAAAGCTTATTCAATGCTCTACATGATAAAAAGTAGAAATTAGAGAAATAAAACACAATATAAATGTCAATCACTCTAGAAGCCACCTCTATCCACTTAATAGATAGATTTAGGGTTAAGGTACGATCAAGGTATTACAATATCTCTCCTTTGGAAACATTCATCCTCGAATGTTAGAAAAATGAGGACGCACAGCTGGAACGACCCACTCAAAGGGCTTACTTTACTTTACACTTTTGGGTACTACAAAGAATGCATGGATCATAGAGAGAGTAACCATAAAGATGAATACACAACTGAATTGAGGAAGAGTAGTACCTTCGGCTTGATTTGAGCTCATGGAGAAGAGATGAGGGTACTTGGCTTGCATGTCTGCTTCAGCTTCCCAAGTAGCGCCCTCGACTGATTGATTTCACCATAAAACTTTAAGCAAGGGAACTTCCTTGTTCCTTAGTTTTTGGACTTGATAATCTAGGATCTCGACTGGAACTTCATCATACGAAAGGCTATCCTGCACATCAAAGCTTTCTGATGGATCAACAACAATAGAGTCACCAATGTGCTTCTTGAGCATTGAAACCTGAAAGACAGGGTGGACAACTGACAACTCTGCAGGTAACTCAATCTCATAAGTTGTTTTCCCAACACGATTCAACACTCTATAAGGGCCAACATAATGGGTACTAAGCTTCCCTTTCTTTCCAAATCTCTTCACCCCTTTCATGGGTGAAATTTTCAAGTACATTAAATCATCAACTTCAAACTCAAGAGCTCTTCTTCTCACATCTGCATATGACTTCTGACGACTCTGGGCTATCTTCAACCTCTCTCTAATCAACTTAAATTTTTTCATAGCCTCGAACACAGCATTAGGTCCAATCACAGCAGCCTCACCCACTTCGAACCAACCTATGGGTAATCTACATCTTCTCCTATAAAAAGCTTTAAACGGAGCCATTCTAATGCTAGCATGAAAACTGTTGTTATACGAAAATCCAATCAATGGAAAATGTTCATCCCAACTCCATTAGAAATCAAGAACACATGCTCTCAACATATCCTCCAAAGTCTGGATAGTCCTCTCAGCTTGACCGTCGGTCTGCGAATGAAAAGTGGAGCTCAGATGAGCTTGGGTGCCAAGACCCTTTTGGAAGACTCTTCAAAACTGAGAAGTAAATTGAGTACCTTTATCGAATATGATAGACAATGGAACTCCATGCAACCTGACTAAATCTCGGAGGTACAACCTTACATAGTCCTCAGCGGTGAAAGATATATGTACTGGTAGGAAATGCGCGGACTTAGTCAACTTATCTACAATGACCCAAATAGAATCATGACGACGATGAGAGAGAGGTAAACCGGTCACGAAATCCATATTCACTTTCTCCCACTTTCAAGTAGGAATACTGAATACTTGCATCATTTCACCAGGTCTTTGGTGCTCTATCTTCACCTATTGGCAAGTTGGACACTTTTGTACGGATATTTTATATCCTTCATCATGCCATTCCACCAATAGATTTCCCGCAAATGGCAGTACATCTTAGTAGCACTGGGATGAATCAAATACAACGTGCCATGCGCTTCAGCCATAATCCTCTGCCTCAAATCATCAACATCAGGCACACACAATCTATTCTAAAATATCAATACACCATCTCCCCCTTGAGAGAAAACTTCCACCTTTTGGTCTTTAACTGACTCTTTCAGTTCGATCAAACGAGGATTCATATCTTGCTTCTCCTTTACTTTCGAAACTAGAGAAGATTCAGAACTAATCTGGACCCAAATATTACCCTCAGCTGAATCAAGCAATCTAATTCCTAACCTAGCCAAACGATGGACTTCGCGGGCTAACTCCTTCTTATCTTCTTCTATATGCTCTACACTGTCCATGAATGATCTACTAAGGGCATCTGCCACTATATTGGCCTTACTTGGGGTGATACAACACATTCATATCATAGTCTTTCAGTAATTCTAACCATCCCCGCTGTCGAAGATTCAATTCACTCTGAGTAAACACATAATATAAACTCTTGTGATCCGTAAAGATATCAACATGAACACCGTACAAGTAGTGTCTCCAGATTTTTAAGGCAAAAAACACTGTAGCTAATTCGAGATCATGGGTCAAATAATTCTTCTCATGAGGTTTCAATTGTTGGGAGGCATTGGCTATAACCTTACCCTTATGCATCAACACGCACCCCAAACCAACTCTCGAAGCATCACAATACACCATAAAATTATCTATGCCATTTGGCAGGGTCATTACAGGGGCTGAAGTGAGTCGAGTCTTCAACTCCTGAAAACTCTTCTCGCAAGAATCTGACCTCTGGAATTTAACTTTTTTTTTGGGTTAACCTGGTCAAAAGAGCAGCAATGGAAGAGAAACCTTCCACAAAATGATGGTAGTAACTAGATAGGCCCAAGAAACTCCTAATATAAGATGGAGAGATAGGTCTAGGCTAATTTTTTACAGCTTGTACCTTTTTGAGGATCAACTCGAATACCTTCAAACAAAACAATATGACCCAGGAAGCCAACATACCTTAGCCAAAATTTACACTTCCTAAATTTGGCAAACAACTAATGATCTCTAAGAGTCTGCAAGATAATTCGAAGATGATCTGCATGGTCGTTTTCATTTTGGGAGTACACAAGAATTTTATCTATGAATACAATAACAAACATATCCAGGAACTGTCTGAACGCTCGATTCATAAGGTCCATAAAAGCTGCTGGGGCATTTGTTAGACCGAAGGACATGACCAAGAATTCAAAATAACCATAACGGGTGCGGAAATCTATCTTTGGAATATCACACTTTCTGACTTTAAGTTGGTGATAACCGAATCTCAAATCTATTTTTGAGAAATAACTGGAGCCTTGCAGCTGATCAAATAAGTCATCAATTCTAGAAAGAGGGTACTTGTTTTTGACAGTGACCTTATTGAGCTGACGATAGTCAATGCACATACGCAATGAACCATCTTTATTTTGAACGAATAGAATGGGTACGCCCCAAGGAGACACACTGGGCCTTATAAAATCTTTATCGAGAAGATCTTTGAGTTGCACTTTTAAATCTGTAAGTTCTGCGGGGGCCATACGATACAGAGGAATAGAAATAGGCTGCGTATCGAGAAGAAGATCAATTAAAAATTCTATCTCTCTATCGAGAGGTACCCCTGGGAGATCTTTCGGGAAAATACCAAGAAATTCATTGACAACGCTAATAGACTGAATAGTCGGAGTCTCGAATTTAGTGTCTTTAACTTAAACTAAATGATTGACACAACCCTTGGATATCAATTTCCTGGCTTTAAGGTAGGATATGAAATGACTCTTGGGAGCTACAAAAAATCTAGACCACTCAAAAACTGGCTTGTTGGAAAACTGAAACTTGACTACACGGGTATAATAGTCTATAGATGCATAGCAAGAGTGAAGCCAATCCATACCTAGAATAATGTCAAAATCAACCATATCTAGCTCAATCAAATATACAAACATGATTCTGTTAAGGACAGTGATAGGACACTTTTTATACACTTGCTTAGCAACAACAAATTCACTCAATGGTGTAGAAACTAGAAAAGGATCAAGGATCTTTTCAGCATTGATTTCAAAATTCACAGCCACCAACAGAGTCACAAAGAAAGACTTGACCCAGGGTTCATCAATACATACACATTAAAATAAAATACACGAAGCATACCAGTAATAACATATGTTGAATCCTCCCACTCCTAGTGGGGTGGTATAGCATAAAAGTGATTCTGGTGCTGACCACCTGCAGTACTAGATGAGGCACCCTGAGGAGGAGTAGAAGGAACTAAAGGGGCTGGAGCAATAATAGCCTGACTTTGGGGACGAACATCACGACTCCCCTATCTAGCATATGGGCAATCCCTAAATCTGTGGCCTAACTTACCATAACCAAAACAACACCTCCTATCGACAAAGCACTTACCAATATAGTCCCTACTATACTTTGGACATGGGGGAGGATGAGGTCTGTTACTCACACTGTCCTGGGATTTGGACATAGTAGGCCATTACCCTTCTCTTACACAATTCTAAATATCAGATTACTAGCTGATGAAGGCACTGGCATTCTAGAATTGGCCATCATATCGGGAGCATACTTAGATAACTGGTTGAACTTATGAAAATACTCATTAACTTTGATAGAGCCCTGTCTCAAGTTCAGAAATTCTTCTAATTTTGCTTCCCTCATCTCTGGGGGAAAGAATCTGTCTAAGAACATATCCTGGAATAACTACCAAGTTACGGGAGCGACATCTTCCCCTCTACTCTTCATCCACATCTCCACCCAATCATAAGCAATATCTTTCAGGCAATAGGAAGCTAGCTCCAAACTATCTTCCTCCGTTACATGCATAATTTGAGTGATCTTTTTCACCACATTAAGATACATCTATGGGTCCTCACCGGTCTTTGACCCATAAAACTCTAGCGGATTCATCCACATAAAGTCACAAACCTGAGCTTCCGCTGAATTACCTTCTTACGAAGGTGGAACTATATCCTGTGCACGGGTCTGAGCATTGGTGGTAACCACCTGATCTAACGCCTAAATATTTGCCCAAAATTCTACGTGGGACACTGTCTCACCTAAAGGATCACCGGGTTGAGGTCGTTCGTTGTTTTTGTGAGCTCCACGAGGAGACATTTTTTGTCATAAAAAAGCACGAATTAATAGCTAAGAGAAACATTCATAGGAACGATAGACTTTTGAAAGAAAGAAATAGAATTGCTTAAAATGCTCCGTAGCCTCTTGCTCAGAGATGTGGACTTCTATACATTGATGATCAAGACTTTACATAATGCGGCTTGTCAAACTCCCTAGGACTCTTTGAACCTTAGGCTCTGGTACTAAACTTTTAACGCCCCAAGATCCTATCCTGGGACATCACATCATGCTTAAGATCACACGTGGCCTCAAGCTAACCCTCTAAGCCTATCATCACTTTCAAAACTAACTACGATGAAAATTAAGCTAGAGTAAGAACGAATAATCATGCCATAAACACACAGGAATATGAAGAGATACTGTCTTGTACAATCAAAATACTAAAGTTCTGCACATACTAGTACTCTAGTCTGACAAAGCCTCTACTACATAAGGTTGAGTAGCCATTAGGACAGATCCTCCAACTGGTTCGTACTGATCTGAAAGGAAACAACCATCTATTAACAAGAAAAAATCAAGGACATAGGTCCTCGAACAATGAGGACTCACCAACTGCAGAAATGTAGATGAAGGAACTAGAAGATCATTGTCGCTGCTGAGACTGAGCACCTGAACCTACATCACGAGAAAATATAGAACACAGAAGAGTATGGGAATCAGTACTTGGGAATGTACTGAGTACGTGGGGGTGTATGCAACATTTTAAAATAATATCATAAATGTAATATAAAATCATGTATGCTGACAATAATGACTCTCTTCGCTTAAATTTCCTGAGACATAATTTTCATAAATTATCAATAATAACAAATGCTTCATAAATCTCATAAATCATTGGACTCAACTCAAACTCTTTGACTCATGACTTAGAGAGACTCGATAACTCAAGAAACTTAGACTATTATGGACTTGGGAGTTTCTTATAATCGACATAAATAAAACTATGGGAGCCGTATGGAGTCCAAAGTTTTTCCCTCCTAAGGAGAGAACCCCACATTGGAGGGAGCGTAGTTCTCTTGCCAGGGAGTACAACCTCAATTTCATTATCATAATCCCATACTCAGACTCTGGCCTACAATTATCAATATCAATCCTATAATTGTTTTCTTCCTCGTTTTGCTTGTTACTCATCCCAACTTGCTTGTCACTATATATGACTACTTATGTATAAACATGTCGAACCTGACATTGACTTTCCTATAGGCTATAAGCCTCCAAAATTTGATTTGTTCGATGGAGTTGGTGATCCACCTTCATATTTAAGAGCCTACTGTGATAAGTTGGTAGGAGTTGGGAGAAACAAAATGATTAGAATGAAATTGTTCATAAGAAGTTTGTATGGTGGAGCTCTTACTTGGTACACACAATAGGATCTCCGTAAATGGCATGGGTGGAATGATATGGCCAAGACTTTATGGATCGGTTTAGGTTCAACATTGAAATCACACCAGATTGGTTCTACCTGGTTAAGCTAAAGAAGAAGTCTACTGAGACGTTTCGTGAGTGTGCTTTGCATTGAAGGGCAGAAGTAGCTAGAGTCCAACCACCAGTGATTGAAAATGAAATGACGGCTACCTTTATTGAATGCCAAGATGATAGCCTATACTATGAGAAATAATAACTATGATGGGACAAAAGTTCATGGAAGTCGTCAGAAATGGGGAAATCTTCGAAGATGGGATCAAATCAGGGAGAATCCAAGACTATATATCTTTGCAAACTGCAAGAAAAGCAATTTAATATGGTTCTATCAATGCGAACAAAAAGAAGAAAAAAATATGTATCAGCCCTCATAATTGACCAAGGATACAAGCTAAATCAAGTTCCTCTATACCCAAATCAACCACATCAACCTATTTATCATTACTAATATGCTGGAACTTCCCATACACTCGATCAAATTCCATCAACTCCTTATCCTATCTATAATACCCAAGATAATTATGACCAATCTCCAGCTCCTGCTTACCAAGCTCCATATCCATACCAACCCATACTAGCTCCAACCAATCAAAATTGGTCACATGCTGCACATAAAGTCTATCCAAATCCCGAAGTCAAAAATATTCATAACTACACAAAAATAGCTGAGTCATATGCTAAGTTTCTTGAAAGATTAAAAACAATAGGTGTGATACAACCAATTGAAGAACAAAAATCCTAGATCCTATTCCAAAATAGTTTGACGGTTCCAAGCATTGTGTGTATCATTTTGGAGTTGCTGGGCATAATATCGAGAATTGCTATGGTCTTAAAAACATGATTGAAGCCTTAATTATGGAAGGAGCAATCCAACTTACTGGCCTCAACCCAATGTGAACACAACCCCTTGCCTAATTACGAGAATGCTAATGTGAACATGATAACTATTGAGGAATATTTTTTTTCAAAACCAAATATTATACCAATTGAAAAGGTGGGAAATTACACATCATTGATCTTTGGCGCTCCTATGATAATATTCCAAGAGCCAACATCAATGCATGTACCTGCTACTACCACCGAGATACCGACCACTTGGGGTGCCAAACAAGAGGTGACTTTTAAGAATTGGACTTGTACTCCATCCCTGGTTCCCAGGGGTTGTGGTAGATTGAACAAGTTATAAGATTTAAAAGGGCACGATTCTAAAAGTTAAGGCTTAATTGTACTTAAAACTTTGGGTTATTTTGTCTCGTATTTTGGGAGCTTAATTGCAAATCTATGAATACATTTTCTATTTTTCTTTAACTTTCTATAGGTTTTACTTTCTATCATTTTATATAAATTAGTAAAATCTAACAATTTGTATTTGTGACACAATATTCTATTCTTTAGACATAAATTTTCAAAATCTATCAATTTATGATTGTGACTTAATGAAATAAATGAACAAGTCTTGGTACCAAACAAGAACCTGAAAGATATAAAGCTAGCTAAGAGTTTGATCATCTAATAATGAACAAGAAAAACATAAAAATATTCAAGAACAAAGAATATCCATTCAAGAGAAGTCGATACATTACATCATCGGTTGACTTTAGATAGGCTTCATTTGTGTCACGACCCTAGCCGAGGCCCTATTCGCAACAGGCATTCCTAATGACAAAGGCCCAAGAGACCCCTTAGCATACTATCATAAGCATAATTCATACGAAATAGAAGTACAGAAAACATAATGAAATTCAAGGTGATCTTATAATCAAAATATGTCAATAAAGTTGTGACAGTACAATAATCAAATCTCGTCTACGAAGCCTCTACTGAATGCTAAATATCTAGGCTGGGACAAGGCCCCTGGATGGAACATAAACTAAAAGAAGTCAATATATGAATAAATTCCTCTCAAAAGATAGATGGCTCACCAACTCTGTCATATCCAAATATTCTACTGATGTGATGGACCATGAGACTGGGACTGGGCCTTAGAACCTACATTTTGAGACAGTGCATCCGCCATGAGGACGGTTAATACTTGGAATGTATTATATGTAGAACAATCCAAAAACAACATGTATTTCTTATAAAATAATTGAGAGCATTGTGATAACAATTTGATATAATAGAAATCAAAACATATGGTCATAATTAAAAAGCTTCAAATCATTCTTGTAAAAGATTAACTCAACTCTTCATTTTAATTTTGAGCTAAATGGCATACCCGACATGGTCTGAAAATATTCCACGGGATATGCAGGGTCCGACATTGACTCATCTGTCAAGCCTCAAATCCGTGTTTGACACAAGGATTGAAGTGTCTGGTCTGATGTACAACTGCATATAACAAGTATACAATGATCATCCATATTTCAGGAAAAGATCAATCCCACATCAGAAAAATACATTTTTGGGCTATTAGTTATCTGAACTCGTGCCTTCTTGGTTAGCCATCTAACTCTATTTAAGCCCATATTAGCCTATTAAAATAGGCATACTTTCTCAGAACATGGTGTGAAGTCTGAAAAGTTTGTAGTCTGGTCTGAGTCTGTCATGATATTTGTCTAATTTCGAATCATCATACCAAGATTTGCAATTCATATAAGCCATATCATATTATGTCATAGTCTTTTTATTTAAAAATCATGTTAGTGACCACTAAAATATTTAAACATCATATGAGAGTTCTTATCACAACTGGCATGTGAAACTTATGCAAAACACTCTCTTTTCAAGACTTTACATATGGTGGCCACCTCTTTCATAAATCACATGTAATTCTTCATTAGGAAAAAAGAGCACTTAGACTAAGAATCACCTCTTTCAAACGTGTAAAATAACAATGCATAATAGATACAGTGGCATTTAAAACTCACTATTCATCATCATTCATTAAACAGTCCCAACATTAGTCACAAATAAATCTCATGATAAAAAATGATACTTATGGTTCATGCTCTCAAATCCATTTCACGATTCATAACACATGCAAATAAATGTAGCTTTACATTTATAGAAAACCCTATAATAAATTCAAAATTTCATTAAAAAGAGGTAGATGATACACACTCTTAAAATAATTTCAAAATCCATACCATGTGTATATAAACACAACTTAGAGTACTATTAAACCATCTTTTTCAAGCCCATGAACAGTAGGAACTTCTACATACCTTTTGACGGAGAAAAATTGAATAATAACCTTGAGTTTGGAATCTAAAAGCTTTAGAATTAAGAAACCCTTTTTGATGTTCTTAGGAGGAAGAGAATGAGGATTTTGGTAACTTCTAATAGTTTAGGAAGACTTAGGGTTTTAAAAATAGATTGGGAGAGTTATGGGGTGTGTATGTGTGTGAAGGGACCGACCATTTTGCCCTTTATTTAATATGGTAAAAACAAGATCTAACATCTGGGAAGGGAGGCTCATGCCGTGAGCCTAATTGCAAGGTTTCAACTTTTCCTCTCGACCTCAAACGTGATGCACCAACATTGTCTCGCGACCCGAATCACGCACCTGGATAGCGTCTTACTAAAATGCTCATAACTTTTGACCCCGAACTTGGATTGAAGAATGGTCGATTGTATTGGAAAGAAGACTTAAAGGGATTTAATTTGATATATAATTTTCCACATAACTCTTTATATTATAAGAATAATACTTGTTGGAATTTGACCCTAGAAAAATCATATTCTAAAATTCAGTAGGTAGGAAAGTCCTCAACTCAACTTTGAGCTAGGAGATATTTATGACTTCAATCTATCTCTGAAGATGTTCCCCCCACCAAAAAATTATTATTCACATTTATTTAAAAATATAAATCACTGGGTTCAGGTCTATATGCATCAAAGATTATTCAAACTTTAGCCCGAAAGTGTGGGTCGTTACATTATCTCCCCCTTGGGATTATTCGTCCTCGAATGATGGGTAGGAACTTCTTGAAGCTATAGAAGTATGGAATAAAGGATGTAATCTCACATTAGGAATTTTCCCTTAATGAAACATACATAGGAATTCAAAAAGAGTTTCATGACATGACCAAGTGAATCATGTAAGCACGAAGCATGAGATAATGAGAATTGATAAAGATATGACCTTGCACATGATTTCTATGGATCATAATAATCACAACATAATCCATGAGTTTATTTGGTGACCATAGCACTTGACTTATATGATACCTAACATGAAATAAGGTTTTGCAATACATAGGAATAGAGATATCCTCCACCTTACATGATACGACCAATAGACCTTAAATTTAGTAACACTACTCGATTATGCTGTATACAATGACTTACACACTTCATCATTTCCAACTAACAATTCCCCCATAACACACCTAATTGCAAGAGTCTAAGTCTTTCTGCATAGTACTAAGTCTCCCTGCATAGTAATTATTCCATGTTGAAGCCTAACCCAAAGTTAAAGGTACTATCTTAAGCTATGGCACCCTATACTCTACATACCTTTAAGAATATTACTTCACCTTATCACTATAATCAAACAACCTCCAGTCTTAAATCAAAGAGTGCTAACCACATAGCACATTGGTTTGTATATTCATCATTCACCACATTCACACCTATCTTTACTACACCCAATTTATAGATCTCCCAACTAAAAGGCAACACCTTTAATCACTCTCACAAAGATTTTTGCCTCATATCCCCTTCCTAACCGTTTCACTTAACAAAACCTTATCTCCCTCTCTTCCCTCTTCACCTATAACCTTAGCTCGAGTAATCACACTAAAATTTTCACAATTAAGAACATCTACTCCCTTATCTACAATATTACTATGCTTCCCTTACCACTATTATTCTAACATAAGTAGGGTCATGAGGAACTAGAGCACAAGCATCACAAATGAGAGTAATACTATTCAGTTATAACATATATTAGTTGATCTACTCAAGGCGGGGCCTGAGATATAAGATACTATACAATAGGACCAAAGTTCTTACTATATAAAATATCTAGATCATAAATAGAGAGTCGTTCGAGCATTAACAAAATAGAACATGAGTTTTTAGGTCTAAGAACATGAGAAACATGAGCCCATATATCATAAGTTGTATAACATAAAGTCGAGATTCATATGATCACTGCTCGAACTGTAGCTTCTCATTTTAAGAGTTCAGAATGACTATGAGTTTTCATAAACCTTATCTCTCTGGGCTATACCCAACATAATATGAATCAGTAACATATATAAAGCATAGTTTCTTAGAATTAAGCATGATAAAAGACATGGTTTTATTAATCGCGAGCATCATGATATAGAGCTTGAATACTTGAAAGATTGGATTGCTGAGGTACATTATTGCTTATAGGTTGGTGGTCGAAACATAGACATAAGTTGCATAGAGGACTCAAACATTAGGCATAGGCATGACTTGAAGACATTCGCCATTAGTAGAATGTCCTCTTAAATTAAAGTAGGAGGAGTTTACAAGGATAGGAATAGATTTATCCTCACTTTTCCATGAAACTTGCCACCATGAGAATCCAAGACCTACCTTAGTCCATCATCTTTACCTTAGATCTAAGTCACCATCTTATACTTGTAGACATATCCTCTCATCAAATCTATAACCATAAATCTCAACACAAGGATGGTATCACTATACACATGAATTCGAGGCTTGTCTTAATACACTATTATAGGAAAAGTACTAACTTCTTTCTATGACATTCCTCCTAGGGGAACCACTCTTAATTTACTCTATCCTCCAAGCTTGAACTCTAACCTTATTGCCTTTCAACTTTATTTTAGAAAAGAAGAGTGACCCCTTTTGAGAGAATACATAAGTTTTAAGGCATAAAATGGGTTATGAAAGATTGGATGGTCTATAGGAATAAACGGACAAAAATAACTTTAAAACACTTTTAAAACGAAGTCCCATTAACGAAATGAGAGAGGTCCAAAATGCAAATAACAAGGCAGACCTCTAGCTTTGTAGTGTGATGCCTAATGTGAAGTAGTAGTTCTGCTATATGTAGCCCAGCATGAAACCAAGAAAATGAGACCTTGGAGGGTTCCCTCACAGCGCAAAGCCAACGCGAACCCACCCCTTCATGACACACCACATTTTTATGGTTTTAATCCTTCCCCCGACACACCGAAACTGTTTTAGAAGTATTTTATGCTCAAGATAGAAGTTATGTAGGATCGTTAAAGATAGATTTTGGACCTAGTAACACTTGGGGTGTTACAAACTTATTGTTCCAACACTAGTCCTTAAATACATACACACACACATGCACACACACACACATATATAATACATATATCACAATTATCCTATCAAACCTTTCATAAGTTATCAACCTAGGCCCCTTTCACACACTATATCAAGCCTACTAATTCATTCCTACAAATATTGCATCATAATTCTTAAGCTAGCATTTTTGTTAGCACAGTCATATCCAAAGCTCAAACCTAGTTTTTGGCATCAATCATGTACAATCGATGGAATATGCCGTATAATATATTAGTCCATCGAATATAGAAATCAACCTAAATTCCTTATTTTCTTTAACTACGACATACAAATAGATTTTCGTTCAGTACATTAGAACTATATCTTAATAATCATTACACGTCTTCTCTCATGCTGTTCTAGTTTACAAATATAAGAGAAAAAAATCAAGGGGGTAAAGTCATATAATAAGGATAGTCGATCTTACTCTTATAATGTTACCTATTACGATAATTTAACATATTCTAGTATCTCACATCATATCTACTTACCCATGCATACATCCCAACTACTTTCAAGATTCTATAAACACCAGTGAGTCTCATTTTTTTTCTAAATTTTTCCCCAAGTTAGTCTATACTTTTATCTTATTTTCTAATCTACCCCTTTCCCTTCATAACCTATAAATGATTTTTACAATCACCATAATTATCCATTTTGAGCTTCTTCCCTATTTTAAATAGATAATTATCATAGCTAATCACTTTCTCTATGAACTACTATATGGTCTAGAAATCTTGCTACAATATTAGCCAATCACCATAAAAGGGCATACCACCATTATTTCAAACGTTATACTACTAAATCTATCCTCTTTACTCAAAAGTTACTTTTAATCTAATTTCTAAACTTATGGCTTCATATCACTAATTCTGGGATCATCTTACTACTCATAGTTTATAATACCTTAACTTATTTACCTTTCAAGTGAAAATACTATTCTAATATTTTAATACATATCTCTACCCTTAAGCTTGCCATCTGCAACAAAGCTTATGAAAGGGACAATATACACTTCTTACCTTAAGCTCAAATGCATGGTTGATAAAGATAGAGGTATACATTTGTATCAATACACTTTGATGCACTAATAGACTCCTCTTAAGTCCCATGCTGTTTCATAAATTTTTGATGACTCAACCAGAAAGGACTACATTATTTAGACTCTAAGCTTTCACACTTTCACTGCCTCGACAATAAGAAATACCAAATAAAATAAGAGCAATGAAAGAATATGGATAACTTTCATATGGACATCACTATTACACAATCTATGGTATGAAAGAATGAGAAACATCTCTTAAATTCTTGGTAGTCTCCTAATTATAATTGTGGTGCACAACGTATCCATAAGCAAGACTCTACTAGACATGACTTTGTAGACACCCTGGGACCCTGAACCATGCTCTAATACCAAGCTTGTCATGACTCATGATGAGGACCTGGCTACAACGGGCATCCTAAACCACAAAGGCCCAAGAGATGCCTTAGTGTACTATCATAAGAATAATTCATACTAAATAGAAGTATGGAAAATATAATGAAATTCAAGTTTATCTTATAATCAAAATATGTCAGTAAAGTTGTGACAATATAGTAACCAAATCTCGTCTATGAAGCCTCTACTGTATACTAACTGTCTAGGTCTGGACAAGGCCCCCAACTGAACCATAAACTGAAAAAGTCAACATATGAATAAATTCCTCCAAAAAGATGGATGGATCACCAAGTCTGTCATATCCTAATATTCTACTGTGATGGACCATGGGATTTGGACTGTGCCTCAAAACCTATATTATTAGACAATGCAACCTCCACGAGGATGGTTAATACTTTGAATATAGTAGTATGCAGAAAATCTAAAACAATATATATTTCATATAAAATAATTGAGATTGTGAAATAAATTTTATTTATTAGAATTCAAAATATATGGGCATAATTAAAAAGCTTCAAATCATTCTTGTAAAACATTGACTCAACTCTTTGCATTAATTTTGAGCTAGATGTCGTATCGACATGGTCTAAAAATACGCCATAGGCTATGCAAGGTCTGATATTGACTCGTTGGTCAAGCCCCTAATCTAATTTTTCCACAAGGATTAGAGTTTATGGATTGGTATTCAACTGCATATAGCAAGTATTACAATAATCATCCATATTTCATATCAACATCAATCCTGTGTTGGTAAGACACAGTTTTCGTCTATGAGTTATCTCAACTCTTACATGTTGGTTAGCTATCTAACTCTCTTTAAACTCATGTTTTAGCCACTTCAAATATGCATATTTTCTTAAAGCAAGGTATAAATTCTGAAAAGTCAATAGTTTGGTCTGAGTCTATCATGGTATTTGTCTGATTTGGTATCTCCATACCATGACTTGCAAGTCATATAAGCCATATCATATCATGCCATAATCGTTTTATTTAAAAATCATGTTAGTGAAAACCAAAATATTTAAACTTCAAATGAGAGTACTTCTTTCAAATAACATGTGAAACTTATGCAAAACACTCTTTTTTCAAGACTTTACATATGGTGGCCAACTCTTTTATAGATAATATATAATTCTCCATTAGGAAACAAGAGCATTTAGACTAAGAATCACCTCTTTGAAAGCATGTAAAATAACAATGCATAATAGATAAAGAGGCATTTAAAATTCACTATTCATCATCATTCATAAAACAACCCCAACACTAATCACAAATAAATCTCATGATAAAAAAAGCAACTTATGGTACATGCTCTCAAGTCCATTTCACGATTAATAAAACATGCACATAAATATAGTTTTACGTTTATAGAGAACCCCATAATAAATACAGAATTTCATCATAAAGGGGTTCATGATACATGCTCTTTAAAAAATTTCAAAATCAATATATTGTACATATAAACACAATTTAGAGTACTGTAAAAACATATTTTCAAGCTCATGAATAGTAGGATAGTTCTACATACCTTTTGACAGAGAAAAATTGAATAATAACCTTAAGTTTGGAATCTACAAGCTTTAGAATTGAGAAACGCTTCTTGATTTTCTTGGGAGGAAGAGAATAAGGATTTGGGTGCCTTCTACTAGTTTAGGATGACTTAGTGTTATAAAAATGGATTGGGGGAGTTATGGGGGATGAAAGGACCATTTCCCATTGATTTATTATGGGAAAACATGGTTTAACATTTGAGAAGGTAGGGTCGCGCCATGACCCTAATTGAAAGGTTTTATCTTTTCCTCGCGACCCTAAATGCATTGCACTAACATTACCTCACAACCCCAATTGCGCACCCTGGATATGCCTTACTAAAACACTCATAACTTTGTACTTCAAACTCGGATTGACGAATGACCAGTTGCATTGGAAATAATACTTAAAGGGATTTAATTTTATATATAATGGGGCATATAAATATTTATATTATATGAGTAATATGAATAGGAAATTGACCTAAGAAAAATCATATACTAAAATTCAATGGGTAGAAAAGTCCTTAAGTCAACTTAGATCTAGGAGATATTTATGACTTAAATCCATCTTTTGAAGATGTTCCCACCCTAAAGAATTATTATTCATGCTTATTTCTAAATAGAAATTATTGAGTTTGGGTCTATATACATAGGAAAGACTGTTCAAACTTTGTCCTGAAAGTGTGGGGTGTTATAATTTGGATGTAACCCTTATGTAATTAAAAACTACGTTCTAACCTGATTCACTTAGCGGGATACGTAGGTAGCCCACATAGGATTCAATTTTACTATAGAAAAAAAAGTTTCAAAAATCTCTTATTTGTAATGGTAGAACTACACTTGACCTAATTCCCTCAGTGGGATATGTACGCCACCCACATACAGTTCGGTCACATTAGGGTAGAAACTAGAAATCCTTCTTTATGTAATTTTAAAATATAGACAGACTGATTCCCTTAGAGGGATATGTAGTGTATTAACCTGTATTAGACTTAGTTTAATTCAGCTCCTAGTGCTTCTATAGATGGTGTAAAGCTTGAAAATTTAACTAAGTGTTGAAGAATTAGCCTTATTTTTACTTTAAAACTTCAAAGATTTTTAAGTTAACCTTTTGAACTCTGAGATGATGGTTTTTGAGTTCCTTCATTTTCATTGGTGTAAGAATCATGTCTCAGGGAAGTATTGGAATTATCGGACAAGGTTTGGGTCGTGTTTGGATTTTGATTCCAGTAGCTCAATGCAATTCCACCATATCACACTAGGAATAGCGTTGGACATGCCATCGCATCACGCCAAGCACATAAAAGGCATTCTAGTTGTGACTTTAATCTCTAAAAGGCAATTAGGTCATTTACCACTACCCTAAGTCGCAAAAATAAAGGATTAAACAATGGTTTAAGCATAATACATCCTTTATCCATTAATTTTCTCTCCAAGAAACCCCAACCTAATTACAAAAAATCCAAAACTCCGTTATATCCTCTTTAAGATAATTAGGAATTTAAGGCTTTTAATCTAAGAACTTCAATAAACAACCTTAAAGAACATCTTTAAGAGTTCAAAGTCAATCTTCTACATCAAGTTAAGCCTAATAAGGTATGTGGGGTTATGAACAAAGGATTTCTTTCACCCTTGTACCCAAATTGCATAATTTTGAGATTTTATTTCCTTATTTGTAGAGTTTATACCCAAGTTTAGATATCTTTTAAGCATGTGATTATTATGGGATTTAAAGAGTTAAGTTGATCATAAAGTACTTATATTTATGCTTTATATTATGAGGTTTCTATCATGCATGAGATTGTATATCTTGACTTGATATTGTTGAAGTATTTGATTTCAAGATCGATATTAAGCATGAAGTTTTGTTATGTATTGACTTGAGTTTAAATGCATAGGTTTTAAGCCCTAAGTTTAAGTATTGTGATTTCAAAAAGATCATGTTCTTAAGTTTTATTTGCAAAGTTTATACCCAGAATGAGTTTGAGTATTCAAGAAGACTATGGTCTTAAGTTTCTTTGATGGTTTTATAACAAGATTTAAATAAAGATGGATCTTTTGATCCTAAGCTAAAAGATGAAATCCACATTTTTTCATTTTGATTATAATTTAATGTAAAGATATGCATAATTGGTTTCAGTATATACCCTTATACTATTTTAAGGTGGATTTTCTATTGTATGAGCATATAAGTAAGGAAGTAGTATTTAGCAACGAGTTGGGTATACATCCAAGGTTATATGCCCCAGAACTACGAGCCAACATAGGTTTAGTTTATTACTAATATGAGTGAAGTTAGTGATAGTGATCATTTAGTTTAGGCCCTATTCCGATGGCAAGGGTAGGACAACTTTCCCTAATATGAGCTCTACCTATTTTGGGTAAGAGGTTGGACTCTATGATAGCTCACATCATGTATGTTTGTTAGAAGAACCTCCCTAACTGAAAAGAGTAAAAGAAAAGATTTTAGAACTAAGTGTTATGTCTCACAAAGTTAGTTTTATTCATTATTTCTCATGTTTATGATTTCACATCTTTGTTCATTCAAGCCAAAGTGATTCATTTATACTTAGCATGCATTCTTGAAAAGTTGTATGAACATTGAGATTTTGATTTACTTATGCATTCGCCCCCACATGCTCAGTACATTCCAATAGTACTGATCCATATGTATGTCTATGTGATACATTATCTTATAATGTAGGTCCTGCTATTTAGTTCTACCAACATGATTAATTTAGAGAATCTCCACCTATATCTAGCTCTTGGTGAGTCCTCATAGTTTGATGGCCCATTCCACTAGATATTGATATTAGTAAAGTGTTTTAGTTATTTGGTTTTCATTAAGTTTGAGTTAGTTGGGGCTTGTTCCAGTGGCTCTATAGTTGAAAGTAGAGGCTTGTCCGACTGATTTTTATTTTAGTATGCAACAGTATTTGTTTTTAAGTTTAAGACTTTCAAAAGATGTTAATTCAGTTTTAGTTAAGACATTAATTCAGTATTTTGAGATGTTCCATATCAAGTTTATCATTTTTCTGAATTTCAAAGTTGTTAGAAGGCTTAAAGAGTTAGCTTAGGACTACTAGTAGTTTTGAGGATTGTGTGACATCTAGGGTATATTTCTGGGGTATTACAAACTTGGTATCAAAGACTAAGGTTTAAAGAGTCCTAGGGAGTCAGAGAAGCCATATTACGTAGAATATTGATCATGGGTGTGAAGCGCACCATATTTCTGAGTCAGAGGCTACTGAATGATTTAGAAAATCATCCTCTTTATTTAATGATCTATCGTGCTTAAAGTTGTCTCTATCTTCTTTAACTCATGATTTTATATGATAGAATATGCCTTCTCACCGAGCTAATACATGCAGAAATGGTAACCAACCTCCAATGCAAGCCAACCTTCTAAATGAGAATATGTCTCATGCTGAATTTTGGGCTGCCTTTTAGGTGTTGACCCAAGTTATGACTGTAAATGTTCAGGAAAATTATTAGGCTGCATCCCACTTTATAAGAATGGTTATTTAACTACAGCCAAAATTCGTGACTTCATCAGAATAAATCCACCTAAGTTCAATGGGTCCAAAGTTGGTAAGGACCTACGACTCTATATTTATGAGGTTAGAAAGATCACTCATATTATGCATGTTACTGAGGAGGAGAGTGTAGAGTTGGCATCGTATAGGTTGAAGGATGTTCCTTATGATTGAGTTTTTATGTGGAAGGATGGTAGGGGTGAGAATACACTCCTATGAGTTTATGGGTGTTTCAGGATATGTTTCTGGATAAGTTCTTTCCACATGAGATGAGAGAAGCTAAGATTAAAGAATTCATGAACCTAAGATAGGGCTCGATGACAGTGAATGAGTACTTTCTTAAGTTCACCCAGTTGGCTAAGTATGCTCTCGAGTTGATAGCTGACCCTATATCTAGTATAAGTAAGTTTTTTTACTTATGCGTCTAGTTTGGTAGTTAAGGAGTATAGAACTGCCATGCTTATTGGGGATATAGATCTTACTAGGCTGAT
Source organism: Capsicum baccatum var. pendulum (assembly GCA_030864225.1). Lineage (NCBI taxonomy): Eukaryota > Viridiplantae > Streptophyta > Magnoliopsida > Solanales > Solanaceae > Capsicum > Capsicum baccatum. The sequence continues at coordinate 206,251,015 of CM061558.1, read as the reverse complement.
GACTCATGCTCAATAGATTGAAGCACAGAAGTTGAAAGAGAAAGAGAGAAAATAAGAAGGCTAGAACCAGACAGTTTGAGTATAACCAACCAAAGTCTAGAGGGGGAAACTATTCATAGTTTTACGATAACTAATCTATGCTAGCACCATCTTCAGCCAGTGCCCCTGCTCCCAGAACTATGCAAGAGCAGTGGGGACGGACTTATCATTTTTGGTCTAAAAGTAGTGTGGGTGGAGGTTTAGTTATCCGACATGTGCAAAGTATGGTAGAAACTATTCTGGTAAGTGTTTGATGGGAAAAAAGGTTGTTATAGATATGGCAAGTTGGGTTACAGAATCAAAGAGTGTTCGTATACTAAGAAAGGAAATAGGGATGTTCATCCCCAAACTCATGTTACTAGCACACCATCTCTTCTAAGTTTCCCAGTCCCCCCTCAGGGCGTATCATCCAGTACTGGTGGTGGTCAGTGCCAGAATTAATTTTATTCTTTACCATCCCGGTAGGAGTAGGAGAGTTCACCAGATATCGTTACTGGTATGCTTTGTGTCTTCTATTTTGATGTTTATGTGTTGTTAGAACCTGGATCATATCTCACTTATGTGACTCCTTTGATTGCGATAAGTTTTGGTATAGATCTTGAAAAGCTCTGCAAGCCCTTTCTAGTATCCACCCAGTAGGTGAGTCAGCTGTTGCCAGATGAGTCTATAAGAAGTGTCTTATCAATATCTTGCATAAGATCATACTAGCAGAGCTAATAGAGCTTGAAATAGTAGATTGTGATGTTATTCTAGACATGTATTGACTCCATTTGTGCTATCCATTAATAAATTGTTGCACCCGTATGGTGAAGTTTTAGTTTCCTGATGAGGAAGCTTTTGAGTAAGAAGGTAGTTCTCATTCTCCCAAGAGTCATTTTATATCTTATCTTATGGATAAAAAGTTTATATCCAATGGGTGCATTTATCATTTCATTTGAGTCAATGACACTAAGTCTAAAGTTTCAATAATTTAGTCAGTCCGTGTAGTCAATGAGTTCCCTAAGTTTTTCCCAAAGATTTTCCAAGGGTACCTCCTAATAGGGAAATAGAATTTAGTATTGATCTTCTTCCTGATACATAACCCATCTCCATCCTTACATATTATATGGATTCGTTCGAGCTTAAAGAACTAGAATAATAGCTTAAAAACCTCTTAGATAAAGGTTTCATAAGGCCTAGTGTTTCTCCATGGGTGCTCAAATCGTATTCGTTCTCAAGAAAGATAGTTCTCTCTGAATATGCATTGACTACCGCCAGTTGAACATAGTCATAATCAAGAACAAATATCCTCTTCCTAGGATTAATGATTTATTCGACCAACTTTAGGGTGCAAGTTATTTCTCTAAGATAGACCTCAGATCCGGCTATCATCAGCTTAGAGTAAGGGAATGTGATATTCTAAGTACAACCTTCAGAAACCGTTATGGTCATATTAAATTTCTAGTCATGTTATTCAAGATAACGAATGCCCCAGTAGCCTTCATGAATTTAATGAACGGAGTGTTAAAATAGTACTTAGACATGTTTGTCATAGTCTACAAACCATCTCAGAATTGTGTTACAAACTCTTAAAGACCATCAGTTATTTGCCCAATTCAGTAAGTGTGAATTTTGGCTAAGATCAATAGCTTTCCTTGGCCATATTATTTTCGTTGATGGCATTATAGTTGATCCTCATAAGACTGAAGCAGTGAAAAATTGACCTAGAACCATCTCTCTATTAGACATCAGGAGTTTCTTAGGTTTGGATGGATATTATTGATGGTTTATTAAAGGGTTTTTGTTTTTTGCATCCCCCATGTCTAGGTTGACTCAGAAGAAAGTAAGTTTCAGTGGTCAGATTCCTGTGAGAAAAGTTTTTAAGAGTTAAAGACTCGACTCACTACAACCCTAATTTTGGCACTACCTGATGGTACAAATAGATTTATTGTTTGCTGTGATGCTTCTAGAGTTGATCTGGGTTGTCTTTTAATGCAGAGAGGTAAGGTCATAGCCTATTCCTCTAGACAACTTAAACCCCATGAAAAGAACTATCTTACCCATGGTCTTGAATTAGCAACTATTATATTTGCCTTGAAATTTTAAGGGTATTATCTTTATTGGGTGCACATTGATGTGTTCATAGATCAAAAAAGTTTGTAGTATGTATTTTTGCAGAGAGAGTTAAATCTCTATTAGAGAAGGTGGTTAGAATTGTTGAAGGACTATGATATGAGTATTTTGTATCACTAGGCAAGGCCAATGTAGTGACAGACTCCCTTATTAGACTGTCTATGAGTAGTATTGCCCATGTTGAGAATGATAAGAAGAAGATAGTTCAGGAGGTTCATAAGTTGGATAGATTAGGTGTTCAGATGGTTGATTTAGCTAAAGGTAGTGTATAGGTTCAAAAGAGTTTGGAGTCTTATTTGGTTGCCGGAATGAAGAATAAACAAGATAGGGATTCCAATTTGGCTAAGTTGAAGGAGTCAGTCAGAGATCAGAAAGTATAGGTTTTCTCCCAAGGAGGTGATAACGTGTTACGCTATCAGGGTAGATTGTGTGTTCCATGTGTTTATTATTTGAGAAAGTCTATTTTGGCGGAAGCGCATAGTGCGCGTTACTCTATTCACCCTGGAGCCACCAAGATATACCACAATTTGTAGGAAATCTGTTGGACGAGAGGCATAAAGAGGGATATTTCTGAGTTTGTAGCTAAGTGTGTTAATTTTCAACAGGTTAAGGTAAGAACCAAAATACTAGTGGTACCTTATAGGAGGTAAGTATTCCCATTTGGAAGTGGCAAGAGGTAAACATAGACTTTATGATAGGGTTTCCTCGTTCGCGGCGTCAACATAATTTGATTTGGGTTATTATTGATAGAGTGAAAAAGTCTGCCCATTTTCTATCAGTCCATACTTTGGTTTTAGCTGAAGATTATGCTAAGATTTATATTAGATAGTTGGTCAGATTTAATGGAATTCCATTGTCCATCATTTTAGATAGGGGTACTCGATTTACCTCTCACTTTTGAAAAGCTTTTCAGAAGGGTATCGGTACCCAAATTTATCTTAGTTTAGTTTTCCATCCCCAGATAGATGGTCAGGCAGAATGGACCACTCAGACCCTAGAGTATATATTGAGGGTGTGTGTTCTTGACTTTAAAGGAAGTTAGGATGACCACTTGACTTTGATCGAGTTTGCCTACATAAAAAATTATCATTCAAGTATCTAAATGGCTCCATTTGAGGCTCTCTATGGGAGAAGGTGTAGATCACCTATTGGTTAGTTTGAAGTGTATTAGACTTCTTTGATAGGACTAGATATAGTGTATGAAGTTATGGAAAAAGTTCAGTTGATTAGAGAGAATCTTAAGATAGCTCAGAGTCATCAGAATCTTATGTAGTTATGAAGAGAAGGGATTTTGAGTTTGAGGTTGTTGACTTATTCTATTAGAAGATTTCTCCCATAAAGGGGTTGAAGAGATTCGGAAAAAAAGAGAACCTTAGTCCCCGATATGTTGGCCCTTACAGAATATTGAGTCCAGTTGGAAGGTAGCATATGAGATGGAGTTGCTTGCAGATTTGTCATTCGTTCATCTAGTGTTCTATATACCCTTATTAAAAAAGTGTATTGGTGATCCAGCTATTGTAGTTTCTTTGGAAATCTCAAAAATTCTGGATAGCCTTTCTTATAAAGAGATCCCAGTTGAGATTCTTGATCACCAGATTCGTAGGCTAAGGAACAAAGAAGTTCCCTTGGTTAAAGTTCTTTGGTGGAATCAGTCCGTTGAAGGTGCAACTTGGGAGGCAGAAGAAGATATGCAGACCAAGTACCCTCATCTCTTCTCTGTAAGTTTCAACTCAGCTTAAGGTAATGGTTTTCCTCAGATTATCTCTTTTCCATTCTTAGTTCCAGCTCTATATAATTATCTTTATGTCATAATCATATATTTAAATTGATTCATTTATATAGTCAAGTTTCCAGTTATGCAAGTTCAGTGCGTATTCTCAGTTCCTCAGTATTCTTAGCTTAAGTAGCCTCATTCGAGGATGAATGTTCCCAAGGGAAAGATATTGTAATACTCCGTATTAGACTTAGTTAAGTTCAGCTCCTAGTGCTTCCATAAGAGGCTTAAAGCCTAAAAATTTAATAAAATGTTGAAGATTTAGCCTTATTTTGACTCCTTAACTTCAAAGATTTTTATGTTGACCTTTCGGTCTCCAAGAAGATGATTTTTGAGTTGATTCATGTTTAGCAGTGTAAGGAGTATGTCTCGGGGAAGTTTTAGAATTTTTGGAAGAGGTTTGGGTCGTGTTTTGATTTTGATTCCAGCAGCTTAACATAATTCTACCGCATCGCATTGAGAATAGAGTAAGCATGCCATAGCATTGCGCCAAGCCCACAAACGGCATTCCAGTTGTGACTTTAGTCTCCAAAAGGAGAAATTAGGTCTTTTACAACCACTCGAAGTCATAAAAATAAAGGATTAAGTGACGATTTAAGCATAATACATCCTTTCTCCATCAATTTTCTCTCTAACAAACCCTAACCAAATTCCAAGAAATCCAAAAATCCTTCATATCCTCTTCAAGATAATCAAGAATTCAAGGCTTTTAACACAAAAACTTCAATAAACAACCTTCAAGAACATCTTTAATATTTCAAAGTCAAGCTTCTATATCAAGTTAAGCCTAATAAGGTATATGGGGTTATGAACAAGGGCTTTCTTTCACCCTTGAGCCAAAAGTACATGATTTTAAGATTTTATTTCCTTGTTTTGAAGTAGGGTTTATACCCAAGTTTATATATTCTTGAAGCATGTGATGATTATGATATTTAAAGCTTTAAGTAGATTATAAAGTTCTTATGTTTTATGTTTTATATTATAAGATTTCTATCATGCATGAGATTGTACTATCTTGACTTGATGTTGTTGAAGTATTTTCAAGATTGTTATTGAGCATAAAATTTTATTATGTATTGACTTGAGCTTAAATGCATGGGTTTCAAGCCTTAATTTTAAGTATTGAGATTTTAGGAAGATCATTCTCTTAAGTTTTATTTGAAAAGCTCTGTAATGCCCCAAAATCTAATCCCGAGACATCACATGGTGCTCAAGACTACTAGTAGCCTTAATCTAACCTTGTCTTCCTTCTAATAAGTCTAAATCCCATAGTAATGGAAATATAGACAAAAAAAGTCATGCTAAATGCAGAAAATTGTCTGAGATAGCAGCGTCAACGATCAGATCTCGACTTGACTCAATTTTCATAAGTTCTAACATAACTCTTAATCAATTCATTAATTTATTCTTATATTCCAGTGCCATTATAAATATGGGGTAAAATTTTGAGATCCTCTCAAAATTTTAGCATAACATAACTTTTGAACTACATTGACCCGATTCTCGTAAAATTTGTGATATGTAGGCACTTCAGAAACTAGGGTTCGGTAGAATTTATAATCACGGTCATTCTAGCTAAATCTACTCTATTCTTAGAAGGTGATAATGCTCAAACTACAGCTCTCGTAAGAGTGTAAGCGGTCGTTGTCAAATATAGAACCCAATTGGGTTGGGTGTCGAATCCCACAGGGAATACTTGGTCACTAAGTAAGCAAAGATTATTAGACTTTTTGTAAACGTTTCGTAAAAAAGGGGGGATTGTAGCGTGAATTTAAGAGTGTCAAAAATAGTAATGTAAGAACGGAAAATAGAAGAGTAAAACAGATTGCTTGGTTGGTTTTGATCAATGAGAATTGAGAGTTAGGGTTATGTCCACCTTATGAGTTATACGTATCTATTGACTATGAGTTATGCGGAATTCAGACATGCATACGGTTATAGTGAATCGTATTCTATGGTAAATCCAGGCGTCTTTCGACCATCAAGGACTATTTCATTTTAACTCTTTCGAGCTTAAAGCGTATCTAATGGTACAAATTCTCCAAGAGGTTAATCCAGTTATGGCACTAACTTTTTAACAGGGGTTGGTGCCCTATTACCTTGTCATTATCTCTTTTCCAGACATGTAACCTTTCTTTCGAACAAGTTAATGCTATACTGGCGTATTCTATATGTTTGCAACCACAAGAATTTAAATTAAGATGAAGAGAGTAATGATATAATAAGCATACGTGTCAAGAATTCACAAACTCATAGCAATAGATAGTATCTCATAAGGCTTCCATAACCCTAACAGAGAAGTTTAGCTACTCATGATTGCAACGGAGATCACAATAAACATCATCATGATCTCACGTTGGTCACAAGGGCCGTGATTTCTCTGTCATAAAGTGTAACGTGAGTTAGGATCAAACGTTGAATGAAAAAGACTTGAATTTATTAATGAGTGAATAAGAATTTATTAGAATGGGAAGGAATAGAAGGGGGAATAAGAAGAGAATGCTGAAAAGTTTCATCAAAATAGGGTTTATATAACATCCATATCCTAGTCCTATTGAAATAGGGTTTTTATCCTTGTCCTAGTCCTACTGGATTACAGCATACTTGTCCTAATCCTACTAAGTTACTGCTGATCCCCAAGTCTTTATAAATGCTGTTTTTGCCCGGGACAAGTTATCCATGCATCACTTTCAGTCCATAGGTGTCCAAACGCTGCTTTCCTTCTTTCGTGAAGCTTCCGTTGGCGTCAAGTTATCCATAAAATGCTGAAATCTTCATCATTTATATCTGAAAACTTGCTAATCATGTTTGTTAGCTCACTTACAGGAAAAAGGACTAAAAGTGCAGGAATTATATATTTTGTCCTTAAAACTTAGCCTAAAATATGGGTAAATTATGGTGTTTAGGCGTGTAAATACGCCTATCATCAGAAAAATTTATACCTTTTTGGTGCATTTTTTTTATCAGATTTGTTTCTTTTAGTTGAGATAAAATTAGATATTACATCGAGCTCTTCATCCAAAGGTTCTTACATTATCTTCGGTCGAAGAGGAACAAGTTGTTGACACTAAATTTTTGCTCTCCTTTTCTTATAATTATTTTTTAAGCTTCTTAGTCCTGAATGCTTGATCGAATAGAATTTTTTTACCCATCATATGAATTTCAATAATTTTGACATTAATGAAATATTTTATTTTGATATCGCATCAAATCTTTAAATATTTGTATTTTAACTTTTATTTTAACCTCTAAATGAATTTTGTATGATTATAATATCTATCAAAATACAGATATGTTTGTCTAAATTAATATGTATAAGTACATTATGAAAATTTAATTAGGACGAAAGAAGCATCATTAAATTCGTTAAGTGAAAATGAGTGGGAAAGGATAGATTTTCTTGCAAATCTAATTCACTTGTGTACGATCTCGGGCATTCACTCCTTATTTTTTATCCAAAATAGTGGCCCAATACAACCTAAAGTTACCCAAATGACCCAGTCCAAACCAATCCTTTCCAGCTAATAACCAAACTGCCCAGCCCAAAATACTCCCTAACTGGCCCTACCCAAACCTCTCTTTCCCCCCTTTCTCTTTGACCCGTACAATATAGAAACATCAATAATACACAACCAACACTAGTAAACCTTCCTCAGACCATTGAACAATAGTGAGTGTTAGTGGTTCTTGTGTTTCCCTGTAATTTTTCTCTCTTTTTCTCACCTTGTCGCTATCATATCACCTCATATCTACTTTTTCTCTCCCTATTTTTAGAAAATATAGAGCTTCTTTCTTCTTCCACTATAGACCTCTGAAAAGGTAGGGGTGTGGACGTTTAATTGTCTTTGGACCATTCTTTCTTTAATTTGGCAGACAAAGAGCTTGTCTTTCTTGAAGAACTCAAGCCATCCATATCAAATTTCTAGTCAAGTCTCAATCTCTCAAATCTCATCTCAAAGGTGATTTTCCTTCACCACTACTCTAAAACTGTCACTTTTTCAAAATCAATTTTTTAATTCTCAAGGCTTCTCCAAGTAGCCGTTGCAATTTTACCTATAAAAGGAGCTCTTTGTCACCTCTTTGGACATGGTTCAAGTGGTAAAAAGTTGGAGAATTTCTTGAGCCTACCATACTCATTCACTTGCTAAGTTTTCTCTATTTATAATTTCCAATTACACTTTCCTTACTCTCATTGGTTTTTCATTATTTGTATTTGAAGTTCGAGTTTGAGTTTAGATCTCTACCGAGAAAGCCCAATTTGCTTCCCCATACAAGGTAAACTCTTTTCCATCTTAATTACGTTGCACTTAGTTTTGTCAATCATTTATCATGCAGTTGGTCAAGATAATAGCTGGCTGGCTCAAAGTATAAAATCTGAAATGAAATTATTTTATCGGTTTGAGATCATGTGTATTTGCAACTTGAGATATCACTTGAGTATACACTATCCTGTCTAGTTACATTTTGTCTAATTTTGGAATTTTTTTAATCGGATGAGTTTTTCATTCTCGCGTGGCTAATCATAAACATAAAGATGTGAATTGGAAAAGTTTTCTGGTCATTTTAATTGTCCATATTATATCGAGTGTTTGTGAAACATTTATGACTTGCGATTTAGCTCGAATTATCTCTATGAGGTATGAGGGCATATGTGTGGTTAATTGTCTACTGTAAGATCATTACTATGTTCATTTGGATGTATCAAACTTAGTAATAGCTACTTAGTTTTTTTTTTCTTTTCTTGGCTATGTTTCTTATAATTCATTACAAACCATTAAACTAGTATGATGAGGCTCTAAAGGTTTAAATCCCAAATACATCTAAGTCGTCTATTTTGACTACGTGAATATATGATCTGGATACATGTTTGAACGTGGTGTTGCTGCTTGTTCTCTAGAAATTGTGATCAAGGACATGTTTGTCTCTTTTATTTTTTAAAATTTCTTTGTTTGCAAAGAAAAGGTTGCTTCGCACCTAAAGGTGTGAAATAATGTCAAATTCCTCTTTATTCCTTTACTTTCAGCCTACTTTTTATTTCAAGGTGTTGATGTGAATCCATGAGTTTAATAATAGGGGGTTAGGTATTTCGAGCCATTTTTTTGAATTGAGGATATAAGGATGAGGTAGAGGTATGGACTGCGTACATCTTACCCCCCCCAGACCCCACTAGGTGGGAATACACTGGGTTTGTTGTTGTTGTTGTTGTTGAGGATATAAGGATGAGCTTCCTTTTGCTTCAAGATAGTCACCACATGCTTTGTCTTTAAATAGGTAATAACATATCGGATTATAACTAATAATATGGTTGTGGTAGGTTGTGCTTAAATGAAAAATGTAGAGTTATGTCTATCACGTAAACATGTGAATTGTTTACTCTAGATTTGTGAACATGTGAATTGTTTTGAGTTTCAAGTTTATGCATGAATCATTATATCTTATTTTGTTCATACTCGTCCTACGTTGCTTGTCACTATATGCGACCACTTTCTATTTTGTTTTGTTAGGTACTCTTTCACCTTGCTTGTCACTATATGCGAATACTTATGCATATGCATGTGGTATATGTGATTCATATCAGATATTGATTTAAATCAGTGGACAAAATAGTATAAAATATAGCATCAAAAATAGAATTTAGTTTATTCATCATTTCATACTGACAAATTATATATTGGGCAAATCTTTGAATAAATCTGTCAACTTATTTATAGTCCAGATTATCATTTTAAAAATTTGAAGCTAACCCCCTCTTTTGTACACATTGTTGATCCTTTTGAAACGTAGAGATATAAATTATTTTGCTAATTAATGTCCTTCAAATTTAGTAAAACTTCTTCCCCTGTCTCTTTCATTTATGATATGTCAACGTGTTTATATGTATTTGCTAATTGTACTTTTTGTTATCGCAAAGTTCACTAACACGCTAATCTAGTTTGTCTATTTTTTCAAATGTTTGGTTGTCATGTTTGCAAGATACCAGTAGCCTTAACTTAACATGGAAGAGGCTCTAAAACGCTTAAAAAACTCTACAAACTCTTGGCTGTCCATCATGAGAATTTCTATTTTTTTCTTTTATTGTTCAATGTTCGCATATGGCGGCAGTTACATAGTTATGTCCCTAACCGGTTGTGTCCTTACAATTTTCTTAGTTTCAAATGAGAATGAAAAAGTTTATATGAGTTTGAATTTTGAAGTGTTACTAATTATTTGTTTACAGATCAATATGTCATTTGTTTCATAATGCAAACATAGAAGTAGTAACTTGAATCTCAGTTATTTAAATAAGAAAAAAAAACTCACTGATGATGCTCTTAGCAGGTTATTCATGGGGTGTTTGGCTCATGTGGAGAAAAAAAGCGAAAATCAATGAAGGATATTCATCACTTGGCTAATCTTAGAGTTTGTCTCTTGGACTCTAAGGATGGTAGTGTGATGGTAAAGAAAGTGATTCGATAGTCTCTTTGTGCAGAGATCAAGGAGAAACAAGTGCTAGATTCAATCTTGATGAAAATCAAGAGTGATGTTGGTGGGATAAAGGTAATGTCCTTTGAGATCAGTGGCGATATTACTTTGTGGTACCAAGGAAGGTTGTGTATTCCTAATGTCGATGGATTGTGAAAAAAGATTTTTTTCTAAGGTGCATGAATCGTTCTAGGTTTTGCATCCTGATTTGACAAAAAGGTATCATGATATCAAGGAGATCTACTTGTGGACTGGTATGAAAAGAGATGTGGCTGATTTTATAGCTAAGTGCATAGTATGTCAACTAGTTAAGGTTGAGCACATGAGGTCTGGTGGATTATATCAAGAAAATGAGTTGCCCGAATGGAAATTAGAGGTGATCAATTTGGATTTTCTTACTGGTCTTCATCATTCTCGGAACCAATTTAATTTGATTTGGATCATCATGGATAGTATGGCAAAGTGTGGACTACCTTTTCGATGGAGGACTATGCGAAGTTGTTTCTTTAAGATATTGTGAAGCTGTATGGGGTACCTATTTTGAGTATCTCTGATCATTGTACATAGTTTTCATCTCATTTCTCATGGTTTATTCAAAAAGGGTTTGGTACAAAGTTTAGTCTGAGTACTACTTTTGATTCGTAGATAGAAAGGCAAGCAGAAAAGACTATTCAGATGGTGAAAGATATGCTTCATACGTGCATGATTGATTATGGTGGCAATTGGGTTGAGCATCTACCTTTGGTAGAGTTTGCTAACAACAATAGCTATCACTCTAGTATTGGTATAAGCCCTTTCAAGGCATTCTATTGTAGGAGGTGTAGATCTCTTATTAAGTGGTTTGAGCTTGGTGAGGCATATATGTTTGGTCTCGATTTGGTTTATCAGGCTATGAAGAAGGTGAAGGTGATTCAGGATAGGCGTAAGGCTTACCAAAGTCAACAAAAGTCCTATGTAGATGTAAGGCGTAGAGATTTAGAGTTTGAGGTTGGGGATAAGGTGTTCCTAAAAGTGTCTCCTGTGAAGCGAGTAATGCAGTTTGGTAAGAAAGGAAAGCTCAGTCCCTAGTTCATTGGTCCTTATATGGTTCTGAGGAGGGTTGGTAATGTGGCCTACGAATTGGAGTTTCTCCTTAGCTTGAGATTAGTTCATCTTTTCTTTCATGTTTCCATGTTGAGAAAGTGCATTGGTGATCCTTCTTTAATTATTCCTTTGAAGGGGTAGGGTATCTCAGATTATTTGTCTTATGAAGAGGTCCCAGTGGAGATATTAGATAGGAAGGTTTATCGGTTGTTGACCAAGGATGTAGCTTCAGTTAAGGTTCTATGATAGAACCATAAGGTGGAAGAAGCTATATGGGAAGTAGAGGAGGACATAAAGTCCAAGATTCTATATCAGTTCTCTGCTTCTGGGATTCCTGTAGAAGGTATGTGTCTTTAACACATCTTTATTTTCTAAGTTTGTTAAAAGAAAGATTAATATTTTTGTCTCTTCATTTTCAAACTTTGTTAAATATTAGAAATATATTTGATAATGAAAATGACTCATGCGTGTTGTTACCCCTACCTTATCTATCATTCAAGGATGAATGTTTATAGTGGGGGAGACTCTAACATCCTAGGTTTTGACCCTTTGAAAATTTTGTAGATTTTTAGGTTCTAGTCATGATACAAATATGGGGGTACGAGTCATATACTGGGTATGATAGGTATGATCTAGTCGTATACTGACCAGTGTTGGTTGGTGGGATGGATTTTGGCTACTGAAATTGGTACGACTATGGGTTACAAGTCGTATTAGTTGACACGTGGCATATGGTTCATTCACTTAACCTTAGACTTAGTGATTTATGTCGGATCTGAGTACCAGTAGCTCACTACAAGTCATAAAATAGAGTACAAGTCATACCATAGAGGTATGAGGGACATTGTTTGATCCTCTTGGGATTCAATTTTGTCAGGGGTATGATTTATGGGTACCAGTCATACACTAGAATACGTTGGGTTTGGGTGTGTCACACCTTGGATAGTGTTGGGTCCAAAGGGTATGCCTAGGGTATGAGAGGATGGAACCACTCGTACAGGATAGGTATGATTCACAAGGGTCAGTCGTACCCTATGATGGCAATTTTATTCACTTTAAATAAGGGCAATTTGGATATTCCCCATTTATCCTAATAAGGCCCCATGACTTATATTCCTATTGGGAGGTTATTTGCTATTATTCCATTCTTAAACACTTAGAAAACACTCTTAAATCCTCTCTAGATTTCTTGGGCAAAAGAAGCTAGGGTTTCATTTAAGGGATTGATTTGGGGATTGTCTCAGTGATTTCTCTCCATTATCATCTTGCTTTAAGGCAAGTTCTCTGCTCTCATTGTTAGTTCTAATTATGGGCATGGTTCTATACCATGTTTGCATGGTTTGAATGTTGTATGGTTTGGGTTTCCAATTATAATTTGGAGGTTTTATTTTTAAATGCTTAGTTATGATTTCTTTATGTCTTAATTATGTTTTATATGATTTAATGGTTGTTTTAGATAATCGGATTGCATGGGAATGGTTATTGGTAATTGTAATTGGTTTCGGAAATACTATGCCCCCAATGTGTTTGATAAAATGCCAATAACAATGTTTTCACAATATTATTGGATTTTCAATGAACTTATGCATGGTTTGAACTTAGTAATGGAACCCTAAATGACTTAAATAGTTTTGGAATGGTTTAAAAAAATGGTTTGGCTTAATAAACCTACTTGTGGGGTACATGAGAATCCTCCAAGTAAATTGAATAATATGATCTGTGGGTAAATGGGAATCCCTTGATCACTAAAAGGTTTGGCAAAGGGCAATACTTGCAAGTTATAGTCGGTATGACTATACTATTATCTAATAGCCTTGCTTAATAAATGGTCAATGGTTTGGTTATTTGTAATGGTTTTTATTGGGTAATAATGGCGGGGGTATGATAGCTAACTGTGAATGTGTGAATCCAAAGAAAAGATACAAGAAACTCATATTTATCGACATGAGGAATGACCTTGGTGTCCATATATTTGAGGGGTACATGGGAATCCCTAACACATGATTACATGTATCATATAGAGCGATGGTTACACGGGAATCCTTACTCTTATGATATCTCCAATTTGCGGCTACATGCATCGAGGCCCATTCAGGGGGTTACACTAGGATCATATAGCCCGTGGGTGTTTTTATGACGGTTAAGCTTGACATGCCCATGTTAATGATTTCAAATGAATGCTAAACCCAATTACCTATCCTGTATGGTTATATATATATGTATGGTTGTATGCATTATGCATTATTTTACGTTGTTTTATAAATGACATTATTTTATCCTTATATTGAGTTAATATTATCATTTTCCTTCTAACCTATCTTTGGGCGGTTGTATCCCTATGTGATGTAGGAGTCAACCATTTTACTCTTCTTTCTTAGTATTCGAACTCTCAGGGGTCAGCTTTGGATTGAAGTGGTGAGCTTCCATCTTTTCGGAAAGCACCATTTCAGGATATTATTTCATACTTTAAAGTACTTATGGATTTTTGTTTTGGCTATGGTTGGGGGCATGTCCCAACCAAATTTTATTACTCTTTTTGTAAGAGGCTTTATGGTACTGCTATAGGTTGGTATGGGTGGGATTAGTATTGGTGTCAACCTTAGTACTGGTATTGGTATTGGGGCTGATATCATTGGACATAATTTCTCATTGTTCTATCATATTTTATATTAGGATTAATTATATTATGTCTTGGAACCCATTTGGTTGCGGCCTGGTTTATGGCCTTTAGTTTGGTATTGGTTGGCTTGGTTGGTTTGTTCAGTTTGGTATGGCGCATGAGATGGCTTGGTAGCGTTGGTCTAGGAATAGACTTATCTCAAAGTCAGTCTCCTTCCAATCATATTATCTTGTTATATGTTTGAAATTTAGCCAATTTAGGACAGGCGACTGTAGGTTGGGTTGGGTAATAAGGTTGGTTTCCGGTCTCTGTCAGACTTTGAATGCCCATTAAGATAAGACCCTAGTTTGGTTTGGGTCAACTTTGTTTTAGAGTATTAGGTTCATGGTCAATTAGGAGTCCACCAATTTGTGTGTAGTAGAGTCTCTTTTAGGGTTGTGTAGCATGCCACACTCATAAGAGAGAGGCTATGGGGCATTTAGGAATGTTTCACATTCTTAGTATTCTATTTTCAAGATTAAAGTCTAAGTCTTGGAATCTCCTCTAATCCTTGCTTGTTCGTCTTTGAGATCATTCCTCGTAGATCTGGAATACAAGAAAACTCTTTAGTCCCACTCAAGGATAATGTTGATGGGGTACATCTAACATTTAGAGTTCTTCTTCGATCTTAGGGTCTTATCCCTGATTGTTCTGGGAATCCTCCAATTTCTACTAGTTCTCTTAGGGTGAGGTGACCAATGTGGAATTTCTCCAATTTATTCATGCCATTACTTAGTTAGTTACTGCTTAGGCTTGACGAGATACGTCTGGTGGATTGTCTGCTGAGGCCATAAGGGTTGGCCAGTTTATGAAGCCGAATCCTTGTACTTTTACTGGTTTGAAGGTGGAGATGGATCCTCAGGCTTTCTTGGATAAAATAGAGAAGATGTTCAGGGTAACACTGGATACTAATGTGGAAGGTGTAAACTTTGTAGCTTATCAGCTCAAAGATGTTGCATTCTAATGGTATGAGTGGGATAGGGATAGAGGTGATGTGGACGAGTCATCCTTATGGAATGCCTTTTTTGGCGCTTTTCTGGATTGTTTTTTTCCTCAAGAGCTGAGGGTTGCAAAGATGGAGGAGTTTGTAAATTTTAAGCAAAGGAGAATATCTGTCAAGGAATATGCCTTGAAATTCCATTAGGTGTCAAGGTATCCTTCTGATTTAGAGGCTAACATTAGAGTAAGGATGAGAAATTTGCTTCTAGGCTATCTCAGGATTTGATCTTGGAAAGCAAGACTACTTTGTTGATCAAGGATATGGATATTTCTATGTTAATTATCCACATGCAATAGGTAAGGTATGAGAAAAGGAATAGGTTTTCTAACCTAGGAGGTTCTTGGTCTCAAGGTGGTCGGGATGGAGGTAAATGTCCAAAATAGATGTAAGGGAGTTCTTATTCCTTCTCTACTGCTAGTGCTCTTTACCTAAAGTAGTCGGGTGATAGGTTTCAACAATGTGGTAATAACTTCCAAACATAGGGTGCTCAATCTAAGGAAAGCGGAGGATAGTCAGTTTTTTGTGCCCTTATTGTCGGTTCCGTGGTCATCCTCATTGGATAATTGTAACAAAAGAATGGACAAGTGTTACAGGAGTGGCCATCCAGGCAATCCGCTCAGGAATTTCTCGGTTAATAAGGTTGCTACGGGAGCAAATAAGGTTGTGGTTTCTTTATTTTCTCCTGCACTTGGTGGTACTGATTCTACATCAGTTACTTTTCCTAGTTCTAGTGTTGGATGGGATAAGTTGTATATTTTTATGTCTCGGCAGAAATCTGAGGCATTTCCTAATGCCGTTACTAGTACGCGATGACACTTTTCTCGTGACATGTATTATCTACTTAATTTAGGTTCCACTCTTTCCTATGTGACCTTATTTATGGCTATATGTATTGGTTTTGATCCAAAAATACTTTTGGACCCTCTTTCTATTTCTAGCCCAGAGGTGACTCGATTATTGCTAAGAAAGTCTACAGGTAGTGTGAAGTATCTGTTGGTGGTAGGAAGACTTTGGTGGAATTTTGATGTTATTCAGGGATGGATTAGTTACACTTTTATTATGTGTCCTTAAATTGTTAGACTGGTAAGGTTGTGTTTAGGTTCCCTAGTGAACCGGTTATAGAGTAACAGGGTGGTACTCTAGCTCCTAGGGGGAGGTTTATTTGTTATCTTAGAGCTAGGAGGTTAATATCAAAAGGGTTTCTTTAACACTTGTTCTGGGTTAAAGATTCTAACTCGGAAGGTCCTTCTTTTTATTTGGTCCCTGTGGTTAATGAGTTTCCTGAGATCTTTCCAGATGATTATCCTAGTGTTCCTCTGGATAGGGAAATGTAGTTTGGTATTGATTTGCTTATAGACACTCGTCCAATATTTGTACCTCTTTATAGAATGTCTTCGAATAGGTTAAGGGAACTCAAGGAGCAACTTAGGGATATTCTAGATAAGGGGTATTCATCCTAGTGTATCTCTGTGGGGTGCACCGGTGTTGTTCGTGTGCAAGAAGGATGGTTTCCTTCAGATGTGCATTGACTATCGGTAGTTAAATAAGGTAGTGGTCAAGAACAAATATCCTCTCCCAAGGATAGTTGACTTGTTTGATTAGTTGTAAAGTGCCAAGTTCTTTTCAAAGATAGATCTTTGGTATGAGTACCATTAACTTAGGATTAAGGAGGTGGATATCCCTAAGACGACTTTTTGCAATTGGTATGGGCACTTCAAATTCTTGGTGATGTTATTTGGTTTGACAAATGCTCTAAAAACATTTATGGATTTGATGAATAGGGTTTCCAGGCAGTTTTTGGATCTCTTTATCATTGTGTTTATTGATGACATTCTGGTTTATTCGATGAGTGAGGTGGATCATGCTAATTATCTCCGTGTGGTATTGTAGTCCTTGAAGGAACAACCGATGTATGCCAAGTTCTCTAAATATGAGTTATGGCTGAGCGCTGTGACTTTTCTTGATAATATTATTTATAGTTAGGGGATCATGGAGGATTCTTAAAAGGTGTATGTGGTTAAAATATGGCCTAAACCCACAACTCTAATTGACATTCAAAGCTTCTTGGGTTTGGATAGGTATTATAAGTGGTTTGTGGAAAGCTTTTTGATGATAGCTGCTCTATTGACTAAGTTGACTCAGAAAAAGGTGATGTTTTCTTGGCCGTATGCTTGTGATGGGAGTTTTAAGAAGTTGAAGAACAAGCAAACTTTGGCTTTGATTTTGACATTGCGAGAAGGCCGTAAGGGGTTTCTAGTTTATTTTGATATATCTTGTGAAGGTCTTAGTTATGTCTTGATGCAACATGGAAAGGTGATTGTCTATGCTTCCAAGTAGTTGAAGGTACATAAGAGGAAATATCCTACTTATGATTTAGAGCTTCTTACCATGCTCTTTGCTTTGAAAATATAGCAGTATTATCTGTATGGTGTACATATGGATATCTTTTCTGATCATAAGAGTCTATAGTATGTGTTCACTCAGAAGGAGCTTAATCTTTGGTAGATAAGATAGTTTGAGCTTCTCAAGGACTATGATATGAGCCTTCACTATAACCCAGGAAAAACGAATATGGTTGCTGATGCTCTTAGCAGGTTGTCCATATTGAGAAAGGACAACGGGAATGGGTGAAGGATCTTCACCGCTTAGCTAATATTAGAATTTGTCTCTTGGACTCCAAGGATGGTAACATGATGGTACAAGAAGTACTTCAGTCATCTCTTGGTGCAGAGATCAAGGAGAAGCAAGTGCTAGATTCGATCTTGATAAAAATCAAGAGTGATGTTGGTGGGAAAAAGGTAATGGTCTTTGATATTAGTTGTGATGGTACTTTAAGGTACCAAGGGAGGTTATACTTTCTTAATGTCGATGGGTTGTAACAAAGGATTTTGGCTGAGGCGCATGAATCGCGCTATGTTGTTTATCCCAGTTCGACAAAAATATATCATGATCTCAAGGAGATCTACTGGTGGAATGCTATGCAAAGGGATGTAGTTGATTTTGTAGCCAAGTGCATAGTGTGTCAACAGGCTAAAGACAGCACATGAGGCTTGGTGGATTGTATCAAGAAATTGAGTTACCCAAAATGAAATAAGAGGTGATCAATATGGATTTCATTACAGGTTTTCCTTAGTCCGGAACTAATTTGATTGAATTTGGGTCATCATGGATAGGATGACAAAGTCTGCTCATTTCTTGCCAGTGTGGACTACCTTTTCGGTGGAGGACTATGTGAAGTTGTATCTTCAAGAGATTATGAAGCTGCATGGGGTACCTATTTCAACTATCTTTGGTCGTGGTATAGAATTTTCATCTCATTTCTTGAGGTCTTTTCAGAAAGGGTTGGGTATGAAAGTTAATATGAGTACTGCTTATTATCCACAGATGGTTGGGCAAGTAGAAAAGACTATTTAGACTTTTAAGGATATGCTTCGGGCATGCGTGATTGATTATGGTGGCAATTGGATTAAGCATCTACCTTTGGTAGAGTTTGCTAACAACAATAACTATCATTCTAGTATTGGTATGGCCCCTTTTGAAGCATTGTATGGTAGGATGTGTAGATCTACTATTAGGTGGTTTGAGCTTAGTGAGGCGGATATGTTTGGTCTGAATTTGGTTTATCAGGCTTTAGAAAAGGTAAAGGTGATTCGGGATAGGCTTAAGGCTTCCCAAATTCACTAAAAATTCTATGCAAATTTAAGGCGTAGAGTTTTGAGTTTGAGGTTAGGAACAAGGTGTTCCTAAAGGTTCCTCTAATAAAGGGAGTATTGAGGTTTCATAAGAAGAGGAAGCTTAGTCCCTGGTTCGTTGGTCCTTATATGGTTCTGAGAAACGTTGGTAACATGGACTACAAATTAAAGTTGACTTCTAGCTTGAGCTTGGTTCAGCCTTGTTCCTTAGGTGTTTTAAATTATTTATCTTATGAAGAGGTTCCAGTGGAGCTATTGGATATGAAGGTTCATCAGTTGCGGACCAAGGATGTAGCTTTGGTTAAGGTTCTATGGTAGAATCATAAGGTGGAAGAAGATACATGGAAAGAAGAGGATGACATAAAGTCCAAGTATCTGCATCTGGTCTCTACTCCTGAGATTCGTGTGAAAGGTATGTGTCTTTAACACATTTTTATTTTCTGAGTTTGTTAAAGGAAAAATTAATATATTTGCCTCTTTGTTTTCAAACTTTGTTAAAGATTAGAAATATAATTGATAATGCAAATGACTCATGCGTGTGGTTACCCCCTAACTTTTCCGTCAATCAAGGATGAATGTTCCTAGTGGGGGAGACTATAACCCCAGGGTTTTGACCATTAAATAATTTCTTAAATTTTTGGCTTCTGTTCATGATACGACTATGGGGTACGAGTCGTACACTGGGGTTCGGTTTATATGGTCCAGTTGTATGCTGACTTATGTTGGTTGGTGGATAGATTGGTTACTGGAATGGGTACGACTATGGGGTATGAGTTGTATTGGTGAATACGCGTTGTTTGGTTCTTTCATTTAACCTTATATGTAGTGGCTTAGGTTGTATCTGAGTACAAAAAGCTTACCATGAGCCGTAAGCCAGGTTTTGAGTTGTACCATGGACTCGTATAAGGGACAATGTTCAATCCTTTTGGGATTCTATTATGCTAGGGGTACGGTTTATAGGTACCGGTCGTACACTTGAATAAGTCTTGGGTTTAGGTGTGTCGTACCTTGGATAGTGTTGTATTCAAGGGGGAGGCCTAGGGTACGAGAGGTGGGTACCACTCGTACAGGATGGGTATGACTCGTAAGGGTCAGTCATACCATATAATGGGAATTTAATGCAGTTTAAGAGAGGGCAATTTGGACATTTCCCCACTTATCATAATAAGGCCCCACAACTTATATTCCCGTTGGGAGGTTATTTGACCTATTATTCGATTCTTAAACACTTAGAACACACTCTTAAATCCTCTTTAGAGTTCTTGGGCAAAGAAAGCTAGGTTTTCATCTTAGGGATTGATTTGGGGCTTGTCTTTGTGATTTCTCATCATCATCATCTTTCTTGGAGGTATATTCTCTTCCCTCAGGGTTAGTTCCAATTAAAGGTATGATTTTATACAATGTTTGCATGGTTTAAATGTTTTGTGGTTTGGGTTTTAAAATATGCTTTGGGGTTTTTATTTATAAATGTTTGGTTATGGTTTCCTTATGTTTTAATTATGTTTTATATTCTTCAATGGTGGTTTTGGATGATTGGATTTCATGGGAATGGTTATTGGTAATTGGAATTGGTTTTGGATATAATATGTCCCCAATGTGTTTGATAAAATTCCTATAACAATGTTTTCACTATATTATTGGATTTTCAATGGAACTTATACATGGTTTAAACTTGGTAATGGAACCCTAAATGGGTTAAATGGTTTTGTAATGGTTTAAAAGAATGTTTTGGCTTAATAAACCTACTTGTGGGGTGCATGGGAATCCCTAAAGTAAATCGGATAATATGATCTATGGGTATATAAGGATCCCTTGATCACTAAAAGGTTTGGCTAAGGATAATACTTGCAAAGTATAGTCGGTATGACGATACCACTATCTAATAGCCTTGGTTAATAAATAGTAAATGGTTTGGTTGTTTGGTAATGGTTTTAATTGGTCAATAATGGTGGGGGTGTGATAGATAACCATGAAGGTGTGAATCCAAAGGGCAAACACTGGAAACTCATGTATGCCGACATGAGGAATAGCCTTGGTGTCATATATTTTAGGGATACATGTGAATTTCCTAACATATGTATATATGTATCATATAGAGAGACGACTACATGGGAATCCCCAACTCTTATGATATCTTAGATTTGTGCGGCTACACACATTGGGGCCTATTCAGGGGGTTACACTAGACCCATATAGCCTGTGGGTTGTATAATGATTGTTAAGCTTCACATACCCTGGTTAATGATTTTGAATGCATGCTAAACCTGGTTCCCTATCCCTGCATGGTTATATATATGTATGGTTGTATGCATTATGGATGATTTTACTTGGTTTTATAAATGACATTATTTTATCCTTATCCTTAGGTCATGCTAGCGTTTGCCAGCTAACCCATCTTTGGGCGGTTGTACTCCTATGTGACATAGGAACCGACCGTTTTACTCCTCCTTCTTAGCATTCGAACACTCTGGGGTAAGCTTTGGTTTGAAGTGGCGAGCTTGCATCATTTTGGAAAGCTCCATTTCATGGATGTTGTTACATTCTTTGGAGTACTTATGGATTTTGGTTTTGGCTATGATTGGGTGCATGCCCCATTCGAATTTTATTATTATTTTGGTTAGAGGCTTTGTGGTACTGTTATGGGTTGGTATGGGCAGGATCGATATTGGTGTCGGCCTTAGTATTGGTATTGGTATTATGGATGACATCATTGGACTTAATTTCTCACTGTTCCATCGAATTTCATTTTAGGATTAATTATATTATGTCTTGGAACCCATTTTGTTGTGTCCTGGTTTATGGCCTTTGGTTTGGTATTGGTTGTCTTGGTTGGTATAGTATGGAGGATGAGATGGCTTGGTCGGGTCGGTCCACGGATAAACTTATCTCAAAGTTAGTCCCCATCCAATCACGCTATCTTGTTATATGTTCGAAATTTAGACAATTTAGGATAGGCGACTGTAGGTTGGGTTGGGTAACGGAGGTGGTCTCCAGTCCCAGCTGGACTTGGGACGCCCATTATAACAAGACCCTAGTTTGGGTCATGTCAATAGTCATAGTAAGTTTGTAGAGAATAAAGATAAATTTTATAAATAGAATGGGGCATAATTTTTAAAAAGCAAGAAAATGGGATTATGTTTAAAATTGAAGAGACAAATGAAAGAATTGACTACTCATTTTAGAGGAAATTTCTGGAATAATGGTTGTAATTAGGAAAGACGCATAATTAAATGTGGCTAAGAAGAATAAATAAATAAAATAGAAAAAAGGAATAAATAAAATATCAAATATAAAGGAATACCAAAAATTTGAATTTAATTGTATCATTTCCTTTTCTGATTTTCCGTTTTTCCTTCTTCTCAATTTTAGTTCAATATATATTAGCAAAATACATATAAATTTACATTTCTAATCTCTAATCTCTAATGTCTAATATATTAAAAGTGTGCTTTAGAAATGTTGTTTGAACTTTTTGGCTTTTATTAAAATTTTTAATTTTAGACAAAATTGTCTTTTCACCTTTTTTGTTTAATTATTAAATAATTATATTTATAGTGTTTAAAATTGAGGAATTTGAAAATGTATAGTAAAAAGAAAATATGGTAAGAATATCCAAAAAAGTAATTACTAACAAGTTCTCAAATATACGGTACAGAGGTGTGAGAGTCTGGATAGGGATAGTTTTAAGTGGAGTAGAGTTAGACCAAAAAAATATCGGAGGGAGGTGATTAGGAATAAGATGGAGCATTTATTGCGTATTGATGACATGACCCTTGATATGAACGTGCGGAGGAGGTAGATTAGGGTGGAGGGTTAGTAGGTAGAGTACGTCTGTAATAGTAGGGATGTAACGACCTAAAAATTAGATGAAATATGTGAAACGTGTGTTTCTGTATGATTTAACTATTTTAACCCTCCTCGTAGTTTCATTAATGTATTTCTGGAGTGTGGGGGGTGATTGACACGATTTCCGAATGCATTTTGACACTATTTATGCGATATTGTGATTTTTGATGGCTTTAAAAGCCTTATTTAGGACTTATGTGAATATTCTTTGATCTGTGCGACAGATAATTGAACAGACTACACCAATATCTCCGAAATATCAATTTTAGGCTAGGTAGATCTTTGGTTTGGGTCTCGATGCACCCGTCCTAATTTTGACCTGTTGATCGAAAAGTTAAAAAAATTTAAAATATAAGTGTGGGGCCCACATTTCGTTGAAACAATCTTGGATGAAAAATTCAACTTAGCCAGCAACTTTGAAATGTTGATTTTAGGGTGGTAACATGTTTGGTGTAATTTTATGGCTTTTAAATCTCATTTTGACCCTCAATTTGAAAAATTATTATTTTGAGTTTCGGGGGTCAACTCTGTGAAAATAACATTTTTTTCTCAAAAATTTGACTTCGCCAACGTATCCGAAACATCGGATTTAGTATGATTGTATAGTTTTTTTACACTCCGAATGAATCTTGGACATCCTGTCGCAGTCAGTTTGGACTTAGAAAAATCTGCACTATAACAGATTTTTCTGCAATATATAGTAGGTATTTTTACCCTTTTTTGGCTCATTTTGTCCATTCTTTCACCTTGCCTCTTGAGATTTAAACCCTAAAATAATGTGAGAGCTTAAAAGTGAAGTTTGTGAGAGCTTGGGAAGCTAGATTAACATCTATTTATTAATTCTATTACGGATTTAAGGTGTGATTTCATCTATTTCTACCCTAATTCCTTAATTAATTTATCAAAATTCTAAAAATCTTAGGACTTGATTTTAAACCTTAATTTCACTAATTTTTATTTGAATAATGTTTTAATCTAATAATTACTAGTTTTTCATTATTAATCTTAAAAAAAAAACTCCAATTCTTGATTTTAACATGTATTTCAAATATTTTATCAAGTAAAATCTCATTTCTGATATGGGATTTTGAACCTCATTTCTGACTCGATTTTACTTAGGCTTTCAACTGTACGTTTCTAAAAATATGGGAAACAGGTTTTTTAAGTAAAGGTATGATATTATCCTTTTTTTTTTTCGAAAATCCATTCTTAGGGTCCGTTTTGACCCTAATCCAAAAGTAGGCAATATGGGCATCGTTGGCTTTTTTTTGATGCGCAGATTCTATATTTCTTAATTTTAGTTGTCTCAGGATTGTTCATGGAAAGTAAGGTCATGGGTTCAAAGTGTAGCGGACTGGTTTTGACATTCGAGGTAGGTTAAGGCTTAACTCTTTCAGACTAGGCAGGGTAATAAAAGATGGTACAAAATGTATATTAAGAGTGTAACTAATCATGAAAAATGACTATCTATGTATTATGCCAATGTGGGAGCATATATGTGATATAATTTTTGAAAATGCGATATCATGTGATATGTATGGCCGTGTGGGGTCCTGTATGATGTTGATAGTCTTGAATACATGTGAATAATTATAATGTGTTATTGCGAATTCCTATTGTGGTACCTTTGGTATATTGTGATATATTCATACATATATATATATATATATACATATACTTTTGACATATGAAACATGTGGAAATTCATGGATGAATGGAAATATTAAATGGATATTGACTCACGTGGTTTTGAAAATATATCATTGTGGTTGGTTGTGGAAATACACATTGTGATTAGTTGTGAGCATTACATCCTTATAGAATACCCATTCATAAAACAAATGGTACCACTGTGGCAATACCTGAGAAACACTGGCAACACCTTTTTATGATAGAAAGTGTGACATCTTATAAAACCCTCCCCGAGGGATGTGCCGGGGAGGATCCATAGATATGAATATGGATATATATATATATATGAGTTGTATATGGGTTGACGAACCCTCCATGAGTCTCATAACGGGAGGCTTTCCTCCCTAGGTATATATGGGGATTGCGCAACGATCTCAGAGGTTGTGCGACGATTTCATTCATCATCATCATATACATTGCACTTTCTTTATTGTATTTATGTTTTTCTTGTATTGCCATATTGACTTTTCATCTATCTATATGTTCTTAATCTTGACTTGTTAATGTCTAATTATTCTATGTTCTTTTATTTGTACTTGATGATCTTGATTATACATGTTCCTCTTTAGTTCTACTTATATGTGATATTGTGCATATTTGTATCCCTATTTAGTGTTTTGTTGTATTATGTGTTGATATTGTAGAACTATTAATGCCAGTAGTGTGGGCTACAGTTGTGGGACATTTACTGATTGCAAATGGCTTTCCCTTAGTGTATCTTTTGTATGCTTTATTTACTACTTTGTTTTGTTGGCCTATGATACCTACTGAGTACATGTGGACTGTACTTATGCCTACTATTCTCTTTCGATGCAGGTCCTAGCTCGAGTTCTTCTCAACTTGCTTGACTCAGGTGATTGTTGGAGCTTCCAAGGTAGCAGTTGGATATTCATGCATCTTGAGTTCACCTCTATCTATCTATAGTAGTTATATCTTTGTTAGTATTCAGAGATAGATGTTTACCTTTTGTTAATGTTGCTAATGTGTTTGACTCATGGTTTGTATTAGTAGTTCTTACACTATCGACACTTGGTTTTGGGAATGTATGATATTTGGATATATTCTTTCTGCATTATTATAATTACTTGAATGGTTTGGATTTATTCTATAAGATTTACCTTGGGGTATTTCTATCTTTTTTTTCTTTTTGTATCAGTTTGGGTGATAGACTTACTTGTCAAGGCACGGCGCGACAAGTGCCATAATGACCCTCATTTTTGGGTCATGATAAATTGGTATCAGTGCAACCAGGTTTTATTGGATTTAATAATGTAAGAACTGGATGTCTAATAGAGTCTCACTGATCAATACGTAGACGCCCGTATCTTTCTTTGAGAGGTTATAAGATATCTTTAGGAAACTTTCCTCATTTTATTCTTTATCATGTGATGTCCTTTAAAACTTTGTGTTCTGAGTTATACTTCACTCTTTCTATATGAATGGTATGGCTTATACTACATATCAGTTGAGAGATACTGTGAGAGATTGGTGGAGATTATTTGTCAGGTGTAGGCCTGCTGATTCTCTTGAGTTTTCATAGGATTAGTTTGTTAATGCCTTTTTGTTAAAATTTGTTCCTTACAGTTTGAGGGATTAGATGCATGACAAGTTTGATCATTTGGAGCAGGGATCCATAACAGTTGTTGAGTATGAGGCACACTTCCATGCCCTATCTAGATATTCCTATGATAGCATTTCCACGGAGTCTGAGCAGTTAGAAAAGTTTATGAAGGGTTTGGATATCTCCCTTTAGTTGAATACTTCTTAGATGGTTATGTTTGAAGTGTCCTTTCATAGAATAGTGATTATGCCAAGATGACAAAGGATATTCTTCGAGTATCTCACGGTGGAGCCAAGAAAGTGCACCATTTTGGTGAGTTAAGAGGAAAGTCTCCCCATAGTATAGATTTTAGAGGTTTTTGTGGATATCAGGGTAGGAAAGTATAGGCGGCCTTATAGAGTTCAAGTGGCGGATCTTTGGGCTCAGTAGTGTAGGATGGCCATTCGGGCCCAATGGTACCTTTTACTATTGATGTGGGTTGTAGGACTTGTTAGGTGTGCGATATGATTTGTCATGTGTCCATGGACTGTCCCCGTCGCATGAATAGGGATACTCCTATTTTAGCTATGAGGGGTAGTTGTGCTGCTAGAGGAGCGAGCGGTAGAGGTGGTAGAGCCCCCAGTGACAGTCGTGAGGACACTCATGCAGTTGGTAGTTGTGGATAGTGTTATGCTATACCATACAGATCTGAGGCAAAGTCTTCAGATATTGTGATCTCAGGTATTATCCCCATTTTTTATATCCGCATCGGTGTTATTTAACTTCGGATCGACTTTCTCCTATGTTTTTGCATATTTTACTTTGGGTTTTAATTCTGTTAGCGAGCCTTTTGCCATGCCTATTTATGTACCTACCCTTGTAGGAGATTCTTTAGTGGCGGATCAAATGTAGCGATATTGTGTTGTGACTTTTTGTGGTCGTAAGACTTAGGTAGATTTGATTGTATTAGATATGGTTGACTTCGATGTTATTTTGGGTATGGAATGGTTGGATCATTATGATGATATCTTAGATTATTTTTCTAAAATTATGACTTTACCTTCGTTGGGTGTACCAAGGATAGCTTGGAAGGGTCTGCTTCATTCGGGTCCTAAGAGAGTTATCGCTTATGTTTAGGCTTGTAGATAGGTTGAGAGGGGACATTTATCTTATTTGTCTTATATTCATAATACTAGTATTGCTCCACCTCCTTTCTTGAATTTTATTTGTGTTGTTCGTGAGTTTATAGATATGTTTCTTATGAATTTTCTCGGTATGCCTCTAGATTGTGCTATTGATTTTTCTATTAATGTTGAACTAGGCACCAATTTCATTTCTATTCCTACTTATAGGATGTCCCAAGTGGAGTTGAAGGAACTAAATAATCAGTTGTAAAAGATGTTAGATAAGGGATTTATCTTACGAAGTGTAGCATCTTAAGGAGCGCCTATCTTGTTTGTGAAGAAGAAAGATAAGTCTATGTAGATATGTATTGACTATCAGTAGTTGAACAAGGTGATGGTTAATAATAAGTATCTCTTCATCACATTGATGATTTATTTGATCATCTTTAGGGTGTCACAATGTTTTTAAAGATTAATTTGAGGTTTAGTTATCACTAGTTGAGGATTAGAGCATTGGATATTATGATGATAGTTTTTTATACTCGATATAGTCATTATAAGTTCTTGGTAATGTCTTTTGGGTTAACCAATGCCTCTTCCATGTTCAGGTAGTTGATGAACTGGTTGTTTTGATTATATCTCAACTTCTTTGTTATTGTATTTATAGATGATATCTTGGTTTATTCCAAGAGTGAGGCTGAGTGTGAGGAGAATTTGCAGATTATGCTTAAGATATTGAGGGATGAGAAGTTGTATGCTTTGTTCTCCAAATGTGAGTTTTTGTTGGAATTTATTTCTTTCTTGGGTCATGTGGTGACTAAGAAAGGTATTATGGTTGATACAACCAAGGTTGTAGTGGTTCATTATTGGGTTAGACCTATTTCGCCCACCGAGATTCAGAGATTTTTGGCTTGGTAGGTTATTATTGATATTTTGTTTAGGGTTTCTTATTTATTACAGCTTCGTTGGCCAAGTTGACTCTGAAGAAGATTTCTTTTTAGTGGTCCAATTCTTATGAGGTAAGCTTTTAAAAGCTCAATTATTTTTTAACTCTAGCTCCTATATTGTCTTTGTCCAAGGAGGGTATAGGTTTTACCTTGTTTTGTGATGCTTTAGGTGTTGGATTGGGTGTTGTGCTGCTACAGAAAGGAAATGTAATTGCTTATTCCTCTCATCAGTTAAAGCCTAATGTGAGGAATTATCCTATCCATGATTTGGACTTGTGTACGATTGTGTTTGCCTTGAAGTTGTGGAGGCATTACTTCTATGAAGTCTATTGTGAGATCTTCTTAGATCGTCATAGCCTTCAGTACTTTTTCACCCAACCTGATCTTAATATGAGGCAGTTTTGTTGGCTTGAGTTTCATAAGGATTATGAATTGACCATTCTCTATTATGTTGGCAAGGTTAATGTGATTGTGGATGCCTTAAGCCGAAGTCAACTAGCATGGGTAGATTGGTGCACCTTTTGATCCAGAAGAGGCCTTTAGCCTTAGAGGTTCAGTAATTAGCTAACTAGATAGTTAGATTTTATATTTTTGACTTGGGCTTGTTTTGGTATCTTTGAAGGCTAGATCTTTTTTGATGGAGCAGATTCGACCTCATTAGTTTGACGATGTTGTATTAAGGTTGATTTGAGATAAGGTGTTGAGTGGCAAGGTGAAGGATGCCTTATTTGATTTGCATAGAGTTTTGAGAATTAGGGGCTGACTTTTTTTGTGTAGAGTAGGTGATTGGATTAGGTTGATATTGGAGGAGTCCCATTATTTCAGATATTCTATCCATCTAGGAGTGACTAAGATGTATCATGATTTCAAACAACACTATTGGTGGGGTGGTATGAGGCAAACTATGGTAGATTTTGTGGCTTATTTCCTATGTTGTCAGCAGGTGAAGGACTAGCATATGGTACTTGGTGTTTTGCTTCAGAGATTACCCATTTTCGAGTGGAAGTGGGAACAAATCACTATAGACTTTGTGACTAGGTTTCGTCCTACTTCTCGTGATTTTGACAGTGTGTGGGTCATCGTGGATTGATTGACCAAGTTAGTTCATTTTATTCTAATTTAGGTTTTCTTTAGTGCTGAGAGGTTGGTTGTTATCTACATTTGAGAGATTGTGTGCCTGCATGGTGTGCCAGTGTCTATAAGTTGAGATCTTGGTTTGATATTCACATCTCACTTTTAAAAGGTTTTTCAGGATGATTTGGGCACTCGGGTTGATCTTAGCATAATATTTCACCTCCAGACTGATGGTTGGTTAGAACGAACTATTCAGGTTTTAGAGGATATGCTTCGTGCTTGTGTGGTGGAATTTGAGGGCTAGTG
Source organism: Capsicum baccatum var. pendulum (assembly GCA_030864225.1). Lineage (NCBI taxonomy): Eukaryota > Viridiplantae > Streptophyta > Magnoliopsida > Solanales > Solanaceae > Capsicum > Capsicum baccatum. The sequence goes on along the minus strand of CM061558.1, from coordinate 206,221,665 downwards.
GGAGCAACATTTGGTATTAGCAGATTTAACTTATAATAATATCTACCATTCCAGTATCAATATGGATCTTTTTGAGGTATTGTATGGTAGATGTTGTTTCTCTCCAGTTGGTTTGTTTGATGTTTCTAAGGTTAGATATCGAGGTACGAACTTAATTCATGAGTCCTTGGATCGAGTTTGGATCATTCATAATAGACTTAGTGTGTTTTAGAGTAGAAAGAAGTTTATGCTGTTGTTGACTTTGTGCCTTGTGATTTAGTGTTGGTGGTCGTGTTTTCCTTTAAGTTTCACCTATGAAAGGTTAATTAAGGTTTGGGAGAAAGGGAAAGATTATCCCCAGGTATATTGGTCCATTTGAGATTCTTCGAACTGGTTGTTATATGGCCTATGAGTTGGCTTTGCCTCCAGATTTATAAACTGTTCGTCCAGTTTTTTGTGTTTCTATGCTTCTCCTTTACATTCTTGATGAGTCTTATGTCATTCATTAGGAGTCAGTTCAGTTAGATAAGCGGTTGTCTTTCGTTGAGGAACCAGCATCCATTTTGGCTCGAGATATTAAGCGATTGCACTCTAGAGTTATCCCTTTGGTTAAGGTTTAGTAGCGACATTGACCTATAGACGAAGCTGCTTAAGAGGTCCAATATAATATGTGTAGTTCCTATCCACAGCTTTTCATTGAATTTGGTATTTCCTTGTCTTAGTTTGAAGACGAACTAAATTTTAAGTGGTGGACGATTTAACGACATGAAAATTTGATGAAATATGTGAAATGTGTGTTTCTATGCGATTTGACTATTTTACCCCTCCTTGTAGTTACATTATGATATTTTTGGGGTGTTGGGGTGATTGGCATGGTTCCGATTTCATTTTGGCACCACTTATGGGATATTGTCGTTTTTAATGAATTTGAGAGCCTTATTTTGGACTTATGTGTATATCTTTTGATTCTTGCAATGGATGACAACGAACTGTGCCAACATCTTTGGATTATCAATTTTTGGCTAAGTAGACCTTTTGATTAGGTCTCGATACACCCGAGCTCATTTCGACCTGTTAGTCAAAAAATTAGAAAATTAAAAGTATGGGCCTGGGACCCATATTTGGTTGAAATGACCTCGGATATAAAATACAATGCCAGCAACTCCAGAATGTCGATTTTATGGTGGTAACATGTTTGGTGTGATTTTACGGCTTTTAAATCTTATTTCTATTCTTGGTTTGAAAATTGTGATTTAGAGTTTCGGGGGTCAACTCTGTGAAAATGATGTTTATTAGAAAATTCGACTTTAGTGTGGTTGCATATTTTATTTGGATATATCGGATTCCAAACTAATTTTTTGCTCCCCATCGTAGTCTTTCTGGACTTAGAAAAATCTGCACTATAGCTGATTTTCCTACAATATATAGCAGCTTCCCCCCTTTTAGGCCTATGTTTTCCATTTTTTTACCTTGCCTCTTGAGAATTAAACCCTAAAATAGTGTGAGAGCTTCAAACTTAACCTTGTGGGAGCTTGGGAAGCTATATTAACATCTATTTCTTGATTCTATTACAGATTTACAGTGAGATTTCGTCCTTCTACTCTAAATTCTTGATTAATTTCTCAAAACTCCAAAAATATTAGGATTTGATTTTAAACCGCAATTTCACTCCTTTTCACTTGAATTATGTTTTAATTTTATAATTACTAGTTTTTTCATTAATTTAATCTTCAAAACAATAATGGTTCGTGATTTTAACATAGATTTCAAAGATTTTACCCGGTAAAGTTTAATAATTGTTTTTATTTGTTTTGAATCTTGTTTTTGTCTCTATTTGACTTCAGTTTTCAGTTGTAGGTTCCTAAACATACGGGGAATATACTTTTAAAGTAGAGTTACAATTTTGTCCTTCTTTTTTTGAAAATCTATTCTCCATTTTGACCCCGAATCAAAAGTAGGTATTATGGATATTATTGGCTTTGTTTTGATTTTGTCTTGAGCTGGGGGTCTATCGGAAACAACCTCTCTACCTACATAGAGGTAGTGGTATGGACTGTGTACATTCTACCCTCCCCAGAACCCACTATGTGGGAATATACTGGGTTTGTTGTTGTTGTTGTTGATTGGCTTTGTTTGGATGTGTATATTCTATATTTCTTAGCTTTAGTTGATTTTGAGATTGTTCATGGAAAGTAATGTCATAGGTTTGAAGTGTAGCGAATCAATTTCGGCATTCGAGGTAGGTTATGGCTTAACTCTTTCAGACTAGGCTTGGTAGTAAAATATAGTATAAAATGCATGTTAAGGGTAAGAACTAATCTTGAAAATGACTATCTATGTGTTTTGGCTATGTGGTGGCCTATATGTGATATAATTGTTAAAATTGTGATATTACATGATATGTACAACTGTGTGTGGTCCTATATGATGTTGATAGCCATGAATACATGTGAATAATTTTATTGTATCATTGCAAATGCCTATTATGGTACCTTACATATATATATATATATATATATATATATATATATTTATACTTTTGGCAAAAGAAACATGTAGAAATTCATGGATGAATGGAAATAATAAATAGATATTGGCTTACGTGGTTATGAAAATATATCATTGAGGTTGGTTATGGAAATATATCACGGGGTTGGTTGTGAAAATACTCATTGTTATTTTTTGTGAGCATTACATCCTCATATCATACTCATTCATGATACAAATAGTACCAACATAGAAACACTTGAGAAATACTGGCAATACCTTTTTATAAAAGAAAATATGAAATCTTATAAAACCCTCCCCGAGGGATGTGCCAAGGAGGAGATATGGATATGGATATATATATATATGTGTGTGTGTATGTGTGTCAGTGTGGATTGTATATGGGTGGACGAATCCTCCATATGTGCCACATCGAGAGGCTTTTCTCCATGGTTGTATATGAGAATTGTTCAACGATCTCTGATGTTGTGAGACAACCTTGTGAATTATCATCATCATCATCATTATCATTATATACCTTACACTTTTCTTATTGTGTTTATGTTGTACTTGTATTGCCATATTGACTTGTCATCTATCTATTTGCTCTATATTTTAACTTGTTAATATCTTATTGTTCTATCTTTCTTTCTTTGTACTTGATGATTTTGATTATACATGTTGCTCTTGTTTTCTAATTATATGTAATATTGTGTATATTTGTAATCCTATCTGGTGTGTTGTTGTATTATATGTGGATATTGTAGAACTATTAGTGTAAGCGGTATGGGCTACCATTGTGGGACATTTTCTGATTGCAGGTGACAGGCCCTTAGTCAATATTTTGTATGCTTTATTTACTACTTTACTTGGTCTTCCTATGATACCTACTGAGTACAAGTGGACCATACTCATGCCTACTCTGCCTTTTCAATGCAGGTCCTAGCTTGAGTGCACCTCGACTTTCTTGACTTGGGTGATTGATGGATCTTCCAATGTAGAGGTTGGGCATTCATTCATCCGAAGTTCACCTCTATCTTTCTATAGTAGTTATGTATTTATAAGTATTTAGAGATAGATGTTGACCTTGTGTGGATATTTCTAGTGTATTTGACTCATGGTTTGTATTAGTAGTTCTTACACTATTAACATCAGGTTTTGGGAATGTATGGTATTTGGATATTTTATTAATGGTATTTGGATATTCTCTTTCCACATTATTATTGTTACTTGTACGGACCGGCTTCATTCTATAAGCCTTACCTTGGGGTATTTCTTCCCTTTTTCTCTCTTTTTGTATTAGTTTGGGTGATAAGATAACTTGTCAAGGTACGCCGTAACAAGTGCCATCATGACCCTTATTTTTAGGTTGTGACAAGGGAAGAGTGCTTTGTTTGTTTCTGTGCCTGGTGTTTCTTGTAGTCTCATGTTCATGGTGCTTTTGTGATGTCTATGATTTTGAATTGCTTGCTTATAGTTTACCTTATGGGTATCTTGTTTTAAAGTATTTAGTAGTGTGATATTCCATTTTGTTATTTGCTTTTATTTTTGGTTTGATATATTGTTATCTGTCCTGGGGTACAGGTACTATTGAAAACAACCTCTCTACTTCATCTGAGGTACTGGTATAGACCATGTACACTTTGTTGGTTCTATGTTAAATATGTGAATGGAAAATTAAGGGAACAATTTGGAGGGAAAGTGAAATATCACTTGAAGAAGTCAAGTTCTCCCACATTGGTGGGAGAAAGAAACTTTATTGTGTTTTTTATTTAAAAACACTCCTTCACATGGATTGTGAGAAAGAACAAAGAGATGCCCTGCCCCATCGTCGTAGTTTCTTGGGTAGGCTTCGGATTAAGATTTGGATTTGTCAATTCATACATCGAGAGTTTAATTTTTTGGACAAAATTTATTTGAAACAAGTGAAAGTTTAATCCAAAAATTCAATGGAAATGTTTTTCTCGATGTGTGGACGTATTTCAGATGCTACAAATGCATGAGCCATGCACCTCAAAAGGATGCGAAACTTCGAGGTAAAAGGCTCACTATTTCGAGCAGAAAAGTGACTTGTGCGCGCACCTAGTGACATATGAGCATAGGTCCAACAATAGTGCTGCACAAATGTAAAGGGAATTTGAAAAATGTCATTTGCAACTACAGGTTAGGCGTAATTCCAGTGCAGACCACTTGAAAACCCTTGTTTTTGAACCTTATCAAATTTTCTTAATTTATGGTATCTGGGAAAAATACAATTTAGGGGAATGAGCTGTATGCTTGGGTACAGTTGGTATGGTCTAGTCGTATGTTGACCAGTGTTGATTTTTTGGATGGATTCAGTCACTGGAATAGGTACGACTTGGGAAGTACAAGTCGTATATATGGATACAGGTTGATTGGTTTCTACATTTAACCTTAGAATTGATAACATAGGTTGGATCTAAGTATGAGTGTCTCACCATAAGCCCTAAGCAAGGGTGAGAATCTTACCCAAGACTCATATGGTGGTTAGTGTTCAAACCACCTGGATTCTATTTTGCCAGGGGTATGGTTTATGGGTACTAGTTGTACACTTAGATATGCCTTGGTTTTGGGTGTTTCATTCCTTGGATAGTGTTGGGTCTAATGGGAAAATCATAGGGTACGAGAGGTGGATACCACTCATACCGGATAGGTGAGACTCATAAAGGTCAGTCGTACCCTATGATGGGAATTAAGTGCAGTTAAAGTAAGGGCAATCTAGACATTTCCCCGCTTATCCTAATGAGGTCCTACGACTTATATTCCTATTAGGAGTTTATTTTCCCTACTATTCCATATTTAAACACTTAGAAAAAAATGCTTAAATACTCTCTAGAGTTCTTGAAAAAACAAAGCTAGGGTAATATTTTAAGGAGTAAATTTGGGCTTGTCTTGGTGAATTCTCACTATAATCATCTTGTTGTAAGGTATGTTCTCTTCCCTCATTGTGTGTTCCAACTAAAGGCATGGTTTTATGCAATGTTTTCATGATTTGAATGTTGTATGATTTTGGCTTTTTGTATATAATTTGGGGGTTTTGGTTATAAATGCTTGCTTATGATATTCCCATGCTTTAATTATGCTTTTATAAGCATTAATGGTGTTTTTGGATAATTTGTTGCATGGGAATAGTTATTTGGTTATGGACTCTAATTTTTGAAATACTTTGCCCCAATGTGTTTGATAAAATGCCTATAACAATGCTTTCACTATATTATTGTTTTTCAATAGAACTTATGCATGATTTAAACTTGGTAATGGAACTCTAAATGATATGAATAGTTTATATGATTTTGTAATGGTTTAGCTTAATAAACATACTTGTGGGGTACATGGGACTCCCCCAAGTTAATTAGATAATGTGATCTATGGGTACATAGGAATCTCTTGATCATAAAAAGGTTTGGCTAAGGACAATACTTGCAAGTTATAGTCGGTATGACGATACTACTACTAATGGCCTTAGTTAATAATAATTGGAAATGGTTTAGTTGTTTGGTAATGGTTTTAATTTTTCTTATGGGAGGGAGGGGCTGTAGCAAAGCCGTGGAAGGTGGAGGTACCAGGGGGATCAAAATTGGAAACTCATATTTGTTGATGTGAGATTTGGTCCTAGTGAACATGTGCGTGATGTCATACTTTATATTTTAGGGGATAAACTAATCATCCTAGGTTCTTTTCTCTAGTCGTGTGGCTTCATACACTAGGTCCACTTCAGCATGGGGAGCTGAACTCATATAGTCCATGGGTTATTTTAGGTTGGCAAAGATACACAACCCAGATAAAGATTTTAATGTCGTGCTAAACTCGGTTCCCTTTCCCATCATAGTTATATATATATATATTTTTTTTTATGTGCATACTGATGGTTATACTTTATATTTTAATTGTTATTATTTTATCCTTATCCTGAGTTCATGATAGGGTTTACCTGCTAACCCATCTTTGGGCGGTTGTACCCCCATGCGATGCGGAAACAGGCCATTCTACTCCTCCTAATTAGTATTTGGACACTTGAGGGTCAGCTTTGGATTGAAGTGGTGAGCTTTTATCTATTCGAAAGGCTCTATTTCAATGATGTTATTTCATACTTTGAATTACTTTTGGATATTAGTTTTGGATATGGTTGGGGCCATGACCCAACCAAATTTGTGTATTCTTTTGGTTAGAGGCTTTTGTGAAACTACTATGGGTTAGAATGGGTGGCATAGGTATTGGTATCAGCCTTAGCATTGGTATTGTTGTTAATGTCAGTTGACGACATTGTTGGTTGATCTATTCTCTTTTATTTTGAGATTATATATTTAATTATTTATGGAACTTATTTAGTTATGGTTAGATTTATGATTTTAGCTTGGGTTGATATAGTTGGATTCATGTCATGGAACGGTTGGACTCGGTTAGGTCGATCACAGTCGTGATCTTATCCTAGAGTATTTATCCAGTTTGTGAAGCTAAATCCTCCCACTTTTACTACTGTGAAGGTAGAGGAGGATCCTTAGGGTTTCTTAGATAAAATAGAGAAGATATTTAGGGTGATGTAGGATACTAATGTGGAAGGTGTAAACTTTTAAACTTATCAACTCAAGGATATTATATACCAATGGTACGAGGAGTGGGATAGGGATAGAGGTGATGTGGAGGAGTTGTCCATGTGGGATGCCTTTTTTGATGATTTTTTTGATCGTTTCTTTCATAAAGAGATAAGGGAAGTAAAAATAGAGGAGTTTTTAAATCTCAAGCAAGGTACAATGTCTGTCAAGGAATATGCCTTGAAGTTTCATCTGCTGTCAAGGTATGCTCCTGATTTGGTAGTTGACATGGGGGCGAGGATGAGAAAGTTCACTTTTTGGATATCTCAAGCTTTGATCCTTAAAATCAAGATTGCTTTGCTTATTAAGGATATGGACATTTTGAGGTTAGTTGTCCACATGTAGCAGGTGGACGATAAAAAGAGAAAACAAGAAGAGTTTAGGGAAAGAATGGGTAAGAGGAGTAGGTTCTCTGAGCAGAGCGGTGCTCAGTATTAGGGTGATTAGGATAGAGGTAAATGGGCAAATAAGAAGAGGGGAAGTTTTGGTTTCATCTCTACTGCTAGTGTTTTTTACCCGAGGCATTCGGGTGATAGGTATCAATAGGGTGGCAATAAATTTTTGGCATAAGGTGCCCAATCTCAGGAAAGTAAGAGTGAACTACCTTCTTCATGACCTCCTTGTTGGTTCTGTGGTCATCTTTATTTGGGCTACTGTGACAAAGCCAGGGATAAGTGTTTTAAATGTGGCAAGCCAGGCCATATGCTCAAGAATTATCCAGTTGGTAATGTAGCTTCGGGAGTGGTCAAAGCTCTGATTGGTTTATGATCTGCTTCTATTCCTAGCGGTACGGCTTTGGTGTTTTCTCCTACTTCTGGTATCAGCAAAAGAAGGAATAGGTTTTTTGCTCTAGCATTTTGGTAGGAATCTGAGGCATCACTTGATGTTGTTACTGGTAAGTTACAAATATTTTCTCGTGATATGTATTGTATGCTTGCTCTGGGGTCTACTCTTCTTATGGGACCTCATTCGTAGCTGTATGTATTGGTTTTCATTCTAAGGTTGTCTCAAATTCTCAAATCCTTTTTCTGCTTCTACCCCGATTGGTGACTCAGTTATTATTAAGTGAGTCTATTGGGGGTGTGTGGTATCTGTTGGTAGAAAGCAGAACGTGGTAGATCTTTTTTAATTGGATACAGTGGATTTTGACATTATTCTGGAAATGGACTGGTTACACTTTTTTTATGCATCCTTGGATTGTCGGACCCATAAGGTTTTCCTTAGGTTCCCTGGTAAACCAACTATAGAATAGGAGGGTGGTGCCCTAGCTCTTAGGGGGAGGTTTATTTCTTATCTTAGAGCTCAGAAGTTAATATCTAAAGGTTGTCTTTATTACTTAGTCTTAGTTAAAGATTCTAGCTTGGAAGGTCCTTTTTTTTATTCAGTTCTGGTAGTAAATGAATTTCTTGAGGTCGTTCCAGATGATCTTCCTAGTGTTCTTCTAAATAGGGAAATAGAGATTGGTATTTATTTGGTTCCAGACACTCATCTAATATCTATTCCTCCATATAAAATAGCTCTGATTGAGTTGAGGGAACTCATGGAACAGCTTAAGAATCTTTTGGATAAGGGATATGTTCGTCCTAGTGTATCCCAGTGGGGTGCACCTATGTTGTTCGTGTGCAAGAAGGATGGTTCCCTTTGAATATGCATTAACTATCAACAGTTGAATAAGGTAACAGTCAAGAACAAGTATCCTCTTCCAAGCATAGATGACTTATTTGATCTGTTGTAAGGTGCCAAGTTCTTCTCTAACATATATCTTTGGTCTGGGTATCATCAGCTTAAGATTAGGGAGGAAGATATCCCTAAAATAACTTTTCATAGTCGGTATGGGTACTTTATATTGTCTTTTGATTTAATTAATGCCCTGATGACAGTAATAGATTTGATGAATTGGGTTTTCAGGTAGTTCTTGGATCTCTTTGTCATTATGTTTATTCATGATAATTTGGCTTATTCCAAGAATAAGGTGGATCATTTTAATCATCTCTGTGTGGTGTTACTGACCTTGAAGGAACAACAGTTTTATGCCAAGTTCTCCAAGTGTGAGTTTTTGTTTAACACTGTGATTTTTCTTGGTCATATTATTTCAAGTGGGGGGATCATGGTGGACCCTCAAAAGGTGACTGTGATTAAAGGGTGGCCTAGGCCCACGACTCCAACCAACATTTAGAACTTTTTGTGTTTTGTTGGGTATTATTAGCAGTTTGTGGAAAGCTTTTTGGTGCTAGATGCTCGTTTGACTAAGTTGACTTAGAAAAAGGTGATTTTTTCTTGGTCGGATGCTTGTGAGGGGAGTTTTGAGAAGTTAAAAGATAAGCTAACTTCGGCTCCAATTTTGACATTGCCTGAGGGCAGTAAGGGATTTGTGGTTTATTGTGATGCATCTAGGGTGGGACTTGGTTGTGTCTTGATGCAGCATGGGAAGGTGATTGCCTATACTTCTATGCAATTGAAGGTGCATGAGAGAAATTATCCTACTCATTATTTGGATATTTTGGCGGTTATTTTTTCTTTTAAAATTTATCCACATTACTTGTATGGAGTGTATGGAGACATTTTTTTTAATCATAAGAGTCTACAATATGTGTTCACTCAGAAGGAGATAAATCTTAAGCAGAGGAGATAGCTGGAACTTCTTAAGGACTATGATATGAGTCTTCACTAACACCTAGGTAAGGCTAACGTAGTTACTGATGGTCTTAGAAGATTGTCCATGGGAGTTTGGATCATGTAGAGAAAGGAAAGAGGGAATAGGTGAAGGATATTCCGTGCTTGGTTAATCTTATATTTTATATTTTGGACTTCGAAGATGGTGGGGTGATGGTACAGGAAGTGGTTCGATCGTCTCTTAGTGTAGAGATTAAGGAGAAGCAAGTGATAGATCCTATCTTGATGAAAATTAAGAGCACTGTGGGTAAGAAAGAGGTAATGGCCTTAGAGTTCAGTGGCGATGGTACTTTAAGGTACCAAGTGAGGTTGTGCATTCCTGATGTCGATGGTTTATGGCAAACGATATTGGATGAGGTGGATGAATCGTGCTATATTGTACATCCCGGTTTGATGAAGATGTATCATGATCTCAAGGTGATATATTGGTTGAATGGTATGAAAAGAGATATCGCTGATTTTGTGGCCAAGTGCATTGTGTGTTAACAAGTTAAAGTTGAGCACATGAGGCCTGGTGGGTTGTATCAAGAAATTGATTTGCCAAAATGAAAATGGTATGTAATCAATATGGATTTCATTATCAATCTTCTTTGGTCACGGAACTAATTTGATTCGCTTTGGGTCGTTGTGGATAGAATGACAAAGTCTTCTCACTTCTTAATAGTGAGGACTACCTTTTTCAATGGAGGATTATGCAAAATTATACCTTCAGGAGATTGTAAAGCTGCATAGGTACCTATTTTGATTATCTCTGATCGTGGTATGCTTTTTTTTATCTCATTTCTGGCAGTCTTTTTAGAAAGAGTTAGGCACCAAGGTTAGTCTAAGTACTGCTTTCCATCCACAGTTGAATGGGCAAGCGGAGAGGACAATTAAGACATTGGAGGACATGCGTGATTAATTATGGTGGTAATTGAGTTGATCATCTATATTTTGTAGAGTTTGATTACAATAATAGGTATCATTCTAGTACTGTTATGGCCCCTTTCAAGGTATTGTTTGGTATGAAGTGTATATCCTATATTTGTTAGTTCGGGCTTGGTTAGGCGGATATGTTTCATCCATATTTGGTCTATCAGGCTATAGAAAAGGTGACAGTGATTCAAAATACGCTTAAGGTTTCCAAAAGTCGCCAAAAGTCCTATGCGGATATAAGGCATAGAGACTTGGAGTTTGAGTTTAGCCATAAGGTGTTCCTAAAGGTATCTCCCATGAAGGGAGAAATATGATTTGGTAAATAGGGGAAGCCCAATCCCTGATTTGTTTGACCTTATATGTTTCTGCGAAGGTTTGGTAATGGGGATTATGAATTGGAGTTTCCTTTTGGTTTGAGCTTCGGTTATCCGGTATTTTATGTTTCCATGTTAAGGAAGTGCATTAGTGATCCTTCATCGATTATTCCTTTAGAGGGGTTGGGTATCTAGGGCTCTCTGTCGTATGAAGAGGTCCCAGTTGATATCTTGGATAGGTATGTTTGTCGATTGTGAATTAATGATGTGGGTTTGGTTAAGGTTCTTTGGCAGAACTATAAGGTGGAAGAAGCTACATGGGAAGCAGAGGAGGACATGAAGTATAAGTATCTGCATCTATTTTCTAATCGTAGGATTCGTACGGAAGGTATGTGTTCGACAACACATCTTTATTTTCTGAGTTTGTTAAAGGAAAGATTAATATCTTTGCATCTTTGTTTTCAAACTTTTTTAAGGATGGGGAATATATTTGATAATGTAAATGACTCGTGCATGTGGTTACCCATACCCTGTCCATCATTGAGGGATGAATGCTCCTAGAGGGGAAGACTAAAACATCCTAGTTTCTAGACCTTAGAAAATTTTCTTGAATTTTGGTTTCTGGGAAAGATACCATTTAGGGGAACGAATCATATGCTTGGGTATGGATGGCATGGTCCAGTCATATGCTAACTAGTTTTGGTTGGTAGGATGGATTTTGTCAATGGAATGGGTATGACTTTGGTGGTACGAGTCATATCTGTGGATATGGGTTGTTGGGTTTCTTTATTTAACCTTAGACTTGATAACTTAGGTTGGATGTGAGTACAAGTGGCTCACCGTAAGCCGTAAGCCAGGGTAAGAGTCGTACCCAGGACTCATATGGTTGTTAGTGTTCAAACGTCCTGGATTCTATTCTGTCAGGGGTACGATTTATGGGTACTAGTTGTAAACTTGGATACAACTTGGTTTTGGATGTGTATACCTTGGATAGTGTTGGGTCCAAGGGGGAAAGCCTAAGTACGAGAGGTGGGTACCCCTCGTACAGGATGGGTACGACTCGTAAGGGTCAGTTGTACCCTATGATGGGAATTAAGCATAGTTTAAGTGAGGGCAATCTGGACATTTTCTCACTAATCCTAATAAGGTCCCACGACTTATATTCCTATTTGGAGGTTATTTTCCCTACTATTCCATTCTTAACCATTTAGAAAACACTCTTAAATCCTCTTTATTGCTCTTGGGGAAAAGGAAGCTAGCGTTTCATCTTAAGGATTAAATTGGGGCTTGTCTTGGTGATTTCTGTCCATCTTCATCTTGGTTTAAGGAAAGTTCTCTTCCCTCATTATTAGTTTCAACTAAAGGCATGGTTTTATGCAATGTTTTCATGATTTGAATGTTGTATGATTCTGGGTTTTTGAATTTAATTTAGGGGGTTTTCGTTATAAATTCTTGGTTATGATTTTTCCATGTTTTAATTATGATTTTACATGTATTAATGTTGGTTTGGGATAATTGGTTTCATGGGAATGGTTATTTGGTGATGGACTTTGGTTTTGGAAATACTATGCCCCCAATGTGTTTGATAAAATACCTATAACATTGCTTTCACTATAATAGTGATTTTTCAATGGAACTTATGCATGGTTTAAACTTTGTAATGGAATTCTAAATGATATGAATGGTTTAAATGGTTTGGATTAATAAAAATACTTGTGGTGTACATGGTAATCCCCCAAGTTAATTGGATAATATGATCTATGTGTACATGGAAATTCCTTGATCTAAAAGAGGTTCGGCTAAGACATTATAAGTTATAGTCGGTATAATGATACCACTAATTATGGCCTTGATTAATAATAAATGGAAAATGGTCTGGTAGTTTGGTAATTGTTTTAATTTGGCTTAAAGAAGGGGGCTAGGAGGTAGCAAAGCCGTGAGAGGTAGAGCACCTAGGGGAATCAATACTGAAAGCTCATATATGCCGATGTGAGGTTTGGTCCTAGTGACCGTGTGCATGATATCACATTTTATATTTTGGGGGATGTACTAGTCATCCCAGGTTCTTTTCTCTTGTCATGTGGCTTCACACATTAGGCCTTTTCAGTAAGAGGAGATGAACCCATATATCCTATAAGTGGTTTTAGGAAGGCAAACTTACACAACCCAGGTAAAGGTTTTAATGGCATTCTAATTTGGTTCCCTGTCCCGACATTGTTATATATATGTATGGTTTGTGTGCATATGGATGGTTTTACTTAGTTTCAAAATTGGCACTATTTTATCCTTATCCTGAGTTTATGCTAGCGTTCCCTCTAATCCATCTTCGAGAGGCTGTATCTCCATGCGATGTAGGAACCAGCCTTTCTACTCTTCCTAATTAGCATTCAGATACTCGGGGGCCATCTTTATATTAAAGTGGTGAGCTTCCATCTATTTGAAAGGCTTTATTTCATAGATGTTGTTACATACTTTGGATAATTTATGGATAGTAGTTTTGGCTATGGTTGAGGGCATGTACCAATCAATTTTTTGTATTCTTTTGGTTAGAGGCTTTTGTGGAACTACTATGGGTTAGAATGGGCGGGATCGCTATTGGTGTTAGCCTTAGCATTGGTATTGGTATTGGGACTGATGCTAGTTGATGATATTTTTGGTTGCTCCATCCTCTTTGATTTTGGGATTATATCTTTAATTATTTATGGAACTTATTTGGTTATGGTCAAATTTAAGGTTTCGACTTGGTTTGGTATGGCTGGACGGTTAGCATATGATGGTTGGACTCGGTTGGTCACTTTAGTTACAATGTTCGTAATCCAGAGTTTATGGAAAACCCCAGAATTATGTTCACTAGGGGTTTTGGTACTTGACAGATGCTAATGATGGTTCAAGATTCTCACAGTAGGTAGGAATACAAGTTTTCTTTATCGAAATTATGCCTAAATGTCTATCGACATACTTAAGTATTTAATTACCTAATCCTCCCAGACTTAGGGAATGTATATTCATGACCAGATTTTACCTCAAGTTAATCAACCTTGTTACAATGTCAATTATTAAATGGAAGTTTTTAGTGCTTCCAATTCCCTATTAATAATTCACTTCCCTCTATATTTGATTTCTTTCTCAAGCAAATCAAAGCAGGTGTTATCTATCATTTACAAACAATAAATGATAATCAAAACCTCAGAATTATCAAGGAGTCCAACCACCTTTTGATTCTTGAACACTCAGAACCTTACCAAGATTTAACCCTTGATCCCACAATTCAGTTTAAAGAAATTTAGCCGCTCATGATGTAATAATCAAAACAACTAGTTATATTTATGATTTGAACAATAAAATTACCATGAAATGAATAGAAACTAGAGATTCTCAGATTAGATCACAATATTAATCCCAAAATAATGATGATAATCTCTTCAAAGTAATTGTTTTTTCAAGTCAAGAAACTAAAGAGAGAAAATATCAAAATACGTGTCTTCAAAAGATGTTCGGAACTCTTAAGAAAACCCTAAACAAGATTTTAAATAGTTCAGTCAAAATAAGGAAACAAAGTCACAGAGTTTAATAATCTCTCGAATTAGATGACAACATTCGTGACAACCTATCAGGAGGCTAACGACTTATAACAAATGTCATCAGCTCCTCCTTACTTTTGATACTCACTGCTTTAGGCTGACGACAAACTGTGACGTCATATCAACTTCTTGATGACTTATAATGAATGTCATCAGGTTTCTACCTTATCTCTCATGTTCTGCCTTAGGCTGATGATAATTTTGATGATCTATCAGCTCCTTGACGGCTTATCACAAAATGTCATCACAACTCTCAACTCAGGTGCATTCTCTTTCTGAGGCTGATGATGAAGCTGATAAATTATCATAGGGATGATGACTTATCATAAATTTCAGCAGCCACACTTCTCTATGAATTACTTCAGATTTTAACTCCTTTGCTTCTATCGTTGTTGGTTCTCTTACATCATAGCTTCTACTGCAAAATCAAACATAAAATAATCAAAAACGACAAAAGTTACTTAAGACTTTGCAAATATTCTTAGTTAAAAGCCTCAAATATGTTAGCATTATCTCACACATCAACACCCTCAACTTAAAAGAATTGCTTGTCATCAAGCAACTCAACATAAGTAAGAGAATACAAAGTACATTTGGCAGTCAATCATCCATATCATCTCAAAACACTTTCACCCTCTCCAAGGTCAGTCAATTCAAGAACAATGAAGAATACTAATGCAACACACAGAAATCAATATACGGCTTTAATTCAGCTACATTAACCATACATGTACCTGTATTACACTCTAAACAAGTTAGCAACTATCAACATATATGGTGTGACCTCACAACAAAGAAATCCCCTTCATCTCATATCAGTAATTCTATACGTCACCATGGGGACAGTCAAACACTTACTCTCAGAAGGAAGTTCCAACTAATATATGCCAAGTACCATAGGCTTACCCTTAATTTCATTACCCAAATCTTCTGATAGCTCAACTAGGATCACTATAGGTCTTCTCTTAGGCTTGTGATGTAGGTTAGGGGATGGTATAGTACTCAATGGTATTTAAAGTGACTAAGCCTCCTTGATACTACACTAGCTTTTTAGGGTTTCACTCATTAGCATTTTCCGCTCCTCTCTTTTATTGATCACACTTATTTAGGCTGGGTGTGGTCTTTTCCACAATCACTTATTCTTTTTCACAATTTTTCTTTTTCTTGCTTTTTTTCTCCGCACCCAACTTTTTTTATTCTCTTCTTTTATGCTTTCTTTCTTCATACTAATTCTGGATCACACACCCCTATGATAGCCACCCTCAACTTAGGCTATTTGCCTAAGTCAAGGTGCACAGTGTCCAAGGAGGACCAGGGCCAAAATAGGTTCATTGTGATCTAAATGAGAAGGTGACAGGTGTCATAAAAAAAGGCTAATTAGGCTCAAAACAGGGATCAAGTGATATTATCCACATAGGGAAGGTCATTTAGAATAAAGTGAGCTCATATCAAAATGGCCTATAATCTTTTCCTAACCTATATCCTTCAACCTAGGAAAGACTAATCGGGCAAGTTCTAGCTTCAGCATACAGAAAAAACTAAGTAACATCTCACACACACTTGGAACAAAGGTATATCACAATCTACTACTCATTTAGTTTATGCAGCTGTTTAGCAATGATCCTTGTGTTACTATAATTAATGCCATACAAAGGTGCACACTGGTCACACTTAAATATAAATAACTCAGTTTAAGAAGTAGACCACTTGAAGAGGTGTACAAAAATCACAAAACAAATCAACTGACTTAAGTACAAGTATTTCTCCTAGTTGGCTACAAAATTTTACAACAACAATTTACCCTACACCCTAAACTTAAAATCAAAGAAAATCAAAACTCAGGATTAGAGTATACCTGGAATAGCTCAATCCCGAGGGTCATGGGTTGCTGACCCTGTTGCCATATCCTTAGCTGTCCTATATCCACTAGGAGCCTTGCTCTGTTTGAGTGAAGATATTCTATAAGTCTCTGAAGGCCTACTAGTAGAGGCCCCTATGGATCTTGCTTGGATGGCTGCCTCCTATCTCTCATTGTCCACTAGGGACTCAATCCTTGCCTTCTTCAACTCCTTCTTTTTAGACTTTTTTCTTTCCCTCTTCTCTGTTTTTCTTTCTTCATCACTTTTGGGCCTCTCTCTCTTACCTTTGACTTTTTTCTTATTTTTTTCTTTTTCTTCACTGGCTCCTTTGTGAGATCAAGCATCAACTGTTGGATCTGCTGAGACCATAAAGTGGTATTTTTGTAGCTTCCCAACCACCATCTTTACTTTGTCTAGGTATGATCTAAATAATGCCATTAAAGTGGATCTTTAATTCATCAATTTGACCCGACCGAGCTGTGTAGGGCTCGAGTGCAGCCTTAACCCTCTTATCTACTACAGTCACTAATTTCTCTGAAAAGAGTTTAAGCTGAGCCTCGCACCACTTGGACTACTTTGCTACTCTTCTAAAATTCATAAGGTTGAAGGCAAATTCTGTTGTAGGCACCAAAGCTGAATGGTTTGTCTCAGTTCCAGACACTGGACCTGCTCGTGCTGAATATGTTGGTGGTGCAACCTCAAAATCCTGTACTTTAACATTAGGCACTGAGCTGGTACCTGTAACTGGTGGATCAGCTAGAATCTCTGCACCCCTATCAAGCATTAGCCTCGGCTGACTTTCCTTATTTCGAATAGGATTGTGGGTCTTATTGGAAAGGAATTCTTCTTCTAACCCTACAATCTTGTGCACATTGGCTTCCCTACACAACCTTATAATAAAAAAAGGGCAGGGATATTCTATATCGGACCTTGAGACCCAAATTTTTATCTCTTCGGCGATGATCTCTCCAAAGTTCAATTTATGGTTAGCTACAAAACTTGTGACTAGTATTGCTCTTTCATGCCCGAGTATATTATCGCCATCTGTGGGCATCAACCAGGTATGTAGAATACCCTGCCAAAATCTTGCCTCTGAATTTAGGAAGGTCATAAAGATTCTTTCACTTAAGTTGGTTAGCCATTCCGGTTCTCCATCATCTATGAGCATAGCTAACCAAGACCTTTGATTTTCCTGATACCTTAACCAGGCATAGAAATTAGGTAAAGTGGCCTAAGAAGTGAAGTTTGGTCCATGAAGGAACCTGTTGATTGTTGCTTCAGAAATATCCACTATTACACCCTGTACCGGGACTTTATCCAACAAAGGTTGGTCAGCTATTTTCTCCCCTTCTCTACACATGTTTTCCAAGTGAGCTTAGCAGTTTGCATAGAACTCCCTAACTAGTGTAGGGAAAAATGAATTTCCTTCTCTTGTCGTCCATCCTAAATTGTAATCATGAAATTTCTGCTTCACCTTGGGGTATCTGCTCAACCCTTTAATCGTGATTCTTTTCTCTTCAAAGATTGGCCTCTTAATAGCCCTTCTGTTAGTTCTGTGAATCCCATCAAAGAGAATTTTTTGAGCTTTGGGAATCTTCCACCTAGTACCATCTCAGACTTCAGGATTCTTACATTTAACCATAGTTCCCCTAATCAGAGATTCATCCTTATCTTGTGGCTCGGTAGAAGGGGACTCAGTTGATGGCCCCGCGGATTCAGGTTTCCTAGACTTATGCTCCTTGGAATTAGGATGATCTGAATCATGCTCTTTAGATTTAGCATGTTCAAAATCTTGTTGCTCAGAGTCCATCTGCTCAGAAGCTGAAGGTTCAGATATTGTTAGCTCAGTGTCACTCTCCTCACTCTCTTCCACTTCAAGTGGTGAAGGTGGTGAAGGATTTTTAATGATTTTCTTCTTCTTTTTCTGCCTGAGCAGAGGCTCTTCCTATTCATAATCAAACTCTTCGTTGAAGAGTCTCTGAGGTACACTTACTTGGTCACCTTTTTTGTAGATTTTGAGTTCTTTTATTTAGGTGCCATTTCACAACCTGGTGGGTACCTTTACTTTGATTACACGAGCAAGAGGAAGTAAATAAATATTCTTTATTTTGATTGCAAACCCACTCACATGAGGAAACTTTCTTTTATTTTGTTTGGAAACACTTTGAAAAAGGGAAGAAAATAAAATAAGTATGGAAAGAAAATAAAACTTTATGTAAAATAGAGGAAATAAGCGGGAAGGTGGAAAGACTGTGTCTTGGGCTGGGTCAAATCTTTTTCCCTGGGCCCAGACTTTCAGTTAATTTTGGGGTTTTTTGTATGATGAAATTTCTGATAAGCCATCACAAATGTGATATCTTATCAAAAATGTTGTCAGCCTTAACAGACCCTACCTCAGATCTGATGTCTCTGACAACAAGTCTGATGGCTTATCACAATTGTGACAGCCATCAAAAAATGTAGTCAGGAGCACTTGGCTGAAAACATTGATTCCTCCTTCTTTGCACTAGAACCTAACTACAAAAATAAATAATTTGCTAGAACATAAAAATTTTGGGTTGCCTCCTAATAGTGCTTGATCTAATGTCGCGGCACGACTTGGTTATCTTGACTACTCAGACTTTGCCAAGACAACCTGCTGATACCTCCTTTCCATCTTCATAGAATACGTCCACGATTGAGAAAAAACTCATCTCTTTTTGCTGTGTCATAGATGAGTGTATTTTGAATCATACTTCTTTATCATTTAGCCTGAACTTCAGCTCATTCAGCTTCATATCTACGATCACTCTCCTGGTTGCAAGGAATGGTCTGCCCAAGATGATGGGCACTTCAAAATCCACCTCACAGTCTAGGACTGCAAAATTAGCAGACAAAATAAATTTGGCCACCTTTACCAATACATAATGTAATATGCCCACTAGTCGCTTTACAGACCCCGTCTGCCATCACCAATCACATGTTTGTCGGGGTAGGATACTCCAAACCCATTTTTTTGTACACCACAAGTGGAATTAGGTTTATACTGGTTCTCAAATTGCATAGCACTTTTGTGAAATTCAGGGACCCAATAGTGAACGAGATGGTAAACACTCCTGAGTCTACCTTTTTCTGCACTAAAGACCTTATAGAGATAGTGCCATAATAAAGAAGATTTTCCTCCAGTTCATGGCTAACCTTTCATTTCTTCATGACAAGGTCTTTCATAAACTTCGCGTATCCTGGCATTTTTCTCAAGTGCCTCAACCAAAGCCATATTTATTGTCAATTTCTTGAGCATTTCCATGAATTTGCCAAATTTTGCATCATCAGTTTTTTTCTTCAACCGCCGAGGAAAGGGATGTGGTGGTCTTGGGATAGTTTTCAACACTACCTCCTTTTTCTTTTCTTTCTCTTTTTCCAGAGCATCATTAGAATTATCCAGCTTCTCAGACTCTACTGGACCTCCTTCTTCCAATTCATCATCAATTACCTCATCAACTACATGTTTGCCCACAGAAGGGCCAGGTAATATCTTACAACTTTAAGTGGTAATAAACATACATGAGCCATCATTCTACAGATTTTGAGCTGTATCACATAGTAATATTCCACTCTTTCTCTAGTTAAATGCTACAGAGAGTTGGCTTATCTGCTGCTCCAACTATTTGATTACAGTGGAGTGCGAGTTTACCAACTGACTAATAGATAATGGATCAGTCTTTATAGTAGTCACACCAGAGTTGGTAGCTTCAACTCTCTTCAACAACTTAGCCATCATGTCCTCCATGGACATCTTTTCAGAACTTGTTGTAGCAACCTCATGATTTCCAGGAGGGACATAGAGCCCGCTCTAATTATTTTTGTTCCTCCAATGTCCCTGCTCCATATCTTTATAACCATTCTTATCATAATAATTCAAACCTTGATTCCCTTGGCCATTTCCTATAAAACCCCCTGATTATTAACATAGTTTGCCTATTCTTCTACATCAGCATCAACACTATCCTGAGATCCCACAGCTTTCACCTTCTCAGTCTTGCCTGATAGCAAATACTTGGTTAGCAAGTCCATCTGCATTTTAAGGTGATCCATGTCTTGGTCAGGCTCCTCATCTCTTCTGTGTTGTTTCGTAGTAATACTCCCAGACATAGTGGGGCTAGCTACTATAGAGTCTCTAGTATCCCATGCCCTACTCTGTTTGGTCATTCTTTCTAGCATGTCTGAAGCCTCTGCGAATGTAATATCAACAAATGAACCACCGATAGTATTATCTATAATTGTCTTTGTCACAGAGCTAAGAGCCCTGCATAAAGTCTCCATCAAGTGTATGTCTGTCATATTGTGGTTCAGACACTATGTCAGCTTCTTCTTGAATCTTTCTTAGGTTTCATGCAAGGCTTTGGTTAGGAGCTATCTAAAGTTTTTGATCTCATCCCTCAACTGTACCCTCCTAGAAGGAAGAAAGAACCTTTATAGAAAATCTCCTTTCAACTGCTTCCATTTGGTTATAGATCGGGTGTTAGCTCATTTAGCCACAAAGTTGCCTCTCCAAACAAAGACAACGAAAACAATCTCAACCGGATAGCATTCTGGCCCACTCCTAGGTTATCAAAAGATTTATAGATGGTGAAAAAATTCACCAGATGCAAGTTCGGGTCATCCTCAGGGGCCACCAAACAACCCCTTCAGATTGAGGAGTTGAATCATAGTACTCAAAATGTTGAATTTAGCCCCAGATGCCAACGGTGGAGGAATGATTAAACACGTTGCACCTACTCTGACCATTCCATAATAATCATTATTAAGGTCATGCTGGACCAGCTGGTACTCTTGCCTTTCTCAGAATAGATGGTTCCTGTTAACATTACACCGTACTGGTGCAGCTACTTACTTTGCGTGCCTTAGGTTACCAGGATTTAGCAATTCCGCATCTCTCAAATTTTCATCCTCAGGATTCTGATGTCATGCTTGTTAACCGACACTTTGCACATTCACCTAAGCTCTAGCTAAGGCTGCCAATCTATCAGCCTCTTACTGTTCTGCCATTATTCCAATTCGTTGCGGTTCCAAATTCAGTGGTAATAATGGTTCTCCGGAACTTCTGGTGCTTGGCATACACTACAAAGATCCTGCAATAAACAAAAACAACAAATAAATGTAAAACTAGGAAACTTGACTAACAGTCAATTAGCGCACCCAACTTTAATTTACAACCATATTCCCCCGCAGTAACGCCATTTTTGATAACGCTCAAACTACACCTCTCTAATGAGAATGTAAGCGATCGTTGTCAATATAAAACCCCACTAGGTTGGGTCAAATCCCATAGGAAATATGGTGTGAACTTAAGTCGTTTGCAATTTAATCAATTGATAGATGGATGTTTCCTAAAATGGGGGTTTTAAGTTTAGCAAGTAATTGTTTGTCACTTTAGTTATAGTGTTAATAATCAAGTGTTTATGGAAAAAACTAAAATTATGTTCACTAGGGGTTTTGGTACTTGACAAATGCTAATGGTGGTTCAAGATTCTCACAGTAGATAGGACAATAAGTTATCTTTATAGAAGTTATGTCTAAATGTCTCTCGACCTACTTAAGCATTTAATTTCCTAATCCTCTCGGACTTAGGGAATTTATATTCACGACCAGATTTTACCTCAGGTTAATCAACCTTGTTACGGCGTCAATTATTAAATGGAAGTTTTTAGTGCTTCCAAGTCCCTGTTAATAACTCACTTCCCACTATATTTGATTTCTTTCTCAAGCAAATCAAAGCAGGTATTATCTATCATTTGTAACCAATAGACTATAATCAAAACCTCAGAATTATCAAGGAGTCCTACCACCTTTTTATTCTTGAACACTCAGCACCTTATCAAGACTTAACCCTAGATCCCATAATTCAGGTTAAAGAAATTTAGCCATTGATGATGTAATAATCGAAACAACTAGTTATATTCATGATTTAAAAGATAAACTTATCCTGAGATGAATAGAAACTAGAGATTCTCAGATTAGATCACAATAGTTATCCCAAAATAATGATGATAATATCTTTAAAGTAATTGTTTGTTCAAGTCAATAAACTAGAGAGAGAAAATATCAAAATACGTATCTCTAAAAGATGTTTAAAACTCTCAAGAAAACCCTAAAAAAGACTTTAAATAGTTCAGCCAAAATAAGAAAACAAAATCATAGAGTTAATAATCCCTCGAATTAGGTGATGACATTCGTGACAACCTATCAGGAGGCTAACGACTTATCACAAATGTTGTAAGCTCCTCTTTGCTTTTGATACTTGCTTCTTTCGGCTGATGAAAAACTGTGATGTCCTATCAAATTCTTGATGACTTATCACAAATGTTGTCAAGTCTCTACCTTAGCTCTCATGTTTTGCCTTAGGATGGCGGAAATTTTAATGACTCAGGTGCATTCTCTGTCTGAGACTGACGATGAAGCTAATAACTTATCACAGGGCTGACGACTTATCAGAAATTTCATCACCCATACTTCTCTTCGAATTACTTCAGATTTCAACACTTATGTTTCCATCCTTGTTGGTTCTCTTGCATCATAGCTTATACTAAAAAATAAAATATAAAACAATCAAAAATGACAAAAGTTGCTTAAAAATTTGCAATTATTCTTAGTTAAAAGCCTCAAATGTGTTAGCATTAGCTCATACATCCTTTCACAAACATGAGAGGCTAATATGATTTGCTAGGGTTGTGGGAACCCTAGCAGATTAGCAATATAGAGGAAGTGTGAGCCTCAATTATTCTAGTGTTTCTAGATGTATCATAATTTTTCTTCACAATTATTGGCCTCAAGTAACTAAAGTATCTTGAGATTGCCCGTATTCGCATCCATTCGATAACCATGAAAATTGAAATTGGGAAAAGAAGATTAAGATAATGATACAATAACCAAGTATAACTGAGGTTGTATCGAGGGGAAATAAGGTGACACCATAAGACGATAACCAAGTCAAAAGTGAGAAATTTATCTTCTAAGCAGTAGATAATACCTATCTTTTAGGATTTGCATACAGAACAATAGAATAATTGGGTTGATCATGGGAAATTTATGCAGTTGATAAGCCAGTGATAACACAGACCTAGAGCTCATCTCATATTGATTTCAACTCAAAAGCACTCAAGAATTGGTTCTATTTGTGATTGATATCAAAACTCCCTCCTTTACTTTCATGTACTACTCGTGGATTACATCAAGGAAAGCAACTATTCATGTTTTCCCCATAGGATCGACCCCAACCTTGTTGGGTTACTATATTTACAATCGATCACATTATACTTCTAATTGAGGTTTAATTTTGGGCGACGCCAGTCCTCTGGATGCAAAGAGGACCTACCCCAAGCTAATAAAAGAAGATCTAATGATAGGTCTGATCGTGGTCTTTAATCTGTATGCTGGAATCTAGATCATAAAATAATATAGAGCAAAAAAAGTGTCAAAACTTTGAATGTATTGGTACATAAAAGAAGAAAGAAACTGAAAATGACATAACCTTAAAATTTAAAACATAACATATGACATATCTATGGATATGTAAAACAAAAGACTTACCAATTCTTCCTTTGCTATTTTTTTGGGACTAAAGTGGCGTGATAAATAAATGAAAGAAAACATATAGAAACTTAAATAGTGAGCATCATGAAATGATCTCAAAAATAATGAATTATGTTGAAGAAAACTTCTTCCATACAATCATCATAACTGATAAGTAGCTTAAACAACATCAGGCTTTTCTAAATTGGGGGAATCTCACTTAACCGATATAAATCATGTGAGAAACATGGAGTCCAATATCTTTCCCATATTGAGAAGAGACGTCCTACACCTTGCCGGGGTGTAAGATAAAACATAACTTATGGATAAATTCTCTTAGCCCGAAAACAAACCTACGATGGCATGTAGTTTTGGGTCATGTGACCTCTGACTCATACTCAAATCGGTGCTAAATAATCCTTCCAAAACATAATATTTGTTCATATTATAAGCCTTAAAATACTTTCTAGAAATCATATTAATCACTACATAACAATACCAAGAAAATTATCTTTCTCTACAATCCTTGTTTCTAAATCATTATAACTTGCCTTCTCTTTTCAAGATACATTAATTTCTCTTTACTTTATTTTAGTCAAGATATGTTATTATATAGGAATTTTTATAAATATTTTATAAATTTATTACCTTTTAAAGTACTTAACAATAAAACTATAATTAAATCATTTGGAATATGAATGAAAATTTTTCAATACAAACTCCCAAGTCATAAACTTTAAGTGAAACTAACCTTCGGATATAGAAATAGACTGTATGTTCAAGAACCACTTTAATTTGAAAAATAATTCGCAATACTTTAAATATATATAAGAAAATTACGACAGAACTCAAGAACAACACTTAGAATATTCAAATCTTCAAAATCCTAACATAAAATCATGACTTAAAATGGGATTATGACTAAATTGTTGGGATGAACAGGTTTTACAATGAAAGGTATTGCTATTACATACATTAAATATGAACGATGGGAAAGAATCCTTTAGATTTCGAACCCTAGCTTGATTTATCTTGCAACTTGTAGGTTGGAAGCTTGAAAGAATGGGATAGGGTTTTTGATTTTAAAGTGTGGGGGCTTTCTGATGTTTAAGGAGTTTCTAATGTAGGAGGAATGATTTCTAAAATAGACTAGACCATTGTACCCCTAATAAAACTTCAAGACTTGATTTTTTTATGAAGTGTACACATGAAAAAAATTTTGGGGCGTTACGGATGTTTAATGTATATCATGAATTGTACATAGACAAACATAGCATGTACTATTAGTAAATTTAGTCATTACACAAGTAATCCTATAAAACTCACTGGATGGAAATGAAAAAAGTTTTAGGGTATCTTAAATCCATTCAAGACTATGTTTTGCATTACAATAAATATCTAGCGGTCATTGAAGGATATAGTGATGCAAATTATATCATTGGATTGAATGAAGTAAAATTCATGAGTGGATATGTATTTACTTTAGGTGAAGGTCCAGTCTCTTAGAAATCATCCAAGACATGTATTGAGCGCGCTATAATAGAATTTTAATTTATTACATCAGATAAAACCGATAAAGGAGTTGAATGGCTCCGAAATTTCTTGGAAGATATTTCTTATTGAATCAAACCATTAGCACTAGTATGTATACACTGTGATAGCCAAATGACAATAAGTAGGTCTTAGAGCATGATGTACAATGGTAAATCTCATCATATAAGATGAAGACATAATATCATTAGAGAATTTCTCTCTAGTAGAATTATCACTGTTAACTATGTTAAGTCAAAGAATAATATGTCAGATCCACTTACAAAATGCCTAACTAGAGAGGTAGTTGAGAGAACATCAAAGGGAATAGGTTTATGTCTTAGGAGAAATAAGCATGATAGTAACTCTACCTAATAGACTAGAGATCCCAAGAGCTAGGTTCAAGTAGATCAAATAATATTGTGACTGATGATTCAACATTGTCAATATATTCAACCCATTCTCATTATGTACACAATGTTCAGGAAATAGGGATAAGGTCTATGGTTTGAAGCTTTGTAACGGTTTTATATATTTGGCAGATTTGCCAAATTGTTTGATCTCTAGGATTAAACATTTCAAAATCATCTATGTGAGGGTGAAGTGGAAGCAGCTTCAAGGAGAATGTTAGTAAAGGCCTATTCTCTATGCTCTCATGAAACAAGGACGTGTTCATGGATAAAATAAATAAAACTATAAATAGTAAAAGGTTTGTTATGTGACATGTGTTTTCTAGGCTAACATTAAAGTTCAACATATCAAAGATATCAAATCTACCAATTGATCAAGTGTATCAGATGCATATACACTACGGAAAGTTCAAAGAAAAATCCACATATCCAGATGCAATTAGTCTTTGATTGCTTATCACATACTTGTCCGTAAATTTTTTGATAATATAGTTATTCCGCATTCATGTGGGGAATTTTTGAGTTCTAAGTTAAATTTGTGAAAAAAAAAATAGAGGGAACAATTTGGAGGAAAAGTAAAACGTCACTTGAAGAAGTGAAGTTCACCCATATTGGT
Organism: Capsicum baccatum var. pendulum; assembly: GCA_030864225.1. Classification (NCBI taxonomy): domain Eukaryota; kingdom Viridiplantae; phylum Streptophyta; class Magnoliopsida; order Solanales; family Solanaceae; genus Capsicum; species Capsicum baccatum. The sequence goes on along the minus strand of CM061558.1, from coordinate 206,195,137 downwards.
GGGAGAAAGAACTTTATTATGTATTTTATTAATAAACACTCCTTTATGTGGAAAGTGAAGTAAGAACAAAGAAATGCCTTGCACTGTCAATATCGCTCACTAATGTAACACCCTGGTTTGCTAAACTGAAATGCTACACGGTGCTCATGACCACGAAGGACCACAAGCTAACCCATGACTGATATGTGTACCTGCATACTGCATAAAATACTAAATAATGCAGAAAAATGAACTAAAAGGCCATAAGGTTCACATAATTGAAGTAAAACATAACATCTAAATGGGGTATGAAATACCAATAAAAACAACTAAAAATATTGAAGTCTGAAACATAATAGTCTAGAAAGCCTCTAATGGACTGAACTGTCTGAGTAAGGAGTTGATGGACATATCCCCAACTAACTCCCACTAATAAACTAGTTAATGAGCTAATAGGGAATAATCAGGTCCTCAAATGATGAGGGTTCACTTCTAACTCTGACTGCTGAAATTGGAATCTACTGCTGATCAGGAGCTCGTGTATCTGAACCTATGGTATAAGACACCATAGCACAAATCTTGCAGTACTTTGAATGTACTGGTATGCATGTGAGGTAGGCTGAATACATGGGATTCATATGCATGAACAATAATAATAACTGACTGACTATCATGAGCGTGAGAATACATGCATGGGACATAAAAACTGACACTAATACTGTGATAACATGATTACTGAATCTGAATATAACTGATAACATGAGTGACTGTATCTGACAGTTTTGAATTTGATGGAGCTATCTGAGTTCTGTACTGTGTCTGAGTTGACTGTATCTTACAGACCTGAATTCTGAAGAACTATCTGAGTTCTTTTACTGAGACTATGGGAGGTAGTAATCTAACCTACATGCCCCAAATGATACATAATAGATGAATTGGGGTCCAATTTATGCCCTGATTGGAACGGTGTCAATACAGCGCCATTGTAAGGACAACATGTGAGTGACCCTAATATGATAGGTAACTCTAGTAAGATTAGTGGGAACCCTTATATAGAAGGCTAAGCCACCTCATCTACCCTCATATAGTAGGCTATGATGTCGCAACCTATGCTGGCTATATAGTTCTGGAATACAAGGATTTCTTCTAACCATACCCTCACATAACAGGTAAGTTCCCATCCTTGGGTTCATTCGGTGCTAATTTCTACTCTTATCTGAATAGACACTGATCATAATTTATGAAATTGAACATGGACTGAGTTACTGAATTTCGTTGACTGATAGAATATTACTTATATCTGAAAATTGACTAAGTTCATGAGATCATGGATATTTCCTGAGTCATAAGACTGTCTGAAGTCTAAGGATCATGGCTTGACTGAGAGTATCATGAAATCATGACATGGTTCTAAGCACACAACTTATATTTTGGGTAAAAGTACCCTCAGGACTCGATGGAAGGAAACTGACCAAGCATAACTTACTTGATCATATAACTAACATCATAATCCATAATACATTTATAGAAGCATTCCATCAAAACATGTGATAGGCATAACTTTTACATACATGGGGATTTCATGATATCATACTAGTTGGGCATTGTTCCTTCATCTGGGCCTTTAATCAACCACATGGTAGGCATAGAACATGTAGACAACATTATACAATAATTAATTATCATGATTTATCTATAATTTCATCATCTAGGGTTTATTCATAGGTTTACTTGAATATATATCTATACAAATCAATTCCATATAAAATTGATCACCCAACATGGATTTGAATTCAATTGATCACTCTCAACATAAAAAAAACAAACCCAACATGAAATTCACAAAGAAATCCATAAACTTAAACTTAGAAAAGAGATTCTTGGGCTTCATGGACAAAAGGAGTCCATAAATGAACACTATGCATACCTTGATTCATGATTTCATGAAGATTGATGGTTGAACCTTCTTGACTTTGAATCCCTAATATAAACCCTAACTTGTTCTTGAGAGAACTTGAGAGAAAAATAGTATATTTTGGGTGAAAAATGACTAAATCACGTGATATTGGGTTTAAATAGGGGTAGAAAATTGATCCTTTTAATCCTGGACGCGTCATTTAATTTCAGTAAAATTTTCCCAAACTGGGACACTGACACGACGCGGCATTATCACGTTGTATCACTGGAAATTGACAATTAAGAAATTGAGGGATGGCACGACGTGGAGCCATCGCATTGCCCCTTCCTTCCTGACCTGAAGTTTTGGTGTGATGCGGGGGAAATCGTGTTAAGACACTGGAAAAAGGACAATTCTGAATTTGAGTGTTGGTGCGATGCACCATAATCGTGGACACCTATTGGAAATTTCCAAATGTCATTTCCTCTTGTGGCGCGGCACGCCATTGACTAATATGGCATTGTTTTATGATGAGAACTTAAAATAATCGTAACTTCTGACTTAGTTATTGAATTTGGGCGGATCTTATATCTATGGAAAGCTTATTGAATTTCTCAGATGACAAAAAGTGAAAATCTTGAAGATTCCTCATGGAATAACCATCATTTTATTTAGAAGCTAATACTAGACATTTTTTAGAGGAAATTAGTTAGGAAAAAGGATGAGGTATTACAATATCTCCCCCTTGAGAACATTCGTCCTCAAATGAGACAGACTGAGAGGGAAGAAAAGACAACTGACGTACATACTAAATATTAATAGATGGAACATGATCTTATAACTGACATGACCAAAAAGTTGAACATATAATACTGAACATGCATATCTTATGCATGTGTAACTGATTCATGAATAAATGATAGAGTATGCAATGGTACTTGATACCAAGTTTATAATGGGAACATGAGTATGAAACTGCATACTAACTTTGTGATGAACACTGAACATGAAACTGAGTAAGCTTAAGGAGAATTGTTACCTTGAGCTTGATCTGTGTTGGCAAAGAAGAGGTGAGCATACTTAGTACACATGTCTTCCTCTGCTTCCCAAGTAGCTCTCTCGACGGACAGATTTCTCCAAAGAACCTTAACTTGAGGGACTTCTTTGTTCCTCAATCTACGTGTCTGATATTCTAAGATTTCAACTAGAATCTCTTCATATGAGAGATTGTTCTAAACATCAATGTTCTAAATAAGTACTACAACTGATGGGTTACCTATGCACTTTTTGAGCAAAGAGACATGAAAGAATGGATGAACTGAGGCTAGATCTGAAGGCAATTCAAGCTCATAAGCTACCTTACCGAATTGACTGAGAATCTTGAAGGGACCAACGTATCGAGGACTGAGTTTTCCTTTCTTGCCAAACCGCTTTACTCCATTCATGGGAGATATCTTTAGATAGACATAGTCATTTCTTTTGATTCAATCTGGACATAGGGGATGCAATAGAAGAAAATCCCTTAAAAAATCATCTGTAATAACCAGCCAAACCTAAGAAACTCCTAATATCTAATGGAGAGATAGTTCTGGTCCAGTTTCTTAATGCTTCAGTCTTTTGAGGATCAACTCTAATGCCATCACCGGAAATGATGTGACTAAGGAATGCTACTGACCTTAGCAAAAATTCGCACTTACTGAATTTGGCAAATAGCTGATGATCTCTGAGAGTCTGAAGTACTGTCCTGAGATGGTCTGCATGATCACACTCATTGACGGAATAGACTAGAATATCATCTATGAAGACTATGAAAAATATTTCCAAGTACTGCTTGAACACACGGTTCATCAATTCCATGAAAGTTTCTGGGGCGTTGGTATTCCAAATGACATTACTAGAAATTCTAAGTAACCATAGTGAGTTCGGAAAGCTATTTTTGGAATGTCACATTCCCTAACTCTGAGCTGATGATAGCTAGATCTGAGATCTATCTTAGAGAAATACCTGGCACCCTGAAGTTTGTCAAACAAGTCATCGATACTGGGAAGAGAATACTTGTTCTTGACTGTGACCTTATTGAGTTGGTGGTAGTCTATACATATTCTGAGAAATCATCTTTCTTGCGCATGACTAATACTGGAGCACCCTACGGGGAAATGCTGGGCCTGATGAATCCCTTATCTAAGAGATCCTTTAATTGTTCTTTCAGTTCTCTAAGTTCTATTAGTGCTATTCTGTCTGGCGGAATAGAGAAAGGTTGAGTATTTGGAAGAAGATCAATACTGAAGTATATTTCCCTTTCAGGAGGAATTCCTGGAAGATCTTCGGGAAAGACATCTGAATATTCATTCACTACTGGGACTAATTCTAGGCTGGGAGTTTCAGAACTAGTGTCCTTAACTTAAATAATATTATAGACACATCCTTTAGATATTATTTTCTTTGCCCGAAGGTAGAAAATAAGTTGACCCTTGAAAGCGAATACACTACCCTTCCACTCAAGGATGGGTTTATTTAGGAACTAAAATTGGACTATTCTATTTCTGCAGTCGGGCATAGTAGAAATAAAAACAATACATGCTGAGAATGACATCAAAATCAGTCATCTTTAATTCAACTAAGTCTGCTGAAGTGACTTTCCAAAATATCATAACTGGGTAGCTCTTGTATACCCGTCGGGCTATGATGTTTTTACCCATTGGGGTAGAGACTGAAAAGGGCTCTGCTAGGATTTTAGGGCTGATTCTAAAATCACCTACTATAAAGGGAGTAACAAAAGACAAAGAAGCTCATGGATCTATCAAAGCGTAAACATACACATGAAAGATCTGTAACGTACCAGTAACTACATTAGGAGAATTTTCCTAATCTTGTTGAGACTGAAGAGAATAGAGATGATTTAGGCGTTGCCCACTAGTAACACTGGAGGTGGCACCCTACTGATTTGGGTGATTAGACTGAGCTGAATGGTTTCCTCCTTCTGATTTAGGCTGACTAAAATTAAAGCTACCTGTCCTAGCTTTCTTATTCTGCTTCTCCCTCATCTTAATATTTTGCTCCTCAATCTGCTGAGCATGGGTCATAAGCCTGCCAAAGTTATGTCACTATTCAGCATAGCAGAACTGCACTCATTAACCACTATATGATTTACCCCTGAAACAAACTTACTCTTCCTTGCCCTGCTATCTGCAACCATGTGAGGGGCATATCTGGCTAATTGAGTAAATTTAAGAGAATACTCTTTCACTATCATATTACCCTTCCTGAGGTTGATTAATTCTAACACCTTAGCTTTCCTAAGCTTTAGGAGAAAGAATCTATCAAGGAAACAAGATGCAAATGTCTCCCACTTAACTGGTCCTGCATCATCTGCCCCGCCTGACTTTCACTGCTTGAACCAAGTGTGAGCAATATCCTGCAATTGACATGTAGCTAGCTCATCACTCTCAACAGTAGTCACCCCTATGATGTTTGTCACCTTCTGCACCTAATTTAGGAATTCCTGAGGGTCCTCATCTATTTTAAATTCGAGAAAGGATGGAAGATTCATTCGGGTGAAATCCTAAATCTATAGCTGAATTGGCCACTAGGTTGGTGGAAACGATAGTTGGTCGCTCATTATGGGCAGCTATTGACTAAGAAAGAGTGGTAAATACGGTCCTGAACTCCGCAAGAGAAACATGATCGTCCAAAAGTTTTTCGGGTGAGAGGATGACTGATTTCTTCTCTTAGAAGGCATATTCTAAAATAAGGAGAAGAAGCGGATTAAACTGAGAGATTGATTTGTGATTATGCTCACTGGCATGAAATGAATACTAAAAGAAGGGAAACTGTACCTAAACATCTCATATCCTCTTGAACATAAATATGGCGCGCAACACACCCATGTACAAGACTCTACGAAATGTGGCTTTCAAACTTCCAAGAACTCTATTGAACCTTAGGCTCTGATACAAGGTTTATAACACCTCGATTTGCTAAACTTGAATGCTACACGGTGCTCATGACCCCGAATGACCACAAGCTAACCTATGACCTATATTTGTACCTATATACTACATACAATATTGAATAATGCGGAAACATAAACTGAAAGGCCATAAAGTTCACATAACTGAAGTAAAACATAACATTTAAATGGGGTATGAAATACAAAAAAAACAAAACTGAAAATACAGAAGTCTGAAACATGATAGTCTAGAAAGCCTCTAACGGACTGAGCTCGTATCTCTGAACCTATGGTATAAGACACCATAGCACAAATGCGGTAGTACTTTGAATGTACTGGTATACATGTGAGGTAGGCTAAATGCATGGGATTTATATGCATGAACAATAATAATAACTGACTAACTATCATGAGCGTGAGAATATATGCATAGGACATAACAACTGACACTAATACTGTGATAACATAACTAATGAATCTGAATATAACTGATAACATAAGTGACTGTAGTTGACAGTCCTGAATCTGATGGAACTATCTGAGTTTCGTACTTTGTCTGAGTTAACTGTATTTGACAGCCCTAAATTTAAAAGAACTATTTAAGTTCTTTTACTGAGACTGATACTGAGACTGTGGTAGGTAGTCATCTAACTGATATGCCCCAAATGATGCATTATAGCCGAATTAGGGTCTAATCTATGCCCTGATTAGAAGGATTCGGTTGAAGAAAACTGACTAAGCATAAATTACTTGAACATATAACTAACATCATAATCCATAATACATTTGTGGAAGCATTCCATAAAAACATGTGATAGGCCTAACTTGTACATACATGGGGATTTCTTGATATCATACTAGTTGGGCATTGTTCCTTCATCTAGGCATTTAATGAAACACATGGTAGGCATAGCACATGTAGACAAAATTATACAACAATTAATCATCATGATTCATCTCTAATTTCATCATCTAGAGTTTATTCATAGGTTCACATGAATATATATCTATACAAATCAATTCCATATAAAATTGATCACCCAACATGGATTTGACTTCAACTGATCATTCTCAATATAAATAAAACAAACCCAACATGAAATTCATAAATAAATCCATAAACTTAAACTTAGAAAAGAGATTCTTGGGCTTCATGGATGAAAAGAGTCCATGAATAAACACTATGCATACCTTGGTTCGTGATTTCGTGAAGATTGACGGTGAAACCTTCTTGAATTTGAATCCCCAATAGAAACCCTTGCTTGTCCTTGAGAGAAAATTAAGAGAAAAATAGTATATTTTAGTTGAATAATGACTAAATCATGTATTATCGGGTTTAAATAGGAGTAGAAAATTGACCTTTTTAACTTTGCATGCATCATTTAATTTAAGTAAAATTTTCCTGAATTGGGCCCCTGGCGCAATGCGGAGTTATCGTGTCATGTCACTGGAAATTAACAATTGAGAAATTGAGGGATGGCATGATGTGGATCCATCGTGCTGCCTCTTCTTTCGTGACCTGGAACTTTGGCGCGACGCGGGGGAAATAGCACTGATACACTGAAAAAAGGACAATTCTAAATTTGAGTACTTGCGCGATACGCCATAATCACGGATAGCTACTGGAAATTACCAAATGTCATTTCCTCTTGTGGAGCAGCGTTCCACTGACTAATATGGCGTTATTTTATGACGGAAACTTAAAATAATTGTAACTTCCGACTCGGTTATCGGATTTGGGCGAATCTTATATCGATGGAAAGCTTATTGAATTTTCCACATGACAAAAAGTGAAAACCTTCAAGATTCCTCATGGAATAACCATAATTCAATTTATAAGCTAATACTAGAAATTCTTGAGATAAAATTAGCTAGGAAAAAGTACGGGGTATTACAAATCAACTCTATTTCGACTTTAGATTCAAATTCAGATTTAGATTTGGATTTGGATTTTTCAAATGATCAACTGCGAGATAATTTTTTTGGACAAAATTTATTTGCAACAAGTGAAAGCTTAATCCAAAAATAGAATGAAAATGTTTTTCTCCATGTACGAACGTATTTCGGATACCATGCAAGCGCATACACAATGCGCTTCGAAGGGACGTATCCCTTTAAAGTAAAAGGCACACTATTTTGAGCAGAAAAGTGACCTACACGTGCACCTAGTGACCTGATGGTGTAGGTGCTACATAGACATCACCGAAATATGCAAATTGTCACCTCCATCTATAGGTCAGGTGCAGTTTCAGTACAAATCAGGTGCAAGTGACGTGACTATTAAGAAATAGTGCCTCTTTTCATAAGCCATTGCTTCTTTTTTGAAGGGACACTTAATGTATATTAATTACCTTAACTTCTCCTCAGGTATCGACATGAATTTTAGAGCTAAAAACATTCTTCTTCATCTTAAAGACTCTCTTGTGATCATCAAATCATTGAGTGTGTTCGAATTTTCTGAAAATTTGAGGTACCGCCATTTTCAGAAATAAAACCATTTTATCATAGGAGAAAAGATTCCACAACCTTGGGTACTTGACAGAAATAAATTCCTTAAGGACACACCCTGAACTCGATGGACATGATTTTAATATTTTCGTTTCAGCTTTATTTCTAAAAAGTTGATAAACACTTCATTTTATTGTTCATTTGAACTTGTGTTTGAAGATGTTGAACTTCATTATAGTTCTTCAAAGATATTCTTGAACTTATTGTTGATGTTTGTATTGAAACATACATATTATGTACTCGAAGTACAACACACTTTACCCTCCAAGACCCCACTTTCTGGGAATATACTTTATATGTTGTTATTGTTGAAGAATTCTACAATATACCTTTATTATTTATATTTTTTTTTAAAATATATTAGTTTATTTTCATGCTTAGGAACTCTTTACCACACTTAAACTTTACCATATTATTTTACATGCAAATTAAAATTTATGGATAACTTATTTAATTTGTTGATATTATTTTCCATAGAAAACAACTAATCTTTGTAAGTAATTATATATAAAAACCCGAATGACCATTTAAGAAAATAACTCTAGAAAAAAAGTACAAATACTTAAGTATGAGAATTTCTTCTTAATAAATTAATGTAATTTGGTTTAAAAAATAAGATTATAATTTTGGTTAAATGAGTTTGATCAGTTAATATGTTTATTATTTAAAAATATGATTGTTTACTGATATGACATGTTAATATGAAGAGGAGGAAACTGTTGAGATATTTAGTGATTTTGAGAAAAAATATTGATAGTTAAGTGATATTATTGTTTTAGCAAAAACAAAAGTGATTTTTATAAGCGACTCTAAAAACATGGATAACAATCCAAGAAAATAACTTGGAGAAAAGATTGAAAGTTTAAGTAACGGTTAAAGATTTCTAAGCATGAAAATTTCTTTTTAATAAACTAATGTACTTTTTTAAGAAAATAATAAGAATATAATTTTGACTAAATAAGTTTGATGAGTTAAATAGGTCTATTATTAAAAAAATAATTTAATGAAATGGTATATGAATTAGAAGAGAAAGAGACGTATGAGATATTTATTTTTATTTTTTTTATTTAGAAAAATAGTGATAGTTGAGTCATATTATTATCTCTAAAAAAAAGTAATTTTTATAGAAAATTCAAAAAATATGAGTGACCATTCAGAAAAATAATTCTTGAAAAAATATATGTCAAGTTTTAGTACCGATAAAGTTTTTCTAAGTATAAAATAAAAAATTTTAATGAACTACTGCATTTTATAAAAAAAAAAAAAAGAGAAGAATATAGTTATATTTTTATTAAATGAGTTTGATGAATTAAATGATTTATTATATAAAGAAAAAATGAGATTTTAATGACATGACATGCCATCTAAGAGTGATAGTTGAGTGATATTGTGGTTGTTGGGTTTGAAATCGAAAGGGTGTCATGCGGAAGCCGTTAGTTGTAAACCATTATGATGACAATTCAGATGACAAATAAAAATATACTAAAAACATATTATTGAATATAGTTTAACCAATTGGCCTACATATTAAAAACTAATATTATTAAAAAACATGAAAACAATGGGGAAGTCTCCCTAAATAAGACTCTTTTAAGGATTACATTGTGGATGCTATTGTGTTATGGTATGAGAAGAGGTCTTCTATTTATAGATTTCCAAAACCTTTCCTCCAAAGAAGAGGTTAGTCAAAAATGGAAAATAATTATATTTTTTCTTTCAGAAAAAGTAAAAGTAATTACAGTAACTTTTATTTTCTTTCTAAGAAAAAGTAAAACTTAAATATAGTAAGAAAATCAGGGCAAAAACCCTAACAAATCTCCCCTTTTTGGCTTGATTTTCTTTAAAATATTCTTGATCTTCCTTCTTCTTGTGCATGATCTTCGTTCTTCATATATATTCTTCATATATCACTGTTGTTTGACATGTTTAAAAATGGACCTTTTGGGTTAAAAGTATATGAACCCTTTTCGGGTTAAAAATATTGGAGTCCTTTTGCAGGGTTAAAAGTGAGCTTTATTTTCAAACATGTGACAACAGGATTGTTGAAAATATGATTGAAAATTATCTCCACATGTATCTTTTGGACATATATCTTCATTATCATCAAACTGATTGCAACTTTATTCAACAATTGGACAATCGATTTATAGAACTGTGGCTCTGATACCACTTGTTAGGTTCAAAATCTAAAGGGCGTCATGCAGAAGCAATTAGTTGCAAACCATTATGGTGACAATTTAGATGACAAATAAAAATATACTAAAAACATATTATTGAATATAGTTTGGCCAATTGGCCTACATATTAAAAACTAATATTATTAAAAAATATGAAAACAATGGGAAAGTCTCCCTAAACAAGACTCTTTTAAGGAATACATTGTGGTTATGGTATGAGAAGGGGTCTTCTATTTATAGATGTCCAAAACCTTTCCTCCAACGAAGAGGTTAGTCAAATATGGAAAAGAATTATATTTTTTCTTTTAGGAAAAGTAAAAGTAATTATGGTAACTTTAATTTTCTTTTTAAGAAAAAGTAAAACATGAATATAGTAAGAAAATCAGGGCAAAAACCCTAATAATATTGTGGTCCTAAATGAAACATAAGTACTATTTGAAGGAAATTTTCATAACTTGAGTGACTATTTAGGGAATTCACTCTACTTTAAGTCCAAGTTACTTGGGGCAAATTTTTTTTATGTGAAGATATGGAGGTCTCGTGTGTTAGGTTTCTCTTCTACTTCTAAGAGATTTTGTTAGGATCGAATTTGAGTATTGTTATCTAGAAAATGTTGAAAATTTTAATTGTAGAAATAATGTTGTCATTTGTAATGTGCCCGCGTTCTCTAGAGATAGATTAGTCATGTAACTCTTATACATCTATCTATCTCTATCTATATCTCTCTTTATATATATTCGCCTCCCAATTTTAAAAGTAATTATTTCTTGAGTAGTTAGTAAAAGAACCTATTTGTTTCATAGTTTGTCTTACTTTGGTTTAGTTTTAGATCATTAACAATTCAAGTTTTGTATTACATAACTTGGAATAAACGTGCCATGCACGTTCCCATAAACTAATTTATTTATACATGAATAATGTAAAGGTCGACAAAGTGTAGGAGACGTATTTGACTACCATTTATTTTTATATTTTTTTGCATGTTTTTGTCATTTTTCTTATTTTCACTTGGGATTTTCATTAAATAATTGTCCCTTTGCTACAAGTTACATGCTATTAGTGTTATGATGAATACATTATTAATGTTATGATGAATATTGCACATTAATGAATCATTACGGTAGAAAGAAAAAGATTAATGATAGAATTTGACTGGCTTTTATGATTCATAATAAATAAGCAAAATAGAGTGATTAGGTAAATCATAAAATGTTATTTTGATGAAGAGAAATTTATCTAAAAATATTCATCAGGCAGAAGAAGGAAAATAGAGGAATGTTAGGATACTTTTGAAGCGGTGCTTTAATTGCTTCTTTAACAATTAGAAAAAAAATTTAGTAAGAACTGCAATTAATTATTATAATGAATTTAAAACCTGAAGGTTTTGGTTTGAAATTGCTGATTTCACAAAGAATTCTCAAATGGTATTCGCCGAGTTTGATTAGTTATTAAAGAACTGCTTTAAAATAGGTAATTGTATAGTTATTGACTTGTAAGTATTTGTAAAATTTAGTCCTATCAAATATTTTATTTTATAAATGAGAAAAAAAGACCCCAAAAAAATTCTAAATAGAATTCTCAGCTAAAGGGATATGCCACAGACTCCTTTTAAAGAAAATTTCACGAGTCATTGTACAAATTGAAAACAATAGTGAGTGGGTGGTTTGGACATTAAATTCAAGTGAGTGATGTTTTCAGATTGTATTTTTGGAGTTTCGAAATTTCTTTTTTATGCTCGATGAAAGAAAGAGCATATGATATAAAGAGAGGGACGTGAAAAGAACATTTAAATATGAGTTTAATGTTTAATGTTGTTAGTGTAATAAATATATTATCATATAAAGTGAATATCTACTTACCATAAATAGTGAATGTCTATTTTATCATATATAGTGAATATCTATTTATGGAAAAGTAAGAAACCCAAGGTTAGTTTTTCCCTATAAATAAAGGGGGTTTTCTTCATTGTAATTAACTCCATCAAGAATTCCCATGAGAAATAAATAAATCTCCTCTCTTTTCTCTCTATTATTCTTGTTCTAGTTTATACTTTATAACACGTTATCAGCACGAGACTCTAGCCAACAAGTTGAGATTATAAATGTAAAGGTAATTTTGAGATTATAAATGTAAAAGTAATTTCAAGGTTAGTAATTTCTTATGTTATTTGTCTTTTTCTACTAATGATATAATTATTGTTGGTTTTGAGAAAAAGATAATTGGCTTGAAATCACTTATACTTTAAATTTATTTCATGAAGAATAATGTTGTTAAAAGATATGATGATGAATTTAAATCTCATCTCATTAAGAGGGTAAGACATTGGGTTAAAAGTTCCAATGCATCATGATGATAACATGTTGGATTCAAATTTCATCGATTATGCCTAAGGAGCCTTTATTTGGATAAGACATTGAGATTGGATCTCAATGCACCATATTGATGATATTATGATGGTTAAGGCAAAATAAAGGGTGGTTGATGAAAAGTCATGAAACAAATCCCATTGATATGCTCTATTCCATGAAGTGAATATGATAGCAATATATGATGAATCTGAAAGTTGATAACTTGCCCTGTTCTTGAAAAAAATATAGTAGCAGTGCTTAATATGTCTGAAAGAAGACAAGTGATTAAATACACGAATATAAGCGTGAGAGAAAAATATGATAATGATCATCGAAAGTGATAATATTTTCACACGCATATTATGATCGTAAGAAATGTTAGAGCAAAATTCTCTACACCCTATGTATGTCTTGATTTACTCCTGAAGTAGCAATATCTTGAAGAGGTTCCAACCTATCATAATTTCATATGCTTAAGGTACAGTTATATTTCATTCTTAGGAAATGAGATTTTTTTATTGTTATAAATACAAATCTAGACCCTGGAGGTAAATGAAACTGTATATAAATTCGAACACAATCCACTTCTGAAAGAGGCAAAATAATTTAGAAGAGTTATTTTTGAAAGCTACTTCTGAAGTAGTAAAGCTGAAATCTATTCATGTCATAGTAAATTTGAAATTTGCTAAGGTAAAAAGGCACATATCATAATAAACTTAGAGTTTACTAGTATATAAGTTCATAAGTTAACATGAACGATTATGATATCTAAAAGATGAGCATATTGTGTATTGGAAATGTAATGAAGATTTGGAAGATTCTTCAGAATTATTCATGTTGTTTGTTCTCATGATAAGTTGGTTGGACCAACTAATGTTGGGATTGGATCCCTTAAATATGAAAAGTATAAAAGGTGAATAAGGTCTCGTTCACCTATCATGTGATATGTTGAAAAGATGCATCAATAAGATGTTCACATGTACATTCATTGTCAACCTACGTTTGATATTCACAAAGTCGTTTGCTCAATAAAACTGAGTTAAAAGCATAACTTTCAAATTGTGCAATCAAGACAATCTTGATGATGATGGTTTGGCATTGAATGCCTCCGATAAATAGCTAAACTATTATTAAGCAGAAAAAATCTTTATGTGTTCGTTTGAAATATGAAATATTATATACAATAGCACTTGTATGCATCAAACCAATAAATTATGATTAACTCCCTTCAAAGTTGGTTCTGAGTCAAGAACAGTACATTGTCCATCTAATAGTTTTGATGTACGGTATATGATTAATAACTATATCATGATGCACAAAAATGGAAATCTCGAAGAAGATAGAAGATGTATGTTAGTTTTCCTAACATCAGGGGGAGATTATAAGCAGTCATGAAATATGTTAGAAATTATCATATCTTCATTCAGAAGATAATTCAAGTCAGATGCCAAAAACATCTCATATTAAGCCGCAAATGCTCTTATTTTGTGTTCCTAAAGGAAAATGTCTATGAATGTGTGAAACGTGGTAGACCAATCGATTCTAAATGAAATAATCCTTGAAAAGGATAAGGTGCAAATTATCATATTAAGAAGGCAATGTGCTCTTGAAGAGCCTATGACATAATACTACATGAAACCTTATGAGAGATTTAGGTACCTGAAAATAATAAAGTGATGAGATCTCAAAATATTATGTCACACTGCGAACCGATACAAAATGAGAAACCGTCGACTACATCTTAGATACAATATTGATGGAATATTGTAAAAGATTACAAGGATCTGAATTCAATATTAATTTAAGCATGCTTATGTAGAAATATTTATCAAGTGACATGAAAGGATTCATCTTGGTAAGAATAAAACTTATTTGATTTGCAATTCAAACATTTGACGATATCATATGTTAAATGTTGAATATCGTCACTTGACAAAATTTATATGAAACTTTGTAAGGGTTCAAAATGTTTGAAGCATATAAAAGTTTCTGGTATACTTATTTATAATCCTTATATTGCATAAGTTTATAACTTGTAAATCATTGGAACTCTTGGAGAGTTTTCAAAACAATAGATTATTTACAAACATGAGAAATATACCAATTTGAATTGGTTACGAAGTACTATATCTTAGTGCAGTTGTAGTACTCATGTATCTTGCAAATACTACATGGTTTGATATAACTTTTTTCAGTTAATTTGTTAGCAAGGTATAGTTTCGCTCCTACTAAGAGACATCAAAATAGGATCAACTTGATCTTATTTTATTCTAAAAATTGCATTCCGGACTTATTGATTATGCCGATGTTGGGTATTTATTTAATCCGCATAAATCTCGATCTCAAACATGCAATATGTTCACATGTGGGGACACTTCCATATCTTGGAGATATACAAAGCAGTCTATCTAGCTACTTCAATGAACCATACTGGGATAATAGCTATTCATTAAGCTATTTGAGAATATGTATGTTTGAAGTCTATGATACATCTCATTCTAGAAAAATGTGATTTAAAATGTGACAAAGTACCCATGATTTTTATGAAGATATGCAACATGCATAGCACAATTTAACTGAAGATTCATAAAAAGAGATAGAATGAAGCATATTTTGTCAAAGATTTTCTACACACATGATCTCTAAACGAATGGTTATATTAACACGCAACAGATTCGTTCAAGTGACAATGCAACTTATTTATTCACCAAGTCTCCTTCAATTACAATTTTCAAGAAGATAGTGCACAAGACCAGGATGTAAAGACTCAAGAATGTTCTCATTACGAGAAGTTAATACATGTTGTACTATTTTTTTCTTATGAGGTTTTGTCCCACTGGATTTTTCTTGTAATGTTTTTAATAAAGCAGCCTATATGCGTATTGTTAGAGATGCACACTCTTTTTTCTTTGCTAGATTTTTTTTTTACTAGGTTTTTTCTAGTAAGGTTTTAATGAGGCACATTACATATCAATTAGATATTCAAGGGGAAGTGTTATAAATATATTACCATATATAGTGAATGTCTACTAACCATATAGTGAATGTCTACTTTATAATATATAGTGAATATCTATTTATGGAAAAGTTAGAAACCCCAAGGTTAGTTTTTCCTATAAATAAATGGGTTTCCTTCACATTGTAATTCATCCCTTAAGAATCCACATGAGAAATAAGAATTACTATCTATTCTCTCTCTACTCTTCTTGTTTATTCTTTATTAGTTTATAACACTTAGAACCAAGTGGTTATATTTTTAAACATATGGGTTCCCTTCTACTATTTATTATAATTTTAATGAATTTGTGACTATATAAATTTATGTTTTTCGTGAATACACTAAATTTGATAAATCGAGTAGGTGACATCTCATTTAGAAACCCCAAGGTTAATTTTTTTCTATAAATAAAGGGATTTTCTTCATTGTAATTCATCCCTCAAGAATCCCCATGAGAAGTAATAATTACTATTTATTCTCTCTCTACTCTTCTTCTTTATTCTTTATTAGTTTATAACACTTAGAACCAAATCGTTATATTTTTAAACATATGGGTTCACTTATACTATTTATTATAATTTTAATGAATTTTATGAATATATAAATTTATGTTTTTCGTGAATACACAATTTGATAAATCGAGTAGGTGACGTCTCATTTAGAGTGATAGAAAATTCTATCAGGATATTGTTATATTATTGTTTAACAATTTTTTTTCATTGAAGGTCCAATAATTAATGTATTGAATAGTATTATACAATTATTTCACATTGTGAGATGCTTTTCAGACATTCAGGCGGAAATACCAAAAAATATGATATTATGATGTAGATTAAAGATTCTAGTGTATTGAATATGAAATAAAAATGGAATAAATTATTAGTAGGAAATATATTTAACTTACTGATGAAGAATATATTCTCCCCTTGTAATAGATGTTAATTTTGTTAAGCTTTATTTTCTCTCATTACTTACAATCAATTAAAAAAAAAAATATTTTTTGGAACAAAATCATAATAGAATTAAAAAAAGATATAATATATTGTTAAAATTAGATAATAGAGTGATTATAAAATTGATCATAAAAAA
Source organism: Capsicum baccatum var. pendulum (assembly GCA_030864225.1). Lineage (NCBI taxonomy): Eukaryota > Viridiplantae > Streptophyta > Magnoliopsida > Solanales > Solanaceae > Capsicum > Capsicum baccatum. The sequence goes on along the minus strand of CM061558.1, from coordinate 206,178,192 downwards.
TTAACCTTCGCGCAGCCAAATTACCTAGTAAACAACTAAAGGAGAAAAAAATGAGAAGAGGACCGGAAAAGGAAGAGGATGAGAAATTATGCCGAAGCCTTTTTTTAACATGGTCAAAAATTAAATACCAATTATTAGGATAGCCATCCATGTAAATTCCTGTTGATTTTGTTTTTTTGACAATACAATAGTTCAATCTTATACACTAATAATGTAAATTAAGTTCAGTTTTATACACTAATAATGTAAATGACGAACATGTTATTATTATGACATTTTTAAAGGTAATAACATGCAACTATCTTTGATAAGTGAAATTTCTCAAGTAGAAAAGGAAAAAAAATTCCAACTTTATATTTGTACTATTAGAAATTGATCAATTTTATATTTATCTTGCTTCTAGGTCATTCATGTCCTACCGTTAGCAAATCGTTTCATATTTTCCCTTGCTATTAACAAATCTTTAGTGTGAAATAAATGGACTTCACTTGTCCAATGTTTTTGAGAAAAATATGTTCAAAGTTACCTCTCTACCTACTTTTGTGTATGATTAATGTTACCCTTTGTAATGATCCAAAACATCGATACATGTCGAACGCCTCACAAAAAAATTGTGATAATTTAAATGCTCTAAATGGACTTGAAAAAACTATTATGTGGAGAAAAATGATGCCCAAAGTGATTTGGGTCAAAAGGCTCAAAATGAAATTAGACTGGTTTGTGGGCTATCACTGTAACAGTAGGTTATCCGCAACAACTCTATCATTGTAGAGGTAAAAATACTACTATAGCAGAACCCGACAATAGCCAGACCATGATAAATTTCAAAAACTCTCTTTAGTTTTAACCCTCCCCAGTCGCCCTTTCCCCTTAATAAATACCCAGAATGAACTCCACTTCCCTAGTCATGAGATTTCAAATACCAATCTTAATGAGGGCTATTTCGAGGCACATTAGGTAGAAACCTAACATGGAAAGATGCATAGCACTCGCAGGATACCTCTCTCCACTAAGAATCACCCTGTTTCGTCTACAAGGTAGGTTATGGTTTATTTACTGTAGTAATTATAATTGGGCTAGAGTTCTATAACATTGATAATAAGGTCTAGAGTTCTCATGTGTTATGCCATAGGGCACGGTGTTTTAAAGGACTAAAAAGATAAAAACTCGGTATTAATGTGATATTCATGTGGTGGAATAGTTTGAATCTTGACTAACTGAGTGAATATTGTGGTTCCTAAGCATGGTGTGAGTTAGGTACGATAAAAATAGAGTGTAATATTAAGTTAGGGTGTGATAGAGGGTGCTCTTGATAAATTTGACAGTTACACTCTTTAATAAGGAGGGTCAACAAAATATAAATGTAGAGTAGGGATTAATCATGGTTTAAAAGAGATTTAGGTGACCTACGAGCATAAATAAATGGGGTAGGACCATTTAAGTGACAACCTAGCTGAAACATCCCATGTCTTGAACCCTTGCAAGATTTCCTAAGTTTTAGACTCACTGGGCTTGGTAAGACTCAAGGATACCACTCGTACCCATTGGATACGAGTTGGGGGGTTGTATTGAGGGTTCACTCATACCCTAGGTAGTATAGGAGACTTGGATACTACCCACTATATAACTCATAAGGGTAAGAATCGTATAGGAACATACGAGTAGTGCAAGGAAAGTCGTATAGTGCATGTTTGGGTTGTCTTGTAGAATCTGTCCAACATACGAGTGGTGGATATGATTAGGGGTGTCACTTGTACCCTTAGGTACGAGTGAGGAGGTGTGATCTGTATAGAAAACAGTAAGTAAGGTCTTGGAAGGTCTTGGAAGGTCTCGGGTATGAGTTGTGGTACCACTCATACCCTAGGATACAGATGGTAAGGGAGAGTCGTACCCCTGGGCATAGTTTGTTTTAATTATTAAGTCGAGGGTAGTTTGGACATTTCCTACTCTTAAACCCTTGTGCTATCATGTTATATAACTAGATATGGCCTTCTATAACACTTATTAAAGGATTATAACACATCAAATACTCTCTCAAACTCACTCTTGGAAGATTAGAGGCTAGGGTGTCTCATGTATTCTTTAAAATGGCTCAAGAGTCATGGTTCTCATAGAAATTTTCTTGTATAAGGCATGTACTCCTTCCCTCATTGTTATTTCAAACTAAAGGCATATGTATTGTGTTTTAAACGTTGGTTTATGAATCATGAATAGTGGATTTTGAAATATTATTGAAGGTTTTTATGCATATGGTTTGGTATTAGTTTAAACTATGTTTTTACTTGTTTTTGGTAATGGTTTGCATATGTGGTTGGTTTTTGGTTATGGTTTAAATAATGTATCTTGATTAACCCTAATTATGGCGATTTACACTTTGGTTTGGGCCTTGGTAAAGGTTTGTGATGTTAGGTGAATTTATGCATTTTAGCATTGTTATTTTAGCCTTTTTAGCCTTGTTTTGAGGATAATTCATATTCTCAGTGTATTGATAATGATATAAATGTGCATTTAAGTGTCGAAGTATGTGTTTACAATGTTTAATGGAGGTTTCACATGAGTTTTGACTGAATTTGAGCATTTAGAGTTCAACCAAGAAAACTAGTGTAACTAGCTTGAGCTAGGTGTTTTTCTAGTCTATTGTGTTGGGTTCTAATGTGTTTTAATGAGTTTCTAAGGTTTTTAGTATGTATTTATATGTGAAATAACTTATTCATAATGTTCAAGGGTCAATTGGATCAAGCCAATGGTCAAAATAATGAGTTAAAGATCAAAGAGAAATTTGCCTATGCTTAGCTCTTGTTTCTATTTCGTCATGTTGGGTGTTATGTTATTTTGTGATCTAAATTTTTGTGTTTAATTCTATATGATGCTTGGGGAATAGATTATAATGATATATGAAGGATATAAACGCTTCAAATCAAGTGGGAACAACTCAAAAAGGCTCGGAATGGCTCAACGAAGGAACAATATGCAGATTGATGCACTTTTGGACCCCTGGAATGCCTTGGGAGCGTGTGGATTTTAGGAGTATCCAAATGACGTGTTAAAAAAATCAATGGATTCAGAAGAGGCCCAAAATATCAACCAATAAACGCGTGGAGCTCTTAACAGCAATTAGCATGCGACTTAGAAAAATTTTTGAACAACAATTCCAACAGCACTGTACGATAAGCATGCGATGCATGCCCCACTCCACACCTGCCTAAAATGCTAAATCCTTGTCCTACATGACGTGGGCTTACTCAAATGTTATAAATACACTTTGTAAACATTTTTAATCACTTTTGGACGTCTTGGAAGATTGATGAGGCTACCACAACTTCTTTTTAGGGTTTATATCTCTTTAATTTAGTTTCTTTTATGGTTTGTATCATCAATCAAAGGGATTGGATGATGAATATGTCCATTAAAGGCTAAAACTTCCTTTTCGGGGTTAAGGCCACGTTCATGATTACTTTTGTTATGAATTAAGTTTGTTGGATTGCTTATCATTATTCGTTGCCTTTTTATGCTTGTTTTAACTATTTTAAAGATTAGATACCCTTATAAGACATCAATTGTTAACCTTATGAACTCAGGAGAGGGAATAGGGCAATAGAACATGTGAATAAACAAAGTTTGGTTCTTTTTTCTTTAAAAATAAGAAATTTGAATTAGTATATAGGACAAGGATGTACTTAGATGCCTTACTTGATTCATATGTAGGATGATATTTGTAAACAACTTAAGTGAACTATTACATCCCCGCCTAATGATGTAGTTTTAAGGTTCAACTTAGGTAAACGATTAGAGGTTCGAAAATCGTAATCATGCAATTAACCCAATGAATCAAAAACCAAGATAATCAAGTTAACGAATGAAGTTCAACAACGTAGTATTATTGTTCGTAAGCCTTAACCCTAGGATTCTATCCATTGATTGTCCTAAGTCAATTACTTTTCCATATTAGTTTAGTTTCTGTTTAGTTTACAATTCATAAACATCCTTGTTTACATTATCTCAATCGTTAAACTAGAATTGGATAGGTAGTGAATGCAAATCCCTGAGAGATTGATACTTAGGCTTCCTTGAATCCACTTTACTACTTCATAAGACCACGTACACTTGCGTGTGCGCTTGGGAACTATCAATTTTCCCTCAACAAATTCAATAAAATGCCTCAAAGAAGGTTTTTACCCTATTGTTGAATTTATGTTGGAACTCTTGCATGGTTTGGCTTTGTAATGAAACTCTTAATGGTTTTGGATGGTTTTTCATGGTTTAAATAGTTTAAATTATATAAATGTTTTAAATGTTTTTCATGGTCTTAAATGGTTTGGAATGGTTTAAAAGGTAAAGATTTTGGTGGTCATGGTTGGTCTATTTTGAAAACCTTGCGAGATACATGGAAATCCCTCAAGTGAATGCAATAACGAAATTAGTTTAAATAGTTTGGAAAGGGTAAAGGCTAATTATTTATTCCTGTGGGGAACATGGAAGTCTCGCAGGTGGTTTAACATGGTATATGGAAGGGCACTTTAAAGTTTTCTTAACCTAAATGGTTTGGTTATGGATATTACTTGCAAGTAAAGGGGTGGTATGAGGATACCAGTAGTATTGTCCTTGGTTAAAAAATGGTAAATGGATTGGTTAGTTATTTGGAAAAAGATTTTAATTGTGCAATAATGGCAGAAAATATAGCAAAGTCATGGAAGGTGGCAGTCTCGGGGGGACCAAAATTGAAAACTCGTATTTGTTTATACTAGGATTTATCTTAGTAGACTGTGTGCATGATGTCACACTATTAGGGGATGTACTAGTCATCCCATGAGATATTTCTATGGTTGTGTGGCTACCTGCATTGCGACCCTTTCAGCAGGGTAAGCTGAACCCATATAGCGCGTGGGTGGTTTAGGACAACCAAGCTACACATCCCAGGTAATGGTTTTAAAGGCATGATAAAACCTATCCCCTTTCTCGACATTGTGTTACATATATATATGTATGTATGCACTAGATGGTTTTACTTGGTTTTATCACTGGCATTATTATATCCCTATCTCGAGTGGATGCTAGTATTCACCCACTAACTTGTCTGCTGGAAGCTGTATACCCACGCTATATAAGAACTGGCCATTCCACTCCTGTTGCCTAGTAATTGGATTTGGGTACAATCAATGTTGGATTGAAGTGATAAGTTTCCATAGTATGGAAGGCATCTATTTCATGTAATGTTTTATATTACATATTTTTTATCATTTATAGACTTTGATTTTTGGCTATGGTCGGGGGCATGTGCCGACTGAGTACTCTTTGGTTGGTTTAGAGTCTTTGTATGGACAACAGTTAACTTGGGTATGGTATGGACTATTTGTAGTGTATACATACATTGGCTTATTATAAATGATTTTGGTTTATGGTTTCCCCATCCGTTTAGTTTGTTATTTGGGTGGTTAGACTTCATTGGGATGGTCTTGGTTATAGACTTATCCCAAAGTCACCATATGGGTAAACATGCTATCTTGTTATATGTTTGGAATTCAGCCAACCTATGGTATGCGTTTGTGGTTGGGTTGGGTAATAGGGGCGGTTCTCGGTCCTGGTTAGGCTTAGGATTTCCCATTATGTCTATGCCTTAGTTAGGGCTATGACACTAGCGACAGTATATGGCATGACAAATAATTATAAAAGTCATAGATATAATGACCCTCGTAGTGAAATCTAGAATCTTGTTTTTTGGGGAATTTCAGATAGTATATGCCTAGTGGTTCTTATTATTAGTGGACCTTGTGACTGCTTAGACTTGTAATGTGATGGATTCGAAAGGATTGTAAGAAAAAGATTCTAGTTGGATAAGGAGAGATTTCAGGCGTTCGGGCCCTGTGATTGGTTACTTTCTTAGTATTTATCCTTTATTTGCATGGATAAAGTAGTTGGTATTGAGACACTCCTTGGACAAATTTAAAAGATTTCAGCTGATAAGGATATTTTTCTTTTGATTTGGAAAAAATCTCAAATAGAAAGTCATAGCTAGCTTGTTGCATTTGTTACTTTTGTAGATAAGTGGTTCGGTGGAATATTCTTGCTCATAAGCTTTATTAGAGTATGTGTCATTCTTTGTAGACCTTGTGTTATGGAATGTTGAATGAGAATTGAGCTGGTTTAAGCTATAGTTTATTAGTCCATGATCCCTATGTTAAAGAGTACTGAAAGAAAAATTATGTGAAGAAAAGGCTACGGAACTTTATCATAAAGAGTTTGATATATTCAAATTTTATTTGCAGATTCAAGTCAGAGATTTGAATTCCTGATAGTATGGTTCATTAGTAATTTATGCAGAGTCTAGTGGTAATTCTTTTGAGTCTGAATTATGATTTGGGCATCCGTTAGTGAGATATAGTGATTGTTACCCTCCTTCTATTGGTTGATTATTTTCTATTTTGATGGGTTGCATATGTGTGCAGGGTTGAAAAGACTTCTTATTCTACCAAATTATTGAGGACTTCAGGTTGTTTGGTGGCTTTTGAGAATTGAGACATATAGTGATTGTTGCACTCCTTCTATAGGTTGATTGTATTCTATTTTTATGGGTTGCATATGTGTGTGGGGTTGAAAAGAATTCTTATTCTACCAGATTATTGGGGACTTCAGGTTGTTTGGTGGCTTTTGAGTATTCAGACTGCACGTTTTATTATGATGAGTAGCCTGAGTTTTTTGTCTCATTTAGATAATTCATGGCTATAGAATATAAAGTGTTATGGTAATTCTTAGTTTCCTCAAATAATTAAGCCGTAGGATATGTCTGTTGGGGGATGATCTAGTCTGCTGAGTGGGAATTTTGAGGTTTTGTGTAGCTTTGATACTAGTTTTTCACCTAGTAGTTTTAGCCTAGGGATGTGGTGTAGTATGATTTGATAATGATAGGATCAGCTTTAGGTAGATCAGTTCATGTTATTCATGGTTTCCTTATCTTTTGGTGGGTTCGAGGAAAATTTTTGGTATTAAGGTTGTAGCAGTGTATTATGGTGTCTTGATCAAGTTCAGTTTAGCTGGGTATATTTATGAGTTGTGGGAATGGTTGGCATGATTTTCAATGCATTCTGAAGTATTTTAAATGAATTTGTGGTTTTGAACACCCTTGAAGCGACTAGTTTGACTTTGGTCAACATTTTGTGATCCAAGCCTCAGATGATGATAATGATAGTTCCATTAGCTTCAGAATGTCTATTTTGGGTTAGTAGTGTGGTTAGTTTTTATTCCCCAGGATTTATTTTGCATTTTGACCCTTCATTTGGAAACTAGTTAATTTTAGCTTTTGGGGTCTTGATGTTGCCCAAATTACATCTCCAACAAAGTATAAAGCGATCTCTAGTAAAATAGTTTGGGGTTGATCCCACAAGGAATAGGTAAAAAATCTATCACAATCTTGTTGATGTAATCAAAAATCACGGAAAGTAAAAGGTGTGTTTTATAAAAGTAAGAGTAAATAGTTACAATGCTGCAGCAATTAGGGTTGTTATCAAAATGAGATGATCACTAGGTCTGTGTTCACCCTAACTTCATAACTCCAGAGACTAACCTTTGACAATTCAAGTTATGGGGTTTAGCTACTCATGGTTGTAAGAACAAGCACAAATTTCATAGATGAAAGAATAATGATGATCTTTCAAAGAGCAAGAATGAAAACCTAAAATCTCAAATCAATTGTAGATCCTAAAAACCAAGAACAACAATTCCATGATCAATAATGTATCTCAGAACTCAAAATAAAGTCAAAAGTTTATAAAGTGCATAAACTAATAATAAAACATCAAGGGGGTATTAATAGTTACATTAAACTTTTCCTAAAGAAAATAGGACTTCAAAAGATAGAAGTGACAATGCCTCAGGCAGTGAGTTGTCTGGATTGACGATGACTCGTTGTCAACCTTCGTTGTATACACTCCCTATGGCTGGTGACGACCCGTCAGGTCACTATATAAGTCATATCCTGACTTATGGGGCTCCAAACTAAAATTTCAAGCTTCAGAACTTTTTCCTCCTTATGCTTAGAACGAATGTCATTATGATTCGTAGCCTGACCCTACGACTAATCACTTACTTCCATCTCCACTGCTATCCAGATACACCTTTTAGGACTTTGTTTCTATTTTCTCAGTACACCTCTCCATATGACTCATATTCTAGCCATACAAGACGTAGTTACTTTGTACTTCACTCTTTACAATCTAAATATTCATTGGTCTGACTACAACTTGGACAAAGAGTCGTAGCGGGATCCAACGACTCGTTGTCCAGGCAGTCTTAAGCTATTTGGTGCATTTTTCCTCCTTGTTCCATTCCACTGACTTTTTTACCCCATTTTCCTACAAAACTCAAGAAAAACATCATATCTAGATAAAATACCTTTGGATTTGCAAAAGTTCCCTATTTTAAGCATCTTAAGTGTCATAATTAAATAACACATCAACACCCTCAACTTAGAATGCTTGCGTGTCTTCAAGAAAATAACAATCCTTTTTTAACCAAGAAGGTTTACTCTAGAGCAAAACTAAAATCACATAGGGAGACTTCTTCCTATAAAACTCATTCTCAACCATGTATGCAAACCATCAAAGCATCTGATACCCTCCAAAATTTATCAAAAAAGAAACTCACTACAGCACTTATGCAAAAAAATTATTCCAACACAATAAGATCAATATATGGCATTAAATTGAGAAGATACATCTTAGCGAACCAATCATTCCACTACCTAAACAAGTAACAATCATACTGCAACTCCTTTGCCCATATGTAAAAGAAGTCCCATCTCACTCATTACATGCAATAATAATGTCAAACTCGGGGAATGTATCAAATCTCTCACTCTCATAAAGAATTTAGGCTATGAACTTTTGATACCATAATCTTGCCATTATTTTATATGATTCAGCTTTTGGATAGTTGAACTAGGATCACTATAGGTCTTTCCTTAGCTTGTAATGTAGGCTTGGGGATAGGTAGTGTACTTTTTGGGTTCAACAACTTATTCCTCCTTGACAATACCCTACTTTTGGCTCCACTTAGCTTCTTTTTTCTTTCTCCCTTTTATTTTATTTTATTTTCTTTTTGAGTATCAGCTATGATTTTATTTTTGGCTTAACTTTTTCTTTATTATACATACTCATATTTTTTGAATTATAATACACATACCGTAGCGTAAATTTTTTCTCTTCTTTTCTTAACCTTCTTTGTCACACCCACATTTAGCTATGCACCCCTATGTATCTACCCTCAACTTAGGCGATTTGCCTAATTTGAGGTACACACTTTCATAGGAGGGACTAGGGACAAAACAGGTTCATTGTATTTGAAATAGAATGGTGAATGGTATTGAGAAATAAAATTTGTCAATGTAAGGCTCAAATTTTGGGATCAAGGGATACTCATCTCATTTGGTTGTCTTTTTAGGCTAAAGTGGACTAATTTAAAAAGGACCTATGATCCTTTCCTAACCTCCTATCCTACATCTTATCACAAGACTAACCAAATATGTTCTATATCGCACAGCACATACCGACTAGGTGAAGTACCTTTCTCGCTCATGGCTCAGAGCTTTCATCTATATTGCTACCTATTCAGTTCATGTTAGATTGGCCAGGCTATTCTATCATAAGTTCTAATTCCATGTGTGGATCCTACGTTGATTACAACTCAGTACACGCACACACTATAACATAACAAAAAAATTTGAGGGGTCTCATTTCAAAATCTTAAATTAAAAAAGGTAAGCATGGTTAAACAAATCAGGTTGCACAAAATTCTTTTATTTTACTCCAATTTATGCACAAACCATAATATATAAAAAAATCACAACATACTTGAACATACTAAAAAATACCTAAACATGCCAATTGTAACTAATATAGTGCAATCAATAGGAAAAGAAACATCGGCAACAAAAATCGTCAACTATGGTACACCCTAACCCCTAACAGAAGAAGATACACTAACCTTAGTGCATAGCTAAAATAACAAAACTAGGGAGTGAAGATGTACCTGGGCACTCAAGGCATCAAATTATGAAGTCTCCTTAGGAGGGGCCTCAGACTGGGACCTGCTCTTAGTAATAGTATCCCCAATGGTAGTTGGGGCTCTCAAATCAACATTATCATCAGTAGTGGTCAATGCACTAAATGGTGGAGAAATATAGAGAGGCAAAATATGCTCCCACCCACCTCACCTGTATCTAGAGTTATCATCTCACCTATTAGAGAGATACCATCTCCTGCAACTATCTTATGGGCCCATTCAAATGGTCCTCCAAAGCCTCTGGCTAGCTTCCCAAGATGTACGGATCTTATCTCGTTCACGCCTCCTCTTTCTCCTTTTACTTTCTCTATCTCATCTCCCTCTTCATCTTTTTTCTCTAGGCCTTTGGTTCACCAAATATCAGATAATTTCTTATCTTGGATCTCTTTAATGATGGGTATTATAGCACACATAAAAGCTAGAATGACCTTGCAGCCATGTCCTCTATGGCAACCCATAAAGAAGCCAACTCCTTATGAATGCTTGTCAAGTCTGATGGCTGCACTCCCTCAAGATTCCGATTAATTATCTGATCAAGACTATCAAACCACATCTATATTAAACACATCTTACTCCTAATTTCTTTCTTTACCCAAGGTTGCGCCCCTTCCTCAATATTTATCATTTTTTGCTTGAGGGAGACTAGATGTTTCAACATGTCACTCAAAAACTCCTGCGAGAACAAAACATACAATCTGAAGGTGAATGTGGTGCATATGGTCTTGAGGTGCGTTGACTTAGGGCTTATGGTACCTTAGAATCTATGGACCCGACCACATCAGTGAAAGATCGTAGCTCAAATTATGCAGTCTCGGTCGATATGTCTCTAAGGTTGGCAAAACTCAAAGTGTCAATATTTATACACATGCTGGATTGAAAAGTTACCTATAGTAATATCACACCAACATTGGCCTTGGAGATGGGGTTTTCCTAATCACGAATCAATCCCACATAAGTGGTCCTGTGAACCATGGCAAAATTATCCACACTCAGGAGCATACAGACCCTCTTATCTAAACATAGCTGAGTTAGTAAGCATTGAAAAGATAGACTGGTATCTGTGCTGACTGCTCAATCACAGATCACCCAAGCAATAATCTTGGATATGTGTATCTCATAGCCCTCCATGATACCATCTACTAAAGAACTCCTATCAGGGCTAAAAATATTATCTCCAGTTATTAGGCTCAATTGATGGTAAACTAGTGTCCACCAATCCTTTGTGGTGGATCTCAAATTGTACTTGGTGATCTATGAAGATGGTCCCATAACTCATGGTGCATTCTCCAGCATAATAATAATAATACTTGCAATCTACCTCAAATGTAGATACCTGCCGTCAGTCCCAATCTACTTAGTTTTTACCTTTTTTATCTTTTTAATCTGGTGATAAATCTTAAAAGTATCAATAGGAATCTCAAACAATGCTCCATGTAATAATTGAGATATTGTTTGTGTAGAAATATTCACCCGAACACCCTCAATCACTAGGTAATGAATTGGATCACCACACTTCCTAGACAAACCTTGCGGATATATCCACCTCAGCTCTATCTAGTAAGCTGCATAAAATTCTCAAACTAGGGATAAACTATATCTACCAGAGGCTCTCTTCATCCACTTGAAATGATACTTCTTGAACTGGGACTTTGACTCAAGAACCTCAAACATACCTCTAGTCAGTAGCTTGGGTTCTATATAGAACCCTCTCTTTGGTTTCCCCATATTTGGGACAATGACACTGTCCCACTCAAACAACTTTTGCATTCCTGTGTACCCCCACTGGTTGATAATAGGCAAGGGTATAAACTCAATCTGTAATGGGGCCTGGACCTGTAGAGGAGGGTTAATCTCAATCAGGGCACTATCACTTGATGCTTCCTCTTTACTACCCTCGACACCCTCGAAACTAGACTTAAAACCTTCACCTTATGATTTATTACTAGATACAACATTGTTTGTACTTTTGGAGGCACTCTTTTCTCCTCCTTCCTCATCCTTAGAGCCAAACCCTGATTCCTCTCCCTTTTCATACTTTGGAGGGGAGTTTGGAGGTGATTGACTAGGATTTTTTATTTTGGGCATAGCCTTCTGACCCCGAGTAAGCTTCTTCGAGGTTCCATTGGTTTTGTGGGATATTCTTCCTAGGAACCATTGGATTCATCATTCCTTAGCTTTTCCATGAGTTTATGAGTGGGATGATCTTACTTCTTAGGAGTTTTCTTAGCCCCCTTAGTGGTGTCATTCTTTGTTGACATTGTACTTAAAGAAGGAACACTATTTGTTGAAGCTAAAAAAGTAAGGAAACCAAAGAGAAAACTAAAAAATATGAAGTTATAGTGAACCTTTACGAGTTAGGATAGCATTCGTTATCACTGATTACAAGTCATTTTGATAATCATAGGGTGTGATGAAATGCAGGGAGGAGTTACTGGTGACCTTACAAGTCCACCCAATACGTCGTAGGGTCACTAAATGACTCGTAGGGTGACGAGAAAACAATCTTTAAATTTAACTTGGATTACCAGTTACTACGTGTCAAGCTACGAGTCATAGCGTGAGATATCTTAAGGTAAGTCGAAGGGTACCCAGTGATGTTCCATGGTTTTATAGCACTTTCGATGACTAAAACCAAGAAATTATAAAAGTACATAGGCCTTTTTGTTAGATGTGATGTGTTCTTATGTTAATTGTTTAGGAAAAAAACATTCTGAGTAGAGAAGGAGTTAAAAGTGATGAAAAGTAGCAGGAAGGCTACCTATGAGCCCTACCTATAAGTTGTAGGTAGTACCTGCGGTCCCATAGGTTGGGTCTATAGGTTGCAGGCTCAATGTTATTAAAGTTGAGGTTTGTTTTGATTTCTACAAAGGCCAACCTATGAGGCGTAGGTGGTACCTACGACTCCATATGTATCCCTCATAGGTAGGGTTCTGCAGATCTGAAGGATACTCTTATTCCTACGAATATTGCTCCCAAGCACAGACGCAAGTGGATGTGGTTCACCAAGTAGTAAAATGGCCTTAAGAAAGACAAGTATTAATCCCATAGGGACTTATGTTAAACAACTATCCAATTCTAGTTCAACTATCAAGATTAAGTGAGTGCTAAAGTAACCAAACTAGTTTGAGAGTTATCAACTGAAACTAAAGTAAACAATACCATAAATTAAAGTTTTTTGAATGAACAGTGGGAAGAAACCCAAGTTTAAGGTACTAAAAACAATAATACTCAGTTATATAACTTCCATGGTTTGGTTAATTATCTTGGTTGTTGGTTCGCGGGGTTGATATTATGACTATGGCCTTCCGAACCTCTAATCAACTATCTGACTTAGAACACAACTACATCGTTGAGCAGGGACGCAAGAACTGAGTTAAATACATTCATATTTTATGTCAAAATTGAACCAAATAGGGAACTTAAGTATATTCCTATCCTTAATGTAAACCATAACTTCATTCAATTGAGAGATTAATATCCTATTCTATGTATCCTAAGTTTTGTCCTATTGTCCTTCTTTCGGGCTCACAATAGAATTAAGCATGTATTTTAAGGGTTTTGTATCCTTAAAATAGTTAAAACAAGGATAAATGAACAACCAACAATAATAAATAAAGAAAACCAAGTCTATTCATAACAAGAGTAATCATATTCTTGGCCTTAACCCCTGAAAAGGGATTTTAGCCACTCATGGACGTAACAAGAATCATAATTAAATAATCCATGTTAGAATAAATAAACAAACTAAATTAAAGGAATGAAAAACCGAATTTAATCCTTCTCTAGCATATTTCAATGCCCCATGGTCGTCCCGGGTGTTAACAATAATGTTAAAGTGTCCTATTTATACTATGCCAAAGCTGCCCATTTTTAACATAGCACCGTGCCATGCCCTTATCGCGTGGCCTAAGGTCCGTGGCACATTGACATCGTGGTGAGATACTAGAATCATCAATGCTATTACATTGATCTTCTAGAATTTTCATTAAAAAAATCAACCAAGAGTGTGCTACTCTAATATCGTACCATCTAGGCTACATGGCAGGCCAATGTGTCCGACAATTCCAGATTTTGTCAAGATTAGTCCATTGAGTTTGTCCTTCAAGTCCAAGATTTTTTGTGAATTTTAATCTTGATTTTTTGTTACTTTTAATCAACCAAGAGCGTGCTACTCCAATATCGCACCATCTAGGCTGCATGGCAGGACAATGTGTCCAAAAATTCCAGATTTTGTCAAGATTAGTCCATTGAGTTTGTCCTTCAAGTCCAAGATTTTTTGTGAATTTTAATCTTGATTTTTGGTTACTTTTAATCAACCAAGAGCGTGCTACTCCAATATCGCACCATCTAGGCTGCATGGCAGGACAATGTGTCCAAAAATTCCAGATTTTGTCAAGATTAGTCCATTGAGTTTGTCCTTCAAGTCCAAGCTTTTTGGTGACTTTTACTATTGATTTCCAGATTGTATATCATACATATATTATGTCCATAAGGTAATAAAGCATCCTAAAGAATCAAGCACCACCACAATGAACTAGAAAGCAACATAGCTCAATCTAAGAGTACTAGTTTTCTCGTTTGACACCTAACATAATGTTTTGACTCAAAACTCATTATGAACACACCTTAAACATGAAATTTACAAGCCTAAACACTTTTATTCTCATTTATACAAAGATTAACTCAATAATCCCAAGCAAAGTCCTCTAAACTAAGCTAAATAAGGTTCAATAACACCACTTAGGTGCATAAATCGTACTAAGATCATTACCCCACACTTAAAAATCCTTGTTCGTCCTCGAACAACTCTTTAGTTTAAGCATAATAATCAAGAATTACTCTGACACTATAAAACAATAAAGACACTCAAGCTAGCACTACAACGTCTACACAGATTCCAAGTATCTAAACAAGCATGTCATAGACAATTAAAAGCTCATTAATGCTATACTCTGAAACATCCTAGCCACAAGAATTGACTCACCAAATTGGAAAACTTATGCATATTTCTCAATAAAATATATCATATGAATGACCTAACTATCATCAAACACGTGCCCTCACAATAAGAGAGTTTCCTATATTCACTTACGAAGATGCAATTATCACTAAAATGGGTGCAAGAATTAAATTACACCCACTCTCACAAAGAATTCACAAGTTATACAAGATGAACCATAGGCTTTCCCTTAGAATAGTACTCCACTAATATAAGAATTTTGAAGCTTAGGATCAAGTAGGCCTTTGAGGGTTGTAATGTAAGCTAAGGGACAGGTAGGATCTATTTTTCCCAAGAATTATGACTATCTTCCCTAAGCGCTTTAGTACATCACTCACACAGTAAGATCAATCTCTAAACAACCATACTTTTGGTCACATCTACCTTACCAATTTTTTTTTTCGCCCCATCTCATTAAGCTAATTTACAATTATTATGGAGGGAGTATTCTGCATATACTCATGATCAAATTCTAGCACAGTTTCTCTCTTTTTCATTACAAAACTTCTAACCACCACACATTACTTTTTAACACCAATAGCTACTTGTTGGGGGATTCAATTTCACCATTTCCCTACTTATTTTTTTACTCCCTAACAAAATTAATTTTAAGTAAAGCACTTAGGAGATTTGGATCAATTTAAGCTCAATCAAAGAAGGGAAACAAGCTACATATGAGGCTACCAAAGAATATAGGCTAAAGGCTCAATGAGGATGATTAGGATTATGCATATGGGTAGGTAAAAGAGAGGGCATATGAAATATGGTTACCAAAGACATGTTGGTATCATATACTTAACCCACACTAGTTATTTTGCTTTTCATACACACAGACCAAGTTCTAGACATCAAAATGCAACAAGGAATACACCCAAAACCTCACTCACATATGACACATGCTCAAGTAATGTAGGATTATTATAGACTCTAAACCAAGAAATAACATAAATTTAGAATTAAATACAACAATGCATACGAGTCATAAACATAAGCCTAAGAGTCTCAAAAGTAGTAATTCATCACAAACAACATTCTTTACATTCAAACCTACTTGCACCATATAATCATACATAGCACATAACAAGAATATCTCACTTATTCCTAACATAAAAATTTTAAAGTCTACTCCTAAAAAGAAAAAGTTATTCTATGTTAAAAGGCACCCTCGTGGAAAAGAACCAAAAAGAATAACCATGGGGTGGATGAACTATGAAATTACTAGACTGTCCCAACAAAACTAAAAACAAATGGAAAATATTTTTGTAATTTTTTTCCAAATTTACCATAAAACTAGAAAACAACTAAGAATTAAAATCCTATAGCATCACATCAATCATAACCATGGGAATTTCCCAACCCTACACTTTAAAACATGTGTTGTACCCAAAGTATACTCAAAAGTAAGAATGGAACTACTCCCTAAAGCCTCCATGCCTAGCTAGTAGCATTATCATTGGTGTGATAATGTGGAATCCAGACCCATTGTTTGCCGTAATTCTTAGCTCAGATTTCTGGTACTCAGACTTTTCATCAACTTATGACTCAGCAAAAACAAAAAATATGTGAAGTAAAACTTAAAATTACTAAATAAAACCTATCTTAACCTGGATTTCCTCCCAAATAGTGTCTGATTTAGTGTCGTGACACCTTGATCACTGCAACTCAACACCACATTTCTTCATCATTTCCCTCCTAATTAGAGGCATCTTCTTACTCATTTCTGTCCTCTTGGGTATGTACTCTCAAGGTCATCCCCTTTATCAATAACAAACCTTTTTGGCTCTTCAAAAATCATTATTTTGGGGTTAGGTGGTTGCTTGGATAACTCAATGAGATAAACCAAAGAGGTCTTTGGTGGCTTGTACTCCACCACCCTACACTCATCCCCTTTTATCATGGTAATCATACACAAATCATTGTATTTGGATGGTGGATTGAGTGGCTTACAAACTTTAAAGACCATTTCTTTATTATCTAATCTCATTTTAAGAGTGCCCTCTATCACATCTATCAATGCTACTTACATTGCTAAGAATGGACATCCCAAGATGATTGCTTCCATGTCATCTGCATCGTAGTAAAGAACAATAAATTCAGAAGAGATAATAAACTTACCAACCTTGATGAACATGTCCTTAATGATTCCTTCGGGTGTAACTTGAGTTCTGTTTGCCATCTAGAGGACCACAAAGCATGGCCTCGACTTCCCCAAACCAAAAGTGTCTAATACTAGAAAGACCATCAAATTTATACTTTCCCCTATAACTCAAAGCATAAACTACATCACTGTCACTAATTTATATAAGGAGGGTAAAAATCCTTGGTCCTTTAGCTTCTTAGGCATTTTTCTCATCACCACAGAGCTGCACTCCTCAGTAAGTGCCACCATCTCAATATATTATAGCTTAATTTTGTTATTCACTATATATATAATGTAGGTAGTGTACTTGGGCATACCTAGCAAAACATCCAAAAGAGAAAGGTTAATGTGAAGTTCTCTGAGTGTGTCAAAGAACTTCTTAAAGCAATCATCTTCCTTAGACTTTTTAAGCATCTGCGGGAATGGCAGTGGTGGTATTTCCTTCACATGTTCAACATCTTTAGTTTTTGGGTATTCAGACATCCCCGAATTATCATTATCTTTATGTCTAGCCTGTTTTGGAACCAACTCTGCATCCACCTTCTTTGTTTTCTTTATAGGCTTATCAATAAGCTATTTACCACTCCTCAAAGTGATTTCTATAACTTAATTCAGAGGTTCATTATCACTTAGAAATCCATCTCGGGGCCTAGTATTTAATGCCTAAGCTAGCTGCCCTAACTGAGTTTCTATATTTTTTTGAGCTACTTGTGGATTTTTGATATCAGTAACTATTTCTTATTCATTTTCTAGGATCTTACTTAAATTTTCTTCAATGTTACCACCATGTGTGTTTTGCTGTTGCTGAAACTACTGATTTTGATTATTTCCCTATGAATAATTTGGTTGTCTTTTCCACTTGTGATTGTAGGCATTACCATAAGTCAGATTTTGTGCATTGCCTACAAAGTTCACACATTAAATATTGGCTCCACACAAATCTATTGAGTATCTATGGTTGCCTCAAATATAACACTATGATGGTATCTGCTTAACTGCATCCACCTTCACTTGGGATTAATTCATACCTAACCTGCTAGACAATGTCATCTTTTGATTTTGAAAAGTAGAAAATAGGGTGGCCAAAGATGTGACACTATCAACTTCTATCATCTTTGTAGGTTTTTTTACTATACCTCTAGATACGTCGCCATGCCAGTCAGGTTTACCTTGTGCAATGTGGTTCAACCATTTTACAACTGATCATAAGTTTTCTCAAGTGCTTGACCACCTGCAACTAAATCTATAAAAAATTTTGTATTATGGTCATAAGTTTCTACAAAGGTGTGAGCTAATACCTCATTGGACTGCTAATGATGTGGACAGCCCCTGAGATATGATTTAAACCTCTCACAAACATGACACAAGCTCTCATATGGTCTCTGCTTGAAGATCAATATCCCACTGTGTAAGCTCAAAGTCTTGCTAAAAGGAAATAAAGGGATTAGGAATTTTGTAATGCCCTAAGTTTGTACCCCGAATACTACACTATGCTTACGACCCTGAAGAATTACAAGATAACCCATGACATATATCTGTAGTGAGAACTGAATAATAATACTAGAATAATGCAAAATAATAGGCTGAAATTTTGTAAGGTTCAAAATCTGAAATACGAATAAAGAATATCAACTATAATCATAATCTGCAAAACTAAATACTGTCTAAAATTCTAGTCTAGAAAGCCTCTAATTGAACTGTATGAAAATGGAGTTGATGGGATAAGCTCCCAACTAAATCAAAGTACTAAAGTTCTAAAATAAAAATATATCCTTGATAGATGAGGACTCACTACTAAGTCTGACACTGCTGGCTGAATCTGAATCTATCTATATGCGGTCGGGAATATGAGCATCCAAACCTATGATATGAGACATCATAGCACAAATAAAGAGTATGTGTCAGTACAGAGAATGTAGTAGTATGCTAAATAAGGTAAGGATGAATGTAAGGGGTCATAGGCATGAACAATAACTAAGTGAATGATATAGAGTAACTAAAACTGTTGTAAATACTGAGTATGCAATACTGTGCATACATATGTATATATACTAATCTTTTACTGAAGTTGAGAACTAATTTCTGATATCTGAGATTACTGATAACTAAATTACTGATAAATAAGTGACTATGTCTGGTAGTCCTGATTCTGTAGAACTGAACTGAGTTCTTTACTAAAATTGAAATTGAAATTGTGGGAAGTAATTATCTAATCGACGTGCTCCTTTTCTAAATAGATTTGGTGTCCAACCTGTAAACCTAGCTAGAAGGGTGTTAGTACAGTGCCACGGGTAAGGACAAGAACAAGAGTTACCCTCATCTAGAAGATACTCTAATGAGAATGATGGAACCATCAACTAGCAGGTTAAACAACTCATCAACCCTCAATTGGCAGGTTGATCTCTCAACCTACGCTGGCTATGTAGTTCTGGGATGTAAGGACTGCTTCTAAGGATCACACCCTCTACTGGCAGGTGAGCCCCCATCCTTTGGTTTACTCGATGCTGATTCCTACTTCCAACTGAATAGACATTGAACTGATTATACTGATCTGAACTAGACTGATACTGTGTTTCACTAGGTTCTGTAACTGATTGAGTTTACTAAGTTCTATAGCAGACTGAGAGTGCTACTGATTGTGACACGACTAAGACTATTCTGTAAATACTGTAGCTCTAGGTAAACAACTAGATTTTTTGAGAATTAGATACCCCCAAGACTCAATAGCATGAAAGTAAAGCATAGCATGATCTTGAAAAGCATGACAATGTATACTTGTTCAAAATTCATTCATAGAGAAATTTTATCAAACACTTGTAGGGCATAAACTTGTACATGATTGGAACCACATAATGAGCTGTCATGATTCCACTATGTACTTCACATAGGCATTTTAGCAAAACACTTGGGGAGCATGGATTATTTTACATGGTAATGACCAACACATAAACATCATGAATACAATACTAAATTTCAAATTCAAGGGTTTAGCATGAAATTCATATAAT
The DNA here is from genome assembly GCA_030864225.1 of Capsicum baccatum var. pendulum. Taxonomy (NCBI): domain Eukaryota; kingdom Viridiplantae; phylum Streptophyta; class Magnoliopsida; order Solanales; family Solanaceae; genus Capsicum; species Capsicum baccatum. The sequence continues at coordinate 206,157,992 of CM061558.1, read as the reverse complement.
TCATCACATAAACTATTTTAATTTCATGAAACTTATAATTAATACCAAACTGAAACTCAATTACTATCATGAACATGAATACAATCAATTTCAAGCATGAAATTCATAAATCTGAGATCTTGTAAGTTTAAGAAGGGGTTCTTGGACTTCATGGGTAAAATAAACCCATGAATGAACACCTAACATACCTGAGAAGATTAGTTCTTGAATGTTTTTGGAGGGATTCTTGAGTTTGTTTTGGATTTCTTGAAGCTAGGGTTTTGCTCTTTGAGAGAGAAAGCTTTTAATTTAGGAAAAAATGAGCTAGTCATGACTTAATTATGTTACTTATGTCTTAATCACATGTTTAAGACTGACTTGGGTCATGGAAAAATACCCAATTACCCCTGGAAGAAATTTAAAATCATCACTAGAAAAAAAGCCGATTTTGGGCCCTAGCGTGATGCGGCGCTATCGCACTGTGTCACTTAAAACTGAAAATTGTGAACTAGGACTATGGTGAAATATGCCATTATTATGATGACCCACTGGATTTTGAAAATTACCATTTGTCCTAGCTCCACGATGTCGTGATGTGACATTGGCATATTGTTTTAGAAAAATAGCTATAACTCTTCACTTGGGTATCAGATTTGGGTGAATTTTATATCATTGGAAAGCTGACTGTATTTTCTACGTAATGGTAAGCTCTAAACTGGAAAATAATGAGTATTTTAAAAATTTTATATATGAATATTCATGTACTGAGAGTTAAATTAAGCTAGGGAAATACGGGGTATTACAATATCTTGAGTTTGTAATGCCCCAAGTCTATACTATGGATGCTATATGGTACTTACAACCCCGTAGGATCACAAGCTAACCCATGACTGATATCTACAGTTAGCATTAAATAATAATACTAGAATAATGAGAAAAAATAGGCTGAAATGCCCTAAGGTTCAAAATCTAAAATACTGACAAAGAATATCACCTGTAATGATAATTTGTAAAACTGAACATTTTCTGAAAGTATAGTCTTGAAATCCTCTAATTGAGCTATCTGAAAATAGAGTTAATGGGACAAGCCCCCAACTAACTCCAACTTCTAAAATACTGAAATAATAACCTATCCTCAATAGATGAGGACTCACTACTAAATTTGACACTATTAGGTGAATCTGAATATGTCTATGAACGGTCTGAAACCTGAGTATCCAAAATAATGATATGAGACATCATTGTGCAAAGAAAGAGTATGTGTCAGTACGTGGAATATATTGGTATGTTAGATAAGGTAAGGCTAAATGCAAGGGGTCTATGCATGAACAATAACTAACTGAATGATATAGAGTAACTGAAACTTCTATAAATACTACATATGAAATACTGTGCATATATATGTATATATATTAATCTTATACTGAAGCTGAGAAATTATTTCTGATATTGAGTAACTGATATTTGAGATTACTGATAACTGAATTACTGATAATCGAGTGACTGTGTCTGACAGTCCTAATTCTATAGAACTGAACTAAGTTCTATACTAAGACTGAGACTGAAACTATGGGAAGTAATCATCTAACTGATGTGCCCCTTTTATGAATAGATTTGGGGTCCAACCTGTAACCCAGCTGTAATGGTGTCAGGACCGTGTCACGAGTAAATACAAGCTAGTGAGTTACCCTCATCTGGTAGGTAGTCTAATGAGAATGGTGGAACCCTCAACTGGCAGGTTAAACACCTCATCAACCCTCAACTGGTAGGTTGATGTGTCAACCTATGCTGGGTAAGTGTTTCTAGATCGCAAGGACTACTTCTAAGGATCACACCCTCTACTGGAAGGTAAGCCTCCATCTTTGAGTTCAGTCGGTACTGATTCCTACTCTCAACTAAATAGACACTGAACTTATTATATTGATCTAAATTAGACCGATACTGAGTTTCACTAGATTATGTAACTAACTGAGTTTACTAAGTTCTGTACGTGATAAATAGTGCTACTAATTGTGAAACTACTGAGACTATTCTATAACTACTATAGCTCTAGGTAAATGGCTAGATTTTTCGCGTATTAGATACCCCCAGGACTTGATAGTGTGAAAGTAAAGCATAACATGATCTTGAAAAGCTTAACAATGTCCACTTGTTCATAATTCATTCATAGAGACATTTTATCAAACACATGTAGGGCATAAACTTGTACATGATTGGGACCACATAATGACATGTCATGATTCCACTATTTACTTCAGGTAGGCATTTTAGTAAATACTTGGGGAGCATAGATTATTTTACATTATAATGGCCAACACATGAACATCATGAATACAATACTCAATTGTAAATTCAAGGTTTTAGTATGCAATTCATATAATTCATCATATAAACTATTTTAATTTCATGGAAACTTATAATTAATCATGAATTGAAACCCAATTACTATCATGAACATGAATACAATCAATTTGAAGCATGAAGTTCATAAATCTGAGTTCTATTAAGTTTAAAAAAGGGTTCTTGGACTTTATCAGTGAAAGAAATCCATGAATGAACAGCTAACATACCTAAGAAGATTAGTTCTTGATGGTTCTCGGAGGAATTCTTGAGTATTTTTTTTATTTCTTAAAGCTAGGGTTTTTTCCTTTGAGAGAGAAAGCTTTTAATTTAGGGAAGAATGAGTGAAATATGATTTAATTAGGTTACTTATGGTTTAATCACGTGTTTAAGACTGACTTGGGTCATGGAAAAATACCCACTTACCACTAAAAAAGATTTAAAATCATCACTGGAAAAAAGCCGATTTTGGGCCCTGGCGCGATGCGGCGCTATCACGCTGTGTCACTAGAAATTGACAATTGTGAACTGGGACAATAATGCAACATACCATTATTGCAACGAACCACTATATTTTGATAATTTCTATTTATCCTGGCTCCGCGACGTGGTAATGTACCATTTTACACACTATTTAACAAAAACGGCTATAACTCTTCACCCGGGTTTCGGATTTAGGCAAATTTTATATCATTGAAAAGTTGATTGAATTTCCTACGCAATGGTACGCTCTAAAATAAAAAAAAACTGAGTACTTTAAAATTTTTATATATGATTACTCATGTACTAAGAGTTAAATTAAGCTAGGGAAATATGGGGTATTACAAATTTTTAGGCTAAATCATTCCATGTAGTGATAGAACATTTTGATTAAGTGTTCAATAGCTTATTTGTTTCCCCCAAAAGTGAGAAGGGAAAAGTGTTAGCCTCACATAATTAGTGGACACTTTAGTTGGGATGAGTGTGTTACTAATCTCCAAGAAATACTATAAGTAAACCTGTGGATCTTCGTGTGACAACCCAATGAACTGACCATTGTTGTGAAAAATTTTCACCATGTTCTACTTTAAATCAAATCTATATCTAGCTACTGATATACATATAGCGGAGGTGAAATTAGTTGCAAGTGGGATTTTTCATTGTACGTATGGTCCTGCGGGCTAGTAGATCTTCAACCATAGGAGTAGGAATAGTTTATTCTTTGTGAATTTAAGGTATCCTATAGAGAAGTAATACTTCTCTCCTCCACTGGAATAAGTATTTCTCAAGCTCGAGATCTAGCTCAACTAGCTCCCTATCCCTTGCCAACTTACTAGCTTGTTAAACCTGTGTTTACATATTTAAAATCTAAGATCAAGTAATTAAAACTCAAGTAATCAAAAAGTATAAGTAAACTAAGACAGTTGCCTATTTATGAGTCCCTAACAATGGGGAAAAATATGTATTGCACCAAAGCACATACACAAGTGTACGTGGTCCACAAAGTATAAAATAACCTTAAGAAAGCCAAATATCATCCCATAGGGAATTTTGTTAAAAAACTATCCAATTCAAGTTCAACTATAAAGGTGAAGCGAGTACTAAAGTAACCAAATGAATTTGAGAATTATAAATTGAAAGTAAAGTAAATAATACGGTAAATTAAAAGTTCTTGCAAAAGAATGGGGATAAACCCAAAGTTAAGGAACTATGAACAATCATAATTAGCTATATAAGAACCCATAAGTATTTGATACTAACTCAAGAGAGAGGTTGATATTAGGAAAGAAAGATTACAACAGTAATTTAAATCCCCCATCCTTTATCTAATTAAGTTGAGTACGAGAGAAGATAGTTAAATTGGGATCCAGAATAAGGGTTAGTAATGCGATACTTTGAGACCAGGGGAGATGATTGAAATTCACACAAACAAAGGTTGAGCGACAGTTAGGTGATACATAACTTGTTAGATTTTGCATGCAAGTCACCAAGATAGTTTGGCAAGCACGATAATTCTGAGAAGTTAAGAAGCTAGGGGAACATAATCCTAGTGATCATCTTGTAATGATAATAACCCTCTTTACCAGAAATTATTATTATTACTATTTTTATTACAAAACCCCCCATTTACTTTCTTCCCTTTCCAGTAATAGCAATAATTTTCTAATAAATTTTTATCCATTTCCTTGTGGGTTCAACCCCAACCTTATTTGGTTTTATATTTGAAAAACAATTGCACTATACTTTTAGAAGGTGTAATTTTGGAGACATCAAATTTTGGCATCTTTGTCGGAGAATATTATTATGAATTGATTTATTAAGGTTGTTGATTTTCTATTTTCACCTATTTTTGTGGCATACACTAGTGTATGGACCTAATTTCTTTTTATCCCAAACTTGAATGGACCTTACAACAGAATCATAATATAGAAGAGTATGAGTATAGAGCGCAACACTAGGGGCTTCAAGATGTCCAAATGTATTGAATTGGCCACCTTCAGCTGGTGTTCATAAAAATGTTGAGGAAACTACTAATTGATTTTTAGCTGAATAGAATGCAAGGTTATCATTAGCCCAATGTGCTGAGAAAAGGGATAGATAAGAGGTAGTAAATAGCCGAACAACACTTGATAGGGACATACTTAGAAGAGATAGAGCCAACCTCCCATTTATTATTTCTTGCTAGTGTATGATGATCCAAAATAAGATTTAAGGTATGTTGAATCAAATAAGATAGGAGTTATGGTTCCTCTAGAGTTAGCCCAAGGAATGAAATTTGACATTACAAGTGCAATGATTCATTTGCTTAATCAAAAAGGTGTGATTTTTGTTTTACCAACTTATGATGAAAATATGCACATTATGAATTTTGATGGGATTTTTACTTCACATAACCTACCGAGGGTGAGTTAGTAAGATTTGAGACTCAGTTTTTTCCCATTCTCTCTTATCAGCAAGCTGTGAATACAATTCTTGACTAGATTTTCCCCACCTTCTACAATGTTGTAGTTCAAGGATGAGATTTATAATTTTAGACAAGTGCATTTAGAGGCACTAGATAAGACTTGGTTGAGATTTAAGAAAAAGTTGATGAATGTGCCCAATCATAAAATTTCAAGAAGGAATTTTTTTGATATATTCTATGGAGACCTAAATGCAAACTCCAACATTATCTTTAATATTATTACTAGTAGGGCTTTTCATGAGTACTTGTTTGGAACGTGCTATAGATATCTTAGATCGAATCACCAAAACCAACCGAGGATGGCATACTCAAGAGGCAGATAGGTGAGCCGACACTTATGCTATTGGTTTTTCCAGTGAGTAGACAACATTAGATAAGATAGTAGCTCAAGAGGTAGCACATTTAAGGAATGATATTAGGTTTCTCACCAATTATTTGCAATAATAGAAAAAAAGGTGAATATAGTGGGCGCATAAGGTAAATTTGTTATACATGATGAGTCTGACTCTAAGGAAGAAGTAAGAACTTATATAGAGAGATGGTGAGCTTTTGAGACAAGGTCTAAGGTTCTAATAAGGACACTTAGAATTTGAGGTAAGGGAATCGAGGTTGAAACTATTATGGGTACAGGTACAGGTACAAGAGAAGAGAGTGGGATAGTGACTGGAGATGAAAGGATGATTATACAGAGAAAAGTGGTCTGTATATTCCACTACGGTATTTTGATACTGACTCTAGAATAGAAGCATTTCTTTCTAAGATAGTTAAAGGTCAAAAGGTCCAAGAGAATTTCTATAAAGAGATTAAGGTAGATATCTCAGGGCTGAGCCAAAAAGTAGAATTGCATGCTATTATTATTAAAAAGCTTGAGCAACAGTTTTGTAAGATGTCAAATATATTGAATCAGTGTCAACCGGGAACTCTTCTAAGAAATACCATGCAAAATCCTAAGAATGACAATCACTCCCTATCCATCACTACTCAAAGCGGTAAGGCTACTATTAATCTTTTGTCACTAATGATGGGGATGAAGCTGAAACTAAAATATTAATAAATGATTAGGAATCTATGAAGCCTACAGTTGTAGAGAATGGAGATGAAAATAAAGAAAAAGTTAAGGAGGTCACACCACCACTAAATCCCATTTCATGACCTTCCCCTTATTTTCCTCAAAGGCTGAACTAGAATAAATTAAAGGGAAGTGTAAGAAGTTTATTGCTATGCTGAAGGAGTTTAGTGTGAATGTCCCTCTTATTAAAGCTTTTGAGATGATGTATATATATAAAAACTTTATAAAAGATTTGGTGTTAAAGAAGTGAATTGTCTATCATGACGATATAGGTGGATTACATCATTGTAACGTTCATACGTCTTGATCTCTTATGCAAAAGAAAGGTGACCCTGGTGCCTTTATAATTCCTTGTGATTGGGTCATCTAGATTTTCCAAGGCTTTGTGTCACTTAGGTGCAAATATTAACTTGATGCCACTGGCAGTGTTTAACAATTTGGTTTTGAGACCTAATAAACCCATAATAATGTAGTTATTAATGATAGATCATACGATAAAAAGCTCGTGGGCATATCATTTGATGCGTTGGTCAAAATATACAACTTTATATTTCTTGCTGACTTTGTTGTCTTAGATTATGAGGTTGATTTTAAGATGCCCATAATTTTAGGGAGACAATTTTTTTCCAAGGGTAGACCATTGGTGGATATGGAAAGAGGTGAGCTTAAGTTCAGGTTAAATAATGAAGAAGTCACGATCAATGTGTGCAAAGCTATGAAGCACCAAACTAACATGAGGGTGTTTTTATAATAAATAGTGTTGATGGTAGGCCAACCCTATGGCTATCTTGATGAAGTTTTAGTAATCAAGGTCCCTACATTGTGATAAAAATGTTAAATCAAGCGCTACTTGGGAGGCAACCCAAGGTGTTTTGTAATTTCTACATTTGTGATAGTTTCTGTTATTTGTTATTGATATCAGATCTATGCACCTAAGTGTCAAACTATATTCCTATCTCTCTTTCTTTGTAATTTCCTTACGCAATGGGGACAAAGCTTGCTTATTTAATATGGGTAGGGCTACTTGTGGGTCTGGATGTTCTCTTGAGATTTTTGTTGCCATGCCTTTTTTCCCCAAAGTATGTTCATGGTAGAGCTGACATGTTTATGTTTTTTGTTGTGTCATGTGATATGTTATGTGTTGTTTATGTTTAATTAGAACAGAAATAAGGAACCTAAGTGCAGTTGACATGGTTTGTTTTGTGTACCCCTCTAAAAATAATTTGTGAGTTATGTGATGTAAATATATGTGTGACTATTGTTTGGATCTTATTATGGCATTAGTATTAGGTATAATATAATCAAATCTTAGCATTGTATGAATATGATAGGTAGTAGTTAGTGATATAACCTTGTACCATGTGTGTGAGGTGCACAACTAGTTTACTTTGTGCATTTTATCCATAACTTACTCGATTAGTCTTTTCCTAGGTTGTAAAATAGTTTGTTAGGACATTATCATAGGCCCTTTTTGAATTAGTCCATTCTTAACATAAAAGACTATCCAAATGTGAATAAGTCTCCCTTGATCCTTTTTTGAGCCTAAGTGACCTAGTTTCTTATTTTTAACCCCTTCACCTTCCCATTTAATAATAATGAACCTGTTTTGCACCTGGTCCCTCCTTGGATACTATGCAACTCAACATAGGCAAATTGCCTAAGTTGATATGCATAATGATACTGTGCGAGTTGGGACTTTTTTTGCTATGAGGGTGCATGGTTTATATTATTAACTGCATATCTATTTGGGTAGTGTCAATTGCATATATACTTGGTTGTTTGTTGTAAATGTAATGTCATTACTTTATTCCTTTGTGTCATACTATTATACTACTTGGATCCACAAAGTGGTTTTGAAAGATATGAATAGGAGTGGTTAAGTACTTTGAGCAGAATTGAGTTGATTGTCGTGCATGCCATAGGTTTCTTTTAGTAAAGAATCGTGTTTCCTTGTTATGCATTAGTTTCCTAAGTACATGGAAATGTTCTAAGTTGAGGGTGTTGATGTGCCATGGTTTCATGGCACTTTTGATGCTTAAAACAAGGAAATTATGCAAGTATTTAGGTTTTTTGTTAGATATGATATGTTTTATGTTGGTTTTGCAGGAAAATAGGGTTCAAAGCAGAGAAGGATCAAAAATTAATTAAAACTAGAAGGAAGCCTAACTATGAGAACTATATACGGGCTATAGGTAATGCCTATAGGCCTGTAGGTTGGGTCTGTAGGTTGCAGGCTCAATGTTCTGAAAGCTATGGTTAATTTTACTTTCTACAAAGGCTAACCTATGAGGCATAGGTGGTACCTACAACCATGTAGGTAGCCCCCATAGGTAGGGTTATCCAAACCTAAAGGATATGTTGATTCCTATGAACCCACCTATGAAACATAGGTACTATCTATGAACCATAAATAGGGTCATAGGTTGTGCCGACCTTATTTTCCTACTTTGTTTTTGATATGTTTTCTGATGTATCTATAAATACCCATTGGATGGTCCATTATTAGTTTAAACACTTTACATACTTATTACATTATTTTGAGTTCTAAGATACACTTTTGATCATGGAATTCTTGTACTTAGTTTTTTAGGGTTTGATATGAAGTTTAGATTTTGGTTTTCATTTACTTAGTTTTTTAGGGTTTGATATGAAGTTTAGATTTTGGTTTTCATGCTTAATTATTTATGAGATAATTCAAATGCTTTAAATTTTGAATTCTATGTGTGTTCTTACAATCGTGAGCAACTAAACCTCTTAACTAGGGTTGTGGGAACCTTGATGGATTACAAAAGTAGATGATGTGCAAAGTCATTCTTGATTGGTGTTCTTGCATGTATTGTGATTTTCTTTCTATTGATTAAATTCTTGATGACTGCAGACACTAAGAACCTACTTGTATTTTATAGTAACTTGAGAGAAGAGGTTGAAATTAGAAAAAGAAGATCACTACAGTAATTAGAACCTAACAACCTTCATCTAATTAACTTGAGACCAAGATGAGATAATTAAATTGCAATCTAGAACAAGGGTTAGTAATGTGAAACTCTAAGACTGAGAAGAGCTGAGTGAAATTCACCCAAACCAAGCCGAGAGATGGTTAGGTGATACATAACTTTTTATATTTTGAATTTAAGACACTACGATAGTTTGACTGTTATGATAAGTCTGTGGAGTTAAAAAGTCAAGGGGAACACAATCCTGGTGATTGTCTCATCTGATAACAACCATATTTTCCAACAATTGTTACTATTACAACTATTTGTACAACCACCAACCCCCTTATTTACCTTTTTCCCTTTCCAGCTACATCAACAATCTTCTGGTTGATTTTCTTCCTTTTCCTTATAGATTCAGCCCCAACCTTGTTGGGTTCTATATTTAACAAATGATCGTGTTACACTTTTTAGGATCTGTAATTTGGGCAGCATTAACCAGTGAGTTGTCATCCTAAACCACCTATGTTGATAGCCAGTACGAGTTACATGATAACTCATTAGGTAAGGCTACAAGTCATAATATGGCTTGTCACAACTGTCAAAAATAGAAAGTTAATGACTACTATTTATTCAAGCACATTGCTAGGGGCACTCAGACTTCCTCTTAGCTTTTCGCACACAACCCATACATTCAATCATTTCCCTCTTCCTTTCTACTCCCATTGAAAGTAAATATGTAATACCAAGATATCACATGATTTTTACAGTTAATCTAAACCCTAGGTGAGTTCAACTAAAGAATCCAAAGAAAAATTTACTTCACATATCAATCATTACTTGCATACTTACTTCAAATTGAAAGATGTTTGGATGCTTTGCTTTTCTTAACCCTATTCTTGATGTGATGGGAGTTTTAGGAGTATTTGTGGGTTTGAATGTGGTGATTAAAGGGGTTGAGAAGTGTATTGGGAGTTAGAGAGATAGTTATGGAAGATGGAATGAGTTACACACATTGAAAAAAGCAAAAGGGATCGTTTGGGGTTTGATTTTCCCTTTTATTACGTGTGAAACGGGCCAGGTAAGATTATTAGATCTACATCATTCAATGTTGACCATGACTTATGGTCAGTGATAACACCTCCTCCTATTTAGTGATAGAACTTACCTAGGTCCCAGTCCTTACGACTCAAGGAGATTAGTGGTAGTCAGTGACTATAACTTAGATTTTTAGGGACTCTAAAGATCAATTACCTAATTTACTTACCATTGTTCTTCCCTAACGAGTCTGGTGATGAGTCATAGGGTATTTTTACGACTTGTAGGATTCCTCTTGAAGACCTAGACACTAGATTTTTTTGAGTCTTTCCTGCATAGTATGGCTCATCACATTTGAACACAATTATTACCATAAAACTTAACTTAGTACAAAACATGGGTTGCCTCCCACACAATGCTTGATTTAACATAGTGGAACGACATTTCCAAGTCATGTACTTAGATTTCACCAACTGGCCCATGGGTTACCTCCCATGAAACACCTGATTTAACATTGCATCACGATTAAGCTCCCTTGGCTACTCAGGCTTTCCCAAGGGTAATATTCTCACATACTTTTAACTCTGACATGTTTCCCATGTAATGCTTAACACGATGCCCTTTCACTTTGAATGGGGGCCTCCCTATCTTGCTATAACTAAATCGTATCATATGGAAATACTCATACCAAAGTGAATGGTCCCAACTACCTAGATTTCAACTTTCCAGGAAACTAGCGAAGCCTCAAATTATATAAAAAGATCACATCACTGGGATGGAATATCTTCTTCTCAATTATCTTTTCATTGTACTATTTCATCTTTTCCTTATCCAAGGCTGAAATTTCATAAGAACGGAGACAAAGCTTATATATCTTATTTATATTATCCAATATCAAATGCGCAATATCACTCTAATCAAAGTTCAGCTTCTTCAATGTCCATAGTGCTTTATGCTCAAGTTCAACCAGAAGGTGGTATGCCTTTCGTACACAAGTTCATAATGTAAGGAACCTATAGGGGTTTTGTACATTGTTTTATAGGCCCAAATTGCATCATTTAAATTTTTTGACCAATTATTCTAGTTGGCATTTACAGTATTTGCCAAAATATGCTTTATCTTCCACTTAGAGACCTCAACTTACCCGCTTATCTGCGGATGGCAAGATATATATAGTCGACTACCACCAAGATATATTTCATCCTATGTGAACTCACAAACAGACCCATAAACTTAGTACCCCATATAGTAAACAACTTAAGCTCAAGAATGGGATTCATACTCATGTTTTTGGGAGATATTGCCCTTTCTTTGAGATTGGACACAGGCCCTGACATAATCTTTGCATACTTATATATTGTCGGCCAATAGTAGCCACATTGCAAAATCTTGTAGGTAGTGTGAATACCTCCATGGTGACCCACAACTGGGGAAGAATGATAGGACTCCAAACAACTCATCATCTCAACCTTAATAATACAGCTTTGAATCAAAAAAGAACCTCTATACCTAATGCATAAATCATTTTGAAGAGGAAACATGTTTTTGGGGATGAGGTTACTTGCCAAATAATTGGAGAAGTCAGCAAACCAAGGGATTAATTCTTGTGATGCTGCCATGATGTGCTCATATGGAAAAATATCATCAACCTCAAGATCATCCCCTAGTTTAAGCATCGACTCCTCTTCTAGGTGGAATAGATGGATTAAAATCTGATTTTTTGTGCCCGTTTGGTATTTTATCTCAAATTCAAATTTTCTTAGTAATAGTGCCTATCAAATAAACCTTGGTGTAGAATCCTTCATCACCATAAGGTACCTAAGAACAACATGATTAGTGTGAATAATGACTCTGGTACCAACCAAGTAGGACCAAAACTTTTAAAAGGTTAACATCACCACAACCAATTTTGTTCAGTCACTTTGTAATTTTCTTATGCAGGGTTGAGTGCTTTGTTGGCTTAATAAATGGCATGAAGTATCTTCTCACGTTATTGGACTAGGACTGCTCCCAAGGCTATAACACTAGCATCATACATCACTTCAAATGGAAGGGTCCAATCTGTAGATACAATGATAGGAGCAGAAATTAACCTCTCTTTTAGGCACTCAAAATCCTTGATACAAGCATTATAAAAAACAAACTACACCTCCTTCTCTAATAATTTTAAAAATGGATTCACAATTTTATAGAAGTACTTAATAAACTTCCTATAAAACCCTACATGACCAAGAAACTCTGAATACCCTTCATTGAAATATGTGGAGGCAATTTTTTAATCACCTCAATTTTAGCCTTGTCGATCTTAATCCCCTTCTTCAAAATTTTATTCTCAAGAACTATCCTCTCCTTTAATGTGAAGTGACACTTATCCTAATTCAACACTAGGTTAAACTGTTTACATCTTTGCAGTGTATTCGCCAAATGTGCCAAACAATCATCAGATGAATCCCCCATAATAGAGAAATAATCTATGAAGACTTTGATTGTATCCTCCACCCTGTCAGAAAAAATAGACATCATGCAATGCTGAAAAGTGGCGGAAGCATTACAAAGATCGAATGACATCCTATTTAATGCAAAGTACCTTATGGACAAGTGAAGGTGACTTTCTATTTGACCTTGGGAGAAATATAAATATAATAAAACCCCAAATAACCATCAAGAAAACAATGCCATCCTCTACTCGCAAGATGGTCTAACATCTGGTCCTTAAATGGCATAGGAAAGTGATCCTTCTGAGATAAATTATTCAACTTTTGATAATCCATACAAACTCTCCATACCGTGTCTAGATCATGGGAACTAAATCATTCTTCTTATTAGGGATGACAGTGATCCTACCCTTCTTTGTCACAGAATGAACTGGGCTCACTAATTTGTTATCGATAATAGGGTAAACCCCCTCTTGCATAGGTTGATTTAGAATATGATGATGCTTAATTCTAGGTACACATTTTTGTTCAAACTAAATCTTGTGAGTGATTCTGAGTGAAATTCCAATAATATCAGTAATAGTCCAGCCAACAACATATTTAAATATATGCAACACCAATATCAAGGCCTCAACCTGGAATCTAACAAATCTTCTACAATAATAACCAAAAAGGTATTGTTGGCCCCTTATAATGCTTTACATAAATAATAGGTGAGTGTCTTCAATTCCAAGAACAGTGACTTCTTAATGGATGGCTGAGATGGCGGGGTCGCTCTATTCTTCAAATGAAGGTGTAATTTCTTTGGTGCATAAGTATAAGAACCTCTGCTAAAATGTGAACTCACCATCTCATCATACTATTCGATATATCACTAACAAAATTTATGATCACTAGTGATAGTGCCTCGATACCAAGCCCCTCCTTATTGGGTGCAACCAATGCATCTTTATCTATGGCGTCTATCAAAGAAACTGCTAGCATATCTTTTGGCTGCCTCATCAATTAAGACACATTAAAAGTGATTTATTCATTATTAAACCTGAATTTGATTTGTCCCATCTCCATGCCAACCAATTCCCAACCTGTGGCTAGAAAGGGCCTTTCTAAGATGATAGGGACATCAAAATAAATGTCACAATCGATGATCATAAAATATGTTGGGAATATGAAACAGTATACCTTCACCAACTCATCATACAATATACCATTTGGGTTCTTCACAGTGTGATCGGCCATTAATAATCTCACCAAGGTCAGCTTAGGTGATCCTAATCCAACGGCTTGTATAAAACTAGCAACATCAAATTACTTCTAGTTCCCAAGTTACATAATTCTCATGCAAAATTAAAGGATCTAATAGTACAAGGAAGAGTGAAATCTTCCTGATCCTCTTTCTTCTCAACCAAATATAGCAAGGCAATAACACTATAGTGATTTATATTATCAATAAGCTGAAAACTCACTGTCCTCTTTTTAGTCACTAAATTCTATATGAATTTTTCTTAACCATGCATCTTTCCCAAATCTTCCATAAGAGGGATATTCACAGACAATTCCTTCAACATCAACATATATTTATGATATTTTTCTTCTTTCATTTTCTTTAACATTTGAGAAAAAGTTGGGAGAGGTCATAGAATGGGTTTCAATACTAGTGTGGCCTTGTTATCCTTCTTTTCACCATTATTATCCTATTTCTTTGAAAATATCAGTTTCTTATATGCCTCCCCATTAGTCACTAACTTCTTAGTTTTAGTTTTGAGTGCATCATCAACATCCATAATATTATTCCTTTTCTTATCAACCACATGCATAAGTAGATCAATAGTCGCCTTACCACTCTAAATGGTGATATCTAGGTAGTGACCATCACTTTTTAAATTCATAATAGTAATGCTAGGAAGAGTTCTTAGTTGAAGTTGATTCGATGTAGCAGATATCTGCCAAAACTATTGCTCAAGCTTCTTAATTGTGTTTGCATGCGACTACTTTCTAGCACAACCATGATATATCAACATTAATCTTGTTAAGGTAACTCTTTTGGCTCTCTAAATCCTTCACAAACTTAACAAGCAATTCTTCCATCCTTAAACTTCAAAACTCAGTAAAACGGTTCCTCAGTGGAACATAAAGGATATGTTTTTCCTTATAATCATCTTTCCTTCTCTAGTCTCCATCTTACTCTCTACTCCTTTCCTCATACCTGTCTCTATAGTTTTTTTGACCTTTATTCCCTTGTATTAAGTTCCAAGTGTCTTGATTAGATGATTGTCCCTTGTCTAAGAAACTCTCTATCTTTCTATCCAAGTACTTCGCTTCTTTTTTAGGTAGGGCAATACTTTGTAGATGTATTATTCTTGGTAGGACACTTTGTTGCATGCTTTATTACGAATTTGTTTACTATTCTTTGTTTATTATTCCTTGTGGGTGTCATATTTATGTCTTGACATCTTGTTCTATGCTTTATTAAGTATTTGTTTATTATACCTTTCCTTGAGCTGGGGATCTATCGGAAACAACCTTTCTACTTCTCCTGAAGTAGTGGTATGGACTGCATACATCTTACCCCCCCAGACCCCACTATGTGGGAATACATTGGGTTTGTTATTATTGTTATTATTATTATTATTATTATTATTATCATTATCATATACTTCACTTCTTTTTAGAATTAGGCTCCTTATGTATAGAAGCCTTACCTTAAGAACCTACTATATTTACCTTTTATTCTCTCATTGCTGCAAACTACTTAGTAAGCAGGACAATCTCAGTCCTCACTTGTGCTACCTTTGGAGAAACTATCTTATCTAAGGATCTCTGCTCACCGGATATAGCAATAGCATAAGTACTTTCCAATCTATCCGCCACCCGATTATTCCAACCTCAATTTGTTTTACTAATCCAGTCTATGATTTTTGAAGCTTGGTCCCACCAAAGACTTGTGAAATCTTTTCTTGTAATAGTATCAACCAAAACCTTGGTATTGGTATTCAAGGCTTTATAGAATATCTCAAGTAAGTTTCTCCCAATGATTTCGTGATTTGGATCAGTAACCATCTTTTTATTAAACCTTAACCATATCTCATAGAGTACCTCTTAATGTAACTATCTGAAATTATGGCTCTTGTCTTTCAATTGTTTCATTCTAGAGGGCAGGAAAAATCAATCCAAGAACTATTTCCTCAACTTATTCCAAGTGGAAATAGACCCATAAGACAACTTTTCTAACCATAAAGTTACTTTTCTTATAAGAGGGCATGGTAACAACCTGAGTCGTATAACTTCCTGACTCACCCCAAGTAGATTTACAAAGTATAAATCCCCACAAAGTTTATAAGGTTCATGTTTGCATCATTAGTAGGAAAACGAATGAACACTCCCTTCAAGTTCGGTAACTAGATCGTTGTACTTGTATTATCAAATTTTGTTCCTTGGGGCAATTCTAGAGGAATGATAGAACCCATCTCAATTGGTTAAACATACCCCAAATCTTTTTCTAGATTAGCAAAAATTGGCAAATACTAATGAAATGGTGGTTGAACTCTGTTCCTTCTTATTTGATCTCTTTCAAGTGTTGCTCGATGATTTTTCTCCTTTTGTTTAGCGCTCTCTTCGGCACGTCCGGAAAGTACTAGCCTAGCATTTTCTTTGGTCATTAACTAGTAATATTTTGCTTAGCAGTTCCTTAAACACCATGCTAAGGTAGCCTATTCAATATGGCTTTGTAATCCTTAACCCCTTCGTTCTTGATCCTTGATCATACTCCTTAACTCTATGTATATTACGATTCTATTGTAAGGTTTGTTCAACCTTAGGATTAAATGAAATCAGATGATTTTCATAACTCTAAGTACTGGAAATACACTAACATGTGCCTTATAAATAGTATAAAACCAAAAATTAACAAATAAAACCATCAACTTCAAAAAACTTAATCAATCGAGGAAAAATTGTATTCCCTATAAGCAACGCCAAAATTTAATTTCTCCAAAATTATGGCTCTAAGAAATTGTAAAATAGTCACTAGTCAAATATAGAACCAAACCAGGTTGGGATCGATCCCCCGAAGAATAGTTCAAAAATATTTGACGAGCTTGTTGATGTAATTGGAAATTACAAAAAGTAAAAAAGTGGTTTTTTTAAAAGTAAGAGTAATAGTAACAATGTTGGGGAAATTAGAGTTGTTATCAATATGAGATGGTTACTAAGATTGAATTCCCCTAACTTTATAACTCTAGAGACTAAATCGTTCTTGTCAAACTACCTCAATGTCTTACAATTAAAATCTAACAAGTTATGTATAACCTAACCATCTCTTAACTTTGGTTTAGGTGAATTTCGTTCATCTTCCCTCGATCTCAGTGTCGCATTAACTATCTCCTTTCGATCTCAAGTTAATTAGATAAAGGTTAATAGCTTCAAATTACTATTGTGCTCTACTTTTCCTAATACATACCTCTCTCTCAAGCAAGTATCAAATACGGAAAAGTTATTAGTGTTTGCAACCGTTAAGAAAGTAATCAAAAAAAAAGAAATCCCTAATGCATGCAAGAACACCATCCAAGAATGACTTTGCACTTATCCTACTTTGTTAATCCACTAGGGTTCCCACGACCCTTATTATGGGGTTTAGTTATTCATGGTTGTAAGAACAAGATTATATTTCATAGATAAAAGTATAATGATGAACTTATGAAGAATAATAATGAAAACACAAAATCTCTAATTAATTGTAAATCCTAAAAACCAAGATCAATAATTCCAAGATCAAGAATGTATCTCAGAACTCAAAATAATGTCAAAATTGTATAAAGTGCATAAATTAATAATAAAATATCAAAAGGGTGATTATAGTTGCATTACATTTACCAAAGAAAACAAGACTACAAAAGTCGATAGTGACGATACATCAGGCAATGAGTTGCCTGGAATGACGATGAGTCATTGTTGGCCTTTGTTGTCTATATTCCCTATGGTTGGTGATAACTCATTAGGTCACTGTACGAGTTGTTGCCTAACTCATAGGGACCAAACTAAAAATTTCAAGATTTAAAACTTTTTCTTCCATATACTCAGAGTGAATGTTCACTATGAGTCATAGCTTGACCCTATGAGTCCTTATCTTCTTTTGTCTCCACTACTAGCCAAATTCACCTTTTAGGAATTTGTTTCTCTTTACTTAGAATGACTTTCCTTACAACTTGTAGTCTGTCCTTATGAGTCGAAGACACTCAGTACTTAACATTTTACAGTCTAAACATTCACTGGTCTGACTATGACCTGGACAACTAGTCATAGTGTGACCCAACGACTTATTGTCCAAGCAATCTTCTTCTATTCTATGCACTTTTACTCCTTGTTCTATTCCACTAAATTACGACCCTATTTTTCTAAAATATTCTACAAAAATATTATAAATAGATAAAAATATGTAATGCCTAGAGAGTACACCGTGGGTGCCACATGGTGCTTACTGTCCCAAGGGACCACAAGCTAACCCATGACTTGGTACCTGTTGTAAGCACTTAGTAATACTGATATCAAAAGATCATATGCAAAATTTAACTAAGGAATGCCATAAGGTTTTTAAGTCATAAATCTGATAAAGTCTGTTAGACAAAACTGATAAAAAGCTTGGAATGACAATGAAGTATGAAAACTGACTAACTGTTTGTACTAGTCTGAAAAGCCTTAACTGACTGAACAAGAGTTGATAGTATAGGCTCCGACAAACTCCAACTAACTACTGAACTAAAAGTATGGAAATAAATATAGTCCATTCTCAGAATATAAGGACTCACCACTGCTACTGCTGATAGTCTGAAATGTCTATGTGTGATCTGGGAACTGGGTGTCTGAACCAATGATATGATACATCATAGCACAAGAAAAGAGTATGCGATCAGTACTTTGAATGTACTGGTATGCTAAATAAAGTATCCTGATATGTATGGTTTCATGAACATAAATAATGACTATCTGAATATTTTTATATATATAGCATGACGTACTGAATAGGATGCATGAAAACTATAGATACTTACGATACATGAAATCTATAAATACTGAGGATACATGACCAGGCATAAACTATATTCTGAATATAATCTATAAACTAAAATATTGAGATCTAATCACTAAATAACTGATATATGTATACTATGGTCAAGCAAACCTTAAATTGAATTACAGAACTGATTTTTGGATTGAGACATCCATGCCCTAATGAGCTAATTGATGATAGGCATATTTACACACCTAAAGTACAAAAATTGACCCATATTTTATCTAAGTTTTGAGGACAAATTATATAATTCATGCACTTTTAGTCTTTTTTCCTGTAAGTGAGCTAACAAACATGATTAGCAAGTTTTCAGGTATAAATGATGAAGATTTCAGCATTTTATGGATAACTTGATTCCCAAGGAAGCTTCACGAAAGAGGGGAAGGAGAGCTTGGACGCCTAGGACCAAACGTGACGCATGGAAAACTGTCCCGGGCAAAAACAACATTTTCAAAGACTTTGGGGATCAGCAGTAACATAGTAGGATTAGGATAATGACGCAGTAACTTATTAGGATTAGGATAAGTACGCAGTAGCCTAGTAGGAATAGGATATGGGTATTATAAATACCCTATTTTGCTAGAGATTTTTATTCATTCCTCAATACAATAATTCTTCAATTCCGAATCATTCTAATTCTTCCATTAATTCAAAAACTTCTACTTTTAATTCTTATTACTTTCTCTTCATCTATTCGATTCTAAATTTTCACAACAATAGAAATACTACTTTGAAAGGAAATCACGCCACAAGCCCTACCAACATATACTACACGTTCTATCCTTATATTGGTATGATGATAATGACTATTATGATTTCCATTGCACTCATGAGTAGCTAAACTTCTCTGTTGGGGTTATGGAAGCCTTATGAGATACTATCTATTGCTATGAGTTTGTGAATTCTTGACACGTATGCTGCTTATATCATTATTCTCTTCATCTTAATGCAAATTCTTGTGGTTGCAAACACATAGAATACGCCAGTAGAGCATTAACTTGTTCGAAAGAAAATTTATATGTTTGGAAAAGAGATAATGTCAAGGTAATAGGGCACCAACCCCTGTTAAAAAGTTAGTGCCGTAACTGGATTAACCTCTTGGAGAATTTGTACCGTTAGATACGCTTTAAGCTCGAAAGAGTTAAAGTGAAATAATCCTTGATGGTTGAAAGACGCCTGGATTTACCATAGAATATAATTCTCTATAAGCACATGCATGTCTGAATTTCGCATAACTCATAGCCAATAGCGACGTATAACTCATAAGGTGGACATAACCCCAACTTCCAATTTTCATTGATTAAAAATCTTACTAAACATTCTTTCTTTTTACTTTTCTATTTTCCGATTTTACTTTGTTATTTTGTTACATTATTGCACGCTACAAAATCCCCCCTTTTTATGAAACTTTCACCAAAAGTCTAATAATCGTTGCTTACTTAGTGACCAAGTATTCTCTGTGGGATTCGACACCCAACCCAGTTGGGTTCTATATTTGACAACGACCGCTTACACTCTTACGACAGCTATAGTTTGAGCATTATCAAACTTTGGCGCCGTTGCCGGGGAATACGGTTTTCTACTAAGTTTGTGATAGTTACTAGACCCTTTGGTCAAAGATTCTCGTACTTTACTTTTAGTTGTTGTTTTTTTGTTTTCTGCAGGTTTTTATCCAGTACATGCCCCATACTCGAAGTTCTGGTAAACCATTATTACCTTTCAATCCTGAACCACATCGTATTGGCAGAATGGAGGCTCAACAGGAAATTGAAAGAAGGGCTGCTCAACAGGAATAGGCTAGACTAGCTGCTCTGGCCGCCGCTCAAGTGCATCAACAGAATATTGATAATCCTGGGCGAGCAACAAATCCTGACGATGAGGATCTAGGTGATAATGAGTTACTAAACCCTAGGCGTGATGCTGAGATGGCAACACCAGCCAACAGAAGAGATCGTCAAGCTAGGTTCAGGCCTGAACGCCGAGCCATACCATTCGATGATGATAATGATAATCTTGATAAAGATGGTGCCACAGGAGCCATTATTCCTCCGCCATTGGCACCCGGAGCCAAGTTCAACATCACAAGCACCATGACTCAGTTATTATAACTCAAGGGATTATTCGGTGGACTAGCAGGTGATGATCCGAATATGCATCTGATCAACTTTATTTCTACATGCAAGTCATTCAACAATCCTGGCGTTGGACAGAATGCAATTCGGTTGCGCTTATTTCCATTGTCTCTTTTGGGGAGGCAACTCTATGGTTGAATGGGCTGACTCCTGATTCTATCACTAATTGGAGGCAATTGAAAGACACTTTCCTAGAAAGATTCTTTTTGCCATCCAAGAGAGCATAATTGAGAGATAAAATCAGCAATTTTTGACAGCTTCCAACTGAAGCCCTCCGCGAAATATGGGAGAGATTCAAGAAGAAGCTTATGAGGTGCCCAAACCATCACATGACCAATGTTCACTTGATGGAGATACTATATAGATCCTTGAATTCAGTAACTAAACCTGTGGTGGATAATGCGGCTGGAGGATCATTTATGGACCTCACCTTTGTTCAGGAAAGTGATATGCTAGACCGAATGATGAAGCAAAGTAGGGCGTGGCATACCAGAGATTCTGAGGTAGCAAGCCCTACTTTTTCTATAGGCATGACTGCAGAACAAAAGAGAAGAGGAGAAGAACGTGATCAAGATTTGGCGCACATGTAAACACAAGTGGATCTTCTTACAAAACATCTACTATCAGGGAAGACCGAAAATGTCAAAGCAGTTGCGTCAAGAAGAAGAGAGGAATTCGATTCTGAGGAAGAAGCCAACTACGTGAACAATCAGGGGGTTTCCGAGGCAATACCCAAGGAAACCAAGGTCGGAACTATTATGATAAATCTGGAAACAAGGACCAAGGTAGTTGGAAGAACAAGAATGACAAGAGTGGTTTGTATGTTCCCCCAGGGAGACGTGATGCCACTGCATCTAGTTCTGCAAATATGGATGACATGATGGCTAAACTGTTGAAAGGAGTAGAGGCAACCAGCGCGGGAGTAACTAAGGTAATAAATGATTTATCCTCGATGAAGCAATTGGTTGACTCACATTCCACTTCAATAAAACAAATAGAGCAGCAATTGAGCCAACTTTCAGCAGCACTCAATCAAAAAAAGGCTGGCACGTTACCTAGCGACACTGTGCAAAATCCAAGGAACGATGGATCATGCATGGCTATTACTACCAGAAGTGGTAAGGTGCTGGAGAATTCATCACAAAGCAAGCAAGTGGCCAAAAATAAAGGAGATAAGGATGCCATAGAAGCTGACCAAGACGTCCATGACGTCACCCCTAGTAGTTTAGAGCCTGAAAAGATCTCCGAATGTAAGCATAATGAAAAGAAAGTCGTGGAGAAAACAATTCCCCTTCCACCACCTCCTTTTCCTCAAAGATTGAAGAAGAAAGCTGATGATACCAAGTTCAATAAATTAATGGCAATGTTGAAATAGTTGACCATTAATGTTCCGTTGGTAGAGGCACTAGAACAAATGCCAGGGTATGCAAAATTTATGAAGGATCTATTGACAAAGAAGCGAGCAGCAAACTATGAGTTAACAGACACTGTTCATCATTGCAGTGTAATTGCCACCCGATCACTAGTTCAGAAGAAGGCTGACCCCGGTGCATTCACTATTCCTTGCACCGTTGGATCTTTGAATTTTGCTAAGGCATTATGCGATTTAGGAGCTAGCATCAATTTGATGCCATTATCTATTTACAAAAAGTTGGGGTTGGGATATCCTACTCCAACCAATATGAGGCTCGTAATGGCAGATAGGTCGGTAAAATGACCTGTTGGTATTTTATGTGATGTATTGGTGAAGGTTTCTTCATTCAAATTTCAGGCAGACATCTTTATTTTGGATTGTGAGGAAGACTCAGAAGTTCCCATAATCTTGGGGTGCCCTTTCCTTGCAACAGGAAGTGTGCTTATCGACTTGAGAGCTAATGAGCTTTTATTCCGAATAAATGACGAAGTAGTTTGCTTTGATGTGTGCAAATCAATGAAGCAACCCAAAGATCTAAACGTATTCTCGGTAGCTGATGTTTATTTTGATGATGTGAAAGAATTACTTGAAGAGGAGCAACTTATTGATGACGCATTGGCGGTTGTACTTATGAATGTTGAGCGTAAGGAAGCTACAAATTATGAAGAAACTATTGGTGCTCTAACAGGGTTAGGGTCGTATCCTCATGCTCCCAAGAAGATGGACCTTGATCTCAAAAACCGACCTACACCACCAGCTAAACCATCTATTGAAGAGCCACCCACGTTAGAATTGAAGGAGCTGCCTAGTCATTTAAAGTACGCATTCTTAGGAAGCAGAAATACACTCCCAGTCATTGTGGCGGCAGACTTGGGTGAGCAGCAAGTTGCAACTCTCATCATTATTCTATGGAAGTATATAAGAGCCATTGGTTAGACCATTGCTGACATTATTGGTATTCCACCTGGGATTTGTACACACAAGATTAAGCTTGAAGAAAATTGTACACCAACTATTGAGCATCAAAGACATCTCAATCCGCCTATGCAAGAAGTAGTGAAGAAAAAAATTATTAAGTGGTTAGATGCAGGGGTTGTGTATCCTATCTCTGACAGTAAATGGGTAAGCCCGGTACAATGTGTTCCCAAGAAAGGAGGCATGACGGTAGTTGCGAATGAAAAGAATGAGCTTATTCCACTCAGACCCATTACAAGATGGAGAGTATGCATGGATTACCGAAAGCTGAATTCGTGGATGCTTAAAGATCACTTTTCAATGCCATTTTTGGACCAAATGCTTGATCGACTAGCAGGGAAAGGATGGTTTTGCTTCTTAGATGGTTATTCCGACTATAATCAGATTTGTATTGCTCCCGAAGACCAAGAGAAAGCAACATTCACATGCCCATATGGTACGTTTGCCTTCAAACGTATGCCATTCAGACTATGTAATGCACCAGCCACCTTTCAGCATTGTATGATGTCCATTTTTTCTGATATGGTTGAAGATACATTGGAAGTATTCATGGACGATTTTTTCTTTGTGGGTGAGTCATTTGAATCTTGCTTGGCAAACCTAAGTATGGCGTTACAAAGATGTGTTGAATTCAACCTAGTGCTGAACTGGGAGAAGTGCCACTTTATGGTTAAAGAAGGTATTGTTCTTGGGCATAAAATCTCCGAAAGAGGAATTGAGGTTGATCGAGCTAAAATCAAAGTTATCGGGAAACTACCACCCCCAATTTTGGTCAAAGGAGTTCATAGTTTCCTCGGTCATGCAGGTTTCTACCGAAGGTTTATCAAAGACTTCTCCAAAATTGCTAGTCCATTATGCAAACTTTTGGAGAAAGATGCAAAGTTTGACCTCAATGAGGATTGTATAAAGCCATTTGAATGCCTCAAAGAGAAGCTAATTGAAGCTCCTATCATGGTAGCACCAGATTGGTCTTTACCGTTTGAAGTCATGTGTGATGCTAGCGGGGTAGCTTTGGGAGTTGTACTTGGCCAAAGAAGAGAAAAGTTATTCCATCCAATCTACTATGCGAGTAAGGTCTTGAACAAAGCCCAGAAAAACTATACTGTCACAGAACAAGAGCTTCCAGCAGTTGTGTATGCCTTTGAAAAGTTTCGTGCTTATTTGTTGGGAACCAAAGTGGTATTTCACATAGACCATGATGCCCTGAGATATTTAATGACAAAGAAAGATGCAAAACCAAGGCTAATTCGATGGGTATTGTTGCTTCGAGAATTTGATTTCGAGGTAAAAGATAGAAGAGGTTGTGAGAACCAAGTGGCTGATCATCTATCTAGACTCGAGAACGAGCATATAGCACAACCTGATCTCGAGATTGATGATACATTCCCTGACGAAGAGATCTTAGCCACAATAATGGAAGAGTTACCATGGTAAGCAGACTTTGCAAATTTTGTGGTGAGTAATGTGATACCTGCAAATCTATCCTTTTATCAAAAGAGGAAGTTCATGCATAATGTAAAACATTACTTTTGGGATGAGCCATATTTGTTTCGACGATGCGCGGATGGTGTTATCAGGCAATACATATCCCATGAAGAGGTGCCTAATATATTAGAAGCATGTCACACTTCCCAAGTTGGGGGAATCACGCAGGTAATCGGATAGCAAGGAAGGTATTGCAAAGTGGATATTATTGGCGCTCGATATTTAAAGATGCCTACAACTTTTTGAGAAGATGCGACCAATGTCAGAGACAAGGTGCAATTTCAGAACACCATGAGATGCCATGTCGAAAATTCTTGAAGTCGAGCTCTTTGATGTATGGAGTATTGATTTCATGGGTCCATTCGTAAATTCGTTTGGAATGAAATACATCCTAGTTACTGTAGATTATGTTTCAAAATGGGTCAAAGCAGTAGCGTTAGCCGACAATGAGGGAAAGCGTGTTGTAGCATTTTAAAGAGAAATATCTTCTCTCGCTTTGGAATACCACGGACTATCATAAGCGATGGAGGATCTCACTTTTACAACAAGCTGTTCAAATTCGTGTTGGCAAAATATAGTGTCAAGCAACATAAGGTAGCCATACCTTATCACCCTCAAACTAGTGGACAGGTAGAGGTTTCCAATTGAGATATCAAGCAAATCCTTGCTAAGACTGTAAATTCTAATAAGAAAGATTGGTCTCGGAAGCTGGACGATGCGCTATGGGCTTATAGGACTTCATTCAAAACGCCAATTGGCACGTCCCCTTACCAACTAGTTTATGGGAAGGCTTGTCACTTACCCATCAAACTCGAGTATAAAGCATTGTGGGCGCTGAAGCAACTAAATCTGAATTGGGATGATGCTATGAATCTAAGATTAGAGCAGCTGAATTAGATGGATGAATTACGTCTACATGCCTATGAAAGATCATACCTCTACAAGGAGCGGATGAAAAAGTATCATGATCAGCGGATTGTTCAATGAAACTTCCAAAAAGGCGACATGGTACTTCTTTTCAATTCCCGACTGAAGCTATTCCCAGGTAAGTTAAGGTCCAAATGGTCTGGTCCATACAAGATTAGCCAAGTCTACTCGTCCGGAGTAGTTGAGCTAGAAGACAGTAATGGTGTTGTCTTCAAGGTGAATAGCCAATGAGTAAAACCCTATATCGGTCATCTTGACTCAATAAACTATATGGCCACCATTTATCTCGACGAAGTCTAAGTACTCAAGGTAACTATGTCGTGCCGCGACAATAAATCAAGCGCTAGATGGGAGGCAACCCATCGTTTTTCATTTTTTGTTTTCGTTCTACTAAGTGTTTGCTTTTGATAAATAAAAATCCAAAAAGAAGAGTCGAGCCACGACCAAAACTAAGGCGCTAGATGGGAGGCAACCCATCGTTCTAATCGTTTTTGTTGTTTTTGAGTAAATGTAGGTACAAGAGAGGTAAAGGAGGAGATTGGTTTCAAATTTTGATTTGGAAGTAGTGCATGTTAAAGGTGGTAAGTTAAGAATGAAGAAGCCAAAGGCTATGGGTGAGTAAATAATAATCATAAGATATTCTAAACTATTCTAAAGATACTGGGACTAAGTAAATAGTTATGTTTTTGGGTATTCATAACCCCCAGGACTCGATAGCAATAATAGCAAACTAATACTAAAACTTTGAGGGCATAATGTGCAAGAATTTATTTAAAATTCCTACTTATAGGTATTTTATCAAACACTTGATATGTATGGTGTAAATTAAGCATGGGAATAATTTAAAGTTTGTATTAAAAACATAATTTCAAAACTAACATCACTAATCATGAATTAAATCTGTGGACAACAACTTTTAAACATGTGGAGTGTAACAATCAACATCAATTTCATGAAAGCATAGTATAGCACAAGACTCATCGGGATTCATGGTTAGAAATCACATTTAAAATCATAAATAACTTGTAAAATTCATAACTTTGGATTTAAAGTTGGATACTTAGGCTCCATGGGTTAAAGGAACCCATAGATTAACACTTAACATACCTAGGTAATGAATTCATGAGAATTGATAGTGAATTCTTGAGATTTGATCTTGAATTGTGGAAGCTAGGGTTTTTCTTCTTGAAAGAAGGCTATTCTGATTTGAGTAATTGTGAAATAATGAGCAATTAGTGCTCTTTTAGGGCTTAAATCCCATGTTTAGACTGATTGGGTGAGGGAAAAGACTTAAATTCCCTTGGAATTAAAAACTTGGAACTGACTGGAAATCCTAATTTTGACATCCACCTCGACGCGACACTATTGCAATGCTCACTTGATAAGGGACAATCTCAATTTTGACCAAAAATATGATGTGGAACAATTACAATGGGCTTTTTGGATAAGGTATGAATCTCATTTTGCACCTCACCACGATGCGGTGCCTTTCTTATTTAGGATTTTTTTGCGGTACCGGCCAATAGCATTGAGTTACTGGTTAAGGGACAAATGGGAACTAGAACTGTACCACGACGTGGGCTAATTGTGGTGCCTTACTAGAAATCAAACAATTGTAAACCTGTCCTTCACTGCAACACAATGCTTATCGCGGTGATATACTACTTTACTAAAATCACCATAACTTTTTAACCGAGTATCGGATTTAGACAAAATTGGTAAAAATGGAAAGGTAATTCAATTTCCTAGAATTTGATAGGTATTGAGCAGGAAAAGTTTTCTTATAGACAAAGATATACTCATTTGAAGTTGATTCTTAACTCACTAGGAGCTAAACAGAATTAAGAAAAAAGTGGGGTATTACAATATCTCCCTCTTGGGAACATTCATCCTCAAATTAGACTAATTAAGTTGAGACACTAAGGTATTTAGGTTACATGCTGAATATTCGCGATGAAAATGTGATTATGTAACTGAGTATATAACATAGCACATGACTAAACTGATTCTATAAATGCATGACTGACATGACAATGATATACAACTGAAATTGAACATTGAAAAGAGAAATTCTAGGAAGACTGTTACCTTAAGCTGAATCAGAGTTTTCAGAGAAAGGATGAGGGTACTTGGTTCACATATCTACTTCTGCTTCCCAAGTGTCTCCCTTAATGGACTGATTCCGCCAAAGGACTTTGACTTGGGGAACTTCTTTGTTCCTTAGTCTACGAATTTGACGATCTAGGGTTTCAACTATAATTTTTTCGTAAGAGAGATTATTTTAAACATCTATGTTCTCAAAGGGAACAATTACAGTTGGGTCACTAATACACTTCTTCAACAATGAGACATGGAAAACTGGTGCACTGATGCTAAGTCTGCAAGCAACTTAAGCTCACAAGCCACCTTTCAAAAATAGCTTAAAATTTTGTTAGGGATAACATATCAAGGACTAAGCATCCCCTTCTTACAAAACCTCTTTACTCCTTTCATGGGAGAGTTCTTCAGATACACGAAATCTCCAATCTCAAACTTAAGATCTTTCCTCCTCACATTTGTATATGGTTTTTGTCGGCTCTGAGCTACCTTAATCCTCTCCTTAATCAACTGTGTTTTCTCCAAAGCATCAAACACCAAGTCAGGACCTACTACTGCGGCTTACCTACTTCAAACCAACCAATCAGAGATCTACATCTCCATCCATAGAGAGACGCAAATGGAGCCATCTGAATATTAGAATGATAGTTGTTATTATACGCTTTCATCCCAACTGCCCTTAAAGTCAATAGCACACACCCTCAAAATGTCCTCAAGGGTTTGAATGGTCCTCTATACCTGACCATCTGTTTGAGGGTAAAAGGTTGTACTGAGATGAACATGGGTAACAAGACCCTTCTGAAAGGCTTTCCAAAAACTAGAGAAAAATTAGTACCTCTGTCTGAAATGATAGATAGTGGAACACCATGTAACCGAACCAACTCTCTAATATAGAGCTTGGAATAGTACTCGATTGAAGTATGGACTGGCAATAAATGGGCTAATTTGGTCATCTTGTCTACAATGACCCAAATAAAATTATGTTGGTGACTAGTATGAGGCAAACCTTTCGTACAATCCATGTTCACTTCCTCCCACTTCCATGTGGGGATATTGAACTCCTACATAGACCTACTAGGCTTCTAATTCTCAATCTTAACCTACTGATAAGTGGGAAACTTATCTAAAAACTCTGCAATGTCTCTCCTCATCCTACTCCACCAATAGATTTCTTATAGATCGCAGTATATCTTTGTGGCCCCTGGATGAAAAGAGTAACATGAACCATGCACTTCTAAAAGAATTCACTATCTTAATTCATCAACAAATGGCATATACAATCTACCCTTGAAATGCAACACCCATCTCCCACTTAGGAGAAAACATCTATTTTGTGATCTCTAACTAACTCTTTCAACATAACCAGAATGGGAACGCTATCCAGCTTCTCTTTCACTTTGGCAACCAAAGAAAGAATCCAAATTATTCTAAACACAAACACTACCCTCATCTAAATCAACCAAATGAACACCTAATCTGGAAAGCTAATGAACTTCCCGAACTAACTTTTTCTTGTCATCCTCAACATGAGAAACACTACCCATAGACAATCTACTTAGGGCATCTGCCACTACATTATCCTTGCTTGGGTGATATAAATCACTCATATCATAATTTTACAATAATTCTAACCATATCCTCTGACGTAAATTGAAATCCTTGTGTGAAAACACATACTTCAAGCTTTAGTGATCTATGAACACATCAACATGCACTCCATACAAATAATGCCTCCAAATCTTTAAAGCAAACACAATATTTTCCAACTCAATATCGTGAGTAGAGTAATTCTTTTCATAGAGCTTAATATATCTAGAGGCATAGGCTACAAACTTACCCCTCTACATCAAAATACATCCCAACCCAACTTTGGAAGCATCACAGTACACAACAAACCCATCTGAACTATTTGGAAATGTCAAAATTGAGGTTGTAGTGAGTCAAGTCTTCAACTCCTAGAAACTCCTCTCACAAGAATCTGACCACTAAAACATAACTTTCTTTTGAGTCAATCTAGACATGGGGGATACAATAGATGAAAATACTTTAACAAATCATCAGTAATAGCTAGACAAACCCAAGAAACTCCTGATATCTAATGGAGAGATAGGTCTGGGCTAATTTCTCACCACTTTTGTCTTTTAAGGATCAACTCTAATGCCATCACCAGAGATAATATGGTAAAAAAAGCTACTGATCTTAGCCAAAATTTACACTTACTGAATTTGGCGAACAACTGATGGGCTCTAAGAGTCTGTAATACTATTCTGAGGTAGTCTACATGCTTATCCTTGGTACGAGAATAGACAAGAATGTTATCAATAAAGACTATGATGAACATGTCCAAGTACTGCTTGAACACTTAGTTCATCAAGTCCATGAAGGTTGTTGGGGCATTTGTGAGACCAAAATACATGACTAGAAACTCGAAGTAACCATACTGAGTATTGAAAGCTATTTTTAGAATGTTAGTTTCTCTGACTCTAAGATAATGATAGCCAGATCTCTGGTCTATCTTGGAAAAATAACTGGCACCCTGATGTTGGACGAATAAATCATTAATTCTAGAGAGTGGATATTTGTTCTTGACTGTGACTTTGTTTAGTTGATGGTAATCAATACACATTCTAAGAGAACTACTTTTCTTATGCATGAATAAAACTAGTGTTCCCCATGGGGAGATGCAGGTCCTGATAAATCCTTCATCTAGGAGGTATTTCAGTTGTTCTTTCAGCTGGAGCCATTCTGTATGGTAGAATAGAGATAGGCTGTTTATATTGAAGGAGGTCTATTTCAAAGTCAATTTCCCTCTTGGGAGAAACGTCGAGAATATATTCAGGGAACATATCTAGAAATTTCCACATTACTAAAACTGACTCAAGATTTGGAGTCTCCAAATTAGAGTCTTTGACTCGGACAAGATGATAAATGTATCCCTTTGATATTATCTTCATCGCTCTAAGGTATGAAATAAGCTGACCCTTATGCATTATAGTACTACTCCGCTATTCAAGGACTGGTTCATTTGAAAACTAAAATAAAGTATTATGTTTCTACAATCAAATAAAGCATAGCATCAATAGAGCCAATCTATGTCAAGAATGATGTCAAAATCCGTCATCTCTAGTTCTATAAGATGTACTGATATGAATTTCTGTGACATTATAATTGGGAAGTTCCTATATACCCATCGGGCTATAATAGAGACACTTATTAGGGTAGACGCTGAGAAAGGATCTACTAATATTTTGGGACTAACTCTGAAGTTGACGGCTATATAAGGGGTTACAAAAGAAACAGAAGCTTTAGGGTCTAGTAAAGAATAAACATGTAAATGAAAGACTTGTAACCTACCAATAACCACATCAGGAAATTTCCTGATCTTGTCGGGACTAAAGAACATACAATCTGTTTGGGCACTGACCACTAATGGAACTGGAGACGGCACCCTACTGAGTCGGGCGGCCCAGCTGAAACTGGGGGACGACTAGAATGACCCTGTTGACAACTCTTTGGAAAATCACTGACTTGGTGGTCTGTCTTTCCACACCCAAAACATACATCACTATCGGCTCAATACATATCCTGATGGTTTCTACCGTATTTTTTGGCAAAGGGGATTTGTACGATCACTATTCACACTGCCTTAGGACTTAGAGCCTGGAGCTCTATCCTTATAATCATTTTTGAAACTTGGTACTAGGGCACTAGCTAAATATAGAGATATGACTGAAGATTTCTGACGGAGCTGAGGACGATTACCACCTTTTAACTTTGGCTGAGTAAAATTGAAGCTACCTATTCTAGCTCTCTTGTTCTTTCTCTTCTTCTCCTTATTATTCTACTCCTCAATCTGTTGAACATGGACTATAATAATAGATATGTCCATCTCTTAATTAACATCGCAGTCCTACACTCTTTAACCACACTGTCAAATACCCCAAACATGAACTTGCTCATCTTAGACCTGTTATCTGCCACCACATGAGGAGCATACCTAGCTAACTGAATAAACTAAAGGGAATAATCCTTCACACTCATATTGACCTACCTTAAATTGATAAATTCTAACACCTTAGCCTCCCTCAGCTCCAATAGAAAAAATCTATCTAAGAAGGATGTAGCAAACTCCTCCCACTCTATAAACCCTGCATCGATACCCTTATCCTTTTTTCACTACTTAAACCATGTATGAGCTAAATCTTGCAGCTAACTCAAAACTCTTACTAGAAGTCAATCCCATGATATTTGTTACATTTTGCACCATGTCTAAAAATTCTTGTGGATCCTCTTCAGACTTGGATCTCAAAAAGGAAGGAGGATTTATTTGGGTGAAGTCTCAAATTCTTGTGGAAGAAGTATTAGCTAATGGTTTGGCCAGAACAGTGGCTGGCTGAGCATTATGGGCTGCTACAGAGTAAGCTAGAGTAATGAATACAGCTCAGAACTCTAGATGAGAAATATGCTCATTCAGGGGATCTTCTTAAATGGGCTGGGATGCTGGCTGATTTATGTTCTTTCTTCCATTTGTCTTTCTAGGAGGCATGTTCTATAAACAGAAGGGAGAACAGATTAGAGAAAGAGTTTAACATGATCTCATGCTCTTTTGCCCGGAATGAACACTAAAAGAAGGGAAATTTTCCTATAATGCCTCGTAGCCTCTTATCCATAAGTGTTGTGCGCTTCACACCCATGCACAAAACTCTACTTGACAGAGATTTTAGACTCCCTAGGACACTTTAAAACTTTAGGCGCTAATACTAAGTTTGTAACACCCCGAGAGTACACCCTGGTCGCCACACAATGCTTACAGTCCTAAGGGACAACAAACTAACCCATGAGTTGGTACCTATTGTGAACTTTGAGTAAAAATGATATCAAAAGATCACATGCAAAATTTAACTAAGGAATTCCATAAGGTTTTTAAGTCATAAATCTGATAAAGTCTGTAAGACAAAATAGATAAAACATCTAAAATGACAATGAAATCTTAAAATTAACTAATTGTCTATACTAGTCTTAAAAGCCTCTACTGTCTGAATAAGAGTTGATAGGACAGGCCCTAACTAACTCCAACTAACTACTGAACTGAAAGCATGGAAATAAATACAGTACCTTCTCAAAATATGAGGACTCACCACTGCTACTGCTGATAGTATGAAATGTCTATACGTGATTTTGGAACTGAGCATCTGAGCCTATGATATGATAAATCATAGCACAAGAAAAGAGTATGCGATCAGTACTTTGAATGTCCTAGTATACTAAATAAGGTAGTTTATATGCATGGTTTTATGAACATGAGTAATGACTATTTGAATATTTTTATATATAGTATGAAATACTAAATCGGATGCATGAAAATTGTAGGTACCGAAGATGCGTGAAATCTTTAAATACTGAGGATGAATAACCAAGCATAAAACATATTTTGAATATAATATATAAAATGAAATGCTGAGATCTGATCACTAAATAATTGACATCTATATGCTATGGTAAAGCAAACCTGAAATTGAATTACTAAATTAATTTCTGGATTGAGACTGTGGGAGGTATCATCTAACCGACATGCCCCAATGAGCTAATTTGGGGTCCAACCTATAAGCCCAATTAAAAGGGTGTCAGTACCATGTCACGGCTACTAAAACTAGCTATGTGGATCCACTAAAGTGTTGTCCCAAAGAACTATGGGTTACCCTCAACTGGCAAGTACCTGTATGAGATCAACCCTCAACTGGTAGGTTAACATCTCAACCTATGTTGTCTGCGTATTTATGGAATGCGGGGACTACTACTAAAGGTCATACCCTCAACTGGAAGGTGAGACCCTATCCCTGGGTATTCTTGGTGCTTAATCCTACTCCCAACTGAACTAACTTAGATTACTGAACTATTCTGATTTAACTGGTTATGATGACTAACTGAACTGATAATACTCATAAGATGTTCTGAAACTATTTTGAAGATACTAAGACTAAGTAAACAACTCTATTTTTTGGTATTCATAACCCCAAGGTCTCGATAGCAATAATAGCAAACTAATACTTAAGCTTTGAGGGCATAATGTGAAAGTATTTATTCAAAATTCCTCCTTGTAGGCATTTTATCAAACACTTGAAATATATGGTGTAAATTAAGTATGGGAACAGTTTAAAGCTTGTATTAAAAGCTTAATTTCAACACTAATATCACTAATCATGAATTAAATCAGTAGACAACAACTTTTAATCATGTGGAGTGTAATAATCAACATCAATTTCATGAAAACATGGTATAGCACAAGACTAATAGGCATTCATGGTTAGAAATCATATTTAAATCATAAACAACTTGTAAAGTTTATAACTTTGGATTTAAAGTTGGATACTTGGGCTCCATGAGTGAAAGAAACTCATAGATAAACACTTAACAAACCTGTGTAATGAATTCATGAGAATTGATGGTGAATTCTTAAGATTTGATCCTGAATTGTGGAGGCTAGGGTTTTTATTCATAAAAGAGGGCTATTATGATTTTAGTAATTTGTGAAATAATGAGAAATTAGTGCTCTTTTAGTGCTTAAATTTCATATTTAGACTGACTGGGGTGAGGGAAAAAGACTTAAATGCCCTTGGAATTAAAAACTCAAAACTAACTAGAAATTTTAATTTTGACATCCACTTTGATGTGTCGATATCGCAGTGGCTCACTGGAAAAGGGATAATCCCAATTTTGACCAACACCGTGACATGGTACAATCACAATAGGCTTTCTGGATAAGGGACAGATCCCATTTCGCACCTCACCGCAATGTAGTGCCTTTCTCATTTAGGATTTTGGCGCGATACTGACCAATGGTGGTAATTTACTAGTTAAGGGACAAATGGAAACTAGAAATTAACCGCAACTTGGGCTAATCACAGTTCCTTACTGGAAATTAGACAATACGAATTTGTCCTTCACCGTGATTCGATGCTTATCATGGTGATATACTTCTTTACTAAAATCATCATATCTTCTTAACCAAGTACCATAGTTAAATAAAATTGGCATCATTGGAAAGCTTATTCAATTTCCTAAAATTTGGCTGGTCTTGAGCTACAAAATTTTCAATAGATCAAAACATATACTTATTTGAAATCAATACTTCACTCACTAGGAGCTAAACGAAACTAAGAAAAGTGTGGGGTATTACAAAATATCTCTGGATTTACCAGAGTTTCTCGTTTTAAGAATCTTAGGTGTCGTAATTCAAAGACTTATCAGGTCCCAAGGTTTAATTTGTTGAAAATGATCTCTTTTTGAAAGTTTAACATTGTCATTGAGTCCGTAATGCTAAAATTAACCTAGTAGCATTATTGGTTTATTTTTATGGTCCCTAATAAATCCCAATTGTCCATTTAGAGAGTTTTGATTTGCGTCTTTGCTGGTTTTCAACTGCAATTCGGTGCAAGCTTTCTTCTTCTTTGAATTTACAAAGCTCTATTATCCTTACCTTCACATTTGCATCTTTCTTCTTCTTTGAGTTTTCAAAGCTCTATTATCCTTACCTTCACATTTGCATCCATAGGCTTGCTTTCGCGAAGGGTTGAGTAATTTCTCTTTCTATTTATGGCCTTGGGGCTCACATTCTCTAAGGTATGGGTCAAGCAAAGGCTTGCATTTGCAAAGGCCAATGAACCTGGACAAAATATAAACACCATTTTCGACACCAAATCATATTTTCTCTATTTTTGGACTTCTAGAGCTCAAATTAAGGAAATTTCAAAAGGGTTTTAATGAGTTATTCTATGGGTAAGTTCCTAGATACTTATTCCATATTTTCTCAATGATTTCATCTTGAAAACAACTTCATGTCCGTGATTTTAAATGTATTTTTGGGGTTTTTTTATCCAGTAAAGTGTAAATTGGTTTTTGTTCAATTTACGATCCTATTTCTCCTCCTTTTTCCTTGGCTTTTCAGTGCTAGACTCCTCTTGATATGGGAAACATTATACTCTAATAAAATTCTTTTTCACCCATTTTTTTCATACTCATTTTTTGAGCCCATTTTGGACCTGCCTTATAAAGGGTCAATGCAAATATTATTAGCTTTATTTTGAGTTATAGATGACACAAAGATAAGACTGGATAAATTAGGTGTTTTTAAAGGGAGTCGAACTTATATTTGGGACTTTGGATGGTGTTTGGGCTTGCGAATCTTTCATTTAAGGCAATTTAAAATGCACCTTGACTTTTTTCAAAATGTTTATATGTTGTATGCTTGTTTGTCTATATGTTGTAATTTTTTTAGGATTGAGGGTCCCACTTAGGTGAAATAGCAAGCACTCTGTGAGTAACAGAGTCTTTGATGGATAGTAGCTAGATTATTTTTTTACTAGTTAGTATTACTTTTAAATATCTTTAGATTAGAATATAGATATATAACCTACTGATTCTCGAATAATTGATATTGGATGTTTATTTTAGAGTTTGAATTTTATTAGTGGACTTTATTGTGATGATTTTGATTTAGTGCCTTTTTAGTGGGTAATTACATTGTTATAGTCATTATTGATGGAATGATTGATGTTTTAGAGGATAATAAAGTATGAATAGACTTGCAATCATTGAGGCTTAATGTATAGACCAAGTAAGCTTTGGGTAGTCCACGATTTATTGTTATTAATATTGTTGTTTATTTTGTGTTGCTCATGTGGGGCTTATATGAACTTCATTATAGACTTGAGTAATTAATTATGATAGTGTGCCCAATTGGGGGCTTATATGCATATTATTTTTTATTTGTGAGGATATACCATGATGATTCCCGTGTGGGGGCTAGATTTGATAGTGTTAGTCATGTTTTTGTGTATTAAATGCCTTATTTATTGTTGTGTCATCCGAATGGAGGGTTGACTTGACATTATAGGTCTTATATGAGCATTTAATTACATATTGATTATAGTTATGCCCGAGTGAGGGTTAGAAATGATAATATTGATGACTACATTTCTATTTATTCTGGTGGTGCCAAATGGAAATGGATAATCAATTATTGAAACATTGAGTTGATTCTGAGCTAATTTATACCTGTATTGAATGAATTTTGATGTTAGTACTAATTAATTATGAGCATTACATCCTCATACCATGCATGCATATTCATGAGACATTGATACCATTGAGATATTTTAATTTTTTAAGAAAATAAGATACCTTATAAAATGCCTATATCGAGGGATGTCCTGATAAGGTTGATTTAAGACATGACATCAATATTATATGAGTATATGGGTTGAAAACTCCCCATAGGTCCTACTTAGTAGTGTAATGCCCTGAGATTATGTAACTCCCCAAACCTGGTACCCAGACTCATGATCCGTAAGGATCACAAGCTAACCCATGACTGATATCTGTAACTGGGCACTGCATAACATACTATATAAATACGGAATAAAAGTATGAAAGTCCATAAGGTTCAAATATCTAATAAAACATAATATCTAGAAATATGGTATATCAATACCAAAACAAAACTGAAATAACTGTCTGAACATGCTATAGTCCGGAAGCCCCTAACCAGTCTAAAAATTGTGGAGTTGATGGGACATGTCCCCAACTAACTTAGGACTACTAAAATAATAAAGTAATAAAATAATCATGCTATCCTTGATTGATGAGGACTTATTGCTAGTCTGGCTATTGAACATCTGATCTACTAAGGATGCTCTGGTGCTCGTACTTCTGAACTTATGGCATAAAACACCATAGCACAAATGCGTCAGTACGATTGAATTTACTGGTATGAAACTATAACTATGGGAAGTAGTAATCTAACCGACTATGGGAAGTAGTAATCTAACCGACATTCCTCAAATAAGAAATATAATTGAGTTGGGGTCCAATCTTTAACCCCAATTGGAAGGGTGTCAATACTGAGCCACTAGTAACGACAAGCTATGAGTAATCCCTCATCTAACAGGTACTCTAAGTAGAATGGTGGGACCTTCATATAATAAGTTAAGCCACCTCATCTACCCTCAACTAGCAGGTTTGATGTCTCAACCTACGCTGGCTACATAGTTTTGGAGCACAAGGATTGCTTCTAAGAATCACATTCTCTAATAATAGGTGAGTTCCCATCCTTGGTCTCACTCGATGTTGAATCCTACTCTCATCTGAATAGACACTGAAGATGATTAACTGATGTGAACTAGACTGCATTCATTGAGTTTTGTTGACTGACAGAACACTACTAAGATTACTGAATTTCTGAGATTTTTTAGACTACTGAGTTTACTGAGTTTTCTTGAGTCACATGACTTACTGAGTTCAATGAATCATGGCTTGACTTAGAGTATCTAGAAAACATAACACTGTCTCTAGGCACACAGCTAAATTATCGGGTACAAGAATCCCTAGGACTCGATAACATGAAACTGAAAAGACATGACACTTCTTGACACATAACCATAGTCAACAATTCATAGTACAATCATTGGGGATTTTCATGAGGTATTCACATGCTATAAGCATACACATGAATAGGAATGCATGTAAACGTATCATAATTTCATAGTCCTAATCTCATTAACATTACGTCAATCCATTACAAAACATAACAATAATGTGGGAGTCACATCAAACATAAGGGAGACATATGAATTCATCAATTTTGAATACAAATGAGTCATAAGGCATAATTCCTATTCTCATAGGCATTTTATCAAACACCTTGCATGTATATCTTTAGGCTTAGGCATGAATATTGAAATAATACTTCATGGTAACATTTTTCACTTCCAATGCAAGAGTTTCAACCACATACTAACATATTTTCATGATAGTCATTAAAGACTTCAACTTGGAAAACAAATAACAACATAAACATGGATATAATTCAATTTATACCATGAAATCCAAAGTTATATTTCAAATAGGGTTTCTTGAGCTTCATGGGTGAAAGGAACCCATAAATTAACACTTAACATACCTGGGTGGATGATTTCTTGAAGAATGGTGGAGGAAAGCTTGAATTCTTTACTTGGAATTAAACACCTAGGGTTTCTTGTTCTTGGGGATTGATATTTGAGCGAAACCCTAATTTGGTGTTATAGATGAATAAAGAAGTTATGAGCTCTGGTTTGGTATAATTAGGGGTTAGAATGGGTGGAAAAAAATCCAAATACCCTTTTAAAAATGGCTTAAAATCACTGATCAAAAGTGCCACAAATTTGGGTGACGGTCCATCGCTGGCTCAATGGTCCGTCAGTCCATCCCATTGTACTTGGCTAGAACCTGAACTTCCTACCTCATCTGCGATGGTTTGGGTGACATTTTATTGTTAGCTCGATAGTTTGTTGGTCCTGGCCATCGCACTTGACCAGAAGTCGGGTTTGCTGCCATAGTCGTGATGGCTTGGGCGACTTTTCATCGCTAGCTCAATGGTCCATCGACCTGGCCGTTGCTTCTAGACAGTTCGTACAGTTCTCTATAAAACGTCCATAACTTTTTAATCTGATTCAAGATCTGGATGAAATTGGTATCGTTGGAAATTCTATCTGATTTAAGCATTAATCATTTAGGAAGTCATCACTAACTCTTCTGGAGACTAGATTTAGCTTAAAGAAAGTTTTGGGTATTACAGATTAACCCCTGGACGTCTTGCAATTCTTAGAACCACAAGTAATCCTAAGCTAACCCGTTATAATGGTAGAATTCATGAGAAACTGAATAAATGCATGAAACTAGAAATAATAAGTGGAAGAGATGTCATTGGCAGAACATATT
This sequence comes from Capsicum baccatum var. pendulum, assembly GCA_030864225.1. Classification (NCBI taxonomy): domain Eukaryota; kingdom Viridiplantae; phylum Streptophyta; class Magnoliopsida; order Solanales; family Solanaceae; genus Capsicum; species Capsicum baccatum. The sequence goes on along the minus strand of CM061558.1, from coordinate 206,118,403 downwards.
CATTACAAAACTATTTGAAATATTCACAACACTGGAATATACAAAAGTAAACTAAAACTGAATACCATGCAATACATCAACTCTGACTGACTATCAATAAATCCTTTCCTAATCCTGACTATAGGTAGCTGGGATATGACTCTCTGTTATCCTTAATCAATACAACTGAATAAAACATCTAATACTGGAACTATAGCTGACTCAAGTCCTTGAATCAAGAGAACTCATCACCTGCTGGCTGGAAGCTATGAACTATTTGACCTTGATGTATGGGCTACAACTAATACCTATATTATGAAACAATGTAGCCACACAAAAATATATCCTGTCAGTACTTTTAGAATGTACTGAGTGAGTGGGGGTGAATGCTATAAGTAAAATTAAATTAATGCATAATCTTAAAACATGCATACTAAGTGCAAGTAGACTAGCCAAGAAACTGAAATAAATTGAAAGTTGAAATATCATAAAAACATGAGTAACAAACATAATATGATAAGCTGAGTGAGATACTACACTTAGTTTCTGAAAACTCTCTATTCTATGAAATAAATAAAACTAAAGCTGAGTACACTTTCAAATCATGTCAGCTAAGTGTAAAGGGACTCACCTTTATCATAGGTAAAACTAAAAGCTGAAATCTCATAAGGAATGATTCGTAACACAATCCCTGAACAAAATTGTGAGTCCTTACACTTAGTTTCTAAAATACTCTTTTTTCTGTGATAGATTCTCATAACCGAGATAAACCATGTAAGCTATTATGGAGTCCAATGTCTGGCCCACGTTTAGGAGGGTTGTTCTACCCTTGCCTTTGAATATAACATGAACTGAAATTGGAGTAATCACTAAACTATCCCATATTGGGAAAGGAGGATGCTTTTCTAGTGAGGCCCCTAAACCTACAGTGGTATGTAGTTTCTAGAGAATAGGATATGTTGAACCTACATTCCCTTCTAGGTGCTAAATACTACTCCCAAATATACATATTGTATGCTCATACTGATGAAATTCACCTTAAAATAAGCAGTTCTATTTATAAAATCTGAAAACCAATCATTCTTCTATTAATATATCATACACATGAATATCTGGGATGAATTTCATATCAAGTCTGAGATCATAAGATCAAAATTGAAATATAAATCGTATTGTAGTACTCTAAAATAATAAATTTAAGCTTCTTATAAATTTAGAGTCATGATAAATTCATATGCTCTTATTTGTAAACTGACTGAATCATGCTTAAAATCATGCATATTTGTCAACTCATGGAAATTCATGTAAAAATATTAAAATTCATATCATACGAATAATCATGTAAGTAAAAATATGAGTAGAAGGTAAATTCTTGTGCTAACTTAACTTTATAGCACACAATAATGACATAATCACAAAAATATGAAAATTGGATATGAACCCTAATTGAAATCTCATAAATTTCATTGAAAAAAACAAACCTTTTGGGCAAAAGAATGATATCCTTTTTCAAATCCCACATACTAATTACTTCTGATTCTTGAATTAAAGTTTTGGGGATTCGTATTTGAAAATGAAAACCCCCAATTTTGTTGCTTTGGAGAAGAGAAAATTACATGTTTATTTGAGTAACTTGTATTTTGTGTTGAAAATGAGGGATTTGGATTTATTTTACCTTTTTATTCATACTTAAAATAGCTTATACAAAGTAGTTTTGGGGTTAGAAGAGTAGAAAAATTTAAAAAAACTCCTTAGAAACCATATGGAAGTCGTCGGGAAGTAGTCCTAATGACTTAGGTCATGACTCGTAGAGTTTGGCCACGAGTCATGAATTGAGTCATAGTCACAAGACCAATTTCATCCTCTACTACCCATATTACGACTCCCTCCTAACGACCCATAATGTGACATTACAAGTCGTAATCTGGATAGCTTTGACAATGCTTCAGTATTTTGGCCATAGATTTTCACTCCGATATCGGATAAAGACAACATTTATATTTTTGAAAAGATAATTAAATTATCTATCTATATGTTTGTCTTGAACTCAAAAATTCTTAGTATACCAAAATTTATGCTAGTTTGAATCTGACTATAGTTATGTACTTCACAAGAATTTAATTGCTAAGGGATGTTTTAACTCTTCTATATGCTAGGAGATATTTGTTACCTTAATATGTGTCTAAATCACTATAAAACTATCAAAACATGAGGTTTGAACTTAAATAATGGTTCTAACATTGGCTTAGATTTTTGGGGTGTCACAGGTAACCGCAAACTGAGTGGATGCATACAGAAAGTCATGTGATGACTTTGCCATTCATTATCATCCCATTATCATCACTACATTAGATCACATCATTTACATTGCATTGACATTCCTTTATATAATTTGGTATTATGTTAGTATTTGGTTTTGTATTGTATTTCTGTGATAGAACCCCTTTTGTGATATTGTGTTTGAGCAATTATTTTGCTTCATTACATTATATTATTTATTTGATATTGGTTGGGAGGTTGACATAATATAAGATGTGGGGTTATTATGTGGCTTGATCAAAAGATAAATGGGTAGCACCTTTGGGTAGCACGAGATACACCCTTATATGTATACTCTCTTCCTATTACTATCCCATAGTATTTATTAATGATAATTTTAAGGCCTATTATATTGAATTTTTGAGTCTTCTTCAAAAATAACTATCTTTTTAAATATAAATAAATATTGCTGACTCACCTAGATTAATGTGCAAATCGTGTGTTTGATACATCTATTAATTGTTGTGTTGGGTAATCAAGATTAGGATAAGAAATGTATATACTAGATTTTAGGTTGTTGGGAAGCCTTGGGTAGTTGGGATGGGGTTTCTAACCATCTCTTTGAATTGGGTTGGTTATCAATGATGCTTACTGAGTACATCTGGTTTTGTACTCACCCTTGCGTCTTATTTTTTGTCATATTTTCTACACCACATGTAGGTATTGGATTGAGTAGCATATTGTATATTATTTTCTTCTAGCATTGACATTGTGGAGATTGAGGTAGTATGGTGGACTCCAAGCTTACCTAGATCTCTCTTTATTTTACTTATGTTTTCTCATATTTAAGATACTTTAGTTATTGTTATCATTCTGTCTTTAGAGGTTTGTACTAATGACAACCAAAGTCAAAATGTATTTTTGAGGCTTGTGTCTCAATTATTATTATTATTATTATTATTATTATTATTATATATGGGTTTACTCTTTTTTCTTTCACTTTTACATTTTTATAATTATAATTTTGAATTGGGTTAGGCTTACTTTTTTAGAGGGTTGACAAGTGCCATCACATGCCTATTTTGGCTTGTGACAATAGAATAATAAGGGTATGGTTAGTAAAGTCGACTATGAGTATCCCAAATTAAGTATATAGAAAGGAATGTGATAGTTATATAAGAAATATGAATGAGAATTATGCACAGCCAAGATAAGTAACGACACCTAGGTAGAACTATTATGGTCTTGTAGGGGTGTAGCATAATGAGTATAATAATGTATTTACCTTAGAATATGTATTAAATGAAGACTGATGTTTTTATGATTACATTTGTGAAAATAGTGAGTGTGTTTGCTTTTGGATAATAATTGTGATTATTGATGTCATTGCACATTCATACACTTTGATGTCATAGAAGAGAATAATGAGGATGTTGATGATAATGATGGTGATATTGTTACTGAAATCATAATGTACGTGATGTGGGTAATTGATAAGTTGATGTTGATAATGTTGATTTTCTTATTGATTATGATGTTCATGATGTGAATAATAATGTGATGATGTTGAGGAGAGAAAGTGATATTGCATGTATCTGCATACATGCATTCATCTATATTCCTTAACATGCTATTATGTTTTGTATATTATTATTGATTTCCTGAGCGGATTGATCTATTTGGTCATATAAATGGAATATAGTAGCAAACCATGAATCTAAGGAACATCCTAATTCAAGTTTAGTTTAACTATTCTAGGTGTGTGGTTATAGGAGCATATTGTATGGTTTTTTCCTTCCGTAGGGTTTTTACAATTCTAGGTTGTGGTGGTGGTGAGCCTTGTAATACATTGTAAAACTAAATTATCATGAAGATCTGGTCTAGTGTGAGTTAGGAGTAATGAAATTTGGGATAGTGAATTATTGAAGGGTGGAAAGGTGTAGGTTTGAGTGGGTGGTTAAGGGACAAAGATATATGGAAATGTTAAGTAGCAGGTAGGTCAAAGAGATATTAAATATATGGTGTTAATGAATTCATAATTTTGGATTAAAATCAGAACTTTAGTTGTTGTTATCATTCCTCCCTATATGTTATTAATGTATTTTATCTCTAACCCTGGTTGGTCAATGAAGCTTAACAGTATATGTGGTTGTACTAATGCTACACTTACTATATTCTAATCAGGTATATAGCCATAGTGTACGTCAGTTAGAGTTTCTTTAGCAACAATGATGATCACTCAGTACCAACTCTTTCCCTCTTTATTCTGGATGGATGTTGTGTCATGGATACTCTTATTTTTTGTCTAGTTATCTTGTATCAATTTTGTCTAGTTTCATGGGACTCCTTATTGATTATATTATACATTAATTTTACTTACCAAATGTATAAAACCAAAGTTATTATGTATGAGTTGACTGAATTATGTTGTTGAAAAATAAATTGTTAAAACGTCTATACCAAATGAATGATTGAGTAGAAAGGGTTCTCCTCTCTAGATTAGGTGTTAGGTAGGTGCACGCACAATCCATGGGTTGGGTCATGACAAGATATTATCAGATCCTAAGTTATCGGTCTCCTAATACAAGAGCAAACATCGAGTAGAGTCATATGGATTGGTGTGTTGACGTCCAGATCAAATCTGTAGGAGGCTACAAGACATCTAGGAAGCTATCTTACCTTTATCTATCTTATCGTTCTATTCAAGTGTCATCTCTTTGAGTTGGTTCCAACTGGTATCTCAACTATAACAATTGGGACTAGTTGGAGCAAAAGTATTTCAGTCAATACGTCAAAAAGAAATGTAGGTGTTGAATTGTTATGTTCTAAATCCTTTTGGTATTGTATTTATGTTTTGGTACTTTAAATTTTTTATTGTTGTATGAAATAACATATCGTGTGTTACTTATAAGGGTATTTATTATTTGATCATACTACGATTGAATTGTTGGAATGTCAAACTCCTTAAGTACAAAACAATTATGGTGTATGTTTATTTGTATGTTGTGTGGCCAAGGGACCCGGGGATCGTGAAGATCTATATGAACTCGAGGTGTATCTTTATTTTTGAAATTTGAGGACAGCTCATATTTTCGTGATTTGGAGTATTCCTTCATTTCAATCCAAATTCGGATAAACTACTTAGGTGTCTTGCCATTCTGTGAGAAAATATGTGTTGGATTTTGTGTTTGATAAGAAAGAAAGGTAAGAATGTATTATAATTAATCAAGTTTAGGAATTAGTTACATTTATGATAGTATGATCACAATATAATCACTCTAGTCTTTACAAACATTGGGACATGAGAGTTAAAATCTATAATTGTGTTTAACTGATGGTATAGTTTAAGAAACGACCTGGAAACAGTTAGCAAAAAGAGAAAAGTGGAACCACTGAGGGTAATCGTTGTAGTAGTAAGATTAATCGCTACAGCTCCTCTAGATAGTGAGTTGCCAAGCTTTCCCCTGTTTTGTTATTTTTCAATTGTTACAAAGCAACTCTATATATACGATGCTTAAAAATAAAAAACAATTCTGACATTCAATATAAGCCAAAAAGATTGTTATTATAAATATGAGAATTCTTTAAAATGCAAGAAAAAAATAAAAAGGTAATTGTTTGTTACATTCTCCAAATGAGGGCAACCTAAATCTAATAATAATAATATTAAAAGGGCGGTTTCTAGCTTGTGACATTATCTCCAAGGCTTTATGCTTCTGAATCCTCCTCTTCTATCCTAATGAGGAAGGAGAACTCCTCAGCATCCTTCTTGGTCTACTTTGGGAGCTTCTTAGTACGGGAGGTACATGCAAACATGACCTACATAGCCTTCCACATCATCTCGAGTATGTAGTCCTAAGATCTGCATTTCTTTTTCTTCTCTTCAATCTTCCTCTGGAGCTTAGTGTAAGCATGGGTAAGGTTTACTAGGGCAGTAAAGATCAAAGGGACAACCCTAGCCGAGACATTTAAGTCCTATCTAAATAGCCCTGCACTACAGCAACATCAACCTCCCAATCACCAGGGAGAGTAGGTGTCTGAATAAAGTGAGTACCCTCGCTCCCTCTATCCTTACTGTTTTCACCCTCCTCTCCCACTTTTGTTCTTCTTTATTCATCCTTGTGTACCCCTATCCCTTAGAGGGTTAAATGTCATGTAATACTCCTCGTAGGTATCCTCATCCCCTGTGGGCATGTCCATCCTTTTTCATAGATTGGTGTTCAAGGACAGTGAGAAAAGATCCCTTACTAACCTCTCCTAACACAGAAGTACTGCCACTCGTCCACAATCTCTGTCCCCATTTTAACTCGATCTATATTAGAACACAAGTCACTACTATGGCTTAGTGAAAGACCATATCCATCATATTCTCGAAGGATAAATCTTCTGAGACACAGCTGCAACTACACTCTAGATTCTACTAAGAAGTAGGTACTCGTAGTGTCTTTAAGACCAGACCATTTCACCTTTCCCTCTTAGCCCTTCGGTGCTAAGATCATAGCTACCTACTTCAAGTCCAACTTTTGGAATTCGGCCTCAAAAGCAGCATTGAAGGATTTTGGGACCCTTAAGGCATCATTAATGGTGGAAAAATCCACCAAAATCTTCTTTCCCTAAATTCAGCACAGACCAATCAACGGTTGGGAGGATTGCACAAAACTCCTAAACTAGCTCCATCTTAAACCTTGGGACAAACTCAATATGTATACCCTTCCCAAATACCATCAGTTGGTTGTAGAACTCAGGTTCCTCATCCTCCACATCCTTCATCATAAAACCCTGCTTATGGAGGAAGTCCCTAGAACTTATGCCCTTCTCATAATGATCGGGATAGTAGTTTCTGAAATCTTTGGTAGTGTTGTTGTTAGACCATGATAATCTTTTAAACTCCATTACTTTAGAATTAGAAACCATATTAGTTATCATGAGAGAGAAGAGAATTTAAAAACTACTAATAAATAAAACCTAGAAAGGATACTACCAAGTAACACCGCAATAGTTAATTAATCACTTCAGTGGTACGATTATGGTGAAAAAGTTAATGTTGTAGCAATCCATCATTCCCAACCCATCAACCTTCTCTCTCATAGAATATTTTTTTACTTTTCTTTGAAATATTGAGAACTAAGGGTGTATCGGGCTTAGTAAAGTTTGTATGAACCTCCTTACACTAAAATAGGAGTCTATAACACACGATTTCACCCCAAAATTACCTAAAATCATTGGCAAAATTAAATTTTCACTTCTACCCCCTCATATGGCCTAAATTCACTATAAACTATGTCAATATTATACCCAGAATGTTGTAGGAGTGTTTTATATGTAAGAGAACCTAACATGCTCTTCATTTCATTCAAACAAAACATCAAAAGTCAAGTCCAACAAGTTACACCAAAAACCAACTAAAAAGACTCTATTCTAATGGAATGCTTAAGATTCTACAATGACAAATATGTTAATAAAGTAGTAAGGAAGATGAAAGTACCATTAAAATTGAAGTCGAGAGGATATTACACATCGGGAGTTGAAATAATTGAAGAGTAGGTGCGAAAATGGGTAAAATAAAACATTCCCACCTACTTAAACTATTGTGAGCGGTTTTGTGGTATATTTATCTCTACAGTGGTACCACTATAGTGATAATCAATCACCATAGTGGTAAAACCTTTAGGTCCTGTTCTGATCAGACTTTTATTGTATTATGGAATTGAGCCTCCAAACATTTTTAAAACACCTGGAACGTGAAAATTTTGCAATTCAATCTATAGTTCTCATTAGTTGGGTAAGTAAAAGCGAACTAGTTAAAAGACCTACTAAAGTGTTAGGAGGGTCAGTACATAGTTCCGTTATTAAATTAAATTAAGGTAGACTAATTCAAACTAGTGAAAAATTATGTTCATCTTACTTTTAAAAAAATCATAGACAAAATTTTCTTATATAGTCATACAAAATACTCTTTAATCCTCACTCGTGGTTGTTTGTGGATGAATGATAGGTAAATTAGTATCTGATGTAATGATCCAAACCATTGTTATATGTGAAATGCCTCAAAAAAAATTATAACAATTAAAATTCTCTAAATGGACTCAATAAAATTATTTTGGGGAGAAAACTGAGGCCTAAAGTGATTTGGGCCAAAAGGACCAAAACGGAATTGAGCTAGTTTGCATCCTATCGTAGCAATGATAGGTTACCACTACAACAGTAAAATAAGTGTTGAACAAGAACCTAATAGTAACCAACCTAGGATACTATAAAAATCTTATTTTGTAAAACATCCTGGGTTTTGACCCTTAGAAAATTTTTGGGAACTCCATTCTTTGGACCCAATATGACTCATGAGTACGAGCTATATGTTGGGGTATGAGTGGTATGGTCCTGTAGTATGTTGACCAGTGTTAGTTGGTGGGATGGCTTTGGTGACTACAATGGGTACGACTTAAGGGTATAAGTCATAGGTCTTGGTACGAGTCATATCAAGGACTCGTATGGTAGGAAGTGTTTGATTCTCCTAGTATTTTATTCTGCCAGGGATACGGGTCATGGGTATGCATTACATGTTGTGTTTATGACTTGGTTGGATGAGTCGCATATTGGATAGTGTTTAATCTAAGGGTTGAGGCTTGGATACGAGTGGTAGATACCAATCCTATAGGAGGGTACGATTAGTATGGGTTAGTTGTATCCCTTTAATGGGTTCTTAAGGGATGTTAATGGGGTATTTTGGACATTTCCCTACTTACCCTAATTAGGACCCATGACTTCTAATATATTTAGGAGGTTATATACCCAATTATTCTATTCATTAACACTTAGAAACTATTCCAAAACATTTTATAATTTTCTCAAGAGCTTTTGGGAAAAGAAGGCTAGGGTTTCATCTTACAAATTTCATTAGTGATTTCTTTATATCAATTCTTTGATATTAGGCATGATTCTCTTCCCTCATTGTAATTTAAACTAAAGGCATGGTTTATATGATTGATTTCATGGTTTTACTATTTCATGATTTTGGTTTTCAACAATTATTTGGGGGGTTTTATACTAAATTCTTGGTTATGGTTTCCTATGATTTTCATTATGCTTTTATATGAATTAATGATGGTTTTAGAGAATTGGATTGAATGGTAGTGGTTTAATGTTCTTTGGAATTTGTTTTGGTTATATTATGCCTTCAAGGTATTTGATAAAATACTTATAACAATATGTTCATTGTATTGACTTCTTTTAACAAAACTATTGCATATTTTAAACTGGATAAAGGATTTATGCATGGTTCAAATAGTTTGAAAAGGCTAAACACTAAATGGTTAAGCTTGTGGAGAATATTAAAGTCTCCCGAGTGGATTTAATATAGAAATTAGAAGGTCACCTAAGGTCCCCTAACCTAAATGGTTCTACTATAGATATTACTTACAAGTAATGGGGTAGTATGATGATACCACTAATATTGGCCTTGGTTAATAAATAGTAAATAGATTGTTCGGATATGGTTTGAGTTGTGCATTAATAGTGAGGTATGTAGCTAAGCCATGGAAGGTAGCGGTCCTAGAGGGACCAAAACTGAAAACTCATAGTTGCCGATATAAGGGGTCTTGATGACCATGTGTGTGTATCATATTTTATATTGGTGGATGTACTAGTCATCCTATGGGATATTCCCTGGTTATGCAGCTACACACACTAGGGCCTTTTAAGCAGGGGCTGCTAAACCCATATGGCCCATGGGTGGTTAAGATGGCAAAGCTACACAACCCAGGTAAAGGTTTTAAATTCATACTAAACCCAATTCCCTTTCCCGATACTTATATATGTATGGTTGTATGCATTATGGATGGCTTCACATGGTTTTATGACTGGCAATATTTTATCCTTATCCTGAGTTTCATGCTAGAGGTCATTCGCTAACCCCATCTACTAGAGGTTGTATACCCATTCTATGCAGGAACCAGACATTCTACTCCTTTTGTTTAGCACACAAATTCGGTATCAGCATTTTGAATGAAGTGGTGAGCTTCCATTCTTCTCAAGGCCTCATTTTATGTTATGTATTTATTTAGACACTTATGTTTTATTTTGGATATTGGTTTTGGCCATGGTTAGGGCCATGTCCTAACTAAATTTGTTTATTCTTTTAGATATAGGCTTTGTGGTACTTCTGTGGTTGGTATGGGTGGGATTATATTGGTGTCGACCTTGGCATTAGAATAAGCTAGTGGGCTGTTATCATTTGATGATATTATTGGTTGTTCTATCCTACTACATTTTATGATTGATTTTTATATTATATTTTGGTCTTCTATTTTGGTTTATGGTCTATGGTTTGGTTTGGTATGGATAGGGGGTTGTTATGATACAGTTGGACGCAGTTGGGTCACTCACAGTTATGACCGTATCCTAGAGTCTTAATGAGAACAATGTTACTATTTTGTTATATGTTCAAAATTTGAATCATCTAAGGTAGGATATAGGTGGTTGGGTTAGGTAACAGGAGACGGTCCCTAGTCCTGGCTAGACTTGGGATGCCCATTACGATAAGGACAGGGTCGGGTCGGGTCGGGTCAAGTTGGTATCAGATCCTTGGTTCATCATCAACTGGGATGTCAACAAAGCCGTGTCGAGTAGAGTCTCTGTTGGGGGTATGAAGTCTGCCACACTTATAAGAGAGAGGCTACAAAACACTTATGAATATTTAACTTTCTTTTTATTCCATCTTTAAGCTTGAGTTCTCAATCCTGGAATCTCCTCAAATCTTTGTTTGTTCGTCTTTCAGATCACGCCTCCTAGATTTGGAACACAAGGAAATTTTTCCATCCCATCTGGGGATAATGTTGAAGGGGTACTTCCTATGTATGGAGTGCATCTTCTATGTCATTGTCTTATTCTTAATATTACTAGAGTTCCTTCTAGTTCTCCTCAGGTCCCTCGGGGCAATGTGATAAATGCAGAATTTCATCAGTCTATTCATTTTATTTCCCAATTGATTATTGCTCAGGATGAGTGGGGTGCAACTGGTTCTTTGTCTGCTAAGGCCACAAGGGTTGGTTAATTTATAAAGATTGGTTATCCAACTTTTATAGGGTGAAGGTGGAAGAGGATCCACAGGGCTTCTTAGATGAGATGGAAAAGATCTTTTGGGTGATGCAGGCAACTAATGTAGAGAGGGTTAACTATGAAGCTTATTATCTCAAGGATGCCACTTATCAGTGATGTGAGAAGTGGGACAGGGATATAGGTGATATGGAAGAGGATGGATTATGGGAAGCCTTTTTCAATACCTTCATGGATCGATTCTTTCCTTAAGGGTTGAGAAAAGAAAAGATGGAGGAGTTTGTGAACCTCAGGCAGGGAAGGATATAAGTAAATTAATATGTTTTGAAGTTCCATCAGCTCTCAAAGTATACTTCTGACTTGGTGGCTGATATGAGGTCGAGAATAAGGAAGTTCGCTTTTGGGTTGAATAGAGATTTGATTCTAGAGTGCAAGACTACTTTATTGATTAAAGATATTGACATCTTAAGGTTGACTGTTTATATACAACATGTTAAGGATAAAAAGAGGAAGCAGGCAGAGTTTAGGGATAGGCAGGGAAAAAAAAAGGTTTTCTGATCAGGTAGGTGCTTAGTCTCAAGAAGGTAGGGATGGTAGTAGGTGGCAGAAAAAAAAGTAGGGTAGTTTAAGCAATTTTTCTTCTAGTTTTCCTTATCTGTCGGGAGACAATCATCATCAAGGTGGTGATAATTCTCAGACATAAATTGCCCAATCTCAGGTGAGCAGAGGTTAGTTAGTTTCTCCGTGTCCTATTTGTCAAATATGTGGTCATCCTTATTGGGTTATTGCAAGGAAGGAAGGGACAAGTTCTTTAAGTATGGATAGGTAGGCCATTGTCTCAGGGATTATCAAGTTAATAAGGTGTCTATGGGAAAAATTAAGATTCTTGTGGTTTCATCTTCTGCTCTTACACCTGGTGGGGTGGCATCTTCTTCTGTTACTTCACCTGGTTCTATTGTTAGTAGGAATAAATTGTATGCTTTGGTGTCTCGACAGGAATCTGAGGCATCACTTGATGTTGTTACTGGTATGTTACAGCTTTTCTTTCATGACGTATATTATTTGCTTGATTCAGGGTCCATTCTTTCTTATGTAACACCATATGTGGCTATGCCTTTTGGTTTTGATTCAAAATTTATCTCGAATCTTTTTCTATTTCTACCCAGTAGGTGACTCATTTATTGCTAAGAGAGTCTATAGGGGGCGTGTGTCATCTATTGGTAGTAAGAAAACCTTGGCGGATCTGTTCGAGTTGGGTATGGTAGATTTTGATATAATTCTAGGTATGGATTGATTGCATTCTTATTATGCATCTGTGGATTGTAGAGCCCGTAGGGTTATCCTTAAGTTTCCTGGTGAACCAACTATAGAATGGGAAGGTAGTTCTTATCTCCTAGGGGGAGGTTTATTTATTATCTTAGAGCTCGGAGGTTTATCTCGAAGGGTTGTATTTATCACTTGGTTAGGATTAAAGATTCTAATTCGGAAGGTCCTTCTTTGTCTTCGGTCCCTATGGTTAATGAGTTTCCAGAGGTCTTTCAGGATGATCTTCCTATTGTTCCTCCTGATAGAGAAATAGAGTTTGGTATTGATTTGCTTTTGGACACTCGTCCAATTTCCATTCCTTCGTATAGAATGGCTCCAGCTGAGTTGAGGGAACTCAAAGAGTAACTTAGAGGGTCTTCTAGATAAGGGGTTTATTCATCCTAGTATTTCTCCATGGGTTGCACAGGTGTTGTTTGTGCACAAAAAAGATGGTTTACTTTGGATGTGCATTGACTACAGCCTGTTGAACAAGGTGACGATCAAGAACAAGTATCCTTTTTATATGATAGATCACTTGTTTGACCCGTTACACGGTGCCAAGTTTTTTTCTAAGATAGATCTTTGGTCTAGGTACTATCATCTTAAGATTAGGGAGGTGGATATCCCTAAAATGGTTTTTAGTACTCAGTATGGAGATTTTGAGTTCTTGGTGATTTCATTTGGGTTGACCAATGCTTCGATAGCATTTATGGACTTGATTAACAGAGTGTTCAGGCAGTATTTGGATCTCTTCATCATTGTGTTTATTGATGACATTCTAATTTATTTGAAAAGTAAGGTGGATCATGCTAATCGCCTCTGTATGGTGTTGCAGACCTTAAAGAAACAACAGTTATTTTCCAAGTTCTCTAAGTGTGAGTTTTGGTTGAATGCGGTGACTTTCTTGGGTTATATTATATCTATTGAAGGGATCATAGTAGATCAATAGAAGTTTGATGTGGTGAGAGGTTTCCTTAGCCCATGACTCTATTCGATATTTGGATCTTGTTGAGTTTATCCAGGTATTATAGGCAGTTTGTGGAAAACTTTTCTTTGATAGGTATTTCTTTGACTAGGTTGTCTAAAAAAAAGGTTAAATTCTCTTGGTCGGATGCTTGTAAAGGGAGTTTTAAGATGTTAAGGATAAGTTGACTTCGGCTCTAATCCTGACCTTCCCAGGGGGAAATGATGGGTTTGTGGTTTATTGTGATGCATCTTGGGTAGGGCTTGGTTGTGTTTTGTGCAGCATGGGAAAGTGACTGCCTATGTTTCTAGGCAATTGAAGGTGCATGAGAAGAATTATCGTACTCATGATTTGGAGCTGTTGGGGGTCGTGCTTGCTTTAAAAATATGGCAGTATTTTTTATATGGTGTTCATGAGGATATCTTTTCTAATCACAAGAGTCTTTAGTACATGTTCACTCAAAAAGGGCTTACTCTCAGGCAGAGGAGGTGGCTTAAGCTTCTCAAGGATTATGATATAAGTCTTTAATACTACCCAGGTAAGGCTAATCTGGTTGCTGATGCTCTTAGCAGGTTATACATGGGGAGTCTGATTCACGTGGAGAAAGGCAAGTGAGAATTGGTGAAGGATAGTCACCTCTTGGGTAATCTTAGAGTTCATCTCTTAGACTCCAAGGATGGTGGTGTAATGCTGCAAAAAGTTGTTCGATCATCTATTGGTGAAGATATTAAGGAGAAGAAAGTGTTGGACCCTGTCTTGATAAAAATCAAGGGTGATGTTGATGGGCAGAAGGTAGTGGTGTTTGATATCAGTGGTGATGATACTTTATGGTACCAAGGAAGGTTGTGTGTTCTACGATCTACAAAATAGGGTTTTGACTGAGGTGCAAGAGTCTGCTATGTTGTTCATCTCGGCTCGACTAATATGTATCATGATCTCAAGAAGATCTATTAGTGGAATAGCATAAAAAGAGATATGGTTAATTTCATGGCTAAGTGTATGGTGTGTCAACAGGTTAAGGTTAAGCACATAAGACCTAGTGGGTTGTATCAAGAAATTGATTAGCCCAAATAATGGTGGGAAGTGATCAATATGGACTTCGTTAACGGTCTTTCATAATCTTGGAATTAGTATGATTTGATTTGGGTCAACATGGATAGGATGACCAAGTCTGTGCATTTCTTGCTAGTGGGGACTAGCTTTTCGGTGGAGGATTATGCGCAGTTGTATCTTCAGGAGATTGTGAAGTTGCATGAGGTACCTGTTTTGATTATATCTAATCATGGTAATGTAGTTTATGTCTTATTTTTGGTGGTTTTTCTAGAAAGGGTTGGGGACTAAGTTTAGTCTGAGTACTGCTTTTCATCCACAGTCAGATGGTCAAGCGAAGATAACTATTCAGACATTGGAAGCTATGCTTTGGGCCTTGGTGATTGACTATGGTGGTAATTGTATTGAACATCTACCTTTGGTAGAGTTTTCTTACAACAATAGCTATCAATCGAGTATTAGTATGGCTCCTTTCAAGGCATGGTATGGTAGGAGATGTAGATCTCCTATTGGATGGTTTGAGCTTGCAGAAGCAAACATGTTTGGTCCAAATTTAGTTTATCAGGCAATAGAGAAGGTTAAGGTGATTTAGGATAGGATTAAAGCTACCAAAAGTTGCCAAAAGTCCTATACATATGTTAGGCATAGAGACTTAGATTTTGAGATCAGAGATACGGTGTTCCTCAAGGTGTCTCCCATGAAGGGAGTGCTGCGGTTTGGCAAAAAGGGGAAACTTAGCCCTCGATTTATTGGTCCTTATGTGATTTTGTGGAGAGTTGGCAATATTGCTTATGAATCGGAGTTGCCTTCTAGATTAAGTTTGTTCATCCGGTCTTTTATGTTTCTATGGTCGTAGTGGGAGAGACTGAAACATCCTGGGTTTTGACCCTTAGAAAATTTCCTAGAAATTCATTCTTCGGAACCAATACGACTTATGGATATGAGCCATATGTTAAGGTACGAGTGGTCTGGTCTTGTCGTATGCTGACCATTGTTAGTTGGTGGGATGGTTTTGGTCACTGAAATGGGTAAAACTTCGGGGTATGAGTCGTAGGTCTTGGTAGGAGTTGTATCAAGGACTCGTATAGTGGGTAGTGTTTGATTCTCCTGGTATTTCATTCTGACAGGTATACGGGTCATGGGTACAAATCGTATGATATGGTTACGACTTGGTTGGATAAGTCGAATACTGGACAGCATTTGATCCAAGTGTTGAGGCTTGGATTCGAGTGGTGGATATCGATCTTATAAGAGGGTACGACTCCTATGGGTCAGTCGTATCCCAATGATGGGTTTTTAAGGAAATTAAGTAGGGGTATTCTGGATATTTCCCTACTTACCCTAATTAGGACCCACGACTTATAATACACTTAGGAGGTTATTTACCCTAGTAATATATTCATTAACCCTTAGAAACTATCCCAAAACTTCTCATAATTCTCTCAAGAGCTTTTGGGGCAAGAAGGCTAGGGTTTCATCTTATGGATTGCTTTAGGTCTTGCATTGGTGATTTCTTTCCATTAATTCTTTAGTATAAGGCATGATTCTCTTCACTTATTGTAATTTCAAGTAAAGGCATGGTTTATATGATTTATTCTTGGTTTTACTATTTCATGATTATGGTTTTCAACTATTATTTGAGGGTTTTGATACTAAATGCTAGGTTATGGTTTCCTATGGTTTTAACAATACTTTTATATGCATTAATGGTAGTTTTGGAAAATTGGATTGCATGGTAATTTCTTAATGTTCTTTGGAATTGGTTTTGATTATATTTTGCCCTCAAGGTGTATGATAAAATGCCTATAAAGATATATATTTATTGTGTTGACTTCTTTTAATAGACCTCTTGCATGTTTTAAACTGGATAAGGGATTTATGCATGATTTAAATTATTTGAAGAGGCTAAAGGCTAAATAGTTACGCTTGTGGATAACATGGAAGTCTCCCAATGGATTTAATATGGAAATTCAAAGGGCACTAAGGTCCCATAACCTAAATATTTTGGCTATGGATATTACTTACAAGTAATAGGGTGGTATGACAATGCCACTAATATTGGCCTTGGTTAATAAATGGTAAATGGATATTTTGGACATGGTTTTAATTGGGCATTAATGGTGGGGAGTGTAGCTAAGTCGTGGAAGGTGGCGGTCTCAGGGGACTAAAACCAAAAACTCATTGTTTCCAATATAAGGGGTCTTGATGACCATATGCGTGTATCATATTTTATATTGAGGGATGTACTAGTCATCCCATAGGATATTCCAGGGTCGTGCGGCTACATGCACTAGGGCCCTTTCACCAGGAGGAGATGAACCGATATGGCCTGTGGGTGGTTAGGATGACAAAGCTACACAACCCAGGTAAAGGTTTTAAATGCATGCTAAACTCGGATCCCTTTCCCGACACTTATATATGTATGGTTATATGCATTATGGATGATTTCACTTGGTTTTTTGACTTGCATTATTTAATCCTTATTCTGACTTTCATGCTAGCGGTCATTCACTAACCGCGTCTACTAGCGGTTGTATACCCACGCTATGTAGGAACCTGTCATTTTACTCCTCCTATTTAGCACGTGGATTTGGTATCATGTTTTGGACTAAAGTGGTGATCTTCCATCCTTTCGGAAGGCATCGTTTCAAGTTATGGATTTATTTAGACACTTATCTTTTATTTTGGATATTGGTTTTGGCCATGGTTGGGATCATGTCCTAGCCAGATTTGTTTATTCTTTTGAATGGAGGCTTCGTGGTACTACTGGGGATTGGTATGGGTGTGATCGGTATTGTTGCCAGTCTTGGCATTAAAATAAGCCGGTGGGCTGACATCATTGGGCGATATTATTAGTTGTTCTATCCTACTACATTTTGAGATTGATTTTCATATTATATTTTAGTATTCTCAGTTGGTTTATGGTCTATGGCTTTGTTCAGTATGGTTGGGGGGTTGTTATGATACGGTTGGACTCAGTTGGGGCGGTCACAGTTGTGACCCTATCTTAGAGTCTTAATGATAACAATTATTGTTTCATGTTATATGTTCGAAATTCAGCTTATCTTAGGACAGATATAGGTGGTTGGGTTGGGTAATAGGGGCAGTCCCTGGTTCTGGATGGACTTGGGATGCCCGTTATGACAAGGCCCGGGGTTGAGTCATGTCATTTTGTTTAACCCTACATAGTTGCCCTTTTTCCTCAAAAATAGATAAAATAAACTCCACTTCCCTAGTCATGAGATTTCAAAGGCCTAGCTTCATGAGGGAAATTTCAAGGCATACCCTATAGGAACCTGACATGGGAAGACTTTTAACACACTCGAGACAACTCTTTCCTCTCAATAACAACCTATTTTTTTGTAAGGTATGTTCTAGTTCATAGACTGTAGAAATTAGGCTTGGGCTAGATTAATATAATATTGATAGTAAGGTCGGTAGTTCTCATATGCTTGGCCTTTGGGCATGGTTTTTAGAAGGATGGAAATGATAAAACTTGGTTAGGCTCTTATAATGATTTTAATTATTGTTGTACCTCAATTATGTGTTATTCATTCTGTGAAGTGGGTTTAAGCTTTTGAGAATCTTGACTAACTTAGTGAATACCATTATTCATCAACATGGTGTGAGCTAGGTATGGTAAAAAGAGGGAGTAAAATTAATCTAGGATGTAATAAAGGGTGCTCTTGGTAAATTAGATAGTTAGGTCCTATTACAAGGAGTGTTAACAAAACATAAATATAGAGTAGGGATTAATCATAGTCAAAAAGAGTTTTAAGTGACCCACGAGTGTAAATAAAGAGGTAGGCCCATTTAATAAATAGCCCAGTAACAGTACATGGAATTATATGTAATTAATAAAAGTCATAAATTTATAAGGTGAATGTTAGTATGGTTGAGCATGTTTACCCTAAAATAAGTATTTAGAAAGGAATGTGAGAGTTATGTAGGGAACTTGAATGAGAGTCTTGTTGATAGAGATGATTAATAATGACACCTAGGTGGAACTACTGTGGTCTTTTAAGGGGTATGGCATAATAATTATAATAATGTAAGTATCTAAGGAAATGTATTGAACTAAGGCTAATGTTTTTATGATTACATGTATGAAAATAGTTAACTAAGGCTGGTGTCTTTATGATTACATGTGTGAAAATAGTGATTGTGTTTGTTTTCGAGCAATGCTTATGATTATTGATTGCATTACACATTCATGTACTTTGATGTTGTGGAAGGGAGCTGATAAGGATATTGATGATGATAGTAATATTGTTACTGAATAATAATATTCATGATGTGGGTAATTGATGAGTTGATAATAGTAATGTTGTTACTAATCATGATGTTCATGATGTGGATATGATGTGATGAGGTTGATGAGATAAAATGATGGTGCACATATCTTGCATAAATGCATTCATTTATATTCCTTTAAATTATATTTTGTTTATTGTTGTTGATTTCTTAAGCGGGTCTATCTATTGGTAGTGTAGATGGAATATAATAGCACACCATGAATCCGAAGTATGTCCTAATTCAAGTTTAATGTAACATTTTTATGTGTTTAGTTATGGGTGTATATTGTATGATTTTTCCCTCTCCATAGGGTCATTAGAATTCCAGTCATTAATAATGGTAAACCCTATAGTACATTGTAATAGTGAATTACTAAGAAGATCCGATCTAGTTTGAGTGAGAAGTTGTGGAATCCAGGATAATGAATTAGTGAGGAGTGTGAAGGTGTAGGTTAGAGTGGGTGGTCAAAGGACAAAGATATACTAAAATGTTAAATGGCAAGTAGGTCACGGAGATGTTAAACATATAGTGTTAATGAATTCATAATTTGGGATTAGAAATTGGAGCTTTACTTGATATTTTGATCTCTCCCTATTTGATATTGATGTTATTTGCTTCTAACCTTGGTCCGTAGATGTTGTCTACCAGTAGGTGTGGTTCTATTGATGCTATACTTACTATATCTCTAATAGGGTATATAGCCGTGGTGTAGGTCCATTGCGGTTTCTATCGCAACCATGGTGGTGACTCAACAGTAGTTCATCCCCTCTCTATTCTGCATGGACATTGTGTCATGGATTTTCCTGTTTCTTGTTTGGTGTTATTGTACCAGTTTAGCATATTTTTTAGGGATTCACCATTGATTATATTTAACATTAGTTTCACTTGCCAAACATATTAAACTAGAGTGATTATGTATGAGTCAATTTAATATTATTGTTGAAAATAAGTTACTTACACTTCTGCATTAAATGAATGGTTGGGTAGTAAGGGTTCTCCTATCTTGGGTAAGTGTTATATAGGTGCATGCATGATCTGTGGGTTGGGTCTTAACACCCTTACATTTGGTATTCATTAGGGTTAAGTATAAAAATGATTATTCACCCTTAAAGATGCGAGTAATAATAGATAAAGTTGCTCAAGCTCAATAGTACAATGTTGAAACTGACAAACTTCTCTTAGAAAACATGATAGGTAACTTAATATAATAAGTTAAATCGTATGACCAATACATAAATTCTTAGTTTTTTGCGCAAATTTAATTTTAAATCTATTCCAACATTTGGTTCCTGTGGCTGAGGCATTGTTGTGTAGCTTTGCCATTATGGTCCAACTCTTGATGAATGTTGCTTTGTTTGACAAGACATGCCCTTGTTTTGTTCCTGTTGCTGCAGGCTCAATATAATTCTGGCTTGACACTCAAATTTTTTATTTTGAATATGAGAAATGTTTGAAAAATGAGATTGCTTGTTGAAAGTGACTTATCCAAGTAGCAAGCTATTTACGTTATTGTCCTATTAATCGATGCATAGTAGTTAGTAGTCAATAATTTAGTTAGTCGGTTAATGAAGAAGTAGAAAATATTTTTCCATCCGTCTTTGGTTTGCTTATATATGGACGGGATATAATAAACCAAAAAAGAGAACCTAATCCAAAAGACTAGTCTGACAGGTAGGAGAACCCATTTAACCTATAAACTCATTAGTATTTCTCTATTAATTTGATATGGGACAATTGACACATAACAACCACCCTACTTTAGAACCAACTACCTCATTGGTCGTGGATGAACCCTTTTGTTCATGAATGGGCCCAGTTAGTCACGATAGCACCATTTTTAGGTCCAGATACAACTCTGAGTTACGGTCCCATGTAGGGATCAATCCACTCTCTTAATGAAAGAACCAATGTAATGTAATGAACTCAAATAAAAACTAATTTCTCCACTATATTAATATGCCTAAAGTTCAATTACAATTTTTAAAAGTAAATGCAAAACTACAAAAGGCAAAATTCAAAATGAAATTGCAAATGTATTGGAAGTAAGAACTATATAGATTAAAGAAGGAGATGAGGAACTAGACTTAGAGGCAGCAAGATGAGCAATATGAATTTTTCTAATCATGATCATAATACGCATAAACTCTTTTGCCTAACCTCAAGTCTATTTTTAAACCAATATTGATGCTAATTGTGCCTGAATCCCAATAAGACTCTCCAACATTTTAATAGGCCGAATAAAGTCATCTTGGTACACAACATATGAGCATGTACAACTGGTGGATTTAATTATTTAATTCCAAATATACATTTACATTTCTGTATCTTCTTCTCCCTCTGGATTTCTCCATTGATGAAGTTGTGAGCACTGGGAGACATACAACGCCATTATGTTGTCATAGCTGATGAGTACTGTCACTAAGGAACTTCTCAGTGGATTTATGTATGCTATGAGCACCTATATAGTTTAAGAAAGAATCAAAGAAGAGATTTGACAAATTCAATTGAATTAAAATATACCAATTGCACAGAAAGATTATAATTATCTTGCAAAATATTGATTATATCTCAATTTACTTCACCAAATTGAAAGGTCCTAAGATGAATATGATGTTTTTATGCCTTCATCAAGTTTTGATTGTCCTAAATCCAAGGATTATGTAGATCATATGTATCAATTGAGACTAATACAATTTTTAGGATGGATAAATTATTCATATGATTAGTGTAACACACTGATCTTTCGGGCTAAAAAAAGCAAATTGGAACCCTATGCATATGTATTTAGACCTAAATCTAGAAAATTTATTGTATCTAGGTGTAAAGGTCGTGTCTTAAGTTTAGGAGGGGTATTGGATATGAATTAAGGGAATAAGAATCTCTAAAACAAATTTAAGTTTAAAAGTCCTTTAATGATTAAGTTTTCATATAGTTTCATACAAGGATAAACTTTAAATAAGCATTTATCCTAATATATTTTGAGTTATGTGACCCATTCTTTACTTCTTCAGAGGTAGCAGTATGGACTGCGTACTTCTTACCTTCTCCAGATGTCATTTTATGGGATTACATTGGGTTTATTGTTGTTGTTGTTGTTGTGACCCATTACCTTTCAAATTAAAGCTTTTTGGTTCTTCACTACAATGCCACCAATAGATCGTCAATCTGAGTCCCTAGTAAAAAGTTATGTATGTTTTACTAAGAATAGCTATAACAACCCTGTACTAGATGAAATTTTTTCTATTCTTTTCAGATTGTTGGAGGGGTAATTTTGTCTTTTGCTTATCCCATAACCCCCAATATTTTTTAAAACCTCTTTTTTCATCAGTTTCTAATATTTTTTTCAGCCCTTAATATTACCTTTCTCCTTCCTCTAAAACTCAAGCTTAAGAAATCCAAGAGAATTGGCTCGAAAATCAAGTGTAGTTGCCTCCTTCACAAACACTAGTTCCTCTAATGGTTTGTAGTATGTATGAATAATTTTGTAATGACCTCTCCGTCTTTACATATGATTCCTACATTTAAATCTCATGTCCGAACTCTTTCCAATTTAGAAGTTATAAATTTTCAACTAGGCTAGTTTCGATCAATTTTAGAGCGAGGTGTGGTATAGGGAAATCTGAGGATGATTTGGACTGAGTTAGTGGAATTTTCCTTGATTTCTAATTAACAAAGACAATAAGGAACCCATATAAATTTCCAAAATTGAATTTGGGCAAGTATAACTCCCAAAATTGATCATAGCATAAAGGGTACTATTCAAAATATTCCAAGTTTAAGGTGTGTTGCAAAAAGTAGGATTCTTGGGTGAAGACGGACATTTTGTCCAATCGACACCATTACAATGGTTAGTACACCACTAGAGTGCTAAGCAGAATAGTTCTACCTATAGTGACGATCAAGGACCGCTATAACGGTGGCGCTACAACATTGCCGTTATAGTGGTCAAGTACTACTATAGCAGTAAAAATAATAGTTTTAGTGAAATAATTTTCCAAAATAGTTTATTTTTCAAAACATTATTTTACAGAAAAGAAAGGGCAATTTCGGGTGAAATACATTAGAAATTTATTATTTGGATTCATTAAGGTAAGAAATTCAACCTTGTTAACTCGTTTTTAATTATTAAGCCTTAAAATTGTTAATTCACGAAGTTTGGGGAGGGTTTTAGGGCGGATTTTGGTTAATTGTTGGTGAAAGGGGAAAATTAAGAATAAGTCAATGTATTTTGATTATTATCATTTAATTTACCCTTATATTCCATTAATTCACTAATTTATCGATAAAATTGATATCTTTAGGTGAATTACAGTGGAAAAACCCTAGCACGGGAAGTGAGTAATCAAAATTTGACCTTAGGAAATAGGTGTGAGTTATAAATCCTGACATGTTAGGTAATTTATTTAATTATATATTTATGTGCATATTAAGAGGTTAGAATTACCTCCCCCACCTTAGGATCATTTGGAGAAGATGCGCAATAAGGGAACAGTGTGTAGAGCCCAAGGTAGTGGCTCAAATTGGGCTTGCAAGACTACCCTCTATGTCTGCTAGAGTTGTTCAATAGGTATTAGCTTTTCTGAGTGGGTTGGCTGGTATTAGATCTACACCCATGGTACCATTTTATTAGGCTCCAGTTGTTCATCCTCCTAATGTCATGGCTCCTAGAATAGATGAAGACTTAGGGATTGATTTTTTTCTGATCCGATGTTGGGTTTAATGAAGACAGTTATAGAATATGAACTGCAGACAAAATTTTTAAAATAAAACCTTCAATTTTCCAAGGCACTGAGTCTGAGGATACCTTTGAGTTTATTATTAATTACTATACGAGTTAACATAAGATAGGTATTATGAAGCAACACGGAGTTGATTTTGTTACTTTTCTATTAGAGAACAAGCTAAGTAGTGATGGAGAGCATATGTCGAATGTCGGTCACCAATTTTGCCTTCATTAGCTTAGGAGAAATTCAATTATTTGTTCTTAGAGAAATATGTACCACGGGTTCTCCATGATTGCCACAACAATGAGTTCTTGGCATTGGATCAAGTTGGTATATCGGTTATGGCCTACGAGTCCAAGTTCTATGCCTTGTATTGCTATGCAACACAACTATTGATTTTTGAAAAGAAGAGAATCTACTTCTAGGTTAAAGGTTTGAATTATAACCTTCAAGTATTGTATGTGTTTATGACTTCGGCAGGGAAAGGGTTCAATGAAGTTTTTGACTATGTGAAGAAGTTAGAGGGGGTTACCCTAGCGAGTTCGACTAAGACATTAGACAAGAAATCTCAAAATACTGGGAATTTTAGTGGATCTTACTCTAAAGGCCACAATCAGCAGGCCTATTCAACCTGACCTATTCATTCGGCATTTCCATCTTCTACTATGATTCCAATTAAGGGTTCTTCTCAGGCACAAGTTCTTACAGTCTAAGGGGATTCTTACTCTTCAAACAGTAGGCCTTCTCTTGAATGGGGATGTTACTATTATGGTATGGTTGATCACTTTAAGAGGGAGTGTACTTTAAGATGGGTGAAAACCGAAATATAGTAGACTTAAGCTATAGTTACAATAGGTAGAGGGAGAAGTGGTAATTGTAGGGTACGTCCATAGGGTAAATATTAAACTCAGGTAGGTGATCGGAGAGATTAAGGAGGTGTCGACACAAAAAAGGATCACAGTCGAGGAGGGAATTAGATCAGATTGATGGTTGGGCTCATTGTTTTGCATTTCTAGGAAAGACTGATTTCGAGACTTTTGATGCAGTAATCATAGGTACTATTTCTTTTTGTGTTCGAATGGATTCTATTTTATTTATTCTGAGGTCAACTTATTCCTATGTATCTGTCTAGTTTGTGGTGGGTTTTAATATAAATTTTGATGTAATTGATTATCCTATTTATGTTTCTACATTGATGGGTGAGTCTGTGATAGTGACCCATGTTTATCATTCTTGTTCAGTAATATTTGTGGGTTTTTAGACTTGGGCTTGGTTATTTTTTATATGTTTGACTTTGATATAATTTTGGGTATGACATGGTTATCTCCATATCATGTCTTTTTTTACTTCAATGCTAACATAGTGACTCTTTCTATGTTGAGGATGAAGGAACTAAAGTGGAAGGGAGTGTATAAGGCCAAACCAATAAAGGTTATATCATATGTCAAAGCTAAGAGTCTAGTAAGGAAATGTGTGTTCATCAATCTTAGCTCATCTTTGGGATGTAATGCGGGGTCCCCTTCTATAGAGTCGATTTTGGTAGTATTCAAATTTCAGGATGTGTTTTCTTCGGACTTACTAGGTATGCCTCTAGATAGGATATCGATTTCTGTATTGACTTATAGCTGGGCACTCCCCCTTTTTTCAATTCAACTTTATTGAATCACTCCAGTAGAGTCAAGGGAGCTCAAAACTAAACTGCGAGCTACTTGACAAAGGTTTTATTCGTCCAAGTTCTTCACCTTGGGGTGTTGCTGTCTGATTTGTTAAAAAAAATAATACTATGAGGATATGTATAAATTATAGATAGTTGAATAAGGTTAACATTTGAAATAAGTATCCCTTGACTTGCATAAACGACTTATTTAATCAGTTCTAAGGTGCATTCGTGTTTTCAAAAATTTATTTGAGTTCGGTTATCATTAGTTAACAATTATATTGGAGGATATACCAAAGACAATATTTAGAAATCGGTATGGCCATTATGTGTTTCTGGTGATGTATTTAGGGTTGATTAATGCACCTGCAACCTTTAGGAGTTTGATGAATGTAATATTTAAGTCATTCATGTATTTATTTGTTATTGTATCTATTGATGATATCCTTGTGTATTCCAAGAGTAATGAGGAGAATATAGTCCAACTTCTTATAGTCTGGGACATTCTAAGGGAGGAGAAGTTATTTGTTATGTTTTTGAAGTATGAATTCTGGTTGTTCTTAATTACCTTCTTGGGCATGTGGTTTTTATAAAAGGGTGATGGTTTATTCCATGAAGATTGAGGTAACAAAGATTTGGGCTCGGTCTAATTCAGAGACTGAGATAAGGAGTTTTGTAGGAATTGCTAGCTACTATCATTGATTTTTCAAGAACTTTTCATCCATTGCAATGCTCTTGAAAAGGTTGACTCAAAAAGAAGTGCCATTTTTTTGGTCTGATCAATGTGAAGAGATCTTCCAAAAACTTTATACACTCTTGACTTCAACACCTATTCTTTCACTGCAAATTAAAGGTAAGGACTGACTATATTGTGTTTTGTGATGCCTCACTACTGGGTTTGGGTGTTGTGTTGATGTGGGATAAGAATGTCATTGCCTACACTTTGAGATAGTTGAAGCCTCATAAAAGGAATACCCAATCCATGACTTGGAGATGGTAGTGGTTGTGTCTGCATTAAAGATTTGGACATACTATATTTATGGTATAAAGTGTGAGGTCTTCATAGATCATCATATCCTGCAACACGTGTTTACTCAAAAGGATTTAAACCTAAGGCAATCGAGGTATATGGAATCGTTGACGTATTATGATGTGAGTATTCAGTACCATCTAAATAAGGCTAATATTGTGGTAGCAAACAACTGTTAGTATAGTTAGTTTATCACTTTTAGGGTATCCAAACAACCATTAGCTAGAGAGTTTAAAACTCCAGCATATCTGAAAATGCATTTTAGGGTATTAGACATGGGTGGTGTGAGTATAGAGGTAAAGTCAATATTGATGGCGCTGATTAAGGCTAAGCATTTCAAAGATAAGAAGTTGAATGCACTCTAAAATAAAATGGTACGAAGTAAGGTGGTGGACGACACTCTTGACATGGGAGAGGTGTTGAGGTTGAAGGGAAGACTATGTATTACCCGGGTTGGTGATATAATTCATGATGTAATTTAAGAGGCTCATTGATCGCATTATTCTATTAATCTGGTATAACCAATATGCACCGTGACTTGAAGAAACATTATTGGTGTCCCAAGATAACGAGCAACATAGTGTATTTTTTGTTAGAGTGTAAAAATTGTCAATAGGTAAATTATAAACACCAAAGTCCTGTATGATTGCTTCAGAGGATACCTATACCCATGTGAAAGTAGGAGCATATTGCTATGGACTTAGTGGTGGGTCTCACTAAGACTTTGAGAAAGCATGACTCTATTTGGGTGATAGTAGATCGGTTGAATAAGTCAACTCACTTTTTACCAATTCGAGTAGACTACAACTCTCAGCAGTTAGCTTAAATTTATGTCAAGAAGATTGTGAGACTTCACGGGGTACCACTTAATATTATTTATAATAGAGATGCAAAGTACACTTCAAATTTGGGAAAGATTGTCTGAGTATTTGGGTACTAAGCTCTCGTTTAGCATAGTTTTTTCCCCTCAAACTGGTGGGCAGTTAGAGATGACAATTCAGGTGCTAGAGGATATGTTGAGGGCATATGTGACTGATTTTGGTGGTTATTGGGATCAATTTCTTCTATTGTGGAGTTTTCATATTACAATAATTATCTCTCTTGTATTGACATAGAACTATTCAAGGCACTTTAAGGAAGGAAGTGTAGGTCACGTATTGGGTGGTTTGAGTCAGGAATGTTAAACCTTTGGGCACGAATTTGGTACAAGAGGTTGAGAAAAAGGAAATATTCATTCAAGATAAGTTGTTGGTTGCTCAAAGTAGGTAAAAGAAGTATGTAGACTGTAAGGTAAGGTACATGTTGTTCAAGGTTGGTGATTAAGTTTTTCTCAAGGTGTCTCCTAAAAAGGGAGTCTATATGTTTTAAAAGAGGGATAAGCTCAGCCCTACATATATAGGTCCTTTTGAGGTTATAGAGAATGTGGGATTTGTTATGTATAGGTTAGCTCTACTATTAGGTTGTTAGGGATCCATCTAAATTTCATGTTTTAATGATGAAAATATACCATAGAGATGGAAACTACATTATTAAATGAGACTCAGCTAAAGTAGATAAGAATTTGTTTTACGAGGAAGAACCAGTAGTGATTTTGGATAGGGATATTCTAAAATTGAGGACAAAAGAGATTTATTTTATGAAGGTGTAATGGAAGCATAGTTCGATCGAGAAATCCACTTAGGAGACTGAGAAAGAAATGTGAGATAATTACCTTCAATTATTTGAGGATGCATGTACTTTCCTTCTTCCTTGTGTAGCCTATATTTCTCATTAATTGTTCAAAGATGAACAACGGATAAATTGGTATATATTATAATGACCTTCTACATCGCTAAGTTTGAGTACGTTTAAATCTCATTAAATCAATATAATGTACAAATTTCAGCCTAAGCTAGTTTTGATTTATTTTAGAGCGAGGTGCGGACTAAGAAAATCTGAGAATAATTTGGATCAGGATATTGGTATTTGTCATGGTTTTATAATAGCCCATCCCTTTTGTAACCAGAATCCATCCCTAGGATATTAAGGGATAGCTTCCAAGATGAATATTATTTAACTTATGTGGAATTCCTTAGATTTGAACTTTCCATGGTGTAGGAAATCGAATAATCTTTCTATCGATATAAGATTAGCATAAATTCGATAACCGGGTAAGAAGTTATGGCTATTTTAAGTTCCAGTCAAAAAACACCATCCTTTGGACTCTTAGCATGTCACGGAGCAGTGTTAATTACTAATTATCAATTTCCAGTGGCCATCCTCAATATTAGCACATAGCGGAGAAAGCCAAATTCTTAATTGTCCAATTCTAGTGAAATACTGTGATATTGGTGCATCGCGTTAAGTGTCCAGGCCCCATCCAAGGTGGCAACACAATACCTCCACATCGTGCCACCAAGAATTTTCCCATTTGGCATTTTCTTGTGGCATGGTGTGATGGTGGCGCGTCGCGCCAAGGCCAAAAATCGGGACCCCAGTTTATTTTTTTCCCAGTTTGGTTTAGGAGTTGAAGGGAGGTATTTTGGAATTTTCCCCAACCCCCAATCCATCAAAGCACTTGATTAAAACCTTTCAGAATCATTATATGCTAAGTTAAATTAAAATTACTCTCATCCAAGACCCTAGGCTTCAACATTCATCTCCAAGTAACTCAAGATTCCACGATCCTTTTTCCAAATTGTTTTAAGATTTAAGATCCCTAGACCAAGGTCTTCAAGAATCCTCATTCAAGAGCACAAATAGCATCTCAAAAATCAAGCTTATTCATTTAGTTCATCATCTAAGCTGTGTGGGGTTTGAAAAAGGACAATCCTTTTGTCCTTGTGCCAAACTAAAAAACTTTATTTTTATTAAAGATTACATGGTTTGCAAGTTAGGGTGATACCCAATTCTTATTATTTTGTTTATGAAATTATCATGTTATTTAAGGCTTCAATTGCAAGAGATTTACACATATCCATGTTTGAAATCATGAGATTCATATTAAGAGTTATTTTTCATAATCTTGATTGAGATTGTCGAAACCTTTTAAGATGATTGTTGAGCCTGAAGTTTAAGTATGATTATTGATGTATTAAAGTTTTATATTTCGAGTCGTAAGTACCATTGATGATTTTATAAGGTGATTATGATCTCAAGTTCTATTGACAAGTTTGATAAGTGTTTTCAAAAGCAAATATTGATCTTTTGATTCTAAGCTAAGCTAAGGAATCCACATTTACACATAGTTTGAGATTTAAAGAAGAGAAACATGATCAGTTTTAATTATAAACCCTTATGCTATTTCAAGGTGGGTTTCCTAATAGTTCTGAGAGTAAGTATGGGAGTAGTATTTAGCACCGAGTTGGGTATGATTCCAAGGTTTCATGCCCAAAACTATGTGCCACCGTAGGATTAAGATTATTCTCACTTCTATATGGATGACTAAAATTGTGATCACTTAAGTTAAGGTTATATTTTGATGGAAAGGGTAGAACAAGACTCCCTAACATGGGCAAGACGTTGGACTCCATGTCAGCTCACACGGTTTATGTCGGTTAGAAGAAACTTCCCATCCCAAAGTCTCTAAGTCCCAAAGCTTCTAAGTTTCAAAAGAAAAGAATGATAGAAAATCTTTTATAAGACTAAATCTTATGACTCACTAAATTTATAAGTATGATTGGTTATACATGATGTTATATTTTGATATTTTGGATAATCAAGCTTATGTGAGTCATATACATCCGCATGCATTTACTTTCTAATTATGATGATGTTTACTTATGCATTACACCCTCGTATACTCAGTACATCCTTAAAATGTTGATCCACATATATGTCAATGTGCTAAATTTTCTTATAATGTAGGTCCAGGTGCTCAGTATCAACAGCATGAGTAGTTCGAGCATCTCTATCTACGCTCCCACAGTTGATGAGTCCTCATGATTTGAGGGCCTACTTCTTTAGATTTCTATCTTTCATAGTAATTGATTTATCATTTTCAGTTTAGCTCGAGTCAGTTGGGTGTCTATCCCAATGGCTCTCTAGTTCTTTAGTAGTAGAGTCTTTGTCGGACTACAAGTTTAACTATAGACTTTCCGTATTTGTTATTTAGATAGTATCTATAGTTTATTCAGTTTAGTTTTTGGATTAATACAATATTATTTCTTGATAAAATTATATTCAAGGTAGGTTTAGATCTAGTAGCAGGCTCAAAGGGTTAGCTTGGGGTTACTCGCAGCCTTGAGATACGTGTAACGTCTTGGGATTAGATTTTGGGGCATTACAAACTTGGTATCAGAGCCTAATATTTAAAGATTCCTAGGGAGTTAGACAAGCTGCATTACATAGAGTCTTGATCATCGGTTTAAAGTGCGCCATATTTATGAGCAAGAGGCTGTGGAGCATTTTAGGAAAATCCTATTTTTCTTTCATAATCCATCATGCTTACAATTGTATCTTGATGAGGTAAAGAAGATCACCCAAATGATACATGTTACTGAGGAAGAGAGTATAGAATTAGCATCTTATAGGATGAAGGATGTTGCTAATGATTGGGTAGTGATATGGAAGAAGAGTAGAGGGGAGAATTCATCTCTCATGACTTGGCAGATGTTTTAGGATGCGTTCTTAGACAAATTCTTCCCTCTTGAGATAAAGGAAGCTAAGTTAGAGGAGTTCATGAACCTAAGGCAGGGATCCATAACAGTAAAAAAGTATTGCCTCAAGTTCAACCAGTTGTCTAAGTATGCCCCATATCAGATGGCTGACCCTAGGTCCAGCATGAGTAAGTTTGTGACTGGTGTATCTGGATTGATAGTTAAGGAGTATAGAACTGCTATGCTCAATAGAGACATGGAACTTTCTACATTGATGATGCATGCTCAACAGATTGAGGCAGAAAAGATGAAGGAAAGAGAGAGAGTAAATAAGAGGGATAGAACAAGGCAGTTTGAGTATGGTCAGACTAGATCCCATGGGGGGAATCACCCATTGTTTCAGAACCGCTCATCTATGCCAGCACCGTCTTCAGCTAGTTCTCCTACACCAACAAATAGGCAAGAACAGTGGGGTAAGTCTTCTCTGTCTAGATACCAGAATAGTGTGAGTGGTAAGCCCAATTATCCTCCATGTGCTAAGTGTGGTAGAACACATCTCGATGAGTGCTTGGCTGAGCAGAAGGGTTATTTTGGTTGTGGAAAGTTGGGACATAAAATTAGAGAGTGTCCATATGATAAGAATGGAAACAAATATGTTCGTCCTCAGACTCAGGCTACCAATGCACTAGCCCTTGTAGTTCACCCCGCCCCTCCTCAGGGTGCTTTATCTAGTATCGGTGGCAGACAACATCAGAATTGGTTCTATGATCTACTATCCTACCAGGAGCAGAAAGATTCACCAGATGTTATTACTGGTATGTTTTATGTTTTTCATTTTGATGTGTATGTGTTGTTAGACCCTAGGTCGAGTTTCTCTTATATGACCCCGTTAGTTATCATGAATTTTGACACAAGTTTTGAAAAGATTCTCAATCCTTTCTTGGTTTCTACCCCAGTAGGTGAGTTAGTTGTTGCTAAATAGATTTACAAAAAGTGTCCTATCACTATCCTTCATAAGGTCAAGTTCGCAGACTTACTAGAATTGGATATGGTTAATTTTGATCTTATTCTTGGTATGGATTGGCTCCATTCCTGTTATGCTTCTATAGATTGTCGTACCCGAGTGGTGAAGTTTCAATTTCCAGATGAGCCAGTCTTTTAGTGGTTAGGAAATTCAGTATCTCCCAAGAGTCATTTCATATCATATTTTAGGGCCAGAAAGTTGATTTCCAAATGTTGCATTTACCATTTAGTTTGAGTTAAATATATTAAGTCTCAGACTCCAATACTTCATTCAGTCAATGTAGTAAATGAGTTTCCAGATGTCTTTCCAGAAGATCTCCCAGGGGTACCTCCCGATAGAGAGATAGAATTCGGTATTGACCTTCTCCCAGATACTCAACCTATTTCTATCCCTCCTTACCATATGGATCCCATAGAGATTAAGGAGTTGAAGGAGCAACTCAAATATCTTTAAGATAAAGGTTTTATAAGCCCTAGTGTTTCTCCATGGGGTGTTTCCATCCTATTCGTACGAAAGAAAGAGGGTGGTTTGCACATATGCATTAACTATTGTCAACTAAAAAAGGTCACAGTAGAGAACAAATATCCTCTTCTTACAATTGATGACTTGTTTGATCAATTTCAAGGTACAAGTTACTTCTCAAAGATAGACCTTATATCCGGCTATCATCAGCTTAAAGTTAGGGAATGTGATATTCCGAAGACTGCCTTTAGAACTCGCTATGGTCATTTTGCATTCCTAGTCATGTCTTTCGGGCTAACTAATGCTCCAGCAGCCTTCATAGACCTCATGGATTGAGTGTTCAAAGAGTATGTTGATATGTTTGTCATAGTGTTTATTGATGATATCATTATTTACTCTCGTAGTGAGGATGACCATGCAAATCATCTTAGAGTTATCTTGCAAACTCTTAGAGATCATTGATTGTTTGCCAAATTCAGCAAGTACAAATTTTGACAAAGATCAGCAGCCTTTCTTGGTCATATTATTTCTGCCGATGGCATTAAAGTTGATCCCCAAAAGATAGAGGCCATAAGGAATTAGCGTAGACCTATCTCTTTAATAGATATTAGAAGTTTCTTGGGTCTAACTGAATATCACCGCTATTTTCTTAAAGTTTTCTCATCTTTTGCATCTCTTATGTATAGATTGACCCAAAAGAAGATTAAGTTCCAATGGTCATATTTCTATAAAAAGAGTTTTCAGGAGTTAAAGACTCGACTCATTTCAACCCCAGTTTTAGCATTAACCGATAGTACAGATGGTTTTGTTGTTTATTGTGATGGCTCTAGAGTTAGTTTGGGTTGTGTATTAATGCGGAGAGGTAAGTTCATAGCCTATGCCTCTAGACAGTTGAAGCCTTATGAAAAGAATTACCCAACCCATGATCTCGAATTAGATGTTGTGGTGTTTGCTTTGAAAATCTGGAGACACTATCTATATGATGTTCATGTTGATATGTTCACGGACCACAAAAGTTTTCAGTATGTGTTCACCTAGAGGGAGTTGAACCTTCGTCAGAAAAGGTGGTTAGAGTTGCTAAAAGATTATAATATGAGTGTATTGTATCATCCGACAAAGGTCAATGTAGTGGCATATTCCCTTAGTAGGTTGTCTATGGGAAGTATTGCTCATGTGGAGAAAGATAAGAAAGAGCTGGATTGAGAAGTACATCTTTTGGATAGATTGGGTGTTAGATTGCTTGATTCACCTGATGGAAATATTTGGGTTCAGAGTAATTTCGAATCTTCCCTAGTTTCGGAAGTGAAGGAGAAACGAGACATGGATCTTAGTTTAGTCAAACTGAAAGAGTCGGTTAAAGACCAAAAGTTAGAGGTTTTCTCCTAAGGGGGAGATGGGGTGTTGAGATACCAAATTAGATTGGCTGTGCCTTGTATTGATGATCTGAGATAGATAATTATGGCTGAAGCATATGTTGCATGTTATTTTATTCATCTCAATGCTACCAAGATATACCGGAATTTGTGTGAAATTTATTGGTGGAGTGGTATGAAGAAAGATATAGAAAAGTTTGCAACTTATCAATAGGTTAAGGTAGAGTACCAAAGACCTGGTGGTATGTTACAAGAGTTCAATATCCCCACTTGGAAGTGGGAAGAGGTAAATATGGATTTTGTGACTAGTTTATACCAATCGCGTCATCATCATGATTCGATAAGGGTTATTGTAGATAGATTGACTAAGTCAGCACATTTCTTGCCAGTTCATACGTCCTATACAGCTGAAGATTATGCTAAGTTGTATATCCGAGAGTTAGTCAGATTGCGTAGAGTTCCCTTGTCTATCATTTGGATAGGGGTACTCAGTTTACTTCCCAGTTTTGGAAAGCATTTCAGAAGGGTCTTGGTACCCAAGTTCATCTCAGTTTTGCCATTCATCCTTAGGAAGATGGTCAAGCAGAGAGGACCATCCAAACATTAGAAGATATGTTGAGGGCATGTACTCTTGATTTCAAAGGTAGTTGGGATAAGCATTTTCCATTGATTGAGTTTGCATATAATAATAGTTATCATGCTAGATTTAGATGGCCCCATTTGAGGCTCTATATGGGAGAAAATGAAGATCACCCATAGGTTGGTTTGAAATGGGTAAAGCCGCTTTGCTTTTGCCTGATGCAGTATTTAAGGCTATGGAGAAAGTCAAGATGATTAGAGAAAGGTTGAAGATATCCTAGAGTCATCAGAAATCATATGCAGATATGAGGAGAAGGGACCTCGAGTTTGAGGTTGGTGATTTAGTGTATCTGAATATTTCACCCATGAAAGAGGTGAAGAGATTTAGCAATAAGGGGAAACTTAGTCCCTGGTATGTTGGCCCTTATAGAATTCTAAGTCATGTTGGGAAAGTAGCTTATGAGCTTGAGTTGCCCATAGACCTGTCAGCAATTCATCTTGTATTCTATGTCTTTTTTCTTAAGAAATGCATCGGTGACTCCACCATTGTAGTTCTATTAGAAAGCTCAGAAATTTAGAACAACCTTTCATACGAAGAGATTCCAGTTGAGATTTTAGATCATCAGATCTCTAGATTGAGGAACAAAGAAGTTTCCTTGGTCAAAGTTCTTTGGCGAAATTAGTCGGTTGTGGGCGCTACTTGGGAAGTAGAAGCAGATATGTAAGCCAAGTACCCTCACATTTTCTCCACCAACTCAGATCTATCCAAAGGTAATACTCTTCCTTGATTCAGTTCCTTTCTAATTAGATATTGAGCAATATAGATGTCCTTGTGTAAGTTCATCCACTCATTGAGGGACTCAGAAGCACAGAATAATTTAGATTCAATTGCTTAGTTCATTTCAGTTGTTCATGCTATCTTATATTCTCAGATTCCTTAGAAATTTTAGCTTAACTAGCCACATTCAAGGACGAATGTTTGCAAGGGGGAGATATTGTAATATCTGATCCCTTCTCTAGCTAGAATTCGTCCCTAAGATGTTAATGGATAGCTTCCAAGATGAATATTATTTAATTTGTGTGGAATTCTTTAGATTTGAACTTTCCATGGCGTAGGAAATCGAATAAGGTTTTCAACGATATAAGATTCGCCTAAATTCAATAACTGGGTAGGAAGTTATGGCTATTTTAATTCCAGTTGCAAAACACCATTATTTGGACCCTTAGCGCATCGCAGAGCAGTATTAATTCCTAATTGTCAATTTCCAGTGGCCCTCCACGATATTGGTGCATCGTGGAGGGAGCCAAATTCATAATTGTCCAATTCTAGTGAAAGACCACGATATTGGCGCATCGCGCCTAGAATCCAAGTCTCATCTAAGGTGGCAATGCAATACCTCCACGTCGCACCACAAAGCATTTTCCCATTTGGCACTTTCTAGTGGCTTGGCGCAATAGTGGCGCGTCACGCCAAGGCAAAAAATTGGGACCCTAGTTTATTTTTTTCCAGTTTTATTTAGGAGTTGAAGGGGGTATTTTGGACTTTTACCCAACCCCAATCCATCCAAACACTTGATTAAAGCCTTTTAGAAGCATTATATGCTAAGTTTTATCAAAATTACTCTCATCCAAAACCCTAGGCTTCAACATTCATCTCTAAGAAACTTAAGATTCCATCATCCTTTTTTCCAAATTATTGTAAGATCTAAGATCCCTAAACCAAGAGCTTCAAGAATCCTCATTAAAGAGCACAAATAGCATCTCAAAAAGCAAGCTTATTCATTTGGCTCACCATCTAAGTTATGTGGGGTTTGAATAAGGACAATCCTTTCGTCCTTGTGCCCAATAAAAAAACTTGATTTTTATTAAAGATTTCATGATTTGGAAGTTAGGGTGATACCCAATTATTATTATTTTAGTTTATGAAATTATCGTGTTATTTAAGGCTTCAATTGAAAGAGATATACATATATCCATGTTTGAAATCATGAGATTCACATTATGAGTTATTTTCCACTATGTTGACTGAGATTGTTGAAAGCTTTTAAGATAATTTTTGAGACTGAAGTTTAAGTATGATTATTGATGTATTAAAGTTTTATATTTCGAGTCCTAAGTACCTTTGACAATTTTATAAGGAGACTACGATCTAAAGTTCTATTTATAAGTTTGATAAGTCTTTTCAAAAGAAAAGATTGATCTTTTGATTCTAAGCTAAGCTAAGAAATCCACATTTTCACATAGTTTGAGATTTAAAGAAGAGAAGCATAATTAGTTTTAATTATAAACCCTTATGCAATTTCAAGGTGGATTTTCTAAAAGTTCTGAGCATAAGTATGGGAGTAATATTTAGCACCGAATTGGGTATAATTCCAAGGTCTCATGCCCCAGAACTACGTGCCATCGTAGGACTAAGATTATTCCCACTTCTACGTGGATGACTAACATTGTGATCACTTAAGTTAAGGTTCTATTCCGATGGCAAAGGTAGAATAGCTCTCCCCAATGTGGGAAAGACGTTGGACTCCATGTCAGCTCACATGGTTTATGTCGGTTAAAGAAAACTCCAAAGCCCAAAGTCTCCTAAGTCCCAAAGCTTCTAAGTTTCAGAAGAAAATAATGATAGAAAAGCTTTATAAGACTAAATGTTATGACTCACTAGATTTACAAGTATGATTGTTTATACATGATTTTATATTTTGATATTTTGGATAATCAAGCTTATCTGAGTCTTATACATCCGCATGCATTTACTTTCTAATTATGATGATGTTTACTTATGCAATACACCCTCATATACTTAGTACATCCTCAAAGTGTTGGTCCACATATATGTTTATATGCTACATTGTCTTATAATGTAAGTTTAGGTGCTCAGTATCAGCAGCGCGACTTTTTCGAGCATCTCTATCTACGCTCCCACAGTTGGTGAGTCTTCATGATTCGAGGGCCTACTTCTTTAGATTTCTATCTTTTATAGTAATTGAGTTATCACTTTCAGTTTAGCCCGAGATAGTTGGGGGACTATCCCAATGGCTCTCTAGTTCTTTAGTAGTAGAGGCTTGTCGGACTACGAGTTTAACTTCAGACTTTCCATATTTGTTATTCAGACAATATCTAGAGTTTATTCTATTTAGTTTTTGGTATAACACAACATTATTTCTTGATTAGATTATCTTAAAGTAAGGTTCTAATCTAGTAGCAGGCTCAACGGGTTAGCTTGGGGCAACTCGTAGCCTTGAGCACCGTGTGACATCTCGGGATTAGATTTTGGGTCGTTAGAAGTTTCTTGTTACTAAGATGATAAGGAACCTATAGAAATTTTTGGAATTGAATTTAAGTAGAACTCCCAGAATTGATCTTAGTATAAAGGGCATTGCTCAGATATTTTCAGCTTAAGGTGTGTTGCAAAAAGTGAATTTTTGGGTGAAGAAGGTCAGGTATCTCTATAGCGGTGAAAACTACAGTTTTAATGAAATAATTTCTCAAAATAATTTATTTTTCAAAACTTATTTTGGGGCAAGGAAGGGCGATTTAGGGAAATATTCTAATAATTTCTTCTTTTGACTACATTAAAATAAGAAATTCTTCCCCCGTTAACTCGTATTTAATTATGAAGATTTAGAATTACAAATGCATAGAGCTCTAGGAGGATTTTAGGGTGGATTTTTGTTAATTGTTGGTGAAAGAGGGAAAATTAAATAATAAGTTAATGGGGTTTGGTTATTAATATTTATTTTAAACTTTCATTATGTTAATTTACTCATTTACCCATGAAATTGGTAGTTTTAGGTGAATTATGGTGGAAAAGTACTAGATTAGGAAGTTAATGATCATGAATTTGACCTAAGGAGTTGGGTGTGAGTTATAAATTCTGCCATGGTAGGTAATTGCATTAATTATGTATTTATGTGCATGTTTTAACCTTTGAGCATGCAAAAATTGCACGGTTGGGCAAAGCTCCGGTATAGAGGAGTTGTGCAAACTTGGTTCGGGGTAGGTGATGGTATTATAGCTTAATTCAAATTATGCTATATGTGAATGTTAACTACTTTGTTGTATGACTCGTTAGTGCATGTTGTTTGGTATTATATTTTCAATGATTTGTGGTTGTTACATGATTTTTGACCTATCTTACTTGGTAAAGGTGGAATGTTTAGTATTTAGAACGTTCTCACAGCCTTTTGGTAGAACAAGGTTGGCAGATACTTATGTTTGGAATTTTAGTACATGGATGATAATTTTCCTCTATAGGTCATGGGTAGAGGGAGGTACTATATTCCTTAGCGTGTATATACGAGGGTTTGGAAGGTTTAACGGTTCCATAAGAAACTGGGAAGATATATGTGTATACTTAATAAATTGTTGTAACTTGTTTTTTGCTTGTCTTGATTAAACTTGACTTGGTGATAACATGTTGACTTGCCAATTTGATTTCGAAT
Source organism: Capsicum baccatum var. pendulum (assembly GCA_030864225.1). Lineage (NCBI taxonomy): Eukaryota > Viridiplantae > Streptophyta > Magnoliopsida > Solanales > Solanaceae > Capsicum > Capsicum baccatum. The sequence continues at coordinate 206,079,631 of CM061558.1, read as the reverse complement.
TGTTCATTGTTTCTTTCCATGCTAAGTGTATGTTTGTTAAGAACAGATTAACTTGTTATACTATAAGTTAGTTATATGTTCATACTCTCATCTTGGGTTGTATAAATGACCCTACCAGTACACTATTCTTCTTGTGTACTAATACTACACCTGTATTTACATTTGTGAGTGCAACTCATATTTCAGAATCTCCTACGAGACTTCACATGTGAATCAGTGGTGGACTCCAATATTTTAGTGTGAATAGTATATCGGGCTACCATGGGATCTCTCTCTTTATGAAATTTTCCAATTTTTGGACTTATGCTCTTTCTTTAGTTTTTTCGGGTTGCATCCTTTCTTGATGTTCTTAGTATGTTTTGGTACACCAACTTTCGTATTCTAGGTGTCATGACTCAAATCCTATTGGGGCGGACAGGCACCCGCAGCCGTAAAGGCTCGATAGAACCAATCCATAACATTGTACTTCTTATGTATGTAACTATGATAAGTAAAGGTTCTGACAAACATGATATTATGCATCGATGAGAATATCCACATTGGCAAGCACCAAATTATATATACAACACTTGGTTATTGGAGCCACCACATCTAAAAGACAAGACACTACCATGTTTAACTTACATTAGTCTACAAAGCCTCTAAAAGATACATAGACTTTAGTTAGGGTCGGGACAAACCCCCACCCTACTCTAGACTACTACACAAACCAAAATATATGGAATAGACTCGGAAAACCCCGAATCAACCTGGAGATCACCAATAGTCCCTGAATAGCCTGTGCTCGTACTAGCAAGGTTTATTGGCAGAATCACCTATGCCTGTAGTATGAAATACAGGTCCCCATAAGGGACATCAGTACGAAGATATGTACTGAATATGTACGGCTGAAGGCAATAACACATGATACAAGAGCACAATAGAAATCAGATACAAGTGTATAAATAGTACTAGTAGACCACCTTCAAATATACTTAAGGGACGATGTACATTACATTATTTTCTTCATTTTTTTACCTTTATTACTTCATAATCTTTATAATATAATGCAAATGACCAGTTGTTCAGTGGTAAATATATAAATCGGGATCGGCCCATGCTAGGCTTACGCCCTTGAGCTGCCACCCGTATAAGAACATTGGGATCGGCCCATGGTAGGTTTATGCCACTGAGCTGCCACCCACATATAAAGGTATCGATATCGGCCCATGCTTGGCTTATGCCCCTAAGCCGCCACTCGTTTTACAGATTTATGTTACTTAGTTTATTTAGCCTTTGAGATTGTTACTTTGGTCGTCATAACATTATGGTACCTTGAAACAGTAATCTACCAATAAGAGACATGTAAATGGGAACTTAATGCAAAAACAATGAGGTAGGGATATGTTGGCACACAAATGAAGTGTTTAGAAGCTCAAAATACACATGGATCTTATTTGAGGAAATGGAGAACTTCTGAAATTTTCTAGTGAAAATAAATGTGCAGGTTAAATAATAAACATCTATTGAGGTGCTTACCACATTAGAGAGTGGGATAAAGATCATTGGCTACATGGAAAGTAATGTACTGCTATTATGTATCACTTGTTATAAGTTAACCTTGGAAGCTTACTTGATGGAACAAATGTCTGATTTCATGCCAAAAGGTGCAAAATGGAGTATGCCTTACATACCTGGTTATATAACTCGAAAACTAACTTAACTTGTTGTTTAATAGAAAGTAGAGAGAATTTGTGAAGTAACCCTTTTTTGTGACATAAGAATGAGGGAAAATGACCAGTAATGTGGCCTTATAAAGTCCCTAATTTTTTCCATCCACTTAGCTTATTTTGGACAACAAATTTAATCAAATTGATCCAAGTTAGTGATGCACCTACTTAAGGAGTTCAAGTAGCTCAAAATGTCAAAGTAGGTGATGCGCCTGCTTGCTTAATTTATTAGTTGGGCTCAATTATATTTGGGCCTTGGAAGATTTGAGCATTGAACCTTTTCTCCAATTTCCTTCTTCTTTTACTTACTTTAGGCCCCAAATATGTATACTAATAAAGGCCCGAATCTGATTCGTGGACTTGGTCCATTAACTTGGCTCATGTAACCCAAGTAGGTGACTTATCTACTAGCTTAATTAAGTCAAGCAAGCACCTCAATATTTCATTCCTTTTCCAGCTCCTAATCATCTTAATCTAACTTACAAATTGTACACACCTGGTCACTTTAAACTTAAGATTCAAATATCGACTTACAATTCCAAGCTAAATAGTTGTATTGATGTTAACTTGATCGTGTCACATAATAAGGTACGGGCGGCGTCTAGAATTCCCTCTACACCATTAATATTTGCATAACAAATCTCATCCATTACTGACCACAAGGATATACCAAGTTACATATAAATAGAAAAAATACATGCAACGTACGGGGTGTCACATCCTCCCCTCCTTAGAAACATTCATCCTCTAATGTTAACATAAATATTCAACCAAAACATGTTCAAGCCTAAGTTAAATATCTCTATTATCACATAGTAATTATATATTACACTTACTTGTCATTGCTCCAATTCAGCATCTTAGACTTTTTCTTCGTATTTGAAAAAATGGGGGCACTTAGATTTCATCGCTTCTTTAGCTTCCCATGTTATCTCCTCTACTTGTTGGTTTCTCCAAAGTACTTTTATAGAAGCTATTTCCTTATTCCTCAACTTCTTAGCCTAACGATCTAGAATAGCAATAGGTATTTCTTAATATGTGAGATCTTTCATAACTTGTACATCTTCAGTGGGAGTAATATGACATGGATCTCTGATGCACTTTCAAAGCATTGAGATGTGAAATATTGGATAAACTATTGAGATCTCTTAGGGTAGTTCTAATTCATAAGCGACTTGGCCAAACCTCTGAGTAATGTTATATGGGCCTATATAGAGTGGACCTAGTTTTCCTTTCTTACCCAAATCTCATAACCCCCTTCATTGGTGACACCTTCAAGAATACCCAATCACCTATAGCAAACTGTAACCCCCTTCTTCTAACATCTGCATATGACTTGTGCTGACTTTGGGCTATCTCTAGCCGTTGTTGGACTACTTTAACCTTTTCCATAGCTTGATGAACAAGATCTGGGCCGAACAAGGCAGTTTCACCCACTTCAAACCATCCAATTGGTGACCTATACTTTCTCTCATATAAAGCTTTATATGGTGTCATTTTGATACTTGATTGATATCTATTGTTGTAGGAGAACTCGATGAGAGGAAAATGATCATCCCAACTACAATTAAAGTTCAATACACAAGCACATAGCATATAATAGAGACCGGTACTCTGTGTAATCGAACTATCTCTTTAATATACAATTTTCCATACTCTTCAACTGTGTAAATGGTCTTAAATGGTAGGAAGTGTACTGATTTGGTAATCCTATCAACTATCACCCATATGGAATTGAATTTTCGATGTGTATGAGGTAAACTAGTGATGAAGTCCATGTTGATCATGTCCCACTTCCATATTTGAATATCTATACATTGCATATAACCTCCCGGCTTTTGGTGCTCTACTTTAACTCTTTGATAATTTGGACATTTGGCTATAAATTCTGCAATGTTCTTCTTCATATCACCCCACCAATACATTTATTTCAAATCCTGATACATTTTAGTTGATCCCAGATGGATGGAATACCTTGAATGATATCCCTTTGTCATAATTCTCTTTCTTAGCCCATCAACAATCATCACACACAATCTATTTTGTCATCGAAGTACTCCCTCTTGAGTAAGCTCAAATTACTTTGTCATACCACATTATACATTCTCCTTAAGCTGTAATAGAATAGGATATGCATATTGCTTTTATTTTTCTTCGGCTACCAATAAAGACTCTGCCGCATTATGCACAATAAGCTGCTCATTTGGAGTTTCAAGAAGGCAAACCCCCGAATTGGCTAGTTTGTATAGATCTTTTGTCATCCCTTGTCTTTCTATAGACGGCACCACAGCCTTATGACTTAATGCATCCATTACTACATTTTCTTTCCCCAGATGATACAAGATATCAATATCATAGTCTTTTAATAGCTCAAGCCATCTTTGCTTCCTCAAATTTAGGTACATCTGATTAAATATATATTGGAAACTCTTGTGGTCAGTGTATATGTCGACATGAATCCCATACAAGTGGTGACGCTATATCTTTAAGGCAAATATAACTGCTACTAGCTCTAGATCATGCGATCGATAATTCTTCTCATGTGACCACAATTGTCTTGAATAATATGCTATCACTTTACCATGCTGAATCAACGCACATCCTAAGCCAATTCTTAAAGAATCATAATACACGGCATACCCTTCTGTGCCTTCTGGAAGTACCAATACGGGTGTATAAGTTAACTTATTCTTCAGATCTTGGAAACTCTTTATGTATGCGTCATTTCATTGAAACTTAGAAGCTTTGTGTGTTAGCTTTGTTAAAGGTGTAGAAATTGAAGAAAACCCTTCAACGAACCTCCTATAATAACCTGCCAACCCAAGGAAACTACGAACCTCTGTAGGCATTATAGGTCTTGGTCAATTCTTCACGGCTTCTATCTTTTGAGTATCAACCATTATCCCTTCAGCAGATATAATATGACCCAAAAATGCCACAGATTTTAACTAAAACTCACATTTAGAGAACTTTGCATATAGATTATTATCACGAAGAATCTGTAACACCTGTCGTAAGTGACTGGCATGGTCCTCCTTTGATCTCGAAGAAACTAGAATATCATCTATAAAAACTATCACAAACATATCCAACAATGGCTTGAACACCCTATTGATCAAATCTATAAAAGTTGCAGGGGAACTAGTTAGCCCAAAGGACATGACTAGAAACTCGTAATGACCGTATCATGTTCGAAAAGCTATCTTGGGTATATCCTTCTCTTTGAGCCTCACTTGGTGGTACCCTGACCTCAAATCAATCTTTGAAAACACTTGGCTTCTTGCAATTGGTTGAATAAGTCATCAATTCTTGGAATGGGATATTTGTTCTTAATAGTCACCTTCTCAATGACCATCTTTCTTATGCACAAATAACACTCCCCAGGGGGACATACTGGGCCTTATGAATCCTTTTTCTAGCAAGTCTTTCAATTGCTCTTTCAACTCCTATGATTCTGCTGGGGCTATTCTATATGGAGGAATTGAGTTTGGTTGAGTACCACAAATCACATGAATACCAAACTCTACTTCTCATTCTGGAGGTAAACCTGGAAGACCTTCAGAAAATATGTCGGGAAATTTATTTACCACTGGAATAGTTTGAAGAGTTGGTGGCTCTGCATCTGTATCTTTCACTCTAACTAGATGATATATGTAACCCCTGGAAATCATCTTTGTTGCCTTAAAATAAGAAATTAATTTACCTCTTCGCATACCAATATTACCCCTCCATTCAAAGACTGCCTCTCTTGGAAAATAGAAATATACCCTATTAGTTCGGCAATCTACCATGCATAACAAGAAGCCAACCAATCCATACCCATTAACGCATCAAAATCTACCATTTCTAACTCAACCTGTTCAGCCATTGTATCATGATCAAAAATAGTTATTATACAATTTTGATACACTTTCCTAGCTGTAATAGATTCACTAATCGGCGTAGACACTTCAAATGGCTTAACTGACAATTCTGGTGTTCATTTGAAATTTTCAACAACCAATAGAGTAACATATGATAATGTAGAATCCGGATCAATTAATACATATACATTTTGTGAAAATATGGACAATGTACCTGTAACCACATCCGGAGAAGCCTCTAAATTTTTTTAATCTGCTAGAGCATATGTACAATTCTGAACTTCACAAGAGCTAGCTGCTTCTTTAGTACCTCTACCATGACCCATAGGCTGTACACCTCAACCTAAATAATACACCGATGATGATGATGCAACGGTTAATCCAGTAGGTTATGTCATACCACTTATACCCCTTTGTGGGCATTCTCTAATCATATTCCCAGACGTACCATACCAAAAGCAAGAATTTGTCCCTAACCGATATATACCTAAGTGAATCTTTCCACATTGTTTACATGGCTGTCGATAAGGCCTTAATTGGCTCATACTCCCTTGTTCTTGATACCCCATTGTTCCTAAAATCTAACTCTCACTTCTTTGCCCAAACTGGTTGCCTTTGGACCCTTGAAACTGTGGTGAACCACTAGCTGTAGGATAGAAAGATAATAGCCTAGGCAGTTTATTAAAAAACCAAGGCCTAAACTCACCTAGGGATTCCATGAACTGCCTCATAGATTTGGCCCTCTTGGAATTCCTTCTTTCCAATTCTTGTGTTCTTCTTTGCCTCCAATCCTCCATTTTTATGCAAAAGCTTGTATCCTTGCTATGTCCATGTCTTTGTTCAAAGAAACAATAGTACAATCTCTAACCAAATATAGATCAAATCTATCCACATATCGATGAACTCTATCATCCATAGTAGCTACTATATTAGGATCATACCTAGCCAAAGAGTTAAATCGGAGGTTGTACTCCCTCACACTCATATTACCTTGGTGAATATTTAAGAACTAATCTGTACGAGACTGTTGAATCTCAAACGGAAGTTAATGATTAAGAAATTCCTCTTTAAACTCTTTCCAAGTAGCTGAAGGTACATCGATACCCCTAGATCATTTCTAGTTTTCATACCAAAATATAGCCTCCCCTTCGAATCTATATGTTGCTAGCTCTACTGTCTCCTTACCAGATATATGCATGACATATAGAGTCCTTTGAATTTGATCAATAAAGTCCTATGGGTCTTCATTAAGATCTGATCTGGTAAACGTGGGAGCATCCTATTTAAGAAAATCCTGTGTCTGTAGACTAGCTATCCTATCTGCACCACTAGAACCTGTGGTCTTGTGACTGCCCTATATGAGCCAATATTTGTACTGCATTCTTTAGATCGTGGTCAGTAGCATTAATAGGTGGTTTTGAGGATGCGGTTCTTCTTCTCCTTAGTTCTTCTATAGATGGAAGAGTAGAAGAAGTTTGTGATACAAACTCAGCTTGAGCCTTACTTTGATTAGGTTGTCTAGGTGGTGACATGATTGTCCCTTCTCCGGCAGCCACATCCACTCGCTTACCTGTATTCTTACTACTTCTTATAACCGGAATCTTTACTAATATAAGAAAGAAACAGGTTCAGTGGTTAAATATGACTTGGGCTCTATTGCACGATCTAAGAGATGAAAAAAAGAAACAACCCCAAAATACCCATAGCGTCTTGTTTATATATGTGGCACACAACACACCCATCAGCAAGACTCTACATAGACACAACTTTGTATACTCCCTAGGATGACCTACTCTGATACCACTTTTGTCATGCCTAAAATCCTATTGGGGCGGACAGGAACCCGTAACCGTAAAGACCCAAGAGAACCAATCCATAACCTTGTACTTCTCATGCATGTAACTATGAGAACTAATGGTTCTGACAAACATGATATTATGCACCGATGAGAATATCTACATTGGCAAGCACCAAATTATATATACAACACTTGGCCATTGGGGACACCATATCTAAAAGACAAGACACTACCATGTTTAACTTTACATTAGTCTACAAATCCTCTAAAAGATACATAGACTTTAGTTAGGGTCGGGATAAACCCCCACCCTACTGTTGACTACTACACAATCCAAAATATTTGGAATAGACTTGGAAAGCCCCGAATCAACCTGGAGCTCACCTATAGTCACTGAATAGCCCGTGCTCATACTAGAGAGGTATATAGGTTGAAGCACTTCTGCCTGTAGCATGAAATACAAGTCCTCCATGAGGGACATCAGTACAAAGATATGTACTGAATATGTAAGGATGAAGGCAACAACACATGATACAGGAGCTCAATAGAAATCAGATACAAGTGTATAAGTATTACTAGTAGACCACCTTTAAATATACTTGTGGGATGACGTACATTACATTCTTTTCTTTTTTTTTACCTTTCTTACCTCATAATATTTGTAATATAATAATAATAACCAGTTGATTAGTAGTAAATAGATAAATTGGGATCATCCTATGCTAGGCTTATGACCCTGAGCTACCACTTGTTTTACAGATTTACGTTGCTTCGTTTATTTAGCCTTTAAGATTGTTACTTTGGTCATCATAACATTATGGTACCTTGAAACAGTAATCTACCAATAAGAGATAAGTAAATAGGAACTTAATGCAACAACAATGAGGTAGGGAGTTGTTGGCACACAAATGAAGTGTTTAGGAGCAGAAAATACACATGGGTCTTGTTTGAGTAAACGGAGAACTTCTGAAATTTTCTAGTGAAAATAAAAGTGCAGGTTAAATAATAAGCATGTATTTAGGTGTTTACCACATTAGAGAATGGGAACAAGTTCATTGGCTACATGGAAAGTAATGTGCTGCTATTATGTATCACTTGTTATAGGATAACCTTGGAAGCTTACTTGATGGAAAAAATGTCCGATTTCACGCCAAAGAGTGCAAAATGGAGAATGCCTTACATATCTGGTTATATAACTCCAAAAATAACTCAACTTGACTTCCCGACTTTTAGATTACTTATGTACAATAGAATATATGAAAAACTAGTATTAGCAACCAATCAACATATTTGGGCTATTTAACTTCACCAAAATAGTAAACGAGAAGTAAGGACTTAATCTATCAATCCAGGGTGTTATTTTAACCCCTCTTTCCTCCAATTACCCCCACATACCATACATGTTCTTATAAGATTCACTAAAATCAACTCACCTTCATTACACCCTCCAAACAATACACAAAATAGATTAGGCAGTAAGCACATGAAATAATTAATTTGGTGGTGTACCGCCACACCTTTATTTTATATTTTAATTCAAAATAGTCACACCTTTCTCCAATATCTATCTGGCAGCACATAACATATACATACAAAACAATCCACAAAAAGTCCCAAATCCCTTTTATTGTAGCAATCAATTATTAAACTCATCAGCCCTTGAGTTCTCAATAACAACGCATCCATAATTCTTTCCCAAATTCATACATAATGAGAACAAAATAGACAGTCACCTTACCTTAATTTTTCAACTTATTCTTTTAATTTGAACTCCTTAAGAACTTCAACTTTTACTTTCCTTCACACTTTAAACCAAAGAAGAAAAGAAATCTCTTAATAACAAAGAAAAAGTGACCAAGTAGCTTGTTCCATATTCTATCATGAATCAATAATTAATCCCTCATATCATGTTTTCCTAATCTTCCTTGAGATAATTAATATAAACCATAAGTGTTTTCACTTACCTTGGCTTTTACAAGTTGGGACTTCTTAAAGAACCCTAGATAGGAAAATAGAGTTGCTCCTTATTGTTTAAAAGAAAGTAGAGAGAATTTGTGAAGTAACCCTTTTTTGTAACTTAAGAATGAGGGAAAATGACCAGTAATGTGGCCTTATAAAGTCACTAATTTTGGCCATCCACTTAGCTGATCTTGGACCACGAATTTAATCAAATTTGTCCAAGTAGGTGATGCACCTACTTAAGGAGTTCAAGTAGCTCAAAATGTCAAAGTAGGTGATGCACCTACTTTCTTAATTTCTTAGTTGGGCTTAATTATATTTGGTCCTTGACAGATTTGAGCATTGGGCCTTTTCTCCAATTTCTTTCTTCTTTTACTCAATTTAGGCCCTAAATAAGTATACTAATAAAGGCCCAAATCTGATTCATGGACTTGGTCCATTAACTTGGCTCATGTAACCCAAGTTGGTGACTCACCTACTAGCTTAATTAAGTAAAGCAAGAACCTCAATATTTCATTCCATTTCCATCTCCTAATCACCTTAATCTAACTTACAAATTGTACACACCTGGTCACTTTAAACTTTAGATTCAAATATCGACTTACAATTCCCATTTAAATAGTTGTATCGATGTTAACTTGATCGTGTCACATAAAATGGTACGGATAGCGTATAGAATTCCCTCTATACCATTAATATTCTCATAACAAATCTCATTCATTACCTACCACAAGGCTATACCAATTTACGTATAAATAGAAAAAGTACCTGCAACGTACGGGGTGTCACAGTAGGAGTGAATCGTTTAGTATTTATCTCTACATTTCTGGTAAATGCTTAGATTATTTAATCCATAAAATACTAATGAGACATTTTTCTTCATTTACTCTAAGTGTTGGATTAATTTACCGGGTTATTGGTTCTCCCACTGGGTGAGTAGTGTAGGTGCCACTCACGGGGGGTTTGAGTCGTGACAACTTAGTTCATATTTTTTTTTTGGAATTTGTTATCCTTTAGTTCCAATTACTCTCAATCTAATTAGGTTATGGGAATAGTATGTTTTTTGGAAATTCTTCGATAAATTCTCTACGTCATGAATATTTAAAAAATTGGATGAACTTTACTAACCCTTATGACTTGATGAAAGGCTCTTGAATATGGAAAATTATGAAACTAAGAATATATGTGAAAATCATGAACCTTGCGATTATTTTGTTTAATGATTTGAATTATAGCATTAACGTTATTAAATTCTATTGAATAATTCCTAAAGTATGAACTTGTTAAATGATGAATTTTATGTTGTTTTATGATCTTAACCATGAACTGCTCTTGTTATTTTCTTGCAACAAAAAGATACAAAATTTGATTATTTTTTTGTCCAATCATAACTTGAAATCCCCATTATTTTTATATGAACCATGAACCCTATAATATTTTTTTGAATTATCCCCAATTTGATCCAATGGCTCTGCAGACTAGCAAAAATCAGGGAAATCAAAATTATAAATGAAGAAATCCCTTCTTACAATGTGAGTTCTATCATTTATTGGTCACACTAAGGAAAATATTACAATTTGATTGGTTACCTAACTGAATGAAAATTATTGAAGTATAATGATCTCTAAACCTACATTCAAGATCATATGGAATTTTAATGAGTTACAAATTATGCATAAAAAATAATCTGTATGAAGATGAGATTGACGAATGAAGATTGAGGATTCAAGAGCGAAGTTCGCACAGATATCAAAGAAGGAGTGAGGAAGTTAAGAAAATTGACAAAGGAACTCATCATGAAAACTTGTTGCTCTAAGTAGAACATGTAAGCATGAAGATGAAATCATTTCACGTGCGTATCAAAAATATATTGAAAACTATAATATGGGAGAATTTAATTTGATAATAAACTTCAATTATAGAAGGAAACTTACCATACATTATGCACATGAAATTGTCTTGAAAATAGGAGAATCCAGATACGTGAATGAAAAAACCAAGTTAAACTAGAATTCGAGAAACTGGAAGAAGGATACTTATTCCTATACAAGTAGATGAATTATATTAGAGGTTGGACCACACCTACAGAGAGAGGTGTCAGAGTTAGATGATGTTTATACAAAGAGTATTGAAGAAGAAGATGTTGCTACAATAAAGAACATGTTCCTATTAAGATTTATTCATACAATTCTTGAGTTATAATAGTTATTTTGTTGTGTAAGTTGAGATCAATATTTTAATTACTTTCATAGTTAATTGTAGTAAGTGTTTCTTTATATCACGAGAGTAAAGGTTAGGTGTTTTGGGAATAATTCCCTGGGTGTTGCAAGGATAGTTCCAAGTGTTCGGGCTCAAGTTTGGCAGAACAGTATGGAGAAAATTTCTATAGAGGTAGGTTGCGGTTTTGACTCCCTTAAATAAGGAGTTTTCTATGAAAAATACTTATGTTGATTTATATTTTTTAATTTACCTTCTTACATAATTTCTCCAAGAACATGGTTCTTTATTAGGTAGAAACCATAGTAACAAAAACAAAGGAAAAAGATTAGATATAACAATGGAAATTTCATGGGTTCAAATGGATATGGTGATTTCGGTGGATATTGATGTAAAAAAACTCATATTAATTTTCAAATTTCTATGTATTTTAACTATTTTACCCTTTTCGTACTTATATTATGGTATTTGTGATCTAAGGGAGTGGTTGGCATGTTTTTTAAGGTGGTTGGTTGAGTTTTAGGTGATTTTTTCACTTTTGAAGGTTATGAAGTTTGTAGGATTGACTTTGGTCAATATTTAAAGCTTTTGAGGTCGTATAAGAATTTTGACAGTTTGTTAGCTCCGAAATGTCATTTTGAAGTTAGTAAAACCTTTCATATGGGTCCCGAGACAATTAGATAGATTTTGAGTAGTGGTTGAAAAGTTAGAAATTTATGGCCTAGAGTGGACTTCAAATTCAATCTACATTCACAAATTCAATGATTCTATTGAGTCTAGAATGTCAATTTTGATCTAGTAGCTTAGTTAGATTGGCACCATGGTTTCCAAACAAATTCTAAGGGTCCATTCAGTTAAATTTCTAATCTTTTGGTTGCTTATGGAAAAACATATTTACCCTTTCATTCATGATGAATAATTATCACCATCATCGCAATCATAGTGGGGTGGATCATGATCGTGAAGGAGGAATTTTGTGTCTAGTTCAGGTAGTGATCTGCAAACGTGACCAAGGCATTTCCATAGCCATGGACCTTGGTAAGTATTACGATCGTGATGAGCAAATTTCCTAGGCAGATTTGAAATAACATTTTTGACTCAAAACCCCATCTTAAGAAGGACTATTAGCCTCTATAAAGAAACTGTTGTCAAGGTGTTAAGGATAATGCAGTGGCTATCGATCAGTTTTAATTTCCTTAAATCCATATTTCTATGTATTTTACAAAATCTCTAAGTGTTCATTCTTAGACTGCTATGAAGTGTTTCCTATTGAACTACGGTAATTTTCTACATAGAGATAAGTTTATTCCTCCCTTCCATTAACTATTAATCTATTTCTATTGTAGAACCATTAGAATGGGGATTTAGGGTGACTTCCTGACATTGAATTATTCTCCTTCAATGTGAGTTATGGAGATTTGGGGCAAATTGATGATTCAAAAATCTTTGGCAAAGGTTTTAGGATATGATAAGGGAAAAACTAGTGGGGTTGAGTTTACAATGCTTAAAATTAAAGAGTAAGTGATTAATTACTCTTTTATTTGCCTATTTTAGACAGTTAATAATCTAAGTCAAAAAAGAAAGGAAAGGCTCTTGCGAATTTGCTTAGATTCAGGTTCTTCAGTTGAGATAGGCTATGATTTAATTAGAGACATTCTGAATATTGGATAAATTAGTGATTGGTCTTCGAAAATACTTGTTATTAAATGATTTATTGTTTGTTAATGCTTGAATGAATAAGTTTAAAATGTTGAACTTGATTGAAGTATATTATGACTATAAACTGTACTTGTAAATTAGGTGCACTGTGTTATATCCTGAGAGATAGTAAAAATGGAATCATAGGTTGATATTGGTTTGTTTTGTGTTTGTAAAGGATGTACTATGTTATTTCACTAACACATGGTTTACGAATAAGCTTATTCAGAGATTATTTCACTAACCTATGGTTTTTACACTGTTATTTACATGTAGAACTTGATCATGATAGATTGGACGCATTCTAAATCTATTCAGAGTGGGAAGGTTTGTTTATGATGTTTTGTAGCTTGCAGTTAAGCTTCGACTAATTTATGATCTAACTTTCTTCAGATTTTTCTTGCGTGAAGACTTATAGTGTAAACCATGTTATGGATTGGACAAATTAGCAGATTATAGTAGTTAATAAGATGGGCTAATTTTTTGATACCCGGGTGCAGGCTTATGCCAATGAACGCTTTGAGATTTGGAAATATAGATTCGTATTTTGCCTTATTGGGTTGTTCCATACATGATACAAGTAAAACTATGGAACCAAAAAAAAATGTGATATGAGGAAATAAAGATAGAGATAGATGAAAGCAAGTAATAAAATAGACACAAAGAAGGAACTGAAAAGCATACAAAGGGTATACTAAACCCTTAATCCTCAATTCAAATATCTGACTAAGCACCTAAACTCCTACGTATACCACAAGAGAATTGACTCCCAAGCAACCAATGCTTCCAAATGAGAATTCAACGTAAGTTAATCCAAGCTCACAAACACTTACAAGAGTGTAATTGTTCGTAAGCATCAAAGTTAGTCTAAAAATTGAAAGCAAAACTTTTATTTATAACCAAGGGATAATTATTACAACTATGGGCCCAAAAGTGACCTATTTTAAAAAATTGGGTGCATGCCCATGCATGTAGGAATGCAGGAGCTTCTAGAAAGTGATCTGCGGTTATATCTCATCCACCTGCACACGCAGGTTGATTCACAGGTCCTTTCAAGGCCTCTCCGTGCTTCTTTTTTATTCTGTTTGACCCCTCCAATGAATCTCAACCATTCTTTGATAGTATCCCCATATTATTTCCTCCTTCAGATAGTAATAAAGGACCTTTAAAATCCCCTTGCTTCATGATCATCCTAACAAAAGGTCTGGAGGTATTTTGGATGGTATCATCCTCTTTGAAGAAGATTCGTCCTCAAATCTAAATCTTGAAAGCAAAAGAGACAAACAAACAACCAAAATGACCTCAAAGCACAAGGGTTAACATTAATATTTCCATGCCAAGGGGCACATATTTGACATATAATTAGTGATCTTTTGTTATCAATAAAATGAATTCATTATACACTATAAAAAATTGTTGGCTATAAGAAGCATTATGAAACAAGAAAATTACCAAGGTCGTAAGAAACAAGTTTTCTTTGTTTCACCATAAGACCATACCCAAGGATTCCCCCCTCTATATAAAGCAAATCCAATATCAACATGGACGTTATCAAATACAAAAAGGCATTAAAGGAAGGTATAAAGAAGATGAGTAACATCTAATTTTTTTCTATATGTAAAAGTATAAAGGTACTCAAGAAATCTAGTAGTCAAGTCACAACAAGTTGGAACAACCAACGACGGTGTCAAGTAATTAGGGTGCACATCACCCTTCCTTTAAAGACAACCCATATTCACACAAAATACATTTTCAACAAAAACATGGCCATCATCACAAGCAAATGATAGAAAAGAAAATAGTTAAGGACACCATTATCATCTAAATCACTCTTAAACTTAACTATACAAGAAGATGATACAAGACAATTTAATCACATTACGTCTTTTCCCCTCAAGTAACTTCCTAAAAGAAGTGCATTAGCTAATGGTGTCATGCTATTAGAGGGATTAGAGGATCTATGAGAAACCAATTAACTTCAACATAAATGGTATGCCCAAGAAGTTGGGTGACCTCTTTTCATGGAACTTAGCATGCTCCAAAGATTCCTTCATATTACTTCAATTGTCCAACCACATAAGTGTGACAAGGATTAGGAAACAAAAGTTGTACATCATGTACACAACAAGGACTCTTCCTAAATCCACAATTAGATTGGGTATTTAGATTTCAAGGCCCACATAATTTAAGAATAAAAGACATACAGCTTGATAAAATATTGTAAACACTAGTACGCTTATGATATGGCATAATATTAATAAATTTCAAGGGTCTAGCAATATAAGAAAAATTTCATCATGCCTCCAAGGATCACTAGGAATAGGAGGGGGTAGGTACATACCTTGTAAAAAGCACCTTGAACTTGTTCTCTTGTTCCCCATGGGTGCCTTAAGGATCTCTTCTACCATGCCTCAACTTGTACCAATAGGCATAGTCTTCTAGGAGTTTCCTTTGTAGGTAACTACTTCTTTCGATCCCTGGGGTTAGATTCTTCACCCATTTTCATCAAGTATCCATTAATCCTTGGGAGTTTATTTAGAATCCTCCCTTAATCAACCTTGGAGTCCTTATATAAGAACTATCTAGGCCTTCAAACTTATGCTCGTGAGAGATTTTCTTTGAATCCTCCTTTGGAAGTATTGGATCATGAACCTACAAAATAGAAGTATTAGGACTAGGAAATAATATTAAGTCTATGGTTAGAATGTAACAAAGTCTTGAGGTTGACAAGTTCCATAACCAAGTGTTCATTGTCTACCTTCTTCAATCCAATCCTTGGATCAACATCCTTACACAACTCCCCTTCTTGAGCCAAGTTTTCCTCTGCTTTGTTAATTTTTTCTTCCCTTACATCCTTGACTTAGTTAGGTTGATTTTGGTTTAGTGGATCTTGGGGTAGTATAGGAAAGGTTTTTTAAGCATGCCTACTCAAGAAAGCTTGAAATTTTGGTGGATTGGAAAGAGGGGTTTAGATGTTCTTCCTTGTTAACCAACCTCCCATTCAATCCCGACACTTGACCTCGAAGCCCATTTATATCTTGTTTCACACTCAAGATGATTGTCAATAAGGTATCTATGTTTATCTTTCCTGAAGAAGTTTGAGTGTCATCTCTTAGTGTTATAGTACCTATCAAAGAAACACTAAAAAATAACAACAAACAATTTAGAGATAATAAGTCAACCTCATAAGCTCTTGGAGTACACAACTTTATTTTGCCTCCCAATTGGCATTGCTAGCATTGATAGATCATTTGTACTCCAATGGAATACGTGGTGTCAGTTGTGGCTTGTGAACAGAATAGATTCTTGTGTGAAGTTAAAAAGATGACTCAAAACAACTAAGATACTTGAAACAATAAAATAACAACGAAACAAAAGAGAAAAGCACAAAAGAAATGGACAAAGAAAGAAAACAGACTGTAAGTCTAATTAATCAACCAAGTAGATAAATTACTACTTGTTAATTAGTATTTAGGAATCAATATAAGAGATTAATAATAAAGAAATAGGATTAGGATGTTAGAACCTGGGTGAAAATCAATTTCGAAATGGTTGAAGTTTGTTTTTTGAGGTGTGGACACATGAGGTTCACCTTCCCTCGCATGAAGACTTCGTAGGTCACTTTCCAGTGACCCTAGATTCACCTACATTGATGAACTACATGCATAGGTGCTGGCCCACGTGAACAAGTGTTGGTGCAGGCTACCTTATCCAGCTCAACTTTTACCTCTGAGTATTGTTCTTTTGTAGGCCCTTGTGTACTTCTTTTTCAAGAATATTCCCTTTTTGCATCGGATATTCCTTTGTACAAATAACTTTTATTTCTTTTTATTTCTCTTTCTTGGATTAAACACCACCAATTTTATGAATACTCCTCTTGAAGATATGAATTTTCTTAAGAACACGAAGAACGCCAAAATTTCTAACTATTTTATTTTGGCCCAGAATTGCATGAAATTTTAGATCAGGGTCTTTTCAATGTGACAATCACTTTTCAATGTTTTGCAACCCACAAATCAACACCAAATAATCAAGATCTATCAACCCACTTCTCTTTTTCTTCAAGTTCAAGCTCAACAATGGAGGATTTCTTCAAATCTCTCCCAAACACTCCAATAGCTCAAGATCTACCCTATATATCACTAGGTGGAAGAAATCTAGTGTGGAAACGAAAAAAATGATTCAAATAACAAAACAAATTTAGGGTTTTCTCGAAAATATTTTTGAGACTTTTTATTTGTCGAAAAATAACAAAGCCAAGATTGAATTTTTGAGAATGAACTAAGCTTGGCTCTGATACCAAATGATATGAGAAAAATTACTGAATCAAAAACAAACTATGGTATGAGGAAATAAAGATAGAAATAGATGAAAAAAAGTAATAAGATACACACAAAGAAGGAAATGAAAAGCAAACAAAGGGTATATTAAACCCTTAATCCTCAATTAAAATATTGGACTAAGCACCTAAACTCCTATGTAGACCACAAGAGAATTGACTTTCAAGCAACCAATGTTTCCAAATGAGAATTGAACGTAAGCTAATCCAAGCTCATAGGCACTCACAAAAGTATAATTGTTCATAAGCATCAAAGTTATTCCAAAAATGAAAGAGAAACTCTTATTTATAGCCAGGGACTAATAATTACAATCACGGGCTCAAAAGTGACCCATTTCAATAAATTAGACTCATGCCCATGCATCCCAAGAACATGCCAATGCATGTGGCACTGCAGTAGCTTTTTGAAAGTGATCTGCGGCCGCATCTCATCCACCTTCTCACGTAGGTGGCTTTGCAGGTCTTTATAGGGCCTCTTCGAGCTCTTATTTGCTTTTGTTTAACTCCTTCAAGGCATATTGATCCTTCTTGGATGGTATCACCACCTAATGGCCTTCTTTGGATAGCAATAAAGTTCCTTCAAACATATCTTACTTCATGATCATCCCATCAAAAGGTCCAGAGGCATTTTGGATTGTATCAATACATTAATGATTCAAATCAGGGTCTATATTTATTATGATTATGCATAATCATTCATATTCATTCAACGAGATTATGAACTTGGATATTAACTTGAAAGTGATATCTTAAAGGATGTGCTTCTTGTTTACTACTTTATACAATCATGGGTAATGATCCAGCCATGCAAGTCTATGGGCAAAGATTTGACTTGCTTTACTATTTATATTGTTGTAGGCATATATTCGGCTATAAATGTTTATAGGCAAATATTTTGATGGGAATATAGATCTCACGAGTCTTTCATGGGTCTACCTCACATTATACCAGTATAGAAGGGATGTACATTAGTATACATTGTCTATTTCATATCATCTCATATCACTGCACTGCATCACTCTGAGATTATTGTTGTGTTTTGATGTGATATTTCATGATTGTTGATATGGAGATGTTGGGACATTTCTACATGCAGAATTATATTTTTACTTAGTTTAGTTTCTGCTAGATCCTAGTGTGAAGAAAATACACAAATATCTTAACTATTTGAGTGCAATAACAAAAAACGCATCCTATAAATGCCGAGGATACACCAAATATTATTCTAAATTGAGATGCAATAATTAGTCCTATAAATAATCAATCCTATATATAATATAGAATCTGTCAACCAAAATATTATGTATGAAAGAATAAATTTATTTGATACTAAGCAAAATAATAATTTCAAGTCAATAAATTAAAGAAAGTCTATAATGTAATACCGGCCATTAGTTTCAAATGGAAAAACAAAAATAAAGCAACACTTTAAGTCATACCAACTAAATAGTCTAAAAAAATATGAAAAGTGCAATTTTCACTTGAGAAAATAACTGTCACTACAAAGAATGATTCTAACCGACCGTTGTCACTGATAGTCTTGATAGCATTGGATCATTATATTGAGGATTTGTCCTAACAATTTGCTATTCCTGTAACTGGACATTCTATCTCGCTGCCACCTGAATATGTAGGTTTAGGGTAAATTCTAGAGATGATTATATGTGTGATCAAAAATAATTTCTTGAAAAACAAGTCACATCTCATTTGCTAAAGGAGTTGTTTGATTCGAAACCTTGATATTGAAGATTATATTCCCAATCAAACATAGGGAAAATAAAAATTAAATCCTGTGTTTGATATGAACTATAATACAAAAAACATTATTTAAAACTTATACTAATTTAGCTAAAAATAATAACCAAACACATAATAAATATAATACCAAGTTAGATAGAAATACTAACCTGATCGTCATAGTAAATTTGATCAAACTCTTTGTCTTGTTCATCAGATAAGCTAGCATGAGGTTCGAGATACTGGAAGGGATAGTTCATATTCGATGTGTTTGGTTCGCCAATATCTTGTTGAAACTTTGGGTTTGTTGCTCCCAATCCATTAATAATCACATTTCCAACATGAGTATCAAACGTCATTGCACTACTTGAATGTGTTGTCACATTATTCATACTGGCATTCAAGTTGTAGCCATTACTTATCGTATTTCTAGTATTTCTATCTGATATTATCCCACTTCTTGAATATGTTGTTTTTTGGCCACATTGAAATTTAAACTATAATCATTTTGACTATGATGATCCCCATTATTATCACAACACCAGATCTATGATTAGTGTTTCTAATAAGTGAGCCTTGAAGTCCTTGTGAATTCAATATTCCAAATAATTGTCCATGTTGTTGATGTAGTCCACCACTAACAGTATTTTGGATCGATAAGAATGGGTTATTGAATGGATCGAATGGGTTATTGAATGGATCGAATGGGGTTGAACTTGAAGTCGCGGATGGCAAAGCAGGTGTTGAATTGAACTCTCTTCTTGAGCAAAAGTATTATTGGCATTAGGATTTGAAAATGAAAACTCTGGACTTCTTTGGGTCTTATCTGGGTTACATTGTAGATCTGGTACTTTTTTTAAGATGAGGCATCATTTCAAATTTTCGAAAGCTACTTCTTGATTCATGAAAACCACTTGAGGATCCCTGGCCTGATGGGTGACGAATGGATTTTCGCTCTTCTGGAGATCTCCAATTATTACGACGACATTTCTAAGAGGTGTTATGAAAAAAAAATTAAAAGAACCACACCATAAATATATTTATCATCTAAACTGATTGCTATATAGATGTGTTTTAATCGATCGAAATCTTTTACAATAAAAAATATTTTTGATATTTGGTAATTGGCAAATTATGAATCTGAAACTATTTGAATTAAAAATTGATAATAATATTATTCTATTGTACTGGAAAATAATAAAAATTAGCAACGAATAACTAATAAACATGTAAGAAAATATAGCTCATTCTATTTATTTAAAAGTGTTATTTGATCCGACTTTTATGTATTAATATTGATAATAACACCTAAATATTTATTGGCAGAAGTAAAATAAAGTTAATTTTTTAGTTTTGATATAAAATTGAAATTAAGATATTACAGAAAAAATAGCCTATCACATAAGTGTTTGATTTAAAAAGGTTTGAAGAAAAACATTTTCTAATAACCAAATACGAAAAAATAACTTAAAGAAATGTTATTTTGCCTATAATCTTTCTCTGTACAATACACACACTATTGATATAAAAATTAATCACTTAGTTTCTCTTAAATATGTACCTGGAGATGGCTAGCAACTTGCATCCTAGTAAGACCGGACACATTCATCACTTCAAGAATATCCTTGGGGTAGCATCCTACATGTTTCATAAGAATGTAAGTTTAATTTAATAACTATAATACTCTCATATCAAGTTGAAGAACATGAAAATACAATAATCACTATACGTTCATGTCAAACAAGTTAGCATTGACTAATGTATAGATTTTCATTGTCCATATCGTTTCATTTAAACGAATAGTCAAACTATTTAATTAATAATAACGTAAACTTACTTCCTTCACCAAGTTATTGTACAGCTTTCATGAATTTTGCATGAAGAGCCTCAATCCATTCTGTGTAGTTCTTGCACTTTACAACCTCATTCATCTGAGTTTTATTTTCTTCTAATCCTTCTCTTGCTTTCAGTCTTTGTATTTTCACCCTTACTACAAACTGCCTCAAGTATTTTATGATTTCCTTATCAAGTGGATTTTTAAAGCAAAGATAAGCTCCTTAGTCCAAAGCCTTCTTTGCTACGAATTCGTTGTATTTATCACATACAACTGCATAATTATTTCGAGAAGCTATCAATTAGAATTAAATTAAATTATACATTATGCAAATGGTTAATTTGACTATTCACTAGATTAACTATTCATTATAAGAGTGATATTACAAACAACCATTTATCATTTTTAAATAAAAATTAGCTATTGATAGCTTATGTTGTCAAAGAACAAAAATCATTGATAATCCTACTTAACGATGGGTAATAAACAATTCATTTAACTAAAAAATTAAATTGTGAGTTTTATAGCTATTTTTTTTTATCATGTATTAATTAAAATATTTGACTTTACATACATTGGATGTTACAAATGGAAGAGCATAATAAATACTTACCAAGGGAAATTATATTTAAGGCTGCAAACCAAGTGAAATTATATTTAAGATCGCAACTTGAGCAGGTGAAAAAAAAAGTATGTTCGATGAATGGACATTGAGTATCATCACATCGATTTTTTCCTTTTTTGTGGAGAGCATTGACATTGCAGTAGAAGCCGCACAAACAATCACAACTGTGTAATGCTCTTTTAAGTTGGTGAAGTAAATTTTGTACAGAATTACTGAGGTTTTTGCTTATTTCTTATATACAAATTCAATTATAAATTATCGGGTTATAATGCTATTCATAGTTGAACAATTAATCAACTTATATCATAATTGAAGTGTACAATTTTGACATGCACATAATAAAGTTATATATAGTATTATTTATAACAAATAATTGGATTATAAAATAAAAAAAGATCATATAGGAATACATTGCAAAAAAATCTATTCTAAATTTGTTCAAATATATAACTTGTCGATAGAAATCACTGAATAAAGATTGCTATCAGCACCCATAGAAAATAGGATCAAAATTTTTGAGATAATCCCATTTCATTTATATGCAACTATAATTTTAAAGATTTAGCAAAGAGAAAAGGTCTTACCGATAAATTTAATATTTTCATAGGACTAATCTATTATCCTTAGGGATGGTAATGGGGTGGTGCTAATTCAGTGCGGTGCGAATTTTAAGATATACGGGGTGGTGCGAGTTTTAAGTTATGCGGTGTGGTATGAGTGCGGGGTGGGTTAAAGTAATTTTTTTTTTTTAAATGGTGCGGTGCGGGTTGCGGGTATATGCAAGTTTAAATTTAAAAAAAAAAAGCTAAAAATTAGTATTATTCTCATGAATACCTAAAATTATATGTATTCTTTACTTAAAATTTTATGATACTTAAAACGACATGTATAACACTATAAATAAATAATTTTACAGTAGCTTTTTTAACATCTCTATTCATTTTAATAAAAATATGATATTTGATCATTAGTTGTACACGTTATACTTTTTGATAATTTTTTAGTAAAAAATGATATAATAGAAATTAGTTATTATTTTCCACTTGTAGATTTGAAAATATTATGATTTTCAATAGAGTTAAGAATTTTTCATAAAAAAAAAAAGGAAAAAATAAAAACATGGGAAGGTGCAGTGCGGTTATGCGCGGATATGAATGTGGGGCAGATTTATGCGGGTTTAAAGGTGATACGGTGCGGTGCGATTTTAAAACTTATGAGTTTAAAAAAAAACCACACCACACCGCACCATTGTCATCTCTAATTATCCTGGTAATTATCCTTTATGTCTTGATATTGATAAGATAACTAATACAATTTAAATGAAGTTATTAATAGAAAGTCATAGGATATATAATTATATTACTTAACTAAATTTAAAAATCATCACTACATATGACAACAGCAATACAAACACTCTCTCCCACTTTTTTAATAACATATCTGATATATACATAGCATTTTGTGTATATATAAAATTTTTGTAATATGTTTAGGGAGTTGAAATTTTTTGTAATAGTTAAAATATAAGTTGTGTATTTGTGTAATTTTTTAGATATAATTAATAAGCCGACAAAAGAGTCATCAATTGTTATAGAATACTGAGCTGCAAATTGACAAAGTACATTTTCTAGAAAAAGGGTCTTAGTTAATATAATAATTCTTAATAGATTAAAATAAGGTGTATTTTTATTTGCAGTGACGAAGAATAGTTGACGCGACACATTTAAGAGAGTTGTTATGTGTTATTTATAGATGATATAGTACTAATCAACAATACATAAAGCGACATTAATGCGAGGGTGAAGGTTTGAAGAAAAATCCAATAGTCTAAAGATTTCAGATTGAGCAGGATCGAAATTGAGTACTTGACGTGCACGGTAACATATCCCATAAAGCGAATGTGGTCATTCCCACGAAAAAAGGATTCAGTAATTCTAGGTAATGGAGATATTGAGGAGGATAGTACACATTATACTGAATCATGTGGATAAAATAGAGACTCAAATTTAGTATTTTGTGTGATAAAAATGTGTTGCCAATAATTAAAGGTATGATCTATAAAGTGATAGTTAGACCGACTATATTTTATGAAGCAGAGTGTTCACGATCAAGAATTTCTATGTTTAGAAGATGGAAGTAGTAGAGATTAGAATGTTGAGATGCACGTGTAGGCATACCAAGAAAGATAAGATTAGTAATAAAGATAATCGGATCAAGGTGATAGTGGCCCCCAAGGATTATAAGATGCGGGAAGAGAGATTGAGACGGTTTGAGAATGTCCAAAAGAGATGTACAGATACCCGATGAGGTGCAAGATATTGGTTGTAAAGTGCTTAAGAAGGTTAGAGGTAAGCCTAAAAAGTATTTAGGTAAAGTGATTAGGCAAGACATGGCACAATATTTTCTCAATGAGAAGGATTAGGATAGAAAGTTAATAGGTAGTTGAGTGTTTTGCTTTTCCTTTTCCAAGATATTAGTATTATTCTGATAATTTCATTTCTTAAATTCTCATTTCTATCAGTTGATTCTTTATCCTCAACTATTGTATTTTTCGGTTGTTGTTCCTGCTTATTGTTATTGTAGTCTTTTTATCTATTGTTATTGTAGTCTTTTTATCTATTTTGTGTCCGGAGTCTACAGGAAATAATGTCACTCCCTTTTCTAAAGGAGTAAAATATGTATAAGATTATCCTCCCTTGACCACATTTGTGGGGTTACGCTTGATTTCGGTTGTTATTGCAGTTTCTAAATGAAATGATTTATTATTTAGACATTGACTTTGAATTTCAAAATTTTATATAAGCTGAAAAAGGAAAAACTTCCTTTTTTCTATCAGATTTTGCTATGTATGTTATTTATGACGATAAATTAAAGTATAATTACTTTTATTAATAATAATTACTTTTATTAATAATATTAACTTAATTGCTTTATGCGTGGAAATGATTTAACGCACCTTGGACATAGAACAATCAATGAATATTAAGGAAGTAATTGAGAAATCAAATCAAAACAAATAAGAAAAAAGTCATAAAATACACCAACATAAACCATACTAATTTGTCACTTATATACTTTTTTATAAAGTAAAATAATTCAAAGAAAAATCGCCATTTTCGGGATAACTTTTGGGTAAATTATTATAACTTTACCAATTCTTCCCAAATATTCTGAAAATTGTCTATTGTCTTCACAAATTCAAGTATAGAAAGTAATAATATGACCATCAAGATTGAGCCATAATATTTAGCAAGTAACCATTACATTAGATTTTTCATGTAAAATTAAGAAAAACACTAAAAAAATTAAACTACTATAAAAGTCAAGGTCCAAGTGTGGTCGAAAGGATGAATTAACATGTGTAGACTAAAAAAATTGATATAAACTTTTTAAGAGATGCAATTTATTTTATTGAATAACAAATTTGAAAAAGTTCGTTGAAATTAAGAATAATTTTTAATTTGAGAAAAAGGAAAGAAAATATTTTTATTTATGCAGATCAAATCTCTCCACTTTTTTATCTACGTGTAATAAAAGACGAAAAAAAAGAATTATCTCATGGGCAATTAGCTGAATCAATTCTTATCTTATCCTTTTCTTGCTCTTTAGCTTTCCTCCTATGGTCCTAATTTTGTGTCTCCGTAACCCTAGCAAAATTATTTTTTAAAATGATAGATAGATTGGTAAAAATTAAAGATCTGCATATTTGAAAATCATTATTAAGGGATCTAATTAGTTTTTCCCTCATATCAATTGACAAAGAGTATTTTTTTTTCCTTAAAATATCAAGTGTAAAATTCAAATATAAGTTGATTAATTATTAAAATTAACATAAAATTCTGTTTCTCCTAGGATATAGAAGTTCATCGAGTGTATGACCTGCTTGTAGCAAGAACCAAAAATAGAGAGTCTGATTTGATTCTTTATAACCACACAAAACTCATTTATTTACTAGTAAAACAAATAGAAAAATATAGAAATAGTGTTATCACAACAAGAAAAATGAAAATGCAAGATTTACAAGATATATAATTTAATTCTAAAAAGAGATAGATGCAAATCACAAATGAGATAAAAAAAAATTATCATATTAATTAAATCTCTTATATGTAAAAAAATCACACATAATTTAGTAATATCAGAAAATCAATGATTACAAGTTTTAGATTTATTTTCAGAAATGTCACCTTTATAGTAATAAGACTGTAGCAAATCAACCATATTATTAACAAACTCTTCATCGTCATCAACAAGCATCACACGAACTTCATCAATCATACCGTAATAGAGAGATGCCATTGAATTATATATTCCTTCAACGGATTGAGAATTCTTCTCTTAAGATATAAGAAAGAGCAGATATAAAAAAATTGTTATATACTGCTGAATTTATAGAGACGTATTTAACATTTTTGGTAGGTGCTTATATGGTATTTCTACTCAAGGCAAGTGGCCATATCCAGTGTTGACCATACCAAAAAACGAATATTGACCTATTTGACTTTTTGTCATTTCTGAGTCAAAGCAAAAGTAAACTTTTGTCTTTTTTTTTTCTTTTTGTCGGTGTAATATACCACAAATTATAATAAATGATTACAGTTAAAAATAAAATGAACAAAAATAAAGAAAATAAAACAATCCTCTTCTTGGCTGAAGCGTGGATATTTCGCTTTCTTCAAGGAGATTCAAGCCCTGTGCAGTATAATCTACACCGATCCAGCAATATATCTCTTGACTTGTCCCCTCCAGGACATAACACCCCATCAACGATGTACAATTCAAGCAACTACGGATTAATTGAAGAGTCCAAAACTCCACCATAAGAACACCTTCTTTCAACATATATTTACTCTCTTTGTATAGTAAATATAGTTAATGACTTAGAACATTTTCTTTGTCTCAACTCTTTCTTTCACTAATATAACTACACACTATAATCTTTTTCATACTTATCATATTTTCCTGTCCATCCAATAACATGCAAGATCACCTCTATTTATAGGTGAGGTATTCATTTTTGTATTGAATAGGAAGAATATAATGTAGTAAAGTGAGTACATGAATGATCTATAGGTTACAACTGTTACAAGAGTTACATGCAACTAATGATCATATAAATTACAAGAACTAATAGCAATGAGATTTACGAGAACTAATGGCAATATGAGTTACAGGAACTAATGGTCATCTTTACCATAATTTGTACCCACTAACTCAAAAAAGATAATGTGGTGAGTTACAAGAATAATGACACCATTTTCTCCACTTTATGTTTAGTAATGTTATGCATTTTAATTTATTTTAATAATAAAATACACAACACTTTTTATGAGATTAGTGTGGAGGGTAATATTTCTTGATAAAATCATTTTTTTAGTGTTTAACTACCTAGAGACTGTTTGAATAGGATCAAAATCTGGTCAAATTAGCTTTAATTTCATTTTTAGTTTTTTTAGATGTTTGGTAAAATAAAAAAAAATACTTAAAAAAAAAAAAACTGATTAAAAAGGGCAAAAAGTGAGAAGTTGGGTACCCCACCTTTTTACTTTTTAGATTAGAATTCTTTTATGTTTGAACAAGACATTTACCTTTATATCTTTATATTTTTCTCTAATTCCAATAATACCCCAAATTTGTAGCCGTTAAATATATTATTTTATTTCTTTTCCTCTTTGTTGCTTCTCTCCGGTTCTTTCCCTCCAGTTTTCTCTTCATCTTTCTCTTTTATTTTTGAATTTAAAATTTAAATTATATATAATTCAATAATTTTGGTGTTAACGACTTTAAGGACATTTATGTTATTTTGACAACAAAAAAGTGATTAACAACATTTGTTTACCAAACACATCAAGATTTTTTTTTCAGTTTCACCACTTCTATCTAAACACTTATCTGCTTATTTTCTAAGCACTTATTTTCAACTTTTAAGCACATAAACTAAAAAGTTATTTTTTTTAATTCTATCCAAATAGATTCAGAGACATATTTTTTTATGAAACATTTTCAGTTATTAGGAAAAATGACTTTTGTCACTTTTGCGATCTGAGTGCGTTCGCATTTTCATTTAAGAAGTATAGAAGTTACATTCTTACGTTATCTCAATTATTTCAAAAACACTTTCATATCATTATCAACCAAAGATAATGACAAGAATGCAACAACAAAAACAACAATATACTCAGTGTATTTCCACAAAGTAGAGTTTGGGGAGAATAAATTGTATTCTGTCCATATCACTGCCTCAAATAAAGTAGAGAGGTTGTTTCCGATAGACCCTCGACATAGGACAAATAATAATATAACAAACATGAAAGCATAACAACATAAAAAACCAACAGAACGTGATAACATACCACTAGCTAATAAGAAAAAACAAGATACTCACAGAGTAGTACTAACTATCTACCCGAAAACAAAAACATCACCAAAACATCACGAATAAGAAACTCAAGATACATACATAACAATACGACTACAAGCACAACTACAAATAGAGTATTCCTTCCTACTAGTAAGAATGCACTTCTACTCTACTCTATTCTGCATCCTCCATACCTTTATACCAAAGTTCATATACTTTGTAAGCTGTAACTGCTCCATGTTATGTCTAATTATCTTCATCCTTTATTTCTTTGGCCTACCTCTACCTTTTTTGATACGAACCATAGACAACCTCTCACCCCTGCGTACTGGGGCATTCATGCACTTCCTCATCAGATACTTAAACTATTTAACCTCACTTCCCATATCTTGTCTTCCACCAAAGCCACTCTCACCTTCTCTGGAATAATTTCATTTCTAACCATATCTCTCCTAGTAAGTCCACACACTGATCTCAAAATTCTCATCTCTGCCACCTTTAATTTTTGAATGCATGAGTTCTTGACTGGCCAACACTCTGCTTCATACAACATAGTTAGTGTAACTGTCACTCTGTAAAACTTGCCTTAAATATTAGGATGCACCTTTTTATCACACAGGACACCCAAAGAGGGCCTTCATTTCAACTATCTTGGACCAATATGATGTATGAAATCCTTTTCAATCCCTCTATTTACCTAAATTATAGACCCAAGATACTTGAAACTTTCTCTCTTTCGAATGGCTAGGGTATACAGCTTCACTACCACGTCAGCCTCATGCATTAAATCATTGAACTTGCACTCCAATTAGTACTCTGTCTTGGTCTTGCTCAACCTAAACCCTTTATACTGCGGTCTGTCTCCAAACCTTCAACTTATCATTAACTCCTTTCCTTATATGTTCAATTAGAACTGCATCATCCGTAAATAGCATATACCAAGGCACCTCCCTAGAATACTCTGCATCAATACATCCATTACAAGTTGAATAAAAATAGACTAAGAGTCAATCCCCCGTTCAACCCTGACAAAATAGAAAAGAACTATGAATCTTCTTCTACTGTCCTCAAACGAGTCTTCATTGCAGAGTACATATCTTAAATCATCCTAGTGTGTGCCACGAGCACACCTCTAGCTTCTAAGAACCTCTACATCTTTTCTGGGGACTTTGTCATATGCTTTTTCAAGATTGATGAATACCATATGTAAGTCCTTCTTTATCTTCTTATGATGCTCCACCAATATCCTCACTAGGTGAATGACCTCGATAGTCGAGCAAACTAGTATAAAACCAAAAAGATTATCAAAAATAGTCACGATGCTCCTCAACTTAAAAAAGAGCCACTTTCAAAATAGTCCACTATGTTACTTTTAAAATAAGCACAAGAACTATATTAATTCACGAGTAATTAAAGTTTAATCTCTCT
Source organism: Capsicum baccatum var. pendulum (assembly GCA_030864225.1). Classification (NCBI taxonomy): domain Eukaryota; kingdom Viridiplantae; phylum Streptophyta; class Magnoliopsida; order Solanales; family Solanaceae; genus Capsicum; species Capsicum baccatum. The sequence goes on along the minus strand of CM061558.1, from coordinate 206,050,063 downwards.
CATTAATTTGTGAAGAGACTTGAATTTATTAGTTACAATTTTATTTAATTGTTGGCCGTTTTCAATTCATAATATGAGTTGTCTCTGTGCTGTAATTTAATAGTTAGACAAAACTGACTAAAAATCAGCAACGTAGGCCTCGGTCAATGCTACTATCATGATCCAAAATCTAAGGTCATGATATCTTTTACATAAACCCAACAAATGATATAAACAAACGAATTATACTTTAGAGGTTCCACCACACCTAAAGACAAAAGTTATCAGAGTTAGAGTTCTATACAAAGAATCTCAGAGAAGAAGATGTTGCTACAAATAAGAACTTCTTCCTATCAAGATTTATCCATACATTTCTTGAGTTATAATAGTTAGTTTGTTGTATTCATCCCAAATCAATATCTTGATTACTTTCATAGTTGATTGTAATAAGTGTTGTTCTATAACATAAGAGTAGAGGTTGGGATTGTTGGAAAAACTTCTTAGGTGTTTCAAGGATATTTCTAGAAGTCCGGGCTCAAAATTGGTGGAAGAGTTTAGCAAAAAGTTTCTATAGAAATAGGTCATGGTTTTTAACTCCTTGAGTAAGGAGTTTTCCATGTCAAATACTTAATATGTATTTTGAAATTAACTTCTTACATAATTTCTCCCAGGACCAGGTTTTTTATTAGGTTAGAACCAAACTAATAGAAACAAAGCTAAAAGGATGGTTTAACAATGAAAATTTTAAGGGTTCAAATGGATATGCTGATTTTGGAGGATATAGAGGTAAGAATCTCATATTAATTTAATATTTTTGGTGCATTTGTATGTTTTACCCACCTCATAGTTGTATTATGATATTTGTGGTCAACGGGAGTGGGTGGCTAGGTTCTTGAAGTAGTTGGTTGAGTATTTGGTAAGTTATTCATTTTTGAAGGTTCTGAAGTTGGTAGGAATGACTTTTGGTCAATATTTGGAGATTTTGAGATCGTATGAAAAATTTATCAGTTCTGTTATCTTCAAAATATAATTTCTTGGTTAGAATCAACTTGGTTCAAGTCCCGGGACATTCATATAGATTTTGCGTAGTGGTTGGAAAGTTAGAACTTTCTAGTCTAAAGTTAACTTTTGTCAACATCCATTGATAATGATCTACACTCATGAATTCAGTGGTTTTGTTGAGTCTCGAATGACAATTTTGATCTAGTAGCATAGTTAGATTGTGTTTATACTGTTATACCCCATTTTAACATGGGTCAGGCCAAGGTACAACATATTGAAAACCTCTAAATAAATTAATAAACTCATCACCTAATTAGTTCTACGGTGAATTAGGTCACCTATTATAAAGTATGTGATTAAAGCAATTAAAGACTTTATTTTAAGATCTACTTATCCTAGGATTCTAGATAAGAATTCTAATTATCCTAAAGGAAAGGGATTAGACACCCTAAAGAATCTGCTAACTACGGTTAACCGGTCAAACTTAGGTTAAAAAATTTAAAATCTAAGGCATGTGCTAAGATTCGAAAAGGCGAGTAACTGAGTGAGAGAACATTTTTTTTCAAAGTAATTGTGTGAGAAAACCTTTTCAAACTTAAAATTGGTGAACAAACTTTAACTTAGAAAAAGAAAACTTTTTTGATATTCGTAAAAATGGGACGGATTTAAAAGCGAGCATTTGTAGTAACTAAAAAAGGTTGACTCATTTGCTTTGAAAATCTAAAAAAAAAAAACTTGAAATAACGTTAAAAATAATATAAAAAGTAGCCAATATTCAAACTAAATTAAGTTAAATGAAATCGAGTTTTAATGGGTGAGTTATTTGTAAAATTGAAAGCATTTAACTAAATTAAAGTCATTATTCTATATGAAAGCATTAACGGTCTCTAACAACTCGATCAATTATTCTAAATGGTATACTTTTACCTACCGAATTTTTAACCTTTAACAACATAAAATATATGTTGAAGCCTAATGATTATGCTAAGTTTAAAATTTAAGATGTAGAGAGGGAACAATTAAATTATCTATCGGATTTAAGAATTCTCAGTATTTCAAATGAAAACATATAAAACACAAATATTAAATACTAATGTGAGTAATGTTAAAACAATAACAAGTGTTTACAAAGGAAAGATAAAGCTTGAAAAAGTTGTAAAGAGTCACTAGACTGCTAGATGAAAGCACATGATACATGTATCATCGCTTTTGTAATTTGAACAAAGATGGAGTCAAGCCACGATACTTTAAATGCGCTCCCGAATGTACATGTGAAGTAAGAAAAGAAAAGGAATCAGGAAGAATCGAATCTTAGCCATTTAAAGGCAAGATAACTAAAGCAAAAGTTGTTTCGGGAAGATAAGCATAACACATTTAAATCACCTGAGAGAACCATACTAAATTAGATTTAAACTAAAGCAAGGAAACAAAACAAATGAGAAAATTCATGCTGCTAGCATAAAACATCTAAAATGGTAAGATATTTGTAACAAACATGTTAACAAACGAGAGCTCATTCAACTAAAGATTCATTTTTAAAAGGGTCTTTATGCATCTATGCTAACTGAACACACATCACACGAGTAAACTTCAGGAACCTGCATTTTTAAAACCTCAGGACATGATAACTAGTCAATTTCATGGTATGCTCAGTAACCACATTAGCTTTACATGGGTGATAGTGAAGGATCATACATATTCCTTGAGAAGCTCAAACCATCTCTTCTTCTTGACATTAAGCTCCTTCTAAGTGAACACATACTATAGACTCTTATGATCAGAAAAGATATCCACGTGTACACCATACAGATAATGTTGCCATATTTTCAAAGAAAAGACCATCGCAAGAAGCTCCAAAACATGAGTAGGATAGTTTTTCTCATGTACCTTCAACTGCCTCGAAGCATAGGAAACCACCTTCCTATGTTGCATCAAGACACAACCAAGACATACCCGAGATTCATCATAATAAACCAAAAAACCCTCACTTCCTTTCAGCAATGTAAAAATCTGAGTCGAAGTTAGCATTTCCTTCAACTTCTCAAAACTCCCCTCACAAGCATCTGACCAAGAAAACTTTAACATGTTCTGAGTCAACTTAGTCAAAGGAGAAGCTATCGGCAAAAAACTTTCCACAAACCGCCTAAATACCCAGTCAAATCCAAGAAGCTTCGAATGTCAGTTGGAGTCGTGGGTCTACGACACCTTTTAACCACATCCACCTTTTAAGGATCTACCATGATCCCCTCACTAGAAATAATATGACCAATAAAAGTCACAGCGTTTAGCCAAAACTCACATTTAGAGAACTTGGCATACAACTGTTGTTCCTTTAAGGTCTGCAATACCACATAGAGATTATTAGCATGATCTACCTCACTCTTCGAATAAACCAGAATGTCATCAATAAATACAATGATAAATAGATCAAAGAACTGCCTGAAAACCCTATTCATCAAATCCATAAATGCTGTCGGAGAATTTCAAACCAAATGACATTACCAATAATTCAAAGTTCCCATACCGAGTGTGAAAAGATGTCTTAGGGATTTCCACCTCTCTAATCCTAAGATGATGGTAACTAGACCAAAGATCTATCTTGGAAAATAACTTGGCATCTTGCAACTGATCAAACATGTAATCTATTTTGACTGTTACCTTATTTAACTATCGATAGTCAATGCACATCCGAAGGGAACTATCCTTATTGTGCCCGAACAAAACTGATGCACTCTACTGAGATACACTAGGATGAATAAACCCCTTATCCAGAAGATCCTTAAGTTGTTCCTTGATTTTTCTCAACTCAGCCGGAGCCATTCTATAAGGAAGAATAAATATTTGATGAGTGTCCAGAAACAAATCAATAACAAACTCTATTTCTCTATTCAGAGGAACACCAAGAAGATCATATGGAAAGACCTCAGGAAACTCATTAATCGTAGGAACCAAATGAAAAGAAGGACCTTCTGAGTTAGAATCTTTAACCCACACTAAGTAATAAAGACACCCTTTCGAAATTAATTTTTGGGCTCTAAGATAAGAAATGAACCTCCCCTAGGATCTAGAGAACCACCCTCCCACTCTATAACTGGTTCACAAGGGAATCTAAAGACAACCTTGCGGGTCCGACATTTCAAGGATGCGTAACAAGAGTGTAACCAATCATCTCTAGAATAACATCAAAACTAACATTATCCAGTTAAAAAAAATACACCAAAATCTTCCTACCACCAACAAATACCACATAGGCCCTATAGACTATCTTAGTAATGACTGAGTCACGTACCGGGGTAGAGAAAAAATGTCCAAAACTATTTCCAGATCAAAACTAATACATATAGCCACAAATAGGGTCATATAGAAAAGAGTAGACCCTGAATCAAGTAGACAATACACATCACGAGGAAAGAGTTGTAACGTACTAGTAACGACATCAGGAGATGCCTCAGATTCCTGCCAAGATATAAGAGCATACAACCTATTTTGGCCAACACTAGAACCAGGAGCAGTAACTAACATAGAAGCAGCTCTACTGGGTGTAGGAGCATAAAATGAAGCAACCAAAATCTTATTTGCTACCGTATCAACTTTATTAATCAAGAAATTCCTGAGTAGATGGCCTGGCTGGCCACCTTTAAACACTTGTCCCTTCCTTCATCATAATAACCCCGATGAGAACGAACATAGAACCTACAAGGAGGGCATGAGAAAATCGAATGCCCTCTGCCTGCCTGAGATTGGGCACCCTATGCCTAGAAGATATCACCATCTTACTGACGCCTATCACCCGACTACTTCGGGTAAGGAGCACTAGAAGTAGAGAAGGAACCCAAAATCCCCCACTTCTTTTTTGGCCATTTACCTCTATCCCGATCACCTTATGACTGAGCACCTCACTGTTAAAAAAACCTCTACTTATCCTACCTATCTCTGAACTCCCCCTGTTTCCTTTTCTCGTTTTCCACTTGCTGTATGTAGACAATCAACTTAGAAATATCCATATCCTTGATCAACAAAGCAGTCTTGATTTCCAAGATCAAATCTTAAGGTAACCCGAAAGCAAACTTTCTTATCCTCGCTCTTATGTTCGCCACCAAATTAGGAGCATACCTTGACAGTTGATGAAACTTCAAGACATATTCCTTGACAAATATTCTCCCTTGCTTATAATTTACAAACTTCTCCATCTTCACTTCCCTCAGCTCTTGAGGAAAGAAATATTCTAGAAAAACACTAGAAAAGGCATCCCATAAGGATGACTCCTCCACATCACCTCTATCCCTATCCCACTCGTACTATTGGTACAAAATATCTTTGAACTGATAAGCTGCAAAGTTTACACCTTCCATATTAGTAGCCTTTATTACACTAAATATCTTCTCTATTTCATCCAAGAAAGCCTGAGGATTTTCCTCCACCTTCACACCTATAAAAGTAGGAGAATTCAGCTTTATAAATTGGCCAACCCTTGTGGTTTCAGTAGACAATCCACCAGACATATCCCGCTTAACCTGATCAGTAACTAACTGAGCAATGATATGAATAGATTGGTAAAATTCCATATTGGTCACCTCACTCTGAGGAGGAATAGTAGCAACTAGAGGATTCCTAGAACAATCAGGGACAGGACCCTAAGATCAAAGACGAACTCCAAATATAGGATGTACCACATCAATATTATCCCCAGATGGGACTAAAGAGTTTTTTTATGTTCCAGATCTACAAGGCATGATATCAAAAATGAATAAACAAGGATTAGAGGAGATTCTAGGACTTAAACTCCAAGATTGAAAATAGAATACCAAGAAAGCAAAACATTCTTAAATTCCCCGTAGCCTCTCCCTTATAAATGTGGCACGCTACACGCTCCTAAAAGATATTCTACTAGACAAGGCTTTGTGTAATCTCAATTGACCAAGAACCTAAAGCTCTGATACCAACTTGATAATACCCAAACAATGGCCTTGTCATAATGAGCGTCCCAAGTTCGATGGGGACTGGAGACCATCACCCTCGTTACCTAACCCAACCTTTAACTGCTTGACTTGAATTAGCTCAATTTTGAACATATAACAAGATAGCATGATTGGATGGATACTGGCTTTGAGATACGTCTATACCTAGACCGACCCAACCAAGCCATCTCGTCTGTCATACCTTACCAAATAAATCAACCAAGCCAACCAATACCAAACTAAAGGCTATAAACCAGGCTACAACCAAATGGGTTCCAAAATATAATATAATGAATCCTAAAATAAAATATAATGGAACAGCGAGGAATTATGTCCAATAATGTCATCCCTAATATCAATACCAATACTAAGGCTTACATAATATCGATCCCGCTCATACCAACCCATAGAAGTACCACAAAGTCTCTAACCAACAGAATACTAAAATTCAATTAGGATATGCCCCCAACCATAGAAAAAATGAAAATTCATACGTACTCTAGAGTATGAAACAACATACATGAAATAGAGCCTTTCGGAAAGATAGAAGCTCACCACTTCAATTCAAAGCTGACCTTTGAGTGTTCAAATGCAAAGCAAGAGGATTAGAACATCTGGCTCCTACATCGTGTTGGGATACAACTACCCAAATATGGGTTAGCGGACGAACGCTAACATGAACTCAGGATAAAGATAAAATAATGGCATTTATAAAACCAAGTAAAACTACTCGTAATGCATAAAACCATATATATATATAATACAATATCAATGGTCTCACTCTTCTGGGATCGATACTTCAAGGATCACATCTGTGGATCCAAGACTTGTTTGTTTTAGGAAGTCATATACGTGAATGGAGGATATCTTGGAAAAAAGCTTTATTTGGTGATATCCTCCAATAAAGGAATGGGTGACACCATATTTGGATGATAGCTTGGGCTTTGAGAGAGTACGGGCGTCCATTCCATTGTTTTGTGCTTTGGGTCATTTTTAGACCCAATAGCTTTTAGGGTCACTTTTGGGCCTATTGTGTAATAAATAGCCCATGGTTATAAATAGCTACTTTTCTTTTATTTTTAGTTAGTTAATGAATGATGAATTAAAATACACTTGAGAGTGTTTAATGGTAACTTGTTGGGAGTTACATTGAATGTGAGAAATGTGGTTTTCTCGGGTCCATTCCCGTGAGGTCCTCGTTAGAGGTTTGTACTTGTGATATTTAGATAGAAAGGTCTTCGGGTTTGATATACTCTTAGGTTGTCCTCTCTTTTTCTCTTTGTGTCAATCTATCTATCCCTTTATTTTTTTATCTTGTTTCTTTATTTTTTTGTGTTTTTCATTATTTGTGTGTCATTTCTATTTTTTATAGTTTCATATTATATCATTTGGTATTAGATCCGAGCTTATAATCATTCTCACGATTCTAGTCATGGTTCTCATTGGGTTGGAAAGTCGAAAATTCAAAAAAAATCACTATTCATGTTTTTGCCTTTAGGTCAAATTTTTATTCTTTTATTTAATTGTTTTTCTTGTGTTTTGGTGTTATATTCTTGTTCCATAACATTATTAGAGTCTAAACCTTTAATTTGAGCTCAATTGGAGATGAATCGGAGGGTCTACCATTATTGAGAATCTCAAGTTTAAGGTTGAATGTGGCGTTAAAATATGGAATTTTTGGTTGAGAATATTAGGAAATTGATGCTTGGAATGTATTTAGAAGGTTGAAAATAGCCTAAATTCAAAATTTCACTGCATTCCGAGCAAGGGTTTAAGAGTTAGAGCATTTTGAACTTGTTGGTGTTCTTGAGTGTTCTTGGAGAAATTCAAATCTTCAAGGAAAATTTTCTTCAAAAGGTAGTTGTTTGAGATTCAAAATTGAAGAAAAAGGTGTACAAAAGTGTTTGTACAAGCACCAATTTTGAAGATCCTAAAGAATATTCTAAAGAGAGGACAAAGGGGGACCATTTGGAGGTACAAAAGTATGCTTTTGGAGCTGTTGGGCGGGTGATCTACGCCTGGTATGCATTGTGGGTGTGGCTGACCTGCTGAATCGCCTCAAATGCAGGTGAAACCAGTGGAGGATCCACCTCCTGCGTCAAGACTGATCTCAGCCTGCGCCCCATCTGCTTCCACATCTTAAGGCAACCCCCATATGCGTTTGGCATGCGCCTAAGGTGTACCAAGGGCTGCCAACACACTTCCAACACACCTCCATATCTTTTGAACACATTATCAACTTCAAAACACCATCAAATCAGGTTACAAACTCATTAATTTCATCTATTAATTCCTCCTTTTATTTCATTGATTCTTGATCCTAATTAACAAATAAACCGTAATCAACGTAATTGTTCAATTAGTTCTTGTTTGCTCTTCTTTTGTATCTTAGTTTCTTGTGCCTTTTTCTTCTTTTATATTTTATTTTCTTATCTTAGAAATTTAAGTTCAATTTTTTATTTTTTAAGCGAGTCATCCTTTACCATGGCTATGGGAGTCGAGGTTTAACCTATCTCAAAAGAGGTGATAAAGAAAGCCCTCATGGATTGACAACAAGAATTGAATAATTGGAAGAAGGATGGGTCACACTTGAAGGGGAACATGGAAAAGGTGACATGTATTACTCCCCAAATCTTACTAAATGTACCCCAACCACCATAATTCCACCAACAAACATCCCATTACCAAAGACCACATCCCATTCCACCTCAAGAACATGATCCCTCTACCCAAACCAAGTTCCCAAAGACATTGTTCAACCACCCCAAATCTAAATTGAGAAGCCAATTCCAAAATGGAACCTTTGTCACTCGCTAACCATTATACTTGGATTTTACCTAGTACCACTCCTTCATTTATACAGGTTCATGAACAAACAATATCAAAGGAGGATGCAAGGAGAATGCCATATGAAAATGAGCTTAAAAGCCTAACAAAATTCTTACCAAAGGTTTCCAAACTTGAAAGGTGAAATGATAAGTTGATAAATAAGTTGGATTCAAGGACTAATCCTTTTTAAGAAAGGGAGGACGATAAAAGATCAATGGGTTTCACTCCTTTATGATCTATGCTTCAAGGATCATATCTGCGGATCCAAGACTTGGTCATTTTAGGAGGTCACATATGTGAATGGATGATATCTTGGAAAGAAGATTTATTTGGTGATATCCTCCAAGAAAGGAATGGGCGACAAAACATTTAGATGATATCTTGGGCTTTGAGAAAGTACAGGCATCCATTCCATTGTTTTGTGCTTTGGGTCACTTTTGGGTTCAATAACTTTTAAGGTCACTTTTGGGCCCATTGTATAATAAATAGCCCATGGCTATAAATAGCTCGTTTTATTTCACTTTTAGTTATTTGATGAATGGTGAATTAAAATATACTTGAGAGTGTATAATGGTAACTTGTTGGGAGTTACATTAAATGTGAGAAATATGGATTACTCGGGTCCATTCCCATGAGGACCTCATAAGAGGTTGGTACTTATGATATTTCTATAGAAAGGTCTTCGGGTTTGATATACCCTTAGGTTGTCTTCTCTTTATCTCATGGTGTCAATCTATTTGTCCCTTTATTTTCTATCTTGTTTCCTTGTTTTTTAGTGTTTTCCATTATTTGTGTGTCATTTCTATTTTTGCAGTTTTGTATTAAATCAATATATATATATATATATATTTGAAAGCAGGGATAGGGAATCGGTTTTAGCATGTATTTGAAAGCAGTAACCTAGTCATGTGAAACTTAACCATCATAAAACAACCCACTAGCTATATAGGTCCAGTGTAACCCCTAAATGGGCCTCGATATGTGTAGGTACATAAACCAAGGATATCATAAAATTAGGAGATTCTCGTGTAACCATCGCTCTATATGATACATATATATATACCCGTGTTAGGGGATTCCCATTTACCCCTCAAATATATGGACACCAAGGCCATTCCTCATATTGGCAAACATAAGTTTCCAGTGTATATCCTTTGGACTCACACCTTCATGGTTAGCTATCACACTCCCGCCATTATTTCCTAATTAAAACCATAACCAAACAACCAAACCATTGACCATTTATTAACCGAGGATATTAGGTAGTAGTATCGACCTATCGACTATAACTTACAAGTAGTGTCCTTATCCAAACCTTTTAGTGATCAAGGGATTCCCATATATGATGATAGGCGAATTTACACGCCTATATCAATATATTTTGCCCATATTTTAGCCGAGTTTTGAGAACAAATTATATATTTCATGCACTTTTAGTCCTTTTTCCTGTAAATGAGCTAACAAACATGATTAGGAAAGTTTCAGGTATAAATGATGCAAAATACAGCATTTTATGGCTTACTTGACGCAAAAGAAAGCTCACAAATGAAGTAGAAGGGAGCTGAACGCCTAAGGACCAAATCTGCTGCATGGAAAATCTGTCCCGGGCTAAAACAGTATTTCTGAAGACTTTGGGGACTTACAGACACAAAGCTGGATTTTTACAAAGATACATTAACCTAATACAATTAGGTTATGTATTTCATTATTCTATTTGGATTATGATATTGTAACCTTACCCTAGTACATTTGGGTCAAGGATTTCATTAGTATAGTAGGATTTGGCTATTTATTTCATTAGCTTAGTAGGAGTAAGATAGGAGTATTATAAATACCCTATCATGTTAGAGATTTTTATTCATTCTTCACTTAATTCAACAATTAATTTTCTTCCATCCCTCTCATCTTCCACCACAAACGCTTCTAATCTACTCTTCTATTCTTAAATTCCACAACAAGAGAATCGTTACTTGCTAGGGAATCACCAAAACCACACGCCTATCACCTACTTCTCACGCCATCAACCATGCAAAACGTGATATCCTTCGCATTCATGGGTAAATAAACCTCTTAGTTGGGGTTATGGAAGCCAAATGAGTTACTATCTATTGCTGTGAGTTTGTGAGTTCAAGACACGTATATTGCTTATATCATTATTCTCTTCATCTTAATCTACATTCTTTGCGGTTGCAAACGCAAGAATACGCCAGTCTAACATTTAACTTGTTCGCGAGAAAGGTTATTTGTCTGGAAAAAAGATAATGTCAAGGTAGTAGGACACCCTTTCCTATTAAAAAGCTAGTGTCGTAACTGGACTAACCTCTTGGAGAATTCGTACCGTTAGACACGCTTTAAGCTCGTGAGAGTTAAAGTGAAATAGTCCTTATTTAGGTCGCGAGACGCTTGGATTTACCATCGACTACAATTCTCTATAAGCAATTGCATGTCAAGACTCTACACACTCATAGCCGATAGAGACGTATACCTCAGAAGGTGGACATAACCCCAACGCTTCAATTCTCATTGTTTCACAACCTACGAAATACTCTCTTTTTACTTGGCTATTTTCAGCTTTTATTTCATTACTTTGGTTACATGTTACAATTCCCCCCTTTTTACGAGACTTGCACCAAAAGTCTATTCATTTTACTTACTTGTTGACCAAGCTATTCCCTGTGGGATCGACACCCAACCCAGGTTGGGTTCTATATTTGCTAACGACCGCTTTACACTCCCACGAGAGCTGTAGATTGAGCGTTATCAAAAATTGGCGTCGTTGCCGGGGAATACGAGTGTCAATCAAGTTTGTGATAATTACTAGACCCTTTGGTCAAAGATTCTCGTACTTTTACTTTTAGTTTTTGTTTTTGTTTCTTGCAGGTTTTTACTTTAGTGCATGCCCCATACTAGAAGTTCTGGTCAACCGTTATTACCAATCAATCCTGAACCACAACGAATTAGAAGAATGGAAGCACAAGCTGAAATCGACAGGATGGCTGCTCAACACGAGCAAGCAAGATTAGCTGCTCTTGCCGCTGCTCAAGTCCAACAACAAAACATTGATAATCCTGGGTGAGCAACAAATCCTGACGATGAAGATTTAGGTGATGACGAGTTACTAAACCCTAGGCGTGATGCTGAAATTATAACACCTGCCCATCGAAGAGGTCGACAAGCTCGGTATAGGTATGATCGCCAACCTTTGCAACCAGCTTTCGACGATGATGATGATGATCTTGATGGTGCCGGAGCCACTGGAGCTATAATTCCACCACCATTAGCGCCCGGAGCCAAATTCAACATCACTAGCACCATGATTCAGTTATTGCAACTCAAGGGGTTATTTGGTGGACTAGCAGGCGATGATCCGAATATGCATCTCATCAACTTTATTTCTACATGCAAGTCTTTTGACAATCCTGGTGTTGGTCAGAATGCTATTCGATTACGTCTATTTCCATTGTCTCTGTCTGGGGAGGCAACACTATGGTTGAATGGGCTGACTCTTGATTCAATTACAAATTGGAGGCGATTGAGAGACGCTTTCCTAGAAAGATTCTTTCCGCCATCCAAAAGAGCACAATTGAGAGATGAAATCAGCAACTTTCATCAGCTTTCCTCTGAAGCTCTTCATGAAACATGGGAGAGGTTCAAGACAAAGCTAGCGAGATGCCCAAACCATCACATGACTGATGTTCACCTCATGGAGATCTTGTATAGAGCCTTGAATTCAATAACTAAACCAGTGGTGGACAACACAGCTGGGGGTTCTTTCATGGACCTCACCTTTGGTCAAGCAAGCAATATGCTATATCGCATGACAAAGCAAAGTAGAGCTTGGCATACCAGGGATTCTGAGGTAGCAAGCCCCACTTTATCTATTGGCATGCCTGTAGACCAAAGAAGAAGAGAAGAAGAACGTGAGCAAGACATGGCGCACATGAAAACACAATTGGATCTTCTGACAAAGCACTTATTATCAGGGAAGACCGAAAAAGTGAAAGCTAAAGCGCTAAAATGAAGAGACGAATCTGATTCTGAAGAGGAGGCCAACTACTTGAACAATCAGGGGGGTTTCCGTGGGAGTGCCCAAGGAAACCAAGGTCGGAACTATTATGATAAATCTGGAAGCAAAGACCAAGGTAGTTGGAAGCAAAATAATGAAAAGAGTGGTTTGTACGTTCCCCCGGGTACACGTGATACCACCACATCTAATTCTATGGAAGACATGATGGCTAAGTTATTGAAAAGAGTGGAAGCAACGAGCGCGGGAGTTAAGGAGGTGATTGATGATTTGTCCTCCATGAAGCAACTAGTTGATTCTCATTCCACTTCTATCAAGCAAATAGAGCCGCAATTGAGCCAACTTTCAGCAGCATTCAATCAAAGAAAGACTGGCACCTTACCGAGCGATACTGTGCAAAACCCAAGGATTGATGGGTCATGCATGGCCATCACTACCAGAAGTGGTAAGGTGCTGGAAACTTCAGCAAAAGGCAAGCAAGTGGTTGACGTAGCAGCAGACATTGACGCCACACCTAGTGACGTTACAAGAGAAGAAGCCGCAACAACTACTTTAAACGTCAAGAATGTTTTACCTAGTGGCGTGCAGCCTGAAAAAAATAATAAACGGAAGCAAGAGGAGAAGAAAGCCATGGAGAGAACACTTCCATACCCACCACCACCTTTTCCACAAAGACTGAAGAAGGTGGCCGATGACACTAAGTTTAGCAAATTCATGACTATGTTGATGCAGCTGACCATCAATGTTCCATTAGTGGAGGCACGTGAACAAATGCCTGGGTATGCGAAGTTTATGAAAGATCTTTTGACTAAAAAGAGGGCAGCAAGTTATGAGCTGAAGGATGATGTGCATCATTGTAGTGTAATTGCTACCCAATCGATAGTTCAGAAGAAGGCCGACCCCGGAGCTTTCACGATTCCCTGCACCGTCGGATCTTTGAACTTTGCTAAAGCATTGTGTGACTTAGGAGCCAGCATCAACTTGATGCCATTATCGATCTACAAGAAGTTGGGGTTAGGAGATCCTACACCAACTAATATGAGGCTTGTGATGGCGGATAGGTCGGTAAAACGACCGGTTGGTATTCTATGCGATGTCTTGGTGAAGGTATCTTCATTCATATTTCCAGCAGACTTTGTCATCTTTGATTGTGAAGTAGATTCAGAGGTTCCCATAATCTTGGGACGCCGTTTCCTTGCTACGGGAAGTGTGCTCATAGATTTGAGAGCTAATGAGCTTTCATTCCGAATAAATGACGAAGTGGTTCGCTTTGATGTTTGCAAATCAATGAAGCAACCCAAAGATCTGAGTGTATTTTCTGTGGCTGATGTTGTCGTTGATGACGAGGAAGAACGACTTGAAGAAGAACAAATTCTTGATGATCCTTTGGAGGTTTCGCTCATGAAAGGAGAGAATGAGGATGCTGAAATTTCTGAAGAAGCTATTTGTGCTCTATCGGGATTAGGAACATATCGTTATACTCCCAAGAAGCTGGATCTTGATCTCAAGAATCGACCCACACCACCAGCTAAGCCATCTATTGAAGAGCCACCCACGTTAGAATTGAAGGAGCTGCCAAGCCATTTGAAGTACGCATTCCTAGGATGCGGAAATACTCTTCCAGTCATAGTGGCAGCCGATTTGGGTGAGCAACAAGTTGCAGCTCTTATTGCGATCCTACGCAAGTATATTAGAGCTATTGGATGGACCATTGCGGACATTATTGGTATCCCACCTGGGATTTGCACTCATAAAATTCAGCTTCAAGAAAAGTGCACACCCACCATTGAACATCAAAGACGTCTAAACCCACCTATGCAAGAAGTGGTGAAGAAGGAGATTATCAAGTGGTTAGACGCAGGAGTCGTGTATCCTATTTCTGATAGTACATGGGTAAGCCCAGTACAATGTGTTCCCAAGAAAGGAGGCATGACGGTGGTCGCGAATGCAAAGAATGAACTTATTCCACTCAGGCCCGTTACTGGATGGAGAGTATACATGGACTACCGCAAGCTGAATTCTTGGACACTCAAGGATCACTTCCCCATGCCATTTATGGACCAAATGCTAGATCGATTAGCGGGGAAAGGATGGTTTTGCTTCTTGGATGGTTATTCAGGTTATAATCAGATTTGTATTGCTCCCGAAGACCAAGAGAAGACAACGTTCACATGCCCATATGGTACGTTTGCCTTCAAACGTATGCCATTCGGGTTATGTAACGCACCAGCCACCTTTCAACGTTGTATGATGTCTATTTTCTCTGATATGGTAGAAGACACTTTGGAGGTATTTATGGACGACTTTTCAGTTGTTGGTGAGTCCTTTGAAGCATGTTTGGCGAACTTGAGCATGGCATTACAAAGATGTGTAGAGTTCAACCTTCTGATGAATTGGGAGAAGTGCCACTTCATGGTAAAAGAAGGAATCGTTCTTGGGCACAAGATCTCCGAAAGAGGAATAGAGGTTGATCGCGCAAAAATAGAGGTAATCGAGAAGCTACCACCTCCAATTTCGGTGAAGGGAGTTCGTAGTTTTCTTGGCCATGCTGGATTTTATCGTAGATTCATCAAAGACTTCTCCAAAATTTCTAGTCCATTGTGCAAACTACTGGAGAAAGATGCGAAGTTTGACTTTCATGAAGATTGCTTAAAGGCATTCGAATGCCTTAAAGGAAAACTCATTGAAGCCCCTATCATGGTAGCACCAGATTGGACGCTCCCATTCGAAGTCATGTGTGATGCTAGTGGTGTAGCCCTTGGTGCTGTTCTTGGACAGAGAAAGGAGAAATTGTTTCATCCTATCTATTATGCAAGTAAGGTCCTAAATGAAGCCCAAAGGAACTACACCGTTACCGAACAAGAGCTCCTAGCGGTTGTGTATGCGTTTGAGAAGTTTCGTGCCTATCTATTGGGTACTAAGGTGATCGTTCATACAGACCATGCAGCTCTTAGGTATCTAATGACGAAGAAGGATGCAAAACCAAGGCTGATTCGATGGGTATTACTGCTGCAAGAGTTTGATTTCGAAGTCAAAGATAGAAGAGGTTGCGAGAACCAAGTGGCTGATCACCTATCTAGACTTGAGAATGAGTATGTGGCGCAACCAGAAAATCAGATTGATGATGCATTCCCTGACGAGGAGATACTAGCGACAACAATGGAGAAATTACCATGGTATGCCGACTTTGCAAATTTCGTGGTGAGTAATGTGTTACCTTCCAATTTATCTTACCACCAAAGGAGGAAGTTTATTCATGACGTTCAGCACTACTATTGGGATGAGCCATATTTGTTTCGAAGATGCGCGGATGGTATCATTCGACGATGTATATCCCATGAAGAAGTGCCTACTATATTGGAAGCATGCCACACTTCGCAAGTTGGAGGACATCATGCAGGGAATCGAACGGCAAGGAAAATCTTGCAAAGTGGTTATTATTGGCCTACAATATTCAGAGATGCACACGACTATATGAGAAGGTGTGACCAATGCCAACGTCAAGGTGCTATTTCAAAACACCATGAAATGCCCATGTCCAAAATTCTGGAGGTAGAACTCTTTGATGTGTGGGGTATTGATTTCATGGGACCATTCGTGAATTCGTTTGGAATGAAGTACATCTTGGTTTCTGTGGATTATGTGTCAAAATGGGTTGAAGCTGTAGCATTGGCCGACAACGAAGGAAAGCGTGTTGTAGCATTTTTAAAGAATAATATCTTCTCTCGCTTTGGAGTACCTCGTACTATCATAAGTGATAGAGGATCTCACTTTTGCAACAAGCTATTCAAATCTGTATTGGCCAAGTATTGAGTCAAGCAACACAAGGTAGCTACGCCTTATCATCCCCAAACCAGTGGACAAGTTGAGGTTTCCAACCGCGAGATCAAGCAAATCCTTGCCAAGACGGTTAATGCGAATAGGAAGGACTGGTCTCGAAAGCTAGATGATGCACTATGGGCGTATAGGACTGCATTCAAGACACCCATTGGCATGTCACCTTATCAGCTAGTTTATGGGAAGGCTTGTCATCTACCCATCGAGCTTGAATACAAGGCATTGTGGACATTGAAGCACTTGAATCTGAATTGGGATAATGTGAAGAACCTGAGGTTGGAGCAGCTGAACGAACTAGATGAATTTTGTCTCCATGCATATGAAAGATCAGATTTATACAAGGAGCGGATGAAGAAGTATCATGATCAGCGGATTGTTCGACGAAACCTCCAAAAAGGTGACATGGTACTACTCTTTAACTCCAGACTCAAGATCTTCCCAGGTAAGTTAATATCAAAGTGGTCTGGTCCATTTAAAGTCATCCAAGTCTACTCGTCTGGAGTAGTCGAATTGGAAGACAATGATGGTGTTGTCTTCAAAGTGAATGGCCAACGTGTTAAGCCATATATCGGTCCTCTTGACTCGATGAATGACAAGGCCATAACTTATCTCGACGAAGTCTAAGTACTCGAGATTACTACGTCGAGCCACGACAATAAATAAGGCGCTAGATGGGAGGCAACCCATCGTTTTATTGTTTTATTGTTTTATCATTTTATTGTTTTATTGTTTTGTCGTTTTATTGTTTTAGTGTTTTGTCGTTTTAGTATTTTTTCTTTTTGATAAATGAAAATTCAAAAAAATAAGAGTCGTGCCACGACCAAAACTAAGGCGCTTGGTGGGAGGCAACCCATCGTACTAATCGTTTTCATTTTGTTTTGAGCAAATATAGGTGCAAAAAGTATGCGACGAGGAGATTGATCTCCATCGACAATTTGGACGCATTGTATGGTAAAATCGGTAAGTTAGGAATGGTGATGCATAAGGCGATGAATTGAGCCTTTCTCACGTCACAATAGGCTTCGAGGAAGGCTAGGTCTTGGTAAAAATAGGCCACAAACGATGCACAACCTATTCTATAGCCTAAGGACTCGGAATCTAGTGTGCTATACACTATGCGCCGCCTATACCTAGGTATGCTTTTGACTATGCGCCGCCTATGCTATGACATTTGGTCTCAGTATCTCATGTGCCATAGACTATGCGGCGCATATGTCTACAAATGCCATAGACTATGCGGCGCATATGTCCCATTATGCCATAGACAATGCGCCGCATATGTCATTGATATGCCGAGTGATATGCGCCGCCTATGTGGTGTTCTTGTCCCCAAATCCGATTGTAAATGGGTCATAACCCGACCCATACTCTTCCTATATAAAGGGGACTTAGTTCTATAACACAACCACATTAGAAACAACCCTAAAGGCGCCGCATAACCCTCCAAATCTTCTCAAAATTTTCTTCTTTTGCTCTTCCAATTCACAACAACTTCTCCATAAGCTTCAAGCAAGTAAGTACTCTCTTATTCTTCATCTAATTATCGTAAGTACTATGTTGTTATGCTTATTATAAATTGCTAAATCATGTGAGATTGATAGGTGATGTTCATGTGTTTGGATTATCGTTGCAAAATCATGTGAGTGAATCTATACGTAAGGAATTCTTGACTTGTTTCCGACTTGAATTTTGTTTCAAAAGCATTGTTATGATATTTGCTGAATATATATAGCTATGAATATTGCTTGAGATTGTTGTTTGGATGCTTACATGATAGTCTATCCCGGCCATCGGGATAAGGTCATAGTGCCTATCGACTTAGGAGGTTGTGCTTGTTGTAAGAATAACGATTCTATGTGATAACCCCTATGTCGTAGTGTTTCTATATCTACCATGAAAGTAGACCAATGACTGCAAATAAGTGATGCAATGCTGATTTTCTTGTCGGAACACCATCCTAAAACGTATGTCGACGAAATCTGAGTAAATCGACTATGTTCACCTCGCTGATTTGTGCAACAAAACTAAGTGTGGGGTGGTTCCCCTAGTGCTTGCATATAGATTGTATCAAGTGAGATTGTGCTGCAACTAACATTATTTCTAGTCTCAGGTACAATGGCACCTAAAGCGAGGCAAGGCAAGGAGAAGGTTACCACGTCCCAAAAGGGCAAGAAGCGAAGTCGAAAAGACCAAGGAGAATCATCCTCAGCAAAACTACCACGCAGAATGTTTGGAATAAAATGGTTTCTTGAGGAAGAAGCCAAAGCATGGTACAGCAGCAACAAAGAAAGAAAATATGTGCACGTCGACTTGATCAACAAGGAGACCTTAGCAAAGAAGGAGCCGCGAATGTTGGCAAAAATAATGGCTTTGAAGCTGGATTTCATCTTCCGCGACATGGGAGAGTGCAATCTTGACTTAACAAGAGAGTTTTAGGCCAACTGGTCGCCGAACACAACAGGCAATGAAGTCAAAATTCGGGGCCAAGTGTTACAGCTCACCGCGGATTGGATCAACTCTTTTCTTGGCTTACCTTCGGTCGACACTGCACCATTCAAAGAGCTGTACAGCAGGCCTCCTTACAGAGCAATACGACACACGCTTTGTGGGGCAGACATAAGGAAACAGGCCATCACAATACCTTCCCCTATGCTCCACTAAATAGGGAAGCAAGAATCTGGATGCGCATTGTCAACTCATGACTTATTCCTGGAACTCAATACACCAAGATATCGAGAGATAGAGTGTGTTTGGTCTATGCTTTGATGACAAATGTCCCTATCAACTTTGGGGCAATCATTCGATCTACCATGAAGAAGGCCAGACTCCACAAAAGGTCCCATTTCACATTCGGCAATTTATTGACAGCAATGTTGCGGAAGGAGGATGTCAAAGAGGAACCAACTGACCACAAACTCCCACATAACCCAAAGAAGGTTGACCTCACCAAGGTCAAAGATGCTGAAACAACTCATGGAGTCAACCTTACTACGGCGGAGAGACATGCTCGTGATGAGAGTTTCTTCCGTCATCTCTATGGCATGACACGATTTACTATGATGAGTGGTGGACGTATTCCAACTGCTGAAGAGCTCGAACAGCTGGACCACGACTACCCAATGAACATGCATGCCCGGGAGATGTGTGGAGTGGGCGTATATTTTGAGGAACCTCTAGATGATGATGTGCCGACTGATGATGATCGACGCTTGCCTGATTCTGATGATGAGGAGAACTCTGACGACGACTCTTATGATGATTCTGACGAAGGGGGTATGACCCCCGACATTGATGAAGGGTCCGACTAACCAGGTTCTTCGAATTTATTTTTCACTGAGGGCAGTGTCCCGTCTAAGTGTGGGGTGGCAGAATCGCATGCTATACACCTTTGTTTGTTTATGTTTGTTTGTTTATTCTTTTTTTTGAGTTCGTTTTTTTTTGTTTTTGTTGTTTTTCGTTTGACGTTTTTTTTTAGTTTTTTTAGGAGTCAAATTTTTCCAGCTTCGCATGAGATTATAACAAGAGTATGTGCTACAATTGTGACTATGGAGACGTATAGGCTCTAGTTGTGACTCATTATGTGATATTATGTGATTAAATTCCTTCACTTGTTGGGTCGAGAGTCTATATTACTTCCAATCAAGGCGACCATGTGCCTTGTGTGTGTGAGATAATAGTATATTCTATGTTTGTGGCTGATGCTAGAACTTTTCTGGTATGTATGCAAAGCGAAAATAAGGAGTGTAAGTTTAGGATATGATTTAGGCATTTCTTTGGAAACCTATACATGTTTACCTTCAGTTTTACCTACCCATGGACATCATCCTAGTTAAACCCTTTTGAGCCTTTAGCCTATATCTTTGACAACTTTGTATGTAAGCCTAATCCATTTTTTTCAAGACCGTAATTTGATCCAAATTCCTAAGTGCTTTAAAGTGAAAAAGTCATGTGACAACATAAGAGGAAATTGGATGAGTATGATGCTATAAATTGTACTGGAGCTTGAATGTGCTATGAAAAAGAAAGTGCTATCATAAGAGGTATGTTGTGAAAAGAAAAAGGAAAAGAAAGCTGAAAAGTGAGTTGTGATTAAAATTGAAAAACAAAATAAGGGAACTAGGGTGGTAGAATAAAAGAGTGAAGAAAGGTTGAAAGAAAAAAGTGTCATTGATACAATGTGATGTATTAAAGCGCTTAGGAACCTAGTCACTATTCTTGGCCAAAATAGTCCTACCCGTCCCTTAGCCTACATTACAACCATCAAAAGACCTACTTGATCCTAATCTTAACATTCCGACATTTAGTAGAGTACTACATTAAAGGCAAGCCTATGGTCATTAGTTGCTACATATGAATTTTTTGTGAGAGCGAGAGCAAGGACACTTTGATACCCATATTTGAAAAATATGCTATACTTGTGAGTGATTATGGGTAATATCTGGTGAGACACACATGGTTGATGAGTTTTGGATAGTTGTGTATAATTCTATGCACTTTAACGTTTGCATGCGAGTTGATCACCATCACGAGTCTACACTTGAGGTTAAATTGTTTCTACTTATAATCGGAAAGCTACTCTTTGTTGATAATTGTTGTGCTTATCTTGATAAATGTTTTGTGTTGTTGTTGTAAAAACCTTAAGTCGATGCGTAGAAGGACATGATATGTTGTTCGAGGATGAACAAAGCTCTAAGTGTGGGGTGTTGATGATAGGAGAATTTACACGCCTATATCAATATATTTTGCCCATATTTTAGCCGAGTTTTGAGAACAAATTATATATTTCATGCACTTTTAGTCCTTTTTCCTGTAAATGAGCTAACAAACATGATTAGGAAAGTTTCAGGTATAAATGATGCAAAATACAGCATTTTATGGCTTACTTGGCGCAAAAGAAAGCTCACAAACGAAGTAGAAGGGAGCTGGACGCCTAAGGACCAAATCTGCTGCATGGAAAATCTGTCCCGGGCTAAAACAGTATTTCTGAAGACTTTGGGGACTTACAGACACAAAGCTGGATTTTTACAAAGATACATTAACCTAATACAATTAGGTTATGTATTTCATTATTCTATTTGGATTATGATATTGTAACCTTACCCTAGTACATTTGGGTCAAGGATTTCATTAGTATAGTAGGATTTGGCTATTTATTTCATTAGCTTAGTAGGAGTAGGATAGGAGTATTATAAATACCCTATCATGTTAGAGATTTTTATTCATTCTTCACTTAATTCAACAATTAATTTTCTTCCATCCCTCTCATCTTCCACCACAAACGCTTCTAATCTACTCTTCTATTCTTAAATTCCACAACAAGAGAATCGTTACTTGCTAGGGAATCACCAAAACCACACGCCTATCACCTACTTCTCACGCCATCAACCATGCAAAACGTGATATCCTTCGCATTCATGGGTAACTAAACCTCTTAGTTGGGGTTATGGAAGCCGAATGAGTTACTATCTATTGCTGTGAGTTTGTGAGTTCAAGACACGTATATTGCTTATATCATTATTCTCTTCATCTTAATCTACATTCTTTGCGGTTGCAAACGCAAGAATACGCCAGTCTAACATTTAACTTGTTCGCGAGAAAGGTTATTTGTCTGGAAAAGAGATAATGTCAAGGTAGTAGGACACCCTTTCCTATTAAAAAGCTAGTGCCGTAACTGGACTAACCTCTTGGAGAATTCGTACCGTTAGACACGCTTTAAGCTCGCGAGAGTTAAAGTGAAATAGTCCTTGTTTAGGTCGCGAGACGCTTGGATTTACCATCGACTACAATTCTCTATAAGCAATTGCATGTCAAGACTCTACACACTCATAGCCGATAGAGACGTATACCTCAGAAGGTGGACATAACCCCAACGCTTCAATTCTCATTGTTTCACAACCTATGAAATACTCTCTTTTTACTCGGCTATTTTCAGGTTTTATTTCATTACTTTGGTTACATATTACAATTCCCCCCTTTTTACGAGACTTGCACCAAAAGTCTATTCATTTTACTTACTTGTTGACCAAGCTATTCCCTGTGGGATCGACACCCAACCCAGGTTGGGTTCTATATTTGCTAACGACCGCTTTACACTCCCACGAGAGCTATAGATTGAGCGTTATCAATATACCCATAGATCATATTATCCGAATTACATGGGGGATTACCATGTACCCCACAAATTGGTTTATGAAGCCAAACCTAAATCCAAATTGGAACCTTTGTCACTCATTAACCATGATGCTAGCAATTTACCTAGCATCACTCTTTCATTTTTAAAGGTTCATGAACAAACAATACCAAAGGAGGATACAAGGAGAATGCCATATAAAAGAGAGATTAAAATCCTCATGAAATTATTACCAAAGGATGCCAAAATTGAAAGATGAAATGACAAGTTGATAAATGAGTTGGATTCAAGGATGAATCCTCTTCAAGAAAAGGAGAATGATACAAGATCAATGGACTCCACTCCTTTAGGATCGATGCTTCAAGGATCACATCTGTGGATCCAAAACATGGTCATTTTAGGAGGTCACATACAAGAATGGAGGATAGCTTGGAAATAATCTTTCTTTGGTGATATCCTCCAAGAAAGGAATGGGTGACACCGTATTTAGATGATATCTTGGGCTTCGAGAGAGTACGGGTGTCCATTCTATTATTTTGTACTTTGGGTTAATTTAGGCCCCAATAGATTTTAGGGTCACTTTTGGACCCATTGTGTAATAAATATCCCATGGCTATAAATAGTTAGTTTTCTTTCATTTTTAGTTATTTGATGAATGGTGAATTAAAATACACTTGAGAGTGTTTAATGGTAACTTGTTGGGAGTTACATTAAATGTGAGAAATGTGGATTGCTCGGGTCCACTCCCATAAGGACCATGTAAGAGGTTGGTACTTATGATATTTCTATAGGAAGGTCTTTAGGTTTGATATACCCTTAGGTTTTCTTTTCTTTATCTCATTGTGTCAATCTATCTATCCATTAATTTTCTATCTTTTTTCTTTGTTATTTTAGTGTTTTCCATTGTTTGTGTGTCGTTTCCATTTTTATAGTTTCATAGTGTATCAATATATATATATATAACCATGCAGGGATAGGGAATTGGGTTTAGCATGCAATTGAAACCATTAACCTGGTCATGTGATACCTAACCATCATAAAACAACTCACTGGCTATATGGGTCCAGTGTAACCCCCTGAATGGGCCCCGGTGTGTGTAGACACATGAACCAAATATATCATAAGAGCAGGGCATTCTCGTGTAACCATCTCTCTATATGAAACATATATATATTTGTGTTAGGGGATTCCCATGTACCCCTCAAATATATGGACACCAAGGCCATTCCTCATGTCGGAAAATATGCGTTTCCAGTGTATGTAGTTTGGACTCACACCTTCATGGTTAGATATCACACTCCCGCCATTATTGACTAATTAAAATCATTACCAAACAACTAAATCATTGACTATTTATTAACCAAGGCAATTAGGTAGTAGTATTATCATACTAGCTATAACTTACAAGTATTGTCCTTAGCCAAACCTTTTTGTAATCAAGGGATTCTCATATTCCCATAGATCATATTATCCAATTTACTTGGGGGATTACCATGTACCCCACAAGAAGGTTTATTAAGCCAAACCTAAATCCAAATTGGAACCATTGTCACTCGCTCACCATGATGCTAGAATTTTACCTAGCATCACTCTTTCATTTGTGCAGGTTTATGAACAAATAATATCAAAGGAGGATGCAAGGAGAATACAACAACAACAACAACATACCCAGTGTATTCCCACCTAGTGGGGTCTGGGGAGGGTAGAGTATACGCAGACCATACCACTACCTCAAGAGAAGTAAAGAGGTTGTTTCCGATAGACCCCCGGCTTAGGACCAATAACAGTATAAGAAATACAAAAAGTAAGCAGATACAAACTAGTATGGTACATAAAATAAACTAACAGTATAACAAACACAAAAGATAAGAGCATAATAAACTAGTAAGGGATACAAAAAAGCCAACACTACTAACCCCAAAAACTACAGCCCCAACACTACGAATAAGAAAATCCAGACCCAAAGGAGCACTCTCCTATTACTACTGCCGCGCTCCCACCCCCTAACCCTCTACCCTAATCCACATCCTTCATACCTTTCTATCAAGGGTCATGTCCTCTGTAAGCTATAATTGCTCCATATCATGCCTAATCACCTCCTTCCAATATTTCTTTGGTATACCTCTAGCCCGCCTACAATAATCCATAGCCAGAGTCTCACACCTCCATACTGGAGCATCAGGGCCCCTCCTCATCACATGTTCGAACTAACGTAGCCTCACTTCTCTCAACTTATCCTCTACCAAGGCAACTCCCACTTTCTCCCGAATAATCTCATTCCTAACCCTATCTTTCCTGGTATGTCCACACATCCATCTCAATATTTGCATCTCCGCCACCTTTACCTTTTGGATATGGGAGTTCTTAATTGGCCAACACTTCGCTCCATACATCATAGCCGTCCGTACTACCACTCTATAAAACATACCTTTAAGATTCAGGGGCACTTTCTTATCACAAAGGATTCCTAAAGCGATGCATGATATCCTCATCAATCTCACTATTAACCTAAATTATAGACCTCAGATACCTGAAACTCTTCCTCTTTTGGTTGGCCTGATAGTCTAGCTTCACAACCACTCTATCTTCTTACGACATATCACTAAACTTACACTCCAAGTATTCTATCTTTATTCTACTTAATCGAAAACCTCTAGATTCAAGAGTCTGTCTCCAAATCTCCAACTTATCATTAACTCCACCTCGAGTCTCATCTATCAGAACCACATCATCTGCAAATAACATACACCAAGGCAACTCCCATTGAATATGTCGCATCAAAACATCCCTCACTAAGGAAAATATAAATGGTCTAAGAGTCGATCCCTGATGAAACCCTATCAAAACTGTGAAGTGCTCCGAATCTCTACCTAACGTCCTCACACGAGTCTTAACACCTTCATACATTTCCTAAATCGACCTAATGTATGCCACGGGCACCCCTCTATCCTCCAAGCACCTCCATAGAATCTCCTTGGGAACTCTGTCATAGGCCTTCTCTAGATCAATAAACACCATGTGCATGTCCTTCCCCCTCTCTCAAAACTGCTTCACTAATCTCCTCACAAGATGAATGTCCTTAGTGGCCGAGCGAACAGGCATAAAACTGAACTGATTCTCAAAGATCGCCACAATCCTCCTTATCCTCAACTCTACCACCCTTTCCCAAATCTTCATAGTATAACTCAACAACTTAATACCTCTATAGTTGTTACAACCCTAAATGTCTCCCTTATTCTTATACACTGGAATCATTATGCTCCACCTCCATGCTTCAGGTAGCTTAGCAGCTCTAAAAATAATGTTAAATAACCTTATCAACCACTCCAGACCTGTCCCACTAGTGCTCTTCCCAAAGTTTACTGGAATCTCATCTGGCTCTGTCGCCCTACACCACTGTATCTACGAATAACTTCCTTGACCTCCTCAAACTTGATACACCTACAATAACTATAATCGCTACCCTCCTCAGATATCTCCAAGTCTCCCAACACAAACTTTTATACCCCTTGTCACTTAAAAGTTTATGAAAATAGGATTGCCGCCTCTCCCTAATGAGGGCATCCTCAACCAACACTATACCATCCTCTTCTTTGATGCACTTCACTTAGTCAAGGTCATGAGCCCTCTGCTCCCTGGCCTTGGACATCCTATACAACTTATTATCTCCACCTTTCTCCATGAAAGCCATATATAAACTCTCAAAAGACGCTGTCTCAGCCACCAAAACTGCTAACTTAGCCTCTCTTCTAGCAACCTTATACCCATTCTTATTCTTTTATCTTTCCTCATCATCCTTTCTACTAACCAACTTAGCATAAGCTACCTTCATAGACTCAACCTTTCTCTTGACCTCTTTGTTCCACTACCAGTCTCCTTGATGTTTGCCAAACTGCCATATAAAAATAAGCTTAAAAGCCTAATGAAATTCTTACCAAAGAATTGCAAACTTGAAAGGTGAGGTCCTCGTGAGAGGTTGGTACTTATGATATTTATATTGGAAGGCCTTCGGGTTTGATATACCCTTAGGTTGTATTCTCTTTATATCAATGTGTCAATCTATCTATCTCTTTATTTTCTATTTTGTTTCTTTATTTTTTAGTATTTTCCATTATTTGTGTATCGTCTCCATTTTTGTAGCTTCATATTGTATCAATATATATATATATATATATATATATATAACCATATAGGGATAGGGAATTGAGTTTAGAATGCTGTAAGACCCCGCAAAATCCTAAGCTTAATTTAGTCCTTTAAAGCTTATTAAGGGGTCCCACACTTAGAAAATTTTAGCTAAGTATTCATACGTAGAGTTATTTTATCCTTCATAGTTGGAGATCTTATTTTGAGACCTTTATGACCATTAAATGTCGATCTTTAAGTTGCTTCATGATCAGGAATGTCAGTAGGTGTTCTCGAATGAGTTTTTAATTTTTCGAACATCGTTCTAAGCATGTTTGGGAGTCTAAACTAGTGTATCAATGCGGTCTTAACATGCCGTATAGCCTATCGTGTCGATGAATATTTTCCCCAGTCCTAGTGCAATTTCCAATGAACCGAAGCAAATTTGACACGACACGTTAGCCATAGCGTCGATCACTTCGATGTGGTATGTCAGTCTATGCATTGCTAGGCCAGTTTTAAGTCATTAAAAAGCCGCATCCTTAGGGGTATTTGGGTTATTTTCCCACATTCATCATCCCCCAAAATATAAGATTTAGCCACTTTAGAGGAAAAATCCATTCACTATTCTCAAAATTACTCAAGAAACAAAACCCTAGGGCTTTTAAATCAAGGTTCAAGATTCAAGAACTCACTATCAACCTTAGTTAATTCAAGTACCAAGGTATGTAAAGTGTTCATCCAAGGGTTCCTTTCACCCTTGGAGTCCAAAAAACTATTTTAAACATCAAGTAGATTGATTCCATGATTCTATAATTGGATTTAAGTGTATTTATGATTATAATGTTAATTGGGTTTCTAATCTATGGTGTATTACAAGTTTCATATGGAATTGATTATTATGTGTGTAGTATCATGTGAATTCATGTTAAAGCCATTAAATTTGTGAATTTATCTTATGATGCCTACATGTTGTTTAAGTATCATGTGCATAGTTGTGCTCCCTAAGTGTTTGTTAAAATGTTCATGTGAGTTAAATGGGGAAGAATTCATGGCATGTTAGTATATGTGTAAAGTTATACCTTATAAGTATTTGATAAAATGTCTCTATGGATGAGTTATGAACCAGTACACAGTGTTATGCTTTTTAAGTTTACTCTATCTTTTATTTTTCATGCTATCGAGTCCTGGGGTATTCAATACCCAAAATTTTGCTATTTACCTAGAGCTACAGTAGTTACAGAACAGTCTCAGTAAAGTTACAAATAATAGTACTCAGTAATCAATCTCAGTTCAGTATTTATTCTAGAATTTAGTGAACTTAGTTAGTTAACTAGATTCAGTAGTATTCTGTCAGTTAGAAGAACCTAGTGAAGTCAATTCAATTCAGTTAGATAGTACGATCAGTAACAGTTCCGTCTAGCCCTATATGGACTAGAAATTAGTTCAGTGTCTATTCATTTGGGAGTAGGATTCAGCACCGAGTGAACCCAGGGTTGGGGCAATTCCTTCTATTGTAGGGTTTGATCCTTAGTAGCAATCCCTGCATTACAGAAGTACGTAGCTAGCATAGTTTGAGATATCTTCTTGCCAGACTAGGGTTGATACATCTCATATGAGTTTTCCTGGCAGTGAGGGTTAACGAAAAAGCTTTCTGTCAGAGAGCGTTAACTTACAACTTATCTTTGCCCGTGGAACAGTACTGACACCCTTCCAACTAGGGTTACAGGTTGGAACCCAATCCATTCAGAGAGGGGCATGCCAATTGGATGATTACCTTCTATGGTTTTAGTTTTAGTCTCAGTATAGAACTTATTTATGTTCTACAGAATCAGGACTATAAGATATAGTCACCCAGCTTAGTATAGAACTCAATTTTGTTCTACAAAATTAGGACTGTTAAAAACATTCACCCAGTTATCAATCAGGACTATCTAAAATAGTCACTAACTCTCCAGTAATACAATATCAGTAAACTCAGATATCAGTTAATCATTATTCAAAACTCAGTAAAAAGCATTGACATAATCTCAGTTACAGTTTATGTATTCATGCATGTACTCTCATTCAGTTATGTTCATATTATTCAGTCAGTTATTAATCATGTATGTGAACCCATACATATTAGCCTACCTCACTTGGAATACCAGTATATTCAAAGTACTGATGCATACTTTTTTATGCTATGATGTCTTTTATCGTAGGTTCATATGCACCGGCTCCTGACCGTACTTAGCAACCCAACCTATCAGCAACAGACTTAGTGGTGAGTCCTCATAGTTCAAGGACAGAGAATTATTTCATTATTTTAGTATAGTTTATAGTAGTCAGGGTTAGTTGGGGGCTTGTCCCATCAACTCCATAATTCATATAGTTAGAGGCTTTCAGACTAGGGCATTTCAAACAGAAATTTCAGTATTCATTTTTCTGAATTTAGTATTTATTTTTAGCTATGAACCGTATGGCCATTTCTGCCTACCTTCTTCATTTATTTCAGTAATATCAGTATTGCAGTGTTATTATTTTTCAGTGCTCATAGCAGGTACCATTCATAGGTTAGCTGGTGGTCCTTCAGGGTCGCTAGCATCGTGTAGCATCCGGGGTACAAATGCGGGGAACTACAAACTTGGTATTAGAGCCAAAGTTTTAACAAAGTCCTAGGAAGTCTTAAATTCATGTATAGTAAAGTCCTATGCATGGTGTGCAGTGTGCCACACTTATCGATAGAGGGCTATTAGATGTTTTAGGCAAAGTTTCCCTTCTTTCATTATTCATGTCATGCGAGTGAGCATGAGCTCAAGTTAGACTCAGCATAATTCTTTTCTTCCCTCTATTTTTAGAATATGTCTCCCAAAAAGATGAATGAA
The DNA here is from genome assembly GCA_030864225.1 of Capsicum baccatum var. pendulum. Taxonomy (NCBI): domain Eukaryota; kingdom Viridiplantae; phylum Streptophyta; class Magnoliopsida; order Solanales; family Solanaceae; genus Capsicum; species Capsicum baccatum. The sequence goes on along the minus strand of CM061558.1, from coordinate 206,020,312 downwards.
ACGAGAACTGGAAACCAGCCAGCACCTCCACCCGTTCAGCAGATCCCCTAAATGAGCATGTGTCTCACTCCGAACTCAAGACTTCTTTCACAGGCTTATCTTATTCAGTGGTAGCCCAGAATAATCTGCTGGATACAATCCTATCTAGGATTATGACTCAAGCTATGTAGAGTGAGGAGAATAGATGTAGGAAAAGAGGGAGAAAGAATAAGAGGGCCACACACCAAGGCCAGAGAGTGACCGAACGAATCCTCCTAACCAGAAATGTGGCAGAAACCATTAGGGTGAGTGTAGGGATGGTAGTGGGTTGTGATTTGGATGTGGAAAGCCAGGCCATAGAATCAGAGATTGTCCTCAGTCAGGTTCGCAGAGTTAACATATTCGTCCCTCAGCTCAGTCCAGTCGCCCAAATCAGCAGGGTGCCACTTCCAGTGCCACCAGTGGGTAATGCCCAAATACGCTTTATACACTTCAGTCCTGATAGGCTCAGGAAATTTCTCCTGATATGATCACTGGTATGTTATAATTTTATCAATTTCATGTTTATGCTTTGCTAGATCCAAGAGCTTCTTTGTCCTTTGTAACTCCTTATATAGTTGTTGACTTTGAAGTCAGTCCCAAAATTCTAGCAGATCCTTTTTCAGTCTCTACCCTAGTGGGTAAATCTATCATAGCTCGGTGGGTATACAAGAACTGTCCGATTATGATATCTCAGAAAGTCACTTCAGTAGACTTAGTAGAATTAGAGATGACAGATTTTGATGTCATTCTCGGCATGAATTGGATTCATTCATGCTATGCTTTAGTTGACTACAGAAATAGAATTATCCACTTTTAGTTTCCAAATAAACCTGTCCTTGAGTGGAGGGATAGTACTTCAGTACTTAAGGGTCAACTTGTTTCTTACCTTAGGGCGAGAAAAAATGATATCTAAGGGATTTGTCTATCATCTAGTTCAAATTCAAGACTTTATTTCAAAAACCCCTAATGTTGAGTCAGTATCAATAGCATATGAATTCCCAGATGCATTTCTTGAAGATCTTCCTGGAGTCCCTCCCGAGTAGGAAATTGACTTTGGAATAGACCTTCTTCCAGATAGTCAGCCTATCTCTATTTTGCCATATAGAACGGCCCCATCAGAACTCAAAGAGTTAAAAGAACAGTTGAAGGATCTCCTAAATAAGGGATTCATCAAACCCAGCGTATCCCCTTGGGGTGCACTAGTTCTATTCGTGCATAAGAAAGATGGTTCTCTTAGGATGTGTATAGACTACCGTCAGCTAAATAAAGTAAAAGTAAAGAACAAGTATCCACTTCCCAGAATCGATGACTTATTTTTCCAACTTCAAGGTGAAAATTACTTTTCTATGATAGACCTTAGATAAGGCTATCACCAGCTCAGAGTCAGAGAATGTGGCATTTCGAAAATAGCTTTCAGAACTCGGTATGGTTACTTTGAATTCCTAGTCATGTCATTTGGTCTTACCAATGCACCAGCAGCCTTTATGGACTTGATGAACTGCGTGTTCAAGCAGTACTTAGACATGTTCAACATAGTATTGATAGATGACACTCCCTTCTATTCCCATAATGAGGATGAACCCACAGATCATCTCAGAATCGTACTTTAGATTCTTAAAACCCATCAGTTATCATGGTATCTTATCTATTCATGTCTTATATGTCAGCTCTATAATAATAGCTCATATTTATGCACGTTAGCAAAAATCATATACGCTTATAGTTTCTAGTGGAAGGAGTTTCAGTTCACTCATTATTACGAATCATGCTTCATGAATATAGAAACTCCAGATTCACATCATACAGCTCATGACTCATGTACTCATGTCATGCTTTACAGTATGACCAGTTCCCATGACTCATGCTACACTTCTAACGGTTGGCTAAATTCAGATTATGTCATGTATATCCTTAGTTTATATCTATTGATAATCTTATGGTGTTGATATTCTATTTCTTAGGCCTTAGTTAAGTTTCAAGTTCGGCATAGTATTCATTCACGCTTTAGGTCTTCATGTTTTAACCCTTTAGTGAACTCTCCTTATGAAATAATATAGTGATGAGTTATTGCTTAGATGAGAGAGAGTAAATATTTTATGATAAGGAAATATTTTTCCATGCTTGTTTTACATGAGGCTATAGTTATGAAAATAGGCCTGAATGTCAGGTTAGTATGCTAAGTAAATGGCTAGAAAGAAGTTGTATTTAGTTGTTGAGGGAGGGAAATCAGAATTTTTCATGAGATAAGAAGTTGAGAAAATGTCGAGTGTGAGTATCTATTCAGATCCTCGATTTATGTCAGTATCCATCACGTAGTGTTCAGAACTCTGTATTCAGTTCTAAGATGAGCCCAATTATAGTCTCAGTTATAGTTTCAGTTACCGTCTTAGTTACAGTCTCAGTCAAATAATTAGATTAGTAACTCAATTTAATTTCAGGTTTGCTTGACCATAGCGTACAGTTATCAGTTATTCAGTTATTAGTATTTCAGTACCTCACTTTATAGACTATTTTAGAATCATGTTATACGTTTGGTCTTGTATTATCAAATAATACAGTTTTCACAAATTCATGCTCAGTTATCTCATATTACTCTGTCAGTCCTTACCTTATTTGAATAATACACTACAGTTTCACTCCAGACTATGTACAGTTCAATATTACACGACCAATATTCAACTATAAACCATTCAGTTAATCAGATAATTTAGTATGTTTACGCATTCGTGCTCAACAACCATGTGAATATTTTCAGTAGTCTTAGGTGGAGCATCGTACTAAGGTGGAGAATATAGTTGAACGGGTATTCGAGAAATATGTCTAAGCTTGAAAATTTGTAGATGCAGTGCATAGAGCTTAGTCACTCTATCTTATATGATGTTTTGTAGGACTCGTCTCACACTACAAAATTTTTTCCAGGATGTGATTTCTTATTCAAATGTTTTATTCAGCCTATGCCAAGATTCCTTTCTCCCTAAAGCCATTAGAACTCTAAAAAAAGGTGTCAAAGAAAGGCTCCAGTTGAGTGTAAGTCCCAGCTTGAGTTAGTCCGCAAATCCAGCAATTCAGCTTAGTAGTCAGGCAAACAAGTTCATATGGTTTGATTTTCTATCTTTTCATCTAATTGCACTATCCGAAGTCTCATGGATGTAACTATTCCAAGATGGAGCAACCAGGTAGTTACGAGTTCAGCCCAGTTCATGCATAATGCCTCAGTTTCAGATCCCAGATATTCAATCACAATTCAAGCCCTGTGCATCATCCTAATCTTTCCTCATTAGCTCAGTCAGGTCAGTATCCTTCAAGGTCCGTATTATCCCAAGGAGGAGAAGCACTATAGTCCCCCGAGCTTTCATGACCTAAACATTCCTTTTTTTCTTCACGTAACAAATCTAGTTTGGATTAGTGGGTACTCAAGGTGGACCCTCTAGTTCAATCTCAACCATACTCCATGTATTTAGGAGCTTAGTTCAGTTCGTGTATCACGTTTCAGGCTCAGTTATGTATTCATGTTCCCGTTCATACGTGTTCAGTAAAGGATCTCGAGTTGAGATTAGTAATTTTATACTATTGAAAATCTCTCCCATAAAGGGGGTAAAAAATTTGGCAAAAAGGGTAAGCTCAGTCCCTGATATGTCGATCCTTATCGAATTTTCAGTCTTTCTGAAAAGGTAGCTTACGAGATTTAGTTGCCTTCAGATTTAGCTTCATTACATCCAGTATTTCACGTCTCCTTGCTAAAAAAGTGCATAGGTAACCTAGAAATTGTAGTCCCTGTAGAGGGTATAGATGTTCAGAACAACCTCTCTTATGAGGAAATTCCAATTGAAATCCTTGTTTATCAGATTCGCAGACTGAGGAACAAAGAAGTCCCTCTAGTTAAAATACTTTGGCGGAATCAATCTGTTGAGGGAGTTACTTGGGAACAAGAAGTAGATATGTGGACCAAGTATCCTCACCTCCTCTCTGCAAACTCAGTCTCAGCTCAAGGTAATAGTTTTCCTTAAATTTACTCAATTTCATGTTCAGATGTAGTTACCAACTTGGTATCAAGTAATGTTGCATACTCAGTCATGCATTCATGAATAAGTTTAGTGATGTAGTCATGCATCAAATATGCATGTTCAGTATACAAACTCAGCTTATTAGTAATATTAGTTACAAAATCATGAATCAGTTATGCATGTTCAGTATGATAATTTAGTATATCAGTAGTCTTAGTCATGAAATCATGCTTCAGATGTGCATGTCCAGTATGTACTTTCAGTCTATCAGTTCTCCCATTTTAGTCAGTCTCATTCGAAGACGAATATTTCCAAGAGGGAGATATTGTAAAACCCCATAAAATTCTAAGCTTAATTCAGTCCTTCAAAGCTTGTTAAGGGGTTACAGACTTAAAATTTTTTATCTAAGTATTCATACTTAGAGTTATTTTATCCTTCATAGTTGGTGATCTTATTTTGCGATCCTTACGGCCATTAAATGTCAATCTTTAAGTTAGTTCATGATCAGGAATGTCAGTAGGTGTTATCGGACGAGTTTTAGATTTTTTTAACATCGTTTGGAGTACGTTTGGGAGTCCAAACCAGTGTATCGACGTGATCTCGATACACCACATTATCTATCACGTAGATGAATATTTTCCCACAGCTCCCAGTGCAATTTCCAGTGAACTGACATAGACTCGATGCGGTGTGTCTGACATAGAGTCGATCTCTTTAACACGGTGCATCAGTCTGCGCGTTGCTAGGCTAATTTTTAGTGATTAAAAAGCCACATCCTCAGGGGTATTAGGGTCATTTTTCCATGTCTATCATCCCCAAAACACGAGATTTAGCCACTTTAGAGGAAAAATCCATTCACTATTCTCAAAATTACTTAAGAAACAAAACCCTAGGGCTTCTAATTCAAGGTTCAAGATTCAAGAACTTACTATTAACCTTAGTCAATTCAACTACCAAGGTATGTGAAGTGTTCATCCAAGGGTTCCTTTCACCCTTGGAGTTCAAGAAACTCTTTGAAACTTCAAGTAGATTGATTCCATGATTTCCAGGATTGGATTTAAGTGTATTCATGATTATAATGTTAATTGGGTTTCTAGTCTATGGTCTATTACAAGTTTCATGTGGAATTGATTAATATGTATGTAGTATCATATGAATTCATGTTAAAGCCATTGAATTTATGAATTTAGGAATTTATGTTTTGATGCCTACATGTTGTTTTAGTATCATGAACATATTTGTGCTCCCCTAGTGTTTGTTAAAATGCTCATGTGAGTTAAATGGGGAAAAATTCATCGCATGTTAGTATATGTGTAAACTTATACCTTACAGGTGTTTGATAAAATATCTCTATGGATGAGTTATGAACCAGTGCACAGTGTTATGCTTTTCAAGTTTACTCTTTGCTTTACTTTTCATGCTATCGAGTCCTGGGGGTATTCAATACCCGAAAGTTAGTTGTTTACATAGAGATACAATAGTTACAGAATAGTCTCAGTAGTGTTGCAAACCGTTGTACTCAGTAATCAACCACAATCTCAGTTCAATATTCAGTCCAGAATTTAGTAAACTCAGTCAGTTAACCAGATTTAGTAGTATTCAATCAGTTAGCAGAAGCCAGTGAATTCAGTTCAGTTCAGTTTGACAATATGATCAACAACATTTTTGTCAATCCCAGTATAGACTAGAAATTAGTTCAGTGTCTATTCAGTTAGGAGTAGGATTCAACACTGAGTGAACCCAGGGATGGGGTCATTCCTGCCAGTATATGATTTGATCCTTAGTAGCAATACCTGCATAACAGAACTACATAGCTAGCGTAGATTGAGATATCTTCCTTCTAGAATAGGGTTGATATATCTCATATGAGTTTTCCTGCTAGCAGGGATTGAAGAAAGAACTTACTGTTAGAGAGTGTTAACTCATAGCTTGTCTTTACCCGTGGCACGGTACTGACACCCTTCCAACTAGGGTTAAAGGTTGGACCTTAATCCATTTAGAGAGGGGCATATCGGTTAGATGATTACCTCCCATAATTTTAGTTTCAGTCTTTGTATTGAACTCATTTCAGTTCTATAAAATTAGGACTTTCAGATACAGTCACCCAGCTCAATATAGAACTCAGTTCAGTTCTACAGAATCAGGACTGTCAGAAACAGTCACCAAGTTATCAATCAGGACTGTTAAAAATAGTCACTCAGTTTCCAGTATTACAGTATTAGTAAACTCAGATATCTATTAATCAATATTCAGAACTTAGTAACCAGCGTTCACATGATCTTAGATACAGTTTATATATTCATTCATGTACTTTCATTCAGTTATTTTCACGTTATTCAGTCAGTTATTGTTCATGCATATGAACCCATGCATATCAGCCTACATCACTTAGCATACCAGTACATTCAAAGTACTGATGCATACTTTTATTTTGTGCTATGATGTCTTATATCATAGGTTCAGATATACGGGCTCCTGAACGCACTTAGCAGCCCAGCCTATCAGCAGAAGACTTAGTAGTGAGTCCTCATAGTTTGAGGATAGAATATTATTTCAGTATTTTTGTAAAGTTTTTAGTAGTTGAGGTTAGTTGGGGGCTTGTCCCATCAACTCCATAATTTAGACAGTTAGAGGCTTTCAGATTGGAGTATTTCAGAAAGAAATTTTAGTATTCAATTTTTAGTATTTAGTATTTGTTTTCAGTTATGAACCTTATGGATATTTCAGCCTATCTTCCGCAGTTATTTTAGTAATATCAGGATTGCAGTGTTTTAATTATTCACTGCTTACAGCAACTACTAGTGATGGGTTAGCTAGTGGTCCTTTGGGGTCGCTAGCTCTGTGTAGTATCCGGGGTACAGACTCGGGGCGTTACACATGCATTCGAAATCATTAACCTGGTCATGTGAAATTTAACCATCATAAAAGGACCCACTGGCTATATAGTCCAGTGTAACCCCCTGAATAGGCCCCGATGCGTGTAGCCACATGAACTAAAGATATCATAAGAGTAGGGGATTTTCATGTAACCGTCGCTCTATATGATACATATATACATGTGTTAGGGGATTCCCATGTACACCTCAAATATATGGACACCAAGGTCATTCCTCATGTCGGCAAACATGAGTTTCTAGTATATGTCCTTTGGACTCACACCTTAATGGTTAGCTATCACACTCCCACCATTATTGTCTAATTTAAACCATTACCAAATAACCAAACTATTGACCATTTATTAACTAAGTCTATTAGGTAATAGTATTGTTATACCGACTTTAACTTGCAAGTATTTTCCTTAGCCAAACCTTTTTGTGATCAAGGGATTCCCATATACCCATAGATCATATTATTCAGTTTACTTGGGGGATTCCTATGTACCCCACAAGTAGGTTTATTAAGCCAAACCATTTCTTTAAAGCATTTCAAAATCATTTACGCCATTTAGGGTTCCATTACCAGGTTAAAACCATACATAAGTTCCATTGAAGATCCAATAATATAGTGAAAACATTGTTATAGGCATTTTACTAAACACATTGGGGTCATGGTATTTTCAAAACTAATTTCAATTACCAATAACAATTCCCATGCAATCCAATCATCCAAAACCACCATTAATGCATATAAAACATAATTAAAATATGAGGAAACCATAACCAAGCATTTATAAATAAAACCTCAAATTATATTTGAAAACTCAAACCATACAACATTCAAAGCATGCAAACATTGTATAAAATCATGTCTTTAGTTGGAGCTAACAATGAGGAAAGAGAGCATGCCTTAAACCAAGATGATGATGGAGAGAAATCACCAAGACAAGTTCCAAATCAATCCCTAAGATGAAACCTAGCTTCCTTTGCCCAAGAACTCTAGAGAGGATTAAAGAGTGTTTTCAAAGTAATTAATAATAGAATAATAGGGAAAATAACCTCCTAATAGGAATATAAGTCTTGGGGCCTTATTAGGATAAGTGAAAAAATGTCTAGATTGGCGTCACTTAAATTGTATTAAATTCCCATCTTAGGGTACGACTGAACCTTACGAGTCATACCCATTCTGTACGAGTGGTACCCGTCTCTCGTATCCTAGGCCTCCCCCTTGGACCCAACACTGTCTGAGGTACGACAAACCCAAACCCAAGACTTATTCAAGTGTACGACTGTACCTATAAACCGTACCCCTGGCAGAATAGAATCCCAAGAGGATTGAACACTATCCCTCATACGAGTCCATGGTACGATTTGTACCTTGACTTATGGCTCATGGTGAGACACTCGTACTCAAATCCAACCTAAGTCACTAAGTCTAAGGTTAAATGATTGGACCAAATGACATGTATCCACCAATATGACTTGTATCCTATAGTCCTACCAATTCTAGTAACCAAAATCTATCACACTAACCAACACTGGTCAACATACCACTAGACCATACCAACCGTACTCCAGTGTACGACTTGTACCCTATAGTCGTATTATGACCAGAAGCCAAAAATCAAGAAAGATTTTCTATGGATCAAGACACAGGGTGTTATAACTATATATGGAACAAAATAAATGAATCATTATTTGGAAATTTATAAACTTTAATTTTGGCAATGCTTTTCACTTTTGTCTTCTCCTAATTTCATGCAATATCCCACGATATTTTAATGGAAAAAGATAGAACGATAAGAAGAAGAAAGATTTCTACATTCACATAAGATTCTAAACTGAAAAATATATCAAATTAATGGTAAATCTAAATTAAAACTTCTCCTCTTTTTTTTTTTTTTTAAATCCATTCATTATCTTATTATTCAATTTATCTTTACCTTCCTCACACGTTAATTATACTTCTTTTTCAATTATAACTATTACTTTCTCTTTATTCTCTAAAGGTCCTCTCAAATCAAAAGTTAATTCTTTCCTTTTTCTTCTTGCAATGTTTTAAAAATATCCAAACTTTTTTGCTCTTTTTAAAAATAATTGTATCTCCTACTTTTTATATAACTAGTTTAAGCCGGACATGCTTCGTACGTGTAACGTTTGATTAATTAAAATTAAATAAGTATATATATATATATATATATATTATATTTTTTCTTATTCTAACAATGTTATATTTATTTCTAGATTTTTTAAATCTTCTTAAATTTAAATTTAGTTGATTTAGAATTCTTGAACTAATGAAATAAGTATTAGTTGTTGTTGATTTTGATGACTTCTAATAAGGAAAATTTTTACTATAAATATGTTTGATTAATTTCAACTCTTAAATTAGAAAAAAATAGTGAAATTTTGATGACTTCTAATAAGGAAAGATTTTACCATAAATATATTAATTAATTTTCAACGCTTAAATATTAGAAAAAATAATGAAAAGATGATTTTGTCTAAATCAAAGATTTTTTATAAAGGACAAAAAGTTCAAACAACATTTTTAAGTCCCTTCACACTTTTAATATATTATAGATTATATATATAGATTATAGATATAGATTATAAATATATATTATAGATATAGATATAGATATAGATATAGATCATAGATTTATTGTTATTCTCTACAAATATAGGATGGCAATATTTGAAATAATATAAATAAATTACTTGGAAATTAAACTTTAATCTCGGAAACACTTTTCATATACTAATTTAACCGCACGTGTCTCACACGTGTAACGTTTGATTATTTAAAATAAAATAATTTTATCTACTGCAGAGATTTTAATGAAGTGTAAAAAAGTTAAATCACTTTTCAAAGATCTTTAACACTTTAATATAATAATATACACATAAAAATATATTTTAGTGTTTGATTATAAAAAATTAAATAATTTTATCTATTAAAAAGATTTTTAATAAAGTGTAAAAGTTCAAATCACTTTTAAAAAATCTTTCACATTTTAATAGTAATGTAAGCATAAATATATACACATATATAATTTACCACCAGAAGTTTCAAGTGGTTGATGAATCATCACTTTTGCGTTTTGTCATATAGTACCTCTTTCCCTTGTTGCCACAGACTAAGAGAGACACATCAATTTAAATCATATTTGTGTAACAATTAGTTTTTTATATTTAAAATCTTTTATTATTTTTAAAGACAAATCTTTACAAAATCATTGATTACATTCTTATTACGTACTTAAAACTTTTAAAAATTTGGTATTTCTTAAATATTTCTTATTCTAATGATTTTATATTTTTTAAATATTCTTAAAATTAAATTTAGTTGATTTAGAATTCTTAAACTAATGAAAAAAATATTAATTGTCATTAGTTTTGATCACTTCTAATAAGAAAAGGTTTTACCATAAATATATTTAATTAATTTTAACTCTTAAATTAAAAAAAAATAGTGAAATTACGATGACTTTTATTAGGGAAAGGTTTTACCATAAATACATTTAGTTAATTTTCAAATTTTAAATATTAAAAAAAATAGTGAAAAGACAATTTTATCTAAAGCAAAGACTTTTAATGATGAATAGTTATTTATGAGTTATTTAACAAAATATGCATGTTAGTTACATTACACTTTATGATATAATATGATTAAAATAGTTATTTATGAGTTATTTAACAAAATATGCTTGTTAGTTACATTACATTTATGATCTAATATTTTAGATGAGTTAGAAATGTGTCATACTATGTTGATATGTTGACTTTGAAATTTATTTGGAAAGTATTTATTTACTGATGAATTAGAATTAAAATAAGTAATATCTGAAAAATGAAAAGAATTAAAAATAAGAAGAGAAAGACTACAATATAATATGATTGTAGGAGTATGTTAAAAATCAGTAAATGCATAAAAGGAAGAAATATCACATTTAAAATTCTTAATAGATAGTCTAAAATACATATATCAACATGATCTATACACTATCAAATAAATAAAATAAACAAAGAAGAATTTATAATAGACGAAAAAACATATGAAAATCACGAAGGATTAAAAATAAAAATAGTATTCTCTAATTTAGAAAGAGGATATAAGAAAATAGGTGAACATTTATATTTAATGTTAGGAAAAGAAGAATTAAAATTAGAAGGCAAATTAACAGTTATGGTAAGAATAGCAAAAGAAAATGAAGAAATAGATAGGAAAAAAGAAATAGATAATATAAAACTACAAACTACAGAAGAAATACGAAAAATAGAAGAAACTAAAAATAATAGGATTGATGAATTAGAAAAAGAATTACAAATACTAAAAGATTTGTATGGAAAAAGACAAAAAGAAAAAGAAGAAAAGGACAAAGAACAAAAATTATTAAACGAGATAGATTAATTTAAAGAAAAATTAGAAATAAAAAATAAAGAATCAGAAACCAGTGAATTGGAAATAAATACAATAGATGCTGAAGAAACAGATAATTATGATTCGAAAAATAGTGAAACATATACAGAAATCTTAACAAATATAGAAAAGTTAGAAATTAATGAAAAACAAGAAGTAATTAATAGAGAAAACTTAGAAAATACAAACACAAAAATAAATACTCTTAATAAAGAAGACAATGATAACATAATACCTAGTACATCAGAAATAAGAAAACCTACATATTATAATAAAGATAAGTTTAAAAAACATAACCTAAAAAATAAATATAACAAATGGACACCAAAATAAATAATTAATAAAAATTGTATAACTTTTTAGATTTAGACTGTGTAATAGACACAAATAAAATAATACAACTATGGGCAGGATACATGCTAAAATAATTATTAGATAATAATATAGATACAACGAATACACCAGAATATATAGAAAGGACATTAATAGGAACAGTAAAATTATGGTTTTTAAACCTAGCCAAAGCAAGTAAAACAGTATTAAGATCTGATAAAAAAACAGAAGGAACATCAACAATTACTAAAATATCATCAACAAAAATATTGAAAAAATATGAAGTAGCTATAAGAGATGAATTTAGCAGTATAAAAATAGAAGAAGAAGAACAAAATAAAGAAAAAGATACGAATAGGAATTTAATGTTAAAATTAGCAATATGTAATATGTGCTATATAGATGAATATATGTGTGCATTTAAAGAATATTATTATAAAGGAACATATAATACAGAGGAAAATAAGGAGATAAGGAAATTATATTTTAGGAAATTACCTTAATCATTTAGTTCAAAAATAATAAATAGTTAGGATGAAACAAAAATAGTAGATACCCTAGGAGCAAGAATAAAATTTTTACAACAATGGTATAGAAATATATGTGAAAAATATAGAGAAGAAATAAAAATGGAAAAAACATTAATAAGAAATTTAGCATGTTGCAAAGATAAAATGGCACCTCAATTTGGATGTGAAGAAAGATATTATAAGAAAAGAAAAAGACATAAGAAATATAAGAAATACAAAAAATTAAAATATAAGTATAAGAAACCAAGAAAAATATATTGTGTAAAAAATTATAAACATAAAAGACCATATAAGAAAAAGAAATCGATAAAAGAATGTACTTGTTATAATTGCGGAAAACTAGGACATTTAGCTAGAGATTGTAAAATGCCTAAAAATCCCAAAAAAAAAAACAAATATCAGAAATAAAAATAGAAAATACATAATACATGCAAATAGATTATATAGATTACGAATTAGAAAGTGAAGATAGTATATATGAAATTTTGGAGAATGAAACAGATAATGAAATAGATGGTGATTTAGATGAATCAAATGACTGAAGAAGAAATAAAAATAAATCAAATAACCAAGGAAGATATAAAAATAATAACAAAGAAAGAATATTTAAATGAAGAAGGAACAAATCAAAAAATAATATTGATAATAATAAATTTGACAAAATAAAAGGAAAAGAGTTAGACCTCGAATGATATCATCAAAAGCTATGATGGCTATTTGGCTTGTATCAGGTGTTCTATATATGTTCCAATTTCTACACCACTATGCACAAAGATGAGACCCCAAAGAAGATTGGGGATATGTGCTGGGTATGAATCTCCTTCCATTATAAAATATTTGGAACCTATGACAAAAGATTTATTTATGGAAAGATTTACTTATTATCATTTTGACGAATCAGTATACCCAACATTAGGGGGAGAACATAAGCAACTGAAACATGAGACAGATTAGAATGCATTATCACTATCTCATTTCTCAAACATACCAATGTGAGCAAGAGGTTCAAAAGATAATTTACTTACAAAATGTTGCAAATCAACTTTCAGATGCATTTACTGACCTTTCAAGGATTAGTAAATCTTATATGCCAGTTGCAAATACTTCAGTTTAAGTTGATGTCCCGATAGGATAAGTGGTTAATGCAAATGAATATAGGCTATGTTGGAAACGTGGTAGACCAATAGGTTTTAAGGATAAAAATCCTTAAAAAAAAATAAATGATCAGAATGATCACGATATGGTGAAAATTGCTTAAAAAAGCCTCAAGATCTAACAAATGATAAGATCACTGAGGTTAAAATATTTGAAACTAATGAGAATGAAGAAATCTCAGTAAGTTTTATCTCGACGAGAAATAGGTGGAATCAAAATAATATTATGGTTGACAAAATTTTTGCTTACAATGTTGCTACTGAAATAATGTAACAAGAAGAGGATTTAGAATCAAATTCTGTCAATGAATATAGATAGAGAAATGATTAGTCAAAATGGAGAAAAAAAATTCAAGCGGAATTGATTTCACTTGAAAAACGTAAAATTTTTGGACCAATAGTCCTAACACCTAATGGTGTCAAGACAATGGGGTACAAATGAATTTTTATGCGAAAATGAAATGAAAAAGGTGAAGTTGTAAGGTATAAAGCACGACTTGTGGAACAAGATTTTTTGCAAAGGCTTGGCATTGACTATGTGGAGGCATATTATTATGTGGTGGATGAAATTACCTTCAGATATATAATAAATGTAGCAGTTCACAAAAAGCTTGATATGTGCCTAATGGATGTTGTCACAGCTTATTTGTATGGCTCATTGGACAATGATATTTTTATAAAAATTTCAGAAGCTTTCAATGTGCCTGAAACATGTAAAAGTTCGCATGAAATTTTCTTAATAAATATTCAAAATTCCTTATATGGATTAAAATAATTAGGGAGGATGTGGTACAATCATTTTCGCTAATATTTGCTCAGAGAAGGATACAAAATGACCTTATTTGCCCTTGCATTTTTGTAAGAAGGTCTGAATATGAATTTGCTATAATAGATGTGTACATTACTGACTTGAATATCATTGGCACTCCTAAAGAACTTTCAAAAGAGGTCAAGTGTTTGAAGAATGAATTTAAAATGAAAGATCTGGAAAAGACAAAATTTTATCTCAGCCTACAGATTAAGCATTTGATAAATGAAATTTTTGTCCTTCAATCAACCTACACTAAAAATATTTTAAAGCGATTTTACATTGATAAATCACATTCATTGATTATCTCAATGGTTGTGAGGTCACTTGATATAGACAAAGATTCATTTCGACCTTAAGAAAATAATGAAAAGGTTTTTGGTGATGAAACTCTGTATCTTAGTGCAATCGGGGTACTAATGTATCTTGTCAATAATACTCGACCATATATTTATTTTGTGGTAAGATTATTGGCAAGATTCATATCTTCCCCAATAAAAATACATTGCATTGGTGTCAAGCATATATTCAAATATCTTCGGGGAACCATTGATTTGAGATTATTTTATTCTAATAAATCCAAGTCAGAAATAATTGGTTATGCAGATGCAGGATACTTGTCTGATCCACATAAGGTTCGATCTTAGATGATGTATTTATTTACATATGGTGGCATAGATATATCATGGAGTTAAATGAAGCAAACATTAGCTGCAACTTCTTCAAATCATGTAGAAATCATTGTCATTCATGAAGCAAGCTGAGAGTATGTTTGTTTGAGATAAATTACTCAATATATTCAAAAAATTTGTGGATTTTCTCTGAATAAGGATATTCCAACTACATTCTATGAAGACAATGTTATATGTATAGCTCAGTTGAAGGGAGCTTACATTAAAAGAAATGAAACAAAACACATTTCACCAAAATTCTTTTTCACTCATGATCTTGAAAAGAAAGGTGAAATAGATGTTCAACAAATTCATTCGATTGATAATTTGACAGACTTGTTCACTAAAGTATCACCAACCTCAACATTTGAGAAAATGGTATTAAAGATTGGGATGCATTATCTATGAGAAATGAAATGATGTTTGCATCAGAGGGAGTAAAGTATGTGTTGCACTATTTTTTCCTTAGCCTAGGTTTTGCCCCAATAGGTTTTCCTGCAAAGGTTTTTAACAAGGAAGCAAACAATACGTATAAGAATGTATGTGTACTATTTTTTATTCACTAGGATGTTTTTCACAGATTCTTTTCTAAGGTTTTGTTATGATCGGACAGAATAAAGCAAACCAAAAGCAGAAAGAAAAATAAAAACACAGATTTACGTGAAAACCCTTGTGGGAAAAAAACCACGATCTGAGGAAGAGGAGTTTCATTATAATGGAGAGGAGAGTAGAATGTGGAGACTATGTCTCAATTTTGTGTATTTTTTTGAACACCAAAAACAACCCCCTAAATGCACTTATATAATACGTACATACAAATAAGTCCTAGGCCCAAAAATATAAAGGTCCATACCGTTTGGGCAGCGCCCCTCACCTCTATTAGGATCAGTGGTAGGCTTTGTGATCAAGCCTATCAGCCCGATCCTTATGCTACCATCGCAGACCTTATTAAAAATCACAAACATAGGTCGCACCGCAAAAATTTCTGGGTTGGTTCAACAAAATTTGGGTCACAACTCTAAAAATCTCCAGCTTGACATGAATTCTAATTCAGAACTCAAATCCATTTCAAGACAAACTCTCCACTTCTTTTACAAAAGCCCCTAAGGGAATATCTCAATAGCTAACAGAAACCAGATCCAAGCAATGCTTAAACTTAGCCCTTGGTAGTGTCTTAGTCATCATATGAGCAGGGTTATCATGGGTACTAATCTTTCTTACCATAATATCACCATGAGAAATGATTTCATGCAAAAAATGATACAGAACATCGATGTGCTTTGTCCTCTTGTAAAACATCTGATCTTTCATAAAGAAGATAACACTATGACTATTGCAAAAGACTATAGTAATCTATAAGTCTTTGATAAGTTCACCAAACATAACCTTCAACCAAATAGTTTCCTTGAAAGCCTCAGTAATAGCCATGTACTTTGCCTCAGTCGTAGACAGAGCAACCGTAGTCTGTAAGATAGCTTTTCAACTGATAGCACAACCACCAATGGTGAAAACATAGACTGTAAGGGATATTTTTTTATCATGGTGTCCTACAAAATCAAAATCAACATACCTAATTACTCTATCTCTATTTTTCTTAAACTGCAAACAAACATTAGCAGATCCATGCAAGTATCTAAAAATCCACATAACTACTTTCCAATGTTCTTTACTAGGATTTGCCATATATCTGCTAACTGCACTGACACACCATCACATACATAAGATACCCGACAACTCTAGAGTATGGAACTCGAGACATATAATCACGCTCATTATCTTTCTTTGGAGATAAAGTGGCTAAGAGTTTGAAGTAAGCAGCTAATGGAGTACTGTTAGGCTTGGCATTTTGCATATTGAAACTGTGAAGTACTTTCTCTAGTATATATTTCTGACTTGAGTATAACTTACACTTCTGTAAGACCCCACAAAAAAAAATCCTAAGCGTAACTCAGTCCCTTAGAGCTTGATAAGGGGTCCTAGACATAGAAAATTTCAGCCAAGTGTTGGAACTTAGTCTTTTCTAAATCCCTTAAACTTTAAGGAATTTATTTACGATCTTATTGACCTCCAAAAGTTATTTTTTAAGTTGATTCATAATCGGAGGAGTCAATAGTACATCTCGAGTGAGTTTTGGAATTTTCGAACAAGCGTAAGGTCGTATTTATAATTCAAAAATAGCAGCTCAGGGTGATTAGCTTGCGGCACCTTGCCCAGTCTGGTTCTAGGGGAAGACTATAATAGAGACCACGGTGCCTTGCCCAGAGCGGCACTCCAGAGCCCGAAGCGCCCTGGCTAGTCTGGTCTGGGTAAATTCTGCAGTCAGGTTTTGCATTTCTAAGGGCAAATGGGTCATTTTCCCTTCACCCAATGGCTCTATAACAGGGGATTAAAGACCCAAATAGATAAATCACTCATTCTTTTCATAAAATCCTCTCAAGAACAAGCCCTATCTTCATCAAGTTCAAGAAGCAAACCTCAAGAATTTACCCCAATCTCCACGAAGTTAACAATTAAGGTATGTGAAGTGTTCGTCAAAGGGTTCCTTCTGCCGTTGGAGTTCAAGAAACTAATTTTAAAACTTCAAGTGTATTGATTTCATTAATTCCATGTTGGATTTGATTATAATGATTATGTGGGATTTTAATCCACATTTTATTACAAGTTTCATGGGTAGTTAATTGATATATGTGTAGTATCATGTGAATCTATGTTAAACCCTTGAATGCATAAATTTATTATGGTCATGATGAATTTGGATGTTGTTCATGCCCAAGTATAAGGTTATGCCTTCCATGTATTTTACAAAATGCCTAAGTGAATAAATTGTGCATTATGGTCCATTGGTGACCTTATAATGAATTCATGCTAGAATTACATATTCCAAATTTGCTCCCATGTTAAAGATATACTTTGTAATTGATTGATGGAATGTCCATGAGAATTAAATAGTGAAATTATGATATGCTAGCATGCATTCTCATTCATGTACAAGCCCAAGAATATGGAAAAATGTCTCAGTGACTGCATTATGAATAGTTAATTGTTGTCATGTTATCAAGAAGTGCCATATCTTAGTATTATCTATGCTATCGAGTCCTGAGGGTATTTAATACCTGATAATTTAGCTGTTTTCCTAGAGCCAGTGTGAGTACAGAGTAGTATCATTCTTGTCATGATCAGTAGTGCTCTCAGTCAGATACGAAACTCAGTAGAACTCAGTCAGTTATAGAACTAATAAAAACTCAGTAAACTTATTATTAGTCCGGTTTAGTTCAGTACATCAGTTCAGTGTCTTTCAGTTGGGAGTAGGATTCAGCACTGGGTGAACCCAAGAATTTGGACTCACCAGCCAACAGAGAGTGTGATCCTTAGAAGCGGTCCTTATATTTCAGAACTACGTAGCTAGCATAGGTTGAGACATCAACTTTCCAGTTGAGGGTTGATGAGGTTTCTTACCTTCCAGCTGAGGGTACTACCATTCTTATTCAGAGCACCTGCCAGATAAGGGTGACTCAACATTTGTCTTTACTCGTGGTATGGTACTAATACCCTTCTAAATGGGGTTACAGTTTAGACCTCAGTTAGTTCAGAGAAGGGCATATCAGTTAGATGATTACCTCCCACAGTCTTAGTTTCAGTTCCATTCTTAGTATAGAACTCAATTCAGTTCTACAAAATTAATACTGTCAGACACAATCGCTTAGTTCAGTACAGAACTCAAAATAATTCTACAAAAATCAGAACTAATAGATACAGTCACTCAGTTATCAGTAATAAAGTATCAGTAAACCAGTGATTCAGAACTCAGTATTTGGTGTTACTATGACCTCAGTTATAGTTTATGTATTCATGAATGTACAATCTTTTAGTTATGATCATATTATTCAGTCAGTTATTGTTCATGCATATGAACCTATGCACATCAGCCTACCTCACTTAGCATACCAGTACATTCAAAGTACACATATATACTGACGCATACTTTTATTTCACTCTATGATGTCTTATATCATAGGTTCAGATGCATGGGTTCCCGACCGCACATAGCAGCCCAATCTATCAGCAACAGATTTAGTGGTGATTCCTCTTAGTTCAAGGATAGAATTATTATTTCAGTTATATCAGTACTTAGTTTACTTTAGTAGTCGGAGTTAGTTGAGGACTTTTCCATCAACTCCTTGTTCAGATAGTAGAGGCTTTTTGTATTAGAGTATTTCAGACAGATGTATCAGTATTCAGTTCTCAGTATTTATTTCTTATTTGAACCTTATGGCATATTTTTGCCTAATTTCTATATAATTATAGTATTGTAATTTAGTTAATGCAGCAGGTACCATTCATGGGTTAGCTTGTGGTCCTTTGGGATTATGAGCACCATGTAGCGTCTGAGGTATAGACTAGGGGCATTACAAACTTAGTATTAGAGCCTAAGGTTCAATAGAGTCCTTGAAAGTCTGAAAGCCACATCTAGTAGAGTCTTGTGCATGGGTGTGTAACGCACCACACTTATGGACATGAAGATATTAGATGCTTTAGGAAAAGTTTTCCTTCTTTCAGTAATTATGTCGTACGGGTGAGCACATGCTCAAGTTAAACTCTTTATCTAATCCAAGTTTCTCTTTTGTTTATAGAATATGCCTCTAAAGAGGACTAAGGAAAGAGAAATATGAGACCATCAAGCACCTCAACCCATCCATCCAGATCCCCTGGACGAACATGTCTCCCACGCTAAATTCGGAGCAGTTTTCACCACCCTAGACCATTCTATGGTAGCCCAAAATGAATGCTCAACTACCGTTTCAGCTAACCCAATGGCCAATACTGTTGCATCTAGGATTTGGTACTTCACCCGAATAAACCATCTATCTTTTACTGGGTCTAATTCAGATAAGGACCCTCAAGAATTTCTTGATCAGGTGTAGAAAGTTACGGATATTCTATTGAAAGCAAAAAGGGCTCTAGATGTAGAGCCCATAGAGTGGGAGCAGTTTTCCACTACTTTTCTGGATAGGTTTTTCCCATTGGAGTTAAGGGAGGCGAAAGTTCTAGAATTTATTAATCTAAAGTAGGGCAACATGATAGTGAAAGAGTATTCTCTCAAGTTTACTCAGTTATCTAGATACGCTTCTCATGTGGTGAAAGATAGCAGGTCCAGGAAGAGCTAGTTCATGTTTCGGGTTTTTAGCAGTGTGGTCAAGGAGTGTAGAACAACAATGCTGATTAAGGAGATGGATATATCCAAGCTCATAGTTTATGCTCAGTAGATAGAGAAGGCTAAGAATTAGGAGAAGAAGAGGTAGAATAAGAGGGCGAGGACAGGTGTTTCAAATTCGCCCAACCTAAGTTAGAGGGAGAAAATCATTCTTAGTTCCGCCCAAAATCCTCAGTTCCAGTTCCATCCTTTGCCAATGCTCCAATGTTGAAATTTAGAGACAACAACAGAGACAGGGTGCCAGGCCCTAAGCCTCAGGGCAGTATCAGCAGTTCCTGAACCAATCCTCTTTGCAAGAAATATGGTAGAAACCACCAGGGTATCTACAAGGCTAGAAATGATGTGTGTTTTGGGTGTGGAAAGTCAGGTCAAAGAGTCAGAGATTATCCCTAGTCAGGTTCCCAGGGTCAGCATAATTGTCCCCCAACTCAGTTAGGTTGCCCGAATTAGCAGGATACCTTTTTCAATGCCACCAGTGGGCAATGCCCAAACAGACTTTATGCCCTTCAGTCTCGACAGGATCAGTAAAGTTCTCCTGATGTGGTCACTGGTACATTTTGATTTTATCATATACATATTTATGCTTGGCTAGATCCAGGAGTTTCACTGTCTTTATTACTCCTTATATAGCTGTTGACTTTAGAGTTAGTCTTAAAATTTTAGCTGATCCTCTCTCAGTCTTTACCCAGTGGGTAAATCTATCATAGCTCGGCGGGTATATAGGAACTGTTCGGTTATGGTATCTCAGAAAGTTACCTCAGCAAACTTAGTTAAATTAAAGATGACTAATTTTGATGTTATTTTCGGCATGGATTTGCTTTATTCCTCTATGTCTTAGTTGACTGCAGAAATAGAATTGTCCAATTTCAGTTCCTGAATGATCCCGTCCTAGAGTGGAGGGGTAGTACTTCAGCACTTAGGGGTCAGCTTATTTCTTACATAAGGGAAATAAAAATGATATCTAAGGGGTGTCTCTACCATCTCATTCAAGTCCAAGAATCTAGCTAAAAAATCCCTAATCTTGAATCAGTGTTAGTAGCATGTGAATTCTCAGATGTATTTCCCGAAGATCTTTCCGGAGTTTCTCCTGAAAGGGAAATTGACTTCGGAATAGACCATCTTCTAGATATTCAGCCTATCTATATTCCACCATACAAAATAGTTGCAGCAGAACTCAAAAAGTTAAAAGAATAGTTGAAGGATCTCTTAGATAAGGGAATTATCAGACCCAGCGTGTCCCTATGGGGTGCACCAGTTCTATTCGTGTGTAAGAAAGATGGTTCCCTTAGAATATGTATCGATTACCATCAACTAAATAAAGTCATGATCAAGAACAAGTACCACTCCCCAGAATCGATGACCTATTTGACAAACTTCAGGGGGCTAGTTACTTTTCTAAGATAGACCTCAGATCAGGCTATAATCAACTCAGGGTCAAATAATGTGACATTCTAAAAATAGCCTTCAAAACTTGGTATGGTCACTTCGAATTCTTAGTTATGTTATTTGGTCTTACCAATTCCCCAATAACTTTCATGGACTTGATGAACCATATGTTCAAGCAGTACTTGGACATATTCTTCATAGTCTTCATAGATGAAATCGTTGTCTACTCCTATAGTGAGAATGATCATGGAAACCATCTTAGAATAGTATTTTAGACTCTCAGAAACCATTAGCTATTCGCCAAATTTAGTAAGTGCGAATTTTGGCTAAGGTCAGTAGCTTTTCTTGGTCATATCATTTTCGGTGATGGAATTAGAGTTGATCCCCAAAAGACTAAAGTAGTGAGAAACTAGCCCAGACCTATCTCCCCATCAGATATTCAGAGTTTCTTAGGTTTGCCTGGCTATTACCGATGGTTTGTTGAGGTATTTTCATCTATTACATCCCCAATGTACAGATTAACTCAGAAGAAGGTTAAATTTTAGTGGTCAAATTCTTGTGAGAAGAGTTTTCAAGAGTTGAAGACTCGACTCACTACAGTCCCAGTTTTGACTCTACAGAATGGGTCAAACAACTTTGTTGTGTATTGTGATGCTTCTAGAGTCGGTTTGGGGTGTGTTTTGATGCAAAGAGGTAAGTTCTTAGCCTACGCCTCTAGACAGCTCAAACCCCATGAAAAAAACTATCCTACTCATGATATTGAGTTAGAACTAGTAGTATTTGCCTTAAATATTTAGAGACACTATTTGTATGGTGTGCACGTGGATGTATTCACTGACCATAAGAGCCTATAGTATTTGTTCTCTCAGAAAGACCTAAACCTCCACCAGAAAAGGTGGTTAGAGTTGTTGAAAGACTATGACATGAGTGTCCTATATCATCTGGGCAAGGCCAATGTAGTGGCTGATGCTCTCAGTAGGATGTCTATGGTTAGTGTTTCTCACATAAAAGATGATAAGAAAACGTTAGCTCAGGAAGTTCATCAGCTTGCCCGACTAGGTGTCCTCTTAGTCGATTTAGCAGAAGGTAGTGTATGGGTGTAGAGTAGTTCAGAATTATCTCTAGTTACTAAGGTGAGGGAAAATTAGGATAGGGATCCCAGCCTACTTAAGTTGAAAAGATCAGTTAGAGATCAGAAGATAGAGGTTTTCTCCCAAGGTGGAGATGGTGTATTGCATTGCCAGGGTTGGTTATGCTTGCCAGATGACTGGAGATAGTGGATTCTTGAAGAAGCGCATGGTGCACATTACTCTATTCATCCAGGAGCCACTAAGATGTACGGTAGTTTAAGGGAAATCTATTGGTAGAGTAGGATGAAGAGAGACATTGCAGAGATTGTAGCTAAGTGCTCGACATGTCAGCAGGTTAAGATTGAGCACCAGAAACCTAGTGGGTCTATACAGGAATTTAGTATTCCTACTAAGGAGTGGAAAGAGGTGAACATGGATTTTGTGATGGGTTTGCCGCGTACTTATCGTCAGCACGATTTAGTTTGGGTCATTGTAGATAGGATTACCAAATCAGCTCATTTCCTACCAGTCCATACCTCTTATTTAGCCGGGGACTATGCCAAGCTCTATGTCAGAGAGTTAGTCAGATTACATGGAGTTCTATTGTCCATTATCTTAGATAGAGGTACGCAGTTCACCTCTTATTTTTAGAAAGCCTTCCAAAAAGGTCTTAGAACCCAAATTCACCTTAGTACAACCTTCAAATCTCAGACAGATAGTCAAGAAGAGAGGACCATTCAGACTTTGCAAGATATGTTCAGAGCAAGTGTCATTGATTTAAAAGATTGTTAGGATGGCCACTTGTCTTTGATCGAGTTCGCATATAATAACATTTATCATTCCAGCATTCAGATGCCTCTGTTTGAGGTACTTTCTGAAAGGAGATGTAGATCTCCTATTGGTTGGCTTAAAGTAAGTGAGGCCGCAATAGTAGGGCTTGATTTGGTATTTGATACTTTGGAAATAGTTGAATTGATCAGGGAAAGGCTTAAGATAGCTCAGAGCTGACAGAAATCGTATGTAGATGTTTCCAGAAAGGATCTTGGGTTTGAGATTGGTGATTATGTGTATTTGAAAATATCTCCTATGAAAAGAGTGAAGAGGTTTGGCAGGAAGGGGAAGCTCAGTCCCCAATATGTCGGTCCTTAACAAATTCTCAGTCATTTTCGAAAGGTAGATTACAATCTTAAGTTGCCTTCAGACCTATATTCAGTACATCCAGTGTTTCATGTCTCCTTTCTTAAGAAGTGCATAGGTGACCCAGCAGTTGTAGCCCCTATAGAGGGCATAGATATTCAGAACAGTCTCTATTACGAAGAGGTTCCAGTTGAAATCCTTGACTACCAGATTCGCAGACTGAGGAACAAAGAAGTCCCTCAAGTTAAAGTTCTTTGGTGGAATCAGTCTGTTGAGGGAGCTACTTTGGAAGCGGAAGTAGACATGCGAACTAAGTATCCTCACCTCTTTTCTGCAAACTCAGACTTAGCCTAAGGTAACAGTTTTCCTAAAACTTACTCAGTTTCATGCTCACATTTACCTTACAAACTTGGTATCAGTTACCATTGCATATTCAGTCATACATTTATGAGTCAGTTCAGTCAGATATCCATGTTCAGTATGAGATACTCAGCTTATCAGCAATTCCAGTCATGCATTCATGAGTCAGTTCAGTTAGATATTCATGCATCAGATATGCGTATTCAGTATGAAATTTCAGTATGTCAGTAGTGATAGTTATGTAATCGTGTTCAGTTGTTCATGTTTGGTACATGAATTCAGTCTATCAGTATTCTCAGCCTAGTCAGTCTCATTTGAGGACGAATGTTCCTAAGGGGGAGATATTGTAAGGCCCAAAAAAATATCCTAAGCGTTACTCAGTCCCTTTGAGCTTTATAAGCGGTCCCATACTTAGAAAATTTCACCCAAGTGTTGAAACTTAGTCTTTTATAAACCTCTCAAACTTTGAGGAATTTATTTATGACCTTTCTGACCTCCGAAAGATAGTTTTTAAGTTGATTCATGATCGGGGGAGTCAATAGTACATCTTGGGTGAGTTTCAAAAATTTTGAACAAGCGTAAGGGCGTGTTTGGAACTCCAAAATAGAAGCTCAAGGCGATTAACCCGTGGCGCCTCGCCCAGTACGGTGCTAGGGGAAGCCTGCGATGGAGACTGCAATGCCTCGCCTAGAGCGGCGCTCCAGAGCCTGCGGCACCCTAGCCAGTCTGGTAGGGGTAAATTTTGTATTTAGGTTTCGTATTTTTAAGGACAAATGGGTCATTTTTCCTTCACCCAATGGCTCCATAACATAGGATTAAAGCCCCAAATAGCAAAATAACTCATTATTTTCACAAAATCCTCTCAATAACAACCCCTAGCTTCATCAAGTTCAAGAAACAAACCTCAAGAATTCATCCCAATCTCCACGAAGTTAACAATTAAGATATGTGAAGTATTCATCCAAGGGTTCCTTCCACCCTTGGATTTCAAGAAACTATTTTTATAACTTCAAGTGTATTGATTTCATGAATTCCATGTTGGATTTGATTATAATGATTATTTGGGGTTTTGATCCACGTTTTATTACAAGTTTCATAGGTAGTTAATTGATATATGTCTAGTATCATGTGATTCCATATTAAACCCTTAAATGTATAAATTTATTATGGTATTCATGATGCATTATCATGTTGTTCAAGCCCAAGTATAAGGTCATGCCTTTCATGTTTTGACAAAATGCCTAAGTGAATAAATTATGCATTGTGGTCCATTGGTGACCTTATGATGAATTCATGCTAGAACTACATGTTCCAAATTTGCTACTATGTTAAAGCTATACTTTGTAAGTGATTGATGGAATGTCCATGAGAATTAAATAGTGAAATTATGATATGCTAGCATGCGTTCTCATTCATGTACCAGCCCAAGAATATGGAAAAATGTCTTAGTGACTACATTGTGAATAGTTGATTGTTGTCATGTTATCAAAACGTTCCATGTCTTAGTATTATCTATGTTATCGATTCCTGTGGGTATTTAATACACGACAATTTTGTTGTTAACCTAGAGCTAGTGTCAATACAGAGTAGTATCAATCATGTCATGATCGGTAGTACTCTCAGTCAGATACAAAACTCAGTTGAACTCAATTAGTTACAGAACTAAGAAAAACTTAGTAAAATCAGTATCAGTCCAGTTCAGTTTAGTACATCATTTTAGTGTCTTTTAGTTGGGAGTATGATTCAGTACCGAGTGAACCCAAGGATGTGGACTCACCTGCCAGCAGAGGATGTGATCCTTAGAAGCAGTCCTTGCATTCCAAAATTATGTAGCCAGCGTAGGTTGAGACATAAACCTACCAGATGAGGGTTGATGAGGTGTCTTACCTGCCAGTTAAGGGTACCACCATTCTCATTCAGAGTACCTACCAGATGAGGGTGACTCAATATTTGTCTTTACCTGTGGCACGGTACTGACAGCATTCCAACTGGGGTTACAGGTTAAACCCCAATTAGTACAGAGAGGGTCATGTCGGTTAGATGATTACCTTCCACATTCTCAGTTTCAGTTCCAGTCTCAGTATAGAACTCAGCTCAGTTCTGCAAAAATCAAGACTATCAGACATAGTCGCTCAGTTCAGCATGAAACTCAGAATAATTCTATAAAAATTAGGACTATCAGATACAGTCACTCAGTTATCAGTAATAGAGTATCAGTAAACTCAAATATCAGTAAACTAGTGATTCAGAACTCAGTATTTGGTGTTACCGTGACCTTAGTTACAGTTTAAGCATTCATGTATGTACACTCTTTTAGTTATGATCATGTTATTCGGTCAGTTATTGTTCATTTATATGAACCCATGCACATTAGCCTACCTTACTTAGCATATCAGTACATTCAGAGTACTAGGCAGACTTTTCTTTTGTGCTATGATGTCTTAGATCATAGGTTCAGACGCACGGGCTCTCGACCACCCTAAGTAGCCCAATCTATCAGCAGCAGATTTAGTGATGAGTCCTCATAGTTTGAGGACAGATTTATCATTTTAGTTATATCAGTACTCAGTTTACTCCTTATAATAATGTGAATGTCCATAACTTCTTTGTGTAATTCCTTCTTTAAGTGTAGTAACTCCCACACCTCCACTACCTCATCATTGATCATCCATTCTCCCATATTCTTTTCCATTTTTTATGAGTTAATGTCATGTTTATGACGTCTCTTGAAACCCCCCTACGTAATACTATAAATAGAGGTCTTGACGAATATGTTCTACACACTTGAAAAGAAGAAACTTATCATATATTGCTCTCTTGTTATTTTGTTCTTTATTGTTCTTCTTGTCTTGTTCTTTACATTGATATTCTTGTTTTTACTATTCAAATATTTTTTATATACTTACTACTACACGTGCCTGCGCGATGCGTGAATTATATTTAAAAAATATTAATATATCAAATAGTGATCTGATTTATCTTAGTAGGATCGATTTTATTGAATTAACAAAAAGTTAACACATATCTTATTTCTCATTAAAATTCATATACACCCAATAATAAAATTTTTAAATAACGAACATTTCTTATTCTTATTTTCCTTATTACATCATTATCTAATTATTAGTATATATGTGTTATCAATGTGACTGTTAATCAAATTATTAATAAGCCTAATATCACTATCAATATTATTATTTATTTATTTATAAAATAGTTGTATGTTAACTAAAAGGGTATGTGTGAACCATTATGTAATAATTGGAGTATATGTGAGCAACTTTTTAAATATGGGCATATCAGCTCTAAATCGTAAATTATGGGGTAAATCTGAACCTTTTTCTTGTATAAAATACAGTATAATTTAGACTGACTGGGTTTGTAACCTCACTAACTTATCAATCGTTTGGGTTCTCCCGGTTGAATTAAAAACTCTGTAAATACAAGATAGCATTGCATATCTATGTAATCACTACTAAAGTCATCTTTTCTGATGGCAGTACAAAATATAGCTCAACCATGTAAATGACTAAGGAAGTATTCTTGATGTTAAAACTTAGTATCCAATATTTTTCTCAATAACTCGGTTAATCTTCATCACAAGTTATATTGAATGGTTCTTCATCCTTTTGAACATAATTACCAAATAATTGAAACTTTGTCTCTGTTTGCTGATTTCTAGATGCAAAGTGAAAACTTGAGTCAGCTAATATTGGTCGAAAAGAATATATCGAGTATTTCAAGAGAAAAAAAGAAATATCTTCCGAAAGAACTTGGATAGAAGAGATCAGTTGCATAAGGAATGAGGACTAAACAATATTTGATAAACACATCATCCATTGGGTCTGCGTACATGTAAAACATTTACATGTGGAATTGTAAAATCAATGAAAAAGAAACATGTATACACATGATCTTTAAACATATTAGAATTTCAGTGCCATCACATAAACTTACCCAGTCAACTGTATGCAAATATCTTAGAATTTCAGTGCCATCATATAAACTTACCCAGTCAACTATATGCAAACATTTTAGAATTTTGGTGCCATCACATAAACTTATCCAATCAACTATATACGTTTAAGTTTGAAGGAATTTTAAATGTTTCCAAAACTACAATACTTTAATAAGTATAAAATAACAGAAAGTTCAAAATATGATCATGTAGAGATATATATGGCAAAAAGCACGAAACATAAGGAAACTAACAACATTGTCTAGCAATAACTTTGTGCTAAGAATTTATAAAGTTCACTTTCATGACAAAATTTGTTATTCAACATATTCTACTTAAATTAATATTCATTCAAAAGCAAGAATAACTTTATTTTCTATCAAACAAAGTAAAATTATCCTTCATAGAATAGACGTTATGCAGTAGAAGAGAATCTATCTCAGCTATAATGTGATTGAAACCCCTATCATTGCACCATTTCAAGCCAAAAATAAGAGCTATAGTATCTGCACAATTACTGGACCTTTATCTTAATTGTTCAACAAAACAAACATATGATAAATCAGCTGGCTCTATCCCTTACTACACCACCCCCGTGCACTTACTATTCTTACTTTTTCCATTAGTCTTCAGTTTTACAAAGGATATATGTGGTTTTAACCAATAAATCAAGGTGGATGAGGTCTTCATAATGGATTGAATAGTGTTGTCAGATCTTTCAAAATTACTCTTGAGGATCATAAATCATAAACCTCTTTGAAATAGAACCCCCCCTTCCCAATAAAAAAATTAATTAGATGCTATGTTATTGTAGCTAAATAATAAATTCACTCTTTTTTGTTTCTGATTGATAAGTTAACATAAATTTTTCTTCATCATCTTTAGATTTACCTTATACATATAGACAATCTCAGCAAAAGCATGACTAAGAGTTTTAAAATAGACTGTAATTGAAGATTTAATTGAACAAAAAAAATAAAATCAAAAAAGGATTTGAGATAATAAAAGAAAATTTCTGAAATTCTTTTTTTGTTTGCATTAAAAATAAGCTTGAACTAAGGAGAGAACCAAAGCAACATCCTGAAAAGACCTTAGTAGCAGATGTGATTTACTCGAATACTGAAACTGAGATGCACTATCGAAACATAATTGTAGATTGAAAAAACATGTCCGTGATATCAATAATTGATTAAAATATTTATAGGTATATTAGAAGGGAACATTTTCGGTCATTTAGATTTAGGTAAGTCTGTTATGCCTAACTGCATAATGACACTTAAAAATAGATATACAAATACACGAGAAGCAACTTCACATATGTCAAAATATATAGCTAACTCCTACAACATATCAGGTAGAAAACATAAGTTGATTATATAGTTTTTAAAGGATATATTAAGTTATAATTGTATCGAGTCCAACAAAACTACCTTTTCTGTTATTTTATATATCTTCACTGTCTAAAATGTACACCAAATTTTCTAGGATAAACCTTCATAAAATGTTTTCATTGTATAATGTTCATTTAGCCCATGAATTTCAATATTCAAGATTTGTTCGAAAATTAACGAAAGTATAAAAATCTGTTAAGATAACTATGCGGAGACATATCAAAGTCACAAACCTAATTCTTCATTATATCCTAGTCTAGAAAATCTGATTTGTGAAAAATAACATTGCGAAATTGAAGATACTCTCTTCCTTTGATCATACATGGAGAGACTAATTTCTGTAGACATAAATTGAGATAGACATTAAGTAAATTTAGAAAAGGAACTGGGGAAATAAGAGTTTCAAAGAAAACAACAATAATATTTGATTTGTTATTAAAATTGTCAAAACTTATGAAAACTTCTGCTATATTAGTCCTCTACTTGATTCTCCATTAATCCAGATGAATGCGAAAGAATAGTAAAAACATTAATACACAACAAGAGATAGAGGTTGGAAGGTTGCATTTAATACACATTAAAATATGGGTACCAAAAAGTCTCAGGAATTTGCAAAAATTGCTTGAAAAACTGAATTATGAAAAGTACAAACCTGACAATGGATAATATTACCAAATTGACTAAAGGCATCTTCTTAGCATTCATAGAGAATTCAAATTGAAACCCAAAATAACCACCAATTTCATAATTTAAGAAAACCTTTTTTTGTATGTTTGCCAGCCTGGAACTATTTATCATGCATTTAAGAAGAGCCAAGTTAGTTAACTATCTCAATAAAAATCAGATACTCAAATCAACAACAAAAGAACACTAAGAGAATATGTTTGAAGCAAGTACTGTAACAGTTGATGAGAAAGAAATGGATCTTCCAATCAAAATTTGAAATTCTTGAAGAACCGAAGACTCAAACATATCGACAATGAACCAAAGAACTGGAACAAAATCTTAACTTTTAAATCAGTAATTCAACTTTAAATGGGTGTTTTCTGATTTGATTTGCGAAGATCGAGAGGCATGTGGATGGAGATTTGGTGGTTCTCAGTGGTTGTGGATAAACTGCGGTGAAATTATTTTAAAATTGATGTGGTTTCTCTACATGACACCTTAATTTGAATGGAAAGTTCATTTTTCCATTTTCTTATATTATAGTTTAAAATATTTTATTTTATTTATTTTTTAATAATAAATATAGTTTTATGTGGTGTTGACACGTGATGTTTTTGCCTCTATTATTAGATATAAATAGAGTAGTCAAATTATCTCCTATTTTTCAGTCTTTAATATTCTGTCTCTCTCCATTAACTCTTTTGATAATTATGGTAGGAATAAATTTTGGTTTTATTAATTATCCTTATTTATAATTTTTTTAACTTTATCAGTAAAGTTATAAAATTTGTTCTTAAATTAAGGAATAAAATTTGCTAAAAATATTTTCTACATTGATACACGTTAATCCTTCAATTCTTATTTCATTATTGAAGATAATCATAGATTTCATCTTTTTACCATAATATTACTTCTTAGTTCTTTCATTTTTGAAGAATCAGATGTACCGCCATTCTTTTATAAACTTGATTCTTTTTTTTTTCAGTATGAAATATAATAGTGTTTATTGAAATTTATTTCTTTTTCTTCCTCCAAAAGTCAAAAATCAAATTCTGAGCGAAATCCAATATTATTCAAATTTTATTATCTTGATAATCAATTTTTTTTTTAATTAAAATTGGAGAAAGTGTTATACAAAATTTTAACTTTTATTTCAATATCATTTTCATCCACTAAGAAAATTTGTAATTTTGCATCATTCTTGTATTATTTTACATACTAATTTCATAGATCAAAAATTTAAAAGTCAAAAATCACTTTGTATATGATATTGGTATATAACATGGCTTAAACTTGATTGATAAACTAAATAAAATGTAATACACATGGTTTGTCTATGTAATGGGTATAAACCTTGTTTTAAAATAAAAATTACATAAATTGAGATCCTAGTGAGAAATATTATTTCGTAAATAAGATGGATATATAAACTAACTTCAATATAATTTGTTATAGCATTCCTCAGATTTTGTACTATTTTCATTCACTGAACTTTATAAGATTTTATATTATTTTCATAAACCAAAATCAAAGAGTTTAATGACGAGATGAAAGTAAAAGTAAATCAATTAAGGAAGAGAGAGTATTACTGGGAAGGAATTTTTAAATCTATAAAGAAAATAGAGATTTAGGTTTGTGTGAAGGGATCTCATCATCAAAATCGAAATCTGAAACATGCTCAACCAAAGCATTTTCCTCTTGTTGTTTCTCTTTTTTTGAGGAATAACAAATTTCTTCGACAAGCTATCACTTTGCATGTTTAGAGTAGACTACTTCAACGGAGTGGTTGTTTACATCAACAATTATATCTGAAATCAACTAACTTTGATTGTTTAATATACAGTCAATCTCAACTTTCTTCTTTATATTATTCTTGATTGGAGAAGGGATGAAGTACTCCAAATTGAATAAAAATTTAAAGAACTTGAAATTTACATAAAATTCTCAAATTTTAATTTAATATAAATTTGAAGGACTGCAATATCGACTAAAATAGCAAAATTTTAAGGAAGATTTTGGTTGGAAAAACATATGTTTGTTGATATGTGTAGGAACAAGAATGAAAAAAAGACATTGAAGAAGAAGCAGTATGTTGTCAGAACCCGTGACTACTCCCTACTCATAACATGGTGCTTAAGGCTATAAGTGACCCCAAGCTAATACATAATTTAGTATGTATTGTGAGCACTAACAAAATAATAATAAAATATCATGTACGAAAGCTAAACTAATAAAAATGCTGTTAAGATGTAATATTGAAATAATACCCAATGTGTTTGGACTGCTGATAAAAACTAAAAATAAATCTAACTATCTGAAAGCCTCTAAAACATGAGGAGTTGATGGGACAAGCCCCAATTAACTCTGACTGACTGAAATAAATAAAATTCTGAGAATAGCTATAAATAACTTATCATGAATGGATGAGGACTCACCACAACTGCTGCTGAGTAGTACTAAACTGACTAAGTGGTGATCGGGGAACTGAGTGACCAAACCTAAGTTATAAGACAACTGTAGCGACCCAAAATCACCTCCCGAGACGTTACATAAAGCTTAGGGCTACAAGTAATCCCAAGATAATCCTTTAAGCCTATCACTTCTCATATTAACTCATTCAAGAAGAAATATACAAAAACATTGGTACTGTCATATCAAATGAAAGGACATACGAAGGTAATACTTGGTCCAAACGACCACAATACTAGAAATCTCAACACAACCACAGTCTGATAACTAGTCTGACAAAGCTTCTATTATTCCATGAACTCGAGAGACGTTAGGACAGGTCCCCAACTGACTCAAACTAAACTTAAAGTAATAACATAAACACTTGAATACTGAAATGTCTGAAGATAGGTCCTCGAACTATTAGGACTCACCACCATAGAAATATAGACGAAGGTACTCGGGAATCACTGGCGAGGCTGAGACTAAGCACCTGAACCTACATTATAAGACAATGTAGCACATAGATGTAAATGTGGAACACCACTTGAGAATGTACTAAGTATATGGGGGTGTATGCATTTACATAAAATAATATTAATACTCTTTAATCAAATCGTGCATGCAAATAGGAATACCTCACATGGCTTGAATAAGTCTAAAATGTAAAGTTCATAAATTATGTAGAATGAAGCATGTCACACAAATCTCGTGAGTCATTATACTTTCGATTTAAAATTTGTGCTCTCCTCTTATTCTCATTACTCATAGCATGAAGGAAGCTTTAAACAATACTTTCAGCTTATGCATATATCTCATGGAGAGTAAAACTTCTTTATTGCTCAAGAACTTATAACTCTTTTAAACTCAAACACTTGGAACTCAGAATCATATGACTTTGATTTAAAAACTGATGATCGACTCTTATTATTAGACAAAACTACTTCCTTCTTTGGAAAATACTCAAAAGCAATTCGTTCACTTTAGAAAATATCTCATCCCAAAGCTTTAGGGAAAATATTCTATCTCAATGGAAAATATTTTAATTTAGGGAGGTTTTCTTAACTGACATAAACCATGCGAGCTACATGGAGTCCAACGCTTTGTCCTTCTAAGGAAGAAACATCAAGTTGGGGAGAGGCATCATACTCTTTCCAAGGAGTATAACCTCAACTCAGTGATAGCTTATCTCGGCCTCGGGCCCAATCTTCTTGGCCTCAGTCCCAATATCTCAAACCTATGGTGACACATAGTTCTGGGGTAAGAAACCGTGGTAACTTACCCAACTCGATGCTAAATACTACTCTCTGTAGTTTATCTCGCTCATCTCATGGAAATACACTTTCAAAATGATCTCATAGTTCATAAGAATCCAACAATTAAATCTGTAATCTCATGTGGTAGAGTGGATTTCAAAAATCTATGACCATTAGGTCAAAACATTTCTCATTATAGTACAATAGTTCATAAAATTGCAAGTCTCAAGTAGGGCTTAATGACCCATAATTAAATCTTAAGTTAAAACTTGTCATAATGCATAATAGATAACATAAAGATTCATAATTCATGTAGAAATCTGAAAGTTACAGCAATTTGTCTCAGAATATCAACATACTCATATACTTCAATTTCCAGAACATTGAAACTCTAAAATTCTCAAGGAGTAATAACATAGGATATAAACCCAGCTTCAATTTCTTAAGAAAACATGAAAAATCATGCTGTTTGACTTTCAATTCATGGGAAACATCAAGATATTGCAATCACTAACAATGGGTGAAAAACCCTAATTCAATATCATGTAAAATCTCATAGAATGCAGAAAATTATAGTTTAAATAAGCTTTTGGACACAAGGGTGAAAGGATTACTCTTTTTCAAAACCCCACATACCTTAGATTATGAAATTGGATGAACAATCTTGCTTCAAACTCTTCTTCTTACTCTTGAGAGAGGGTTCTTCCAACCCTCGAACTTGGGAAACTTAAATCTCAACTCAATTTATAGAATCTATGGTGAGTTCTTGAATTTCTTGGAGAAGGGTTTTAGATTTGATCTTTGAGGAAGAAACCCTAGCTCTCTTTTGTTTTGGATGATGAATGAAATCATTTTCTTTATTTGGAATATATCTGTTTGATAAAAGAGTGGAAAGGACCAAAAAGTCCCTTTTAAAACTGACTTAAAATACTGAATGGGGGATGCGACGGTCGAAGCGACGGTCCGTCGCTAGCTTGACAGTCCATCGGATCGTTCATCACATGTCGGTAGAAAAAGAACACACTACCTTAATGTGACGGTTTTAACGATGATCCATCACAAAATCGATGCTCCATCGGATCGTCCGTCGTACGTTGCCCAGGATGAAGCCACACTGCCTCAGCGGCTATGGTCCATCACAAACTCGATGGTCCATCAGATATTCTGTTGCATATTGGTTAGGATGAGGTCATACTACCTCAACGGCGACGGTCTTCGCGATGGTCCATCAAAGTCTTAACGGACCATCGTCCTGGTCGTTGCACTTAGGCCAAAAAAGGGAGTTACTACCTTGGTTGCGACTGTCCGGGTAATGGTCCGTCACACACTTGACGGTCCATCAAACTATCCGTCACACTTGGGAAGTTTGACAACTCTCGGTAAAACGACCATAACTTCCCACCCCGATGCCGAATTTTGACGAATTTAGTTTCGTTGGAAAGCTAATTCAATTCTCTACACTATAAGAAGTCATTTTCTGGAAAATTCAACAAGATTAAAACACTAATCACTTGGATTTATCTTCTCAACCTTTTAGGTCCAGAATTACACTTCACTTGACACGCTCAAGGTTTAAACTATTAGGGAACTTTGTGGGGTCTTATAATATCTCTCCTTGGAAACATTCATCCTCGAATATCGCTAGTTAGACTAGGAACACAGGAAAATAGAGTACATATAGCTAAAGCAATTTGCTAAATGTGCTTAAAATCTTTTTGAACTCTTAAATACCTCAAAAATTGCAAAAACTCATGCAAGAATAGATATATAGCTGAACTTTAGATTAGAAGGACTGAATTAAGGAAGAATAATACCTTCGAATCGATCTAATCTTACGGAAAAGAGGAGTAGGTACTTGGATCGCATGTCTGATTTTGCCTCCTAAGTAGCGCCCTCAACTGATTGGTTCCGCCACAACACTTTGACCTAAGGAACCTCTTTGTTCCTCAGTCTATGGATTTGATAATCTAGGATCTCAATAGGAATCTCATCAAAGGAAAGACTGTTGTGAATATCAACACTCTTTGAAGACTCTACTACAATGGAATCACCAATATGCTTCTTAAGCACGGTGACATGAAACACAGGATGAACGGCTGACAACTCCACAGGTAACTCAACCTCATAGGCTACTTTCCCAACACGGCTCAAAACTCTATATGGGCCAACATAACGGGGAATCAGCTTTCCCTCCTTACCAAACCTCTTCATCCCTTTCATGGGTAAAATATTTAAGTATACCAAATCACGCACTTTAAATTCAAGATCTCTTATCCTACCATACAAGGCCTCAAATGGTGCCATCTCGATGCTAGAATGGTAACTATTATTATAGGCAACTCTATCAATGGAAAATGTTCATCCCAACTACCTTTGAAATCAAGAACACACGCCCTCAACATATCTTCCAGAGTTTGAATGGTCCTCTTAGCTTGACCATTTATCTGCGCATGAAAAGCGAAACTCAAAAGAAATTGGGTACCAAGACTCTGTTGAAATGCCCTCCAAAACTGAGAAGTAAATTGAGTACCCTTATCCGAAATAATAGCTGAGGAACTCCGTGCAGCCTGAATAAATCCTGGATATACAATATAGCATAGTCCTCCGCTATATAAGATGTATGCACGGGCAAGAAGTGCACAGACTTAGTCAGCATGTCTATAACAACCCAAATAGAATTATGATGACGACATAAAAGAGGTAACCTGGTCACAAAGACCATATTCACCACCTCCCACTTCCAAGTGGGTATACCAAACTCTTGCATCACACCACCAGGTCCTTGGTGCTCTACCTTAACCTATTGGCACATTGCAGACTTTGCTACAAAATTAGCAATATCCTTCTTCATACCATTTCGCCAATAGATTTCCTACAAGTCACGGTACATCTTGGTAGTGCCGGGATGAATAAAATACCGCACGCCATGCACTTCATCCATAATCCTCTGACTTAGATAATCAACACATGGAATGCATAATCTACCCTACAATATCAACACACCATCTCCCCCTTAGGAGAAAACCTCTACCTTTTGGTCCTTAACTGCCTTCTTCAGTTTGACCAAACTAGGATCTCTATCTTGCTTCCCCTTCACTTCCAAAACAAAAGAGGATTCGGAACTACTTTGCACCAAAGTACTTAGCTCATCTAAATCAAGCAACCTAACACCCAATCTAGATAGAAAATGCCCATCATAAGCTAACTTTTTCTTACCCTCCTCTACATGAGCAACACTACCCATAGATAATATGCTAAGTGCATCCGCCACTACATTGGCCTTGCCCGGGTGATACAACACACTCATATCATAGTTTTTTAACAACTCTAACCACCTTATCTGCCTAAGATTCAATTCTCTCTGAGTAAATACATACTGCAGGCTTTTATGATCAGTAAACACATCAATATGAACACCATAAAGATTGTGTCTCTATATTTCCAAAGAAAAGACCACTACAGCTAACTCAAAATCATGGGTTAGGTAATTTTTCTCATGCATCTTTAACTATCTGGAGGCATAGACTATAACCTTACCTCTTTGTATCAACACACAACCCAAACCAATTCTAGAGGCATTATAATACAACACAAAACCATATATACCATCATACAAAGTCAACACAGGGGCTGAAGTAAGTCGACTCTTCAACTCCTAAAATCTCTTCTCACAGGAATCTGACCACTGGAACTTAACTTTCTTTTGGGTCAATCGGGTCATAGGAGATGCAATAGAAGAGAAACCTTAAAAAAAACAATAATAATATCCCGCTAGACCCAACAAACTTCTAATGCCAGATGGAGAGTTAGGTCTAGGCTAATTTTTTACAACTTCTATCTTTTGGGGATCAACTCTAATAGCTTCGGCTGAAACAATATGACCCAAAAAAGCTATAGACCTTAGCCAAAATTCACACTTACTGAATTTGGCAAGTAACTGGTGACCTCTAAGAGTTTGCAAGACAATTCTAAGGTGATCTGCATGATCATTCTCAGTACGGGAGTACACAAGGATATCATCTATGAATACTATGACAAACATATCAAGATATTGCTTGAACACTCGATTTATGAGGTCCATAAAAGCTGCTAGGGCATTAGTTAGCCTGAAAGACATGACTAGAAACTCAAAGTGACCATAGCGGGTTTCGAAGGCTGTCTTTGAAATATCACATTCCCTCACTTTAAGTTGATGATAGCCGGATCTAAGGTCTATCTTAGAGAAATAAGTTACACCTTGCAACTAATCAAACAGGTCATTAATTCTTGGAAGAGGATACTTATTTTTGACTGTGACCTTGTTAACCTGATGATAGTCCATGTACATACGTAGAGAACCATCTTTCTTCTACACGAATAGAACAAGTATTCCCTGAGGAGAAATACTAGGCCTTATGAAGCCTTGTCTAAAATATCTTTTAGTTTCTCTTTCAAGTTCTTAAGATCATCAGGTGCCATACAGTATGGCAGAATAGAAATGGGATGAGTGTTAGGAAAAAGGTCAATCTTGAATTCTATCTCTCTATCGGAAGGTACCCCTAGGAGATCTTTCAAAAAACATCTAGAAACTTATTAACAATATTAACTAACTGAATAGTTTGAGCCTCGAACTTAGTGTCTTTGACTCTAACTAGGTAATAGATGCAACCCTTGGATATTAGCTTTTTGGCTTTGAGATAGGAGACAAAATGACTCTTGGGAGATACCGAACTCCCAAACCACTCAAAAACTAGCTCATCAGTGAACTAAAACTTGACCACACAGGCACAACAGTCTATAGATGTATAATAAGTATGAAGCCAATCCATACCAAGAATAAGGTCAAAATCCACCATGTCTAACTCTATCAAATCAGAAAGTATGACTCTATGAAGAATAGTAACATGATAATCTCTATACACTTATTTAGAAACAACTGACTCCCCTACTGGTGTGGAGACTAGAAAAGGCTCAAAAATCTTTTTGGGACTCATTTTGAAATTCACAGCCACAAGTGGGGTCACATAGGAGAGACTTGACCCGGGGTCTAACAACACATAAATATCAAAACAAAAGACATGAAGCATACCGTAACAATATCGGGAGAGTCCTCCTTCTTCTGATGGGATGGTAAGGCATAGAATCTATTCTGGTGCTGACCACCTACAGTGCTAGATGAAGTGCCCTAAACAGGAGCAGAACGAGGGATAAGAGCTAGAGTAGTAGTAGTCTGTGCCTGAGGTCGGGCATCTCTAGTCCCTTGTCTAGCATGCGGATAATCTCTAAGTTTGTTGCCCTGCTTGCCACAACCAAAACAACCCCTCAAATCTGTGAAACACTCACCCGGATGATCCCTACCACACTTAGCACAAGGAGGATATTGGGGCCTGTTTCCAATACTGTTCTGTCACCTAGCCATAAAAGATATACTCCCTTAAGCAGAAAGAACTTATCCAAGAATGCATCTTGGAACACCTACAAAGTCATAAGAGCGGCATCCTTACCTTTACCCTTCCTCTACGATACAACCCAGCCATAAGCTATGTCCTTCAACCTGTAAGATGCCAACTCAAAACTTTCATCCTTAGAAATATACATCAACTGCATGATATTTCTCAACTCCTCAAGGTAAAACTGTGGGTCCTCACCTACCTTGGACCCATAAAACTCTAGCGAATTCATTCGCATGAAATTATGGATCCTAGAAGCAGCTACATCACCTTCTTGCTGACTTTCAATTATGGCCTGGTTATTGGCCCAAACATTAGCGGTGACTTCTTGGGCTGATACCTAAAAGGCCGCCAAAAATTCAATATGAGATACAGTCTCATTTAAAGGATCAACAGGTGGGGGTTGCTCATTATCGTTTCTGTGGGCATTCATTCTTTGGAGAGGCATTTTTTGAAATAGGAGAACGTGAATTATTAAATGAAAGGGAAAACTATAGGCACAATAGAATCTAAAAGAAATAAAAAACTTTTTCCTAAAATGTCTTGTAGCCTTTTTTTTATAGACGTGGCCCGCTACACACCGATAATCAAGACACTACTCAACGCGGCTTATCAGACTCCCTAGGACTCCTTTTAAACCTTATGCTCGGATACCAAGTTTATAATGACCCAAAATCACCTCTCGGGATGTCACACGGTGCTAAGGGCTACAAGTAGTCCCAAGCTAACCCTTTGAGCCGATCACTTCTCATATTAACTCATTCAAGAAGAAATATACAAAAACACTAGCATTGTCATATCAAATGAAAGGAAATACTAAGGTAATACTGCTCCAAATGACCAAAATCCAGTAAATCTCAACATAACCATAGTCTGATAACTAGTCTAACAAAGCTTCTATTACTCTATGAACTAGAGAGACGTTGGTACAGGTCCCCAACTAACTCAAACTAAATTGAAAGTAATAACATAAACACTCGAATACTGAAATGTATGAAGATAGGTCCTCGAACCATGAGGACTTACCACTGTAGAAATATAGACGAAGGTACTCGGGAATCACTGATGAGGCTGGGACTGAGCACCTGAACCTACATTATAAGACAATGTAGCACATAGAAGTATATGTGAATCAACACTTTGGAATGTACTGAGTATATGGGGGTGTATGCATTTACATAAAATAATATTAATACTTTTTAATCAAATCATGCATGCAAATAGGAATGACTCACATGGCTTGAATAAGTCTAAACTGTAAAGCTCATAAATCATGAAGAATGAAGCATGTAACACAAATCTAATGAGTCATTATACTTGGGCTTTAAAATTTGTTCTCTCCTCTTATTCTCATTACTCATAGGATGAAGGAAGCTTTAAAAAATACTTTCAACTCATCATTAACAACAACAACAACATACCCAGTGTATTCCCACCTATTAGTATATGGGGAGGGTAGAGGGTATGCAGACCATACCACTACCTCAAAAGAAGTAGAGAGGTTGTTTCCAATAGACCCCCGGCTAATACTTTCAACTCATGGAGAGTAAAAACTTCTTTATTGCTAAAGAACTTATAACTCCTTTGAATTCAAATACTTGGAACTCAGAATCATATGACATTGGTTTAAAACTGATGATCAACTCTTATTAGTAGAGAAAACTACTTTCTTCTTTGGAAAATACTTAAAAGCAATTCGTTCACTTTAGAAAATATCTCATATCAAAGCTTTAGGAAAAATATTCTATCTCAATGGAAAATACTTTAGTTTAGGGAGGTTCTCTTAACCAACATAAACCATGCAAGCTACATGGAGTCCAACGTCTTGTTCTCCTAAGAAAGAAACCTCATGTTGGGGAGAGGCATCATACTCTTGCTAAGGAGTATAAACTCTACTCAGTGATCAATTGTCTCAGCGTTGGGCCCAATCATCTTAACCTCAGGCTCAAAATATCAAACCTACAGTGGCACGTAATTCTGGGGTAAGAAACCATGGCAATTTACCCAACTCGGTGCTAAATACTACTCTCTTTAGTTTATCTCACTCATCTTATGGAAATCTACTTTCAAAATAATCTCATGGTTTATAAGAACCCAACAATTAAATCTATAATCTCATATAGTAGAGTGGATTTCAAAACTCTATGACCATTAGGTCAAAACATTTCTCATTAATCTCAAAATACTCAAATCACGGGTGCTTATAGCATAATAGTGCATAAAATTGCAAGTCTCAAGTAGGTCTTAATGACCCATAATTCAATCTCAAGTTAAAACTCATCATAATACATAGTAGATAGTATATAGAATCATAATTCATGTAGAAATCTGGAAGTTACAACAATTTATCTCAGAATATCAACATACTCATATACTTCAATTTCTAGAACATTGAAACTCTTAAATTCTCAAGGAGTAATAACATAGGGTATAAACCCAGCTTTAATTTCTTAAGAAAACATGCAAAACCATGCTATTTGACCTTTAATTCATGGGAAACATCAAGATATTGCAATCAATAACAATGGGTGAAAACCCCTAATTCAATATCATGTAAAATCTCATAGATTGCAGAAAATTATAGTTTAAATAAGGTTTTGGGGGACAAAGGTGAAAGGATTACCTTTGTTCAAAACCCTACATACCTTAGATTATGAAATTGGATTAACAAACTTGCCTTAAACTCTTCTTCTTACTCTTGAGAGAGGGTTATTGCAACCCTAAAACTTGGGAAACTTAAATCTCAACTCAATTTTAGAATCTATGATGAGTTCTTAGATTTTGTAGAGAAGGGTTTTAGATTTAATCTTGGGGGAAAAACCCTAGCTCTCTTGTGTTTTGGATGATGAATAAAGTCATTTGCTTCGTTTGAAATATATTTGGTTGATAAAAGAGTGGAAAAGACTGAAAAGTCCCTTTTTAAAAATGACTTAAAATACTGAATGGGGGATGTGATGGTTGAAGCGATGGTTCCTCGCTAGCCTGATGGTCCATCGAATCGTCTGTCGCATGTCAGTCAGGAAAAGAACATACTACCTCGATGTGAAGGTCTTAGCGACGGTCCATCGCAAACTCGATGGTCCATCTGATCATCCATCGCATGTTGGCCAGGATGAGGCCACACTACCTCAGCGGCAATGGTCTCAGCGATGGTCTGTTGGATCTTTCATCGTACGTTATCCAGGATAAGGCCACACTGCCCCCGCGATGATGGTCCGTCAAAGTCTTAATGGTCCGTCGTCTTGGTCGTCACACTTAGGCCTGAAAAAGGAGTTACTACCTAGTTGTGATGGTCCAGGCGATGGTCCATCGTATACTTGATGGTCCGTCAACCTATCCATCGCACCTGGGCGGTTTCAACAACTCT
The DNA here is from genome assembly GCA_030864225.1 of Capsicum baccatum var. pendulum. Lineage (NCBI taxonomy): Eukaryota > Viridiplantae > Streptophyta > Magnoliopsida > Solanales > Solanaceae > Capsicum > Capsicum baccatum. The sequence goes on along the minus strand of CM061558.1, from coordinate 205,977,812 downwards.
CATTAATACGGCCATAAATTCCCACCCCGATGCCGGATTTGGATGAAATTAGTATCATTGGAAAGCTATTTCAATTCTCTATACTATAGGAAGTCATTTTTAGGAAAATTCAACAATATTAAAACACTAATCACTTGGGAAGTATCTTCTCAATCTTTTAGGTCCAGAATTACCCTTCACTTGACATGTTCAAGGCTCAAACTACCAAGGAACTTTACGGGGTCTTACAACAACGTATCACAAAAGAGAGTATGCAATTAGTACTTTGAATGTATTGGTACATTAGATAAGGACTAACTAAAGGGAATATTGATACTAAACATGGATGCAGGAACATGTAAAATTAATGCATGACCAAGTAAAGCATGTACTAAAATAATCTATAAAACTGATAAATGAATAACTAATAAACTGAACACTTTGTCATGCAAACCTAAGCTAATCTGATCTGGGTACTGAAATAAGAATGTGGCGCTATCATGTAACCAATATGCCCCATTCTGAGTTGATCGAGGTCTAACCTATGACCCCAGTTGGAAGGGTGCTGGTACATTGCCATGGGTACCAATACATGGATGACTATGTGAATCCACAAAGCTGATGTCCAAAAGGACTAAGGTTTCACCCTCTACTGACAGGTTCCCCTAAGAGAGTGTCAACCCTCAACAGGCAGAAAGACCTCATAAATCCTATCCTAGCTACGTAGTTCTGGAACTCAAGGGCTGCTACTAAAGGTTACACCCTCGACTGGCAGGTGATCCCTCATCCCTAGGTTCACTTGGTGCTAAGTCATACTCCCAACTGAACTGACACTAGTTTTGATTAAAGTTAACAAGACTCATAACTGATAGTTGCTCAACATGAATATAATAATATGAATTTGATAGTAAAACCATAATTTGACTGATATTATTTCTTGGAATCAGACACATGTATAAGCATATAGGTATCGGGTGTTCATAACCCTTTAGAATTGAATAATACTTTAAATACAATGTCATCATTTAAAACACTATAAGGAAATTTCTGATTTAGAGACCCAAAACATAGAATATATCACTAACTGATGAAAACTAGGATTATAGGTATGGAAATATGTTAAACTTATATGAACAACATACTCACATGGTCCAATTCATATATTGGTAAATTAACATGGTGTCAAATGAACATGATATAGGTGACTGAGATTATAAAGCATGTAAGAACATAATTCACGTGGGAAACATATTTATCATGACTTGTATTCAAAACTATTAAGAGAAAATTGAGTGATTTCATACTTGACATTGAAATTTCATATGAAGAGGAAAAAGGGTTTATACTTGAAAAACAAGGGATTTGGGGAATCAACGGATGGAAGGAACCCATTGATGATTATTCCACATACCTGAGTTGCTTGAATTCTTGAAGTAAACTTGGAATTAATACTTTGGATGGTTGAATTCTTAGAAGGAACTCTTTATTAGTTGTTAAGAGTAGGAGAGGGATGAATGAAGTTAATTGACTGATAAAAGGGAAAATTAGGTATATTTGAGGCTCTTCGTCGTGAATTGGGTGTGTAAAAAAGAGTGGAAAAGACCAAAATACCCCTTACCCCTTTAATAAAGCTACAGAATTTACACAGCCTTCATGGCACAGAGGCTATTGTGAAGGCTAGCCTCCGTGACATGCTGTATATCGCGAAGACTAACCTTCATGACAAGTTGCATATCACGGATGGCCAGTCTCCATGTCACGTCAAAATTGTGGAGGCACACTGCCTATGTGGTCCAAATATACCATAAACTTCTTCCAAAAACTCTAAGATTCTCGTGGATTACCTTTTAGCATTCTAAATATTTTTCAACTCATAAATCAACGTTCCAAACATAAATGACCAAAACAAAATATTCAAAATCTTAGGGGTATCAAAATGGCCATGTCACTTGTGCTTCATATGAAATAATGACTTTCGGACTTCTAAACATGTAACAAATTGCTAAAAACTTATCTAAGATCTTGCGGGGTATGACAATATCTCTCCCTTGAGATCATTCATCTCCAAATGAAACTGCCTGAGCTGAGATACTAAGATGACTGAGATTATGTATTGAATACTTGTGAGTTGAGCCATGATTTAATAACTAAATATGAAATATGATGTATGGGCTAAATTGAATTTATGAATACATGCTATGACATGAGGATGGTTATATAGCTGAGATAAAAAATGAGAGAATCAATTTAAGGGAAACCATTACCTCAAGCTGAATCTGAATTTGTAGAAAAAATATTGGGATACTTGGTTCGCATAGCAGCTTATGTTCCCTAAGTAGCTCCCTCAACGGACCAATTTCTCCATAGAACCTTAAGCAAGGAAACTTTTTTATTTCTCAACCTATGAATCTGATGGTCAAGGATCTGTACTGGGACTTCTTCGTAGGAAAGGATATCTTTCACGCCCACACTGTCTAAAGGAACGACATAATCTGGGTTACCGATGCATTTCTTTAGCAAAAAGACATGAAATAATGGATAAACTGATGCTAACTCTTCAAGCAACTCTAACTCATAGGATACCTTACCAAAACAGTTCAAAATCCTATATGGACCAACATAGAAGGGACAGAGATTACCTTTCTTACCAAACCTCTTCACCCCTTTCAAGAGTGAAATTTTCAAATAAACTAAGTTACCAATATCAAACTCAAGATCTCTTCCCCTTACATCCGCATAGGATTTCTATCAGCTTTGGGCAGTTTTCAGCCTGTCTTGAATATACTAAAGTTTCTCCATTTCCTCATAAACTAAATATGGACCTATAAAATCATCTTCACCTACTTCAAACCAACCAATAGGGGATCTACACCTTCTTCTATAGAGAGCCTCAAATGAAGACATCTGAATATTGGAGTGATAGTTATTGTTGTAGGAAAATTCAATCAAATATAAGTGGCTATCCCAACAATCCTTCAAATCTATAACACAAGCTCTCAACATATCCTCTAAGGTCTGAATGGTCCTCTTTGCCTGACCATCTGTCTGTGGATAAAAGGCCATACTAAGATGAACTTGGGTACCAAGACCCTTTTGCAAAGCCTTTAAAAAATAAGAAGTAAATTGGGTACCTCTATCTGAAATGATGATCTATGGAACCCTATGTAACTTTACAAATTCCCTGAGATAGAGTCTAGCATAGCCCTTGGCTAAATACGAAGTATGAACTGGAAAGAAATGGAATGTCTTGGTCATTCTATCTATAATGATCTAAATCAAATCATGTTGATGATGCATACGAGGTAAACTATAACAAAATCCATGTTCACCACCTCCCACTTCTATGTAGGGATACTGAAATCCTAAAACATACCACTAGGCCTATGGTGCTCAACCTTAACTTGCTGACAATTCGAACACTTAGTCAAAAATTCTACAATATATTTCTTTATACAATTCCACCAATAGATTTCCCTCAAATCACGGTACATCTTCGTGGCCCAGGGGTGAATAGAATATCGCGTACCATGTTTCTTTTTTAATATTCATTGTCTAAACCATCCATACTTGGAACACATAACTTACAGTGACAACAAAGCACACTATATCCCTCTTAGTAGAAAACCTCTGCCTTCTGATCCCGAATTACCTCCTTCAACTTGACCAAAATAGGATCCTTGTCTTGCTTTTCTTTCACTTCGGCCACCGATGAAGATTCTGAACCACTCTGAACCCATATACTACCTTCGACCAAATTTACCAATCGAACACCCAATCTAGCAAGATGATGAACCTCTAGGACTAACTCCTTATTATCCTCCTCAACATGTGCAACACTTATCCCAGACAATCTACTAAGGGCGTCGGCTACTACATTAGCCTTACCCGGGTGATACAATATACTCATATCATAGTCTTTTAAAAATTTAAGCCACCGTATCTGACAAAGATTTAGATCTTCATAAGTGAACACATACTATAAACTCTTATGATCCAAAAATACATCAACATGAACCCCATAAAGGTAATGCCTCAAAATTTTTGAGGCAAAGACAATTGCTGCCAACTCATGATCATGGGTCGAGTAATTCTTGTCATGAGGTTTAAGCTGTCTAGAAGCATAGTCTCTGACCTTACCTTACTGCATTAACATTCAACCAAGACCAAATTTAGAAGCATCATAACAAACTACAAATCTATCTGAACCCTCTGGTAGAGTCAATACTAGAGAGAAAGTGAGTCGAGTCTTTAACTCCTAAAAATTCTTTTTGCAGGAATCTGGCCACTAAAATTTGACTTTTTTGGGGTTAGTCGAGAATGGGAGAAGAAATAAAAAAAATCATTCAACAAACTATCTGTTTGGTAACCAGCTAAACCCAAGAAACTTTTAATATACGATGGAGAGATGGGTCTAGGCCAGTTTCTCACTGCTTTGGTCTTTTTAGGATCAACACGAATGACATCACTAGAAATAATGTGACCAAGGAAAGCTACTGATCTCTACAAAAATTTTTATTTAATGAACTTAACAAATAACTGGTGATCCTTAAGGGTCTTCAATACAATCCTCAAATAGTCTGTATGATCGCTCTTACTACAAGAATAGACAAGGATGTCATCTATGAAGTCTATGATGAGTATGTCCAAGTACTGCTTCAACACCCTATTTACGAAGTCTATAAAGGCTACAGGAGCACTCGTTTGGCCATAAGACATAACTATAAATTCAAAGTGACCATACCAAGTTTGAAAGGTGATCTTTGGGATGTCACACTTTCTATCTCTAAGATGATAAAAGCCGAATCTAAGGTCTATCTTTGAGAAATACATTGCACCCTTAAGTTGATCAAACAAGTCAAAAACTATAGGGAGAGAATACTTCTTCTTGATGGTGACTTTGTTCAACCGACGGTAGTCGAGGCATATTCTGAGGGAACCATCTTTCTTGTACATGAAGATAATTGGAGAAGACTCGGAGTTTCATAATTTAGGTCATTGACTCAATGAGATGGTAAATACAACCCTTGGACATTATTTGTCTTGCCTTAAGATAGGAGACTAATCAAACTATAGTCACTAAAGTACTACCTCTCCATTCTATAATAGGTTTATTAGGAAACTAGAACTGGACTATTCTGCCCTACACTACCCCTAATGATTTTTACCATATCCTCAGCAAAGCAGATTGGTAGAACGACTATTCACACTATCTTGGGACTTAAAGCTTGGTGATCTATCCTGATTATCCTACCTGAACTTAGGCACCGGTGCACTAGATAAAGATAGGGATGGAGCAAAAAATTTATGGTGGAACTGAGAATGATTCTCACTATCATCCATTGTCGTGAGAATTTGAAGTTACTGGTTCTTACCTTCTTATTCTTCCTTTCCTTCTCTTTGAGCTTCTCCTCCTCAATATTCTGAGCATGAACCATCATCCTAGAAAGGTCTATCTCCCTAATATACATAGTTTTTAAACACTCTTTGTCTACACCATCTGACACACCAGACACAAACTTATTCATCCTGGCCCTAGAATCAGCCACCATAGTTGGAAAATACCTCAACAACTGGGTAAAATTGTGTAAGTACTCCTTCATAGTCATATTACCCTGCTTCAAATTTATAAAATTTTGTACTTTGGTCTCTCTCAACTCGGTGGAAAGAATCTATCAAAAAAAGGATGTAGCAAACTCCACCCACTCTATAGGTCATGCCTCAACACCTCTGTCCTTCTTCCATTGCTTTAACCAAGTATGAGTCACTCCTTGTAATTGGTAAGAAACTAAATTAGCACTCTCACTAGAAATAACACCTATGACATCTATCAGTTTTTGTACACCATCCAAAAACTCTTGCGGATCCTCCTCGAACTTGGATCCAAAAAAAAATAGAAGACTCATCTGAGTGAAGTCTCAGATCTTTGTTCCTACAGTGTTCACTACTGGATTAGCTGGGGCAACAACCAGCTGGTTATTCTGAGAAGCCATAGTCTGAGCCAAACTAGTGAAAATAGTCCTAAATTCAATTTGGGAAACATGTTTTTAAGAGGGTCTTGCTGAACAAGTAGTGGTGCAGGATGATCCCTGTTCCTCCTTTCATTATTTATTTTAGGAGGCATTTTCTATAAATAGATGAAAGACGAGTTAGAAAAGGGAATTCAATAGAGCTCACATTTTTTTGCACGACATAAATACTGAAAGAAGGGAAACATTCCTAAAACATCTTATAGCCTCTTATCTATAAGTGTGGTGTGCTTCACACCTATGCATAAGACTCAATGCATCTCTCATCCACCCTAGGATACTTTAAAACTTTATGCTCTAATACCAAGTTTTATCATGACCTGAGACTGCCCCCTAGTCATAACACGGTGCTTAAGGCCACAAGTGACCCTAAGCTAACCCATAATCTGGTATCAACTGTGAACACTGAATAAAATAATAATAAGCCAACATATGCGGAAGATAAATTGATAAAAAATCTATTAAGATGCAATAATAATACCCAACGTATTTGAACTACCGATAAAAACTGAAAGCAAATCTAACTATCTGAAAGCCTCTAAAACTTGAGGAGTTAATGGGACAAGCCCCCAACTAACTCTAATTGACTGAAATAAAGGATGTTTTGAAAATAACTACAAATAACTTATCCTCGATGGGTGAAGATTCACCACAAATGCTATTGAGTAGCCCTAAACTGACTAAGGGTTATCGATGAGCTGAGTATCCGAACCTATGTTATAAGACAACATAGAGCAAAAGAAAGAATGCAATCAGCCCTTTGAATGTACTGGTATGTTAGATAATGACTAACTGAGGGTATATAGATACTGATCATGAATGCAAGAATAGATAAAATGAATGAAAGACCAAGTAAAGAATTTATTGAAATAATGTGTAAAACCGAATAACTGAATAACTAATAAACTGAACACTTGGTCATGCAAACCTGAGTTTATTTGATTTTAGTATTGAAATGAGACTGTGGGAGCTATCAAGTAACCGACACGCCCCAATTAGAGATGATTGGGGTCCAACTTGTAACCCCAGTATGAAGGGTCCTTGTACCTTGCCATGGGTACTAACACATAGCTGATGGTATGGATCCACAAGGCTGATATCTTGAAGGACTAGGGTGTCACCCTCTACTGATAGGTGCTCCTAAGAGAGTGTCAACCCTCAACTAGTAGTAAGACCTCTCAAAACCTACGCTGGCTACGTAGTTCTGGAACTCAGGGACTGCTACTAAAGGTCACACCCTTGACTTGAAGGTGAGCCCTCATCCCTAGATTAACTTGGTGCTAAGTCCTACTCCGAACTGAACTAACACTGGTTCTGATTAATTAAAGTTAATTGGACTCATAACTGATAATGGCTCAACATAAATAAGATTGTCTGAATTTGATAGTAAAACTATGATCTGACTGACATTGTTGGTTGAAATAAGACACATGCATAAACATATAGTTATCGGGTGTTCATAACACTCCAGGACTGAATAATACTTTAAATACAGTGACATCATTAAAAACATTGTTATAAAATTCATGATTTAGAAACCCAAAAAATAGAATATATTACTAATTGATGAACACCATGATTATAGGTACGAGAATATGTTAAACTTCTAAGGACAACATATTTATATGGTTCAATTCATAGATTGGTAAATTAACATGGTGCCAACGGAACATGATATAGGTGGTTGGGATTATAAAGCATGTAAGAATATAATTCACATGGGAAACATATTTATCATGACCTGTATTCAAAACAATTAAGAGAAAATTGAGTGATTTCATACTTGACATTGAAATTTCATAAGAAGAGGAAAAGGGATTAATACTTGAAAAATAAGGAATTTTGGGACTCAATGGGTGGAAGGAACCCATTAATAATTATCCCAGATACCTGAGTTGTTTGAATTCTTGAAGAAAATCTGGAATTGAGACCCTAGATGGTTGAATTCTTGGAAAGGAACCCTTATTTTTGTTCTTGAGAGTGGAAGAGGGATGAATGATGTTAACTGACTGGGGAAAGGGTAAATTACGTATATTTGGGTCTCTTAGTCATGAATTAGGTGTTTAAAAAAGATGAAAAAAATGCCCCTCATCTATTTAATGAAGCTGCAGAATTTATACAGCCTCGATGGCACGGAGGCTATCGGGGAGGCTAGCCTTCGTGACACGCTGTGTATCATGGAGGACCAGTCTCTGTGGCACATCAAAACTGTGGAGACACACTTCTTTCATGGTCCAAAAATACCCCTTACCTCTTTCAAAAGTTCAAAAACTCTCCGGGGTGACCCTTTAACATCCTCAAATATTTTTCAACTCATAAATCAATGTTTCAAATACCGAAAGGCCAAAATAAATTGTTCGAAATCTTGGGGTATCAAAATGGACATTCCACTCGTACTTAGTATGAAATAATGACTTTGGGACCTCTAAACATGTAACTAATATTTGAAAACTTGTCAAAGATCTTGCGGCGTATTTCTCACGTCTTTTTAAAAGGGAAAAGAAAATGATTCAAGAGAGATTTTGGGGTAAGATTGGTATCTGTTATTAACTGTCATCTATTTTAAAGGAAGTTATATTTAATTTTTTTATATAAAATCTATTATTTCCTTATTTGATGGGTGTTTATTTAGTTTTTTTTTTAAAACAAAAATTTCATTGTTATTTTTTTTATAAGAACTTTCTATAAGTTCCAAAATAAAAAGATTTGCCATAAATTTCATTAAACAATCTAATGTTGTTTATTTAGATTTTATTCCTTTTTATTTTTGATCTATTAAAAAATATAATTACATTCCTTTTCATTTCACATTTCAACTTTTTTTCTGTTAATTTAACTTCAACAACTAACTGCACTCTTTTTAAAAAAAGTTATCCTTCATTCCATTTCGAATACTGAAAGAATTTAATTGTGTAAATTATAAAACTTCCAAAATTTAAATTGCATCACTTAAAGTTCAAAAACTAAGAACCTACAATTTTATTATTTTATTTTAAATTTTCAGATTGTTCTCTTGTTCATAATTTTTTCCGTGTTTGATTTTATTAGTAATATCTTTAAGTATTTATTTATGTTTATTATTATATTTTCTAAATTAATTCAATTGAGTTCTCCAAAACCACTTTTAAAATACCTACTCCACCAAATTCCACACCCATCCCCACCGCCCAATATTTTTATTCTAAATTTTTTATATTTAATTTTTAAAAAAATATTACCTCACCCATCGAATTCTACACCCACCCCCTTTCCACACCACCTCACCCCCACCCCCATTTTTATTTTTAAATTTATAATATTTTTTTAAAAAAGAATATCTTACCTCACCCATTGAATTCCACACCCATCCCCCCCTTCCCCACTACTACACCCCCACCCCCATTTTTATTTTTAAATTTATAATATTTTTTTTAAAAAAATTCTTACCTCACCCACCTCTTACCCCTATCCAGCCCTCCCAAAAAAAAAATTATTTTATTTTGTAAATAAATAATTTTTATCCACCCCACACATACATGCCACTACCCATCCTGACCCTCTACACCATCCAAAAATATTTATTTTTTTTTATTTTTGAAAAATATATTTAGAATTTTTTTTCTATCTATCCCCTACCTTGACCCCCCTTTTTTTAATTTTTATTTTTTTCTACTCTCAACCCCACTCTACCTACATCTACCACTCTGCCAACCTCACCCACGTATCCCACCCCTACCTCTCCCCAATCAACTTAATTCCCTATCCTTTCCATCCATCACAATATTTATCACTTCACTCGTATTTATTTTTATTATTTTGTATTAGATATACACAAATACTTTTAGGGAAATATCTTATATTGTATTGATAAGATATCAAGTATCAATTTATTTTAGCATATATCCTATTACTATTGTTGAATAATCGCATAAAATAAAGTTATTTATTTTTTAAGTTCAAAATTAATTAATAGCTACTAACTAATATCTTCATTATCTTAAATAAATAAATCCTAATTAAATCAAGCATGTCATCTCTCCAAATAAACTTTGATTTTTATTGTATGTGGAAAATAATTTGAGATACAGAGGATTAGTTCATAATCAAAATGAAACAAAACATATAAGCATTTTTGGTTAAACATATACGCATACTCCGTTAAAGATGACGATAAATTCATATACAAAGATTAATAGTAAACATTCAGTAATATCATTTTAAGTAACCCTTTGTAATAGAATTGATATATGAATTCAAATAAAGAAATTGTCATAAACTTTAACAAACATGAAAGCAATAAAAAAGAGATAAAGGTGGAGATACATGATTATGGGGAAAAATACTAGTGACAACAATATTACTCCATAAGTCGAATCATTAAAAAAAATACACTAATATCAATTTAAATTAGTGGACCTTGACAGTAACAGAGAAAAATGAGGATGAAAATATTATATCATTCCTATATACAAAAAGAAAAATGTTAATTGAAAATATTTAGAAAACTGAAGAATGAAGAATAAAAAAAGCAGTAAATAAAGTTATGAATAAAACTAAGGATATGGGAGTGTATCTAATAGTGACTAAGTGATAGAACTCCATTCCAATTCAAATTCAGATATCATATAGACTCATCAAAAGTAGATTAGTTTATTATTTTTCTTTATCCTTATTTTTTCAAATATAATGCATATTTATATTATTTATAATATCTCTCTCTTTCTCTCTCTTTATATATGTATAATATATATATATATATATATATATATATATATATATATAGTTGAGATAAATATTGAAATCAATAAAATAATAATAATAATTATAATAATAATAATAATAATAGTTATTATTGTTAATCACATTTTATCTATTCCATATATTTTTTTTCTCGTTTTATTCTTTTGATTAAAAAAATAAATTAAAATTTTATTTCCGGATACACAAGTTTAAGTAAGTTTAATTATACTAATGCAAACATTTGATATAAATATATGAAAACCTCCCACAAAAAACGGAATCCTAAATTGCTTATTAATTTTAATCTTTAGTTTAAAAATTTAATGAAAACGACCTGTAATTTGTTTTTGCTACGAAGGAGTAGTTAAGGAAAGTAAGTTTAAATATTTAATTTAAACAATCTGATAACTTTTTAGATAAAATTAACAAATATTGACAAGGTTTATAAAGATATATATATATTAGGACTCCATACAAAAATATTACGTATGTAAATCTAATATGATATTATTATTATTATTATTAGTATTATAATAGTAATAATAATTATATATATATATATATATATATATATTTTGATAGAGAGAGATGTTGAGTCTGCATTTATAGGAAACTTGCAATAAAACATCAGTAAAAAATCATTAACATAGCCTAGAATATCTCTATAGAATTATATCTTCACCTAACTAATTATTAAAAATTAGAGATGATTAGCTAACCAACTATTAACTAGGATTTATTCAAAATACTAAAATAGTAAAATAAAGTTACTGCAGTTCAGTTAACTCTGCCGCTGTCTTAGCTTGCAACCAAACCCAACCAGATTTTCCCTTAGGTATCTAACCACGAGATATTTTTGGAACAATAATTCTAACAGATAATTTTGACTTAGGTATCTAACCACGAGATATTTTTGGAACAATAATTCTAACAGATAATTTTGACTTGTTGGTCGGATAGTTGAAAAATTAAAAATATAAGTGTGGGATCCACATTTGGTTGAAACAACTTTGGATAGAAAATCTGACTTTGTTAATGCGTTTGTAACGTAGATTTTAGGATGGTAGCCTATTTGGTGTGATTTTACGGCTTTTAAATCTCATTTTGACCGTCAATTTGAAAAATTATGATTTCAGATTTTGGGGGTCAACTTTGTGAAAATGATATTTTTTGAAATTCTGATATTGATGATAGGCGAATTTACACGCCTATATCAATATATTTTGCCCATATTTTAGCTTAGTTGTGAGAACTAATTATCTATTTCATGCACTTTTAGTCCTTTTTCCTGTAAATGAGCTAACAAACATGATTAGGAAAGTTTCAGGTATAAATGATGCAAAATACAGCATTTTATGGCTTACTTGACGCAAAAGAAAGCTCACAAACGAAGTAGAAGGGAGCTGGACGCCTAAGGACCAAATCTGCTGCATGGAAAATCTGTCCCGGGCTAAAACAACATTTCTGAAGACTTTGGGGACTTACAGACACAAAGCTGGATTTTTACAAAGATACATTAACCTAATACAATTAGGTTATGTATTTCACTATTCTATTTGGATTATGATATTGTAACCTTACCCTAGTACATTTGGGTCAAGGATTTCATTAGTATAGTAGGATTTGACTATTTATTTCATTAGCTTAGTAGGAGTAGGATAGGAGTATTATAAATACCCTATCATGTTAGAGATTTTTAATTCATTCTTCACTTAATTCAACAATTAATTTTCTTCCATCCCTCTCATCTTCCACCACAAACACTTCTAATCTTTCCATTACTCAACAATTAAATTCCACAACAAGAGAATCGTTACTTGGTAGGGAATCACCAAAACCACACACCTATCACCTACTTCTCACGCCATCAACCATGCAAATCGTGATATCCTTCGCATTCATGGGTAACTAAACCTCTTAGTTGGGGTTATGGAAGCCGAATGAGTTACTATCTATTGCTGTGAGTTTGTGAGTTCAAGACACGTATATTGCTTATATCATTATTCTCTTCATCTTAATCTACATTCTTTGCGGTTGCAAACGCAAGAATACGCTAGTCTAACATTTAACTTGTTCGCGAGAAAGGTTATTTGTCTGGAAAAGAGATAATGTCACGGTAGTAGGACACCCTTTCCTATTAAAAAGCTAGTGCCGTAACTGGACTAACCTCTTGGAGAATTCGTACCGTTAGACACGCTTTAAGCTCGCGAGAGTTAAAGTGAAATAGTCCTTGTTTAGGTCGCGAGACGCTTGGATTTACCATCGACTACAATTCTCTATAAGCAATTGCATGTCAAGACTCTACACACTCATAGCCAATAGAGACGTATACCTCAGAAGGTGGACATAACCCCAACGCTTCAATTCTCATTGTTTACAACTTACGTAACAATCTTTCTCTCTTTACTTTGCTATTTTCAACTTTTACTTTATTGTTTTCATTACACATTACAATCCCCCCTTTTACGAGACTTGCACCAAAAGTTTAGTAATTTTGCTTACTTGTTGGCCAAGCTATTCCCTGTGGGATCGACACCCAACCCAGGTTGGGTTCTATATTTGCTAACGACCGCTTTACACTCCCACGAGAGCTGTAGATTGAGCGTTATCAAAAATTGGCGCCATTGCCGGGGAATATGAGTGTCAATCAAGTTCGTGATAATTACTAGACCCTTTGGTCAAAGATTCTCGTACTTTTACGTTTAGTTTTTGTTTTTGTTTCTTGCAGGTTTTTACTTTAGTGCATGCCCCATACTAGAAGTTCTGGTCAATCGTTATTACCAATTAATCCTGAACTACAACGAATTAGAAGAATGGAAGCACAAGCTGAAATCGACAGGATGGCTGCTCAACACGAGCAGGCGAGATTAGCTGCTCTTGCCGCTGCTCAAGTCCAACAACAAAACATGGATAATCCTGTGCGAGTAGCAAATCCTGACGTTGAGGATTTAGGTGACGACGAGTTGATAAACCCAAGGCATGTCGCTGAAACGGCAACACCTGCCAACCGAAGAGGTCGACAAGATCGGTATAGGTATGATCGCCAACCTTTGCAGCCAGCTTTCGACGATGATGATGCTGATCTTGATGGTGCCGGAGCCATTGGAGCTATAATTCCACCACCATTAGCGCCCGGAGCCAAGTTCAACATCACTAGCACCATGATTCAGTTATTGCAACTCAAGGGGTTATTTGGTAGACTAGCAGGCGATGATCCGAATATGCATCTCATCAACTTTATTTCTACATGCAAGTCTTTTGACAATCCTAGTGTTGGTCAGAATGCTATTCGATTACGTCTATTTCCATTGTCTCTATCTGGGGAGGCAACACTATGGTTGAATGGGCTAACTCCTGATTCAATCACAAATTGGAGGCAATTGAGAGACGCTTTCCTAGAAAGATTCTTTCCGCCATCCAAGAGGGCTCAATTGAGAGATGAAATCAGCAACTTTCGTCAGCTTCCCTCTGAAGCTCTTCACGAAGCATGGGAGAGGTTCAAAACAAAGCTAACGAGATGCCCAACCATCACATGACTAATGTTCACCTCATGGAGATCTTGTATAGAACCTTGAATTCAGTAACTAAACCAGTTGTGGACAATGCAGCTGGAGGTTCTTTTATGGACCTTACCTTTGGTCAAGCAAGCAATATGCTAGATCGCATGACAAAGCAAAGTAGAGCTTGGCATACCAGGGATTCTGAGGTAGCAAGCCCCACTTTATCTATTGGCATGTCTGCAGACCAAAGAAGAAGAGAAGAAGAACGTGAGCAAGACATGGCACACATGAAAACACAATTGGATCTTTTGACAAAGCACTTATTATCAGGGAAGACCGAAAAAGTGAAAGCTGTGGCGCTGAAAGGAAGAGACGAATCTGATTCGGAAGAGGAGGCCAACTACTTGAACAATCAGGGGGGTTTCCGTGGGAATGCCCAAGGAAACCAAGGTCGGAACTATTATGATAAATCTGGAAGCAAAGACCAAGGTAGTTGGAAGAAAAATAATGAAAAGAGTAGTTTGTACGTTCCCCCTGGCAGACGTGATACCACCATATCTAATTCTGGAAGTATGGAAGACATGATGACTAAGTTATTGAAAGGAGTGGAAGCAACGAGCGCGGGAGTTAAGGAGGTGATTGATGATTTGTCCTCCATGAAGCAACTAGTTGATTCTCATTCCACTTCTATCAAGCAAATAGAGCAGCAATTGAGCCAACTTTCAGCAGCATTCAATCAAAGAAAGGCTGGCACCTTACCGAGCGATACTGTGCAAAACCCAAGAAATGATGGGTCATGCATGGCCATCACTACCAGAAGTGGTAAGGTGTTGGAAACTTCAGCAAAAGGCAAGCAAGTGGTTGACGTAGCAGCAGACATTGACGCCACACCTAGTGACGTTACAAGAGAAGAAGCCGCAACAACTACTTCAAACGTCAAGGATGTTTTACCTAGTGACGTGCAGCCTGAAAAAAATGATAAACGGAAGCAAGAGGAAAAGAAAGCCATGGAGAGAACACTTCCATACCCACCACCACCTTTTCCACAAAGATTGAGGAAGGTGGCCGATGACACTAAGTTCAGCAAATTTATGACTATGTTGAAGCAGCTGACCATTAATGTCCCATTGGTAGAGGCACTTAAACAAATGCCTGGGTATGAAAAGTTTATGAAAGATCTTTTGACTAAGAAGAGGGCAGCAAGTTATGAGCTGAAAGATGATGTGCATCATTGTAGTGCAATTGCTACCCGATCAATAGTTCAGAAGAAGGCCGACCCCGGAGCTTTCACGATTCCTTGCACCGTCGGATCTTTGGACTTTGCTAAAGCATTGTGTGACTTAGGAGCCAGCATCAACTTGATGCCATTATCGATCTACAAGAAGTTGGGGTTAGGAGATCCTACACCAACTAATATGAGGCTTGTTATGGCGGATAGGTCGGTAAAACGACCGGTTGGTATTCTATGCGATGTCTTGGTGAAGGTATCTTCATTCATATTTCCAGCAGACTTTGTCATCTTGGATTGTGAAGCAGATTCAGAGGTTCCCATAATCTTGGGACGCCCTTTCCTTGCTACGGGAAGTGTGCTCATAGATTTGAGAGCTAATGAACTCTCATTCCGAATCAATGACGAAGTGGTTCATTTTGACGTTTGCAAATCAATGAAGCAACCCAAAGATCTGAGTGTATTTTCTGTGGCTGATGTTGTCGTTGATGACGAGGAAGAACGACTTGAAGAAGAACAAATTCTTGATGATCCTTTGGAGGTTTCGCTCATGAAAGGAGAGAATGAGGATGCTGAAATTTCTGAAGAAGCTATTTGTGCTCTATCGGGATTAGGAACATATCGCTATACCCCCAAGAAGCTGGATCTTGATCTCAAAAATCGACCTTCACCACCAGCTAAGCCATCTATTGAAGAACCACCCATGGTAGAATTGAAGGAGCTGCCAAGACATTTGAAGTACGCATTTTTAGGAAGCGAAAACACTCTTCCAGTCATTGTGGCAGCCGATTTGGGTGAGCAACAAGTTGCAGCTCTTATTGCAACCCTACGCAAGTATATTAGAGCCATTGGATGGACCATTGCGGATATTATTGGTATACCACCTGGGATTTGCACTAATAAAATTCAGCTTCAAGAAAAGTGCACACCCACCATTGAACATCAAAAACGTCTAAACCCACCAATGCAAGAAGTGGTGAAGAAGGAGATTATCAAGTGGTTAGACGCAGGAGTCGTGTATCCTATTTCGGATAGTACATGGGTAAGCCCAGTACAATGTGTTCCCAAGAAAGGAGGCATGACCGTGGTCGCGAATGCAAGGAATAAACTTATTCCACTCAGGCCCGTTACTGGATGGAGAGTATGCATAGACTACCGCAGGCTGAATTCTTGGACACTCAAGGATCACTTCCCCATGCCATTTATGGACCAAATGCTAGATCGATTAGCGGGGAAAGGATGGTTTTGCTTCTTGGATGGTTATTCAGGTTATAATCAGATTTGTATTGCACCTGAAGACCAAGAGAATACAACGTTTACATGCCCATATGGTACGTTTGCCTTCAAATGCATGCCATTCGGGTTATGTAACGCACCAGCCACCTTTCAACGTTGTATGATGTCTATTTTCTCTGATATGGTAGAAGACACTTTGGAGGTATTTATGGACGACTTTTCAGTTGTTGGTGAGTCCTTTGAAGCATGTTTGGCGAACTTGAGCATGGCATTACAAAGATGTGTAGAGTTCAACCTTGTGCTGAATTGGGAGAAGTGCCACTTCATGGTAAAAGAAGGAATCGTTCTTGGGCACAAGATCTCCGAAAGAGGAATAGAGGTTGATCGCGCAAAAATAGAGGTAATCAAGAAGCTACCACCTCCAATTTCGGTGAAAGGAGTTCGTAGTTTTCTTGGCCATGCTGGATTTTATCGTAGATTCATCAAAGACTTATCCAAAATTTCTAGTCCATTGTGCAAACTACTGGAGAAAGATGCGAAGTTTGACTTTAATGAAGATTGCTTAAAGGCATTCGAATGCCTTAAAGGAAAACTCATTGAAGCCCCTATCATGTTAGCACCAGATTGGACGCTCCCGTTCGAAGTCATGTGTGATGCTAGTGGTGTAGCCGTTGGTGCTGTTCTTGGACAAAGAAAGGAGAAATTGTTTCATCCTATCTATTATGCAAGTAAGGTCCTAAATAAAGCCCAAAGAAACTACACCGTTACTGAACAAGAGCTCCTAGCGGTTGTGTATGCGTTTGAGAAGTTTCGTGCCTATCTATTGGGTACTAAGGTGATCGTTCATACAGACCATGCAGCTCTTAGGTATCTAATGACGAAGAAGGATGCAAAACCAAGGATGATTCGATGGGTATTGCTGCTGCAAGAGTTTGATTTCGAAGTCAAAGATCGAAGAGGTTGCGAGAACCAAGTGGCTGATCACCTATCTAGACTTGAGAATGAGTATGTGGCGCAACCAGAAAATCAGATTGATGATGCATTCCCTGACAAGGAGATACTAGCGACCACAATGGAGCAATTACCATGGTATGCCGACTTTGCAAATTTCGTGGTGAGTAATGTGTTACCTTCCAATTTATCTTACCACCAAAGGAGGAATTTTATACATGACGTTCAGCACTACTATTGGGATGAGCCATATTTGTTTTGAAGATGCGCGGATGGTATCATTCGACGATGTATATACCATGAAGAAGTGCCTACTATATTGGAAGCATACCACACTTCGCAAGTTGGAGGACATCATGCAGGGAATCGAACGGCAAGGAAAGTCTTGCAAAGTGGTTATTATTGGCCTACAATATTCAGAGATGCACACGATTATGTGAGAAGGTGTGACCAATGCTAACGTCAAGGTGCTATTTCAAAACACCATGAAATGCCCATGTCCAAAATTCTGGAGGTAGAACTCTTTGATGTGTGGGGTATTGATTTCATGGGACCATTCGTGAATTCATTTGGAATGAAGTACATCTTGGTTGCTGTGGATTATGTGTCAAAATGGGTTGAAGCTGTAGCATTGGCCGACAACGAAGGAAAGCGTGTTGTAGCGTTTTTAAAGAAGAATATCTTCTCTCGCTTTGGAGTACCTCGTACTATCATAAGTGATGGAGGATCTCACTTTTGCAACAATCTATTCAAATCTGTATTGGCCAAGTATGGAGTCAAGCAACACAAGGTAGCTACGCCTTATCATCCCCAAACCAGTGGACAAGTTGAGGTTTCCAACCGCGAGATCAAGCAAATCCTTGCCAAGACGGTTAATGCGAATAGGAAGGACTGGTCTCGAAAGCTAGATGATGCACTATGGGCGTATAGGACTGCATTCAAGACACCCATTGGCATGTCACCTTATCAGCTAGTTTATGGGAAGGCTTGTCATCTACCCATTGAACTTGAATACAAGGCATTGTGGGTATTGAAGCGATTGAACTTGAATTGGGAAGATGTGAAGAATCTGAGGTTGGAGCAGCTGAACGAACTAGATGAATTCCGGCTCCATGCATATGAACGATCGGATTTATACAAGGAGCGGATGAAGAAGTATCATGATCAGCGGATTATTCGACGAAATTTCCAAAAATGTGACATGGTGCTACTCTTCAACTCCAAATTTAAGCTCTTCCCAGGTAAGTTAAAATCAAAATGGTCTGGTCCATTTAAAGTCATCCAAGTCTACTCGTATGGAGTAGTCGAATTGGAAGACAATGATGGTGTTGTCTTCAAAGTGAATGGCCAACGTGTTAAGCCATATATCGGTCCTCTTGAGTCGATGAATGACGAGGCCATCACTTATCTCGACGAAGTCTAAGTACTCGAGATTACGACGTCGATCCACGACAATAAATAAGGCGCTAGATGGGAGGCAACCCATCATTTTATTGTTCTATTGTTTTGTCGTTTTATCGTTTTATCGTTTTATCGTTTTAGTATTTTTTCTTTTTGATAAATGAAAATTCAAAAAATAAGACTTGTGCCACGACCAAAACTAAGGCGCTTGGTGGGAGGCAACCCATCGTACTAATCGTTTTCATTTTGTTTTGAGCAAAAATAGGTGCAAGAAGTATTCAACGAGGTGATCGATTTCAATTGACGATTTGGACGCATTGTATGGAAAAGTTGGTAAGTTAGGAATGGTGATGCATAAGGCTATGGATTGAGCCTTTTCCTCGTCAACATAGACTTCGAGGAAGGCTAGGCCTTGGTAGAACTAGGCCACGAATGATGCACGACCTATCCTTTAGCCTAAGGTCTCGGAATCTAGTGTGCTATACACTATGCGCCGCCTATTCCTAGGTATGCTTTTGACTATGCGCCGCCTATGCTATGGCATTTGGTCTCAGTATCTCATGTGCCATAGACTATGCGGCGCATATGTCTACAAATGCCATAGACTATGCGGCGCATATGTCCCATTATGCCATAGACAATGCGCCGCATATGTCATTGATATGCCGAGTGATATGCGCCGCATATGTGGTGTTCTTGTCCCCAAAACCGATTGTAAATGGGTCATAACCCGACCCATACTCTTCCTATATAAAGGGGACTTAGTTTTATAACTCAACCACATTAGAAACAACCCTAAAGGCGCCGCATAACCCTCCAATTCTTCTAAAAATTTTCTTCTTTTGCTCTTCCAATTCACAACAACTTCTCCACAAGCTTCAAGCAAGTAAGTACTCTCTTATTATTCATCTAATTATCGTAAGTACTATGTTGCTATGCTAAATCATGTGGGATCGGTAGGTGATGTTCATGTGTTTGGATTGTTGATACAAAATCATGTGAGTGAACATGTACGTAGGAAAATCTTGACTTGTTTCCGACTTGAAATTGGTTTTAAT
This sequence comes from Capsicum baccatum var. pendulum, assembly GCA_030864225.1. Classification (NCBI taxonomy): domain Eukaryota; kingdom Viridiplantae; phylum Streptophyta; class Magnoliopsida; order Solanales; family Solanaceae; genus Capsicum; species Capsicum baccatum. Next base: position 205,957,714 of record CM061558.1, on the reverse strand, counting down.
AGCATTGTTATGGTATTTACGAAATTACTATGGCTATGAATATTGCTTAAGATTGTTGTTTGGATGCTTACATGATAGACTATCCCGGCCATCGAGATAAGGTCATAGTGCCTATCGACTTAGGAGGTTGTGCTTGTTGTAAGAATAACGATTCCATGTGGTAACCCCTATGTCATAGTGTTGCTATATCCACCATGAAAGTAGTCCAATGGCTGCAAGTAAGTGATGCATTGCTGATTTTCTTGTCAGAATACAATCCTAAAACGTATGTCGACGAAATCTGAGTAATCGACCACTTTCGCTTCACTGATTTGTGTTAACAAAACTAAGTGTGGGGTGGTACCCCTAGTGCTTGCATATAGATTGTATCAACTGAGATTGTGCTGCAACTTACATTATTTCTAGTCTCAGGTACAATGGCACCTAAAGCAAGGCAAGGCAAGGAGAAGGCTACCACGTCCCAAAAGGGCAAGAAGAGAAGTCGAAAAGACCAAGGAGAATCATCCTCAGCACACCTACCACGCAGAATGTTCGGAATAAAATGGGTTCTTGAGGAAGAAGCCAAAGCATGGTACAGCAGCAACAAAGAAAGAAAATATGTGCACGTCGACTTAATCAATAAGGAGACCTTAGGAAAGAAGGAGCCGCGGATGTTTGCAAAAATAATGGCTTTGAAGCTAGATTTCATCTTCCGCGACATGGGAGAGTGCAATCTTGACTTAACAAGAGAGTTTTATGCCAACTGGTCACCGAATACAATAGGCAATGAAGTCAAAATTCAGGGCCAAGTGTTACAGCTCACCGCGGATTGGATCAACTCTTTTCATGGCTTACCTCCAGTCGACACAGCACCATTCAAAGAACTGTATAGCAGGACTCCATACAGAGCAATACGACACACGCTTTGTGGAAGCAGATCGATGGCAAGATGGGGCAGACATAAGGAAACAAGCCATCACAATACCTTCCCCTATGCTCCACTAAATAGGGAAGCAAGAATCTGGATGCGCATTGTCAACTCATGCCTTATTCCTGGAACTCAATACACCAAGATATCGAGAGATAGAGTGTGTTTGGTCTATGCTTTGATGACAAATGTCCCTATCAACTTTGGGGCAATCATTCGATCTACCATGAGGAAGGCCAGACTCCACAAAAGGTCCCATTTCACATTCGGCAATTTGTTGACAGCAATGTTGCGGAAGGAGGATGTCGAAGAGGAACCAGCTGACCACAAACTCCCACATAACCCAAAGAAGGTTGACCTCACCAAGGTCAAAGATGCTGAAACAACTCATGGAGTCAACCTTACTACTGCGGAGAGACATGCTCGTGATGAGATTTTTTTCCGTCATCTCTATGGCATGACATGATTTACTATGATGAGTGGTGGACGTATTCCAACCGCTGAAGAGCTCCAACAGCTGGACCACGACTACCCAATGAACATGCATGCCCAGGAGATATGTGGAGTGGGCGTATATTTTGAGGAACCTCTAGACGATGACGTGCCGACTGATGATGATCGACGCTTGCCTGATTCTGACGAAGAGGAGAACTCTGACGATGACTCTTATGATGATTCCGACGAAGGAGGTATGACCCCCGACATTGATGAAGGGTCCGACTAACGAGGTTCTTTGTATTTATTTTCCACTGAGGGCAGTGTCCCGTCTAAGTGTGGGGTGGCATAATCGCATGCTATACTTCTTTGTTTGCACCTATGTTTGTATGTTTGTTTGTTTACTTCCATTTTTTTTTGTTGTTTTTTTCGTTTGACGTTTTTTTAGTTTTTTAGGAGTCAAATTTTTCTAGCTTCGCATGAAATTATTTTGATAGGCATCATGAGATTATAATAAGAGTATGTGCTACAATTGTGACTATTGAGACGTTTAGGCTCTAGTTGTGACTCATTATGTGATATTGTGTGATTCAATTCCTTCAATTGTTGGGTCGAGAGTCTATATTACTTCCAATCAAGTCGATCATGTGCCTTGTGTGTGTGAGGTAACAGTATATTCTATGTTTGTGGCTGATGCTAGAACTTTCCTGGTATGTATGCAAAGCGAAAATAAGGAGTGTAAGTTTAGGAGATGATTTAGGCATTTCTTTGGCAACCTATACATGTTTACCTTCAGTTTTACCTACCCATGAACATCATCCTAGTTAACCCTTTTTGAGCCTTTAGCCTATTTCTTTGACAACCTTGTATGAAAGCCTAATCCATTTCTTTCAAGACCATAATTTGATCCAAAATCCTGAGTGCTTTAAAGTGAAAAAGTCATGTGACAACATAAGAGGAAATTGCGTGAGTATGATGCTTTAAATTGTAATGGTGCTTGAATGTGTTATGAAAAAGAAAGTGCTATCATAAGAGGTATGTTGTGAAAAGAAAAAGGAAAAGAAAGCTGAAAAGTGAGTTGTGCTTAAAATTGAAAAACAAAAGATGAGAACAAGGGTGGAAGAATAAAATAAAGAAAGGTTTAAAGAAAAAAGTGTCAATGATACAATGTGATGTATTAAAGTGCTTAGGAACTTAGTCACTATTTCTGGCCAAAATAGCTGATCCTACCCGTCCCTTAGCCTACATTACAACCATCAAAAGACCTACTTGATCCTAAGCTTAGCATTCTGACATTTAGTAGAGTACTACATTAAAGACAAGCCTATGGTCATTAGTTGCTACATATGAATTTTTTGTGAGTGCGAGAGCAAGGACACTTTGATACCCATGTTTGAAAAATATGCTATACTTGTGAGTAATTATGGGTACTATATTGTGAGACACACATGGTTCATGAGCTTTGGATAGTTGTATATGATTCTATGTACCTTAACATTTGCATGCGAGTTAATCACCATCACGAGTCTATGCTAGAGGGTAAATTGTTTCTACTTAGAATCGGAAAGCTACTCTTTGTTGATAATTTTTGTGCTTGTCTTAAAGAATGTTTTGTGTTGTTGCTGTAAAAACCCTAAGTTGATGCTTAGAAGGACATGATATTTTGTTCGAGGACGAACAAAGCTGCAAGTGTGGGGTGTTGATGATAGGCGAATTTACACGCCTATATCAATATATTTTGCCCATATTTTAGCCTAGTTGTGAGAACTAATTATCTATTTCATGCACTTTTAGTCCTTTTTCCTGTAAATGAGCTAACAAACATGATTAGGAAAGTTTCAGGTATAAATGATGCAAAATACAGCATTTTATGGCTTACTTGACGCAAAAGAAAGCTCACAAACGAAGTAGAAGGGAGCTGGACGCCTAAGGACCAAATCTGCTGCATGAAAAATCTGTCCCGGGCTAAAACAACATTTCTGAAGACTTTGGGGACTTACAAACACAAAGCTGGATTTTTACAAAGATACATTAACCTAATACAATTAGGTTATGTATTTCACTATTCTATTTGGATTATGATATTGTAACCTTACCCTAGTACATTTGGGTCAAGGATTTCATTAGTATAGTAGGATTTGGCTATTTATTTCATTAGCTTAGTAGGAGTAGGATAGGAGTATTATAAATACCCTATCATGTTAGAGATTTTTAATTCATTCTTCACTTAATTCAACAATTAATTTTCTTCCATCCCTCTCATCTTCCACCACAAACACTTCTAATCTTTCCATTACTCAACAATTAAATTCCACAACAAGAGAATCGTTACTTGCTAGGGAATCACCAAAACCACACACCTATCACCTACTTCTCACGCCATCAACCATGCAAATCGTGATATCCTTCGCATTCATGGGTAACTAAACCTCTTAGTTGGGGTTATGGAAGCCGAATGAGTTACTATATATTGCTGTGAGTTTGTGAGTTCAAGACACGTATATTGCTTATATCATTATTCTCTTCATCTTAATCTACATTCTTTGCGGTTGCAAACGCAAGAATACGCCAGTCTAACATTTAACTTGTTCGCGAGAAAGGTTATTTGTCTTGAAAAGAGATAATGTCAAGGTAGTAGGACACCCTTTCCTATTAAAAAGATAGTGCCGTAACTGGACTAACCTCTTGGAGAATTCGTACCGTTAGACACGCTTTAAGCTCGCGAGAGTTAAAGTGAAATAGTCCTTGTTTAGGTCGCGAGACGCTTGGATTTACCATCGACTACAATTCTCTATAAGCAATTGCATGTCAAGACTCTACACACTCATAGCCAATAGAGACGTATACCTCAGAAGGTGGACATAACCCCAACGCTTCAATTCTCATTGTTTACAACTTACGTAACAATCTTTCTCTCTTTACTTTGCTATTTTCAACTTTTACTTTATTGTTTTCATTACACATTACAATCCCCCCTTTTACGAGACTTGCACCAAAAGTTTAGTAATTTTGCTTACTTGTTGGCCAAGCTATTCCCTGTGGGATCGACACCCAACCCAGGTTGGGTTCTATATTTGCTAACGACCGCTTTACACTCCCACGAGAGCTGTAGATTGAGCGTTATCAGATATCACCACTGAGTTTGGAGAATTGAATTTAGTATGGTTTCATAGATCGTTTGCGTATATTAGAATCCGAACGAATTTTGGGCACCCCATCGAAATCCATTTGGACTTAGAAAAATCTAATGCAGAAAAATTTGCACTATAAAATAGCTCTTTTGACCCATTTAGCTCATTCTTTCACCTTCTTGAGAGTTAAACCCAAAAATAGTGTGATAACTTAAAATTAAAGCTTGTGGGAGCTTGAAAAGCTAGATTAACATCTATTTTTTATGTTATTACGGATTTAAGGTGATATTTCATCCTTACTCTAGTTGTTGATTAATTTTTCAAAACTCCAAAAATTTTAGAGCTTGATTTTAAACCCCAATTTCACCCCCTTTTTCACTTGAATAATATTTTAATCTTAATTACTAGTTGTTCATCAATTTAACCTTCAAAACAACCCTGATTCTTGATTTTAACACGATTTTCAAAGATTTTACCCGACAAAATATAAAAATGATTTTACTTTGATTTGAACCTTATTTTTTTCTCGATTTGATTTGGTTTTTCAATTGTAGATTTTCTAAAAATATGAAAAATACATTTTTGAACTAAATTTACAATTTTGCCTTTCTATTTCGAAAATTCATTTCGGGGGTTCGCTTTGATCCTTAACCAAGAGTAGTCAATATGGGTATCGTTGGCTTGGTTTTGACATGTAGATTTTATATTCTCTAATTTTAGTTGATTTCAGGATTGTGCGTGTAAAGTAAGGTCATAGGTTCGAAGTGTAACATACCGATTTTGACATTCGAGGTAGGTTATGACTTAACTATTTCAGATTGGGCTGGTAATAAATATTGGTAAAAAGTGAATTTTAAGGTGGAAAATAATTATGAAACATGGCTATCTATATGTTGTGCCCATGTAAGGGCCTGAATGTGATGTAATTGCTGAATTTGAGATATCCATTGATATGTATGACCGTGCGGGGTCTTATGTGATGTTGATATCTTGGAATACATGTGAATAATTTATTGTGTTGTTATAAATTACTATTGCGGTGCTTTTGGAATATTGTGATATATGTATATATATATGTATATATATGTATATATATGTATATATATGTATATATATTCATACTTTCTGGGCTTATGAATCATGTGAAAATTTATAGATAGTGAAAATAGTAAGTGGATGTTGGCTCACGTGGTTGTGGAATAGTAACATTGTAGTTGGTGGTGGAAATACATCATATGTATTGGTTGTGAAAAATACACTATATAGATTGATTGTAGAAATACTCATTTTGTATGGTTGTGAACATTGCATCATCATTCTCATGTTATCATGCGCATCATTTCACTTGTTTGTTTTATTGATTTATATTTACTTATTGTCATGTATGTGTAATTGATTTGTGTCTTATGTTATGTATGTGTTTTGGAAATATTGAAAAAACTGGAAATACTAAAAACACCAAAAATACTAGAAATACTGAAAATATTTAAAATGTGCAGGATGTATGCCAAACCTAAGGTTGTGTGCCACACTAAAGGCTGTTTGCCAACCTCAAAGCAATGTGCCAACCTCATGCATCCTTGCCATCCTCCTCCTCATCATCATCATCAACATCATTATCATCATCATATACATTACAGTTGCATTATTGTGTTTATGTTGTGCTTGTATTGCTATATTTTCTCGTCATCTATCTATTTGTTCTATATTTGGACTTATTAATGTCTAATTATTCTATCTTCCTTCATTTGTACTCGATGATCTTGAATATACACACTCCTCTTTCATTGTACTTGTATGTGATATTATGTATATTTCTATCCCTATTTGGTGTGTTGTTATATTATTATATGTGGATATTGTAAAACTGTTAGTGCAAGAAGTGTGGGCTACCATTGTGGGATATTTTTTAATTATAGGTGACATGCCCTTAGTGTATGTTTTGTATGATTTATTTAATACTTTTTTTGGTCAGCCTATGATACCTACTAAGTACAAGTGGACCGTACTCTTGACTACTGTGCCCTTTTAATGTAGGTCCTAGACTGAGTGCGCCTCAGATTGGTTGATTTTGAGTTCCTTCAAATTTACTCAAGGAAGAAGTTGGACATTCATGCATCTAGAGTTCACCTCTATCTTTCTATAGTATTTATGTCTTTATTTTTTTTGGAGATAGATGTTTATGCTGTGTGGGTATTTCTAATGTATTTGACTCATGGTTGTAGTAGTAGTTCTTATACTGTTGACACCAGATTTTGGGAATTATGGCTGCGTTATTACTTATATTTCTTCTATATTTATCGTACTTATTTGGTTTGACTTTGTTCTAGAATCCTTACCTTGGGGGTATTTCTATTTTTTCCCCTTTGTGTATTAGTTTGGGTGATAGACTTACTTGTCAAGGTACGCAATACAAAGTTCCATCACGACCCTCAGTTTTTGGGTTGTGACAAATTGGTATCAAATTATCTAGGTTTCATTGATCTGAAGGTGCAAGAATGAGTTATATAATAGAGTCTCGAAGATCATTAAGCAGACGTCCGTATCTATCTTTGAGATTCTATTGGATGTCTTTAGGAAACTTCTCTCATTTCATTCCTTATCGTGAAAATTTCTGTTAGATCTTGTGTCTTGAGTTGTGTTTTACTCTTTTTGTGCAGATGGTGTTAACTAGTTCTCATGAGGTCAGCGATATGGGGCCTATTTCTTGAGACAGAGTTCAGCTAAGAGGGTGAGCCTCAAGTTGTGGATAGAATATAGGGAGGGGATGAGCCTATGGTTCAGCCCGTCTAGGACTAGTACTAGAGGACTATCCCCTGAGCCTCGTGTTGAGCATTTGGAGGTGTAGGTTCTACTCCAGTTCCTCAGATTTTGTATGCCCCAGTTTTGGAGGGATTTTTGGTGCATTTGCTGACTCATTTATAGGATTCTCTATTGGTTATGCTGGGTGTTCCTCTAGTTCAGAGTGTGGATCCTCCTGTTGCACCTTCTTTTATTTTGGGTACTCCTCATAATCAAAGTACTATTCCTCCTTCAGTGCTGATATCTGAGTATGTTGCTATAGGGTTAGGAGTTCAGCCTTTATCTATGTTACCCCCTCTGTTGGGGTCTTAGCAAGATAGCATTGTTTTGTCTCTTGCTCTTCAGCGAGCCACGACTCAAATAATAGTGTTTGGGGCGTTACTCCAAAGTACAGAGGACCAGGCATGGATGCAGGGATCTGCACCAAGAAGGTGCGCCATCAAGACAAGTTTAGAGGTTGCTTTATGTGTAATGAGTTTGGCCATTTAGCAAAGGACTGTCCCCACCGTATATTTAAAGCTACTCTTATTTTGGTTGTGAGGGGTAGGGGTCCTATGAGAGGTATGAGAGGTAGAGGTTTTGGAGCTTGTGGTGGTAGCTAGGGGGCTATTTAGCTAGTTGGTGATGATGGACAATGCTATGCCATACCATCCAGACTAAAGGTAGAGGCTTCTAATATTGTGATCACAGGTATCATACCCATTTGTTTTAGATTTGTATCTGTGTTATTTGATCCTGGATCAACCTTCTCCTATGTTTCTATGTATTTTTCTTTGGGTTTTGATTATATTAGTGAGCCCCTTGCTATGTCTAATTGTGTATCTACCCCTATAAAAGACTTTTTAGCGGTGGATCGGTATACCGATCTTGTGTTGTGACTTTTTTTTTTACCTTAAAATAGGTAGATTTGGTTGAGTCAGATATGGCTAATTTTGATGTTATTTTGGGTTGAATTGGTTGGCTCCTTATCATGTTGTCCTAAATTATTTTGCTAAAATTGTGACTTTAGCTTCGTTGGCTGTGCGAAGAATCGCTTGGAAGGGTTCACTTAATTCAAGATCCTAGAAGATCATATCTTATGTTTAGTATCATCAATTGGTTGAGAGGGTATTTTTGTTTTATTAGTCTCAATTTTTTATACTATTGTTGCTTCACCTCTTCCTTGGATTTTGTTTGTGTTGTCATAAGTTTATAGATATGTTCCCTATGGATTTTTCTGGTATGCCTCTGGATTGTGATATTAGTTTTGTCACTGATTTTGAGATGGGCATCAAGCCTATCTTTATTTCTCCTTACAAGATGGTAGTGCATCACCTTAGGGTGCGCTTCTCTTATTTGTGAAGAACAAGGATAGGTCTATGCATATGTGTATTGATTATTGACAGTTGAATAAGGTGATTATTAAGAATAAGTATCCTCTTCCTTTTATTGATGATTTATTTGATCAATTTCAGGCTGCTCTAGTGTTTTCAAAGATTAATTTGAGTTCCTGTTATCACCAGTTGAGGATTAGAGATTTGAATATTCTAAAGACAAATTTTTGGTCTCGAATGGTTATTATAAGTTCTTGGTCATGTCCCTTGGGTTGACTAAATACCCTTGGCGCATTCATGGGGTTGATGAACTAGGTGTTTCAACCGTATCTCAATTCTTCATGAGGAGTATTTACGGATTGTGCTTCAGAGATTAAGGAATGAGAAGTTGTATGCCAAGTTCTCCAAGTGTGAGTTTTGGTTGGTGTCTGTTTCTCTCTTAAGTTATGTCGTGACTAAGGAAGGTATCATGATTGATCCAACCAAGGTTGCAGCAGTCCATGATTGGCCTAGACCTACTTCGCCCATCGAGATTCAGAGTTTTCTTTGCTTCAAAGGTTATTATTGGTGTTTTATTGAGGGTTTCTCTTCTATTGCAACTTCTTTGACTAAGTTGACTCAGAAAAAGATTTCTTTCAGTGGTCTGATGCTTGTGAGTCGAGCTTTAAGAAGCTCAAGGATTTGTTGACTTCAGCTCCTATATTGACTTTGCCCAAGGAGGGTCTGGGTTTCCCCATGTTTTGTGATGCTTCAGGTGTTAGATTAGGTGTTGTGTTGATGTAGGAGGGCAAGGTAATTGCTTATGCATTTCATTAGTTCAAGCCTCATGAGAGGAATTATCGTACCCATGATTTGGAGTTGTGCACGGTTGTGTTTTCTTTGAAGTTGTGGAGGCACTACTCGTGTGGAATCGATTATGAAATTTTCTCAAATCATCATAGCCTTCAGTACTTCTTCACCAAGCGAGATTTTAATATGAGACAGTGTTATTAGCTTGAGTTGCTTAAGGATTATGACTTGGCCATTCTGTATCATCCGGACAAGGCTAATGTGGTTGCGGATACCTTGAGATGGAAGTCGACTAGGATGGGTAGCTTGGCATATCTTTTGACCCAAGAGAGGACTTAAGTCTTAGAGGTTCAGTCTTTAGCTAATCAGATGGTTAGGCTGGATATTTCAACACTTGGAAACATTTTGGCATATTTGGAGGCTAGAACTTCTTTAATGGAGTGGATTTGGGCGTATCTGTTCGATGATGTTGAATCGAGGTTGATTCGAGATAAGGTGTTGAGTGGTGAGGCTAAGGAAGCCTCACTTGATTTGGATGGAGTTTTGAGGATTGAGGGCCGAGTTTGTGTTTTGAGAGTAGGTGATTGGATTAGGCTGATCTTAGAGGAGACCTATTATTCCAGGTATTCCATCCATCCAAGTGTGACTATGATGTATCGTGATTTGAGACAGCACTACTAGTGGGGTGGTATAAGATAAGATGTGGCAGATTTTGTGGCTTGTTGTTTATGTTGTCAGCAGGTAAAGGTCAACCATACGAGATCTGGTGGTTTGCTTAACAGGCTACCCATTCCTGAGTGGAAGTGGGAATGAATCACTATAGACTTTGTGACTAGTTTGCTTCTTACTTCTCATAGTTCCAATATTATTTTGGTCATCGTGGATCGATTGACCAAATCATCCCATTTCATCCTAGTTCAGGCTTCTATCAATGCATAGAGGTTAGCCTATATCTATGTTCCTGAGATTGTGCATTTGTATGGTGAGCTGGTGTCTATTATTTCAGATCAACATTTTGTGTTTGCATCTCACTTTTGGAAGACTTTTCAGGATGAGTTAGGTACTCGAGTTGATCTTAGCACAATGTTTTACCCCCATAATAACGGTCAGTCAGAGCGGACTATTCAGGTTTCGGAGGCTATGATGCACGCTTGCGTGATGGATTTTGGTGGCCAACGGGAGCAATATTTGTCTTTAGCAAAGTTTGTATATAACAATAGCTACCATTCAAGTATTGTTATTACTTCTTTTGAGGCATTTTATGATAGGCGTTACCATTCGCCAGTGGGTTGGTTTAATGATTCAGAGGTGAGACCTCGATGTACGAACTTGTTTCGTGAGTCTTTGGATAGAGTCTGAATCATTCAGGATAGACTTAGAGTGGCTCAAAGTAGGCAAAGTGTTATGCTGACCGTAGACTTCGTGCCTTGAGATTTAGTATTGGTGATTATATTTTTTATCAAGTCTTACCCATGAAGGGTGTGATGAGGTTTGGGAAGAGGGGAAAGCTTATCCTTAGGTGTATCAGTCCATTTGAGATTATTCGCGTTGTTAGTGGTGTGGCCTATGAGTTAGGTTCGCCCCTAGATCTAGTGTTTGTTCATCCATTTTTTTATGTTTCTATGCTTTGCCATTATATTTCTAATGAGTCTCATGTTAATCATTGAGAGTTGGTTCAATTAGATGAGTAGTTGTCCTTTGTTGAGGAGCCAGCCTCCATTTTGGCTAGGGATGTTAGGCGGTTGTGCTCTAGAGTTATCTCTATGGTTAGGGTCCAGTCGTGACATCGACCTGTAGATGAGGATACTTGGGAGGACAAGTTTGATATGCTTAGTTATTATCCCCAGCTCTTCATTGATTTAGGTATTTCTTTGCCTTAGTTCGAGGACGAACTAGATTTTTAGTAGTGGATAATGTAACAACCTAAAAATTTGATGAAATATCTAAAAATTGTGATTTTATGTGAATTGACTGTTTTACCCCTCCTTGTAGTTGCATTGTAGTATTTGTAGAGTATGGGGGTGATTTACATGATTCCCAATGTATTTTGGTGCTTTTTGTGTGATATTGGCTTTGAGAGCCTTCTTTTGGACTTATGTGGATATCTTTTGATCCATGCGACAGATGGATGAACAGACTACGCCAGTAGCTATGAAATATTAATTTTAGCCTAGGTAGACCTTTGGTTCGAGTCTCGATGCACCCAAGCTCATTTCAACCTATTGGTTGGAAAGTTGAAAAAATTAAAATATGGGTGTGGGATCCATATTTGGTTGAAACGACCTCGAATGGAAAATCTAACTTCTCCAACGCGTTCGAAACTTCAATTTTAGGGTGGTAGCATGTTTGGTGTGATTTTATGTCTTTTAAATCTCATTTCGACCCTCAGTTTAAAAAATTATAATTTTGAAATTCAGGGGTCAAATTTGTAAAAATGATATTTTTTTAAAATTATGATATCACCATTGAATCTAGAGCGTCAAATTTGGTGTGGTTGCATAGTTCGTTTGCATATATCAGACTTCGAACGAATTTTGAGCACCCCTCAATGTCCGTTTGGACTTAGAAAAATCTGATGTAGAAAAATCTTCACTATAAAAATAGCTCTTTTGGCCCGTTTTGCTCATTCTTTCACCTTTCATCTTGAGAGTTCAATCCTAAAATAGCATGACATCTGAAAAATGAAGCTTGTAGGAGCTTGGAAAACTAGATTAACATCTATTTCTTGATTCTATTACAGATTTAAGGTGAGATTTCATCCTTTCTTACTCTAATTCTTGATTAATTTCTCAAAATCCCAAAAATCTTAGGACTTGATTTTAAAACTCAATTTCACCCCTTTGCACTTGAATAATGTTTAATCTTATAATTACAATTTTTTCATCAATTCAACCTTCAAAACAACTTTGATTCTTGATTTTAACATTGATTTCAAAGATTTTACCCAGTAAAGCTTAAAAATAATTTTTCTTCGATTTGAACCTCATTTTTGGCTCAATTGACTTGGGTATTCAGATGTAAATTCCTAAAAATATGGGGAATACATTTTTGAAGTAAAGTTATAATTTTTTCTTCTTTTTCAAAAATCTATTTCGAGGTCCGTTTTTATCCTAAACCAAAAGTAGCCAATACAGATATTGTTGGCTTTGTTTTGATGCGTAGATTCTATATTTCTTGGTTTTAGTTGATTTTGATATCATTCATGAAAAGTAAGGTGGTGGGTTAAAAGTGTACCGCACCAATTTCGAAGTGTAGTTTATGGCTTAACTCTTTCAGATTGGGTTGGGTAGTAAATGTTGGTATAAAATGCATGTAAAGGGAGGGAACTAATCATGAAACATGACCATCTATATTTTGTACCCGTGTGAGGCCCTGAATATAATGTAATTGTTGAATATGAGATATCCTGTGATATGTGTGACTGTGTGGGGTCTTATGTGATGTTGATAACCTGGAATACATGTGAATAATTATATTGTGTTGTTAGAAATTCCTATTGTAGTACCTTTTGTGTATTGTGATACATAAATACATACATACATATATATATATATGTATGTATGTATGTGTATGTGTGTGTTCATACTTTGTAGGTAGATGAATCTTGTAGAAAATTCAAGGACAGTGGAAATAGTGAGTGGATGTTGGATCACGTGGTTGTGTAGAAATAACATTATGGTTGGTGGTGGAAATACTCATTTTATATGGTTATGAACATTTTATTATCATTCTCATGTCATCATACGTATCATCTCGCTTGTTTGCTCTATTGCTTTATATTTACTTCTTGGCATGTATGTGTACTTGATTTGTGTCTTATGTTATGTATGTGTTTTGAAAATACTGAAAATATTGAAATATTGAAAACACTGGAAATATTGGAAACATCGAAAATACTGGAAACACTGAAAATACTGGAAATATGCAAGTTGTGTGTCAAACCCAAGGCTGTGTGCCAAACTTAAGGCTGCGTGTCAACTTCAAGGATGTGTTCCAACCTCATACATCCTTGTCATCATCATTCTCATCATTATCATATACATTGCACTTGTTTTATTGTATTTATGTTGTGCTTGTATTGCCATATTGACACGTCATCTATCTATTTGTTCTATATCTTGACCTGTTAATGTCTAATTATTCTATCTTCCTTCATTTGTACTCTATGATCTTGAATATACATGCTCCTATTTTGTTCTACTTATATGTGATATTTTGCGTATTTGTATCCCTATTTGTTGTGTTGTTGTATTATTATTTGTGAATATTGTAGAACTGTTAGTGCAAGCGATGTGGGATACCATTGTAGGACATTCTTTGATTACAGGTGACGTGCCTTTAGTGTATATTTTATATGCTTTATTTACTACTTTGCTTGGTTGACCTATGATACCTACTGAGTACAAGTAGATCATACTCAAGGTTGTTGTGCCCTTTAATTGTAGGTCCTAGCTCGAGTGAACCTCAAATTAGTTCATTTCTAGCGCCTTCAAATTTACTCAAGGTAGCAATTGCATATTCATGCATCTGGAATTCACCTCTATCTTTCTATAGTAGTTTTGCGTTTATTTGTATTCAGAGATAGATGTTGACCCTATGTGGACATATCTGATGTATTTAACTCATGGTTGTATTAACAATTCATATACTATTGACACCATGTTTTAAAGACATGGCTGCATTGTTGATTATATTCTTTCCTTATTTATCTTACTTCTGTCGTTCGACGTCGTTCTAGAAGCCTTACTTTGGGGGTATTTCTTTCTTTTTCCCTTTGCGTATTAGTTTGGATTATAGGCTTACTTTTCAAGGTACACCGCTACAAGTTCCATCATGACCCTTGGTTTTTGGGTCGTGACAAAAGAGTAGCATTTGTTTTTTCACCACTAAAACCACATAAGAAATGAGCTCTAATACATACTACCTATGATTCAAAGTGACCTAACTTTGGATCTCAATACTTCAATTTACAGAAATTATTTAGGTTCTTCCAAATCTTTCTATTTGAATTTTTTATTGATGTAGCACCTACTTGGCCTTAGTAACCAATTGTGCATTGCTCTCTGTGATACTTTGTCATGATCCAAAATAGAGTACGTGATGGAACTTATCACACACTTTTATATAGGTAAGCCTATCCCAGTTTAAATACGATAATTAAATTAAATCTAAAGGGAAAGAAAAAGAAACAAGAGAAGACAATGATCGTAAAGTATTTAAAAACAAATAATAATTGCAGAGATACATTACAGGTTTGGTTGTCAATAGTACAAACCTCTAAAATACAGTGATATAAAAAACCAAAGTATCTTAAATGTGGATAAAAATAAGATAAATAAAGAGAGATTCGGGTAAGTTCTAAGAGGCGCAACCATTACCTCGGTCTCTACAATTTCAACACTAAAAAATATGCAATCTATAATCTACTACAAGAACCAATATCTACAGGGGGTGTAGAAAAAAAAAGGAAAAGAAGAAAGGGTAAGTACAAAACACATGTACTTAGCAAGCATCTTCAATAATCGACTCTAATCTAAAGCAATGGAGAGAATCACCACCCTAACTACCCAAGTTCTCCCTCCCCCTCAATCTACCACCGATAAGTACACCACTTCATCCTAACAAGGTATCCCAACTCATCCGTCATAAGAATATCAGTATACAGGGTAGAAAACTAGTCTAAGTGAGTCAAGACTAGTCATTTTATGATTCACAAACAGAGAAAGTCATTTATAAGAGAGACTCACAAACATAGTTATCAAGATTAATTATCATGGTCAACCAATAATCCATGATAACAAAGCTAAAAGTGTACAATTATGTGTATATTATACTACCAAAAAGTGCGACACTAGAAGTCTCACTAACCAAGCCATAGTCATACCCCCATGTCTCATACGTATCTCAACTTTTAAAACTAACCAAGAGGTAGTACAATAAGGTTCAATCACGATACTTCAATACAAAAGTAAATACTCAAACATAGTATTAAAACATATCAAGAAAATGCAATGCAATACAATATAGGGATGGTGGTAGGATATTTCATATACACCTTTCAAGCCTCAGTGATCTGTACTTGACCCATGGGGATTTACAACTCATATACTTTCACAATCTCAACTCCATACCTCAATTAAATCAATCGACGCATCCCTCGGTCTAGGTATTTTTAAAATATTTCTCATATGTTAATCAATCTGACCAACATATTCCTTGATCTAGGTAATTTTAAAAATATCTCATTTTCTGTTAAAAATTAGTGCTTCTCAGTGGTACCAATTTTTACGAATAAGAATGAATGCGATAAGGATGCATGCTCATAACCAAATCAATATTAAGACAATGAATCAATTCAATAATGGCATAAAGGAGCTCAAATCTCCTCAATATTTTAGTAGTAATGATATAAGATATTTTAGTATGAAATAAAATTTTATGTAAGAAATCAATAATATCATTTAAGTTCAAGCCCCTTTCTTGGGCATCACGCAATAATAAGGCAGATTAATGCACAATAAGGCCTATAATGTCAACTCAAGACCCAATTCGGGCATCATTATAATAATAAGACAACTAATGCACAAATATGGCCAATAATATCAATTCAAGCCCCCACTCATACATCTCAATAATAAAAATCTCTTAAGTCAATAATAATATTCACATAAGCCCTCATACGAACAACACAGAAATAGTAAATAATGCACACAACATTATATATATATATATATATATATATATCAACTTACGTAAAACTTGCTAATTTTGCATAATAAGTTTCTTATATCCTAAAGATGATATCATTCGACTAAATAACTAAAAGAAAAACTACTCTAGTTAAGAAAATGCCTTAATAAGAGATACTAAACCCTGATAATCACTTTGACTATTATAAGTCCATTTATACCCTAAGTATTTTTTAAATTTAAATCATCCCATCAAAATAATAATAATAACCTAATTATCCCCTAAAAGGTCACTAGTCTCCAATAATCATATCAAGATTCAATAAACATTATTTAAGCTCTAAAATAGGCATCCACTATCAATTTATTTAAGATTAATAAGTTATCTATCTACAATCTACACTTAGCATGCTACAAGAGTAACTAAGGTAAGAAATTATGTAACTACAATCCATTAGAAGACTTCAATACCTACGGAGATGCTTGCCATTTCACTTAAGTGGGATCCCTAATTCTAAGTAATTCACAAAAACATGAGCAAATAAGCGTACAATGCATAAACACATCAGAAAAAAGACAAGGTATATCACGACCTGCCTTTAAATAAGATTCTCAAGCTGAAACACAGTTTGAAGTATTAATCAAAAGATCTACTCCCTCGAATCATCAGTAAACATGTCCAATCTAATCAAATATGACATCTATAAGTCAAAAGGAGTCTATTGATACCCATATTGATATACTATGATTCCATATAAAAAATACTTCAAAAATTTAATTTGAAAGTAAAGGTAAAACTGAAACTCTATTTAAGAATCATATTTCTCATACTCTTAGGGTTCTAAATCCAAAAATTTAACTAAAATGAGTTGAAATCGGACTTGAAATCAAAGAAAAACTAATTTTATAATTTTACCAAGTAAAACCTCAAAATTGATTATCAAATGCGGTTTAAAATGAAAAATTTTGAAAAACTTTTATCAAAGTCTTTTATTCATGATACAAGGACCTTAAGTCTCAAAAATCAATGAAAGCATATTCCAAATTGACCTTGAAATCAAGTATTTTTTATTTCATAACTTTGAATTTTAAAACTCAACTTTATACATCGAAATCATGAAAAAAAGGGTGAATTATCTTAAAAAATGAATAAAATAAAGATAGAATCACATACCAATGATTATACGAGAAAACGCATATCGGAGAGTTTCTTAAAACTATTGAATCAATTCTCTAGTATGTACGAATATTTTTTAGCTTATCTATTTCATAACTTAATTACTCACATGTTTTGTTAAACTTGATAATTCGGAGGAATAGTATTGCTATTCCTAAAATGTATCTCTACTTCAAATTTATGCATTTTCTTATCTTACCCAAGCTAAATATATATTTAATATATTTTCTCTCTTTTTTTTATGCAACTTTTAGATTTTGGATATAATTTCAAAGTTATTGATCAAGACTCATTTCGGAACAAAAAAAGTTACGCCTTCCTGGATTGTTTAGACAATTATATCCAGGAAAAAAAAGGGAGAGCAATTTTAGGACCCGTTTGGCCATAAATATCACAAATAATATTTGAAAAGGAATTAGTAAAGAGTCTTTGGTCATATAATATGTTATTATTTATCAAATATTTTTGAAAAATAATCCAAATTGTCAAATACTAGAAAAAATTAGTTTTTGGAACAAATTCTATCATTTGAGAACTTTTAAAAATTTTAATTTTACTCCAAGCTTTTATATAAAAATACCCCACCGTATATTAATCCCAACTAATATCTATTTCCCAACCAACCCCATTAATAAAATATGGTATTTGACTCATGTACGTGATAGTATTGTTGCATAGCACTAATTAAAAGTAACGTACATAGAAAAACTTGATGCACCTTTGTGAGTTTTGAATACTTTGATAGCTTCTACACTTATGTGTGAATTTTTTTATAAGGAGGCTGGAGCTTATAATTTATGAGTTTCATTTTTATCATGCAACATGTTTATTATAAACTGATAATTGTTTATAAGGAGGTTGGAGCTTATAATTTATGAGTTTAATTTTTATCATGGAACATGTTCATTATAAACTGATAATTGTTTATAAGGAGGTTGGGCTTATAATTTATGAGTTTAATTTTTATCATGGAACATGTTCATTATGATAATACAATGTTATGGATAATTTTAACAATTTTTAAAACTTATGGGCATAAATCATATTTCTTTAAAAACTCAAATAGTTTTTTCAAAACTATGGTGAAACACAAGGTGAGACTTCACCCAAATTTTCATCCAAAAATAATTTACCAAAAATATTTGAAAATCTATGTCCAAACTTGACATGGAAAAACTGACAGTGTTATATGCTTCAAACTTACAGTGGAATAATTCTTTGTTTAACATTCTAAAAAGACATGCAAAGATCATTTATTTACATAAATGCATAGAGAACCTAATGTAATACAATGAAAAAGTAAGGGCAAATTATAACAAACAAAAGTGGGCTCGGACATGGGAGCTACTATAACATTAAAAATTTATCGAAAGTGGAATAGATAAAATTAGTGAAAAGCAAGTGGTTTTTGCTTCAGCTGGTAAAAAGGTACAACATTTAATGTGTCAATTCACAAGACATCTTAGCAACAAATTTATTTAATACCCAAATTGCCCTCATGGTCAACAAGCATGTCGACTATAAGGTGCTTGGTGTTTCCACTTATATATATATATATACACACACACACATACACAGTACTAATCTTTACTTGATATATAATCTTTAATTGGTATCAGAGCTATGGGGAGAAGTAAAGATTATTATTTTCGTATCTAACTTGTTATTATATGGTATTGTCTGATCTATAATTTGAAAGGTAAAACCTTAACCAATCTATATAACTTAGAAAAATCTATTTTATGATAAAAGGATCAATTTGAAGATGGTACTGCGATCTTTCATATCTATAAAATAGGTTGTATACCTATACAATGATAGTTGGATTGTCGAAGAAGACTTAGTTACATATGGTTATTGATTACCTTTGGACAATTTGATTGAAGAACTTTTAAAATGAATTTATCTAGCTAACAGGCATACAATTGAAACAGTATTCCACTAATTTAACTACCAAATCTGACTCTTCCATATAGCACTGAATTAATGTCATGATCCAAACCGGGGCCCTGTACGTGACGGATATCCCGAATCATGAAGGTCCGAGAGCCCTTCTAATTTATAATCATATACACCATTCAGATATAAATAGAAAATGCGGAAATAAAATCTGTCGCGGAAACATGATCATAATCTAGATTTAGTTTAACAATGAGGAATAAAATCCAATATCAACTAAACATCATCTAAAAAACCGTCTGGGAAATCTCTACAACAAGATCAAATAACAACTGTCTGAAAACTGGGACAAGGCACCCAGTAGACCGAAACCATAATAAAAATTAACAGACTGAAAGGAACTAGGCCTTTTAAAATATAGAAGGCTCACCAACTTGTACTCTTCATTCCTGGCTAATGAAATCTACTGCTTATCAAGACCCCTAGACTGTGCCTCAGAACCTGGAAGGAGGGGGGTTTAATGCAGATGTACTGGCATGCAGAGCAAATCCAAAATAATCATTTATATTCGACATATATGAGAGCAATTTAAAACAATTCATAAACATATCATATAGTAAAAAATCACATAGGCATTTTAAAAGACTCTGTGAAAACATCTGAAATCTGTGACACTCTTTGTATTACTTCTGCGCTAGGTGGTATACCCTACCACTCTAAAATTTCACAGGCTATATGAAAACTGCCATTAAATCGGCAGCCAAGCCCTTAACCCAAGTGTGCCGCAAGGGTCGGAGTCTCTGAATCTACTATGCCACACGGTCGTCGCCAGTATACAATAATAATCTATTCGTCTCGGTAAATACGGTTTCAGGCAAAGAGTTACTTGAACTCAAGTCCTCTTTGGGTAACCACCTAACCCTCTTTAAGCCCATTTTTAAATCTTTTAAAATCATGTATTTTCTGGAAACAAATTCTGAAAATATACTCTGAAATCTCTTATCTGTTATGGCATACATACTTATGGTATCATCATACCATTGACTTGCAAGATACATCTCTGAGCCATTAATAACATATTAGAATCTCTGTTTTAAAAACATAAGTGTGGGACCACCATATCAATAAATTAATTCAAAGAAACTCTTTCTTAAACATCGTGTAAACACATGCAAGAAACTCTGTTTGTCAAGAATTTCAATAATACAAGGTGTTCATGTCAAATTTCTCAATCACATGCAACTCTTTATCATTTAAAACAAGGATATAATTATATCAAGAAGCTCCCTCTCATCATCTCTAAATCATGCTCAAACACTATGGTATTGAGAAAACTATTTCAAACCATAAATTATGCATTTCAAATCATTCACAATAAGATCATAAACTTGAATTTATCACAAGAGTGGTACTTCATAATTTGTGCTCTCAAACAAATCTTAAATTTTAATTTCATACATATACATATACTTGTAAATCAATTTAAGGGGATGAGGCCTAAAGGCCAAAACAACAATATCATTAACATGCATAAAGGATAATAAAATCATGGATTTCAAACCCTTTTAACAAATTCTTGCTTGAAAATATTTAAATCATAATTGAGTGTTTTCAACAAGCCCATGTATTTTTAGGATAAATCCCACGTACCTCAAATTAGGAATTTGGTGGATGCTTCTTAAAGCCCTCGATTTGGTGATTCTAAATCTTCAATCAATTTCTGAAACTGACGGTTGAATCTTGAGTTATTTTGAATTCTTGTTTGAAACCATAAGGAGTGTTCTTGATGGTTTTTGATGAAAATATCAATAATACGGTCATTTGGGAGTAAAATCTCGTGTTTAAGATGAAGAAGGGGCGGGGGGAATACCCATTTTTTCCTTAAAAATGCAAAAATAGAATCTGAAAAATTGGTGTGTGCGACGGAGCGTATCTCGCACGCTAATCGCACGATGCTACTGCCTCAGTCACAAAAATGGTCTTATCTCTTTTACTCAGGTATTGGATTTTTGTGAAATTGGTATCGTTGAAAATCTAATTCGAAGACCTTTCATTTGATATATAGTAGGTCCTCTAATTCTCTATATATAAGGAGTTATGGTCGATGGAAGTTGTCCCAAGTTTAAACATCCACTAAAACTTATTCGGTAGAAATGCTTTCAACTCATCTTAAAGTTAGGGGACCTCTACGATCTCAATTCATGATCAAATAGGTTCCCACACTACATAATTGATTAACATGCCAAATTTCCATAGGATTTATGGCTTTTGGATCATCTACGCATAGAAACGACAATTTTCATTCTAGCCCAAAATGCGGGGTGTTACATTATCTCCCCCTTAGGATCATTCATCCCCGAATGATGGGTAGGAATGTTGAAGTATTAAAGGTATGGAATAACTTAGACATGATATGTCTTCTAAGAAAAAATATATTGATCTAAAACATTTAAACTTCCATCATGAAACTAAATTCTGAGCTGACTTGCCCTTACTTGCTTTAAGGAGCTGATTCATGCTGAGAATTTAGGATTCCCTTGAAGTGTTACTAATCCAATCATACATATCGAATTGAGAAGTGATAACTTATGTAAGTACGAATCTTGAGACAACAAGATTTAGATCGTACAAAGGTATTACATTGTCTGAGCTAAAATACCTGGAAAGATTTGAGACTATACGCTGAACTCTTATGAACTAAGACATGACTAAATAGCTGAATCTGAAACATGACGCCTGGACTGAACTGAATTCACAATTTACATGGATGAGAAAGATTATCTCATAAGGATGATCATACACATGAGACTTCGGATAGTAGGACTGGGTGAAAAGGTGAAACACCACAGTAACTTACCTGCCCGACTGTTAAACTGAATTGCTGGTCATACAGGTGGAATTATACTGGAAACTTATACTTAAATGGAGTATCTCTTCAACACTCTTTCTAGAAAAGTCATAGTAGCGGTAGGGAGCAAAGAATCTTGGGCATGAGTTACACAAGACATCCAACTAAGGAATCACTACAATGACATCACTCTACAGCATGGAATGTAAACATATAACTCATAAACTAGGATAGAATTACTAAACCTTAGGCAATGCAACTTCTTACTTTCAAATTCCACACATTTCTAGAATATCCCTTAACTATAATATTCCCGTCAAATACCATGCTCATTTGATTCAATTTATAATTCTCATATGGGCATTTATAAATCTTTCTACTAATGTCTATAGAAGCTTAAATCCACTCACCCTGATCAAGCCTAAATCCAATTCACAAAATACAATATGCCACACTACGATACTAGTCTAAACCATGTGATTCAACCTTCTATATCTTTTTAAAGTTCACACCCTACGCATATCCTGCCTTTCCACTTCAATGACTAACTCGTATCTCTTACTATGGATTCACTAGCGCATATTGTGTTCCTCCATTTAAATCCCAACATGTATTCAACTATATTTATAACTACATATGATCTTCAAGTAAAACACCCATAAAGGCATACTTCACATATTCTCTAAACCAAGACCATAAGATCTTAAAACATGGAAGGATATTATACGAGACTTGACACTTAACTGAGGCCTGAGGAACAGAGAATCAACATCAGGGATTCATCAAAGTGATCTGAATTGAGAGTATACCTGTCTATAAGCTGAATTTCACCAATCATTTGGCGTGTAGCATAAGTTATGCGAACTGAACGCACTATAAAGAGTGAGTACATGAGTCATGAGTTGCTTGACCTCAATTTGGAGTTCATATCTTATGTAGTATGATTCTGACTACTAAATGAACTGAAACTCCTCATTTAGGAACTGAAAGAGTACATGTTTCTCTATCATAAGCATGAACATGAACTATGATCATGGAACTAAAATGTGAGGCATGAGTAAGCATTGGGACAACTGAAAAACACTGAGATAAGAATGGGTTATGTGTCCTATCATCTCCCCCTTAGCTTTAAGCCATCATCTTCAAGTCTGATAGATCCCTTACTAGACTTTAAATCTAACTACACTCACTGCACTCTGGGGTCTGGAATACGACATTACACGAAATTAATAGAACTTAACCCAAAAAACCATACCTGAAAGTAGAAAACCCACTGGTATTATTGCCTTCTGAGATACACTCTATCTTTCTAGAGTCCCCATAGTCATCACATGATCCTTGAACACTTACTAACTTCGAACCTACATGATCATCCTTATAGTCGGAGTGCACACCCTCTAGCGCTTCAACTCTTATTTCTATGAGCTCAACCTTTAAAAACTCAAACTTAGCTTCTAACACTTAACATGGATATCACCAAGCCTTTGATGAACCACACTACTTCCGTCATAGCCTACCAATATCGCAACTCCAAACTTATATCTCTTTACCATGAGAATCAAGATCATATAAAAAGGCTCAACACTATCATTCAAAACTCCTTAACTCGTCTATTTAGAACACCATATACCATCTAACTAGCCCTTCTCCACTTCGTAACTCAATGATACCACTAGCCACACACGATATGTAATAGTCTTAGAAAATTCCACAACTCTATATCACCTTGGGCATACTTCTACATCATACATACATCATCATACTTCATTATGAATCAAATAAACTTAAGCCATTGCATGCACTGTTCAAGCCTATTAGATCACTTCCATATAACTAGTATCATTAATCAAGAAATCATCACATCCATCTTCATGGACATCAAATATTTTAACTTAATGTCTAGTTCTAATCATGATTTACAACTCAACTTTATACACAATTCTCACAAAACATTCATCATTAATCTTAAGCCACTATTCTTACATTCACATTCTACATTTGAATTCAAGCCTATAGTCTAGCATAAATCATCTATCACCAATGAAAAATGTCACATAATATACTAGTCCATCAAATTAGGACATTCTACCTAAATATCTCAAAAATCTATTACATACCTTTTCACAAGTAGTACTAGTTTGCAACTACCAATGAAAAGAAGGTCAAGGGGGTAAAGTCACATAATAGACATAGTCAACCTTAATCTTATATTATAACTACATACAATCTTATCTACTTATACGACTTTCTCACATCACACTTACTTACCCAAGCGTACATTTAGACTATCTTGAAATTCCACAACAAGCATAAGTCTATAATTATAGCCTACTGGCTAATCTAGCCATTTTCATACTTCAAGCAAACAACAATTCACCTTGACTGATAACTCCTTCTCTACCTTCTACTAAACTAACACACAAAGACCTATTACTTCATTACCAACTCAATCTTATGCAAAAAGGTTCGGCTATACATATATTCAATAAATCTCCCTTACCACTTTTCTTACCATTATGCCTCTAAACCCCCAGTTCCAAATAACACAAGAACAAAAGATAAACAACAAGTTTCTAGTGAATCGAAATAGGCCTCACACGGCTTCACTAGAATTTGATTTTTGTGTTTGGAACAAGAAAATGACATGAATGACAAGACAACTATGCTAGTGAATCAAAAGATCCCCACACGGCTTCACTAGACTTTTAGTTTCAACAACACAATGATAACAAGATTACAAGAGATAGAAACTTGACACATAATAATCAATGATCTAAGAATACACATCTTACTCTATATAAATAAAAATTTGAGTCAAACACTTTTCCCCATAGACTACTATACAATCAACACATGCTACTAGCTACCACATTAGTCTATCATTATAAAGTGGTAAATCATCCTCAAACATCAGTTATTCAACTAAAATATTTATTTATACAAAAGTCACCCTCACTCTGACTTCTAACTTTGTGACTTCACACTATCAACTTCTTGGTCCAATCTCACTACCAATAGGTCATGACACCGACACTTTAACTTATACTACTATTTGGGTAGAAATACAGTTCCAACATCATTCTCCTTAAGCATGGCATCTGCAATATAAGTTTTGAAAAGGGCTGAATACACTAAATACCGTTGGTTGAAAAGCATGATTTCATCAAGATCAAGGTTCATACTAGAATCAATACACTCTGAAGCTCTAACAGACTCCTCTCAAGTCCTTGACAACTTATATGAGTCAATTAGAAATAACTATACCATTTAGACACTAAACTTCTATACTTGAATCACCCCAATAATGAGATATGTCTGAGAACATTAGAGTAAGGAAAGAATAAGGATGACTGTTACTTTCGTATGGGCGATACCATAGCACAAATTAGAGTATGAGAGAGAAACATTCTAACTCTATTGCACGAACTAGAACATGAAGAAAGAGGGACATTCCTAAATTCCTTGTAGCCTCATGCTTATAAGTGTAGCACGCTACACACCCATAAAGAAGACTCTACCCAATATAATTTTGAAGATACCTAGGAACCATGAACCTGGCTCTGATACCAAGTTGACCCGAACTAGGGCCCTGGACGTGACAGACATCCCGAACCACAAAGGCCCGAGATCCCTTCTAATTTGTAATCATATACACCATTCATATATAAATAGGAAATGCAGAAATAAAATCTGCTACAGAAACATGATCATAATCTAGATTTAGTTTAACAATGAGAAATAAAATCCAATATCAACTAAACATCATCTAAAAAATCATCTGCAGAATCTCTACTATATGATCAAATAACAACTGTATAAAAACTGGGATAAGGCCCCCAGTAGACCAAAACTATAATAAATAATTGATAACGCTCAATCTACAGCTCTCGTGGGAGTGTAAAGCGGTCGTTAGCAAATATAGAACCCAACCTGGGTTGGGTGTCGATCCCACAGGGAATAGCTTGGCCAACAAGTAAGTAAAATTACTAATCTTTTGGTGCAAGTCTCGTAAGAAGGGGGGAGTCTTGTCGTGCAAGTAATGTAAACAAAAGCTGGAAATAATAAAGTAAAAAGAGAAAGATTGTTACGTTGGTTGTAAACAATGCGAATTGAAGCGTTGGGGTTATGTCCACCTTCTGAGGTATACGTCTCTATTGGCTATGAGTGTGTAGAATTCTGACATGCAATTGCTTATAGAGAATTGTATTCGATGGTAAATACAAGCGTCTCTCGACCTAAACAAGGACTATTTCACTTTAACTCTCTCGAGCTTAAAGCGTGTCTAACGGTACGAATTCCCCAAGAGGTTAGTCCAGTTACGGCACTAGCTTTTTAATAGGAAAGGGTGTCCTACTACCTTGACATTATCTCTTTTCCAGACAAATAACCTTTCTCTCGAACAAGTTAAATGTTAGACTGGCGTATTCTTGCGTTTGCAACCGCAAAGAATGTAGATTAAGATGAAGATAATAATAATATAAGCAATATACATGTCACGAACTCACAAACTCACAGCAATAGATAGTAACTCATTCGGCTTCCATAACCCCAACAGAGAAGTTTAGTTACCCATGAATGCGAAGGAGATCACGATTGACATTGTTATTATATCACGATAGGCGTGTAGATCAAGTGATAGGCGTGTGGCGTGTTTCCTTGGCTTGGTAACGATTCTCTTGTTGTGGAATTTAAGGATAGAAGAGTAGAAGAAGAAAAATAAAATTAATGGAAAGATTAGAAGAGTTGTAGAATTGTTGTGGTGGAAGAAAAGAGGGATGGAAGAAGATTAATTGTTGAATGTATCTCTCCACTAAGGGAGGAGTTTCTTAAAAATCTCTAGCATGATAGGGTATTTATAATACCCATATCCTACTCCTACTAAGCTAATGAAATAAATAACCAAATCCTACTAGGCTAATGTAATACTTAACCCAAATGTACTAGGTTAATGTAACATTATCATAATCCAAATAAACTAATGAAATACATAACCCAATTGTACTAGGTTAATGTATCATTGTCAAAATCCAGCTTTGTGTCTGTAAGTCCCCAAAGTCTTCAGAATTGCTGTTTTAGCCCGGGACAGATTTTCC
Organism: Capsicum baccatum var. pendulum; assembly: GCA_030864225.1. Taxonomy (NCBI): domain Eukaryota; kingdom Viridiplantae; phylum Streptophyta; class Magnoliopsida; order Solanales; family Solanaceae; genus Capsicum; species Capsicum baccatum. The sequence continues at coordinate 205,930,631 of CM061558.1, read as the reverse complement.
ATGCAGCAGTTTTGGTCCTTAGGCGTCCCACTTCCTTCTCCTTCGTTTGTGAGCTTTCTTTTGCGTCAAGTAAGCCATAAAATGCTGAATTATGCATCATTTATACCTGAAACTTTACTAATCATGTTCGTTAGCTCATTTATAGGAAAAAGGACTAAAAGTGCATGAAATATATAGTTTGTTCTCAAAACTAGGCTAAAATATGGGCAAAATATATTGATATAGGCGTGTAAATTCGCCTATCATCAACACCCCACACTTGAATCTTTGTTCGTCCTCGAACAAAATATCATGTCCCTCTACACATCAACTTTAGGGTTTTTACAGCAACAACACAAAACATTCGTCAAGACAAGCACAACAATTCTTAACAAAGAGTAGCTTTCCGATCATTAGTAGAAACCATTTAACCTCTAGCATAGACTCGTGATGGTGGTTAACTCACATGCAAACGTTAAGGTACAAAGAATCATATATAACTACCCAAAACTCATCAACCATGTGTGTCTCACAATATATTACCCATAATCACTCACAAGTATAGCATATTTTTCAAACATGGGTATCAACAATATCCTTGCTCTCGCTCATAAAGAATTCATATGTAGCAACTGATGACCATAGGCTTGCCCTTAGTGTAGTACTCCACTAAATGTCAGAATGCTAAGATTAGGATCAAATAGGTCTTCTGATGGTTATAATGTAGGCTAAGGGACGGGTAGGACTATTTTGGCCAGAAATAGTGACTAAGTTCCTAAGCACTTTAATACATCACATTGTATCATTGACATTTTTTTTTCTTTCAACCTTTCTTCTTTCTTTTATTCTACCACCCTTGTTCTCCTCTTTCGTTTTTCAATTTTAAGCACACTCACTTTTCATCTTTCTTTTCCTTTTTCTTTTCACAACATACCTCTTATGATAGTACTTTCTTTTCCGTAATACATTCAAGCACCATTTACAATTTAAAGCATCATACTTACCCAATTTCCTCTTATGTTGTCACATGACTTTTTTAATTTAAAGCACTTAGGAATTTGGATCAAATTACGGTCTTGAAAGAAATGGATTAGGCTTACATACAAGGTTGTCAAAGAAATAGGCTAAAGGCTCAAAAGGGTTTTAACTAGGATGATGTCCATGGGTAGGTAAGACAAAGGTAGCATGTATAGGTTGCAAAAGAAATGCCTAAATCATCTCCTAAACTTACACTCCTTATTTTCGCTTTGCATACATACCAGGCAAGTTCTAGCATCAGCCACAAACATAGAATATACTATTATCTCACACACACAAGGCACATGGTCGACTTGATTGGAAGTAATATAGACTCTCGACCCAACAAGTGAAAGAATTGAACCACACAATATCACATAATGTGTCACAACTAGAGTCTAAACGTCTCAATAGTCACAATTGTAACACATACTCTTGTTATAATCTCATGCTGCCTATCAAAATAATTTCATGCGAAGCTAGAAAAAATTTTAAAAACGAAACAAAAATTAAACAAAAGCAAACAAACATAGATGCGAATAGAGAAGTATAGCATGCAATACCACCACCCCACACTTGGTCGGGACACTGTCCTCAGTGGAAAATAAATACGAGGAACCTGGTTGGTCGGACTTATCCTCTATGTCTGGGGTCATACCCCTTGCATTGGAATCATCATCAGAGTCGTCATCCTTAGAAGTTCCTCATAAGTATCCCACTTAATTCCAAGAGTGAGTCAAGGTGTTTGCAGCGGGGAGGGTTCTCCTTGCTCCTTGCGGCCTCTTTTCTTGCCCTTTTGGGAAGTGGTAGCCTTCTCCTTGCCTTGTCTCTCTTTAGGTGCCATTGTACCTGAGACTTGAAATAGTGTTAATGGTAGCACAATCTTAATGGATACAATCTATACATAAGCAGTAGGGGTACCACCCCACACTTAGTTTTGTTAACACAAATCAGTGAAGCGAAAGTGGTCGATTACTCAGATTTCGTCGACATACATTTTAGGATTGTATTCCGACAAGAAAATCAGCAATGCATCACTTACTTGCAGCCATTGGACTACTTTCATGGTAGATATAGAAACACTACTACATAGCGGTTACCACATGAAATAGTTATTCTTACAACAATCACAACCTCTTATGTCGGTAGGCACTATAAGTCTTATCCCGATGGCCGGGATAGTCTAACATGTAAGTATCCAAACAACAATCTTAAGAACTATTCATAGCCATAGTAATTCCGCAAATAGTATAACAATGCTATTAAAACCAATTTCAAGTCGGAAACAAGTCAAAATTTTCCTACGTACATGTTCACTCACATGATTTTGTATCAACAATCCAAACACATGAACATCACCAACAATCTTATACGATTTAGCAATTCATAATAGACATAGCAACATAGTACTTACGAGAAATAAATGAAGAATAAGAGAGTACTTACTTGCTTGAAGCTTGTGGAGATGGTTTTGTGAATTGGAAGAGCAAAAGAAGAAAATTTTGAGAGGATTTGGATGTATATGCGGTGCCCTTAGGTCAATTTTTAGTGTGGTTGTGTTGTAAAACTAAGTCCCCTTTATATAGGAAGAGAATGGGTTGGGTTTTGACCCATTTACAATCGGTTTTGGAGACAAAAATACCACATATGCAGTGCATAATGCTCGGCATATCAATGACATATGCGGCGCATTGTCTATAGCATAATGGGACATATGCGCCGCATAGTCTATGGCATTTGTAGACATATGCGCCGCATAGTCTATGGCATATGAGATACTGAGACCAAATGCCATAGCATAGGCGGCGCATAGTCAAAAGCATACCTAGGAATAGGCGGCGCATAGTGTATAGCACACTAGATTCCGAGACCTTAGGCTATAGGATAGGTTGTGCATCGTTCGTGGCCTAGTTTTACCAAGGCCTAGCCTTTCTCGATGCCTATTTTGGCGTGAGAAATGCTCAATCCATAGCCTTATGCATCACCATTCCTAACTTACCAACTTTACCATACAATGCGTCCAAATCGTCTATTGAAATCAATCTCCTCGTTGAATACCTCTTGCACCTATTTTTGCTCAAAACAACTGAAAATGATTAGTACGATGGGTTGCCTCCCACCAAGCGCCTTAGTTTTGGTCGTGGCACGACTCTTATTTTTGGATTTTTCATTTATCAAAAGCAAAACAAGTATAAAAATGATAAAATGATGAAATGATAAAACAATAAAACGATGGGTTACCTCCCATCTAGCACCTTATTTATTATCGTGGCTCGACATAGTTACCTCGAGTACTCAGACTTCGTCGAGGTAAGTGATGGATCATTTTCTGAAAGGATTTAGATGACAATGAGGCTTACCTGTGGGCATGCGATCTTTTTCGAGATGGCTCCTACGTTTCTCCGGAGAGTCACCGATTATATCATCAATAGTCCAACTCATAGCTCTCTTGTATAACTTCAGAGCAGAGATGAGAGCTTCTACGTGCTGTTCACTTAAATCATCTGTACTCTCCGGAAGTATATTTCTACTTTCCAAGAACACATACCTTAGATAATCGGAAAGCTCTTGCAATTCTAGTATTGGTGGCTCGTCAAAGGGAGTCTTCGCTTTTGGTTGATTCTTGAGATCACAATCTGGTTGCTTAGGAGTATAAGGCTCTATTTCTGTTAGAGCACTCATAAGTTCTTCATAACCTTCATTATCTTCATGCTCAACTTTCAGTGGCACAACAGACAATGGCTCAACAGTAGGCTGTTTCTCTATAGATAATGCTTTTGTATCCTCATGATGAACATCAGCTACAGATAACTCATTCATATCGCTGGGCTGCTTCATTTTTTTGCATATATCAAACCGTACCACTTCGTCATTAATTCGAAACAAAAGCTCATTATCTTTCATGTCAATAAGCACACTTCCAGTTGCAAGGAAGGGACGTCCCAAGATTATAGGAACTTCAGAATCCTCCTTACAATCCAGAATAACGAAGTCTGCAGGAAAGATGAATGAAGAAACTTTCACTAACACATCATTCAAGATACCCACAGGTCGTTTTACCGACCTATCAGCCATCACGAGCCTCATATTGGTTGGTGTCGGATCGCCTAGCCCCAACTTCTTGTAGATGGATAGTGGCATCAAATTGATGATAGCACCTAGATCGCACAACGCCTTGGCAAAATCCAACGATCCAATTGTGCAAGGAATAGTGAAAGCTCCAGGATCTGCCTTCTTTTGAACTAACGACCTTGTAGCGATTGCACTACAATGATGAACATTATCCGCCAACTCATAACTTGCTGCCCGCTTCTTTGTCAATAGGTCCTTCATAAACTTCGCATATCCAGGCATTTGTTCAAGTGCCTCCACCAATGGAACATTAATGGTCAGCTGCTTGAGCATAGTCATAAATTTACTGAACTTAGTGTCATCCGCCACCTTCTTCAATCATTGGGGAAAAGGTGGTGGTGGGTATGGAAGTGTTCTCTCCGCGGTTTTCTTCTCCTATTTCTTCCTTTTTCCCAATTTTTCAGGATGCACAGTGCTGGATGTGGCGTTGTTGACGTCAGGAGTAGTAGCTATGGCATCTTCTCCTTTTGCGTTGTCATCTATGTCCGCAACTTCGTCAATCACTTGCTTGCCTTTTTCTGGAGTTTCCAGCACCTTACCACTTCTGGTAGTGATGGCCATGCATGACCCATCATTCCTTGGGTTTTGCACAGTATCGCTAGGTAAAGTGCCGGCCTTTCTTTGGTTGAGTGCTGCTGAAAGTTGACTGAATTGCTGCTCTAGTTGTCTAATTGAAGTGGAATGTGAATCTACTAATTGTTTCATGGCGGACAAATCATTAATTACCTCCGTAACTCCCGCGCACGTTTCTTCCACTCCTTTCAATAATTTAGCCATCATGTCTTTCATACTTCCAGAATTAGATATGGTGGTATCACGTCTGCCAGGGGGAACGTACAAACCACTCTTTTCATTCTTGTTTTTCCAACTACCTTGGTGTTTGTTTCCAGATTTATCATAATAGTTCCAACCTTGGTTTCCTTGGGTATTCCCTCGGAAACCCCCCTGATTGTTCAAGTAGTTGGACTCCTCTTCTGAATCAGGTTCGTCTCTTCCTTTTGACGCAATCGCTTTCACTTTTTCAGTCTTCACTAATAGATGCTTTGTAAGAAGATCCATTTGGGTTTTCATGTGCGCCATATCTTGATCACGTTCTTCTTTTCTTCTTCGTTGGTCTGCAGTCATGCCAATAGATAAAGTGGGGCTTGCTACCTCAGAATCCCTGGTATGCCAAGCTCTACTTTGTTTTGTCATACGATCTAGCATTCTGCTTGCTTGACCAAAGGTGAGGTCCATGAAAGAACCTCCAGCTGCGTTGTCCACCACTGGTTTAGTTATTGAATTCAAGGCTCTATACAAGATCTCCATGAGGTGAACATTAGTTATGTGATGGTTTGGGCATCTCGCTAGCTTTGTCTTGAACCTCTCCCATGTTTGATGAAGAGCTTCAGTGGGAAGCTGACGAAAGTTGCTGATTTCATCTCTCAATTGAGCCCTTGTGGATGGCGGAAAGAATCTTTCTAGGAAAGCGTCTCTCAATTGCCTCCAATTTGTAATTGAATCAGGAGTCAGCCCATTCAACCATAGAGTTGCCTCCCCAGACAGAGACAATGGAAATAGACGTAATCGAATTGCATTCTGTCCAACACCAGGATTGTCGAATGACTTGCATGTGGAAATAAAGTTGATCAGATGCATATTCGGATCATCGCCTGCTAGTCCACCAAATAATCCCTTGAGTTGCAAAAGTTGAATCATGGTGCTAGTGATATTGAACTTTGCTCCAGGTGCTTGGGGTGACAGAATAATGGCTCCTGTGGCACCAGCTTCATCCAAATCCTCATCATCGTCATCAAAAGGAATCTGCACAGCTCCGCAATCAGGTCTCAATCGCTTTTGATGATCTCTCCTCTGCATGGGTGCCGCCATCTCAGCAGTATGTCATGGGTTTAGTAGCTCTTCATCGCCCAGATCCTCATCGTCAGGATTTGTTGCTCGCCTACGGTTATCAATATTCTGTTGATGCACTTGAGCAGCCATCCTTTCAATTTCACGTTGTGCCTCCATTGATGCACTGAATAAACCTAAATAAAACAAAAACAACAGCTAAAAGTAAAAGTACAAGAATCTTTGACCAAAGGGTCTAGTAACTATCACAAACTTAATTGACACTCGTATTCCCCGGCAACGGCGCCAATTTTTGATAACACTCAACCTACAGCTCTCGTGGGAGTGTAAAGCGGTCGTTAGCAAATATAGAACCCAACCTGGGTTGGGTGTCGATCCCACAGGGAATAGCTTGGCCAACAAGTAAGTAAAATTACTAAACTTTTGGTGCAAGTCTCGTAAGAAGGGGGGAGTCTTGTCGTGCAAGTAATGTAAACAAAAGCTGAAAATAATAAAGTAAAAAGAGAAAGATTGTTACGTTGGTTGTAAACAATGCGAATTGAAGCATTGGGGTTATGTCCACCTTCTGAGGTATACGTCTCTATTGGCTATGAGTGTGTAGAATTCTGACATGCAATTGCTTATAAAGAATTGTATTCGATGGTAAATCCAAGCGTCTCTCGACCTAAACAAGGACTATTTCACTTTAACTCTCTCGAGCTTAAAGCGTGTCTAACGGTACGAATTCTCCAAGAGGTTAGTCCAGTTACGGCACTAGCTTTTTAATAGGAAAGGGTGTCCTACTACCTTGACATTATCTCTTTTCCAGACAAATAACCTTTCTCTCGAACAAGTTAAATGTTAGACTGGCGTCTTCTTGCGTTTGCAACCGCAAAGAATGTAGATTAAGATGAAGAGAATAATGATATAAGAAATATACGTGTCATGAACTCACAAACTCACAGCAATAGATAGTAACTCATTCGGCTTCCATAACCCCAACAGAGAAGTTTAGTTACCCATGAATGCGAAGGAGATCACGATTGACATTGTTATTATATCACGATAGGCGTGTAGATCAAGTGATAGGCGTGTGGCGTGTTTCCTTGGCTTGGTAACGATTCTCTTGTTCTGGAATTTAAGGATAGAAGAGTAGAAGAAGAAAAATAGAATTAATGGAAAGATTAGAAGAGTTGTAGAATTGTTGTGGTGGAAGAAGAGAGGGATGGAAGAAGATTAATTGTTGAATGTATCTCTCCACTAAGGGAGGAGTTTCTTAAAAATCTCTAGCATGATAGGGTATTTATAATACCCATATCCTACTCCTACTAAGCTAATGAAATAAATAACCAAATCCTACTAGGCTAATGTAATACTTAACCCAAATGTACTAGGTTAATGTAACATTATCATAATCCAAATAAACTAATGAAATACATAACCCAATTGTACTAGGTTAATGTATCATTGTCAAAATCCAGCTTTGTGTTTGTAAGTCCCCAAAGTCTTCAGAATTGTTGTTTTAGCCCGGGACAGATTTTCCATGCAGCAGTTTTGGTCCTTAGGCGTCCCACTTCCTTCTCCTTCGTTTGTGATCTTTCTTTTGCGTCAAGTAAGCCATAAAATGCTGAATTATGCATCATTTATACCTGAAACTTTACTGATCATGTTCGTTAGCTCATTTATAGGAAAAAGGACTAAAAGTGCATGAAATATATAGTTTGTTCTCAAAACTAGGCTAAAATATGGGCAAAATATATTGATATAGGCGTGTAAATTCGCCTATCATCAATAATAACTGTCTGAAAGGAACTAGTCCTTCTGAAATATAGAAGGCTTACCAACTGGTACTTTTCACTCCTGTCTAATGAAATCTACTGCTTATCAGGACCACTAGACTGTGCCTCAAAATCTGGAGGAAGGGGGTCAATACAGATGTACAGGTACGTAGAGCAAATCTAAAATTATCATTTATATTCAATATATATGATATCAATTTAAAATAGTTCATTAACATATCATATAGTAAGAAATCACATGGGCATTTTAAAAGACTGTGAAAACATCTAAAATTTGTGACACTCTTTGTATTACTTCTGCGTTAGGTGGTATACCCTACAACTCTAAAATTCTACGGGCTATATGAAAGCTGTCATTAACTCGGCAGCCCATCCCACAATCCAAGTGTACCACAAGGGTCGGAGTCTCTGAATCTGCTACGCCACACAACCGTTACCAGTGTACAATAATAATCTACTCGTATCGGCAAATATGGTTTAAGGCTAAGAGTTACTTGAACTCAAGCCCTCTTCGGGTAACCACCTAACCCTCTTTAAGCCTATTTTTAACTCTTTTAAAATTATACATTTTCTAAAAACATATTCTGAAAACATACTCTGAAATCTCTTATCTGTTTTGGTATACATACTTATGGTATCGTCATACCATTGACATGAAAGACACATCTCTGGGCCATTAATAACATATTATAATATTTGTTTTTCAAACATAAGTTTGGGACAACCATATCAATAAATCAATTCAGAGAAACTCTTTCTCCAACCTCATGTAAACACATGCAAAAAACTTTCTTTGTCAAGTATTTCAATAATACATATTGGTAAAATCAAATTTCTCAATCACATGCAACTCTTTCTCATTTAAAACAAGGATATAATTATATCAAGAAGCTCTCTCATCATCTCTAAATCATGCTCAAACACTATAGTATTGAGAAAACTATTTTCATACCATAAATCATGCATTTCAAATCATTCACAATAAGATCATAAACTTGAATTTATCACAAGAGAGGGACTCCATTATTTTTGCTCTCAAACAAATCTTAAATTTTAATTTTATACATATACATATACATATACTTGTAAATCAATTTAAGGGGATGAGGCCTAAAGGCCAAAACAATATTATCATTATCATGCTTAAAGAATAATAAAATCATGGATTTCAAAGCCCTTTAACAAATTCATGCTTGATAATCTATAAATCATAATTGAGTGTTTTCAATAAGCCCATATATTTTTAGGATAAACCCCACGTATCTAAAATTAGGAATTTGATGGATGCTTCTTGAAGCCCTCGGTTTAGTGATTCTAAATCATCAATCAATTTCTAAAACCGACAGCTGAATCTTGAGTTATTTGGAATTCTTCTTTGAAACCCTAAGGAATATTCTTGATGAAAATATCAATAATGAGGTCATTTGAGAGTAAAATCCCGTGTTTAAGTTGAATAAGGGGAGGGGGTGGAAATACCCATTTTTCCTTTAAAAATGCAAAAATAGAATCTGAAAATTTGGTGCGTGTGACAAAGCATTCGTCCCATGCTAATCGCGCGATGCTACTATCTCAGTCACGAAAATGCTCTTAACTTTTTGCTCGGGTATTGAATTTTTGCGAAATTGGTATCATTGGAAAGCTAATTAGAAGAAATTTCATGTTATATATAGTAGGTCCTATAATTCTCTATATACAAGGATTTATGGTCGATGGAAGTTGACCCAAGTTTAAACATCTACTAATACTTATTCTGTTGAAATGCTTTCAACTCGTCTTAGTGTTAAGGGATGTCTATGATCTCAATTCGTGATCAAATAGGTTCCCACGCTACATAATTGATTAACATTCCAAATTTGAATAGGATTTATGGATTTTGTATCATCTACGCATAGAAATGATGGTTTTCATTCTAGCCCAAAATGCGGGATGTTACACTTGAACACTTTTATTTATGGAAACCAATAGTCTCTTAATCCAAGAATATGAAGAATCTAAGTTATTATTGTTGTTATTCCTAACTACTTTCTTGTAGATTCTACTATCGCATTCTTTCATCCTTTCTCTTCTCTTTCTAAAACCTCTTCATCCTCTTCATCCACCACAACTTTCTATAATTCTTCCAATTCAAACTTCAAGAAAGAGATTGGCTTCTCTGATCTGCAACATCTAATTGATAATTGAAAAATTCTCAAACATCCCCAGGCTACAATTTATAAACTTCTAAATGGTCGTTATTAACAAGTGATTACCGTATATCAACCATTAAACAAACCATTCCTCTTGAATCAGACCATGAGGATATCAACTTTTTAAACACCAAGACTATAGAGAGATGTAGGCGTAAGTACAATTATCTCCATTTTAGCTTAGTTAAAATAGCAACTAAACCTCTTTTTCAAGAAGGTTTAGATACCTCACTTCTCCTTTGTCTTAGAGATTCTAGATTTTAGTGATTCCCTACTAGGAATGTTTGAGATGAGCCTTTGTAATGGTTCAATAGATTGTGATTGTTTCCCAAATTTTATTGTATCATTAAAGAATCTAAATATATTAGATTCTTTAACGCTAAATGTTAAGAGATCTAATTACCAAACTAAGACTAGATTTCTCCTAGTAGAAATTATCTATATAATCCAATAAAAGGCTATGGATACTGCCTTTGGCTCTGGAGTTATGAAAAGTAGATATAAAGGAGAAACAATACTTTTCCAAGCAGTTCAACAGAGATGTCACTTACTGGTCCCTAAGCTAATCTCTTGGAAGTAGGTATTTTTACCCCAAAATTGGATGTTTCAACATACAACTCCGATAGAAAAGCTTGAGAATACTACAGTTTCTCAGATCTGACAGTTTTCCACGGTAGTTTTTTTTATCTACTTCTAGAGATCTCTTAGTCAGAGAGTCTCTACTTTCTCATCAGTTTCATCAGAAATCCATACTGCTAGACATTCAGTTTCTTCATCTTCTTCTAGGATCGAGGATATTAACTTTGAATCTATGATACAACAGGTCAAATATTTTGTGAAAACACCTCCCACAATTGAGATCCATGATGGCCATCCCCAGTCGCCTACTTACTCAGCTTTATGTGGAGAGCTAGGGGTTTTAAATTAAGATTTTTATATTGATAAAGAAAAACTTAGAATAGAGTTTTATTTGTTTGGAAATATTTTGAAAAGGACTTAGTTTTTTAATAAATTCCAAAAAGATGAAAGAAATAGAATCCAAGAAAATTATTATGAATTTTTAAATTCTGTCAAAAACAAAATAATTTCTTCAGATGGTTTAAGACCTATGTTGATTATCATCAATTAGATTTTCCTTTTTCAAAATCAGTCACTATTACAAAAGTATGGAAAATCATAAATGGAGTAGATATCACCTCCAAACATCTTCCATCACAAGTCTTTATCTCAATTGTTGCATCACCTTCAAACGAAAAGCTGAAAATGAACCAGTTACCAACAATGATATTAAAAATCTTTTTGAATAAAATAATTATCATGCTCTTGGTGAACATATGATTTTAAACCATCTTTAGCACAACCTAATACTTTTAAATTATCAGAGGCATCCACCTCTTCAATTCCAATGTTCAAACCATACGAGATACCTAGAACCTTAACTAGAGAACTCCAAATTCATAATTGAAAAGGTTTTCCATAACTCTCTAATCTTCAAAGTAGGTAGAAATCAAGAAAACTTTCAACTCTGTATCCCTTGATACCCAAATTAAAGAATCTTTTGTTACAATTAAGGTACTCTAGGAAGGTAATTTAGACAATAGTCAGCCAGAGAAAGAAGTTCCTCTCGAAGTTGCCCCTGCCAAAACCAGATTTTCCAATTGGCATAAGGAATAAAAAATTTATTATCCTAGAGCTACTCATTGAGACATGGCCTTAGAGGAGAATTTAATGTTATAAAAAATAACTATAGTCCTAACAACATCTAAGAATAGAAATAGATGGTTGTTCTGAGTACAATCTCCTATTCAAATTACAGTATGTGACAATGGTTGCCACTGCTTATAAGACAGCTCATAATTTCTCAGATCAACTTAATATGCATGTTCTTGTAGCAGGATTCACAGTTTAGATTAAAGAATTGAGATACCCATTTTAGTGAAGACAATAAGGAGAAGATATTCTACTGTGTCCAAGTCAATTCATTAGGGGAATAAATTCTTAAGTATTGACAGGCCATTTCTGACTCCATAAATACATTAATTTATACTATTATCGAAACCTTTATAGGAAGTCTAGGTTTTCTTAGAGAAATATCCTCTGAGATACTTATTAATCTTAAGTTGAAAATACTTTCTGATTTTAGGTGGTATAAGGATTCATTTATCACTAGGATCTATGAATGACCCGATGGAAATCTCTTATGCTAGAAAGAAAATTTCCTAGAGGGACTGCCTAAGTCTTTTAGAGACCTAGTCAGAGAAGAACATCCAATCCAACACTATAACAAAACCACCACTTACGAGAAGATCACTTAAGGTTATCTCATAAGTCTGATTCAATAAGTACACTAAGGCAACTAGCTAAAGAAAGGGCATAAACCCGATAAGGTTTAGGAAGTTTCTATGAGCAATTTTGCCTACCCCTTGTAGAAACAAGATTCATAGAAATACAACCTCAAAAATGATCTTTTTACTACCAAGACTTACATTCCCAAGAAATAAAAATATTCCCATCCAAAACAGCAATATTTAGTAGTAAAACCAGTTCTTCTTGTTTATAACAACAACAAATTTTATGGGTGCGGAAAACCTAGTTATATTTCCAAATATTGCAAATTATCTAAAATGGTTAGAAATCCTAACCTTGCTGATTTTGTCCTTCACCAAATTCAATACTTCTTGCTAGAGGAAAGTGGAGACTCTAATAGTTCAAATGATGAATTTGAACAATATTTCAACCAATTTGACTATGATGACTTACAATTTTCCCAGCCTGTCTAGGAAAACAAAAAAACAACAACTTAAGATTAATGTTCTATCAAAAGAAAAAAATATCTCCTCCCGAAAATTGTAAGTTGTTTGCTGGATTCTAAACAGAAAAGATATTATCTAGACCAATTTAATTAAAAAGACTATAGATAAACCTTTCACATGTTTGTCTAATATATTTTCTCATTCTTAAATAGCGAATACTTATAATAACACTAATGTTTTGAATAGGTTCTATCTAGTAAAGCTAAGGTAGTGACTGTTCATGATCTCCAATCAGAAATAGTACTTCTTAAAGAAGAAATTATAGTGATAAAAGCCAGGCAAGAACTAGATAGACTTGTCCTCCAATAATTCTCCACAAAGACTGAACTATCTCAGCTAATAGAGACTAAACTAGCAAGCCAAGATATCGAATAAGGAGATTTTCTCAATTATCTATCAAGGATTTCCATTAAGATATGGCACACTATGATAACTTTAGTAGTCAAAAAATCATTTATTTTAGATATCATTTCCTTATATGACACAAGCGTAGATCTCAATTGCATTCAAGAAGGACTCATCCTTACTAAATACTTTAAAAAAAATTAGGGAAGCCCTTCGAGCTAGAAATATTAATAGACTAGAGAGTAGTTATAAGCTTTCTGATGTCAAAATACAAAATTCTATACAAAATTGCATTTGTCATCCTCTACTTCCTCTGTCCTAGTAATAAGTCTAACCAATCATGTAATACTAGACACAATTTTTATTGAAACACTCATACCATTCAAAGTTACTAATCTAGGAATAAATATTGAATATAATAATATGCTTCTTCCATTTAACAAACCTCCTATTAGAAAATTTTGTACTCTCTAAAGAACAAAGAGGCTCAGATCAATTTCCTTATAAAAGAAGTAGCATTCCATAGACCAACAACAACTTTAGGAATCTCCTATTCACTACTAGAAAACATTAAATTTCTGATGGCCAATGTAGTCGAAATATGGTCGAAATATGAGGTAGTTCCGACTACTTTCCGACTTCTTGAAGGTAGTCAAAATATAGCTTGTCGGAAAATATTTCCGACTACAGTAGTCAAAAATTTCCGATTACTTTAATCAGAAATGTAATCGGATATTTAGTGAATATTTATTTAATAATTATAAATATTCCGACTACTGTAGTCAGAAATTTAATAAATAATTATTTAATAATTTTAAGTATTTCGACTATTGTAGTCGGAAATTTAATAAATAATTATTTAATAATTTTAATTGTTCCTACTACTGTAGTTAGAAATTTAATAAATAATTATCTAATAATTTTAATTATTCCGACTACTGTAGTTGAAAATGTAATAAATAAATATTTAATAATTATAATTATCCCGACTAACGTAGTCGGAAATTTCATAAATAATTAATTAATAATCTTAATTATTTCGACTGCCATAGTAGGAAATTTAATAAATAAATACTTAATAATTATAATTATTCCAACTACCATAGTCGAAAAATTAATAAATAAATATTTAATAATTATAATTATTTAATAAATAATTATTTAATAATTATTATAATGCATTAGCTTACACTAATTTCAGATTACAAACAATAACTAGTGTATTTTTCCCAATAGGATCAAACACGACAAAAATTTATAAATACAACCACTTTAAACCATCCAAAACAGACATCAAATCAAATAGTTTAAACATCTAAATGTCACAACCAAAAACAAGAACAATAACTATAATCTAATTATCATCAGATTCATTATCTTCCTCGTCATGAAATAGTTGCGGCATGTGCTTCTTAACCAACGCCTCCAATTTATCAAATTTAGCAAACCTAACATTGTTAGCTACACATTTCTACATCAATTCCATAATTTGCTTTTTCATCACTTCTATTTCATCCACAGTTTGCAAAGTAGAAGAAGAACTAGGAAACAATGAAGGAGTACTCGAGGATTGGAGAACTCCTGTCCCGTAGGTTCTACCTTTCTTTGAACTACCTACCACAGCTGTCTACATATTATTCATCTCTGTAGGTGATGGTTGAACCAAGGTACCATCCTCTGAAGTAGGTTGGGTTTCACGCCACTCTTTTATGCTTTTTTGAAATTCTTCCTAAAAGAAAAATTATTTGTCAGTACGTAAACAAGCAAACTTGAGTAATAATAAAAAAATGTATGCAAAAGTTATTATCTTACATATGCAATCCTAGCATGAGGTTTGACCCAATCTCCTCTTGTACCATTCTTGTTTTTCTTCATATGCGTCTCTTTTTAGCCTCAAGAAAAGGGTGCTCTTTTCCCCTATTTTCATATTCCTGCAAAATTAGATGAATATTGCAATGGTGCTGAACTAAGTCTAGCTGATCCTACTAGTGGTGCTGATGGTGCTGATTCAAGATTAGATGATCATAACAATATTGCTGAAACTCTTTTTTCCTTGAACTCATACTAGATGCAATAAAATAAGGTGATAGAGAACCTTTCATCTCTTGAACAGTAACATGCACAAGACAAATTACAAAGCAATCATATAGGTTATTGATTAGAAAATAGTACAGCACTCATGCAATATTCATACCAGAAATTGACTAATAAATTTAAGAAACTTTTGAAGTGAATGAGTCTAAAAGTGAAAGTCACTGTAAATAATTACCAAAACACCAAAAGAAAGAAAAACAAGTCCATTTTTAGTAGGAAAAATCTGCCATGAATCTCCACTCCATACTATAACTCTTCCTCTTATTATCATCATCATCTCTGCTACTCCATACTTAGCTCTTGAAGATTTTTTTTCACTTTTCATAACAAAAACTATTAGAAAAGCTTAAGCTTACCCCCACCACCTACCCACCATCTCCAGAACCATCCTTTATTCGAAGAATCTTTTTCCCCCTTTTTACTTCACGCTCTCTATCACACTTTCATCAATTAGATGTGAAGAATGCTACTTGCATGGTGTTTTTCAAGAAGATTTTTATATCATTCAACAACCTTAGTGAAGATAAGATCTTTTGTACATATTGAACCGCAGTCCTCAGTATAGGCTAAAGCAACAACAGTTGTTGCAGCATCTGCTACCAATGTAGTGAGCCCATTTACTACAACAACTGTAGTTAAGGCAATAGTGACCCAGACAAGATAAAGGTTGAGATATGCTTAAGATTCTAAGATTAGTAGGCAGCAGCGCATTCTTGATAGTAGATAGGAGTGCTTTATTCATAGTTGTACCCATGGTCGTAAGTTTTAAGTTTGTATTGTAATCCAGAGGAGGTCTCTTAATTTAAGGTTATCCGATGTTAATAGATTATGCCACCTTCCAATTGATTTGAAGTGTAAAAGATTAGCCTTAACAATTTCTAGTTCATTAAGAAATACTTGATTTGATTTTCTACTAGTGAAAAGATGCAATTAGCCACTCCATCTTTGTGGTAGAGGTAATGCTTGCATACACTCTACCCTCTCCACACCCACTTTGTGGGACTATGCTGGGTATGTTGTTGTTTGCCAAAAAAATTCTATTAATTTATTCATTTGGATCTTTAAGTGATAGTGAAATGTCTTTTAAAAAATCAAGAGAATTAGTAAATGTAGAAAATTCTTGACAGTTAAATACTATCAACTCATCAACTGTATCTTAACGAAGGCTGAATACATACACAGATGCTTAATTTTGTCTGAATTTTTCACCTAGCTACCTAAACTAAGCTTATATCCTATTGAACACTTGATCTATGATGAAAATCTTCCTATTTGATGCATGTGGTTGATGTGGCACATAGCATGGATATCACATATATTAAGCATGTGAATGCATTGAAAATAAGCTGCCATGAATTTTTTTCCTTCTTATTCAATTCTTTTCTCATCTCTCTCAACAAAATAAGACCCATCGTCCATCTATTTTGGTCATAAATCTCCACAAATAGACCACCAGAGTGACCCTTTCCCATGACATAAACAAAAAGAAAGTCTTCACCACCACCATTACAGACCAAAAATGACCTTGCTGCCATCATCTTTCTTCTACTATAGCTTCTAAAACAAACACAAAAAATAGAGACCCAACACATCATACACTCCATGGGTTTTTCACTAAACTCTCCAACAATCTGCCCTCCTAGAATTCAATATAAAATTTGAAGTTACAACTTCTCTAGCTCAAGCCAAACCAAGATCAAGAATGGGTACATTTTCAACTTCTAAGTACTTTATTTACTGAGATCTTCGCCAGCCGTTACTAACTAAATTTAAGTATAGATAATGAACTTAATAGGGTCGAGATTCTCAAATGATGCTCTATGGATATTTATCTATAAATAACCTTCTATCTACACGGTGCAAACCACCTAACTTTTAGTCATTTACTAGCAATACAGTTTCATAGCTTTCAGGAGTTATAATACAAAAAGGCTCAGAGTCTTTTTTCAGATCGCACTTCTCGTCAGCTACATTGAGATTTAGACTAATTTAACTACTTTATTCCGTTATTTAGACTTTATTTCCTTGTTTTCTACCAGCTACATTGACAACTCCACACCAACGGCTGCCTTATACTAAGTTGTTACTATAAATACTTTGCTCATTACTTCCAATTAAGTCATCACCTCTCTAACTAAACCACTAATTCTCTTCTTCTTACTTTCTAAAACTATTAGGCAGCATGATACAAGATCAAGTTCACAACAAAAGAAATAAGCAATAACAAGAGGAACAAGATGTCAACAACAATGCTAGTGAATCGAAATAGGCCACACATGGCTTCACTAGACTTTAAGATAAACAACAACAAGAACATAACAACAATAGTGAATCGAAAGAGCCCCGCATGGCTTCACTATGTCACGGTTTAGAACATTGATATAAACCAAAAAAATCAGAGACTTAAGCTAATATTACCAATCTTTGTCGGTGGGTAGTGAAACTTATCAAACCTCCTGTGCGTAATGAGCCACCCGTTTGAGACGCTCTATTTGACTTTGCCTGTTTCCTCCTCGCCCTATATTTAGGAGTATCCCATTTTTCTAAGAACTGGACCCACATATCAGCATTTAGCCAACCAAATTTTTCCTAGTTCTTCCAGGCCTCAAATAAGTGTTCTTTGATCCGTAGAGCTGCTTTGAACTTGAAAATGTGTTGTATTTCATTTTCATGGCAAAACATCCATACATACTTTGTGTACAAAATAGTTTAATATAAAGTCATGAAATGAGTTGACAGATACAAAGGTAAATTCATCATTGATATCATAATGAAATGTTAAATTCTTTGATTTTGATTATACCATAAACTGGTTCCACATAAGAATTTTGATGTCGAGTGTAATATCGTTCCAACTACCCCATGGCTCTGTGTAAAATGGTTTAATTACTTCTATAATCATATGTCTGCCGCTATATGCGAGAATGAACCTGCAATAAAATTATATTAAATTATCTTATCTTTTAAAAATTTTAAAAATTATAAAAAAACAAAAGGTTTACTTACCCATTACCACCATCAGGGCAATAATTAGTCGGTCGTTGCCATGATATTCTACTACCTCTTTAAATTTCAAAATCTGGAAAGCAGCTGCTATGGCATTAGACGATGTAGCACTATCAATGGATGGTGATGTTGATGTGCTAGAACCTCCAATTCCCAATCCATAAAGGCTAGGTGTGGATGATGTTGAAGGTACAGATAAAGAGCTACTATGCAAACTATTATGGGGAGAAGAGGGCTAAAACTGGTGGGGCGGTAGGGGCATGAAAAATGCATTTGGTAGTGAAATATTTTCCCTTAGTGGAGCAAGAATATTTGTAATAGCTGGTTGAAGAATTGTGGTAACAGGTGGTGGTGGTGGTTTATATTGACCTGCGGGAAGATTATCAGTTCCTTTCTTACCTTTCTTATGTTGTCCATTACCATGACCTTTTGATGCCAATGATTTTCTTTACTAAGCACCTGAAAAAAAGAACCATAATATAACAACATAAACAACTGATTCAGCAAATGAGTTACAAATATATAATTACTCATACAGGAGTTAGCTACAGGAAACAATAGATAGCAAGAGATCAAAGCACCATCAAAGAGTTGGAGTATGAAAAACAAGGTTGTGAACTCATTTGTTGTATATAAGCACTGGTTATACAGTGCAAGTTCAACCATTGACTCTTCACATAAAAAGGTAACAAATTTAACTTTTTGATGTAGAATAAGTACCTTTCATTAATACCCACACTGATGCAGGACTGGAGAAAAAATGGAACTTTTAACAGTCCATATTGTAGAACAAGCATACATTACTAGTGACAATAACTCCCTGCTTTGACTTCTCAACTTAAAAATGAAAGGGTTAGATCCTATTGTAGTGACATATTATAGATACAGAAAAAGTCTAGCACAAATGATAGTTTCAAGTAAGTTATTTTCACCTTGTACAGAAAGAAAACCCAGTCTGATTCTATATGATGTAGATAGAACAAGCATATAGATGAGTGCAATGTAATAAGAAAATGCATTCTGATGCACTAATTCATCATCCACCCTTTCTTCAACACTTGAAATGTCATTCTGATACACTACATCTAATGCATCCTCCACTATAACTCTACCCACGAGCTTTGTTTTTATAACTACCCGCCATACAGATTTATTCTTTTTCAAAGGATAAGGAGCGTAACACACTTGTTTCACATTTTGTGCAATGAAAAATGGATCTTAGAGTCCATACTCTCTTGTACGCTTAATTTCAACTATTTTATACTGAGGGTGCACCTTTGTACCTAAATTAGGCATAGGATCATACCACTTATACCGAAAGAGAACCAATTTATTCTTAGGCCAACCAATATGATAATCGATTCTAAAATCTCGTGAAGCACACCATAATAATCAACACCGCCATCACCTTTCACCCAAACCCCACTATTATTGGTTTTTTCCCTTAGAGAACTTTTCTATATGAAATCTGTACCCATTGATAGAGTACTTAGAAAACTTTCTGACTTTAGCATCAGGTACCCAAGTTATATCACGTAAAAATTGGCCATTTGGGTCAAAATTAAGTGGATTATGAACCTATAAAAAGTTTTAAAAAGTAAGAATTTAAATTTATATGAGATTGAACAAAAGTTTAAATCATGTTAAATATTTAAGTTACACTTACATATTCTCTAAACCACACTAAAAACATAGGATAAACAACAGCATCCCCATATAAAGCCACAAAGTAGCTGTCCGATAAAGTTATGACTTTCATTAGTTAAAGCTTAGATAGACCTTGAATGATTGTCGTTAATATAAATATACTCACTTATAAAAAGGCATGACCTTGGGCCAATTTAATAATACATGTGTTGTAGCTGACTTAAGCTCCACCTCATTCATATATCTAACTGGACAAATTTTTGGACTTCTTTTACCTAGTGGATTGAATATTGAAAATGGTGGTGCTGAAGGATCTGTATTATCTCCATGATCATGCCTATTAGGTCAGTTTCTCAGACATGGTACATCATGTTCAAAATAATATGAACAAAAATAAAAGATCTCTTTAGCCAAATAAGCCTCACATATTGATCCCTCAATTCAGGATTTGTTTTTTATGGTCCGCTTACATTTGCCAATAGTCCTGCATAGTATGATCTTTTAGATGAAATATTATTCAATTAAAACACATGAAGGTAAATGTTAAAAGTTAATACCTCTCAAAGGGATACATCCATCAACATTGAACAGGCTCTCCAAGTCGTGCCTCTCGCACATGGTGAATTTGAAGATGCTCCATAACATAAAAAAAATAGGAGGAAATTTTTTTAACAACTTGTTTAAGGTTAAGTAAATGTTGATATCCATCAAAGATAGGTTCTCCTCCCTTAATGTGTTAGAACATAAATCTTTGAAAAATAAGCTTATCTCTGTTATGGGCTTCCAAATTTTATCAGGCAATGCACAGAATGCAATAGGCATCATTGACTCCATGAAAATGTGACAATCATGGCTCTTCATAGAAGTCAACTTTTCTTTCTTCATGTCAACACACCTAGACAAATTTGATCCATCTGGCATTCTCAAATTATCAACCTAATCACAAATCACTCTTCTATCCTCCAAAGTTAATGTGTAACTGGCCTTGGGTTTCTAAATCTTATTATTTAAGTATGTCAGGTATAACTCACTGCGCTGATAATACTCCTTTAAGTCCATCCTGTCCTTTAAGTTATCTTTCATTTTGTTACTTATATCCATCATAGTATTAAACAAGTTGTCAAATAAGTTTTTCTCAATATGCATAGGATCTAGATTATGAGGTATAATATTATCCTTCTAGTAATCTAAATCCAAAAATATGCTTCATTTAGTCCAGTTATGTGTAATACCATAACCAGGTATCCTGGATGGTGGAGACTTTGTTACCTTAGGCAGATCCCTCATTCTATCCCAAATTTCTTCTCGCGACAAAATTGGTGGTGGCTTCTCAAAATCAATCTTATTCTTCATAAAATCAATAGTATTTCTCCTAAACTCATGTTGTATTGGCAAGAATCGACAGTGACAGTCAAACTATGACTTTTTAGCCCCATGTTTCAAAGTGAATGCTTTTGTGTCTTTCATACAACAAGGGCGAGCTAACTTTCCTACAGTCGACCACCCATACATCATTCCATAAGCAGGAAAGTCATTTATAGTCCATATAAAAGTGGCACGCAATCTAAAGTATTGTTTCATTGATACATCATATGCTTCCACACCTTCATGCCACAATAAGTTCAACTCATCAATCAATGGCTGCAGATATACATCAATCAAAACTTTTGGATTGCGAGGACCTGGAATTATACGAGTTAGAAATATATACTAACTCGTCATACACAATTCAAGCGGGAGATTATAAGGAGTCACAAACACTGGCCAACATGAATATGGTGTAGCTGAGATAGAAAATAGAGTGAATCTATCAGTAGATAATCCCAACCTTTCTCGCAACAGTTAATCTTCTCTAATGAAAGTCCTAACTTAGAAACCAATTTCTTTGTTGTGTAGAAATCTTTGGGTAACTAAAGTTTATTTAAGTTAAGTTCATTCATAAGTTCAATGATAGAGTTCATGCCCTCTTGAGAAATAGAATAATCTGATTTAATACTCAGTAACTGAACAACAATAGATAACTTAGAATGCACTGATCCTTCATACAATGAATGACTAACTTCCTTTAACTGTTCGTAAAAGTACGCAGCCTCATCATTTGGTTCATTTTGATCCCCTGAGTGTGTCCCAAAAGCATCCCTAAAAATCTCACTATATCGTGAACTTTCAACATTATTTTATCTTATTGGATTTTCAACATAATTCTGAAAATTAAAATTATTAGCAGCACTACTCTCTCCATGAGCTGTCCACACAGTATAATTCAACATAAAACCCTTTCTATAAAGATGTAATGTAACAGCATCTGGACTCAATAACTTGCAACACTTTCTATTCCAACAAGGACACCTAATCATCCCTTCAATAAGAAAATCATTAAGTGTCATTTCTTTAGCAATAAATCCAGCTACCCCATGTTTATATTCCTCCCTTAACCCCGTACGATTAGGATAAAGTCTATTATACATCCCTGTACGATCTTTATTTTCCATCTACACACGAACAAAAACAATAATAATAGAGAAGAGAAACAAAAACAAGAGAAACAAAATAATAACATATTTGTTTAGAAATGCTAATACGCAGTGGACTCAAGAAGAAAACCAAGAGATTCAATACAACATAGTAAAGTAGACAGTAATGAACCTTTAGTTTGTGTCTCTACAATGATATCATTACAACTGGTTCAATACCATCATGCGATGGATGAGGAAATATTGGATGTAACAAAATAAAAGTAACCTACGAATACACCTATGTCCAAAATTTATTAATATCTCATAGTATGTCCAAATAGAAGCAAAACACTCATCTAGTCTCTGCCTACTGTGTATGCCTAATATTGTTAAAAGGTCAAAATAACTTTTAACACCATTTTCTTGAAATCAACCTATTTATTCAACAGAAAGAATACAATCAATCAAGCATAATCAGAATTGATAGGCATTGCACAGACCTTAGGTGTGATATCTGAAGTAATATGCTCATTCCAGGAAACATATCGAGAAACTTTATTTGCTTTTGTTCTGCCTATATTCAAACCCTTTTAAGCTTGTTATGCATCATATAACCAGTAAAACTAAAAACAACTAGAAATACATGGATGAAACAGATAAACTTTTGAGTTCTACATTTCTGGACCTATTGATACGAAAGGGAGTAATAGAATGCAAAGCCAAATAGAGAGCAAGTCACGTAATAGATAACTAGCAGTAGAATCTTACAAACCTATTGATAAGAAAGGGGATAAATAACTGCACACTAACTTCCAAGCAGCAGTCAGGAGTAATGAAATGCAAATCCTGGACCTGAAGAAAATACAAGCAGGTGAGTCATATAGAAAGCTCGATATTAATAGCAACAACATTCTTTTTGTCATGGCTACTAATAAGGTTACAGGATAAAAGCAGGAGAATCTCCTTTTTAAACTAAAGGAAGTACCAATTCTCACAGTTTCATATCTAATAGTAGAGGCCAAATTTTATATACGAAAATTAAAGTCGCATTCAGTGATTAATTTGTATTGATCTGTACAATAGCTTGCATAGTGATATAACAAGAAATTATAGAAACAACAGATAACTAACACCAACAGGTTTGAATCAAACAAATCATCAGTTTATCATCTATATGTATAAACGACTATATACTTTAAAAATAGAAATCATCTATCTCCAGCATGGATTTGAACGTAGAAAGCATAATGCTAGTTACTACGTTCCCTTTTTTATCAAGTTTTTTTGGAACACGCAAATTTTAGTACCCAAAATCCTAACAGGTTTTGGCCTATTTCAGTACCCAAAACCCTCAAATTTCCACCTTTATTCCCTAAGTTTTTTCTAAGTGCGACTCTTTTTTGGAACAGTGTTACTATATGTAAAAATCGACTGTACAAGGAATAGTAGACATGGAACAGAAACAAACAAGTGAAATAGAAAAGGAAAAAGATCAAATAATGCATCGAATCATAACAAGTTATAGATCTTTACATCTACACCAACAACCAACTAGCACAATACTTCGCCGAGTTTCTTTCTTTTAAGACTTCAAGTGGTAACTATTTTATCCTTAATGAGAAAGGGAACGTACAGATGCAAAAACACATACATATGCAACTTATTTCCTTGCTACGTCTATCACTAGCTCTAACCCTAAATTAAAGTGATTGACCAATTAATACTGAATTTGTTTGCCAATTTTGACCCCAGTTTCAACTCATAGTAATCCAACCAGTCTTCGAACCTTTGATGCTAAGACTCACAATATCCCCTGCACCCGCAACGTTGGTAACTAAAACCAAGTTGAAGTCACTATATACATTAATACACTACAAAACAAACCCCAAAACAACAAACTTACAGAAATGCAGGTCACTATATACATTAATACACTAAAAAAATGCCTAAAAACTATAAGTAAATTTCTTGCAAGTCTGTGCACTTTTTACCGCGAATTAGTGAAATTTACTGTCACTGTTACCACTTTTTGCGAGAGACGCAGCCTTCACAGTTAATTTTTTAGAGATAGACGTAGAGAGAAGAGAGTCAAGAGAGAGAATTGCGTGCCCTAGCTCAGAGAGAGAGGAAGTGAAAGAGTGAATTGAGAAATCAGTGTGTTTAGTGTATATTAAATGTGAATTTACGACTACATCAGTCGGATAGAAAATTAATATGTTTAATTATTTAATGTTTCTGACTACTTCAGTCGAAAAGATATTTAATATAATTAAATTATATATTTAAATCAATTATTTATAAGATTTCTGACTACAATGGTCGGAAATATATATTTAATTATTTAATTTATATTTCTGACCACAGTAGTCGGAATAATTTTATTATATTAAATTATTTAATATTTTTTCCTACAGTGGTCAAAAATATATATTTAATAATTTTTTAAAATAATTATTAATTTCGTATAAGGATCTAATTATATATTAAGTAATATATTTATTTAATTACTTATATTTCCAACTACATTAGTCGTAAATATATATTTAATCATTTATTTAAATAATTATTTAATTTTCGTGTAGGGGTCCGATTATATCTATACTAATATATTCATTTAATTATTTTTATTTTTGACTACAACATTCATAAAAATATATTAAAATTTATTTTACTTATTTTTAAAATTCTGTATAAGGAACTGATTCTACATTTAGTAATATATTTATTTAATTATTTATATTTACGACTACCGTGCTCGGACATATATTTTATTATTTATTAATTTTATTTAGTTATTAGTATTTTCGACTACAATAGTCAGAAATATATATTTAATAATTTATTAATAATTATTTAATTTTTGTATAAGGGACCTGATTATATATTCAGTATTATATTTATTTAATTATTTATATATTTGACTATCGTAGTCGGGATATTCATTTAATAATTTATTTAATTATTTATACTTCCGACTACTGTAGTAGGAATATATATTTTCCAAAATTTGCCGCCAAATATTCTGACTGTTTTTGTCACAAATAGTATTGAAAAAATATTTTGTAAAAAATTAAAATAAAAAAATAAGATTTTCGATGGAAGTAGTCGAAAATTTCTAACTACTGTGTTCGGTCGGAAATTTTCAGTCAAAAAATAGCAAATTTCTAGTAGTGATTCAATCCAAGATCAAGGTCTTCGAAATAAAAAAAATCTATGTAGATTCACCCACAACATTCTGGAATCACAAAAAGCACATGGTCAGACTTCCTTACAAACCTGACTTTGTTGAGAAAACTATTCTCACAAAAGCCTAACCTATTTAAATGAATCACGAGCTAACAATTCACTACCTAGAAGAAATTAATAATCTTCTTAAAAATAGATCATCTCTTCAAGCAAGTTCCCTTGGAGTTGTGATTCTTTTTATGACAATAAAAGTTATGAAATTGAAGGAGAAGTCCCCTCCATCAATTATAAGTCTTTAAACCCCGCCCTTCGATGGATGAGATATCTCATTCCAAAAAAGAAAGGTCTACTCTAACGACTTTATGCTACCGTAGTTTTCTCAAAATTTGATCTAAAATCAGGTTATTAAAAATTTTAGATTGATCCAAAAGGTTGATATAAAATTATTTTTATTTCATTAGTTGGGAAATTGAGTGGAATGTGATGCCCTTTTAATTGAAGAATACTCCTTCAAAATTTCAAAAAATAATGAATGATATTTTCAATCATTTTTAAAAATTCATAATAGTCCATATTGATGATGTTTTAGTATTATCTACTAGCATTGACCAACATTTCAAACATTTGAGAGTTTTCTTTAATATCATCAAATGCTTCGTTTTATCCAAGACTAAGTATAGTCTTTTTCAAGTTAATAATAGTGGCACAACTCAAACTAACAGACCGTGCGGGCACCTACGTTATCCTAAGTATCTAGGAGAACCCTTATTACCTAACTAAAAATATATGGAAGACTTCTCTTTTTAAGGAAATACAGGATTAAATATAATAACGTAGATTAAATATCATTAAATAATTTTTTTCAAAAACCACTTAAAATTGTTCTTCACTATCCCAAAATTTGGTCAGACATATCGAAAAGCTACATATTATAGCATAGATTGACCAAAAAAAATAATACAAAGACTCTAACATTTGTCAGGAAGAAAGTGCAGAAGTTAGCTGAATATCGTCATCCATCTGGTAACTACAAACTAACTTCCATCCAGTCTACTCCCTAAGAAAGAATATAGAAGAGTAGGGTCAATACAACCACACTTACTGGTAGGCATCATCGGCCAATTGTGTTAGTCTATATAATCCTAAAATAAAATTAAGAAAAATAAAGAATGACATCTTGAAAGGAATATAATTCAACTAAGGTTGTAATAACATGATTACTTTACCTATATAAGTTACATCATCCAACTACTCTTCCAACTCTAGCAGTATTATACTGACTACTAACATACTCTAGCCTCATTAATTCACTTCATCAACAACAATCCAATGCTAATACATCACTATTCCTCTTTATTCACCTTACCTTTTTCATTACTCACATTCACAAGAAAAATACCATAATCATAGACAACCCACACTAAACTCTCAGGCTAATAAACAAATGCTCTCTTATAATATTAAAGAATGATAACTAGCCATTCTGGTAAGCAATGATTACAACACGTACAAATAAAGCAAGTCAACCAATATATAAGTCAGTATGAAGTTTCACTTTTTCAATATATATTACACAATCAATCTTAAGGATACAATCAAGTAGGGATTACAAGTCAACTCACATTTCAATAAAACACCATAGAACTCAAGTCTAATTAGAAATATTATAAATACTCTTAAAGAAGGATTAATTCAATTATTGAAACTTCGGATTTTTTTTTGAATTATTAGTTGGATTCATCACTCTATATAATTTTATTATCAGTTTCTTTGTTATTATTATCACCATGTCGGCTCATGGCATCCAATCTGATCACATTTCGCAGAAATACCAAAATTTAACATCGGCCATATTGCTTGAGAAACTAATAAAGTAGTAATATCATAATTTATCATCAGCCACATTACTACTAATATCTTTTCATAAGTAACAAGTACGTCCTTCTAAACCTCATAATTAGAACACCATTAGCATGTTATAAGCTCATTAAACCACATAACCTTTCAATATCAATACTAATTTGTACACACATACTAAGGGACATATTTTTTTCCGACTAGTCATGACCTGCAGAGGACAATCTAAGTCCATGTACTGCACCGGCGCGGTACCCGATCCTCCGTAAGAATTAATATCAATATTCATATTCATACCAGCATGGTACCCGATCCTTTATAAATAAGTAATATCAATATTCATATTCATACCGAAGTGGTAACCGATCCTCTGTAACCATATTATATACATTTTATCAAATTTACACTATCTCTCAGGATACAATACAACCTACTAAATTTACAAGTGCACTTAAAATTATAAGGTAATTCGATCAAGTTCTTTCATTTATCAATATTTTAACCCTTTCACGAGCATTATTTCAATAATTTTTCTTGATCATCAATAAGCCACTCATGGCATCAAGTCAAGGAGCTATCGTTATCAGATAAGCCTTTCATAGGCACAACTCAGCAAATCATCATAATCACAAATTTAGCATCTCATGGGCATTCAGTAGATAAAGTAAGTTTATCAATAACAAAGAAAGATTTTCATAAAATAAATCACAATTTGACACTTAATCATACAAGTCATCATCAGAGCTTTCATTTGTCATTAGTAAATAAAATATAACTACCTCCTCAAATACTATAACTTGAGTTCTAACATCACCACCTATGACTAGCACATTCAAGCATATTATTATCTCTACCTCTTTTCACCTAATATAATTTTCACAATAATTTAATTCATGTATCCCTTAGATATTACCATGCTCATCACTATTCGGCCCTGCCATAATTCTCCTCATTGAATTATAGCATAATACATACAACTTAATACCATTAAAAATCAACTAGGTTCATCACTAGAATAACTAAGAAATGTAATATTCACATACTTACAACAATCTCCTTTCAGGAACATAACACAAAATATCATAAATATAACATACTCGATAATATAGTTTTCGGGATTAAAGTAAATTTCTTATGTCTTTATCCACCTTAACTCCATGTCCATAGTCCTAGACATGCTTTCTCCCATTAATTTTAAATTATAAAAATATAAAATAACACAATCTTCTACTCACTAATCTAGCCTACTTGGATGTCAAGCTTTTGAGAGAAGCAAGTTGCAACAAGGATGTTCTTTCCTTTCCTTCATGCCTTGGAATAATCAATTATATAAAAATCAAGCAATAATAAGAGTAATTAAATAATTGCCCTTCAAACAAATATCTTGGGGATTCAAACCCACTAACTCTACCCTTAATTCAAGACCTAATTATTTTCCAAGGTCAATTAACCGTTAATCAGCTCTTTTAAGCTTAACCCATCTCCATTAATGAAGTTTTTATGCTAAAGGTCTAATCTGTAGTGAATTCGAGGTTTCTAACCATCAAAATTCATAATCTAGTTTACAAAATTCATGTTTAGAATTCTTAATTTATTATTTAGAATCAGATCTAGGTCATATAAAAAATACCCTTGAGTTTTCTCCAAAAAAATTTCACCATTAAAGGTCTTTCTAAGGATTCTAAGATGTTAAAGGATTAAAAGAGGAAAAAAATAATGGAAAAACTTACCTCAAAGAAGAACTTTCACCTTAAGCTTGGGGAAATCAGCTCTCTAGGGTTGTGGAATCAAATTTGAGATTTTAAGACCTAAAATACAGCTGAAGCTGATTTAAAAACCACCATAATTTTGCTATAGCAAAATCCTATTTCATCCAGGACAATGCTTAGTAATACCGTTATAACATTTTTCTCCAAATTCAGATTGATGAACTATTTATTGCTTTGGAAAGAGACTCCGAGATCTTTATTTTTGTTTGTATTAGCCCCCTGGCTCTATCGGAAAGAAAGTTTTAAATTAACTTTGTGTTAGGGATATTATACGACCTTAATTCATATCTAATGAACTTTCAAACTACAAAATTGATATTAGTACTCATGAATAATTAAATTCATTGAACGTGAGTCTATATAGACACATCAGAGAGGTGACATAATAACTTAAAAAGATCTCTATTATAGACTCAAGATAATATTGAGGAATGAAAATAAGATTTTTCATGAATCTATCATGGATAATTTAGTAACAAAAAATGGTTCATTACAATCAGATATCAGTTTACCATCTATTTATCTCTGAATAGGCATTCGTTGGAGAGAGAACGAGGTTGGACTTAGAGAGACATTACAAACAAAGTTGCTTATATTGCACCCTATTGACTCACTTGATATTTTTATCAACCAACGCACATTCTATACTCAATCATTCAATGAAAGCTTTTCAATCTAAAAAGATGCAGAGTCCAACATTTGCGCAAAACTCACTTATTCTCCTTTCAACGACATAAGTCTAAAACTTGAGTTTTACGACTCAAATTCACATAAAAATGGTTAAAAGATTCACCTTGAGGAAGGAAAACATCCAAAATCACCTCTATTTCATTATTGAAGCTCTAGAATCCCGAATTCAATTATGAAAAGTGTTACGAGATGCTACACGAATCTGCTATTGGAATTTCAATACTAGACAAGTCATACCTAATCTGCCCAACACACAAAATCTCTCTGAGACACCTGACTTAGTTTCTAGCCCAGACTACACTATGGAGAATCTACATCTTGCTCATATATAAGTTACCACCCCATGTATAAGTCACATAACTTAGATACTCACATGCACTCAATAAAGACTACTAGATTTATTATATAAAGCTAGCTTTAACATCTCACAACCACTATCCTTTTTACCTCAAGATCACCCCCGGTTCAAGCTTAGTGTTTACTACAATACATAGGTGACAAAACAACCTCTCACTCATTACATAGACTTACAACTATTAGTTATATAGATCTCACATAATTAGAGCGACAACACATTATCCTCCACAACATTGTTGATATCTATTTAATCATCATAATTTAATCACTCAACAAGCATTATCCACCAAGTATCATCCAAAAACTTATCAATCATGCCATTTAATAATTCACTTATTCTTCCATTCAGGGTCATTCTTAACTATTTTATAGGCGTAACTAAGTTATTTGATTTTACATTGCCATCATCATGGGGATTACTATCCTCTAAAAGTGTCATATATCATCCAACTCTATGGGATATATAAATACATAATTCAACCATAAGGTTAAGTCAACAATAAGTTATCTTCTGGAGATTTTTATTAATGCACAAATCCATAGCTAAAACTTATGCTCACTCAATCACTAACTCAATATTTTTCAACGACAAATACTTCACAGTCAAGCCAAACCACTCTTATATCACTAACACCAATTTAAGATGTATAGAGTCATTCTTATTTCTATCTAATAATATTTTTATTACGGGTTTTACTTAAATCTTAAACACCTCAAGAGTGGTCCCTACACAACTAGCACATAAGAAAGGCCAAACAAAATACATTGACTATAGGTTATTAACAGTCTCATCATACATATCACAGTCTAGACAAGTTATTAAGCAAATTTTGTAGGTATCAACAACTTCTACTAGTTTTTGTCAATTTTATTTAAAATTATTTCGCGAAGCATTAAGAATCTGTTCACATAAGGAACTCAAAGATACATTCACTTAGCTAGTCCTCACAAGGAACCCATTATAATTTCAATAATAGAATGGCACAAAAACACTAAATACAATTTCAGTGACCGAACCATACAAGGATCCCCATATGATATCAAATAACTAAACCACACAAAGATCCATCCACAACATCATTAGCAAGAACCTATCCTTAAGAGAAATACATATCACCTAAGCCTTTTATTCATTCCTCTTTCCCACCATCTTTTCTTGACATCATGTTCTCATATCATCTTCTCAATTCTTATATCATCACTTTCATTAGTATAGTAGAGTCAAAAACAAGTAGGCATCATAGAATTAATAGTATCACAACAACAAGAAATCAAATAATCCAATCACAATTATCAGCAAAAAACAACTTAGTCAATTTTTATCACTGAATGTCAACCAAAAACAATTCTCAATAATGACAATAATCTAGAAACCCAAGTTCATCCAAATAAAAAGAACAAGAAACTAATAAGTTAACTACTTTCACAAGTCTTTACCTATTAATAATAACCTTTATCATTTATTAATAGATACTAACTGAAACCTCCTAGATTTCTATTAAAAATTACAAAGATACTAATTGGAATCAACTATATTCCGATTGAGCTCTGTTGAGATACCTGATAACGCTCAATCTACAGCTCTCGTGGGAGTGTAAAGCGGTCGTTTGTCAAATATAGAACCCAACCTGGGTTGGGTGTCGATCCCACAGGGAATAGCTTGGCCAACAAGTAAGCAAAATTACTAAACTTTTGGTGTAAGTCTCGTAAGAGGGGGGATTCTTGTTGTGCAAGTAATGTAAACAAAAGCTGAAAATAATAAAGTAAAGAGAGAGATTGTTACGTTGGTTGTAAACAATGAGAGTTGAAGCGTTGGGGTTATGTCCACCTTCTGAGGTATACGTCTCTATTGCCTATGAGTGTGTAGAATTGTGACATGCATGTGCTTATAGAGAATTGTAGTCGATGGTAAATCCAAGCGTCTCTCGACCTAAACAAGGACTATTTCACTTTAACTCTCTCGAGCTTAAAGCGTGTCTAACAGTACGAATTCTCCAAGAGGTTAGTCCAGTTACGACACTAGCTTTTTAATAGGAAAGGGTGTCCTACTACCTTGACATTATCTCTTTTCCAGACAAATAACCTTTCTCTCGAACAAGTTAAATATTAGACTGGCGTATTCTTGTGTTTGCAACCGCAAAGAATGTAGATTAAGATGAAGAGAATAATGATATAAGCAATATACGTGTCATGAACTCACAAACTCACAGCAATAGATAGTATCACATTCGGCTTCCATAACCCCAACAGAGAGGTTTAGTTACCCATGAATGCGAAGGAGATCACGATTGACATTGTTATTATATCACAATATTGAGTAATGGCGTGTAGATTAAGTGATAGGAGTGTGGCGTGTTTCCTTGGCTTGGTAACGATTCTCTTGTTGTGGAATTTAAGAATAGAAGAAGAATAGAATTAATGGAAAGATTAGAAGAGTTGTGGAATTGTTGTGGTGGAAGAAGAGAGGGATGGAAGAAGATTAATTGTTGAATGTATCTCTCCACTAAGGGAGGATTGTCTCTCCACTAAGGGAGGACTTAATTAAAAATCTCTAGCATGATAGGGTATTTATAATACTCCTATCCTACTCCTACTATGCTAATGAAATAAATAACCAAATCCTACTAAACTAAGGAAATACTTAACTCATTTGTACTAGGTTAATGTAATATTCTCCTAATCCAAATAAACTAATGAAATACATAACCCAATTGTACTAGGTTAATGTATCATTGTCAAAATCCAGCTTTGTGTCTGTAAGTCCTCAAAGTCTTTAGAAATGTTGTTTTAGCCCAGGACAGATTTTCGATGCAGCTGTTTTGGTCCTTAGGCGTGTAGACTTTCTTCCCTTCCTTTGTGAGCTTTCTTTTGCGTCAAGTAAGCCATAAAATGCTGTATTTTGCATCATTTATACCTGAAACTTTACTAATCATGTTCGTTAGCTCATTTATAGGAAAAAGGACTAAAAGTGCATGAAATATATAATTTGTTCTCAAAACTAGGCTAAAATATGGGCAAAATATATTGATATAGGCGTGTAAATTCGCCTATCATCAACACCCCACACTTAGAGCTTTGTTCGTCCTCGAACAAAATATCATGTCCTTCTAAACATCAACTTAGGGTTTTTACAACAACAACACAAAACATTTATCAAGACAAGCACAACAATTATCAACAAAGAGTAGCTTTTCGATTATAAGTAGAAATAATTTAACCTCTAGCATAGACTCGTGATGGTGGTCAACTCATATTCAACAGTTAAGGCACAAAGAATCATGTACAACTATCCAAAACTCATCAACCATGTGTGTCTCACAATATAGTACCCATAGTCACTCACAAGTATAGCATATTTTTCAAACATGGGTATCAACATATCCTTACTCTCACTCTCACAAAGAATTCATATGTAGCAACTGATGACCATAGGCTTGCCCTTAGTGTACTGCTCCACTAAATGTCAGAATGTTAATATTAGGATCAAGTAGGTCTTCTGATGGTTGTAATGTAGGCTAAGGGACGGGTAGGACTATTTTGGCCAGGAATAGTGACTAAGCTCCTAAGCACTTTAATACATCACATTGTATCATTGACATTTTTTTCTTTCAACCTTTCTTCTTTCTTTTATTCTACCACCCTTGTTCTCCTCTTTTGTTTTTCAATTTTAAAAACAACTCACTTTTCAGCTTTCTTTTCCTTTTTCTTTTCACAACATACCTCTTATGATAGCACTTTCTTTTCCATAACACATTCAAGCACCATTACAATTTAAAGCATCATACTCACCCAATTTCCTCTTATGTTGTCACATGACTTTTTTAATTTAAAGCACTTAGGAATTTGGATCAAATTACGGTCTTGAAAAAAATGGATTAGGCTTACATACAAGGTTGTCAAAGAAATAGGCTAAAGGCTCAAAAGGGTTTAACTAGGGATGATGTCCATGGATAGGTAAAACTGAAGGTAAACAAATATAGGTTGCCAAAGAAAAGCCTAAATCATATCCTAACTTACACTCCTTATTTTCGCTTTGCATACATACCAGGAAAGTTCTAGCATCAGCCACAAACATAGAAGATACTATTAATCTCACACACACAAGGCACATGGTCGACTTTATTAGAGGTAATATAGACTCTTGACCCAACAAGTGAAGGAATTGAACCACACAATATCACATAATGAGTCACAACTGGATCCTAAACGTCTCAATAGTCACAATTGTAGCACATACTCTTGTTATAATCTCATGCTGCCTATCAAAATAATTTCATGCGAAGCTAAAAAAATTTTAACTACTAAAAAACAAAACGAAACAAAACGAAACAAAAATGAAACAAAAGCAAACAACAAAAGCAAACAAACATAGATGCGAATAGAGAAGTATAACATGCAATACCACCACCCCACACTTAGTCGGGACACTGTCCTCAGTGGAAAATAAATATGAGGAACCTGGTTCGTCGGACTTATCCTCTATGTCTGGGGTCATACCCCTTGCATTGGAATCATCATCAGAGTCGTCATCCTTAGAAGTTCCTCATAAGTATCCCACTTAATTCCAAGAGTGAGTCAAGGTGTTTGCAGCGGGGAGGGTTCTCCTTGCTCCTTGCGGCCTCTTTTCTTGCCCTTTTGGGAAGTGGTAGCCTTCTCCTTGCCTTGTCTCTCTTCAGGTGCCATTGTACCTGAGACTTTAAATAGTGTTAATGGTAGCACAATCTCAATGGATACAATCTATACATAAGCAGTAGGGGTACCACCCCACACTTAGTTTTGTTAACACAAATCAGTGAAGCGAAAGTGGTCGATTACTCAGATTTCGTCGACATACGTTTTAGGATTGTATTCCGACAAGAAAATCAGCAATGCATCACTTACTTGCAGCCATTGGACTACTTTCATGGTAGATATAGCAACACTACTACATAGGGGTTACCACATGGAATAGTTATTCTTACAACAATCACAACCTCTTATGTCGGTAGGCACTATAAGTCTTATCCCGATGGCCGGGATAGTCTAACATGTAAGTATCCAAACAACAATCTTAAGCACTATTCATAGACATAGTAATTCCGCAAATAGTATAACAATGCTATTAAAACCAATTTCAAGTCAGAAACAAGTCAAAATTTTCCTACGTACATGTTCACTCACATGATTTTGTATCAACAATCCAAACACATGAACATCACCAACAATCTTATACGATTTAGCAATTCATAATAGACATAGCAACGTAGTACTTACGAGAAATAAATGAAGAATAAGAGAGTACTTACTTGCTTGAAGCTTGTGGAGATGGTTTTGTGAATTGGAAGAGCAAAAGAAGAAAATTTTGAGAGGATTTGGATGTATATGCGGTGCCCTTAGGTCAATTTTTAGTGTGGTTGTGTTGTAAAACTAAGTCCCCTTTATATAGGAAGAGAATGGGTTGGGTTTTGACCCATTTACAATCGGTTTTGGAGACAAAAATACCACATATGCGACGCATAATGCTCGGCATATCAATGACATATGCGGCGCATTGTCTATAGCATAATGGGACATATGCGCCGCATAGTCTATGGCATTTGTAGACATATGCGCCGCATAGTCTATGACATATGAGATACTGAGACCAAATGCCATAGCATAGGCGGCTCATAGTCAAAAGCATACCTAGGAATAAGCGGCGCCTAGTGTATAGCACACTAGATTCCGAGACCTTAGGCTATAGGATAGGTTGTGCATCGTTCGTGGCCTAGTTTTACCAAGGCCTAGCCTTCCTCGAAGCCTATTTTGGTGTGAGAAATGATCAATCCATAGCCTTGTGCATCACCATTCCTAACTTACCAACTTTACCATACAATGCGTCCAAATCGTCAATTGAAATCAATCTCCTCGTTGAATACTACTTGCACCTATATTTGCTCAAAACAACTGAAAATGATTAGTACGATGGGTTGCCTCCCACCAAGCGCCTTAGTTTTGGTCGTGGCACGACTCTTATTTTGGATTTTTCATTTATCAAAAACAAAACAAGTATAAAAATGATAAAATGATAAAACAATAAAATGACGGGTTGCCTCCCATCTAGCGCCTTATTTGTTGTCGTGGCTCGACATAGTTACCTCGAGTACTCAGATTTCGTCGAGGTAAGTGATGGATCATTTTCTGAAAGGATTTAGACGGCAATGAGGCTTACCTGTGGGCATGCGATCTTTTTTGAGATGGCTCCTACGTTTCTCCGGAGAGTCACCAATTATATCATCAATAGTCCAACCCATAGCTCTCTTGTATCTCTTCAGAGAAGAGATGAGAGCTTCAACGTGCTGTTTACTTAAATCATCTGCTCTCTCCGAAAGTATATTTCTACTTTCCAAGAACACATACCTTAGATAATCGGGGAGCTCTTACGTTTCTAGCATTGGTGGCTCGTCAATGGGAGTCTTCGCTGTTGGTTGATTCTTGAGATAACATTCCGGTTGCTTAGGAGTATACGGCTCTGTTTCTGTTAGATCACCCATAAGTTCTTCATTGTCCTCATGCTCAACATTCAGTGGCACAGCAGACAATGGCTCAACAGTAGGCTGTTTCTCTATAGATAATGCTTTCGTATCCTCATGATGAACATCAGCTACAGATAACTCATTCATATCGCTGGGCTGCTTCATTGTTTTGCATATATCAAACCATACCACTTCGTCATTAATTCAAAATAAAAGCTCATTATCTTTTATGTCAATAAGCACACTTCCAGTTGCAAGGAAGGGACGTCCCAAGATGATGGGAACTTCAGAATCCTCCTTACAATCCAGAATAACAAAGTCTGCAGGAATGATGAATGAAGAAACTTTCACCAACACATCATTCAAGATACCCACAGGTCATTTTACCGACCTATCAGCCATCACGAGCCTCATATTGGTTGGTGTCGGATCGCCTAGCCCTAACTTCTTGTAGATGGATAGTGGCATCAAATTGATGCTAGCTCCCAAATCGCACAATGCCTTAGCAAAATACAACGATCCAATTGTGCAAGGAATAGTGAAAGCTCCAGGATCTGCCTTCTTTTGAACTAGCGATCTTGTAGCGATTGCACTACAATGATGAAAATTATCCGCCAAGTCATAACTTGCTGCCCACTTCTTTTTCAAGAGATCCTTCATAAATTTTGCATACCCAGGCATTTGTTCAAGTGCCTCCACCAATGGAACATTAATGGTGAGCTGCTTTAACATATTCATGAATTTGCTGAACTTTGTGTCATCCGCCACCTTCTTCAATCTTTGGGGAAAAGGTGGTGGTGGGTATGGAAGTGTTCTCTCCACGGTTTTCTTATCCTCTTGCTTCCGTTTTCCCAATTTTTCAGGCTGCACAGTGCTTGATGTGGCGTTGTTGACGTCAGGAGTAGTAGCTGCGGCATCTTCTCCTTTTGCGTTGTCATCCATGTCCGCAACTTCGTCAATCACTTGCTTGCCTTTTTCTGAAGTTTCCAGCACCTTACCACTTCTGGTAGTGATGGCCATGCATGACCCATCATTCATTGGGTTTTGCACAGTATCGCTAGGTAAAGTGCCGGCCTTTCTTTGGTTGAGTGCTGCTGAAAGTTGACTGAATTGCTTCTCTAGTTGTCTAATTGAAGTGGAATGTGAATCTACTAATTGTTTCATGACGGACAAATCATTAATTACCTCTGTAACTCCCGCGCTCGTTGCTTCCACTCCTTTCAATAATTTAGCCATCATGTCTTCCATACTTCCAGAATTAGATATGGTGGTATCACGTCTGCCAGGGGGAACGTACAAACCACTCTTTTCATTCTTGTTCTTCCAACTACCTTGGTCTTTGTTTCCAGATTTATCATAATAGTTCCGACCTTGGTTTCCTTGGGTATTCCCTCGGAAACCCCCCTGATTGTTCAAGTAGTTGGCCTCCTCTTCCGAATCAGATTCGTCTCTTCCTTTTGACGCAATCGCTTTCACTTTTTCAGTCTTCCCTACTAGATGCTTTGTAAGAAGATCCATTTGGGTTTTCATGTGTGCCATATCTTGATCACGTTCTTCTTCTCTTCTTCATTGGTCTGCAGTCATGCCAATAGATAAAGTGGGGCTTGCTATCTCAGAATCCCTGGTATGCCAAGCTCTACTTTGTTTCGTCATACGATCTAGCATATTGCTTGCTTGACCAAAGGTGAGGTCCATGAAAGAACCTCCAGCTGCGTTGTCCACCA
This sequence comes from Capsicum baccatum var. pendulum, assembly GCA_030864225.1. Taxonomy (NCBI): domain Eukaryota; kingdom Viridiplantae; phylum Streptophyta; class Magnoliopsida; order Solanales; family Solanaceae; genus Capsicum; species Capsicum baccatum. The sequence goes on along the minus strand of CM061558.1, from coordinate 205,892,253 downwards.
CTGGTTTAGTTATTGAATTCAAGGCTCTATACAAGATCTCCATGAGGTGAACATTAGTCATGTGATGGTTTGGGCATCTCGCTAGCTTTGTCTTGAACCTCTCCCATGTTTCATGAAGAGCTTCAGAGGGAAGCTGACGAAAGTTGCTGATTTCATCTCTCAATTGAGCCCTTTTGGATGGCGGAAAGAATCTTTCTAGGAAAGCGTCTCTCAATTGCCTCCAATTTGTAATTGAATCAGGAGTCAGCCCATTCAACCATAGTGTTGCCTCCCCAGACAGAGACAATGGAAATAGACGTAATCGAATAGCATTCTGACCAACACCAGGATTGTCAAAGGACTTGCATGTAGAAATAAAGTTGATGAGATGCATATTCGGATCATCGCCTGCTAGTCCACCAAATAATCCCTTGAGTTGCAATAACTGAATCATGGTGCTTGTGATGTTGAACTTGGCTCCGGGTGCTAATGGTGGTGGAATTATTGCTCCAGTGGCTCCGGCACCATCAAGATCATCATCATCATCGTCGAAAGCTGGCTGCAAAGGTTGGCGATCATACCTATACCGAGCTTGTCGACCTCTTCTGTTGGCAGGTGTTATAATTTCAGCATCACGCCTAGGGTTTAGTAACTCGTCATCTCCTAAATCCTCATCGTCAGGATTTGTTGATCGCCCAGGGTTATCAATGTTTTGTTGGTGTACTTAGGCAGCGGCAAGGGCACGCAATCTTGCTTGTTTGTGTTGAGCAGCCATCCTGTCGATTTCAGCTTGTGCTTCCATTCTTCTAATTCGTTGTGGTTCAGGATTGATTGGTAATAACGGTTGACCAGAACTTCTAGTATGGGGCATGCACTAAAGTAAAAACCTGCAAGAAACAAAAACAAAAACTAAAAGTAAAAGTACGAGAATCTTTGACCAAATGGTCTAGTAATTATCACGAACTTGATTGACACTCGTATTCCCCGGCAATGGCGCCAATTTTTGATAACGCTCAATCTACAGCTCTCGTGGGAGTGTAAAGCGGTCGTTTGTCAAATATAGAACCCAACCTGGGTTGGGTGTCGATCCCACAGGGAATAGCTTGGCCAACAAGTAAGCAAAATTACTAAACTTTTGGTGCAAGTCTCGTAAGAGGGGGGATTCTTGTTGTGCAAGTAATGTAAACAAAAGCTAAAAATAATAAAGTAAAGAGAGAGATTGTTACGTTGGTTGTAAACAATGAGAGTTGAAGCGTTGGGGTTATGTCCACCTTCTGAGGTATACGTCTCTATTGCCTATGAGTGTGTAGAATTGTGACATGCATGTGCTTATAAAGAATTGTAGTCGATGGTAAATCCAAGCATCTCTCGACCTAAACAAGGACTATTTCACTTTAACTCTCTCGAGCTTAAAGCGTGTCTAACGGTACGAATTCTCCAAGAGGTTAGTCCAGTTACGGCACTAGCTTTTTAATAGGAAAGGGTGTCCTACTACCTTGACATTATCTCTTTTCCAGACAAATAACCTTTCTCTCGAACAAGTTAAATGTTAGACTGGCGTATTCTTGTGTTTGCAACCGCAAAGAATGTAGATTAAGATGAAGAGAATAATGATATAAGCAATATACGTGTCATGAACTCACAAACTCACAGCAATAGATAGTATCTCATTCGGCTTCCATAACCCCAACAGAGAGGTTTAGTTACCCATGAATGCGAAGGAGATCACGATTGACATTGTTATTATATCATAATATTGAGTAATGGCGTGTAGATCAAGTGATAGGCGTGTGGCGTGTTACCTTGGCTTGGTAACGATTCTCTTGTTGTGGAATTTAAGAATAGAAGAAGAATAGAATTAATGGAAAGATTAGAAGAGTTGTGGAATTGTTGTGGTGGAAGAAGAGAGGGATGAAAGAAGATTAATTGTTGAATGTATCTCTCCACTAAGGGAGGATTGTCTCTCCACTAAGGGAGGACTTAATTAAAAATCTCTAGCATGATAGGGTATTTATAATACTCCTATCCTACTCCTACTATGCTAATGAAATAAATAACCAAATCCTACTAAACTAAGGAAATACTTAACCCATTTGTACTAGGTTAATGTAACATTCTCCTAATCCAAATAAACTAATGAAATACATAACCCAATTGTACTAGGTTAATGTATCATTGTCAAAATCCATCTTTGTGTCTGTAAGTCCCCAAAGTCTTCAGAAATGTTGTTTTAGCCCGGGACAGATTTTCCATGCAGCAGTTTTGGTCCTTAGGCGTGTAGACTTTCTTCCCTTCCTTTGTGAGCTTTCTTTTGCGTCAAGTAAGCCATAAAATGCTGTATTTTGCATCATTTATACCTGAAACTTTACTAATCATGTTCATTAGCTCATTTATAGGAAAAAGGACTAAAAGTGCATGAAATATATAATTTGTTCTCAAAACTAGGCTAAAATATGGGCAAAATATATTGATATAGGCGTGTAAATTCGCCTATCATCAATACCAATTAGAATCATCTAAATAGCAACTGGATAAAACTCAATAGTTAAAGATTAGGATGGCACAATAGAGAGAAAAAAAGAAAAATGACTTCTACATGCTTCATAACCTTCTGAAGATTGGGTGTGGGGACCTATACACCAATCTATGAAACTCTACTTGGCATTACTCTTGTACTTATGCGATTGGTGAACCTAACGCTCTGATACCAACTATCACGACCCAAACTAATGGATCGTGCGGACACGTACGTTATTTTGAGAATCTAGGAGAATCCTTATTACCCAACTAAGAAAATGTGAGTGACTTTTGTTTTAAAAAGAATACTAGATTAAATATAATAAAGTAAATTAAATATCATGTAATAATTATTTTCAAAAACTTCTTACAACTGTCCTTCACTACTTGAAGACTTGGTCAGACATTTACAAGAGTTGCCTATTATAGCATAAACTGAAAATAAAATAAATAATACAAAGACTCTAAAATCTGTCAGGAAAAAAATGTAGAAGTTAGTGCTGAATATCATCATCCATCTAGTAACTGCAAACTAACATGTAGCCAGCCTTCACCCCAAGAAGGAACGTAGAAGATTAGTATTTGTACAATCACACATACCGGTAGGTATCATCGTCTCATCGTGTTAGTTCATATAATCATAAAATAGAATTAAGAAAAATAAATCATGACATCTTGAATGAAATATAATTCACCTAAGGTTGTAATAACATTCATTACTTTATCGATATAAGTTACATCATCCAACTACTTTTCCAACTCTGTTAGTATTATATTCGCTATTAACATACTCTAGCCTTAATAATCACACCATCAACCACAATCCATCGCTAACACATTAATTTTCCTCTTTATTTACCTTACCTTTTCATTACTCACATTCACAAGAACAATATCATAATCATAGACAACCCACACTAAACTTTCAAGATAACAACTAAATGCTTTGTTATAATACTAAACAATGATAACTAGCCATGCTGGCAAGCAATGATTACAACACGTATAAATGAAGCAAGTCAACCAACATATCAGTAAGTACAAATTTTCACTTTTTCAATACTATCACACAAAAGGATACAATCTAATAGGGAATACAAGTCAACTCACATCTTAATAAGACACACTAGAAAACTCAAGTCTTATTAGCAGTCTTATAAATACTCTTGAAGAAGGATTAATTTAATTTTTGAAACTCCGAAATCATTTCTTTTTAATTATTTGTTGGATTCATCACTCTATATCATTTTATTATAAGTTTCTTTGCTAATATTATCACAATGCCAGCTCATGGCATTCGATCCAATCATATTTCATAGCATACCAAAATTTAACATTGGTCACATTGCTTGAGAAATTAATAAAGTAGTAATGTCAAAATTTAGAGTCAGCCACATTGCTACTAACAATCTTTCAATAAGTAACAATTATGTCCTTCTAAACCTCATAATTAGAACACTATTATCTTGTTATCAACTCATTAAACCACACGGCCTTAAAAAATCAACACCCATTTGTACATACTTGCTTAGGGATCTATTTTTTCGCAACTAGTCATGACCTGCACGGGAAAATTGAAGTCCATGTACTGTACTGACATGGTACCTGATCCTCTATAAATACATAATATCAATATTTATATTCATACCGGCATGGTACCCAATCCTCCATAAATAAGTAATACCAATATTCATATTTGTACCGACGTGGTACCCAATCCTCCATAACCATATTATATACATTTTATCAAATTCACACTATCTCTCAGGATATAATGTGACCTACCAAATTTTCAAGTACACTTAAAATCATAAGGCATTTCAGTCAAGTTTTTTCATTTATCAATATTTTGATCTCCTCACGGGCATTATTTCATAATTCATCATGATAACCAATTAGTCATTCATGGAAATAATTCAAGGAGCTACTGTTATCAAATATGCCTTTCATAGGCACAATTTAACAAATTGTCATAATCACTAATTTAGCCTCTCAAGGGCATTCAATAGATAAAGTAAGTTTATCAATATCAAAGGAAGATTGTCCTAAAATAAATCACAATTTAACATTTAAGAATACAAGTCATCATCGGAGCTTTCAATACTCATTAATTATTAAAATGTTACTACCTCCTCAAATACTACAACTTGGGTTCGAACATCACCACCTATAACTAGTACATTCAAGCATATTATTATATTTATCTCTTTCCACATAATATAATTTTTATAATAATTTAAGTCATCTATCCCTTAGATATTACCATGATCATCACTATTCATCCCTAGCATAACTCTCATCATCACATTATAGCATAATAAATACAACTTAATACTATTCTAACTCAACTAGGTTCATCACAAGAACAACTAAGAAACATCATGTCTACATACTTTATATACAACAATCTCCTTTCAGGCGCATAACACTTAATGTCATAAATATCACATAATCAATAACATAGTTTTTGAGATTAAAGAAAAGTTCTTATGTCTTTATCCACCTCAACTCTATGCCCACAGACTTAGACATGCTTTCTCCCATCAATTTCAAATTATAAGAATATAAAATAACACAGTCTTCAACTCATTAACCTAGCCTACCTGGACTCCAAGATTTTAAGAGAAACAAGTCATGACAAGGATGTTCTTGTTTTTCTCTTCATGACTTGGAATAATCAATCAGCTAAAAATAAAGCAATAATAAGAGTAATTAAATAATTACTCTTCAAACAAATATCTTAGAGATTCAAACCCACTAATTCTACCCTTAATTCAATATCTATATTATTTTCCAAGGTCAATTAATAATTAATCAGCTCTTTTAAGCTTAAACCATCTTCATTAATAAAGTTTTTATGCTAAAGGTTTCATCTGTAGAGAATTCAAGGTTCATAACCATCAAAATTCGTAATCTAGTTTCCAAAATTCATGTTTAGAATCTTTAATTTATTATTTAGAATCAGATCTAGGTCATATTAAAAATACCCATGAGTTTTCTCCAAAACATTTCCACCATTAAAGGTCTTTCTAAGGATTCTAAGATGTTAAAGGATTAAAAGTCAAAAAAATAATGGAAAAACTTACCTCAATGAAGAATTTTCACCTTAAGCTTGGGGAAATCACCTCTCTAGGTTTGGAGAATGAAACTTGGAATTTTTAGACCTAAAATATGACTGAAGCTGATTTAAATACCACCAAATTTTTTGCTACAGTGAAATCTCGTTTCAGTCCGGACAGTGCTCAGTAATACAGTCATAACTTTTTACTCCTAATTCGAATTGATGTACTGTTTATTGCGTTGGAAAGAGGTCTCATAGATATTTAATTTGATGGGTATTGAACCTTTTAAATCCTTATATTCTATGAGATACGGTCATCTGGAGTTGATTCTAATAGAAATTTATATCGAAACTCTATCGGAAAGAAAGTTTTAAATATAACTTTGTGTTAGGGATATTGTACGACCTTAATTTATACCTAAAGAAATTTTAAAATATATAATTAATATTGATACTCATAAAAAATTTAATTCATCGGGCGCGAGTCTATATAGACACATCGGAGTATTAAATCTTAGCCGAAAAGTTTGAGGTAACACAATAAATTAAAAAGATGGCTATTTTGGACTCAAGTTAATATTGAAGTATGAACATAATATTTTCATGAATTTATGATGGATATTTAGTTGAGATGAAATGGTCATCACAATTAGATTTCTTCGGCATAATATCCAATAAGGTACTATTATTCATATTTATCGATTCATTCAATTTGCTAATATATTCTCTGATAAAATTTCTGATAAAATGCAACTCCAAATATTTTTGGAATATGTCAATTACATAGAAGATTTTATTCCTGGACTTAACAATTAACTAAAACTTCTCCATCATAGGATGAAAAAGCCTCCTCCTCCGTGGACTAACACCCACACCAATGTCGTTAGAGAAATCAAATTGAAGGAAAAACATATCCCTTGCCTATCCCTCCTTGATCCTTCTACATTAAAATAATTGAAACAGATGCATCAGACATAGGTTATGGTGGCATTTTAAAATAAAAAAAAATGATAAAGAGTATATTGTTGCATTTGCATCTAAGCATTGGAATAAGGCTACACAAAATTGTCCAACTATTAAAATAGAAATTTTAACAATTGTGTTATGCATTTCTAAATTTGACGATGATTTGTTATATCAAAATTTTTTATTAAGAATTGATGGTAAAGCTAAAAAATTTGTTTTGCAAAAGGATATACAAAATTTTGCCTCTAAGTATTTATTTGCTAGATGGCAGACTATTTTATCTATTTTTAATTTTAAAATTAAATATCTTAAAGGGAGCTCCATCTCTATCCCAGACTTTCCTACAAAGAAATTCTTGTAGGGAACATAAAAGGACCAGAAAAAAATTAAAAATCAATGTCTACAAATTTCAGCCTTTTCTCCTCTAGAAGAAAATATCCAAAAAGTTGTCACCACATAACAAAAAATTACTGTTGCCTCAAAGCAACTTTCAATAGTAGTAGTTGGACCAAACCATCCAAGATATCAAAGATTAGCTAACTACACTATGTGGGGAATTAATTAATTATTTATGATGAAAACAAGTCTAACTCCAATATCAATTTCCATACCCCCAAAATGAGATTGAGGAAGAAGAAGACACGGTTGGCCCAAACAATGTCTCTTCAATTTATAGAAAGATATTTTAAATAATTACGCTTATTCAGGGATATTAAGGAGCCACTATCATGTCAAGTGCCAACAGGAAAGATTTGATTAGAGATTATCAGACCTTTCAAAAAATATTTTCAGAAGCAGAGGTCCAAAGCCACACATCTTCTTCACATTCTGTGGTTGCAAAAAGCACCATAAAAATACTATAGAGGTAGAAGGCCTCACTGATTTTTTTAATTTTTTTACAAAATAATTCAAAAGTTGGTCCAATGACAATTAATATAGTTTCATCACCTATAGCACAATCAATTTCTTCTAAGTAGGGAATTATTTTTTTATGATCCGACTTATTTAAAAAATGATAGTGTTTACCCTCTCATAAAAATTAAACCGAATTTTGGCACTCCAACCCATAGGAGATAGCTAGGTAAATACTTAACCCTTCAGTAAATTTTAACTAAAAAACTCCTACATATAATAAGTAGTACTATGAATTTATCCTTACAGATACTAAGTTTTGCTTATTAAAGCCCATAAAGATAGGAAAACACAATCTTATGTTACTCATGCCACAGTATGAATTGATAAGATAATCTTACCTAAGGAATGAGGCATGCACCCGATAAAATATCAACAGCTTATTAAACATTTTGATCCCCAACATTATAATTGTTTTGACTATCAAAAAGAATGGATGAATGCATTCACCTTTCATAATAAAATGGGCAAACACTCTTCGTTTTTCCTCTAGAGAAAGCAATTTGTTTCTGCTTATCCTCGGTGGTTCTTGCATCAGTGATGGCCTATATATGATCACAAGTTTGAGATCCTTCTCTTACCCCTCCCCCTCCCATAGTAAGAGAAGGATATGAATGTTTTACTCAATGATTTCATACTGAATATCAAGATCCTCTACTTTTTTAATTTTCCCACAAGTTTTGTATCCCATAGATATTTCTCAGAAATTTAACTTTCTCATACCAGAGGTACACAAAGGAGTTTCATGAATATCCCTCTAAGTCCATTGCAAGTGGTATAAAAATTTGAATTCAGCGGAGGCTTATGTGCCGGATGTGAAAAGATGTCGACATTTTCCAAGTTATTTCCCAAAAATATACTGTCTTTTGCTAGAATAATATTATTTCGTCTCCTATTTTGTTTGTACATTCTCTCCTTTTATATAAACACTTGTAGTTTTCAATTTTCTTCATTGGTTTTTTGTCCAGATTTAATTATTCATCGTTCATCATTTTTTCGTTTTAGCAACAACAATTTTATTTTTAGGTTTTTGTCATCATAACATCTCTCTCTTTTTACATTATTAATTTGAAGACAATGCTACTTGTTATGTCAGCTTAAATTACTTAGTTTAATTTAGATTGAAGTGTACATTTGTCTACTAAGATTGAGGTGTACATTAGTCTATTTCACCTTCTGTTGATTCTGTTATGACCTGAATGTGTCTTGTTAGTTGAATAAGTTTTAATTTTTACTGCGCATAACTAAGCTTCTTCATCTAGCCACCTACTAACAAGATTCATATATTCAGATATAATTCTTCTCATCTCATAAAATTACCTATGTTATGAAATTATATAGTCTTGTCATTCTAACTTTTATGAATAATTTCTTAAATATTATCTTACGATAGATTCTATTACTGAAGTTGTGAAAATCAACACATTGAAGCCAAACGATTGTATCTGGATGATCAAAGTCTTGGTCATCAGAAGCGGGCCAACAAAAGCGTTAAAGAATGGAGGTTGTTCTAAAAAAACGGTAATATTAGTTGACAAGGAGGTAATATTATTCTCCCATGTTTTATATTTTCATATATACTTTATTCATTAAACTATAATTTATTTACAAGACACAAAAGTTAATGATACACTTTTCAATGAGCATATTGAAATGTCTGGACATTCTTTACAACAATTCAATATTTGCTCATCATAAATGGTCACATTAATAGGGCCAATCCTAATTTCTAATTCGTCAACAAGGAGATTAAACTTGAATTCTTAACGCCCACTATAGTTCAAAATGTCACAACCCATTTTCTAAACTTTCTTTTTCGGACTATTTCATTTCGTTCGAAGATGAAAGATTACATATCAAGAAAACAATGTTAGGTAATATCTTTAGCTTTCATTAACTAACCTAACATTCCCCCTATTATACTCTTGTTAATCTAATCATACATGCTTAATTTTCTTTGAGATATATTTAGCCTCTCCGTGAGTTTTAAACTCATCACAGAAGGCATAATCTGAAGAGAGATGATACTTATGAATGAGGAGTAAGTTGAACTTAGTTTTTTAAAAATATTCATGAAGAAATGTCTTTGTATAATACATCAATTGCATTATCAATTTAATAATTTTATTTGTTAAATTGAAAAATAAAAGTGTGACCAAGAAACAATTATACTATGGGGTGAATTCTCAGAAATAAAGAATGAGCTGCTAGAAAAGTTATCTATAGAAAATTCTATTTTAACATTTTGTAATGTAAGGGCTACACTATATCAAGGTACTAATGTATGACTCAAGAAAGGGCTTGAACATTTAGGGGTCGTTTGGTTGGAAAATAAGTTATGCTGAGATTAGTTATGCTGGGATTAGTTATAATGAGATTAGTTATACTGGATTAGTTATCCTGGTATTACTTTTTAGTAAGTTAAATTATTATAAAATTTATTATTGCTAAACAAAACTAAAATTAGATAGCATTTGGTCATAGATTTCGAATCAGAGTTTGAAATTTTACCGTCAAATATCTGTTTGGCCAAGAAATCTTCAAATATTTTTTAGTTTCAAAAAATTTGCTCAAAGCAAATTTTTAAGATAAAATTCACTTTCACTCATAAAAATTTAAATTTTTTCCCAATTAAAATTGCATGTCTAAATACAAATCCAAGAACTCAAATTATTAAGTTTCAACTTTAAAATCTACAATCAAATAGCAGCTGGCGCAGTCACAAAATCAAACCAACATATAATACTTAAAAGAGATATAAAATCTTTATATTAAAATTAGAAGCGAAAACTCAATATATCATGCACAGAGGTCAGAGGAAGATGAAAATATGTTTTAATTCATTATGGGAAAAGTACATAGACTAGCAAAATTAAGTTCATAATTAAACTAAATAGTAACACTTTAAAAAAATTAAGGAAAATAGCAAAATAACAATAGTTTAGTGACTCCTTATCCTCCCTTATTTTTTCTCTTTCTCTCTCTTATATTTCTAGCATTTTCTTCTCTGTGTTTTTTTCTTTATTCTTTTTCCTTTTCACTTTTCTCTCTCTTCTGTTTCTAGCCTCTATTTCTTTTTTGTTGCTGTTTCATTTTTTTTCTTTATTGGTTTTTTCTTTTTCATTTTTATTTGTTTCTCCTTTTTTGTTTTTGTTTTTCTATTTTCATGTTTTTCTTCTTTTTTAACCTATTTTGTTTTTTCTCTTTTTCTTTTCGTTTTTTTCTTTACACTTTTATCTTTAGCTTCTATTTCACTTTCCTTTTTTCTTTCTCATTTTTTTCTTACTTTTGTTTTTTCTCTTTCTTTTCTCCTTTTTTGGCTCTTCTATCTCTAACTTTTATTTCTCTTTTTTTGTATTTTTTTTCTCTCATTTTTTGTTATAATTTTTTTAATTTCTAAGAAATAAGGCTACGTCGAGTACAAGTCGTGAATGATAGTGAAAAAATCGCAATTGTTTATTGCATTTATATTTTTACCATCATTTATATTTTTGTATTCACTAATACAATTGTATTTGTATTTTATAGTCCACATTTGTATTTGTATGCATTTTAAAGTTTGCACTTATATTTGTCTTTTATAGTTCACACTTGTATTTTTATTTTATAATTTGCACCATCATTTATATTTTTTACAATTCACACATGTATTTTCAAAAATTATTTTGTATTTGTATTTTATTATTGACTACATATTGTATTTATATTTTGTAGGTATTTGTATTTGTACTATATTTTCTTTGATACACTTATATTTTTTTTAAAAAATATTTTATTTATATTTTTAAGTTGACCGCTTCTTGTATTTATATTCATAATTTTATTTATTCATATTTGAATTTGTAGTTGACTGCATCATTTGTATTTTTAAACAAGTGAAAATAATTGTAATTTTTTCTATGGACAATTGTGTTTATGTTCATTGATACAAATTATATATTATTGATACGAATTGAACCATACAAATATAAATGTATTTATATCAAATGATACATGTTTATACAACTTGAACAATACATATACAAATGATAAATTTGACATACAAATACAAAGAATACGTTTGCATTAATGATACATTGTGTATTTGTATATTTTAGTCTCAAACAAATATAATTAATACATATACTTTTTTGTATATGAAAACGAATAATAAATTGTACATATTCACGGCAAAACTATTAAAATACAAATAATATATTTATTCAAAGTATATAGTTGATACAAATCTATTTCTATGATTTATGATCTATAATATATAATCTATATCTATATCTATAATCTATAATATATAATCTATATCTATTATCTATATTTATAATATATTAAAAGTGTGAAGGCCTTTGAAAATTGATTTAAATTTTTTCCCCTTTATTAATATACTATGTAATAGACAAATTCATCTTTTTATTATTTTTTTAATTTTTATTAAATTAATAATGTTAAAAATTGACTATAATAATAAAGGTATATTGATGAACAAACTCCTTAAATATATGCGAAGAATTCTAAATATTCGGAAAGTCAATATAAGGAAGTTTATTTCTATTAAAACTATAACTATTATTGTAAGAGCTTAAAGATGTCTACGCAGAAAAATATTTTAACAATAAAAAAAGGTTATCAGTTTGGTATAGAATTCTTTTACTTTTAGTTAAGTCACAAACATATAAAGAAAATTACTTTAAATATTGTAATATTTCTAATGTTTATGGAGTTTCTCTCTTCCCGAACCTCTCTTTGCTCCTTTGTTTATGCTCATTTCTTCCCTTTATTTCTTTTTTAAAAAATTACTACATCTGTTTTATTTTATGTGTCGCTATTTTCATTTTTGTTCGTCCCAAAAAAATATTGCTTTTTCTAATTTGGTTACTATTTAAAAAAATATCTACTTTTATCCTTATTGATTCAATTTATAAGGTTCCACTTAATTAAAAATAGCAATAGTACGTTTTCTTTAATAAAGAATAATTTGATAAAAATCATCAAATCTTTTCTTAGTTCTTAAACTCCGTGCCCGATCAAACATGACACATAAAATGAAATGGGAAGAATATATATAAATTATCATAATTAGCAATTGACAATGAATTCTCTCATTTTAGTAAATTTTTAGTGTTTCTCTTTCATTGAAAGTTTCTCATCAAAATATTGTTGGAAAAACAAAGTTTATAGCTGCCAAATGAAATAGCCAAAAAGTCAAAGATTTATCCCATTTCTTTTCTTTTTTCTTTGTTTAATTGTAACATAGTTTTGATTATGTTCTTTAACTATGTTTTGGTGTGAATTATTTATTAGTATCGTAGTTGAATCTTTAATTAAAGTTCTCTTCTCCAATTAATTAGCTCAAGTTTAAAAATATTTCTCAATATTAACTTTGTTATAATAGTAAAAAAAAAAAAATGCATGGATGTTGGTTTCTTTTGATTTAGTAGAGCGAAAGTTCATCTTTCCTAATCTTTAAAATTAAAACTTTACACTAAACAATATCATTTATTATTGTATGATATTTAGGACTTTGTTTAATTATTAGTAATTAAGTCTAACTTTTTATTTTTAGTGTTTGTTATAAAATTAGGTGCACGTTTTAATTAGGCAAACTTTGTTTTACTATGACTACAATCTGTTCACCTTGCCCAATTATTATATATAGGATTTCAAGATAAATGTGATGGTGAGACTCACTGCATATAGTCCGTTATATGTAGTTTTGATTATGAACAGATGACTACAAGAGATCAGGTTCCTAAATGTTTGAGGCAACAGTAAAGCTGGCACGCATCTGCACAGCTTTGTTTGTTTGTGTAAAAAATTGACAGGTGTTGCTTGTACTAATTAGGATATCTGATCAAATAACATTTCATCCTTAATCATCACTCATCTATATAAAAAAAAAAGATATTTCTTTATCAAATAATTTTTGCAAATACAAAAAAGAGTGTTGAAGATAGAAAAAGGTAAAAACTCCATATCTGATATAGCTCAAGCTCTTTTACCATATGTGTGTGTTGATTTAGAGAGTGCCTTGAGTAAGTCCTGATTTGTAATCAAGTTACTCATGATATAAGAGTGAGGATTTTTTTTCTTTGTTTAAAGATTACTTAGATAGAGTTGCCTAAGTCCAAAACTGATTAGAGTTAATCAGTTTAGAGAGAGCCTTGACAGAGTTGTCAAGATGAGCTTATAGTAGAGGTATTATTAGTGAGAGGAACCTAGAGTTAGGTTCAAGTTCGACTTTGTAATAAAAAGGTTGATTATAGTGAACTTTTATGATGCTTGTGAGGGCAAACCATGTTTTTTCCTCCCTTAAGTAAGGTGGTTTCCACGTTAAATATTATGTATTGGTATTTTGATGCACAACCTTTAGTTTTCCTGCACATTATAGTTTGATTGTCTATGATTGACTTTGAGGGACCTAGTCCCCCACTATATGGTGCAACCCCAAAGGATTCCAACAATTGTTAGCATAGACAGAACACTCTAAAAAGTTCACACCTAGAATAATTTAGTCAGCATGACTGCTCTACCTAACCTGAAAGAAGGGCAATCTACTACTAAACCATCTAGATTTAATGGAAAGTACTATGGGTGGTGGAAAATAAGGTTGTTTGACTTCACTATGGCTGAGGTTAGTGAGTTGGTGGATATAATTCTGGATGGTCCTCATGTACCTGTAAGAGAAGTCAAAGAAGGAGATATTACAAGAATGGTTATCAAAAGCAGGAGGAAATTCGATGATGAAGACTGGAGAAGAATAAGTAGAACTACAAGGCAAAGAAAATGCTAGTGAGTGGTATAGGTCCAGATCAATACAATAGGATTTCTGCATGTGAAAATACTAGAGAAATCTGGGACTGCTTGAAAACTGCTCATGAGGTACGAAAGATGTGAAGGATTCTAAAGTTGGCATACTGATAACATAGTATGAAACCTTCACTATAAAAGAAGAAGAGACAATAAAAGAAATGCATACAAGGTTCACTTCCATTACAAATAAGATAAACTGCTTAGGAGAAGTTATTCCATTGTATAAACAAGTGAGGAACATTTTAGGTGTTCTTCCCAAGTTATGGGAAAGCAAAGTGGATGTCATAACTGAGGCAAGAAACCTAAGACCCTCACTATGGGTGAACATATTGAGAACCTGAAAATCCACGAACTCAAAAAATAATAAGGAGAAGAGAAAAAGAAAGTAAAAAAGGAAAAATCCTTGGATTTAAAAACTTTAAGGCCAGGTTCAAATAAAGAAGACACTGATGTTGCCTACTTGACAAAAAGAATTATTAGAGCTATGAGGAAAAGTGACTAGTTTCAAAGAAGAGGAAGTAGCAACAAAAAAAAAGTCACTATAGAAGTTTATCACAGATGTGGAAGTGATGGACATTTCACTAAGGATTTTCCAATGCATAAAATAGATTATCAAGATTATCTCAAAACTGGAGATAAAAAAGGAAATAACAAATACTAGGTCCCCGCAAAATCAAGAATACAGGTTGCAGCTGATGTTTCAGTTAAACAAGTCTAAACTGGTTGGGGTGACTCCTCCAATGAATCTTATGAAGTTGAGAAGCCTGCAAATGTCTCCATACTTGCTGTGAAATATAAGAAGGTGACCTTTAATTCCTTATTTGCTTTTACAGAAAACACTAAAGATGAAGAAGAAAATGAGGAAACACTTTCTGACCTTAAAGAAAATTTGGAAAACTATTCAGCTAGAAAGATAAAAAGTCTTACAAATGTGGTAATTAACTCTATGTGTGAAATGACTAAGAAAAAATTTTCTCTAGAAGAAAAGCGGAAATTCAAGAACTTGATTTAATTTCTTTAACTCTCCAATTATCAAAAACTGAAAAGCATGTTACCAAGTTAAAATCTAAAAATCTAAATTTAGTGAGTCAACTAGAGAAAAGTGATATGCTTGTAATAAAGAAAAGAATAATGCTCTAGAAAAAAATAGAAGATTAGGAGCTTGAGCTGATAGATTTGACTCTCCAAATATCTAAAACTAAAGAACAAATTACTAAGCTAAAATTTGAAAATATGAGTTTGGTAAGTTAGCTGGAGAAAGTAGATGCTTTTGAGTGGAAAAGAAAGAAAGAAGACTCAAAGTTTCAGGTTGATCTTGATTAAAAATTGGAGGATTCTCAAAGGCTTCTCCCGACTGCACTTTAGAAGAGTAAGGAGTTAGAAAGGGAACTGGTCCGTTTAAGGGAAAAACTTACAAAATACCTTCAGTAGACTTCACCTCACAAATCTTTTCTAATCTAACTGGTCAAGGGGTCAATAATGGTAAGGTCCTTGGGTATCAGCACAAAACTCGTTCATCTGGGCCATAAGGCAATGCTGATCAAAATGTAAAAAACATAGCACATAAATCCTTGTGAACTCACTGTGAAAGAGATGGACACCTGAAAGAAGGTTGTCAAAGCTGGGTTAGAGCAAAAATAATAGATGTTAGACACGTCCACTAGGGAAGCACCTATCCCAAAGTTGTAAAACCTTGGAAAAACATAAAAAAACTGATATTACCTAGATGGACAAAGAAGTATTTAATCACATCTCTATCCTACTACTGAGAAATCAAACTCAAATGGGTTCCCCATTCTAATAAATGATTGTCAGTGTATGAGGGATAAAGGGTTTGCAATCTAAACAATATTCTTGATATGTAATTGCTCAAGGCTATGAATGAAAGGTCTGATTGTATTCTCTTTTATGAGAAATTTCAAGGTGAAAGTTTCTTATGTGATTAGCTAAAAAGGATAAAAATTTCATACAACTGATGGAATGGTTAAGATCCTAATAATAAAGAAGAAAATGATGAATGATGATCCTAGAATCTCAATCATAAATGTCGACTTAAGTAGAAGAACTTCAAAGAAGTGTCTAGTCAGAATTCATAGGGGCCTGGTCCTAGAGGAACTCTCCTAAGAAGGACAAATTGAAAGAACTTATCCTCGCTTCTTACTAGACATTCTAACATTATATCTGGAGGCAAGAGTGAAAACAAGATCCTAAGTCATAAATCTCATAGATTTTTCCAGCATTCCTATCCCAAGAATGAGCTCACAAAGATGTGAAAGAGGAAGGCAAGTTCAAAGCAATGCAAAAGAAACTATAGACCTTTGAAGAATGCCAAGTCTATGACCTGTTCCTCAGACCTATTCCAAAACAAGTCGTGGTATGATGTGGTGTAATAAATTTAACAAGATGATGCTGAGATTGAACAAATTAGCCTGACTTACTATCAATTAAATCAATACTTCTTCACAAAGTAGCCTGACTTACATGTTGGTATAACTTAGTATAATACCTTTGCGGGTCTACACCATGGGAACAACTTTGGAGGTAGACAAATTTGGCAAACACAAAGTTGAATATTCACTCAAACTAGAAAGGGACCTAGTCCTATTTCTTAAGTTAGTATCTTGTATGTGCAAATTTTATTTGTTCTGTCAAGAAAAAGGCGTGTCCTCCCTATACTTATGTTAGAAAAAGTTGTCCTAATCTAAAAAGAAAGGTGATTCACCTAAAATATGAAATTGATCATATCTTGTTCCCATAGAAAACCCTTCCTGGCTCTTATTATTCCTTATATCTTTCTGCACACACTCTTTCGCTTATTAAAAAGGAAAGTCGTAATACCAAATAGCCCTTCTAATAAAAAGACCTTTCTGATGGCTGAAGATCTCCTATTTTCATGTCCTTCAAAGTATCATGAGCTTAGCATTGTGAAAAATTCCTTCCCAAACCTTCCTAAAACACATCCTTATTCTCCTAATTTTCTAAAGTTTAACTCATTCATCATTCAAGATGTTGATGAAGAATCATCCCTAAATCCTCAAAACTGTTCTGATGATATTATGATGGATGAAACATGAATTATTGAAAACCTTAGATTATTGTTAAATAGCCTACAAAATAGCATAGTTGATCATAAGAAAAATAGTATCAGTAAAACACCAAGAATCTTTGGAAAATGGTTTGGAAGTTTATTGAGAAACAGCTAACACTTGAGGAACCTGGTCCAAAAAAGAGGAAAGTAACTAAAAAAGAATCTGTGATCACTTATACTAGAAGGAATAATGGGGACACAAGAAAGATTGTATCCAAGGAAGTTATAATCAGGTTCTTGAATAATCAAAAAGTGTTAAATTGAAGGATTTTTTAATTTAAATATGGTAACAAAACCTGGTATAGTGGAATTAGTTGAGCTGGTTAAATATCAAGGTTAGATGCATCTTATAGAAAGACCTATTTACACTGTTTTTGGTGAGATAGTCAGAAAATTCTATTTCACTTTGGAATTCTCAAAATATGGGTTGAATCTGACTGCACGGTCCAAGTAAAGAAAATAAAGCTGAATGGAGAAATACTAGGAAGAATTTTGGAAGTTCCTATTTATGGAGTGAGAACTGCCTCAAATAACTTCCTTCAATAGAATTCTGAGCAAATTTATTAAAGGTTAAAGGGAAATTTGTGGCTGCAGTGAATAGGAAATCACTTAAGAGTGAGTTTCAATTGGTCTTTTACTTTTTGAACAAAGTAATTCTACCTTGAACACAAAAGAGACACATTACCTCAGCCACTGATTTGTATGTGATGGAATGTCATAGTAGCTTTGAATTCATTAATCTAACTGCATTGATGATGGAACACATACAGAAAGTGGTTCTTAGAAATAATGGCTAACATGGTATGCCTTATGGTTACAGGTTAAATAAGGTTTTTAATCACTTTTGTATAGGATGTGAGAATGGAATTACTGAAACTGGATTGCAAATATTGGAATGAAGACACTGATCAAAATTGAGTCTATTAAGAAAAACTCAAGAACCAACTGTCAAAGAGAATGCAACAATGAGATACAAAATTTATAGCTCAATAAAGCTGCTAAGAATGCAGAAATCAACAAGCTCCAAGTGACAATTCAGTATCTCTCCAAAAGAAGCCTATATGGCTCTGAAAAGCTAAGAACTAAGAATGTTGAACTGAAGAAGAGGGTGTCAATCTTTACTGATGAGGTCCTTAGCCTGAATGTAGAGATAACACATCTCACCAACAAACTGACCCTACTCCTTCAAGATCTTTTTTCCAGTCCTTCATCTGTTAATCCTTCTTGATTCCTAGGACTTTTTCCCTAGAACATTTAAATTATGCATTGCAGTGATACTTATTCTCTACTTATAAATGAATTTTTTCTTTGTGTGTTACATTTTTTTCCTTTAAATTGCAAGTTATTCTTCATGTTAGTATTTCCCCAGTGGCCATAAGTTAACTAATTTATACTTATTTTACTCTTGGTTTATTGTACTCATTTTTCAATGGTGTCAAAGGGGGAATATTGACTTCATATGTAAGGCCTAGGTATGTGTGTGCTCATACGTGGTGCATGTGACAAGGGAAAGTATGGTAAGGCACAATGACAGGGGGGAACAAATGTGCTTAGAGTTTTTGTTGCAAATGACAGCAAGGAAATAAGTCCCAGTGTTGCATAATGATGAAATCATAATGATAGGGAGAACATGCATCTTCAGTAGTAGTAAGAACACTGATTAAATGTGATGGATGTATACTGATGCTCAAAGCTTTGTGGTTAGTTTGTTATCATTAAAAATGGAAAAAATTTCTATATGTAATTTTGTTGATGAGAAGATGACTACAAGGGACCAGGTCCCTGGTTGTTCGAGGCAACAATACAGCTGATACAAGTAACTGGCAGATGCTACTTGTACTAATTAGGACACCTGATCTAATGACATTTCAGCCCTAATCATCACTCTTCTATAAAAGAAAAAAGATATTTCTTTATCAAATAATTTTTGCAAATACAAAAAAGAGTGTTGAAGAGAGAGAATAGCAGAAACTCTATATATGATATTGCTCAAGCTCTTTTACCATATGTATGTGCTGATTTAGCAATTTTCTTGAGTGAGTCCAGATTTGTAATCGAATTACTCATGATATAACAGTAATGATCTTTCTTCTTTGTTTAGAGAGTTCTTAGGTAGAGTTGCCTAAGTCCAAAACTAATTAGAGTTAATCAGTTTAGAGAGAGCCTTGAGAGAGTTATCAAGATAAGCTTGTAATAGATGTATTACAAGCGAGAGGAACCTAGATTTAGGTTTAAGTTTGAGTCTGTAATCAAGAGGTTGATTACAGTGAACTTTTGAGGTGCTTAAGAGGGCAAGCCGTGGTTTTTCTTTCCTTGAACAAGTAGTTTTCCACGTTAAATATTGTGTAGTGTTATTTTGCTGCATAACCATTTGTTTTCATGAACTTTATTTTTTGATTTCCTATGATTGACTTTGAGGGACCTGGTCCCTCGCTATGTGGTGCAACCCCTAAGGGTTCCAACATTGTCTTTACACTGCTTTGCTATTAAATTTTATGTTTCTCTTCGCGATTGTTGTGTT
The DNA here is from genome assembly GCA_030864225.1 of Capsicum baccatum var. pendulum. Taxonomy (NCBI): domain Eukaryota; kingdom Viridiplantae; phylum Streptophyta; class Magnoliopsida; order Solanales; family Solanaceae; genus Capsicum; species Capsicum baccatum. Next base: position 205,872,405 of record CM061558.1, on the reverse strand, counting down.
TTTAATACTTTTATTTGCTTTACTTGAGTTAAAGGCCTTTTGAATTAAACTTTCTACCTCCTCGAGGTAGTAGTAAGGTGTGGGTGCACCATACTCTCTCGAATATGTTTTTGTTGTTTTTGTTTAGAAATTTAATACAAACTAGATTTTACCTTAAGTAAATTCTTTTTAGCATATTATTTTACCTAATAATAAAAAAATATTTGTTGATCTCTAACACTTTCTGGCGATATATGAATTGCTCCATAAATCATAGTAGAAAAGTTCTTTAAGCTTATTTTTTGGGATCGTTCTATAGCCTTGATAATGCGCAAAATATGGTGTTTTTGGAGAGAGAGAGATAGAGGGGAGGAAAGTGGCTACGTGTTGAGAAATTAATTTGAGGGCTGTTCATTTTCAATTCCAACTTCCTACTCAAACACGCAATTCTCGGAGGTCGTTAGGTACAAGAGATAACGAATAACTAATTGTAGGATTAATCTTGAAATGATCTTATTTTATATTTGATTGGGACAAAAGACATGTGATAATTAATCTGTTAATTAATTATCTCGGAATTGTAGTGTTATTTTTATCCCAAACCTTGAGGGTGGGTAACTAACCCTAAATAACTTGCTTCCCAACCAAACAACCCCTTAATATATGTTATTTGATTGAAGTTGTCCTTAATTCATGAAAAGATGTGCTCTTTTGGTCCTTAACGTGGTACTTAACAAATATGTCAAGAAAAGGTTTTGAGTTTAACTTATGGACCCGATGTAACTAATAAAATCCACCTTTGTTGACTTCTTTGATTTCTCCAAAGAAAAAACTTCATAAAATCTAACATCATTTTTTCTACTTTAAAAAAAAAAACATTCGCTATTTTTTGAAGCAAAAGAAGATATATTATGTTATCTTAGCACGCCTAAATTACTATTATTGGGCACAAACACCATACAACTTTCTTCTAATATTTTTTTGCATTGATGGTAACAAATATCATGTATAAGCTCTTTAGTTGAGAATATCTGAGACAAAAAAAACTAAACAAGAGGCACAACATAAACAAGTGAAACCTTAGAGATTATGAATGTTGGGTTCAATTGGTGTGAATGGAAAATAGAGGGACACAACCTTTTTTTAAAAGACATATTGTTTTGGAAAAGGAGTGACTGTTTAGATAGTTGTGTTTGTTCAGAAAAAGACACAATGTTTCAAATGAACAGACATGACTCTTCCAAAGGATACACCTTTTTGGATGAACCATTGCCACTTTTCGGAAGGGGCACTTGATGGCTATATAAACCTGCATTTATCCACAGGTTTTGAAATGAAATTTTTTTTGAATATACAAACTATTCTTGTCTTTAAAACATTCCGTGTGATCAATCAAATCATTGAGTGAGTTCGAAGAGATTCTAATTATTTGAGGTACCGCTACAGTTTGTTTGTTAGGCCATTTTATCCAGGGAGGAAAATTTCACAACTTTGGGTACTTGAGGGAAATTATTTCCTTAAGAACACTCCATGAATTCGGAGTACTTGGCCTTTTCTGTTTCATCTTAAATTTTGAAAACTAAAACAAACTTCTTTGAAAGATTACTTTGATCTTGTGTTGAGGGTGTTGTTGTACTTCATAGTGTTCTTGTTTTAAACTTGAACTAGTGTTGAAGTTATTCGGTCAAATTACTGATTTCGTGTACCCGATAACATTGAAAAAAAACAATCTTAAGGAAATAATTTTTGAAAAAAGGAAAAAAAAATCTTTTGTTTTTGCTTGTTTGGTGAAATTTTCTTTTCACTAAAGTTTTTTTTTCAAAATCTGTATAGCTTGATTTCTGGAGATTAAAGCTTTATGATTTCTACTCTGTTTGAACTTAACTAGTGATTTGAAGACATAAAATCTTCATCACAAGTTAAAGATCACCCGGTTGACGATTCGAAGTCATAAAAACTTCATAGGTAAACTAGAAAAAAGAGGTGTTTAAAGTTGTTGCAATTTTTTAATAACTATTTAGATATAGTAAAGGTAGTGTCTTGTTATTTAAGGAAAATGACGACTGATAGTCAAATGCATGATGCTGGAACGACTATGGTGGCAACTAGTATTGCCACGGTGAGTCTTACTAATGCTCCGCAAGATATGGCACTGGAGGAGAAACCTGAAAAGTTCACGGGTATTGACTTCAAGAGATGACAACAGAAAATGTTCTTCTACCTCACAACTCTGTGTCTTCAAAGGTTCACAGTTGAGGAAGCTTCGGAGGTACCCAAGGAAACTTCTGCAAAAAATGCTTTATGATTGTGTAGGCTTGGAAACACTCAGATTTCCTTTGCAGGAATTATATTTTGAGTGGTCTTTAAGATGACGTTTATAATGTGTATAGCCGAACCAAGACTACAAAAGAGTTATGAGGAGCGCTAGAATGGAAGTACAAGACAGAGGATGTCGGAACTAAAAAGTTTTTGATTGCAAGATTCCTGGAGTACAAAATAATAGACAACAAGTCTACTGTTTTCCAAGTGCAGGAACTGCAAGTAATCATCCATGATCTCCTAGCAAAAAGTTTAATTGTGAATGAAGCATTTCAAGTAGCGGCAATAATAGAGAAGCTACCACCTATGTGGAAAGACTTCAAAAACTATTTGAAACCCAAATGTAAGGAGATGTTAGTCAAAGATCTGATTGTACGACTATGTATTAGAGAAGATAACAAGGCTGCGTAAAAAAGGTCAAAAGGAAATTCTACAATGAGTGGAGCAAATATTGTAGAAGATGACCAAAACAACTCTAAAAAGCGAAAGAACGCTAGAAATAAAAGCAATCAACCCAAGAAGAAATTCAAGGAAAAGTGCTTCAACTGTGGCAAGATTGGCCACAAGTCTACAGATTGTCGTGCCCCGAAGAAAGGGAAAAAAAAGGACCAAGTAAATCTGACTGATTCTAAGAAAGAAATGGACGATCTGTGTGTTATGCTTTCCGAATGCAACTTGGTGGGAAATCCTCGTGAATGGTGGATGGATTCTGGTTCCACCCTCCCTATTTGTGATAACAAGGAGTTTTTTTCGACGTTCGCTCCAAATCAAGTAGAAGAAAAAATCTACATGGAAAACTCCACTACTGCAAAAGTGGTCGTAAATGGTGGATAGATTCTGGTTCCACACTCCCTGTTTGTGATAACAAGGAGTTGTTTTCGACGTTCGCTCCAAATCAAGTAGAAGAAAAAATCTACATGGAAAATTCCACTACTGCAAAAGTGGTCGTAAATGGTGGATGGATTCTGGTTCCACCCTCCCTGTTTGTGCTAACAAGGAGTTGTTTTCGACGTTTGCTCCAAATCAAGTAGAAGAAAAAATCTACATGGAAAACTCCACTACTGCAAAAGTGGAAGGAATAGTAAAAATGTGCTTAAAGATGACTTCCGGCAAAGTGTTGACACTTAACAATGTCTTGTATGTTCCAGAGTTATGAAAGAACTTGATTTTTGTTTCACTTCTAGACAAGAACTGATTCAAATGTGTATTTATTTCTAGAAAAATTGTACTTAGTAAATGAGAAGTGTATGTAGGAAAAGGTTACCTCAATGAGGGCCTATTCAAAATGAATGTAATGAATGTTGAAATCAATAAAAGTTTAAATTTTTCTTACGTTCTTGAGTCTCCCAATTTGTGGCATGAACGACTAGGCCATGTTAATTACAAAACATTATGAAAACTGATTAACTTAGAAGTTTTGCCAAACTTTGAGTGCAATAAATCAAACTGTCAAACTTGTGTGGAATCAAAGTATGCTAAGCATCCGTATAAGTCCGTTGAAAGGAATTCCAATCCCTTAGACTTAATCCACACTGACATTTGTGATATAAAGTCAACACCATCATGTGGTGAGAAAAAGTATTTTATAACTTTCATTGACGATTGCACTAGATATTATTATTTCTACTTGGTAAATAGTAAGGATAAAGCAATAGATGCGTTTAGGCAATACAAAACTGAAGTTGAAAATCAGTTAGAAAAAAAGATCAAAACTATAAGAAGTGATAGGGGCGGAGAATATAAATCTCCCTTATCCAAAATATTTGTAGAGAATGGAATTGTCCATCTAATGGAATTGTGGAAAGAAAAAATTAAACTTTAAAGGAAATGATGAATGTCTTATTTATAAATTCAAGTTTACCACAAAACTTAGGGGGAGGTTATCCTTACAGCCAATCTAATACTCAATAGAGTTTCCCATAGTAAGACACAATCAATTCCTCATAAAAATGGAAAAGAAGGAAACCCTACTTGAAATATTTCAAAGTGTGGGGTTGTCTTGCAAAGGTCCAAGTTTCTATGCCTAAAAGGGTTAAGATAGAACCTAAGATGGTGGACTGCATGTTCATAGGATATGCTAAAAGTAGTAAAGTATGTCGGTTTTTAGTTCATAAATCCGAACATACGGATATTAATGAAAATTCAGTAATTGAATTAGATAATGCTGAATTCTTTGAAAACATTTATCCGTATAAAACTAGACATGAAGAGTCTATTGGAGGGTCTAAACAACCTCGAGATAAATGAAGTGAGAATGTGCATAATGATGAGAATCGAAGATGTAGTATACGTCAAAGAATTGGTTGGACCTTTTGGAAAGAGCTAGTCGATAGTGAGATTGATTCAATCTTAAGCAACCACCCGTGGGAATTGGTTGATCTTCCTCAGGAAACAAACCTTTAGGATCTAAATGGATCTTTAAAAGGAAATTAAAAGTGGATGGTACTATTAAAAAACACAAGGCAAGACTTGTAGTATAAGGCTTCAAACAAAAAAAAGGCCTTGATTACTTTGATACATACTTGCCGGTAACAGGGATAACGTCGATTCGAATGTTAATTTCCTTGGCGGCTGTATATGGTCTAGAAATCCATCAAATGGATGTGAAAACTGCATTCCTATATGGAGAACTGGAGAAAGAAATTTACATGGAACAGCCTGAGCAATAAAATGTAAAGTTTGACCAAACCATGTTGGCAAACGGATTCAAAATTAAGAAATGTGATAAATGTGTTTATATTAAAGACACTCCAAATAACCAAGTCACTGTGTGTTTATATGTGGATGATATGTTAATCATTAGTAGGGACATTTCAGACTTAAATGCAATGAAATGAATGCTCGAGAGCAAGTTCAATATAAAAGACCTTGGATTTGCAGATATGATCTTAGGGACAAGAATCCATAGAACTCCACAAGGGTTGGCATTGTCACAGTCTCGTTACATCGAAAAGGTACTTGACAAATTCAAGTATATGGAATTTGGTATTGCTAAGACTCTATTGGATGTGAGCTTTGCACTTTGAAAGAATGAAGGTGAAAGTGACTCACAATTAGAGTACACAAGAGTATTGAGATATTTAATATAAATAATGAACTGTACACGACCAGACATAGCATGCATCATTAGTAAGTTGAATCGGTACACGAGTAATCCTAATTAAACTCATTGGATGGCAATGAAAAGAGTTTTGGGGTATCTTAAATACACTCAAGACTACACTGGGTATTACAATAAATATCCTATGGTACTTGAAGGATATAGTAATGCAAATTGGATCATCGAATCGAACAAAGTAAAATCCACTAGTGGATATGTATTTACTATCGATGGAGTAGCGGTCTCTTAGAAATCATCCAAACAAACTTGTTTTTCTTGCTCTACAATGGAATCTGAATTTATAACATTAGATAAAGCCGGTAAAGAAGCAGAATGGCTCCGGAATTTATTGGAAGATATTCCTTATTTTTCCAAACCAGTGGCACCAGTATGTATACACTATGATAGCCAAACGACGATAGGTAGGGAAGGGAGCATGATATATAATGGTCAATCTCGTCACATAATATGGAGATATAATACTATTATAGAATTTCTTTATAGTGGAATTATCACTATTAACTATGTAAAGTCAAAGGATAATGTGTTCGATCCACTTACAAAAGGCCTATCTAGAGAAGAAGTTGAGAGAACATCCAAGGGAATGGATTCAAGGCTTAGGAAAAGTCAGCATAATGGTAACTCTACCTATCAGACTAGAGATCCCAAGAGCTAAGTTTAAGGAGATCAAACAAAGTTGTGTCTGACAGGTTCAACATTGTCAAAATACCAACCCATTCTCATTATGTAAACAATGTTTAGTAAACAAGGATAAGACTTAAGGTGAAAAGTCTTTTAATGATTATCTAAATTTGGCAGATTTGACCAAATAGTTTAATCTATAGGATTGAACATTTAGAAATTACCTATGTGAGGGCAAAGTGGAAGCCGCTTCAAGGAGAATGTTAGTAAAGGCCAATTCTCTAAGCTCTCTTGAAATTGAGACGTGTTCATGGCTGAAAAAAATAAAACCGTTAGAACCATAAATGGTAAAAGGCTGGTTGTGTGACATGTATTGTCTAGGTGTACATTAAAGCTTGACGGTTTAAGGATATCAAATCTACTGATTGATTGAGTGTATCCTATGTATGTTTACTATGGAAATTTTAACGGGAAACCCACTTATCCTAATGCAATTAGTCTTTGCTGAATGATCATATATTTTTCCTTAAAGTTTTATGAAGAATATCCATTCCCTATTCTTGTGGGAGATTGTTAGGTTCAATTGGTGTGACTGGAAAATGGAGGGACACAACCTTTTATGAAAATACATATTGTTTTGGAAAAGGAGTGACTGTTCAGATAGTTGTGTCTGTTCAGAAAAAGACATAATATTTTGAATGAACAGACATGACTCTTCCAAAAGATACACCTTTTTGGATGAACCATTGCCACCTTTCGAAAGGGGCACTTGATGGCTATATAAACCTACATTTATCCACAAGTTTTGGAATGAAATTTTTTTTGAATATACGAACTCTTGTTGTCTTCAAAACATTCCGTGTGAGCAATCAAATCGTCGAGTGAGTTCGAAGAGATTCCAATTGTTTGAGGTACCGCTACAGTTGGTTTGTTTGGCCATTTTATCCAGGGAGGAAAATTTCGTAACCTGGGGTACTTGAGGGGAATTATTTCCTTAAGGACACTCCATGAATTCAGAGGACTTTGCCTTTTCTGTTTCATCTAAATTTTTGAAAAATGAAACATGCTTCTTTGAAAGATTACTTTGATCTTGTGTTGAGGGTGTTGTTGTACTTCATAGTGTTCTTGTTTTAAACTTGAACTAGTGTTGAAGTTATTCTATAAAATTATAGATTTCGTGTACTCAAAAACATTGAAAAACAACAATTAAAACTTTAAATGAATGAGCAAGAACCTTGCTAAAAATAGAGATTAGAGAAATATCTTAGTTATCTACTAAAGGAGATCCGAAACAATGTTTTTTCCAACAAGGATTTTGATTATCAAGATGAAGTAACACAATTCTATTTGACTATAAGAAGCAGATCTATAGATTCGTCATTCTATGTTTTGATGATGACTACATAATTTCTCAGGAATCGGGTCCATTATATGTATTAATAAGAATTGCTAAAGGACAATTGTACACTATCGCACTCTACATAGTTGTCATGTAGCATAATTGTCATGCAGGTGCACAATGTGCAACAATGGACACCTGGTCCAATCAAATTCCAAATGAAAGTCTTACACATCTATCTATAAGCAAAAGGAATCAACTTTGATAATTAGTTTTTGCAATCTCATTTTATAAAAAAGCAGCAAAAGTTCTTATGCTCAACATCCAAAAATCTTCATGTCCTTTAGTTTTGTTTATCTTGAGTCATGTTCTGGAAACTGATTTACTTCAGTGCTTATGAGTAATGTTTTTCTCTTTGTTTCAGTTGTTTTTGCGTAGATAGAGTTGACTAAGGATGAACGGCTAGAGTTAGTCGACTGAGTGGAAAAGTAAGACAAAGTTGTCTTGAGTGGTTTGCAATAGAGGTATTGCAAACTTTAGGATTTAGAGTTAAATCCTGTTGGAGTCTTTAATCAGAGTTGATTCATTATAGTGGATCTTAGGAAATCCTGTGAGGACAGGTCATGGTTTTTCTCTCTTGGGCATGGAGTTTTCCAGTTAAAATCTCGTGTGTTGATTTATTTCGCACATTTACTTTGTGTTTGTGTTTTACTATTATTTATAACTCCTTAAGTACTTGGCCCCTTAGTGGTGGTGAAACCTTATGATTCAATAATTCGTATCAGAGCGGTGCACTCTAAAAGGTTAACACATAGAGTGGATCCTTAGCTATGACAACACTACCAAACTTGGAGGAAGGATAGTCAACCACCAGACCACCTAGATTCGATGGACAGTATTATGGTTGGCGGAAGACAAGGATAAACGACTTTATCATGGATGAAGAGTGAGTTGTGGGATATAACTTGTGATGGACATTATGTTCCTGTGAGAGAAGTTAAAGAATGAGAAATTACTAGGCTAATGGCCAAAACTCGAAGGAAATATACGAGGAGGACAACAAAAGATTGAAAAGAATTTCAAGGCTAAGAAACTCTTGGTATGTAGAATAAGAGTTGATGAGTACAATATTACTTCTGCTTGTGAAAGTGCAAAGAAAATTTGGGATTGTATAAAGATTGCTCATAAGTGAACTAGTGTAATACCTCGTACTAATCTTAGATTGATTCGGCTCTTAGTTTCATGCTTAAATGGATTAATGCTTGAAATTTTCACTAAGTGTTGAGGACTTAGTTTTTTTCAATACCCCTAAACTTAGAGGATTTTTATTTTGACCTTACCGACCCCAAGATGTTAGTTTATAAGAATTTATGTGTAGGGATGTAAGAATGTCTTAGAGGAATTTTGGATTTTTCGAACAAGGTTTCGGTTATGTTTTGATCACGAATCCAACAAGTCATCGTGATAGGCCGGCGTTATGGTGCTGTTTCCTTTATAATGCATACCGCATAGCCGTGAGTGGAATGCCCCACTATAATTAGACCACGTCACGGTAAGCTCGTCATGCCTAGTTACAAATTGAATTGATTGAGGGGCAATTGGGTCTTTTCTCCCTCAACCCAAATCATATATAACAAGAATTGGGACATCATTTAGGGCATTATTTAACCTTATTCTCCAAATCCCTCTCAAGAAACCCCTCCTCTTTCTTCCCAAGATTACAAATTCAATTCCTTTCTTCCTAAGAAACCAAGAATTCAAGTTCCCCAAGTTCAAGAACCTTCAAGAAAGCATCAAGGTTGGTTTTTCTCTTTCAATTTAAAGGTTTAAGGTATGTGGGAGTTTATCCATGAGTCCTCTTTCACCCATGGAGCCCAAGAACCCTTTTTGGTTTTAAATTATGAGTTTACATGATTAAGTTGAACTATCTCCATAAATCTTTTGTTAATTCAAATTCAAGCTATGATTATAAGTTATTTCAAGTGGAATGTGTCATATCATGTTTTGAATTTTGTAATTCCTAAGTCATATTCAGTTAATTTTGGATAAATCCTCAAATTATGATTTTTGTAATAAAATCCTATTGTTTTCTTCATGTTTGCGATATTCTCATGAATAAGTTTATGATTTTCACTTGTTTGATGAAATGCCTATGTTTGGGTCTTTGAACCATATTCACTTATTACAAGTGGATTTATACCCAAATTACTTCATCATGAGATTATGAGAATATAAATTGTTCAAGCTTTGTTATACATGATTATTTTGCTATTCCCAAGTTATGACTTGATATTTAATATTGTGAATTTCATATTTCTACCATGAGTTGATATTTCAAGTGCTTTCAAGATGTGTCAAGTTTTAGGCTTCCTTATGACAAACTGGATTATTGAGTATATTGATTCATGAGATTGAGTTGTTACAATAAGCCTTGATATTTCCTCAAAGTTATTGATGTTGTCATGATTTAATGAATTGTACATTTTGGTATTGAGAAAGATTTATTTGATTTGAGTCGAGTTAGGAATCCACAAATTGATTATGATTAGATAAATGAGAAAGAGATTTGATTTGTTCTTCATGATAAACCCTTGTGATGTTTGTGGTGGATTTCCTAATGCGTTCTGAGCTTGTGTCTGGGAGTAGTATTTAGCACTGAGCGGGAAATGTTGCATTTCCCTGAAACTACGTGCTACTGTAGGATTGGTATTGATATTTTTGGGCAAAAGTCCGAGTATGAGATTGTTATCACTAAATTGAGGTTGTACTCCCTGGAAAGAGTACAACGCTCCTGCCAATGTGTGGTTCTCTTTATAGGAGGGAAAACCACTGGACTCCATGTAGCTTGCATGGTTTATGTCGGTTGTAAGAATCTTCCATGTCCATAAGAGTTGAGTATCTTGAATTACCGAGTGACTCCGAGTCTTGAGTTGAAGAGTTGATTTATTTATGATGATTTATAAGGTTTTTATCATATGATTTATTTACTACAAGATCATGAAAAGTATATTTCAATCTAACTCAAGCCGAGTAAGCCATCATTTTTTATATGCATATTTTTATGAAATTGATGATGATATTTGCATTGTTGCATGCCTCCCACATACTCAGTACATTCCAAAGTGCTGACCCACATATTTTTCTATGGGCTACATTTTCTCATAATGTAGGTTCAGTTACTCAGCCGCAACCGCGTTAGCGATATTCGAGTGCCTCAACTACGTTGCCTCAGTGGTGAGTTCTCATGGTTCGAGGACTGTGTCTATATTTTTGGTGATATCATTTTGTTGTTTTGGCTTTTAGTACTGATTGAATCAGTTGGGGGTTTGTTCCAATGGCTCGTTGATTTTTATGTATAGATGCTTTGTCAGACTAGAGGGTTGGTATGTATAGACATTCAATATATTTTGGTTGTACAGTCTAGTATTCTCCAGTATTTCTCTTGAACCCAATGTGGTATATCTCTTTGTTGTGCATGACTATTGTTAAATTAAATTCCTTGAGGTAGTGTCTGGCTCCGAAGGTTAGCTTGGGGCTATGTGTAGCCCTAAGCACCAGTAGCATCTCGGGATGAAATTTCAGGGCGTTACAAAGCTTGGTATAAGAGCCTAAGGTTTAAAGAGTCCTAAGGAGTCTGACATACCGCGTTATGTAGAGTCTTGATCATCGTGTATAGCGCGCCACATCTATAAGAAAGAGGCTACGAGACATTTTAGGAAAAGTCGTTTCTTTCTTTCTAAAGTTTATCGTGCCTGCTATTTTCTCTTTATCTACAATTAACTTGTGCTCTCTTATAATAGAAAATTCCTCCGAATTGAGCTCGTATAAACAACGAGCAACCTCAACCCGTTGATCCCTTGAACGAGCATGTGTCTCATGTGGAATTCCAGGCAGTTTTTCAGGCGCTAGCCCAGGCAGTTACCGCCAATGCTTAAGATAACACCTAGACTACTATTCTACCTCCACAAGAGAATAATTCTACTACACCTTGATTTCGTGACTTTATGCTGATGAATCCACCTGAGTTCTATGTGTCGAAAGTAGGTAAAGACCCACAGATGTACTTTGATGAAGTGAGAAAGATCACCCAGATTATCCATGTGACTGAGGAGGAGAGTGTTGAATTGGCTGCCTATCGAATGAAATATATTACATATGATTGGGTATAGATGTAGAGGATGAGTAGAGGGGAGGATACCGCTCCCATAACTTGGCAGTTATTCGAGGGTGTGTTCTTGGACAATTCTTTCCTCTTGAGATGAGGGAAGCAAAGATAGATGAATTCGTGAATTTGAGACAAGGCTCCATGACTGTTAAGGAGTATTTTCTTAGATTCAATCAGTTAACCAAATATGCTCCTAGTATGATGGCTAACTCCAGGACCATCATGAGCAAGTTCGTGACGGGTGTGTTGAGTTACGTTGTGAAAGAGTGTAGATCTGCTATGCTTAATAGAGAGATGGACCTCTCTCGGTTGATGATACATTCCTAATAGATTGAAGTTGATAAGGTGAAAGAGAGGGAAAGAGTAAGAGGGAATAAAAGAGCTAGATCACAGCAACAGGGATTCAGTCAGTCCAGATTCCATAGAGGGAACCACCCTTAATTTCAGGGACGTTTATTTATGCCCACGCCTTCCTTAGTTAGTGCTCCCACACCTAGAAGAAGGCAAGAGCAGTGGAATAGGCCTATCCCATCCATGTCTCAGGAAAGTGTAAGTAGCAAACCTCGTCCTCCTTCATGTGCCAAGTGTGGTAGAGATTATTTTGGCAAGTGTTTTGTTGATCAAAGGGGTTGCTTTGGTTGTGGCAAGTTGGTCCACCGACTTAGAGATTTTCCGTATGCTAGACAGGGGAGTCGAGATGCTCGTCCCTAGAGTCAGGCTACTAGTGCCCTCTCTCCCGTAGTCCATCCAGTTCCTTCTCAGGGTGCCACTGCTGACGATTCGCGCTAGAATCACTTCTATGCTATACCACCTCACCAGGAATTGAAGGACTCTCCAGATGTTGTCACTGGTATGATCCATGTCTTTCATTTTGATGTGTATGTATTAATAGACCCCAGTTCGAGTTTCTTTTATGTGACACCTCTGGTTGCTATAAATTTTGAGATGGACCTGAACGGATTCCTGAGCCTATTCTGGTTTCTACCCCGGTAGGAGAATCTGTTATTGCTAAGTGAGTGTATAAGAAGTGTCCTGTCACTGTCCTTCATCGGGTCATATGTGTTAATTTAATTGAGCTAGATATGGTTGATTTTAACATTATTCTGGGTATGGATTGGCTTCACTCATGCTATGCATCTATAGATTATCGTACCCGAGTGGTTAATTTTCAATTTCCTGATGAGCCCATTTTTGAGTGGTCGGGGAGTTTTATAACTCCGAAGATCCATTTCATATCCTACCTTAAAGCTAGGATGTTGATTTCCAAGGGTTTTATCTATCACCTAGTTTGAGTTAAAGACCTCAAGTCTGAGACTCCAACTATTCAGTCAATTACCATTGTTAATGAGTTTTCCGATGTTTTTTAGGAAGATCTCGCAGGGGTCCCACCTGATAGAGAAATAGAATTCAGGATTGATCTCCTTCCCAGCACTCAGCCTATTTATATTCCTCCGTACCGTATGGCTCCTACAGAACTTAAAGATTTGAAGGAGAAACTCAAAGATCTCTTAGACAAAGGCTTTATCAAACCTAGTGTTTCTTCGTGGGGTGCACCTATTCTATTCGTGCATAAGAAAGATGGTACATTGCGTATGTGCATTGATTACCGTCAACTCAACAAGGTAACTATCAAGAACAAGTACCCTTTTCCTTAAATTGATGACTTGTTTGATCAGTTATAAGGTGCGAGCTACTTCTCAAAAATAGACCTTAGATCCAGCTATCAGCAACATAAAGTGAGAGAGTATAATATTCCAAAGATAGCCTTCTAAACCTGTTATGGTAACTTTGAGTTTCTCATGTCCTTTGGGTTAACCAATGCTCCAGCAGCCTTCATGGACCTTATGAATCGAGTGTTCAAGCAATATCTTGATATGTTTGTCGTTATATTCATAGACGATAATCTTGTATATTCCCAAAGAGAGGATGATCATGCCGATCATATTAGAATTGTCTTGCAAACTCTTAGAGATCATCAATTATTCACTAAATTTAGCAAGTGTGAATTTTGGCTAAGGTCAGTTGCTTTTCTGGGTCACATTGTTTCTGCCGAAGGCATTAGAGTCGATCCCCAAAAGACAGAAGTGATAAAGAATTTGCCTAGACCTACCTCCCCATCTGCTATTAGGAGTTTCTTAGTTCTAGCTAGTTACTACCATCGTTCTGTTGAGGGTTTCTCTTCCATTGCGTCTCCTATGACCCGATTGACCTAAAAGAAAGTGAAGTTACTGTGGTCTGAACCTTGTGAGAAGAGTTTTCAAGATTTAAAGACTCGACTAACTTCATCCCCAGTGTTAGCTTTACCCATTGGTACTGATGGTTTTGTGGTGTATTGTGATACTTCTTGAGTTGGTTTGGGTCGTGTTTTGATGCAGAAGGGTAAATTTATAGCTTATTCCTCTAGACAGTTGAAGCCTCATGAGAAGAATTACCCAACCCATGATCTTAAATTAGCAGCTGTAGTTTTTGAATTGAAAATTTGGAGACATTATTTGTATGGTGTTCATGTTGATGTGTTTACTGATCAAATAAGCCTGCTACATGTGTTTACTCAGAGGGAGTTAAATCTTAGACCAAAAAATGGTTAAAGTTGCTAAAAGACTACGATATGAGTGTGTTGTACCACCCGAGCAAGGCCAATGTTGTGGAAGATACTCTTAGCAGGTTGTCTATGGGTACTATAGCTCATGTAGAGAATGATAAGAAAGAATTGGCTCATGATGTGCATCGTTTGGCTAGGTTGAATGTTAGATTACTTGATTCTGCTGAAGGGAGTATGTTAGTTCAGAGTAGTTCCGAGTCCTCTTTGGTCTAGGAGGTAAAGAAGAAGCAAGGCAGGGATCCTTGTTTGGTCAGACTGAAGGAGTCAGTTAAGGACAAAAAGGTAGAGGTTTTCTCTCAAGGGGGAGATCGTGTGTTCGGATTGTAGAGTAGATTATTTGTTTTCGGTGTTGATGATCTAAGGCAGAGAATTATGGCTGAAGTGAATGGCACACGATATTCTATTCATCTTGGTGCTACCAAGATGTACCACAATTTGCGAGAAATTTATTGGTGGAATGGTATGAAAAAATAGATAGCAGGATTTGTGGCAAAGTGTTCTACTTGTCAATAGGTTAAGGTAGAGCACCAAAGGCCCGGTGGTGTAATACAAAAGTTTAGCATTCCTACTTGGAAGTGGGAAGAAGTGAATGTGGTTTTTGTAATTGGTTTGCCTTTTTTTCATCATCATTATGATTCGATTTGGGTTGTTGTAGACCGGTTGACTAAATCAGCTCATTTCTTGCTAGTGCATTTGTCCTATACAGCTAAGGATTATGCTAGATTATATATTCGAGAATTCATTAGACTTGATAGAGTTCCTTTGGCTATTATCTCTGATAGGGGTACTCAGTTTACTTCCCAGTTTTAGAGAGCTTTTCAGAAGGATCTCGGTACCCAAGTTTGTCTAAGTTCTACTTTTCATCCACAAATAGATGGTCAGGCTGAGAGGACCATTCAGACTTTAGAAGATATGTTGAGGGCATGTGCTCTTGATTTTAAAGGTAGTTGGGATGAGCACTTGTCGTTGATCGAATTTGCGTATAACAATAGTTTCCATACTAGTATTAAGATGGCCCCATTCGAAGCTTTGTATAGGAGAAGATGTAGATCACCTATAAGTTGGTTTGAAGTAGGAGAAGCACCTGTGATTGGGCCTGATGTTGTGTTCGAGGCTATGGAAAAATTTAAGTTGATCCGAGAAAGATTGAAGACCACTCAAAGTCGCCAGAAGTCATATGCGGATGTGAGAAGAAAAGATCTTGAGCTTAATGTTGATGATTTGGTGTACTTAAAGGTTTCACCCATGAAAGGGGTGAAGAGATTTGGGAATAAGGGAAAGCTTAGTCCCCGTTATGTTGATCTATACAAGATTCTGAGCTGTGTTGGGAAAGTAGAATATGAGGTAGAGTTACCTACAGAGTTGTGTAGTGTTCATCCAGTATTTTATGTTTCCATGCTTAAGAAGTGTATTGGTGATTTTGTCATGGTTGATTCTTCTGAAATCTTAGATATTCAGGATAGTCTTTCATTTGAAGAGATTCCGGTTGAGATTTTGGATTTTCACATCCGTAGGCTAAGGAAAAAAGAATTTCCTTTGGTTAAAGTGATTTGGCGAAATCAATCTGTTGAGAGTGCTACTTGGGAATCCGAAGCTGATATGCGAGCCAAGTACCCTCACCTCTTTTCTGTGAGTTCGGAGCGAGCAGAAGGTACCATTTTTTCTTAATTCCACCCTCTTCTTTTTAAAGATTCATCTATGTGTCTACTTCCATTACGAATTCGTGCATGTTGTAGGGTATCCAAAGGTATAGAGTGAAGTAATCCCTTTGAGTGAGTCATTCCAGCTATACGTCCTCATTTTCTCTTGTTCTTGGCCTATATGGCAACATTCGGGGATGAATGTTTCCAAGGAGGAAATATTGTACCCCGAGACTCTAACCAATAGTGCAACCATGACTCAAGCTTATGAGGAGTAAATTATAGTGCTTTGGTTGTTTTCTGATCAAGGGTGATGTGTATTAAGGCCTCAAATATGTCCTAGCGATTAGGTGAATCAAAACATTCCTAACCGATTGAATTCTTGGGAAGGATATTTCCATATTCAACTTCAAATGAAAATATCCCTTTTTATACTATGAATTATTAATATCATGACCTACCAAATGATAGATAATTGAATTATCTTTCCAACGACACCAATTTCACCCAAATCCAGTATCGAATCCAAGAGTTATGCCCATTTTACACCAGCATGTCAGGCTGGAAAACTGAGTGACGACATTTTGTGATAAGCTGTCACAAGTATGATGACTTATCACCAATGTCGTCAGATTTAGGTAGAATTCCACCCCCAGTGATGACATTTTGTGATAAGTTGTCACAAGTGTGACGACTTATCACCAATGTCATCAACCTTAAGCAGAAAATCATAAAATCTACCCTTTTGTGACGACATTTCATGATGACTTATCACAAGTCTGATGACTTGTCACGAATGTCATCAGCTATTTTTTTCAGCAATTAATAGACGTTTTTTCAAGGGTATTTTGGTCTTTTTCCATCTTTTGGAGGCCCCTATATATGTGAGAATTCCTATCTAAACTCTAATTTGTTCATTCTCTCTTCCAATTCTCTTAAGAAATATATCTAGGATTTTTATTTAAGGACATTAATCTTCCAAAAATCATCCATAAATCTTTAAGACTTCTTCAAGAATCAAGTTCCTCATAGTGTGGGCTTCGAGAATCATTTATTACAAGTGCGGATAGAGTCTGAACCACTAGAATTCATCCAATTTCAAAGATTAAGGTATGTGGGATTTTTAACAAGAGAAATTTTTTCGTTCCTGTGCCCAAAGCTTTGATTTGTATCATGGATTAATATGATTTTGTAAGTGGGTTTATACGCAAATTACTTTATCATGAGATTATGAGAATATAAATTATTCAAGCTTTGTTATACATGATTATTTTGCTATTCCCAAGTTTTGACTTGATATTTCTACCATGAGTTGATATTTCAAGTGCTTTCAAGATATGTGTCAAGATTTAAGCTTCCTTATGACAAACTGGATTATTGAGTATATTGATTCATGAGATTGAGTTGTTACAATGAGTCTTGATATTTCCTCAAAGTTATTGATGTTGTCATGATTTAATGAATTGATACATTTTGATATTGAGAAAGATTGATTTGATTTGAGTCGTGTTAGGAATCCACAAATTGATTATGATTTGATAAATGAGAAAGAGATTTGATTTGGTCTTCATGATAGACCCTTGTGATATTTGTGGTAGATTTCCTAACGCGTTCTGAGCTTGTGTCTGGGAGTAGTATTTAGCACCGAGCGGGAGATGTAGAATTTCCCCAAAACTACGTGCCACCATAGGATTGGTATTGATATTTGTAGGCCAGAGGTGAGCATGAGATTGTTATCACTAAATTGAGGTTGTACTCCCCGGCAAGAGTAAGATGCTCCTGCCAATGCGGGGTTATCTCCGTAGGAGCGCAAAATGTTGGACTCCATGTAGCTTACATGGTTTATGTCGGTTATAAGAACCTCCTATGTCCATAAGAGTTGAGTTTCTTGAATTACCGAGTCACTCCAAGTCTTGAGTTAAAGAGTTGAGTTATTTATGATGATTTAAGAGGTTTTTATCATATGATTTATTTACTATGAGATCATGAAAAGTATGTTTCAATCTAACTCAAGCCAAGTGAGCCATCATTGTACATATTTATATTTTTATGAAATTGATGATGATATTTGCATTATAGCATGCACCCCCACATACTTAGTACATTCCAAAGTGCTGACCCATATATTTTTCTATGGGCTACATTTTCTCGTAATGTAGGTTCAGGTACTCATCCGCAGAGCGATATTCGAGTGCCTCAAGAACATTCCCTCATTGTTGAGTCCTCATGGTTCGAGGACCGTGTCTATATTTTTGGTGATATTATTCTGTTGTTATGGCTTTCAGTGCTATTTGAGTCAATTGGGGGTTTGTCCCAATGGCTCCTTGATTTTGATGTATAGAGGCTTTGTCAGACTAGATGATTGGTATGTATAGACATTCAATATATTTTGGTTGTACAGTCTAGTATTCTACAGTATTTCTCTTAAAACCGATGTGGTATATCTCTTTGTTGTGCATGACTATTGTTGAATTGAATTCCTTGAGGTAGTGTCTAGCTTTGAGGGTTAGCTTGGGGCTACATTTATACCTAAGCACCGTGTGGCATCTCAGGATGAAAATTCTGGGTGTTACACCTACCCATTATTCGGGGATGAATGATCCCAAAGGGGAGATAATGTAACACCCCGCATTTTGGGCTAGAACAAAAATCGTCAATTCTATGCGTAGATGATCGAAAAGCCATAAATCCAATGTAAACATAGTGTGTTAATCATTTATGTAGTGTGTTAATCTAGTTGGGCATGAGTCGAGATTATAGAGGTCCCTTAACTCAAGGACTAGTTGAAAGCTTTCCTATCGTTCAAGTTTTAGTGAGCGTCAAAACATGGATCAACTTCAATTGACCATAACTCCTTATATATGATTAACTGGGAGGTATACTAAATATCAAATGAAAGGTCTTTGAGTCCTCTTTCCAACTCCACCAATTTTGCTAAAATCCAACATCGGAGTAGAAAGTTATGCTCATTTAACTTTGAAGTGTTTGTCTGCCAAAACATATCGACGACGCTGATGACTTATCAGATGTGTGACAGCCCGTCAGACTTGGTCGTCAGACTAAGGCAGTGAATGGTGAAAACCAACCCAAAAGTGATGACTTGGGTGATGACTTATCACCTGAGTGATGGCCCATCAACTATAATCGTCAACTAATGCAATTATGCAATTTTTTTTGAGCTCCTTAGGGGTATTTTGGTCTTTCCCTCACTCCAAAAACCTTTCACACAAATTAAATCACCCTTTAAGTATTATTAATCAATCACTATCAGTTTTACAACATCAAAAACTTCCTCTTCACTCTCAAAATAAGATCAAACTAGGGTTTTCTCCAAGAACAAAAAATTCAAGAAAATCAAGCCTTAAGTTCAAGATTTCCAAGGAACGAATCGAGATTCGAGTTATTCTCTTTAAACTAATTAATTTGAGGTAAATGGGATTTATCCTAAAAACTACATGGGCTTGGAAACACTAGAACATGATTTAAATATTTAAAGCATGATTTTAGAAAGGGGTTTCGAAATACATGATTTTATTATGCAATATAAATGTTCAAATGCATTGTTGATTTGGCCCTTAGGCCTTTCTCCTTAAATTGAATTACATGTATATGTATATGTATGAAAAATTCAGATTTGAAGATTGTTTGAGAGCATAAATTATGAAATCCCTCTCTTGTGATGACTTTAAATTTGTGATGTTATTATGAATGATTTGATATGCATGATTTATGGCTTGAAAATACTTTACTTAAATACCATAGTATTTTGAGCATGATTTAGAGATTTTGAGAAGGAGTTTCTTGATATAAATGTATTTTGTTAAAGAGAGAAATATTTGCATAAGATTAAGAATTTTGACATTACCACCTTGTATCATTTGAAATGTTGTCAAAGAGAGTTGTATACATGTGTTTACATGAGTATTTAAAAAAAGGCTGCTTTGAACTAATTTATTGATATGGTGGTCCCAAATTTATGTTTTGGAAACAAAGATTCTAATATGGTAATAATGGCTCAGAGATGTGACTTGCAAGTCAATGGTATGACGATACCATAAGTATGTATGACATAACAGAGTATGTTTTCAGAGTATCTCTTCAGAGTGTTTTCAGAATATACTTTCAGAGAATGCATATTTTAAAGAGTTAAAAATGGGCATAAAGAGGGTTAGGTGGTTACCCAAAGAAGGCTTGAGTTCATGTAACTCTTAGCCTAAAACTATATTTTTCGATATGAGAAGATTATTATTGTACGTTGGCCACGGCCGTATGGCGTAGTAGATTCAGAGACTCCGACCCTTGCGGCGCACTTAGGTTGGGGGCTTGGCTGCGAGTTAATGGCAGATTCCATATAGCCCATGAAATTACAGAATTGTAGGGTATACCACCTAATGCAGAAGTAAAACAAAGAGTATCACAGAGTTCAGATGATTTTACAAAGTCTTTCAAAAATGCCCATGAGATTTCTTACTATATGATATGTTTATGAACTGTTTTAAATTGCTCTCATATATGTTGAATACAAATTATTATTTTGGATTTCCTCTGCATACCAGTACATTTGTATTGACCCCCTACCTCCTAGGGTCTAAAGTTCAATTCAGAGATCTAGCTAAGCCACAGAGTTTTCAGACAGCAGTGCTATATGCAGTTAGTGAGCCTTCTTTATTTTAGAAGGCTTGTGTCTTTCAGATTATGTTACTTATTATGGTTTTGTTCTTCTGGGGGCCTTGTCCCAGTTTTCAAATAATTGTTATTATCTGATGTTGTAGAGATTTTGCAGACTCGTTCAGATGTTGTTTTGTTGATATTGATATTTTATCCTTCATTGTTAAATTAAATTCAGAGTATGACCATATTTCCGTATTCGATTATATTTCTGCATTTTTTTATTATATGAATGTTGTGTATGATTACCAGATAGAGAAAGACATTCCGAGCCTTCATGGTTCGGGATGTCCATCACCGCCAAGCCCCAATTCGGGTCATGAAACATATTATATTAACAAGTGTAATTTGATGTTTGCTGGTGTATTAGCTCATTTAATATTCCTATATTATTCTATTTGCTGGAAATTCACTTTTGAGCATGTGTTAGGGTTATTACTCTCCCACTCGACAATTATGTCCCTGTGTTTATCTTGATGATAGGACTGGTTTATTACATGTCTGATCAACCTACGTATGGTTTTTTCTTAGAGTTGTTTCATGCTCATATAATTCCTTAAATATTGATTTATTTTATTGCTACCTCACTACTCTAATATTGAGCTCTTCTTTCTTCTCGCATTTCTTGTGATAGATCATTAATGGGGTCCTTTTGAAAGTTAACAAAGCCATAGTGTATATGTTGCATAGGGTTCAACCATACGTTAACTATGGGTAGGTATCACTTAATGGTCTACTGTATTCGAAAGACTTTCTCCACTGCTCTTGCAATCTTGTGGTTTCTTATTTCCGATGTATCTTGTAGTTATCCAAACTTAAAGAGTATTAGGGAATTGATCTACAAGAGATGTTATGGAAAGCTCATCAAATAGAGAATTGCTTTAATCGATAATTCTATCATTAAGCAGGTAAGTTTCTGTCAGTTTTTTAGCTATGGATTTAATGTATCATGATGTCGACATCTCAGAGTCATCTGTGTATGTTGACAAGTACTCATTGTCAGAAAATCAAAACAAGGATTCCTGATACAATATCATGGGACTACAATTTTAAACCTGCTGGACGCACTCCTTTCAGTTTTACTGTGAAGGTAAATATTCCCTTTGGTAGCAATTACAAATAGTAGATCTTGGTATCCGTTTGTTGGTGACCACCAGATCTACAAAAAACATGTATCGGTTTGCTTCACATCTTTTTCACATAATATATGTTTATGAACCAAAGAGTGACATAAAAGGAGTGACATCTTACTTATTTAGGCAGATGATCATTCTTCATTAGTTTGGATTGCCCTACTTCTAATTTGAATTATTTTCATTACACTTTTGATTGTTGTCATTACTTATAAGCTATAACTACAAAAAAGTAATATATAATCAATATATCCCTATTTACATAAAAGGCTATATATTATGGCTAGGACTAGTGCACTTTCTCATGCTGTAACTAAAACAACTTCCTAGACTCTTTGTGGCTGAATAAGGGTACTGTATTATTTTCTATTTCTTGAACTTCTACTCTGCAAAAAGTATAGAGCAACTTCTGCTTCAGATAGATGATGTTGTTGCTGTCTGTGCTATTCATAGTTTGCTGTTGGGAGAAGTAACATGTGTATTGCTATATTTTGTTAAGTTTGTGACTATTTTTCATTCAATTATATTCCAATTAGCAGTACTATAAAGGTTAGTCTTTGTCCTTTACTTAAAAGGAGGGTCTATTAGAAGTAGGAGTAATATTTGTGTACTCTATCCTATCTAAGACCTCTTCGTAATTTCACTGGGTAAGTTGTTCTTAGTGTTGTTGTATTATTAATATACTTCATTTCACCTCAGTACTCACACCACCAAAATATATGGAACTTTTCTCGGCATTCTCTTGAAAGTTTCATACAAGAGGTTAACTAACTGGACCTAGCCTTTACAGAAAAGTAATAAATCATCTGCCAAGGCTAATTAGACTATCTTCAATTTGGAGCACCTGGGTTGAAAATTGAAACAAATTTTGATGTTGTAAGTTCCTTAGTAAGCTAGATAAATACTCCATAGAGAGCATAAATAGGAAGGGGGACATAGTGTCCTCCTGTCTCAAACCCCTCTTCGCTAGGAAAGATACCGTGGTTTGAAATTGATCATTATCAAATAAGAAACAATTTGAATGCAGCTCATAATCAATGAATAAATTTGGGGGGGGATTTCAAACATGTCAAAACTTGTTCCAAAAATACCCACTCTACGGAGTCGTATTCTTTCTGCATATCTATTTTCAACATACATCTAGGTGTAACTCTTTTCTTTCCATATCCTACAATTTTGTCGCTCATGATTATATTATCTTCTATTTCTATTCTTGGTACAAATGAAGACTCTACAAATGCTATTTTGTGTCTAAATCTATAAATGTCTTAATTTATAAGGCATTAGAAGACAAACCCCACTTCAAAAATATTAATTTCTTGGATTTTGGCTCCACCTGGAGTAATTTCTAGTGTAAATTTCCTAAAAGAGATTTGATTATTATTTCAAAATCATGTTTTCCATGCGGGGTTCTTAAATCTTTATGAAATATAGAGATCTAAGGTATAAATATTCATTTTTCATCAATTTTCTTGGATTTGAAGTTCAAAGTTAACATTTTTGAAGTCCAAAGGGAATCTTGAAATACTCGTAATTGTGGTGTTCTTATTATTGACAATCTTACGAAAAATACTTCATCTCAAACACTTGTATGGTACTTTTGAGATATTAAACATATTTTGTCTACACTTGTTTCCTACTCAGTAGTAATGGTTAAATCATCAATGAGCAGAATGCTAGCAGGAAATGGTTTGTTTTATCCAATTATTGGATTTGCATCTTTTATTGCTTTTCTGTATTTGTCATTTGGCGATTTATGGGTGAATTATAGTAAGGAGATAAACTTAAGTTTTGTTGAGAAGAATGGAACTCAATGATAAAGTTTTTAACATTAATGGATGGAATTCTTACTAGTTAATGGAAAGTCTTTTACATTAATGGATGGAATTCTTACTGGTTAATGGATCATATTGCTGATTATAGTACTTGACCGCGAATTCGAACAATGCTTCAGGTGGGTGCTAAGATGGGACTTACTGTTTGTAGAACTTGTGTTTTTAATGATCCTGGTTATAATGCTTTGCAAATTTCACCTGGAAAATTTGTTGAGAAAGGGTTTAAGGTAAGAAAAAGATTGTTTTTTAATGTTTCATTTGGATAATTATGTTATCTACTTTAGTACTATGCCCTTTTTAGAGAAATTATAGAGTAATTATTAGTTAGTAATGATCTCTTGTATGTATAGTATGTGCTTTAATTATGACTAATTAAGTTAAATCTAGAATTCATTTAGTTATCGAAATCTGAAGTAACCTAATATGTGCTATGATTGCTTTAATCTTTAAAGTATATCCAATCTGGTTCCTAGTTTTCTCATTTCTAGTTCTTTTGTAGTTTCATCTATTGTGTCTGCACCAACATGCATGCACCTTGACTTATTTCATGCTAAATAAAATTATTTATTCTCTTTTTATAGTTGTACAAAATAAAGAAGGAGATGAATAAACAAGTGATGAAAAAATTAATCTTGAGAAGATTTTTGAATTGTTTATAGATGCGTTAATATTGATCTTTTTGATATTAAATTTCGTGAAACTTATCGCCAATCAAACTTGATACTATTTTGAAATAACTAATGATCATTTGGCTTAAACATTTTGATTTTGAATTTAGACTACTAGTTTATTGCATATTTCAATTTGGATTATTATTAATGAAAAAATTTGTTGTGATGAGTATATATAACTTTTTGTGTGTGTGTGTATATATATATATAGAGTACTAATACAATATAGGGGTAACTATTTCATCTAAATTGTCAATTCGTATTTCAAGTAGTTGCAATAGGTGGCAAAAATCGTTGCAATAGCTAATTAAACAAGTTGCAATAGGTTGCAAAAAAATATTGCAAAAGATCCGAAAACTGTTGCAATAGGTGTAAAAAACTATTGTCATATGTTGTGAAAAACTGTTGCAAAAGACCAATAGTTGTTACAGTAGATATTCAAAAATTGATGTAATAGAGCTATTGCAATGCTTTTCTGCCATTGTAATATAGTCAATTGCAACAGTTCTTAACCATTGCTATAGACCATATGAGGTATCCCAAAAGTAGGTAAAAATAGTCGTTGCAATAGATAGACCTATTGCAAAGGTTGTTGTAACTGTCGTAAAAGTCATTATGATACATCAATCGCAACGTTCACCTATGTAACGCATGCAAAACTGTTATGGTAGCTCTATCGCAATGGATTTTATATCTATCGCAATGGTTTTTGAACCGTTGCCATAGGGGTAATTTCTAGTAGTTCCTATATTTTTTTAAATGATTTTAGATTTTCAAGTAATGATTTAGTTAAACCATGGATATTATTATTTTACTCAGTTGATGTAATCATGATGAGCACCATCAGAAATAATGTTTAGTTAAACTTAGTCCAGGTTAGTACCAGTGTCAGTTCAGTTGGAAGTAGGATTTAGCACTGAGCGAATATAGGGATGGCGTCTCCCTCGTCAATTTAGGTAGAGTTGTTAGTAACGGTCCCTTAGTTCCAGAACTACATAGACAATGTAGGATATGAGGGATCACCCATCAGTTTAGATTTGACTTCCTCTCAGGGGTCACCCATCAATTTAGGCTTGACACCCTAGTCCTTCTCGACATCAGATTAGTAGATCCACACAGCTAGTATTAGTACCCGTGGCACAGTACTGACCCCCTTCCAACTGGGGTTACGAGTTGGATTCCAATAATCTCAGATTGGGGCATGTTGGTGTCACGACCCGAGACTACTCCGAAGTCATGACAACGGTTCTTATGGCCACAAGTAACCACAAGCTAACCTATGAGCTGGTACCTGCTGCGAGAACTGAATATCATAATGATGAAGGAAATATGCGGAAAAAACCTGATATGCTATAAGGTCTAAATATTGGAAACACAAGTGTGAGACATCTATCTAACTAACTATCTGAATATATGAAAGCCTTTAACTAACATGAGTCAGTATTCTTTGGTAAAGCAAGCCTGAACTGAAACTATACTAAATACTATACTGAGACTGTGGGAGGTATCATCTAACAGACATGCCCCAATCTGAGCTAATCGGGGTCCAACCTATAACCCCAGTTGGAAGGGTGTTAGTACTATCCCATAGGTATAACACTGGTTGTGTGAATCTACTAAACTGGCATCCTGAAGGATAAAAGAGTCACCCTCTACTGGCAGAAGTACTCATGAGATATGTGTCAACCCTAAACTAATAGTAAGACATCTCGAACCTACGCTGGCTATGTAGTTCTATAACATAGGGATTGCTACTAAGGGTCAAACCCTAAACTAGCAGGAATGCCCCCATCCCTGGGTTTGCTCGGTGCTGAATCCTACTCCCAACTAAATGATATTGTATGCTGGACTGAACTAATCTTAACTGAGCAAACAACTTATCATAACAACTAATTGAATGACAATGCTCATAGTTTACCTAAAATCATTCTGAAGATACGGAAATTATATAAACAACTAGATATCGGGTGTTCACAACCCACCAGTACTAAATGGGAATAACAACAAAGACATATAAAAGCTTTGAAAACCATATTAGAGAATTATTATTCAAAACCCATCACTTTGGGATTTCATCGCACAAATGAAGATCAAGACCTTAACATAGGATGCTTTTAAACATAAGGAGATAGCATGATTACATAACAAAAACCATAAATTGAGGATTTATTCTGACTCGCATGATAATGATATGGGAAATCAACATTCAAAACATATTATAATCCATTCCACCTGAAAACACATATAATATTAACTTGAAATCAAAATAACAAGGGTTTTGTGGTGATAGTTCAACAAAATCATGTACAAACTCATAATTTAAGATTAAAAGGTGTTCTTGGACTCCATGGGTGAAAAGATTCCATGAATGAACATCACTCATACCTTAAACCCTTAAGCTTGAAAGAGAAAAACTAATCTTGATGGTTCTTGGGTTTGGGAACTTGAATTCTTGGTTTCCTTGGTGAGAAAGTAATGGAAATTGATTTTCTTGGGAGGTGAATGGGTCTATTTGAGAGGAGAATTGAAGAAGATGGGAAACAATGCCCTAAGTAATGTTATAATTCATAAATTGACGAATTGAATTGATGAGGAATGACACAATTTCCCCCAGGCAATTAAATTCATAACTGGAATGCAGATTAAAAGTTCATCGCGATGCAATGAGGGTTCCATCACTATTTCCACCGTGATGCGGCCCTATCGTGATGATCTGCTGGAATTATGATCCAAACATGAGCCAATCCTCATCTAAAAATTCCAAAACTTCTCCGAGATATGTACCTTATAGACCTGAACATAAATTAACTCAAAAACCAATGTCTCAGGGTTAGGA
Source organism: Capsicum baccatum var. pendulum (assembly GCA_030864225.1). Lineage (NCBI taxonomy): Eukaryota > Viridiplantae > Streptophyta > Magnoliopsida > Solanales > Solanaceae > Capsicum > Capsicum baccatum. The sequence continues at coordinate 205,845,476 of CM061558.1, read as the reverse complement.
TGACCAATTTAAAAATCCTCAAAGTTAAGAGGCCTTAAAATGACTAAGTCCCCAACACTTGGTATAATTTTCAGAATTTAAGCCTCTTATGCATGCAACTAGAAGCCGAACTTAGCTAAGAATATTATGGGGTATTACAATATCTCCCCCTTTGAACCATTAATCCTCTAGTGAGACTGATTAAGATGAGAGTTCTGTACTAAGGCAACTGAAATCACATACTGAACATGCATAATTGGAAACATGATTACATGATCGAGTCTAAAACATGATATATGAAATGAATTAATTTCGTGAATGCGTGAAATGATGTGAGAATGGTTATATATTTGGAACTGAAAATGGAAAAGAAACAATCTAAGAAAAATTGTTACCTTTAGCTAAGTCTGAGTTTGTGGAAAAAATAAGAGGGTACTTGGTACACATATCCGTTTCTGTTTCCCAAGAGGCATCCTCAATGGACTGATTCTGTCAAAGAACTTTGACTAAGGAAAGTTCTTTGTTCCTTAATCTACGAATCTATCCATCGAGGATCTCAACTGGGACTTCTTCGAAAGAAAGGCTATCCTTAACCTCCATATCCTCCAATGGAATAACCACAGCTGAATCATCAATAGACTTCTTTAATAGGGAAACATGAAACACTAGATGCACTGATGCCAAATCTGCAGGCAATTCTAGCTCATAAGCCACCTTTCCAAAATGACTTAAGATTATATAAGGGCCAATATATCGGGGTCAGAGCTTTCCCTTCTTTCCAAATCTCTTCACTCCCATTATGGGAGAGATTTTCAAATAGACTAAATCCCCAAGTTTAAACTCAAGATCTCTTCTCCTCACATATGCGTAAGATTTCTAATGAATTTAGGCTGTCTTAAGCCTCTCCCTAATTAATTGAACTTTTTCCACTGTATCAAACATCGAATCTGGTCCTATCAAAGTAGCCTCACCTACCTTCAACCAACTAATAGGATATCTATATCTCCTCCCATAGAGAGCCTTAAACGGGGTCATCTAAATACTAAAGTGATAACTGTTATTGTAGGCAAAATCAATCAAGGGTAAGTAATCATCCCAATTACCTTTAAACTCAATAATGCCAGCCCTCAACATGCCCTCTAGGGTTTGAATGGTCATCTCTTCCTGACCATCTGTCTGGGGATGAAAATTTGTACTGAGATGAACTTGGGCATCAAGACCCTTCTGAAAAGCCTTTTAAAAGTAATAGGTAAACTGAGTACCTCTATCTGAAATGATAGACAAAGGAACTCCATGCAACCTAATCAACTCTCTAATATAGATCTTGGTGTAATCCTCGGCTAGATAAAAACAATGAACTGGTAAGAAATGAGCTGATTTGGTCATTCTATCTACAATAACACATATCGAATCATGATAGCGATGCGTACGAGGCAACCATTTCAAAAATCCATGTTCACCTCTTCCCATTTCCAATTGGAAATGCTGAACTCTTGCAATGTGACATTAGGCCTACGGTGTTCAACCTTGACTTGTTGATAGTTAGAACATTCATCTACAAACTTTTGAATATCCCTCTTCATGCCACTCCACCAATAGATTTCTCACAAATCACGATACATCTTAGTGGCCCATAGGTAAATGGATTAACTCACACCATGCACTTCTGCTAAATTCTGTTGTCTCAAATCATCAATATATGACACACACAACCTACCTTGATATCGTAACCCGCCATCTCACCCTTGGGAGAAAACATCTAATTTCTGATCTCTAATTGATTTCTTCAACTTAACCAAACTAGAATCCCTATCTTGCTTCATTTTCACTTTGGCAACCTAAGAGATTTCGAACCATTCTGAACTTATATACTACCCTCAGCTGAATCAACCAACTGAACACCTAATCTATGAAGTTGATGAACCTCCTTGAGTAATTTCTTCTTATAATTTTCAACATGAACAACACTACCCATAGACAATCTACTAAGGTCATTTGCCACTACATTGACTTTTTTGGATGATACAACACACTTATATAATAATCATTTAACAACTCAAGATACCTTCTCTGACAAAGATTTAAATCCTTCTTAAAAAACACATACTTCAAACTTTTGTGATCCGTGAACACATCAACATGAACTCCACAAAGATAGTGCCTCTAAATTTTCAAGGCAAACACAATAGTTGCTAACTCAATATCATGGGTAGGGTAATTCTTTTCATAGGGCTTAAGCTATCTAAAGGAATAGGCTATGACCTGATCTCTCTACGCTAATACACAACCAAGACCAACTTTAGAAGCATCATAGTAAATAAAAAACCCATCTGAACCATCTGGTAAAGTCAAGGCTAGGGCTGAAGTGAGTCGAGTCTTCAACTCCTGAAAACTCCCTTCACAAGAATCTGACCACTGAAATTTGACTTTCTTTTGAGTCAATCTATACGTGGGGGATTCAATAGATGAAAACCCTTCAACAAACCATCGGTAATAGACAGCCAAACCTAAGAAGCTCCTAATGTTTGATGGAGAGATAAGTCTAGGCCAATAGTCTTTTGAGGGTCAACTCTAATGCCATCATAAAAAATAATATGGCCAAGGAAATATACTGATCTTAGCCAAAACTCGCACTTATTGAATTTGGTGAACAACTAATGGGCTTTAAGATTCTGTAATATAATTCTGAGATGGTCTGCATGATCATTTTCACTACAAAAATACACAAGTATATCAAAAATGAAGACTATGATGAATTTATCTAAGTACTGCTTGAACACGTTGTTCATCAAGTCCATGAAAGCTGTTGGGTCATTTGTTATTCCAAAAAAACAAAACTAGAAATTTAATGTGACCATATCGAGTTTTGAAGGTTGTCTTCGAAATGTCACATTCTCTGACTCTAAGCAGATGATAGATAGACCTAAGGTCTATCTTAGAGAAATAACAAGCACCTTGAAGTTGGTCGAACAAGTCATCAATCCTGGGAGTGGATATTTTTTCTTGATTGTGAATTTGTTCAACTGACGGTAATAGATGCACATTGTTTGAGAACCATCTTTCTTATGCACAAAAATAACTAAAGCGCCCCATTGGGAAACACTGGGCCTGATGAATCTCTTATCTAAGAGATTTTTCAACTATTATTTCAACTCCCTAAGTTCAGCTGGAGCCATTCTGTAAGGTGCAATAGTGATAGGCTGGGTATCTAGAAGGAGATCTATTCTGAAGTCAATTTCCTTTTCGAGAGGAACTCCGGGAAGATCTTTAGGGAAAACATCTAGAAATTACCTTACTACTAAAATTGACTCAATACTAGAAGTCTCGGAATTAGAGTCTTTGACTCGAACAATATGGTAAACGCACCCTTTAGATATCATCTTTCTCACTCTAAGATATAAAAAAATTTGACCCCTAAGCACTGAAGTAATACCCCTCCATTCAATGACTGGTTCATTAGAAAACTATAACTGAACAACTCTGTTACTGTAATAAACTGAAGCATAGCATGAGTGGAGCCAATCTATGCTGAGAATGACATCAAAATCAGTCATTTCTAATTCCACAAGATCAACTAATGTTACTTTCTGAGATACTGTAAACAGGTAATTTATGTATACTTATCTGGATATGATAGACTTACCTACTGGTGTAGACACTGAGAAAGGATCTACTAAAACTTTGGGACTGACACCAAATTTGACAGCTATATAAGGGGTTACATAAGAAAGTGAAGCTCTAGGATCTAAGAAAGCATATGTATGAAGATGAAATACTTGTAACGTACCTGTAACCACATCAAAAGAGATTTCCTAATTATGATAGGATTGGAGTATATACAATCTGTTCTGGCATTGTCAACTGGTTGTAGTGGAAGTGGAACCCTACTGAGTCGGGCGATCGGTTGTAACTTGGGAACAACTGTGTTGACTATGCTGACCCACCTGTGCGTATTCTCTGAATTTGTGGCCTGGCTTTCCACTTCCAAAAAATACATCACTGCCAACCTTACACACACTCTGATGATCCCTACCATACTTCCTGCGGAGTGGATTAGTACGACCATTGTTAACACTACCTTAGAACTTGGAGCCTAGCGCCCTATCTCAACTATTATTCTGGAACTTTAGCACTGGCGCACTAGCTGAAGATGGAGATGGGGCTGAAAAATTTTTATGGAATTAAGAACGGTTGCCACTCTCTAACCTTGACTGAGAAAAGTTAAAACTACCTGTTGTGGCCCTCTTATTCTCTTTCTCTTTGTCCTTGAGCTTCTGTTCCTCAATATGTTAAGAATGAACCATAATCCGATATAGGTGCATCTTCTTAATCAATGTAGTGGTCCTAAACTCCTTTACCACACTATCAGCTATACCAGAAACAAACTTACTCATTTTAGACTTATTTTCAGCCACTATCGAAGGAGCATACCTAACCAACTAAGTAAACTTAAGCGATTATTCTTTCACACTTAGATTACCATGCGTCAAATTAATGAACTCTAGCACCTTAGATTCCCTCAACTCTAGCACAAAAAACCTATCTAAGAAGGCCATGGCAAACTCCTCCCACTCAACTGGCCCTACCTCAACACCTCTATCCTCCTTCCATTACTTATACCATGTATGAGCTACATCATGCAACTCGTAAGCAGCCAACTTTACACTCTCACTCGATGTGATACCCATGATGTTAGTCACCTTCTGAACCATATCAAAAAACTCATACGTATCCTTCTCAAACTTGGATCCCAAAAAGAAAAGGGGATTCATTCGGGTGAAATCATGAATCCTAGCTGCAGTTGTATTTTCCACTATGTTAGATGGGGAAACAACCTTCTAGTTATTCTAAGAACCTACTGAGTGATATAAGGTAGTGAATGCAGCTCTGAAATCAGAATGAGAGATATGCTTATTTAGGGGATCTTTCTAAACAGACGAAGGTGCGGGATAAATTCCATTTATTATTCCGGTGATCTATTTTGGGAGGCATTTTCTATAAATGGAAGGAAAAATGAGTCAGAAAGAGAGTTTTAAATAGAGATTATGCTCATTCACATGACATGAATTTTAAAAAAGGGAAACCTTTCGTAAAACATCTTGTAGCCTCTTTTCCATAAGTGTGACGCATTTTAGAACCATGTACAAGACTTTACTCAATACATCTTTCAGACTCCCTAGGAAACTGTAAAACCTTTGGCTCTAATGCTAAGTTTAGTCATAAATCAAGACTACCCCCTGGTCATGACAATAGTGTTTATGGCCATAAGTGACCATAAGCTAACCTATGAGCTGGCACCTGCTGCGAGCACTGAATATCAAAATAATAAAGGACATGTGCAGAAAATAATAGTTATGCCATAAGGTCTAAATACTGAAAATACAACTGAATCCACAAGTCTAAAACATCTATCTAACTAATTGTCTAAACGTCTAAAAGCCTTTAACTAAGTGAGAAGTAGATGGTACAAGCCCCCAACTAACTATGACTAAATGAAAAATACTGAACAACTAAAATAAATAAAATAATCAACCATGTCCCCAATAGATGAGGACTCACCACTGTTGCTGCTGAGTAATGCTGAAATATCTAACTATGGTCGGGAAACTAAGCATCCGAACCTATGATATTAAACATCATAGATCAAAGAAGAGTATTCAATCAGTACTTTGAATGTACTGTATATGAGATGAGGTTAGGCTAAAATTTATTATTTGACTGCAAATGAATTAATGACTGACAGAATAGCATAAGATAACTGAACATGAATGCACGAAAGCTGAAATATCTGAGAATGCAAGACCAAGCATATAATATTTTTGAAATAATCCATAAACCTAAGTACTAAAATCTGATAACTAAGTAACCATGAGTCTGTATGTATTGGTCAAGCAAACCTAAATTGAAACTATACTGAATATTGTACTGGGACTATGAGAGGTATCTTATAACTGACATGCCCCAATCTGAGCTAATCGGGGTCCAACTTGTAACCCTAGTTTAAAGATTGTCTGTACCATTCCATAAGTACTAACACTGGCTGTATCGATCCACCAAAATGGCATCTCAAAGGATGAAAGAGTTAGCTTATACTGGTAGGAGTACTCATGAGATATGTGTAAACCCTAACCTGGCAGGAAGATATCTCATACCTATACTGACTACATAGTACTGTAACTCAGGGATTACTACTAAGAGTCAAACACTAAACTAGCAGGAATGCCCCCATCCCTTGGTTTGCTCGGTGCTGAATCCTACTCCTAACTGAATGACATTATTTATAGGACTGAACTAAGCAAACAACTGATCATAACAAACAATAAAAACATATAAATGCTTTTGAAAACCATATTAGAGAATCATTATTCAAAACTCATCATGTTGGCATTTCATCACACATATGAAGATCAAGACCTTAACATACTATAATCTATTAGACTTGAAAAAATATATAATCTTAACTTGAAATCGAAATAATAAGGGGTTCATGGATTGCATGACTAGATGGAAATATAGGAAATAAAATATACGAATCTGACTACCTGTCTGTTAAACTAACTTGCTGGCTTTACTAACTCATGCTGAAACTTAAGCTCAAATGGGAGAAAAGGATCTAACAATGCATATCTTGAAGATAAAAGACCTATAACGTACCCGAATCAATATTAGGGGAACCTTCGGGATTATGACAAGTCTAGAGTGCATAAAATCTGTCCTGACATTGACCACTAGTGGTACTAGTAGTGACACCCTACTGACGCAAATCTATATCCCTTTGAGCATATATTCTACACTCCTACAGCCTGTGGCCTGGCTTACTATATCCAAAACATACCTTGTTATTGCTCTACACACACCTAGGTGATTCTATCCACACTCTTCACAAATCAGATAGGTACGCTCACTTATCACACCACCCTAAGCTTTGGAGCCTGGCGCTCCATCATGACTAACATTCCTAAATTTTGGTGTAGGTACACTAGCTGAGGATGGAGTTGGGACTGAAAACTTTCAACTATGCTGAGAACGATCACCAGCCTGTGACCTTGGAGGAGAATAACTAAAACTACCTATTTTGGCCTCCTTACTTACTCTCTTTTTCCTTAGGTTTCTTTGCCTCAATTTGCTAAGCGTGCATCATCAAAATAGAAAGGACCATGTCTCTATAATAGGCCTACACTCCTTAACCATACCCCAGACACACCAGTCACAAACTTACTCATGTTTGCTATAGGGTCAGCCATCTGATTAGGTACATACCTAACCAATTGGTTGAACTTGAGACAATACTTCTTCACTATCATAGGGCCTTGCCTTAGGTTCATGAACTATTCTATCTTAGCTTCTCTCATCTCTAGTGGGAAAAACTTATCTAAGAGCGAATCTTAAAATATCTGCCAAGTTATAGGAGCTGCATCCTCCCCTCTACTCTTCCTCCACATCACTACCCAATGATAAGCAACATCCTTCAGCCTATAAGATACTAATTCTACACTCTGCTCTTCAGAAACATGCATGACCTGGGATATCTTCTAAACCTCATCGAGATAAAGCTGTAGGTCCTCATCTACCTTAGACCAAAGAATTCTGGAGGGTTCATTCTTATAAAGTCTCTGATTCTGGCAGGGACTAGACCCCCATCTTGCTGAGGTGGGGATGTAGCATAATGGTTACCTTGAATATTAGTTGTCACAATTTGGGCTAGCACCTGAAAAGCTGCCTAAAACTCTGCATGTGAAACATTGTCATTCAAAGCATTTGTGCGCTAAGGTGGTTGGTTATCATATTTACCAACATTATCTTTGCGAGGAGGCATACTCTGTAAATAAAAAAAGAGGTGGATTAGACTGAGAATTAGCTCGAGCTTATGCTTACTCACATGATAAGAACACTAAAAGAAGGGAAACTATTCCTAAAACATCTTACAGCCTCTTGTACATAAATACGGCGTGAAACACACCCATGTACAAGACTCTACTAGGGGTGGCTTTCAGACTTCCTAGGATACTATTGAACCTTAGGCTTTGATATTATGTTTGTAATTCCCCGAGTCTAGTACCCCAGATGTTATACGGTGCTCATAATCCCAAAGAATCATAAGCTAACCCTTAATTGATACTTATACCTGAGCACTGCATAATATACTAAAAAATACAGAAAACTAGAGGAAACTTACCATAAGGTTCAATACTAAAATAAAACTGAATAAAGTTTAACAATATCAAAAATAAAACAACTATCGGAAAACCTAGTCTGAAAGTCTCTAAATTGTCTGAACTATGGAGTTGATGGGATAATCCCCCAACCAACTCCATCTACTGAAGAATACTGAATATAATGCAATATAATGAAATAATAGAATCATTCTCGAATGATGAGGACTCACTGCTAAGTCTACTGCGGCTGACAAAGTCTAAACTGCGAAGGGTGCTCGAGATCCTGTGCTTCTAAACCTATGGTATAAGACACCATAGCATAAAAGCAAAGTATACGTCAGTACGTGAGAATGTACTGGTATGCTTGATATGGTAAGTCTGAATTCAAGGGTTCATATACATGAACTATACTGACTAAATAATCTAAGTATGCTGAATGAGGATATAAGCATGAATGCATAAACTCTAACTAAAATCGTAGTGACATTAATTACTGAGTCTCGAATGTTGATTTATTGACATCTTATTTTACTAATGCTGGGATACTGAATAACTAAATCTATTGATATTCATATTTGAGGTTACTAAAATTGATTAACTGTATCTGAGATCAGTCCAATCTAATGGGTGATCTCTAAATCCACTGATAATGCTAATGAGTGACTATATCTAATAGTCATGAATCTGAGATACTGAGCTGAGTTCTTTTACTGAGACTGTGGGAGGTAGTCATCTAATAAACATGCCCTGAATCTGAACTAGTGGGGTCCAACTTGTAACCCCAGCTAGAAGGATATCAATACCGTGCCATGGGTAAAGACAACTGCTATGGGGTCAGTCCTAATCTAGCGGGTGACCCTTGAGATCAGTACTGTACTAGCGGATGATCCTAGAGTATGTTAGTCCTATCTAACGAGTGACATCTCATGCCTACACTAGCTACATAGTTCAAGAACATAGGGTTTTCTTCTAGGGATCTCGGGATTGGCTGAGGAAACACTGTCTGTAAGGACTTAAGCTTCAATGTTTCTATCACCTCAAAACTAAGGCAGAGTTAGCATGAATAGAGCAAGATAATGATCTGCATAAATATCTTAGATAATACTTCTACTGCACTATTTGAGACTTAAAAGAAGGGAAACATTTCCTAAATGCCCTTTAGCCTCTCAAAGAAAGGTACAGACATCTCTCTACGATTCCGAAAAACTCTACTAGACACAACTTTATAGAAACCCTAGGAAACTTGAAACCTGGCTCTGATACTAAGGTTGTAATGACCTGAGACTATCCCCTAGTCATCACACGGTGCTTGGAACCACAAGTGATCCCAGGCTAACCTATGAACTAGCATACTGTTAAGAAACTAAATTATAACATAACAAATAGCTGTTTTGTTGTGTGGAAACATAATCATACTAAAAACATAAAATAGATACAATACTGATAAAGCTTTATAATTTGATAAATCTGAAGGATGAAACTAAAATTACATAATTGACTCTGACTGACATCTATGAATCCTCTACTATACTAACTATAGATAGTTGGGACATGCCTTAAACTACCACTAATAAATACACATGGAAAATAAATAAACTGTACATGAACTAAAACTATCTGGAGTTCCTGAAGTAGAAGAACTCATCACCTACTGGCTGGAATCTGCAACTGTCTGATCATGATGCGTATTCTATAACTAATACCTACATTATAAGACAATATAGCACATTAATATATATGTGGATCATTATTTCTGGAATGTACTGAGTATGCAGGGGTGAATGTAATAAGTAAAACTGATTTCATATGTAATCGTAAAACATGCATGCTAAGTGTAAGTAGACTCACCAATAGGCTGGAATAAATTGAAAACTAAATTATCTTTAAGCATGAGTGAAAAACATTCTCTGATAAGATGTTGAATCTCTACACTTAGTTTTTGTAAACTTTCTTTAATAATATAAGTATAACTGAAGTTAGACTATGATAAGACATGGATACTGTATGAATACTGGGTCTGAAACTATGTGATAGAGACTGACATAAACTAAGGATCTAAATATACAATCACAGTGAGCACAAAAACATACTAACTTATCTGATTAACTAAATATCTGAAAGCTGAATACTGGGCATGTAAGACTGAACTGTACTGAGTCAAAATAACAGGACTAAAACTGTAGAGTATTATACATATGACATAAGGACTGACTGAGTAACATGAGATAACTAGTCATGAATTCATAAAAACTACATTATTTGAGAATGCAAGACCAAGCGTATAACATTATGCTGAAATAGTGTTTGAACTAAAGTACTGAAATACTGATAACTGAATAACTGATAACTATATGCTATGGTCAAATAACCCTAAAACTTAACTGAGTTACTGATTTGATTACTCAACTGAGACTATGATAGAGACTATAACTAAGATAGTAACTGAGACTGTAACTGGGACTATAACTAATATCACATTAACACTGGATAATGAGTTCTGAATATTGATTAACTGATATTTGAGCTTAATGATACTGTAGTACTGATAATTGAGTGATTATTTTTTACATTCCTAATTTTTTAGAATGGAACTGAGTTCTATACTGAGCTGGGTGACTGTGTTTGACAGTCCTGAACCTATAAATCTGAACTGAGTTCTATACTAAGACTGAAGCTGAAACTGTGAGAGGTAGTTATCTAACCGATATGCCCCTCTCCAAATGGATTGGGGTCCAATCTATAACCCCAGTTAGAAGGGTGGCAATACTGTTCCATGGGTAAAGATAAGGTGTGAGTTAACCCTCTCTGATAGAAAGCACTTTCATTAATCCTAGCTGGCAGAAAAACTCATGTGAGATGTATCAACCCTAGTCTGGCAGGAAGATATCTCAACATATGCTGGATACATAGTTTTGTAACTCAGTAATTGTTACTAAGGGTCAAACCCTATGCTGGCAAGAATTCCCCCATCCCTGGGTTCGCTCGGTGCTGATTCCTACTCCCAACTAAATAGGCACTGAACTAACTTTAGATGGTACTAGGCTTGACTGAATTGTTACTGATCGTGTTGTCTAACTTAACTGAACTAAATTTATAGGGTCCTACAAACTGATGGAATACTAGTAAGTTCTATTAACTGATTGAGTTCACTAAGTTCTGAACTGACTACTGAACTGAGACTGGGACTGATTATTGAGTATTACTATTTATGCCACTACTGAGACTATTCTATACCTACTGTAGATCTAGGTAAAAATTTAGATTATCGGGTATTAAATACCCCAGGACTCGATACCATGGAAATTAAAGCATAGCATGATCTTGAAAAGCATAGCCATAATTAATTGTTCACAACTCATTCACTGAGACATTTTATCAAACACTTGGAGGTTATATACTTGTACATGAATGAGAATAGATGGTATCGTATCATGATTACTCTATTCAATTCACATGGGCATTCTATCAAGTACGTGGAGATTAATACTTTAATATGGGGAAATTCATCAAACAGATGGGGATCATGAACTGGGACATGGAATATCATAAACATGGGAGCATAGCAATATTACCTAACTAAAATCATGAATTGGGGAATTAACATGTAATTCGCTTGAAATAGGACATGAGTGTTTCATCAAAACATGTAAAGTTCATAGCTTGACTATAATAATGTCTTAATCATGAGGGAACAATAGAGTTACATGGCAAAATTCATAACTTGGGGATTCATCTTGAAATTGACTTAACATGATATGAGAATTTCATCAAGCATGTGGAAAACACGAATTTAAAACATGGAAATATTGCTAAACATCATGAATTTAGGATCTATCTTGAAATTTACTTGAGTAAAGCATATGAAATTCAAATTCATAGCATGAGGAATTTAAAATATTAAATGAAATCATACGTGGGCTGATTTGAATTAAAAAACACCATGAAAACATGACATTCAATCTTTCTTGAACATACATAATACTATAATAATCTCAAATTCATTCTTTAATTAAAAGAAAAGAGTTTTTGGGCTCCATGGGTGAAAGAGGACCCGTGGATGAACTCCCATAGATCTTAAAGATTTAATATTGAAGGAGAAACACAATCTTGAAAGCATTATTGAATTAGTAAGCTTGAGTTCTTGCTTTCCTTGAAGATAAGTTGATGAAGTTCTTGGTGTTCTTGAGGAGGCTAGGATTTTTCTTTGAGAGAAAAGATGAATAATTAAGTGTATATTGCTTTTGGGGGTTGAATTAAGTGTTATGGGCGTATTTGGGTGAGGGAAAGTGACCAAAGTGCCCCTAGATCCTTTAGAAATTGAATCAGCCAGTAAAAAAGTTAAGTAATGTGCATGCCGATGCGTCGCATCTCTATTGCATCGTCTTGCTACCTCACACAAAAAATGCCATAATATTTGCTCGGGTATCGGATTTTTCCGAAATCGGTATAGTTAGAAAGCTAATTCAATTATCTAAAATTTGGTGGGTATTGAGATGAAAAACCCTATGTATATAAAAAGTTATACACGTTTAAATTAGATTTTTGTAGAATCGAATGACAAACCTTGGACAAAGCAAAGGATCTAAGCTCAACTTTGTTCTAAGTGATTCTTATGATCATTTTTCACCTCAAAAGCAAATCAAACATGAGGATAAAGATCATTAAACTTATATTCATATGGGAATAATTATGATATATATTATACACGTAGGAACAATGGTTCAAAGACTAGCCCAAAAATGTGAGGTATTACATGTAAGTTGACCCAAGTTGAGACGTTCACTAAAACTTAATCGATAGAAACATTCTCAACTCATCTTTGAGTTATGATATATATATGACCTTAATTCATATACAAAGTTAATCATACACCATATAATTGAACATCACACATATATTAACATGGAATCATTGGGTTTGGGTCTATACGAATAGGAGCAATGGTTTGAATTCTAGCCCAAAAAATACGGGGTGTTACATAATCTCCCTATTTGAATAATTTGTCCTCGAATGATGGGTAGGAAATTATTAAAACACTAAAAGTACGGAATAATGAACACATGACATATATGCTAATGAAGGATATAGCTGAGCTGAAACTTTACAATGTCTATCATGAAGCTGATTACTAAGCTAACTTGTCTTTACTGACTATAAAGAAATGATTCATTCTAGGAGTTCAGAACTGATGTGTAGTTTCCATGATACAATTATTAATATAGAACTACGAATTAATAACTGATACTTTGAAATTCCAAGAGTTACTAAGGATGGAATAGAGTATGCAATTTCTCATTTAGGAACTTCCCCTCAACAAGACATGGGGATCATGAACTTGGACATGGAATATCTTAAACATGGGAGCATAGAATGATTGCATAACTAAGATCATAAATTGTGGAATTCACATGTAATTCGCTTGAAATAGGACATGAGTGTTTCATAAGAACAATTAAACTTCATAGCTTGAACATAAGAATGACTTAAACATGAGGAAACAATAAAGTTACAAGGCAAAATTCATGACTTGGGGATTCATGTTGAAATTGACTTAACATGATATGGGAATTTCATCAAGCATGTGGAAGGCATGAATTTAAAATATGGAAATATTTCTAAACATCATGAATTTAGGATCTATCATGGAATTTACTTTAATAAAGCATAGGAAATTCCAATTCATAGCATGAAGAATTTAAAATCTTTCATGGAATCATACATGGGCTGATTTGAATGAAAAACCACCATGAAAACATGTAATTCAATCTTTCTTGGACATACATAATATCATAATAATGAAAAAATCATTCTTTAATTAAAAGAAAAGTGTTTTTGGGCTCCATGGGTGAAAGAGGATCCGTGGATGAGCTCCCACATACCTTAAAGCTTTAATATTGAAGGAGAAATACAATCTTGAAAGCATTCTTGAATTAGGAAGCTTTAGTTCTTGCTTTTCCTGAAGAAAAGTTGATGAAGTTCTTGGTGTTCTTGAGGAGGCTAGGGTTTTTCTTTGAGAGAAAGATGAATAATTGAGTGTATATTGCTTTTGGGGGCTGAAATTAAGTGTTATGGGCGGATTTGTGTAAGGGAAAGTGATCAAAGTGCCCCTAGATCCTTTAGAAGCTGAATTAGCATGTGAAACAGTTCTTTAATGCGCATGCCGACGTGTCACATTGCTATTGCGTTGGCTTACTGCCTCACACAGAAAATGCAATAACTTTTCGCTCGGGTATCGGATTTTTATGAAATTGGTATAGTTGGGAAGCTAATAAATTATCTAAAATTTGGTGGGTCTTGAGATGCAAAAATCTATGTATATAAAAATTTATACATGTTTAAAGTAGATCCTTGTAGAATCGAATGCCAAACTTTGGACGAACCAAAGGCTCTAAGCTCAACTTTGTTCTAAGTAATTCTTATGATCATTTTTTACCTCAAAATCAAATCAAACATGAGGATAAAGATCATGAAAATTATATTCACATGGGAATCATTATGATTATAGATTATATTCATAGCAACGACGGTTCAAAGACTAGCCCAAAAATGCGACGTATTATATGTAAGTTGACCCAAGTTGAGCCGTTTACTAAAACTTAATCGATAGAAACATTCTCAACTCGTCTTTGAGTTAGGATAAATTTGTGACCTCAATTCATATCCAAAGGTATTACATACTATATAATTGATCATCACATATATATTAACATGGAATCATTGGGTTTGGGTCTATACGAATAGGAGCAATGGTTTGAATTCTAGCCCAAAAAATATAGGGTGTTACATTATCTCCCCATTGGAATCATTCGTCCTCGAATAATGGGTAGGAAATTATTAAAACACTAAAAGTATGGAATAATGAAGACATGAAATATATGCTAATGAAGGATATAGTTGAGCTGAAACTTTACAAAGTCTATCCTGAAGCAGATTACTAAGCTGACTTGACTTTATTGATTATTAATAACTATTTCATGCTGGGAGTTCAGAACTCACGTGAAGTTTCCATGATATACTTATTAATATAGAAACTCGAATTACTAACTGATACATTAAAATTCCAAGAGTTACTTGGGATGGAACAGAGTATGCAATTTCTCATTTAGGAATTACCCCTCAATAAGATATGGGGACCATGAACTTGGACATAGAATATCTTAAACATGGGAAAATATCATGATTACATAAATAAGATCATGAATTGGGGAATTCACATGTAATTCACTTGAAATAGGACATGAGTGTTTCATCAAAACATGTAAAGTTCAAAAATTGAACATAAAAATGTCTTAAACATGAGGAAATAATAGAGTTACATGGCAAAATTCATGACTTGGGAATTCATCTTGAAATTGTCTTAACATGATACGGGAATTTCATAAAGCATGTGGAAGGAATGAATTTAAAATAAGGAAATATTGCTAAACATCATGAATTTAGGATCTATCATGGAATTTACTTGAATAAAGCATGAGAAATTCAAATTCATAGCATGAGGAATTTAAAATCTGGTATGGAATCTTACATGGGATGATTTGAATTAAAAACCACCATGAAAACATGAAATTCAATCTTTTTTGAACATACATAATACCATAATAATGGAAACTTCATTCTTTAATTAAAAGAAATGAGTTTTTGGGCTCCATGGTTGAAAGAAGACCCATGGATGAACTCCCACAGACCTTAAAGCTTTAATATTGAAGGAGAAACACAATCCTGAAAGCATTCTTGAATTAGGAAGCCTGAGTTCTTTCTTTTCTTAAAGTAAAGTTGATGAAGTTCTTGGTGTTCTTGAGTAGGTTAGGATTTTTCTTTTAGAGAAAAGATGAATAATGAAGTGTATATTGATTTTGGGGGCTGAAATTAAGTGTTATCAGTGGATTTGTGTGAGGGGAAGCGACCAAAGTTACCCTAGATCCTTTAGAAATTGAATTAGAGAGTGAAACAGTTCCGTAACATGCATGCTGATGCGTCGCATTGCTATCGCGTCGGTTTAGTGCCTCACACAAAAAATGCCTTAACTTTTTGCTCAGGTATTGGATTTTGGCAAAATTAGTCTAGTTGGAAAGCTAATTCAATTATTTAAAATTTGGTGGGTATTTAGATGCAAAAATCTATGTATATAAAAAGTTATACACATTTAAATTATATCCTTGTAGAATCGAATGCCAAACTTTTGACGAATCAAAGGCTCTAAGCTCAACTTTGTTCTAAGTGATTCTTATGAACATTTTTCACCTCAAAAGTAAATAAAACATGAGGATAAAGATCAGAAAACTTATATTCACATGGGAATAATTATTATTATAGCTTATACGTATAGGAACGATGTTCAAAGACTAGCCGAAAAATGCGAGGTATTACATGTAAGTTGACCCAAATTGAGACGTTCACTAAAACTTAATCAATAGAAACGATCTCAACTCATATTTAAGTTAGGATATATTTGTGACCTCAATTCATATACAAAGGTAATCACACACTATATAATTGATCATCACACATATATTAACATGGAATCATTGGGTTTGGGTGTATACGAATAGTAGTGATGATTTGAATTCTAGCCCCAAAAAATTGGAGTGTTACATTAACTACCCCTTGGAATCATTAGTCCTCGAATGATGGGTAGGAAATTATTTAAACACTAAAAGTATGAAAAATTAATTCTTTAATTAAAAGAAAAGAGTTTTTGGGCTCCATGGGTAAAAGAGGACCCGTGGATGAACTCCCATAGATCTTAAAGATTTAATATTGAAGGAGAAACACAATCTTGAAAGCATTATTGAATTAGTAAGCTTGAGTTCTTGCTTTCCTTGAAGAAAAGTTGATGAAGTTCTTGGTGTTCTTGAGGAGGTTAGGATTTTTCTTTGAGAGAAAAGATGAATAATTTAGTGTATATTGCTTTTAGGGGCTGAAATTAAGTGTTATGGGCGGATTTGTGTGAGAAAAAGTGATCAAAGTGCCCATAGATCCATTAGAAACTGAATTAGTGTGTGAAACAGTTTTTTAATGCGCATGCCAACATGTCACATCGCTATCGCATTGACTTACTGCCTCACACAGAAAATGCAATAACTTTTCGCTCGTGTATCAGATTTTTGTGAAATTGGTATAGTTGAAAAGATAATCTATTATCTAAAATTTGGTGGGTCTTGAGATGCAAAACTCTATGTATATAAAAAGTTATACTCATTTAAAGTAGATCCTTGTAGAATCGAATGCCAAACTTTGGATGAATTAAAGGCTCTAAGCTCAACTAAGTTCTAGGTGATTCTTATGATCATTTTTCACCTCAAAAGAAATTACAACATGAGGATAAAGATCATGAAACTTATATTCACATGGAAATAATTATGATTATAGCTTATACACGTAGGAACGATGGTTCAAAGACTATCCCAAAAATGCGAGGTATTACATGTAAGTTGACCCAAGTTGAGACGTTCACTAAAACTTAATCGATAGAAACATTCTCAACTCGTCTTTGAGTTAGGATATATTTGTGACCTAAATTCATATCCAAAGGTAATCAAACACTATATAATTTATCATCACACATATATTAACAAGGAATCATTGGGTTTGGGTCTATACGAATAGGAGCGATGGTTTGAATTCTAGCCTAAAAAATACGGGGTGTTACAATCTCCCCATTGGAATCATTCATCCTTGAATGATGGGTAGGAAATTATTAAAACATTAAAAGTATGGAATAATGAAGACATGACATATATGCCAATGAAGGATATAGCTGAGCTGAAACTTTACAAAGTCTATCATGAAGCTGATTACTAAGCTGACTTGACTTTACTGACTAAAAAGAACTAATTCATGCTGGGAGTTCAGAACACACGTGAAATATCCATGATATAATTATTAATATAGTACTACAAATTCCTAACTGATACATTAAAATTTCAAGAGTTACTAGGGATGGAATAGAGTATGCGATTTCTCATTTAGGAATTACCCCTCAAAAAGACATGGGGATCATGAACTTGCACATGGAATATCTTAAACATGGGAGAATAGCATGATTACATAACTAAGATCATTAATTGGGGAATTCACATTAATTCGATTGAAATAGAACATGAGTGTTTCATCAAAACATGTAAAGTTCATAGCTTGAACATAAAAATGTCTTAAACATAAGGAAACAATAGAGTTACATGACAAAATTCATGACTTGGGGATTCATCTTGAAATTGACTTAACATGATATGTGAATTTCATCAAGCATGTGGAAGGCATGAATTTAAAACAAGGGAATATTGCTAAACATCATGAATTTAGGATCTATCATGGAATTTACTTGAATAGAGCATGGGAAATTCAAATTCATATCATGAGGAAATTAAAATCTTGCATGGAATCATACATGGGATGATTTGAATTAAAAACCACCATGAAAACATGAAATTCAATCTTTCTTGGACATACATAATACCATAATAATGGAAACTTCATTCTTTAATTAAAAGAAAAGGGTTTTTAGGCTCCATGGGTGAAAGAGGACCCATGGATGAACTCCAACAGACCTTAAAGATTTAATATTGAAGGAGAAACACAATCTTGAAAGCATTATTAAATTAGGAAGCTTGAGTTCTTTCTTTTCTTGAAGAAAAGTTGAAGAAGTTCTTGGTGTTCTCGAGGAGGCTAGGGTTTTTCTTTGAGAGAAAATATGAATAATTGAGTGTATATTCATTTTGGGGAAAGAAATTAAGTGTTATCAGCGGATTTGTGTGAGGAGAAGTGAAAAAAGTTCCCCTAGATCGTTTAGAAACTTAATTACCATGTGAAACAGTTCCGTAATGCGCATGGTGATGCGTCGCATCGCTATCATGCTGGTTTACTGCCTCACACGAAAAATGCCATAACTTTTCGCTCAGGTATCAGATTTTGGCGAAATTGGTCTAGTTGGAAAGCTAATTCAATTATCTTAAATTTGGTTGGTCTTTAGATGTAAAATTCTATGTATAAAAATTTATACATGTTTAAAGTATATCCTTGTAGAATCGAATGCGAAACTTTGGACGAATCAAAGGCTCTAAGCACAACTTTGTTCTAAGTGATTCTTATGGACATTTTTCACTTCAAAAGAAAATAAAACATGAGGATAAATATCATGAAACTTATATTCACATGGGAATAATTATTATTATTATAGCTTATACGCGTAGGAACGATGGTTCGAAGACTAGCCCAAAAATGCGATGTATTACATGTAAGTTGACCCAAATTGAGACGTTAACTAAAACTTAATCGATAGAAACATTCTCAACTCATATTTAAGTTAGAATATATTTGTGACCTCAATTAATAGAAAAAGGTAATCAGACACTATATAATTGATGATCAAACATATATTAACATGGAATTATTGAATTCGGGTCTATACGAATAGGAGTGATGATTTGAATTCTAGCCCAAAAAATATGAGGTGTTGCATTATATCCGCCTTGGAATCATTCTTCCTCGAATGATGGGTAGGAAATTATTAAAACACTAAAATTATGGAATAATGAAGACATAACATATATGCTAATGAAGGATATAGTTGAGCTGAAACTTTACAAAGTCTATCATGAAGCTGATTACGAAGCTGACTTGACTATATTGACTATAAGGAATTGATTCATGCTGGGAGTTCAGAACTCACTTGAAGTTTCCTCGATATAATCATTAATATATAACTACAAATTACTAACCAATACGTTAAAATTCCAAGAGTTACTAGGGATGGAATAGAGTATGCAATTTCTTATTTAGGAATTACCCCTCCACAAGACACGTATAAGAATCAATGGAAAGAGGCTTCATGGCATTTCCAAGTACATTACATAAGCAGAAATCATTAGGTAATGAGACCAAGGTCGTACAAGCGTATTACAATGTCTGAGATGGAATAGTTGGAAAAATGAAGTTATGCACTGAATCTAAAACTGATGCATGATGCATTAACTGAGATGAATTCATAATTTGCATAAATGCAAACATTTTACCTCATGGAATGGCCTTACTCGTGAAACATTGGATAGTAAGACAAAATGGAAGGTTTGAAATCTATAGGAGCTTATCTGTTTGATTGCTAAAATGGATCATAGGCTCTATGAACTGGACCATACTGACTTCCTATACTTAAATGGAGTATTTATCCAACACTCTTCTCAGAAATTCTATTAATATGGCATGATCTAAACAAGACATATAAATCATAAGCTAGGATAGAATTGCTAGGACTTAGGCAATATAACTTCTTTCTTTCAAGCTTAGCCATACTTTAAAATACTCCCTCATTGATTACCATTCCCCTTAATTACCATACTCATTGATTAGACTTATAATTCTTACATGGACGTTGATACATCCATCTACTAAAGTCTAAACTGAACTAAATTCTCTCATCATGATCAAGCCTAACTCAAAATCACAAGGTAAAACATGCCACGCCATAATACTAGTCTAAGCCATATGATTCAATCTTCTATGTCTGTTTTAGAACTAACACCCTAAGCATATCATGCCTTACCATTTCAATGACTAACTCTAAACTATTACTATGGATTCACTAGCACTATTGCATTCCTCTACTTATATCCCAACATGTCATTTAAGCCTATCATTATGACCACATATGATCTTCAAGACAACCACCTATAAAGACACACTTCTCATATTTTCTAAATCTCTATCAACAACAACTTTCTTGTACTATGCATTAAGAAGACATACCCAAAATTCTAAACTAACTATTACATATACCAAAGATTTACCTCAATACTCCGTCATCCTCTTGGCTTAGATAGAAAAGAATAATTAATCTTTCTTAATGAGGGTCATCAACTCTCTCTTATCTAAACCATTGCTTATCCATTATTAGCACCACTTTCTTAAAATAATAAGAGGTCACTAAAGGGATAACACATGAAGACCTGAGGGACGAAAGAATACTATAAATAACTTTGACACTTAGCTAAGTCCTGAGGAATAGAATGTCAAAGGCATGGATTCATTAAAGAGATCTAAACTGAGGACATATATGATATAAGTATGAATTTATCATGTTTACTGGAACTGAAGATACTGTAAAGCATGAGTAAATGAGTCATGAGTTGCATGGCCTGAATTTGGAGTTCATAATTTAGTAAATATGACTCCGACTGCTGAGTGAACTGGATTTCCTATAATGGGAATTGGAAGAGTACTTTATTTTTCTATAAGGTACATAAATATGAACTGTGGTCATTGAGCTGACATGTAAGGCATGAATAGATATCGTGATAACTGAAGTATAAAACTTTGTACTGAGATAAGAATGGGTTGGGCATCATCCTTCATTATTGCTTTTCTAAACTACACTGGTATCATTACTAGAATATGGAAGCCTGACTGTGTTAATCATTCTACAATCTCTCCTTTAGCCTTAAGTCATCACTCTAAGTCTGTAGGGCCTTTTACAAAACTATAATATAAACTGAAATCACTTTAATCTAGTGTCTAGGGTATAATCAAGACGCATAAAACTAAACTTACCCTGAAGGACTATATCTTAACGTGTAACACCCAATGCTAATACCTCCTTCTGAGATTTAACTCTTAGATTTCTATAGCCCTAAAAGTCATCATATAGCAACTTAAACACTCGTCAATTTTAATTCTAACACTTAACATGAATAACTCCAAACCCTTGATGAACAATACTAAATTCCTTCATACTTTACTAATATCACATCTCTAACTTATATTTTTCCTTACACCAAAATCATCAACCTGTAACCCATAAGTTAACTGACAAGGATATCATATACCATATAGCCTCATTCATACTTTTTAATTAAAGGGTACAACCACACACAACACTTAATAACCTTCGAAGATAATGTATCTCCATATCACCTTGAACATACCTCTATATCATACTTAATTATGAATACATGAACTTACACTCTTTCATACACTGTTCAAGCCTACTAGATAACTTCTATATAACTAGCATCACTAACTACGCAATCATTACTTCAACTTTGTTGATCATCCACTGTTCAAACTTAACATCTAGTGCTAAACATGATTTACAGCCCAACCTCACATACTATTCTCACTTTGAATCTATAAAACAAAGCATCAAGAAGCACTAGTACACTAGAACCCCATAACAATGACAATCGATCATAATCCTATGTCATACCTTATTAAAATCTGCTAACACATCCCCCTTCTACACATTACGACTGTTCACCCATCTATATACTTAAATATCTTTCTTAGCTCTATAAGCCTAAATTTACAATACATAACCACCCAATATTTCATCAATATCCTATACTTTTCTAACACAATAAATACCATCAATGACTCTTTTCATACTTCAAGCAAACAACAATTCACCTTAACTAATAACTTTTTCTCTTTCTTCCACTAAACTAACACACAAGGACATATCACTTCACTACTAACTCAATTGTACGCAAATATTCAGCTATATACATTAAATAAATTGCCCTTACCACCTTTCTTGTCACTACACTTCTAAACACATACTTCCAACTATGAGAAGGTTCTACTACTTATTATAACACTCTAGGTTGAAATATCTCTCGAACGCAAACTCTATTTAACAATCCAGGTTCATACTATCTCATCTCATGAGCACTATCTAGATTCAAGGGTTAATGAGGAATCTGAAAACACATCTTATTCTGCCTTAACTGAATGAATCATATGGATAAGGAATTAACTTTCAACTCGAGGAACTTATAACACATTAGTGATCTCTTCTTACGCCCTTTTTGTGACTTCTAAACCTTCTGCTAGAAATTATAAGATCATTATCTAGGGAGGAAATTAGAACTTTCTAATCATGTTATCTCAAGAATATGTCATAGATGAAGAATTTTGGTGTAACACATGAATAGATAGGAGATTCTGAGAGAACAACTTTACTTCACGATCTAGAGTAGAAAAGAGAGAAATTTTTTTATTAAATGCCCTGTAGCCTCTCAAAGAAAAGTACAGACATCTTCGTACCTTTCTGCAAGACTTTACTAGACACGGCTTCATAGACAACCTAGGATACTTTAACTCTACACTCTGATATCAAGTTTGTAATGACCCGAGACTACCCCCTAGTCATCACACGATGCTTAGGACCATAAGTGATCCCAAGATAACCCTTGTACTGGCATAACTCATGAGCAACTAAATAAAACACATAAATCTGAAGAAAAATGCAGAAACTAAATCTTTTCTGAACTTGATCAATACAAAGATATATTAAAATGATCACAACTCTACTTATACAAAACAAAAGTGGAACCTAATAAATAAACTATATTGACTATCTATATAGCCTTTACTATATTGACTATAGATAACTGAGACACGAATCTAACTACCACTAATCAATACATATGAGTAAGAAAATAAGGTACATGAATAGCATCTAACTGTAGCCCCTAAAGTAGGAAGACATATCATCTATGGGCAAGAATTTGCAACTGTCTGATTATGATGTGCATGCTACAATAGGTACCTACATTATTAAACAATGTAGCACATAGACGTATATGTGGATCCATACTTTTGAGATGTACTGAGCATGTGGGGATTAATGCATAAGTAAAACAATAAGGCAATATTTAAATAAACTTTTAAAACTGCATGCTAAATATGAATGACTCACCTTGGCAAGAATAATCTAAACTGTCAAATGATAAGTCATAAGTAATAAAGCATAAAAGTAATTCTTATGAGCTACCATACTTAGTTCTAAAAATCTTTACTCTTATTCGGTTTTCAAATTATGCAAGATAAGTCTAGAAAGGAGTCACATTTATCATCTGAAAACTGAAAGATAAAATCGAATAACTGATGTGTTATGTAAGATATATCTGAGTAAAACTATGAGCCTTTACACTTAGTTTCTAAAAGTTTTTTTAAGATTATTTTTCTATTAGGGAGGTTCTTCTAACCGACATAAATGATGTGAGCAATAATGGAGTCAAACAGCTCTTACCCATATTGGTAGAGTTGTTCTACCCTTTCTATTAAAATAGAACCTAGCTAGAGTGATCATTATACTAAACCCACTATGGGTATTAAAACCTACGGTGGCACATAGTTTAGAGGCATTAGACCTTGGAATCATACCCAACTCAATTTTAAATACTAATCCCTTACTTATATGCTCATTCTGTATAAAATCCACCTTAAAATTGCATAAGGATTTACAATAGAAATCGGTTATGCATCTGTCTGTTTTAAACTATAATCAAAGCTAACTGTGTGGATTCCATATCTTAGCTGAGGATCAAAAGATCAAATCTTGCTTAAAATTTGAATACATGCTTATTAAATAATATTTAAACATCATCTTTCTTGAAATATCAAGACTGAAACTTAAGGCTTGTAACCCATGCTTGGAAATCATGACAAATCACAATAACTTCATACTCAACAATAAAAATCTTAAAATACTTTAGCAATTATAGTCAAGATAATGAAATTCAATTCTCAATATATAAAATCATGTCACACGCTTAAACAATGTAGAAATTGCTATACAATTCAACACTTAAATCACTTGTGACTTCATAAACTTCAAATACTGATAATTGGGTATGAACCCTAAATTCCAAATCATGTAAATTCATGTAATTTCAACTTTAAAAACTAGTTTTGATCCCAAGGATGAAAGAAGTATCCTTAGTCATAACCTCACATACCTTATTTGGCTTGATTCGATGAAACAAGTTGACTTTGGAATACTTGAGAACGTTATTGAAGGCTTTTCTTGAAGTTCTTGGCTTAGGAACCTTAAGTTCTTAATTATCTTAAAGAGAATGTAATGGATTCTTAAATTTCTTCGAAGATGGACATAAGGAGAAACCCTAATCTTGTTCTTGTTAATAAAGAGGATTAGGGGTTTTCAAAACTAATTTATGATGGCCATGTACGTGTTTTTGATTATTTAGGTCATAGGAGGTGAGGGGAAAGACCAAAATATTTGTCTAAAATAGAATGGAAATTGCTGAGTTTTAAGGATGAGGATTTGGGCTGATAGGTCATCACTTAGGTAATGGCCTATCAACTCAGGTTGTTACTTGGAAGCTAATTTTATGAGTTTCCGGTCTTGCGTGATGACTTAGGCTGATAGGTCAACACTTAGGTGATGGCCTATCAACTCAGGTCGTCACTTGGAATATTATTTTAATGGCTCACTGGTTTAGGGTGACGACTTGGCTGATAAGTCATCACTTAGGTAATGGACTATCACCTCAGGTCATCACTTGGTTGACAGAAAATATGCTGAAGTAAAATGAGCATAAATTTTCATTCTGATATCGTCTTAAGGTGAAACCAAGTGCGTTGGAAAGAAGGCTCAAGGAAATTTCATTTGATATATATTTGGACTTCTAATGCATTATATACAAAAAGTTATGTTCGATATATGATGACCCAAGTTGAGATATTCACTAAAACTTAATAGATATAATCGTTCTCAACTCGTCTTTGAGTTAGGAGATATTTATGACCTCAATTCATATTCAAAGGTAATCACACACTATATAATTGATCATCACATATATATTAACATGGAATCATTGGGTTTGGGTCTATACGCATAGGAGCGATGGTTTGAATTCTAGCCGAAAAAATATGGGGTGTTACATTATCTCCCCCTTGGAAACATTCATCTTCGAATGATGGGTAGGAAATTATTAAAACACTAAAAGTATGGAATAATGAAGATATGTCATGTATTCTAATGAAGGATATAACTCAACTGAAACTTTACAAAGTCTATCATGAAGCTAATTACTAAGCTAACTTGACATTACTAACTATAAGGAACTGATTCATGCTGGGAGTTCAGAACTCACGTGAAGTTTCCATGATACAATCATTAATATGGAACTGTGAATTACAAACTGATACATTAAATTCAAAGAGTTACTAGGGATGGGATAGAGTATGCAATTTCTCATTTAGGAATTACCCCTCAAAAAGACATGGGGATTGTGAACTTGGACATGGAATATCTTAAACATGGGGGCATAGTATGATTACATAACTATGATCATGAATTGGGGAATTCACATGTAATTCGCTTGAAATAGGAACTGAACATAGTGTTGCATGTGTGCTGGAACTTAACATACTATAAAGCATGAGTACATGAGTCATGAGTTGCATGGCCAGAAGTTGGAGTTCATAATTTAGGGAATATGACTCTGACTACTAAGTGAACTGGAGTTACATATATTAGTAATTGGAAGCGTACTTGCTTTTTCTATAAGGTACATAAATATGAACTATGGTTATGGAGCTGACACATAAAGCATGAGTAAATATCATGATAACTGAAGTATAAAACTTTGTACTGAGATTAGAATGGGTCAGGCATCATCCTCCTATATTTCATTTCTACACTAGACTGGCATCATTACAAAAATATGGAAGCCTGACTTGGTTAATCATTCTACCTTCTCCCCCTTAGCTTTAAATCATCATTCTAAGTCTGTAGGGACTTTTACTAAACTATAATATAAACTGCAATCACTTTAATCTAGGTCTGGGGGATAATCAATACACATAAAACTAAACTTACCCTGAAGGACTGAATCTTAACGTGTTAGACCAAATGCTAATACCTCCTTTTAAGATTCAACTCTTAGATTTCTATAGGCCTAAAAGTCATCATATAACAACTTAAACACTCACCAATTTTAATTCTAACACTTAACATGAATATCTCCAAACCCTTGTTGTACAATACTAACATCCTTCATACTCTACTAATATCACATCTCTAACTTATATTTTTCCTTACACCAATATCTTAAGCCTATAACCCATAAGTTAACTGACAAGGATATCGTATACCACATAGCCTCATTCATACTTTTCAATTAAAGGGTACAACTAACCACACACAACACTTAATAACCTTCGAAAATAATGTAGCCCCATATCACCTTGGGCATACCTATATATCATACTTACTTAAGAATACATGAACTTACACTTTTTCATACACTGTTCAAGCCAACTAGATAACTTTCATATAACTAGCATCACTAACTACGCAATCATTACTTCGACCTTGTTGATCATCCACTGTTCAAACTTAACATCTAGTGCTAAACATGATTTACAACCCAACCTCACATACTATTCTCACTTGGAAGCTATAAAACAAAGCATCAAGAAGCACTAGTACAATAGAACCTCATAACAACGATAATCGATCATAATCCTATGTCATACCTTATTAAAATCTGTTAACATATCCTCCATCTACATATTACGAATGTTCACCCATCTATAAACCTAAATACCTTTCTTAGCTCTATAAGCCCAAATTCAAAATACTTAACCACCTAATACTTTCACCAATAGCCTATGCTTTTCTAACTAAACAAATACCATCAATGACTCTTTTCATACTTCAAGCAAATAACAATTCACCTTAACTAATAACTTTTTCTCTTCCTTTCACTAAACTAACACACAAGGACATATCACTTCACTACTAACTTAATCAACAACAACAATAACAACAACAACAAACCCGGTATATTCCCACATAGTAGGGTCTAGGAAGGGTAGAATGTACGCAGTCCATACTACTACATTCGAAGAAGTAGAGAGGCTATTTTCGATAGACCCCCAGCTCAAGAAAAGGACCAAGAACGTGTTCAAATATCACAAGAATACAACATAATAAAATAGCAATGATAAAAAAACCTCAAATAAGTACATGAACCAACAAAAGACACCCCCTCCCCCCAACCCTAGCCCTACCAAACAAGCTACACAAAACTCTCCTAACTCTAGCTTATGACTTGACCACATCCCTTAGCCCTCTACCCTAATACTCTTCCTCCAAACCTTCCTATTAAGGGTCATGTCCTTAGTGAGCCGTAATTGCTCCATGTCATGTCTAATTACTTCTGTCCAGTATTTCTCCGGTCTACCCCTACTTCGCTTGAAACCATCCAAGGCCAACCTCTTACACCAACCACTACTAACTTAATCATATACAAAAATTCAGCTATATACATTCAATAAATTTCCCTTACCACCTTTCTTCTCACTAGACTTCTAAACCCATACTTTCAACTATAAGAAGGTTCTACTACTTATCATAACACTCTAGGTTGTAATATCTCTCAAATGAAAACTCTATTTAACAATCCAGGTTCATACTATCTCATCTCATAAGCACTATCTGGATTGAAAGGTTAATGAGGAATCTAAATACACATCTTATTCTACCTTAATTAAATGAATCATAAGGATAGGGACATAACTTTCAACTCGAGGAACTTATAACACACTAGAGATCTCTTCTCAAGCCCTTTGTGTGACTTCTAAAACTTCTGCTAGCAAATCTAAGAGCATTATCTGGGGAGGAAATTGGAATTTACTAATTAAGTTATCTCAAGAAAATTCAAGCCAACCTCAAAATTCTCAATGGAATCCAATTTCTGGGGAGGTATGGAGTGTTTTCAATGCAAAAGTCCCAATTGATTCAACTCCAAACGTTTTCAATTTAGAAATTGGATTTATGAAACATAATTTATCAAAATCAGTGGAATAGAACTTAAGAAATATTTTTCCAAACAAATCAACACAACCAATAAGAATCAGAAGATGAAGATGAAGAATCAACAAGAAACAAACAAACAAATGACGTGGTTTTCTTTCTTTGATTCTCACTTCTCAATTTTTCCAAGCAAACAACAAGAATTAACAAGAAACAAACAAATCAACACAATCAACTTCTTTGATTCTCACTTCTCAATTTTTCTGAACAAACAACAAGAATCAACAAGAAACACACAAATCAACACAATAAACTTCTTCGATTCTCACTTCTCAATTTTTTTCAAAGAGTAAAAAGAATAAGAAAATAAAGATGATGAAGGAAAAGAAGAATCAGATGAGGAGGGAGAAGTATAAGAAAAAGAAGAAGATCAATAAAAAAACAAGAAGAACATTAGTAAAAAGGGGGAAAGAGAGGAAAAGGGGAGGGTTAGTTTTTATTTATTAATTTATTTATTTTAATATTTAATATTTTTTATAATTAAAATGACATGGAAGATAATGTGGCAGCTAACGTGGGGTGAGTGTATTATACTTAACGAAAAAGGGTTTAAAATGTTGCTTTTTAGTGGGTTCAAGGATCCAGATGACAAACATGTGGTAGGAGTATCCACATTACAAAACGAACATAGAGCAAAGGTCCATCAAACCATTTTGCCATGGAATAGAGTATGCAATTTCTCATTTAGGAACTACCCGTCAACAAGACACGTATAAGAATCAATGGAAAGAGGCTTCATGGAATCACCAAGTACATTATGTAATCACGAATCAAGTAGTAACAAGACCAAGGTCGTTCAAGCGTATTAGAATGTCTGAGATGGAATACTTGGAAAACTGAGGTTATGCACCGAACCCTTATGAACTGAGTCATGACTAAATAGCTGAATCTAAACCTGATGCATTAACTAAGATGAATTCGTAATTTGCATGAACGCGAACATTTTACCAGATGGAATGTCCTTACTCGTGAAACTTTGGGTAGTAAGACCAAATAGAAAGTTAGAAATCTATTGGAGCTTATCTGCATGATGGCTAAACTGGATCACAGGCTCAATGAACTAGACCATACTGACTGCCCATACTTAAATGGAGTATTTCTCCAACACTTTTCTAAGAAATTCTAATAATATGGCATGATCTGAATAAGACATATAAATCATAATCTAGGATAGAATTACTAGGAATTAGGCAATTTGACTTATTGCTTTCAAGCTTAGCCACACTTTAAAATACTGCCTCAACTATATTATTCACCTTAATTACCATACTCATTGATTCGGCTTATAATTCTCACATGGGCATTGATACATCCATCTACTAAAGTCTAAATTGAACTAAATTCTCTCACCATGATCAAACCTAACTCTAAATCACAAGGTACAATACGCCACACCATAATACTAGTCTAAGACACATAATTCAATCTTCTATGTCTCATTTAGAACTCTCACCCTAAGCATATCATGCCTTACCACTTCAATGACTAACTCTAAACACTTACTGTGGATTCACTAGCGTATATTGCATTCCTCCACATACATTCCAAGATGACATTCAAGCCTATCATTATAACCACATATGAACTTAAAGATAAATACCCATAAAGGCATACTTCTCATGTTCTCTAAATCTCTATCAACAATAACTTTCTTGTTCTATGCATTAAGAAGTCATACCTAAAGATCTCAACTAACTATGACATACACCAAAAAATTACCTCAATATTCCCTCATCCTTTAGCCTTAGATAGAAAACAATAATTTATCTTTCTTAATGAGGATTATCAACTCCTCCTCATCTAAACAATTGCTTATCCATTATCATCACCACTATCTTAACATAATAAGTGGTCATTGAAGGGCTAACATATAAGGACCTGAAGTACGAAAGAATACTATACATAACTTTGAAACTTAGCTAGGGCCTGAGGAATAGAATGTCAAAGGCATGGATTCATTAAAGAGATCGAAACTGAGGACATATAGGATATAAATCCAAATTTTACTAATCATTAAGAGTGTTGCATGAGTACTGGAGCTGAAAATACTGTAAAGCATGAGTACATGAGTTGCATTACCTGAATCTAGAGTTCATAATTTAGGGAATATGACTCTGACTACTAAGTGAACTGGAGTTCCTTATACTGGGAATTAGAAACGTACAAGATTTTTCTATAAGGAACATAAATATGAACTGTGGTTATGGAGCTGACACATAAGGCATAAGTAGATATCATGATAACTGAAGTATAAAACTTTGAACTGAGATGAGAATGGGTCGTCCATCATCCTCCCTTATTGTTTTTCTACAATACACTATATCATTACTAGAATATAGAAGCCTATCTTGGTTAATCATTCTACCATCTCCCCCTTAGCTTTAAGTCATCACTATAAGTCTGTGGGGCATTTTACTAAACTATAATATAAGATAAAATCACTTTATTCTAGAGTCTGGGGTATAATCAATAAACATAAAACTAAATTACCTTGAAGGACTGTATCTTAACGTGTAAAGCCCAATGCTAATATCTCCTTCTGAGATTCAACTCTTAGATTTCTATATCCCTAAAAGTCATTATATAACAACTTAAACACTCACCAATTTAGATTATAAGTCTTAACATAGATATCGCCAAACCCTTGCTAAACCATACTAGCTTCCTTCATACTCTACTAATATTACATCTCTAACTTATATTTTTCCTTACACCAACATCATCAACCTGTAATACATAAGTCAACTAACAAGGACATCATATACCACATAGCCTCATTAATACTTATCAATTCAAAGGTACAACTAACCACACACAACAGTTAATAACCTTCGAAAATAATATAGCCTCATAGCACCTTGGGCACATCTCTACATCATACTTAATTACAAATACATGAACTTACACTCTTGGATATACTGTTCAATCCTACTAGATCATATCCATATAACTAGCATCACTAACTACACAATCATTACTTCCACCTTAATGATCATCCACTATTCAAACTTAACATCTAGTGCTAAAAATAATTTATAACCCAACCTTACATACTATTGTAATGCCTTAATTTTCTAAACTAGAGTGATACATGGTGCATATGACCTCAAACGATCACAAGCTAACCCATGACTAATATCTTTACCATTATACTATAAAATAAGACGTAATAATGCATAAAATATGAACAATAGGCCATAAGGTTCAACTGCATAGAATATCTAACAAATCATAACATCCATATGAAGTAACAAATACCCAAAACAACTAAAATCTAAATCAAATCTGAGCTAAATATGAAAGCCTCTAAATACCATCTAAATAAATAGTTGAAGGATCATGTCTCCAACTAACTCTGTCTAGCAAAACTGAACTAAAATAATAAATGAAATAAATAATATCATCCTTGAATAGATGAGGACACACTACAACTCTATGACTGGAATGCTACTGGTACTGCTGATCTGGAGCTTGTATCTATAAACCTATTGTGTAATGTGAAAGGAAGCACCATACCATCAATGTGTCAGTACAACTGGGAGTACTGAGTATACGAGTGAGGTAGGCTAAATGCAAAAGGGTTTACATACATGAACGATGCTAACTGAATGACTGATATGAACATAAGAGTGCAAACATGCATACGTAGTAACTGAGATCGTGATTACGTGATATCTAGATCTGGATACTAATACATGATCTACTCATATCTAGCATGACAAATACTGAAAGTTTGATAACACAGATGACTGTGTCTGACAGTCCTAAATCTAATAGAACTATTTGTGTTCCATTCTGTAACTGAATTGACTATATCTGACAATCCTGATATACTAAAATCTAAAGAACAATCTGAGTTCTTTTACTGAGACTGGAATTCAAATTCTGGGAGGTATTTGTTTGACCAACATGCCCTAATAACATATATAGCTAAGTTGGGGTCCAATCTCTGCCCCGACTGGAAGGGTGTCTATACCGCACCACTAGTAAGGACAACTGTAAGTGACCCTTAGCTGGTAGGTACTCAAAATGAGAATGGTGGGAACCCTAAACTGATAGATTAAGCCACCTCATCAACCCTAATCTTACAGGAAAAGATGTATCAACCTACACTGGCTACGTAGTTCTAGAACATAAGGATGATTACTAAGAATCGCACCCTAAACTGACAGGTGAGTTCCCATCCTTTGGTTCACTCAATGCTAACTTCTACTCCCATCTGAAGAGACTGAACTTGATTTAACTAACGGTACATGGAATGAGTAACTGAATTCTGTTAACTGATGGATTAGTGCTACTATTTGAGAATTAACTAAGATCATGAGATTTCTGAGGTTTCTTGAGTCACATGCCTGACTGAGTTCTATAGATCAAAGCTTGTCTGAGATTATCATGATAACATGACGTGGCTTTAGGCACACAACTATATCTTTCGGGTACAAGTACCCCCAGGACTTAATGGAAGGGAACTGACACCTATGACTGACTTGATTGTAAGAGTAGAGTCCACAATTTACCATATCATGAGTAGGAGATTTCACACTAAGCATAGTTCTTAATATATTATACATGGAAGGGAAATTCATACAACATGTATGTACTTGCATAGCTTCAATATCATGGTCAATCCATATCACAACAACAACACATATCACTCATATGGAATTCATGGGAAATCGTAAAGTATAGAGCATGGACTTGTCATTTAAGCACTATTAAATCATGGGACATGAATTCTATCATCTAGGCATATTATCAAACTCTTTGTATTCATTCTTTCAGCTTTAGTGTGTTTATAAATTTCACCATATTAAGCCACATAAAGCTCATGGGTTTCAACTAACAAACACATATACTTTATGAAATCACCTTTAGATATCATATTGAAACTTAAACAACAATCATCAACATGTACATGTTCATATCACAATAAGATAATCACAAAATAATATTTAAAATATGGTTCTTGAGCTCTATGAATGAAGTGGATCCATAGATGAACACTACGCATACCTGACTCAAGGTTCTTGATGTTTTTGAACTTGAAGGATTTGAAATCCTTTGATTTTTGAAGAAGATTGGGTCTTGTTCTTAGAGATTAAATTTAGAGAGAAACCCTAGTTTTTTGTTTGTGAAATGATAATGAGAAAAAATGGCTGAATTTGGACTCATCTGGGTATATATAGGCGAGTTGTAAGTGACCAAAATACCACTGTTAAAACGGCCTGGAAGTAAACTGAACGTGGTGTGTCATGACCCAACTGATGGTCCATTAGGAACTTAACATTTCATCATTTGGACCGTCATATGTGAACCAGAAATGGGGTTCACTAGATAAGAGTAATGGCCTGGATGACGGTCCGTCAACTTGTTCGTCAATCCTTATCCAAAACGTAGCCCTACTTCCTTGGTTGTGATAGTCAAAGTGGCGGTCCATCACTTGTTTGGCGGTCTGTCAACTTGGACATCGCACTTGGGCATTTCGGTCAGTTCTGAGTAAAATATCCACAACTTCTTCGTCTGATGTCAGATTTGGACAAGATTGGTATCGTTAGAAAGGTAACTCAATTTCCCCACATGATAGAAATAGAAATATCATAATTACCATGGTTACAAAAATAGATTTGTATTTCAAAGAAAGTACTAGCATCCTTAAGATGATTTCTAGCTAGGAAAAAGCATGGGTATTACAATATCTCCCCCTTGAGAACATTTATCCTCGAATGAGACTAACTAAAAGGGTAAATAATAAATGAACCTAAATTGAACATGAGTGACTGAGACACGAATTCATGACTGACATGCTAAATATACTGAACTCATGCACATCTAATGCATGGCTAACTGGTACATGAATGTGTGACTGAGTGTTCTGATAAACTGAATTTCTCAAGATGAGAATTCATAGCTGATGCTTGATTTTATAACTGAACTGATACATGAATGCATGACAGAGTATGAAATGGTAGTAGATACCACGTTTATAATGGGAACATGAATATGAAACTAAATAAGCTTAAGGCAAACTATTACCTTGATCTTAATCTGAATCGGCGAAGAAGAGGTAAGGATACTTGGTACGTATATCTATTTCTTCTTCCCAAGTATATCCCTCAACGTACTGATTTCTCTAAAGAACCTTAACTAGAGGGACCTCTTTGTTCCTCAATCGATGAGTCTGATAGTCTAAGATTTTGATTGGAATCTCTTCATAAGAGAGACTGTTCTGAACATCAATGCTCTGAATAGGGACTATAACTGCTAGGTCACCTACGCACATATTGAGCAAGGATACATAGAAGACCGTATGAACTGAGGCTAAATCTGAAGGCAATTCGAGTTCATAAGCTACCTTGCCGAAACAACTGAGAATTTTGAAGGGACCGACATAGCGGGGACTGAGTTTCCCTTTATTTTCGAACCTCTTCACTCTCTTTATGGGAGAGATCTTGAGATAGACATAGTCATCGACCGCAAACTTGAGATCCTTTCTATGAACATTAGCATAAGACTTCTTTCAGCTTTGAGCAGCTCGGAGTCTCTCTCTGATCAACTGAACTTACTATAAGGCATCGAAAATCAAATCAGAACCTATGAATGAGGCCTCACTAACTTCAAACCAACCAATTGGAGATCTATACCTTCTACCATAGAGAGCTTCAAATAGAGCTATTTTAATACTGGAATGATAGCTATTGTTGTATGAAAACTCAATCAAAGGCAAGTGGTCATCCTAACTTCCCTTGAAATCAATTGCACATGCCCTTAGCATATCTTCAAGAGTCTGAATGGTCTTTTCTTCTTGACCATCTGTCTGAGGATGAAAGGTTGTACTAAGATAGACTTAGGTACCAAGACCCTTTTAGAATGCTTTCCAGAAGTAAGAGGTGAACTAGGTACCTCTGTCTAAACTAATAGATAATGGAACACCGTGTAATCTGATCAACTCTCTGATATAAAGTTTGGCATAATCCTCGTCTGAATAAGAGGTATGAACTAGAAGGAAATGATCTGACTTTGCCATCCTATCTACATAACCTAAACTGAATTATGCTGATGAAGATTTCAAGGCAAACCCATCACGAAGTACATGTTCACTTCTTCCCACTTCCAAGTAGGAATGGTGAAATCCTGCATGGGTTCACTAGGCTTCTGATGCTCTATCTTAACTTGCTGATATGTAGAGCACCTAGCCACAAACACTGCAACATCTCTCTTCATCCCACTCCACCAATAAATTTCCCGCAGGTCGCGGTACATCTTAGTGTCCCCTGGATGAATAGAGTATCGCGCACCATGCACTTCTACAAGTATCTGTTGCTTTAATTCATCTACACCTGGAATGCACAGACGACCCTGAAAATAAAGAACCCCATCTCCCCCTTGGGAGAAAACCTCTACTCTCTGGTTCTGAACTGACTCTTTCAGCTTGACAAGGCTAGGATCCCAGTCTTGCTTTTCTTTTACCTCGAAAACTAGAGATGACTCTGAACTACTCTAATCACATCACCACCCTCTGAATAATCGACTAACCGAACACCTAGTCTGGCAATCTGATGGATTTCCTGAGATATCTTCTTCTTTTTGTCCTCAACATGAGAAACACTACCCATGGAGAGTCTACTGAGAGCGTCGTCCACAACGTTATCCTTGCTCGAATGGTAATGGACACTTATGTCATAATCTTTCAAAATCTCTAACCACCTTCTCTAACGAAGATTAAGATCTTTCTGAGAAAAGACATACTGGAGACTCTTATGATCCGTGAAGAAATCTACATGAACTTCGTATAGATAATGCCTCCAAATCTTTAAGGAAAATACTACGGCTGCTAACTTAAGATCATAAGTAGGATAATTCTTCTCATGCGGCTTTAACTTTCTGGAGGTGTAGGCTATGACCTTACCATGCTACATTAGGACATAACCTAAACCCACTCTGGATGTATCACAATATACCACAAACCTATCTGAACCATCTAGAAGAGCTAGAACTAAAGATGAGGTGAGTCAAGTCTTCAACTCTTGAAAACTCTTCTCACAAGGATCTGACCACTAAAACTTGACCTTCTTCTGAGTCAATTTGGACGTGGGGGATGCAATAGAAGAAAATTTCGCGACAAACAATCTATAATAGACATCTAATCCCAAGAAAATCTTGATATCTGATGGAGAGATAGGGCGAGTCCAGTTTCTTACTGCTTCGGTCTTCTGAGGATCTACTCTAATGCCATCACCGAAAATAATATGGCCAAGGAATGCTAACAATCTTAGCCAAAACTCACACTTACTGAATTTGGTGAATAGCTATTGATCTTTGAGAGTCTAAAGAACAATCCTGAGATGGTATGAATGATCACGCTCTATACGGGAATAGACCAGGATATCATCTATGAAGACTATGATGAACATATCCAAGTACTGCTTGAACACATGGTTTATCAAGTCCATAAAACCATGTGGGGCATTCGTAATACCAAAGGACATAACTAAAAACTTGAAGTGATCATACCGAGTATGAAAAGTTGTCTTCAGGATGTCACATTCTCTAACTCTGAGCTGATGGTAGCCTGATCTGAGGTCTATTTTGGAGAAATAACTGGCACCGTGAAATTGGTCAAACAAGTCATCTATTCTGGGAAGAGGATAGTTGCGCATGAATAAGACTGTTGCACCCCATGGGGATACACTGGGCCCGATTAATCCCTTATTTAAGAGATCCTTCAACTGATCTTTCAGTTCCTTGAGTTCTGCTGGTGCTATTCTGTATGGTAGAATATAAATAGGTTGAGTATCTAGAAGAAGATCAATGCCGAAGTCTATTTCTCTTTCGAGAGGAATACCTGGAAGATCTTCGAGAAACACGTCTGAATACTCATTTACAACTGGGACTGATTCAAGACTAGGATATTTAGAACTAGAATCTTTAATATGCACAAGATGATATAGACACCCCTTAGAAATCATTTTCCTTGCCCAAAGGTAGAAATAAGCTGACCCTGAAAGATGAAGTACTACCCTTCCACTCTAGGACGAGCTCATTAAGGAACTAAAAATGCACTAACCTGATTCTGCAGTCGACTATGGCATATCAGGAATGAAGCCAATCTATGTCGAGAATTACATCAAAATCATTCATCTCTAACTCGACTAAATCTACTGATGTGGTTTTTTGAAATATCATAACTGGGAAGTGCCTGTATACCCGCCGAGCTATGATGGTTTTACCCACTAGGGTAGAGACTGAAAAGGGCTCTGCTAAAATTTTAGGACTGATTCCAAAATCGCCTACTATATAAGGAGTAACAAAATACAAGGATGCACCTGGATCTAGCAAAGCGTAAACATAAATATGGAAAATCTGTAATGTAACAATAACGACATCAGGAGAATTTTCCTAATCCTATCATCTCTGAAGAGTATAGAGTCTATTTGGGCATTGCCCACTAGTAGTACTGGAAGAGGCACCCTGCTGATTTGGGTGATCGGACTAGGCTGTGGAGCGATTCTGCTGACCCTATAGACCTGACTGCGGACACTCTCTAATCCTGTGGCCTGGCTTTCCAAAACCAAAACAAACATAGCTACCAGCTCTACAGGTACCCTTGTGGTTCTTACCACAAGTCTGATACAGGAGATTAGTTCGGGCACTGCTGACATTACCCTGAGACTTGATCCTGGTGGTTGATCTATGTTGCCATCTCTGTATTTCAAAACTAGGGAACTGCAGAGGAAGGAGCTAAAATTGCTGGCTTAGGATGAAACTACGAACGGTTTCCTCCTTCTGATTTTGGTTGAGCAAAACTAAAACTGCCTAACCTTGCTCTCTTGTTTTGCCTCTCCCTAGTCCTAATCTTCTGCTCCTCTATTTGTTGAGCATGAGTCATGAGCCTGGATAAAGTCATATCACTATTCACCATCTCAAACCTGTACTAATTTACCATGATCTTATTCACCCCTGAAACGAACTTGCTCATCTTAGTCCTGTTGTCTGCAATCACACGAGGGTCATATCTGGTTAGCTGAGTAAATCTGAGAGAATACTCCTTAACCATTATATTTCCCTACCTGAGGTTGATAAACTCTAGAACTTTTGCCTCTCTCATCTCTTGGGGAAAGAATCAGTCTAACAAAGTCATGACAAATTCCTCCCACTCTATAGGACCTGCATCCTCTAACCTCTAAGAATTCAACTATTTGTACCAAGTGTGAGCAACATCCTGTAACTGGTATGTAGCTAACTCAGCACTCTGACAAGAAGTAACTCCCAAGATGTCTATGACCTTCTAGACTTGGTCAATGAATTCTTGAGGGTCTTCATCAGACTTAGACCCAAAGAAAGATGGAGGGTTCATTCGGGTGAAGTCTCAAATCCTAGCTACGGCTGAGTTGGCCACTGGATTGGCCAGAATAAATAGTGGCCATTTATTTTGGGAAGCCACAGACTGAGCAAGTGTGGTGAATGTGACCCTAAACTCCATTTGAGAAACATGTTTGCCTAAAGGATCTTCGAGCTGAGGGGCTGCCTGGTTTCTTCTCTTTGGAGGCATATTCTGAAATAAGAGAAGAACAGATTAGACTGAGATTTTAACTTGAGATTATGCTCACTAGCATAATATGAATACCGAAAGAAGGGAAACTATTCCTAAAACATCATATAGCCTCTTGCACATAAATTTGGCATGCAACACACCCATGCACAAGACTCTACTAGATGTGGCTTTCGGACTTCCTAGGACTCTATTGAACCTTAGGCTCTAATACCAAGTTTTTATGTAATACTCTACATTTTAGACTAGAATGAAAATCTGTTATTCCTATGCGTAGACGTTTCAAAAGTCTCGAATCCTATGAAAATTTAGTGTGTTAATAAATTATGTCGTGTGGAAATCTATTTGAGCATGAATTTAGATCATAGAGGTTCCCTAACTCAAGTACAAGTTGAAAGCTTTCCTATCATTCAAGTTTTAGTGAGCGTCAAAACTTAGGTCAAATTCAATCGATCATAAATCCTTGTATATATTAAATTAGAGGTCCTACTGTATATGAAATAAAATATCTTTGAATTATCTTTCCAACGATACCAATTTTTCCCAAATCAGACACCCGAGCAAGAAGTTATGACTTTACAAAGTGGAGTACGTCGCCTAACGTAAGGTGTGTGACCCACAACCTAATATGTACGATAACTTATGCGACGGACACCCTAATGTTTGCGATAAATTGTGCACCACACATGTTGTAGTCCAGGTGACTTAAACAGTCCGTTTTTAGGGCAAAATGGTCGTTTTTCCACCCCTATATAATGCCTGAACATGGAATTAAGCCCTTATTTCACCAAAACATATTCTTTCTCTCAAATTCCTCTCAAGAACACAAGTTAGAATTTTCATAGAAGATTCAAGTTCAAGCAATTCTCTCCATCAATCTTCATGTAATTAAGAAATAAGGTATACGTAGTGTTCATCCACGGGTCCCTTTCATCCGTGGAGCTCAAGAACCATGTTTTAAATAATAAATTATGATCTTTATGTTGTTGTGTGATTATGTTCATGTTGATGGTTGTTAATTGTGTTTCAAGATGGTATCTAAATTTTTTTCCATGAAGTGTATGAGCATGTTAGTTGGAAACCAATGAATTTGGGTGGTTCAAGATTTCTAAATTTGTTAAGTACACCTCTGCTCAAGATTGTGCATGTAAGGTGTTTGATAAAATGCCTAGAATAATAGAATTCATGTATTATAAATTAGGGGTGAACTATATGATAAATTCATGCTAGTCTATTATGTTCAAAGAGCTCATTTGCCATTGTTGTGCGATATATGTGTTAATGGAATGTACATGATGATTGGGGAATGGATTCATAGTAAGTCTATATACTTTCCATACTATGAACAAGATCATGATTTTGAAGTATCACATGAGTTATCCCCAAATTATTACAATATGAGCTAAATGTTACATGTTTACCATTCCCTTATGCTTAAATGGTTTCCATGCCATTGCTATGAATAGTATATGTTGTCGGAATGCCCATGATATTAGAATATGAGATTTATGACTTGATTATAAGCATTCCTATTCATGTTAGATATTATGATGACCATGTACTTCATGAAATCCCTCACTTATGTATTATGGATTGTTATTGATGGTCATGTACTCAAGAAAGTCAAGTTGTGTCAGTTGCCTTCCATCGAGTCCTGGGGGTACTTGTACCCAAAAAATGTAGTTGTGTGCCTAGATCCATGTCATGTTATCATGATCTTCTCAGTCAAACCATGATCTATAGAATTCAGTCAGTCATGTGACTCAGGAAAACTCAGTAATTGCAGTAATCTCAGTAGTCCAGTAATCTCAGTGCTCAATAACCTCAGCAACCTCAGTATTCACAGTTAATCTCAGTAACTTTAGTACTCTCAACCAGTCCTCAGAACTTAGTACAT
Source organism: Capsicum baccatum var. pendulum (assembly GCA_030864225.1). NCBI lineage: Eukaryota > Viridiplantae > Streptophyta > Magnoliopsida > Solanales > Solanaceae > Capsicum > Capsicum baccatum. The sequence continues at coordinate 205,804,275 of CM061558.1, read as the reverse complement.
TCCATCAGTTATTGGAATTTAGTAAACATAGTTTATCTCCGCTAAACAATACCACTAGTATCAGTCCAGTTAATCAATATTAGTTTAGCTAATAAGTTCAGTTTAGTTATTTAGTTTAGCTTAGTTATTCAGTTCAATGTCCTTCAGATGGGAGTAAAAGTTAGCACAGAGTGAACCCAAGGATGGAAACTCACCTGCCAGTTCAGGGTGTGATTCTTAGCAGTCATCCTTGTATTGCAGAACTACGTAGCCAGCGTACGTTGAGATATCTTAAACTATCATATTAGGGTTGATGAGGTGGATAAACCTGTCAGTTTAGGGTTCCCACCATTCTCATTTGAGTACCTGCTAGATAAGGGTCACTCACAGTTGTCCTTACCAGTGGCACGGTATGACACCCCTATAGTTGGGGCAAAGACTGGACCCCAACTTAGCTATATGTGTTATTGGGTTATTTTGTTAGAAAACTACTTCCCACAGTCTCAGTTTTAGTCCCATTCTCAGTAAAAAAAACTCAGATAGTTCTTTAGATTTTAGGACTGTCAGATACAGTCAACTCAGAAATAGAACGGAACTTAGATAATTCTTTCAGATTTATTGACTGTCAGATGTAGTCACTTATCCTATCAGTTATATCAGCTCTTAGAACTCATGTTATCAGTCACATCAGTTATCAGAATTCATGATATCAGTATTCAACTTCAGGACTGTCAAACACGGTTAACCAGACTAGTTTTTCATAATCAGAACTCTCATATACAGTTATTCATGTATCAGTAACATAGTACTAGTCCCTCAGTATTTAGTAATATAGTATCAGTTCCTCACTTATTAGTGATTTACATACTCAGTATTCAGTTTCAGGACTGTTAGACAGTCAATCAAACCATTTCTTCATAATTCAAATTGTCAGAAATAGTCATTTATCTATTTAGTATCTCAGTATCAGTACAGTCATGTTGTCAGTATTCAAACTCAGTAGTCAGTATCTCCACGAGTTCAGTTACAGTTACGTATGCATGTATGTATTCTCACGTTTATATCAGTCATTATTTTTCATGCATATAACCCTTTGCATTTAGCCTACCTCACTCATATACTCAGTACATTTAAATGTTCTAACGCATTTGCACTATGGAGCTTTCTCTTATGTTACACCATAGGTTCAGAGACATGAGCTCTAGATCAGCAATAGCATTCCAGTATTCAGAGTTTCCAGTGAGTCCTCATTTGAGGACGCTATAATTATTTCTTTATTTACTATTTTAGTTCAGTTGCTAGATGGAGTTAGTTGGGGACATTTCCCATCAACTCCTTATTAGACAGTTTAGAGGCTTTCCAAAATATAGCATGTCAGACAGTTATTTTAGATTTATTTTGGTGTTGTTATTCCATTTCAGACATTGTCTTATCAGATTTTTATTCAGAATTAAACCTTATGGCCATTCAGTACATGTTTCTAAATTTTTATGTTATATTATGCAGTGTTTAGATATAGATATCATTCATGGGTTAGCTTGTGATCCTTGGGGATCATAAGCACCGTGTAGCGTTCCAATTCAGAAAATCAGGGTGCGACAAACTTGGTATCAGAGCCTAAGGTTCAATAGAGTCCAAGAAAGTCTAAAAGCCATATCTAGTAGAGTCAAGTACATGCGTGTGTTATACACCACACTTATGTGCAGGAGGCTATGAGATGTTTTAGGAATAGTTTCCCTTATTTCATATCTCAGATCGTAGTATAGCAAGGTTCTCTAAGAAACTCATGTAGATTCTCATCATGCTTCACTCATATTAATTCTACCTTACTTTCAAGGTAATAGAAATAGTGAAGCTCAAGTCCTAAAGATAGGGCTTTCTCAGACAGTATCCCATCAGTTAAGTTATGTTCCAAAGTTAGACGGATCTCATTCATGATCATGAGAACTCGTTCTTAAACCAAGATTTAGATATGCCATCAGATCTCTTCTCTAAATCCTATGATAGCATGTGACCCAGTGTTAAAAGAATGAACCCAGGAGTTTAGCAGTAGACAAGTTGAGATACGATATCCATATTGAATAGATTATGTATTCATAGAGATAGTTGTGCTATAATGAATCAGTAGGCTTGAACAGTGTGAGTTAGAAATTTAAGTTTATTGAATTGAAATTAAGCATGAAGGTATAAATATGATATAGTAGTATGTGAGGAAATAGAGGCAGATGATGTGTTTAGTAAGGTGAGCATGCGTTGATCAGAGTGTAAGTATGTGATGATGATTTCAGTGCAGTTCAAAGATTAGTTTAGTGTTCACAGACTTATGATGATGGCATAAAGCTAAGGGAGAGATGATAGATCAAGTAACCAAGTTAGGCTCTCAAATTCCAATAGTAGTGCCAGTATGTATAGAAAAGTAGTTAGGGAAGGCGATTCCCAAACCATCCTTATCTCAGCGTAAAGCTTCGTACTTCAGTCAGCATAGTGCCTATGCATGCTTCATGTCTCAGATTCCATGGATATAGCTTATGTTCAAACGTATTCCATAGAATTGTGTGTACTTTCAGTTCCCAGCATAGGAAGTTTATTTCTAGATCACCCAGTGTTACAAATCATGTTCCATAAACTCAGAAATTCCAGACTCAGGTCATGTAGCTCATGACTCATGTACACGTATCATGCTCCCCAGTATACTCAGTTTCCATGACTCATGCTACGCCCCAACTGATTATATAAGTTCAGAATATATCATGTATTAACTCATTTCAGAACTTTTTGGAAAATCCATGTTGTTGATATTCTATTCCTCAGGTTTCAGTAATGTGTCAAGTTCAGTCAGTATCCATTCATATTTCAGGTTCTCCTGATTTAACCCTTCATAAGCTCTCTTTATGATAATAGTGTAGTGTTGAGAAATTGCTTAGATGGGAGAGAGTTAAAGTTTCATGTTAAGAGTAGATTATTGCATACATGTTTTATACGAGGGTGTAGATACAAAGATAGGCTTAAAAATCCTGTTAGTATACAAACAAAGGGCTAGCAAGAGGTAGTACTTAGAAATTGGAAAAAATTCGAAGTGTCAATATATATTCATATCCTTGACTTATGTCGGCCTTCATTATGCGACTATCATAACTCAGCTGCCATCTCAGTTACAGTTTCAGTATTCAACACTTAGTAATTAGTGCTCAGTCTCAGAATTAAGCACTTCAGTATCAGTCAAAACCTTAATTTCAGTATTCAGTTATCGGGACCCAATATTTAGTTCCAGTATGGATCCCAGTTATAGTCTTAAGTTATAGTGTCAGCTTCAGATCTGTATTCTACTAAAAAATTCAGTTAAGTTTTAGACTTGCTTGACCATAGCATACAGTTATCAGCTACTCAGTTATAAGTATTCCAATACCTCAGTCTATGAAATATTTCCAAATCATGTAATACACTTGGTCCTGTATTTTTAGACAATATAGCTTTCATGAAATCCATAATTAGTTACCTCATATTACTCAGTTAGTCCCTTCTCATATGCACAATACTTTATGGCCTCAGCCCAGCTACTCAGATTAAGTACAACTCATCTTGCATACCCAGCATTCAGTTACCAGTTACTCAGTTAATCAGATAAGTCAGTATGTTTATGAATTCCTGCATCACGCTTCAGTTTCAAATCTCAGATAATCAGTCATGATTTCGTACCTAGGTGCCTCGTGCATTGCCTTAACTTTCTTAATATCTCAGAAAGGTCAGTCCAACATCCTTCAAGGGACATAGTGTCCCAAGGGGGAGATACACTATAGCCCCCAAACTTCCATGATTTAAATGTCATTTTCTTTGATGAATCTATCTTGGAGTAAGTGTTACTTATGAGCCAACCCTCTAGCTTCAAAACTCGGAAGTAAGCCATGTATTCAATGGCTCAGTTTAGCCACAGTACGATACTCTGTCCGTGTCACGCATTACAGACTCAGTTTAGTTCATGCATCATGCTCCAGACTCACTTATGTTCTTATGTTTCTGCTCATTCATATAGAGTAATCAATCTCAAACTCATCGGTATTCTTAGTTCATGGTAGAAGTCTTCTTTGAGCTTACTCATTGTCATGTTCAAATTTTAGTAAAAACTTGGTATTCAATTCCATGCTTAGTTCCTATTTCAAACGTGGTATATTTACCATTGCATATTCATTTGCATAATTATAAGACAGTTTATTCATATATTTGGGCATTAGATATGCATGATCATCTTATCAGTACTCTCTCTCATATACTTATGAATCAGTTATGCATGCATCAGATATGCAGGTTCAGTATGATATGTTCAGCTTATCAATCATGTTAGCCATTAAATCATGATCAGTCGTTCATGCTCTATATTCATGTCAGTTGTATTTTCTCTCATCTCATCCAGTCTCATTCGAGGACGAATGTTCCCAAGGGGGAGATATTGTAATACTCCATATTTTGGACTAGAACAAAAATCTGTCATTCCTATGCGTAGACATTTCAAAAGCCTCGAATCCTATGTAAATTTAGTGTGTTAATAAATTATGTAGTGTGGTAATCTATTTGAGCATGAATTTAGATCATAGAGGTACCCTAACTCAAGTACAAGTTGAAAGCTTTCCTATCGTTCAAGTTTTAGTGAGCGTCAAAACTTAGGTCAACTTCAATTGGTCATAAATCCTTGCATATATTGAATTAGAGGTCCTACTATATATCAAATGAAATTTCTTTGAATTATCTTTCCAACGATACCAATTTTTCCAAAATCCAACACCCGAGCAAAAAGTTATGACTTTGTAAAGTGGAGTACGCGCCTAACATAAGGTGTGCGACGCACAACCTAAAGTATGCCATAAGGTATATGACACAGAACCTAATGTGTTCGATAAGGTGTGCGGCGCACACCCTAATATGTGCGATAAACTATGCACCGCACATATTGTAGTCCAGGTAACTTAAACAGTCTATTTGTGGGGGGAAATGGTCCTTTTCCCACCCTTATATAATGCCTGAACATGGAATTAAGCCCTTATTTCACCAAAACATATTCTTTATCTCAAAATCATCTCAAGAACACAAGCTAGGGTTTTCATAGAAGATTCAAGTTCAAGCAATTCTCTCCATCAATCTTCATGTAATTAAGAAATAAGGTATGCATAGTGTTCATCCACAGATCCCTTTCATCCGTGGAGCTCAAGAACCATGTTTTAACTAATAAATTATGATCTTTATGTTGTTGTGTGATTATGTTCATGTTGATGGTTGTTAATTATTTTTCAAGATGGTATCTAAATATGTTTCCATGAAGTGTATGAGCATGTTAGTTGGAAACCCATGAATTTGGGTGGATCAAGATTTCTAAATTTGTCAAGTTGTGTCAGTTTTGTTCCATCGAGTCCTGGGGTTACTTGTACTAATAAAATGTAGTTGTGTGCCTAGAGCCATGTTATGTTATCACGATACTCTTAGTCAAGCCATGATCTATAGAATTCAGTCAGTCATGTGACTCAGGAAAACTCAGTAATCTTAATAGTCCAGTAATCTCAGTGTTCAGTATCCTCAGCAACCTCAGTATTCACAGTTAATCTCAATAACTTTAGTACTCTCAACTAGTCTTCAGAACTCAGTACATTCTATCAGTCATCGGAATCCAGTAAACTTAGTTTAGCTCCGCTAAACAATACCACTAGTATCAGTCTAGTTAATCAGTATCATTTCAGCTAATAAGTTCAGTTCAGTTATTAAGTTTATCTTATTTATTTAGTTCAGTGTCCTTCAGATGGGAGTAGAAGTTAGCACCGAGTGAACCCAAGGATGGGAACTCACCTGCTAGTTTAGGGTGTGATTCTTAGCAGTCATCCTTATGTTACAGAACTACGTAGTCAGCATAGGTTGAGACATCTTAACCTATTAGATTAGGGTTGATGACGTGGATTAACCTATTAGTTTAAGGTTCCCACCATTCTCATTTGAGTACCTACCAGATAAGGGTCACTCATAGTTGTCCTTACCAGTGGCGCGGTATTGACACCCCTCCAGTTGGGGCAGAGACTGAACCCCAACTTAGCTATATGTGTTATTGGGGTGTGTCGGTTAGACAACTACTTCCCACAGTCTCAGTCCCAGTCTCAGTAAAAGAAGTCAGATTGTTTTTCAGATTTCAGACTATCAGATATAGTCAACTTAGAAATAGAACAGAACTCAGATAGTTTCTTTATATTTATAGACTATCAGATACAGTCACTTATGCTATCAGTTATATTAGTTCTCAAGACTTATGTTATCAGTCATATCAATTATCAGAATTCATGATATCAGTATTCAGCTTTAGGACTGTCAGACACAGTCAACCAGACCAGTTCTTCATAATCAGAACTGTCAAATACAGTTATTCATGTATCAGTAACACAGTACTAGTCCCTCAATATTTAGTAATACAGTATCAGCTCCTCACTTCTTAGTGATTTACATACTCAGTATTCAGTTTTAGGACTGTTAGATAGTCAATCAGACCAGTTCTTCATAATTTAAACTGTCAAAAATAGTCATTTATCTATTCAGTATCAGTACACTCATGTTATCAGTATTCAGATACAGTAGTCAGTACCTCTACGAGTTCAGTTATAGTTACGTATGCATGTATATATTCTCACGTTCATATCAGTCGGTATTGTACATGCATATAACCTTTTGCATTTAGCCTACCTCGCTCGTATACTTAGTACATTTAGACGTACTGATGTATTTGCGCTATGGTGCTTTCTCTTATCTTACACCATTGGTTCAGAGGCACGAGCTCTAGATCAGTAGTAGCATTTTAGTGTTCAGAGTTTGTAGTGAGTCCTTCTCATTCGAGGACGATATGATTATTGCTTTATTTACTATTTTAGTTCAGTTGCTAGATGGAGTTAGTTGGGGACATGTCCCATCAACTCCTTATTCAGACAGTTTAGAGGCTTTCTAGACTATAGCATGTCAGACAGTTATTTCAGATTTGTTTTGGTATTGTTATACCATTTTCAGACATTGTCTTATCAGATATGTATTCAGATTTAAACCTTATGGCAATTTAGTACATGATTCCACATTTTCATGTTATATTATACAGTATATAGGTATAGATATTAGTCATGGGTTATCTTGTGGTCCTTCAAGGTCATGAGCACCATGTAGCATTCCGATTCAGAAAATTAGGGTGTTACATTTTAACGCCACAATTTTCTGAACCAAAGTGCTACATGGTGCTTATGACCCTGAAGGACCACAATCTAACCCTTGACTGATATCGGTACCTTTACACTATAATATATGACATAATAATGGGTAAAACATGAACAATAAGACATAAGGTTCAAATACATAGAATATCTGACAAATTATAACATCCATATGGGGTAACGAATACCCAAAACAACTAAAATCTAAATCAAATCTGAGCTAAATCTGAAAGCCTCTAAATACCGTCTGAATAAGGAGTTAAAGGAACATGTCTCCAAATAACTCCGTCTAGAAAAACAAAACTAAAATAATAAATTAAATAAATAATATCATCCTCGAATGGATGAGGACTCACTACAACTCTGCGACTGGAATGCTACTGTTATTGCTGATCTGGAGCTCATATCTGTGAACCTATGGTGTAATATGAAAGAAATCACCATAGCACAAATACGTCAGTACAACTGGGAGTACTGAGTATACGAGTCGGGTAGGCTAAATGCAAAAGGGTTTACATGCATGAACGATGCTAACTGAATGACTGATATGAACGTAAGAGTGAAAACATGCATATGTAGCAACTGGGATCGTGATTACGTGATATCTAGATCTGGACACTAATACATGACCTACTGATATCTAGCATGAAAAATACTAAAATTCTGATAACATAGATAACTGTGTCTGACAGCCTTGAATCTAATGGAACTATCTGTGTTCTGTTCTGTAACTGAATTGACTGTATCTGACAGTCCTGAATACTGAAATTTAAAGAACTATTAAAGTTCTTTTATTGAGACTGGGACTGAAACTGTGGGAGGTAGTTGTTTGACCAACATTCCCTAATAATGAATCTAGCTAAGTTTCGATCCAATCTCTGCCCCGACTGGAAGGGTGTTAATACCGCGCCACTGGTACGGACAGCTGTGAGTGACCCTTAGCTGGCGGGTACTCTAAATAAGAATGGTAGGAACCGTAAATTGACGGATTAATACACCTAATCAACCCTAATTTGATAGGTTAAGATGTCTCAACCTACATTGGCTACGTAGTTCTGGAACACAAGGATGATTACTAAGAATCACACCCTAAACTGACAGGTGAGTTCCCATCCTTTGGTTCACTCGGTGCTAACTTCTAATACCATCTGAAGAGACTGAACGTGATTTAACTAATGGTACATGGACTGAGTAACTGAATTCCGTTGACTGGCGGATTATTGCTACTATTTGAGAATTAACTAAGATAATGAGATTTCTGAGGTTTCCTGAGTCACATGCTCGACTGAGTTCTATAGATCATGGCTTGGCTGAGATTCTCGTGATTACATGACATGGCTCTAGGCACAAAACTATATGTTTCGAGTACAAGTACCTCCAGTACTCAATGGAAGGGAACTGACACACATGACTGACTTGATCGTAAGAGTAGAGTCCACAATTTACCATATCATGAGTAGTGGATTTCACACAAAGTATAGTTCTCAACATCTTATACATGGAAGTAAAATTCATACATCATGTATATACTTGCATAGCTTCAATATCATGGTCAACCCATATCACAACAACAATGCATATCACTCACATGGAATTCATGGGAAATCGTAAACCATAAAGCATGGACTTGTCATTTAAGCACTATTAAATCATGGGACATGAATTCTATCATCTAGGCATATTATCAAACACTTTGCATGCATTTTTTTAGCTTAAGTGTGTTCATGAATTTCACCATATTAAGCCACATAAGGATCATGGGTTTCAACTAACAAACACATATACTTCATGAAATCACCTTTAGATATCATCTTGAAACATAAACAACAATCATCAACATGTACATGCTCATATCACAACAAGACAATCACAAAATAATATTTAAAACATGGTTCTTGAGCTCTATGAATGAAATGGATCCATAGATGAACACTACACATACCTGACTCAAGGTTCTTGATGTTTTTAAACTTGAAGGATTTGAAATCCTTTGATTTTTGAAGAAGATTGGGTCTTGTTCTTGGAGATTAAATTTAGAGAGAAACCCTAGTTTTTGTTTGTGAAATAATATTGAGCAAAAATGGCTGAATGCAGACTCATCTAGGTAGATATAGGTGAGTTGTAAGCGACCAAAATACCCCTATTAAAATGTCCTGGAAGTAAACTGAACGTGGCGTGTAAAGACCCAACGATGGTCCGTCAGTAACTTGACGGTACGTCATTTCGACCGTCATACGTGGACCAAAAATAGGGTTCACTGGATAAGAGTTGACGGCCTGGATACGGTCCGTCAAAAATTTGATGGTCCATCAACTCGTCTGTCAATCCTTATCCAGAATATGGCCCTACTTCCTTTGTTGTGACGGTCAAAGTAGTGGTCCGTCGCTTATTTGGCGGTCCGTCAACTTGGACGTCACACCTAGGCATTTCGGTCAGTTCTGAGTAAAACATCCATAAATTCCTCGTCTGGTGTCGGATTTGGACAAGATTGGTATCGTTAGAAATCTAACTCAATTTCCCCACGTGATAGAAAGTAGACATCTCATAATTACCACGGGTACAAAAATAGATTTGTATTTCAAAGAAAGTACTAGCATCCTTGAGATGATTTCTAGCTAAGAATAAGCATGGGTATTAAAACTATTCTCACTTGAAAGCAATAAAACAAAGCATTAAGAAACACTAGTACACTAGAACCTCATAACAATGACAATCGATCATAATCTTATGTCATACCTTATTAAAATCTTTAACACATCCTCCGTCTACACATTACGACTGTTCACCCATATATATACCAAAATATTTTTCTTAGCTCTATAAGCCTAAATTCACAATACTCAACCACCCAATACTTTCATCAATAGCCTATACTTTTCTAACACAATAAATACCATCAATGACTCTTTTCATACATCAAGCAAACAACAATTTACCTTAACTAATCACTCCTTCTCTTCCTTTCACTAAACCAATACACAAGAACATATCACTTCACTACTAACTCAATCGTATGCAAAAATTCAGCTATATACATTCAATAAATTTCTCTTACCACCTTTCTTTTCACTACACTTCTAAACCCATACTTCTAACTATAAGAAGGTTCTACTACTTATCATAACACTCTCGGTTACAATATCTCTCAAATGCAAACTCTATTTATCAATCCAGTTTTATACTATCTTATCTCATGAGCACTATCTAGATTGAAGTGTTAATGAGGAATATGAATACACATCTTATCATGCCTTAACTGAAAGAATCATAAGGATGAGGACATATCTTTCAACTTAAGGAACTTATAACACACTAGCGAGCTCTTTTCAAGTGCTTTGTGTGACTTCTAAAACTTCTGATAGCAAATATAAGAGCATTATCTGGGGAGGAAATTGGATCTTGCTAATCATGTTATCTCAACAATAAGTCATAGATGAAGAATTTTTGGGTAACACACGAATAGATAGGAGATTCTGAGAGAACAACTTTACTGAACGATCTAGAGTAGGAAAGAGGAAAAACTTTTTCTTAAATGCCCTATAGCCTCTCGAAGAAAAGTACAGACATCTCCGTACCATTTTGTACGATTCTACTAGACACGGATTCATAGACACCCTAGGATACTTGAACTCTACGCTCTGATACCAAGTTTGTAATAACCCGAGACTACCACCTAGTCGCCAGACGGTGCTTAGGACCACAAGTGATCCCCAGATAACCCTTGTACTAACATAACTCATGAGCAACTGAATAAAACACATAAATTTGAAGAAAAATACAGAATTTAAATCTTTTCTGAACTTGATCAATACAAAGCTATATTAAAATAATCATACCAATACTTATGCAAAAAAAACAGAAATTGAATACATCAACTATACTGACTGTCTATGAAGCCTCTACTATACTGACTATAGATAGCTAGGAAGCAAATCCAACTACCACTAATCGATACATATGAGTAAGAAAATAAGGTACATGAATAACATCTAACTGAAGTCCCCGAAGTAGGCAGACTCATCATCTGCGGGCAGGAATCTACAACTGTCTTATTATGATGTGCATGCTATAATTGGTACCAATATTATTAAACAATGTAGCACATAGACGTATATATGGATCAGCACTTTTGGGATTTACTGAGCATGTGGGGGTGAATGTATAAGTAAAAAATAAGGCAAGATTAAAATAAACTTTCAAAACTGCATGCTAAATATGAAGGACTCACCTTGGCTTGAATAATCTAAACTATCAAATGATAAGTCATGAGTAATAAAGCATAAAAGTAATTCTTATGAGCCACCATACATAGTTCTAAAAAGTTGTACTCTTATTCTGTTTTCAAATCATGTAGGCTAAGTGTAGAAAGCACTCACCTTTATCATCTAAAAACTAAAAGATGAAATCTAATAACTAATGTGTGATGTATGATAATATCTGAGTAAAACTGTGAGCCTTTAAACTTGGTTTCTATAAGCTTTTCTATTATTATTTTTATATTAGGGAGGTTCTTCTAACCGACATAAACCTATCATAGAGTCTAACGTATTTTACCCACATTGGTAGAATTGTTCTACCCTTGCCATCAAAATAGAACCTAGCTAGAGTGATCACTGTACTGAACCCACTATGGGTATTAAAACCTACGGTGGAATGTAGTTCTAGGGCATGATACCTAGGAATCATACCCAACTTGGTGCTATATACTACTCCCTTACTTATATGCTCATTCTGTAGGAAATCCACCTTAAAATAGCATAAGGGTTTACATTAGAAACCAGTTATACATCTGTCTGTTTTAAACTGTAATCAAAGCTAACTGTGCGGATTTCATATCTTGGCAAAGTATCAAAAGATCAAATATTGCTTGAAATCTGAATACATACTTATCAAAGAATGTTTAAACATCATCTTTCTTGAAATATCCTGACTGAAACGTAGGGCTTATAACCCATGCATGAAAATCATGTTAAATCATTACAACTTCGTACTCAACAATTAAAATCTTGAAATACTTTAACAATTATAGACAAGATAATTAAATTCAATTCTCAATATATAAAATCATGTAACACACATAAATAATGTAGAAATAGCTATGCAATTCAACACATAAATCACTTGTGACTTCATAAACTCTATATACTGATAATTGGGCATGAACCCTAAATTGTAAATCATGTAAATTAATGTAATTTCAACTTTAAAGACTAGTTTTAGGCATAAGGATGAAAGGAGTATCCTTGTTCATAACCTCACATACCTTATTTGGCTTGATTCGATGAAACAAGTTGACTTTGGAATCCTTGAGAGCGTTCATGAAGGCTTTTCTTGATGTTCTTGGCTTAGGAACCTTAAGTTCTTGATTATCTTGAAACGAATGTAATGGATTCTTGAAGTTCTTCAAAGATGGACTTAAGGAGAAACCCTAATCTTGTTCTTGTGAATAAATAGGATTAGGGGTTTTCAAAACTAATTTATGATGGCCACATACGTGCTTTTGGTGATTTAGGTCGTAGGGGTAAGGTTTCGACCAAAATACCCCTCTGAAATTTAATGGGAAGACTTGACCTGATAGGTCATCACTTAGGTGATGGCATATCAACTCAGGTCGTCACTTGGAAGCTGATTTTATGAGGTACTGGTCTTAGGTAACGACTTGGGCTGATAGTTCATATTTTAGGTGATGGCCTATTAACTCAGGTCATCACTTGGAATCTGATTTTATCGGATCAATGGTTTAGGGTGATGACTGGGTTGATAGATCGTAACTTAGGTGATGGCCTATCAACTCAGGTCATCACTTGGTTGACAGACAAACATGCTGAAGTAAAATGAGCATAACTTTTTGTTCCGATATTGGATTAAGGTGAAACTAATAGCATTGGAAAGAATACTTGAAGACCTTTCATTTAATAAATAGTAGGAACTATAATTCATTATATATGAGAAGTTATGTTCTATGTAATTTGAACTAAGTTGAGACTTTCACTAAAACTTAATTGATAGAAATATTCTGAACTCGTCTTTGAGTTAAGAGATATTTGTGACCTAAATTCATATCCAAAGGTAATCACACACTATATAATTAATCATCACACATAAATTAACATGGAATCATTGGGATTGGGTCTATAAGCATTGGAGCGATGGTTTGAATTCTAGCCCGAAAAATAAAGGGTATTACATTTTCTCCCTCTTGGAATCATTCATCCTCGAATGATAGGTAGGAAATTATTAAAACTCAAAAAGTGTGGAAAAATGAAGAAATGACATGTATGCTAATGAAGGATATAGCTGAGTTGAAACTTTACAAAGACTATCATGAAGATGATTACTAAGCTGACTTGACTTTACTGACTATAAGGAACTGATTCATACTGGGAGTTCAGAACTCACGTGAAGTTTTCATGAAACAATCATTAATATAGAAATGTGAATCACTAACTGATACATTAAAATTCCAAGAGTTACTAGGGATGGAATAGAGTATGCAATTTCTCATTTAGGAATTACCCCTCATCAAGACATGTATAAGAATTAATGGAAAGAGGCTTCATGGCATTGCCAAGTACATTATGCAAGCACAAATCATGAGGTAACGATACCAAGGTCATACAAGCATATTACAATGTCTGACATGGAATACTTGAAAAATTAAACTTATACACTGAACACTTATGAACTGAGTCATAACTAAATAGCTGAATCTAAAATTGATTCATGATAAATTAACTGAGATGAATTCGTAATTTGCATAAATACAAACATTATACCTCATGGAATGGCCTTACTCATGAAACTTTGGGTAGTAAGACTAGATGAAAAGTTAGAAATCTATAGGAGCTTATCTATGTGATTGCTAAACTGGATCACATGCTCTATAAACTGGACCATACTGACTGCCCCTACTTAAATGGAGTATTTCACCAACACTCTTCTATCAAATTTTAATAATATGGCATGATCTGAACAAGACATATAAATCATAAGCTAGGATAGAATTACTAGGACATAGGCAATTCAACTTCTTACTTTCAAACTTAGCCACACTTCAAAATACTCCCTCAACTATACTATGCCCCTTAATTACCATACTCATTGATTCGGCTTATAATTCTCACATGGACGTTAATATATCCATCTACTAAAGTCTAAACCAAACTAAATTCTCTCACCATGATCAAGCATAACTCAAAATCACAAGGTACAACACACCACACTATAATACTAGTCTAAGCCATATGATTCAATCTTCTATGTCCTTTTTCGAACTCACACCCTAAGTATATCATCCCTTACCACTTCAATGACTAACTCTGAACTCTTACTATGGATTCACTAGTGCATATTGCATTCCTCCACATACATCCCAACATGATATTCAAGTCTATCATTGTAACCACATATGAACTTCAAGACAACCACCCATAAAGGCACACTTCTCATATTCTCTAAACCTCTATCAATAACAACTTTCTTGCACTATCCATTAAGAAGAAATACCCAAAATTCTCAACTAATTATGACATATACCAAAGATTTACCTCAATATTCCCTCATCCTCTAGCCTTAGATAGAAAAAAATAATTAATCTTTCTTAATGATGGTCATCAACTCCCTCTCATCTAAACCGTTGCTTATCCATTATCATCACCACTATCTTAACCTAATAAGAGGTCATTGAAGGGCTAACACATAAGGACCTGAAGCACAAAAGAATATTATACATAACTTTGACACTTAACTAAGGACTGGGGAATAGAATGTCAAAGGCATGGATTCATTAAAGAGATCTAAACTGAGGACATACAAGATATAATTTTGAATTTTGCTGATCATTAAGAGTATTGCATGACTACTGGAACTGAACATACTATAAAGCATGAGTACATGAGTCATGAGCTGCATGACCTGAATTTGGAGTTCATAATTTAGGGAATATGACTCCGACTACTGAGTAAACTGGAGTTCCTTATACTGGGAATTAGAAGCGTGCATGATTTTTCTATAAGGTACATAAATATGAACTATGGTCATGGAGCTGACACGTAAGGCATGAGTAGACACTAATAAAAAAAATTGAAAAAACGACCATACTAAACCGATAACACATTGTGGTCGGTTTTTAAATTTTTTTAATTTTCTTTAAACCGATCACATGTGGTCTCTTTTATATTTTAAAAAATCAAAATAATTATTTCAATAATTTTTATATTAATTATTATTTATTTTACAAATAAAAATTTAAAAAAATAACAAAACCGACTACTTGTGGTCGGTGTTTTTAATAATATAATTAAAAATATTTTTAAAAATCGTCCACTTGTGGTCGATTTTTAAAAATTCTTTTTAAATTTATTTTGAAAAAAATTGATCACTAGTGGTCGGTTTTTAATTTAAAAAAAAAAAGAAAGAAAATATTTTTAAAGGAACGACCACTTATGGTCGGTTTTTTAATTAAAATAAAAAAATAATTTTAAAAAAACCGACCACTAGTATTCGGTTTTTGAACTAAAACAAATTAAAAAGTAAATAATTCTTAGTAACCAATAATTATATATATGTAATCAATATATATATATATATATATATATATTTATTATTTTCATTAAAAATAACTATATATATAATGTAATATATATATATATATATATATATATATATAATTTTTTAAAATTGCACTAATCACACGTAGTCGATAACCAGTATAATAATAATAAAAATCAATCATTCTTAAATTTGTTGAAAAAATTACACTAAAAAATATTTCAAAGAAAATAAACAAATTACGTTAAACATAATTTTTATCTTTTACTTATGTTTCAATATATAAAATAAATATTTTCCTTCATATATACGTTAAATGATGTTAAAAATGCATAATCTTTGTATAATGAATATGTGCATATATATATATATATATATATATATATATATATATATATATATATATATATATATATATATATATATTATACCGGTGAGATAATGATATTATGTTACAATTCCAGTCATAATATTGTAATAAATAACTGATAATTCATCAGAATATAATGAACGTGTTCTATTATAAGGTAATATATTTGTGGATGTGATATATATATATAGTACGCATTCAAGAGTTCATATACATAAATATCTTTATATATATATATATATATATGCATATATATATGTGTGTGAATATATACATATATATATATATATATATCATGTAGTGATTGATTGATGAATGATATAGTCAAACTTAGTATATTAAGCTAATCAAATATAATAAATCGATCACTCATCTGAGTATGTATATGAAACACGTCGCATTATATTATTGGATAATTTACTCTTGTACATATGTGATATATATAGTACGTATTTAGAACTTGATATAGTCGATAGTGTGTATATATGTGTCTATGCATAGGTATATATGTATTATACAGTGAAGGTATATTAATGACATAAGCTAATGTAATCGATAATTCATCTGAGTATATGTGAAATACGTTGTATATTATTTTGGGGTAGTAAAATCGTGTATGTGATGTTTATAGTATGTATTTGAAAGCTAATAGACGATTGAATATATGTATATATACGTATATCTCATGTAGTGACATATGTAGTAATCGAAAGCTAAATAACTGAATCCATAGATCAAAATAGTTTGAATGATACGTTGATATATATCATACTATTGAGGAAATAGATATACTATTTTGGATCAATTTAGACACGCGTATGTCGTTGAAGTTGTAATAATATAAGACTAGTATTATGAGGTATATATATATATATATATATATATATAATATTGTATTTAAAAGCTAATTAACTAAAAATTTATCGTAATTTGTAGAATTCATTGATATTGTTATACGATTAAGGAAATATACTACTCATGTTAATGTGATGATAAAATAACTACTTGTCCAAATCCATACATAGTGTATATGATGTGTATTTATATATGTACAAATTGTATTAAATTAATTGGATATTGTTATAAATATTATTGAATTTATTAAAATTTTAATTTTTAAAAAATAAATTTTAATTTATTAACTTATTTTGGTAATTTATTAATAGTAATTTATTAAACTTTAATTTCAAAAATAATTTTTTCAAATTATTACGAAAACCGACCACATGTGGTTGATTTTCATAATAATTTAAAAAATATATAATTTGTTTACCCGACCCGACCCGTTCAACATAAAAAAAACACCTCACATTCACTCCCAAATACCCATCCAAAACAGCAACATCAACACCAAAACCTCCTTTAACGTCCAATCTTCCAATACCCGTCCAAACTTCCTCCTTTAACGTCCAAAACAGCAACAACACCGGCGAAGGTGACGGAGATCGGCCATCTTCTCCAGCAAATCCAACTTGTGAGTTTGTTATATTTTTGGTTTATTAGTTAGATTTGTTTTAGCTAATTTTGGAAATTTGAGGTCGAGTTAGCTAATTTTTTTATAAGATTTAGTGTTAACTTCATCAATTGATTGTGGTTTGAGTTCTAGAGTTTGGATATTTATTTTATTTAGCTAGATTTTAACTAATTTTAGGATTGTTCATACATTAATTTTAATTAAAAAATTGGTTAATCAGTTAAATTAGCTAATTTTAGGCTTGTTCATCATTTGCCTTTTTGATTATTTGATTTTTGTGTAAATTGAATTCTAGGGTTTAACATTTTATTTTATTGAGTTAGATTTTAGCTAAAGTTTACGAATTTGAGTTCGAATTACCTAAATTTTTTGTTAATCTTGACATTTATTTCTCTATTTTACTCAGTAATTATTTAATTTTTTTTGGAAAAATTTTTACTCCTATTCCTCTACTAAATTGTTGAAATTATTTAAGCGAAAGATTATTCATTCTTATAATTTTACTATTTGACATATTCCAAATTTGTTAAAAGGATTGCATTGCTATTTTTTCTGGTGACCGTTTATCTCTTTCACTATAATTTAGGTCAAGCAAAGGTTAATTGTTATCTTCTTGTTAGTGTTCATATTGAAGCCTAGTGAAGCCATGTGTGGCCTTGTTCAATTCACTGGCATTGATGTCATCTTCTTGTTATTGTTCATATTGAAGTCTAGTGAAGTCGTGTGTAGCCTTGTTCAATTCACTAGCATTGTTGTTGACTTCTTGTTTATCTTGTTGTTGCTTGTTTCTTGTATAGTAAACTTGATCTTGTATCATTTGGTATGAAAGCTCAAGGCTTGGTTGTGAATATGTAGGGACTTTAAAGTGGTTATGTTTGTTGACTTGGTAGGTTGAAAATGATTAAGTGTAGGGATTTTAAAGATATTTTTTATTTTAAATGTGGTTATGTTCGGTGACTTGGTAGGTTCAAAATGATTAAGTGTAGGGACTTTAAAGGTTAATTGGTAGGTTGAAAGTGGTTATGTTTAGTGACTTAGTAGGTTAAAAATGATTAACTATAGGAACTTAAAAGGTAACTTCGTAGGTTAAATATGGTTATGTTTGGGGACTTGGTAGGTTGAAAATGGTTAAGTGTAGGGACTTTAAAGGTATTTTATTTGTTTTGAAAGTGGTTATGCTTGGTAACTTGATAGGTTGAAAATGGTTAAGTGTAGGGACTTTAAAGGTGTTTTTTCGTATTGAAAGTGGTTATGTTTGGTAGCTTGGTAGGTTGAAAATGATTAAGTGTAGGGACTCTAAACGTGTTTTTTTGCTTTGAAACTGGTTATGTTTGCTGACTTTGTGGGTTGAAAATGGTTAAGTGTAGGGACTTTAAAGGTGTTTTATTGTTTTGAAAGTGGTTATGTTTGGCGACTTGGTGGGTTGAAAATGATTAAGTGTAGGGACTTTAAAGGTGTTTTATTGTTTTGAAAGTGGTTATGTTTGGCGACTTGGTAGGTTGAAAATGATTAAGTGTGGGGACTTAAGGGTGTTTTTTTGTTTTAAAATTGGTTATGTTTGGCGACTTGGTAGGTTGAAAATGGTCAAGTGTAGGGACTTTAAAGGTGTTTTTTAGTTTCGAAAGTGGTTATGTCTGGCGACTTGGTATTTTGAAAATTATTAAGTGTAGGGACTTTAAAGGTATTTTTTTGTTTTCAAAGTAGTTATATTTGGGGATTTGGTAAGTTAAAAATGGGTAAGTGTAGGGACTTTAAAGGTGTTTTATTATTTTGAAAGTGGTTATGTTTGGCGAATTGGTAGGTTGAAAATGGTTAAGTGTAGGGACTTTAAAGGTATTTTTTCGTTTTGAAAGTGGTTAGGTTTGGTGACTTGGTAGGTTGAAAATGGTTAAATATAGGGACTTTAAAGGTGTTTTTTGTTTTAAAAGTAGTTACGTTTGGCGACTTGGTAGGTTGAAAATGGTTAAGTATAGTGACTTTAAATGTGTTTTTTTGTTTTGAAAGTGGTTATGTTTGGCCACTTGGTAGGTTGAAGATAGGGAATTTAAAGGTGTTTTTTTTGTTTTGAAAGTTGTTACGTTTGGCCACTTGGTAGGCTGAAAATGGTTAAGTATACGAACTTTAAAGGTGTTTTTTTGTTTTGGATGTGGTTATGTTTGGGGAATTGGTATGTTGAAAATGGTTAAGTGTAAGGACTTTAAAGGACTTTTATTGTTTTGAAAGTAGTTATGTTTGGCGACTTGGTAGGTTGAAAATGGTTAAGTGTAGTAACGTTAAAGGTGTTTTTTTATTTTGAAAGTGGTTATGTTTGGCGACTTGGTAGGTTGAAAATGGTAAAGTATAGGGACTTTAAAGGTGTTTTTTTGTTTTGAAAGTGGCTATGTTTGGCGATTTGGTAGGTTGAAATGTTTAAGCGTAGGGATTTTAAAGGTGTTTTTTATATTTCAAAGTGGTTATGTTTTGTTACTTGGCAGGTTGAAAATGGTTAGGTGTAAGGACTTTAAAGGTGTTTTTTTGTTATGAAAGTGGTTATGTTTGGCGACTTGGTAGGTTGAAAATGGTTAAGTGTAGGGACTTTAAGGGTGTCTTTTTTATTTTAAAGTGGTTATGTTTTGTTACTTGGTAGGTTGAAAATGGTTAAGTGTAGGGACTTTAAAGGTACTTTTTTGTTGTGAAAGTTGTTATGTTTGGAGACTTGTTAGGTTGAAATTTGTTAAGTGTAGGGACTTTAAAGGTGTTTTTTTATTTTGAAAGTGGTTATGTTTGGTGACTTGGTAGGTTTAAAATGGTTAAGTGTAGGGATTTTAAAGGTATTTTTTTTTTTGAAAGTGGTTATGTTTGGCGACTTGGTTGGTTGAAATGGTTATGTATAGGGACTTTAAAGGTGTTTTATTGTTTTGAAAGTGGTTATGTTTGGCGACTTGGTAGGTTAAAAATGGTTAAGTGTAGGGACTTTAAATGTATTTTTTTGTTTTGAACGTGGTTATGTTTGGCGACTTGGTAGGTTGAAAATGGTTAATTTTAGGGACTTTAAAGGTGTTTTTTTAGTTTGAAAGTGGTTATGTTTGGCGACTTGGTAGGTTGAAAATGGTTAAGAGTAGGGACTTTAAAGGTGTTTTTTTTATTTATTAAGTGGTTATGTTTGGCGACTTGGTAGGATGAAAATGGTTTTACGCCTAGTAACTTTAAGTGTGTTTTATTGTTTTGAAAGCGGTTATCTTTGACGACTTGGTAGGATGAAAATGGTTAAGTGTAGGGACTTTAAAGGTGTTTTTTTTTAGTTTGAAAATGGTTATGATTGGCGACTTGGTAGGTTGAAAATTGTTAAGTGTAGGGACGTTAACGGTTTTTTTTTATTTGAATGTGGTTATGTTTGGCCACTTGGTAGATTGAAATTGGTTAAGTGTAGGGACTTTAAAGGTATTTTTTTTATTTGAAAGTTGTTATGTTTGGCAACTTGATAGGTTTAAAATGTTTAAGTGTAGGGAGCTTAAAGGAATTTTTTTGATTTGAAAGTTGTTGTGTTTGGCGACTTGGTAGGTTGAAAATGGTTAAGTGTAGGGACTTTAAAAGTGTTTTTTTGTTTTGAAAGTGGTTATGTTTGACAACTTGGTAGGTTGAAAGTGGTTAAGTATAGTAATTTTAAAGGTGTTTTTTTTGTTTTGAAAGTGGTTATGTTGGTGACTTGGTAAGTTGAAAATGATTAAGTGTAGGGAATTTGAAGGTGTTGTTATGATTTGAAAGTGGTTATATTTGTTAACTTGGTAGGTTTAAAAATGATTATGTATAGAGACTTTAAAAAATATGTTTTTTTATTTGGAAAGTTCTTATGTTTGGCGACTTGGTAGGTTGAAAATGGTTAAGTGTAGGGGTTTAAAAGGGTTATATTATTTTTAAAGTGGTTATTTTTGGCGACTTGGTAAGTTGAAAATTGTTAAGTTTATTTTGAAAGTGGTTAAGTTTGGTAACTTGGTAGGTTGAAAATGGTTAAGTGTAGGGACTATAAAGGTGTTTTTTTGTTTTGCAAGTGGTTATGTTTGGTGACTTAGTATGTTTAAAATAGTTAAGTGTAGGAACTTTAAAGGTGCTTTTTTATCTTGAAAGTAGTTATGTTTTGCGACTTGGTAGGTTGAAAATGGTTAAGTGAAGGGACTTTAATGGTGTTTTTTTGTTTAGAAAGTGGTTATATTTGGCGACTTGGTTAGTTGAAAATGGTTAAGTGTAGGGACTTTAATGGTGTTTTTTTGTTTTGAAAGTGGTTATGTTTAACAGCTTGGTAGGTTGAAAATGGTTAAGTGCAGGAACTTTAAAGGTGTTTTTTTGTGATGAAAGTAGTTATGTTTGGCGACTTGGTCGGTTGAAAATAGTTAAGTGTAGGGATTTTAAAGGTGTTTTTTTGTTTTGATAGTGGTTATGTTTTGCGACTTGGTAGGTTGAAAATGATTAAGTGTAGTGACTTTAAAGGTGTTTTTTTATTTTTAAAGTGGTTACGTTTGAGGACTTGGTAGGTTGAAAATGGTTTTAAGTGTAGTGACTTAAAGGATGTTTTATTGTCTTGAAAGTGGTTATGTCTGGCGACTTAGTAGGTTCAAAATTGTTAAGTGTAGGGACTTTAAGTGTGTTTTCTTATTTTAAACGTGATTAGCTTTGGCAACTTGGTAAGGTGAAAATGGTTAAGTGTAGGGACTTTACGAGTGATTTTTTATTTGCAAGTAGTTATGCTTGGTGACTTGGTAGGTTGAAAATGGTTAAGTATAAGGACTCTAAATGTGTTTTTTTGTTTGAAAGTAGTTATGTTTGGCGACTTGGTAGATTGAAAATGGTTAAGTGTAGGACTTTAAAGGTGTTTTTGGTTTTGAAAGTGGTTATGTTTGGCGTCTTAGTAGGTTTAAAATGGTTAAGTGTAGGAACTTTAAAGGTATTTTTTTGTTTTGAAAGTGGTTATGTTTGGCGACTTGGTAGGTTGAACTATAAGATAATATTTAATAACTGATGTGTTATGTTAGATAAGTTCTGAGTAAAACTGTGAGCCTTTACACTTTGTTTCTAACAGTTTTTCTGTTGTTATTTTTCTGTTAGGAAGGTTCTTCTAATCGACATAAACCATGTGCCCTATCATGGAGTACAAAGTCTCTTACTCACATTGGTAGAGTTGTTCTACCTTTTCCATTGGAATAGAACTAGCTAGAGTGATCGCTAGACTGAACCCAATATAGGTATTAAAACCTATGGTGGAACGTAATTCTGGGGCATGACACCTTGGAATCATACCCAACTCGGGGCTAAATACTACTCCCTTACTTATATGCTCATTCTGTAGGAAATCCACCTTAAAATAGCATAAGGGTTTAAAATAGAAACCCATTATGCATCTGTCTATTTTAAACTATAAACAAAACTAACTGTGTGGATTCCATATCTTTGCAGAGGATCAAAATATCAAATCTTGCTTAAAATCTGAACACAAGCTTATCAAAGAATGGTTAAATATCATTTTTTTTTGAAATATCAAGACTGAAACTTAGGGCTTAAAACCCATGCTTGGAAATCATGTCAAATCTCAACAACTTCGTACTCATCAACGAAAATCCTGAAATACTTTAACAATTCTAGTCAAGATAATGAAATTCAATTCTCAATATAAAAAATCATGTCACACACATAAATAATGTAGAAATAGCTATACAATTCAACACTTAAATCACTTGTGACTTCATAAACTCTAAATACTGATAATTGGGTATGAACCCTAAATTGTAAATCATTTAAATCAATGTTATTTCAACTTTAAAAATGAGTTTTTGGCACAAGGATGAAAGGAGTATCCTTGTTCATAACCTTACATACGTTATTTAGCTTGATTCAATGAAACAAGATGACTTTGGAATCCTTGAGAGCGCTCTTGAAGGATTTTCTTGAAGTTCTTGGCTTAGGAACCCTAAGTTCTTGATTATATTGAAGAGAATGTAATTGATTCTTGAAGTTCTTAAAACATGGACTTAAGGAGAAACCCTAATCTTGTTCTTGTGAATAAAGAGGATTAGGGGTTTTCAAAACTGATTTATGATGGCCATGTACGTGCTTTTGATGATTTAGGTCATGGGGGTGAGGGGAAAGACCAAATTACCCCTCCGAAACTAAATGGGAATTGCTAAGTTTTAAGGGTGACGACTTGGTCTGATAGGTCATCACTTAGGTGATTTCGTATCAACTCAAGTCGTCACTTGGAAGCTGATTTTATGAGGTACTGGTCTTAGGTGATGACTTGGAATGATAGGTCATCACTTAGGTGATGTCCTATCAACTCAGGTCGTCACTTGGAAGCTAATTTTTATGGCTCGCTGGTTTGCAGTGACGACTTTGCTAATTGGTCGTCACTTAGGTGATGGCCTATCAACTCAGGTCGTTGCTTGGTTGAAAGACAAACATACTGAAGTAAAATGGCATAACTTTTCGTTCCGATTCAGATTAAGGTAAAATGAAGTGCGTTGGAAAGAAGACTCAAAGTCCTTTCATTTGATATATAGTAAGACTTCTAACTCATTTTATACAAGAAGTTATGTTTGATGTAACTTGGCCCAACTTGAGACATTTACTAAAACTTAATCGATAGAAACATTCTCAACTCGTCTTTGAGTTAGGAGATATTTGTGACCTAAATTCATATTCAAAGCGATGGTTTGAATTCTAGCCCAAAAAATATAGGTTATTACATTATCTCCCCCTTGTAATCATTCATCCTCAAATGATGGGTAGGAAATTATTGAAACACTAATAGTATGGATTAATGAAGATATGACATGTATGCTAATGAAGGATACAGCTGAGCTGAAACTTTACAAAGTCTATCATGAAGCTGATTACTCAGCTGACTTGACTTTACTAACTATAAGGAACTGATTCATGATGGGAGTTCAGAACTTACGCGTAGTTTCCATGATACAATCATTAATATATAACTGGGAATCACTAACTGATACATTAAAATTCCAAGAGTTACTAGGGATGGAATAGAGCATGCAATTTCTCATTTAGAAATTACCCCTCAACAAGACACGTATAAGAATCAATGGAAAAAGGCTTCATGGCATCGCAAGTACATTATATAAGCATGAATCAAGAGGTAACGAGACCAAGGTCGTACAAGCGTATTACTATGTCTGGGATGGAATACATGGAAAACTGAGGTTATGTACTGAACACTTATGAACTAAGTCATGACTAAATAGCATAATTTGAAACTAATGCATGATGCATTAACTGAGATTAATTCATAATTTTCATGAATGGTAACATTTTACCTTATGGAATGGGCTTACTCGTAAAACTTTGGGTAGTAAGACTAAATGAAAAGCTAGAAATCTATAGGAGCTTGTCAGCGTGATTGCTAAACTGGATCACAGGCTGTATGAACTGGACCGTACTAACTGCTCGTACTTAAATGGAGTATTTCTCCAACACTCTTCTAAGAAATTCTAATAATATGACATGATCTGAACAAGACATATAAATCATAAGCTAGGATAGAATTACTAGGACTTAGGCAATTCAACTTCTAGATTTCAAGCTTAGCCACACTTCAAAATACTCCCTCAACTATACTATTCCCCTTAATTACCATATTCATTGATTTGGCTTATAATTCTTACATGGGCGTTGATACATCCATCTATGAAAGTCTAAACTAAACTAAATTCTCTCACCATGATCAAGCCTAACTCGAAATTACAAGGTACAACACGCCACACCATAATACTTGTCCAAGCCACATGATTCAATATTCTATGTCACTTTTAGAACTCACACCCTAAGCATATTATGCCTTACCACTTCAATGACTAACTTTAAACTCTTACTATGGATTCACTAGTGCGTATTTTATTCCACCACTTACATACCAACATGACATTCAAGCCTATCATGATATCCATATATGAACTTCAAGACAACCACCCATAAAGGAACCTTTCTCATATTTTGTAAACCTCTATGTACAACAACTTTCTTGTACTATGCATTAAGAAGACATATCTAAAATTCTCAACTAACTAGGACATATAACAAAGATTTACCTCAATATCCGCTCATCCTCTAGCCTTAGAAAGAAAAGAATAGCTAATCTTTGTAACGCCCCAAGTTTGGTACCCAGAACGCCACACGGTCCTCATAACCCCAAAGGACAAACAACTATAAGCTAATACATAACTGATATTTGTACCTATACACTACATAAATTACTGTATAAATGTGGAAATAAAGGCTAAAATGCCATAAGATTGAAAGATCTAATAAATTATAACATCTGAAGATATGGTATATCAATACCAAAACAACTAAAATAACTGTCTAAACATGCTAGTCTGAAAGCCTCTAATCTGTCTGAATAAGGATTTGATGGGATATGTCCCTAACTAACTCCAACTACTGAAATAAATTAATTAATGAGATAATAAAGAAATGATCATGACCTCGAAGAATAAGGACTCACTGCTAACTCTGACTGCTGAGATTGGAATGCAACTGATGCTCTGAAGCACGTGCTTCTGAACCTATGGTATAAAACACCATAACACAAATGCGTCAGTATGATTGAATGTACTTGTATGCATATGAGGTAGGCTAAATGTAAAGGGTTAACATGCATGAACTATACTAACTGACTGAATAACATAAACGTGAGGATACATGCATGAATATATAATAACTGTAACTGAGTTCGTGATAACATGATTACTGGTAACATGATATACTAGTAACTATATATCAAAAATAACTAATACTGAGCGATTGTATCTGACAATCTAGTTTCTGAAGGCACTTGCTGAGTTTCGTACTATTCTGAGTTGACTGCATCTGATAGTCTTAAAAATCTAAAGAACTATCTGAGTTCTATTACTAAGACTGAATGACTGTATCTGACAATTCTGATCTGTAACTGAAACTGTGGGAAATAGTCATCTAACCGACATGCCCCAAATAATGCAATATAGTTGAGTTGGGGTCCAATATGTAACCTCAATTGAAAGGGTATCAATACCGTGCCACTGGTAAAGACAAACTGTGGGTGACCCTCATCTGACAGTTTCCCCAAAAGAGAACGGTGGGACCTTCATCTAACAGTGTTTAGCTACCTTATCAACCCTCATCTGACAGTGTTGATGTCTCAACCTATGTTGGCTACATAGTTCTGGAATGCAAGGGTGACTTCTAAGAATCACAACCTCATCTGATAGTGTGTGTTACCATCCTTGGGTTCACTCGGTGGTAATTTCTACTCCCATATGAATAGACACTGAACATGATTAACTAAACTAGACTAAACTGAATTCATGGAGTTCCATTGAATGAAGGAACACTACTAAGATTACTGTATTTCTGAGCTTTCCTGAGTCACATGACAAACAGGGTTCTATGGATCCTAGCTTGACTGAGAATATTGTGAAAACATGACACTGGCTCTAGGCACACAGCTAAATTGTCGGGTACACATTTCTCAGGACTCGATAGCATAAAACTGACAAGACATGACACTTCCTAGACTCACGGCCATAATCAACAATCCATAATATAATCATTGGGGAATTTCTTGAGGCATAAGTTCTAAAGCTCCATAATGGCTACACATATATCCATAATTCATTGACTAAGAAATTTCATCAAACACTGCACATGCATAAACTTGTACATAAATAGGGATTTTATATTATCATACTAGTATGGCACTTTTTCTTCACATATGCATTTAATTGAACACATGGGGAGCATGCTTTGGTTATACAATCATCAACACATCTAATAATCATGGATACATTAATCAACGTGTAAATTTAAGAGTTTATCATGATTATTATGCAAATCACCACATCCTAGGGTCAACCATTGGAATATGTAATTTCAAACATGAATCTAAACCCCACAACATCATGAACATGAATTTTAATTCATTTTAAATCATGAACATTCATAAATACATAAATCATGGATTTTGAAAAGAGATTCTTGAGCTTCATGGGTGAAAGGGACCCATGAATCAACACATGACATACCTGGGTTGTGAGTTTCTTGAAGTTCTTGGACTTGAAGAACTTGGAATATTTATTTTCTTGAAAAAGGGTTTGGATTTTGTTCTTGGGGATTATCTTTGAGAGAAAATCCTAATTTAATGTTGTAGATGGATAATGAACATATGAGTCTATGTCTGATATTATTAGGTATTAGAAAGGGAAACAAAAGATCAAAAAGCCCTTTTAAAAAATGACTTATAATAACTGAATGAAATATGCGATGGTGGGTGTGACGATGGTGGGTGCGATGGTCCATCACTGGGTCGACGGTCTGTCAATACTGACCATCGCACCTGGGCAGAATAGGGGTTCACTGCCTGTCCTATGAAGGCTTAGGCGATGGTCCGTCGCTAGCTCAACGGTTCGTTGGCCTGAGTTGTCACTCTTAGGAAAAATGTAGTCTCACTGCCTTCGCTGCGACGGTCCATCGCCAGTTCGACGGTCCATCGACCCTTATTATCTCTCCTGGGCAGTTTTGATTGCTTTCTGTAAAACGTCCATATCTTTTTACTCTGATACCAGATTTGGACAAAATTGGTATCATTGGAAAGCTAACTCAATTTCCCATATGATAAAAAGTCAAAATTAGAGAAATTCTATCTGATTTAAATATTAATCATTTAGGAAGTCATCACTAACCCTTCTGGATACTAGATTTGACTTAAAAAAAGTTTGGGGTATTACAATATCTCTTTCTTGGAAACATTCATCCTCGAATGAGACTGACTTGGGGGGAAAACGGTAGGCTGAGGCACATCCTGAACATGAATTGACTAAAACATAAATCTATGACTAACATGACTGATAAACTAAATATATATATCATAGTGAACATGCATATCTGATGCATGAGTAACTGATTCATGAATGCATGACTGAGTATTCTAAGGAACTAAGTTTATCACAATGAGAATTCATATCTGATGCATGATTACTTAAATGAACTGATACATGAATGAATGATTGAATATGTAATGGTATTTAATACCAAGTTTATAATGGAATTCTGAACATAAAAAGGATACCAAGCTTGTAACTGAAACCTGAACATGAAACTGAAAAGCTTAACGAGAACTGTTACCTTGAGCTAGATATTTGCCGAGAAGAGGTGAGGAGACTTGGTCTGCATGTATGCTTCTGCTTCCCAAGGTGCTCCCTCAATAGACTGATTCCGCCAAAGAACTTTGACTAGAGGGACTTCTTTTTTCCTCAGTCTACGAGTTGATAGTCTAGGATTTCAATTGGAATCTCTTCATAAGAGAGGTTGTTCTAAACATCTATGCTCTGAATAGGGACTACGACTGTTGGGTCACCTATGTACTTTTTGAGAAAAGAGACATGGTAGACTAGATGAACTAAGGTCAGATCTGAAGGCAACTCAAGCTCATAAGCTACCTTGCCTAAACGATTGAGAATTTTGAAGGGAACGACATATCGGGGACTGAGTTTTCCCTTCTTGCCGAACCGCTTCACTCCCTTCATGGGAGAGATCTTTAGATAGACATAATCACTAATCTAAAACTCGAGATCCTTTTTACGCACATCCGTATA
Organism: Capsicum baccatum var. pendulum; assembly: GCA_030864225.1. NCBI lineage: Eukaryota > Viridiplantae > Streptophyta > Magnoliopsida > Solanales > Solanaceae > Capsicum > Capsicum baccatum. The sequence goes on along the minus strand of CM061558.1, from coordinate 205,775,067 downwards.
AGATTTCTGTCGGCTCTGAGCAGCCCGAAGTCTTTTTCTGGTCAACTAGACTTTTTTAAGCCATCAAATACTAAGTCTGGCCCTATAACTGAGGCCTCACGAACTTCGAACTAACCGAATGGAGATCTATATATCATACCAAAAAGATTTTTGAATAGAGCCATCTAAATACTAGAATGATAGCTATTGTTCTATGCAAACTAAATCAAAGACAAGTTGTCATCCCAACTACCCTTGAAATCGATTGCACACACCCTTAGCATATCTTATAAATTATGAATGGTCCTTTCTGCTTTACCATCTTTCTGAGGATGAAAGGTTGTACTGAGATGAACTTGGGTACCAAAACCCTTTTGGAAAGCTTTCCAGAAATGAGAGGTGAACTGGATACCTCTATCTGAGATAATAGATAACGGAACACCGTTCAATCTGACCAACTCTCTGGTGTAGAGTTTGGCGTAATCCTTGGTTGAATAAGAGATATGGACTGGAAGGAAATGAGCTTATTTGGTCATCCTATCTACAATGACCCAAACTGAATCATGCTGGCGATGAGTACGAGGCAAACCTATCACAAAGTTCATGTTCACTTCTTTGCACTTCCAAGTAGGAATACTGAACTTCTGCATAGAACCACTAGGATTTTGATGCTCTATCTTAACTTGTTGACATGTAGATCACTTAGACACAAACTCTGCAACATCTCTCTTCATACTACTCCACCAATAGATCTCCCATAAGTCGCAGTACATCTTTGTGGCCCCTGGATGAATAGAGTAACGCTCACCATGCATTTCTACAAGAATTTGCTGCCTTAAGTCATCTATACTTGAAACACACAGACGACCCTGACAACACAGAACACCATCTCCCCCTTAGGAGAAAACCTTTACTTTCTGATCCTTGACTGACTCTTTCAACTTAACTAGACTGGGGTCTCTATCTTTCTTTCTTTTACCTTAGGAACTAGAGATGATTCTGAACTATTCTGAACCCATATATTACCCTCTGAAGAATCAACTAGGCCGACACCTAGTCGGGCAAGCTGATGGACTTCCTAAGCTAACTTTCTCTTACTATCCTTAACATGATCAAAACTACCCATAGACAGTCTACTGAGAGCGTCGGCCATCACATTGGCCTTGTCTGGATGGTAAAGGATACTCATCTCATAATCTTTCAAGAGCTCTAACCACTTCCTCTGACAAAGATTAAGATCTTTTTGAAAAAAGAGATCTATGAATACATCTACATGAACTTTGTATAGATAATTCCACCAGATCTTCAAGGTAAAAACTATGACTGCTAACTCGAGATCATGAGTAGGATAATTCTTCTCATAGGGTTTAAGCTATCTGAAGGCGTAGGCTATGACCTTACCATGCTACATGAGGACACAACCCAAACCTATTCTGGATGCATCACAATACTCTACAAGCCCATCGGAACCATTTGGAAGAGCCAAAATAGGAGTTGAGGTGAGTCGAGTTTTCAACTCTTGAAAACTTTTATTGCAAGGATCTGATCACTAAAACTTGACTTTCTTCTGAGTCAATTTGGACATAGGGGACGCAATAGAAGAAAATCCCTCAACAAAATATTTGTAATACCCAGCCAAACCCAAGAAACTCTTGATATCTGATGGAGATACAGGGCGATGCCATCTTCTTACTGCTTTGGTCTTTTGAGGATCAACTCGAATGCCACCACCAAAAATGATATGACCAAGGAATACTACTGACCTTAGCCAAAGTTCGTACTTACTAAATTTAGTGAACAACTGATGATCTCTGAGAGTCTGAAGAACGATTTTGAGATGGTCAGCATGATCATACTCACTGTGGGAATAGACAAAAATGTCATCTATGAAGACTATGATGAACATGTCCAAGTACTTCTTGAACACACGGTTCATCAAGTCCATGAAAGCTACTGGAGATTTGGTAAGACCAAAGGACATAACTAGAAATTCAAAGTGACCATACTAAGTACGGAAAGATGTTTTCAAAATGTCACATTCTCTGACTCTGAGCTGATGATAGCCTGATCTGAGATCTATCATAGAAAAATAACTGGCACCCTAAAGTTGGTCAAACAAGTAATCAATTTTGGGAAGTGGATACTTGTTCTTGACCGTGACTTTATTGAGCTGACAGTAGTCTATACACATTCTGAGAGAACCATCTTTGTTGCACACGAATAAGACTAGTGCGCCCTATAAGGACATACTGGACCTGATGAATCCCATATCTAAGAGATCCTCCAATTGCTCCTTCAATTCTTCGAGTTCTGCTGGTGCCATTCTATATAGCAGAATAGATATAGGTTGAGTATCTAGAAAAGGATCAATTCCAAAGTCCACTTCCCTTTTTGGTGGAATTCCTAGAAGATCTTCGAGAAAAACATCTGAATATTTATTCACCGCTGGGACAGATTTGAGACTAGGAGTTTCAAAATTAGTGTCCTTAATTCGAACAAGATGATAGACATATCCTTTAGATATCATTTTCCTTGCCCGAAGGTAGAAAATAAGCTGACCTCTGAAAGCCGAAGTTCTAACCCTCCACTTTAGGACAGGTTCATTTGGAAACTGAAAATGGACTATTCTATTTCTGCAGTCGACTGACGCATAACAGGAATGAAGCTAATCTGAGAATGATGTCAAAATTAGTTATCTCTAATTTGACTAACTTTGCTGAGGTGACTTTTTGAAATATCATAACCAGAAAATTCCTGTAACCCGTCGGGCTATGATGGTTTTACCCACTGAGGTGGAGACTAGAAAAGGCTCTGCTAGAATTTTGAGCCTGACTCCAAAATCAACTTCTATGTAAGGAGTAACAAAGGACAAAGAAGCTCCTGGATCTACAAAAGCATAAACATGCAAGTGAAAGATTTGTAACGTACCAGTAACCACATCAGGAGAATTTTTCTAATCTTTTCGAGACTGGACAGCATAAAGTCTATTTGGGTGTTGCCCACTAGTAGTACTGGAAGTGGCACCCTGCTGATTTGGGTGATCGAACTGAGATGAGGAACGGTTTTGCTAACCCTGATAACCTAACTAAGGACAATCTCTGAATCTGTGTCCTAGTTTTCCACATTCAAAAAAGGCATCGCTGTTAGCTCTGCAAACACCCTTGTGGTTCTTACCACAAGTCTAACAAAAGGGATTAGTTTGGGCATTGCTAACACTACCCTGAGACTTAGATCTTAGCGCCCTATCTCTATTACCATCCCTGAACTTAGAAACTGGATCACTGGAGAAAGGAGCTATAACTAATGATTTAAAATGGAACTGAGAATGGTTTCCTCCCTCAGACTTAGGTTGAGAAAGTTGAAGCTACCTATCCTTGCTCTCTTATTCTGCTTCTCCCTCACCTTTATCTTTTGTTCTTCTGTCTGTTGAGCATAGGTCATAAGCCTGGATATGTCTATGTCATTATTCAACATCACGGACCTGCACTCATTGACTACACTATCATTCACCCCAGAAACAAACTTACTCATCTTGGCCATGCTATCTGCAACCACATGAGGAGCATATCTGGCTAGTTGAGTAAACTTAAAAGAATACTCTTTCACCATCATGTTGCCCTACCTGAGGTTGATAAATTCTAACACCTTAACTTCTCTTAGCTCTAGGGGAAAGAACCTCTCTAGGAATGTGGTGACAAACTCCTCCCACCCTATAGATCCTGCATCAACTGTCCTTTCTGACTTCTACTGTTTGAACCAAGTGTGAGCAACATCCTGCAACTGATATGCAGCTAGCTCAGCACTCTCACTAGGAATAACCCCCCATGATGTGGGTAACCTTATGAACTTGGTCAAGGAATTCCTGAGGGTTCTCATGTGAGTTAGACCCCAAAAAAGATGGAGGATTCATTCGGGTGAAGTCCCGAATTCAAGCTGCAGCTGAATCAGCCACTGGGTTGACCATAACAATAGCTGGTCATTCATTCTGAGGAGTAACTGACTGATCAAAATTAGTGAATAGAACTCTGAACTCTACATGAGAGACGTGTTCACCCAAAGGATCTTTGGGCTGAGGGGCTGACTGATTCCCAGTTCTTTTCTTGGGAGGCATGTTCTATAAGCGAAAGAGAAAAGGATTACACTGAGAGATTAACTTGAGATTATGCTCACTGGCACGACATGAATACTGAAAGATGTGAAGCTGTTCCTAAAACATCCTATAGCCTTCTACACATAAATGTGGTGTGCAACACACCTATTTACAAGACTCTACTAGATGTGGTTTTCAGATTTCCTAGGACTCTATTAAACCTTAGGCTCTATAGTGCACATAACCCTGAAGGACCATAAGCTAAACCATGACTGATATCTTACCTGTACACTGCATAATATACTATATAAATGCGAAATAAAGGATAAAAAGCTATAAGGTTCAAAGATCTGATAAAATATAACATCTGAAGATATGGTTTATCAATACCAAAACAACTGAAATAACTATCTAAACATGCTAGTCTGAAAGCCTATAAACTTTCTGAATAAGGAGTTGATGGGATATATCCCCAACTAACTCCAACTACTAAAATAAATTAATTAATGAGATAATAAAGAAATGATCATGTCCTCGAAGGATGAGGACTCACTGCTAACTCTGACTTCTGAGACTGGAATGCTACTGATGCTCTGGAGCTCGTGCTTCTGAACCTATGGTATAAAACACTATAGCACAAATGCATCAGTATGATTGAATATACTGGTATGCATGTGAGGTAGGATGAATGCAAAGTGTTCACATGCATGAACTATACTAACTAACTGGATAACATGAACGTGAGGATGTATGCATGAATACATAATAACTGCAACTAAGTTCGTGATAACATGATTACTGAGCCTGAGTACTGATAACATGAGATACTGGTAACTGTATAACTAAAATAACTAATACTGAGCGACTATATTTGACAGTCTAGTTTCTGATGGAACTTGCTGAGTTCCGTACTATTTTGAGTTAACTGTATCTAACAGTCTAGAAATTCTAAAGAACTATCTGAGTTCTATTACTAAGACTGAATGACTGTATCTGAAAATCCTGATCTGTAACTAAAATAATTAGAAATACTCACCTAACCGATATTCCCTAAATAAATCAATATAGCTGAGTTAGGGTCCAATCTGTAACCCCAATTAGAAGGGTGTCAATACTGCGCCACTGGTAAAGACAAGTTGTGGGTGACCCTCACCTAACAGTGCTTATCCACCTCATCAACCCTCATCTGGCAGTTTTGATGTCTTAACCTATGTTGGCTATATAGTTCTGGAACACAAAGGTGACTTCAAAGAATCATACCCTTATCTGACAGTGTGTGTTCCCATTCTTTGGTTTACTCGGTGTTAATTCCTACTATCATCTAAATAGACACTGATCATGATTAACTGAATTGGAGTAAACTGAATTCATGGATTTCCGTTGAATGACAGAATACTACTGAGATTACTGAATTTCTGAGCTTTCCTGAGTCACATGACTGACAGGGTTCTATGGATTCTGACTTGACTGAGAATATCGTGAAAACATGACACTGGCTCTAGGCACACAGCTAAATTGTCGGGTACATGTACCCCCAGGACTCGAGAGCATGAAACTAACAATACATGACACTTCCTGGACTCACAACCATAATCATAAGGCATAAGTTCTAAAGCACCAAAATGGCTACACATATATCCATAATTCATTGACTAAGACATTTCATCAAACACTAGGCGTGCATAAACTTGTACATAAATGGGGATTTTATATTGTCATACGAGTATGACACTTTTCCTTTACATAGGCATTTAATCAAACACATGGGGAGCATGTTTTTATTATACAATCATCAACACATCTAATAATCATGGATATATCAATCAACGCGTAAATTTATGGGTTTATCATGATTATTATGCAAATTACTACATCCTAGGGTCAATCATAGGAATATGTAATTTCAAACATGAATCAAAACCCCCACAACATCATGAATATGAATTTCAATTTATTTTAAATCATGAACACTCATAAATACACAAATCTTGAATTTTGAAAAGAGATTTTGAGCTTCATGGGTGAAAGGGACCCATGAATCAACACATGACATACCTGGGTTGTGAGTTTCCTGAAGTTCTTGGACTTCAAGAACTTGGAATCTTTTACTTACTTGAAGAAAGTTTGGATCTTGTTCTTGGGGATTATCTTTGAGAGAAAACCCTAATTTGATGTCATAGATGAATAATGAACTTATGAGTCTATGTCTAATATTATTAGGTATTAGAAAGGGTAGTAAAAGACTGAAGAGCCCTTTTAAAAAAATGACTTACAATAACTGAACAAAATATATGATGGTCCATCGCTGGGTCGACGGTCCTTCGGTACTGACCATCGCACCTAGGCAGAATAGGGTTCACTGTCTCTCCTACGACAACTTGGGCGATGGTCCATCGATAGCTTGATGGTCCGTCGTCCTGAGCCATCGCTCTTAGGAAAAAGTGTCACTACCTCCGCTGCAATGGTTTGGGCGACGGTCCATCGACCCTCATCGTCACCCTTGGGCAGTCTTAACTGCTTTCTGTAAAACACCCATATCTTTTTTCTCTGATACCGGATTTGGACAAAATTGGTATTATTGGAAAGCTAAATAAATTTCCCACATGATAAAATGTCAAAATTGGGAAAATTCTATTTTATTTAAATATTAATCATTTATGAAGTCATCACTAACTCTTTTGGAGACTAGATTTGACTTATTACAATCTTTCTTAATAAGGGTCATCAACTCCCTCTCATTTAAACCATTGCTTATCCATTATCATCACCACTATCTAAACATAATAAGTGGTAATTGAAGGGCTAGCACATGAGGACCTGAAGCACGAAAGAATACTATACATAACTTTGACACTTAGCTAAGCATTGAGGAATAGAATGTCAAAGGCATGGATTCATTAAAAAGATCTAAACTGACGATATACAGGATATAAATCTAAATTTTGCTAATCATTAAGAGTGTTGAATGAGTACTGGAATTGAACATACTATAAAGCATGAGTATATGAGTCATGAGTTGCATGATCTGAATTTGGAGTTCATAATTTAGGGAATATGACTCTGACTGCTGAGTGAACTGGAGTTCCTCATACTGGGAATTGGAAGTGGACATGATTTTTCAATAAGGTACATAAATTTGAACTTTGGTCATGGAGTTTACATGTAAGACATGAGTAGATATCGTGATAACTGAAGTATAAAACTTTGTACTAAGGTGAGAATGGATCGGGCATCATCCTCCCTTATTTCTTTTCTACCTTACACTGACATCATTACTAGAATATGGAAGCCTAACTTGGTTAATCATTCTCCAATCTCCCCCTTAGCCTTAAGTCATTACTCTAAGTCTGTGGGGCATTTTACTAAACTATAATATAAACTAAAATCACTTTACTCTAGAGTCTGGGTATAATCAATACACGTAAAACTAAACTTACCCTAAAGCATTGTATCTTAACGTGTAACACCCAATGCTAATACCTCCTTCTGAGATTCAACTCTTAGATTTCTATAGCCCCAAAAGTTATCATATAACAACTTAAACACTCACCAATTTAGATTATAACACTTAACATGAATATCTCCAATCCCTTGCTGAACCATACTAACTGTCTTCATACTCTACTAATATCACATCTCTAACTTATATTTTTCCTTACACCAACATCATTAACCTGTAACCCATAAGTTAACAAACAAGGACATCGTATACCACATAGCCTCATTCATACCTATCAAATAAAGGGTACAACTAACCACACACAACACTTAATAACCTTTGAAAATAATACAGCCCCATATCACCTTTGGCACACCTCTACATCACACTTACTTAAGAATACATGAACTGACACATTTGCATACACTATTCCACCTTGATGATCATCCACTGTTCAAACTTAACATCTAGTGCTAATTATGATTTACAACCCAACCTCACTAGATTATTCATTTTCCTTGTATTTTACCTTTGTTCTTGTACTTTGTCTTCTCTTCTCTTCTCTACACTACCATGAAAAAATATGAATAATTTTCACCGCATCTTCTTCTTCTTTTCATATAATTAGACATTGTTTGCTCTTCTATACTAGAACTAAATGTTCTGTTATTGGGAGCTTGAATGTGAAATTGGATTCTTTGTTTTTGAAGATTGTTTTTGAATTTTTTATTGCTTAATTTTTCATGCTAATCCGTAAAATCATGACAATTTTTGGTGATTTTCTAAAGTTGTGCATAAAAATTGTTTAATTCCCTCATGTTCCAACTATCTTCTGTATAAGGAATTGAAAAATCAAAGTTTGTCATACAAACTTTTCTTATGGAAAGGGAATGGCTATAAACTGTTTGAGGAATTGATGGACAATGAAGTCCAATTTATTGGTTTGGGAAAGAGAGTGGAGAGGGTATTTTAGTCATACAAAATATTTTTTATAAAAATTATAAAACATATATTATTTTAATACATCAAACTAAACACTGCATAAGAAAAATACAAGCATAACTAACGCAAGTATAACTAACACAAGTATTACTAATACACCGTATTTTTCATTATTATTATACACTCTACCAAACGACCCCTTAAGGTATATATTCAAGCAACAACAACAAAAATAACATACCAAGTGTATTCCCATCTAGTGAGGTCTGAGGAGAGTAAAGTGTACGCAAACCATACTACTACCTCAAGAGAAGTAGAGAGGCTGTTTCCGATAGACCCTCGGCTTAGGACTAATAACAGTATAACAAATATAAAAAGTAGGCGCATATAAACTAGTATGGTACACAAAACAAACTAACAGTATAACAAACACAAAAATATGTGTATAATAAACTAGTAAGGGATGCAAAAAAAGCTAACACCCATATCACTAAACTATAGCCACAACACTACGAACCAGAAACTCTAGACCCAAAGGAGCACTCACCTATTACAATCTCCATGCTCCCACCCCCTAACCCTCTACCCTAATCCGCGTCCTCCACACCTTCCTATCAAGGGTCATGTCCTCTGTAAGTTGTAATTGCTCCATATCATGACTAATTACCTCCCTCCAATATTTCTTTGGTCTACCTTTAGCCCGCCTAAAACCATACCTAGCCAGAGTCTCACACCTCCGCACTGGAGCATCAGGGCCCCTCCTCATTACCTGCCCAAACCAATATAGCCTCACTTCTCGCAACTTATACTCCACCGAGGAAACTCCTACCTTCTCCCAATAATCTCATTCCTCACCCTATCTTTCTGGTATGTCCACACATCCATCGCAACATCGGCATCTCCGCCACCTTCACCTTTTGGATGTGGGAGTTATTAACTGACCAACACTCCGCTCTATACAGCATAGTCGTCTGTACTACCACTCTTTAGAACTTATCTTTAAGCTTCAGGGGCACCTTCTTATCACAAAGGACTCCCGAAGCGAGCCTCCACTTCAACCACCTGCCCCAATACGATGTGTGACTCCTCGTCAATCTCACTATTACCCTGAATTATAGACCCTAAATACTTGAAACTCTCTCTCTTCTGGATGGACTGAGAGTCTAGCATCACGACCACCCCAGGTAAATATTCTGGCATATAATAAAAATATAGGCATAATGAAGGTTAAAAAAGTATTACCGGCAGAATATTCATTTTAGCTAGTTATTCAAAGAAAGGTACAAGTTTAGCTCTACCAAGTCTCTTTGATAAAATCGTGAAATGAGGATATCAAAAACTAACATAGAATTGAATAAAAAATGAAAACCCACAATAAAATGCCATCTTTATGATTTCCAAACCAAAAGTGAAATAAATTAAACACAAAATTGCTAAGTCCAAAATATAGAATACTCGAAAAATCAATGTAGAGTTCAATAAAAAATGCAATCTTAGAGTTTTCAAATTAGTTATTAACCATAAAACTACTAAACCCAACAAGCTCCAAAATCAGCATTGAACTCAATAAAATGAAACCCCACGTATCCACAAAAGACCATATTCATAAACACGATTCGGAGGCGATAACTAACAACAAAATATAGCAACGAAACAAAACCACATATCCCGAACCCCAAAAAAGAGATGAAGAGAATATGGTGGAACAATAAGGGCGAATTTGTACCTTTTTGGAGGCAGCAAATTAGGACGACGAGCCTATGACGATGAAGTTTCTACCACCAAAATCTAATTCCACTCAATCAAGTTCAAACAAGTTCGTCAAAATTTTTGAGTTATCTTTTTGAATTCTTCGGTTACGTGGGATTAGAGAAATGCTCCTCCAAATCCCTAATTTTTCTCCAAAGAATTCCCCTCTCACCTCTAACCCATAATAGCTATTTATAGGATAAATAAGAAGGGTTTTTTTTTCATATTGTAAAACAAAAAGGGTAAACCCAAAGAAACGGCTAGTTTGGACAATTGTTGACTCATTAGTCGTTGTTGCTACAGCATTGGTGGTTGTTTGCATTTGTACGGCATTGTTGACTGAGTGAACAACATTGTTTGGTTGTTGTGGTTACGTTGATATTTCTGTGTTGGAGTTGTATTGGTGTTGTCGGTTGTTTTGAGGTTATGGGAAAGGAAAATAGGTAAGTGTGTGGGTCGGGTCATTTTACTTATATTGGGTCGGTGCTGTTGAAGTTGTTATGGAATGATGGTGAGAAGAAATAAGGCAAAATTCAGAAATAACATACTTATCCCCTTAATTATGAGCTTCATAGAAATAGTTTTATAATTAGATAATAGAGCAAGTTGTATTTTGTATTTTTGCAAACTGTTGCTATAAAAATACAAATACATATGATTTTTACTGCCCTTATGATGATATGCATTTTGTATTTTTGCAAACTGTTGCTACAAAAATACAAATACATATAAATACATATGCAACAAAATGTAATTTGATAAAAGTATTGCTATTTTTTGTAATTTAATACTTAAGCATGCTACTTTATGTTTTTTTCTGAAGAAATGAGGGTGGTGGGCTGTTAACTAGGGAATTATATAGTTGTGGGCTGTTGGCTCAATTTTTGGCTGCTGGCCCAATTTAAAAGAAGAAAAGGTTATTTTACATTAATAAAATAGCCTTAATTAAGTAATATTTGTGTAAAGTCGATACGAAATTATCTTTCAATTAATTTAATGAATTTCTCAAATTTAATAATTTTAAAATAAATATTTAATGAAACACAATTTTATTTTATTTCCTTTTTCAATAATAATGATGATAATAACAATAATAATAATAATAAATAAAGAATAAGAAACTAGTTAGGAATGAGGTTATCCGGGAGAAGGTAGGAGTGGATTCGGTGAAGGACAAGATGCAGGAAAGAAGGCTGAGATGGTTTGGGCATGTGATGAGGAGGGGAGGATGGCCCAGTTCATAGGTATGAGAGGCTAGCTTTAGATGGTTTCAGGAGGAGTATAGGTAGGCCGAAGAAATACTGGATGGAGGTGATTAGTCATGACATGGAGCAGCTTCAACTTACTGAGGACATGACCCTAGATAGGAAGGTGTAGAGATCGCAGATAAGGTTAGATGGATAGTATGAGTGTGTGGGTTATAGCAGGTAGTCAGGAGAGATCTTGTGTAGTCGGGTTCGTAACCCTAGGACTATGTATGTAGGTGTCGTTGGTATGTGAGGGTATGTCACGACTAGGTGGAGGGCCCATTTTCTTATTTCTTAGTTCCTATTTTCTTATTTAGTGTTGCCTTTATTTCTCATATTTCATATTTTTCTCTGGTTTCATTTTCATTATTTCTTATTCCTGATTTTTTCATTGTGTCATCCATCCTCCTTGTTTATTATTCTTTATCTTGAGCTAGGGGTCTATCGAAAATAGCCCCTCTAGTTCTTCGGAGGTAAAGGTATGGACTACGTACATCTTACCCTTCCCAGAACCCACTTTGTGGAAATACACTGGGTTTGTTGTTGTTGTAAAGAATAAAAAACTAATTATGTCATCAATTTCTTATTTTCAATCAATCTTTAGAAAAGTAGAATATTTGTAATTGTTCAAACTTCTTATTCTAAATATATTAATTTCGCCTATATTCAAAAGGTAGGTTTGAAATTTAAAAATAATTAAAAATAAATATATTAAAACTATTCAAAATTGAGAAATTCAAAAACTAATTTGAAATTTGGAAGGCAAAAATTAGGTGTCAACAACTGCCCCCATTTAGCATACCAACACATTCAAAGTACTGATCGCATATTTTTCTTTTGCGATATGATATCTTATATCATAGGTTCTGACGCTCAGTTCCAGGATCACACCTAGATTCTCAGATTATTAGCAGTACAGTAGCAGTGGTGAGTCCTCATCATTCGAGGACAGATTATATTATTTCATGTCTTTATCTAAGTAGTTAGTCGAGTTAGTTGGGGGCCTGTCCCATTAACTCATAATATTCAGTTTAGAGGATTTTCAGACACTACAGTTAGCTATTCAGATTATTCAAATATCAATATTATGCCAGATTCATAATTCAGTAGTCGTTTCATTATTAAAGTCTTAGGCAATTTTAGTTATTCTTCCGCATTCATGATTATATTATTCAGTGCACACAGCAGGTACCAGCTCATGGGTTAGCTTGTCATTCCTTGGGACCGTAAGCACCGTGTAATGACTAGGGGTAGTCTCGGGTCGTTACACATCCTCTCTTTTCTTTTTTCAGAATGCAGAAGATTCAGATGATGTTGGGGTTTTGGCAATTTTCCCTGTTTATATGCCTTCCTCTAACGATTCCTCAATATTTACCAAATCTGCAAAAGTTGCTCGGACTGCGTATACCATCTTCATATAAAATTCTCCCTCCTGTGCGTCAAAGAAAACCGATACAATTTCTTCCTCAGACATAGGAAGTTGTACTTTAGCAGCTTTTTTTCTCCAACGAAAGGCATAGTCTCAAAATCACTGATCATTTTTCTGTTTGATCCGGTCTAATGAATATCGATTAGGGACTGTCTCAATGTTAAATGTAAACCTATCATGGAAACCTTTAGCCAATGCCCTCCAACTAGTCTATTTTTTCAGTTCTTGAGATGTAAACCAATCTAAGGCTTCACTTCTTAAGCTCCGACTGAACTAGCGCATCAATAATGCCTCGTTTTTTCGTACCCCAACCATTTGAACACAATATCTTCCCAGATGGGCCATTGGATTTCCAGTATCATTGAATACTTCAAATATAGTGACCTTGTATCCTTCTGGTAGATCTACTCTGGGGTGAACACATAGATCATCATAACCCAGACCATCATTGTCCCCCGCCCCATAAAATTTTTTAATCCTCATAATCCCTTTATTTATAGCCAATAACTTTATTTCATGCTCGGTCCTCCACTCTTTTTCCTTTTCCTTGTAATGGTCTTTCTCGGGATTGGGAAATAGATTGTATATGTCAGGAGATATGATGACAAAGAAAGGATTTAGAAGGGTAGCTTAATTTTGAGGATGAGAAGAGGTTGGGTGGTAGGTAGGGAGGATGATTTGGACATTGAAAAAGTTTTGTGATATGATGACAAAGAAAGGATTTAGAAGGCTAGCTTAATTTTGAGGATGAGAAGAGGTTGGGTGGTAGGTAGGGAGGATGATTTGGATATTGAAAAAGTTTTGTGGAATTTGAGAGTAGTTTGGAGGGATCTGAGAAGGATTTTGCAGATTCAAAAATGGATTCTGTGGATTCAGGGATGGATTTGGTAGATTTGGGGCTGGATTTTGTAGATTTAGGAGCGAATTTTGTGGATTTGGAGACTGGTTTTGAGGGTTTAGGGATGGATTTTGTGGATGGTAAGTATCTAGGTTATTTTCTCAAGTGGTGTTTTGGACTAGTTGAGGAGCGGAGACAGACAATATGTTATTTGGTTGGTCCTTGAGAATGGGTGTACTGAGGGAAGAAATCTGGAGTAGAGTCCCATGTCCTCCTGGAGAGGGAGCATTGACAGTGATGGCCAGGTTAGCCAAACCTCGAGTACGATTCACTTCCTCCTGAAGCATTTCTAATTTTCTCGTGAGTTCAGCAATCATCTCGCTTTGTTCCGCTATTAAATTATCCTTGATAGTCAATGCATTTTCATCGTCATTTCCAGTCATTTTTGAATGATGATCAGAGGATGGAATTTTATGCGCTTTTAACCAGGTGATGTAAGGATGTTCTGCCAGCTTATTTCAACATGGAGTGGTTTTCTATTATTTGTAAAGTAAAATAACTCAAAGGCAGATGTGTAAGTTTCTATATGTGATAAGTAATGCAAGATACTTAACAAGAAGTAACCACATAGAGTTGTTGGTGTCATAGACAAACTGATCCACGAGAGCATAGTGGATAAATTTGTCTTTGACTCAAATATACACACATAAACACATAGAACAGTTATATCACATAAACATTATAATAGCACGTATCCTAACTAGGGTGACCTTTTTTGAGCCAAGGATTTGGGCCTAACAAGTTTTGAAGAAAATATATTCCTTGTTAAAGCCAATCCATTATCCCCCAACTTTCATAGATATGTAAAAGGGCATAAATGCCTACAAAAGATAACAAAAAAGGGATACAATCTTTAGGAGGAAAGGGAGATAACATGAAAGAAGATAAGGTCCCACGCAGGGAAGTAGAAAAACTAGCTACTGGAAGCTCCTTCGTTTGCTCTTGCCTTCTTAGCCTTGTTCAACTTCTGCGATATTTGATACCTGTTGATGATCAGATGACTCCCGCATAACTATGCCTTGTTGTTATAGGTCATTCTTTTTATACTATCAATCTGAAAAGCCATGCTATCATCCAAATCGATTAGTCACTGCCTAGCATCATCAGCCTCCTGCCTAGCTCACTTTAACTCTTCCCTCAACATACGTATAGTCAAAGCATCCTTCATATGCATCTGTTGGTGCGCGATTTCACTTTTTTGAAATTCAGCTTGAACCCGGTGGAGTTGGATCTGATGCTCTAACTCTATATCAACAACCCAAGTGGGTACATTCGGCCCTAGAATCAATGTTCTGGTGAGACTCTTCTTTAACCACTGCTTGTAAGTGTCCCTGACTTTGGGTTCATACTCGATACGGAAAGAGATTTCCTTCCACCTCTTCTTCTCCATCCATTTACCATGTAGTTTTTGAGTGGAGACTCGCCTTCATCATACTCAGTGAAGAATCTAACCATAGACTCGATTTGGGGTGTCTCCTGCTTGATCTCAAATTGCCTAAGAACTCTGTCAGGGTTGTAGGGACGGGTCCCCCTGAGACCTGGAGCACTAGAAAAGGACACTTACCTCCCCCCCCCCCGAATGGTATATCTCCCTGAATGAAGATATTTGATGGACCATTGGACATCGTCATCCTTTAATTCTCCGAGAATCTTAAACCAAAATCCCGGAGATATTTCCCTTTTGATCTTGTACAGGAACAACCACATGTTATGCGATGATAAAATATCATCCCTCGTTTTATGATCAGGTTGTACCATTTTAGGATTTTTTACCAAATGAATCATCATCCACCAATGCAAGATAAAGTTACAACCCTGAAGAAAACGAACATCGGCTTGACACCTTTCCAAAGCTCGATATATGTCGGCTATAATCATTGGAGCTAAGTTATGGAATACCTTTTTAGAACCGTACTTTATTCCATAGAAGAGTGTGTTGGTCACCGTGACAACCCTTGGATGAATTGTGTCATTTTTCCCTTGTGGAAACACCATAGTTCCAAGTAGGCCTACCACAAATACAAAGGCTCTTGTCTCCTTCCATTTTGCTTTTGGCTCAAATTTCTATTCGAACTTTTGAAAAGCATTAAATCTTCCAAACCGGCGATACAACTCACAAAAAGGATATTTTCCCCATCACGTTTCCCTAACCAGGTGTTATCATCAGTTAAAAATACCTTCTTGATCTCTTGACGGTCCCACATAACTATACTAGAATGTTCTTATCAGGTGTCTCTTTTCACTTGAAACACATTTCAGTACTCTCGTAACAAATCAACACCACTTCAATAGTGGGAGTCAATTCAACATCCCCGAAGTGAAACACCATATTCTGATCATACCAAAAGGTTGTCAGTACATGGATCATTTCAGGCAAAATGTCCATCTCGATCAACGAAGGCAAATGCCCAATATGTGTTCTAACAATCTTTCTTTCTTCTCCGCTCATATAATCCCACCATAGTTTCAAGAAGTTGTCGAGTCCGGTAAACATCTTGAACTTTTTATGGGAGTGCAGCTAAGCCATATCCTACACGAAAGCAGACAAAGATGAGCCTTCCCCCGACCTCAAAGGATAATGGATTGGATTAAACACACATACATTTTCTTCAACATATAAATATGATTCATCCGTAATTGACTCGAGGTCAATAGACGCAGGGCAGGTTTTCTAATAGGCCCTAAACCCCGCTCGAGTATTGGGTCGTCCTAGGCTCATGCCTAAAATAGGATTTTGGTTTCGCTCTATCCTAAGTGTCTAAAGTGGGTTTGAACCAGGTTCCCAAGTGGACGACTAGGATTTGAAAATACGAATAACCATCAGACGACTCACGTGCTAATAAACCGTCGTATTTCCAACACGTTATTTGGAATTAATAAATAAGGGCCGAGACATCCACGAAACCCCAAAACAATTTATATATCAAATGTGGAAGTATGCCATTAAATGCAATAATTTAAGTTTGACGAAAATTTAAATACATAAGCAACAAACAGTTCAAGTATTACAATCCAGATATTTAGTCAAACAAGTTAGTTCAAATAATTGGTTAGAACCTAGTTAATTCCCCAGCAGAGTCATCATTTTTATTTTATCCCTTTTGGGTTTTATTTTGGCGAGAAAAATGATTTTGATCTTAAAACTATTTCAAGAAAATTTTGAAATAATTTTAAGAAAATTTATAGACTCGCCACTTGAATTTTATAGAAAAAAAAAACAAGAAAAATTTTAAAAGAGTTTTAAAGGTTCAAAAACAAAAATAAACCTTTAAAACTAGAGATTCTAGTCAAGGGTTCAGTTAACGCCCTAAGAAGGTTTTTAAGACACTTAGGAGCGTCCGTTTAAAACGGTTTACCAAAAAGAAACTAACTTGATTAATTAAAGGTGGCTAATTTCGCAAAAGGTTGATTTTGTAAAAAAATTATTTATTAAAAAAACATTGAAAAATGATATTTAGTTATTCAAAAGAAAAAAATTCTAATTGAATTAAACTAAGTTGTAGTTTTTCGAACATAAAAAGGGAAATGGATTTTAATTTCGTAAAAGAAGGGAATTATGGAACTATTTTCTTACTATTAATCGTTATAAAAAAAAGTTGATCATATTATAAATAATACCTTTGAAAAAATGTTAATAGAGTGTTGAATTAAAAACCCTTTATTAATTACAAAACGTTGAAATTTATAAGAAAATTTAGTTTCTTGAATTTAAAGAAAGTTATTTTAATTCAAATAGACTATTTAGTCATATGAACAACTCAAATATCATTTTGAAATAAAATGCTTAATATTTAAAGACTTGCTATCAAAAGTCAAAGTAACCGTTTTAAATCATTTTTAGATAAAATAAATTAGGTGAAGAAATTATAAATTAAGTGGAAGAAAAGAAAGATAAAATAAAAATGACAACGCTTTTAGAGAATTTGTCTAGATTAATTAATTTACAAATATTAGCTAGCACAAATAAACAATACATGCTACAAGAAATAATGCAAGAATTAAAGTTGGGCCCTCAGTTGACCCATTAGAAGCTACCCAGTTTTGGGCTTGAATTCTGGACTTCAGTCCATTTTTCTGAAGTGTATATCAGCTATATACTGACTGTATATCAGCCCTGTTGCTGCTGCATTTTTGTATACGCACTGTATATCTGTGTATAAACCTCGTATGCTCGCTTCCACTTTTAATATACTCCATTATCAGCTGCTTTCTAGTGTACACAAACTGTATCTAAGTGTATATCCCATGTATATCAGTCCAGTTTTGGACTTTGGTAGAGGCTTGACACGATATGAAAAATAGACGTAGGAAGAACGCAGTCCAAATAGACTCACGCAGGGGAGTTCATGCGAAAGAAAGAAAAGAGAAGGATGTTATCAACTCTATTATAAGAGAGGAAAAAGAGCAATCATAATAGAGTTCAAATGAATCACAAAGCTACTGGCTACATAATCATCACCCAAAAAACTTCTACTAGTTTCTCAAGGGCACAAAAACCACTATTGCTATTATATATAAGAAAAATGTTGTAATGTAATCATAACATATCATCTTACGAACTTAAAATAATTTGACTAATTTGGCAAATTAATTAAACACACCAATAACAATGATTCCACCAATAATTAACACATTAGATTATATGCAGTTTGATATTGCTAAATATGCACATAGACACTATAAACATAACATTGTTACACTTAAAATAGTTAAACTGTTTTCAATACACATGTGAGCAAATCAGATATAACTTGTGTATACAAGGATATCGCATATTTCTGTATATAACATGGATACACTTAAGGTAAATATTCAGGCATATAATAAAAATATAGGCATAATGAAGGTTAAAAAAGTATTACCGGCAGAATATTCATTTTAGCTAGTTATTCAAAGAAAGGTACAAGTTTAGCTCTACCAAGTCTCTTTGCTAAAATCGTGAAATGAGGATCTCAAAAACTAACATAGAATTGAATAAAAAATGAAAACCCACAAAAAAATGCCATCTTTATGATTTCCAAACCAAAAGAGAAATAAATTAAACACAAAATTGCTAAGTCCAAAATATAGAATACTCGAAAGTTCAATGTAGAGTTCAATAAAAAATGCAATCTTAGAGCTTTCAAATGAGTTATTAACCATAAAACTACTAAACCCAACAATCTCCAAAATCAGCATAGAACTCAATAAAACGAAAACCCACGTGGGACAAAACAAAAGATACGTTGGACATTAATTTGTTACCGAAAATGGTGAACCAAAGACTGAGGGCGAGGAAAGTCGTCTGATTTTTAGAGGAACATAGCGTCCAATAAGGGCAAAAGGGGAAAAACAAAGAAACGGCCAGTTCGGACGATTGCTGACTCGTTGGTCGCTGTTGCTAGAGCGTTGGTGGTTGTTTGCGTTTGTACGCCGCTGTTGGCTGAGTGTACAGCGTTGTTTAGTTGTTGTTGTTACGTTGATATTGCTGTGTTGGAGTTGTATTGCTGTTGTCGGTTGTTTTGAGGTTAAGGGGAAGGAAAATAGGTGTGTGTGGGCCGGGTCATTTTGCTTGTATTGGGCCGGTGCTGTTGAAGTTGTTATGGGCTGGTGGTGAGAAGAAATAAGGGTGGTGGGCTGCTGACTTGGGAATTATATAGTTGTGGGCTGCTGGCTCGATTTTGGGCTGGTGGCTTAATTTAAAAGAATTATTTTACTTAATAAAATAGCCTTAATTAAGTAATATTTGGGTAAAGTCGAGACAAAATTTTTCTAATGATAATAATAATAATAATAATAATAATAATAAATAAAGATTAAGAAACTAATTATGTCATCAATTTCTTATTTTCAATCGATCTTGAGAAAAGTAGAATATTTGTAATTATTCAAACTTCTTATTCTAAAAATGTTAATTTCACCTAAATTCAAAAGGTAGGTTTGAAATTTAAAAATAAATATATTAAAACTATTCAAAATCGAGAAATTCAAAAACTAATTTGAAATGTGGAGGAAGAAAATTAGGTGTCAACAACATGCACAACTGAAGCATGATTACATGACTGAAAGTACTGATAGACTGAGTTATCATACTGACATGCATGACTGTAGCATGACTGAGTTCTAAAAATATGACACTTGACTGAGCAGTTTCATAAAGCTATGCATAATATGAGAATGTTATGCGACTGAACCGATAAAGAGTTGTCAAGGTAATCTAAGCATGGAATTGAATAAATTCAAGGAAAATTGTTACCTTGAGCTGAATCTAAGTTTGCGGATAAGAGGTGAGGATACTTGGTCCGCATATCTACTTCTGCTTCCCAAGTAGCTCCCTCAGTGGACTAATTCCGCCAAAGAACTTTGATTAGAGGAATATTTTTATTCCTCAGTCTGTGAATCCTGATGATCGAGGATTTCTATTGGGATCTCTTTATAAGAGAGACTGTTCTGAACAACTATACTCCCTATAGGGACTACAACTGCTGGGCCACCTATGCAATTTCTAAGCAAGGAGACGTGAAACACTGGATGTACTGAAGCTAAATTTGAAGGCAACTAAAGCTTGTAAGCTACCTTTTTTAAACGACTGAGAATTCTATAAGGCCCGATATACCAAGTATTGAGTTTTTCCCTTCTCGCCGAACCTCTTCATTCTCTTTATGGGAGAGATATTCAAGAATACGAACTCACCGATGTCAAACTCGAAATCATTTACTGGACATACATGAACAGGAACATGAGAACATAGTTGATCCTGAAACATGATACATGGACTGAATATCATGAACTAAACTGATTCCTTGGAATCATTCCATGACATGGGAATGGTCATACGACTGAGATTGGAACAAGAGAGTCAACTTATAAGTACACATTACTCCAACTGAATCTTGTTATGTGATGAGAAATTTGAAGGTTTAGGATATGAAAGCTCGAGGGTTATAATGCATCTCCCCCTTGGGACATTATGTCCTTTGGAGAATACTGATTTGGTTGAGATAATGAGGAAAAATTGGGACGATGAACAGGGCACCTATGAACTGAACCGTGACTGGATATCTGGGATCTAAAACTGAGGCATGATATATGAACTGAGTTCACATTGTAACTACCAGAATTCTCCACTATGGAACGGTCAAACTCATAAGATTTCCGATAGGACGACTAGGTGAAAATATTGTAAACCATACGAACTTGTTTGGCTGACTGCTAAACTGAATTGCTGGCTTTATGGACTAACTCATACTGAAAACTTATACTCAACTAGAGCATTTATTTGACACTCTTTCTATAAAATTCTACTAATTTTAGGGAGCAAGGAAATCTTGGCATGGTCTGAATAAGACATCTGAATAAGAAATCACCACGTGGCTACAATTCTGTAATATGGAGCAAGGCTTACGAAACATCATCTAAGATAGAGTTACTAAGCCTTATGCATTGTAACTACTAACTTGCAATCTTAGCCACGTTTCTCAACTATCTCCTCAATTGGAATTTCTACTTCAACACAACATTTCACTTGAGGTTACTGAAATTATTTACGTGGGCACTGAGCACGAATGCATAAGCATACTAACTTACCTGACTAACTAAATGGCTGATAGCTGAATATTGGTCATGTAGGATTGAACTATACTTAGTTTAGTCTAAAACTATAGAGTATTACGCATATGAGGTGAGGACTGTTTGAGCATCATGAGATAACTGAGCATGAATTTATGAAAGCTGCATTATTTGAGAATGCAAGACCAAGCGTATAGCATTATTCTGAAATAGCCTAGAAATTGAGGTACTAAAATACTGATAACTGAATAACTAATAATTGTATGCTATGGTCAAGTAAACCTGAAATTGAACTGAGTTACTGATCTGATTAATCGACTAAGGCTGTAACTAAGACAGTAACTAAGACTGTATACTGGTTTTTGATAACTACGTGATGGATACTGACATAAATCAAGGATCTAAATAGACATTCACACTTAGCATTTTCTCAGCTTCTCATCTCTTGAAAAATTCTAATTTCTCTTCCTTCAACAACTAAATACAACTTCTTGCTAGCCATTTACTTAGCTCACTCACCCAACATTTAGGCCTATTTTCATAACTACAGCCTCGTGTAAAACAAGCATACAAAAATCTTTCCTTATCATGAAATGTTTACTCTCTTCCATCTAAGAAATTGTTCATCGCTGCATCCTATCATAAGGAGAGTTCAATAAAGGGCTAAAACATGAGGACCCGAAGCATGAAATACTATGCTGAACTCGACACATAACTGAGGCTTGAGGAATAGAATATTAGCATTATGGATTTATCAAGAGATCTAAACTGAGGATATATATGACATAATCTGAATTTAGCCGACCGTTTGGAGTGTAACATGAGTCATGGGAACTGAGCATATTGTAAAACATGAGTATATGAGTCAAGAGCTGCATGACCTGAGTTTGGAGTTTCTGTATTCATGGAACATGATTTGTAACACTAAGTGAACTGAAACTCCTTATACTAGGAATGGTAAACATATATAATTTTTTATCATGTTCGCGAATATGAGTTATGATCATAGAGATGACATATAAGGCGTGAATAAATATCATGATAGCTGAAGTGCAAAACTTTGCACTGAGGTAAGGATGGGTTAAGCATCATCCCTTCCCACTGCTTTTCTACACTGGTCGTACAAGCGTATTACAATATCTGAGATGGAATAGTTGGAAAATTGAGGTTATGCATTGAACACTTATGAACTGAGTCATGACTAAATAACTAAATATGAAACTGATGCATGATGCATTAACTGAGATAAATTCGTAATTTGCATAAATGCAACCATCTAACCTCATGGAATGGCCTTACTCGTGAAACTTTGGGTAGTAAGACTAGATGGAAAGTTAGAAATCTATAGGAGCTTATCTGTGTGATTGCTAAACTGGATCACATGCTCAATGAACTGGACCATACTGACTGCCCATACTCAAATAGAGTATTTCTCTAACACTTTTCTAAGAAATTCTAATAATATGGCATAATCTGAACAAGACATATAAATCATAAGCTAAGATAGAATTATTAGGACTTAGGCAATTCAACTTCTTGATTTCAAGTTTAAACACACTTCAAAATACTCCCTCAACTATACTATTCCTCTTAATTACCATACTCATCGATTTAGCTTATAATTCTTACATGGGCGTTGATACATCCATATACTAAAGTCTAAACTGAACTAAATTCTCTCACCATTATCAAGCCTAACTCAAAATCACAAGGTACAATACACCACACCATAATAATAGTCTAAGCCATATGATTCAATCTTCTATATCTCTTTTAGAAGTCACACCCTAAGCATATCATGCCTTACTATTTCAATAACTAACTCTGAACTCATACTATGGATTTACTAGCGCATATTGTATTCCTCCACTTACACCCCAACATGACATTCAATCCTATCATTATAACCACATATAAACTTTAAGACAACCACCCAAAAAGGCACACTTCTCATATTCTCTAAACCTCTATCAATAACAACTTTCTTATACTATGTATTAAGAAGACATACCCAAAATTCTCAACTAACTATGACATATACCAAAGATTTACCTCAATATTCCCTCACCCTCTAGCCTTAGATAGAAACGAATAATTAATCTTTCTTAATGAGGGTCATCAACTCTCTCTCATCTAAACTATTACTTATCCATTATCTTCACCACTATCTAAACATAATAAGAGGTCACTGAAGGGCTAACACATGAGGACCTAAAGCTCTAAAGAATACTATATATATCTTTGACACTTAGATAAGGCTTAAGAAATAGAATATCAAAGGCATGGATTTATTAAAGAGATCTAAACTGAGGACATCTGAATTTTGCTGATAATTAAGAGTGTTGCATGAGTACTAGAATAAAACATACTGTAAAACTTGAGTACATGAGTCATGAGCTGTATGACCTGAATTTAGAGTTCATAACTTAGGGAATATAACTCTGATAGCTAAATGAACTGAAGTTCCTTATATTGGGAACTAGAAGAGTTTGTAACGCCCCAAATCTGGTACCCAGAATATTACACAGTGCTTATGACGCCGAAGGACTACAAGCTAACCCATGATTGATATCTGTACCAGTATAATGTATAATATACTGAATAATACAGAAACATGATCTGAAAGGCCATAAGGTTCAAATAACTGAAGTAAAATATAACGTCTAAATGGCGTTTGAAATACCCAAAATAACTAAAATAACTATCTGAACATAAGAGTCTGGAAAGCCTTTAACTGACTAAACTGTCAGAGTAAGGAGTTGATGGGACATGTCCCCAACTAACCCCAGCTAATAAAATAATTAATAAGATAATAGAGAAATAGTCATGTCTTCGAAGAATGAGGACTCACTACTAACTCTGACTGCTGATATCTGGAATCTACTGATGCTTTGGAGCTCGTGTCTATGAACCTATGACATAAGACATCATAACACAAATGCATCAATACTTTGAATGTACTGGTATGGATATGAGATAGGTTGAATGCATAAGGTTTATGTGCATGAACAATACTGTCTAACTGACTAATATAAATATGACAATACATGCATGCATACATAGTAACTATATCTTAAATCGTGATAACATGAGTATGCTGATGATTAACATGACTAATGACTGAATTTTAATAACTGATAACATGAGTGAGTGTATCTGACAGTCCTGAATTTGATGGAACTAGTTGAGTTCCTACTGTATCTAAGTTAACTGTATCTGACAGTCCAAAATTCTAAAGAACTATTTGAGTTCTTTTACTGAGACTGATACTGAGACTGTGGGAGGTAGGCATCTAAATGACATTCCCTAAATAACACATTATAGCTGAATTAGGGTCCAATCTGTTCCCTAATTAGAAGGGTGTTAATACCACACCACTGGTAAGGATAACATGTGAGTGACCCTAATATAACAGGTAACTTTAGTGAGAATGGTGGGAACCCTCGTATAGCAGGTTAAGCCATCTCATCTACCCTTATATAGCAAGCTATGATGTCTTAACCTATGATGGCTACATAGTTCTGGAACACAAGGATTATTTCTAAGAATCACACCCTCATATAACAGGTAAGTTCCCATCATTGGGTTTGCTCGGTTCTAATTTCTACTGCCACCTGAATAGACACTGAACATGATTTACTGAACTGAACATGGACTGAGTTACTAACTTTCGTTGACTGATGGAATACTATTGATATCTAACAACTGACTAAGTTCATGAAATCATGGAGATTTCCTGAGTCATAAGACTGCCTGAAGTCTAAGGATCATAGCTTGACTGAGAGAATCGTGGAAACATAACATGGCTCTAGGAACACAGCTAATATTTTGGGTATAAGTACCCCCGAGAGTAGATAGAAAGAAACTAACAAGGCATGACCTACTTGAATATATCACTAACATCATAATCCATAATAAATTTATTGAAGCATTTCATCAAACATGTGATCTGCATAAACTTGTACATACATGGGGATTTCATGATATCATGCTAGTTGGGCATTTTCCTTCATCTAGGCATTTAATCAAACACATGGTAGGCATTGTATGTGTAAACAACATTATACAACAATTAAACATCATGATTCAATTTTAATTTCATCATTCAAGGGTTTAATTATAGGTTTACATGAATCTACATCTATACTAATCAAATACACATAAAATTTATCCCCCAACATGGAATAGAATTCAATTACACACTATCAAAATGAACAAGAGCAGCCCAATCATAAAAATCATAAAGGAAATCCATAAACTTAAACTTTGAAAAGAGATTCTTGGGCTTCATGGATGAAAGGAGTCCATGAATGAACACTATGTCTACCTGGGATAAGCTTCTTGAAGTTCTTGAACTTGAAGAATTTGAATTTCTTAGTTCTTAAAGAAGATTTGGATTTTGTTCTTGGAGATTAATATTAGAGAGAAAACCCTAATTTTGTTGTTGTAGAAGAATAATGAATTTCTGAGCTTTGGTCAGATATAATTGGGTATATAAATAGGTGGTAAAATACCAAAAATGCCCCTTTAAAAAAATGACTTAAAATAACTGAATGGGACCCACGATGGCTCATACGATGGTCCGTCGCTGGCTCTACGGTCCGTCATTCCGACCGCCGCACGTGGAACTGAATAGAGTCTCATTGACTTAGCTGCGATGGCTTGGGCAACGGTCCATCGCATGTTCGAAAGTCTGTCAACCTATCTGTCGCACCTTATCTAAAAGGTGGCCTCATTGTTTCCTTTCTGACGGCCTAAGCGATGGTCCGTTGCTAGTCCAACGATCCGTCGGCCTGGGCCACTCTCCTAAGAAGAAGGTAGTCACACTTCCTTGCTACGACGGTCGTGGGCGACGGTCATTCGCTAGTACGACAGTCCGTCGGCCTCACTATCACACCTGGGTGGCCTTCTGTATTTTGGCCATAACTTTCTCATTCGATGTGTGATTTTGACGAAATTGGTATTATTGGAAAACTAATTCAATTTTCCACGTGACAAAAAGTGAAAATATTAAAAATATCACATGTAAAAAAGTGGATTCATCTTTGAAAGAAAGCTTCTAACATTCTTGAGATGATTTCTAGCTAGGAAAAAGTATGGGGTATTATAGTGCATGATTTTTCTATAAGGTACATAAATATGAACTGTGGTCATGGAACTGACATGTAAGGCATGAATAGATATCATGATAACTGGAGTATAAACCTTTGTATTGAGTTGAGAATGGGTCGGGCTTCATCCTCCCTTATTGCTTTTCTACACTACATTAGCATCATTACTAGAATATGGAAGCATGACTTGGTTAATCATTCTACCATCTCCCCCTTAGATTTAAGTCATCACTCTAAGTTTGTGGGGCCTTTTACTAAACTAGAATATAAACTAAATTCACTTTACTCTAGAGTCTGGGGTATAATCAATACACATAAAACTAAATTTACCCCGAAGGACTATATCTTAACGTGTAACACCCAATGTTAATACCTTCATTTGAGATTCAACTCTTCGATTTTTATAACCCCAAAATTCATCATATAACAACTTAAACACTCACCAATTTAGATTCTAACACTTAACATGGATATCTCTAAACCCTTGTTGAACCATACTAACTTCCTTCATACTTTACGAATATCATATCTCTAACTTATATTTTTCATTACACCAACATCATCAACCTATAACCCATTAACTGACAAGGACATCGTATACCACATAGCTTTATTCATACTTATCAATTCAAGGGTACAACTAACCACACACAACACTTAATAACCTTAAAAAATAATGCATCCCCATATCACCTTGGGCATACCTCTACATCATACTTAATTACGAATACATGAATTTAAACTCTTGCATATATTTTTCAAGCCTACTAGATCACTCCCATGTAACTAGTATCACTAACTACGCAATCATTACTTCCACCTTGATGATTATCCACTTTTTAAACTTAACGTGTAGTGCTAAAAATGATTTACAACCCAACCTCATATACTATTCTCACTTGGAAGCTATAAAACATAGTATCAAGAAACACTAGTACACTAGAATCTCATAACAAGTACAATCAATTATAATCCTATTTCATACCTTATTAAAATCTGTTAATATATTCTCCTTCTACATATTATGGCTGTTTACCCATTTATACAACTAAATATCTTTCTTAGCTCTATAAGCCTAAATTCACAACACTCAACTACCTAATACTTTTATCAATAGCTTATACTATTCTAGCACAACAAATACCATCAATGACTCTTTTCATACTTCAAGCAAACAACAATTCATCTTAACTAATAACTCCTTCTCTTCCTTACACTAAACTAATACACAGGGATAAATCACTTCACTACTAGCTCAATCATATGAAAAAATTCAGCTTTATACATTCAATAAATTGCCCTTAACACCTTTCTAATCACTACACTTCTAAACCCATACTTCCAACTATAAGAATGTTCTACTACTTATCATAACACTCTAGGTTGCAATATCTCTCGAATGCAAACTCTATTTAATAATCTAGGTTCATACTATCTCATCTCATGAGAACTATCTGGGTTGAAGGGTTAATGAAGAATTTGAATACTTATCTTATTCTACCTTAACTAAACGAATCATAAGGATAAGGACATAACTTTTAACTCGAGGAACTTATAAAAGACTAGAGAGCTCTTCTCAAGCCCTTTGTGTGACTCCTAAAACTTCTGCTAGTAAATCTAAGAGCATTATCTAGGGAGGAAATTAGAACTTGATAATCATTTTATCTTAAGAATAAGTCACAGATGAAGAATTTTGGGTTAACACACGAATAGACTGTAGATTCTTAGAGAATAACTTTATTACATGATCTAGAGTAGGAAAGAGGGAAAATTTTTCTTAAATGCCCTATAGACTCTCAAAGAAAAATACAAATGTCTTCGTACCATTCCGCAAGACTTTACTAGACACAGCTTTACAGACACTCTAGGATACTTAAACTTCGCGCTCTGATACCAAGTTTATAACAACCCGAGACTAACCCTAGTCATCACACGATGCTTAGGATCATAAGTGATCTTAAGCTAACGCTTGTACTAGAATACCTCATGAGCAATTGAATAAAACACATAAATCTGAAGAAAAATACTGAAACTAAATCTTTTTTGAACTTAATCAGTACAAAGCTATGTTAAAATGATCACAACTCTACTTTTACAAAATAAAACTGAAACTAAATACATCAACTATACTGACTGTCTATAAAGCCTCTACTATACTGACTATAGATAGCTAGGACGTGACTCCCACTACCACTAATCAATACATATGAGTAAGAAACTAAGGTACAGGAATAACATCTATCTAAAGTCCCCAAAGTAGGTAGACTCATCATCTGCGGGTAGGAATCTGCAATTGTCTGATTATGATGTGTATTTTACAATTGGTACCTACATTATTAAATAATGTATCACATAGACGTATATGTGGATCAACACTTCTGGGATGTACTGAGCATGTGGGGGTGAATGCATAAGTAAAAAAATAAGGCAATATTCAAATAAACTTTCAAAACTACATGCTAAATATGAGTGACTAACCTTGGCTTGAATAATCTAAACTGTCAAATGATAAGTCATGAGTAATAAAGAATAAAAGTAATTCTTATGAGCCAACACACTTTGTTCTAAAAATCTATACTCTTATTCTATTTTCAAATCACACAGGCTAAGTGTAGAAAGGTCTCACCTTTATTATCAGAAAATTGAAAGCTGAAATCTAATAACTGATGTGTTATGTGAGAAAATATCTGAGTAAAACTGTGATCCTTTACACTTAGTTTCTAAAAGCTTTTCTGTTATTATTTTTCTATTAGGGAGGTTATTATAATCGACATAAACCATGTGAGCTATCATGGAGTCCAACGTCTCTTACCCACATTTGGTAGAGTTGTTCTACCCTTTCCATCAAAATAGAACCTACCTAGAGTGATCACTATACTGACCCCACTATGGGTATTAAAAGCTATGGTGGCATATAGTTCTGGGGCATGAGACCTTGGAATCATACCCAACTCGGTTCTAAATACTACTTCCTTACTTATAAGCTCATTTTGTAGGAAATCATCCTTAAAATAGCATAAGGGTTTACAATAGAAACCAATTACGCATCAGTCTATTTTAAACTGTAATCAAAGATAACTGTGTGGATTCCATATCTTAGTTGAGGATCAACAAATCAAATCCTGCTTAAAATCTCAATACATGCTTATCAAAGAATGTTTAAACATTATCTTTCTTGAAATATCAAGACTGAAACTTAGGGCTTATAACCCATGCTTGGAAATCATGTCAAATTACAACAACTTCGTACTCAACAATAAAAATCTTGAAATACTTTAACAATTCTAGTCAAGATAATGAAATTCAATTCTCGATATATAAAATCATGTCACATGTATAAACAATGTAGAAATAGCTTTGCAATTCAACACTTAAATCACTTGTGACTTCATAAACTTCAAATACTGATAATTGGGTCTGAACCCTAAATTGTGAAAGGAGTTTCCTTGTTCATAACCTCACATGCCTTATTTGGATGGATTCAATGAAACAAGTAGACCTTGGAATCCTTGAGAGCGTTCTTGAAGGCTTTTCTTGAAGTTCTTGTCATAGGAACCTTAAGTTCTTGATTATCTTGAAGAGAATGTAATGAATTCTTGAAGTTCTTAGAAGATGGACTTAAGGAGAAACCTAAATCTTGTTCTTGTGAATAAAGAGGATTACCGGTTTTCAGAACTGATTTTTGTTAGCCATATACATGATTTTGGTGATTTATGTCGTAGGAGGTTAGGTAAAAGACCAAAATACGCCTTCGAAACTGAATGGGAATTGCTGAGTTTTAAGGGTGACGACTTGGGATGATAGGTCATTACTTAGGTGATAGCCTATCAACTTAGGTTGTCACTTGGAAGCTGATTTTATGAGTTGCTGGTCTTGGGTTATGACTTGGGCTGATAGGTCATCACTTAGATGATGGTCTATCAACTTAGGTCATCACTTAGAAGTTGATTTTAATGGCTCATTGGTTTAGGGTGATGACTTGGCTGATAGGTCGTCACTTAGGTGATGGCCTATCAACTCAGGTCGTCACTTGGTTGACATACAAACATGATGAAATAAAATGAGCATAACCTTTTGTTCCGCTATCAGATTAAGTTGAAACTAAGTGCATTGGAAAGAAGACTCAAAGACCTTTCATTTGATATCTAGTTGTATATCTAACTCATTTTATACAAGAAGTTATGTTTGATGTAAGTTGACCCAAGTTGAGACGTTCACTAAAACTTGATCGATAGAAATATTCTCAACTTGTCTTTGAGTTAGGAGATATTTGTGACCTCAGTTAATATCCAAAGGTAATCACACACTATATAATTGATCATCACACATATATTAACATGGAATCATTGGGTTTAGGTCTATACACAGAGGAGAGATGGTTTGAATTCTAGCCTAAAAAATATGGGGTGTTATATTATCCCCCCCCCCCTTGGAATCATTCATCCTCGAATGATGGGTAGGAAATTATTGAAACACTAATAGTATGGATTAATGAAGAAATGACGTATATGCTAATGAAGGATATTGCTAAGTTGAAACTTTACAAAGTCTATCATAAAGCTAATTACTAAGTAGACTAGACTTTACTGACTATAAGGAACTGATTCATGCTGGGAGTTCAGAACTACGTGAAGTTTCCATTACACAATCATTAATATAGAACTATGAATTACTAACTGATACATTAAAATCCCAAGAGTTACTAGGGATGGAATAGTGTATGCAATTTCTCATTTAGGAATTACCCCTCAACAAGACACGTATAAGAATCAATGGAAAGAGGCTTCATTGCATCGCCAAGTACATTATGTAAGCACGAATCATGAGGTAACAATACCAAAGTCGTAGAAACGAATTACAATATCTGAGATGGAATACTTAGAAAACTAAGGTTATGCACTGAACAGTTATGAACTGAGTCACGACTAAATAGCTGAATGTAAAAATGATGCATGCTGCATTAACTGAGATGAATTCGTAATTTGCATGAATGCAGATATTTTACCTTATGGAATGGCCTTACTCATGAAACTTTGGGTAGTAAGACTAAATGGAAAGTTAGAAATCTATAGGAGCTTATCTGTGTGATTACTAAAATGGATCACAAGCTCAAAGAACTGGACCATACTGACTGCCCATACTTAAATGGAGAATTTATCTAATACTCTTATAAGAAATTCTAATAATATGGCATGATCTGAACAAGACATATAAATCATAATGTAGGATAGAATTACTAGGACTTAGACAATTCAACTTCTTGATATCGAGCTTAGCCGCACTTCAAAATAATCCCTCAACTATATTATTCCCCTTAATTACCATACTGATCGATTTGGCTTATAATTCTCACATGGGCGTTGATATATCAATCTACTAAAGTCTAAACTGAACTACATTCTCTCAACATGATCAAGGCTAACTCTAAATCACAAGGTACAACATGACACACCATAATACTAGTCTAAGCCACATAATTCAATCTTCTATGTCTCTTTTAGAACTCACACCCTAAGAAAATCATGCCTTACCACTTCAATGACTAACTCTGAACTCTTACTATGGATTCACTAGCGCATATTGCATTCCTCTATTTACCTACCAATATGACATTCAAGCCTATCATTATAACCATATATGAACTTCAAGACAACCACCCATACAGGCATATTTCTCATATTCTCTTAACCTCTATCAACAACAACTTTCTTATTCTATGCATTAAGAAGACATACCTAAAATTCTCAACTAACTATAACATATACCGAAGATTTACCTCAATATTCTCTTATCCTCAAGCCTTATATATAAAATAATAAATAATCTTTCGTAATGAGGTTTATTAACTCCCTCTCATCTAAACCATTTCTTATCCATTAACATCACTACTATCTTAACATAACAAGAGGTCTCTGAAGGGCTAACATATGAGGACCTAAAGCATGAAAGAATACTATAAATAACTTTGACACTTAGCTAAGGTTTGAGGAATAGAATGTCAAAGGCATGGATTCATTAAAAAGATCTAAACTGAGGACATACAGGATATAAATTTGAATTTCACTGATCATAAAGAGTGTTGCAAGAGTACTGGAACTGAACATACTATAAAGCATGAGTTATCAGTGCAAGAGTACTCTGACTGCTAAGTGAGTATAAAACATACATGATTTTTGCAGGAGTGAATTTCACTGATCATTAAAAGTATTGCAAGAGTGTTGAATATGACTCTAACTTCTAAGTGAACTTAACTTGGAAGCGTATATGATTTGTCTATAAGGTACACAAATATGAACTATGGTCATGGAGCTGACACGTAAGGCATGAGTAGATATCGTGATAACTGAAGTATAAAACTTTGTACTGAGATGAGAATAGGTCGGGAATCATCCTTCCTTATTGCTTTTCTATACTACACTGGCATCATTACTAGAATATGGAAGCCTAACTTTATTAATCATTCTACCATCTCCCCCTTAACTTTAAGTTATCACTCCAAGTCTGTGGGGCCTTTTACTAAACTATAATATAAACTGAAATCACTTTACTCTAGAGTCTGGGGTATAATAAATAGACATAAAACTAAATTTACCCTGAAGGACAGTATCTTAACGTGTAACATCCAATGCTAATACCTCCTTCTGAGATTCAACTCTTAAGATTTCTATAGCCCCAAAAGTCATCATATAACAACTTAAACACTCACCAATTTAGATTCTAACACTTAACATGGATATCTCCAAACCCTTCCTAAACCATTTTAACTTTCTTCATACTCTACTGATATCACATCTCTTACTTATATTTTTCCTTACACTAACATTATCAACCTGTAACCCATAAGTTAACTGACAAGACATCATATACCATATAGCCTTATTCATACTTATCAATTCAATGGTACAACTAACCACACTCAACACTTAATAACCTTCGAAAATAATGCATCCCATATCACCTTGGGAATACCTCTACATCATACTTAATTACGAATACATAAACTTATACTCTTACATACACTGTTCAAGCCTACTAGATCACTCCTATATAACTAACATCACTAACTACGAAATCATTTCATCCACCTTAATTCATTAAAGCCTATTAGAATGAGATTGATATTACAATATCTCCACCTTGGAAATATTCGTCCTCAAATGAGACTGATTGAAATAGAAGGAACGATAAGCTGAAGTTCATACTAAACATGAATAATGGAAACATGACTACCTGTCTGACATTACTGAGATTCATGATTTTATGACTGAGCTGATGCATGAATGTATGACTGAGAGTACTGATAAGCTGATCACGCATATCTGATATATGAATATATGACTTAATTGACTCATGAACATGTGACAGAACATGTAAGGGTAAAGATACTAAGTTTGAAATGAAAACTGAGCATGAAATTGAATACCTCATTTGTAACTAAAATCTAAGCATAAAACTTGATAAGCTTAAGGAAAGTTATTGCCTTGGGCTGAGTTTGAGTTTAACTACTTAATATGCATGAGCGGAAACATGAGAATGTAACTGGGTAGCGTAAACGGAATTGAGCTATTGAATACATGGCTTATGACTGATATTGGAGCTAGAGGGTCAACCTATGAGTACCCTTTACTCCTAAAATAGATTCCTTAAGCGAAGAATGAATGGGATGTTCTTGTCATGAAAGTGTGGGGGTTCATAGTGTATCTCTTGGGACACTATGTCCCTCGAAGAATACTAACTTGGTTGAGTCACTGAGGAAACTAAAGCGATACACAACGCATCTACGAGCTGAGTCTTAATTGAATATTTGGGATCTGAAACTAAAGCATGATACATGGACCAAGTTGAACACGCAACTACCTAGTTGGTCCATCTTAGAATGATCACATTCATGAGATTCTGAGTAGTGCGATTAGATGGAAAGATGGGGAAACCACACCATCTAAACTTATCCATTCTAACTACTAAAATGAAGTACTGTCTTTGCAGACTAACTCATGCTGAAACATATGCTCGATCGGAGCATTTCTATGACACTCTTTCTATAGAGTTCTAATAACTATAGAGAGAAAACGAATCTTGGCCAGGTCCGAGTAGGACATCTGAATGGGAGATCGCTATATAGATGGGGTTCTTTTATTAGTAGGCAAGGCCTATGAAATATCATCTATGATAAAGTGACCAAACCTTATGCACTACAACTGAAACTGCTAAAAAGGTTCACATGGTGTTGAGCATGAATGCATAAATATACTAACTGATATGATTAACTGAATAACTTATAGATGAATGCTAGCATATAAGACTAAACTGTACTTAGTCTGAACAACTAGCCTGAGGTTGTAGAGTATTATGCATCGGAGGTAAGGACTAACTGAGTGACATAAGGTGACTGGGCATGGATTTATGAAAACTGTGTTACTTGAAATTGCGAGACCAAGTGTATGACATGATTTAGAAACATTCTATAACTAAGGTAGTGAAATACTAATGACTGAGTAACTTATAGCTATATGCTATGGTCAGGTAATCCTAAAAGTGAACTGGGTTTTTGATCTGGCTAAACTAGGACTGGGACTGAGATTGGAGTTAAGACGGTAATTAAGACTATAATCATAACTAAGACTGTAACTAGGACTGAATACTGGTTTCTGATAACTAAGGTTTATACTGATACCGAAGTGCTTAATTCTGAGACTAAATACTGATTACTGAGTACTGAACACAGAAACTATAACTAAGACAACAACTAAATGCTGATAGTTACATGACGGGGGCTGATATAAGTCAGGGATCCAAATGCACACTCATACTCTGTACTTTACTAACTTCTAAATACAACCTCTTGCTAGCCATTTACTTTTACACTAATATGATATTCAAGCCTATCTTCACCACTACACCCTTATGTAAAATAAACATGCAACAATCTTGTCTTAACATGAAATATCCACTCTCTCCCTTCTAAGCAATTGTTCTCCACTACACTATTTTCATAAAAAAAGCTCACCGAAGGGTTAAATCAGGAGGAAATGAAGCAGGAATGGACACTAACTGAACTTGACACTTGACTAAAGCCTAAAGAATAGAATATAAATATCATGGATTCACCAAGAGGTCTAAACTGAGGATATGCATAACATAGTCTGAATTTAACTGATCAGTAGAGGCGTAGCATGAGCCATGGAAGTTAAGTATACTGTAAAGCATGATATGTTACATGAGTTATGAGCCGCATAACCTGATTTTGGAGTTTTCTGCATTCGTGGACATGATTTGTATTACTGAGGGGAATAAAATTGAACTCCTTATGCTGGGAACTGGAATTGTACATAATTCTTTAGAAAAAGTATGAATATAAGTTGTGTTTATGGAACTAAGATGTAAAGCATGCGTAGGAATCATGCTGACTGAAATACCAAACTTTACACTGAGATAAGGATGAGTCAGGGAATCGTCTTCCCCTTACTACTTTTCTATACGTACAGACACTACTACTAGGATTCGAGAGCCTACTCGGTCACTTGATCTATCATTTCCACTTTAGATTTAAGCGATCATTATAAGTTTGTGAGCACTTTACTAAACTCTGAACTAAACTGCAATCATTGTCACCTACTAATACTCTGTTCGACACATGCTTACCTTACTAAACACATTATTTTCTTCTGTTTCTTCATAGACTACTAATACCACATCACCTCAATCACATCTACACCTTTATATTTAGTATCAAATTAATAACTTAAGTGCTAGCTTGCACTGTTCAAGCCTACTGATTGACTCTGGTACATATATTCCCATGAATACATAATCTATTCAACCTAGATAATATTATCCCAACTTCACTACTACTAAACTCCTCAGTTCATACTTCTAATTCTAGGTCATATGCTATCATAGAATTCTAAAAAAGGATCTGATGACATATGATTCTCATGATCATGAATAAGAGTGTATAACTTTGGAGCATAACTGAACTGATGGGATACTTTTGAGCTTGTGGGAAATTCCATACTAACTGTCTGTAGGGATTGTCTGAGAAAGCCCTATCTCTAGGACTTTGAACTTCACCATTTCTGTTAGCTTGAAAGTAAGGTGAAGTTGACATAAGTGAAGCATGAGAAGAATCTACATGAGTTTCTTAGAGAACCTTTTTATAGCATGACCTGAGACATGAAAGAAGGGAAACTGTTCCTAAAATATCTCATAGCCTCCTAGACATAAGTGTGGTGCACAACACACCCTTGTACAAGACTCTACTAGATGCAACTTTTTATACTTCCTAGGATATTTTTGAACCTTAGGCTCTGATACCAAGTTTGTAATGCCCCAAATCTGGTATCTGGAATATTACACAGTGCTCATGACCCCAAAAGACCGCAAGCTAACCCATGATTGATATTTGTAATTGAGCACTGAATAATATACTGTAAATATGCAGAATATAAGATGTAAGGACATAAGGTTCAAAACTAAACTAATAGTTAATATAGAACAACGTCTGAAATGGGGTATTAAAATACACAAAATTTGAAATAAACTATCTAAAACCATGTTGTAGTCTGAAAGCCTCTAAACTATCTAAATACTGTGAAGTTGATGGGATATGTCCCCAACTATGGTATAAGATACCATAGCACAAATATGTCAGTACTTTGAATGTACTGGTATGCAAATGAGGTAGGCTTAATACAAAAGGGTTCATATACATGGACACCACTAACTAATTGAATGCTATGAACGTGGGTATACATGCATAAATATGTAACTGTAACAAAGATCGTGATAGGACTGAATACTAAGTTCTGACTACTGAGTCTACTTATAACATAGATTTATAGACATCTGAGTTTACTGATGCGAGGATACTGAATACTGAGGGACTGATACTACATTACGGATACATGAATAACTATTTTTCGATAGTTCTGATTATGAAGAACTGGTCTGATTGATTGTATCTGACAGTCCTGAAACTGAATACTGATAACATGTGTTTTATATAATTAATATACTATTAACTGAGTTTATGATAACATGATTACTAAGTCTGAATACTGATAACATGAGTGACTGTATCTGACAGTCCTGATACTGATAGAACTAGCTAGGTTCCACATTGTACTAATTTGACTGTATATGATAGTCCTAGATTTCTATAGAACTGAACTAATTTCTATTACTGAAACTGGATCTGAAATTGAGACTATGGGATGTAATCATCTAACTGACATACCCCAAAACTGAACTGGTGGGGTCCAACCTATAACCCCAGCTGGAAGGATGCCAATACCGTGCCATAGGTAAAGACAAGGTGTGAGTATACCCTCTTTGATAGGGAGTACTTCCATCAACCCTTCATAGTAGAAGACTCAAATAAGATAAATAAATCCCTAAA
Source organism: Capsicum baccatum var. pendulum (assembly GCA_030864225.1). Classification (NCBI taxonomy): domain Eukaryota; kingdom Viridiplantae; phylum Streptophyta; class Magnoliopsida; order Solanales; family Solanaceae; genus Capsicum; species Capsicum baccatum. The sequence goes on along the minus strand of CM061558.1, from coordinate 205,737,237 downwards.
AGCATAGGGTGCATCTCAACCTACACTGGTTACGTAGTTCTGGAACACAAGGATTACTTCTAATGATCACACCCTCCACTAAATAATAGGTGATTCCCTATTCTTGGGTTTACTCGATGATGAATCCTACTCCCAACTGAATAGACATTAAATTGAACTGATACTAATGGTTTTGTTTAGCAGAGCTAAATTGAGTTCACTGAGTTTCGTTGATCGGCGAAATTCTACTAAGATCTGAAGACTGATGGAGAGTACTAAAGTTAATGAGACTACTAAGGTCACTAAGATTACTAAGTAGGACTAGACTAATACTGAACTTACTGAGTTTTTCTGAGTTATGAGACTGACTGAATTTTAAGGATCATGGCTTGACTGAGAGTATCATGAAAAAGAACACTGACTCTAGCTACACTGCTAAATTGTCAGGTACAAGTACCCCAAGGACTCGATAGCATGAAATTGACAGGATATGACACTTCTTGAACATGTGACCAATATCAACAATTCATAATACATTAATTTTGGGATTTCATGAAGCACATGGTTATCATAGTCTTGTACATGAATGGAATTACATATAAACATATTATACTTTCATCAACCTAATCTCATGGACATTCCCTCAACCATTCATAATGCACACATTATCATGGAAGTCTTTCTTAGTCATAGGGTAAAGTATACACTTATCACTTGGATGACAATTAAGATATAATGTATCATTTCAATTCTCTTAGGCATTTTATCAAACACCTAGAATGCATGACTTAGGGAATTGGCATGACCATTAGATTAATACAACAAAACTCTATATTTCAACTCAATTTCACATGTGTCATACCAAATACTATCATAGGTTCATGAACCACACATAAAGATTCCAACTAGAGAATCATACAATCATAATCAACCCACAATAAAATATTCACAATTCAAGATTTAAATCTTGATTCTTGGGCTTCATGGATGAAAGGAATCTATGAATGAACACTGCGCATACCTTAGTTCTTGATTCTATAAAGATTCACAGAGAGATTCTTGAATTTGAGTCTTGAATATGAATCCCCAATTGAAAACCCTAGCTTGTTCTTAAGAGAAACCCTATATTTTTTATAAAATATGGTTGAATCACGTGTTATTGGGTTTATATAGGGTTGAGAAATTGACCCTTTTAACCCTTGGATGCGTATTTTATTTTTGAGAAAATTTTCCAATTTAGCAGACTAGCGTGACGCTGTTCTATCGCATCGTGTCACTGGAAATTGCCAACTAGGAATTGAGCTGATAGCGTAACACGGTGAAATTAAGTTGCAATACTGGATGGGACCTAAAATTTCACCGCGATGCGGTGGTATCGCGCTGAGACACTGAAAAAAAGACTATTCAGAATTTGAGCCCTGGAACGACGTACCATAATCGTAGAGGCTCACTAGATTTTGATGATTGCCATTTTAACCTACTTCGCGATGCGCTGATGGCTCAGGTGATACACTATCTCACTAAAAATGCTCAAACTCTTTGCCTGGGTGACGGATTTGAGCAAATTTTGTATCGATGGAAACCTTATTGAATTTTACACATGAAAAAGTGAAAATCTTGAAAATACCACATGCATAAAAGTGGATTCATCTTTGATAAAAAGTCTTTAACATTTTTGGGAGGAACTTAAGCTAGGTAGAAGTATGGGGTATTACATTGGTTTTGCTGTGAGGGGAAAAATCGATGCTTCAAGTGTGGTTAACCCGGTTAAATGCAGCGGTATTGTCCTTCCGTCAGTGTTGCTACTGGAGCCATTAAGATTTTGGTTGCTAGCTCTTTGGTTTTTGCACCAAGGGGTGCTACTTATGACACTAGCACTAGCGGAAATTGTCTTTGTACTCTTGCTACCCTCCAGGAGTCTGAGGCATCACTATATTTCGTTGCTGGTATGTTACAACTCTTTCCTTATATGTGTATTGGTTGTTTTATCCATCTTCTACTCTCTCTTATGTGACCCTTATATGGCTATTCATTTTGGTTTTGATCCTGAGTATATTTCAAATTCATTTTATTGTGTCCTCCCCAGTGGATGACTCTATTGTGGCTAGAACGGTCTATAGGGGTTGTGTGATATCGGTCATGTTAGGGAGACCATGGAAGATCTAATAGAGTCAGACATGGTAGACTTTGATGTGATTTTAGGGATAGATTAGTTGTATTCATTGTCAGACCCGTAGGGTCAGTTTCCATTTCCTAAATGAGCCGGTGATTGAATGGAAAGGTAGTTCCCTAATGCCTAAGGGAAGATTCATTTTGTATCTTAGAGCCTGAAAATTGATCTCCAAAAGGGTGCCTCTATCATCTAGTGCATGCTAAGGATTCTATATTTGAAGTTCCTTCATTGCACTTTGTCTCTCTGGTTTGTGAATTTTCTAAGGTGTTCCTTCAGAGAGGAAAATGGATTTTTGGGATTGATCTCCTTCCGAACACTCATCCTATCTCTATCCCTTCTTACACAATGGCTCAGACTTAGTTGAAATAACTTAAAGAAAAGTTGAACGATCTTCTTGATAAGGGTTTGTGACACGACTCGGACTAGGACCGAGTCGTGTTGGGTGCCTCAAGCCCATTTAGGATTGAAGAACAACCCAATACCCAGCCAGAACTGCCCTGTATCCCATGTCGAATGAATTTCGAACATATAAAAAGATAGAACAATTATTACTGAAAGGCAATTAATGAAGTTCATAACCATAACTATCCAAATATCCAACCAAGCATCCAACTAATGTCAGCCCCAAAACCAATACCAATGCCAAGGATGACACCAATATCGACACTGCTCATGCCCATAATAGTCATACAAAGCCTCTAACTGAAATTCAAGAACATCCTATTGGGAAATGCCCCCAACCATTACAAAAATCGAAGTACAAGAAATAAACAAAAGTATGAAGAAAAGTCTATAGCATGAAATAGAGTCTTCTAGAGTATGGAAGCTCACCACTTCAGTCCAACACAAAGTTGTTTCTGAATCCAAGATCACTGAGTAGGAGAAGTAGTATGGCCAGTTCCTACATCGTGTGAGGATACAGCACCCGAAGATGGGTTAGCGGGTGAATGCTAGCATGTACTCAAGAGTAAGGATAAAATAATGCCATTATTCAAAACCAAAGTAAATAGTCATATACAATCATATACATACACACACACATATATACCATGTTGGGAAAGGGAATCGAGTTTAGCATGCATTTAAAACCTTTAACCTGGGTTATATAGCTTTACCGTCATAATCCATCCACGAGAAATATGGGTATAGTGTTACCCCCTAAATGGGCCCCGATGCGTTTAGCCGCACAAACCAAAGATATCATAGGGGTAGGGGATTTGCGTGTACCTTTTTCCCTCCATGATATATTTATACAAGTATAACCTGGGTATTTTTGTGTACCCCACAAGTATATGGTCACCATGACCAACCTTCATATCGGCACAATGAGTTTCCAATGCCCATCTATCAGAATCACACCTTCATGGTTAGCTATTACAACCCGCCATTATTGCCTAGTTAAAACATTTAGAACATAACCAAAACACCAATTCCAAGAGTCAATTATCAAGAGATTATCAAGTGGTATCATCATACCAACTATATCTTGCAAGAAATGTCATTAGCCAAGTCTTAGGGGATTCCCATGTACCCCACAAGATTTGTAATTAAACCAAGGCCATGGCCATCAAGGACTTACCAATCCATTTAAAACTATTTAAAAAAATTGGTTCCCTTACCATCTTATGCAATGCAAGGTTATCAATAATAGTGAAACTATGTAAAAAAATCATTCTCATAGGTATTTTAACAAACATATTGAGGGTATATAGTTTTCAAAGCCAAAATCAAGTACCAACTGATCCTTCGCATGAACCCATGTTCAAACCACAATTATAACATAAAAAAAAATAAGAAAACATGGGAAGACATTATCCAACCATAAACAACAAAACCCCCCAATATATACTTCAAAACCCAAAACAATTCAACAATAATACCATGAAAATCATCCATGAAAACATGGTTTTGGTTTGAACTAACAATGAGGGACAAGTAAAATGCCTTAGATAACAAGGAAGACAGAGAGAAATCGTCCTTAAGAGCCTTAATTAGTCACCTTGAAGAAACCCTAGCCTTTTCTTGATCCAAGAGCTTGAGAGATATTTGAGAGTGTTTGATTGTGAATAATAGGTTAAAGAAGCCTCCAAAGCTGTTTATAGGGGGAATATCCAGAATACCCCGACCTTAAACTATAAAAATTTTTGCCGGTGGGTACGATTTTGACCGCTCACTCGTCCCTACATCATATGACCTTCTACTCGTACCTTGATCAAAAATTTGTACATCATATTCTGTTCAACATACGACTCTTTACCCTAACTCGTACCCTAGCCATACAACTAGTACCCTTCAAGTCGTACCCCAAGAAAAAATATCATGGCTAGACACTGGACAATATACGGTTGGACCCTACCTCTCGTATCATATACATATGACTTGTATGGAGTTTTTCGTACCAAGAATAGAACATGGCAATATCACACTGACCAATATACTACTAGAGTCCCTCGACCCGTACCCATACCATAAGAGTAGTATGGTGAGTCGTATGATCAACAAAAGGCTCAAACTACCAAAATCTTGCAAGGACTAGAACCAAATGTGTTTCAATTCTCCCCACTTAGATTATTCATCCTCAAATGATGGAACATGGCAGTACAAGCATGATTAAACCCCCAAACGTCTCTACCCTTACCTTTAACCAAGTTAGAAAACAACGATACCAAGGAAGTCAATATTTTCTTTAACACAGTTTGAAAATAAAGACGTTATCAAGAACACATACCTTCCGCATGAATTTCTGGAGCAGAAAATAGGAATAGATACTTGGACTTCATGTCCTCTTCGGCTTACCAAGTATCCTCTTTGACCTTTTGGTTCCTCCATAGAACCTTTACCGAGGCCACATCCTTGGTCCATAATCGATGAACCTAATGATCCAAGATCTCAACTGGGATCTCTTTAGAAGATAGAGAATCCGAGATGCTAATATCCTTGATAGGTACAATTTGTGATGGATCACACATACACTTCCTCAACATAGAGACACGGAATACTGGGTGAATGAATCTTAAACTAGAAGGCAATTCCAACTCATATGCAGTATTGCCAACCCTCCTTAAAAACACATAAGGACCTATATATCGGGGACTAAACTTCCTTTTTTTCCTAAACCGCATTACGTCCTTCATAGGAGAACCTTCAGGAATACTCTATCTCTAACCTCAAACTCCAAGTCCCTCCGTCTAACATATCTACATAGGACTTTTGGTGCCTTAAGCCTATCCTAAATCACCTTCACCTTCTCTATATCTTGGTGAACCAAATCTAGGCAAAACATATCGGCCTCACCAAGATCGAACCATACAATAGGGGACCTACACCTCCTACCACATTATTTCAAATGGAGCCATTCCAATGCTAGAGTGGTAGCTAGTGTTTGAAGTAAACTTTAAAGAGCCAAGTACTCAACCCAAGTACAACCATAGTCAATCACTTAAGCCTGAAGCATATCCTCTGATGTCTGAATAGTCCTTTCTTCTTGCCCATCCGACTGTAGGTGAAAAAAGTACTTAGACTTACCTTGGTCCCCAAATCTTTTTGAAAATACTGCAAAACATAAGATAAAAATTGCATACCATGATCGGAGATAATAGAAATAGTCCATGCAACTTCACAATCTCTTGGAGGTACAATCTTACATAATCCTCAGCCGAGAAGTTAGTCCTCACTGGAAAAAAGTGAGCCAACTTTGTCATCCTATCCATGATGACCCAAATCGAATAAAATTAATTACGAGACCGAGGAAGACCGATAACAAAATCCATGTTGATCACTTCCCACTTCCATTCAGGTAGCTCAATTTATTGATACAATCCTCTGAGTTTCATGTGCTCAACTTTAAATTATTGGTACACCATGTACTTGGCCACACAATTAGCCACATACCTTTTCATATTATTCCACCAATACATATCCTTGAGGTTATGATATATTTTTGTTGAACCACGATGAACAACATACTTTGACATATGCTCTTCAGTCAAGATCCTCTCTCGTAGACCATGTACATAAGAACACATGATCTCACTTGGTACCGTGAAGTACCATGACCACTAATCTCGATGGCCATCACCTTCGGCACACCGTTATCACCCTTGATCCTCATCAATACAAGATCTAACACATGCTTCTCCTTGATTTTAACACTAAGAGACGACTGGGACACTTCCTGTACCAACACACCATTATCATCAGAGTCCAATAGGCTAACTCTATGGTTAGCCAAATGGTGATTATACTTCACCAACTGCTACTTTCCTTTATCCACATAAGATAGACTCCCTATAGATAACCTATTAAGAGCAACATCAACACGTTAGCTTTACCTGGGTAGTAGAAAAGACTCATATCATAGTACTTGAGAAGCTCAAAGTCATCTCCTTTGTCTGAGGTTAAGATATATTTGAGTAAACACATACTTCATCCTCTTATGATTAGAAAAGATATCCACATGCACCCCATACAAATAGTGATGCCAGATTTTCAATACGAATACCACAGCTAACAGTTCTAAGTCATGAGTTGGATAATTCCTCCCAAGCACCTTAACTTCCTAGAAGCATAAGCTATCACTTTTCTATGCTGCATCAGAACATAGCTAAGTCCCACACGGGATGCATCATAGTAGACCACAAATCCATCAGTACCTTCAAGAAAATTTAAGACTGGAGCCAAAGTTAGCTTATCCTTTAGCTTCTTTAAACTCCTCTCATAAGAATCACCACAAGAACTTTACTTTTTTCTGAGTCAACTTAGTTAATAGGGTAGTAATAGTAAAAAAAACTTCCACAAATCTCCCATAGTAACAAACTAAAGCCAAGAAACTCAAAATATCGAGATGAGTCGTAGGTCTTGGTCACTTCTTCACCACTGAAAATTTTTGCGGATCCATCATGATCCCTTTACTAGAAATGATATGACCCAGAAAAGTGAAAGCGTTCAACTAGAATTCACATTTTGAAAATTTGGATACAACTGCTGCTCTTTTAAGGTCCGCAACACAATACGGAGGTGATCGGCATGATCCACTTCACTCTTAGAGTACACTAAAATATCATCAATAAAAACAATGACAAACATATCTAAAAACTAATGGAAGACCCAATTCATCAAATCCATGAAAGACACAGGTGCATTGGTCAATCCGAAGACAAAACTAGAAACTCAAAGTTCCCATCTAGGTACAGAAATATGTGTTAGGGATATCCACTTCCCTAATCATTAACTGTTGGTAACTAGATCAAAGATCAATCTTGGAGAAAAACTTGGAACTTTTCAACTGATTAAACAAATCGTCTATCCTTGGTAGAGCATACTTATTCTTTACTATTACCTTGTTTAACTGCCGATAATCAATGCACATCCAAAGGAAACCATCCTTCTTATGCATGAATAACACCGGTGTACCCCACGGGGACATACTAGGATGGATGAAACCCTTATCTAAAAGATCCTTGGGTTGCTCCTTAAGTTCCTTCAACTCGACTGGAGCTATTCTATATGGAGGAATAGAAATTGGACAAGTATCTAAAATAAGATAAATCGCAAACTAATCTCCCTATCAAGAGGAACACCAGGAAGGTCATCAGGGAAGACCACTAGAAATTTATTCACCACCGAAATAAAATGCAAAGAAGGACCATCCGAGTTAGAATCTTTAGCATAGACTAGATAATAGAGACACCACTTGGAGATTAATTTCTGAGCTCTAAGATATGATATAAACTCCCCTTGAGAGCTAGGGAACCACCCTCTCACTAAATAATTAGCTCATTAGGGAATTTTAGGATGACTTTACGAGTCTGACAGTCTAGAGAATCATAGCATGAGTGCAACCAATCCAACCTCAATATGACATCAAAATCCAATATATCTAATTCAAACAGGTCCACCACAATGTCTTTACTACCAAAAGATACCACACACCCCGATAGAATCTTATAGAAATCACAGAGTAACCTATCAAGGTAGAATAGAAAAAGGGTTTGAAACACACCTAGGACCAAAACCAAAATGCATAACCACAAATAGGGTCACATAAGAGAGAGTGGACCTCAAATTAAATAAATAGTACATATAATGGGAAAAGAGTTTCAACATAACAGACATGAGATCAGGTGATGCCTCAAACTCCTGTCATGTAGTGAGAGCATAAATATGGTTTTGACTAGTGTCGGAACTAGATGGTGCACCCTTTGGTGTCGAAGCTAAATAAGAGGCAATTGGAACATTGTTTTCCCCAGAAAAACCTTAACAATAGGACAATTTCTAAGCATGTACCTTGCCTGATTGTAGTTGAAGCACTTGTCCATCCCCTTATCACAGAAACCCTAATGCAATCTACCATAAAACATGCAAGAAGGATATGATGAATATGAATGGTCCCCACTAGCCTTAGATTGGGGACCCTATGACCAAAATTTATTGCCACCTTAGAAATGCCTGTCACTCGATGACTTTAGGTAAGGAGCACTAGCCGTTGAGTATGACACAAAATTTCCCCCTTTTTTTTGGGTCATTTACCACAATCCCTAGCACTCTACTATTAGCCGCTACCTTGCTCAGAGAACCTAAACTTCTTGCCTTACCTCTTTCCTATCTCATCCTACTTTTTTTTCTCTTCCTCTACCTACTGCATATACATAACCAAACTGGAGATATCTATGTCCTTGATCTACAAGGTATCCTTACTCTTAAATATTAAATCTTTGGACAACCTGGAAGAGAAATTCCACATTCTATCTCTCATGGTAGAAACTATCTCTAGAGCATAACGAGATAATTGGTGAAACTTTAAGGCATACTCCTTGATGGACATCTTGCCTTGCCTCAAATTTAAAAACTTCTTTATCTTTGCTTTCCTTAACTATTGATGAAAAAAGTAATCGAGGAAAGCATTAGAGAAATCCTCCCACAGAGATGACTTAGCATTGTCACCCCTCGACTGATCTTATTACTTAAAAACTGGTATGCCATATCATTCATCTGGTAGGCAGCAAACTCCACGCCCTCCACATTCATGGCACGCATAACATGAAAGATCTTTTATATTTCATCTAGAAAACTCTAAAGATCTTTCTCTACCCTAACAGTAGTAAATGTCAGAGGATTTAACCTGATAAATTGGCCAACCTTTGTGGCCTCAGAAGAAAGAGTAACAGAAGTACCACACTCAGCTTGAGAAACTACCAACTGTGCCAACAAATGAATAGACTAATAAAACTCATTATTCATCACATTATCCTAAGGAGTCGAGGAGGACTAAAGGAAACTAATGGAACTCTAAGAGGACAATCAGTAACTGGACCTCTAGACCAGGTCTGGACCCCATATACAAAATGATTCCCATCAGTATTATTCATAAATGGGATAAAGGGGTTTCTATGAGTATTAGATCATCGGGGAAACATGATTTAAAAAGCAAAAAAATAGGGATTAGAGGAGAATTCAGGACCTTAGACACTACATATTGAAAACAGAACTCAAGAAAGAGAAATATTCCTAAATGGCTCATAGTCTCTCCCTTATTAATGTGGCATGCTATACACCCTTAAAAGAGACTCTACTCAATATGACTTTTTAGACTCCCAAGTGACCATGAACCTAGGGCTTCGATACTAATCTGACATGACCCAAACCAGGGCCTAGTCTTTTTGGGTGCCTCAAGCCCAATAGATAATGGAGATTACCTCTACTACCCAACCATAACCGTTGTGCACCCTATGTCGGATAAATTCCAAATATATAACAAAATAGAACAATTATAACTGAAAGACATTTAATAAAGTTCATAACCATACCAATCCAAACATCCAACAAAGAATCCAACTAGTGTTAGCCCTAATACCAATACCAATGCAAAGTCTGACCCCAATGCCGACACCGTTCATGCCTATAGTAGTCATACAAAGCGTCTAACTAAAATCCAAGAACATCCAATTAGGACATGCCCCAACCATATCTAAAACCAAAGTCCAAAAAATAAACAAAAGTATGAAAAGAAGTCCATAGCATGAATAGAGTCTTTCAAAGTATGAAAGCTCACCATTTTAGTACAATACAAAGTTGTTCCCATATCTAAGACTGCTTTGCAGGAGGATTAGTATGGTTGATTCTTGCATTATGGAGGTATACTTTACTTGAACGCTAGCATGTACTCAGGAGTAAGGAAAAAATAATACCATTATTCAAAATTGAGGTAAATAGTCAAATGCAACCACATACATGCATATATATACCATAATGTGAAATTGAACCGGGTTTAGTATGCATTTAAAACCTTTAACCTGGGTTGTATAGCTTTACCGCCATAATCCACCCATGGGCTATATGGGTACAGTGTTACCCCTTGAACAGCCCCCAGTGTGTATAGCCACATGAATCAGAGGTATCATAGGGGTCGGGGATTTATATGTACCATTCGCCCTCCATGATACATATACACAAGTATAACTTGGGGGATTCTCATGTACCCCACAAGTATATGCCCACCATAACCAACCCTCATATCGGTAAACATGCATTTTTAATATCCGTCCATTGGACTCACACCTTCACGATTAGCTATTACAACCCGTCATTATTGGCCAATAAAATTATTTATCAAATAACAAAACCACCAATTCCAAGAGTCAATTATCAAGCCATTGTCAAGTGGTATTATCATACCTACTATAGCTTGCAAGCAATGTCATTAGCCAAGTCTTAGGGGATTCCCATGTACCCCATAAGATTTTTAATTAAACCAAAGCCATGGACAATAAGGACTTCCCAATCCATTTAAAACTATTTAAACCAATTTATGTTCCCTTACCATCTTATGCAGTGCATAGTTTTCAATAATAGTCAAACTATGTAAAAAAATCATTCTCATAGGCATTTTAATAAAAATATTGAGGGCATATAGTATCCAAAGCCAAAACCAAGTACCAATTGACCATTTCCATGCAAACATATGTTCAAACCATAATTATAATAGGAAAACCATAAGTAAACATGTGAAGAAATTATCCAATCATAAACAACCAAAATCCCCAACATATACTTCAAAATCCGAAATAATACAATAATAAAACCATGAAAATCATCCATAAAATATGATTTTCATTTGAAATAACAATGAGGAAGGATTAACATGCCTTCGATAACCAGGAAAATGGAGAAAAACCACCCTTGAGAGCTTTAGTTGGTCACCTTGAAAAACCCTAGACATTTCTTGACCCAAGAGCTTGAGAGAGATTTTAGAGTGTTTGATATTGAATATAAATTAAGGAAGCCTCCAAATATGTTTTATGTCATGGGGTCAAAAGGAGTTATTAGGGGAAATATCCCAAATACCCCCAAATTAAACTGTAAAATTTTTTATAGGTGGGTACGGTTTGGACCCCTCACTCATACCCACATCATACGAGTGGTACCTTTAACTCGTAACTTGATCAAAAAGTTTGACACCATATTATATCCAAAATAGGACTCCTTAGCCTTAATCGTACCCTAACCATACAACTAGTACCTTTCAAGTCGTGCCCTAAGTAGAAATATCTAGGCTAGATACTAGAAAACATAAAGTTAGACCTACATCTTATATTATGTACATACAACTCATATGTAGTCTTTTCATACTAATAACATAACATGGCCAACATCATACTGACCAACATATGACTAGGGTCCCTAGACTCGTACCCACACCATACGACTAGTACGGTGAGCTGTATGAAAAAGTGAAGGCTCAAACTCATGAAATTTTGCAAGGATAAGAACCTAGGGTGTTTTAGTTTGTCATACCTAGTATTTCTCCATGAAGTGATTCCATTCTTTTATGCATAGGGAGGATGGTTTCCTCCAAATCGGTATAGGTTATCGACACGTTAATAAGAAATTTAGGGTGACGTCCCTATGGAGTAGATTAAATATATGCATATATTAAATGGGATACTCTATTAGTGGTTAAAACACCCTGGGTTTTTATCTAAGAATTTTCCTGAGTCTGAGCATTCTGGACATCATATGACTTATGCTTACTAGTCGTATGATGTGGGTATAGTTTAGGTGTTTTGGTCATATGATAATCAAACTAATCTAGGTTATATTCTATCTAGGGTATGAGTGGACATATTACTAGTCATATGATAATGGTATGAGATAGGTTATGGGCTCGTATGATTTTCAGTGTGTCAAGCCCTTAGTAGGCTTCCTAGGGTATGATATATGAGTACCAATCATATGATCAGATATGGGTTGGTCCTTATGGTCATATGTTGGATAGTATTGGAGTCTAATATTCTATCTAGGGTATAAGTGGTGGGAACCACTCGTATGTTGTGTGTACGAGTCAAGGGGGTCGTACCCTCTTGTACATATTTTTTAGCTTTTAATCTGAGCACCTTTTAGATATTTCCTATCCCAAAACCCTTAAGAACCCATGTATTGAAACACATAGTAGCCTCTCATAACATACTTTGAACTATCAAAAACTCCTAAAACACTCTCAAATCTCTCTCAAGGCTTCTTGCTCAAGAAAGGCTAAGGTTTTTCCAATACAATTAATTTGAGGCTTACAAGGGTGGTTTTTCTTTGTCTTCATCATTATATAAGACATGTTACTCCTCCCTCATTATTAGATTAACTAAATTCATGTTTTAATGAATGGTTTTCATGATTTAATTATGGGTATTATTTGGTTTTTGAATTGTATCATGGGGGTTTTGATTCTTAATGGATGAATACTGTTTTCCCATGTTTTTCTTATGGTTTCATGTCAAAATTGTGGAATTGAACATGTGGTTTCATGGGAATGCTCAATTATTCTTGGTTTTGGTTTTGAAAACTACATGTCCTTAATATGTTTGTAAAAATGCCTATAAGAATAGTTTTGTCACAAAGTTTGACTTTTATTAAAACTATTGCATTACAAATATGGTTATGGAATCTAAATTGGTTTAAATGGTTTTAAATGATTTTGGTAAGGCCTTGGTGTCCATGGTTTTTCTTTAAACTGAAATCATGTTGGGTATGTGGGAACTGCCTAAGTGTTGGCTATTAACATTGCTTGCAAGATATAGTCAGTTTGATGATACCACTTCCTAATTCCATGGTAAATAACTTCTGGAATTAGTTGGTAGGTTATGTGCTAATGGTTTTAATTAGGCAATAATAGCAGGTTGTGATATCTTATTGTAAAGGAATGGGTCCGATGGACGAAAACTGCAAACTCATATTTACTAACACGAGTGTTGGTCATAATGACCTTATACTTGTAGGGTACAAGGTAATAACATTAGTTTATACTTGTATATATGTATCATAGAGGGCGAAGGGTACACGGGAATCCTCGGACCTTGTGATATCTCTAGTTTGTGCAACTACACATACTTGGTCCTGTTCAGGGGGTAACACTAGACCCATATAGATTGTGGGTGGATTATAATGGTAAAGCTACACAAACCCAGGTTAAAGGTCATAAATTCATGCTAAACCTGGTTCCCTTTCCCAAATATGGATTTTATATATATATATGAATGGATGTGATTGTATATGGTTATTTACTTGTTTTTATATATTGACATTATTTTATCCTTACTCCTGAGTACACGCTAGCATTTACCCGCTAGCTCATCTTTGGGTTTTGTATCCTTATGTGATGCAAAAAACTAGCCGTACTACTTCTCCTACTTAGTAACTTAGATTCAAAAATAATTTTGTATCAGATTAAAGTGGTGAGCTTCCATACTCCAGAAGGATCTATTTCACATTATGGACTTCTTTATATACTATTATTATTTCTTAGACTTCAATTTTTAGCTATAGTTGGGGGCATATCCCGACTAGATATTGTTTTGATTTTGGATAGAGGCTTTGTGAGACTACTTTAGATTAGCATTGGTTGTGTCAATATTGGTGTCAGCCTTGGCATTAGTATTGGTATTAGAGCTTACATCATTTGATTGTATTTGATTTATGATTGTTCCATCTTGTTATGTTTCATAATTAAAATTCATCAGATATCAGATATAGGGTGGTTATAGTTAGGTATTGGGGGTGGTCTCTAGTGTCGATTGGGTTTGAGGCACCCACAACAACTAGGCCCTGGTTTGGGTTATCTTAGATATGTATTAGAGCCTTAGGTTCATGGTCATTTAGGAGTCCACAAAGCCGTGTTGAGTAAAGTCTCTTTTAAAGGTGTGTAGCACGCCATACTCGAAGAGGCTACAAGGCATTTAGGAATATTTTTCTTTTTTGTGTTTTGTTTTTAAGCTATAGAGTCTAAGTCCTGAATTCTTCTCTAACTCCCATTTGTTTGCTTTTCAGATCATGCCTCCATGATCAGAAGTTCATGAAAATTTCTCTATCCTAACTGGGGAAATGTTGACAGGACACGTTCTACTCATGAGATCCATACTCGATCTAGGGGTCTAGTTCCTGATTGACCTAGAGTTCTATAGGTTCCCTCTAGTCCTTCTTAGACTCCTCGGGATGAAGTGATGAATGTTGAGTTTTGTTAGTCCATCCATATGTTGGAATAGTTGGTAGCTACTAAGTTTGAATATGGTATTCCTATTACTCCATTTTTTGAGGCCACAAGGGTTGGCCAATCTATTGAGGAGGATCATCAAGGTTTTTGGGATGAGATGGAGAAAATTTTCTGTGCTATGCATACCATAAATATGGAAGGCGTGGAGTTTTCCACCTATCAACTGAAAGATATGGCATACTAGTGGTACGAGAAATGGGATCAGTCAAAGGTGACAATGTTGAGTCATCACTGTGGAAGGATTCTCCAATGATTTTGTGGAAAGCTTCTTTTCTCAGGAGTTAAGAGAGTCTAAGGTGGATGAGTATGTTAATCTGAAGCAGGGTAAGATACCAGTCAAAGAGTATGCCTTAAAGTTTCAACAATTATCTTGGTAATCTCTAGAGATGGTTTCTAGCGTGAAGGTCCAGATAAGAAAGTTTGCTTCAAGACTATCTCGTGGGTTAATCCTTAAAAGTAAAGATACTTTGTTAATCAAGAAAATAGATATCTCTAGGTTTATTGTGTACATACAACAGGTAGAGGAAGAGAAGAAGAAGCAGGTTGAGTTAAGTAAGAGATGGGAAAAGAAGTTCAAATTTTCTGAGCAAGATGGTGGTTAATAATAGAGTGGCAGGGATGGTAGGAACTGGCCCAAGAAAAAGTAGGGCAATTCTAGGTCTTACTCAATGGCTAGTGCTCCCTACCCAAAGCTATTAGCTAATTAGTATTTCTATGGAAACGATAACTTTAGGGCACAGAGTGTCCAATCTCAGGCTAGTAGGGCTCATTCAGCTCCATTATATCCCTTTTGTAGATTTTATGGCCACTTGCATCGAGGATTCTGTGATGAAGAAAGGGACAGGTACTTTGGCTATTGTTAGCCCGGGCACATACTTAGAAATTATCCTATTGTTAAGGTTTCCTTTGGGGTAAACAAGGTTCCTATTGCATCTTTGTCAGCTCCAGCACCAAAGGGTGGACCATCTGGCTCCAACACTGGTTAGAATCGTCTTTATGCTCTCACTACTCGTTAGGAGTCTGAGGCATCACCCAATGTCGTGAATTGTATGTTAAAACTCTTTTCCCATGATATGTACTATTTACTTGATATAGGGTCCACTCTTTATTATATGACCCCATTTGTGGCTGTGTATTTTGGATTTGGTCCGGCGTGTTTTACATACCTTTTTTCTAATTTCTATCTCGATAGGTAACTCTATGATTGTTGGAAGAGTCTATAGGAGGTGAGTGGTATCTTTTGGTAGTAAAGAAACTATAGTGGACTATTTGAATTAGATATGGTAGATTTTGATATCATATTGGGGATGGATTAGTTCTAGTTGTGCTATGCTTCCCTAGGCTGTCAGACCCATAAGGTTGTATTTAAATTCCCCAATGAGCCAGTTATTAAGTGGGACGGTGGTTCCCAAGCTCCTAAGGGAAGATTTATATCATATCTTAGACCTCGGATATTGATCTCCAAGGGGAATCTCTATCATCTAGTCTGAGTTAAAGATTCCAACTTAGAGGGTCATTTTTTGTAATCTATCCCAGTTATGAATAGACTTCTTGAGGTCTTCCCTGATGACCTTTCTGGTGTTCCTCTGGATAGGGATATTGAGTTTGGGATTGACCTTATTTTGGTCTAATTTCTATTCCTCTATATAGAATGGAAGCAACTGAGTTGAAGAAACTTGAGGAGCAACTAAAGGATCTCTTATATAAGAGTTTCATCCATTCTAGTATGTTCCCAAGGGGTGCACCAGTTTTATTCATATGTAAGAAGGATAGTTCCCTTTGGATGTGTATTGATTATCGATGGTTGAATAAACTGATGGCAAAGAACAAGTATCCTGTCCCGAGGATAGATGACTTATTTGATCAGTTGCAGGGTGCTAAGTTTTTCTCAAAAATTAATCTTCAATCTAGGTATCACCAGCTTTAGATTACCTAGGTGGACATCCCTAAGACTTCTTTCCATACCGGTATGGGCATTTTGAGTTTTTGGTTATGTTTTTTGGGTTGATCAATGCCACAATGACATTTATGGATTTGATAAATAGGGACTTCCATCAGTTTCTAAACTTCTTTACATTTTATTCATAGACAATATTTTTGTGTACCCGAGGAGTGAATTGGATTATGCCAATCACCTCCGCATTGTATTACAGACCTTGAAGGAGAAACAGTTGTATGCCAAATGTTCAAAAATGTGAATTTTGGTTGAACACTATCACTTTTCTGGTTCATATCATTTCTAGTAAATGGATCATGATGGATCTGCAGAAAGTTATGATAGTTAAGAAGTGGCCTAGACCGATGACTGCAACCAACATTCGAAGATTCTTGGGTTTAGGTAGTTACTACTAGAGGTTTGTGGAGAGTTTTTTTTAATATAGCTTCCCCGTTGACTAAATTGACTCAGAAAAAAGTAAAGTTCTTGTGGTTGGATGCTTGTGAGGGTAGTTTTGAAAAGATGAAGGATAAGATAACTTTGGCTCTAGTTTTGACTTTTCCTGAAGCCACTGATAGGTTTGTATTTTATTGTGATGCACCTCGTGTGGGACTTAGGTGTGTTTTGATGTAGCATGTCAAAGTGATAGCTTATGCCTTTAAACAGTTAAAGGTGCATAAGATGAATTATCTGACTTATGATTTGGAATTATTAGCTGTGGTATTTATGTTGAAAATTTTGCATCATTATTTGTATAGAGTGCATGTGGATATCTTTTCTGATCATAAAAGTCTGCAATATGTGTTTACTTAGAAAGATCTTACCCTCAAGCAGAGGAGATGGGTTGAGCTACTCAAGGATTATGACATGAGTCTTCACTACCATTCAGGTAAAGCTAATGTGGTTTGTGATACTCTTAGCAGGTTATCCATGAGAAGTCTATCTCATGTAGATAAGGAGAAGTGTGAGTTGGTGAAGTACATTCACCATTTAGCTAACATTGGAGTTCATCTCTTTGACTCTAAGGATGGTGGTGTGTTCATTCAGAAAGTAGTGTTGCCATCTTTAGGTGTTGAGATCAAGGAGAAGTAGATGTTAGATCTGGGCTTAATTAGGGTTGATGGACTTCTAGATTAGGGGTGATGGACTTTTAGATTAGGGGTGATAGTACCTTACGGTACCAAGAAAGGTTATGTGTTCCCAACATCGATGATTTATGAGAGAGGATCTTTATTGAGGCGCATGATTCACGCTATGTTGTTCATCTCGATTTGATAAAAATGTATCATGACATCAAGGAGATGTATTGGTAGAACAATATAAAGAGGTATGCAGCTAATTTTATGGCCAAGTGTATGGTGTGTCACAAGTGAAAGTTGAGCACATGAAGCTCGAGAGTTTGTATCAAGAAATTGAGTTTCCAGAGTGACAGTGGGAAGTGATAAATAAGGATTTCATTACTGGCATTCCTTGATCGTCAATTTGATTTTGTTTGGTTCATCTTGGATAGGATGACAAAGTCAAATCACTTCTTGTCAGTAAGGACTAACTTCTGGACTGAGGATTATGCGAGGTTGTATCTTTATGAGATTGTGAAGTAGTATGGGGTACGTATTTCTATCATCTCTAATCGTGGTACACAATTTATATCTCACTTTTGGCGGTTATTCCAGAAAAGATTAGGGATTAGGGTTAGCCTTAGTACCAATTTTCACCCACAGTCAGATGGCCAAGTAGAAAGGACTATTATGACATTGGAAGACATGTTTCGTACTTACATGATGGATTATGGTGGTAGTTGGGTTGAGCACTTGTCTCTTATGGAGCTTACCTATAATAATAGCTACCAATCTAGCATTGGGATGGCTCCGTTTGAAGAGTTGTATGGTAGGAGGTATAGGTATCCTTTTAGGTGGTTTGAGGTTAGTGAGGCAGAAAAGTTTGGTTCACCAAGTCATGGAGAGGGTAAAGATGATTTAGGATAGACTTAAGATACCTAAAATTGCCAAAAGTCCTATACAGATATGAGGTAAAGAGAGTTATAGTTTGAGGTTAGGGATAAGGTGTTCCTAAATGTGTATCCCATAGAGGAAGAGATGTGGTTTGGGAAGAAGAAAAAACTCAATCCCCGATATGTTAGTTTGAACTCAATTTTGAGAAAGGTTGGAAATATTGTGTATGAGTTGGAGTTACCCTCTTGTTTGAGCTCCAATCATCCGGTATTCCATGTTTCTTATGTTAAAAAAGTGTATGGGTGATCTATCTCAAAGTATGCATGTCAAGGATATTGGTATTTCGGATTTCTTGTCTTATAAGGAGGTCCCGGTTGGGATCTTGGATTAGCAGTTTTGTCAGTTATGGACCAAGATGTTGCTTAGGTCAAGGTTCTTTGGAGGAACCACAAGGTTGAAGAAGCTAATTGGGAAGCGGAAGAGGACATGAAGTCCAAGTATCTATTCCTTTTTATGCTATGGTAATTTGTACAGAAGGCATGTGTTCTTCATCATATCTTTGTTCTCTAACTTAGTTAAAGGAAAGATTGATTTCCTTGCATCTTTGTTTTCTACCTTAGTTAAAGGTTAGAGTTGAGGTGGTGGGGTGTAAATCATACTTGAACTGCATTGTTCCTTTATTCGAGGATGAATGATCCAAGTGGGGAAGAATTAAAACACCCTGGGTTTTTGCTAGTAGAATTTTCCTGAGTTTAAAAATTCTAGACATCGTACGATTTGTGCTTACTACTTGTATGATGTGGATACGGTTTAGGGGCTCTTGGTCGTATAATAATTAGTGTGATCTAGGTTGGATTAAATCCAAGTTACAAGTGGACATCATACTAGTCATATGATGATGGTACGAGATAGGTTATGGACTCGTATGATTCTCAGTATGTCAATCCCTTGGTAGGCTACCTAGGGTACATTTTATGGGTATAAATCGTATGATTGGATACGAGTTGGTCCTTGTGGTCATATATTAGACAGGATTGGAGTCCAACATTCTGCCTAGGATACGAGTGGTGGGTACCACTGGTATGTTGTGTGTACAAGTTAGGGGGGTCGTACCCTCCTACGCATATTTTTCAGCTTTTAAGCTGAGAGCATTTTAGATATTTCTCATGCCAAAACCCTTCAGAGCCCACATCTTAAAACATATAGTAGCCTTTCATAACACACTTTGAAAGATCAAAACACTCCTAAAACAATCTTAAAACTCTCTCAAGGCTCTTGGTTCAAGAAAGGATAGGGTTTCTCCAATACAATTAATTTAGGGCTTACAAGGGTGGTTTTTCTTTGTCTTTTTGGATATCTAAGGCATGTTACTCCTCTCTTATTTTTAGTTCAACTAAATTTATGTTTTAATGAATGGTTTTCATGATTTCATTATGGGTATTATTTGGTTTTGAATTGTATATTGGGGGTTTTGGTTGTTAATGGATGAATATTGTTTTTCCCATGTTTTTATTATGGTTTTCATGTTGAAATTGTGGAATTGAACATGTGGTTTCATGGGAATGGTCAATTGGTTCTTGGTTTTGGTTTTGGAAACTATATGCCCTTAATATGTTTATTAAAATGACTATCAGAATGGTTGTCACATAGTTTAACTTTTATTAAAACTATTGCATTGCATAATATGGTTATGGAACCTAAATAGTTTTAAATAGTTTTAAATGATTTGGTAAGGCGTTGCTGTCCATGGTTTTGGTTTAATTGGAAATCATATAGGGTACATGGGAATCCCCTAAGTGTTAGCTTATGACATTGATTACAAGTTATAATCTATGACTATACCACTTCCTAATTCCTAGTAAACAAGTTCTGGAATCGGTTGGTTGGTTATGTGCTAATGTTTTTAATTGGGCTATAATAACGGGCTATGATTGCTTACCGTGAAGGTTTGAGTCATTAGATGAGGTTGATGACTTTGGGAATACTGGAATGGGAAAGTTGTGATATGTAAGTTGGATATCCAGGTTGGAACTGATGGATTGGGGGATAAGTCATTGGATGTATTAGAGTATGGAGTTTTTAAGATTATCATGAACCCCAAGTAGTATTTGGATAAATGAGGTTTTAAGTATAAGAGAGCCAAGTGTACCTAGTACATGTCAATGGTGATACCCATTACAGCAAGGTATTGTTCTTATAGATGTAGTGAGATAGAGATTGAGGGCTAGTCTTAAATTTTCTCCTAGTGGTTGGCTTCAGGGGAGAGTAGGGGTGAATTTTCTCCTATTCTAATGATTCCCTCCGATTTTGGTTGAGAGGGAACTCTACTAGTGTCATACATATTCTAATAGTGCTTATGCCTAAGGCTTGAATTCTACATGCTGTGTATGTCTATACTCCAACCCCTGAACCAAAGGTAATAATGGTTCTCAGAAATTAAGCTTCCAAATATTCAAGCTCTATGTCATAGCGCTCATGATCCATACATTCATGTCTCACGTTTTGCCTAGTTCTAAGAAACAGTGGTTTCAAGCAGAAATCATTGCCTTGTTCCCTGAATATAAATCTCGACTTTATGTTATATTACCCATGATATATGAAGTCGTGTTTCAACCAGTGCCCAGACCTAAGGAGTCGAGCTATGGTATGTTTAGGTCAGAACGACCCTCTATTTATAACCTAGGTGGTTGCTATAAAGTACTTCGTGCCTATTGTACCATGTCTTATTTCGCGAGTATCACCTTAAGAAGTACAACAAGTAGGAGTCATAATTGAGAAGTAACCCTCCCATTCTTAATGCTTGTACTCTATTTCCTTAGTTACCATTCTTATGTTAGGATGGTAGTAGATATAGAAGTGTAGTAATGCTTTGGATGAGGGAGTAAATATTCTTTATTGTAAAAATTTTGGGGTGACTACTCAGGCTAAAAGTATAGATAAAGATAGAAGAGTAAGATGAACCTTTGTTATGTGAAATAGTTAAGAAGAAGACATGTGGTGAAATCCACTGTTATAGTGATTGAAGTTACTAGTTTTGAGTGGGAGATCCACAAAGAGGGGGTAGAAACTTAAGCTTGAATGTTGCAATTGATAGATACACAAACCATTGTGTTATGTGGTTAGTATTCCTTGATTAATACCTAAGGTTATTTGATTGTTCTGATAAGATCGAGTAGTACTATTGGAGTGGTGTAAAGTATATGGACGCATGACTTACACTACCACTTTAAACTCCGAGTTAGGCTTTGACATGGGAGAGGGATACAACAAATGCTCAAGTTATGTAGTTATATGTTTCGCGAGGAAGTTAAGAGATTGAAATGGTGGAGTGTTGTATTCATAGTTGAAAGATTAGTGGAGAGTGTGGTCATATTTAAGGGGTGTTAGATGTATTGTTTGGTAGAAAGGTTCTATGTGGGAATCTAGAGAGGACATAAAATTCAAATATCCATTCTTGTTTCCCATTCCTAATAATTGTTCTTGAGGTATGTGTATTTCTTAACATCTTAGTTTTTTGTCTTTGTTAAAGGTAAGTGTGATTGCTCTTGGAGTTTAATCGTGCTAATAAATGCCTTGTCCTATCATTCGAGGACGAATGATCCTAAGGGGGGAGTATGTAATGCCTCGGGTTTTCGGTACTTGGAAATTTTCTAAGTCTAAGATTTCTGCCCTAGCAACTACTAACCTGACGAGTCATAATGTGTCTTTACGGGTCATACGACCCAGTCGTAAAGAACCCAGAAAGATTTGCCTAAGTCACTGCCTTGATAACGACTAGACTAAATGAGTCGTATAGACTCCTAATGAGTCGTAATAAGGGTATTTCTTAAGTTGTCAAGTGTAGTCCCTCTATCAAAATAGTTGAAACTACAACTTGACCCTATGAATTTTAGTGTCTTATTACGAGACGTACGATGCCAGTTGTAGAGTTTATAGTGAAGACCCCAATGGGGTTCTGATTTGGCTACGACTAGACAGTCTAAGTCATAGGGTGACCCTACGAGTTGTAAGGTCACTCATAGTAACTGGGCGTTGTTTTTCAGCCTTTTGACTAAGGGTATTTTGTACATTTCCCTCTTACCCTAAACATAAACCATAACCTATAAACACTTTTGTGAGTTTATTTTCATCCATAACTCATCAAAGCAAACACTATCCTCTCTCAAAAACTATCTCAAGCAATAATACTTAGGGTTTCCAAGAACTAAGTCAACTAGAGCTTCCAAGGGCAAATTCTCTCCATAATCTTGGGTATTTAAGGCATGTTACTCTTCCCTAATTGTTTATTTGTTAAAAGCACATGTTTTAAAGTATTGTTCTTGAGAGATTCATGTTGGTTTTATAACAAGAGTTAAGGGTTTTAATGCTTGTTATTAAACAATATTTTTCTATGGTTTATTTATGATTAATCATGCTTTAAATATGGTTTTAAAATTAGGGATTCATGGGTATGGTGAATGAACTAAAGAATAGTGATTTTCCAAAACTTATGATTTTTGAAGTGGTTATGACTCCAACCCCATAATGTGAAATTAGTTTTTAGTTATGAGAAATATGGAAATTGAACTATTCTTGAACTATTGCATTGTGATGTTGAATTGAACCTTATGGATTCGTGTTTTCACAAATTATTAAACCGAGGCATTGTGAATTCCCCCAAGTGATGTAATTGTTTGGTCAAGTTGTTGATACCTTGAAAATGTAATTGGTATGACGATGTATACCTTAATGTGAAATATGGTTCAATGAATGGGAATATGTGATAAATATTTTTAATTGGACTTTAAAAGATGGTTGTGTCGTTGAGTCTTGAAAGTGCAGGTCTGAGTGACCGACACTTAGAATTTTGTTAGCCAGTTCGGGGTTGTTATAGCTTGAGGGTTTGAGTCTGTAACGACCCGATACTACCCCCTAGTCGCTACACAGTGCTTATAACCCTAAAAGACCACAAGCTAACCCATGACTGATATCTTCTGTTAGCACTACAAGAATATACTGAAATAAAAACATATCCTCGATAGATGAGGAGTCACTGCTAAATCTGTTAATTCTGGCTAAATCTGGCTAAGTGCAGTGAGGAACCTGAGCGTCCATACTTATGATTGAAACATCATAGCGCAAGAAACGGGTATGCGATCAGTGCGTAGGAATGTACTAGTACGCTAAATGAGGTAAGGCTGAATGCATGGGTTTATATGCATAATCAATAACTAACTAAATGATATGAAAAAGCTAGATTAGCATAAATGGAGGATCTGTAACTACAGAACATAATGTGCATACTGTAACTAAGTATACTAAAACTAGATCCGATAACTGATAATTGAATATACTAATAATTTGAGATCACTGATAATCTGAATTACTGATAACTGGGTGATTGTATTTGATAGTCCTAATTCTGTAGAATTGAACTGAGTTCTATTCTGAAGATTGAGATCGAAATTGAAACTATAGGAGGTAATCATCTAATCGACATGCCCCAAATAAGATAAGATAACTAAGTTGGGGTCCAATCTGTAACCCTAATTGAAAGGGTGTCAGTACCGTGCCACGGGTAAAGACAAACTAAAGAGGAACCCTCTACTGGAAGGTTTCCTAAATAAGAACGGTGGTACCCTCTACTGCCAGGTAGATCACCTTATCATCCCTCAACTGGTAGGTTGTATGTCTTAACTTACGCTGGCTACGTAGTTCTGGAATGCAAGGATTGCTTCTAAGGATCACACCCTCTACTTCCATATGAGCCCTCATCGTTGGGTTCACTCGATGATGAATCCTACTCCCAACTAAAAGATATTGAAGTGTTATATTGGACTGATTTCACTAAGATTACTGAGTTTTTCCTAAGATCTATAGTTGACTGAATTCCACTAAGTTCTGTAATGGACTGAGAGTACTACTGATCGTGACATGACTGATACTATTCATAACTAACATTGGATCTAAATAAATAGCTAAGTGGTCGGGTATTAAATACCCCCAGGACTCGATAGCATGAAAAGTAAAGAAAATCATAATCTTGAATAACATAACAATGTTTACTTCGTTATAATTCATTCGTAGAGACATTCCATCAAACACGTGTAATACATTAACTTGTACATGAATGGAGAATACATCTTAGCATGCTATAATGGCATTATTTCATTCTCATAGATAATTTATCATACACATACCAAGCATACTTGGTTCATTAAATCATAAACACTTAGGGTTAACATGGCTACAACAATCAACTTGCAAATTGAAGGGTTTATCATGAATACCATGTAATTCAACACATACTAGAATCAATTCTTGGAACTAGAAATCTAAATCATGGATTAAAACTCAAACAACATCATGAACACGAATTCAATCTAATTCAAACATGGAAATCATAAATCATAAATCTTGTACTTTAAAAAAAGATTCTTGAGATCCATGGAAGGTAAGGATCCATAGATGAACATCTAACATACCTGAGAAGAAGACTTCTTAAAGGTTCTTGGAGAGATTCTTGAGGACTAACCTTGATTCTTGAATTAGGGTTTTTGCCTCTTGAGAGAGAATGATTTAATTTGGGAAAACATTTGATGAATAATGAAGTAAAAAGGTTTATTAGGGTTGATTTTTGTTTTAAAGCCTGGCTAAGTCCGTGGAAAAAGACTCAAATACCCCTAGAATGATTTAAAAGCTCAGAATTTAAATCTGGAATTAACTAAAAAATTCTGATTTGGGCCCTTGGCATGATGCGGTGCTATCGCGTTGTGTCACTGTAAAAAGGACAACTAGAAAATTTCTTAGTGGCGCAATGCGGTGGTATCGCGTTGCCACTTAGTTTGTGAACTGGAAGTGCACCGCGACATGGTGGAATCACATTGGTACACTAAAAATTGACATTTGTGAATTGGGTCTATGGCATGATGCGCTAATATCGTGGAGAAACACTAGAAATCGACAATTGCTATTTTGACACACTCCGCGATGCGTTACTGGCCTGAACGACGATGTTTAACGACTGAAACATAAAATCATCCTAACTTCTTATTCGGTTATTGAATTTAGGAAAATTTTATATCGTTGGAAAGCTAATTGAATTTCCTACTCAATGAAAAGTTAAAATCTTGAAAATTCCAGATTTATAAAAGTGTATTCATCTTTAAAGTAAGTCTTTGACATTTTTGGGACGAATTTAAGCTAGATAAAAGTATGGGGTGTTACGAAGTCCCCTTTCTTGTGACCAGGTTGTTTAAGTCCACCTTATTGATATTATTATGATTGTAGGGTTCAAATTCCCCATATCATATTTCATAATCGAGTGATTAAGCCACCTTAGTAAATGATTGGGAGGTTCTAGTTCCCTGTGCGTATATATATGATCTTTTTCTGGTTTATGCGGCTACACGCACTGGGGCTCATCCAAGGGGCGAGATTTGGGGCCTATATAGCCTATGGGGACTATTATATAATGGTTGAGCTACATAATCTAGGATAAAGTTGTAATGTACACGTTAAGCCTTGTTTCCTATCCCGACATGTGATATATATACATGTATATGCATTTGATTATGTTCATTGGCTTTTGAAGTAGTTTGAAACTATTAATCATGGAATTATGTTATCCTTATCCCTGAGTTACATACTAGAATTCACCTCGCTAACCATCTTCAGATGCTATATCGCCACACGATGCAAGAATTGTCCATACTTCTACCACTCCTGCATAGTGATTTGGATTCGGGGTTAGTTCATGAGTTGACATTGAAGTGATGAGTTTTCATACACCGGATGTCTACATTTCATGTTTCAGTATCTTATGTCTTAGATCATTTATACTTGTTTTGGCTATAGTCGGAGGCATGTCCTGACACTTCATTGGTATTCAATTTTGGTCCTTTATTATGAAGGATTTGTTGGATTACTATGGGCCTGGGTGTTGTTGGTAGGTTATTTTGATGGTTTCTAGTTGACGGATTATAGTTATGTTTTAAATACCTTTAAGCTTATCCTTATGTTATCTTGTTATATGATCAGAATTCATCCGACTTTGGGGATATTGTGTTTGGTTAGTTAGGTGCAAGGGGGTGATCTTCGGTCCTCGGTAGACTTGAGATACCCATCATGGCCAGGCCCTAGTTCGGGTTGCGACACTAGTCCTAGATGAAGACTCGAACCACAACTTATCCCCAAACCCAATAAGTCATCATAAAGTTCATCAAAACGATTCTATAATTCTTTAGATGATTTTAAAAAGGCTGTTTGGTCCTTTCCCACTCTTTTAACCCTAAAACTAGGTCGTTTAAGCTATCCAAGGGCTGAATAATAATTTTAAAACACCCCTAAGTCTCCTATTCCTCATAATCTACTAGACATTCAAAAAGTTTAGACAGAAGGGGTATTTTTTCTTCTTCAACAGGTGTCATTAAGGTTTTCAACCTCAGGTATATTGGATTTAATAAATGGGTTCCCTTTGCCTATTAAATCCAAAGACTTCTCAAATTTAATTCACCGTCAAGTTTGGGTTTCTATGAAAAGTGTAAATTCTTTTAGTTTTTAGTTTCTTGCTTTGACAAAACCATGAATATATGTTTTCCTATAAATTTGATCATCTCTCCATACTCATGACTATGAAATCTCATTATTTTGATAAATTCTTGATTCTAGGCTTGAGTTATAAAATTCCTTATTACGTTCAAATTGTAGTATTGCAATTATTAGTTGCATTCTCAGAGATGGTGGGTTATCAACACACGATGACCTAGGATTTCATGCATACACTTATGAGTGTTAAATCCTCCAACTTACATGTTATTGAATACTTTTGGATAATGCACTTATTTTCACTTTTTAGAATATTACTATTATTGAGAATTTTTAGTTACTAGTGTCATTCAGTTGGGTGTAGTACAAAGTAGTGAGCGGACATCGGGAAGAAGGCTCACCAGTCAGTTAGGCTGACCTTTAGTATAAATCTGTAAGTCCTAGAACTATGGTGTCACCATAGGTTCCAAGTCTGTAAGTCCTAGAACTATGGTGTCACCATAGGTTCCAAAGAGTTACCTATCAGGCCAGGCTTGATACCTTAGTCCATTTGGACATCAGTTTAGTGGATCTACTTCCGTCAGTGTTAATACCCTTGGTATGGTACTAAACACCCTTCCAACTGGGTTTATAGGTTAGACCCCAGTTAACTTATGTTGGGGCATGTCGGTTAATGGTAGCTCCCAAAGTCCAAAGTTCATAGTTTAGATTTAGATACTTGTATGACCTGGTATCTAATTGTTTAGCTTATCATACCATATATGTTTATTAATTGGTCTTTCATCAGTTTACCATGTCACATACAACTTGTGCAGCCGATATCATTTATTTCCCATCTCACATACTTAGAATATTCAAAGTACTTATTGCATACTCTCTTTTGTGCTATATTGTCTTTTAATATAGGTTCTGATATTCAACATCTAAATTATGCTTAGTATAATTTTGCACCATATTAGCAACAATGTTTGGTGATTCCTCATCATTTGAGGGTCAAGAATCAACATTTCTTTTTCAATATTAGTCTAGTTTTAGTTATTTGGAGTTAGTGGGGACTTGTCCCAACAACGCATATGATTTAGAGGCTTTCAAATAAATAGTTATATTTTCAGCATGTTGATTATGTTAGACAGTCTCAATTTTAGAATCCAGTATTGATTTTTCTTTTATTATGATCATGTCATTTTTGGTTAGTTTCCGCTAAATATCTCATCATTTTCTTCAGTATTCTTAGTGTTTTTCCAAGCCATGAGTTAGCTTGGGGTCACTTATGACTCTGAGCACCGTGTTAGAACTAGGGATAGTCTCAGGTCGTTATAGGTATAGGTCATTCTTAGGTGAACTTCACTTTTTTCATTCACTTTGTGCATTGAGTCTATGTTGGTTTCTAAAATTCACAACATTTTCACCCTTTTGCAGATGGTGAGGATGCTAGTTGCAACGACTGCAGATGAGGACCCTGAGTCTGTGACTAAGGCTCTTGCTAGATGTTGTGGTTGAGATAGGGATAGAGGTTAGGAAAAAGATGCATCCCTAGTTAGGGTTATGAATAAGGATCCTGCCCAAATTTTTTTAATTGCTTCCACGCCAGAGGTTCCTCCACCCCATCTATTGGTAGGCCAGAGAGCAACCCAAGCTCCACTGGGGTTTATTTCTTTCTCACTGCTCACAAATGCCTTGGTTCAATCAATAGGTTTGGTTTGTTGTGCACAATCTAATAGTGCTCAGTCTATATATCAGAGTGGTACAGATGTTAGGGTTCAACATATAATTACGGCACCAAGAGTTGAGGTTCCTCCCACATTAGTAGTTTCTCAGTCGGTAGAATCCCAACTAGCTATGTTTGCAGGGGCATCGGTGTTTCATCCTAACGCACATGCAATTATATGTGATGGTGCAAGAAATATGATGGCCCTTTTGAGCCAAATGTCAATCCCTCAGGGACTTGATTTTTAGCAAGCAATCCAATTCTAGCGTTACTAATAAGATTAAAGAAGTGTGAGTTGTAACCAAGAAAGACTAATATTTGAGAATTTAAAAGTAACAATAAACAATGATGAGAATATCAAGTATTTGAAACAATGATTTGGAGAAATCAAGGGTCAAGGCAATTTTAATAATCCTAAAATGCTACAAATTTTGGTTGGTTAATTTAACTATAATGGTTGTTGATTCACGAGGTTAATAACATGATTACAGTCTTACAAGCCTCTAATAATCTATCTAAATTGGCCCCACAACTACATCACATACCTAATTGGGGTGAATTAGGTATATTCCTATCCAAATCATGAATCCTATTTTTAATTCATTTAAAGAATAACAACCCACTCCATATTTTACACTTTCTATTATAATGTTTCTTCTTTCAGGATCACAATAGAAATATAAATGTATTCTAAAGGTCGCGAGTTAGTAGAATAGTAATAACATGAACATATGAACAATTAAATATGATAATCAACAATAAACCAGCTTGATTGTATGCTAAGTATTCATGTAAGTATCCTTAAACATAGAATTAGGGTGTATAGAAACTCATTGTCTCAAAAAGAACCACTATATATGAATTCATAAGGTAAAACTATAAGAAAGTAAAGTTAATGAACAAAGAACCCCAATTTGATCCCCTTAATGACTTGTCTCCTCTTGAATTCGCATATTGATCCAAAGATGGGATGAAATTTTGAATAGGTGCTCCTTTTATAGTGTTTAAGGTATTCCATGGGTACCCCAACACCAAATATTTGCATTGATAACATTGCCTCTCACTTAAAATGCTTAAAAATCAACTTTGGACGCCCCAAGAGTTGCCTCATGTTGCAATGACAAAGGACAATATTTGGGGTTATGGAGAACAAAAAAAACAAGTATAATGAATTTAAGGTTCGGATATGGGTGTGGAACACACCCCATAGACAAATTTTGGGGTGCGTCGGAAGGCACCCCCACAAAGAGGAGGATTCACTCTGTTTAAGCTACTATCTTAGCGTATGATTTCTCCTTATTTTCCCAGATCTTAGGACTTGTTTGTAAGATTTAACTATCATCAAAAACACCTAAATGGTCTTCTTAAACATCAAATAACAAGCATTAGTTCATACAACACAATAGAGTTCATCAAAGTACACTAGAATCAAGCATAGCTCAAGCTAGCACAGCTAGTTTTCTCACCTAAACTCTATTTAATAATTTTGATTCTTAACTTGTTTAAAATGCACCATAATCACTCCAAAACAAAAAAACTCAATTCTAAATACACAATTAAACTTTTAATACCCTATTGAGAACATCAAGAAGTCCTCAAAACTAAGCTAAATACGCATAGATAATGACACTTAGGTGTATAAATACATCTGAGATCATTACCTCACACTTAAAGCCTTGTTCATTCTTTGAAAATTCTATACATTAAGCACAATCAAGGGAAAAATAACATCACTACTACAACTAAGACACTAAAGTTAGAACTACAACGACTATATGCATAGAAAGTTCCACTTTAAGCATGTCATATTGCCATTGAAAAACTCATAAACACTACTTCAAAATTTCTTAACCCAAAGAATCAACTCTACTAAGTTAGGGGAAACTCATGCATATTACTCAAAAAATAGATACTACAAATCACCAAAAAATCATTTAATATTAGACCATACCATAAGAGAGTCACCCATATTCACTCATATGCAATTGATCACAAGAATGGGTGTAAAAATCAAATTTCCGCCACTTTTGCAAAGAATTCACATGTCACATAAGATGAATAATAACCTTGTACTTAGTGTAATACTCCACTAATACCAAAATATTGAGGTTCAATATCAAGTAGGACTTTACAGGTTGTAACATAGGCTAAAGAACGGTAGGATCTATTCTGGTTGGTAATAGTGACTATGTTCCCTAAGAGCTTTAATACATCACACTTTACATTAGACTCCTCTCTGACCAACCAACTTTTCTACCACTTTTACCTTCCTTCCTCTCTTTTGTTTTACCCCATCTCATTAAGCTAGTTCACACATCTTTAATAAGGAATATTTTCTATCAACACATGATTCACTTTTGTTGAATTTTTATTTTCATTATATTGCTCCCACCTACAACACAAGAACTATTTTTAACACAACAATAGCTAGTATTTTGGGGCTTCATTTTCACTTTTCCTTTCTTAAATTCTACACTCTTTAACATCTCAATATTTCAACTAAAGTGCTTAGGATCTTTGGGTTAAATTATAGTCAATCAAAAGAAAAGAAATAAGCTACATAGGCTACCAAAGAATACTTTAAAGGATAAATGAGTCTAACAAATATCATTCAATAATGGTAGATAAAGAGTGTATAAACATGAATATAAAATAAATGCCTATATTATCTTCTTAATCCAACGTTCTTTGTTTCTCTTTTCACACACACCAACAAGTTCTAGATATCATTATGCAAATATACACACACACACCAGAAAGTTCTAGACATTATTATACAAATATGGAATATAACAAAATACCTTACTCACACATGGAACATATTCAAATCAACAAGGATCTCTATAGACTCTCAATCAAGAAATAACATAAATTCAAAATTAAGCCAACATCATACAAGAGTCAAATAAATGAGAGTCAACTAACTATACATGATTTCACCTTCAAAACCAACTTGCATCATGTAATTATGTATAGAATTTAGAAAAAACATCTAATTATTTCCTAATAAAAAAATTTAAAATTACTCCTAAAAATGAAAAAGGGATATTAGGTTCAAAGAGCGCCTCTTAAAAAACGAACTAAAAAACCAAGGGATAGGTAAAGTGTATTTTTACTAATTATACACCAACAAAAACTAAAAATAAACAAAGCTAAAATCTTTTTTGTAATTGTTTTTAATTTAGCCAAAAACTAGAAAATAATTAAAAATGAAAATTATATAGAAACACTTACTATATAATTGGAAGATTCCCCAACCCACACTGAAAATCACACTTTGTCCCTAAAGTATAAACTAAAAATAAGGATATAAATACTATTTGAGGCCTCTAGGCCTAGCTAGTTGCATTATGATCACCAAAGAGGTCCGGAGGACCCCACACTCAGTCTGTTCCATGCTCCTTAGATCAGATACCTAGTACTCAGACTTTCCTTCAACTTGTTGAATTAAATAGAACAAAATAAAGGTTATATAAAGAAAAACTATTAAATAAAATACCTACCTTAATGTGGGTTTCCTCCCAAGCAGTGCCTAATTTATTATCACGGTATGACTCATAACACAACTCTCAACCATATTATTTTATTCTCTTTTTCCTACTCGTATCCCATATTCTTATTCTTTTTTGAACTTTTGAATGCCTACACTCAAGGTATTCAACTCTTTATACACATACTTTTTTAGGTTCCTCTCCATATTTCCCAATTTAAAGCTTAATTATTGATGTAGACAATTCAGTGAGAGTGTCTGAAGAGGTCATTAGATGTTTGGACTCCTCTACCCCATACTTATCTTCTTATATAACTATTATCATACATAAATATTTGTAGTATGAAGGTGTATTGTGTGCTTTATACACTATGAAGACCATTTTTCATCATTCAATCTCATTGTGAGAAATCCCTCTCTCATATCTATTAGTGCTTCTCTAGTTGCCAAGAATGGACGTCCCAATATGATTAGCACCCTATAATATACATCATAGTCAAGAACAATAAAATTAGTAGGAATAATAAATGTACTGGCCCTAATAAGAACATATACTATGATTACTTTGAGAACCACTTTTATTCTGTCTGCCATTTGGAGCATAATAGAACATAGCCTCAATTTTCCTAAGCCTAGAGTGATAAACACTGAAAGCAGCATCAAGTTTGATACTTTACCCTAAATCACTCAAAGCGTGGACTACACCATTATTACTAATTTGTATGGAGAAGATGAAACTCCCAGGGTCCTTGAGCTTCTTGTGTATCTTGCTTATCACTACTAAACTGTACTCCACAATATGTGCTACCATCTCAATGTCATCCAACTTTATATTATTATTCACTACATCTTTCAAGTGCTTAACATACTTAGGCACTTCCTACAAAACATCTATGAAAAGGAATATTAATGTGAAGTTCTATGGATGTGTCAAAGAATTTCTTAAAAATACAACCTCTTTAGCCTTTTTACTCTTCTAAGGAAATGATGGTGGTGGTCTCTCTGGAGTTTGCTCAACTGCCTTTTCTTTTGAGTACTCAGACTTTGCCAAATTTTTAGTATTTTTGGATACAACTTGCTTCTCATCTACTTTTTATAGGACCAAATCTGCTTGTACCTTATGATTTTTCTTTGGAGACCTATCAATGAGGTCTCTACACTCCTTAAGGCAATTTCCATAACTTGCTTCAATTTTTTTGTATCACAAGGTAAAACTCCTTGAGGTCTTGTATTTTATGCCTGAGGTAACTGCCCAACTGTGTCTCTAAATTCTTCTAAGCTATATTCTGATTTTTGATATCTGCAACTATTTGTTCTTGGTTGGATAGGGTCTTTTAAAAAGTTTCTTCTATATTACTTGCTTGAATGTTATTTTGAATGCTCCACTGTTAAGTTTGAGACTGATTATTGCCCTATGAGTAATTTTGCTGAATTTGCCAATTGCGGTTATAGGTATTACTATAATTTTGATTTCCCTTTTATGCATTGCCCATAAAATTAACCAACTTCAAATTTTGTCCAAAAGACTATAGAGTGTCCATTATTTCCAAAAATCTCACACCAAGTCTAGGCCTACTGAGCTGTATTTACTTGAGCCTGAGGTTGATTCACACTTAACTTTCTAAACTATGTCGTCATTTGGTTCTGAAAAAAGGCCAACTAAGCAGCCAATGATGTGACACTATCCACCTCTATCATAATTTTAGGCTTCTTCACCATGCCTTTGGAAATATCACTATGCCATAAGGATTACCTTGTGAATTTTGATTCATGAGAGTATATATCTCATCATATATTTTCTCCAAACATTGACTACTTGCAGCTGAATCTAGGAAATTTTTTGTTTCATGGTCAAGAGCTTAAACAAAAGTATGAGCTAACAACTTATTGGTTTGTTGGTGATGGGGACAATCCATGAGAAGAGGCTTAAATCTATTCCATTCATGATAAAGATTTTTATTTGGTTCTTTTTTTGTAACTCAGGAACTCATTCCAATACCTTGCAGTTTTTCCAAAAGGAAAAATCAGATAAGGAACTTTTTTGCCAAGT
This sequence comes from Capsicum baccatum var. pendulum, assembly GCA_030864225.1. Lineage (NCBI taxonomy): Eukaryota > Viridiplantae > Streptophyta > Magnoliopsida > Solanales > Solanaceae > Capsicum > Capsicum baccatum. The sequence continues at coordinate 205,702,885 of CM061558.1, read as the reverse complement.
TTTCCCAAGTTGTAATGATTTTTGAAGGTTATTCCTTTAACTATATTTTTTATTCCCTTAGTAGTGAGAAGGGTAAATGAGTGAGTCTCGCACAATCTATGGAGACTTTAGTAGGAATAAAAGTATCATTGATCTCCAAAAACTTCTGTATATAAACCTGTGAATCCTCATGTGATAGGCCCATGAACTTCCCACTACTATGAAACAATTTTACCATATTCTTCTTTAGATCAAATCTACCCCCAGGCTTCGGTCTGCAGATGTTGGAGGTGACAGTAGTTGCGAGTGGGATTACCACTTCGTGTACTGTTCTGCGGGCTGGTTTTCTTCAGGCTTGACTGTAGGATTGGCTTCTCCTTATTAAACTTGTAGGATGGGATAGAGAAGTGTTGCTTCTTATGTTAATTGATGCAAGTGTCACTTAGGTTAGGATATGGTTCAACAAAATCCCTTTCCTCTGCCATCTTACTTGAGATTAAGACCTATACCTACAAGTTTAGTAGCTAAAACTTGGTTGCTAGCACTTATCAAACAAAAATAGAAAAACTAAAAATCAGAAGGTTGTCAATTTTAAAGTCCCTGACAATGGCACCAAAAACTTTTTCTTCCTACCACAAACTCAAATGTACATGTAAGTAATACAATGCCCCTTATGAGACAAATATTGATCCCTCAAGGACTTGGATTTTAGAAAGAAATTCAATTATAGTGTTACTAATAATATTAAATAAGTGCAAGTTATAACCAATAATGTCTAAGATATGAGAATTTAAAAGTAACAAGAATAATAAGTGTTAGAAACAATTATTTGGAGAAATCTAGGGTCGAGGCAATTTGAACAATCTCACAAAGCTACACAATTTTGACTTATAACCTATTTTAAATTATCCTATCTTTTATTCATTTAATGAATAACAACCCACTCCATATGTTCCATTTTATAATCTAATGTTCCTCTTCTCGGGATCATAAAAGAAATATAAATGTATTCTAAAGGTCATGAGTCAATAGAATAGTAATAACAAGAACATTTGAACAACCAAATATTACAATCAAATTTAAACAAACTTGATTGAATTTTAAGTATTCATGTTTATATACTCAACCCCAGAATGAGGGTGTTTATCCACTCATAGTATTTTAAAGAATCACCATAGATGAATTCATAAGGTAAAATTATATGAAAGCAAAGTTAAAGAACAAAGAACCCTAAGTTGAGCCCATAAATACCGTATCTCCTTTCCAATTCATGTATTGATCCAAATATGGGATGAAAGTTTAACTAAGTGATTCTTTTATAGTGTGTTAGGTCGTCCATGGGTATCCCAACACAAAATATATGCATTAACAACATTTCCCCTCACTTAAAATGCTTAAAAATCAACTTTTGGATGCCTTGGGAGTTGCCTCACTTTGCAAGGACAAGGACAAGCTTTTGGGGTGTGGAGAAAACTCAAATCAAGGACAAAACACTGAACGGTCTCCCTATTTACACACCCCATAGCTAGATTTGGGGGGAGAATTCACTCTTTTTAAGTGCCTATCTTGGTGTACGTTTGTTCCTTGTTTTCCCACTTCATAGGACTTGTTTGTAGTCATAAACTATCTTTAAAAACACCTAACATAGTCTCATAAACATCAAATAATATGCATTAGTTCAAACAGCACAACAAAGTTCATCAAAGTACACTAGAACTAAACATAGCTCAAGTTATCACAACTAGTTTTTTTGTCTAAACTATATGATCATTTTGATTCATAACATGTTTCAAATTCCCCATAATCACTCTAAAAATGAAACTTAACACATAAATACGCAATTACACCCTTAATAACTTATTAAAAACATCAAAAAGTCCTCATAACTAAGATAAATGAAAAAAGATAATGACACTTAGGTGTATAAATACGCCTAGGATATACTAGGTAAGGATGTATTTGAGTTATTGATTTCTTTTAATGATAGGATCCATAATTTTGGCCTAGTTGAGACTTATTGGGTTAACTATACTTCTTTTTAATAGGACTTAGCAGCTAGACATAAGTGATAACTTATCTTGATTCCAGACCAGTTAGATCTCCTCCATTAACATGGACTCAATTCTTTGAGGTATTCTTAGGTAATTATAAGATTCACACCCTTTGAGAGCATTTAAGATATTAGTTCTCTAGATTGGATCATGATTTTTTAATTGTTCTAGAGTATGAGGCATGGTTCTATGAGTTGGTCAAATATGCTACTATTATCTTACCAACTAAGAGTGAGCAGGTTTGGTGCTTTTGTTAGAGATATGTGAATTTCTCTTCGTATATAAACTCATAATTTAGTTAAATCTAGTAGGTTTGTTTATGAGGTTTCCAATGCCTAGACTATAAAGGAAATGCTTTGTAAGGCCCAAGGGAGGCCATATCACCAGGATAGTTTCAATGAAAGCCACAATGGCTCACCGTTCAAAGGTAGGGGTTCTTAGATTAGGTACCCTCTATGTCATTCTTATAAGGATTAGGCCATTCTATTAGACTCATTCATGACATACTTTAGGTTATTGATGTGGGTCAGCCCATTTATAGTGATTACAGGGGTAAAGTAGCAATTTATCTTTGAGAGGCGCACATTTTCGGTTTTTTAGCTGAGGTGGCTATTCTGGGTCATCTAGATATTTTGGTCAAAGTAAATTATTATTACATTCTATGATCATAGGAAATTTGACCATTATCTAGAGAGTATCCCTATAGTAGGGCAGTTTTGTCTACAATGATGTGTTCAACCGATTAGGGTAGTGCCACCTCTAGCTATAAGTAGCATGCAGGGTCTTAGGGATAGTCCCTAGGGTTCTCAAGGAGGTCCTTAAGCAGATGATAAAAGTGGTCGGTCAAGAACCCAACCACATTACGGTCTACTTTCTTTGTCTATTGTACCTAGAAGGCTGGAGGTAGAGTCTTCAGATATTGTTATTACTTGTACAATTTCATTGTGTTAATAGACAACTATTGATTTATTTTATTTGAGATCCACTTATTTATATCTGTCTAATTAGTATGCACTATGTTTAAAGTTATTTTGGGAGTCTTTATCTATTCCATTATGAGTATCTACTCTTGTGGGTGATTTCTTAGTAATAGATCGAGTATATAGATCAAGTGTACTTACCATTCGAGAGTTTGATACTCAAGTTAATTTTATTATGCTAGATATGTTGGACTTTGATATGATTATGAACCAGTTATCCCTTTATCATGCGGTCTTGGATTGTATTGCCAAGACCGTTACCTTCATCATGCCTATCATACCTTTAATTATATGGCAGGTTTCTATTAGTCATGCACTGATAGGTATTATTTCTTTCGTTCTAGCAAGAGGACTCATATCGATAAGTTGTAAGTCATATCATGCTTATATTTGTTACTTTAGTGCATAGAGTACTTTGCTTAGTTCTATCTCTATAGTCCATGATTTTTTTGATGTTTTTCCTACTGACCTATTCAGCTTTCCTCCTGAGCTGGGCACCCTTCCTATAGCACTTTATTGCATGGCTCCTGCTAAACTTAAGGACTTGAATTCTTAACTTTAGGATCTTCTAGATAAGGGTTTTATAAGTCCGAGTGTATCAACTTGAAGCGCTCCTATTTTGTTTATGAAAGAAATGGCTATATGCTTAAGTGTAGTGACTACAAGTAGTTTAATAATGACAATGAAGAATAGGTACCCTATGCATTATATTGATGACTTGTTTGACCATCTTTAGGGAGTGGCAATATTCTCTAAGATTCACTTGAGAATTGATTACCAACAATTGAGGATCCGGGCAGAGGACATCCCTATGACAACATTCAAGACTCGTTATGGATATTTTATGTTTTCGGTGTTATCTTTTGGATTAACCAATTCCCCAGCCACATTCATGGATTTAATGAACCAAGTGTTTTGACCCTATTTAGACTCATTTTTTATTATTTTCATTATTGTTATCCTTATGTATTCAAGGAGTAGGGATGAGCACGAGAAGCATTCTAGGATTATGCCCCAGAGATTGAGATATAATAGGATTTATGTTAAATTCTTAGAGGAAGAGTTTTGGATTGAGTACATTACGTTCCTAAGACACGTGATGTCTAAGGATTGGATTATGGTGGATCCAACAAAAGCTAAGGCTATTCAGGATTGGGCCAGACCTAAATCTCTATCCATATTTCATAGCTTTATTAGTTTGGTTGGTTACTGTAAGTGGTTAATTGAAGGTTTTGCTACTATTGCTGCACCGATGACTAGGTTGACTAGAAAAAAAGTTCCTCTTCAATGGTCCAAGGAGTGTGAGTTTAGCTTTTTAAAGCTTAAGGATTGTCCATTTTAGCTCCTATTTTGACTCTTCTTGTTGCGGGATAAGGATTTACTATATATTGTGATGCTTTTAATGTTGGTTTAGAATGTGCTTTGATGCAGTAAGGTCAAGTTATTGCTTATGCATCGAGGCAATTGAAGGTGAACTAGCATAATACCCCACATATTATTTAGAGTTTGCAGAGTTAGTTTATGATTTAGAGGCACTAACTGTATGGAGTTTATTGTGAGATTTATTCTAACTATCTTCAGAACATTATGACATAGCAAGACCTTAATTCTAGACAACACAGATAGATCAAGTTTTTAAAGGTCTATGGCATCTCTATTCTATATCACTAGAGAAGATGAATGCTACAGCATATGCCTTAATACAAAAGGAGGTAAGAATGGGTAGCTTGGCCTTTATTTTAGTTTAAAGCAGCCATTATCTTGGGATATTTAGTCCTTATCCAACTTGTCGGTTTTATTGATATTTTAGACTCCATAAGGATCCTTGATAATGTTAAGGCTAGGGTTACCTTGCTTAAGAAGATACAGAGTGACCGGTTTGAGTATAGTAAGCTTTGTGGCATTTGTGATCAGGTTCTGAGGGATGAGTCTAGGAGGGACACCTTATATTCATAGAGTATTCTGAGATATGATGACTATATTTATCTTTTCAGGGATGGAGACTTGACTTCACTGATACTGCAAGAGGCTGACAGCTTCAAATATTATATTCACCTTGGTACGACTAAAATATATAGAGATTTAAGGCAGCATTACTGGTGGAGTAGCATAAAGAGAGATATAATAGACTTTGTAGTGTGTTGTCTATGTTGTTATATTGTAATCCGAGCATTAAAGACCTAATGGCCTGATTCAGAGGCTACCTATTCTAGAGTAGAAGTGGGAGAGGATCACCATCGACTTTGTTAGTGGGTTGCCTCACACTTTTCGTGGTTTCAAAGAAATTTAGGCATTGTAGATTAGTTGACCAAATTGAAATATTTTCTTCCTATTCAAATGTCTTTCATTTTTTAGATATTCACTATATCTATGTTCGAGAGATATTTTGCTTGCATAAAGTACCTATGTCTATTATTTTAGAAAGAAACACAATTCTGCTTCTGGAGGACTTTTCAAAAGGAGTTAGATAGTTGGGTTGACCTCAGTACATCTTTTCACCCTCAGACCAATGGGTAATTAGAGATGAATATTCAGGTTCTTGAGTATATGCTCCCCACTTATGTTATGGACTTTGGAGGTTAGTGGATCAACACTTAACCTTAGCAAAGTTTGCTTATAATAATAACTACAATTTGAGCATTGAGATGATACTATTTGAGGCATTATAGGGTAGGCATTGGTGATATCATATAATATGATTTGAGACCTTTGAGGTTAGGCCCAACCGTACCAACTTGCTTTATTAGTTATTGGATAGAGTCTGGGTGATTCAAGATAAGTTAAGGGCAACTCAGAGTAAATAGAAGAGTTATGCTGATGGTAAACTTTGTGCCTTGAGGTTTGTAGTTAGTGATGGGTTTTCCTATAACTGTAGCCCATGAAAGGCATATTGAGGTTTGAGAAGAGGGACAAGCTCATCCCCAGGTATATTGGGCCATTTAAGATACTTTGAATAATTGGAGAAGTAGCTTACGAGTTGGCCTTGTTCCAAACTTTCCAACTATTCACCTAGTTTTCTATGTCTCTATGGTGCGTTGCTATATCTTATATATGTCTCATATGCTTTGATAGGAATTAGTATAGTTGAATGAGAGGTTAAACTTCATAGAGGAGTCAGTTCTCATATTGGCCATGGATGTGAGGCTGTTGCATACTAGAGAGATTTCGGTGGTTAAGGTTCAACGGACACACCGACTAATTGAGGTGACCACCTGGGAGATCAAGAGTGATATGCAGTCCTAGTATCCACACATGTTTGAGCTTTCAATTACACCTTGATTCTGTACTTTTGCATATGAAAGTCTTTTTGATAGTCGATATTATAATGACCCTCAAGGTTATTTTTTGCATTTCTATACTATTCATCACTTAGAGCTTTTTTGTAGGTGTCCTAAGTCTTTTTTGACTTGCTAGAGCTGGAAGTTTGATGTTGGGTAGTTCATTTGATTTTTTGAGCCAATCCTTTATTTTGAAGTTTTTGTTGTTGAGAATCAGGTATCAGGCTTATACTTTGTGTCAACAGCCTCCGATGCTAATTCTGACAATTTTGTTAGATCTACAAGGTTGATTTTGGGCTAGGGGGGTCTTTGGTTTGGGTTCTAAGGATTTCAGACTCAATTTGGGCTATTGGATAGTTTTAAATTAAAACGTCCATTGAGTGTGGGACCTATATTTCATCAAAATGACCTTAGATTGAAACTTTAATAATGTCATTGAGTCAAGAATGTCAAATTTGTTAGGGTAGCATAGTTATTTGCATTCAAGGGATTTTGAATGAGTCTAGTAGGTTCGATAAGAGATTTCGCAAATGCCAAGTTTGTTGGTGGAAGCTTCATCTAGTTTAGGCCAAAAATAACCTTTGCATTTGTGAGGCCCTTAGATGCATTTACAAAGACCAAGGTGAATGACTAACTCAATCATGATGACCTTGGTTACGTTTGTAAAGGTCAATCTTATTAGCTACTGCGATCATGAGGTGGTCTCTGCGTTCTCGAAGGATAATTCAAGATGAGGGTCGTATTTGTGCCAAACTCCCCACGATCGCAATGAAGGTATCCCTAGCAGTATATATATCTATCAAACCCAATTTTTCTCTTATTTTACAAGTCTCAACTTCTACTCAAAGCCCTATATAGCTAAGAGAGTGATAGAATCGATTCATGGGTGTTTGGGGAGAGTTGGAGAGTTAGTGGGGATATTTTCTCATCATGAATTATCTTAAGATTCCTTTAATTTCTTATTTAATTCTCCATTTTTAATCTCAAAATCCCTAATCCTTTGCTGGCTGATTTGAGGGTGTAATTGTGCTCGGATTTCATCCATTTTGAGGGTAAATAATCCTTGAACCTAGAGAGATGTTTTGGTTGATAGAAAGTTGTGATTCTGCAAGCGAGCCTCACATAGTCATATTTTTAGATTGATTTTGAACTCAAGGAATTTGTATAAAATATGGGTATTTTTATCATCGTATTAATGTGAGATCATTATTTTGATAGTCTATCATCGTATGGAGGCTTCTTCAAAGGGAAAATATTCAATTTAGAAGACTTTCATGGGCATTTGTCGACGTCCAAGTAGGATAGGCTTATTTTTATCAAACATTAAGCTATATTATGGTATTGGTATGGTATTATGCTATATTTGGGTTGGAAATTATGACTTGATTGTATGTAAAGTGAAATTTGAAATGTTTAGCCAATTAATGAGCCATTTTTAGGTAGAATTGACACATTCATCCTTTCTTTGGATTAAACTGTGACTTAGGAGAATAATTTGACAACTAGTAGTAAAAATTGGAAGCCTTAGTCTATCTTTGGATAGAAATTACCTGAGTATGAACGTTGGGGGCTTAGAAGCGTGCCCCGCTATCCCTCTTTAAGGTTAGATATCTTAATTACCTCCTTGTAGATCTAAGAGGCCTTATTTTTTTATTTTACTCATTTTCTTATGTCACGGCCTGATTCACTAATCATGATGGCACCTAATTTATCATGCCAATAGGTAAGACAAACTATAGCCCAAATCTATGAGCAATGAGCAATGAGGTAATTTGGTGAAAAATGGCCCAAAAGTTGAAATAGACAATTTAAGATTTATAATAATAATAAGACAGTCATAATAGTCTAATAGATAGATAAAATATCAACAATTATCCTATGTCCTAAGAGTGTTGCTACTACAATGGAACATAAGTACTGAAATAGTCAAATACAATCTGTCTCAAAAATGAAAGACTAGACTTAGACAATAGATAGAAGAAGAGGTGACTCCAGCTTGAAGAGCTTATCCTATCTCCAAAATCTACTCGGCATGAATGTCACACCACCAGCAACTAATAGTACTCGAATCTACATAAAAAAGGTATAGAAGTGTATTATGAGTACAAAAACCAAGGGTACTCTGTAGGCATCATTGGCCGATTGATCTAAATCATGAAATAAATAAGATAAGATACAACATAAACTAAGCAAAGTAAAGACAATAGGCAAAACTTGAAAATAAGCTCCAATACTATTGTACATAAGTAAATAAATAAATTCAAAAGAGCAGTTGTAATACCTATTAATATTTTTAGCTCAATTCATCCTATAGTACATGTACAAAAGGCTTAGAACCTAAATATTTGGCTAAGTGTTGGAGACATAGTTTCATTTTTTGGCCTTTTAACCTCGTTGATTTTTATAGTGACCTTCCTGACCCTAAGATATAAGTTTTTGAGTTGATTCATATTCAAGGATATAAGAAGCATGTCTCAGGTAAGTTTTATATTTTTCTGGCGAGGTTTGGACCATATTTGGATTTCTAAAACAAAAGCTCACCGCGATTATAGCACATCATGGTAGCTATAGAGGTGGTCATTTCATCGCGTCGTGGTGAAGTTCAAAATGCAAATTGTCAGATTCTAGCAAGTCACCACGATTGCACCACGTTGCAGTGCAATCGCGATGACAACCTTGGCACATCATGGTGAAGGCCCAATCAGCGTTCTAGTTACAATTTTTAATTTCCCAAGGATAGTCTTGTCATTTTACCTCACCAAATTCCATCAAAAATACAAAATTAAAACCCTAAAGAGGCAATGTATGCCCTATTATTCATAATTTATCTCCAAGAAAGTAATTCTCTCTCAAAAACAAACCCTAGCCCCTTCAAAATTCAAGCTCAAGTTTCAATAAAACCACCAAGAACATTCACAAATTCTTCAATTAAGGTATGTTAAACGTTCATCCATGGGTAGTTTTCACCCATGGAGTCCAAGAACCCAATTTTATGTTTTAAAGTTATGGTTTTTACATGTTATCATGAATTTTACCCATGAATTTCCATGAATCTCGATTTTATGTCATGTTTACATGCAATTGTTGTTGTTATTAAACCTTACACGTTTTGAATGGTGCTTGTTCACTTTTTAAGACTTAATTGGTTATTTTAGTTTTGAAACCATGCTATTTTTACATGTTAAAAACTATCCCCATGTTTAAACCATGAATTGCAAGTGTTCGAAGAAATGCCCAAAGGAATGAGTTTTGAATAATGACTACTTATCATGTCCTTAAGGTTTTGCATGGTTTGGTTGTTATTTCTATTGAGTCCTGGAGGTTATGATTACCCAAAATTTAGTTGTTTACTTAGTCTTAGTACTTTCAGAATGGTTTTTAGGCATATGTGACTATTATTAATTGAGTCAGCTATCCTATCAATCAAATTTAGATCAGTTCACTATTTTGAGTCAGTTAACTTGAGAGTAGAATTTAGCATTGAGTGAACCCAGGAATGGGTCCTCACCTGCCAGTTAAGGTTGTGACCTTTAGTAGTAGTCCCTGCGTTTAAGAACTACATAGCCAGTGTAGGATAGAGATGTTAACCTGCCAGTTGAGGGTTAACATATATCTCTCTAGAGCACCTGCCAGTCGAGGTTAACTCATTAGTCCTTCAGTACTTTATTTCAGTTGATCGATATAGCCATTGTTAGTACCCATGGCACGGTACTGACACCCTTCCAAAAAGGGTCACAGGTTGGACCCCAATTAGCTCATATTGGGGCATGTCAGTTAAATGATAGCTCCCATATTCTCAGTCTAGTATTCAATTCAGATTTCAATTTTCAGGCTTACTTGACCATGGCATATAGTTATTAGTTGTTAAGTACCAGTATTTCAGTATTTTAGTTTATAGAATGTCACAGCATTACGTCATATGATTGGTTATACATTCTTATATTTTACAGCTTTCTCGCATACTATATATTAGTTATCTTATGCTATTCATTTAGTCAGTATTATTCATCTATATGAGCCATGCATATCAGCCTAACCTCATCTAGTAAACCAGTACATTTAAAGTACTAACTGTATACTTGTTTCTTGCACTATGATGTCTCATATCATTGGTTTGGACGCTCTAGTTTTCGACTGCCCCTCGATATCCCAGCGCACTACCAGCAATAGTAGTGATTCCTCATATTCTGAGGACCATTTATGTTTATTTTATATTGCCTTATCAGTTCAGTATTTTTATTTAGTCGGAGTTGGTTGAGGGTTTTTCCCATCAATTCTACATTCAGTCAGTTTAGAGGCTTTCAGACTAGTACAGATAGAAAGTCAGTTTTTTATCGCTATTATCAGTTGTTTTATTAGTATTGACAGTATGTTTTATACATTTAAAAAATATGATGTAGTATTGATTTTTTAGTTGTTAAAACCTTATGGCATTTTTTAGTTAAATTCTGCACATGTCTTTGTTATTTTATTCGGTGCTCACATTAGATATCAGCTTATGGGTTAGCTTGTGGTCCTACAAGGCTGTAAGCATCGTGTGGAGTCCAGGGTATACTCTCAGGGTATTACAAACTTGATATCAGAGCCTAAGGTTTTAAAGTGTCCTAGGGAGTCTAAATGTCATATTGAGTAGAGTCTTGTGCATGGGTATGAAGCACGCCACACTTATGGTATAAAGGCTACAAGACATCTTAGGAAAGTCTTCCCTTCTTGTAGTATTCATGTCATGTGAATAAGCATGAACTCAATTTAAACCCTCTTCCTAACTCAAGCTTCTTTCCATTTACAAAATATGGCTCCTAGAAAGAATAATGGAAGGGGAAACGGGAATCATCCTGCACCCCTACCTATTCAGGAAGATCCCCTGAACGAGTGTATCTCTCATGCAAAATTTAGAGCTACATTCACTACTTTAGATCACTTAGTAGCAACCCAAAATCATCAGACGGCTGTCGTGCCAGCTGTTTCGATGGCTAATACTACTACATCTAGGATTCGTGACTTCACCCAAATGAACCCTTCTCTTTTTGGGATCTAAGTTTGATGAGGATCTGCAGGAGTTCTTCAACAAGGTTTAGAAGGTAACTGATATTATTGGTGTGACTTCTAGTGAGAGTGTATATTTGGGTGCTTACAAGTTGTAAGATATTTTTCACACCTAGTATAAGCAGTAGAAGGGAGATAGGGGGCAAGGCAGGGCATGTTGAATGGGAAGAGTTCACAATGGACTTTTTAGATAGGTTCGTTTCTTGGAGTTAAAAGAAGTTAAGGTGCTGGAGTTTATTAATTTGAGGCGGGGAAACATGAGTTTGAAGGCGTATTCTCTTAAGTTTACTCAGCTATCCAGGTATGCTCCTAATGTGGTATCTAATGACTGGTCTAGGATAAGTAAGTTTGTCTTTGGTGTAGCTGATAGTATGGTTAAGGAATGTAAGACTGCAATGTTGATTAAGGAGATGGACTTGTCTAGGTTGATGGTCTATGCTCAACAGATTAAAGAGCAAAAGTGTAAGAAAAAAAAGAGAATAATTGATCCAAAATGGGTAGCTTTAGTTTTGCTTAGCCGAGGTCGGAGGGTGGTAACCATCCTCAATTCTATCAGAAATCTTTAGCCATAGATCCATCTTCAGCTAGTATGCCAGCACCAAAATTCAAAAATAATATCGAGATAGGGCGCCAGGCCCTAAGCCCCAGGTAAATATGAACAATGGTCGCACAAATCCTCTTTGCTAGAAATGTGGTAGAAATCATACGGGTGTGCATAGAGCTGGTAGTGATGTATGCCTTTGGTGTGGCATGCCAAGCCACAGGGTCAGGGATTGCCCATAGAGTGGTCAGCAGGGTCAGTCTAGTCGTCCCCCGGTTCCATTCGATCGCCAGACTCAGCAGGGTGTTGTTTACAGTGCCACCATTGATCAGTGCCCAAACAGATTGTATGGTCTTTAGTCCCGACTGGATCAGTAATGTTAACTTGATGTGGTTATGAGTACGTTATATGTCTTTTATTTATATGTTTGTGCTTTATTAGCCCTGGAGCTTCTCTTTTTTTGTAACTCCCTACATAACTATTAAGTTTGGTGTCAGTTTTGGGACTTTAGCAAAACCCTTTTTAGTGTCCACCCTAGTAGGTGACTGTATTATAGCCAGGTAGGTATATAGGAACTGTCCAATCACCATATCCCATAAAGTCACCTCAGTTGATCTTGTAGAGGTAGAAATGACTAATTTTGATGTCATTCTTGGCATGGATTGGCTCTACTCATGCTATGCCTCATTTGATTGTAAAAACAAAGTTGTTCATTTTCAATTTTAGAATAAACCAGTCCTTGAATGGAGGTGTAGTACTTCAGAACTTAGGGTTAGTTTGTCTCGTACCTTAGAGTAAGAAAAATGGTATCCAATGGGTATGTCTACCATCTTGTTTGAGTTAAAGACTCTAATTCCAAGACTTCTAGTCTCGAGTCAATTTCAATAGTGAGGGAATTCCTAGATATGTTCATTAAAGATCTTCCCAGAGTCCCTCTTGAAAGGGAAATTAACTTTAGAATAGACCTTCTTCCAAATACCCAGCCTATCTCTATTACTCCCTACAAAATGGCTCCAGTAGAGATTAGAGAGTTAAAGAAATAGTTGAAAGGTCTCTTAGATACGGGATTCATTAGGCCCAGTTTTTCCCCATGGGGTGCTCTAGTCCTCTTTGTGCATAAGAAAGATGGTTATCTCAGAATGTGCATCGATTACCGCCAGTTGAACAAAGTGACTATCAAGAATAAGTACCCACTCCCCCGAATCGATGACTTGTTTGACCAACTATAGGGTGACAGTTATTTCTCTAAGATAGACCTCAGATCCGGCTATCACCAGCTCAGAGTCAGAGAATGTGAAATTCCAAAAACAGCCTTTAGAACCCAGTATTGTCACTTTGAGTTCCTAGTCATGTCTTTTGGTCTTACAAATACCCCAGCAGCTTTCATGGACCTGATGAACTGAGGTTTCTAGCATTACTTGGACATGTTCATGATAGTTTTCATTAATGACATCCCAATTTATTCTCGTAATGAAAATGATCATGCAGGCCACCTCAAAATAGTATTGCAGACTCTTAGAGTCGATCAGTTGTTTGGCAAATTCAGTAAGTGCAAATTTTGGCAAAGATCAGTAGCTTTCCTTGGCCATATTATTTCTGGTGAAGGCATTAGAACTGACCCTCAAAAGACTGAAGTAGTGAGAAACTAGCCCAGAACCATTTCTCCATTAGACATCAGGAGTTTCTTAGGTTTGGCTAGCTATTATAGATGATTTTTTGAATGGTTTTCATCTATTATGTCCCCTATTTCTAGATTGACTTAGAAGAAAGTCAAATTTCAATGGTTAGATTCTTATAAGAAGAGTTTTCAGGAGTTGAAGACTCGACTCACCTCTGCCTCAGTTTTGATGTTGCCCAATAGTTTAGATGGGTTTTTGGTTTACTGTGATGCTTCCAGAGTTGGTTTAGGTTGTGTGTTGATGTATAAAGATAAGCTCATAGCCTATGCCTATATATAGCTTAATCCCCATGAAAAGAGCTATCTTACCCATGATCTTGGGTTAGCATCTATTGTTTTTTCTTGGAAAATTTGAAGCCATTATCTTTATGGGCTGCATGTTGATGTGTTCATGGATCATAAAATTTTGTAGTATGTATTCTCATTGAGAGAGTTAAATCTCAGCCAAAGAAGGTGGTTGCAGTTGTTAAAAGCTTATAAAATGAGTGTTTTGTATCATCCGGGCAAGGCCAATGTTGTGGCAGATGCCTTTAGTAGATTATCAATGGGTAGTGTTTCTCATGTTGAGAGTGATAAGAAGAAGTTAATTCAGGAGGTTCATCATTTGCCTAGATGAGGCGTTCTTTTGGTTGACTCAACTGAGGGTAGTGTGTGGGCTTAAAATATTTTGGAATCTTCTTTGGTTTCTTAAGTGAAAGAAAAGCAAGATAAAGATCTTATCTTGGTCAAGTTAAAAGAGTTAGTCAGAGATTAAAAAGTAGAGATTTTCTCCCAAGGGAGAGATGGTGTGTTGCGTTACTAGGGTAGACTATGTGTGCCGTGTGTAAATGGTTTGAGGCAGCGAATTCTTGCAAAAGAACATGGTGCATGCTACTTTATTCACCTAGAAGCTACTAAGATGTACTGTGATTTGTAGGAAATCTATTGGTGGAGTGATATGAAATGGGATATTGCAGAGTGTGTAGCCAAGTGTGCTAATTTTTAGCAGGTTAAGGTTGAGCATCAAAGACCTAGTGGTACTATGCAAGAGTTCAGCATACCCACGTGGAAGTGGGAAGAGGTGAATATGAATTTTGTGATAGGGTTGCCTCACTCACATCGCCAACATGATTCAATTTGGATCATTATGGACAGGATCACCAAATCAGCCCATTTTTCACCAGTCCATACTTCTTATTCAGCTGAGGATTAAGCCAAGAATTATATTAGAGAGTTGGCTAGACTGCATAGAGTTTCGTTGTCCATCATTTCAGATAGAGGTACTCAGTATACCTCTCATTTTTTGAAGGCTATTCAGAAGGGTCTTGGTACCCAAGTTTGTCTCAGTATATCCCTTCTTCCTCAGACAGATAGTTAGGCAGAGTGGACCATTCAGACCTTAGAGTACATATTAAGATCATGTGTTATCGACTTTTAAGGGTAATTGGGATGATCACTTTCCGTTGATTGAGTTCTCCTACAACAACAGTTGTCATTTTAGTATTTAGATGGCTCTATTTGAGGCTCTTTATAGGAGGAGATATAGATCTCATATTGGTTGGTTTAAGGTAGGTGAGACTACATTGATAGGGCTAGATTCAGTGTTTGATGCTTTAGAGAAAAATTAGTTTATCAAAGAGAGGATTAAGATAGCCTAGAGCCGACAGAAATCTTATGCAGATGTGAGGAGAAAGGATTTCAAATTTGAGATTGGTGATCCAGTTGTCATTGTTCCTTTAGAGAGCTTAGATATTCAGAATGACCTTTCTTATGAAGAACTATCAGTTGAAATCTTAGATCACCAGATTCACAGACCAAGGAACAAAGAAGTTTTTTTGTCAAAGTTTTTTGGAGGAATCAGTCCATTGAGGGAGATACTTGGGAAGCAGAAGCTGACATGTGTACCAAGTACCCTTACCTTTTCTTCATAAACTCAGACTTAGCTCAAGGTAAAAATTTCCCCTAGAGTTCCTCTTTTCCATTCTCAGTTCTAGCTATATAATCATGTTTATGCCATTGTATGCATTCACGAATCAGTTTAGTCAGTCACTATGTTGTAGACTCAGTCATGTAATCATATTTTTAGTTATGCATCAACATGTAATCTCAGTTCTCTTTATTCTCAGATTAATCAGTCTCATTTGAGGATGAATGTTACCAAGGGGGAGATATTATAATACCCCGTAAACTTCTTAGCTTAATTCAGCCCATAGTACATGTACCAGAGGCTTAGAACCTGAAAATTTGGCTAAGTATTGGAGACTTAGTTTAATTTTTTGGCCTCTTAACCTTGTTGATTTTTAAAGTGACCTTCCAGATCCTGAGACGTAATTTTTTGAGTTGATTCATGTTCAGGGGTGTAAGTATCATGTGTCAGGTAAGTTTTAGATGTTTGGATAAGTTTTGGACCATGTTTGGATTTCCAAAATAGCTGCTCAGCGCGATTGAGGTGCATCGCGATGGCTATAGCGGTGGTCATTTCACCACATTGTGGTGAAGTTCAAAATGACAATTGTTAGATTCCAGCAAGTTATCGCGATTGCACTGCGTCACGGTGGATCGCGAAGATAGCCTTGGAGCATTACGGTAAAGGCCTAATTGGTGTTCCAGTTATGAATTTTAATTTCCCAAGGGTAGTCTTGTCATTTTCCCTGACCCAAATTTGTCTAAAACACAAAATTAAAACCCCAAAATGGCATTATATGCCCCATTATTCATGATTTCTCTCCAAGTAAGTAATTCTCTCTCAAGAACAAACCCTAGCCCCTTCAAGATTCAAGCTCAAGTTTTAAGAAAACCACCAAGAACCTTTACGAATTCTTTAATTAAGGTATGTTAAATGTTCACCCATGGGTCCTTTTCACCCATGGAGTCCAAGAACACAATTTCAAGTTTTAAAGCTATGGGTTTTACATGTTATCATGAATTTTATCGATGAATTTCCATGAATCTCAATTTTATATCATGTTTACATGTAATTGTTGTTGTTATTAAACCTTACACGTTTTGAATGGTGCTTGTTCGCTGATTTAAGCCTTAATTGGTGATTTTAGTATTGAAACCATGTTATCTTTACATGTTAAAAACTATCCCCATGTTTAAACCATGAATTTCAAGTTTTTGATGAAATGCCAAAAGGAATGAGTTTTGAATAATGACTACTTATCATGTCCTTAAGGTTTTAACATGGTCTTATTATTATTTCTATAAGTCTTGGGGGTTATGAATACCCAAAATTTAGTTTTTTACTTAGTCTTAGTACTTTCAAAATGGTTTTTAGGCATATACGATTATTATTAGTTCAGTCAATTATCCTATAAGTCAAGTTTAGATCAGTTCACTTTTTCGAGTTAGTTTAGTCAGGAGTAGGATTTAGCATCGAGCAAATCCTGGGATGGGGGCTCACCTATTAGTTGAGGGTGTGACCTTTAATAGCAGTCCCTATGTTCTAGGAACACGTAGTCTTCATAGGTTCGATATATTAACCTACTAGTTGAGGGTTGACATATATCTCTCTAGAGCACCTGCCAGTAGAGGGTGACTCATTAGTCCTTTGGGACTTCATTTCGGTAGATCCACATAGCTAGTGTAAGTACTCGTGGCACGGTACTTACACCCTTCCAACTGGGGTCATGGGTTGGTCCCTAATTAGCTCATATTGGGGCATGTCAGTTAGATAATAGCTCGCATAGTCTTAGTTCAGTATTCAGTTCAGAGTTCAGTTTTCAGGCTTGTTTGACCATGGCATATAGTTATTAGTTGTTCAGTATTAGTATTTTAATATTTTAGTTTATATACTATCCTAGCATCATGTCAAATGTTTGGTTATGCTTTCTTAGATTTTACAGCTTCCTACATCAGTTATCTTATGCTATTCATTCAGTCATTATTATTCATGTATATGAGCCATGCATATCAGCCTATCCTCATATAGCATTATAGTATATTCAAAATACTAACTACATACTCGTTTCTTGCTCTATGATGTCTCATATCATAGGTTCGGATGCTCAGGTTCCCGACCGTGCCTAGACATCCCAGCACACCATCAATAGCAACAGTGGTGAGTCCTCATATTTTGAGGACTGTTTATGTTTATTTCAGCTTGCCATATCAGTTCAGTATTTTTATTCGGTCGGCGTTAGTTGGGGGTTTGTTCCATCAACTCCACATTCAGTCAGTTTAGAGGCTTTCAGACTAGTACAGACAGATAGTCAGTTTTTAGTCGTTATTATCAGTCATTTTATCAGTATTGATAGTAAGTTTATGATGTTTTTAAAAGATGATGTAGTATTGATTATTCAGTTGTTAAAACCTTATGGCATTTTTCAGTTAAATTCTACATGTCTTTGTTATTTTATTTAGAGCTAACAGTAAGTGTTAGCTCATGGGTTAGCTTGTGGTCTATTGGGGCTGTAAGTATCGTTTGGCGTATAGGGTGTACTCTCAGAGCATGACAGTAGCGTAAATATCACACAATAATAACTACTAAATTGGCACCCATAAGACAATAAGTGCAGAAAATAAATAGACCAACGTGGGGGCCCATAAGCCCGGAGTGTTCAAATTAAGGAAAATAAATGATCAAAGATCCATAACATTACTGAACATCAGCTATAACCATCAAACCATCCAAATAGTATCATAGCATACCCAACTCTCTGTGTCAAGGTCAAACCAGAACTCATATCATAATCATCAAACCATCCTCAATAGTGTTAACATCATTTGTCAGACTTGAACTGAAACTTATAGTATCAATAATATCATCAATTGTTAGACTAATATCAAAACTCATAGTATTAATATCATCATCAATTATTCGACTTGAATCAGAACTCATATTATCAATACCATCATCAATTGCCGGACTTGAATCGGAACTCATATCAATAAATCATATCAATAAACCATATTAATTAACTATATCAATAGACACCGGGTTTATCTATAATTAGCACCAACTCCCGATACCAAACTAACATAATCGTAAAGTATTTAATCTTCATAAAGTCATAAAAGTAAGCATTTCAAAGGGTATATCATGTGTATATAAGTCAACTAAAGCTAACACAAGTCTTGGCCTAAGGTGGGCTAAGAGGGCCCACTTCTAATCCACGTAATCCATTTTCGGCATACTCTATTCTAGACTAGGATAAGGTATCTAAATTTACTTCTAGATGTCAAATAATTCATAACTTTCCCTAAGATAGCAATTCCACCCTAAACATGAGCAACTAAGTTAATTACACCTAAATTACAGTTCCAAGATAGCCTAAACAGTCCAAATAAGACTTATCAAACCAATCATGCTTCCAATACCTCAACCGCATCCCATATCTAGTATAATACATAATTTATACTATGAATTATATGAATTTATGAATAAGGTAAAGCTAGCCTACCTGGATGCCGAAGAAAAGCCTGAAAAAGCCACTAAACCGGTAATTTTCCTTTTCAAGAGCATCCACAAGATGCCATGCTATCAAATTCACAATCTACTCATCAAAATGAGAAAAATGTTACCCTTATTGTACTATTGTTCTTTGGATACAAAATTTTGTAAAAATCCATGTGGGGCCCTTTTGTGGAATTGCTCTTTTCCAACCATCCAAACGTCTCTATATGCTCAACAAAAATTTACCCTCAAAATGGGTGAATTTTGAGCTCTAATGGTGCTATAATCATCCAACAAATTTAGGGATTTTAGAAAAATATGGAAAATTAAATTAATAAATTGATGGAAGCTTACCATAAATTCAAAGAAGAAATGCATAAATTAACTTCACCAAAGTTCCAAAATCACGAAAAAATGATTCTCCCAAGTATTTCCATTTTTTTAGGAAACAATATAAGTGAGAATTGATGAAAAATAGGGAAATTGGGCTATGTGGGGTTTTTATACCCTTCCCAAGTATATGGGTGTCGCTTTCATGACACTAGTAGCCTCATCATATGTCGCATAAGCGACACTAGTATTGCTTAAGTGGCTTTTCCATACACAATTGATAAAATAGCCTAAAATTATGATAAAATATGTGTTTTTGTATGATTTGACTATTTTACCACTACCCATAGTTGTATTGTGGTATTTCCGCAGTGTGGGGGTGATTGGTATAGTTCCTGATGTATTTTGAAGCCATTTACATGATATTATGATTTTTGGTGGCTTCAGGAGCCTTATTCTGGACTTCTATGGTTATATTTTGATTTGTCTGACAAATGGCTAAATGAACAGCACCAACAGATCTGAAACATTGATTTTAGGATGGTAATATATTTGGTGTAGTTTTATGGCTTTTAAATCTCATTTCAATCCTCGGTTTGGAAAGTTATGATTTTGAATTTTGGGGGTCAATATTTTGAAAATGATTTTTTTTGAATATCTAATATATCCATTGAGTACATAGCATTGAATTTGATAGGGTTGCATAGTCCGTTTGTTTTCACGGGATTTTGGATGAGTCTTGAGGGCCCGCAAGGACTTGGATTGAACTAAATCCCCTACTAGTGCACCCATTTTTTGGTGGACCCACAATCGCAAACTAAGTGTTGCAATCACGATTGAGCTAGCAGAGGTGATATTGCGATTAATACTTAGCCAATAGAGATGATGCTTCAATCGCGACCCTTGTGCACAATCCCGACACCTCCGTCTATCGAGGTACTACAATCGTGACCCGATGTCTGGGATTGAGGAACCTGGGTATATATATACCTGGTTTAATCATTTTTCACCATTGTTTAGACTTAGAGCTTAGGGTTTTGTGGTTTTGAGCGACTTTCTTTATTTCTAAGCTTGGGTAAGCTCCATTACACTCATTAAAACTAATTTCTTCAATCCTTATCATTAGATTATTGTTTTAATTCAAATTTCAAAGTGAAAATTAGGGGGTTTTGCCCCCAAGGCCCAAAATTGTATTTCTTCATTTTAAATCCCAAATTCACTCCTTTTCACTTGAATAATATTCCTAATCCTATAAATACTAGTTTTTCCTCAATTTCATCTTTAAAATAACTTTGAACCTTATTTTAAAATGGATTACAAAGGTTTTATCCTATAAAGCTTAAAAATGATTTTTCTTTGATTTGAACTTTATTTTTAACTTATTTTTGTTGGGGGTTTTATCTTTAGACACCTAAAAATATGGGTAATGTATTTTTAAAATAAAATTATAATTTTTTCCTTCTTTTTCAAAAACCCATTTTGAGGGTCCATTTTAATACTGACTTAAAAATAGGTAATATGGGTGTCGTTGGCTTTTTTTTTTAAATATGTAGATTCTATATTTTTATGTTTTAGTTGATTTTGGGTCCGTTCATAAGGAGTAGGTCTTCAGGATCTAAGTGTAGAAGAACAATTTTGGCACTCGAAGTAGGTTATGGCTTAACTTTATTCGACTAGGCTGGGTAGTTAACTTGTATACAAAATTAATGTTAAAGGGGTGGAAACTAATCAGGAATTTAGCTATCTGATAACGCTCAATCAACAGCTCTCATAGGAGTGTAAAGCGGTCGTTGTCAAATATATAACCCAACTGGGTTGGGTATCGATCCCACAGGGAATAGCTGGTCACTAAGTAAGCAAAGATTACTAGACTTGTGGTGCAAGTCTCGTAAAAGAGGGGGGATTGTAATGTGCAATTGATGTGAACAAAATAGTAGAGTAAAACAGAAAATAGCAAAGTAAAAAGAAAGAATGTTTAGTAAGTTGTATCACAATGAGAATTGAGAAGTTGGGGTTATGTCCACCTTATGAGTTGTACGTATCTATTGGCTATGAGTTGTGCAGAATTCAGACATGTATGTGCTTATAGAGAATTGTATTCGATGGTAAATCCAAGCATCTTTCGACCTAAACAAGGACTATTTCACTTTAACTCTTTCGAGCTTAAAGCGTATCTAATGGTACAAATTCTCCAAGAGGTTAATCCAGTTACGAAACTAACTTTTTAATAGGGGATGGCACCCTATTACCTTGACATTATCTTTTTTCCAGACATATAACTTTTCTTTCGAACAAGTTAATGCTATACTGGCGTATTCTATGCGTTTGCAACCACAAGAATTTGCATTAAGATGAAGAGAGTAATGATATAAGCAGCATACGTGTCACGAATTCACAAACTCATAGCAATAGATAGTATCTCATAAGGCTTCCATAACCCCAACAATGAGGTTTAGTTACCCATGAGTGCGAAGGAAATCACAATAGACATTATTATTATACCACAATAAATATTTCGTGTAGTAAGGTGTGGTAGGCGTTTAGGCGTGACTTCTTTGCAAAGTAACGTTTCTCTTGTTGCAGAAATTAAGAATTGAATAGATGAATAGAAGAAGAATAAAAAGTAGAATTAATGGAAGAATTAGAATCCGAGTTGTAAGTTGTGGAATAAGAAGTAGAATGAGAATTATAACTAATGGAGGAATAAAAAGTAGTAGTGAATGATTGAAGAATGAATTTAAAAATCTCTAGCAAAATAGAGTATTTATAACACCCATATCCTATTCCTACTAAGCTAATGAATTACTTAACCCAATCCTACTTGGTTAATGTATCATTATCCTAATCCTAATAAGTTACTGCTAGTCCCCAAAGTCTTCAGAATTGTTGTTTTTGCCCGGGACAGATTTTCCATGCGCCACTTTTGGTCCTTGGCGTCCAAGATTCATCTTCCTTCCTTCGTGAAGCTTTCTTTGGCGTCAAGTTATCCATAAAATGCTGAATTATACATCATCTATACCTGAAAACTTGCTAATCACGTTTGTTAGCTCACTTACAGGAAAAAGGACTAAAAGTGCATGAATTATATAATTTGTCCTCAAAACTTAGCTAAAATATGGGTAAAATATAGAACTTTAGGCGTGTAAATTCGCCTATAATCAACACCCCACACTTAAAGCTTTGTTCGTCCTCGAACAAAATATCATGTCCATATAAACATCTACTTAGGGTTTCACAGTAACAACACAAAATATTCATCAAGACAAGCACAATAATTATCAACAAAGAGTAGTTTTCTGATCATTAGTAGAAACAATTCAACCTCCAACATAGACTCGTGATGGTGATTTATTCGTTTCCAC
The DNA here is from genome assembly GCA_030864225.1 of Capsicum baccatum var. pendulum. Classification (NCBI taxonomy): domain Eukaryota; kingdom Viridiplantae; phylum Streptophyta; class Magnoliopsida; order Solanales; family Solanaceae; genus Capsicum; species Capsicum baccatum. Next base: position 205,680,263 of record CM061558.1, on the reverse strand, counting down.
AAGTTGAGGTACAAAGAATCATACACATCTACCCAAGACTCATCAACCATGTGTGTCTCACCATATATCACCCAAAATCACTCACAAGTATTGTATATATTTCACACATGGGTATAAGATTATCCTTGCTCTCACTCTCACAAAGAATTCATATGTTGAAACTAATGACCATAGGCTTGACCTTAGTGTAATGTTCCACTAAATATCAGAATGCTAAGCTTAGGATCAAATAGGTCTTTTACGGGTTGTAATGTAGGCTAAGGGACGGGTAGGACTATTTTGGCCAGAAATAGTGACTAAGTTCCCTAAGTGCTTTAATACATCACAATGTGCCATTTATTCTTTCTTTCAAACAACCTTTTTGCTTTCTTTTAATATACCTCCCTTTGTCACCTCTTTTGTTTTTCAATTTTTGAACATAACTAACTTTTCAGTTTTCCTTTCCTCTTTTTTTTCTTTTCATAACACCTCTTATGGTAGCAATTCTTTTTTATAACAAATTCAAGCACCATTACATTCTAAAGCATCATACTCACCCAATTTCCTCTTATTTTGTCACATGACTTTACACTTTAAAGCACTTAGAAATTTGAATCAAATTATGGTCTTGAAAAAAAAATAGATTAGGCTTACATATGAGGTTGTCAAAGAAAATAGGCTAAAGGCTCAAAGGGGGTTGTCTAGGATGATGTCCATGGGTAGATAAAACGAAGGTAAACAATCATAGGTTGCCAAAGAAATGCCTAAATCATCTCCTAAACTCAGACTCTTTATTTCGCTTTACATACATACCAGGCAAGTTCTAGCATCAGCCACAAACACAGAATATACTATATCCTCACACACACAAGGCACATGGTTGACTTTATTGGGAGTAGTATAGACTCTTGACCCAACAGATGAAGGAATTAAACCACACTTATCACATAGTGAGTCACAATTAGAGCCTAAACGTCTCAATAGTCATGATTTTATCTCAAACTCTTGTCATAATCTCATGCTGCCTATTAGAATAATTTCATGCGAAGTTAAGTAAAAAAAAATTTTGTTTTACTACTAAAAACAATTAACTACTAAAAAGAAAATCAAAACAAACATAAGTGACAATGCAGATAGAGAAGTATAGCATGCAAATACCAGCACCCCACACTTAGATGGGACACACTGCCCTCAGTGGAAAATAAATAAGAAGAACCTGGTTAGTCGGACTCCTCCTCTATGTCTGGGGTCATACCCCCTTCGTCGGAATCATCATTGGAGTCGTCGTCATCAGAATTCTCCTCCACATTGGAGTCTGGCATTCGTCGATCATCTCAGCACATCGTCATCAAGAGGTTCCTCAAAATATGTACCTACTCCACACATCGCCTTCGCATTCTCATTCATTGGGTAGTCATAATACAGCTGTTGGAGCTCTGCAGCAGTTGGAACACAGCCACCGCTCATCATTGTAAACCGAGTCATGCCATAAAGATGGCGAAAGAAACTCTCATCTCGAGCATGCCTTTCTGAAGTGGTGAGGTTGACGCCATGCATAGTTTCAGTATCCTTAACCTTCGTGAGGTCAACCTTCTTTAGGTTGTGTGGGAGTTTATGATCAGCCGATTCCTCTTCGATGTCTTCCTTCCTTAGTATTGCAGTCAATAGATTGCCAAAGCTAAAGTGGGACCTCTTGTGTAGCCTAGCTTTCCGCATTGTGGATCGAATAATTTCCCCAATGTTGATAGGGACATTCGTCATCAATGTGTATACCAAGCACACTCTATATCTTGTTATCTTTGTGTACTAAGTCCCTAGAATTAGGCAGGAGTTGACTATGCGCAACCATATCCTTGCTTCCCTATTCAAAGGAGCATATGGAAAGGTGTTGTGTCGACCGGTGTCCTTGTGTCTGCGCCATCGTGCCATGGATCTTGTTCAATAGAGTATATGTCGAATGGCTCTGTATGGAGGTCTACTATACAGCTCTTTGAATGGTGATGGATCAACAGCAGGCAAGCCAAGAAAGGAGTTGAAGAAATCCGCATTGAGTTGTAAAACTTGGCCCCGAATCTTGACCTCGCTTCCTGTGGTTTTCGGTGACCAGTTGGCATAGAATTCTCTTGTTAAATCAAGATTGCATTCTCCCATGTCTCGGAAGATGAAATCAAGATGTAACGCCATGATCTTAGCCAACATGCGTGGTTCCTTCTTTGCTAGGCTTTCCTTGTTTATCAAGTCCACATAAACATATTTTCTTTCCTTGTTGTTCCTATACCATTCCTTTGCTTCCTCCTCAAGTACCCATTTTATTCCAAACATGCGGCGTGGTAATTGCATCGAGGATGATTGTCCGTGCTCTTTTCTTCCTCTTTTCTTGCCTTTTTGTGAAGTGGTTGCCTTATCTTTGCCTTTTCTTGCTTTGGGTGCCATTGTACCTGAGACTAAAACAATGTTCATGTTAGCATCATCTCGATGTATACAATCTATAAACAAGTAGTAGTGGCACCACCCCATACTTAGTTTGTTGGTACAGACTAGTGAAGTGAATGATGTCGATTACTCAGACTTCATCGATATACGTTTAGGTGCTATATTCCAACAATAAAATCAGTGCAGTCATACTTCTTGTAATCTTGGCAATACTTTCATGGTTGATATATCAAGACTACTTCATAGGGATTGAATCAAGGTATAGTATCTAAGAATAATCACAACCTCCTATGTTGGTAGGCAACTATAATTCTCATCTCGATGAACAAGTCATTCCAACATGTAAGCTTTCTATTGACAAGAGTATGCAATTTTCGTGACCATGTCAATTCTGCAAAAGTATGGCAGTGCATCAAAATCAAATTCAAGTTGGAAACATGTTAAGATTATTCTTACGTATTCTTTCACTCACTTAGTTGTATCACAACACATCAACCACATTCAAATCACCAATACTACTTCAAGATTTAGCAATTCATAATATGCGTAGTAGTGTAGTACTTATGGAATATAAATGAAGAACAAAGTAGTACTTACTTGGTTGATGACCTCAGATGATGTTCTTGCAAAGTAAAAGAGCAAAAGGAAAATTTTTTTGAGAGGATTTGGAGAGGTAGGCGGCGCTTATGCTAGGTTTGCAATGTGTTTTTGATCTAAGACTAAGTTTCTTACTTATAGGACAAGCTTGGGTTAGGTTTTGACCCATTTAAAATCAGATTTGGAGACCAAAAGTGACCATAGGCGGCGTCTTTTGCTTTGCCTATGCTTGGCATAGGCGGCGCCTTTTGCAACAAATTGTCTAGCATAGGAGGCGCCTATGCCATGGCATTCTTAGGCATAGGCGGCACCTTTTGCATGGCATATGAGATTCAGAGACAAAAGGCATTGGCATAGGCGGCGTATGCTATGGCATACTTGGGCATGGGCGGCGCCTATGCTATGGCACACTAGATTCCGAGAGCTTAGGCCATAGTATAGGCCTTGCCTTGTTCGTGGCCTATATTTTCATATGCAATGCCCAATCCATAGACTTTTGCTTCTTCATTCCTAACTTACCACCTTTAACATGCAATACGTCCAAATCAAAATTTGAAACCGACCTCCTCGTTTTACACCTCTTTGTACCTACATTTACTCAAAAATAACAAAGACGATTATAACGATGGGTTGCCTCCCATCAAGCGCCTTAGTTTTGGTCGTGGCATGACTCTTCTTTTTGGATTTTTATTTATCAAAAGCAAACAATTAGTAGAACAAAAATAAAATGAAAAACGATGGGTTGCCTCCCACCAAGCGCTTGATTTATTGTCGCGGCACGACATAGCTATCTCGATTACTTAGACTTCATCGAGATAGATGGTGGATCATTTTCTGAATGGATTCAGACGACAATGAGGCTTTCTTGTAGGCATGCAATCTTCTTTGGGATGACCCTTATGCATGCTTATCCCAGGAGGGATACCAATTATATCATCAATAGTCCAACCCATAGCTCTCTTGTATCTCTTCAGAGCAGAGATGAGAGCCTCTACGTGTTGTTCACTTAAATCATCCGTCATACTTATCGGAAGTATATTTCCACTTTCCAAGAACACATACCTTAGATAATCGAGGAGCTCTTTCAATTCTAGCATTGGTGGCTCTTGAATGGAAGTCTTCACTGTTGGTGACGGTTGATTCTTAAGATCAAGGTCCGGCTGTTTAGGATTATGAGAATAGGACCCTATTTCTGTTAGAGCACATGTAGTTTCTTCATAATCTTCATCATCCTTATGCTCAACATTCAGTAGCGCAGCAGACAATGGCTCAACAGTAAGCTGTTTTGTTTCAGATAATGCTTTCTTATCCTCATAATGAACATCAGCTACAGAGAACACATTCATATCGCTGGGCTGCTTCATTGCTTTGCATATATCAAAATGGACCACTTCGTCATTAAACCAAAATAAAAGCTCATTAGCTGTCATGTCAATAAGCACACTTCCTGTTGCAAGGAAAGGACGTCCCAAGATTATGGGAACTTCAGAATCCACCTCAAAATCCAGAATAACGAAGTCTACAGGATAGATGAATGAAGAAACGTTCACCAACACATCATTCAAGATGCCCATAGGTCGTTTTACCGACCTATCAGCCATTACGAGCCTCATATTGGTTGGTGTCAGATCGCCTAACCCCAACTTCTTGTAGAAGGATAGTGGCATCAAATTGATGCTAGCACCCAGATCGCACAATGCCCTGGCAAAGTTCATAGATCCAACCGTGCAAGGAATAGTGAAAGCACCAGGGTCGGCCTTTTTCTGAACTAGCGATCTTGTAGCGATTGCGCTGCAGTACTCATAGCTTGCTGCTCGCTTCTTTGTCAAAATATCCTTCATAAATTTTGCGTACCCAGGCATTTGTTCTAGTGCCTCTACCAACGGAACATTAATGGTCAGATGATTTAACATATTCATAAATTTGCTGAACTTTGTATCATCCGCAATCTTCTTCAATCTTTGAGGAAAAGGTGGTGGTGGATAAGGAATTTTTTTCTCCACGGCTTTCTTCTCCTCTTGCTTTTGTTTTTCAGCCTTTTCAGGATGCAACATACTCGGTATGACGTCATGGACGTCATGGGAAGCTTCTCCTTTTGCCTTATCATCGATGTCTGCTGCCTCGTCAACCACTTTCTTGCCTTTGGATGAAGTTTCCAGCACCTTACCACTTCGGGTAGTAATAGCCATGCATGATCCGTCATTTCTTGGATTTTGCACAGTATCGCTAGGTAAGGTGCCAGCCTTTCTTTGATTGAGTGATGCTGAAAGTTGGCTCAATTGCTGCTCTATTTGCTTGATTGAAGTGGAATGTGAGTCAACCAATTGCTTCATTGAGGACAAATCATTTATTACCTCCGTTACTCCCGCGCTGGTTGCTTCCACTCCTTTCAACAGTTTAGCCATCATATCTTCCATATTTCCAGAACCAGATGTGGTGGTGTCACGTCTTCCTGGGGGAACGTATAAACCACTCTTGTCATTCTTGTTCGTCCAACTACCTTGGTCCTTGTTTCCAGATTTATCATAATAGTTCCGACCTTGGTTTCCTTGGGCATTGCCTCGGAAACCCCCCGATTATTTACGTAGTTGGCTTCTTCTTCTGAATCAGATTCGTCTCTTTCTTTTAACGCAACAGCTTTGACTTTTTCAGTCTTCCCTGATAATAGATGCTTTGTAAGAAGATCCACTTGTGTTTTCATGTGCGCCATATCTTGATCACGTTCTTCTTCTCTTCTCCTTTGGTCTGCAGTCATGCCAATAGATATAGTAGGGCTTGCTACCTCAGAATCCCTGGTATGCCAAGCACTACTTTGCTTCATCATCCGATCTAGCATATTGCTTGCCTGCCCAAAGGTGAGGTCCATAAATGATCCTCCAGCCGCATTATCCACCACTGGTTTAGTTATTGAATTCAAGGCTCTGTATAGTATCTCCATTAGGTGTACATTGGTCATGTGATGGTTTGGGCACCTCATAAGCTTCTTCTTGAACCTCTCCCATGTTTCATGAAGAGCTTCAGTTGGAAGCTGCCGAAAGTTGCTGATTTTATCTCTCAATTGTGCTCTTTTGGATGGTGGAAAGAATCTTTCTAGGAAAGCATCTCTCAATTGCCTCCAATTTGTAATAGAATCAGGAGTCAGCCCATTCAACCATAGAGTTGCCTCCCCAGACAGAGACAATGGAAATAGGCGTAATCGTATTGCATTCTGACCAATGCCAGGATTGTCAAACGACTTGCATGTCGAAATAAAGTTGATGAGATGCATATTCGGATCATTGCTGCTAGTCCACCAAATAATCCCTTGAGTTGCAATAACTGATTCATGGTGTTTGTGATGTTGAACTTGGCTCCGGGTGCCAATGGTGGAGGAATAATGGCTCCTGTGGCTCCGGCTCCATCAAGATCATCATCATCATCGTCGAAAGCTGGTTGTACAGGTCGGCGTTCATGCCTAAACCTTGCTTGATGATCTCTTATGTTGGCAGGAGTTGCGATCTCAGCAGCATGCCTAGGGTTTAGTAACTCGTCATCACCTAGGTCCTCGTCGTCAGGATTTATTGCTCGTCCAGGGTTATAAATATTCTGTTGATGCACTTGAGCGGCGGCTAGAGCAGCTAGTCTCGCCTGTTCCTATTGAGCAGCCATCCTTTCAATTTCGTGTTGTGCGTCCATTCTACCAATACGTTGTGGTTCAGGATTAATAGTTAATAACGGTTGACGAGAACTTCGAGTATGGGGCATGCACTGAATAAAAACCTGCAGAGAACAAAAACAAAAACTAAAAGTAAAAGTACGACAGTCTTTGACCAAAGGGTCTAGTAATTATCACAAACTTAATTGACACTCGTATTCCCCGGCAACTGTGCCAATTTTTGATAACGCTCAATCTACAGCTCTCGTAAGAGTGTAAAGCGGTCGTTGTCAAATATATAACCCAACTGGGTTGGGTATCGATCCCACAGGGAATAGCTGGTCACTAAGTAAGCAAAGATTACTAGACTTCTGGTGCAAGTCTCGTAAAAGAGGGGGGATTGTAACGTGCAATTGATGTGAACAAATAGTAGAGTAAAACAGAAAATAGCAAAGTAAAAAGAAAGAATGTTTAGTAAGTTGTATCACAATGAGAATTGAGAAGTTGAGGTTATGTCCACCTTATGAGTTGTACGTATCTATTGGCTATGAGTTGTGCGGAATTCAGATATGTATGTGCTTATGGAGAATTGTATTCGATGGTAAATCCAAGCGTCTTTCGACCTAAACAAGGACTATTTCACTTTAACTCTTTCGAGCTTAAAGCGTATCTAATGGTACAAATTCTCCAAAAGGTTAATCCAGTTACGACACTAACTTTTTAATAGGGGATGGGACCCTATAACTTTTCTTTCGAACAAGTTAATGCTCTACTGGCGTATTCTATGCGTTTGCAACCACAAGAATTTGCATTAAGATGAAGAGAGTAATGATATAAGCAGCATACGTGTCATGAATTCACAAACTCATAGCAATAGATAGTATCTCATAAGGCTTCCATAACCCCAACAGAGAGGTTTAGTTACCCATGAGTGCGAAGGAAATCACAATAGACATTATTATTATACCACAATAAAGATTTCGTATAGTAAGGTGTGGTAGGCGTTTAGGCGTGACTTCTTTGCAAAGTAACATTTCTCTTGTTGCAGAAATTAAAAATTTAATAGATGAATAGAAGAAGAATAAAAAGTAGAATTAATGGAAGAATTAGAATCCGAGTTGTAAGTTGTGGAATAAGAAGTAGAATGAGAATTATAACTAATGGAGGAATTAAAAGTAGTAGTGAATGATTGAATAATGAATTTAAAAATCTCTAGAAAAATAGGGTATTTATAACACCCATATCCTATTCCTACTAAGCTAATGAATTACTTAACCCAATCCTACTTGGTTAATGTATCATTATCCTAATCCTAATAAGTTACTGCTAGTCCCCAAAGACTTCAGAATTGTTGTTTTTGCCTGGGACAGATTTTCCATGCGCCACTTTTGGTCCTTGGCGTCCAAGATTCATATTCCTTCCTTCATGAAGCTTTCTTTGGCGTCAAGTTATCCATAAAATGCTGAATTCTGCATCATTTATACCTGAAAACTTGCTAATCACGTTTGTTAGCTCACTTACAGGAAAAAGGACTAAAAGTGAATGAATTATATAATTTGTCCTCAAAACTTAGCTAAAATATGGGTAAAATATAGCACTTTGGGCGTGTAAATTCGCCTATCATCACTATCTCAATGTGTTGAGCCCGTGTGGGGGTCCATATGTGGTATATTTATTGATTTAGAGACAATATGTGATATGTTTGGCCGTGTGGGGTCTTTTGCAAAGTTAATTGCCTTATACACATATGAATAGTTGTATCTTAATGATGAAAAAAGAGTATTTTAGTACCATTTTTATATTGTGATGTTTCATACTTTATTGGCATATCAAATATGTGGAAAATCATGGATGGTTAGAAATAATAAATGGATATTGCCTCAGTTGGTTGTGGAAATGTATCATTGTTGTTGGTTATGGAAATACATCATGTGATTGGTTGTGGAAATACTCAATGTAAATGATTTTCAACATTACATCCTCCTATCATACTCAATCATAAAACATTTGTACCATCGTATCAATACCAAATAAAAACTTGCAACACCTTTTAAAAACCCTTCCCAAGGTATATGTCGGGGATAAGATATTTTGACACAGTATAAAACCCTGCTCGAGGGATGTTCTAGGGAGGAGATATGTTATATGGATCATATACGGGTTGACGAACCCCTATGGGTCCTCCGTTAGGAAGATTTAGCTCTGCATATGTATACAGAGATTGTGAGACTATTATGAAGGTTGTGCAACAACCTCATGCATTATCAACATCATCATCATTCTCATTATATTTACTTCATTATTTTTGTGATGTTATTATATTTTTGTTTTGACTTATTACTTATCTAATTGTTCTATCTTCCTATACTTGTACTTGATAATCTTGTATGTATTATTATCCTTCTTTGTCTACTTGTTTGTGTTAAATCATTTACTTGTGATTCTTTATGGTTTGTGCAATATATGTGATACTATAGAACTTTTAGTGCAAGCGGTGTGGGATACTATTGTTGGATATTTTTTAATTGTAGGTGACATGTCCTTAGTATGTATTTTGTATGTATTAATTTCTACTTTGTTTGATCGGACTATGATACCTACTAAGTACAAGTAGACCGTACTAATTCTAACTGTACCCTTGTAGTGAAAATTTAGGTTTGGACGTGCCTCACATTTCTTGACTTGAGCGATTATTGGAGCTTTCAAGGTAGTGGATGATTTTTAGGCATCCGGATGTCTTCAACTATCCTTCTCTATCATTAGACTGTGTCTTTACATGTTTTCAGAGATAAAGTTATGTCTATTGGATTTCTTATGTATTTTATTTGGATTTGAGTGGTACTAGATACATTCTTATACTGTTGACATTAGGTTTTGGGTGTTATGGTTGTATTATTGATTATATTCTTTCTGCATTTGTTATTCTTATATGATTTGGCGTTATTCTAGAAGCCTTAACTTAGGGTTATTATTGTCTTTGCCCCATTGTGTATCAGTTTAGATGATAGGCATACTTGTTCAGGTTTGCCGCGATAAGTGCCATCATGACCCTTGGATTTTGGATCGTAATAAATTGGTACTAGAGCTTCCAGGTTCATTACTCTCAGCAGCGTAAAAATATAATATCTAATAGAGTATCACAAATTGGTATGTAGATGTTCGTATCTATCTTCTATAGGCTATAGGATGTCTTTAAGAATCTTCCCTCATTTTATCTCTTATCATGCAAATATATTTTATACCTTTTGTTCTAAGTTATGTCTCACTCTTTCCACATAAATGGTGTTAACTTGGTACCGCGAGTGTAGAGGTGTAAAGCCTTTATTCAACAAGATAGCCTCGAGTCATGCATAAATTCAAAGGGATGGATGGCCCACAGATTATCCCTGTCTAGGAGGAGTAATAGGGGACTCTCCCCTAAGCCTCATGTTGAGTATGTCGGGGGTGCAATTTCAATTCTAATTCCTCAGAGTTTGTCTGCCCCAGTTTTTGAAGGTTTGTTGGTGCATTTGCTGACCCGCTTAAAAGGTTCTCCTTTGGTTACTTTGGGTGTTCCTCCAGTTCTGAGTGTGGATCCTTCAAGTGCACCTTCTTTGATTTTGAGTACTTCTCAAAACCAAGTACTATTCCTATTTTAGCATTGAAATCTGAGTATTTTATTCTAGGATAGAGAGTTCAGCCTTCATCTATGTTACCTCCTCAGATGGGATATCAGTCTGCTAGATACACTATGCCTTATTTTACTGTGAGTACTATTATGTCTTCTAAATATCAGAAAAGGTTTGAGAATTTACCTATTTGGGTCCTCCTAGATTCAGCGGGGCAGTGAGATGCTTATGAGTTCTTAATTTATTATTGAAAGAATTTGCATAATTTGGGTTTGCTTGAGTCGCATGGATTTGCTTATACTACTTATCAGTTGAGAGGTACTGCTAAAGATTGGTGGAGGTCATTTATTTGTTATAGTCCTCTTTATTCTCCTAAGATAATGCGGGATTAGTTTGTTGATGCCTTCTTAGATAGATTTGTTCCTTATAGTTTGAGGAATCAGATGCGAGATAAGTTTGATCATATGGAGTAGGGCTCTATGACTGTTGCAAAGTATGAGACACACTTCCATGCATGTCTAGATATTTTATGCTAGTATTTTTACTGATTTTAAGAAGATTTAGAAGTTTGTAAAGAGATTAGATGGTTACATCATAGATGGTTGTATTTGGAGCATCTGTCCATAGTATATATGATCATGCTAAGATAACCGAGTGTATCCTGCAAGCATCTCAGGGAGGCACCAAGAAAGTGCATTGTTTTGGTGAGTTCAAAGGTAAAACTTCTTGAGGTAGGGATTTCAGAGGTTCTTATAGGTATCATAGTGGACTAGTGCAGGTAACCTTATAGAGTTTAGGCAGTAAGTCTACTAGTCCAGCATTTTAGGGTGGTTGTCTAGACTTAGTGGTAACTTCTTCTATTAAGTTGGGGTGTAAAGGTTGCTTTATGTGTGATAAGAATCGTCATCTGGACAAGAACTATCCCCATCGTATAATTAGAGCTACTCTTATTTTAGTTGTGAGAGATAGGGGTTCTTCTAGAGGTATAAGAAGAAGAGGTAGTAGATCCTGTGGTAGTGGTCGTGGTACTACATAGCCAGTTGGTGGTCGTGGTCAGTGTTATACTATACCCACCAGGCTAGAGATGTAGGCTTCAGATACTGTGATCACAGATATCATCCCCGTTTATTTTAGAATTGCATCTGTGTTATTTGATCTATGGTCATCTTTCTCCTAGGTGTATAAATGTTTTGTGTTGAGTTTTGATTTTCTTAGTGAACCTCTTGCCATTCCTATTCATGTATCTATACCAATAGAAGATTCTTTAGTGGTTGACCGGATATACCGATCCTGTGTTTTGACTTTTTTTGGGGCATGAGACTTGGGTAGACTTGCTTGTGTTAGATACGGTTGATTTTGATGTTATATTGGGTATGGACTAGCTGGATCCTTATCATATTGTCCTAGATTGTTTTGCTACAACTGTGACTTTAGTTATGCCAGGCGTTCTGAGGATAGCTTGGAAAGGTGCACTTCATTTAGGTCCTAAGAGGATAATATCTTATGTTTAGGCTAGTAGATTGGTTGAGAGGGGATGCTTATCTTACTTGGATAATATTCATGATACTAGTGTTATTTCACCTCCTTTTCTTATTTTTGTGTGTTTTGTTCCTGAGTTTATAGATGTGTTCCCTAGGGATTTGCCTGGTATATCTCTGGATCATGATATTAATTTTGCTATTGATGTTGAGTGGGGCACCAAGCCTATTTCTATTCCTTCTCATGGGATATCCGCAACCGAGTTGAAAAAATTGAAGGATCAGTTACAGGAGTTGTTGGATAAGGGACTTAACCAATGTAGTGTATCGCCTGGGGGTGCGCCTATCTTGTTTGTGAAGAAGACGGATAGGTATATATGTATGTGTATTGATTATTGGCAATTAAATAAGGTGACGATTAAGAATAAGTAGCCTCTTCCTTGTATTGATGATTTATATGATCAGTTTTAAGTGCTGCGGTATTTTTGAAGATTGATTGAGATTTGGGTATCACTAATTGAGGATTAAAGCTTTGAATATTCCAAAGACAGCATTTCAGACTTGATATGGTCATTATGAGTTCTTGGTTTTGTCCTTTGGGTTGACCAATGCCCCATATGTGTTTATGGAGATAATAAACTGGGTTTTTCTTACCGTTTCTTGACTCTTTTATTATTGCATTTGAAGATGATATCTTTGCTTATTCTAAGAGTGAGGTTGAGCATGAGAAGTATTTGTGGATTGTGCTTTAGAGATTAAGGAATGGGAAGTTGTATGGCAAGTTTTCCAAGTGTGAGTTTTGGTTGGAGTTTTTTTTTTTTTGGATCACGTGGTGACTAAGAAAGGTATTATGGTTGATCAAACCAAGGTTGCAACAGTTCATAATTGGACTAGACCTACTTTACCTTTTGAGATTTGGAGTTTCATCATCTTGGCAGGTTATTGCCGGCATTTTTTTGAGGATTTCTCATCTATTGCATCTCCATTGACCAAGTTGACTCATAAGAAAATTTCTTTCTAGTGGTTTGATTCTATTGAGGAGATCTTTCAAAAGCTCAAGTTTTTGTTGAGTTTAGCTCTTATTTTATACTTGCTTAAGGACGGTGTGGATTTCACTATCTTTTGTAATACTTCAAGAGTTGGGTTAGGTACAGTGTTAATGCAGGGGGTAAGGCAATTTCATATTTTTCTTATTAGTTGAAGCCCCATGAGAAGAATTACCCTATTTTGCTTTAAAGTTATAAAGGAACTATTTGTATGGAGTCTGTTGTGAGGTTTTCTCAGATTATTGTAGCCTTCGGTACTTCTTCACCCAGCGAGATATTAATATGAAGCAATGTCATTGGCTTAAGTTGCTTAACGATTATGTCTTGACTATTATCTATCATTCAGGCAAGGTTAATATGGTTGCACATGCCTTAAGCTAGAAGTCGACCGGCATGGGAAGCTTGGCATATCTTTCGACCCAGGAGAGGACTTTGGCCTTAGAGGTTTAGTCTTTAGCTAACCAAATAGTTGTGCTTGATATTTTAACAACTTGGTGTGTTTTGGCATTTGTGGATGCTAGGTCTTCTTTGATGAAGTAGATTTGAGCTCATCAGTTTGATGATGTGGGAGTGAGATCGATTTGAGATAAGATGTTCTTTGATGTAGAAGATTTGAGCTCATCTATTTGATGATATAGAATTTATATCGATTCGAGATAAGATGTCCAGCGGTGAGGCTAAGGAAGCCTTCCTTGATTTTGATGGAGTTTTGAGGATTAGAGGTCGAGTTTATGTGCCGAGAGTGGGTGATTGGATTAGATTGATTTTGGAAAAAGCCCATTGTTCAAGGTATTCTATCCATATGGGAGTGACTAAGATGTATCATGATTTGAGGTAGCATTACTGATGGTGTAGTATGAGGAAGGATGTAGCAGATTTTGTAGCTTGTTGCCTTTGTTGCCAGTAGGTGAAGGCCGAGCATTTAAGGCTTGGTGGATTGCTTCAGCGATTACCCATTCTCGATTGGAACTGGGAACAAATCACTATGGATTTCTTGATCAGGTTTCCTTGTACTTCCTTGGATCTGATAGGGTTTGGTTCATCATAAATCGATTGACCAAGTGTACGTATTTCCTTCTAGTCTAGGTCTCCTTCAGTGCTTAATGGCTGGCCCGTATCTATATTCGCAAGATTGTGCGACTTCATAGTGTGCTGGTGTAAATCATATTAGATCAAGACTCTGAATCACCTTCTTAATTTTGGAAGACTTTTCAGGATGAGTTGGGTACGGAGGTTGACCTTTGCACAACATTTCACGCCCAGACTAATGGTCAATAAGAGTAGATTATCCCAATTTTAGAGGATATTCTCCGTGCGTGTATGATAGACTATGGTGGACAATGGGAGCAGCATTTGCCGTTAACAGAGTTTGCTTATAATAACATCTACCATTCCAGTAATGATATGGCTCCTTTTGAGGCCATTTATGGTAGGCGTTGTCGCTCTCCATTTGGTTGGTTTGATATTTCTATGGTTAGACCACGAGGTACAGACTTGCTTTGTGAGTCCTTGGATTGAGTTCGGATCATTCAGGATTGATTCGAGCGGCTCAGAGTAGGCAAAACTGTTATGCAGATCGTAGGTTGCGTGACTTGAGATTTGGTGTTAGCAATCGTGTTTTGGGTGTGATGAGGTTTGGGAGAAAGGGCAAACTTAGACCAATGTATATTAGTGCATTTTAGATTCTTTGGAATGTTGGTGATGTGGCTTATGAGTTAGGTTTGCCCCCAGTTTTATTGGTTGTTCATCCAATTTTTTTGTTTCCATGTTTCGTCGTTACATTCCTAATGAGTCTCATGTCATTTTTTTGGGAGTTTGTTCAGTTAGATGAGCGGTTGTCTTTTGTTTAGAAGTCGGTCTCCATTTTGTCTAGGGATGTTAGATGAATACGCTCAAGAGTTATTGATGACTTCCAAGAAACACCTCCTTTTAGATGATGGTATGGTCGCTGTCAAGTATAGTAACCCAACTAAGGTTGGGGTCGAATCCCAAGGGAACATGTGGTTTGTAGGTATTAGTTGTTGTAGTCTACAGGCAGTACTGGAAAGTAAGGGAGGGAATTTGTTTGTAGTAGTCTCGAGCAAGTAACAATATTAACTATGGCTGAAGTCAGTTTTGGGTGTTAGGATTATGTTCCCCCTAGCATCTTAACTCCAAAGGTTTATCGTGCGTTGTTGAACCTACATAATACCTTGCAGACAAAACCGATAAGTTATGTACCTCCTACAATCTTTTAGACGAGTAGAAGATTTCACCCTTTACCTATTGAGCCTCAGAGTGTTGCATTACTAACCCTTACCCTTGTCCCAGTTAACTATACCATTGTGCTGCAACAGATCAACTATTGACTCCCCAAATTACTATTGTCTTTATCTTTCCCTAGTTACTACACCTTTGTTATAGAAAGTATTAATATCTAGGCGGGATCCTAACATTTGCAACCACTAAGACAACTATTATAATGAAGATAAAGCAATGCATGCCCTAGGAATTGGTTTCCCATCAACAATTGCATTTTACATACTTCGTCAATTTGCCAGGGTTTACACAACCCTAGCTATTGGTTTTAGCAACTCATGATTGTGAAGAAATCAATAACATTCATGTTGGAAAGTAAAGATAAAATCACAATGATTAGATAATGAAAACCCACAATCGTAAACTAAATAATCAATCAAAGTCAATACGTTGGAATCCCAAGATCAAAGATGGATCTTGAAATCCAAATATATTTCTAAGTGTTAAAAGTGTCGTCTCTCTATCTCTCATATTTATCTAACTAAAAATTACATAAAAGGTATTTATAGTACAATAGAAACCCCTACAAACTAAACCAAAACGAAATAGGAGACAATCGGGTCGGTGGCCACCCGCTTACTGTACCTGCTGTCTGGCAGGGCACAGGTACAACCACTGGCCCAGCCCAAGGTGCAGGTACTACCTACAACACAGGTAGAAGGAGAAAAATTTGCAATGTTTAGCTCTCAGGATTTTGACTTTTTGGCACCTTCTTTGTGTACATGTGGTAGGTCTTTCTTGCGGCCACATATTGACTTGGTAGGTGCCGAGAGTCATTTTTTCATATCTTCTTTGGATATCAAACATGCATTGATCTTTATTAAACCAGAAAACATTCTAAACATCCATAATCTCTCCAAAAGTGGCCAAAAATACCTTTTTCACCATTTTCGCAAACTTGTCATCCAAACCATGGTTTTCTGCAAAACATAACCAAAACGGATCATATCTAACAAAAATGCCTTAGAAACTTTTATATTTTCCTCGTTTTAAGCATCGAAAGTACCATATTTCTATAGCATATCAACACCCTCAACATAGAATGTTTGCATGTCCTCAAGCAACAAAAATATAACAAAACAAAAATGATGCTTAACTAGGAGAATCTAAGTTATTCAAGGCAGTCAGTCGCCATATTTAGTTCAAAGCACAACATCCCATCCAATCTCACTTTTCAAAACCAACTATGGATAAATATGAAGCACAACAATGTGACACAAAGGAATCAAGGTATGGCAACTACATTAGCAATAGACAACCACTCATATGTACAACTTACACTACCTGAAACAAGCACATAGGTACCAACATGACTCAAGTGCCCTCCCAATAAGGATGTCCCACTCACTCATTTGAAATCATACATGTCTATAGAAGGAAGGTCAAGAGATACTCACACTAAACAAAGAAGTTTCTGTCAATGCATGTCAAATACCATAGTCTTGCCCTTATTTTCTTTACCTTAGCATTCAGACAGTCAAGTCAGGATCACTATAGGGCTTTTATTAACTTATAATGTAGGCTTAGGTCTGGTATGATAGATATGGACATTTAAAGTGACTAAGCCTCCTTGGCACTACACTAACTTTGGGGTCCCACTTACTTGCCAATTTCCTTTTTATTCCACTCTTATGTCTCCCTTTTATTCTTTTATTGCACAATCAGGTTGGGTGTGTTCTTTTATTCTTTCTTTTTCACTTTTTCATAAATTTTTTCTTTTTATTTCTTCCTTTTTCTTTTCTTTTACTACCAAGGTGGACCAGGGCCAAAACGGGTTCATTGTAATATAAATAGGAAGATGAATGGTGAAATAATAAAAATATGCTTATAAGGCTCAAAACAGGGATCAAGGGATAAAATTCACAGATGGAAGGTCATTTAGGCCAAAAGTGGACTAAAATAAAAAAACTACCAAGGATCCTTACCAAACCGACTATCTTTCAACCTAAGCAAGATTAACTAGGTAAGTTTTGAATTCAAGACACAAATGGAAATAGGTAGTATCTCACACACACATAGCACAGAGTCAATATTACCAACTACTACCTATCTAATTCATGCAATTGTTAGCAAGTCATTATGATGTCCATAATTCTAATGTCATAACAAGATCCAGAATGTTCACACATATATACATCCACGTAGTTCTAGAACACCAAAAAATTTGGAGGGGTATCAAAAATCAATAAAAACATGACTACTGCCCTAAATGCTTAAAAATCTCCTAAATACACTAACATAACACAATACAAAGAAAAACACAATACAACACAAAATTAACCTAGACATGTAGTTCTACAACCATGCCACGGCTGACAGGAAAAGAAGCACAGTAATAAAAATCCACGGTGGCATGTTTTGCCAAACCCCAACTAAAAATTATGCACTATTTTTAATGCTCTAAAATAAAGTAAACTAGAGGGAAGTGAGAACATACCTGGGATGCACTAAGCGCCTGTGTCATGATCTTCCCTAGATTAGGGTATAGTAATAGGCGGAGGCCATGGTAGTGGAGATACACTATGAGAAGATGTGCAGCTAGCTCGACAAACCTCTGCCTATCAACAAACACAGTCTTCGACGAATCATGGGTGGCCCTTTTCATGGCTTGATCATATTGCCTGTATGGATTCTGTAATTCCTTTACTTGGCCTCTCTTGGTCCCAAATACGGTGACCGACACATCATCCTTCACGAATAAATTAAAGTGTTTTGTACCACGCAAAGGTGATGGATGAATAATTGGGGATACAACTGATGGGGCGGCTAATATGTGGCTCTCAGTGAGAGAGCACACCTCTGCTCTAAGTAGGTCCACCTCCTCCCTAATATCTTTTAACTCTGTAGACTCAACCTCAGTGAACTTGTCTCCTACGCGTCTTTTAACAACACCTAGTGCATTTGGTGCAGTGGCCTCTACAGCAACATCCTCATCAATAGTGTCTATTACAAACACCACTCACATATTATCTTGTTGCTGAATAGTCGTACATACATCAAACACTACTTTCTTATCATTCAATTTGAATGTGATTTCCCTCAAGCCCATATCAATAAATACCCTACCAGTGGATAGAAAGGGTCTACCCAATATAATGGGGGTCTGAGAATTCACCTCACAATCAAGAACCATGAAATTAGTGAGGAACATAAAGGATGAAACCTTCACTTCTACATCACACAAAATACCCACTGGTTTCTTCATAGATGAGTCAGCCATCAGCAGTTTTATGGATGTAGGTTTAAGTTCCCCCATAATCAGCAGCTTGTACATAACTAGGGGAATCACATTTACTCCTGATCCCAAGTTACATAAACCCTGCTTGATATTGAAAAGCCCAATAGAACACAGAATAGTAACTGCTCCAGGATCCTTCTTTTTTTTCTACTAATGGTAAGGAAGGGGTCGCACTATAACGGTGCATATAATCATCGGGCTCGACGACCCAATCCTCACCATTATCATACTCAAAATTATTATCACTGCATGTCAACTTTTTAGACTATGCCTCAAGTATCTCAACACTCTTAGTGCTATCGATCTTTAACTCTTCAATAGCAGGTACATAGGGATCATCAGTAGTGGCACCATAATTAGTGGTGATAGCTAGACAATGAATTATAGGTGGTGGACTATAAACTTTTTCACTTTGGAAGAGTGACAGATATTTTTGTTTGATCATTGAAAATAGTTTCCTGAACTGGTGCTCTAACTTCTTGATAACGGTGGCATGAGACTCCACTTTCTGGGTCAACCCTGAAATGTTAGCCTTAATCTCCTTAAGGCTATTCTTCTAATCTTATTGACCCTTCACCAGTTTGTTCAGCATTTCCTCCATTCTTGATTTTGTATGTCGTCTGCCAGATGGAATATACCTATATTCGTTTTCCTTGTAATCATATCTAGGTCTCAGTCACCATCTCAATACCTACTGTGGACTCTAAATCTGTCAGAAGAGTTCCAACCTTAGTTCCCTTGCCCTTGGGCTTGGAAACCCTTCAACTGATGGTCTGAATAGCCTCTTCTTCTAATACAGACTCATAAGCTTTAGAAAATGTACCCTTTTCTCCTACTGCATAAACTTTTTTAGAATTCACTTTCACATACTACTTTTCCAACACACCAACATTAGTCTTCAGTAGCACAGTGTCTTATGCTATAAAATCATCAGATACTCTTTGGCCACTAATAGCTCTAGTAGTGTAAGTACCAAAACCTCTCTCTCCTCTTGAGTTTACCACCTTCGGTTAGTGAGAGAGGTCTGGTCTAAGACATTAAAAACTACCTCCTAGCATAATCTTATAAAATCTCCTCCATAGATAATATCTACCATAGCTCTAGAGGTGATGGTCAAGGCTCTATAGAATAACTCCATTAATTTTGCCCCTAAAATTTGATGGTTAGGCACTATACTCAGCTTCATTTTTAACCTAAACTAAGCCTCATACATGGGCTAAGACTGCAGCTTCCTAAAATTAGAGATCTTGTCCTTTAGTTACAATACCCAAGATAGAGGAATGAATTGATTCAAAGATTGTATACGTAACTCTTTCCACGTGGTAATAGATCCCCTTGGCAGTTCCCCTAGCCATAAAAATGATTTTCCTTTAAGTGAAAAGGGGAACAACCTCAATCTAATCGCCTTTTGATTCACCCCTAGATATGTGTATGAACTGTAAATTCTAGTAAAATTGGCTTGATGTTATGTCATCAGTAGGAAACCCTGAAAATACACCCTTTATGTATAAAAGTTAGATCATAGCACTCGAGATATTAAATTCGACATCAGGAGGTAAAATAGGATAGATAATGGCTCTTATATCATTCGGTTCATCGTATCTCAAATCATTTTTATCATCAATATATGGCTAAATAAATTGATCTATTGGGATCACTTAAGGTTTGCCTCTATTTTGATTTTCATCGAGTGCTGCTCGGTGGTCTACTATTTGTCTCTTAACACTATCCTAAACTCCATCTTTAAGGAGATTGTCCTTCTTTTGCTCTGACATTCTACTATGTGGTTGAAGGATCTTCTCTGAAATTTATGGGAGTAAGGGAATGCCTCTACTCTGAGTGCTAAGCATACACCAGCATATTCCTAACTAAGAACAGAAAGAAAAATTCAAAAACTACAATGACTTTTATTTATAAATCAACACTATGTTACCTGGCAATGACACTAATTTCTTGATGACATCCACGCAATACCTCCTTTTAGGTGATGGTATGTTCATTGTCAAGATATACTAAGCCATCTAAGGTTTGGGTTGAATCCCATTGGAACATGTGGTTTATCGGTACCAACAGTTGTAGTCTACCGAAAGTACTGGAAAGTAAATGGGGGGATTTGTTTGTAATAGTTTTGAGCAAGTAACAATATTAACTATGGTTTATGTCAGTTATGGGTGAACACTAGGATTGTGTTCCCCCTGGCATATCAACTCCGTATGTTAATCATGCGTTATTTCACTAACCTAATACCTTGCATGAGGTACCAATTAGTTATGTACCTCCTACAATCTTTTGGATGCGTAGGAAGATTTCAACTTTTACCTATTGAGCCTCAGAGTATTGTGTTACTAAAACCTTACCTTAGTCCCACTTAATTATCACCTTTTGAGTCTCAAGTTAATAGATTAAGGCTAATAATCATTCCTATATACCATTCTGCAGCAATGGATCGACTATTAACTCCCTAAATTACTGTCTTTATCTTTTCCAAGTACTACCCCTTTGTTAGAGCAAGTAGTAATATCTAGGTGGGATCCTAATATTTGCAACCTCTAAGACAACTATTATAATAAAGATAAAGTAATACATGTCCTAGGTATTGATTTCCCATCAACAATCACAATTTCCCTAATTCGTCAATTTTCTAGGGTTTCCACAACCCTAGCTATCGATTTTAGCTGCTCATGATTGTGAACAAATCAATAACATTTATGTTGGAAAATAAAGATGAAATAACAGTGTTAAGATGAAAGAAAATCCATAACCATAAACCGAATAATCAAACAAAGTCAATACAATGGAATAACAAGATCAAAGATGGATCTTAAAATCAAAATATGTTTCTACGCGTTAAAAGTGTCATCTCTCTATCTCTCATATATATCTGACTAAAAAGTACATAAAGGTATTTATAGTACAAAATAAAACCCTAAAAACTAAGCCCGAAAAAAATAGGAGAAAATCGAGTTAGTGACCACTAACTTCCTACACCAGCGGTCTGGTAGGGCAAAGGTACTACCTGCGGCCCAGGCATAGGGCGCAGGTAGCGGGTGCCGGTAGTAGGATCAAAAATCCTGTAATGTTCAGCTATCAGGATTTTGACTTTCTGGCACTTTGTTTTTGTATATGTGGTTTGTAGGTCCTTCTTGCAACCATATGTTGACTTGGTACGTGTCGAGAGTTAGTTTTTCATCTCTTCTTTGGATCTCAAACATGCATTAATCATGATCAAGTCAGAAAATATCCCAAACATCCATAATCACTCCAAAAGTGGCCAAAAATACCCTTTTGTCCATTTTTACAAACTTATCATTCCAAACATGGTTTTCTATAAAACTTACCCAAAATGGATCATATCTATCAAAAAGGCCTCAGAAACTTGCATATTTTTCACGTTTTAAGCGTCAAAATTTTTATATTTATATGGTATATTATTTACCCTTATGGTTATGGTTCTGTGACGACATCGACCTATAGATGATGCTATTTGGGATATTGAGTCTGAATGTGTACTTCATATTCCTTATTCTTCATTGATTTGGGTATATCTTTGCCTTATTTTGAGGACGAACAAAATTTTTAGCAGTGGATGATTAATGACCTGAAAGTAAGATAAAATATATGAGATATGTGTTTTGTGTGATTTAACTATTTTTCCCCTTCTCGTAGTTGCATTGTGGTGTTTCTGCGGTGTGGGGATAATTGACACAGTTGTCGATGCATTTTGTTGTCATTTATGTGATATTATGGTTTTTGGTGGATTTAAGAACCTTATTATGGACTTCTATAGTTATCTTTTGATCTGTGCGACGGATGGATGAACAGACTGTGCCATCAAATCTAGAACATCGATTTTAGGGTGGAAACATATTTGGTGTGATTTTATGGCTTTTAAATCTTATTTTGGCCCTCAGTTTGAAAAGTTGTATTTTTGAGTTTCGGGGGTTAACTTTGTGAAAATAATATTTTTTAAAAAGTTTGATATCATCATCGAGTCTAGATCATCGAATTTGATAGAGTTGCATAGTTCTTTTGCATTTATGGGATTCCGGATGAGTCCTAAGGGGCCTACGAACTTGGATTGAACCAAATCCCCAACTGGTACACCCATTTTTTGATGCACCCATGATCATGACAGGGATAGTAGAGGTGATTCTTCGATCATGAACCTTGTTCACAATCATGACACCTCTAGCTGTCAGGGTACTGCGATCGCGACCCGAGGTCTATGATCACACACAATCGCAGTACCTGGGTATATATAAACCAAGTTTTGTTATTTTTTACCATTTTCAAAACTTGGAACTTATGGTTTTTTGTATTTGAGCAACTTTCACCATTTCTAAGATTGAGTAAGCCCAATTACACATATTTCAACTAATTTCTTCAATCTTTATTATTAGATTCTTGTTTTAATTTGAATTTCAAAGTGAAAATTAGAGGTTTTAGCTCTGAAGGCTCAAAATTGTATTTCTTCATATTAAACCCTAAATTAACTCTTTTTCACTTGAGTAATGTTACTAATCCTATAAGTACTAGTTTTTCCTCAGTTTCATCTTCAAAACAACATCGAACCTTGATATTAAAATGGATTTCAAAGGGTTTACCTGGTAAATCTTAAAAATGGTTTTTCTTTGATTTGAATCTTGTTTTCACTTAGATATTCAGATGTAGACTACTGAAGACATGGGAAATATATTTTTGAAATAAAGTTACAATTTTGCCTTTCTTTTTCAAAAACTCATTTTGGGGGTCCATTTTGATACCGACTTGAAACTAGGTAATATAGGTATTGTTATATTTCTTTTAATGTGTAGATTCTATATTTTGATGTTTTAGTTGATTTTGTGTTTGTTCGTGAAGAGTAGGGCTTTGAGATTAAAGTGTAACAAACTAGTTTCAGCATTTGAGGTATATTATGGCTAACTCTTTCAGACTAGGCTTGATAGTTAATTTTTATACAAAATACATGTTAAAAGGATGGGAAATAATCACGAACTTGTCTATCTTAATGTGTTAAGCCTGTATTCGGCCCCATATGTGGTATAATTTTTTGTTTAGAGACATTATGTGATATGTGTGATCGTGTAGGGTCTTTTGTAAAGTTGACAGCCTTATACATATGTGAATAAGTGTATCTTATTGATGAAAAAGAGTTTTGTAGTACCATTGGTATATTGTGATGTATTTATACTGTATTAGCATATGAAACATGTGAAAATTCATGGATGGTTGAAAATAATGAGTGGATATTGGCTCACGTGGTTGTGAAAAGTATCATTGTGGTTGGTTGTGGAAATCCATCATGTGGCTGGTTATAGAGGTACTTAATATGATTGGTTGTGAGCACTACATCCTCATATCATACTCATTCATGAAACACTGGTACCATCTAGAAACACCTGAGTAACACTTGCAACACCTTTTAAAAATCTTTCCCAAGGGATGTGATGGGGAAGAGATATTGTGACACTTATAAAACCCTCACCAAGGGATGTACCGGGTAGGAGATATGATATATAGATTGTATACAGGTTGACGAACCACTCATGGGTCCTAAATTATGAAGTTTTATCTCCGTAGGTGTATACGGAGTCTATGTGATGATCTCAAAAGTTGTGTGACAACCTCCTATATTATAAACATCATCATCATCATCATTATCATTCTCATTGAATTTACTTTATTATGCTTGTGATTTGATTGTATTTCCATTTTGATTTGTTACTTATCTAATTTTTCTATCACTCTATACTTGTACTTAATGATCTTGTGTATATATATTGTCCTTCCTTGTTCTCCTTATATGTGTTATATAGTAATACATGTGATCCTTTCTAGTTTGTTGCAATATAAATGTTATTATAAAACTGTTAGTGCAAGCAATGTGGTCTACCTTTGTGAGACATTTTCTGATTGCGGGTGACGTGCCCTTAGTGTGTATTTTGTATGTTTTATTTTCTACTTTCATGGGTTGGCCTATGATACCTACTGAGTACAAGCAGACCATACTCACTCCTACTATACCCTTCTGGTGCAGATTTAGGTTTGGGTGTGTCCCGTTATGCTTGATTGTGTCTTTACTAGTTTTCGAAGATAGAGTTGTATCTTGGATTTATTATATATTTCATTTGGATTCAAGTGTTACTAGATACGTTCTTATACTGTTGACATCAAGTTTTATGAGTTATGGTTGTATTGTTGATTATATTAGTTCTGCATTAATTATACTTATATGGTTCAACTTTATTCTAGAAGCCTTACCTTGGGGTTATTATTAGTTTGGGTGATAGTCTTACTTGTCAATATTAATCGCAACAAGTGTCATCATGACCCTTGGATTTTTGGTCATGACAATCGAAAACTTGCTTAAGCAATATTAGTGGGCCAATTCTAGGTCGTTTAAGTAACCAGCTGGGCATATGCACCACAGTAGCACCAGCTGTGCCAACCCCTCAAGATTCATCCAAAAACCTGTATATGCAAACAAAATATGTGACCCTATCAAATTTAACATTCTAGACTCAATCGCACAGTTAAAATTTCTATCTAAGTTTATTTTGATGAAAAGTGGATCCCACACCCACGTGTTATTTTCTTAACTCCGTCTAATAGCTCAAAATAAGTCTGAAAGACTCAAAACCCAAAACAAGAGTCCACCTAGCCTAAAATTGATGCTTCGAGGCTATTGGAACTATCAAAATTGGCATACAGTATCATTTTGCTGAATCTTTTGGCCAACTTGAACCAATAAAGACTTAAAGACAGGAAATTGGCTTTAAAAATCAAATGAACTGCCCAATAATCAAACTGTCAGTTCTATCAAGTCATAAATGACTAGGGATAGCTATAGGAAAGGTCTAAATGGTAAAAATGAGTAGAAATATTAAAAATGACCTGGAGGGCCATTACATCTTGGACCCTAGTATGATTTAGACATCTTTCTTATTCTTGACTAGACTTGGTAACCTGCATTTATTTTTAAGAAGGGTTCTAGATCAAAAATTGCCATTTATTTATGATATTTAAGTATTTATTTGAGTATGAACTTACTATTCATTTATGATAATTAAAGACCAGTTCAGGCCCTATATTTACTATTCACTTGTGACATTAGAGTTTGGTTCAAGTTTTGTAGTATGGTTTACTTATTATATTAAGGATTTCGCTTGAGTATGTTGTGTATGGTAAGAAAGGATTCACAAATATAGTTTTGGTGACCAGTTACTTTATAATTATTATTTTTGTTACTTTTCTCTTGATTGTGTCCATTGGGTTTATGGGGGCTCAGTTAGATTATCCTTCTCTTATTTGTGCCTTCTTCGTTTATAGGGGCCCAGTTAGGCTGTAGTTAGCTTGTACTCTCTTTTATATTATCTACCTTAATATTTATTATCTATCAGCAAGATTATTTCAATTTTTCCCTATTATCCCTAACTTCAGTTTATATTCTCGCATCTTATTATGTTTTTATGATATTATAGCTCAGTTATTGATTATGCCTACTAAGTAACCATTGTTTTGGTGCTCATACTATACTTCTATATCTTTTTTGATGTAGATTCAAGTACTAGTTGTCATCGCTGACATTCTATCTAGAAAAGTTTAGAGTTCGGAGATAGGGTAAGTTTTTAGAGCCAAAGCTAACTCTCTCTCCTTCTACTACTTTTGGGACAGTCTTTCCTTTCAATACTATTTGTATATTGATACTATCAGTACTCATATTCTTTTGATTAGTCGCTCTTGTACCAATCTTACTAGGTTCTGCATACTCTTTTGCTATTTTCTCTCTTTTATCTATATGTATGACATTGAACTTATATTTTATCACTAACAATCTATTTGTATGCTTAATTTTAGTATTCATTATAACTTTCACTAACTAGCCCATTACTTGTCATTTTGGGCTACAGTCTGGCTTACCTACTGGTGATTAAAGTAGGTGTCATCATGACCTAAGATATTGGGTCATGACAAATTGGTATCAGAGCCTAGATTTACTGGTACTTTTGGTAAAAGAGCAAGTGTTTAGTAAAGTTCCACTAATCAAAATGATGACATTCGTATCTTATCTCTTGGAAGCTATAGAGCATTCTTAGGAGAATTTCACTTTCTTCATTCACTTCATGCATCAAGTCTGTGTTGGTTTCTAAAATTCATAGTTATTTCACTCTTTAGCAGATGGTCAAGACAAGAGCTACAAAAACTATAGATGAGGACACCGAGTCCCCGACTAAGGCTCTTGTGAGAGCTCGTAAATGACCTAGGGGCAGAGGTCAGGTATTAACTGCAGCCTAAGCTAGGGGTCGAGATAGGGAACTTTCCCCAGTTCCTGACTGCTCCCTCACCAGAGCTTTCTCCACCCTTGCTATTGGTGGACTAGTGAAGCCCGGGCTACATTGGGTTTTATTTCTTTCACACTATTCAGAGATATCTTAGTTCGGTTGTTGGGTTTGGTTAGTGGTGCACCATCTTATAGGGCTTAGTCTATAGAATAAAGTGGTATGGATGCATGGTCATAGCCTATAGCTATGACTCCCAAAGTTAAGGTCCTTCTTGCACTTAGTCTGTAGAATAAAGTGGTACGGATGCATGGGAATAGCCTATAGCTATGACTCCCAAAGTTGAGGTCCCTCTTGCACTGGTAGCCTTCTATCCATCTATGTCTATTGATGAGCAAAAAATTGTGGGTATATTTTATAGATTAATACCACTAAGATTTATAGGGTCTTCGATTGAGGATGCATTTGATTTATTCATTATTTGTGTGGATAAGATCTGTAATTTAAGCCTAGTTGGGAATCATGGGGTTGACTAAGCTATTTTTTTAGTTGAACTTGCCACCTAGACATTGGTGGAAAGTTTATCTTGATTCTAGACCATTTATATATCCTCCTTTGACATGGACTCAGTTCTATGAGGTTTTCTTAGAGAAGTATATACCTTTTAGACTTTGACAACATTTGAGATATCAGTTATCGAGATTAGACCAAGGTTCTATGAAGCTATAGAGAATGAGTAATGATTCCACGAGTTGGCCAGACATCCTACTGTTATCTTACTGACTAAGTTTGAGTGGGTTTGGTGTTTTATTAGAGAGATAAGACTTTCTCTTTATATTGATAATTAAGTTTGGCTGCAGCTGGAAGGTCTTTCGCTGAAGTTTCTAATTATACACATACTATGGATGAGATGCAATGCATGGCCCAAAGGGGTAGCGAGAAGAGACCATATCTCTAGGGTAGTTTAAATAGGAGATGGAGTGGGTCGCAGTTTAAAGGTAGGGGTTCTTAAAGTACATACCCTTTACGTCAGTCTTATAAGTATCAAGGTTAGTCTAGTAGACCCATTTATGTTGCACTTTAAATTACTTATAGGGTTAGCCCAGCTATAATGATTATAATGAGTTGAGCAGTGGAAAGTCTTTGATAGGTGCATATTTTAGGTTTTCTCTCCAAAGTGGCTATTTTAGGTCAGCCAGATCTTTTGGTCAGAATAAAGTTCTAGTGGCATGCTATGATTGTGAGGTTGTCGATTATTATTCTAGAGAGTATCCCTATCATGAGGCATTTGTGCCTACAGTGCAGATTGTTCAGCTAGGGTAGTGCCACCCTCAACTAGAGGTGGTATGTAGGGCATGGGGTAGTCCCTAGGGTTCTCGAGGAGCTCCTCAGACAGGTAAGGTATGTGGTCATCAGGCACCCAACTAGGTAGCGAGCGGGATCATTTATATGTTGTATCTGGTAGGTTGGAGGTTGATTCTTAGGATACTGCTATTACATGTACAATTTTTGTGTGCTATTAGCCAACTATGGGTTTTGATCTTGGATCCACTTATTCATTTATGTATGCTTAGTACTGTAACACCCCGATTTGCTGAACCGAAATGCTATATGGTGCTTAGGACCCCGAAGGACAACAAGCTAGCCCATGATTAATATCTATACTTGTATACTGCATAAAATATTGAATAATGTGGAAACAAGCACTGAAAGGCCATAAGGTTCAATACTGAACATAAAATGGATGAGATAACATCTGTGGGGTGATACAATACCTAAAACTAAACTATAAACACTGAAGTCTGAAACATAATAGTCTACATCTAGACTGCAAGTCTCTACTGTCTGAATAATCTGAATAAAGATTTGATGGGACATGTCCCTAACTAACTCTAACTAATAACTAATCAATAAAATAATCGAGAGATAATCATGTCCTCGAAGGATGAGGACTCACTTTACTTCTGACTACTGAGACTGGAATCTACTGCTAATCTAGAACTCGTGTCTTTGAACTTATGGTGTAACATAAGAAGAAAGCACCGTAGCACAAATGCATCAATACAATGGAATGTACTGAGTATACATGTAAGGTAGGCTAATACAAGAGTTAACATGCATGAATAATGCTAGCTCGCTGTCTAATATGCATGCGAGAATGTATACATAAAAATGTAACTATAATTGACATTATAATATCGTGATTACTGAATCTAAATACAGGTGACATGACATACTAATAACTGATACAACTGATAGCATAAATAGTTGTATCTGAATGTAACTGATAACATGGGTGGTTGTATATGACAATCCTAAATCTGATAGAACTATTTGAGTTCGTTACATTATTTGAATTGACTGTATCTGACAGTCTTGAATCTGAAGAACGATCTCAGTTCTTTTAGTGAGACTAGTGATGAAACTGTGGGAGGTAGTATTTAACTGATATGCCCCTGATACGCCATTATGGCTGAGTTGGTATCCAATCTGTAACCCCAATTGGAAGGGTGTCAATACTGCTCCACTGTTAAGGACAATCTGTGGGCGAACCTTATCTGATAGTGTCCCTAAAAGAGAATGGTGGGGCCCTTATCTGACAGTGCTTATCCACTTCATGAACCCTCATCGAACAGTTTTGATGTCTCAACCTATGCTGGCTACATAGTTCTGGAATGCAAGAATGAATTCTAAGGATCACACCCTTATCTGATAGTGTGTGTTCCCATCCTTGGATTCACTCGATGCTAATTCATACTCCCATCTGAATGGACACTGAACATGATTTATTGATCTGAACATCAGCTGAGTTACTAAGTTCTGTTGACTAATAAAATACTACTGATATCTGACAACTGACTGAGTCATGAGATCATGGAGATTTTTCCTAAGTCATAAGACTATCTGAAGTCTAAGGATTCATAGCTTGACTGAGAGTATCGTGAAAATATGACATGGCTCTAGGTGCACAGTTAATGTTTTGGGTACAAGTACCCCCAGGACTCGATGGACGGAAACTGACAAAGCATGACTTACTTGAATACATAATAATCATCATAATATATTTTCTGAAGCATTTCATCAAACACGTGATAGGCATAAGCTTGTACGTACATGGGGATTTCATGATATCATGCTAATTAGACATTTTCCCTTCATCTAGGCATTCAACCAAACACATAGTAGGCATAAAATGTGTAAACAACATCTTACAATAATTAAATGTCATGATTCAATTCCAATTTAATCATTCAAGGGTTTAGTCCTAGGATTTCATGAATCTATACAGATACAAATTAACCCATATGGAATTTAACACTCATTCATGGAATAAAATTCAATTACTCATTATAAACATGAACAAAAGTAGCCTAATCATGAAATTCATAAGAAAATCCATAACTTGAATTTATAAAAGGAATTTTTGGTCTTCTTGGATGAAAGGATTCCATGAATGAACACTATGCAAACCTTAGTTCCTAATTTTGTGAAGATTAATGGTGAAACCTTCTTGAATTTGAATCCCCAATAGAAACCCTAGCTTGTTCTTGAGAGAAACGTGAGAGAAAATAGTATATTTTGGGTAAATAACAGCTAAATCATGTGTTATTGGGTTTAAATAGGGCTAGGAAATTGATCCTTTTAACACTGGACGCGTAATTTAATTTCAGTAAAATTTTTCCAAACTGGGCCCCTGGCGCGACTCGGTGTTATCGCACCGTGTCAATGGAAATTGACAACTGGGAAATTGGGAGATGGCGCAATACGGAGCCATCGCGTTGCCCCTTCCTTCGTGACCTGGAACTTTGGTGCGACGCAGGGGAAATCATGCTGAGACACTGAAAAAAAGACAATTCTAAATTTGAGTGCTGCGACGTGCCATAATCGCGGACACCTACTGGAAATTGCCAAATGTCATTTTCTCTTATGGCACGGCGCGCCACTGACTAATATGGCACTATTTTATGACGTAAACTTGAAATAGTTATAACTTCTTACCCGGTTATCAGATTTAATAGAATCATATATCGATGGAAAGCTTATTGAATTTTCCATATGAAAAAAGTGAATATCTTGAAAATTCCTCATGGAATAATTATCATTCACTTTAGAAGCTAATACTAGGCATTCTTGGGATGAAATTTTCTAGAAATCTTCAGGGTATTACAATATAACCCTTGAGAACATTCATCCTCGAATGAGACTGACTGGGAGGGGAAACAAGAAGCTAAACATGAACTGAACATGAATAACTGGAACATGATATCATGACTAACAAGATGAAAATAACATAATGAACATGCATATCTGATGCATGTGTAACTGATTCATGAATGCATGACTGAATGTTCCAAGGAACTAAGTTTCTTATAATGACAATGCATTTTTGATGTATAATTATATAACTGAGCTAATACATGAATTCATGGTTGAATATGCAATGGTACTTGATACCAAGTTTATACTGGGAATATGAACATGAAACTAAATACCAAGTTTGTGATGAACACTGATCATGAAACTGAGTAAGCTTAAGGAGAACTGTTACCTTGAGCTTGATCTGAGTTGGCAGAGAAGAGGTGAGGATACTTGGTACACATGTCTGCTTCTACTTCCCAAGTAGTTCCCTCGACGGACTGATTTTGACGAAGAACTTTAGCTAGAGGGACTTCTTTGTTCCTCAATCTACTAGTCTGATAGTCTAAGATTTCAACTGGAATCTCTTCATAAGAGAGACCGTTATGAACATCAATGCTCTAAATAGGGACTACGATTGGTGGGTCACCTATAAACTTCTTGAGAAAAGAGACATGGACGACTAGATGAACTGACGCTAGATCTAAAGGCAATTTGAGCTCATAAGCTACCTTGCCAAAACGACTGAGAATCTTAAAGGGACCGACATATCAGGGACTAATCTTTCCCTTCTTTCTGAATCTCTTCACTCCTTTCATGGGAGAGATCTTTAGATAGACATGATCACAAATCTCACACTCAAGATCTTTTTTGTGAACATTTATATAAAACTTACGTGGGCTCTGTGCAGCCCGAAGTCTTTCTCTAATTAACTGGACTTTTTCTAAGGTGTCGAATAATAAGTCAGGACCTATGACTGAGGCCTCACTAACTTCGGACCAACCAATTGTATATTTATATTTCCTACCATAGAGAGCTTCGAATGAAGCCATCTGAATACTAGAATGATAGCTATTGTTGTATCAAAACTCAATAAAAGGCAAGTGGTCATCCCAACTTCCCTTGAAATAAATTGCACATGCCCTTAGCATATATTCTAAAGTCTGAATGGTCCTTTCTGCTTGACCATCTATCTGAGGATGAAAGATTGTACTGAGATGAACTTGGGTACCGAGACCTTTTTGGAATGCTTTCCAGAAATGAGAGGTGAACTGGGTACCTCTGTCTGAGATAATGGACAATGGAACACCGTACAATTTGACTAACTCCTTGATATAGAGTTTGGCGTAATCCTCGGCTGAATAAGAGGTATGAACTGGAAGGAAATGAGATGATTTGTTTATTCTGTCTACAATGACCCAGACTAAATTATGCTGATGACGAGTTCGAGGAAAACCCATCATGAAGTCCATGTTCACAAGTTCCCACTTCAAAGTAGGAATACTGAACTCCTGCAACTATCTTAACTTACGACATGTAGAGCACTTAGCCAAAAACTCTGCAATATCTCTCTTCATCCTACTCCACCAATAGATTTACCGCAAGTCGCAATAGATCTTTGTGGCCCCTGGATGAATAGAGTAGTGTGCACCATGCGCTTCTGCAAGAATTCACATAATTAAGTCGTCTACACCTGGAACACAGAGATGACCCTGACAATGCAAAACACCATCTCCCCCTTGGGAGAAAACCTCTACTTTCTGATCCTGAACTATCTCTTTCAACTTGACAAGGCTGGAATCTCTATCTTAATTTTCTTTCACATCGGAAACTAGAGATGATTCTGAACTACTCTGAGCACATATACCACCCTCTAAAGAATCGACTAAGCGAACGCCTAGTCTGGAAAGTTAATGGACTTCTTAAGCTAACTTCTTTTTACCATCCTTCATATGAGAAACACTACCCATGGATAGCTACTGAGAGCGTCGGCCACTACGTTGGCCTTGCTCGAATGATAGAAGACACTCATGTCGTAGTCCTTCAAGAGCTCTAACCATCTTCTCTGATGAAGATTGAGATCTTTTTGAGAAAAAAATACTGAAGACTCTTAGGATCTATGAAGATATCTACATGAACTCCATAGAGATAAGGCCTCCAAATCTTCAAGGCAAAGAATACGGCTGCTAACTCAAAATCATGAGTAGGCTAATTTCTCTCATAGGGTTTAAGTTGTCTGGAGATGTAGGCTATGACCTAACCATGCTGCATAAGGACATAACCCAAACCTACTCTGGATGCATCACAATACACCACGAACCCATTAGAACCATTTAGAAGAGTTAAGACTGGGGATAAGGTAAGTCGAGTCTTCAACTCCTAAAAAATCTTCTCGCAAGGGTTTGACCACTAAAAATTGACTTTCTTCTGAGTCAATCTGGACATAGAGGATCCAATAGATAAAAATCCTTCAACAAACCATCTGTAATAGCAAGCCAAACCTAATAAACTCCTGATATCTGATGGAGAGATAGATCTTAGCTAGTTTTTTATTGCTTTGGTCTTTTGAGGATCAACTCTAATGCCATCATCAGAAATAATGTGACCAAGGACTGCTACTGAACTTAGCTACAATTCTCACTTATTGAATTTGGAAAATAGCTAATGATCTCTGAGAGTCTAAAGTGTTGTTCAGAGATGGTCTACATGATCGCGCTCAATACGGGAATAGACTAGAATATCATTTATGAAGACTATGATGAACA
The DNA here is from genome assembly GCA_030864225.1 of Capsicum baccatum var. pendulum. Lineage (NCBI taxonomy): Eukaryota > Viridiplantae > Streptophyta > Magnoliopsida > Solanales > Solanaceae > Capsicum > Capsicum baccatum. The sequence goes on along the minus strand of CM061558.1, from coordinate 205,646,771 downwards.
TGTCCAAGTACTGCTTAAACACGCGGTTCATCAAGTCTATGAAAGCTGTTGGGGCATTGGTAAGACCAAATAACATAACTAAGAATTCAGTGTGACCATACCGAGTATGAAAATCTATTTTTGGAATGTCACTTTCTCTAACTCTTAGCTGATAATAGTAGGATCTGACGTCTATCTTAGAGAAATAGCTGGCACCATGAAGTTGGTCAAACAAGTCATCGATTCTAGGAAGAGGATACTTGTTCTTGACTGTGACCTTATTGAGTTGAAGGTAATCAGTACATATTCTGAGAGAACCATATTTCTTGTGCACGAATAAGATTGATGTGCCCCACGGGGAAATGTTGGCTCTAATAAATCCCTTATCTAAGATATCCTTCAATTGTTCTTTCAATTCTATGAGTTCTGCTGGTGCCATTCTGTATGGTGGAATAGATATAGGCTGAGTATCTGGAAGAAGATCAATGCCAAAATCTATTTCCCTTCTGAGAGAATTCCTAGAAGATCTTTGGGAAAGTCATTTGAATATCCATTCACTATTGAGACTGATTCAAGGCTGGGAATTTCAGAACTAGTGTCCATAACTCCAACAAAATAATAAACACATCCTTTAGATATCATTTTCCTTACACGAAGGTAGAAAACAAGTTAACCCCTAAAAGTGGATACACTACCCTTCTACTCAAGGACGGGTTCATTTGGAAACTAAAACTGGACTATTCTATTTCTATAGTCGACTGTGGCATAGAATAAATAAAGTCAATCCATGCCGAGAATAACATCAAAATTAGTTATCTCTAATTCGACTAAGTCTACTGAAGTGACTTTCTAAAATATCATAAATGGGCAATTCCTGTATACCCATCGGGCTATGATAGTTTTGCCCACTAGGATAGAGACTGAGAAGGGCTCTACTAGAATTTTGGGACTGATTCCAAAATCAACTACTATATAGGGAGTAACAAAAGAAAAAGAATCTCCTGGATCTAGAAAAGCATACACATACACATGAAAGATCTGCAACATACCAGTAAAAACATCAGGAGAATTTTTTTGATCTTATCGGGTCTAAAGAGCATATAGTCTATTTGGGTGTTGCTCTCTAGTAGCACTGGTGGTGGTACCCTGCTGATTCAGGCGACCGAACTGAGTTGAGCAGCGTAGATGACTTTAATAACCTGAATGAGGACAGTCTCTGAATCTTTGGCCTATCTTGCCACAACCGAAACAGACATCACTGCTAGCTCTAAAAGCACCCTTGTGATTCTTACCATAAGTCTGACAAAGGGGATTAGTTCAGGCATTGCTGGCACTGCCCTAAGACTTATAGCTTGGAACACTATATCTGAATTTAGGAGTTGGAGCACTAGCTGAAGAAGTAGCTAGAACTGATGACTTAGGACAAAACTGAGAACGATTTCCTCCTTCTGATTTAGGCTGACTAAATTTGAAGCTACCTGTCCTAGCTTTCTTATTCTGCTTAATTTTCTCTCCTCTATCTTTCGAGCATGGGTCATAAGTCTGGATAAAGTTATGTCTCTATTTATCATGGTGGATCTGCACTCATTAACCCTATCATTTACCCCTAAAGTAATCTTACTCATCTTGGCTCTGTCGTTTGGAACCATATGAGGGGCATATCTGGCTAATTGTGTAAACCTTAGAGAATAATCTTTCACCGTCATATTTCTCTTTCTGAGGTTAATGAAATCTAGCACCTTATCCTCTTAAGCTCTTAGGGTAAAGAATTTGTCTAAGAATGCAGTGACAAACTTCTCCCACTCTATAGGACTTGTATCATCTGAACTTTTCGACTTCTACTATTTGAACCAAGTATGAGCCATATCCTAAAAATGGTATGTGGCTAACTCAGCACTCTCAATAGTAGTCACCCCTGTGATGTCTATCACTTTGTGAACCTGATCAATGAATTCCTAAGGGTCTTCATCTAATTTAGACCCGTGGAAGGATGGAGGATTCATTCGGGTGAAGTCCCGAATCCTAGCTGCAGTTGAGTTGGCTACTAAGTTAGCAGGAATGACATCTGGTTGCTTATTATGGGAAGCTACTGACTGAGCAAAGTGGTAAATGCGGTCCTAAACTCCGTATGAGAAACATGATTGCCCAAAGGTTCTTCGGGCTGAGGGACTGACTAATTTCTTCTCTTAGAAGGCATATTCTGAAATAAAGAGAAAAAGTAGATTATACTGAGAGATTGACATGTGATTATGCTCACTGCCACGACATGAATACTAAAAGAAGGGAAACTATTCCTAAATATGTCATAGCCTCTTGCACATAAATGTGGTGCGCGACACAGCCATGTACAAGACTCTACTAGATGCGACTTTTAGACTTCCTAGGAATGTACTGAACCTTAGGCTCTGATACCAAGTTTGTAACACCTTGAATTGCTGAACCAGAATGCTACACGGTGTTTATAATCCCGAAGGACCACAAACTAACCTATGACTGATATCTGTAACTGTATACTACATAAAATTCTAAATAACAAAGAAACATATACTGAAAATCCATAAGGATCAATACTGAACATAACATGGATAAGATAACATCTGTGGGGTAATACAATACCTAAAACAAAACTGTAAACACTGAAGTCTAAAAAATAATAGTCTGCATCTAGTCTGAAAGCCTCTACTGTATGAATAATTTGAATAAGAAGTTGATAGGATATGTCCCCAAATAACTCCAACTAATAACTAATCAATGAAATAGTATAGAAATAATTATGTCATCTAAGTATGAGGACTCAATTCCATTCTGACTGTTGAGACTAGAATCTACTGTTGATCTGGAACTCGTGTCCTTAAACCTATAGTGTAACATAAAAAGAAAGCACCATAGCGCAAATACATTAGTACAATGGAATCTAATGATTATACATATGAGGTAGGCTAATGCAAGGGTTAACATGAGTGAATAATTCTAGATGACTGTCTAACATGAATGCGAGAATACATACATAAATATGTAACGGTAATGGACACTGTGATATCACGATTACTGAATCTAAATATTGATGACATTACATACTAATAACTGATATAACTGATAGCATAAATAGTTTTATCAGAATGTAATTGATAACATGGGTGACTATATCTGACAGTCCTAAATCTGATGGAACTATCTGAGTTCCTTACTGTATCTGAGTCGACTGTATCTGATAGTCGTTAATCTGAAAAAGTATCTGAGTTCTTTTACTGAGACTGGTATTGAAACTATGGGAGGTATTATTTAACCAACATTCCCTTGATACGCCATTATGGCTGAGTTGGGGTCCAATCTGTAACCCCAATTGGATGGGTGTTAATACTGCACCACTGGTAAGGACAAGTTGTGGGCAACCCTTATCTGATAGTGTCCCCAAAATAGAATAGTGGGGGCCTTATCTGACAGTGCTTATCCATCTCATGAACACTTATCGGACAGTGTTAATGTCAAAATCTATGCTGGCTACATAGTTCTGGAACACAAGGATGACTTTTAAGGATCACACCCTCATTTGATAGTGTATGTCCCCATCCTTGGGTTTACTCAGTGCAAATTCCTACTCCCATCTGAATGGACACTAAACATGATTTACTAAGCTGAACATGAGTTGAGTTACTAAGTTTCATTGACTAACAGAATACTACTGATATCTGACAACTGACTGAGTCATGAGATCATGGAGATTTTTCCTAAGTCATAAAACTATCTGAAGTCTAATGATTCACAGCTTGGCTGAGAGTATCATGAAAACATGACATAGCTCTTGGTGCACAGCTAATGTTTCGGGTACAAGTACCCCCAGGACTCGATGGAAGGAAACTGACAAAGCATGACTTACTTGAATACATAATAATCATCATAATACATTTACTGAAGCATTGCATCAAACTTGTGATAGGCATAAGCTAATACATACATGGGGATTTCTTGATATCATGCTTATTAGGCACTTTCCCTTCATCTAGGCATTCAACCAAACACATAATAGGCATAGAATATGTAAACAACATCATACAACAATTAACTTTTGTGATTCAATTCCAATTTAATCATTCAAGGGTTTAGTCCTAGGATTTCATGAATCTATACAGATACAAATTAACCCATATGGAATTTAACACTCATTCATGGAATACAATTCAATTACTCATTATAAAGATGAACAAAAGTAGCCTAATCATGAAATTCATAAGAAAATCCATAACTTGAATTTATAAAAGGAATTCTTGGTCTTCTTGGATGAAAGGATTCCATGAATGAACACTATGCAAACCTTAGTTCATGATTTTGTGAAGATTAATGGTGAAACCTTCTTGAATTTGAATCCCAATTGAAGTTCTAGCTTGTTCTTGAGATAAACTTGAGATAAAATAGTATATTTTGGGTGAAGAATATCTAAATCACGTGTTGGGTTTAAATAGGGGTAGGAAATTGACCCTTTTAACCCTGGATGCATCATTTAATTTCAGTAAAAAAAAATTCAAACTGGGCCCCTGGCTCAACATGGCTTATCACGTCATGTCACTGGAAATTGACAATTGAGAAATTGAGGGATGGCACGATGCGGAGCCATCGCGCTCCCCCTTCCTTCGTAACCTAAAACTTTGGCACGACGCGGGGGATATCACAATGAGATGCTAGAAAAAGGACAATTCTAAATTTGAGTGTTGGCGCGATGTTCCATAATCAAAAAAACCTACTTGAAATTGCCAAATTAAATTTTCTCTTGTGAAGCGGCGCGCCACTGACTAATATCATGCTATTTTACGATGGGAACTTTAAATAGTCATAACTTCTTACCCGATTATCGAATTTAAGCGAATCATATATCAATGGAAAGCATATTGAATTTTCCACATAAAAAAATTAAAAATCTTGAAAAGTCCATATGGAATAATTATTTTTACTTTAGAAGATAATACTAGGCATTCTTGGGATGAAATTTACTAGAAATCTTTTGGGTATTACAAGTATGCACCGTGGTTAGAGTTATTTTGGGAGTCTTTATTTGTGTCACTGTGTGTATCTAATTTCATTGATGATTCTTTAGTAGTGGATCGAGTATATAGATTAGGTGTTGTGCCTGTTCGAGAGTTTGATACTCATGTTAATCTTATTAGGTAAGATATGGTGGACTTTGATGTGATTCCAGACATAGACTGGTTATCCCCTTATCATACGATATTGGATTATTTTTCCAACACTATTAAATTATCCAATCCTAGCATACCTCCGATTGTGTGGCATAGTTCTATTAGTCGTGCATCGATGGGAATTATTTCTTATGTTTAGGAAAAGAGACTCATATCAAGGAGGTGTGAGTCTTATCTTGCTTATATTTCTTATGTTAGTTCAAAAAGTCCTTCGCTTGATTCTATTTTTATAGTCCATAATTTTTTTAATATTTGTCCTACCGACCTACCTGTCTTTTCTCTTAAGCTTGATATCGAGTTCATTATTGATCTTGAGTTGGGTACCAAGCCTATTTTTATGGCACCTTATTGCATGGCTCATACCAAGCTTAAGGAGCTCAATTCTCAACTTCAGGATCTTCTGGGTAAGGGTTTCATAAGGTCAAGTGTAACACTATAGAGTGATTCTATTTTGTTCATGAAAATAAAAGATGGTTCTGCGTGTATATGTATGGATTGTTGGCAGCTGAATAAGGCGATAGTGAAGAATCGGTATCATATGTTTTGTATTGATCGATATCTTATTTGACTAGTTTCAGGGAGCGGCAGTATTCTCTAAGATTGACTTGAGATTCAATTACCATCAAGTGAGAATTCGAGAGTACATCCCTAAGATAACTTTCAGGAATCAATATGGCCATTGTGAGTTTTTGATGTTGTCTTTTGGGTTGACCAATGCCCCAGCTGCTTTCATAAATTTGATGAACTGAGTGTTCAAACCTTATTTAGACTTCTTTTTTATTGTTTTCATTGATGATATCCTTGTGTATTCAAGGTGTGTGAAGGAGTACGAGAAGTATTTGAGAATTGTACTCCAGACTTTAAGAGATCATAGGCATTATGCCAAATTCTCAAAGTGCGAGTTCTGGCTCAAGTCTATAATATTCCTAGGACAGGTGGTGTCTAAGGATAGGATTATAGTGTATCCAAGTTGTATTAGGACTTCGTTGATGTAGATGTTTAATGAACTATAGATAAACATATTGGATATGTTCTTGGTTAATTTTTCAAGCTCTTGGTCACTCTTCAATGGGAGTGCGAAAAATTCCATGAGCTGGAGATTTATAGATAAATTGTGATTTTTTTAGAAGGGTGAATAAATTGCGATTAACTGATTATAAATTTGAAATTAAAGTGTGATCTTTGCTATCCAAGTTATAAAGAGAAATCTTTTCACTTTATGGTGTTTGTTATAATATATTACCATATATATTGAATGTATACCCCATCAAGAGATCTCTCAAGAAAAATAATAATCACTTTCTCTTTACTTTCTATTATATTTTTTCTTTGCTTTATATTTGTAACACCCTAATTTTTCTAAACCTGAATGCTACACAGTGCTCATGACCCCGAAGGACCACAAGCTAACCCATGACTGATATCTATACCTGTATACTGCATAAAAAATTTAAAAAAATGCGGAAACATGAACTAAAAGGCCATAATGTTCAATACTAATACATAACTAAAAATATGGTATAATAATACCAAAACAAATCTGAAATAACTATCTGAACATACCATAGTCTGAAAGCTTCTAAACTGTCTGAATAAAGATTTAATGAGACACATCCCCAACTACTTTATCTACTAAAATAAAATAAAAACTAAAATAGTAATGAAATCATCATGTTCTCAACAGATGAGGACTCACTTCTAACTCTAACTACAGAGACTGGAATCTACTGTTGATGCTCTGGAGCTCGTGCTTCTAAACCTATGGTATAAGACACCATAGCGCGAATGCGTCAGTACTTTGAATGTATTAGTATACAAGTGAGGTAGGCAAAATACATGGGGTTCATATGCATGAACAATAATAACTGTCTAACTAACATGAATGTGAGAATACATACATAGCTATGTAACTATAACTGACATTGTGATAGGACTGAATACTGATTTCTAACTACTAAGTATACTGATAACATGGATTTACTGATATCTGAGTCACTAATAAGTAAGAAGCTAATACTGGGATACTAAATAACTGAGACTATTGATATTTATATCTGGGTTACTAACAAGTGAGGAATTGATACTATATTAATGAATATTGAGGGACAAATGCTATATTACTAATACATGAATAAATGTGTCTGAAAGTTCTGATTATGAAGAACTGGTCTTGTTAACTGTATCTGACAGTCCTGAAGCTGAAGACTGATTACATGAGTTCTGATAACTGATATATCTGATAACATGAGTTCTGAGAATTAATATAACTGATAAAATAAGTGACTGAATCTGACAGTACTGGATCTGATGGAACTAGCTGAGTTTCGTACTGTATCTGAGTTGACTATATCTGATAGTCCTGAAATCTGAAGAATTATCTGAGTTCTTTTACTGAGACTGAGACTAAAACTGAGACTAAGACTGTGGCAAGTAGTTATCTAACCAACATGCCCCATATATGGTATTATAGCTGAGCTGAGGTCCAATCTATGCCCTGACTGGAAGGGTGTCAATATCGCACCACTAGTAAGGATAAGCTGTGAGTACCCTAATCTGACAGGTACTCTAATAAGAATGGTGGGACCCTAATCTTACAGGTTAAGCCACCTCATCTATCCTCAACTGAAAGGTATTGATGTCTCAACCTACGATGGCTACATAGTTTTGGAATGCAAGGATTGCTCCTAATAATCACACCCTAATCTAACAGGTGAGTTCCTATCCTTTGGTTCACTCAATGATGAATCCTACTCCCATATGAATAGACATTGAACATAACTTAACTAAACTAAACATGGACTGAGTTTACTGAATTTTATTGACTGATGGAATACTATTGAATCTATTAATGGACTGAGTTCATGAGAGTTCTAAGAGTACTGAATTACTGAGATTACTGAAGTTACTGAGTACTGAGTAGGACTGAGCTGATACTGAATTTATATGAGTTTTTTTTGAGTCATGAGACTGACTAAAGTCTACTAAACATGTCTTGACTGAGAGTATCGTGAAAACATTACATGGCTCTAGGCACACCGCTATATTTTTCGGGTACAAGTATCCCCAGGACTCGATGGAAGGAAACTGACAAACATGACTTTCTTAAATACATGATAAATATCAACAATCCATAATATCCTAACTTGGGGGATTTCATGGAGTACATGGTTATCATACATCTTGTACATAAGTAGGATTTGTAAGAAAGCATAGCATAATCTCATAAGACTAGTTCATGAGCAATCCAACAATATTTACAAGACACATTACCAACATGGAAGTCATTGGAACATAGGGGTATGTCATGAATTCTTAACTTAGTAACAATTTAGCTATATTCCATGATTTCTATTTTCTTAGGCATTTTACTAAATACCTTACATGCACCATTTTTGGCATAGATATAATCATCAATTCAACACTTTTAAACCACTAAATTTATGGATTTCAACTTATATGCTAACATGTCCTCATAAAATCACATAAAGAATCCAACTTGGGAATCATACAACAACAACCACATTGTTACAATCAACCCACACCAAAATATTCATAATATATGATTTAAAACTTGATTCTTGAGCTCCATGAATGAAATAAATCCATGGATGAACACTATGTATACCTTAGATGGAAGATTCTTGAAGATTAACGGTGGAACTTTCTTGAAATTGAATCCCCAATCAACTAGCTTTCTTGGAGATTCATATAAATCATGGAGTAATAACACCCAAATCTTGGAGCTTGATCTTGAAAGAGATATAACTTTTTTCTTGATTTCTTGACTAGGGTTCTTGTCCCTTTGAGAGAAAATAAGTTGTTCTTGAGTTTGAAGAACTTGAATATCTTAGATTCTTAAAGAAGGGTTTGAATCTTGTTCTTGAGTTTTAATCTTGAAAGAAATTCTAATTTTGATGTTATGGATGAATGAGAATTTATGTTCTTTTATTTGATGTGATTGGGTGTTAAATAGGGTGGAAAAAGATCCAAAAATCTCTTTAAAATGATGTTCCAGCACTATTTCGGGATAAAGTGACGGCTTGAGTGACGGACCGTCAATCTGGTGACAAACCGTCTCTCCAACCATAATTTTTGGGCCATAAAATGGCCTCACTGGTTCAGTTGCAACGGCCAAAGTGACGGTCAGTCGCAGACTTGACGGTCCGTCATTTTGCCCGTCGCTCCTGGACAGCTCGGGCAGCTCTCAGTAAAACGACCATAACTTTTTACTCCGATGTTGGATTTTGACGAAATTGATATAGTTGGAAATATAATTCAATTATATATCTTTTTATGGATCGTGATTTCAAAAATTCTCTGTATAATGGGATATATACTCATTTGAAGTTGACTATGGCAATGCCCTTCTCAAGAATTCAATCGGTAAGGAATGTTTTGATTTGTCCATTAGTTAGGACGTATTTGAGGTATTAATATTCATCAAACTTGATCATAAAAATACCAAATCACTATAATTTATTTCTCATGAGCTTGAAGCATGGTTCTACCATCGGTTGGAATTCTCAGGGTATTACAATATTCCGTAACTTGTTATCAGCACGAGACTTTACCAAATAAGGTGAGATTATAAATTTAAAGTTAAATTCAAGGATAGTAATTCCTTATGTTATTTTTCTTCTACTACTAATGATATAATTATTGTTGTATTTGAGATAAAAAAATTGGTTTGAAACCATTTATGCTTTGAATTTGTTCATGAAGAACAATATTGTTAAAACATATTATGATGAATTTAAATCTCATCTCATTAAGAGGGTAAGACATTGGGTTAAAAGTTCCAATGCACCATGATGATAAGATCTAGGGTTCAAGTCCCATCGAGTTATATCCTAAGATGCCTTTTTGTATGGATAAGATATTGAGTTTGAATCTCAATACACCGTATTAATGATACTATGATGGCTAAGAAAAAATAATGGGTGTTTGTGAAAAGTCATGAGACATATCCCATTGAATATGATCCATTCTCTGATGTGAATATGGTAGCAGTGCATAATATATCTAAAAGAAGACAAGTGATTGAATGTATGAATATAAGCATGAAGGGACAATACGATAATAATCATCAAAAGTGATAATATTTTCACATGCTTATTATGACTATAAGATATGTTAGAGAAAAATTCTCTGCATTATATGTATGCCTCGATTTGCTCCTGAAGTAGCACTATTATGAAAGAGATTATAAGCTATCAAAATTTGATAGGCTTAAGGCACAATTATAGTTCATTCTCGATAAATGAAAATTTTGATTTTTATAAGTATATATCCATTCCCTAGGGCGAGTGTGATGATATCTAAAAAATCTTATCAATACAAATGTGCACTTGTTGTGGTGGTATCACAACTCACCTCCGAAAGAGATAGAATAATTGAGAAGAGTTATTTTAAAATTTACTTATAAAGTAGTAAATCCAAAATTTATTCATGTAATCGTAAATCTGAATTTTACTAAAGAAAAAAGTATATGTCATTGTAAACTTGGAGTTTACTAGTATAAAAGTTCATAAATTGACATTAACTATTGCAAACATCTCAAAGATGTGCATACTGATTATTGAACATATATTGAAGAATTAGAAAATTCTTCATGAACTCTTAATGTTGTGTGTTCTCATGATAAGTTGGTTGGACCAACTAATTTTGGGAACCCTTAAAATTTGAAAAGTATAAAAGGTGAATAAAGACCCATTCACCTCACACGTGATATGTTGAAAAGCTGCATCAATAAGATGATCACATGTACATTTAGTGTCAACTTGCAGTTTAACATCCATAATGTTGTTGCTCAATAAAATTTAGTTAAGAGCATAATCCTTAGATTGTGTAATCAAGACAATTCTCATCTTGAGAATATCGGTTTGGCATTGAATGTCTTCGACAAATAGTTGAACCATTACTATGAGAATAAAAGATTCATATGTTGGTTTGAAATATTATATACAAAAATAATTTTATGCATCAAACCAATAAATTATGATTAATTCCCTCTCAAAGTTGGTTCTATGTTAGGAACCACACATTATCCATCTAATAGTTTTGATGTACGGTATACGATTAATGAATATACGATAATGCACAAAGATGGATTCGCCAAAGAAGATGGAGGATGTATGTTAGTTTTCCTAACATAAGGGGGGGGGAGATTATAAGCATCTATAAAATATGTTAGGAATTATCATCAGATCCTCATTCAAAAGATAGGAAAATCAAACTTCCATCGAAGAGAAGCAAATGAAAATATTTCATCAAAATTCTCGTAGAATTGAGAATGAAGTTTTCATTTTGTACATACCAGATCATGAATTATTAACTGCTTCCAATTAAAAAAAATCCCAATTGTGTCGAACATTCCATTTTTGGAATAGTTGTGAGTCCGATTAGAAAAACAGGGATGAAAGGCCTAGTTTTCGATGAGCTAGTGGGATTTAAGTATGAATTTGAATTTTCCTTGATTCAAATTTATTACCGTGATCAATTCACTACCAGTACCCATGTGGCCGATGTTTTCCCGAAGAACATCACCCCGATGCCTATAATGACAGGACAAACTTTCATCAAATTCAAATCAAATACCGAAAGCATCTCATATTTAAGCTGCAAGTGCTCCTATTGTGTGTACCTAAATGACAAAGTCTACACATGTATGAAGTGTGGTAGACCAATCAATTCCAAAAATGATAATCCTTGAAAAGAATACGGAGCAAATAATTATCATAAGAAGGCAATGTGCTATTGAAGATCCTACGACAAAACACTTCATGAAACCTTATGAGAGGTTCAAGTACCTGATAATAATGAAGTGATGAGATATCAAAATGTTATGTCACATTGTGAATCGATACAAAATAATATGTTATCGATAATATCTTTGATACAGTATTAGCGCAATATTGTGAAAGATTATGAGGATCCAAATTCTACGTTTATTTAAGCATGTTGACGTAGAAATATTTATCAAGTAATATGAAAGGACGCATCTTGGTAAGCATAAAACTTATTTGATTTGCAGTCCATACACTTTAAGATGTTATACATAACATACTGAATATTGTCACTTAACATAATTTATGTGAAAACTTTTTATGCATTCAAAATATTTGAAGCATATAAAAGTTTTTGGGAAACTTATCTATAATTCTTATATTGTATAAGCTTATAACTTGAAAATTATTGGAACTCTTGGAGAGTTTTCAATGTTTCTCCTACTAGGAGACATCGAAATAAGATCAAACTATGGGCTTATTTTATTCTAAAGATTCCAGTCCCAATGTTATTGGTCTTGCTGATGCTGAGTACTTATCTGACCCGTATAAAGCTCAGTCTGAAACAGGCTATGTGTTCATATGTGGTGATACTATCATATCTTGGAGTATGTAAAGCAGTCTATCATAGCCACTTCATCGAACCATGCTGAGATAATAGTTATTCATGAAGTAAGCCGAGAATGTGGGTTGAGGTCCATGATACATTTTATTCAAGAAAAATGTAGTTTGAAATGTGACAAAGTACCCATAATTTTATATGAAGATAATGCAACATTCATAGCACAACTTAAGGGAGGATTCTTAAATGGAGATAAAACGAAGCACATTTCACCAAAATATTTCTCTATACATGAGTTACAAAAGAAGGGTGATAACAACGTGCAACAAATTCATTCAAATGACAATGTGACTGATTTATTCACCAATTTCCTTCCAACTACAACTTTCAAGAAAATGGTGCACAAGATCGGAAGGCAAAGGTACAAGGATGATCTCATTAGAGGGAGTTAATACGCGATGTACTCTTTTTTCCTTATGAGATTTTTTCCCACTGAATTTTCCTTGTAAGGTTTTTAATGAGGCAGCCTATATGCGTAGTGTTAGAGAAGTGAACTCTTTGTCCTTCACTAGATTTTTTTCCACTGAATTTTTTCGAGTATGGTTTTAACGAGGCACATTATCTATCAAGTAGACATTCAAGGAGAAGTGTTATAAATATATTATCATATATAGTGAATGTCTACTTTACCATATATAGTAAATGTCTACTTTACCTATATAGTGAAAGTCTATTTATAGAAAAGTTAGAAACTCCAAGATTAGTGTTCCCCTATAAATAAATGGATTTTCCTTCATTGTAATTTACCCCATCAAGAGATCTCTCAAAAGAAATAATAATCACTTTCTCTTATCTCTCTATTCTTCTTCTTCTTCTTTGCTTTATATTCTATAACAGTGTCTCAAATATTAAAAAATGGTATCAATATATTTTACTACCTTTTAAAGTGGCCTTAAGTTGACAGGTGGTTGTTTTCTTATAAGACATGATGCAAATGTGGATGTAAAAGACAAGAAAGGATTCATTGTTCTTGAATAATCGTTAGATGAATCCAACATCCGTTGGTGCTAACATGACAATGCCTGGATATAAAATCAGATAGTGTCATTAGCCACTCGATACATTCAAGGCATACTTTGTAGACGATCAATGCAAAGTGTGCTCAAATTTGTGAGGTTGGTTGTTGTTAATGCTTGTTTGATTTTGGTATTTTCCTTTTAGTCTTTATAGATTGGTTAGTGTCAGGCTAACTTTAATATGGATTCAATGATTTTCTTTTATGAAAGAAAAAATGAAGTAACTCTTTAACTTTCAAATTCAATTTATAGTTTAAATTGGAGAGTTGATCGTTTAAAATTCTTAAAATATTCTTTGATGGTATATTGACAAAGATAAATTCTTATTTCATGTCTGCATCGTCATATTTTATCAAAACTAAACTACAAATAAATAGCTATGTCGGACACAACCGTGCAAAGCACGGGCACAGGCCATTGTGTAAGAGTGTCCAAGATGAACATGTGCATAAAACCTCTTGCAATGTAATCTCCAATTATGTGAAAATTCACTCAAAATACACCATAATAGGTAAAGGAGTAATTATTTAGAATTGCTATATTAACTGGGACTTTTATTAGCTTGTCATTTGATATAATATCTTTGTATATACTTTCCATTTGACATAATATTAATAAATTCAAATATTCCTTATGCCTGTTTATCTTTGAGATATTATTATATTACTCAATAGTTTAATTGTTTATTATCAATAATTCTGTCTTGTTGTGGAACAATCCTACTTCACATATATTCCAAACCATCAAGATTTTTACATATTAAATTCAATTTATACAAAATCATTTATGCTAAATTTACTTTTTTGTTGTACTTCTATTTTTAAAATAATCAAATTTTATTGATTATAATCTAGAAGAAGACGTCTAAATCCAAATACACATTTAAATAATTAAAATATTGTCTCTAGATCTTAACACTAAATTGTGTCAAGACTGTTTGTTTTCTTAAAATCTGAATATGTACAACCAAGAGAATTACTATAAAAAAAATAAAAATTTTAAGTTAGGGGTGGGCAGGGTAAGAAAAAAAATTAATTATAAATTTTTTTTGAAGGGGGGTGTTGGGGGTAGGGGGTTTGTTCGGTGTTAGGGGTAAGGGAGATAAGAAAAAATATTTTTTGACGGGTGAAGGGTGGGTGGTGATGAATGGGATAAAGGTCGGGGTGGGTGATTTTAAGAGAGATATGAGATATTACAGCCAGGGTCGGCTCAAGGGTCAAGCAAGTGAAGCAATGGCTTGAGGCCTCCAAAATTTTAGGGCCGTATTTTTTTAGTTATTGTATATGATGTAGTTCGACTTCATATAAACGATAAGAAATAAAAGTTTTTTTTTTCTTAAAATAGAGATCAAAACTAAGTCATAAGTATTTGTGTGGTTATAAGTCATCTCCAAATAAATGAGATTTAAGGATTGATTGTTTTTACAAAAATTGAAAAGTATCTTCTCTTTTTTTTTTTTTCAAATTTTATAGTAGAAAAGTACAAGATTTTTACATAAAAAGTTACTTAGTCAATATGAGTGATAGTCAAAAATGGTTAATTTATATTCTAATAATAATCCTTTCATTTTAATTTATGTGTCTTAGTTAATATTTGGAGAGTCGACAATTGGTTTCTTTGAGCATGACTATTTAAAATATTTTGAATTGTTTACTAAATAGACTTATACTATTTTTTTATATAGTTTCTAAATATGTAATTTTGTATATATAGTATATGTAAATAGATTTATACTATATTTTTTTATTTCAAAAAATTAAAGATTTTATGTTCGAATTTACGCAAAACACATGCTGAATTTAAAGCCTCTTAGTAAAGCTTTTTTTTAGGCCCCAACATTCTTGAGCCGCCCTGATTACAACTTGTTTTTTCTATTTTTATTAAGAAAATCATTTTCCTGATTTGAAAGAGCTTGCTTAATTTCCTAAAAAAAGTATTATCCAAAACGTTTAGCCTATCAAATATAAGAAAATATTTTTCATAAAAATATTTTCCTCCATAACAAACGCACCTAAAGGACTGAGAATTATAATTTGCCATAATTTCATCCATGATATTCTTAATTACCTGATCCTAAGTTTAGCAGAGATATAAGATCGTTTGATGCTCTATTGTTTTCCAGGAAAGAACAAAATAGTGGTAAAATGGGATGTGGAAGAAATCAGCATTACTGGTCAAATGGGTTGTGGAAGACATCAATCTTAGTGGAATAAAGTCATGTGGAAGAAATCAAGTTTAAGGTCTTGTGGAAGAAGCTTCTGTTTTTTCTCGACAAATTCTTTCATTTATTCTTTATGTTGTGCTCCCTTTGTTACACAATATTCACTATGTAACATAGGACACTTAATCTACGTCTCTTCTATCTGTTCTCTCTATATATATCCATCATAGAATTAGACAAATAAAATAAGAAGAAAAATACTTTAGGTTAAATAATAGAGTATGAATTATGAACCATGAATGACATTATGCAAATTAAACGATATGTAGGCACTACTGAAAAGTTTTCTTCTGAGGTTTAATAAGTTACGTCTTGTGTGAATCTAGTGCATCCAAAATATTTGAAGCCAACTATCAATTTAACCATTAGTTGGGAAATCTTAATATTTCTGCTGGTTGACTACCTAAACTTCCACCTTGTTGGTGTCAGTTCGAGTTCGATTTTCCACACTGTAATTCCCTCCTATTTCCTCTTTCCCCTACCCCTATTTTTAAAAAAAAAAAAAAAAAAAATCTCAACTATTAGTTCTAGAAAAATCAAGTAAAATGAACATGCATGCAAAATTGGAAGGAGTAATTAACTATCCAATTAATAATGAGTTTAAATTTTATGCACCGTCAGTGTATCAGTTTTTTACACCATTGAACCTGCTATAGCAGGTCACCGATTTTTTTCTATTTTTTTTCTTTTTTAAAATAAAATTAAAGAACTAATTTTACTTTTTCCCTCTCACATCCCTTAAAATCCTCTGTTTCCATCTAAAATAATTATTTCTTTTTCTCTCTCAACATTTCTTCTACCACCATAACTCTATTATACTAATTTGTTATAGGATTTTCAATTACACCATAAGTGGCCAATTTTACATGCTAATGAAAATGTATCCAGAAGAATTTTTTTGTTATGAATCAATTGTCCCACATTGGAAAAATAGAGAAATGCGAAGGGGATTATAAGTCAAATGGGTTCTCCCACATATTAGACTAGTCTTTTGGGTTGGGCTCTCCCATTTGATTTATAACATTGGTACTTTCATTGAGAGTCCCACGCGTTGGGTCATGACTAAAAGTGATGGGTTGGATCCAAGAGGGGTATCGGCCGTGACCAACGAGGATCGATCCATGTGATGGGAGCCGAGCGTTGGACACTGACTCGTAGTAGTGGCCTAGACCCAAGAGGGGTGTCAGCCGTAACCAACAAGGATCGATCCACGCATGGAGCCACGACTCGGAGTGGTGGCCTGTGCGCCAGGAGTGGTGACCTGGACCCAAGAGAGGTGTCAGCCGTGACCAACTAGGCTCAACCATAACCAACGAGGTTGTTGGTTCTCAAGCGGAAACGATTGTTATGAAGCAATTGTCCCACATTGAAAAAATAGAGAAATGCTAAGGGGAGTATAAGTTAAATGGGTTCTCCCACCTATTAGACTAGTCTTTTGGGTTGGGCTCTTCTGTTTGGTTTATAACATTTTTTTTGAGTATATAAGCTTCACGTCTCTTAAATTAAAAGTTGTATTAGCTACTTTGTCATTCGCCAAAAGGTATAGAATTTGATGGTACAATCTTTTCCTGAAAGTGTTTGTTCAGCATCTTTTCTATGACGTTCAAACAATTGGTATCTGAACCAATTACCACTTAATAAAGCTTAGCTTCTAATAAGCTCTTACTATCAATGATTAGATATGTAATGCTAGTAAACAAGAAAAGAATCTAGAATTTGTTTGAAATATACATACTGCTAAGAAAAAGAAACATGTCGTAATTTTTGAAGCTTACTTTAAAAAAAAAAAAATTATAAGGTGCCAACCTTTAATGCTTACTTGAATCGATGAACCATATAGAAATATTCATAATGGTATTAAATTTCGAAAAGAAAATAATTTGACTGTGAATAATTTTTGGTTGGAATCAAGTAAGATTCTACTTGCCATGAAAATCCCTTTTTTGGGTATATTATTGATATTTTTTTTGTATAATTTTTAAAAAGTAGATTATTGTGATTAAACATCACTAAAATTATCTGATGATGTAAAAAATTAATACACTGACGAAGCATAAAATTTAAACTCATTAATTATTAGATAGTCATGCCACAAACAAATAAGAGTCTATTTGATGGTCTAAAATTTGATGCTCCCTTTCTCAACCAGTCAAGCACGGTAGATAATTCAAAGAAGCACAATCAGAGTCTATTTGAGTATTTGTTGGGGAATAGTAATCTAGACTAGTCCATGTCCACGTAGAAATTTATATTTTTTTCTCTAAACATGAAAATATTTCCAGTTATGAAAAAACTACCAAACAATTAATTATATATGCCCTTGGTTATCAAAGATATTTATCATATTTATGTCAGATATTTCTTTAAAGTGGTCATGATAACTACACTCAAAGGTAATTTAAAAAGGGATTAACCAACTACTTAATCCTGTCTTCTTTTCTTATTGTTTCCTTTATTATTTGTACTTCTTTGCACTCAAAAGAATCTATTTAAATCCCTCTCCCACAGCATTTATTTAACTCAACACACTCAAATCTCCTTCAATCTATTTCTTACCACCTTAAACAAAAAATAGATAATGGCTACATCATGTCTACCTACATTTTTAATGATAGGCATCCAACTTGGATATGCAGGTATGAACCTTCTGTCCAAAGCAGCAATGAACAATGGTATGAGCCCTTATGTTCATGTGGCGTACCGACAAACAACTGCTGCACTTCTTATGTGCCCAATTGCTTATCTCACAGAAAGAAAAACAAGACCAAACATGACACTACCAATATTTTTTAAAATTTTCCTATGTTCTATCCTTGGGGGATCAATAAACCAAATCACTTATGTAGTAGGCCTAAAACATTGTAACACCACTGTGGCCTCAGCTTTAACAAATTTAACTCCTGCCTTCACTTTTATTCTTGCTGTCCTCACTCGACATGAAATAGTGAACTTTAGGAGGGCTGGAATTGCAAAAATACTCGGTACTTTACTGAGCATCGGAGGTGCAATGATGTTATCAGTTTACCATGGTCCGATAGTGCCCATTGGCCAACCGAAGATTCACTGGACATTTCTAGAGGGCATTACAGTCAACAAAAGCAGTCCAGGCCAACATAATTACTTGGGTCCTCTGCTTGTCGTGACCAGTGCTCTATCCTGGTCTATCTGGTCAATAGTCCAAACAAAAGTAAACCTTGAGTATGCAGCCACATATTCAAGCACAGCTTTGATGTGCTTGATGTCCAGCGGCATATGTTTGGTAATTGGCTTTATCATTGACCACGACAAGTCTGACTGGTCATTGACAAGCAGCGGCATTAGAGCTATCTCCTCAGTTTATTCAGGCGTTTTCTGCTCAGCCCTATCATATTTTGTGATGAGCTGGTGCATTGAGAGGAAAGGAGCATTTTTTGTGTCCATCTTCAATCCGTTACCAATTATCATTGTTGCCATATGCAGTTGGCTCCTACTTGGAGAAAAGATATTCACAGGAACAGTCCTAGGATCAAGCCTAATTATTTTGGGACTGTTTACAGTGTTATGGGGTAATTGGTTCGAGTCCAAGCAAGAAAAGGTATCGCCAGTGGAACATTTGGAGTCTAGGCAAGAAGATTTGACTAAGGTGTCACCAGTTTAGATTCTGTCTAGAACTGTACTTCAGCATTATGCATGCTAGTATTCTTGGTTGTGCAGTCGCCAGTTAATTCATCAATATCATCATACAAACTATATATTCTATGGATGTTGTTTACCTGTTCTATTTCTGTTTTATATATTCAATCGTTACGAATTGAAGGATAAATGGAATCGTAGTGAGGATTTGAAAAGGTGATATGTCTGTTTGTATTCTATGAATGTAATATTTGTACTGTTGTATCACCATATACTGGGATAGTTTTTAACAATGAAATGGTTGACTTCTTGATTCCTCCAAAATGTTTCACCACCAGCAACTTTGAATTTTATCCACCCAGGCAAAAAGGCAATTGTCCTCATCAACTCTTATCTAATAAAAGAAACTACCCCAACAAATGGTATTTGTTTAATATCGCGACAGGGCCGCCTATACCGTAAAACTGCTAAAACAATGGCTTGGGGCCCCAATTTTTTTGGAGCTCCCATTTTTAAGTTAAAAAATAGTTTACAATAGTAGTATATCACAAACAAATTTTAACAATAATATCTATATGTGATTCTAAAATATTTTTACTGACAACAAAATACACGTATAACGCACGAAATGCACATAAGATGCACGTACGCCGCGCGATATGCACGTACGCCACACAAGATGTACACAAAAGCTAATTTTATTGAATATATCTGAAACTTTTTATTAAGAGTTGGCTTTAGACCACCAAATTTGTTGAGCTGCCCTTGTATCGCGATTACAATTTCATTTGAGCATTTTATGAAATGTAAAACTTGGTTTGCACTATATAATAAAGGAAGAAAATGAATACAAGAGGTAGACACTACATACCCATGTTCATTTTTCAACTATGTACAATTCGAAAATCGATCAAACTAAATTAACACGTGATATTTAGTTATAGCATGAGCAAAATCCTTAGTACGGACTATGGTAGTTGGTGTTAAATATTATCCACAAATTCTTTCATTTCTTCTTCGTTATTTTCGTGCTCTTCTTTGTGTGACTATCCCTTTGTGACACAATATTCGTTATGTAGTACTAAATCTATATCTCTATCTATCTATTATCTATTTATCTCTCTCTCTATATATAATTAGACAAATAAAATAAAAAGAAAAATCACTTTAGATTATGAAACAAGAATGACACTATGCTATCAACTTATAATAAGTGGGATCACACGCACGTTATTTGAAAAAATTACAAGACTATCACAAAAATTAAAATTGCATATGTAAAATGAGTAATTAAATTAGTATAAAAAATACTTGATACAAGATGAAATTCTTGAAAATAAAATACATAATAGTTGCTTGAAATTAATGTTATAAGATTTGGGGTAAAAGATAATGTTGTATTCCATGAAGATTTTGAAAATAATATGAGTTTTATAGGGTCATTATATATATATATATATGTATATATGTATGTATGTATATATGTTGTTGTATGATCTTTTATTGTGTCTACTACCTCTATTCATGTATGAAATACTCCCTGCATTTTAAAAAGTATAATAAATTATGTTTAAACATCCAGATATAGTATAAACACCAGTGGCAAATTAAACTATATGTAGGCACTACTGAAAAACTTTCTTCCGGGGTTTAATAAGTTACATATTTTTTGAATCTAGTGCATCTGCAAAAATTTGAAGCCAAATATCAACTCAGCTATTAGTTAGGGAATTTTTGTAGCTTCATTGGTTGACTTCCTGGACTCCTACCTTGTTTGTAAGAGCTCGATATTATAATTCCCTCCCTGTTTTTCCTTTTCCTACCCCCAATATTTAAAAAAAAATAAAAATAAAAATACTCAACTACTAGTTCTAGAAATATAAAGTAAAATGGACATGCATGCAAAACCTGATGGAATAATTAACAATCCAATTGACACCAACAATCTCCTTTTTTGATGGATGACAACTTTAAATTTAATTTAGTCAACTTTCCTGTCTAGCTACCCCTTGGCAGTTGGCAGCTGGTTGAGATTGTGCTCCCCTGAGTTGTTCCATTCTCATAGTCAATCTATACTTGTGTAGTTAATCTTTCGCCCTCCTTTACATCAATTAAAAAGGAAGAGCCAGTACACACACGCAGAGAATATAGCTAAAGAATGATATGCGAAATAACAAGCAGCAAATTCAAGCATTCATGAGCTTATGCTCAGATACAAACCAAAGGTTAGCAAATACAATTATCTTAAAGAGCAAATAAAAACAAAGTCTTAAGCAGTAAAAGGGGGAGGAGGAACAAAATGACTAAGAAAGTGTGCCAATGTTTGAGCAGTGGCATCCTTCATATTAGTGAATTGATTAACAATGGTGGTGGAGAGAGCATCGGTAACAATCTGAATTTTTCCTGCAATCTTGATAACGTCCTTGATTACTTATCCAATTACAGGTGAAGGCGACCAACAACACCACTATTCTCTTTACTGGTAGCCTGAATCTTGTCCATCTGAAAGTGGATCCAAGGAGAAAGTTCTTGATAGCATCCAACTAGGAATCTACATCATTGATGTGATTTAGCACATCTATACACAGAAAAAGGGCCATGATCATGAGAAGGAGAGGACATGATCTTTGGAGATGATGGAATACTGACTGGACAATTATCAGACTTTGGAATCCACATATCATCACAAAGAACATATACCATACTAATGAAGTCTTTAAAGTTATAGCATTATTTCAATAGTAACAGAGGGAATGTCATCAAAAGAGATGTTGCAAGCTTCCAGGATACGAGTGATAATCAACCAATAGGGAAGGCTGGAGGGATCAAGAGTGGCTTCAATCATGAAGTTAATAATAAAATTGGTAAGCGTACTTACTCTTAGAGAGGAGAGAGGAGAGAGGAGAGAGGAGAGAGATCTTCCACAAGGCAGAAGAGTGGTTTCCACAATATGAGATATGACATGAACTTCAAAGGAGCAAGTCTTTGGTCCAAGAGAAAAGAAAAGAGAATCAAAGAAATCTAGATCGAGCAATGAACCATTTGGCTTGTTCAAAGGGAACGTCAAAATCAGAGGGCCAGGGACTCTTGGAGGAGACGGAATAACTTGTTCAATATATTCCAAATATAGAATCAAACATGTCATAGTTGAGAAAAATTGTTTTACACATTACTAGAATTTTGATCTAATCAAAATGAAAGGACCTTATGTTAGCATAAAAGAGACGAATGAGGGGTTCGTTAGTAGTTTTAGGTGTAGCAGAGAAAAGCTTTTCCCAACCCTAAACTTCAAAAAAGGGCTTAATAGGGTAGTGAAGATAATTCAAAAGATCTAAATCTACAATTCAACTATGAACTATGGACAAGTCTTTGAGAGAGTGAAAAGGGTTTTATTACAGGGTCTCCAAAAATCAATCATAATGTTCAAAGCATTGTTAAAACTAAATTTTACCTTCTTTTTGAAGCGATCAAACCCCTCAGGCTGAAGAAGATGTTTTCCAAGTAAAGAAAGGGAAGAAAATTAAGTGAGAGGTGACAAAAAAGTCTTTAAATTAAAAATGATAATAACTTTGACCAGATAAAGTCAAAGCTTTATTTAAATTGTAATTAAGTTAATTGGGGTGTAAAGTGTAATTTTAAAAATTTTTAATTTTTTAAAAAGTCCTCCAACTCTAAATTTCAAATTTTAGAGTTTCCACTCTTTTCTTATCTTTCAATCTTTTTTCTTATTTTTCTTTCTCCCCATCTTCTTCTTCTTATTTTCTCTCTCTCTAGATATTCCTCTTCTTCTATCTTGTCTTCTTCTTTTTCTTTCCTTTTTTATTTCGTTCTTCCTTTTTTATTTTTCATGGACTATTTTTAAGAAAAAAAATTGAAAAGTTTGAAAAGATTTTTTTTTTTTTATTTCTTTTAAAAATGAATGAAAAAATAATTTAGCAAATTCAACAACTACGAGAGTATCTTTTCTAGAGTATCTTCTACTATTATATTAGTCTGTGTAGCTTTGTCTTGATATGTAATCTCCAATAATATTTTTGTTAGTACTAATTACTTCAATTATAAATGTGAAATTTAATATATTCAAGACTAGTTTCCGAATCTCTTTTGTTTTAACTGAATTTTGTATTTTCTTTGTTAGCCACCAACGTACTTGTGTATTATCTGTTCGTACAATAAACTTGTTATATAAAATATATGGCTCAAATGCTAATAAACATTTATATAACGAGCACAATTCTTTTCTATTTATTTCTCATTTTATTTCTATTTCATTAAACGCACCTGAGTAGTATCTACAATGGTATTCTAATTTTTCTTCTTCATATCTATATTTAAGTACTCCTCCATAACTACATTCACTAGCATCTACTTCTACTATATATATAAATTTTCTATTTTTATCTGGAAATTGTAATTTTGGTAATTCTTTACAAAGTATTTTTATTTTCTGAACTTGTTTTTTATCTTCTTCGTTATAATTATATTTTACATCCTTTTTTAATTTTTTCTGGAAGGGTTTTAGATTTTCTGCTAATTTTGGTATATATTCTCTTACTTGGTTTACTAATCCTAAAAATGATTGTAATTTCTTTTTGTATCTAATTCTTCTTTTGAATTTATTATTTTTTGTACTATACGTTGTTGCATTTTTACTCCACTTTTGTCTATTTGTATTTCTAAAAATTCTATCTGATTTTTCATAATTTTAGCTTTCTTTTCACTTACACTTATTCCCGATTTTTCTATTATATCCATAAATTGTTCTAATAATTTTAAATGTTCTTCTTTGGTCTTTGTATATAATAGTATATCATCTATATATACTATACAATTAGACAATTATTTAAAATAACTATCTATAAAATGTTGATATCTACCTGGTGCATTTTTATATCCGAATGGTAGTACATTCCATTCATAAAATCCTTGTGGTACCGTAAATGTGGTTAATTCCTTAGATTCTTCTTCTAATTTTAAACGGTAAAATCCTGATTTACAATCAAATTTATTAAAGTAATTATATCCATGTATTTGTCTTATTTTTAATATCTTATTTGGTATTGGGTAATTATATGTTATGGTTTTTGCATTTAAATTTCTATAATCAATAACCATTCTACTTTTTCCTATTTTTTGTTCACTATGTTTATTTACTATAAATGCTGGGTTATTATGTTTACTATTACTTTTTTGTATGAATTGTTTTTCTAATAATTCTTCTATGTGTATTTTAAATTCTTTTAAATCGTCAAAATTATATGTTAATAATTTTTGGGTTATTATACTATTTTTATCTATTAATTCAATTTTTATAGTGGTTTAATGTTTTTCCCATCCTTTTAATAGATCTTCACTATATAATTGTTCTAATTTTTTTCTTAATTATTTTTATCTTACATATTGAAAATATAGTTATTTCTTTTTTATTTATTGAAAATACGACCAATTCTATTGTATCTTCAGTATTTTTTATATTTTCTAATTTTTGTGTAATTTTTCACTTCTTCTATCTAATCTATTTTCTTTCTTATTTTATTAGTAACTATTTTTGCTCTTACTTTCTGTTTACATGGTGTTGTAAACCACCAATTCGTTTTAGTTATTATATGTGGGTATAATTTATCTAAAAACGGCATTCCTGAAAGTATATCTTTTGATGTTAGCTCATAATGATAGATTTCTTCTATTGCTAATATTTTATCCCAAACTTGTGTTTTTACATTCTTAGCTTTATAGGTAATTAAGCTCCCTTCGTTATTAAATCCTTTAACTATTATTGGTGTCTTTAATTTATCCCATTGACTTTTTGGTAAACAATTATATCTACATAAATTAGCTTCTGCTCCTGTATCTATCATAGGCGTATAATATCTACTGTAATACCCTTCTACTACTATCTTCATTAATACATATATTTTCATATCACGTTAAAGCTCTTCTTAAGAATAATTTCTCTCTATTATATGTTGTAGTTAATTTTGTATGCTCTTTATTATATGATTTTACTTGTTCTAGCCATTTTATTCCTAATATTATGTCTGCTTTTTGCATTTCTTCTTTTATTTCAAATTTCATTTTTATTTTTCTAACTCCTATTGTTATTTTTTTTTCTACTATATTTTTAGTGTTTATTAAGCTTCTTGGTAGATCTGGGCATATATTATTGTCAGATTTTATTTCCTCAGTTTTTATTAGATATCTTGCTATATAATTTTCTTCTTGTCCTGTATTTAAGAGTATTAACTATTCTTTTTCATTTATTGTTCCTGTTATGTAATATTGGTTTAAATTAGTTGTTGAACTTGTTTCATAACTTGTTCTTTTTGATGAACTTGATGATTCTGATTTTTCATAAGCTATTCTTTTTGTTGTGCTTATTCATTCATTTATTATTTCTAAGTTTTCTTCTATATCTATGTCTCTATAACTATAATCATTATTATCAATTGTTTTTACAAATTGTTCGAAAGGACTTTCTATTTGTATTTTGTTAATTTTATTTTTTTCCGTTATTTTATGTTTTGTTGTTAATACATATAGATTTTTACATCTTCCTGTAAATATTTTACTTCCTGGGGTTAGTTCTATTCCTGATATTTTCCAATATAATACTAATGATTTATCTATATTTTTATCTGTTATTGCTACTGAATAATTTGCACTTATTATAAATTTAAATTTTTGGTATATTAAATTTCCTTTTATGGCAGTTATTATACTTTTTTCTATAGGTTTTATAATTCTATCATCTGCTAGGTATAATTCTATTGGTGTATCTATTCCTTCTCTGAAACATGCTTTTATTAATATCTCTGTACCTCCTAGGTGTACGTATTTTATTGGGTCTCTAATTTTTATATCGTTTATTTCTTTATTAATTAACCCTTTTGTTACTAATGGTATACTAGCTTTATCTTTTGCATATCTACAGTCTATTACATGTTCTTTTTGGCTTACTACGTAGTATTCTTCTTTTCTTTTACTAAATATGTTTTTTATTGTTGGTATTTTAAATATTTTTTCTACACTTAAATCTAATTCTTTTCCTTTTATTTCATCAAATATTATTTTTTGATCTGTTCCTTCTTCACTTAAATATTCTTCCTTTGTTATTATTTTTATATCTTCTTCAGTCATTTAATTCATCTAATTCACTATCTATTTCATTCTCTGAAATTTCATATATACTGTCTTCACTTTCTAATTCGTAATCTATATAATCTATCTGCATATATTCTGTATTTTCTATTTTTATTTCTGATATTTATTTATTTTTTGGGTTTTTAGGTAATTTACAATCTCTAGCTAAATGTCCTAATTTTCCGCAATTATAACAAGTACATTCTTTTATAGATTTCTTTTTCCTATATGGTCTTTTATGTTTATAATTTTTTACATAATATCTTTTTCTTGGTTTCTTATATTTATATTTTGATTTTTTGTATTTCTTATGTCTTTTTCTTTTCTTATAATATCTTTCTTCGCATTCAAATTGAGGTGCTATTTTATCTTTGCAACATGCTAAATTTCTTATTAATGTTTTTTCCATTTTTATTTCTTCTCTATATTTTTCAGATAGGTTTCTATACCATTGTTTTGCAAATTTTATTCTTGCTCCTAAAGTATCTACTATTTTTGCTTCATCCCAATTTTTTATTATTTTTGAACTAAATTGTTCAGGTAATTTATTAAAATATAATTTTCGTATTTCCTTAATTTCTTCTGTATTATATGTTCCTTTATAATAATATTCTTTAAATGCGCAAGTATACTTATCTTTGTAACACATATTACATATTGCTAATTTTAACATTAAATTCCTATTTGTATCTTTCTCTTCATTTTGTTCTTCTTCTGTTGTTGTCATACTGCTAAATTCGTCTTTTATAGCTATTTCATATTTTTTTAATAATTCTATAGGTGTTAATTTAGTTGTAGTTGTTGATGATGTTCCTTCTGTAGGTTTATTAGTTCTTAATACCTTCTTGCTATTTTCAGTTAAATTTGAAAACCATAATTTCACTGTTCCTATTAGTGTTCTTTCTATATATTCTGGTGCATCTGTTATGTTTATATTATTATCTAATAATTGTTTTGTCATATATCCTATCCATAATTGTATTGTTTTTTCTGTATCTATTACACAATCTAAGTCTAAAAAATTATAATTTTTATTAACTATATGTTTTGGTGTCCATTTGTCATATTCATCTTTTAGATTATATCTTTTAAATTTATTCTTATAATATGTAGGTTTTCTTATTTCTGATGTTCTAGGTATTATATTTTCATCTTCTTTTTTTATCAAGAGTATTTATTTCCGTGTTTATATTTTCTAAGTTTTCTTCATTAATTACTTCTTGTTTTCCACTGATTTCTAAATTTTTTGTAATTGTTAAGATTTTTGTATATGTTCACTATCTTCTGAATCATAATTATCTATTTTTTCAACATCTATTGTATTGATTTCTAATTCCTTGATTTCTATTTCTTTATTGTCTATTTCTAATTTTTCTTTAAATTGATTTATCTCATTTAATAATTTTTGTTCTTTATCTTTTTGTTCTTTTTTGTTCTGTGTTTTTTCATACAGATCTTTTAGCATTTGTAGTTCTTTTTCTAATTCAGCAATCCTACTATTTTTAGTTTCTTCTATTTTTCGTATTTTTCTGTAGTTTGTTGTTTTATTTTTTCAATTTCCTTTTTTCTATCTATTTCTTCGTTTTCTTTTTCTATTCTCACCATAGCTGTCAATTTATCTTTTAATTTTAATTCTTCTTTTTCTAGCATTAAATATAAATGTTCACCTATTTTCTTATATCTTCTTCCTAGATTAGAAAATACTATTTTTATTTTTAATCCTTCATGATTTTCATATATTTTTTCATCTATTTTAAATTCTTCTTTGTTCATTTTATTGTAAATAGTTCATGTTGATATATATACTCTAAACTATTTATTTGTGATTCTAAATTTGATATTTCATCTTTTTGTGCATTTATTGAGTTTTTACTAACTCCAACAAATATATTATAATGTAGTCTTTCTATTCTTATTTTTAATTTTTTACGTTTTTTAGAAATAGTTTGTTTTAATTCTTTGTATTTTTGTACTTTATTCATTTAAACCATATTTATAATATTTTGGTGGGTATTTAAATCTGATTTTATCATAATTGGGTGGTATGTGTCTCATTCTTCTAGATTTTAAATGGTTTATTAATTTTGCTTCAATACTAGATATTAAGGTAATTAGGTAGGCTAATCTTTGTGAGTTTTCTTTTGTTTTATTTAGACTTATATATTCTGAATAATTACTAATTAAAAATTCTTTAATTTTTCTAAAAGCTTCTCTGTTTTTAAATGGTCTTCTCATTATTAATCAATATAAATTAATCTCAAGTAAATCTAATCTAAATTTAAACATATATGCTACTTCCGTATTCTTTTTAATTAACTGGGCATTGATACCAATTGTAGGGGGGTGCGTATTAGGCTCGGTAACTTTACTAGGAAATAAATATTTTCCATGTATTTATCTAAATTTGCTTTTATTTGTTTTTCTACTAATTGTATGTTTCTCATATCTTTTTTCCAAAATTCTAAATATACATAATTTATCATAGTTAGTGTATGGGTTTGGCATGTAAGTATTTATAAGAGTAGTTCGGTCTACATCATTGATGTGATTTAGCACATCTATACACAAAAGAATGGCCAGGATCATGAGAAGGAGAGGACATGATCTTTGGAGATGATGGAATACTGACTGGACAATTATCAGACTTTGGAATCCACATATCATCACAAGAACATATACCATACTAATGAAGGCTTTAAAGTTGTAGCATTATTTCAATAGTAACAGAGGGAATGTCATCAAAAGAGATGTTGCAAGCTTCCAGAATACGAGTGATAATCAACCAATAGGGAAGGCTGGAGGGATCAAGAGTGGCTTCAATCATGAAGTTAATAATAAAATTGGTAAGCGTACTTACTCTTAGAGAGGAGAGAGGAGAGAGGAGAGAGATCTTCCACAAGGCAGAAGAGTGGTTTCCACAATATGAGATATGACATGAACTTCAAAGGAGAAAGTCTCTGGTCCAAGAGAAAAGAAAAGAGAATCAAAGAAATCTAGATCAAGCAATGAACCATTTGGTTTGTTCAAAGGGAATGTCAAAATCAGAGGGCCAGGGACTCTTGGAGGAGACGGAATAACTTGTTCAATATATTCCAAATATAGAATCAAATATGTCATAGTTGAGAAAAATTGTTTTACACATTGCTAGAATTTTGATCTAATCAAAATGAAAGGACCTTATGTTAGCATAAAAGAGATGAATGAGGGGTTCGTTAGAAGTTTTAGGTGTAGCAGAGAAAAACTTTTCCCAACCCTAAACTTCAAAAAAGGGCTTAATAGGGTAGCGAAGATAATTCAAAAGATCTAAATCTACAATTCAACTATGAACTATGGACAAGTCTTTGAGAGAGTGAAAAGGGTTTTATTATAGGGTCTCCAAAAATCAATCATAATGTTCAAAGCACTATTAAAACTAAATTTTACCTTCTTTTTGAAGCGTTCAAACCCCTCAGGCTGACGAAGATGTTTTCCAAGTAAAGAAAGGGAAGAAAATTAAGTGAGAGGTGACAAAAAAGTCTTTAAATTAAAAATGATAATAACTTTGATCGGATAAAGTCAAAGCTTCATTTAAATTGTGATTAAGTTAATTGGGGTGTAAAGTGTAATCTTTATAAACTTTTTAATTTTTTAAAAAGTCCTCCAAATCTAAATTTCAAATTTTAGAGTTTCCACTCTTTTCAAATTTTAGAGTTTCCAAAAAGGATGTTAACCCACCTATCATTCTTATTTTGAGTTCACTTTGCATTAAATCAGAGAATTCCTTGCTTAAATAAACATTAATACTTTTTAAATAATATCATCAACATAAATTTGAGTAATAAGATTTTTAGAGGAAGTTCTTTTGATAAATAGAGTGGTGTCATTTTTTTCTTCATGCAAAATCATAATCAGTTACAAAACTACTCAATTTATCATACCAAACTCGAGAAGCTTATTTTAAATCATAGAGATCATTTGAAAACTTAAAAACATGATAAGGAAATTTAGGTTTTCCCAAAACAAAGAGATAATTTAGGTTTATTCAAAACAAAGAGATTGTTTTACAAAGACTTGCTCCTTAATAATACTGATTAAGAAAAGAACTTTTGAAATCCATTCAAAATAATTTAAAAACTTTATGGGAAACATATGCAAGTAAAGTCCACATGAATTCTAACCTTGATATTGGTGCAAATATTTTATCCTAGTTGACTTCTTCTCGTTGTGAGTATCCTTGAGAAACCAGACGAGCATTATTTCAAACTACCTCACTTGATTCGTCCTTTGGTTCATGAAGACCTATTTAGTTCCACTGATGAAAGTGTTTTTAGGTTTTAGGATCATGATCCACACATTATTTTTATCAAATTGTACCAGCTCCTCTTTCATTGCATTGGCCCAAATTTTATCATCTAAGACCTTATTTACCTTCATCGATTCAAGTTGATATATAAGTGCAATATTTACACTTCCTTAGATAGAATCTCATGTTTTCAATACTTCCTTGGAATCCCTAATGACAAACTTCTTTAGATATTTAGACACACTTCTCCATTAATTTGGAACAATTTTTATTACAAACTGATCATCATTAGTGGTAGTCGACTTAATTGTAGAGTCGACTTTAATAGGACTAACTTTTGCTACTTTAACCTATTTATCCTCATCATCTGCACAACAAGAATTCTCAATAATATAATTAGAGTCATTAAAAGTAACATAAAAATATTCTTTAATGCAAAGAATTCATTTATTAAAAACTCTATAAGATCTACTTGAGTTAGAGAAACTCATGAATATACCTTCATCAAACCCTAGATGATTTATAATTGAATCTAGATGGGCCCCCTGATGATACTGTTTAGCCAAATGTTTGGGATTAAGAGAACCATGCCCCTTTGAGAAAATACCACTAAATTGGCCCGAGGTCTGAACCTTCTACTCTTCTGCTTTTACCTCACCCTGTTTCTCAAGTGCTTTAGCCTTCTTGTTAAATTCAACAATATTCTGAAAAGACATAACAAACATGGATATAAATAAGGTAGCCAACTAAATCCCTGAGTTTAGATTTTTACGGGATATGTGATCCGCTCTTCTTCTGAGGTAAATCAATTGTAGGGAATAACAATATAGAGCATGAAACATGGCTTCATAGGCCAACACGGATATGTTACCCTACTCCAACATCAGAAACTCATCCTTTTTGAGGTCACAATAAATGTAGGGAATATATTTCTCTAGGAATATATTCTGAAAGTTAGCGCAAGTATGTGGAGGTAAGACAACTTTACACTCTACAAATTACCTCTACCATTGCTTATCTTTGTTTTATAGCTGAAAGAAAAAACTCCAAATAGTACCTTTCAACAATACCCATCGTGTGCAGACGTTTGTGATAATCTATTAGAAACTCAAATACATCCTCAAACTCAGAACCCTGGAATACCAAGGGTTTCAATTTCATAAACTTTCAAAATAGTCCATGCTCATCATCTGTCATTACCGGTCTAAGTACCTATTAGGGATACACCCTATTTCACAACTTGTATCCATCCTCGATGCCACAATAGAAGTATATTGCAAGATTGTGGGAGGGGCGATTAGAACAACTGGTGTATAAGCAGTGTCTGCCAAGAAACCCAAGAATCCCAGTATCTATTGAATTACCTATACGAACAAAGACACCTGAGCTACACCATTTGGTATTGGTACCACATTCTTTGGAGCTATCATCTTTTCTTCTTAAATCATCTCATCTTCTTCCTGAACATGGTTTGGGTCAACCTATGGTGCGGGATGGTATGGTGATCTCCACCTTACTGTTATCCCATCTTCATGTGCTCTACCCTTAATAAAAGTTGCTCCTTGTCTTCCCCTTCTCGTTCTACCTCTAGCCCGAGGCCTGCATTAGACAACAATCTCTATAATGGGTGCAGGTGCTGTTGTAGGTATTGTCAAAAATATTGATGTTGTTGTTTCTGCTCTGGTGGAATGAGTATTAGCCATCTGCAAATAATATTGAAAGGATTAGATACCAATTTATATCACCAGATAATAACTAGAATTAAGTTATAGCATGAACGAAGGAAAGAAAATAGTTCATTCATAAAGTCCCATAGACTCCTAAAGAAAAGTATAGATGTCTCCATACCATTTTGTAGGATTCTACTAGACCTTTTCTTGTATGATGAGATCTAGGAACCCAGTGTTTTGATACCATCATTGTCATAACCCAATTGGTCACGATTGGAACCTGCCCTAATTTATGGCATGAGAACCATACTACTCTCGCTTTTACTCAGTCAGGTGTTACTCTCACTTTCATAATAATATTAGTTCATGTTTTTAACTAGTTAAAAAGGAAATGATTCATTCAATAATATCTTAGTCAAAAATGTCCTGCCCATAAAAGTGGATAGAGTGTAGAGATCCTTATTTATTACAATCTTTGAGATTTGAAGTCATTGTATAAGAGCATCTAAAAAGGACATTTAAGTCAAAAATAGGAATATCTAAATATAATAAAAGAGAAAATTATCTTAGTCCCGAATCAAAGGACATAACATCAAAGAAGATCTGAAGGCTTCCCAAACATGGTCCTCACTCTCTAAATCAAGCCTAGATGTTAGCTAGAGCCTAGGTCGTGTGTTACCCACTAGAAGATGTAACGCACTCAATAAAAAAGAAAAGTATAGTATCATCAGTACATTAACAACTATTGATAAGCGTCACAGGTCAACTAACTTAATAATGTATAAGTAAGCAAGTCAAACTAGTATAAAAACGATCTTAACGAGATTTATAATCAATTATATCAATCAAATAACACATCATCGATCATCATGTATTTACACTCACAAGTTTACTTTATAAGCTTTCATAATTAATCATTTTTATCAATTATTCTTCATCATATATATTCATCAAGTGGCACTCAATTCATGTGAATGAGTGAATATATGCAAGATATATGCATCATCTATTACCTTTATCATCACCAACATTATGTACCAGTTTGGTACCCAACCCATCATCAAAACATATCATGTTATACTGATATGGTACCCAACCTATCACTATATTAATCATAATATAATGGTGTGGTATCGGACCCATCACCTTAGCACATCACCAAAATGTAACAAAAATGCAATGCAACCATTTAATCATATATCATGTTAGAAGTCAATCATAGATGCCTAAATCACAAACAAGTACAAAGCCAAGGATGTCTAACTGTTACACAAATTCATAACTTACCTCAACTTCTTTGGTCAAAGTTACCTTTAAGACACATGTTTTCTTTTTCGTTCTTGTTCAACTTATTTTTGGTCTATACAACCACAAAATATACACACATTTAAATAATTCATCCCTTTTTACCAACAAAGGATAGTAAATCACTGATTTTAATCATAATTTACCCTATTTTATCATTTTAGGGTTTTCCTCATCATATTAACTTCCTAAATACCACTCAATTTAGAAATTTTAGTCAAAATTCTAGCCCCTTTTGGTGTTTTAAACACCTTAGGATCGTTATATACCAAAATCAAAAGCAATTTTATCATTTTACACCAATATCCATAAACTAGGGTTTAACTTCTTATCAACCATCAATCCATTTTCTAGTGATTTTCAAAGATTTTAAAAGTAAATTCAAGTATAAAACATAATCACTTATCTCTAAAGATGAAAAACTTTAAATTCCTACTAAAAATTTCCTCTCTCTAATATCCTATTGCATTTTTTAAATCGTGGAGACTAAAAATGTTTTTTTTTTGGATTTTAAAATTGATATTTTACTGCGTATTACCTCTGTAGTGGTTAATTTTTTTACAACAGTTTGTGCCTATTTTACTGAAGGCGCCCTTGACCACTACTACAATACCGCTGCAGTGGTTACTTTTTCTACCACAACTATCCTAAATAAAAACTTGGGACTCCTTGTCAGCTGTCCTTATTTTATAATACATACTATGAATCTCAACAATGCAAAATAATTGCTCCACGATCACCGCTATAACCATTTTTATATCTCTATTTCAAGTGTTGGAAGTTGCTATAGATTCGTATACGCATTAGCTATAAAACCATTATATGAAACCCCTCTATTACTAAACATATCAATATTAGATTTAATTAAACTTCCACACCCTAAAATGTAAGCCAAAACTAGACTAGCGCTGAATTTTTTGAATTATAGCGAAGGGGAGTCTAGGTGCAACTTTTACCTCCCAATTCAGCATAACAATGTTTAAGGTCATTACATTAGATAAAATTTAATCACTTGTTCATCCCTGAATGACAACTGGACCAAAAATATAATAACTGGAATAGGATATACCCAAATCAATGAACAAGTGCGAACATCGCTTATGTATGTCCACTTCTATCTCCTATGTTGTTTATTCAATGGTACTATTCCTCTATTAAATCATCACATAATTTATAAATTGTGTTCATAGATTTCTCACCTATTTAGCTAGAATAGAAATTGGTTCCTCTTCAAAAGATAGTTCCTTCTTGATTAATTTTGGGTCCCAATAGATAATGTAGTTATCATCTCCATAATAATTTTTTAGTATATATACATGGTATATGGGGTGAACCTCAAATATACTAGGGGGTAAGGCCAGCATGTATGCTACCAACTCCACTTTCTTCAATACCTCAAAATTACCTATGCACCTTAGGCTCATCTTGCCCTTCTTCTCGAATCACATCACACCTTCATAGGTGATACTTTTGCGAGTACTATCTTACCCTTCTCAAACTTAATGTTTCTTACCTTTTTATCTGCATACTCCTTCTATAATCATCCTCCAGGTTATTTCCTCAGTTTTCAAATATTTTTGGTACTTAGTTCCCTCCCATATTAGCTATAGGTCATTTATGACTTATTAAAATTGTTGGTATGGTTTTCAGACTATTTATTGGGTTTTAGGCTCATTTTCCCATTTTGGAGCTTTCACTGTTAAGTAATTGGTCTTGGACCAAAACTCCTTATAAACTACCTTGGATAAGGATTTTAACAATACCATTATCTTTGAAATATCAATCTTAGGCTAGGTGGACCCTTGGTTGGTCCCAAGGTTTCTAGACTCATTTTGTGCTATTGGATAGAATTTAGCTGAAATAGAACTAGGTGTGGAAATAATATTAATCAAAATGATCTTTGATAAAAATTTTGATGGTTCTATTAAGTCTGAAATTTTAAATTTGATATGGTAGCATAGTTTTTGTGCATATAAGGTTCCAAACAAATCCAGAGTACCAGATCGGAGTCTATTGAGACTTAGGAAAATTATTGATTTTCTAGCATCTGGTGCAACCACCTTTTGTTATTTGCATTCACAAGGTATAGGTAATATTTTCAAAGGTTCAAGTTCTTGACCTTCATGATTGTGAGCCTCATCTCTCATGTTTGCGATACAGGTCAACACCAACTTGGTCAATTACCTTATTTGCGATCGTGGCTTGTTGCCCAAGTTTGCGATGGTTTGATTCCTTTACCCTTATTTTTGTGACCCATTGGTTATGTTTGTAAAAGGTATTGTTCTTTGTTAGCCCCCTACATTTGTGAAAGACAAATTCTTGCAGTATAAATCCTCTTGTTTATAATTCTTCACCATTTTTAGCCCTGGGAGCTCAAGAACTAGTGGGGAATCATAAATTAGAGTTGGGGATATGTAGTGACGTTGATATGATCATTTTTGTCTAACTTCTTCATAAATTTCAGACCTAAATCCTCTATTTCATTCTTGTTTTCTCTCTTATTTTAGCCATCTCTTAGGGATGATTTGAGCTCCAATTTGTACTCTATTTGTTCACAATAATTTCACAAACATTCTTTTTTATTCTAGGCATCTCATGATGGATTGAACTTTGGGATTTCATTAAAGGGCCCTATAGGCCCATGTTTTAACTAATTTTGGGCTTAGAGTTGTATATTTAACCATGGTTATTGTTTTACTTATGATAATGTAAAGATTATTGTTTTGATAGTGTGGCAACATATTGGGATTGTGGATCAAGGATTAGAGAATCATGGGTAATTCAAGAGTTGTAGTTAGGCAATGTGGTGGGCTTCAGTCTACCTATCTCTATAAGATTACGTATTGTATATTTTGTATGCTATATAGGGATTATAGGCTATATTTATACCTAGATATATCATGACTTGACCTAATTAGTGGATTTAGTATGGTAATTTGATCCAAACCTTAGCCTAGAATATATCTTAAGGCTGTAGGATCCTATTACATATGATGATAGACTTGATTAACCATAGATATTCATAAGGAATCCTTTAGCATAAGACTTATCCTATTGCTTAGTGAATTGGACGGTATTCCCCGATTAGGCTATTCTAGCAACTTTATACCCTTGTTTACCTTTGTTTTCTAATTTTTGATTTAAACATCTTGTTGAGTTATATACTATTGGGCCTAAGGTTGTGGTTACAATACCAATTGGACTCCAGGTGACTATTTTTATCCTTAAAAAGTGATGATTCTAGTTTATAGGTGCTTAGGTGCTATGGTTGTATTGTTTGGATACCGGTAATGGCATGTATCTTTTTTATGCATTTATGCTAACTTAGTGGTAGAATTCCAACCAAAATCTTAATTTTACTACTTTTTTATATAAGGGGATTTATTTCAACTTTTCACTTTTAAAATGAATTCTTTTACAATAGAAATCGTACCATCTTATTTAATGAATTATGACCTTTTAGAAGTAAATATGCTAATTAGGAAATTAGAATGAGGTTTATTATGGTCCATTATTAATCTACCTTTTTACCACTGCTATTTACTTCAGACGGGAGAGATTCAAACCTTTTATACACTATTATATCAATTTGTTCCCAAACTCGATCTCGAGCAATGGATCTTCAAAGTTATACTTATTTATCCTTGGTTAAAGTCTAATCACTTATTATACCTTATATATCCCTCCGTTACTGAATGGAGTAGATTGATTATGATAGTTACTAAAAGTCCTGGTTTGGGACCAGGAAGTGTATACAAATATCTCGAGTCCCTTATGGGCCTCTTTGTCGGTGATCCAAAGTGCCAAAGAAGGATGATTGTCGTAGGTCCTACCTGTATGAGCTACTAAAACGGAGGAGGTGTATACACATAGAACGTTACGACACTTGATTGGTTGATGGAACTGGATTACACTTCCATTCATGGATTTATATACATCGCCTATCACCAGTATAATTATTTGACACTTATAACAATTAGTGTTATGGGGGACTGTATAGGTATAACTTGTGGTTATTATTTGATGAGTTCTTTTTTGGACCTATCGAGCTTATAGGACATTGGTTAAGTTATTGTTAGTTTGGACTAGCCAGTTACTTTATTGTTGGTTATTATGGTTAGTTTATGGCGTGATGATTATAGGCTAGTAGCTGAGATTGTCGGTACACTTTTGATCCCCCTTTCTATTATGGTAAGATGTATTATTGTTAGTATTATCTTTCTTACTTGGCTATGATCTTTCAAATATTAGGTTGGTTCCTTGTGATTATTACCTTTGAGTTTAGTCCTTTACATGTATATATATATATATATATATAGATATAGATATATATATATATATATATATTGAAGTTATACAGGCCAAAGGATACATATAAAATATGAATAGACAAGAAATGTGAGGGATATATCCTTTGACCTATATAACTTTAATATATCCTTCTTTTACTCTTTATTTGTATATTGGTTAGTGATATATGTCATTGAACTTTAGTTCTTGAATACTAATAAAATAGTTTGCCCTTATTTGTCCATTAGAATTACTATGTTTAGTTTCTAGGATAGTAGCTTGTAGTTTATACTCCTTCTTTATATGTTATTTATGCTTTTATTATCTTTGGGGATCAGTCAGGCGATTCTTACTTAGTACCACATGTTTTATACTCATACTATACTTTTGCATCCTACATATCTCAGTATGAGTTCTCGCCATTAATGTTTACATCATGCGAAGTAGCCATGGATCAAAGATTTAGGGTGAGCTCCAAACATTTGAAGCATTCATTCTCTCCCTCTTATTGTTAGACTGATCTCTATTTTGTATTTAGAAACATCTTTGTATATATATTTTTCTTTTATTTCACATGTACCTTTATTATATGGGAAGCTCCTATACTGACTCTACCAAGTTTTGGAATTTAATCTTTATATTAGTCTAGTTATTAGATTTCTTTCTATTGTTTTTCTTATTTCTCTTGATAGTTCATTACTAACAGGTTTGGACTACAGGTTGGCTTACCTACTAGTTGATTATAGTAGGTGTCAATCGTGACATATGAAATTAGGTCATGACAAATTAGTATCAGAGCCTAGGTTTGCCAATATTTTTGATAAAAAATCCAAGTGCCTAGTAGAGTCATATGGATCGGTAGGGATACATCTGCATCTTATCTTCAGAAGGATATAAGGCAT
The DNA here is from genome assembly GCA_030864225.1 of Capsicum baccatum var. pendulum. NCBI lineage: Eukaryota > Viridiplantae > Streptophyta > Magnoliopsida > Solanales > Solanaceae > Capsicum > Capsicum baccatum. The sequence continues at coordinate 205,607,755 of CM061558.1, read as the reverse complement.
TTTTAGGAAATTTAATTCCTTAATTCCTTGTTATGTGTCTGTACTCCTATGATCTCTAAGTACCTATTTTGGCTCTATTCTTTCCTAGATGTATAGAATGATATTATTAATAGATGTGGATAGGACTTCGGTGTATGTTACTAGACTTTAGCTCAGCCTCAAACTAGGGAGTTAAAGATTCATATCAAGGGTCCTTGTCATATGTCTATACTTCTATGACCTCTAAGTACCTCATTTGACTCCACTCTTTCCCAGATAGATAGCATGAGGTTGTTGATAAATATAGATAGGACTTCACAACATATTACCAGAGTTTTAGTTCAGTGTTATCCAAAGGGTATGCGGTTATCCCAGGATGATAAAGTTTGTAATTGCCATAACTTTTTAGGATACTGTAATGGGGATTTTGAGTCTTTTCATGGTTACTTCACACTAAGTGATGGTTCCCAATATATTAAGTGGTTCTTAGGGTAGAGTTGGGTTTGTTGGTTTTAGTAGGTTTTTTATTAATTTCAAAGTATGAGAATGGGTTTTGTGAGTGGGGCATACATACACCTATGTTATTTTCTTCAAAGCATAAGATAGTGTGTAGATTTATTAACTTTACCAATTTGCTTAAGGATAGAGTATTTAATATAAGTTAGGTCTTCTTTCTCTCTGGTTGTTGATCATGCAAGGACAACAGAGAGGGCATATATTGATATATAAGGAGGTAGTGGTAAGATACCTTGTTAGTGGTAGAGTGTTAGTGAGGTTTTGTTATAAGGTAGGAATCCTCCCAATAGAGATCAACATCACTTGCAACCTATCAGGTTTATACAAGTAGCACCTCAGGTTATGGGTGATTCTGAAATAGGTTGTAGTAGTCACATTGGACAAAGTTCTGGTCAAGTATGACAAGTTATTAATTCTAGGCCATCAATCCATGGAAACCATTTTGGGTCATTATATGCAGTGCATTAGAAGGTTATACGAGTATATTTTGAGTATGGAGTGATAAATCACTCATCTAAGGAGTTACCAGGCATAAGTTGGTCAGTCAGTTGAGGTCAACTCATGATTTTTGCCAGGTTAGAGCTTCAGGGATTTGTTATAACCGTAAAGATTGGTCATTTGTCCAAAGAGTGTCCCGATGAGGGATTAGTGAGCATTCAGTATAGCTAAATAAGTCTCTTAGTGCTATGGAACCTTCGACTAAAGATGATGTCCTTAGAACTTGAGTTGATCATTTAGATTCTTAGTTTGAGTTTGGACACATACAAATTTATACTTCTTCAGGCACGTCAAGAACTATGACATCAAATTTCATCATACAGGTGCACTTTTGCTTTTCTATCCTTTCAGTTCTATCATAGTTGAGTTAGGGTTTCTATACACATCAATGGTTATGTTCCTTGATGTTGCTGTATTAGTTGTTGTAGCTTCTATGTAGATTTTTATACTTATGTGTCTATACCCATATATTATTTCTTTTAGTAGTTGATTGAGTGGATTAGTATTGTGATTTCCTTATTTGTAGCATTTGGATAAAGTATATGTTTCCTTTGGCATATTGTCTTTGTTATGACCTTAGAGTTGTATTGGTTATGTTTTTCATTTTTAGTGCCTCCTGCACCTTATGTTGTAAATGCTATTATTGTTATTTTAGTTGTTGTTAATTTTATATGATAGATGGATAGACTAGTGTCATCTAGTTAGTATTCTCCCTTTTGTGATTCTTGTTCGTTTGGCCTAGAGCCTTGGTTGGTTGGTCCCTTTTTTGGTTACCGCAATGTCAATTGTTGAGTGGGTTGTAGAAGTGAAGGTAAGTTTGGACTTTCATGGTTTGGTTATGGTTTAGCATTGATGATCCCTTTTTATAGCTTGCTCCAGATTTTGATAAATTATGGTTTGATATTTTGATTTGGTTTGGGTCATCACCTGGTAGTAGTCTTGATTTTGGTGTTGGTGTTATGTTGGGTGCTCTACTTTTTCTACAATGTGGTTTATAGTCCAGCTGGTTTGAGTTTGGTGTAAATAGGTAATTTGGTAATTTCTTATTTTGATATTATTTTGATCCAATATAACTTCATGGAATGTTTTATCTTGGAGACATGTTCTTTTGTATTAGTTGTCGGTAACTAGTCCTTTGGAAGTGAGTATTTGTCGTTATAGATTGACTATTGGTTTGACCAAATTTAGGATAAGATCGTATCATTTGAGTTGCTCAAGATTTGGATACTATTAGTGCTCGTTGCAGCCTTGGTGGGTTCTGGGCTATGATTTGGTGTGTTATGTCCTTAATAGGTGTGGATTTGATTGCCTATATATACCTTCAGCCGGTGGGTTTGCTCCATTTATGATTTTGACTCTTTTTGAATGATGGTTTGAGAGTTGCGATGGATATCAGTATGTGGATTCTTTCTCACCAATAGGGTCAATTTGGTTAGTTGAGCTCAAGTAGCTCATCTTTAGGGATGGGTTGTAGTTATGGATTGTATAACATGATTACAACCCCATTATGGGGTTTTGATTTAGTTGGGCATTCATTGATTGGTTGACTAAGGCAACTATCTTCCTACTGGTTTAGTTTTCTTTAGTTTGGATAGTTTGTACTTGATAGATGTTTGTAGGATGGTCCGTCGACATATGATATTGGTCTCTACTACTTTTGACCTTGGTTTCTAAATTGCCATGAGAAATTATTTATGTCTACTTAGCGGAAGAAGTGTACTCGAGTTAGACTTATCATGTTCTCAAACATAGTTGATGGAGCATTTTAGAGCAAATTATTCAACTTTGAGATATTGTGCATCAGACTTGTGATGATAGGTATTGAGGTCATTCGGATTGCTTATTAGCTTTGATAGAATTTGCATACTTTAGTCACTATCATTTGTGTCTCCAAGTGGAACCTTATGGTCTTGTTCTTATGCTAGTCCGTGTAGATTTTGAATGGGTCAACTTCAGTCTTTCAGGTTAGTGTAATATGATCACACAGGTAGGAAATGAATGATGTTAGGGAGATTTGGTGCAGTTTGGAGTAGACATTAGGTTTAAAAAAGGCAAGAAAATCTTAGATTTAGAGTTTAGAATTGGTTGTATAATTCATATCCTGGGTTTGTCCTTAGCTTGGTTGGTATTTGCTTGGCTGTTCTTGTTTCGATGTGATAACAACATGTTGTGGTTTAGGTTTGCATGTTTCAGTCATGCTTGGTTTAGTTGGAGGTTAGTTGGTTGTGGAGGATGAATTTTAGTTGTTCAGAAATTAAAATAAGGATGTGAAGAAAAAATAGATACCTTTAGAAAAATTTCTTAGAAGCAATGTTTGTCTTAGAGGTTGTTTGAGGAATCATGCTCGGGTTATGCAGGCCCAATACCTTGTCCTTTTTAGCTATTGGGCTTATTCTATCCATTGACTTTTTAGATGAAAGTCCTTTAATACCTCAGTTTTTGTGTATTTTTGGTATTGCGTGCCTTCCCATAGCGGCTACACGTCATTTATAACTTGCCTAATCTATCAGTTTAGTTTTTGAATAGTTTGTTTGGGTTTAGGCTTATTTGTCTATTTTGGATCTTTCAATGTTAAGGAACTGGTCTCAGGCCTAAACTCTTAGTAAACGACATTAGATGAGAATTTTGACAATGCTATTAGCTCCAGAATATCGATTTTATGTAGGGGGACCCTTGGTCTGGGTTATAAGGCTTTCAGACTCATTTTGCACTATTGGGTAGAATTTGGTTGAAATAGAGCTTGGTGTTGGAACAATATCTAATTGAAAAGATCTCAGATGAAAGTTTTGAAGGTTTTGTTAAGCTAAAATATCAAATTTGGTATGATAGCATAGTTTGTTTGTGCGCACGGGGTTCTGGATGAATCCTGAGAACCCAATTTGAGTCCATTGGGACTTAGAAAAAATGCTAGTTTTCAACATCTTATGAAGCCACCTTTTGTTCTTTGCATTGGCGAGGTACAAGTTCCTAATCTTGCTATTGCGAGCCTCACCTCTCGCATTCACGATGTGGGTTATCCCCGACCCAGTCAATTATCTTTTTCGCGATCGTGACTTGTTGCCCGCTTTTGTCATGGTTTGATTCTTCTACCTTTATGTTTACAACCCATTGGTTGCGTTCGTGAAGAGTATTGTTCTTAGTCATCGCATTCGTGGACCTTGGCCCCCCGCGTTCGCAAAGGCCAAATCCCTAATTGTATAAAACCTCTTCTTCCCAATTTCTTCACCATTTCTTGTCATTTTCTGCTATTTTTAGCACTAGGAGCTCAAGAATTAGTAGGGAATCATAAATTGGAGTTAGGATGTGTAGAGGATATTGAGATGATTATTCTCTATTAATTTTTTTGTAAGTTTTTGGCTAAAATCCAACGTTTAATTCTTGTTTTCTCCTTTATTTTACCCATATCTCGGGGTTGATTGAACCTCGATTTGTACTCTATTTGGGCTTTTCTTTTGAGCAAAATTCCTTTCCTTTCAATGAATCTCATGACAGATTCAACTTTGAGATTTTGTTAGCAGGCCCCACGGGCCCATTTTTTACCCAATTTAAGGGCTGAAATTTTATATTGAAATTTGGGTATTGTTTTACTCGTAATAGTATGTAGATTATTATTTTGATAATATGGCAACATTTTATGATCATAGAGAAAACACGAGCTATTCGGGGGCGATTTAAGAGTTCTCTATGAGAATGTGTTTTGTATATTTCACATTGTAGGTAGGGATTATATGTTATGTTTATAGCTAGATATATCAAGACTTGACCTAATTAGGATATTTAGAATAGTATTATGATCCGAACCTTAGCCTTGAATAATTATCAATGTTGTAGGATCCTATTACATCTGAAGATAGACTTGATTAACTATATATTTGCATAAGCAATCCTTTAGCATATGACTTATCCTATTACTTAGTGAATTGGACAATATTCGCCGATTAGGCCATTCTAGTATCTTTAAGCGCTTGTTTAACTTGGTTTTCAAAATTATTGTATAAACATCTTGTTGAGTTATAAATTATTGGGCCCGAGGCTGTGGTTACGATACTAGTTGGACTCCACGAGTGTATTTTTATCCCTAAAAAGGGCATGATTCTAGTTTATAGACACTTAGGTGCTATGGTTGTATTGTGTGGATACTAGCGATGGTGTAACGCCCTGAGAGTACACCCTGGGCGTCACACAGTGCTTATGACACCGAAGGACCACAAACTAACCCATGACTGATATCTGCTATAAGCACTGAATAATAATACTAAAATAAATGCGGAATTAGGCTGAATTGCCATAAGGTTCAAAATCTAAATACTAATAAATAATACTCCCTCCATTTTGGAATAAATGAATTGTTGGGGTATTTATTGGTGTTTCAAAATAAGTGAATCGTTGAATTTTTTCCAAAATTACCCTTATGATTTGACAAGCAAAAGAGAGTGCAGCTTTTTTGGGGGGGTAAAAGAGACTTCAAGGGTAAAAATGGAAATTTATGTTAAATTTATGTCTTTGATGCTTTTTTCTTAATATGTGTGCCAAAATCCAAGAATTCATTTATTTCGAAATGGAGGGAGTAACAAGATCTGAAAACTAAACATTATCTAAACCGGTCTAGTCTGAAAGCCTCTAATTGAACTGTCTGAATATGGAGTTGATGGGACAAGCCCCCAACTAACTCTAACTACTGAATTACTGATAATCTAAAGTATAGAAATAAAAGTACATCCACGATAGGTGAGGACTCACTACTAAATCTACGACTGCTGACTGGATCTGTCAAAGCACGGTTGGGAACCTGAGCGTCCGAACCTATGATATGAGATATCATAGTGCAAAGAGAAAGTATGCGTCAATACGTGGAATGTAATGGTATGCTAGATGAGCTAAGGCTGAATGTAAGGGTTCATATACATGAACAATAACTGATTGTATGATATAGAGTAACTGAACATAAGAGTACATGGATAACTAAAACTACTGTAAATACTGAGTATGTAATACTGTGCATATATGTATACTATAACTGAGCTTTTTTAAAGCTAAGTACTGAGTTCTGATAACTGAGTAACTGATATCTGAAGTTACTGAAACTGAATTACTGATACTGATTGACTGTGTCTGATAGTCCTGATTCTGTAGAACTGGACTGAGTTCTAAACTAAAGACTGAAACTAAAACTGTGGGAGGTAATCATCTAACCGACATTCCCCTCACTAAACTTATTGGGGTCCAACCTGTAACCCTAGAAGGAAGCGTGCTAATACAATGCCATGGGTGCTAACACTAGAAAACTAGGATGTCAAGCCTAACTGGCGGGTGACACTTGGGTGGAGATAAGACTAGTCTGACGGGTGACCCCTGGAAGGTAGTCAAGCCTAGTATGATAAGTGACTTCTCATCCTGTGCTGGCTACGCAGTTCTGGAGCACAGGAACTGCTACCAACGACTCTGCCTCTCTAATGGGGAAGTCCTCATACCTGTACTCGGTCGGTGCTAAATCCTACTCCCAACTGAAAGACACTAAACAGAATATACTGAACTGGACTGGACTGACACTGAGTTTAATGCGTTTTCCTGAGTCCTGTAACTGACTGAGTTCTACTGAGTTCTATAACTGACTGGATTTTACTAATTGGGACATGACTGATACTATTCAGTAACTGATATTGACTCTAGGTAAACAGCTAGATTGTCGGGTTTTAAATACCCCCAGGACTCGATAGCGTAAAAAAGAAAGACATAACATGATCATGAAGGCATAACAATACTTGTTTGCTAACAATTCACTCATTTAGACATTTTGTCAAACACTTGATATACATGAACTTGTGCATGAATGGGATCACATAATAACATGGCATGCTTTCACTAGTCAAATCACATAAGCATTTCATCAAACACTTTTAGGGAATAAGCTTGTACATGATTGGGACCACATAAGAACGTGTCATGATTCCATTATTTACTTCACATAGACAATTTAGCAAACACTTGGGGAGCATGAAATATTTACATAATAATGGCCAACACGTGAACATCATGATACATCAATCAATTTCTAAATTAAAGGGTTTATCAATATAATCACATATTCATCACACATGCTATTTAATTTTTATGAAACTTGCAATTAAATCGTGGATTGAAACCCTACTAATATCATGATCATGAATTCAATCTAATTCAAACATAGAAATCATGAATTTGAGATCTTGAATGTTTAAAAAGGGTTCTTGGACTTCATGGGTGAAAGGATCCCATGAATAAATACCTAACATACCTTGGAATACTTGTTCTTGGAGAAATTCTTGAGTTTTGACCTTGATTCTTGAAGCTAGGGTTTGTAGTTTTGAGAGAGAATGCTTTTGATTTGGGGATAAATTGAGTGAGTAATAACTAAAAATGTTTTTAGGGATTAAATCCCGAATCTGGGCGTGTTAAGATCATGGGAAAAGACTATTTTAACCCTGGACGAAACATTTAGTTTCCGTCAAAATTTTCCAAAATAGACACCAGGAGCGACACGACGCTAATTGCCAATTGGAAAAATGCATGGTGGCGCGACGCGGTGGTATTGCGTTGCCACTTTGGTTGGGACCTGGAAGTTCACTGCGACGCGGTGGGATCGTGTTGATACACTGAAAATTGACAAACATGAAAATAAGCCTTGACGTGATGCGCCAATATCGCGGAGCAACAATTAAAACTGACAATCATCATTTTGGCATACTCTGCGATGCGCTACTGGATTGAATGACGGTGTTTGATGACTTAAACTTAAAATAGCCATAACTTTTACCCGGTTATCAGATTTAGGCGAATTTTATATTGTTGGAAAGCTAATTCAATTTCCTACGCCATGGCATGCTAAAAAATGACAAATATTGAGCATTTTAAAATTTTTATATTGGATAACTCATAAACTAAGAGTTAATCTTTAGCTAAAGAAATACGGGGTATTACAATATCTCCCCCTTGGGGACATTCATCCTCGAATGAGACTGATTATGATGAGACACTGCTAGACTAAGTTTACACACTGAACATGCATATGTAATGCATGATTACATGACTGGACTACTGACAAACTGAGCTCTTACACTGAACATGCATATCTGATGTATGGAATTTATGACTGAAGCTACTGACAAGCTGGGTTTTCATACTGAACATGCATATCTGATGCATGAGTACATTACTTAACTGATTCATGAATGAATGACTGAATATGCAATGATAATGGATACCAGGTTATAATTATAGCTGAACATGGAACTGAGTAAAGCTAAGGAAGATTGTTACCTTAAGCTGGATCGGAGGTTGCAGAGAAGAGTTAAGGATACTTGGTCTGTATATCTGCTTCTGCTTCCTAAGTATCTCCCTCTATGGACTGATTCTTCCAAAGGACTTTGACGAAGGGAACTTCTTTGTTCCTCAGTCTGCGAATCTGACAATCAAGGATCTGGACTGGAACCTCTTCGAAAGAGAGATCATTCTAAATATCTATGCCCTCTAATTGAACTATGATTGCTAGGTCACCAATGTATTTCTTTAGCAAGGAGATGTGGAATACTGGGTGTACTGAAGTTAGGTCTGAAGGCAACTCGAGCTCATAAGCTAACCTTCAGAAACGATTGAGAATTCTGTAAGGACCGACATATCAAGGATGAGTTTTCCCTTATTGTCGAGCCTCTTCACTCCCTTCATGGGAGAGATTTTCAAGAATATAGAATCATCGATCTCAACTCAATATCATTTACTGAACACGCATAAATAGGAATGTGAGAATAAAACTGAGCCTAAAAATTGATACATAAACTAGATATCATGAACTAAACTGACCCCTGAATACATGGTTTACGGTTGGGATTGGGACTTGAGGGTCAACTTGGGAGTACCCACTACTCCAAACTGGATTCGTTATATGAAAAGAAGATGGAAGTTTTAGGTCATAAAAACTCAGGAGCGTTATAGTGCATCTCCCCATTGGGACTTTATATCCCCCAAAGAACGCTGACTTGACTGGGATTCTTAAGAAAAACTGAGACGATGCACGAGGCACCTACGAACTGATCCTGAATGAATATTAAGGCCTGAAATTAATGCATGACACATGAACTGGGCTGAATACGCAACTACCTGGTTGCTCTATCTTAGAATGGTTACCTTCATAAGACTTCAGATAGTATGACTATATGGAAAGATGGGAAAACAACGAACTTGTCCGCTTGACTGCTAAACTGAATTTTTGGTTGTCCGGACTATCTCATGCTGAAAACTTATACTCAACTAGAGCATTTCTTGACACTCTTTCTATAAAGTTCTACTGACTTTAGAGAGCAAGGAAATCTTGGCATGGTCTGAATACAACATCTGGATAACAAATCATGTCATGGCTATAATTCTATAATATGGGGCGAGTCCTACGAAACATCATCTAAGACAGAGTTACTACACCTCATGCACTAAAACTACTAGCTTGCCATCCTAGCCATATTTCTCAACTATTCCCTCAACTATAATTTCTACTTCAACATCTCATTTCATTTGGGGATACTGAAAATATTTGCATGGTCACTGAGCATGAATGCGTAAACATACTATCTTATTTTATGAACTAGATAACTGATAGTTGGATACTGGTCATGTAAGATTAAACTGTACTTAACCTGAATAACTCGACTGAAACTATAGAGTACTATGCATCTAAGGTAAGGACTGACTGAGGAACATGAGGTAACTGAGCATGAGTTTGTGGAAATAATATTATCTAGGAATGCAAGACTAGGCACATGACATAATTCTGAAATAATGAGATATTAACAACTGAATAACTGATAATTGTATGTGTTGGTCAAGCAAATATGAAACTGGACTGAGTTTTATACTGAATGTTGAACTGAGACTGTGACTTAGTTCTGATTGCTACAGGATGGGGACTGTCATAAATTGAGGATCTGAATGTACACTCATACTCTACATTTCTCAACTTTTTATCTTGGGAAGAATTCCAATTTTTCCTCCAATAACTAAATACAACCCCTTGCTAGCTATTCACCCGCACACTAAAATGACATTCAAGCCTATCTTTATAACTATAGCCTTGGGTAAAACAAGTATGCAATAATCTTTTCTAAACATGAAACATTTTCTTTCTCCCATCTAAGCAACTACTCATCACTACATCATTTAATAAGGAGAGTTCATTGAAGGTTAAAATATGAGGACTTGAAGCATGAATGGAAACTATACTAAACTTGACACTTAACTGAGGCCAAAAGAATAGAACATCAAAATCCTGGACTTTATTAAGAGATCTAAAATGAGGATGTACATGATGAAATTTGAATTTAACTGATCATTAGGAGTATAGCATAAGTCATGGTAACTATATGAGTCATGAGCTGCATGATCTGAGTTTGGAGTTTTTGTGTTCAGGGAACATGATTCGTAACACCGAGTAAACTATAACTCATCATACTAGGAACTATAAGCGTACATGATTTTCGATAATGCATACAAATAGGAGCTATGATCATAGAGCTGGCATGTACTACGTGAGTAGATATCTATATCATGATAGCTGAAGTGCAAAACTCTGCACTGAGGTAAGGACGGGTTGGAAATCAACCTCTCCCACTGATTTTCTACACATACTGGCATTATTAAAAAAATCTGAAAGCCTTACTTGGTTACTAGTGCTACCATCTCCCCCTTGGCTTAAATTCGTTATTCTAAGATCGTGAGACACTTAATAAACTCTAAATCAAACTGAGACCACTTTACTCTAGAGTTTGAGATATGACAATACTCATAAAAACTAAACTCATTCTGAATGACTACTCCTGATGATGTAAGGTCCACTACTAGTACTTCCTTTTGATACATGATTCTTAGCTTTCTATTGCCCCAAAAATCATCAAATAGCAACCTCAACACTAACTAACTTAGAATTCTCAACTTCTCTTTCTACTAGTTCAATCTAGAGATTTAACTTAGATCAACCAAAATTGAGGTACTACCCCCTTCATTAAATGCTTGTTCCATTAGGAAACTGAAATAGAATGACTGTATTACTGAAATTAACTGAATGGATTTTCTGAAATACTGTAATTGAGAAATTCCTGTAAACTCGTCTGGCTAGAATAGATTTTCCTACTGAGGTAAGAACTAAGAAAGATTTTGTTAAGATTTCTAGTCTAACTTTAAATTTGACTGTTATTCAAGGAGTTACAAGAAATAGAGAAGCTCCTGGATCTAATAAGGCATGAATATGTAAATGGAAGATCTGTAACATACTAGTGACCGCATCAGGAGAACTTTTTTTATCTTTTTTGGACTGAAGTGCATAAAGCCTTTTTGGGCGTTGCCCACTAGCGGTACTGGAAGTGGAACCCTACTGATTTAAGCGATCGGACTGAGCTGAAGGATAACTATGCTGACTTTATGGACCAGCCTTAAGATATTCTCGGACTCTGTGGCCTGACTCGCACATCCAAAACACACATCGCTGCCAACCCTACACACACCCTGACAATTTCTACCCTATTTCTAGCAAAGCGTACGACCTCTTTTCATGCTACCCTGAGACTTCGAGTATGACGTGCTATATCGACTGATATTTCTAAACTTTGGCACTGGAGAACTCGCTACATAAGGATTTGGGGTTGAGAATTTCTGACGGAACTAGAAATGGTTACCACCCTCTGACCTTGGCCTAAATCCACTTGTTCTGACTCTCTTATTCTTTTTATCTTTCTTTCTACACTTCTCCCCCTTGCTCTATTGAGTATAAACCCTGAACCTAGATAGGAAAACAACCTGTAGGTCATTTTAAGCAACTACTGAATTGGCTAAAGTAGTGAAAGCAACTCTGAATTCTGCATAGGAGACATGCTCGAACAAGGGACTGCCTGAACGGGCTGAGGTGCTAATTGATTTCCAGTTCTTCTTCTGTTAGTTCTTTTGGGAGGCATGTTCTGTAACCGTAAGGAAGCAAAATATTAAATTAAGAGTTTAACATGAGCTTATGCTCACTCGCATTACATGAACACTAAAAGAAGGGAAACATTTCCTAAAACATCTTATAGCCTCCTGTCGATAAGTGTGGCGTGCGACACACCCGTGCACAAGAGTCTACTTGATGCAACTTTTAGACTCCCTAGGTCTCTGTTGAACCTTAGGATTTGATACCAAGTTTGTAATGCCTTAAGAGTACACCTTGGGCGTCACACGGTGCTTACGACCCCAAAGAACCATAAACTAACCCATGCCTGATATCTGCTGTGAGCATTGAATAATACTACTAAAATAAATGTAAAATTAGGCTGAATTGCCATAAGGTTCAAAATCTAAATATTGATAAATAATAACAAGATCTGAAAACTAATTTAACGCCCCAATTTTCTAGAATCAGAATGCCACACGGTGCTCATGACCCTAAAGGATCATAAACTAACCCTCTTCTGATATTTGTACCTGAGCACTACATAATATAGGTAATAAATGCAGAAAACTGGCAAAAACTTTCCATAAGGTTCAAAACATCTAAAATAATTAATACTGAGAACTGAATACTAATATATCTGTCCGAAAAGCCTCAAACTGTCTGAATTGTGGAGCTGATGGGATATGTCCCCAGCTAACTCCGTCTACTGAGAATAAACTGAGTCTAATTCCATCCTCGAATAAAGAGGACTCACTTCTACGTCTACTACTACTGACTGAGTCTGGAATGCTAAGGGTGCTCTGGATCTCACTCTTCGGAACCTATAGTATAAGACATCATAGCATAAGAAAAAAGTATGCATCAGTACTTTGAATGTACTAGTATGCTAGATGAGGTAAGGCTAAATGCAAGGGATTGTACATGGATATAACTTAACTGAATAATCATGAGAGTACTGAATGAGGACATATGCTTAAATGCACAAACCATAACTGAAATCACAGTAACACTGGATACGAATTCTAAATACTGGTTTCTGAATATTAACTTATTGATGATTGAGTCTACTAGTAGAGATTTCTGAATTTACTAATACCGAGAGACTGAATAACTGAGTCTATAGAGATTGATGTCTAATCTTGTTGATACTGATACTGATTTATTATATCTGAGATCAAGCCTATATAATAGGTGACATCTGAGTTTACTGGTAATGATATCTGATACTTGATAAACTGAATCTGAGATCAAGCCTATATAATGGGTGATATCTGAATCTACTGATAATGAATATGATTGTCTGAATCTGAGATCAAGCCTATATAATAGGTGATCTCTAAGAGGTAGTCAAGCCTAGTATAACGGGTAACTCCTCAGCTGAATTCTATTACTGAGACTGAATCTGAAACTGAGATTGTGGGAGGTAGTCATCTAACCGACATGCCCCTTCTAACTTTCTTGGGGTCCAACCTGTAACCCCAGTTTGAAGGGTGTCAGTACCGTGCCATGGGTAAATACACTTCTCTCTGAACCCAGGATGCCATTCCTAATATACGGGTGACACCTAGTTAGAAACAAGCCTAATATAACGGGAAACTCTAGGGAGATAGTCAAGCCTAATCTAATGGGTGACTCCTTCTCCTGCACTAGCTATGCAGTCATGCCAGCTTACTGGAAGTTAGACAATTGGGAAACTGAGCCTTGGCACGATGCGGTGGAAATCGCGTTGCCACCTTGGTTGCAAACTGAAAAGATAACAAGACGCGATGGAATCACAGAGGCTCACTGGAAATTGACAATTGTCATTTGGGTTGGCTCTGCAATGTGCTAATGTACTAGGTGGCACCCTGTCTCACTAAAATGGCTCTAACTCTTCGTTCGAGTATCGGATTTGGGAAAATTTGGTATCAATAGAAAGCTTATTCAATTATCTATATGACAAAAAGTCGATATTAGGAAAATTCTACATGGTTTAAAATATTTATCACTTTGGAAGTCACTCCTTGATTTTTTAAGGCCGAAATTATACTTCACTTGACACGCTCTAAGGCTCAGACTATGAGAGAACATTGAGGGGTCTTACAACTAAACACTGTCTGAACTGGTCTAGTCTAAAAGCCTATAACTGAACTATCTGAATATGGAGTTGATGGAACAAGCCTCCAACTAACTCCAACTACTAAACTACTGATAAACTGAAATACAGAAATAAAAGTACATCCTCGATAGATGAGGACACACTATTAAATCCACGACTGCTGACAAGATCTACCTAAGTGCGGTCAGGAACCTGAGCATTCGAACCTATGATATGAGACATCATAGCACAAAGAGAAAGTATGTGTTAGTACGTGGAATATACTGGTATGCTAGATGAGGTAAGGTTGAATGCAAGGGTTTATATGCATGAACAATAACTGACTGTATAATATAGAGTAACTGAACATAAGAGTACATGGATAACTGAAAATACTATAAATACTGAGTATGTAATACTGTGCATATATGTATAGTATAACTGAGCTTTTCTGAAGCTAAATACTGAGTTCTGATAACTTAGTAACTGATATCTAAAGTTACTAATAATTGAATTACTGATACTGATTGACTGTGTCTGACAGTCCTGATTCTATAGAACTGAACTGAGTTCTAAACTGAAGACTAAAAGTCAAACTGTGGGAGGTAATCATCTAATCGACATACCACTCTCTGAACTGATTGGGGTCCAACCTATAACCCCAGCTGGAGGGTGCTAATATCGTGCCACGGGTACTAACACTGGAAAACCAGGATACTAATACTAACTGACGGGTGACACTTGGGCAAAGCCAAGCCTAGTCTGACGGGTGACCCTTGGGAGGTGGTCTAGCCTAGCCTAACGGGTGACTCCTCATCCTGCACTAGCTACACAATTTTGGAGTACAGGACTTTCAATCAACGACTCTATCTCTCTAACGGGGAAGTCGTTATACCAGTACTTGTTCGGTGCTAAATCCTACTTCCAACTGAAAGACACTAAACAGAGTATACTGAACTGGACTGGACTAACACTGAGTTTACTGAGTTTTCCTGAGTCTTGTAACTGACTTAGTTCTACTGAGTTCTGTAACTAACTGGATTCTTTTGATTGGGACATGACTGATACTATTCTATAACTGACACTGGCTCTAGGTAAACATCTAGATTGTTGGGTATTAAAAACCCCTAGGAATTGATAGCATAAAAAGAAAGGCATATCATGACCATAAAGGCATAACAATACTTGTTTGTTAACAATTCACTCATTTAGACATTTTGTCAAACACTTGATATACATGAACTTGTGCATGAATGGGATCACATAATAATATGTCATGCTTTCACTAGTCAAGTCACTTAAGAATTTCATCAAACACTTGTAGGGCGTAAGCTTGTACGTGATTGGGACTACATAATAACATGTCATGGTTCCGCTATTTACTTCACATAGGCAATTTAGCAAATACTTGGGGAGCATGGATTGTTTACATGATAATGGCCAACACATGAACATCATGATACATTAATCAATTTCTAAATTCAAGGGTTTATCAATATAATCACATATTCATCACACATGCTATTCAATTTTCTAGAGCACAGGAACTGCTACCAACAACTCTGCCTCTCTAATGGGGAAGTCCTCATACCTGTACTCAATCGGTGCTAAATCCTACTCCCAACTGAAAGACACTAAACAGAATATACTGAACTGAACTGGACTGACACTGAGTTTAATGCGTTTTCCTGAGTCCTGTAACTGACTGAGTTCTACTGAGTTCTATAACTGACTGGATTTTACTAATTGGGACATGACTGATACTATTCAGTAACTGATATTGACTCTAGGTAAACAGCTAGATTGTCGGGTTTTAAATACCCCCAGGACTCGATAGCGTAAAAAAGAAAGACATAACATGATCATGAAGGCATAACAATACTTGTTTGCTAACAATTCACTCATTTAGACATTTTGTCAAACACTTGATATACATGAACTTGTGCATGAATGGGATCACATAATAACATGGCATGCTTTCACTAGTCAAATCACATAAGCATTTCATCAAACACTTTTAGGGAATAAGCTTGTACATGATTGGGACCACATAAGAACGTGTCATGATTCCATTATTTACTTCACATAGACAATTTAGCAAACACATGGGGAGCATGAAATATTTACATAATAATGGCCAACACGTGAACATCATGATACATCAATCAATTTCTAAATTCAAGGGTTTATCAATATAATCACATATTCATCACACATGCTATTTAATTTTTATGAAACTTGCAATTAAATCGTGGATTGAAACCCTACTAATATCATGATCATGAATTCAATCTAATTCAAACATAGAAATCATGAATTTGAGATCTTGAATGTTTAAAAAGGGTTCTTGGACTTCATGGGTGAAAGGATCCCATGAATAAATACCTAACATACCTTGGAATACTTGTTCTTGGAGAAATTCTTGAGTTTTGACCTTGATTCTTGAAGCTAGGGTTTGTAGTTTTGAGAGAGAATGCTTTTGATTTGGAGATAATTGAGTGAGTAATAACTTAAAACATTTTTTGGCATAAAATCCCGTATTTGGGCATGTTAAGATCATGAGAAAAATACTATTTTAACCCTAGATGAAAATTTAATTTCTGTCAAAATTTTCTAAAATAGGCACCTAACGCGACGCGGCGCTATCGCGTCATGTCTCTGGAAATTGCCAATTAGGAAAATGCATGGTGGCGCGATGCGGTGGTATCACATTGCCACTTTGGTTGGGACCTGGAAGTTCACCGTGATGCGGTGGGATCGCATTGATACACTGGAAATTGACAAACGTAAAAATGAGCCTTGGCACGACGCACTAATATCGCGGAGCAACACTGGAAACTGACAATTTCCATTTTGGCATACTCCGTGATGCGCTGCTGGACTGAATGACAGTTTTTTACGACAGAAACTTAAAATAGCCATAACTTCTTACCCGGTTATTAGATTTAGGCAAATTTTATATCGTTGAGAAGCTAATTCAATTTCCTATGCAATGGCAAGCTCAAAAATGATAAATAATGAGCATTTCAAAATTTTCATATTGCATAACTTATGAACTGAGAGTTAATCTTAAGCTAAGGAACTACAGGGTATTACAGATGACATGTATACTTTTGGGTGCATTTATGCTCACTTAGTGATATGATTCCAACTAAAACCTTGATTTTACTAATGTTTTCTAAAAAGGAATTTATTCCTACTTCACTTTTAAAATTAATTCTGTCACGAACTGAACCTGGGCCTGGCCATGATGGGTAATCTCAAGCCCACCATGGGCTGAGACCCCCTTACCCATACCTATAGTGCACATAAATATAAACATCGGAAACCAACCAAACCTATGATAAGTGATTAAAACCAAAAGAAAGTGTGAAGACTCAAATCAAAGGATCAACGACATCCCAATCCTGTCCATAAAAGCCTCTAAATCAAGAATACCAACTAAGTTGGGACATCCTCCGACTATGACAAACGGAATTCAAAAAGTACTAAACCGAATAAGAAAGAATAATGAAATGATCGGTCATTCTAAAAGATGGAGGCTCACTAATTCACAATAGACCAACAGATATACCGAAACACCTAACGTTGCACAGGAGCAACATAAAAGTCCTTCGAACCTACATCATGATATGATGCAGCGTCCAGGGATGGTTAGTGGGGTGAGAACTAGCATGTAACTCTGGGTAAAGAGATAAAATAATGCCATTGCCACAAAAATTAGTTCAAACCACAAGCACAACATATATATATATATAGGATGTCGGGATAGAGGCAGATACCAATTAACATGATAGTTTAAACCATTGGCCTGAACTATGTATCTCTCTCTATCCTACAGGTACCTATAGGCTATATGGGTCTGTACCTCCCTTCCAGAAAGGCCGCCCAGTACGTGTTATCCGTACGTACCGAGGAAACCAAGGAAAGGCTAAAGACAAGGCTATAGCCATCGAAAATATAATGTGTATCCATACACATCATCATATAGACCTCAAACATTGGCAAAAGTTTTTTTCAGTGTTGGTCCTCCCGGGACTACACCTTTGCGGTAAGCTACACAATTCCCTTTAAGCCCAATTTAAAATAATTTACACATAAATAAACCATTAACGAAGGAATTATTTATTTAGGCATTTAATAACTTGGTATCGTCATACCAATATGCTTTCAAGATATTCCATTTATGCCAAACTAATCCATTTAACCATTTGACTACCAAGTTCCATTTAAAATCCAAAACCATGGCCACCAAGGAAATTCCAAAATCATATTTATCCATTTATCGTTTAACGCAATGACATGGGTTCAAAAGACACGTTAAGTTATGCAAATATCCATATTCAAAATAAAGTTTACAACGTGGGTTGAGGTTATTTCCATTACCAAGCCAAAGAATTCATCAGTTTTTGTGAAACCCATGTCACCTATTTTAACCATAATTACAATACACCAATTCAGTCCCAAAATAATCAATTAAAGCATGAATAATCCATTTAGAACGTGGGAAAAGTAGTTCAAGCAATAACAACAAAAAACCCTCAACCCAAATTCAAATCCATCAATTCAATTCACATAAATATTGATTAAATTAATGCCATAATGTAAAATTAAAGTTAAAAAAAGAGAAACATGCATGAAATACCAAAGAATTTGAAGAGAAATCAAAGTTTGGAGCTTGAATAATGAATCTTCTGAAAAACCCTTGAGCTTTCTTGGTTAGGGAGTTGGAGGAGAAAGAATGGAGTTTGATCTTTTAAAACTTAAGAAAAAGGATCAATTTGATGTTTATAAGTAGTGTGAGGGATAAAAGGACCAAAAGCCCATCACTCCAAGTGAAAAAATAAAAACTAGACTAAAAATAACTTTGTTATCACGAAGGTTAACCTCCGTGCCAGGCCCTTATTCTAGAGGCTAAGTGGGGTGTTACGCTACTATCGCAGAGGCTTACTGCCTCGAGATCCCAAACTAGCCTCGAACCCCTTTCAAAAATTTCAAAATGTTCCCAAAATACCCTTTTAACATCTCTAATCATAATTCAAGTAAAAAATTAACATTAGCACGCGGGAGGGTCAAAAAGAAAATGTTGAAATTTTTACGGGGTCTCACATTATCCCCCTTAAGGATCATTCATCCCCTATTGAGGAGTTGGGATGGTTTTAGCACGATAACTAGAAAGAATACCATAGAATCCAAACCAATTTGAAAGACAATAAGAGGGAAAAAAATTCATACCTTAAGCACTTTCATCCAACCCGGGGAATAATAATGGGTACTTGGGTTTTATACCTTCTTCATCTTCCCATGTATATTCTTCCACCTTTTGATTCATTCAAAGAACCTTCACCAAAGTTGCATCTATTTTACTCAATCTAAAAACTTGCCTATTCAATATTTCAACCAAGACTTCCTCATAAGACAGAGAACTTTTAACACCAATAGCCTCAATAGGTACTATTAAAGAAGGGTCAGCTACACACTTTTTCAGCATAAACACATGGAAAACAAAATGAATCGAAGCCAAACTTACTGATAAATCTAACTCAAAAGTGATATTCACAATTCTTCTTAAAATTTGATATGGACCAATGTAAGAGGGACTAAGCTCCCCTTCTTCCCGAATCTTATGACTCTTTTTATAGAAGAAAACTTCAAGAATACCCAATCACTTACTTTTAATTCCAACTCTCTTTGCCTCACATCCGAATAAGACTTTTGGCGACTCTGAGCAGTATTAAGTCTTTATTTAATCACCTCTACCTTATCCATGGCTTAGTGAACCATGTCAGGACCAAACAACCGAGTCTCACCAACCTTAAACCAACTAATAGTAGACCTACACCTTTTACTATAAAGAGCCTCAAAAGGAGTCTTTCGAATGCTAGAACAATAACTGCTGTAAGCGAATTCCATAAGAGTAAAATGGTAAAACCAACTACCTTTGAAATCAATCACATAGGCCCTTAGCATACCCTCCAAACTATGAAGATTCTATTAGAGGGTGAAAAGTGGCGCAAAGGTTCACCGGAGTACCCAAACCTTTCTGAAATGAACGCCAAAAGTGAGAAAAAAATTACATACCTTGGTCTGAAATGATGGATGACCAAGCTCCATGCAACTTTACTATACCCTGAATGAACAACTTAGAATAATCCTATCATGAGTGGTTACTATTTACAGGTAAGAAATGATCAGACTTAGCCATTCTATCCAAAATAACCCAAATAGAATCATACTAATTCCTAGACCACAAAAGACTAGTAACAAAATCCATATTAATCATATCCCACTTCTATATGGGCAATTCTATCTCTTGAGACATGTCGCCAGTCCTCAAATGCTCTACCTTCACTTACTGACAAACCATACACTTTGCAACAAAATTTTCCGTATCTCACTTCATATTATTCCACCAGTAGATTTCCTTCAAGTCATGATACATTTTAGTCGAACTCGGATAAACTATATATCTGGACTCATGAGCCTCATCCAAGATTCTTTCTTGCTGCCTATCAACATAAGGAACACATAACCTTCTTTGATACCTCAAGATGCCATCTCCCCAAATCTTGAAAGTCATAACCTTTGGCTGACCCATATTATCTTTAATTAGTATCAGTATGGGATCTAAATCCTGCTTTTCCTTTACCTCAGCACTACGAGATGATTAACCACTTCCTGAATAATCACTCCTCCATCCTTAGAGTCTAAGAGACAAACTCCCAAGTTAGCCATCCAGTGAATATCCATCACTAACCTTTTTTTCTCCTTATCAATGCGAGAAAAGCTACCCATAAATAACTTGCTTAGGAAATCAGCAACAATATTAGCTTTACCTAGATGGTAGTGCAAGCTCATGTCATAATCTTTAAGCAACTCAAGCCACCGCCTTTGCTTGAGATTCAGATGTTTCTACATAAACACGTAATGCAAGCTCTTATGGTCCAAATAAATATCTACATACACCCCATACAAATAATAATGCCAAATTTTCAAAGCAAAGACCACAACTGCCAACTCTAAATCATGAGTCAGGTAACTCCCCTTATGAACCTTAAGATTCTTGAAAACACAGGCTACAACCTAACAATACTACTTCAAAACATAACCTAGTCCAACACGAGATGTATCATAATACACTACGAACCCCTCAGTACCTTTAAGTAGGGTTAAAATAGGAGCAAAAGTTAACTTATCCAACAATTTCTCAAGACTATCCTTACAAGCATCGAAGCATAAAAACTTAACCTTTTTTCTATATCAACTTCGTCAACGGAGCATCAATAGATGAGAAACTCTTCACAAACCTCCTATAGTATCCTACCAAACCCAAAAATCTCCTAATGTTGGTTGGAGTCACAGGTCTAGGCCATTTCTTAACTGCTTCAACTTTCTGTGGATCCACTTTGATCCCCTTACTAGAAACAACATGCCCAAGAAAAGTCACAATACTCAGCCAAAATTCACACTTAGAAAATTTTGCATATAACTTTTGGTCCTTAAGGGTTTGCAACACAATTCAAAGGTGATTGGGATAATCCTCCTCACTTTTAGAATATACCACGATGTCATCAATTAAGACAATAACAAATAAAATTAGAAACTAGTTGAACACCCGATTCATAAGATCCATGAAAGCAGCTAGAGCATTAGTCAACCCAAATGACATAACTAAATAATCATAATGGCCATACCGAGTTTAAAAAGCAGTCCTTGGAACATCAACCTCTCTAATTATCAAATGATGATACACCAAACAGAGATTAATCTTAGAGAAATACCTAGCACCCTAGATCTGATTGAAAAGGTCATCAATCCTAGGAAGAGGGTATTTATTTTTCACTATAGCCTTATTTAACTGACAATAATCTATATATATCCGAAGGGACATATCTTTCTTATGCATAAAAATTACAGAAGCAATCCACCGAGAAACACTAGGACGGATGAAACCCTTATCAAGAAGATCCTTCAATTTCCCCTTAAGTTTCTTTAGTTCAGCCAGAGTAATCCTATAAGAAGGGATGGAAATAGGACGAGTATCCGGCAGAAGGTCAATCCCAAAAGTTATTTCCCTATCAGAAGGAATCCTTAAAAGATCATCCGGAAAGACTTTGGGACATTCATTAACCATGGGGACAGATTGCAAAGAATGAATTTTAGAATTTGAATCCTCAATCCAAAATGATACAGACACCCCTTGGTGATTATTTTATGAGCTTTAAGATAAGAAATAAACCTCCCTTACGGTACTAAGGAACTCCCCTCTAATTAAATCACCGTCTCATTATAAAAATGAAAACTGACCTTTTGAGTCCAACAATCTAGAGAATCATAGCACAAATGGAGCCAATCCATCCCCAAGATCACATCAAAATCCAACATATCAAGTTCTATCAAATCCACCAATGTCTTCCTATTAAAAATTGATACCACATAACCTCTATAGATTTTTCTTGCAATAATAATCTCATCTGCTGGAGAAGAAATAAAAAAGGGGTCGGAAATATATTTAAGACCAAAAACAAAGTATACAACCACATAAGGGGTCACATAATATAGGGTAGAACGCGGATCAAGAAAACAATAAACATCACGGGAAAAAAGTTGTAACATACCAGTTATAACCTCTGGGGATGCCTCAGATTCCTGATGAGTAGTAATTGTACAAAGACGATTCTAGCCATTGTTGGTACCTAAAGTGGCGCCCTTAGGTGTAGGAGCTGAAGAAGTGCTGACAGGGACCTTATTAGGTCTAGTGGCAACTTTAACTATTGGACAATTCCACTACAGATAACTATGGTAAACATAATTAAAACACAAGTTCCTCTCCCACTCATAATATCCATGGTAAAGTTGTCCACAAAAACTGCAAAGACAATAAGGTGGGGTTAACTGATCTCCATTGGCTTGAGACTGGGCACCTTGTACCTTAGGACCACTACTACCCTGAAAACAATGATTACCTGAAGGGTTAGAATATGGAGCACTAGCTATTGAATAAGAGTTTCCCCAATTCTTTCTCTAAGTCCACTGCCAACCATATCTCCTACTATTTTGTTGTTTTGCACCCTGCTTTGCATATCTAAACTTTTTGTTTTGTATCTCTCTCCCATCTCTACCTTCTTCCTTTTCTCATCCTCCACCTGCTGTATATAAACCACTAGCCTGGATATGTTGATCATGTTATTCAACATAGAAACCTTACACTCTAACACCAAATCACTTGATAAACTAAAAGCAAACTTCCTCATTCTTGACCTCATATTTGACACAAATTCTAGACTATAATGGGAAAACTACTAAAACTTTAGAGCATACTTCTTAACACTAGTCTTACCCTGATTCAATTTCACAAACTCTTCGGCCTTAGCCTCTCTCAACTTAAGGAAAAAAGTGATTAAAAAACACCTAAAACTCATCCCGCACTTCCAGTTCAGTATCATCAGCATTCATCGTTTCTCACTCTTCATACTACTGGTAAGCCATATCATTCAACTAATAGGCAACAAACTCCAAACCCTCTGAATAGTAGCATATATAACCCTAAAAATCTTCTCTATCTTATCAATAAACCCCTAAGGATCCTCCTCAACCTTACAACCTATAAAGGTTGAGGGGTTAACCTCATAAGCTGGCAAACTCGAGTGACCTCAGATGAATTAGCAATAGGACCAACATAATCAGATTAACTAGACTATGATAGCACCAACTGAGCAAGCATATAAAGAGACTGATGGAACTTTGCATTAGAGATATCTCCCTGAGGTGACTGAGCATGAGTCTCAGTAGCGTGAAAATCCTAGAAAAGACTAGTAGGGATTGGTGGAACCCCATACGGAGTAGTACAGTCAAGGGAAAGGACCCTAGATCGAGTCTGCACTTTATAAATACGGTGAGTTCCCTCCATATATTCCTCAGGTGGGATAGAGGTTCCATAAGAGTTTCTATGACCATCAAATCTTTAGCGAGGCATAATATAAAATGTGACAAATCCAGGAGTAAGAGGTGTTTCATAGAAACTAGACTTTATAGCCCAAAATAGAATACAAAAAGGGAAACATTCCTAAATTCCTTGTAGCATCCCCCTTATAAGTGTGGCACGGTACACACCCATAAAAAAGACTCCAATCGACATTGTTTTGTGGATACCCAACAACCTTAAAATTTTCCTGATACGAAGCTTGTCAAAACCCAAACATGAGCCTGGCCGTGATGGATAATATCAAGCCCATAATAAGTTGTAGACAACCCCCCCCCTAACCTTAACTTAAAATTATATAAATATAAATAGCGGAATCCAACCAAACCCATGATACATAATTAATACCAAAATAAAGTGTAAAGAGTAAAATTAAGACATCAACGACATCCCAATCCTATCCATAAAATCCTTTAAACCAAGAATACCAACTAAGTCGAGATATATCCCCGACTATGACTAAAAAATTCAAAATTCTCTAAGACCAAAAATAAAGACTAATGAAATGGTCGGACCTTTTAGAAGATAGAGGCTCACCACTTCACAGCAGATCAATAGACATACCGAACCACCTAACATTGTACAAAAGAAATAAAAAAGTCCTCCAAACCTACATTATGAGACAATGCAGTGTCCAGGGATGATTAGTAGGGTGAGAACTAGCATGTAACTCTGAGAAAAGTGATCAAATAATGCCATTCCCATAAAAACTGGTCAAAACTACATGCACAACATTTTTATATATATACATATATAGGATGGCGGGATAGTGGCATAGGTCAACTAGTATGATATTTTAAAACATTAGCCTAAACTATGTAGCTCGCTCTGTCCTATAGGATCCCATGGGTTATATGGGTCTGGCTTTCCCTATTGTAAGGGCCCTAGTGGGTGTTAGTTGCATGTACCAAAGAAATAGAGTAAAGGCCAAATACACCAAGGCGATAGCCATACTAATTATAATGTGTATCAAGACACATGGTCATATAGACCCCAATATCAAAAAACATAGTTTTCAGTGTTGGTCCCCCTAGGGTTACACCTTCCCAATAAGCTACATAATTCTCTTTAAGCCCAACTTAAAATAATTTACATATAAACCAACCACCAACTAAGGAGTTATTTATTTAGGTATTTACCAACTTGGTATCGTCATACTAATTTGTTTGCAAGCTATTCCATTTATGCCAAACCAATCCATTTAACCATTTGACTCTCAAGCTCCATTTAAAATCCAAAAACCATGGCCACCAAGGGCATTATAAAATTATATTTGTCCATTTATCCTTTAATTTAATGTAATGAGTTTAAAAGACAAGATAAATTATGCAAATATCCATATTCAAAATCAAGTTTATAATATGGGTTGAGGTTAATGTAATTACCAAGCCAGAGAATTCATCAATTTTTGTGTAACCCATGTCACCCATTTAAACAATAATCCCAATGCATCATTCAGTCCCAAAACCATCAATTAAAACATGAATAATCCATTTAAAACATGAGAAAAGTAGTTCAAGCAATAACAACAAAAAATCCCCAACCCAATTTCAAACCCATCAATTCAATTCACATGAATATTGATTAAATTAATGCCACAATATAAAATTCAAGTTAAGAAAATAGAAACATGCTTGAGATACAAAAGAATTTAAAGAGAAATTAAATTTTAGAGCTTGAATGATGAGTTCTCTATAAAACCCTTGAGATTTCTTGGATTTGGAGTTAGAGAATAAAATAATGGAGTTTGATAATTTAAAACTGAATAAAAAGAGTCAGTTTGATATTTATAAGTCATGTAAGGGAAAAAGGGACCGCAATACCCTCACCTTAAGTGAAAAAACAAATACTCAATGAAAAATGCATAGCAGTGTGGCACTCTGATATCGCAGAGGTTATCCTCTATGCCACGCTCATATCACAGAGGCTAAGTGGCATGGTATGCCACTATCGCAGAGGCTTACTACCTCGAGGTCCCAAAAATAGCCCCAAATCCCTTCTGAAAATTCCAAAACTTTACCAAAATACTCTTTTAACATCTCTAATCATAATTCAGGTCAAAAATTGACATCATGCACATGAGAGGATTAAAAATAAAATGGTTGAAATTTTACGAGGCATCATAAATTCTTTTACAAGGGTAATTTACCACCTTATTTAATGTACTATGAGCTTTTAGAATAAATATGATATTTTGGAAATTATATCGAGGTTGATTTTGGTCCATTATTAATCCACCCTTTTACTATAGCTATTTCCTTCGATTGAGAGAGATGTCAACACTTTTTACATAATTATGTTTATTTCATCCCGAAATTGATCTCGAGCAATGAATTTTCAAATTTATACTTATTTAGTCACGGTTCAAATTCAAACCTTATTATACCTTATATATCTCTTTGGTACTGGCAAAGTAGATGAATTATGATGGTTACTAGAAGTCTTGATTTGGGAGTAGGCAATGTATACGGATATCCTGAGTTCCCTATAGGCCCCTTCATCCTTGATCCATAGTACCCGAGAAGGATGGCCATCGTAGGACCTACGCTTGTGACCTACTAATCTAGAAGAGGTGTAAATACTTGGTATTTATGAAACTTGATTTGGTGATGGTGCTAAATTACATTTTCATATATTCATTCAAATGCATCGGTTATCACCAGTATAATTGTTGACACTTATATATGTTCGTCTTATGGGGGACTGTGTAGGTATAAGTTATTATTGTTGTATGTTGAGTGCTATCGAACCTTTTGGTATTATGGGGGCCCAATAGGTTATTGGTTGTCTGTACTAGCTAGTTACTTTATTGTTGGTTATTATGGTTAGTTAGTGGCAGGATGATTATAGACTGGTAGCCTAGACTGTTGGCACACTTCTGACTTTTTTCTTTCTATTATGGTAAGGTGAATGATAATTACATTACCTCAAGTTTATCCACACTTTGGTTAGAGGCCTTTAGTATGCTAGTATTAGATCCCTTACTTAGCAATGATCCTCAAGATGTTAGGTTGGTTCTATCAGGTTATTACATTTGAATTTAGTCCTATACATATATATATACATGTTATTACTGTTAATCCCTCTCTTTTCTTATATATTTATATTGTATATGTATTATTTGGCCTTGCGTAACTACTATATATCCTTTTTTCACTCTATATTTGTATATTGATTAATGATATACAATAGTGCACTTTAGTTTATGAATACTATTAGCATAGGATAGTTTACCCTTATTTCTCCCTAAGCATTATTATGTTTAGCTTCTTGGATAGTTTTCTGTAGTCTATATTTCTATTTTATATGTTATTTATGCGTACATCATCTTTGAAGCTCAATCGATCGATGCCTATATTGTACCACGTATTTGGTAACTTATACTATACTTCTGTAGCCTGTAGATCATAGTACGAATTCTAGTTGTTGAAGTGTGTATTGTGCAGATAAGCCATGAATTTTAGATTTTGGGTGAGCTCCTAACATTTAGAGTATTTCTGCTCTCCATCTTATTGTTAGCCAGATCTCTATATTGTATTCAGAGACATCTTTGTATATGTATTTATCTTGTATTTCACTTATACTTCTATTGTATTATAAGATCTTGTAATGACTCCACCAAGTTTTAGGGTTTCCTGTTTATATTAGTCTCGTTATTAGATTCTCTTTTGTAGTTTTAGTTATTTCTCTTGATAGTCCGTATACGAACTACGGGTTAGCTCACCTATTGGAGGGTGACAGTAGATGCTATCAAGACTTGATAAATTTGGTTGTTACACCTTTTATTGGCTTTGAGCCACTATGAGCTTTTCCTGTATGTATCTCACTTTTTCCATAAAGTCTTAAGCATATTAGTCCCCCCAAAGCCTCACCTCGAAAGAATCAACCCACCCAATTGGGGATCTATATCATCTACCATATAAGACCTCAAATGGATCTATGTAAATACTATAGTGGTAGTTTTCGTTGTAGGCAAATTATCATAATAGTAAGTATTTATCTCATTGACCCTCGAAGTTCATAACTGTAGCACCCCATATTTTTTGGGCAAGAATTTGAACAATCATTCCTATGTTTATAAACTCTAATCCCATGATTTTTATATGATTATATGTCATGATCATTTACCTAGTGTGTAAAGTTCTTTCGAGGTGGAAAATATTCATAGGAAACTCTTAGAGCAAAGTTGAGTTAAGAGCTTTTGATTTGACCAAATTTTGGTATTTAATCCTAAAAGGGTCAATTTCGAACGTGTACAACTTATGGAATATATGGTATTTTGGAGTTTAAAACCTACCAAATTATATTTAAATATGTCCTCTTTCCAACACATCATATTTTTCCTTAATTCGATACCCGAGCGAAAAGTTATGAGCATTTTTATAATGAACCAGTGAGAGTCCGCAATTTCAGAGTGGCACGAACGGTTTGCTCCATGATAGGTAGTGTGTAATAGACCTTACGCTCCATGATAATCAGCATGACATGGACCTTATGCTCCGCGATAAGTATCGTGGCACAGACCTTGTTCAGAGTTTCTAAAACCCACGTTTATCTTTGGTTTTTCAAGGGTAAACAAGTCTTTTACGTCTAAAATAACCCTATAATTGATAAATTCATATTTTACCTCATTCCATAAACTAAAATCGTTGATTAGTCGCCTCTCAAAACTCTCAAGAACACCAACGCAAAGGTTTCTCTAAAAAATTCAACCTCAAGGGCTCCCAACTCAAATGTTCCTTCAAGAAAGCAACAAGTCCAGGTATGTGGGGTATTCTTCAATGGGTTTCTTTCATCCATTGAGTCCCAAGAATCCCTTATTTTTCAATTATAAACTCTTTTCTCTCTCTTTATTAAATTTCAATGTCAGGTATGAATTTACTCACTTTTCTCTAAATAATTTTGAATTCAAACCATGACAATCTGTTTCCCCATGTAAATTATGTTCTTATATGCTTTCTAATCTCAGTCACCCATATCATGTTCAGTTGATATCATGTTAATTTATCAATTTATAAATTGAACCATGTGATCATGATGTCCTCATAAGCTTAACATATTTCCATACTCATAATCATGCATTTCATCAGTTTAGAGATATATTTTATGTTTCAGGTCTCTGAATCATGAATTTTCTTTCAGTGCTTTAAATGATGTTATTGTATTCAAAGTATTATTCAGTGCTGGAGGGTTATGGACACCCAATACCTAGATATTTATGCATGTTTCTAATTTCAAGTAACAAGTCAGTCACAATCATGATTTTATCACCATATTCAGATTATTATTTTCATAATGAACACTCACCAGTATTATTTTATGCTAATACATGAGTTTAGATGTTCATGATTACATCAAATTCTACATGCACTATTATTTTCAAAATACCATGACTTGAGCATATCCACTATCAGTGCATGTACTAACATATGTTTCAGTGTTTTTCAGTTGGGAGTAGGACTTAGCACCCAGTAAACCTAGGGATTATGGCTTCCCCGCCAATAGAGGACTGAGACCTTTAGTAGAAGTCCCTAAGTTCTAGAACTGCGTAGATAGTATTGGTTATAAGATGTAACCTGCCAGATTAGGACTGACACTTTTGTAGTGTTCACCCGCCAGTTTAGGATTGACACCTTATTCCTTTGGGACATCATCTTTGCTGGATCCACATCATCAGCTATGTGTTGGTACCCCTGTTAAGGTGCCAACACCTTTTCAACTGGGGTTACAGGTTGGACTCCAATTAGCTTAAATTAAGACATGTCAATTACATGATAGCTGCCACAGTTTTAGTCCAATATTTAGATTATATCAACTCAGGTTTGCATGACCAAGTGCTTAGTTTATCAGTTATTTAGTTTTATTAATTATTTCAGCACATGTTTCACTTTGACTTACATTTGTTTTTACATGTTCATAATTCTATGCTCAGTATTTATACATGATCCTTGGTACGGATTTGTAGCCTATTTAGCTTTAACTTGAGATTTACATATGGTATTCATTTTATACCGCTTCCCAGCTTATAGAAATATTTTCAGCTTATGATTTCATTATGTCTTTTAGTTTTACATGCAGACCTATTTTATATGTATATTTCAGCAAATAGCTTATGTCCTTAGTTTTAAAGCATGTTTTAAGTATTTTCATGATTAGTGCATGTCTCATATATTCAGTACATTCCAAAGTACTAACCACATATATGCATTTATGGCTACATTCCCTTATAATGTAGGTACCAGTAGCCCACTCATTAAGGTTAAACAGTTCATAGTATTTAGCCAGTAGGTGATGATTTCTCTTAATTCAAGGACTCAAGTCAATTGTAGTTCTTGTATTGTATTTTTTTCCTTATTCATGTGTAATAATTTGGAATAGTTGGAGGTATGTCCCAGCTACCTATAGTCAGTATTAATAGAGGATTCATAGATGGTCAGTCAAAGTCAGTATTTGTAATTTAAGTTCCTCTTTCTCTCGATTGTAGAGTTATAAATTTTGATTAGTTATGTATTGAAACATCTTACATCTTTTGATTATGCTTCCGCTCAATTCTTTATCATATATATATATATATATATGTGTGTGTGTGTGTGTGTGTGTTAAATCAGTTGCTCAGGTATCATGCCAGTACATGGGTTAGCTTGGGATAACTTGTGGTTCTAAGAACCATGTTAAGACTAGGGGATTATCTCGAGTTATGACAAACTCGAAATTAGAGAGCAATGTTCAAGTATCCTTGGGTGTCTATGAAGTCATTCCTAGTAGAGTCTTGCAAAATGGTACGGAGACATTTGTACTTTTCTTCGAGAGGCTAAGGGCATTTAAGAAATATTTCCCTTTTTTCATATCTCCAAACGTGTTGTAGAGATATTCTCTAAGAAATTTATATAGATTCTTTCTTTGCTCCATTTATACCAACTTTGCCTTATTTTTGTGGTAACAGAAATAGTCAAGATTAAGTTCCTATCAATAGATTTTTCTCTGATGGTCCCCACAGATAGTTATGGGATTGCATGTGGGCTCAAAAGGATACCATCAATGCCTTTAAGTTCAAACGTTTGATAGAGTTCATTCTTACTTATAAAAATAATGCATTGAGCCAAAGCTAGATGTTTTCTCAGATCCTTTTTCAGAATCCTATGACAGCATATGATCTAGAGTTAGAAGTGTGAACCCAGAAGTTTAGTAGAAGTAAAGTGGGGATAGTGTTTATCTGAATTTAGTAAATTACATATCCATGGATTAAGAAAGGTATTTTGTAATTTGTTTAATAGAACTTTGAAAGAGATTTATTATTTAAGAGAGACTTAGAGTATGCTAATACTTTAGTTGGGATAGAGATTAGGCAGTGACCATAATGATAGAGGATCTTGATAAGGTTGAGTATGTTCATAAAATTTTGGGATGATTAGTGTTTCATGATTCCGATCCAGTAGTAATAAGTTGGTATTATTGTATGAGAAGTTTGCAGATATCTGTATTAAATGTTAGAATCTAAGTTTGAATTATGGATGAATAAGCTAATAAGAAGAAGAGTTTGAAATTCTAGATGGTGCGAACCCAGGGGATGGTGATACTCCTGAAGATTCTAAGTTAGAAAGTGTTTAAGTTGTTATATAATGACTATGAGGACTATAGAAAGTTAAGATTTCTATCTCTGAAGGAAGTACTAGCAGTGGGTTTTACACTTTAAGATAAAGTCTCCTAGGGTCAGTTTATTATTTATGTGTATTGTTATATCTCATACTCTAAAGTACAGTGGTTGTAGTTCTTTTTAGAGTTTATTAAAGTGTTCCTCGGACTTAGAACAATGGCTTAAATCTAAGAGGGAGATGATAGAACAAGGAACCAAGTCAAGTTTTTTTATTCCATTAATGATGATAGTGAGTTGTAGAACAACAGTAGGGGAGGAAGATACCCTACTCAATCTTATCGCAGAATAATTTTTTGTACTTCAGTCATCACGACATCTAGTCATGCCTTACAAGTCAGTTGTATGATCATATCTTATGTTTATGCATTTTTCTTAGAATAATATACATTTCCAGTTCCTAGCATGAGGAGTGCCAGTTCACTCATAAGTACAAATCATATTTCATGAATTTTTGAGCCCTAAAACTCAAGTCATGCAACTCATTACTCATTTATGCATGCTTTACGGTATGCTCAGTTCCCCAGACTCATGCTACACCCTAATGACCAGTAAAATTTGGACTACGGTATGTATGTCCTCAATTTTTTTATCTCTTTAATGAATTTATGCCTTTGATACACTATTTCTCAGGACTCAATTAAGTGTCAAAGTTATGTATAGTATTTTTTTATGCTTCATCTCCTCGTGTTCTAACTTTTAGTGACCTCTCCTTATATAAAAATAGTAGCGATGAAAATGGATGATCAACTATTTAGATAGGAGAGATTAAATATTCCTTGTTAGAGAAATATTGATGTATGCTTATTTTATCGAAGGCTATACGTGTGAAGGAAGATTGAGGTAAACCTTTTGGTATATATCATGGTTAGTTGAGAACTCTTTGTGTGTCTTCTTAGGGATAGTGCATGGACATTGTTATTAATAGAGATATTAGAGAATGTGGAAAAATTCTTTGGTGGGTTGGTTGTATAGAAGTTCATATGCAGTTATAATGATAGGCTTGAATATCCTGTTGGTGTAGAAGTGGATAAATGCATCGTGCATTAGTGAATTCCTACTAAGAGGTTGAAGTTAGTTGTTAAAGTAGTAAGGATATTATTCTAGAGATGACAGCCCTAAAAAATGCATAGGGTAATGAATTCATGGTTTAGACTAGTATTATGGTGTTATGTGTAGTACCTTGTGACTTTGAGTAGGCTTTAACATGGAGAGAGAATTTAGTTTAACTCAGGCTTTAGTAGATGGAGTTATCAATGCCCATATAAAGATTATAAGTGGCGTCAAATGAAGGTTAGTATTTAAGAGGAAAAGCATAGGTGAGGAAGTATTTGAGAAGTATAGCTGATCTTACACGTTAGTAGTTGCATTACCTAAGGCATAGTAATTCTATCCTAGCTTATGTTTTATAGGTCTATATTCCATATTAAAGAGTTGTAGTCATTTTTTGATTCCTTATTCAGATATCTTATTCAGATCATGCCCAAAATTCTTTACTCCTAGTGTTATTAGAACTTCTTAGAAAGAGTGTTAAAGAAATACTCTAGTTGAGTATAAACTTTCAGTATGATTTAGTCCGTATAGCCAGTAATTCAGTTTAGTAATCAGACAGATAAGCTCCTATAATTTTCCATCATTCCATCTCGTCTTACTATTTGAAGTTTTAGGAATATGGATATCCCATGAGGTAATTTATTCACATCCATGAAAATTATGAATTAAATTCAATCCATGCATCATGTCTCCAATTAAGATATTTAGTCATGATTTAGTTCATAAGTCTTCAGTGGATGATCTCAGTTTTCCAAGTATTCCAGCTCATACATTGTAATACCCCTTGTACGACCTTAGTCTCATTATCTCATGATATATGCTTACATAATGTACTTGGTGATTCCATAAAGCCTTTTTATTTTGATTCCTATACATGTTTTGTTGAGGAAGAATTCCTAATGTGAATTTACATACTTTATTCCAAAATTGTAAAGCTTCAATAAGTTTCTACCCATCATTCAAGAACAAATGATTCCAAGGGGGAGATAATGTAATACCCAACAGTTTTTGGGCTAAAATTCAAATCATCATTCCAACGTGTATACACTCTAATCACATAATTTTTATACGAATATATTTTTCATGATCATTAACCCAGTGATTAAAGTGTTTTCGAGGTGAAAAATTTTCATACTAAACACTTAGAACAAAGTTGAGTTAAGAGCTTTTGATTCAACCAGATTTTGATACTCGATCCTACAAGGGTCAACTTTAAACGTGTATAAGTTCTGGAATATATGTTATTTTTTGAGCTTAAGACCCACAAAATAATATATAAATGTGTCATCTTTCCAACGCATCATATTTTGCCTTCATTCGATACCCGAGCGAAAAGTTATGAGCATTTTCATAAGAAACCAGTGAAAGTTCATGATTTCAGAGTGGCACAGACATTTTTCTCCGTGATAGGAAGCATGACACGGACCTTACGTTCCACGATAATTAGTGTGACATGGATCTTATGCTCCGTGATAAGTGTCATGGCACGGACCTTGTTTAGATATGCTAACACCAGCGTTTCTCTTCTGTTTTTCGAGGGCAAACTAGTCTTTTACGTCCTATATAACACTATAATTGATAAAGTCACATTTTACCTAATTTAATAAACTAAAATCATTGATTTCTCTTCTTTCAAAACTCTCAAGAACACCAATACAAAGGTTTCTCTTAAAAATTCAACCTCAAGGGCTCCCAACTCAAATGTTCCTTCAAGAAGTCAACAAGTCCAGGTATATGGGGTATTCATCAATGGGTTCCTTCCACCCATTGAGTCCCAAGAATCTCTTTTTTTTCAAGTATAAACGTTTTTCCCTCTCTTTATTAAATTTCAAAGTCAGGAATGAGTTTACTCACTTTTCTCTTAATTGTTTTGAATTCAAACCATGACAATGTGTTTCCCCGTGTAAATTATGTTCTTACATGGTTTCTAATCTCAGTCACCCATATCATGTTCAGTCGATACCATGTTAATTTATCAATTTATAATTCAACCATGTGTGCATGATGTCCTCATAAGTTTATCATATTTCCATACTCATAATCATGGGTTTCATCAATTTAGTGATATATTCTATGTTTTAGGTCTCTGAATCATGATTTTCCTTATAGTGTTTTAAATGATGTTATTGTATTTAAAGTATTATTCAATGCCGGAGGGTTATGAACAGTCGATACCTAGATGTTTATGCATATTTCCAATTTAAATCAACAAGTCATTGAGAATCATGATTTAATCACCATAATCAGATTATGACTTTCATAATGAACACTCACCAGTATTATTTAATTCTAAATACATTAGTTTACATGTTCATGATTACTTTAGATTCTACATACATTGTTATTTTCAAAATACCATGACTTGAGCATATCTGTTATTAGTGCATATACCAGCTTATATTTTGGTGTCTTTCAGTTGGGAGTAGGACTTAGTACCGAGCAAACCTAGCGATGAAGGCTCACCCGCCAATATAGAACTGATACCTTTAGTAGAAGTCCCCAAGTCCAGGACAACATAGCCAACTTAGGTTATGAGATGTCACCCGCGAGTTTAGGACTGACACTCTCTTAGAGGTCACCTGCCAGTTTAGGACTAATACCCTAGTCCTTGGAGACACTATCTTTGTTGGATCCACATCGTCATCCATGTATTGGTACCCCTGGCAAGGTGCCAGCACCGTTCTAACTAGGGTTATAGGTTGGACCCCGATTAGCTCAGACTGAGAAATATTGGGTATATGATAGCTCCCACAATTTCAATCAAGTATTTAGATTATACCATCTTAGGTTTACATGGCCAAATGTTCAGTTTATCAGTTATTCAGTTATTTAGTTTTACAAATTATTTCAGTACATGCTTCACTTGGTCTTGCATTTGTTTTACGAGTTCTTGCTTTCATGCTCAGTATTTATAAATGATCTTTAGTATGATTATGCAACCTATTTAGCTTTAACTTGAGATTTACATATGGTATTTATTTAATACCGCTGCCCATCTTCCGGAAATTTTTTTAGCTCATGATTTCACTATGTCTTTCATCTTTACGTATAGACTTATTTTATATGGATATTTTAGCAAATAGCTTATGTCCTTAGTTTTAAAGCATTTTAAAAGTATTTTAATGATTAATGCATGTCTCAAATACTTAGTGCATTCACCACATATATGCATTTGTGGCTACATTCCTTCATGATGTAGGTACTAGAGGTAGACTACACATCAGGGTCAGACAGTTCATAGTTACAGTTCTTGTATTATATTTTTTTTAATCATATGTATTGATTTGGGATAGTTGGAGGCTTGTCCCAGCTACCTATAGTCGGTATTAATAGAGGCTTCATTAATAGTCAATCAAAGTTAGTATTTGTAATTTAAGTTCCTCTCTATCTCAGATTCCGGTGTTGTATATTTTGATCAATTATGTATTGAAATGGATTATCTCATGTTGATTATTCTTTTACTCAATTATTTAGTTTATATATATATATATATATATATATATATTAAATTGATCGTTCATCTGTGGGTAGAAAGTTATGCTCAGGTCTAATATAGACCCCACCTCGGACTAAAATAATTTCCATCAGACTGAAATAATTCCCAAAAATTAAAATTTAACAGAGTACCTATGTCAGACACAATTGACACAATTCACAATAATTTTGGCCAACTTTGCCACATTATAATCAACCCTTACTGGAATGAAGTGAGTCGACTTAGTCAATCGGTTAATAATGACCCAACTAGACTGTTATTTCTTCAAGGTTTTTGCAAGTCCAACCATAAAATCCAACATTATTTGTTCGCACTTCCACTACAAAATGGACATCTGCTCAAAAGCATTTCTAGGTTTCTGATGTTAGTTTTTAATTGCTGGCAGTTTGACACTTAGTCACAAAATTTATGATGTCATGCTTCATCTTTTGCCACCATAATGTTTCCTCTAGTCTCTATACATTTTCTTTGCACCTGGATGTATAGTGTACTTGGAATTATGATCCTCTTACAGAATGGTGGAAATCAAGTTATCTACCCTAGGCACACACAACCAACCTCTGATTCTTAGATTCATATCCTTCTAAGTTGTAACGCCTCAGTTTTCTAAACCGGATTGCTACACGGTGCCCATGATCCCGAGGGACCACAAGCTAACCCATGACTAATATCTGTACCTGTATACTATAATATATGATGTAATAATGCATAAAACATGAACAATAGGCCATAAGGGTTAACTAAATAAAATATCTGACAAATCATAACATCCGTACAGGGTAATGAATACCCAAAACAACTGAAATCTGAATCAAATCTGAACTAATTATGAAAGCCTCTAAGTATTGTCTGAATAAGGAGTTGAAGGAACATGTCTACAACTAACTCCTGCCAGCAAAACTGAACTAAAATAATAAATGAAATAAAATAATATCGTCCTCAAATGGATGAGGACTAACTGCAACTCTGCGACTGGAATACTACTGCTACTGCTGATCTGGATCTCGTATCTGTGAACCTATGGTGTAACATGAAAGAAAGCACCATATTGCAAATGCATCTGTACAAATGGGAGTACTAAGTATACGAGTGAGGTAGGCTAAATGCACAAGAGTTTACATGCATAAACGATACTAACTGAACGTAAGAGTGCAAATATGCATACATAGTAATTGGAATCGTGAATATGTGATAATTAGATCTATACGCTAATACATGGTTTACTGATATCTAACATGAATAACACTGGAATCATGATAACATGGGTGGCTGTGTCTGACAGTCCTGAATCTGATGGAACTACCTGAGTTTCATACTGTAACTGAATTGACTATATCTGACAGTCCTGAAATATTGAAATCTGAAGAACTATCTAAGTTCTTTTGCTGAGACTGAGACTGAAACTGTAGGAGGTAGTTGTTTGACCGACATGCCCCAATAATGCATTTATCTAAGTTAGGGTACAATCTCTTCCCCGACTGGAAGGGTGTCAATACCGCGTCACTCGTAAGGACAGCGGTGAGTGACCCTTAGCTGGCAGGTACCCAAAATGAGAATGGTGGGAACCCTAAATTGATAGATTAAGACACCTGATCAAACCTAATCTGACAAGTTAAGATATCTTAACCTACGTTGGCTACGTAGTTCTGGAACACAAGGATGATTACTAAGAATCACACCCTAAACTGGCAGGTGAGTTCCCATCCATGGGTTTACTTGGTGCTAACTTCTACTCCCATCTGAAGAGAATGAACGTGATTTAACTGACGGTACCTAGACTGAGTAACTTACTTCAGTTGACTGACAGAATAGTACTACTATTTGAGAATTAACTGAGATCATGAGATTTCTGAGGTTTCCTGAATCACATGACCGACTGAGTTCTATAGATCATGACTTGACTGAGATTATCGTGATAACATGACATGGCTCTAGGCACACATCTTTATTTTTTGGGTATAAGTACCCCCAGGACTCAATAGAAAGAAACTAACACACATGACTGACTTGATCGTAAGAGTAGAGTCCACAGTTTACAATATCATAAGTAGGGGATTTCACACTAAGCATAGTTCTCAACATCTTATACATGGAAGGTAAATTCATACAACATGTATATACTTGCATAGCTTCAATATCATGGTCAATCCATATCACAACAACAACGCATATCACTCACATGGAATTCATGGAAAATCGTAAAGCATAGAGCATGGACTTGTCATTTAAGCACTATTAAATCATGGGACATGAATTCTATCATCCTAGGAATATTATCAAACAGTTTGCATGCATTCTTTTAGCTTAAGTGTTTTCATTAATTTCACCATATTAAGCCACATAAAGCTCATGGGTTTCAACTAACAAACACATATACTTCATCAAAACACCTTTAGATATCATCTTGAAACTTAAACAACAATCATCAACAAGTACATGCTCATACCACAACAAGACAATCATAAAAATAATATTTAAAACATGGTTCTTGAGCTCTATGAACAAAATGGTTCCAAAGATGAACACTACACATACCTGACTCAAGGTTATTTATGTTTTTGAACTTGAAGGATTTGAAATCCTTTGATTTTTTTTGAAGAAGATTGGGTCTTGTTCTTGGAGATTAAATTTAGAGGGAAACCCTAGTTTTTTTTTCGTGAAATAATAATGAACAAAATGGCTTAATTCAGACTCATCTGGGTATATATAGGCGAGTGGTACGTAACCAAAATACCCCTATTAAAATGGCCTGGAAATAAATTAAACATGGCGTGTGACGACCCAACTGACGGTCCGTCAGAAACTTGATGGTCCATCATTTTGACCATTATACGTGGACCAGAAATGGGGTTCACTAGATAAGAGTTGACGGCCTGGATGATGGTCCATCAAAAATCAACGGTCCATCTACTCGTCCATCAATCCTTATCCAGAACATGGCCCTACTGCCTTGGTTGTGACGGTCAAAGTGGCGGTCCGTCACTTTTTTGGCGGTTCGTCAACTTGGACGTCGCACCTAGAAATTTTGGTCAGTTCTGAGTAAAACATCCATAACTTCCTCGTCTGTGTCGGATTTGGAAAAAATTGATATTGGTAGAAAGATAACTCAATTTCCCATGTGATAGAAAGTAGAAACCTCAAAAATACCATGGGTACAAAAATAGATTTGTATTTGAAAGAAAGTACTAGCATCCTTGAGATAATTTCTAGCTAGGAATAAGCACGGGTATTACAATATCTCCCCCTTGAGAACATTCATCATCGAATGAGACTAAGAGGGAAAATAATAAATGAACATGAACTGAACATGAGTAACTGAGACATGACTTCATGACTAACATGCTAAATATACTGAACTCATGCATATCTGATGCATGGCTACATGATACATAAATGTGTAACTAAGTGTTCTAATAAACTGAGTTTCTCAAGACGAGAATGCATAGTTGATGCATGATTTTACAACTGAATTGATACATGAATGCATGACAGAGTATAAAATGGTAGTATATACCACGTTTATAAAGGGGAACATGAATATTAAACTGAATAAGCTTAAGAAGAACTATTACCTTGAGCTTGATTTGAATCGGCGGAGAAGAGGTAAGCATACTTGGTACGCATATCTGCTTCTGCTTCTTAAGTAGCTCCCTCGACGGACTGATTTCTCCAAAGAACCTTAACTAGAGGGACCTCTTTGTTCCTCAATCAATGAGTCTGATAGTCTAGGATTTTGACTGGAATCTCTTCATAAGAGAGACTGTTCTAAACATCAATGCTCAGAATAGGGACTACAACTGCTGGGTCACCTACATACTTCTTGAGAAAGGATATATGGAAGACCGGATGAACTGAGGCTAAATCTGAAGGCAATTTGAGCTCATAAGCTACCTTGCCTAAACGACTGAGAATCCTGAAGGGACCGACATAGTAGGGACTGAGTTTTTCTTTCTTGTCGAACCTCTTCACTCTCTTCATGGAAGAGATCTTTAGATATACATAGTCACCAATCTCAAACTCGATATCTGTTTTGCGCACATCTGCATAGGACTTCTATCAGCACTGAGCAGCCCGAAGTCTTTCTATCAGCTCTTGAGCAGCCCAAAGTCTTTCTCTGATCAACTGGACTTTCTCTAAGGCATCGAAAACCAAGTCAGGACCTATGACTAAGGCCTCACTAACTTCAAACCAACCAATTGGAGATCTACACCTCCTGCCATAGAGAGTTTCGAATGGAGCCATTTTAATACTGGAATGATAGCTATTGTTGTATGCAAACTCAATCAAAGGCAAGTAGTCATCCTAACTGCCCTTGAAATCAATTGCACACGCCCTTAGCATAACTTCAAAAGTCTGAATGGTCCTTTCTACTTGACCACCTGTCTAAGGATGAAAGGCTATACTGAGATGGGCTTGGGTACCAAGACCCTTTTGTAATGCTTTTTAGAAGTAAGAGATAAACTGGTACCTCTGTCTGAAATAATAGATAATGGAACATCGTGTAATCTGACCAACTCCCTGATGTAGAGTTTGGCGTAATCCTCAGCTGAATAAGAGGTATGGACTAGAAGGAAATGAGCTAACTTGGTTATTCTATCTACAATGACCCAAACTGAATTATGCTGATGATGAGTTCGAGGTAAACTCATCACGAAGTCCATGTTCACTTCTTCCCACTTACAAGTAGGAATGGTGAACTCCTACATGGGTCCACTAGGCTTCTGATGGTTAATCTTAACTTGTTGACATGTAGAGCACTTAGCCATAAACTATGCAATGTCTCTCTTAATCCCACTCCACCAATAGATCTCCCGCAGGTTGAGGTACATCTTAGTGGCCCCTGGATGAATAGAGTATCACGCACCATGCACTTCTACAAGAATCCACTGCTTTAAGTCATCTATAACTGGAACACACAGACGACACTGACAATGAAGAACCCCATCTCCTCCTTGGGAAAAAACCTCTACTCTCTGATTCTGAACTGACTCTTTTAGCTTGACAAGGCTAGGATTCCTGTCTTGCTTTTATTTCACCTCGAAAACTAGAGATGACTCTGAAATACTCTGAACACATAGACCACCCTCCAAAGAATTGACTAAGCGAACACCTAGTCTGGCGAGCTGATGGATTTCCTGAGCTATCTTCTTTTTGTTATCCTCAATGTGAGAAATACTACCCATGGAGAGTCTACTGAGAGTGTCGGCCACAACTTTGGCCTTACCCGGATGGTAAAATACACTCATGTCATAATCTTTCAAAATCTCTAACCACCTTCTCTAACGAAGATTGAGATCTTTCTGAGAAAAGACATGCTGGAGACTCGTATGCTCTGTGAAGACATCTACATGAACTCTGTAGAGATAATGCCTCCAAATCTTCAAGGAAAATACTATGGCTGCTAACTAAAGATCATGAGTAGGATAATTCTTCTCATTTGGCTTTAACTGTCTGGAGGCGTAGGCTATGACCTTACTATGCTGCATGAGGACACAATCTAGACCCACTCTAGATGCATCACAATAGATTACAAAACCATCTGAACCATCTAGAAAGCTAGAATTAGAGCTGAGGTGAGTTGAGTCTTCAACTCCTAAAAACTCTTCTCACAAGAATCTGACCTCTGAAACTTGACCATCTTTTGAGTCAATTTGGACATAAGGGATGCAATAGAATAAAATCCCTTAACAAATTGTCGATAATAGCTAGCCAATCCTAAGAGACTCCTGTTATCTAATGGAGAGACAGGGCGAGGCCAGTTGCTTACCGCTTCGATCTTCTAAAGATCTACTCTAATGCCATCACCAAAAATAATATGGCCAAGGAATGCTACTTATCTTAGCCAAAACTTGCACTTACTAAATTTGGTAAATAGCTGGTGATCTCTAAGAGTCTGAAGAATAATCCTGAGATGGTCTGAATGATCACACTCTGTGCGGGAATAGACTAGGATATTATCTATGAAGACTATAACGAACATGTCCAAGTGATGCTTGAACACCCAGCTCATCAAGTCCATAAAAGCGGCTGAGGCATTAGTAAGACCAAAGTACATAACTAAAAACTCGAAGTGACCATACCGAGTACAAAAAGTTGTCTTTGGGATGTCACATTCTCTAACTCTGAGCTAATGGTAGCCTAATCTGAGGTATGTCTTGGAGAAATAACTAGCACCCTAAAGTTGGTCAAAAAAGTCATCTATTTTGGGAAGAGGATACTTGTTCTTGACCATAACTTTGTTGAGCTGGCGGTAATCAATACACATTCTGAGAGAACCATCTTTCCTGCGTAGGAATAAGACTGGTGCACCCTATGGGATTACATTGGGCCTGATGAATCCCTTATCTAAGAGATCCTTCAACTGATATTTCAGTTCCTTGAGTTCTGCTGGTGCCATTTTATATGGCAGAATAGAAATAGGTTGATTATCAAGAAGAAGATCAATGCCGAAGTCTATTTCCCTTTCGAAAGAAATGCCTGGAAGATTTTCGGGAAACACGTCTGAATACTCATTTACTACTGGGACTGATTCAAAACTAGGAGATTCAGAATTGGAATCTTTAACATGCACGATATGATGCACACACACCTTAGAAATCATTTTCCTTGTCGGAAGGTAGGAAACATGCTGACCCCTAAAAGATGAAGTACTACACTTCCATTCTAGGACGGGCTCATTCGGAAACTAAAATTGAACTACCCTGGTTCTGCAGTCGACTGTGAAATAGCAGGAATGAAGCCAATCCATGCCGAGAATGACATCAAAATCAGTCATCTCCAACCCAACTAAATCTGATGACATGGCT
Source organism: Capsicum baccatum var. pendulum (assembly GCA_030864225.1). Lineage (NCBI taxonomy): Eukaryota > Viridiplantae > Streptophyta > Magnoliopsida > Solanales > Solanaceae > Capsicum > Capsicum baccatum. The sequence continues at coordinate 205,564,755 of CM061558.1, read as the reverse complement.
TTCTAAAATATCATAATTGGGCAATTCCTGTATACCCGTCGAGCTATGATGGTTTTACCCACTGGGGTAGAGACTGAAAAGGGCTATGCTAAAATTTCAGGACTGATTCCAAAATTGCCTGCTATATAAGGAGTAACAAAAGACAAGGATACACCTTAATCTAGCAAAGCATAAACATGAACATGGAAAATTAGTAATGTACCAGTAACGACATTAGGAGAATTTTCCTGATCCTGTCGGGTCTGAAGAGCATAGAGTCTGTTTAGGCGTTGCCCACTAGTAGCACTGGAAGCAGCACTCTACTGATTTAGGTAATCGGACTGGGCTGTGGAGCGATTCTGCTAACCCTGTACACCTGACTGTGGACACTCTCTAATCCTGTGGCCTGGCTTGCCATAACTGAAACAAACATCGCTACCAGCTCTACAGGTATCCTTGTGGTTCATACCACAAGTCTGACACAAGGGATTAGTTTGGGCACTGCTGACACTGCCCTGAGACTTAGAGCTTGATGCTCGATCTCTATTACCGTCTCTGAATTTCGAAACTGGGGCACTAGCGGAGGAAGGATCTGGAATTGCTAGCTTAGGATGAAACTGCAAATGTTTCCTCCTTCTGATTTTGGTTGAGCAAAACTGAAACTGCCTGACCTTGCTCTCTTGTTCTGCCTCTCCCTTGTCCAAATCTTCTACTCCTCTAGTTATTAAGCATGAGTCATGAGCCTGGATAAAGTCATATCACTGTTCAGCATCGCAGACCTACACTCATTTACCATGCTATCATTCACCCCTGACACGAACTTGCTCATCTTATCCCTGTTGTTTGTAACCACATGAGGGGCATATCTTGCTAGCTGAGTAAATCTGAGAGAATACTCCTTAACCGTTATATTTCCTACCTGAGGTTGATGAACTCTAGAACTTTTGCCTCCCTCAGCTCTAGGGAAAGAACATGTCTAAGAAAGTCATGACAAATTCCTCCCACTCTATAGGACCTGCATCCTCTAACCTCTCGGACTTCCACTATTTGTACTAAGTGTGAGCAATATCCTGTAACTGGTATGTGGCTAACTAGGCACTCTGACAAGAAGTAAGACCCGTGATGTCTATGACCTTCTAGGCTTGGTCAATGAATTACTGAGGGTCTTCATCAGACTTAGACCTAAAGAAAGATAGAGGGTTTATTCGAGTGAGGTCCCGAATCCTAGTTGCAACTGAGTTGGCCACTGGATTGGCTGGAATAAATGGTGGCCATTCATTTTGGGCAGCCACAGACTAAGCAAGTGTGGTGAATGCGGCCCTAAAATCCGCATGAGAAACAAGTTCGCCCAAAGGATCTTCGGGCTGAGGAGTTGGCTGGTTTCTTATCTTTGGAGGCATATTCTGAAATAAGAAAAGAACGGATTAGGTTGAGAGATTAACTTGAGATTATGCTCACTACCATGATATGAATACTAAAAGAAGGGATACTGTTCCTAAAACATCTTATAGCCACTTGCACATAAATGTGGCATGCAACACACCTATGCACAAGACTCTACTAGATATATCTTTCATACTTCCTAGGACTCTATTGAACCTTAGGCTCTGATACCAAGTTTGTAACGCACCAGTTTTCTGAACCAGATCTCTACACGGTGCCCATGATCCGAAGGGACCACAAGCTAACCCATGACTGATATTTGTACCTGTATACTGCAATATATGACATAATAATGCGGAAAACATAAAGAATAGGCCATAAGGTTCAACTGAATAAAATATCTGACAAATCATAACATCCGTATAGGGTAACGAATACCCAAAACAACTGAAATCTAAATCAAATCTGAACTAAATCTAAAAGCCTCTAAATGTTGTCTGAATAAGGAGTTAAAGGAACATGTCTCCAGCTAACTCCCTCCAGGAAAACTAAACTAAAATAATAAATGAAATAAATTAATATCATCCTCGAATGGATGAGGACTCACTGCAACTCTGCGACTAAAATGCTACTGCTACTGCTGATCTGGAGCTCATGTCTGTGAACCTATGGTGTAACATGACAAAAAGCACCATAGCGTAAATATGTCAGTAAAACTGGGAGTACTGAGTATACGAGTGAGTTAGGCTAAATACAAAAGGGTTTACATGCATGAACGATGCAAACTGACTGACTGATATGAACGTAAGAATGAAAACAAGCATACATAGTAACTGGAATCGTGAATACGTGATAATTAGATCTGTACACTAATACATGGTTTACTGATATCTAATATGAATAACACTGGAATCATGATAATAAGGGTGGTTGTGTCTGACAATCCTGAATCTAATGGAACTACCTGAGTTTCGTACTATAACTTAATTGACTGTATTTGACAATTCTGAAATATTGAAATCTGAAGAACTATCTGAGTTCTTTTACTGAGACTGAGATTGAAATCGTGGGAGATAGTTGTTTGACCGACATGCCCCAATAATGCATATAGCTAAGTTGGGGTCATATCTCTGCCTTAACTGGAAGGGTGTCAATACTGCACCACTGGTAAGGACAGCTGTGAGTGACCCTTAGCTGCCAGGTACCCAAAATGAAAATGGTGGGAACCCTAAACTGACATATTAAGCCACCTCATCAACCCTAATCTAATAGGTTAAGATGTCTCAACCTACGCTGTCTATGTAGTTCTAGAACACAGGGATGATTACTAAGAATCACACCCTAAACTGGCAGGTGAGTTCCCATCCTTGGGTTCACTCGATGCTAAATTCTACTCCCATTTGAAGAGATTGAACGTGATTTAAATGACGGTACATGGACTAAGTAACTGACTTCCGTTGACTAACGAAATAGTGCTACTATCTAAGAATTAACTGAGATCACGAGATTTATGAGGATTTCTGAGTCACATGAACGACTGAGTTCTATAGATCATGGCTTGACTGGGATTATCGTGATAACATAACATGGCTCTAGGCACACAACTTTATTTTTTTGGGTACAAGTACCCCCAGGACTCAATGGAAAGAAACCAACACACATGACTGACTTGATCGTAAGAGTAGAGTCCACAATTTACAATATCATAAGTAGGAGATTTCACACTAAGCATAGTTCTCAACATCTTATACATGGAAGGTAAATTCATACAATATGTATATACTTGCATATCTTCAATATTATGGTCAATCCATATCACAACAACAACGCATATCACTCACATGGAATTCATGGGAAATAGTAAAGCATAGAGCACGAACTTGTCATTTAAGCACTATTAAATCATGGGACATTAATTCTATCATCCTAGGCATATTATCAAACACTTTACATGCATTCTTTTAACTTAAGTGTGTTAATGAATTTCACCATATTAAGCCACATAAAGCTCATGGGTTTCAACTAACAAACACATATACTTCATCAAAACACCTTTAGATATCATCTTGAAACTTAAACAACAATCATTAACTTGTACATGCTCATACCACAACAAGACAATCACAAAATAATATTTAAAACATAGTTCTTGAGCTCTATGAACGAAATGGATCCATTGATGAACACTACGCATACCTGACTCAAGGTTCTTGATGTTTTTGAACTTGAAGGATTTGAAATCCTTTGATTTTTTTTGAAGAAGATTGGGTCTTGTTCTTGGAGATTAAATTTAGAGAGAAACCCTAGTTTTTTTTTAGTGAAATAATAATGAGAAAAATGGCTGAATTCGGACTCATCTGGGTATATATAGGCGAGTGGTAATTAACCAAAATACCCCTTTTTAAAATGACCTAGAAATAAATTAAATGTGGTGTGTGATGACCCAACTGATGGTCCGTCAGAAACTTGATGGTCCATCATATTGACCTTCATACGTGGACCATAAATGGGGTTCACTGGATAAGAGTTCACGGCCTGGATGATGGTCCACCAAAAATCAGACGGTCCATCCACTCGTCCATCAATCCTTATCCAGAATGTGGCCCTACTGCCTTGGCTGTGATGGTCAAAGTGGCGGTCCGTCACTTTTTTGGTGGTTCATCAACTTGGATGTCACACCTGGGTGTTTCGGTCAGTTCTGAGTAAAACATCCACAACTTCCTCATCTGGTGTCGTATTTGGACAAAATTGGTATCTTTAGAAAGCTAACTCAATTTCCCACATGATAGAAAGTAGAAATCTCAAAAATACCACGGGTACAAAAATAGATTTGTCTTTCAAAGTAAGTACTAGCATCCTTGAGATGATTTCTAGCTAGGAATAAACACGGGTATTACATAAGTGAACATGTGTTGCAAGTTGTGGTGCTCGGTGAAAACCTCACACTTTACCCTCTAAAGATATTGACTCCAAATTTTTAATAAAAACACTACAGCTTCTAGCTCCATGTCATTTATGGGGTAGTTTTATCATAAGGTTTCAATTTCCTCTAAGAATAAGAAATTATATTTCATTCCTGGATCAATACATCAGCTAACCCAAACATGAGGCATACCAAAATACAATATAAAACTTACCCTCGATAGGTAGGGTGAATATTGAGCCAAAGTCAACACAGTTTTGAGCTTTTGAAGGATCTTCTCACACTTGTCATCCCAGTTAAAAGGAACTTCCTCTTAAGTTAACTGGGTAAAGTGTGAAGCAATGGAAGCAAACCCTTTAACAAACCAACGATAGTAACTGGCCAACCCCATAAACTTTGAATTTATTTTGCATTTGTTGGTCTAGCCTAATTTTCAATAGCCTCAACATTTTTTTTGATCTGCCATGACCCTCTTTATAAACCATGCTCCCTAATAAGGTTATCAAAGAAAGCCCGAATTCACACTTAGAGTACTTAACATACAATTATTTCTCCTTCAATAATTTCAATACAATACATAAATGAGCTTCATGCACTTTCTCAGTTTTAGATAAGTCTATCATCAATAAGCATAATGAAAAATTAATCAAAAAGGGGCTTAAACACTCCATTCATAAAATTCATAAAAGCAGTAGGGGCATTGGTTAAGCCAAAAGATATAACTAAATACTCATACTGCCCGTAATGAGTTTGGAAAGCAGTCTTTGGGACCTTTTCCCTAATTTTCAGTTGGTGATAACCTAACCACATATCAATGCTAGAGAATACTACAACTCCTTGTAATATCTCTAACAAGTCATCTATTCTGGGCAAGTGATATTTGTTATGAATGGTCACCTTATTCAACTATTCTAGTCTATGCACATCATCATACTACCATCTTTTCTTACAAACAAAACTGGTGCACCCCAAGAAGAGACTATTGGGAAGATGGAGCCTTTTTTCTAACAACCCTTGCAATTGGTATTTCAACTCTCTTAACTCAACAAGTGTCATACGGTATGGAGGAATAGAAATAGGTCTATTCCTCAGATTTAAGTCTAGACAAAAGTCAACTTTTTTATGTAGAATCATACCCATAAGATTATCTAGAAACACTTCTAGGAAATCATATCCCACTAGAACAGATTTCATAGGAGGGACTACAAATTTATACTTTTAAAATTGGGATAAAAATGCCCTATGCCCCCTACTTACTAATTTTTGGGCATGACTTACGAACACTACCTTTATGGTACTAAGCCTAAAAGTACCTCTCATTGTAACTTCTCTCCCCCAAGCATTAGCATAGTAATAGTTTTGTCAAAAGAGTCAAAAATGGCATGATCAGAGGACAACCAACTTATCCCTAAGATAACATCAAATTGCTCCATATCTAAAATAACTTAGTCTGTTAGGGTCCTAAACCCCATGAACATCACAAGACATACACGATATACTTGATAAACACATACAGATAGCCTAACCAATGTAGACACATATAGGAGTATAAAGATATTCGCAGTCCAAGTCTCAACTAAAAGAAAATTTCATAAAAACGTAATAAAAGGTAGAACTAGGATCAAATAATACAGAAGTCATACAATTACAGATGAGAATAGTACCTGTGATCACTACACTAGAAGCTTCTACCTTAAGATGAACTAGAACTACATAAAGATGAGCCTTATCACGACCCTGATCGTCACCTCTACTATACTATTTTGTATTTCTACCCACTTGTCATCCTCCTAGATTGTCTTAACTGCCACCTCTATCTTGGTCACCTCCCTCACTTTACGGATGACCCCTACTATTTTTTCCACCACCTTAACCTGCTAGAATTAGAGTAGAAGAGGAGAATTATTGTATCAACTGGCTTGTAGATAATAAATTAGGTTAATTTTGGATTACATGTCCCATACCTCCATATTTAAAGAATTTGGGCCCTAAAGTAGGCATTTGAACAAAAGAAGAAGGGGTGTATAGCTGATGGATTAGGAAGAATGATAATTGACCCCAAATAGGCCCCATGTGAATACAACATAGCTAAATGGTTAGGCTTAGATGAACTATGCCTCTTTAATAAAGGAACACTAAATTGGCCTAAGGTTCGAGCCTTTTTTTCTTCTGATTTTACCTCACCCTATTTTTCAAGTGCTTCAACTTTCTTGGAAAACTCAACAACATCTTGAAAAGACTTATGAGACATGGCTACAGATAAGGTAGCCAACTGAATTCTTGAGTTTAGAACCTTTACAAAATATCTAATCTGCTCTTCTTTTGAGATAAATCAATTACAGGTCATACCAATATAGAGCATGAAACTTGGCCTCATAGGACACTATAGACATATTACCCTATGTCATTCTTGGAAATACATCCCTTTTCTGGTCATGATAAGTGTAAGGAACATATTACTCAAGGAATGAATTCTAAAATTGAGCCCAAGTAAGTAAAGGTATGGCAGATCCACACTCTACAAATGACTTCCAACATTGCTTGGTTATGTTCTGCAGCTGAAAAGACACAAACTTCATACCATACCTTTCAACAATACCTATCTTATATAGACATTCATAATAAACAATCAAGAACTCAAATGCATCCTCAAACTTTTTACCCTGGAATGCTAATGGGATCTACTTCATGAACTTATAAAATAGTTTATACTCATCATCAAGCATTACTAGTCCAAGTACCTTTTAGGGATATGCCCCTATTTCAAAACTTGTAGCCATCCTCTATCCAAGGTTATAGGCAAGACGGTATGAACAACTGGAGTGTAACTAGTGCTGACCAAGCTACTTAAGAATCCCAAAACCTATTGAATCCCTTTATAGACAAAAGCACCTGAGTTGTACCATTTGGTACTGGCACCACATTCTCTAGTGTTGTCATCTCTTCTTTCTCAACCACATTTGATTCTTTCTAAACATGATATGGGTAATACTATGATAGGGAAGGTATTATGATCTCTTCCTTGTTGGTCTCCCAACTACCTGTTGATCTGAGGTGGAATTATGCACCTTAGAGTTGTTATCCGAGCTTATTTTGTCTTATTTTAAGGATTGTTTATGTGCTTAATGAGTGAATATTTATATAAATAAGCATATAAGTGTTAAAGTACTTGAATACAATTTTTAAAGTGTTTTTCAAACAAGTTTGGACTTAAATTGATCACTTAGAGGCTAAACGAGAAAACTAGTGTTACTAGCTTGACCTAGGTGTTATTCTAGTTGATATCGATAGATTCTAATGTGCATAATGAGTTCCTAATGATATTATTGTCTAATTATGTGTGGAATAACTTGTTTATAGTGTTTAAGGTTCAGTTTAAACAATCCAAGAGTCAAAACTAATTTAAAGATCAAAAGGGGCAAAACTAGTATTCTTAGGTTAAGTTTCTAGTTCACCGTCTCGGATGGTGTATTGTTTTAAGCTCTAATTCATGGTGTTTTATGATATAGGATGCTTGGTGATTTTATGATTATGATATATGTATTATAAAAAATCTTTAATTCAAGTTTAAATAACACAACCAGGCTTGGAATGGATGGACAAAGCATAGGAAAAGATTTGACGTAAAACGGACCTCTTGGGGTTCACTGGTGCTTCGCGGAGCATAGCCACTGCTATAGGGCGTGTGACACACCTTAATATCTTACCAAAGGACCTAAAACAGTGTGTATCCATGATTAGGTTGTGTATCATACCCTAGGTACCACGATATAGGGCGCGACACGGAGCCTAGTCCAATTTCGAATGATTTGTTCTCCAATAAATAGGACACTTAAACATGAGGCTATATACCTTGGACAACTTGGAAACTTGGAGGGATGATGGAAAATACTTTAATTAGGGTTTTTATATCTTTAATTTAGTTGGTTTATGGATTTTATCATGTATTCATCTGTCATGATTACAGTTAGTTCCATGAGCAGCCAAAAGCCCCCTTTCTAGGGTTAAGGCCAAGAACATGACTACTATTGCTACGAATTGATTTGGTTTTGATTATTTATCATATTTGGTTGTTTATTTATCCTTTTTATCACTATTTTAAGTATTATAAACCCTTATAATACATCCATTGTTATCTTGTGAGCCCATAAGAAGGAACAAGAGGATAGAACGTGGGGTAAATCGAATAGACTTGTAATCTTCTATATAATGAAGTTATAATTTGCACTTAGGATAGGAATATAACTAACCTATCTTGTTCACTTAAAGGAAGAAATATGAATGCATCTAACTTAGGTCTCACATCCCCGCTCAATGATGTAGTTGTGGGTCTAAGTTAGATAGGTGACTAGAGGCTCGAAAGTCCATAGTCATAATATCAATCCCGTGAATCAATAATCAAGATAAGTAACCTAACCAATGAAGTTTAATAGCATATCACGATTGTTCATAGAGACTTAACTCTGAGACCACATACACTTGCGTTTGCACTTGGGCTCAATAAGTTTTTAGCATCGTTGCCGGGGACTTGTAATTTGGCAACTACACTAGTTTTAGTTTTACCTTGGTGCTTTTCACTTGGTCTTGGTTATGAATTAACAGGAAAATAATTAAAGAAACGGTAAGTTAGACCCGAACGTAAGCCCAAATAATGCTTACACAAAGTGCTAGAGAAGCAATCTTTCTCTACCGCATTCTATAAATTCAAGAGGAACAAGACATTCCTGCTCCCATGGCTGAGGAACAACCAGTCCGCAGGATAGTTCACAAAGTGTCAATCCCACTTGTGATAAATTTACCTACCTTTTTAAAAAACCAGCTGTTGAAGGTAGATTTGAGCTGAAATAGAACATGGTACAGGTTTTGATAAGCAGTGGACAATTTCTTGGGCTTTCATATGAAGATCCACAAGTCCACTTGCAGAACTTTTTGCAGATTAGTGATGCATTCATCCCTATGGGTGTGTCAACTAACTATGTGAGGCTGACACTTTTCCCCTTTCCATTTTTGGGGGAGGTGAAGAAGTAGTTGAATGTTAAGCCGGCAAGTTCAATCACAACTTGGGATGACTTATCCTGAAAGTTCCTTATCCACTTTTTTTTATCTGGCAAGAATGCGAGAATTCACAATAAGATTGTGAACATCAAACAGAGGCCATATGAGAATCTATATCATGCTTGGAAAGTTTCAAAGATCTTCTTTGGGATTGTCCATATCATTAACAATCTAATGAGTATTATCTCACACATTTGTTGAAGCACTTTACCATAACATGAAGATTTTTCTAGATTTAGTTGCAGGTGGTGAAGCATTGGAAAAGACGTATGATGAGCTATACACCTTATTGAACCAGATTTCTCAAGGTTATTCAGATTGGAAAGGTTATACCTCAAGAGGCTTAGTAAAAAATGATGCAGGCATAATTAAAGTTAACAGTGTTACAACCTTAAACGCTCAACTCTCATCCATGCAAAATCAGATAATGACCCAATTAAGCAAATTGGGTATGGATAAAACTGTGGTTCAAGTGAATACGGTGCATCAGACCATAAGTTGGCGTTAGGTTTATGGGAATATTAGTCACTCTGCTACTATGTATGTTGTAAATCCTAAGTCAATTTTATTTGTGGGTAATTCTCAAAGGCCAAATTACGGTAATGCTTACAACCAAAAGTGGTAAACTCAGAAACCAAATCAATCTTGGAACAACAACTAGCAGCAGCAGTAAAACACATATAGCATAGAGGGCATGTTAAAGAAGATAATGGCCACCCAAGAACGGATAGATGTTAAACTCAAAAAGCATCAAGTACTACAGAAGAATTTGGAGTATCAATTAGGGCAATGCATCAAGCATAAAATGCTAGGCCTCAATGTGGTTTTCTAAATGATAATGAACATCCTAAATAAGTAATGGCAATCACTTTGAGAAATGGTAAAGATTTGAAGAAAAGGCCTCTAAAAAAAATAAGGAGATAGAAGTAGAATTGATTCCCCAACCAGTTATAGACAAAGTTACTAATTATTCAGGGAAGTCTGAGTACCCAAAAACAAAGGATGCTGAATAGATCAAGGTATATACACCACCTCTATTTCCATAGAGGCTAAAAAAATCATAAAAGGATGCATGCTTCAAGAAGTTCTTTGACACATTCAAAGAATTTAACATTAACCTTTCTCTTTTAGATGTTCTGTAAGGAATGCCCAAGTATGCTAAGTACATGAAGGATGTGGTGACTAATAAAGTTAAGCTACAGGATGTTGAGATAATAGCACTCACTGAGGAGTATAGCTCTGTGGTGATGTAGAAGATGCCCAAAAAACTCAAAGACTTTGGGAGTTTCACTTTTCCCATTCATATTGGCAACAATGAGGTGGCTCATGCACTAAGAGAATTGGGGCCAAGTATCAAATTGATGCCTCTATCCTTGTTCAACACTTTGGGTTGGGGGAAGCTGAGATCGAGCTCTGTGATACTCCAATCAGCAGACCGAATCCAAGACTGTCCTGAAGGAATTATAGAGTATGTTCTTATCAAGGTTGGTAAGTTAATTATTCCTATTGATTTTATTATTATAGAATTTTAGGCTGATAAAAGGGTGATGTCAATTCTTGTCAATGAGAGGAGCATTGATATATATGAAAGAGGGCATGCTCACAATAAGGTTAGATGATGAAGAGATGATATTCAAATTTTATAAACCACTCAACACACTATCCCACTACAAAGATTTGAACATAATTATAGTGATTGAAGAGGATAAGTATGGGGTGGTGGAGTTTAGTCCACCAAAGACCTCTTAGGACTTTTTCATTGAACTGCCCTAGCCACCAATACCTAAGCCTAAAATAATGTTGATTAATGAGCCTAAAAATACTAATTTTGAGAAAGTTGTTGACCTTGAGAGTTCACACTCAATAGTTCATAAATAAATAAGAAGATGGCCTCTAAGTAGGAGGAAGGGGATGAAGAAAAAGGGTTAAGTATGATGTTGGCTTATTCCGCGACACTAAATCAGGCACTGCTTGGGAGGCAACCCAAGTTAAGGTAGGTTTTATTTTTAGTATTTTAGTTTTACTTCACATAGTTTTTTTGTTTTTTTTGAGTCATAGGTTGATGAAAAGTCTGAGTACCAAAAACCTAAGCTAAGGAGCATGGCGAAGACTGAGCGTGGGGTCCCCGGATCCTCTTGATGTATAAAGATGCTACTAGCTAGGCCTAGACGACTCAGGGAGTATTTATATTTCTACTTTAAAGTATAATTTGAGGACAAAGTAGATTTTTAAGTGTGGGGTAGGGGAATTCCCATGGGATAGGAGTAATTTTAAAAAGAATTGTGTTAGAATAAATAAGATGTTCTTGTTGGTTGTATGTGTGATTGTATGATGCAAGTTATTTTGAATGTAAAGAGCATGTTGATTGTGTGAATGATTACTTTTGAGACACCTAGGCTCTAGCTTATGACTCTTGCACTTGTTGGCCTAATGTTGAATTTATGTGATTGATTGGGTGAGTGATGTTAGGCATATTTACACGCCTAAAGCGCCTTAATTTACCCATATTTTAGCTAAGTTTTGAGGACAAAATATATAATTCATGCATTTTTAGTCCTTTTTCCTGTAAGTGAGCTAACAAACGTGATTATCAAGTTTTCAGGTATAAATGATGAAGATTTCAACATTTTATGGATAACTTGATGCCAAAGGAAGCTTCACGAAAGAAGGAAAGCAGAGCTTGGACTCATGGAAAACTTGTCCCGGGCAAAAACAGCATTTCCAAAGACTTGGGGATCAGCAGTAACTTAGTAGGATTAGGATAAAAATACAGTAACCCAGTAGGACTGGGACAAGGATAAAAACCCTATTTCAATAGGACTAGGATATGGATGTTATATAAACCCTATTTTGCTGAAACTTTACAGCATTCTCTTCTTATTCCCCCTTCTATTCCTTCCCATTCTAATAAATTCTTATTCACTCATTAATTAATTCAAGTCTTTTTCATTCACCGTTTGATCCTAATTCACGTTACACTTTCTGACAGAGAAAGCACGGCCCTTGTGACCAACGTGAGATCATGATGATGTTTATTGTGATCTCCGTTGCAATCATGAGTAGCTAAACTTCTCTGTTAGGGTTATGGAAGCCTTATGAGATACTATCTATTGTTATGAGTTTGTGAATTCTTGACACGTATGCTGCTTATATCATTACTCTCTTCATCTTAATTTAAATTCTTGTGGTTGCAAACATATACAATACGCCAGTATAGCATTAACTTGTTTGAAAGAAAGGTTACATGTCTGGAAAAGTGATAATGTCAAGGTAATAGGGCACCAACCCCTGTTAAAAAGTTAGTGCCGTAACTGGATTAACCTCTTGGAGAATTTGTACCATTAGATACGCTTTAAGCTCGAAAGAGTTAAAGTGAAATAGTCCTTGATGGTCGAAAGACGCCTGGATTTACCATAAAATACGATTCTCTATAAGCGCATGCATGTCTGAATTCCGCATAACTCATAGTCAATAGATACGTAAAACTCATAAGGTGGACATAACCCTAACTCTCAATTCTCATTGATCAAAACCAACCAAATAATCTGTTTTACTCTTCTATTTTTCGTTCTTACATTACTATTTTTGATACTCTTAAATTCATGCTACAATCCCCCCTCTTTACGAAACTTTCACCAAAAGTCTAATAATCTTTGCTTACTTAGTGACCAAGTATTCCTTGTGGGATTCGACACCCAACCCAGTTGGGTTCTATATTTGACAACGGCCGCTTACACTCTTACGAGAGCTGTAGTTTGAGCGTTATTAAATTTTGGCGACGTTGCCGGGGAATACGGTTGTCTACTAAGTTTGTGATAATTACTAGACCCTTTGGTCAAAGATTCTCAAACTTTACTTGTAGTTTTTGTTTTTGTTTTCTGCAGGTTTTTATTCAGTGCATGCCCCATACTCGAAGTTCTGGTCAACCGTTATTACCTATCAATCCTGAACCACAACGTATTGGCAGAATGGAAGCACATCAGGGAATTGAAAGAATGCCCGCTCAACAGGAACAGGCGAGACTAGCTGCTCTAGCCGCCGCTCAAGTACATCAACAGAATATTGATAACCCTGGGCGAGCAATAAATCCTGATGATGAGGACCTAGGTGATGACGAGTTACTAAACCCAAGGCGTGATGCTGAGATAGCAACACCTGCTAACAGAAAAGATCGTCAAGTTAGGTTTAGGCATGAACGCCGACCCGTGCAACCAGCATTCGACGATGATGATGATGATCTCGATGGAGCCGGAGCCACTAGAGCCATTATTCCTCTGCCATTGGCACCTGGAGCCAAGTTCAACATCATGAGCACCATGATTCAATTATTGAAACTCAAGGGATTATTCGGTGGACTAGCAGGCGATGATCCGAATATGCATCTGATCAACTTTATTTCTACATGCAAGTCGTTCAACAATCCTGGCGTGGGACAGAATGCAATTCGGCAGTGCTTATTTCCATTGTCTCTATCTGGGGAGGCAACTCTATGGTTGAATGGGCTGACTCCTGATTCTATTACAAATTGGAAGCAATTGAAAGACACTTTCCTAGAAAGATTCTTTCCGCCATCCAAAAGAGCACAATTGAGAGATGAGATCAGCAATTTTAGACAACTTCCAACTGAAGCTCTCCAAGAAACATGGGAGAGGTTCAAGAAGAAGCTTATGCGGTGTCCAAATCATCATATAACCAATGTCCACTTGATGGAGATATTATACAGAGCTTTGAATTCGGTAACTAAGCCAGTGGTTGATAATGCTGCAGGTGGGTCATTCATGAACCTTACTTTTAATGAAGCAAGTGGTATGCTAGATCGTATGATAAAGCAAAGTAGATCTTGGGATACCAGGGATTCGGAGGTAGCAAGCTCTACTATATCTACTAGCATGACCACAGAACAGAGGCAAAGAGAAGAAGAACGTGATCAAGATATGGCGCACATGAAAACACAGATGGACCTTCTTACAAAGCATCTATACAAGGGAAGACCGAAAAAGTCAAAGCAGTTGCGTCAAAAGAAAGAGAGGAATCCGATTCTGACGAAGAAGCCAACTACGTGAACAATCAGGGGGGTTTCCGAGGCAATGCCCAAGGAAACCAAGGTCGGAACTATTATGATAATTCTGGAAACAAGGACCGCGATCAAGGTAGTTGGAAGAACAAGACTGACAAGAGTGGCGTGTATATTCCTCCTAGACGACGAGAGGCCACTGCATCTGGTTCGGGAAATATGTCAATGAAAGATATGATAGCTAAGCTGTTGAAAGGAGTGGAAGCAACTAACACGGGAGTAACTGAGGTAATAAATGACTTGTCCTCAATGAAGCAATTGGTTGACTCGCATTCCACTGCAATAAAACAATTAGAGCAGCAATTGAGTCAACTTTCAGCAGCATTTAATCAATGAAAAGCCGTCACCCTACCTAGCAACACTGTGCAAAACCCAAGGAATGATGGAATATACATGGCTATTACTACCAGGAGTGGTAAGGTGTTGGAAAATCTACCCAAAGGCAAGAAAGCAGTCGACGATGTAGCGGACTACGATATTGATGCTGATGGTGAAGATGTCGTAGAAGCTGGCAAGGGTGATCATGACGTTACCACTAGTAGTCTGCAGCCTGAAAAGGTCAAAATTCGAAAACAAGATAAAAAGGAAGTGGTGGAGAAAATGATTCCTCTTCCACCCCCATCTTTTTCGCAGAGACTAAATAAAAAGGTTGATGACACTCCTAAAAAGGTTGATAATCGGAAGAAAGATAAAGTGGAAGTGGTGGAGAAAACTATCCCTCTTCCACCACCACCTTTTCTTCAGAGATTAAAGAAGAAAGTTGATGACACAAGGTTCAGCAAATTCATGACTATGTTGAAGCAGCTGACCATTAATGTTCCGTTGGTAGAGGCGCTCGAACAGATGCCTGGGTACGCGAAATTTATGAAGGATCTTTTAAAAAAGAAGCGGGCAGCAAGTGGTGAGTTGACAGATACTGTTCATCATTGCAGTGCGATCGCTACCAGATCATTAGTACAAAAGAAGGCCGATCCCGGTGCCTTCACTATTCCGTGCACTGTTGGATCTATGAATTTTGCCAAGGCATTGTGCGATTTGGGAGCTAGCATCAATTTGATGCCACTATCCGTCTACAGGAATTTGGGGTTGGGTGATCCTACACCAACTAATATGCGACTTGTGATGGCAGATAGTTCGGTAAAATGACCTGTTGGTATCTTATATGATGTATTGGTGAAGGTGTCCACTTTTATCTTTCCTGCAGACTTTGTTATTTTGGATTGTGAGGTGGATTTTGAAGTTCCCATAATCTTGGGATGCCCTTTCCTTGAAACTGGAAGTGTGCTTACTGATTTACGAGCCAATGAGCTTTTATTTCGGCTGAATGATGAAGTGGTTTGTTTTGATGTATGCAAATCAATGAAGCATCCCAAAGATATGGATGTGTTATCTATAGATGATGTTTAGTATGAGGTTGAGGAAGAATTATCTGTAGAGAAGCAGTGTACTGTTGAGCCATTGCCTGCTGCGCTTTTAAGTTTGAGCATGAGAATGTTGAAGATTATGAAGAAACTATTTGTACTCTAACAGGAATAGGGTCCTATTCTCATGTTCCCAAGTAGATGGACCTTAATCTTACGAATCATCCTTCACAAACAGCGAAGACTTCCATTGAGGAACCACCAATGCTAGAATCGAAAGAGCTACCAAGTCACCTAAGGTATATGTTCTTGGGATATGAAAATACACTTCCGAAGAGTGTTACGGATGATTTAAGTGAACAGCACATAGAGACTCTCATCTCTGCTCTGAAGAGGTACAAGAGAGCTATGGGTTGGTCAATTGATGATATAATTGGTATCCCTCCTGGGATATGTATGCACAAGAGTCATCTCGAAGAAGATTGCATGCCTACAAGTAAGTATCAGCGTTGTCTGAATCCATTCAGAAAACGATGCACCATCTATCTCGATGAAGTCTAAGTAATCGAGATAGCTATGTCATGCCGCGACAATAAATCAAGCACTTGGTGGGAGGCAACCCATCATTTTTAATTTTTTTTGTTTTTTTTGTTTTCTTAGGATTTTGTCGAGCCACGACCAAAACTAAGGCGCTTGATGGGAGGCAACCCATCGTTCTAATCATTTTTGGTTGTTTTTGAGTAAATGTAGGTGCAAGAGGTGTAAAAGAGGAGATTGGTTTAAAATTTTGATTTGGAAGTATTGCATGGTGAAGGTGCTAAGTTAGGAATGAAGAAGCAAAAGGCTATGGGTTAGGCATTGCTTATGAATATATAGGCTAAGAACAAGGCAAGGCCTATGCAAATCTAGGCCACGAACAAGGCAAGGCCTATACTATGGCCTAAGCTCTCGGATTCTAGAGTGCCATAGCATAGGCGCCGCCTATGCTCAACAATGCCATAGCATAGGCGCCGCCTATGCAAAATCATTTTGTCTCTGAATCTCATATGCCATGGCATAGGCGCCGCCTATTCCTAACAATGCCATAGCATAGGCGCCGCCTATACCCAACAATGCTTTGCAAAAGGCGCCACCTATGCCAAGCATAGGCAAAGCATTAGGCACCGCCTATGGTCACTTTTTGTCTCCAAATCTGATTCTAAATGGGTCAAAACCCGACCCAATCTTGTCCTATAAATAAGAACTTAGTCTTAGAACAAAAATGCATTGCCAATCCAACATAAGCGCCGCCTACCTCTCCAAATTCTCTCAAAAATTTTCCTTTTGCTCTTTTACTTTGCAAGAACACCTTCCGAGGCCATAAACCAAGTAAGTACTTCTTTGTTATTCTTTTATATTCCGTAAGTACTACGCTACTATGCCTATAATGAATTGTTAAATCTTGAAATAGTAGTAGTGATTTGAATGTGGTTGGTTTGTTATGATACATCTAATTGAGTGAAAGAATACATGTGGGTGCTCTTGACTTGTTTCCAACTTGTATTTAATTTTGATACACTGTCATACTTTTGCGAAATCGACATGGTCAAGATAATTGCATAATCTTGTAACTCGAAAGCTTACATGTTGAAATGACTTGTTCATTGAGCTGAAAATCATGGGTGATTACAAATATGCGATGTTATTTCTATGCCATAAATTGATACGATATCTATGTAGTAAAAGATGCATTAGTCCAAACACGAAAGCATTGTCAAGATTGCATAACGTTAAGAAGACATGAAAGTATGACTGTGCTGAACATATTTTTGGAACATATCACCTAAATGTATGTCGATGAAGTCTGAGTAATCGACATCATTCACTTAATTAATTTGTGTCAACAAATTAAGTGTGGGGTGGTGCCACTATTGTCTGTTTGTCGATTGAATCTTCCGAGATGAAGCTAACATGACTTTATTGAGATCTCAGGTAGAATGGCACATAAAGGACGACAAGGAAAAGAAAAAGCGCCCACCACACAGAAAGGTAAGAAAAGATGAAGAAAAGAGCAAGTTGAATCCTCCGTGATGCAAATACCTCGACGCACTCTTGGAATCAAGTGGGGTACTTATGAGGAACTTCTGAGGATGACGACTCTGATGATGATTCCGACGCAGGGGGTATGACCCCAGACATAGAGGAGGAGTCCGACTAACCAGGTTCTTCTTATTTATTTTCCACTGAGGGCAGTGTGTCCCGTCTAAGTGTGAGGTGCTGGTATTTGTATGCTATACTTCTTTATCTTCATTTGCTTATTTATGTGTGTTTTGCTTATTTATGTTTGTTTGTTTTAATTTTTTTAGGAAATTTTTTTTTGTTACAAACTTTGCATAAAATTGTTCTGATAGGCAGCATGGTATTATGACAAGAGTCTGTGATAAAATCATTACTATTGAGACGTTTAGGCTCTAAATGGGACTCATTATGTGATAATTGTGTGGTTCAATTCCTTCATCTGTTGGGTCAAGAGTCTATACTACTCCCAATAAAGTCGACCATGTGCCTTGTGTGTGTGAGGCAATAGTATATTCTGTGTTTGTGGCTGATGCTAGAACTTGCCTGGTATGTATGTAAAGCAAAATAAAGAGTGTGAGTTTAGGAGATGATTTAGGCATTTCTTTGGCAACCTGTGATTGTTTACCTTCGTTTTATATACCCATGGACATCATCCTAGAAAACCCCCTTTGAGCTTGTAGCCTATTTTCTTTGACAGCCTCATATGTAAGCCTAATCCATTTTTTTCAAGACCATAATTTGTTCCAAATTCCTAAGTGCTTTAAATTGTAAAGTCATGTGACAAAATAAGAGGAAATTGGGTGAGAGTAGTGCCTTAAAGTGAATTGGTACTTGAATTCGTTATGAAAAAGAATGGTTATCATAGAGGTATGTTATAAAAAAAAGAGAAAAATGAAAAGGAAAATAAAGAGTTAATTTTGTCCAAAATTGAATAACAAAAGGAGTGAGAAGGGGTGGTAGATTAAAAGAAAAAGAAAGTAGACAGGTTGTTTGAGAGAAAGTGTTAATGACATAATGTGATGTATTAAAGCGCTTAGGAACATAGTCACTATTTCTGGCCAAAATAGTCCTACCCGTCCCTTAGCCTACATTACAACCAGTAAAAGACCTATTTGATCCTAAGCTTAGCATTTTGATATTAGTAGAGCATTACACTAAGGGCAAGCCTATGGTCATCAGTTGCAACATATGGATTCTTTGTGAGAGTGAGAGCAAGGAAAATCTTATACCCATGTTTCAAAAAATGAAATACTTGTGAGTGATTATGGGTGATATATTGTGAAACAGACATGGTTGATGCATTTTGGGTAGTCGTGTATGATTCTTTGTGCCTTAACTTCTTGAATACAAATTAACCACCATCACGAGTCTATATTAGAGGTTGAATTGTTTCTAGTAGTGATTAGAAAACTACTCTTTGTTAATAATTGTCGTGCCTGTCTTGATGAATATTTTGTGTTGTTACTGTGAAACCCTAAGTAGATGTTTATATGGACATGATATTTTGTTCGAGGACGAACAAAGCTTTAAGTGTGGGGTGTTGATGTTAGGCGTATTTACATGCCTAAAGCGCCTCAATTTACCCATATTTTAGCTAAGTTTTGAGGACAAAATATATAATTCATGCACTTTTAGTCCTTTTTCCTATAAGTGAGCTAACAAACGTGATTAGCAAGTTTTCAGGTATAAATGATGAAGATTTCATCATTTTATGGATAACTTGATGCCAAAGGAAGCTTCACAAAAGAAGGAAAGCAGAGCTTGGACGCCTAGGGACTAAAAGTGACGCATGGAAAACTTGTCCCGGACAAAAACAGCATTTCCAAAGACTTGGAGATCAGCAATAACTTAGTAGTATTAGGATAAAAATACAGTAACACAGTAGGACTGGGACAAGGATAAAAACCCTATTTCAATAGGACTAGGATATGGATGTTATATAAACCCTATTTTGCTGAAACTTTTCAGCATTCTCTTCTTATTCCCCCTTCTATTCCTTCCCATTCTAATAAATTCTTATTCTCTCATTAATTAATTCAAGTCTTTTTCATTCACCGTTTGATCCTAATTCACGTTACACTTTCTGACAGAGAAAGCACGGCCCTTGTGACCAACGTGAGATCATGATGATGTTTATTGTGATCTCCGTTGCAAACATGAGTAGCTAAACTTCTCTGTTAGGGTTATGGAAGCCTTATGAGATACTATCTATTGCTATGAGTTTGTGAATTCTTGACACGTATGCTGCTTATATCATTACTCTCTTCATCTTAATTTAAATTCTTGTGGTTGCAAACATATATAATACGCCAGTATAGCATTAACTTGTTTGAAAGAAAGGTTACATGTCTGGAAAAGAGATAATGTCAAGGTAATAGGGCACCAACCCCTGTTAAAAAGTTAGTGCCGTAACTGGATTAACCTCTTGGAGAATTTGTACCATTAGATATGCTTTAAGCTCGAAAGAGTTAAAGTGAAATAGTCCTTGATGGTCGAAAGACGCCTGGATTTACCATAAAATACGATTCTCTATAAGCGCATGCATGTCTGAATTTCGCATAACTCATATTCAATAGATACGTACAACTCATAAGGTGGACATAACCCTAACTCTCAATTCTCATTGATCAAAACCAACCAAATAATCCGTTTTACTCTTCTATTTTTCGTTCTTACATTACTATTTTTGATACTCTTAAATTCACGCTACAATCCCCCCTTTTCACGAAACTTTCACCAAAAGTCTAATAATCTTTGCTTACTTAGTGACCAAGTATTCCCTGTGGGATTCGACACCCAACCCAGTTGGGTTCTATATTTGACAATGACCTCTTACACTCTTACGAGAGCTGTAGTTTGAGCGTTATCAGTGAGAGTCTATGATGATCCTACTTAAGTTGAACATGTGTTATGTATGATAAGAGGTTGTTGTGTATTCCTTGTTAAACTTGATGTCTAGAAATGGTCTGGTGTGTAAGCAAAGCAAAATAAAGAGTGTGGGTTTAGAAGATGATAAAGGTACTTCTCTGATAGCCATATTTTATACCCTTTTTACCTAACCCTATACACAATCTTAATCAACCCCGTTAATCCTTTAGCTTATTTTCTTTGGTAGTCTCATATGTATCATGTATACCCTTCTTTGATTGACCATAATTTGATCCAAAGATCCTAAGTACTTTAGTTTAAAATTAATTGATTTAAAGAGTTGGAATTCAAATAGGGAAAATGTGAAATTGAAGAAAGTAATTGTTCTTTGTGTTGAAAATTGAGTGTAATTTTGTTGGGAGTTGTGTGATAAAAAGAATGAAGAATTGTTCAGAAATTGAATAAGAGGTGAATAGAAAATAATCTCTTCCATATTGTATGTGAGTGAGCTTAACGAGATGAGGTAAAACAAAAGATGTGTGTAGATTGAAGAGGCAAAAGTTGGTTGTTAGAGATTGGTATTAATTGTATAATGTGATGTATTAAAGCACTTAGGGAAGATGGTCACTAATATTGGCCAAAATAGTTCCTACCCGTCCCTTAGCCTACATTACAACCCTTAAAGACCTACTTGATCCTGAGATTTAACATTCTGATATTAGTGAAGTACTACACTAAGGGAAATCCTATGGTTTATCTTGTGTAATTTGTGTATTCTTTCTGAGAGTGAGCATAATTTGATTCTTGTACCCATTTTGTGAAAAATTGGATCTATGTGAGTGATTGTGGGTAACTCTCTTATGGTGAGGGAAAATGTTTGATGATACTTTGGTGATTTATATGATGTCTCTAATTGAGAATTATGTGTGATTTTTCCAAGTTGGTGAGTCAATTCCTGAGGCTAGGATGTTTTGGAGTAGTGTTCTTGAGCTTTTAATTGTGTATATAACATGCTTATTGTAGAAACTTGCATTCCGTGTAGTCATTGTAGTACTAGATTGAGTGTATTTCTTGTAGTAGAAGTATGGAGTTACCTCTGAATATTATTCTTATATTAAAGAGTTGTTCAAGGACGAATAAGGTTTTAAGTTTGGGGTAGTGATCTGAGGTGGAATTATGCACCTCAGAATTGCTATACGGGCTGATTTAGTTTGTTTTGAGGATTTATTGTATTCTTAATGAGTGAATATTGATATAAATAATCATATAAGTGTTAAAGTACTTTAATACAATGTTTAAGGTGTTTTTCAAACAAGTTTGGACTTAAAGTGATCACTTAGAGTTTAAACGAGAAAACTAGTGTTACTAGATTGAGCTAGGTGTTGATCTAGTTGATCTCGAAGTTCATAATGTGTGTAATGATGAAATAATCATATTATTGTTTAATTATGTTTATAATAACTTGTTTATAGTGTTTAATATTCAATTGAAACAAGCCAGGAGTCAAAACCAAGTTAAAGATCAAAAGGGGCAAAACTAGTATTCTTAGCTTAAGTTTCTAGTTCACTGTCTTGGATGTTGTGTTGTTTTGATCTCTAATTCGTGGTGTTTTATGATATAGTATGATTGGTGAGTTGATTATGATGATATATTTATGATAAACAAGCTTTAAATCAAGTTTCAATAAAACAACTAGGCTTGGAATGGATTGACAAAAGCACGGGACAAGATTTGACGTAAAACGGATCTCTTGGGGTTCACTAGCGTGATGCAGAGCTTAGACACTGATATGGGTGTGTGACACACATTTAGAGATTCCTAAGGTACACAAAACAGTGTGTATACACTATTATTTGGCGTATCATACCCTAGATACCATGATAGATGGTGCAACGCAAACCCCAGTCCAATTTTGGCAGATTTGACCTCCTATAAATAGGACACTTAAACATGAGGCTATACACCTTGGACGACTTGAAAACTTGTAGGGACGATGGAAAAAACTTCAATTAGGAATTTTATATCTTTAATTTATTTGTTTTATATATTTTATCATGTATTCATCTATTATTATTACGGTTAGTTCCATGAGTGGCTAAAAGCCCCCTTTCCGAGATTAAGGCCAAGAACATGATTACTATTGCTACAAATTGATTTGGTTTCGATTTTTCATCATATTTGGTTGTTTATTTATCCTTTTTATCACTATTTTAAGGATTATCAACCCTTATAATACATCCATTTTCATCTTGTGAGCCCAAAAGGAGGAACAAGAGGATAGAAGGTGGGGTAAATAGAATAGGATTGTAATCTTCTATAGAATGAAGTTATAATTTGCACTTAGGATAAGAATTTACCTAAGTGATCTATTTGGTTCATTTACGGGATGAAATATAAATGCATCTAACTTAGGTCTCACATCCCCACTTAACGATGTAGTTGATAGGTGACTAGAGGCTCGAAAGACCTTAGTCATAATATCAACCCCGTGAATCAAAAATCAAGATAAGTAACCTAACCAATGAAGTTGAATAGCATAGTATGATTGTTCGTAGAGCCTTAACCCTAGGTTTCTCCTTATTGATTGTCTAAGAACCTTTACTTTTCTGCTTTTTTTACTTTACTTTTAGTTATAACTTTCAAACTCTCGTGGTTACGTTTGCACTAGCTTAATCTCAATAGTGAACTATAATTGGATAGTTTCTTAACACAAGTCTCTGAGGGATCGATACTTGGCTTGTAAAAAGACACTATATTACTTGGTGAGACCATGTATACTTGCGTGTGTGCTTGGGTTCAACACCTGTGATCCACTCCTAATGGGAGATACTCTCCATCTTCTCTTACTTGCTCTGCATCTATCCTGAGACCTGCCTCAGACTGCAACCTCAGGAACGAGTGCAGGTGCTTCTACAGGTATTGTTGGTGCTCTGGTGGAATGAGTATTAACCATCTGAAAACAATAGTGAAGGGATTCGATACGAATTGAGATCACCAGGTACCAAATGGAATCAAGTTATAGCATGAAATAAGGAAAGAAAAGATTTTATTCCTAAAGTCTCATAGCCTCCCAAAGAAAAGTATAGGCTTCTCTATACCATTTTGCAGGACTCTACTAGAACTTTTTTAGTATGATGAGATCTATGAACCCATTTCTCTGGTACCATCTCTGTCATGACCCAATTGGTCTTGATGGGAACCCACCTAATCTACAGTAATAGATCTATTCTACTCTCACTTTTACTCAATTAGGTGTTCCTCTCACATTCATAAAAATATATTCTCATTCTCTAAACTAGTTAAAAAGGAAATGATTTAATAATATCGTATTCAACAGTGTCTTCACCCATAAAAGCAGATACAGTATGGAAACCTCTATTTATTAAAATCTCTCGGGACCTGAAGTCACCGTATAAGAACATCAAAAAAGAACAACTATGTCTAAAAGAAATAACAATATCCAAACATAATAGAATAGAAAATTGTCTTAGTCTTGAATCAAAAGACATAACATCATAAAACATCTGAAGGCTTCCCAAATATGGTGCTCACCCTCTAAATTAAGTTTGGATGGTAGCTACAGTCGAGGTCATGTTTCAATCACTATAAGATGTACTATACTCAATCAAAATGAAGAGTATATGTAGCATCAGTAAATCAAAAAGTATTGGTAAGTATCATAAGTTGACTAACTTAACAATGTACAAGTAAGAAAGTCAAACAAGTATAAAAGTTATCATAATAAGATTCATAATCAATGCTAACAATCAAATAACACATCATATGTAGCATCAGTAAATCAAAAAGTATTGGTAAGTATCATAAGTTAACTAACTTAACAATGTACAAGTAAGAAAGTCAAACAAGTATAAAAGTTATCATAATAAGATTCATAATCAATGATAACAATCAAATAACACATCATAGATCATCATGTAGTTACACTAACAAATTTACTTTATAGGCTTTCATACTTAATTATTTTTATCAATCATTCTTCATCATATACATTCATCAAGAGGCGCTCAATGCATGTGAATGAGTGCATGTATGCAAGATGTGTGAATCATCTCTTATCCTTCTCATCACCAAGATAATGTACCAATGTGGTACCCAATATATTATCACAATATATCATATTGTACCAGAGTGGTACCCAACACATCTCCATATGATATCATAATGTATCAGCTTGGTACCCAACCTATCACCTCGACACCTTATTAAAATACAATTTAAATACAATCCATTCATTAAATCACAAACCATGCTAGAAGGCAATGATAGTTGCTCAAATCACAAATAAAAATAAAGACAAAAAAGTATAAGTGCTACGCAAAATCATAGTCTACCTCAACTCTTTTGCTCAAAGTCACTTTTAAGCCACACTATTTCCCTTTCATTCTCATTAAACTCGTTCTTAATCTATAAAACCACCAAATATACACATATTTAAATAATTCATCTATTTTTAAAACTATGAATTAAAAATTATTGATTCCAATCATAATTTACTCTTTTTCATTATCATATGGCTTTCCTCGTCATTTTAACTTATTGAATACCTCTCAATTTAGCATACTTTGTCAAAATTGTAGTCCTATAATTTTTCACAGCCTGAGACTATCCCTAGTCATAACACGTTGATTAGAGTCACAAATGACCCCAAACTAACTCATGGCCTAGCATGACACTAAGAATGTTGAAATAATTGATGTAAAATCATTGTGTGGAATCTAAACTGAATGATGAAATACCAAATCAACCAATAATAATGTCTGATTTTAAAACCACAAAAACTGAACAACTAACTGTATGCCTGAAAACCTCTACTAGGATGAGTTGTTGGGACAAGCCCCAGGCTAACTCTAATCGTCTAAAACTAAAATATAATAAAAATAAATACTGATAAGAGTCCTCAAATGATGAGGACTCACCAATGTATTACTGATGATGTGGTAGGAGATCATACTAAGCGCGATTTGGATGTTGAGAATCGTGACCTATATTATGAGACAATATAGCGCAAAAAAAAAGAATATGATTAGTACTTTGAATATACTGAGTGTATGAGATAGAAAATAATTAATAAAGGTTGAACATGATGCATGTAACATGGTAAATTAAGGCAAGACCAAGTAATAAACAGGTATTGTATGATAAGTTGAATAATAGAATACAAGTTTTTGAAAGTATCTAAATCTGAACTATGGGTTGTGGACTATGGGAGCTATAAATAACCTACATACCTCAATCTGCGCTAATCGAGGTTTAACTTATAAACCCAACTAGAAGGGTTTTATGTACCTTGTTAATGGTACGAACACTAACTAACGTGGATCCACCAAACTGGTGTTTGAAAAGGCTAAGGTGTCAAGCCTGGTCTGACAGGTGACCCATTAGAACCTCTGGTGGCGTTGTATTTATGGTACTTACAAATTTCTACTAAATTTCCCAACCTAAATGATGGGTGAGCCTTCATCCCTGTGTTCGCTAGGTGCTAAGTACTACTCCCAACTAAATGACACTGATAACTAAAATGCTCAATAATAATAATAATAATCTAAAGACTAAAAATAAATACATAATCTAAAAGCATGAAAAAAATATATAAGTTGTAGAACTTAACACTCGTAAGTATATGAAAGAAATCCTAGGTCATCAGATGTTCATAACCCACCATCTCTAAAGAATGTATTATTATGTCAATTTCAGAAACTAAGTGAATTTAAGGAATTTAATAACTCAAGTCCAAAAATCATGGATTTCATAATATAATTAGGGTTTTATAATTTGAACATATAATGATACTAAAATTCATATTAAATCATGGGTCTATAACTCATGAGATCAAGGAAGTAGAAGTCACGAAATTCATAATATTCATGAACCCTAAGCTCTGAGGAAGGAATTAAGTTAAATTTAGGACAAGATGGGTGAAAGGAGACCCACTAATAAAATCCCACATACCTGGAGATAAAAAGCTTAAAGAAATCTTTGAACTTGGAGATTGAAAGAGATGAACCATAGTTTGCCTTGGAGAAAGATGAATTTCTTCTTTTCTTTGGTTGAGGTTAAGTATCGAGTTAATTTGGGTAATGAGGGACTTAGGGTAATATTTAACTTAATACTCAGCCTCATCGTAAGTTAAAGGACATGTTTTTGAAGTTAAAAGAATGGGAAAAAGACTAATGTACCCCTTTAAATTTGTAACTAGAAAGTTGCTAGAAGGGACGTATGAGACCTTTCACTGATTGTGGGACCCACCTATGATTATAGGTGGTGTTCTCAATTTTAAAGCTTAATTTGGGATCTATGAACTCCACCAGACATGCCTTGGTATGACTGTGGGACCCACCAACAACCGTACCTTGGGTCGTAGGTTGAAATTCCAATCAGATCAATTTTAAAAGTCACGATCATACCTAAGATCATGGTTTCTAACCATGGTTGTGGTTCCCTCTCGTGGTTGGAAGGTATACTTGCTAACTTTCAAATGTTTGGTACTATTTCAATCAGATGAGAACATTGTATGCTCATACAATCTCCCCACGATCATAGCTACTCTCGTAGGTTCTCACTGTTGGATAGTGCTTCACTAAAATGACCATAACGTTTTACTCTGATATTGGATTAAGGCAAAACTGGATGCTTTGGAAATATAATTCTAATATCTATGATTTTGGTGGGTCTTAACAATAAAATTATCTCTTAATATAGGAGTTATGCTTGTTTGAAGCTGACCATAGAATGATTTTTCTCTCAAGAAATCAACCGGTAAGGAAGGTTTTGACTTGGACATGAGCTAGGAGTTACCTGTGGCCTTAATACATGTTCGGATAACTTCGCATACCACTATAATATGATGTTTTGTTCTATATATACTTAAATCATGTTTCTAATCTTAGCTTTGATTTTTGGGGTGTTACAATATCTCCCCTAGGGGTCATTCATCCCCGAATGAAAACTAAATAGAACTGTTAGGAAAAGAGTTGGAATCCCAATATTGACTTTCTATGAGCTGAATGCTAACATTATAATTGAGTTTGTAGCTAAAACACGGACTGATTCGTCCTCATAAAGGAATGCTATGACATCAGATAATTGGGTGACATGTAAAAAAAATTAATTAATTAAGGAAAAACTATTACCTGAAGATGGAACTAAGCTCAAAGGGAAAACATAGGGTAATTGGTCATCATATATGCTTCAGCTTCCCAAGTAGCTCTCTCAACTAACTGATTGTGCCAAAGAACCTTTACCAATGTAACCTCCTTATTTATAAACTTATGGACCTAACAGTCAAGGATCTCAACTAGGACCTCTTTGTAAGAGAGACTATCTTTCACACCCATACTCTCAAAGAGCACAACTGATGCAGGATCACCAATGCATTTCTTTAACAATGACACATGAAAGACTGGATTGTCACCCTGAAGTTGGTTGAGTAAGTCATCAATCTTAGGAATGGGATATTTATTATTGATTGTAACTTTATTCAACTGACGGTGGTCAAGGCATATCATGAGAGAACCATATTTCTTGCACACAAAAAAAATGAAGCACCCCATCGAGAGATATTGGGCCTACAAAATCCTTGTCTAAGAGATCTTTCAAATTTTACTTCAAATCCTAAGCTCGACTGGAGCCATTTTATAGGGTGGAATTGAAATAGCTTGGATATTTAGAAAAAGATCTATATTGATGTCAATTTTTCGCTCGAGACAAACTTTAGGCAAATCTTCAAGAAACACTTTTGGAAATTCATTTACCACAGGAACTGACTCAAGATTTGGCGTTTTGGACTTTAAATACTTAATTCAAACAAGATGGTAGATGCACCCTTTGGTAATAATTTCCTTGTCTTAAGGTAAGAGATAAACCGACTATAGGAACTGAGGTACTACCCTTTCACTTTATGACTGGATTATTTGAAAACTAAAAATGGACTACTCTATTTCTACAATCAACTAAATCATAGTAAGAATAGAGATAATTCATCCCAAGAATAACACCAAAATCTATCATATCTAACGCGATAATATAAATTGAGGTAAGCTTTTAGGAAACTGTGACTAAAAATTTCTGCATAGCCATCTAGCTATAACTAAAATATCAACTAGAGTAGAGACTGAGAAGGGCTTTAAGAGGATTTCAAGATTGACACCAAATTCTAATTCTCTATATGCATTCACAAAAGAGAGTGGCTTTGGGATCTAACAATGCATAGTCATGAATATAAAACACTTGTAACGTAACATCGACCACATCAGGAGAACCTTCCTAATCCTGTCCAATTTAAAAGGCATAAAATATGTTCTGACGTTTTCCATTAGATGCACTAGATAAGGCACCTTGCTAAGTTGGGCGGCCTATTAGAGATACTGAAAATTTAGACTGATTTTGTTGAGGAGCAACCCTGGCTCTTTGTGAAGCCACTAGAAATTTCCTCAATTTGTGGTCTGGATTGCGACACCAAAAACAACCATCACTACCCATCATACACGCATCCTAGTGGTTCTTACCATATTTACTACAAATTGGTTTAGTACAAACAATATTCACACTACACTAGGACTTAGAGCCTAACGCTCTATCTCAATTTTCCTGCCTAAACTTGGGTATGGAGCGCTAGCAGAAGATAGGGCTATAACTGAAGATTTTTGGAAAAATTGAGAATAATTACCACTAGCTAACCTTTATTGATATAAATTAAATCTACCTGTTCTGGCCCTCTTACTCTTCTTTTCCTTTTCTTTGATTATATCTTCTTCAATCTGTTGTGAATAAACCATTATTCTAGAGATATCCATCTCCTTAACAAACATGGAAGGTGTACACTCTTTGACCACATACTCAGAAACATCTAACATAAATATGCTCATTCGATCCTTAGAGTCAACAAACATAGCCAGAGTACATTTTTCTAATTGATTAAACTTAAGAGAATACTCCTTCATACTCATGTTACCCTGCTTCACATTTATGAATTCCTGCACCTTGGCTTCTTTTATCTAAAGTGAGGAGAAACCTATCTAGGAATACAGCAGCAAACTCATTCCAATCTGTTGATCCTACATCTGCACCTCTATAATCTTTTCATTACTTGTACCAAGTGTAAGCCACTCATTGCAACTATTAAAAAGCTAAGTCAGAACTTTTAGTTGGAGAGACACCCATGATCTTAGTAACTTTCTAAATATTATCCAAGAACTTCTATGGATCCTCTTCAAACTAAGACCCAAAGAACACTATGGTATTCATCTGAGTGAATTCTTGGACTCTGGTAACTTCCATATTCATTGTTGGGTTGGCTGGGGCAATAGCCTACTAGTTATTCCGGATGGTCATGGATTGTGATAACACTATAAAAGAGGCCCTAAAATTTGCATGGGAGACTTATTCATTCAGAAGGTTTGCTAGAGCTGGTGGTGCGTGTTGATTCTCAATATCATTGGCATTACCATTCATCCTAATATTAGTTCTCTTGAGTGGCATTTTTCTATAAATGTGTAGAACAGGAGTTAGAAGAAGTTTTTAATAGAGTTCACACTCTATTGACATATGAACATAAAATAAGTAAAACTTTTCCTAGAAGGTTTTATAGCCTCTCATTTATAAGTGTGACGACACTCATCAATAAGACTCTACTTAATGTGGATTTCAAATACCCTAGCATACTTTAATTCTGATGCTATGATACTAAATTTATCATGACTAGAGACTACCCCTAGTCGTAATATGGTGTTTAGAGTCAAAAGTAACCCCAATCTAACCCATGGCTTGGTTAACACTAAGAATGTTGTAATAAATAATGTAAAATAATTGTGTGAAAGCTAAGTTAAATGATGAAATACTAAATTAACTAATAATACTGTCTGAATTTAAAACCAAAAAAAGTTGAACATCTAACTATATGTCTAAAATCCTCTACTAAGTTGAGTTGCTGGGACAAGCCTCCAACTAACTTTAGTTGTTTGAAACTAAAATAAAATTAAAAAAAAATATTAATACTACCCCTCAAATGATGAAGGCAAACAAAAGTACTATTGTTGGTGTAGTAGGAGATCGTACTAAGTGTAATCTGGATGTTGAGTGTCAGGACCTATATTATGACACAATAAGCATAAAAGAAAGTAGCGATTAGTACTTTAAATGTACTAAGTATGTAAGATAGAAAATAGCTAATATAGGTTGAACATAATGCATGTAACATGGTAATCTAATGCAAGACCAAGTAATAAACATGTATTGTATGATAAGCTAAATAACTGAATACAAGATCAAGCAAGTATCTCATCTACTGTAGGCTGTGGACTATGGAAGCTACTAATAACCGACATACCCCAATTTGAACTAACCTAGGTCTAACCTATAACCCTACACAAAAGGGTATTCTGTACCATGTCAAAGGTACATACATTGACAGACGTGGATTCAGTAAACTAATGTCTGAAATGACTGAGGTGTCAAGTCTTGTCTGATAGGTGATCTTTTAGAACTTATGGTGGCACCGTACTTTTGGGAGTTAGAGACTCTACTAAGGGTCTCAGCCTAACTGACGGGTGAGTCTTCATCCCTGCATATGCTTGATGCTAAGTATTACTCTCAACTAAATGACACTAATAACTGAAAGGCTCAATGATAATAATAATCTGTAGACTGGAAATAAATGCATTATCTAAAAGCATTAAAAAACATATAAGCTGGAGGATTTAACACTCATAAGTATATGTATAAAATCTTAGGTCATTAGGTGTTCATAATCCACCATCTCTGAAGAATGCAACTATTATGTCAATTTCATAAACTGAGCAAATTTAACAAATTTAATAACTCTAGTCCAACAATCATGGATTACATAGTTAGGGTTTTATGATTTGAACTTGTAATGATATTGAATTCATGTTAATCATAGGTCTATAACTTATGAGATTAAGGAACTAGAATATCAAGTTATTCACAACATTCATGAACCCTAAGCTCTGAGGAAGAAATTAAACTGAGGAATTAAGTTAACTTTGGGACTCAATGGGTGAAAGGAGACCCAATGATAAAATAACACAAACCTGGAAATGAAAACACTAAAGAAGTCTTTGAACTTAGATCTTGAAAGAGATAAACCTCAGTTTGCTTTGAAGGAAGAAGAATTATTTTTTTCTTTGTGTAAGGATAAATATCAACTGATTGTGGATATTGAGGTACTGAAGGTAATATTTAACTTAATACTCAGCCTTGGATTAACTTAAACGGTGCAGTTTGGATGTTAAAGCAGTGGAAAATAACTAATGTGCCCCTTTAAATTCATAACTTAAAAGATACTGAAATGGGAGTACGATACCTTCCCATGATCATGGGACCTATCTACAATTGTAGTGGTATTTGTGATTTGGAGGTTGAATTTAAGCACTTTAAATTCCACCAGACTAGTCTTGGTATGATCTTGGGACCCACCTATGATCATACCTCAGTTCATAGGTTGAAGTTCCAATGGATCAACTTTAGAAGTCACAATCGTACCTAAGGTCGTGGATTCTAACCATGGTTGTGGTTCCCTCTCGTTGTTAAAATGTATACTTGCCAACTTTTAAATATTTGGGACTATTTTGATCAAACGAGTACATTGTACGATCATACAATCTCCCACGATCATAGCTACACTCGTAGGTTCTCACTGTTGGGCAGTGTTTCACTAAAATGGTCATAATGTCTTAGTCCAATAGCAGATTAAGCCAAAACTGGATGTGTTAGAAATAGGGTGGCAATTTCATTCTATATTAGTAAAATGAGTCCATTTAACCCATATTTATGGTGTTGGATCACTTATATTTTAAATGAATAAATATGGACTTCAACTCATTCTAAAATCTCATACAAATATGGATAAAATGGGTAAAATGTGGGTACCCATTAAAACATAGAGATCACTCACATATGCTTAAAATTTCTAATTGCCTTACAAAAATATAACATTTTTTAATAAAAAGAAAATTATGGAGAGGTGTCGGGTGGGCTGTGGTGGTTAGGTTTAGGGTTGGAGGAGAGCAAAAATATTTTTTATTTTTATTTTTTTGAAAAAAATAGTTTTTTCTAATTTTTTTCTTTTTTTTTTTGATAAAAAACTTTAGAGGGTGTGGGGGAAATATATTTTTTTTTTGAATTTTTTACATTTTTTAAAAATTATTTGATATAAAATAAAAGGGGGTAGGGTGGGAGTGCAATTTATTTAAAAAATATTAGTTTTCTTTAAAAATAAAACATTTTTTCAAAAAAAATATTTTTTTAGAAGAGGTAGGGGTGCAATTTTTAAAAATTTTTTAGTTTTTTTTCTTTTTGAAAAAAACTCTTTTTTGGAAAAAATTAATTATTGGGGGGGGGGGGGTAATGGCGGGTGTGGTGGGGGTGGGGTAGGGCAGGGTGCATTTTTTTAATTATTTAATTTTCCTCTTTTTGAAAAATTATTCTTTTTTAGGGGGGTATGGCGGTCTAGGGGGTATGGTGGTGGTAGGGGGGATAGGGGTGGGGTGGTGGTGCAATTTTTTTTTAACTTTTTAGGTTTTT
Source organism: Capsicum baccatum var. pendulum (assembly GCA_030864225.1). Taxonomy (NCBI): domain Eukaryota; kingdom Viridiplantae; phylum Streptophyta; class Magnoliopsida; order Solanales; family Solanaceae; genus Capsicum; species Capsicum baccatum. The sequence goes on along the minus strand of CM061558.1, from coordinate 205,531,493 downwards.
TCTTTTTGAAAAATTATTTTAGGGGTTAGGGGTATGGTGGAGGGGGTGGGGATAGGTAGTAGAAAACTTTTTAATTTTTGCTTTTAAATTCTTGTAAAAAAAATACTATGTTTTATTTGAGGGGTAGGGGAGGAGGGTGGGGTAGGATATAAAAAAAATCAAGTTGATATGTATATGGAAGCTCTAAATTTTTGGCTTTAGTAGTTAAAAGTGGGTTGAAACCATTTTTGCCCAATCCATATTTGATCAAATCCATATTTATTCATATATTATATGAGTGGGTTGCAATCCAATCTATATAAGCTCAACCCATATTCAATCCATCCAAATTTGACCTGATCCGCCCATTTGCCACCCCTAGTTGGAAAGTTAATTCTATCATTTGGTGGGTCTTAAGCTCTAAAATGACTTATAATCTAGGAATTATGCTTGTTTGAGGCTGGCTATAGCAAGATTCTTCTCAAGGAAACAGTTGGTAAGAAAGGTCTTGACCCGCCATGATGTAGGAGTTACTTGCAGCCTTAATAAATTTCTGAATCACTTCTCATACCACCTAAACATGATGTTTAATCCTACATATATGTAAAGCATAGTTCTAATTTTAGCTTATATTTTTAGGTTGTTACATGATAAATCCATTTTTTATTGATTTTCTAAGGTTAATGAAGTGAATTCAACTCTAGAAAATAATCACTTAACTCTAATGATGAAAAACTTTAAATTTCTACTGAAAATAGCCTCTCCCCAATATTCTACTGCATTTTTCAAAAAGTGAGGATAGAAAATATTTTTCTAAACTTCAAAACTAATATTTTACTGCATGTTACTGCTGCAATGGATAACTACCACTGCATCAGTACTGCCGCAGTGATTTATTTTCCGTTATAGCGGTTCGCTCTCATTTTCCTGAAGGTCACCATTGTAGTTTTCCTGACCATTGTCGCGATACCGCGGCAGCAGTTACCTTTTTTGCAACAGTGGTCTAAGGCAGAAACTGAAGACTCCTTCTCAGTTGTCCTTATTTTAAAACATTCTATAAATCTCGACAATGCAAACCAATCCCTCCACGATAATCACTGTAACCAAAGTTCTATAGCTTTGTTTCAGGTGACGGAAGTTGTGGTCGCTTAGTATACCCATTAGCTATCCAACCGTTATATCAAACTCCATTATTAATAATCATATCAATACAAAATTTCATTCAACATCACTCTCTCAAATTTGATCCAAAACTAGCCTAGCTCTGAATTTTTTAAATTATAGTAAAGGATAACCTAGGTGCGGCTTTTACTTTCTAATTTAGCGTAACAACGTTTTAGATCGTTACACATAATGATAAGAATAATAATCGTCTACACTACTATAATATAGATTTTGGAATTATTGAAAATGAACAATTAAGGAGAAAACCAAAAAAGTGCAAGAATCATATTGAAATTTGGACCAAACAAAAAGTTTCTCTATTAAAAAAGACACCAAAAGTTCAAGCTCAATACCAAGATTATAGTGCTTAAATAAAGTTAATCTTAATGTTCAACAACATCAAATTATACAATGACATGCATCGGTGCATGCACTTGAAACAAATATGAATCTTTAATCATGAAAGCATTATTACAGAGTAAGATGCAGGAACAAACTGAGCATATGCACAATATCTTCATATTTCAATGTTACTATCTCCAAGATAAAGTTGCAATCAATATTTTATCTTCCCAGGCACGTGAAATAAAGTGCACCTACCTATTCATATTAGTAAGATGGTTGAATACAAAAGGGAAGTGCATATTTGTCTCCTCCTTTACTTTATAAATTTTACTATATTGCTTGATAAGTTTCCTAATTGAGTCATTGGCATTTTGAATAATTAGGCATGGATTGAAACCAGCCATCATCATCTTAACCGTCTATTTTCCTACAACCTCATAACACTTTATTCTCTCCTGAAGAGATAGATGAGTCGCTCTCTAACCTTAGGACCAAGTCCCAAACACATGTAAATAACAAAACCTTAACAATACAGTGCATAAAATAAGTAAATATGAAACAAAACAATTTTATGTGAAAACTCCATGCTCAAGGGCGAAAAAACATGACTTGCTTCCAGGATTTCCAAAGCTCCACTAATATTCAAGAAACCTTGAATACAGACTCCATAACATTATGGATTAAAACTCCTAATCATTCTTCTCCTAGTAATAACTCTAGTACAAAAGAAATATGCAATACCTCTACTGCACAAACATCCAGTTAACTCCAACTAAGATGACAAGCTAACTCTAGCTTCAAGATCACCTAACTCTAGAGGACAACAATGAGTTTGAGAGATAGAATAAGACACCTACTAATAATAATCAACAACAATAATAGACAACATTTGTAATCATGAGACAAAGACTCAGTTACAACAAGAACATGAAATACAACTTGTGAGCTATTAGTTTCCTGTTGTGAGTGAGGCTTTGATTCAAGAGCTTCAAGAGAATATTTTGTTGAGAAAAAATGAAAGATTAGGTTTTCTTATTATGGAAGATAAGCAATATATATGAGACAAGAAAACCTAGGACGCGTCTTATTGACTGAGATTAAAAAGTGCAGAGGCTTTCTCACAAACATTTGTACTATTGTACAGATGTGCATGACAGTGACATGAATGTGGTCAACCAGGTCCCTAAGTAGTTGCAGGCTTTCTCATTATATATTCTTCAGGAACCAGGTCCCAAATAATAGTTTGTCAATTATCAAAATTAATCACTTAATAACTTCTCCCTTTTTATGATGACAAACCCATCCATACCTTAAGAATTCACAAACAATGACAAGATGTTCCCCCTGTCACTGATACCATCTCCCTACATTTCCTTTGTCTGCCAGCATCTGAGATTCCCCCAAAGTATGAGGACCTAGTTGAGGTTTCCTCATGCATGAGAAACACACACTACTCACACCACTATACCTCATCTTCTCTATTTTGGCATCATCAAAATGATAGATAAATAAACCAAGTATAGAAAAGCATACATGTTAACGTATGCCATTGAGGCTATACTTACATGAGCAAGAAAAATCAGAGATAGTAAGAGAAATAATAGCACAAAGTAGATTCATTCATTAATCAAGTAATATAGTATCATACATTATTCAAAACTGTAGCATTAAAAACTCAAAAACAACAGTGTTATCATAACAGAAATCAACAAAAACAACTGAGGGGTTATCAGACTTAGACGGGGCTTAAAAAGAAAACAGATTGAGGACCAGGTTGGGAAAGGTCTAAGAGAAAAGACCAGGAGGATATGAGACAATTGTATAAGAAGCATGGTCATCCTCTCACTCTCACAGCATAACCTTTATGAGCTACTAAGTTGGATCCTCATTCTTTATAGTCATGACCTTAAATTTTTTCCAACCTCTTCACCTTCTCATGCAGTTCAGCATTCTTAGTATTTAGCTTAGCCATTGAACCTATTTGAAACACCTTGGGTTCTAGCCCTAAAAAATTTCTTGAGCTTTGAGTTTTCTAGTTATTATACAACTCACCATACTAGTCGCATGGTATGGGTATGGGTCAGGTGACCCAACTCATAGGGTATCCAGTATTTGGTGGTCGTATAGTGATGATATGAGTTAGGCTGGGGAGTCCAATGTTGGACAGAATATGGTGTCCAAATTTTTTATCAAGATACGAGTATGGGGTACCACTCGCATGATGATGATACGAGTTGAGGGGTCTAACCATACTCTCCTACATTTATTTTTACAGTTTAAGTTGGGGGTATTCTGGATATTTCCCCTAATAACTCCTTTTGAATCTCATGACATAAAACACCTTTGGAGTATTCCTTAACTTATTATTCTCATTCTAGACACTCACAAATCTCTCTCAAGCTCTTGTTTCAAGAAAGGCTAGGGTTTTCTTTAAGAAAATCAATTAAGGCTCTAAAGGTGTGGTTTCTCTCCATCTTCCTTATTGTCTAAGGCGTGTTACTCCTCTCTCATTGTTAGTTCAACTAAAAGCATATTTTAATGAATGGTTTTCATTGTATTATTGTGGTAATGTTTGGGTTTTGAATTATATGTTGGGGGTTTTGGTTGTTCTTGGTTGGATAGTATTTTTCCATATTTTTCTTATGGTTTTTATGTTATAATGATGGTTTAAACATATGGTTACATGAAAATGGTCAATTGATACTTGGTTTTGATTTTGGAAACTTTATGCCCTCAACTTGTTTGTTAACATACCTATGAGAGTGATTTTGTTGCCTAGTTTGACTATTATTGAAAATTTTGCATTACATAATATGGTAATGGAACTTAAATTGATTTGGTTAGTTTTAAATGGATTGGGAAGGCCTTGGTGTCCATGGATTTGGTTTAATTAGAAACTTTGTGGGGTACATGGGAATCCCCTAAGACTTTTCTAATGACATTGCTTGCAAGCTATAGTCGGTATAATGATACCACTTCATAATTCCTTGAAAATTGACTCTGCGAATTGCTGCCTTCGTTATGTGTTAAATATTTTAATTATGCAGTAATGGCGGGCTGTAATAGCTAACCATGAAGGTGTAAGTCTGATGGACGGACACTAGAAATTCATGTTTGCCGACATGAGGGGTGGTCATGGTGACCATATGCTTGTGGGGTACACAGGAATCCCCTCAGTCTATACTTATATATATGTATCATGGAGGGCGAAGTGTACACGGGAATCTTTGGCCCATATGATATCTCCGGTTCATGCGGCTACACGCACTAGGTCCTGTTCAGGGTGTAACACTAGACCCATATGCCCTTTGAGAGGATTATGATGGTAAAGTTATACAACATAGATTAAAGGTTCTAAATGCATGCTAAACCAAGTTTCCTTTCCCGGCATGGTATATATATATGTATGTACATGATTGCATATGGTTATTTACTTTGGTTTTGAATAATAGAATTTTTTATCCTTACTCTTAAGTACATGCTAGCGTTCACTCGCTAACCCATCTTCGGGGTTGTATCCCAACGCAATACAAAAACTGGCCATAGTACTTTTCCTGCTTAGTGATCTTGGATATGGGAATAGCTATGTATTGAACTAAATTGGTGAGCTTTCATACTCTGGAAGACTCCATTTCATGCTATATACTTTTGTTTCTTTCTTGGACTTTGGTTTTGGCTATGGTCAGGGACATATCCCGACCGGATGTTCTAGCATTTCTGTTAGAGGCTTTGTATGACTACTATAGGCATAGGCAGTGTCAATATTGGTGTCAGCCTTGTCATTAGTATTGGTATTGGGGTTGACTCTGGTTGGATGCTTGGTTAGAGGTTTGGATAGTTTTGGTTATGAACGTTATTAAATGTCGTTCAATTATAATTGTTCTATCTTGTTATATATTCAAAATTCATCTGACATAGCATACAGGACGGTTATAGTTGGGTATTAGTGGGAAGTCTTTGGTCCGAGTTGGAGTTGAGATACCCGACACAACTAGGCCCTGGTTCGGGTAGTGTCACTGTTCTCTCAGAATTGTTTGTCATAACATTTGACTTCATGGCTGATATTTCAGCATCCTTACGCGCCACCACAGCTGTCATTGCATCTAATTCCTCCCTCAACCCTATCTAAACATTAATAAGGTTGAAACTTCATACCTTCTTTCTTAGGAATACACTTATTATATTTTGAGGTGGTGATATTGAACATCTTCTTCACTGATCCAGATTTTCCTTGGCCACATTTATCATTGAAGTACAAAAAGACCCTATTTAGCCAAAATCCATTGGCCAAACCATGTTTCCCATCCTTTGCCTACATGACTGTGTTTATATACTCAATTACAATGGCAGGAAGGCTTACCTTCTGATACTTGGCAGAACCTCTATTAGGAACAGGTCGGGACCTATTACTGTAGTCCTGATTTCTGAGCGAGGAAGTAGTACCTTGTTCAAAAACTCAAAAAGAAGTTGATATTCTCCTTTCAAGGCCTTTTTACTTACATTCTTTATGTCCATGTCATCAAGCTTACCATAGATCCTTAAAAACTTTTCAGACCCTTTTGCATTCCTTAAGGACATGGCCCTTTTAGCGGGTATCCTAAGGATCTTGGACAATACTTCTTCATCAGTAGCTAGACTCACCCCATTGACTTATGTGGTTAAGTACAGACCATCATCAGATAAAGTTAGGTTATGATAGAACATCTTAACTTATTTTTAATGCGGGGAACTAGAAACTCAAACAAGTGTTCCCAACATTGGAATTTTACCCAATCTATAAACTCAATCATCCTAGGCATTCCAGCAATAGAAAGGCCAAACACTCAACCCCTCTAAAATTCTTGGGTTTTGAGGATCTCCTCTCTTACTTCTCTTGATAAAATCTTCTCCTTTTCTTTTGAAGTAGAAGCTTTTCCTAAGGGACCAGTTCCTTTGACAGAAACCCAGACAGAAACCCAGTAGCTCCTAAGGTCCTGTAGACTTGAAAATGGGACGTGGTCCCTTGGTGTTGGGTCTTTCATACCTTCTTCTCTTACCAGTGCTTTTAGGCACTGGTTTCTTAATCATCACTCCCTTTGGCTTCCCTTTTTAGGGAGAAACAGTAGTCTTTCCCTTTTTACTGACTCTAGAAGAAGTCATACTCTTTTCAACATCAGAATCAATAGACGCATCATCATCATCAGTCATGCTATCAAAAAGACTTTCAAAATCACTATCACTATTATCATCAAAATCACTCCCAGATTCCTCTTCTAATTCCATAACTTGCACCACCTTTCCAACTAGGGGTTCAACCACAGGCACACTTTTTTTCTTTAGTATCCTCTATCTTTTAATATTGTTCTTATTTTTCTCCAAGGACTCTTTCATCAAGTTCATAGGACTCAACCTAGTCCCTGGAGGTTTAACAATCCCGGTTGAAGCATTAGTAAATAAGAAAGACCCCTTCTTAGACAATTTCCATGATAATGGTCTTTCATCATCACTACCAGAATCACCTTTTACATCGATAGTATCATCCAACAAGTCAAGAATAGAAGGAAACACTAAGTTGTCATCCTCAGCAGTCTCAGGATTATTATTTTATCTCCTAGTGAACAGTGTAACAGGGGTTATATCCCATTTTTGTAAGTCAGGGGTACTAGAGTATTTAAGGGGCTCTCCACTAAGGGTAGTGAGGCCTTGTACCCTAATTTTCTTTCACATTGCCTGGATATTTTTTGATATTCATAAAATATATTCTCATCAATGAAATCACTCCCAGACTTACTAAGTGACTCAAACTATTAGAAGTTGGGATTTTAGTGAAAAAATCCAAAATGGATCAGAAGAAACTAGTTGATCAGTGACTAGAAGGGTTTTATCAGGAACTTTGTATTTGGATGAGTCAATGTTAGGGTTGGGAATAGAGGGTGGATAATTTTCCATTTTCTCAAAAAAGGGCTCATCCGATGCATCTTTCTTCTGTTGAGCACTAAAATCTCTAGCAATTTTGCCATGAAAAAAAAGAGAGAACTTTGAAAGGGAAAAATGGTTTTGTGATTCTGAATCAGATGTGGTGGATGGAGTCAAATACTTTCAAAGGAATTATTTCATCTTGGGGAGAAAATGTTAGTGGATTTGACATTATAGTTCAGGAGATGATTTAACAGATTTCAAAGGAAGAAGCAAGATGAACACTTAAGAAACAATTTAAAAATTGATAGGCTATGAAATAAAAATTTTCAAAATAGATAGATAAGGGATCTAATTTTGATTTAAATAGGAAAGAAGGGAAATTAAAATTTGATAAAGAGTTGTGACTGATGAGATGTGTCTGGTTAAATAGGCGTGTCTCTTAGGCTTAAAGTAGGGTGACAGCTTTTTGAAAGGGTGGAAGAGTGAAATGGCACACAATCATTAAATTTTAAAATACCACTGTTAGATAATAGTATGTGATACTAACCTATTAGGATACTGGTCCCTATATGATTTTCTGAACAACGCACTTTATGTTATCTCACCTTCCTTCTTATCTTCTCTTTCTTTCCATGGGTGTATATCTGTAGAAGATATGAGACTGAATCAGAAATGTGAGATATCATCTAACAATAATACTTGCTCACCAAATCATATCCATATTTGGAGGATTAAGAGGGGCACGATGCATTCATATTTGTCTTATTAACCCTAGCTTTGTCCTATTCCTTTCAAATTGCTCCCTACTAAGTGACTTGGTAAAAATATCAGCAATTTGATCTTCATTACTGCAAAACACCATCTTGATCAACCCATTCTCCATATTATCTCTGAGGAAGTGATACCTAATGTCAATATGTTTTGGTCCTTTTATGTTGAACTAGATTTTTAGCCATATTTTCATCATTTGTGCGATCACATGATAAAGGCACACACTCTGAGAGAATACAAAAATCTTCGAGTTTCTCTTGATCCACAATAATTAAGCACAATAAAAAGCATTTGCAACATATTCAGCTTTAGTTGTTAAGAAAGCCATTGAGTTTTATTTCTTAGCACTCTAAGAGATTAAGGATGATCCAAGAAAATAAGTCATTCCTGAGGTACTTTTCCTATCAACCAGGTACTTAGCATAATCAGCATTAGCATACCCAACCAAGTCAAAAGTATCACCAGAAGGATAGAATAGAACCAAGTCAGGCATTACCTTAAGATATCTTAGAAATTTTTTAGCTGCTTTCATATGAGATTCCTTTGGACTTTCTTGTAATCTAGCACACATCCCAACAGTAAATACAATGTCAATCTACTAGCTTTCAAGTAAAGTATTGAACCAATAATCCCTCTATACATAGTTTTATTGATAGGGGGCCAGGTTCATCCAAGTCTACTTTTTGAGAAAAATCCAATAGGAGTATCTATGGGTTTGCATCCTCCTTATGGAACCTCTTAAGAAACTCATGAATAAATGTTTTCCAACATATAGTGGTTCCTGATGCACTTTGATTGATTTGAATCCCAAGAAAGAAATTGAGTTCTCCTATCATGCTCATCTCAAATTCACTACTCATCAACTTAGCAAATTCATCACACAAGGAACTGGTTGTATCCCCGAATATGATGCCATCAACGTAGACTTGAACAATGAGCAAATTTCTTCCCCTTTCCTTCAAGAATAAAGTATTGTCAATCTAACACCTTTTGAATCCATTACCTAACAGAAACTTTGAAAGCTTATTATACCAAGCTTTGGGAGCTTTCTTCAAACCATATAGAGCCATTTCTAACTTGAACATATGATTTAGAAACTCCACATCTTCAAAACCTAGAGGCTGCTTTATATGTACTTCTTCCTTGAGTAGGCCATTCAGAAATGCACTCTTCATATAAATCTAAAATAGCTTGAACTCTATGTAAGAGGCAAATTCTATGAGAATTATAATGGCCTTTATTTTAGCCACGGAAGCAAAAGTTTCATCATAGCTTATGCCCTCTTCCTGATTATACCCTACACCACCAGTCTAGCCTTGTTCCTAATGGTATTTCCATGCTCATCAGCCTTATTTCAATAGACCCACCTGGTCCCTATAACTGTTTTATTTGAGGGACGTGGGACCAGGTGCCATACTTTGTTTCTCTCAAATTGATGTAGCTCTTCTTGCATTGCATTTATCCAATCTGCATTCTTTAATGCTTATTTTACATTCTTGGGCTCAATTTAGGACAAAAATGCAAGGAAAGTACATAGATTTCTTACTCTACTCCTAGTCTGCATACCTGAATCTAGGAGTAAGCAGATTATCAAGTGGATGTGAGGACTAATACTTCTAAATGGACCTCTGAGGAGTGAGTTAACTAGAACTGGGACAAAATCCCATTGAGGTGTTACCCTCAGGAAACTAATCATCTCCTTCACTAAACTGTGGATTAGATTCTTCATGAGGAGCTTGTGATAGACTAGGGTTCTGAAGGTCTGTTGAGCTTTCATCATCACTGGTAGTGTTGCCTTCATTAGTACCACCAACTTTTTCAAACACTACATGAATACTTTCCTCCACATATTGTTTTTTTTGTTGTATATCCTATAAGACTTACTAGTAAAAGAGTACCTAACAAAAACTCCTCCATCACTCCTTGGATCAAACTTTTCAAGATCATTCTTCCCATTATTCAGCACAAAGCATTTGCAACCAAAAGGATTGAAATAGCTCAGCTTGGGTTTTCTTTTGGTCATGAGCTCACAAGGAGTCTTCTTTAAAATAGACCTGACAAAACACCTATAGTCACATAATATGATGTATTGACTTCTTCATCCCAAAATCTGTGATATATCCCTACGTCTATCAGTATAGTCCTGTCAATATCCAGTAGTGTCCTATTTTTCATCTCTAAAACACCATTTTGTTATAGTGTACTGGGGGATGAGAAGTTATGACTAATGCCTAGCTCATTACATAAATGACTGAACTTTGCATTTTTAAACTTTGTTCCATGGTCTGACCTAATTCCTGCTATCTTCTCATTACGCTTCACCTGTACTTGCCTAGCAAAGGCTTCAAACACAGGGAATGTTTCTTCTTTAGATCTTATAAAGAAGGTCCAAGTGAACCTAGAATAGTAATAATTGATGACCAAAATGTACTTTTTTCCTTCTATGCTAGCAATCTTTATAGGTCCACATAGATCCATGTGGAGAAGTTGCAAAGGACTAGATGTGCTTACTTTCTTCTTTCACTTGAATGAGGATTTTGTTTGTTTTCCCTTCACACATGCATCACACACCTTCAAGTTAGCAAACTTCAACTTAGGCATCCCTCGAACCAGTTCCCTACTGGCCAACTTGTTCAGCAGAAAGCAACTAACATGACCTAATCTCCTGTTCCACAATTCAGCAGCATCTTCTTGAATACTCAAGTAAGTCTTGTTCCTGGGCTTGCAAGACCCCAGATCTATAACATAAATATTTTTGTTCTTCCATGCAGTCAACATTACTTCACCATCATTAAGGCTTGCGACAGTTCTTATCTACCTGAATCTAACTTTATTACCTTTGTCACAAATCTGAGCAACACTCAACAAACTGAATTTGAGACCATCGACAAAGTGAATATCATTAATGATCTGACCCAAACTGTTTCTAATTTTTTCAATACCAATAATGTACCCTTTGTTTCCATCGCCAAAGAAGACACTACCTCCTTCATAGGCCTTAAACGAGAGAAATTCCTTAACTCTTCCAGTCATATGCTTTGAACAACCCCTAACCATGAACCAGTGGTAGTTTCTTCCTTTTGCTTTGCCCTGAATTAACAATCAGTTGTTAATTTTGGAAACCCATTTCAGCTTGAGTTCCCAAAATGGTGATATGCGAAAATTAGATTTTTCTTGGTCCATCTAGGTAAATTATCACTCATTCCCTTTGAAACAGAGAATTTTTCATCCTCCTAACAATTGCAGTTATAGAAGGGCATGAAGTTATTGTATAGCCATTCTTGCCATAATAAGTACATCAGAGATTGTCTTTGATAGAGACATATTTGCTATAAGGATTATAGGCTAGATAACACTTTGGAACCCCAATCCTATTCTATTATTTGATCCCTTACTAGTAAGGATAGTTAGTTCTTGAGATTATGTTGTCCATTTGAGAGCCTTTTCAAGCTCATCCTTGATCCGAAATAGGTCCCTCTCAAGTTTCGCATTTCTCTCATGTGAGGCAGTGAGATCTGCTTTTACCTTAGCCAATTTCTCTTCTAACTCAAATTGAATATGCTTCCTTCATTATTTTGTTTTGAATTAAACTTAGACATTTAATAATTTTTTCATTTAAAAGATTATTTTCAAGGGAGGGTGACTTGCCAGTTGCCTGAAATTCTGTCACTTGTGTAGTTAATTCAACCATTTATTCCTCACATTTTTCAATATATTTCTTCAAACACTCTTTAACTTTAGTGAGTTCATTAAAGTATTTATAAGCATAGTAGTGACAACGCTCAAACTACAGCTCTTGTAAGAGTGTAAGCGGTCGTCGTCAAATATAGAACCCAACTGGGTTGGGTGTCGAATCCCACAGGGAATACTTGGTCACTAAGTAAGCAACGATTATTAGACTTTTGATGAAAGTTCTGCGAATAAAGAGGGGATTTTGTGCGTGCAAATGATGTAGACAAAATAGTAGAGTAAAAACGGAAAAAAGAAGAGTAAAACGGAGTACTTGGTAGGTTTTAATCAATGAGAATTGAGAGTTAGGGTTATGTCCACCTTATGAGTTATATGTATCTATTGACTATGAGTTATGCAGAATTCAGACATGCATGCACTTATAGAGAATCGTATTTTATGGTAAATCCAGGCGTCTTTTGACCATCAAGGACTATTTCACTTTAAATCTTTCGAGCTTAAAGCGTATCTAATGGTACAAATTCTCCAAGAGGTTAATCCAGTTACGGCACTAACTTTTAAACAGGGGTTGGTGCCCTATTTCCTTGACATTCTCTCTTTTCCAGACATGTAACTTTTCTTTCGAACAAGTTAATGCTATACTGGCGTATTCTCTATGTTTGCAACCACAAGAATTTATATTAAGATGAAGAGAAGAATGATATATGCAGCATACGTATCAAGAATTCACAAACTCATAGCAATAGATAGTATCTCATAAGGCTTCCATAACCCTAACAGAGAAGTTTAGCTATTCATGAGTGCAACGGAAATCACAATAGACATTATCATCATACCAAAATAAAAATCTAACGTGAAGTATGTTTTGGTAGGGCTTGTGGCGTGAATTCCTTGCAAAATAGCGTTTCTCTTGTTATGAAAATTAAAAGTCGAATAGATAAAGAGAAGGGAAGAAGAATTAATTGAAAGAGAATTGTTTTAATTGTAATAATGCTTGCTGAAAAGCTCAGCATCATAGGGTTTTTATAACACCCATATCCTATTCCTACGAGGCTACTGCGTACTTATCCTAATCCTACTAGGATACTGCATCCTTATCCTAATCCTACTAAGTTACTGCTGATCCCCAAGTCTTTGAAAATGTTGTTTTTGCCCGGAACAAGTTTTCCATGCGTCACTTTCAGTCCATAGACGTCCAAACGCTGCTTTCCTTCTTTCGTGAAACTTCCTTTGGCGTCAAGTTATCCATAAAATGATGAAATCTTCATCGTTTATAACTGAAAACTTGCTAATCACGTTGGTTAGCTCACTTACAGGAAAAAAGACTAAAAGTACAGGAATTATACATTTTGTCCTCAAAACTTAGCTAAAATATGGGTAAATTAAAGTACTTTAGGCGTGTAAATACGCCTATCATCAACACCCCAGACTTAAAGCTTTGTTCGTCCTCGAACAAAATATCATGTCCATATAAACATCTACTTAGGGTTTCACAGTAACAGCACAAAATATTCATCAAGACAGGCACGATAATTATTAACAAAGAGTAGTTTTCTGATCACTACTAGAAACAATTCAACCTCCAATATAGACTCGTGATGATGGTTAATTCGTATTCAAAATTTAAGGCACAAAGAATCATACAAGACTACCCAAAACTCATCAACCATGTGTGTCTCACAATCTATCACCCATACTCACTCACAAGTATTCTATTTTTCGAAACATGGGTATAAGATTTTCCTTGCTCTCACTCTCACAAAGAATTCATATGTTGCAACTGTTGACCATAGACTTGCCCTTAGTGTAATGCTCTACTAATATCAGAATGCTAAGCTTAGGATCAAATAGGTCTTTTACAGGTTGTAATGTAGGCTAAGGGACAGGTAGGACTATTTTGTCCAGAAATAGAGACTATGTTCCTAAGCGCTTTAATACATCACATTATGCCATTAACACTTTCTTTTAAACAACTTCTCTACTTTCCTTTTATCTACCACCCCTTTTCACCTATTTTACCATTCAAACATAACTATCTTTTAATTTAATCATAAGCACAATTTATCTTTTTGTTTTTCTATTTCTTTTTTTTTATAACATACCTCTATGATAGCCACTCTTTTTCATAACAAATTCAAGTACCAATACACTCTAAGGCATCACTCTTACCCAATTTCCTCTTATTTTGTCACATGTCTTTACAATTTTAAAGCACTTAGGAATTTGGATCAAATTATGGTCTTGAAAAACTGGATTAGGCTTACATATGAGGCTGTCAAAGAAAATAGGCTAAAGGCTCAAAGGGGGTTATCTAGGATGATGTCCATGGGTAGATAAAACGAAGGTAAACAATCACAGGTTGCCAAAGAAATGCCTAAATCATCTCCTAAACTCACACTCTTTATTTCGCTTTACATACATACCAGGCAAGTTCTAGCATCAGCCACAAACATAGAATATACTATTGCCTCACACACACAAGGCACATGGTCGACTTTATTGGGAGTAGTATAGACTTTTGACCCAACAGATGAAGGAATTGAACCACACAATTATCACACAGTGAGTCACAATTAGAGCCTAAACATCTCAATAGTAATTATTTTATCACACACTCTTGTTATCATACCATGCTTCCTATTAGAACAATTTCATGCTAAGTAAAAAAAAATTTACTACTAAAAAAAAATCAAAACAAACAAACATAAATGAATGCAAATGCAGATAAGGAAGTATAGCATACAAATACCATCACCCCACACTTAGACGGGACACACTGCCCTCAGTGGAAAATAAATAAGAAGAACCTGGTTAGTCGGACTCCTCCTCTATGTCTGGGGTCATACCCCCTTCATCGGAATCATCATCAGAGTCATCGTTGTCAAAGTTCTCCTCCACGTCGGAGTCTGGCATTCAGCGATCATCATCGGTTGGCACATCGTCATCAAGAGGCTCCTCAAAAAATACACCTACTCCACACATCGCCCTCGCATGCTCATTCATTTGGTAGTCATAATCCAGCTGTTGGAGCTCTGCAGCAGTTGGAACACGACCCCCGCTTATCATGGTAAACCTCGTCATGCCATATAAATGGCGGAAGAAGCTTTCATCACGAGCATGTCTTTCTGCAGTGGTAAGGTTGACGCCATGTGCGGATTCAGCATCTTTAACCTTTGTAAGGTCAACCTTCTTTGGGTTGTGTGGAAGCTTATAATCAACAGGTTCCTCTTCGATGTCCTCCTTCCTCAATATTGCAGTCAACAGATTGCCAAAGCTGAAGTGGGACCTCTTGTGCAGCCTAGCCTTACGCATTGTAGATCGAATAATTGCCCCAATGTTGATAGGGACATTCGTCATCAATGCGTACACCAAGCACACTCTATCTCGTGTTATCTTTGTGTACTGTGTCCCTGGAATCAGGCAAGAGTTGACTATTTGTAACCATATCCTAGCTTCCCTATTTAAGGAAGCATATGGGAAGGTGTTGTGCCGACCGGTGTCCTTGTGTCTACTCCATCATGCCATAGATCTTGTTCAATACAATGTGTGTCTAATGGCCCTGTACGGAGGTCTGTTATACAGCTCCTTGAGTGGTGATGGATCAACAGATGGCAAACCTAGAAAGGAGTTGAAGAACTCCGCATTTAGTTGTAGGACTTGGCCCCGAATCTTTACTTCACTCCTTGTAGTTTTCGGTGAACAGTTGGCATAAAATTCTCATGTTAGATCGAGATTTCATTCTCCCATATCTCGAAAGATGAAATCAAGATGTAACGCCATTATCTTGGCCAACATGCGGGGTTCTTTCTTTGCTAGGCTTTCCTTGTGTATCAACTCCACATGAACATATTTTTTCTCTTTATTGTTCCTATACCACTCCTTTCCTTCCTCCTCGAGGACCCATTTTATTCTGAACATGCGGCGAGGTATTTGCAGCGAGGAGGATTCTCTTTGCTCTTTTCATCCCCTTTTCTGGCATTTTTGTGAAGTGGTTGCTTTTTCTTTTCCTTGTCTTGCTTTTGGTGCCATTGTACCTGAGATTAAAATAATAGTCATGGTAGCTTCATCTCGGTGGATTAAATCAACAAACAAGAAGTAGTAGCACCACCCCACACTTAATTTGTTGGCACAAACTAGTGAAGTGAATGATGTCGATTACTCAGGCTTCATCGATATACGTTTAGGTGTTATGTTCCAACAATATAATTAGTGCATTCATACTTTTCTTGTCATCTTAACTATCCTTTTTTATTCTATTTCATGAAATCTTGGCAATACTTTCATGTTTGGATTGATGTATCTTTTGAGCAAGACTACTACATAGAGATTGAATCAAGTTATAGCATTTAGAAATAATCACAACATCGTATGTTTGTAGTCAACCATGATTCTCATCTCGATGAACAAGTCATTCCAACATGTAAGCTTTCTAGTTACAAGATTATGCAATTTCCTTGGCCATGTCAATTCCGTAAAAGTATGACAGTGTATAAAAATTAAATACAAGTTGGAAACAATGCAAGAGTATCCTTACGTATTCTTTCACTCACTTAGTTGTATCACAACAAAGCAACCACATTCAAATCATCAACACTACTTCAAGATTTAACAACTTATTATAGGTGTAGTAGTGTAGTACTTACAGAATGTAAAAGAAGAACAAAGAAGTACTTACTTGGTTGATGGCCTCGGAAGATGTTCTTGCAAAGTTAAAAGAGCAAAAGAAAAATTTTTGAGAGAATTTGGAGAGGTAGGCGGCGCTTAGGTATGGTTTGCAATGCATTTTTGTTCTAAGACTAAGGTTCTATTTATAGGACAAGATTGGGTCGGGTTTTGACCCATTTGGAATTGGTTTAGGAGACCAAAAGTGACCATAGGCGGCGCCTAATGTTTTGCTAGGCGGCGCCTTTTGCAAAGCCTTGTTGAGCATAGGCGGCGCCTATGCTATGGCATTGTTGGGCATAGGCGGCGCCTATGCCATGGCATACTATATTCAGAGACAAAAGCCTTTTGCATAGGCGGCGCCTATGCTATGGCATTGTTGAGCATAGGCGGCGCCTATGCCATGGCATTGTAGAATCTGAGAGCTTAGGCCATAGCATAGGCCTTGCCTTGTTCGTGGCCTAGATTTACATAGGCCTTGCCTTGTTCTTTGCCTATATTTTCATAGGAAATTCCTAACCCATAACCTTTTGCTTCTTCATTCCTAACTTACCACCTTCAACATGCAATACTTCCAAATCAAAATTTGAAACCAATCTCCTCCTTTACACCTCTTGCACCTATATTTACTCAAAAACAACAAAAACGATTAGAACGATGGGTTGCCTCCCATCAAGCGCCTTAGTTTTAGTCGTGGCTCGACAAAATCCTAGGAAAACAAAAACAACAAAAACAATTAAAAACGATGGGTTGCCTCCCATCAAGCGCTTGATTTATTGTCGCGGCACAACATAGCTATCTCGATTACTTAGACTTCATCGAGATAGATGGTGGATCATTTTCTGAATGGATTCAGACGACAATGAGGCTTACTTGTAGGCATGCAATCTTCTTTGAGATGACCCTTGTGCATACATATACCAGGCGGGATACCAATTATATCATCAATAGGCCAACCCATAGCTCTCTTGTATCTCTTCAAAGCAGAGATGAGAGCCTCTACGTACTGTTCACTTAAATCATCCGCCATACTCACAGGAAGTGTATTTCTGCTTCCCAAGAATGCATACCTTAGATAATTGGGAAGCTCTTCCAATTCTAGCACTGGTGGCTCTTCAATGGATGGTTTTGCTGGTGGTGAAGGTTGATTCTTAAGATCAAGGTCCAGCTTATTAGGAGCATGAGAATAGGACCTTATTCCTGTTAGAGCACAAGCGGTTTCTTCATATTCTTCAACCTCATCACGCTCACAATTCAGCAGCACAGCAGATAATGGCTCATCAATAAGCTACTTATCTACAGATAATTCTTTCTCAACATCATCTACAGAGAACACATTCATATCGCTGGGTTGCTTCATCGATTTGCATACATCAAAACGAACCACTTCATCATTCAACCGAATTAAAAGCTCATTGGCTCTTAAATCAATAAGCACACTTCCAGTTGCGAGGAAAGGGCGTCCCAAGATTATGGGAACTTCAGAATCCACCTCGTAATCCAAAATAACAAAGTCTGCAGGAAATATGAAGGTGGAAACCTTCACCAACACATCATTTAAGATACCAACAGGTCGTTTTACCGACCTATCTGCCATTATGAGCCGCATATTGGTTGGTGTAGGGTCACCCAACCCCAACTTTCTGTAGACGGATAGTGGCATCAAATTGATGCTTGCTCCCAAATCGCACAATGCCTTAGCAAAATTCATAGATCCAACCGTGCAAGGAATAGTGAAAGCACCAGGGTCTGCCTTTTTCTGTACTAAGGACCTTGTGGCAATTGCACTGCAATGATGAATATTATGTGCCAACTCATAGCTTACTGCCCGCTTCTTTGTTAAAAGGTCCTTCATGAATTTAGCGTAGCCAGGCATCTGTTCCAGCGCCTCCACCAAAGGAACATTAATAGTCAGCTGCTTCAACATCGTCATGAATTTACTGAACCTTGTATCATCCGCCTTCTTCTTCAGTCTCTGCGGAAAAGGTGGGGGTGGAAGAGGAATAGTTTTCTCACCCACTTTTTTTGTAGCTTGCTTCCGATTATCACTCTTTTCAGGCTGGTGACGTGTAGGTGTAACATCATGAGCACTTACTTCAGCTTCTACGGCATCTTCACATTCAGCATCAGCAACATTATCTGCTATATCATCAACCACCTGCTTGCCTTTGGATAGATTTTCTAACACTTTACCACTTCGGGTAGTAATAGCCATACATGATCCATTATTCTTCGGATTTTGCACAGTGTCGCTAGGTAGTGTGCCAGCCCTCCTTTGGTTGAATGCCGTTGATAGTTGACTCAATTGCTGCTCTAGTTGTTTTATTACAGTGGAATGCGAGTCAACCAATTGCTTCATTGAGGACAAATCATTTATTACCTCAGTTACTCCCGTGCTGGTTGCCTCCACTCCTTTCAATAGCTTAGCTATCATATTTATTCCATGGACATATTTCCAGAACCAGATGCAGCAGCGTCACGTATTCCAGGAGGAACATACAAACCACTCCTGTCAGTCTTATTCTTCCAACTACCTTGATCGCGGTCCTTGTATCCAGATTTATCATAATAGTTCCGACCTTGGTTTCCTTGGGTATTGCCTCAGAAACCCTCCTGATTGTTCATGTAGTTGGCTTCTTCGTCAGAATCAGATTTCTCTCTTCCTTTTGACGCAACCGCTTTGACTTTTTTGGTCTTCCCAGATAATAAATGCTTGGTAAGAAGATCCATCTGCGTTTTCATATGAGCCATATCTTGATCGCGTTCTTCCTTTCTTCGCCTTTGTTCTGCAGTCATGCCAATAGATACAGTGGGGCTTGTTACCTCGGAATCCCTGGTATGCCAAGATCTACTTTGCTTTGTCATCCGGTCTAGCATATCGCTTGCCTGAACAAAGGTGAGGTCCATGAATGATCCTCAAGCCGCATTATCCACCACTGGTTTAGTTACTGAATTCAAGCATCTGTATAGTATCTCCATCAAGTGGACATTGGTCATGTGATGGTTTGGGCACCTCATAATCTTCTTCTTGAATCTCTCCCATGTTTCGTGGAGGGGTTCAGTTGGAAGCTGATGAAAGTTGCTAATTTCATCTCTCAATTGTGCTCTTTTGGATGGCGGAAAGAATCTTTCTAGGAAAGCGTCTTTCAATTGCCTCCAATTTGTAATAGAATCAGGAGTCAGCCCATTCAACCATAGAGTTGCCTCCCCAGATAGAGACAATGGGAATAAGCACAGCCGAATTGCATTTTGTCCAACACCTGGATTGTTGAATGACTTGTATGTAGAGATAAAGTTGACTAGATGCATATTCGGATAATCACCTGCAAGTCCACTGAATAATCCCTTGAGTTGCGATAACTGAATCATGGGTCTAGTGAGGTGGAACTTGGCTCCGGGTGCCAATGGCGGAGGAATAATAGCTCCTGTGGCACCAGCTCCGTCCAGATCGTCATCATCATCATCAAAAGGCATCTGCATAGCGTGGCGTTCAGGCCTAAATCTGGCTTGACGATCTCTTCTGTTTGCAGGTGTCGCCACCTCAGTATCACGCCTAGGGTTTAGCAACACGTCATCACCTAGGTCCTCATCTTCAGGATTTGTTGCTCGCCCAGGGTTATCAATATTCTGTTGATGTACTTGGGCAGCGGCCAACGCAGCTAGTCTAGCCTGCTCCTGTTGAGCAGCCCTTCTCTCAATGTCATGTTGTGCATCCATCCTTCCAATAAGTTGCGGTTCAGGGTTTATGGGTAATAATGGTTGTCCTGAACTCCGAATATTTGGCATGCACTGAACAAAAACCTACAGAAAACAAAAACAACAACTAAAAGTAAAGTACGAGAATCTTTGACCAAAGGGTCTAGTAATTATCACAAACTTAGTTGACAATCGTATTCCCCGACAACGGCGCCAAAATTTGATAACGCTCAAACTACAGCTCTTGTAAGAGTGTAAGCGGTCTTCGTCAAATATAGAACCCAACTAGGTTGGGTGTCGAATCCCACAGGGAATACTTGGTCACTAAGTAAGCAACGATTATTAGACTTTTGATGAAAGTTCTGCGAATAAAGAGGGGATTTTGTGCGTGCAAATGATGTAGACAAAATAGTAGAGTAAAAATGGAAAATAAAAGAGTAAAATGGAGTACTTGGTAGGTTTTAATCAATGAGAATTGAGAGTTAGGGTTATGTCCACCTTATGAGTTATATGTATCTATTGACTATGAGTTATGCAGAATTCAGACATGCATGCGCTTATAGAGAATCGTATTCTATGGTAAATCCAGGCGTCTTTCAACCATCAAGGACTATTTCACTTTAACTCTTTCGAGCTTAAAGCGTATCTAATGGTACAAATTCTCCAAGAGGTTAATCCAGTTACGGCACTAACTTTTAAACAGGGGTTGGTGCCCTATTTCCTTGACATTCTCTCTTTTCCAGACATGTAACTTTTCTTTCGAACAAGTTAATGCTATACTGGCGTATTCTCTATGTTTGCAACCACAAGAATTTATATTAAGATGAAGAGAAGAATGATATAAGCAGCATACGTATTAAGAATTCACAAACTCATAGCAATAGATAGTATCTCATAAGGCTTCCATAACCCTAACAGAGAAGTTTAGTTATTCATGAGTGCAACGGAAATCACAATAGACATTATCATCATACCAAAATAAAAATCTAACGTGAAGTATGTTTTGGTAGGGCTTGTGGCGTGAATTCCTTGCAAATTAGCGTTTCTCTTGTTATGAAAATTAAAAGTCGAATAGATGAAGAGAAGGGAAGAAGAATTAATTGAAAGAGAATTGTTTTAATTGTAATAATGCTTGCTGAAAAGTTCAGCATCATAGGGTTTTTATAACACCCATATCCTATTCCTACTAGGCTACTGCGTACTTATCCTAATCCTACTAGGATACTGCATCCTTATCCTAATCCTACTAAGTTACTGCTGATCTCCAAGTCTTTGGAAATGCTGTTTTTGCCCGGGACAAGTTTTTCATGTGTCACTTTCAGTCCATAGACGTCCAAACGCTGCTATCCTTCTTTCGTGAAGCTTCCTTTGGCGTCAAGTTTTCCATAAAATGTTGAAATCTTCATCATTTATACCTAAAAACTTGCTAATCACGTTGGTTAGCTCACAGGAATTATATATTTTGTCCTCAAAACTTAGCTAAAATATGGGTAAATTAAAGTACTTTAGGCGTGTAAATACGCCTATCATCAAGTAGCAAGTGACTTTAACTCTTTAAAAGAATAATTTCTTAGATTCTCTTTGATATCAAAGAGAGTTACCTTGTCATCTTCATTATCATCTGAATTTTCCATCAAGACAAAAAGAGAGTCATAGACTTGGACATCATCCTCTACTACCATCATGGAGACATCTTCTTGTTGTTCTGATTCATCTGAATCACTAGAGGAATCACCCCAAGCAGCTAGGCCTGTTTTGCAACCTTGTCAGCTTCAGCTTTCCAATTGTACTTGCCAGTGACCCGGTCCTTTCCCTTCTTATTTTCACCCCCTTGCTTGACATACTCTTTGTAATCCACTTGTGTTGCGGACAGTCTTTGATATAGTAACCCATCTTTCCATATTTGTGAAATGTGTTATTTGTCTTTCCTTCTCTAATGTGCCTGCTGTATTCTCGTCTTCTAGGTAGAGCTCCTGACTTCCTCAATGCTTTAAGGACCCGTTTG
This sequence comes from Capsicum baccatum var. pendulum, assembly GCA_030864225.1. Classification (NCBI taxonomy): domain Eukaryota; kingdom Viridiplantae; phylum Streptophyta; class Magnoliopsida; order Solanales; family Solanaceae; genus Capsicum; species Capsicum baccatum. The sequence goes on along the minus strand of CM061558.1, from coordinate 205,509,283 downwards.
GCAATGTAAGAATTTTCCTCTTCCTCAGCACTATGCTTTTCTTTGTTTTCTTTAAGACCAGATTTTTCTCCTTCTTGAGCTCACCCTTAGATTTGTCGTACATCTTCATAATCTCATAGGTCTAGAGATTTCTAATCAACTTATCCGTGGTCATATTTTTCAAATCTCTGGCTTTAATAATAGCATTAACTTTTCTCTCCCATTGCTTGGGTAAAATTCTTAGGACCTTACAAACCTGTTTGGTGGTTTATATATCCACACCTGAATAGTGGAGTTCATTGATTATAAAAGTGAACCTTGTGTGCATTTCCTAGATAGACTTTCCTTCCCTCATGGTAAAAGTCTCATGTTGGGTAGTTAACATATCAACCTTTGACTCTTTCACTTAACTAGTTCCCTCATGGGTTGTTCGTAGGCAATCCCAAATTTCTTTAGCAGACTCACAAGCAGCGATCCTATTGTACTCATCAGGGCCAATGCCACACACTAGCAGCTTTTTTAGCATTATAGTTCTTTTCAATCTTCTTCTGGTCAACATCATCATATTCATTTTTAGTCTTCAAAACATTCAAAGTCACTTCACCAACTTTTATTGTCTTTGTGGAAATAAAATGACCATTTTCAATAACGTCGCACAACTCTAAGTCTTCTACCATGATGAAATCATCATTCGAGCTTCCCACCACCCATAGTATTTCACATTAAATTTGGGTGGTCGAGTGGTAAAATGGCCTTCTTCAAGATTTGGAGGAACAGCTATATTAAAGATCTTTCCTAGGTGTTACCTTATTAGGAAGACCTTGCTCTAATACTAAATAAAGAGATAGACGAGTCGCGACCAGGTCCCAAACACATGTAAACAGCAAAAACTTAGCAATACAGTATGTAAAATGAGTAGATAAGAAACACAACAATTTTATGTTGAAACTCCTTGTTCAAGGGAAAAAAATCATGACTTACCTCCAGAATTTCCAAAGGTCCATTAATATTCAAGATACCTTGAATATAGACTCCATGACATTGAGGATTAAAACTCCTAATCCTTCATATCCTAGTCATAACTCTATTACAAAGAGAAATGTGTGATACTTCTACTCCGCCAACACCCAACTAACTCTAGCCGAGATGATAAGCTAACTCTATCTTTAAGATCACCTAACTTTAGATGACAACAATGAGTTTGAGAACCAGAAAAAGACACCTAGTAATAATAATAAACAACAACAACAGGCAGCATTTGTAATCACAAGACAAAGACTCATACAACAAGAACATAAAATACAACTTGTGAGCGATCAGTTCCCTGTAGCAAGGGAGGATTTGACTCAAGAGCTTCAAGAGAATATTTTGTTATGAGAATATGAAAGCTTAGGTTTTCTTATTGTGGAAGATAAGCAATGTACATGAAAAATGAAAACCTAGGACGCATCTCATTGGCTGAGACCAAAAAGTGCAGCAACTTTCTTACCAACTTTTGTACTATCGTCCAGTTGTGCATGATAGTAACGTCAATGAGGTCAACCAGGTCCCTAAGTAGTTGCAAGCTTTGTCATCGCATATTATTCAGGAACCAGTTCCCAAATGATAGTTTCTCAATCATCAAAACTAAGGACTTAACATTTTCTCTCCTTCACACGCAATGATGTTAGAGATATCACATGACAGACACTGATGCTCCATGTTAATCCTCTTTTTGCTATCGCTTGAAAGAGTTGCATCAAAGGACTCGAATACAGAATGGTAGTAGTTGTAGAGTTCTGTAATCCTTTGTAGAAATGGGAAAGCATTAGTGTTCACATCTTACTCAACAACTGTTACTAGCTTAGGATTGAAGCTCTTAACCATCCTGAAAAGCTGATCTCTTCAGTTTACAGTTGATCAGGCTTATGATGAAGCTAGAAAGAAAAATTCACCACAATAGATTCACAATGGTGCAAGTTTAGCATTGATAGGAATACTAATGCAGTTCTTGAAGGAACCGCTAGGAATTTGAATGGAAGTAAAGATCCTCCACAGTTTCTCAAGTCCCAACCTAATGATATTCAAACCCTAGTGGCATATTGAACTTATTCAAGGTCATCAACCCCAGTTAACCTAAGATTTGGTTGCTTATAGGGCAGAGACTAAACCAGTCCATATTTTAAGTGGATTATCCTTACTAACCATATTAACATATGAATCAAAGTTGTGATCAAAATTAGACAAGTTCCAAAGTCATCACACATTTTGGATAAAGAATGTTATGAATTACCATTATCAGGCAATGATAAACCAAAGCTACATATATAGTTGTATAATTGATTCAGCATCAGGATCGATCATGAAAGCGAAAGTGGAATGTGCTCAAACGATGACATTAGACTAAGCAAGCACATATGCAATTTAGAACATGATACGGTAACAAACAACGAAAGTTACATGTAGCAGTGTTAAAACACAGTTCAAATGCCAACATAGAAAAATAAGAACCAATATACATACATACATACATACATATATATATACACACACATAAAAATGTAAAATAGAAGATTACTTTGAAATGAGACACTATTTGACTATAATATATATTCTAACATATGTATATATATTAGATGGAAGGTCGAAGATAGGTAATTTATGAATTATGTACGAAACTAATAACAATAATAGCCAATACACTTGTAAATTATGAAACTAGAACATCAAGATAATAAAATGTATGACCAATTGATCAAATAGAAAATGCATTATGTAAAGGAAATTATTTTTTTAAAAAAAAAGATACAAAAGACATAAATTAGTAAACTATCAGCATGAGTAGGATATCGGAAGGTCAAAATTGAGTATCAACAAATGTCCTAACTTGTTTTAGGCCCGATTTACCTGCAGTACAAATACCAGGGGATAACGGAAACTAACAAAGTATAAAGTAAGCAAAATAACCAAAGTAAAGTGAACAAATCTAAGAAAGTCTGAAGAAAATATGGGCGCGTTCGAGATCAATTTTTGGCTCTCCAAGTTGTTGATGGAGTAAGATTGCCACAACGCTAGATAAATAGTAAAGAATAAAAAATGCATGGAGACTAAAGAAACTATTATATTTAGCTAGATTGTCGGAACCAAGATCCTTTTACAGGTAAGGAGGAGCAACTATTTATAGGTTACAACATTAGGCCTTGGCCAATTAAAATTCGACACTAGAGCCCTAAAGTACTAAAACCTATGCCATTGTGTTACGTGCTTGATCCGTTAGGGAGCCAGTTAGTATTTCTGCAATGTTTAGCTCAGTACAAATTCGTTCACCTACCTAAGCGGATTGACAAACTTGTCTCTTGTTTGTTCCTTGTGTCCTGTCACTAGGGCTTACAACCCACTGAGTCTTAATCATTAAGAAAAGGCAGTTTCCCCCACCACTATATCAAGAGAGGCTTCTCATAGTTGTTGCTATACTCGTCGCATCAAACCATTGTGATGGATCTCTTCTTACGACCATGTGTCTCTAAGCAGATTTTATCCCATACAATTTATGGCGATACTTATGCCTTTTCCCAAAATTTGTTCCAAATAATTGTCGCTTTAGGAAATTGTTTCCAACTATATGTTGGGTTCAAAATCGAGAGGGCGTCATGCGGAAGCTAATTGTTGCAAACTATGAGAGGATAAATCAGACAACAAAGAAAACAATATTAAAAACATAATATTATTATACGATTTGACCAATTGTCCTACATATAAAACCTAATATTAAAAAAGCATAAAACTAATGAGAGATAAAATCTCTCCCTAAGCAAAACTCTTTAAACGACTACATTGTGCATGTTATTGTGTTATGACTTGAGAAAAGAGTTGTTCTATTTATAGAGTTACAAAACCCTTCTTCTAAGAAAGAATAAACCTAATAGAAATCTAATAGAAAAAACCTAACAGAAATCTAATAGAAAAGAGATTGTTTCCTACTAGGAAACCTTTTCTACTAAGAAATCCTTTCCGAAGTAAAACACAATTATGGTAGAATCCAAGTAAGGTAAGAAATTCAGGACAAATCCCAACAAATCTCCCCTTGGCCTGAATTTTCTTGCAAAAATTGTTCATCATCTCTTTCTTCGTGTAATCTTCATAACTGTTGTTTGTCATGGTTAAAAATAAAGTTTAAAATATTATGGGTTTAAAATGATTTAAAAAATATCTTATTTTTTTATTTTTAAAGATATAGCAGCAGGAATGTTGAAAATATGCTTTAAGCTCCTTCTCCACATGTAGCTAGACAAAAATCTTCATTATCGTCAAACTGTTGCACCTTGATTTTGAAACTGCTTTGAACATGTTTAATCTCGTCTCACCACACCATTGGACCATTGAACCATAAGATCTGATACCACTTGTTGGGTTCGGAATCGAGAGGGCGTCATGAGGAAGCTAATTATTGCAAACTATGAGAGGATAAATCAGACAACAACGAAAACAATACTAAAAACATAATATTATTATACGATTTGACCAATTGGCCTACATATAAAACCTAATATTAAAAAATATAAAACTAATGAGAGATAAAATCTCTCCCTAAACAAAACTCCCTAAACGACTACATTGTGGATGCTATTGTATTATGACTTGAGAAGAGAGTTGTTCGATTTATAGAGTTACAAAACCGTTCTTCTAAGAAAGAATAAACCTAATAGAAATCTAATAGGAAAGAGATCTTTTCCTACTAGAAAATCTTTTCTACTAAGAAATCCTTTCCGAAGTAAAACACAGTTATGGTAGAATCCAAGTAAGTTAAGAAATTCAGTACAAATACTAACACTATACCATTATATTAAACTACATCTTAATAATGCTCAATTCTCAAGAAGCATCTAATTAAAAATAGTAACTTAGTAAACTTTATCTTGTATTTATTATTTTTCTTAATGAGTGTGAAAAAAGCAACACCTAAAATGGGACAGAGGGAGTATGTTGCAATATAATACTGAAAATTTAGAACAAAAAACAAGGAAACCAACCTTAATCAAGAAAATTAAGAATCTTGAACACAATGTTATAGCTTGCACAAACAGAGGAAGACTAATTATGAGGATGTTGGGAGAACATCCTAATAATCCTGTTACAAATTGGAAGTAATTATGAGGATGGAGCTATTGCTTTCTTATAGGTGTAAAATTTTGCAACAAACAGAAAGAATCCAAAATTGAGCACACTTAGCACAGCCAAAAGCCAGAAGAAGTAATGTAGATGACCATAGTTCAAGTTATCAGGAATCCAACCAAGACCACCTTTCCTAGTACTCATATCTGTAACAATATTGACCAAAAGTGTACTCAGATAGTTCCCAAGTGCGGTCGTTATAAGTGAAAGAGCAGAACATAAACTTCTCATAGCATCAGGAGCTTGTTCATAGAAGAATTCCAATTGTCCAATGAATGTAAAAACCTCAGCACAACCTATGACAAAATACTGAGGAACTTGCCAGAAAATGGACATAGGAATATGCTTCATCTCATAGTAATTGTGTTGTCTTACATTTCTCAATCTTACCATTTCCAATGTTCCGGCTATCAACATCGCAAAAATTGAAATGACTAGGCCAACTGCTATCCTCTGTAGTTGAGTGAAACCGTTCCTGTGACCAGTGATTCTTCTGGCTAATGGAACGATGACACAATCATAGACAGGTACCCAAAAAATGACACTAATCGTGTCAAAAAGAGAGAGGGAAGCTGAAGGGATTTCAAAGGAATTGGTCATGTGGAGATCCATTGTGTTGCCCTGGAGGACAAATAAGGTTCCCATTTGACTATACACACTGCTAAAAATGATACCAGTTGCCCATATAGGCAGCAACCGTATGATTGATTTCAGTTCTTCAACTTGTGTCACAGTGCAAAGGCTCCATGGATTAACTGACCCTTTGATTGTGTCTGATTGTGTCTCCACTGCTGCCTTATCAAAGAAACTAGATAAAATATGAAGACCAAAGCATTAAAAATCAATCATCTTATAATGAAAGAGTCTAACCGCTATACACAGATGAGGTAAAATAATACACTATTATGTCACCTAACCTAACAGATAACTCAATTTAACTATCCACAATAAGTAAAATTAGTAATCTGAAAAATAAAAGCAAACAGCCTATTAAGTCAGTAGTGTATGGTGTATAAGTAAAATCCATAATAAAATGTTGTATAAAGTTTTTTTTAAAAAAAAAGGGTGCAAGGTCCGGGGAAAGACCAGACCACAAGAGAGATGCATAAATATAGTTAACTAGGATTTTCACTCTTGACATGCATATCTAAATGAAATTAGACATTCATTTAATTAATTAGTACAAGACTTCTCATTTTACAACACTGTGACTTTATGTGACATAGTAACGCAACAATGGTCATGCTTGATCGTAATCTGTATTGAAAATGTTAGAAGACGTTTAATGAATTAAAAAGGTGTACTTTCTTTCAAAAACTTAAGCTTTCAGATATCGAAGATGACCACACAGTACAACATAATATCACAACAATCATTGACCATGTGTATGAATCCACCGTCATTCATTATCAAAAAAATAATTTTCACATAGATGGTCCAAGAAAATGAGTCAGACACATTAAGAAGGGTGTTAACAAAAAAATTAATTAAAACAAGCTAAGTACTATATAACTCCTAAATTAAAAGATGAGATGATCATAGGATTCAATAGAAAACACATCGAGAAGTAACTAGGCATACCTCAATTGTTCAGTGTGATCAAGTTTCCTGCTACCTTGTACAGCAGATTCTTCATCATTAGTTTCAAACAAAACAGAACTATCTCTAGGAACTTTCACTTTAAACTTCCTAAAAGAGGCAATAATAACTTGAAAAATCCTAGTAAAGGGACTTCCACCAGGCTTCTGATTCCTATAAAGTTTTGTTCCTGAAAAAAAACTTACAACAGCAATAGCCATAGCAACAGCAGGGATACCGAATCCCCAACCCCAACCAACATTTATTTGTATCCAAACAAGAACAGTAGAAGCAACAAGTGCACCAATGTTGATGGAAAAATAGAACCAATTGAAGAAAGAACTTTTTTTCTTCTTTTCAGTTTCATCAGAATCGTCAAATTGATCTGCTCCAAATGATGAAACACATGGCTTGATTCCACCTGTACCAAGGGCTATTAAGTAAAGTCCTAGGTAGAAAATTCCAATTTGTATCCCTTTAAGATGGCAAGAATTGTTGTCATCACAAAGTGGTTTTAGTCCATGCACTGATGCTGATAATGTTAGTACTGTCATCCCCTGCATAAATTTTAAATAATAATTTTAACTTTTATAACAATACAAAAGTTATATATATATATATATATATCATGTAAGTGTTCATTCTTACGAACGTACTCCCAAATAAGATACTTAACGTGTTATAGCTACAAAATGGCAGGGGCCAATACGCATATCGCCTAGAATCCGTCGTTAACAGATAGGATTAGTCGGATATTTAATCTCATTTTTATAGCATAGTGGACGATGCTCACTACCCTATTTCCCCTTTTTTGATCCTTGTCCTCCCACTTAAGTGGTAAAAGTTTAAAAGAAAAGGTAAAGATCAATTTAATCCACCTAAGTCTACAGAGGTTGGATTATGACTCATTTTGTCGACTCAACCTAACGGGTTAAATTCAAATGACTCATCGAATTATTTGACAAAAATAGGTTAAAATATATTACTTGACAGGTCAAAATGCTGCAAGCTTAGTGGGTGATGCACACAACTAGCTACCCCATTTCCTCTTCATCTACCTCCCTATGAAATGAAAAACCTTTCTACGGAAAAAGTAACAAATTCTAATCATTTTAGTAGTCTACACCAGCTTAAAGGGTCGGATTATAACTCATTTGTTGACTTGACCTAACACGTTGAATCTAATATGAACTATCAAACAAAATAGGTTAAATTACATAACATAACAGGTCAAATGCTGCAAACTCATATTCAGACTTACAAAATCAAGTTTGGAGATCAAGATTTATAGGTTTGGAAGAAGTTAAGCTTTTAATTTAAGACAAATTTCCTTGTTTATTAGAAAGTAAAATAAATAAGAACGGGAAATTGGGTTCGATTGGCCAGGTTGTGTATTGACTCATATTATTTGACCAAATTAACTCATTTAGATCAAAGACAACTTTAGGTAAGTTGAGTCATGATCCTTTTATGATTTGACATGTTTTGATCAGCTCAAGTTTGAATCTAATTTGCTCATTTGCCAAAGGTAAATTACTTGCGATAAATATGATTAGTGGAATTAGTACTCTAAAACCAAGACAAGTAATAGAGAAGGTGGAAATGATGTTTCGTGATCACTTACAAATTGAATAGAAGAAAATGGTTTAGTTGAGATCTCATACATGTAAAAATGAAGACTCCTTGTAAAAAGAAAGTAAAACTAAAAATAAGTTTATAAAAGGTTACAAATCCAGAATGTTGCTTTCTTGGTTTGTGCTATGAACTTAAATTTTCTAGGATTCTTCTGTAAATTTCTATAGCCCACATAATTAATTTATTTATTGGTTTATTAATAATTGAATAAGTTAAATCCTTAATCTATATGGAAAGTTACCTAGTAGGATAATTACTGACTCCTAGTAGGATTGTATTCACAATTACTGACTCCTAGTAGGATAATGATTGTATCCACCAATCACGTCGATGGAACGTGAAAACATAACTGGTTATTCCTATTATAAAAGGGGTCCTCTCTCTGCCAAAAGAAGAATAAGCTCAATCACAATTATTCTGAAAGTAAGGTAAAGAGAGAGAAACAATTCTGTGCTTCTGCTATTACGCTTTTATTTCCGCTAAAATCATGGAGAATTCAGGTAAGTAATTCTTTATTGAATTATTGTTATTATGTGTATGTGAAAATCATTAAGTTCAACATTCCTGAAAAATACAAAGGATTATGGATAGGATTGTTTATGTATAAGATTGTTTAAGTTTATATAATCCGTTTTATGCTTACATATGGTATCAGAGCCTGGTTTTCGGAACAAGTGATTTTTCATTAAAATTAATGTTTCTCCAGATCTTGTGAATTTTAATTATGTTTGTTAGAAATTTCACAATTATTGAATAACGAAATTTGAAATATTGATATTATTATAATTGATTCTATTTTAAATAACATGAGTTTAATCTTTGTTATTTAAAATATTAAAGAAACAACTCTTCGTTGTTAAAACATTATAGTATGCAATAATAAAATTTATTGTTTCTTAATATAACTTGGAATCATATATGTAAGATTCGTTAATCACCAAAGTGGTCGAATCTATATGAAATTAATTCCAAAATAAAGGTTAAAGTTTAAATTAACTACCATTAATCTTGATGCTTATAATTGATCTAATAATTATGGGTAAATTAAATTTTTGGTCATAAGACATTTGTGGATCACCCAAAGGTTGATTGTTTGTTCGTATGACCAATAAATATTAAAGAGATAATTTTGATGTATCGTTAGTTTTATTTATTTATCCAAAGATGATAAATATTATTAATTGATGCATTAAATATTATCGTTTTGTGTTAAATATATTTTAAGCATCATTATGTTTAAAGTTGTATTTTAATGTTTCGCCCAAAGGAGAACATCAATATATATTTAAGTAAGTTATTTCTGAATTTGATAATGTGTTTAAACTCGTAGCTCAAAGTATTAACAAATGAGCATGTTTTATTTCAGCACTTGCCCTTCATTCGCACTCTGCCTCTGTTACGACTTTTAATGGACTTAACTTTTCAGATTGGTGTGAACAGATCAAATTCCATCTTGGGGTTTTAGATCTTGATGTTGCACTTTACTCTGAAAAGCCAACTACTATTACTAAAGCTAGCCATGATGAAGAAAAGTCCTATTATAAGCACTGGGATCGGTCTAACAGATTATGCCTAATGTTAATGCAAATGAATATTGCGGGCAACATTAAGACTACTCTTCCCAAAACTAAAGTGCGAAAGAACTTCTGAAACTTGTGGAAGAGTCTTCTCAAACTGTTGATAAGTCTCTTGCTAGGACACTAATGGGTACTTTGACCACCATGATGTTTGATGGTTCACGTACTATGCATGAGCATGTCATTGAAATGACAAATATAGCAGCAAGACTTAAGTCATTGGGAATGGAAGTGGAACAGAATTTCCTTGTGCAGTTCATTATCAACTCATTATCGTCTGAGTATGGTCCTTTCCAAATGAACTACAACACCATGAAAGACAAATGGAACGTGCATTAATTGCATGGTATGTTGGTTCAAGAGGAAACAAGGCTAAAGAATTAAGGAACCCACTCCATTAACTATGTAAATCATCAAGGAGCGGAAAAGAAAGAAAAGAAACATGGTAAGAGACAACAGAAGAAACTTAATGTTAATCAGTCCTCATCTCAACTACATAAGAAAGGGAACAAGAATGGAAAGAGTCATTTCTGTGGAAAATCTGGACACTTTCAGAAAGATTGCCTGAAACATAAGGCATGGTTTGAGAAGAAAGGTAAGCCTTGTGCTTTTACATGTCTCGAATCAAATTTAATTGAAGTTCCTTATAATACTTGGTGGATTGACTCTGGTTGTACTGTTCATGTTTCTAACACTATGCAGGGATTCCTTACAATCCAAACCATAAACAAGAATGAATGATTTGTTTACATGGGGAATAGAGTGAAGACTCCAGTTGAAGCTGTCGGGACTTATCATCTTATTCTTGACACTAAGCGTCACTTAGATTTAGTTGAAACTAATTATGTTATTTCTCTTTCGAGAAATTTAGTTTCATTATCTAAGTTGGATAAGACTGGATATTCCTTTAATTTTGGCAATGGATGTTTTAGTTTGTTTAAGAATAATTATCTCATCGGTACAGGTACTCTTTGTGATAATTTATACAAATTGAATCTTGATAATCTGTTTATCGAAACACTCCTAACTCTGCATCATAATGTTGAAACCAAAAGAAGTTTGGTGAATGAACAATTCGCTTACTTGTGGCATAAACGTTTAGGTCACATATCTAAAGAAATACTGAAAAGATTAGTTAAGAATGAAATTCTTTCAGATTTAGATTTTACTGACCTTAATATTTGTGTAGATTGTGTTAAAGGAAAACAAACAAAACACACAAAGAAAGGAGCCACAAGAAGCACACAGCTTCTTGAAATTATACACTCTGATATATGTGGTCCTTTTGATATCACATCTTTCAATAAATAAAAATATTTTATCAGGTCTGATAGAGGTGGTGAATATTATGGAAGATATGATGAAAGTGGACAACACCCAGGTCCATTTGCTAAATTCCTCAAAAAGCGTGGCATATGTGCTCAATACATAATGCCTAGCACACCACAACAAAATGGTATGGTAGAAAGGCGTAATCGTACATTAATGGATATGGTTAGGAGTATGTTAAGTAATTCATCTTTACCTCATTTGTTATGGATGTATGCTTTAAGGACTGTCGTTTACTTGATAAATAGGGTTCCTAGTAAAGCAGTCCCAAAGATACCTTTTGAACTGTGGACTGGTAGGAAACCTAGTTTGAGGCACATGCATGTTTAGGGTTGTCCGGCAGAAGTTAGAGTTTATAATCCACAAGAAAAGAAACTGGATTCAAGAACAATCAGTGGTTTCTTCATTGGTTATCCAGAAAAATCAAAGGGGTATAGATTTTACTGTCCTAATAATAGTACAAGAATAGTTGAAACTGAAAACGCTAGATTCATTGAGAATGGCAAAGTTAGTGGGAGTGAAGAACCACGTAATGTGGAAATTAAAGAAGTTAGAGTACAAATTCCTCTACCCTGTACTTCTTTTAAATTTGTTGTTCCTGAAGATGTTGTACAACAAAGTAATCAACAAGATCAATAAATCAATATTCCTATTAATAAAGCCATAATTGATGAACCTGTAGTAGATGAACCACAAGAAGTAGCATCAAGAAGATCTCAAAGACAAAGGAGATCTGCTATTTCTGATGATTATTTGGTATATCTACATGAGTCAGAAACTGACTTGGGAATTGATGATGATCCAATTTTATTTTCATAAGCCATTAAAAGCAATATTTCTGATAAATGGATAAATGCTATGAAAGATGAGTTAAAATCTATGGAACAGAATGAAGTTTGGGACCTTGTTGAATTACCCGAAGGTTACAAAAGAGTTGGGTGTAAATGGGTCTTTAAGACCAACGCGACTCAACTGGCAACATCGAACTTCATAAGGCCAGACTTGTTGCCAAAGGTTTCACTCAAAAGGGTGGCATTGACTATAAAGAGACGTTTTCACCCGTCTCTAGAAAAGATTCACTTGGAATTATAATGGCCTTGGTAGCTCATAATGACTTAGAGCTATATCAAATGGATGTGAAAACAGCCTTTCTGAATGGAAATTTAGAGGAAGAAGTTTATATGAATCAACCTGAGGGGTTTTCTATTAAAGGAAAAGAACACATGGTGTGTAAACTTAGGAAGTCAATATATGGACTTAAACAAGCTTTCCGACAATGGTATCTTAAGTTTAACTAAACAATTGTCACCTTTGGATTTAAAGAAAACACTGTTGATCGGTGTATATATCTGAAGGTCAGTGGGAGTAAGTTTATTATGTTAGTCTTGTATGTTGATGACATCTTACTGGCTACTAATGATCTTGGTTTGTTACATGATACCAAGAAATATCTCTCTAACAATTTTGAAATGAAAGATATGGGTGAGGCATCCTATGTGATTAGAATAGAAATATTTCGAGATAGATCACAAGGATTGTTGGGATTGTCTCAGAAAACCTATATTAATAAAGTATTAGAGAGATTTAGAATGGAAAAATGCTCAAGTCCCATTCCAATTTAGAAAGGAGATAAGTTTAGTCTCAATCAATGTACAAAGAATGACTTGGAACGAAAGTAAATGAAAGATATTCTTATGCATTAATAGTTGGGAGACTTATGTATGCCCAAATATGTACAAGACCAGACACCAGTTTTGCTGTTGGAATGCTGGGCCGATATCAAAGTAATCCTGGAATGGATCACTGGAAGGCTGCAAAGAAAGTGTTGCGATACTTACAAGGAACAAAAGATCATATGCTCACTTATAGAAGATCTGATCATTTAGATGTGGTTGAATATTCAGATTCAGATTATGTTGGTTGTGTAGATACAAGAAAATCTACATTTGGATATTTGTTTCTATTAGCTGGAGGAGCAATAGCATGAAAGATTGCGAAGCAGTCTGTTATAGCTGCATCCACTATGGAAGTTGAGTTTGTGGCATGCTTTGAGGCCACAGTCCAGGCTAATTGGCTGCGGAATTTTATTTCAGGACTTAGACTAGTCGACAATATAGTCACGCCGCTGAAAATTTATTATGATAATACCGCTGCAGTTTTCTTATCTAAGAACGACAAGTATTCAAAAGGTGCTAAGCATATGGAATTGAAATTCTTTTCGGTTAAAGAAGAAGTCCAGAAACATAAATTGTCAATTGAACATATTAGCACTAAGCTTATGATTAATGATCCTTTGACGAAAGGATTACCGCCCAAAATATTTGTTGAACATGTTGAAAGAATGGGTCTTATTGATAGCAATGAATGATTACATAATATTCTGTTGTTACCTGTTTTCTCTTGTATACATAATATTGTGAATAATGATGACAGGTTCTGACTTAGATAAAGGATTCTAAGTATTATAGTTGGACCCATTATGTATTTGAAAGGTTATGTTAGGTAATAGACTAATATTGTAGTACATAGAAGGAACTATGTCAAGTGAAGAGACGTACAACCGCCATGACTCATTTTAGTTGATTTATTTAACGGTGACAAATGATGTTGGATTTAACATTAATAGTGCACATGATTGATGTACCTATTAAACCATTAAATTAACATTGTGAGTGTCAAGTGAGAGAATGTAAATTTCTATGGCCCACATAATTAATTTATTTATTGGTTTAATAATAATTGAATAAGTTAAATCCTTAATCTATATGAAAAGTTACCTAGTAGGATAATTACTGACTCCTAGTAGGATTGTATTCACAATTACTGACTCCTAGTAGGATAATGATTGTATCCACCAATCGCGTTGATGGAACGTGAAAATATAACTGACTATTCCCATTATAAAAGGGATCCTCTCTCTGCCAAAAGAAGAATAAGTTTCATCACAATTTTTCTGAAAGTAAGGTAAAGAGAGAGAAACAATTCAGTGCTTCTGCTATTACGTTTTTTCTTCCGCTAAAACCATGGAGAATTCAGGTAAGTAATTCTTTATTGAATTACTGTTATTATGTGTATGTGAAAATCATTAAGTTCAACGTTCCTGAATAATACAAAAGATTATGGATAGGATTGTTTGTGTATAAGATTGTTTAAGTTTATATAATCCGTTTTATGCTTACATCTTCGTCATGCAAAAAACATGAAAAGAGAAGAATCTAATAAAGAGACATGCAGCTTACAAAGACATAGATGATTGAGAAGGCAGCAATAGTCCAATATCTTCCCAAATAAGCATCAGCTAGAAATGCACCCAGCAATGGTGTGACATAGCACGTCCCTGACCAATTTGTCACATTATTAACTGCCACAACACTGCTCTCATTCATCTGGAACTTTAGATAATTCACAAGATTTGTATTAATCCCATAATAAGCCAACCTCTCACAGCATTCATTCCCTGTTTTTGCATATAAAAGGATATCAAGAATCAACGTACTCCAGCAAATAGGGAATTTTCTTTCTTTAGAAAAAATAAACAGCTCCAAGTATATGAGAAACAGTTCAAGTTATATACATTATATTGTCAGTATAAAAAAAATTATATCTTGTGCCTGTTCTAGCAGGTAATCTGTCTTCGTATAAATTTTTAGAAGACGTACCTGCAGATATCTTCTGAATGAACTGATAAAGTAGAAAAGTGCCGACCTAACAATATATTTAATACACTACTATGAGAAATTAGTTAGTACCAAGGATGTAGGGGCAAGCTCTCCAAGTTCCAGTTTGCTCCTTGTTTGCTGGATTGTTTTTGTAATCCACCGTTCCATCTTTCACAAACTTATTATCTTCCGCCATACTTGATAGTATTGCACTATGCGCGCCCCAACAAAAATAGTGATTTCAGTACTACTATATATATAATGTATTCACTGTTCTTAAAGAATTTATAGTCCTACTACATGTTGATAGAATTCTTTCAAGATTTACAAGATAAAAAATGAATATTTCAAAATGTTGAGAAGAGAAGAACAAAAAAGGGAACAATCTATATAGAATACTTTCATTTTTAGTTAATCCCAAAAGAATGAGACATTTATATATTTAGTAACAAGTTAATTTTAAAATACCACTTTACACGTATAATAAATGATTTATAATCATACAAATAAATTTATTGTCTTAAATGTTGTGTCAAGTCAAATAACATTAAAAGAGAGAGTATAAATAAAGTGTGCATACCTATAGTATGTTGGTTTTCTCTTGCAGAATGCTTTTGCTAGCAACAGGGGTATGGGTAGCTGGAAGTTCAAGATTCAAGAAAACAATGAAGCTGACCAACATATTTATAAGAAAATCAGTATATTAACTGGGGAAGTTGGAAGTATAATTAAGATATGGCTGAGTGCATGGTTGACATTTTTCAGCCCTCCATACGTTCATTGGAATTTGCACCTATGTTATCCTACACTCCCACCATCTAAACCCTATTCGATCAAATTACAAAAACGCTCTTCATAAATTAATATACGTGTTAAATAGAAGAATTAGATTAAATTTAAATAGGTTAAAATGATTCAAATTTAACAAATGAGTGATTTATTATAATTTGGCTAAAAATACTTAAATTCAAATGAGTTGAATCAAGATGGACTAATCAATATGTCTATTGCATCCTAAAGATGTATGGTGAGATAGATATTCTTTATCATTAAATAAAGATTTCGAATAGAGCTTTAAGGTTGATTCTAGTGAGAGCACTTTTTTCTTTTAATAGACTTGAGTACTTGACCCAACTCAAGTTAGTTCATGAGTACCAACTTTTAGCAGTTTTTACTAAACATGGGCCTTCAGATAGCTCTGATTAAATATAAAATTTTGGTTTGGATTTCCAGTTTCTGTTTTGTGAAATCACAATCCAAAATTAAATTAAATAAAGAGATTAACTATAATTCATTGATAGTGCTTTTTTTTTTTTTACACATTCAAGCTACTTTGACTATTAGCTTCCTAGTTTTTAGGTTTTCTTTTTCATTTTCAATTTACTTTTAAAATTCTCTCCTCACCGCTTTCAAACTTTTCTTTTTAATCCTTCAATGGTCAAGCCCTTGATGAGTTTTTTTTCATTGGAACAAATCTGCAATTTCATTTCCAAATAAGTTTGTCTATGAACTTATGTTATTCTAACTCTTCAAAAAGTATCAATAGATGTGCTTTGAATTTTTGAAAAAATAGAGTATTTTTTAGAGGACCTGACACGAATGCGACATAAAAAAGGAAAAATTCATGCAAATTAAATTTTAAAAACTACTGAATTTTATACAATTTTTTTTAACTGTTTGAATACTGTCAATTTGTAAGATGTCAATCTGGTCCAAACTTATTTTTTAATTGGGATCTAATTAATCATATGACTTCTGACGAATTTCAAAATTGAAATGAAAGAATTGTTTTTACAATGTTAGATTAGTCTTTTAAAAGAATTCTTTACTCTTAAACTTAAACTAATAAACCACAACATTTTCCCATCTCCAAAGTCTGATGAAAATGAAGAAGAAGACTGTCCTTGTATATATAGTAAACAAGGTCATCGTATTCTTTTGGTATATCAAATGTAAAGTCCTAGTTTCCTTCTATTAATATTTTTCTTAGTTGTAATCTAACTATTAAAACGTAAATATACTTGAGAACTTAATTACCTATTATATGCTTTAATATTACCTGATTTTGTAAAAGAAAATTGACACCATCTGTGGATAGTAGTTAAACTCTTAAATAAACTCGTGTTGGGTTAGATTTAAGATCGATTTCAAAGTAAAGCTTTTTCTTAGCTTTTAAAAAAAAAAATGACACCCAAATTAAATAGGGAATCTTTTAGAAATAGTGGCACTTAGCTATAAAACCCTCCCTTTATAGCCATATTTTACATAATTATCATTTATAGCCGTTGTATTCGATTTTCAGCCGTTGTATTCACTTTTACTCAGTGGTCTATATTCATAAAAAATAGAAATACACTACATATTTAGTCTTACCAAAAACACTACCATTATTTTTTTTCATATTTTTTATATTTTTTTCTTTTTCATGTTTTCCCCCTTTTTTCTTCTTCTTTTTTCTATTTTTTCCTATTTTTATTTTTTCATTTCTTTCTTTTTATTTTTTTTTATTTTTTTTCTCTCTTTAATCGCTAACTTCTATTTCTCTTTCTTCTTTTCTTTTCTTGTTTGATTATTTTGTCTTCTTTTTTGTACTTATTTTCTTTATCATTTTTTTGTTTTATTTTATATTTTTTATATTTTTGAAAAATATGACTAGTCGAGCACAAGTCATGGATTATAACTTAAACACCACGATTGTTTATCGTATTTGTAATCACGCCGTCATTTATATTTTTGTATTCATTGATACAACTGTATTTGTATTTGTATTTTAAAGTTTGCGCTTGTATTTATATTTTATAGTTGCATTTTATTTGTATTTTATAGTTCGCACTTGTATTTGTATTTGTTAGTTTGCACCATCATTTATATTTTAGTATATAATTCACACTTGTATTTTAAAGAACTGTTTTATATTTGTATTTTATAATTGACTACATATTATATTGAATTATATTTATATTATGGTTTTATTGTGTTTGTATATTTAGATTTTATTTGGATTATACTTGTGTTTGTATTTTGTTTTCATCGATATCTTTTTATTTTTAAAGAATTATTTTGTATTTATATTTGTAAGTTGATTGCATATTGTATTTAGCCGTGACTATGTACAATTTATCATTTGTATTTGTATACAAACAAGTAAATCCATTAATTATATTTTCTTGATTCTAAAATATATAAATATGTAATTTATCATTTGATACAAATATACCATTTTGTATTTGTATATCAAAATTATCATTCATATTTAATTTGTAAATAAACAAATATCAATTGATACAGATACAATTACAAACAAATGAAACAAATAATTTTACAAATACAAATACAATATGTATTTGTATCTGATACAACTCGTATCAATAAATACAAATATGTTTTCGTAGAAAGAAAATCAATCGCTCTTTTTCAATAATTAAAAAATATAAATGATAGTTCGCACTTGTATTTGTATGTTATAGTCCGCATTTATATTTGTATTTGTATCTTATAGTTCGCACTTGTATTTGTATGTTATAGTTCATATTTGTATTTGTATTTTATAGTTCGCACTTCTATTTGTATGTTATAGTTTGCATTTATATTTATATTTTATAGTTCGCAATTGTATTTGTGTTTGCTAGTTCGCACAAATGAAAAAAGGAGAAAAATGAAAAGGAAAAAAGGAAAAAAATGAGAGAAAAAGAAGGAGAAAATACAAAAAAAAAAAAGAGCAATAGAAAATAAAGAAAAATACAAATAAAAAAGAAAAAAAAGGAGAAAAAATGAAAAGGAAAAGAAGAAACAAAAAAGGAAAAAAAGTGTAAAAAAGAAAAAAAGAAAGAGAAAACAACAAAAAAGAAAAAGAAAAAAATTGAAAAGGGAAAAAAAGGAGAATAATAGAAAATAGAAAAAGAGAGAACATACATGAGAGAGGTTATGAATTATAATTAGAAATAATTAATCGGTAAGAGGGGGCTATGAATTGTAATTAATTAAAACTTAGGCTAAATAGGGTCATTAGGAGTCTATATTTGCTAAGATATGTAGTTATTCCATCCATGCCAGTAATAATTAAACTAAAATTTACATATATACGCAAGGTAACTTTACCTTATTACAGTAAATCTCATACTGGTAAAGTAATTACATAAATCCCAAATTAATTACTCAAATTCCTTAATTTTTTACTTTCTCTCTCCTTAATATTATACATCCAAAAATGACCGTCTTTTCCTCCCTTTTTTCTCTCCCATTGCAAATCAGTTTATCCTCCATTATTGAATTCCCTTTTTCACGCCTAAAATCAAGCAATCATACTTAGAGTTTACCATTGTAAGCTTTCAAACATTAATTAAACTTATTAATTTTATTCATTAATTTTTAAATTTTTTTTTAACTTCACCAAATTAGAAAGTCATGGACTTGTTTGAGAAAACAAAAGCAAGGAGCTGGCGACGAATTATCAGAAGCTTCCAATTCAGAAAGTGAAGAAAAATCCCAATTGGGTCATCATCATTAGTAGCATAATCACGTGAATACAACAGAACAAAAAATAGGTGAGTTAGTAACGGTTTATGGAGAAAGGGAACTCGAATTAGAGACATTTCTTAAGGCATCAGCTTACATTTTGGGTGCTAGTGGGTCAAGTATAATGTACAAGGCTGTGTTAGAAGATGGGACAACACTGGCAGTGCGACGAATTGGTGAAAGTAGCATGGAAAGGTTTAAAGATTTCGAGAATCAGGTGAAGATAATTGCTAAATTGGTGCACCCAAATTTGGTTAAAATTCATGGATTCTATCAGGGTACAGAAGAGAAATTGGTCGACTACGATTTTGTTCCTAATGATAGTCTTGCCGATGCACGTTACAGTAAGTCCTCTTTTCCCATTCAACAGTCTCCATATATGTTGTTTGTTGTTATTAACTTATTAAACGTACTATTATAGTTAATAGTGTTTACAATTTTGCTCCTATCCTATTTGTTTTACGGTAGAGAATAAATTACTTGTCATTGCGTCCAAAGGTGTAGATTTTATACATTATACATTACTTTATTTAACACATTTATGTATAAATATAAAATAAGCTGTTTTTGTATTTAGTCAAATTATACAATTATAATCTATGAATTTTGTATAAGGTTATATTATACATTCTGAAAAGTTTATAGATAAATAATGTATAATGTTAATATTTTATATGTATGGTGTAACATTATACATTCTTGAAGTTTTTATTTGAAAATATAAGATATAATATATCAGGCATTATACATTAGTTATTTTGGAAGACTAATGTATAATATAAGTCTAAGAATACATATTTTCAATATATTATACATTAGAAGTTCTTATTACATTAGTTATGTTTTAGGTTGTATTATACAGTTAGAAAGTCTTATTTTTGTATAATTTTTCACTATACCTTCTGTCAAGCTTATAGGTCATACATGTTTAAGGTGAAAAATTTAGATGTGTAATATGACATTATACATTACTGCAATTTATTTTTTAAATGTATAAGTTGCCCTCATACTTATTCTAATGTACAATATAAGCCTAAAGATATATATTTTAATATGTTATACATTAGAAGTCCTTATTACATATAAGATGCATTTTATGTTTTATGTTCTATTATACTGTTAGAAAGTCTTATTTTTGTATAAGTTTCATTATACCTTCTGTCATGCTAAATAGGTCATACATGATTAAGGTGAAAAATTTAGATGTGTAGTATGACATTATACATTACTACAGTTTAGTTTTTAAATGTATAAGTTACCCTCATACATGTGAAACTGTTGTGTAATTATAGTATGCTTTCATTTTTTTAGGAAATGAAATACCGTATTGACAAAGTCCCGACTCACACATTGCATATGGTTAGCTTATGTAACCGTGCTTTTGGCGAAGAAATAAAGAAGTATTTTGTATAAGATGTGGACTATGTTCAAAACATACCACAACAAACGTCTGATAGTTTGTAAGTGATTTTGATTTACATTTTTATAACATGTATAATAATGTTATAATTATTGAACGACTATTATTTCATAATTTTTTTTTCAAATCAGGGATTGTGGAGTCTTTGTGGATGCATACACAGAAATTTTAAGTGAAGGTTTGGACGTGCATTCATGTAATTTTGATGCTGAAAGTCAACGTGCACGTTATACTTCTTTGTTATGGCGTTACGAAGTTACAAAGGCTAAAGAAGCATACACAAGTGACAATGATGACCCTCCTCACCCTAGGAATAGTTGGCTCCAATCAGTTGATGAAAGTGCAATTGTTATTTTTGAGTAATATTTATTTATAATACTCTGCATGAAAACATCTATTTTGTTTCAGTCATTGATGTTAGACAGTTTGATTACATGTTATTTTTTGTTGTTGGAATTTAAATTTAGGTTTTATTGATGTCTTAAATCTTCTTATACATACTTATTTTTTATTTAAGTGTTTTGCAATGACGTACAACATATTACATTGTTACTACAAAATTTGATTAACGTATAACAATAAATTACATATTAATATTTTATTATTTATCTAACGTATAATTTTTTTCAGTACATAAGTTCATTTATAAGTTAATAACATATATTGTTTGGATTATACGTACTGTCTAATACATTGAACATGTGTCTCACACAATTAAAGTCATGTATAACATATTATCAGACATATTGTTTAAAATAAATAACAAAAATGTTTACATCAAACAACAAACTAAATTATAAAACTATAACATACATTTATAACATAATGTTAATGTATTTTTATTTTTATTACTTTTTTATTGTTTTCAATTATAAATGTATGATTTGTATGCAAATAAGAGAAAGTTATACCAAAGTCAATTTACATCATACATAAAAATTTATGTATAACATAGTCTCATACTTATTATTAAAATTTAAAAACAAAAACGAAAATATCAAAAATTATAAAATTAAACATTTAAATAAAGTATAAAAAATATCATACATTATACATCCACAAAGTCAAATTTCATTAAAATACCACACATGAGTGTGCATTTATTTTTGAATTTTTGACATGAAACTGTACATGTAGGCAGATATAAGAAAGATTATATCGGACAAATCTATGACATTGCGATTCATGTATAAGAATTAATTATACATAGACAATAAAGCTAGCACATTGTTGTAAAAATTGACGAAACAGTTATTAAGATCTAAATTTAAAAAATAATATAAAATGTAGTTCTAAATAATTCCAAGGTATCAACATAAACTAAATAAAATGATTATTCAATCAAGACCAATCTAAGCATCAGCATATAGAAAAAAAACTATCTTCTTCAAGTTTCCTTTGGGAAAACTACTAGAAAAATGGGCTATAGGAACGATAGTTTAGGCGACTGTAGATACTCTACAGCGATGCTTATAACCGGTGCATAATGTGATCATGTCTAATGGGACAATTAATTAACATAACTGTTTCATATTTGATTTAACCATCCTAATAAATCACCTTTTTGTAATGGTTATTAGAACTGTCACTATAGGTAACCTATAGCTACGATTAATTGTACCAAAAATTTAAAAACCCGGGTATTTTTCCCTCCATTTTTTATTTACACCCGCTATTTTTAATATAATAATTTAAAAAATAAAAAAATAACTGAGAAAATCACTTTTGTAGGGTTAGTTCCCCATTTCATTCACTTTCGTAAATGGTTCCCCCATTTCAATTGAGAAAATTTTGTTCTGCGAAAAACTTAGTTGGGTCGATTCTTGAGGGCTTGGATCGATTGACAACTTGAGGTTTGTTCTTGAGTAAATTGTTCCTAAGTGTAGAGTTTGTTCTTGAGTTAATTGCAGCGTTGGCTGTCACTTTAGTAGGGTTTGTTCAACTTGACTCAAAATCAACTTTTGGGATAAAGTTGGAAGCACAGTAAGAGCGTTGTCTAAACTACAAGGGTACGGATAAAATTTGAAGAATAAAATTGTGGTTCTCTTGTAAGTAATGATTTCACTCCCCTTTTTTTTTCTTTGTCTGAGCTTTAAGGGTATGGATAAAATTGGAAGTTTAGGATTGTTCGCGGATAAAATTGGAAGCACAATAAGCGGGTTTTCTTGGAATTCTTATGGGATTAAGAGTTGTAAGTAATGAAAATGGGATTTAGGGTTCACCGAGTTAATTTTGATTTCCAAATAATTTATGTATTAAGAGTTTTCTTTGTGCTATATATACTTTGGGTCGATGGTAAGGGGTAAGGATTGCGTACATACTACTCTCGCTAGACGTCACTTGTAGGATTACAATGGTATGTTGTTTTGAATTGAGAAGTTAATAACAGTAGAGTTAAGTACAACAAGGAATATTTTAAACACTGTAATACGTAGATTGCCAAAATTAAAACTTATTTTAATCAGCTGCTTTGTTAGCATTTGTGGTAAAGAAGTGAACTCGGACCTGAACTTAACATGTTATCTAATTCTGAAGAACTAACTAAATCAACAACCTAATAGGTAGAAGGAATTTCTTAAAGATCAACGATTACATCAAACACAGTTACTTGGGTCGTTTTGTAGTAGGAAAGAAGAGGATACCAAGAATAGGCATGTACAGTCAAAGCCATACAACGAGAGGGATTTAATTGGATAAGAAAAGAAGTACGAAATATTTTGGTTTGGGTGTCACCCGAGACTACGCCCTTTTATGATGATGTTTTTAATGATTCGGTTAGCTTTTTAGGTTATGAACTATTGATTGTCTTTGCGATTTGTCATTTGCTAGTTGATATACTTGGACTTTGGATTTTTTTAGGTTTTTTCATGGTTTTTACTCCGCTGCTAGAGCCTGTTTGGATGGGCTTATCCTAATGGCTTTCAGCTAATTTTTATTTTAGCTTAAAAATAAGTGCTTAAAAGCATTGTGTTGATCTTTACTCAAACAACTACAAAAGTACTTGTCTTGAAATCACCTAAAATAAGTCAAATCTGAATAGGCAGTTGGTATATTGTGAAGAAATTACATGTTTTGCAACCCAGTATATTTGTCTTGCGGGTCTTTAGAAATAATGTATAAGTGCAGTTATTCAACCTTTGTAATGATAGCATGATTCCTTTGTTAGTCTTGTTATCAGTTGACATAACTAATATTGTTGAATCCATTTGGCAGATCATTTACTGTACGAAAGATTTGTTGTAGTTACTGTTATAATAGTTGAGTAACTAGAACTTGATTGTACACATTTAATTTGGTAACATTGTCCACATGCATAGCCTTTGTTGTATAATACTAAGATCAATGCTACTGTATCTGATCCATAACCTGAATTGAATAAATTTCCATATCCACAAGCTCCCCTGGAAGAAGATTTCACATTATTAGTGTGTTTTAATATGTCGTAGTGGGTAATCAATCTTATTTCACGGGCTAAAAAAGGTCCCACTATGCACAGGGTCCAAGGAAGGGCCCATGATGTCCATCAAATTTTGAGAATCTTTATTCTCTGACGAAATTGAGAATCTCAAGATGTTCTAAACTCAATTTAGAGACACCCATCCAACTTTCAAGTTAAAAATGGTTTGAAGTTGATGATTCTCCTAAGGCTGGAGTTGTTTTTTATGCAGATGAACTGTTTACCTCCCAACTTAAAGGAATGAAGCAGATTGAGAAATTATGTATTAGTGATTGCAACTCTCTTTATAAATGTAGTATGTTGACCAATTTAGTATGATTGTTGTGAATCTAAATCTAAGGAAAATGCAGCTATGTATTTGAATCTAACATGATTAATGAGTTGGATACATACAGTTGAGCACTTGATTTAAGTTCCTGATAAACAAGCAGATGAATAATGTAGTTAAACAAGCAAATTTCTAATCTTCTGCAAAATCAATGTAGTTAAACAAGTGGAATGGTGGTTTCAAACTGTTTGTAATGCAAAATTATGGTTCTGATTGGTCATCTCTACCACATCCATTTCATTCCTCAAATATGGGAGAAGAATTTCCATCACGCAACAAGGTTTTGACCAATGTTCTTGTTGGTCGAGTTAGTGGTATTTCTGTGTATTTGAATCAATTATTTCAGATCTTGAGTTAGATGACAATTCTTATTATGGAATTAGATGATTTATGTAGTAACACTAGTTCATCTTTTTTTTAGACTTCAAGAACGAGAATGGTTCGCGAATAATGTATTTAAGTAGATGAGAACAGAGCTTGCATTCTCATTATCTAAACTATTTGTGTTTAACTAGGCCTTAAACTTAAGACATCTGCCAAGACTGGTGTCTACTTTAGATAGAGAAGTATCTTTACCTCAGAACTTGAATCCTTATTACATATAGAACATCTCTCATTATATTGTTTATCAACTTTAAAGTTCAGATTTACTTATATAGATGACTGCAGTTGGGACAGTATAAAGTACTATTTTTGTATCGATTTTGCTGTTGATTTTTTCATTTTGGTTTTCTTCATTTGAATTCTGTGTGAAATTAAGTTTGACATTCGGATTTCGATGAGAATTTCATGTTTTCATTTCTCATATGGAAAATTTTATATTATTTTTGTATCGCTCGTACTGTTAATTTTTTTGTTTTGATTTCTTAGTTAGAATTTTGTGCGACATTCACCTTAAAATTTCTTTATTATGAATTACAATGAGAATTTCATGTTTTCATTTTAGGAATGGCATGTGTTTTCGGTCATTGTCAACAATAGTGTCTCAGATTGTAGCTCCACTTGTCTAGCGTAAGTGCTCTTACTGTTTACAAAATATAATATATAGAAGCCAGAGCAACTTAATTCCTAGTTTTGATGCTGAGTACGTAGTAGTGTATGATGGAGTGTTCATTCTCAATCTTTTCTCTTGGGTTGAATATATTTACTTTAATTTACTCTAGTTATGTAAGTTAGCTATTAGAGTTTGGAAATATATTTGTGTGCATTGATTGCGTGTTAATAAATTGTATGTATTTGATGGATAAATTAGATAGTGCTAGTATTTATGAGGTCAATTAGTTGAAATTATACATATATTGGGGCTAAGCAATCATTTTTTGCTTTAGAAATTTATCAATTGACCTTCTTTAATTATTTGTGACTAGCGTTTATGAACTTATTGGCTTGGAACTAAATTATCTTTGTTTTATTCTTCATTAAATATATGTTATACAAATTATTTCACATACCTAATGATATCTTAGTACGTTGATACTGACTATACTCATATTTTTTTTTTTAATATTTTAAATGTTTAACATAGGATATTTAATGTATATTGGAGATATAAGTTGTATGTATCTTTCAAGATTCGGTGATGAGTACGAAAATGGAGTCAAGGATTTTCTCAATAAGGTATTTGAACAAGTTTCTCTAGGAAATGAAATATTATGCCCTTGCAGATTGTGCTTTAATTATTATTGGCATTATTGAGATGTGGTGGAGAATCACTTGTTTGGTCATAGATTTGCTCCTAATTACACTCAATGGGCTTTCCATGGAGAAGGAATTTCATCAATAAATATTCCAAATCCAAGGCATGAAGGAGTAAGCCAGGGACTATCTGATGGCCAACATGATGATATTGATAAACTACTTCATGATACTTTTAGAAATATAGAAGATGAGCAGAGGCATGAAGTGCATGAAGGAGTAGGACGGGGACTATCTGAAGATGTTAAGCAATTTTTTAAATTAGTGGAGGAAGGAAAACAAGATTTATATCCGGGGTGTAAGAGTTTTTCTAAGCTAAGTTTCACTATCCGATTGTACTTGTTTAAATGCATTCATAGGCTGAGTAATGTAGCTTTCTCAGACTTCCTAGACTTGATAAAAGAGGTCTTTCCATTCGCTCATATTCCCATTTCTTTCCACAAATCAAGAAAGGTCATAAGAGATTTGGGTCTCAATTATGAAAAAATTCATGCATGCCCTAGTAATTGCATGTTGTTCTGGAATGACAATGCAAATATTGATAATTGCATTGTGTGAAGGTCTTTTAGAAGGAAGAATGGTCATGATGAGTTGACTAATAAAACCACTAAAGTTCTGGCAAAGGTCTTAAGGTACTTTCCTTTAAAGCCTAGGCTTCAGAGGATATTCATGTATTCTGAAACATCTGTAACTATGAGATGACATGCTACTGAACGACCCAAAGATGGAAATTTAAGGCATCCTGCCAATGGGGAAGATTGGCAACATTTTGATTCCATACATCCTGACTTCTCCAAAGATATTCGTAATGCTATATTGGGTCTTTCAAGTGATGGTTTCAATCCATTCAGAACTGTAATACCCATGTTTATTCCTAGCTAGGAATCATCTCAAGGATGCTAGTACTTTCTTTGAAATACAAATCTATCTATTTGTACCCATGGTATTTTTGAGATTTCTACTTTCTATCGCGTGGAAAATTGAGTTATCTTTCTAACGACACTAATTTTGTCCAAATCCGACACCAAACGAGGAAGTTACGGATGTTTTAATTAGAACTGAACGAAACGCCCAGGTGCGACATCCAAGTTGACGGACCACCAAATAAGTGACGGACCACCACTTTGACCATCATAGCCAAGGCAATAGGGCCACATTCTAGATAAGGATTGACAGACTAGTTGACAGACCGTCAGATTTTTGATGGACCGTCATCCAAGACGTCAACTCTTATCTAGTGAACCCCATTTCTGGTCCATGTATGACGATCGAAATAATGGACCATCAAGTTCCTAATGAACCATCAGTAGAGTCGTCACACTCCACGTTCAGTCTACTTTCAGGCCATTTTAACAGGGGTATTTTGGTCACTAACCACTCACCTATATATACCCAGATGAGTCCGAATTCAATCATTTTGGCTCATTATTATTTCACAAACAAAAACTAGGGTTTCTCTCTAACTTTAATCTCCAAGAACAAGACCCAACTTCTTCAAAAATCAAAGGATTTCAAATCCTTCAAGTTCAAAAACATCAAGAACCTTGAGTTAGGTATGAGTAGTGTTCATCTATGGATCCATTTCGTTCATAGAGCTCAAGAACCATGTTTTAAATATTTTGTGATTGTCTTGTTGTGATATGAGCATGTAAATGTTGATGATTTTTGTTTAAGTTTTAAGATGATATCTAAAGGCGACTTCATGAAGTATATGTGTTTGTTAGTTGAAACCTATGATCCTTATGTGGCTTAATATGGTGAAATATATGAACACACTTAAGCTAAAAGAATGCATGCAAAGTGTTTAATAATATGCCTAGATAATAGAATTCATGTCCCGTGATTTAATAGTGCTTAAATGACAAGTCCATGCTCTATGCTTTATGATTTCCCATGAATTCCATATGAGTGGTACGTGTTGTTGTTGTGATATGGATTGACTATGATATTAAAGCTATGCAAGTATATACATGTTGTATGAATTTCCCTTCCATGTATAAGATGTTGAGAACTATTCTTAGTGTGAAATCCCCTACTCATGATATGGTAAATTGTAGACTCTACTCTAACGATCAAGTCAGTCGTGTGTGTCAGTTTCCTTCCATTGAGCCCTGGGGGTACTTGTACCCAAAAAATATAGCTATGTAGCTAAAGCCATGTCATGTTATCACAATAATCTCAGTCAAGCCATGATCTATAGAACTCAGTCGGGCATGTGACTCAGGAAACCTCAAAAATCTCATGATCTCAGTAAATTCTCAAATAGTAGCACTAATCCATCAGTCAATGGAAGTCAGTTACTCAGTCCATGTACCATCAGTTAAATCATGTTCAGTCTCTTCAGATAGGAGTAGAAGTTAGCACCGAGTGAACCCAAGGATGGAAATTCACCTGTCAGTTTAGGGTGTGATTCTTAGGAATCATCCTTGTGTTCCAGAACTACGTAGCCAGTGTAGGTTGAGACATATTAACCCATCAGATTAGGGTTGATGAGGTGGCTTAATTCGTCAGTTTAGGGTTCCTACCATTCTCATTTTGAGTACCTACCATCTAAGGGTCACTCACAAATATCCTTACCAGTGGCGTCGTATTGACACTCTTTCAGTCGGGGCAGAGATTGGACGCCAACTTAGTTATATGCGTTATTGGTGCATGCCGGTCAAACAACTATCTCCCACAGTTTCAGTCCCAGTCTCAGTAAAAGAACTCAGATAGTTCTTCAGATTTCAGTATATCAGGACTGTTAGATACAGTCAGTTCACTTACAGAATGGAACACAGATAGTTCTATTAGACTCAGGACTGTCAGACACAGTCATCTATGTTATCAGAATTTTGGTATTTGTCATGCTAGATATCAGTAGATCATGTATTAGTGTCCAGATCTAGATATCATGTAATTACGATCTCAGTTACTACGTATGCATATTTGCACTCTTACGTTCATATCAGTCAGTCAGTTAGCATCGTTCATGCATGTAAACCCTTTTTACATTTAGCCTACCTCACTCGTATACTCAGTACTCCCAGTTGTACTAACGCATTTGTGCTATGATGCTTTCTTTCATGTTACACCATAGGTTCACAAATACGAGCTTTAGATCAGCAATAGCAGTAGTATTCCAGTCGCAGGGTTGCAGTGAGTCCTTATTTACTCGAGGACGATATTATTTATTTCATTTATTATTTTAGTTAAATTTTGCTAGACGGAGTTAGTTGGAGACATGTTCCTTGAACTCCTTATTCAGACAGTATTTAGAGGCTTTCAGATTTAGCTCAGATTTGATTTATATTTCAGTTATTTTGGGTATTCGTTACCCCATATAAATGTTATAATTTGTCAGATATTCTATGCAGTTGAACCTTATGGACTATTGTTCATGTTTTCCGTATTATTACATCATATATTACAGTGTACAGGTACAGATATTAGTCATGGGTTAGCTTATGGTCCTTCGGGGTCATAAGCACCGTGTAGCACTCTAGTTCAGAAAATTGGGGCGTTACAAAAACAATGAGCATTTCTCATAGCACATGGTCGGTTATGTTAATAAACTATAACTTGCCACCGTGGATATGCATGAAGCCAGAGTATATTGTGTTATCAATGATTATTCTAGGTCCCTCATACTTGCAGCCGCTAATTGCAGAGTTGAATGAACTATGGAAGGTGGGAGTGGATACACTTGATGCTGAAACTAACCAAACATTTAATATGCGTGCAGCTTTATTGTTGACGGTTAGTGATTTTCCAGTACTAGTAATGCTTTTTCGATGGAGCACCAAGGAAAGATGAGCATGCCCCACTTATAATTATAATACTTGTTCCTAATATCTCAAACACAATTATAAGATATGTTACTTGGGTCATCAAACTTTTTTGCCCTATGAACATCCATATCAAAGAGATAAAAAAATCATTTAATGATAAAAAAGAGAGTAAAGTTGCACCTACTCCCTTATCGGGTGAAGAAGTCCTTGAAGAAGTATGTGAATTCAATAATGTTTTAGTAAAAGTCCAAAAAAAAAGAAACCAAAACAGTAATGGTCCTTGGAAAAAAGATCCATATTTTTTGAATTGCCGTATTGGCCGTAAAATAAATTGCGGCACAACCTTGACCCGATGCATATAGAGAAGAATTTCTATGATAGTTTTCTTGGTACATTGTTGAATATAGTTGGAAAGTCCAAAGATCAAGTAAATTCTCGCTATGACTTGCGTGAGATGGGGATACGCAAAGAGCTTCAACCAATAGAAGATGATAATGGTGGAAAAGTTCATCTGGAAAAAGCTTGTTTCTCTATGAAACCGGATGAGAAAAGGTTATTTTGAACTATTTTGAAAGATGTCAAATTACCAAAAAGGTTTGCCTCTAATATATCAAGTCGAATGCAAATAGATGAGATGAAAGTATCGGGATACAAAAGTCATGATGCTCATTTCATAATGCATCACTTGCTCCAGGTTGCAGTTAGGAAAGTATTATCGAAGAATGTGTCTTTGGCCTTGATTAGGTTGGGAAATTATTTTAGAGCCATATATAGTAAGGTTGTGATAACGCTCAATCTACAGCTCTCGTAGGAGTGTAAAGCGGTCGTTAGCAAATATAGAACCCAACCTGGGTTGGGTGTCGATCCCACAGGGAATAGCTTGGCCAACAAGTAAGCAAAATTACTAAACTTTTGGTGCAAGTCTCGTAAAAGGGGGGATTGTAATATGTAACCAAAACAAGAAAGTAAAAGCTGAAAATAGCAAAGTAAAAAGAGGAAGAATGTTACGTAAGTTGTAAACAATGAGAATTGAAGCGTTGGGGTTATGTCCACCTTCTGAGGTATACGTCTCTATCGGTTATGAGTGTGTAGAGTCTTGACATGCAATTGCTTATAGAGAATTGTAGTCGATGGTAAATCCAAGCGTCTCTCGACCTAAACAAGGACTATTTCACTTTAACTCTCTCGAGCTTAAAGCGTGTCTAACGGTACGAATTCTCCAAGAGGTTAGTCCAGTTACGGCACTAGCTTTTTAATAGGAAAGGGTGTCCTACTGCCTTGACATTATCTCTTTTCCAGACAAATAACCTTTCTCTCGAACAAGTTAAATGTTAGACTAGCGTTATTCTATGCGTTCTCTTTTCTAGACAAATAACCTTTCTCTCGAACAGGTTAAATGTTAGAATGGCGTGTTCTTGTGTTTTTAACCGCAAAGAATGTAGATTTAAGATGAAGAGCGTAATGATATAAGCAATATACTTGTCTTGAACTCACAAACTCACAGCTATAGATAGTAACTCATTCGGCTTTCATAACCCCAACTAAGAGATTTAGTTACCCATGAATGCGAAGGATATCACGTTTTGCATGATGAATGGCGTGAATAGTAGGTGTTTGGCGTGTGGTTTTGGTGATTCCGTAGCAAGTAACGATTCTCTTGTTGTGGAATTTAAGAATAGAAGAGTAGATTAGAAGTGTTTGTGGTGGAAGATGAGAGGGATGGAAGAAAATTAATTGTTGAATTAAGTGAAGAATGTATTGAATTAAGGGAGGAGTTGCCTCCACTAAGGGAGGACTTGATTAAAATCTCTAGCATGATAGGGTATTTATAATACTCCTATCCTACTCCTACTATGCTAATGAAATAAATAACCAAATCCTACTAAACTAAGGAAATACTTAACCCATTTGTACTAGGTTAATGTAACATTCTCCTAATCCAAATAAACTAATGAAATACATAACCCAATTGTACTAGGTTAATGTATCATTGTCAAAATCCAGCTTTGTGTCTGTAAGTCTCCAAAGTCTTCAGAAATGCTGTTTTAGCCCGGGACAGATTTTCCATCCAGCAGTTTTGGTCCAGGTCCCCAGAGTCTTCAGAAATGCTGTTTTAGCCCGGGACAGAGTTTCCATGCAGCAGTTTTGGTCCTTAGGCGTGTAAACTCCCTTTCCTTCCTTCGTGAGCTTTCTTTTGCGTCAAGTAAGCCATAAAATGCTGAATTTTGCATCATTTATACCTGAAACTTTACTAATCATGTTTGTTAGCTCATTTATAGGAAAAAGGACTAAAAGTGCATGAAATATATAATTTGTTCTCAAAACTAGGCTAAAATATGGGCAAAATATATTGATATAGGCGCGTAAGTTCGCCTATCATCAACACCCCACACTTAGAGCTTTGTTCGTCCTCGAACAACATATCATGTCCTTCTAACATCAACTTCGGGTTTTTACAGCCACAACACAAAACATTCTTCAAGACAAGCACAACAACTATCAACAAAGAGTAGCTTTCTGATTATAAGTAGAAACAATTTAACCTCAAGCATAGACTCGTGATGGTGATCAACTCGCATGCAAACGTTAAGGTGCATAGAATCATATACAACTATCCAATACTCATCAACCATGTGTGTCTCACAATATAGTACCTGTAATCACTCATAAGTATAGCATATTTTTCAAACATGGGTATCAAAATATCCTTGCACTCACTCTCACAAAGAATTCATATGTAGCAACTAATGACCATAAGCTTGCCCTTAATGTAGTACTCTACTAAATGTCGGAATATTAAGATTAGGATCAAGTAGGTCTTTTGATGGTTGTAATGTAGGCTAAGGGACGGGTAGGATCAGCTATTTTGTCCAGAAATAGTGACTAGGTTCCTAAGCACTTTAATACATCACATTCTATCATTGACACTTTTTTCATTCAACCTTTCTTTATTTTATTCTTCCACCCTTGTTCTCATCTTTTGTTTTTTAAGCACAACTCACTTTTCAGCTTTCTTTTCCTTTTTCTTTTCACAACATACCTCCTATGATAGCACTTTCTTTTTCATAACTCATTCAAGCACCATTACAATTTAAAGCATCATACTCAACCAATTTCCTCTTATGTTGTCACATGACTTTTTCACTTTAAAGAACTTAGGAATTTGGATCAAATTACGGTCTTGAAAAAAATGGATTAGGCTTACATACAAGGTTGTCAAAGAAATAGGCTAAAGGCTCAAAAGGGTTTAACTAGGATGATGTCCATGGGTAGGTAAAACAAAGGTAAATATGTATAGGTTGCCAAAGAAATGCCTAAATCATATCCTAACTTACACTCCTTATTTTCGCTTTGCATACATACCAGGCAAGTTCTAGCATCAGCCACACACATAGAATATACTATTATCTCACACACACAAGGCACATGGTCGACTTGATTGGAAGTAATATAGACTCTTGACCCAACAAGTGAAGGAATTGAGTCACATAATATCACATAATGAGTCACAACTAGAGCCTAAACGTCTCAATAGTCACAATTGTAGCACATACTCTTGTTATAATCTCATGCTGCCTATCAAAATAATTTCATGCGAAGCTAGAAGAGAGAAAAAAAAAATTTACTACTAAAAAAAAACACAACGAAACGAAAATGAAACAAAAGCAAACAAACATAGATGCGAATAGAGAAGTATAGCATGCAATACCACCACCCCACACTTAGTCGGGACACTGTCCTCAGTGGAAAATAAATACGAGGAACCTGGTTGGTCGGACTTATTCTCTATGTCTGGGGTTATACCCCTTGCATTGGAATCATCATCAGAGTCGTCATCCTTAGAAGTTCCTCATAAGTATCCCACTTAATTCCAAGCGTGAGTCGGGGTATTTGCTGCGAGGAGGGTTCTCCTTGGTCCTTGCAACTTCTCTTTTTTTTTTCCTTTTGGGAGGTGGTAGCCTTCTCCTTGCCTTGTCTCGCTTTAGGTGTCATTGTACCTGAGACTAGAAATAGTGTTAGTTGCACCACAATCTCACTTGATACAATCTATAAGCAAGTACTAGGGGTACCACCCCACACTTAGTTTTGTTGCACAAATCAGCGAGGTGAACGTAGTCGATTTACTCAGAATTCATCGTCATACGTTTTAGGATTGTATTCCAACAAGAAAATCAGCATTGTATCACTTATTTGCAGCCATTGGACTACTTTCATGGTAGATATAGCAACACTACGACATAGGGGTTACCACATGGAATCGTTATTCTTACAACCAACACAACCTCCTAAGTCGATAGGCACTATAATCTTATCCCGATGGCCGGGATAGTCTAACATGTAAGAATCCAAACAACACTCTTAAGCAATATTCATAGCCATATCAATTCAGCAAATATCATAACAATG
The DNA here is from genome assembly GCA_030864225.1 of Capsicum baccatum var. pendulum. Lineage (NCBI taxonomy): Eukaryota > Viridiplantae > Streptophyta > Magnoliopsida > Solanales > Solanaceae > Capsicum > Capsicum baccatum. The sequence continues at coordinate 205,474,783 of CM061558.1, read as the reverse complement.
CTATTGAAACCAAATTCAAGTCGGAAATAAGTCAAGAATTCCCTACGTATATGTTTACTCACATGATTATGTAACAACAATTCAAACACATGAACATCACCAACAATCTTATATGATTTAGCAATTTACAATAAGCATAGCAACGTAGTACTTACGATAAATAAATGAAGAATAAGAGAGTACTTACTTGCTTGAAGCTTGTGGAGACGGTGTTGTGAATTAGAAGAGCAAAAGAAGAAAATTTTGAGAACATTTGGAAGGTTATGTGGCGCCTTTAGGGTGTTTTCTAATGTGATTGTGTTGTAAAACTATGTCCCCTTTATATAGGAAGAGTATGGGTCGGGTTATGACCCATTTACAATCGGATTTGGGGACAAAATCACCACATATGCGGCGCATATCTCTTGGCATATCAATGACATATGCGGCGCATTGTCCATGGCATAATGGGACATATGCGCCGCATAGTCTATGGCATTTCTAGACATATGCGCCGCATAGTCTATGGCATTTGGTCTCAGTATCTCAAATGCCATAGCATAGGCGGCGCATAGTCAAAAGCATATCTAGGAATAGGCGGCGCATAGTGTATAGCACACTAGATTCCGAGTCCTTAGGCTATAGAATAGGTTGTGCATCGTTCGTGGCCTATTTGTACCAAGGCCTAGCCTTCCTCGAAGCCTATTATGATGTGAGAAAGGCTCACTTCATAGCCTTATGCATCACCATTCCTAACTTACCGACTTTACCATACAATGCGACCAAATCGTCAATGGAAATCAATCTCCTCGTTGCATACTTCTTGCACCTATTTTTGCTCAAAACCAAATAAAAACGATTAGTACGATGGGTTGCCTCCCACCAAGCGCCTTAGTTTTGGTCGTGGCACGACTCTTATTTTTGGATTTTCATTTATCAAAACAAGTACTAGGATGAAAGGAAAAACGATAAACGATAAAATGATAAAACGATAAAATGATGGGTTGCCTCCCATCTAGCGCCTTATTTATTGTCGTGGCTCGACGTAGTTACCTCGAGTACTCAGACTTCGTCGAGGTAAGTGATGGATCATTTTTTGAAAGGATTTAGACGACAATGAGGCTTACCTGTGGGCATGCGATCTTTTTCGAGATGGCTCATACGTTTCTCCGGAGAGTCACCAATTATATCATCAATAGTCCAACCCATAGCTCTCTTGTATCTCCTCGGAGCAGAGATGAGAGCTTCTACGTGTTGTTCACTTAAATCATCCGCTCTCTCCGGATGTATATTTCTACTTTCCACGAACACATACCTTAGATAATCGGGGAGCTCTTGCGATTCAAGCATTGGTGGCTCGTCAATGTGAGTCTTCGCTGTTGGTTGATTCTTGAGATCACAATCCAGTTTCTTAAGAGTATAAGACTCTATTTCTGTTAGATCACCCATAAGTTCTTCATAATCTTCATTATCCTCATGCTCAACATTCAGTGGCGCAACAGACAATGGCTCAACAGTAGGTTGTTTCTCTATAGATAATGCTTTCATATCCTCATAATGAACATTAGCTACAGACGACTCATTCATATCGCTGGGCTGCTTCATTGTTTTGCATGTATCAAACCGTACCACTTCGTCAACCACTTGCTTGCCTTTTGCTGAAGTTTCCAGCACCTTACCACTTTTGGTAGTTATGGTCATGCATGACCCATCATTCCTTGGGTTTTGCACAGTATCGCTAGGTAAAGTGCCAGCCTTTCTTTGATTAAATGCTGCTGAAAGTTGGCTCAATTGCTGCTCTATTTGCTTGATAGAAGTGGAATGAGAATCAACTAGTTTCTTCATGGAGGACAAATCATCAATCACCTTCTTAACTCCTACGCTCGTTGCTTCCACTCCTTTCAATAACTTAGCCATCATGTCTTCCATACTCCTAGAATTAGATGTGGTGGTATCACGTCTACCAGGGGGAACGTACAAACCACTCTTTTCATTATTCTTCCAACTACCTTGGTCTTTGCTTACAGATTTATCATAATAGTTCCGACCTTGGTTTCCTTGGGCATTCCCACGGAAACCCCTCTGATTGTTCAAGTAGTCGGCCTCCGCTTCAGAATCAGATTCGTCTCTTCCTTTTAGCGCTACAGCTTTCACATTTTCGGGCTTCCCTGATAATAAGTGCTTGGTAAGAAGATCCAATTGTGTTTTCATGTGAGCCATGTCTTGGTCACGATCTTCTTGTCTTCGCCTCTGCTCTGCAGTTATGCCAAAAGATAAAGTGGGGCTTGCTACCTCAGAATCCCTGGTATGCCAAGCTCTACTTTGCTTTGTCATCCGATCTAGCATATGGCTTGCCTGCCCAAAGGTGAGGTCCATAAAAGATCCTCCAGCCGCATTATCAACCACTGGCTTAGTCACCGAATTCAAAGCTCTGTATAATATCTCCATCAAGTGGTCATTGGTCATATGGTGATTTGGGCACCGCATGAGCTTCGTCTTGAACCTCTCCCATGTTTCGTGGAGAGCTTCAGTTGGAAGCTGTCGAAAATTTATGATCTCATCTCTCAACTGTGCTCTTTTGGATGGCGGAAAGAATCTTTCTAGGAAAGCGTCTTTCAATTGCCTCCAATTAGTAATAGAATCAGGAGTCAGCCCATTCAACCATAGAGTTGCCTCCCCAGACAGAGACAATGGAAATAGACGTAATCGAATTGCATTCTGTCCAACGCCCGGATTGTCGAATGACTTGCATGTGGAAATAAAGTTGATCAGATGCATATTCGGATCATCGCCTGCTAGTCCACCAAATAATCCCTTGAGTTGCAAAAGCTGAATCATGGTGCTAGTGATATTAAACTTTGCTCCAGGTGCTAATGGCGGAAGAATAATAGCTCCGGTGGCACCAGGTCCGTCTAGATCGTCCTCTTCTTCATCAAAAGGAATTTGCATAACTCAGCAATCAGGCCTCAATCTCGCTTGACGATCTCTCCTCTGCATGGGTGCCGCCATCTCAGCAGTATGTCGTGGGTTTAGTAGCTCTTCATCGCCCAGATCCTCATCGTCAGGATTTGTTGCTCGCCTACGATTATCAATATTCTGTTGATGCACTTGAGCAGCCATCCTTTCAATTTCACGTTGTGCCTCCATTGATGCACTGAATAAACCTGAATAAAACAAAAACAACAACAAAAAGTAAAAGTACGAGAATCTTTGACCAAAGGGTCTAGTAATTATCACGAACTTGATTGACACTCGTATTCCCCGGCAACGGCGCCAATTTTTGATAACGCTCAATCTACAGCTCTCGTAGGAGTGTAAAGCGGTCGTTAGCAAATATAGAACCCAACCTGGGTTGGGTGTCGATCCCACAGGGAATAGCTTGGCCAACAAGTAAGCAAAATTACTAAACTTTTAGTGCAAGTCTCGTAAAAGGGGGGATTGTAATATGTAACCAAAACAAGAAAGTAAAAGCTGAAAATAGCAAAGTAAAAAGAGGAAGAATGTTACGTAAGTTGTAAACAATGAGAATTGAAGCGTTGGGGTTATGTCCACCTTCTGAGGTATACGTCTCTATCGGTTATGAGTGTGTAGAGTCTTGACATGCAATTGCTTATAGAGAATTGTAGTCGATGGTAAATCCAAGCGTCTCTCGACCTAAACAAGGACTATTTCACTTTAACTCTCTCGAGCTTAAAGCGTGTCTAACGGTACGAATTCTCCAAGAGGTTAGTCCAGTTACGGCACTAGCTTTTTAATAGGAAAGGGTGTCCTACTACCTTGACATTATCTCTTTTCCAGACAAATAACCTTTCTCTCGAACAAGTTAAATGTTAGACTGGCGTTATTCTATGCGTTCTCTTTTCTAGACAAATAACCTTTCTCTCGAACAGGTTAAATGTTAGAATGGCGTGTTCTTGTGTTTTTAACCGCAAAGAATGTAGATTTAAGATGAAGAGCGTAATGATATAAGCAATATACTTGTCTTGAACTCACAAACTCACAGCTATAGATAGTAACTCATTCGGCTTTCATAACCCCAACTAAGAGATTTAGTTACCCATGAATGCGAAGGATATCACGTTTTGCATGATGAATGGCGTGAATAGTAGGTGTTTGGCGTGTGGTTTTGGTGATTCCGTAGCAAGTAACGATTCTCTTGTTGTGGAATTTAAGAATAGAAGAGTAGATTAGAAGTGTTTGTGGTGGAAGATGAGAGGGATGGAAGAAAATTAATTGTTGAATTAAGTGAAGAATGTATTGAATTAAGGGAGGAGTTGCCTCCACTAAGGGAGGACTTGATTAAAATCTCTAGCATGATAGGGTATTTATAATACTCCTATCCTACTCCTACTATGCTAATGAAATAAATAACCAAATCCTACTAAACTAAGGAAATACTTAACCCATTTGTACTAGGTTAATGTAACATTCTCCTAATCCAAATAAACTAATGAAATACATAACCCAATTGTACTAGGTTAATGTATCATTGTCAAAATCCAGCTTTGTGTCTGTAAGTCCCCAAAGTCTTCAGAAATGCTGTTTTAGCCCGGGACAGATTTTCCATCCAGCAGTTTTGGTCCAGGTCCCCAGAGTCTTCAGAAATGCTGTTTTAGCCCGGGACAGAGTTTCCATGCAGCAGTTTTGATCCTTAGGCGTGTAAACTCCCTTTCCTTCCTTCGTGAGCTTTCTTTTGCGTCAAGTAAGCCATAAAATGCTGAATTTTGCATCATTTATACCTGAAACTTTACTAATCATGTTTGTTAGCTCATTTATAGGAAAAAGGACTAAAAGTGCATGAAATATATAATTTGTTCTCAAAACTAGGCTAAAATATGGGCAAAATATATTGATATAGGCGCGTAAGTTCGCCTATCATCAGGTTGTAAGAAAAAGTGATCTTGATTAAATGAAGGCTGAAATCATTGATTTAGAATGTGAGCTTGAAAAGATTTTTCCTCCAACCTTTTTTGATATAATAACACATTTGCCTATCTATTTAGTCGATGAAATTAAACTTGGGGGCCCGACACATTTGCGTCATATGTATCCTATTGAAAGAAATCTGTGTAACTTCAAGGGATTTGTTTGCAATCAAAATACCCCTGAAGCATCAATAGTAGAAAGTTTTTTGGCTAAAGAATGTTTGAATTTTTATTCGAGATACCTAGATGATAGGGTGAAGACAGAATTCAGTAGGTATCCAATAGAGGATGAGGAGGGCATTCAAATAGAGGAAGCTGGTTTTCCACCTATATTTCCTAAGACAGGCCATCCAATTAGAAGTAGTAAGAAAAGAAAAGGCACGTCTTTTGATCTGAATAATCATCAGTGGTTTGAAGCACATCGATATTCTTTGTTTAATACCGTAGATGAACAATTAGAGACATTTATCAAGTAAGATAAAATAATTATTTGTATTTTAACTTTCTTTATATGATATCATTATCTGTTTAAATTTCATTGATCTAAATCGTTATTGATTTAATTTGTAATACATGCTGGTAGGGAGCATAAAGATTTAGTTGATAATCGTACTAGAGGAAATGCATAGGTAAAATCACAGATTCATAGTTGAGAATTTGGTGATTGGTTTAAGAAAAAGTTAAAATGTTGAAGTACCAAATCATTTAAGATGGATAGCTATAGGGCCTAATTTTGTGGCTAAAAGATATACTGGATATTTCATTAATGGATATCGATTCCATACAATGAAACAGAACGTTCAGGCAAGACTCAAAATAGTGGAGTGACTTTGTCAACAACAACAAATAGTTTTACTAGTGCTAGAGACCCAAATCCCGTCGATGGAATGGTTATCTATTATGGAGTTATTGAAGATATCATCGAGATAGATTATTGGAGTTTATTTAGTGGTGTACTATTTATATGTGATTGGTTTCAAAAGAAAATGCAGCACAGATGACCCTTTTGTACTAGCATCACAACTGCATCTAGTGTTTTATGTGAAAGATCCAATTGAGAAAGGGATATATAATGCAAGAAATAAAGTCCCTGTTGATTTTTATGATTTGGAGGAAGAAATTTGTCCCAATATTAAAGAATATTTTGGAGAGAGCCTAATGATGACATTGGTTCACCAGAAAGAGTAGTCGATGTTGATGTCAGATGGTCGAGAGACGATCTCCCTGTTGATATCATTGATATGCCTTCCCTTGTCCAACATTCCGAATATATAGAAACATCATAAGAGGAGGATGACATTGATGATACCGATTGGGGTTGGATGGAAGCTGATGACTGACAAAATTAAGATATTCTAAACTCGTTTAAAAAAAAATTATAATGGTAAGTAGTATATTAGACTTTGTTTGCTATCTTTTATTTTGTTTCATTAGTATGCTTAATTTTCAAAATTTCTTAAATTAGTAAAACTTAACAAATGCATATGTGCTAAGAGTTGTTAGACACATTGTAAAGTCTTTCTTTCTGGTATCTCTTTCTTCTTTTGGGATTAATTGTGTTTCTAAGTCTTTTTATTTCTTCATCAATTTCAGTATTCATCTTTCTGCATTGTCTCTGAGCAATCTATAACTTCAAATTGCCTCAAGTAAAGTTTAGGTTCTAATCTTTCTCTCCTTCTCTACCTCAATCTCTCTGATTAAATACTTGATAACTTGTGCTTATTGTAACTTAAACTGAACATTAATTGATGTGAAGTGAAAAGGCTGCATTCTGATGGATCTTTAGTTATACTCAGGCTAACTGAATTTTCTATAAAATAGTATGTCAACTTCTCTAGCTTTGTACATGTAAAGTTTTACAATTTAACTCTCTTTAACTTATGCCTGTAATGAAGTAAATGTTATCATATTCAATTAATCTATTTATTAAATTGGTTCAGATCCAACAGAAGAATGTTATGTGATATTAACCCACTTACATAAGCCTTGGTAGGCAGATTTACCTATGGGTTGGAGATAGCAAAGAATCCAGTTGAGTAGTCTGAGGTGTACACACACTAGCCTGCACACAACAGTTACCAAACAAAACAAAAAAAACATTTGTTTGCTAAATTTGTTAACTCTTTGTTGTGGTTTTAACACACTAATTAGTGAATACTCAAACTCTGTAGGTTCTTTTTTCTTTAAAACCATTTCATTCTCGATGTTCATTAGTGAAAAAACAGCAGTCCACTTGTCCAGCTCCACGCATCATCATAAGAACCTTCCTCATCCCCAACCACTTAGATGCAGATCTATCCTTTCTGCCAACTACTCACAACTCTCATCGCCTAATTTAATGCCAATATTACCTTGATCAAGATCTGCAAGATTTGGCCCTTATCTACAGATAGGGTGTCCAGTTGACGAAAAATTCAAAGCAAACTATCAACAACGTCCACAATAGAGTAATTTATCTGATCCATAAAGTGGAGAAAGCAAGTTCTCTGTTATGTCTTTCGGTACAACTATCACCTACACAAACAAAAAACTAGAACAATGAGAAATCCAAAAGGTACTAGTTTGTAAATCAATTCTAAGGTTGTTTTTTTATTGTATGATATGTTTAGGTTCAAGTATTTCTTTTTTTGTTTGAATTGTTTGGTGTTTTTTGGGGATTAATTACATAAAGAAGTTGCAACTTGCACATCCTGTTGGTTGGTTGGCTGTTACAGATTACATAGCTATTTCAGCCAGATCTACACTTCTCTATGTGCCTACGAGGTAGATGCAGATCCCCTTGGAATGATAGAGCTAAATGAGAGCATAAAGATCTACTATGGGATAATGACACTTCCATTTCATGGCATGTCTAGTTTTATTCTCAAAATGCAGGTTGTGTGGGTTCATGGTTGTTTTGAAATCGGTGTGGCTGCACAACGTCTTAGAAAGTCACAAAAGTATAAAGCAATACTCTGCATTGGGGGTTCAAGTTTACGAACCAACCTGCCTAATTTGTTGTAGTTAAAGGTTACTAACCAACCTGCCTCGAAACATAATAGGTGATTATTGAACATTCAGATCCCCTTTCTGTTTTGTTTTATTGAAGCCTGTTTTGCTTTATTATGAAAGGTTCTTCTTTATTAGATAGTTTCATTATTTAGGGAGTGATCTAAGGGGTGTCCACTATTGATTTCATCTGCACAGAATCTTCTTACCTTACTAATCCTTAGAAAAGGCTCAAAATGGCTAGTCTTTACGTATTTTTCATAAACAGTCGGTTGACTAACTATTAGGTTTTGGACATAATGGTCAAAAATACACTTTTTACTAGTTTCTAGCATGAAGGTGTTTGAGAATTTCTGTGTATTTTTGACCATTATCTTAAGGTGATACTCAAAGTGTACTTTTGACCATTATCTCTAGGTTTTGGTTAATCTGTTCCTAATTCGACCGTTAGGTAACATGAAGGCTTAGAGATATAGAATTAAAGGATGCAAGAAACTATAGTCAGTGCCTTTGAAAGATCAACTCTTTTCAGATTAATACAATAAGAAACCTAGTTGGATAATAATATTTTACTATTATCTGATAAGTTTAAGTGAATTTGACTGTTTTGCTGTGCATTTTTCATTTCAGCATTCTGAAATTTAACTTGTTCCATCTTAAATTTATATAGGTTTGTATAAAAATGAATCAACAAGAGCCTAAAAAAAATAAAAAAAGACCAAGGAATAGGACATTTAGTAAACCTGGATCATTATCAGCCATGGCAAGTGAAAAACGACATATGCTGACAACAAATGAAACTGTTCAAGCTATACGATCGGACAAACAAAATCTTCTAAATTTAATTGAACAAGGGCATCTACCAGTAGCACCACTAGCACCACCATCTAGATAAATTGAACAATCCGTAGTGTAGCATCATGTTGTAGAAAAGCAACATGCAGAGGATGATCAACATGTAGAGGATCAGGTCCAAATGACAGATTCAGCCACTCCTACAACAGCTGAACATTTTGAAGTAAATGGTAATATATAGCTTAGAAACTCATTGAATTTATTCATGACCTCTAATTTCTTCTATTTTTTTATAGCGGAAGGGCCTTCAACTAGAAAAACAAGAGGCAAAATAAAAATGCACAAGGTACATACCCGGCAAGAGAAATAATTGATCACATTAAACCAGAACAACTAACCTGTTGGTTCTACAGATGAAGTTGTAAGTGAGTTGAGCAGATTCCTAGGCACATTGTCAAGGAAAGTGACCCTTTGCCCATTGGATATATTTGATTGGAGGCATATGGATACTAAACAGGAGTTATGGGATTATACCAAGGTTTGTGTTCTAAATATTTGATATATTTTTAGCTGAGTGGTTCATTATATATTTGATATATTTTCAGTTTATTGGTTCTTTGTCTATGAATGTGGTGGTTCCATTTTCTAGCCTTTTCATTTTCTATCCTTTTCATTTCCTTAATTAAAAGTGCATTTTTTTTATTGTTCTAACTGAATGGAACCAACATGTAGGCAAAATACAATATTCCTGATGCCGCAAAAGATTGAGTTTTAGAAAGAATTCGAGAATCTTGGAGAAAGCACAAAGCTGATTTGAAGAGAGATCATTACGAGCCATGGGAAAATGATGAAGTTCGATTGAAGAAAAGGCCTGAAAGTGTTACATAATGTCAATTTAAAGAGCTCCTCAAGTATTGGAAGTTCAAAAAATTCAAGGTAAAACGTATTTCACCATCTACGATCATATTACTGTTAGTTCTACAGATGGAGCCCTTTATTACTATAGTTAACATTACTAATTCATTTTTTTATAAAATGTCCAAAATCAATACTGAGAATTGGAAGAAGTTGATGAATCCACACACTACTGGAAAGAAGAGTTTTGCTTTAGTTCGCAACAAATTGGTGTGTTCTCTTGTTTATTATTTAGTTATAACTTGTCATTTAAATAGTTTTTGGTATTCACTAAATATCGTATGAATAGAAAAATGAGAAGGGCGAAACTTTGTCGCTAAAGGAGATGTTTGCGGTCACAAGAGCAAGAAAATCTTATCGTACATACAAAACGTCTGATGAAGACACCACCAGTAAAATTGTACTAAACTTATCTTTTTCAAGTTTATATTGACATAAATGATCAGTTCTTAATGTTTAATTATTTAAATGTTCTTTTGAATATAATTATTAGGCTCAAATGGAGGATATTGAAACACAAAAGGGTTCAAATGAACAGCCCATTGATGCATTTTCAACCGTCATGGGTACTGAAAATCTGGGACGTGTAAGACTGCTTGAAAGGGGGATACAAAGACCTCTTTGAAAAGATTAAATATAGATCTGTACCAACTTTAAATACCATAAATGATGTTGTGCAACAAATGTAAGAAAAGATGCTAAAAATTAAGGATCAAATCGAGGAGCATAAAAGAACCATTCAACAAGAAGTTGTTGCAGATATAATTTCTTAGCTTTAGAATGCAGGAATAATTGATCCTAAGATACTAGCGGCATTGACCATTCCTTCACCAATGGGATCGACTTCTACACTATCAGCTACAGGGAGAAATAGTCAAAACCATCAAGGTTAGTGTTTGAAACTTGGAGTTGTACTTCAGTTCATTTGGTGGTTGATATTGTTGTTGTTGTTGGACTATATTGAATGGTTATTGGTGGTTGGTAACTTTGTGTCATATATCAAGGTATTGTTGTTTATTGTTTGAAATTTTGTATGATTATTGGTGTGCTTTTAAATCAGAGTGACAGTATTTTATGATTAAAGGTCAATTTGGTGCCGATGAAACGTTGTAACATCACATGGTGTCAATGTTGTGAACTTTTTCGGCCCCTAAACTTTGTTGCATAATCAATGGTAACCTTTTGGATGTTCACTTCTACCATTGGCACATCTTTTTTGGTCTGAAATTACAATGTTAATAGAAGTGTATCAGTTTCACTAGTACTTTTTTGCGGATATACTCAAATTAATAAGTTAAAAGAAATAGTACAAGATTTCTATTTTATAGGCTGAAATTAAAGTGCTAACTGAAGTCTGTTTAATATTTGAAGCTATTTAGAAGTATCACTTAAATCCTTTTTTCTTATTGTACTCTTAATTTTTGTTCTTCCTTAGGTGTCTATCACATAGTTTACACATGACTATTGCTGCAATAGCTAACATTCAATAAAACTTCAGTGAATTCTAAAATGATATTAATATATTTATATCTTAAAGACTTTGAACATTTCCCAAAATATTACTAGGGCCCTGCATATATGCTTTCTGATTTTGATATAACTAGGGCCTCAAATATATCTACATATACAGCCAAACTTCCAGATGAATTTCTGCAAGCTTGGTTATATATGATGTAGTTTAGCGTGATGCTAAAGCATGTCCCCTCCTCTGGCTCACCATATCAGTTAACAATTCGCGTTGTTTTGGCACACCTTTAGGCCTTTATCTGATAGCCTATGTACATCAAATGGGACAGCCCCCTTTGGCTATTTTACAATAGAGCTGACCATGTTACACCATCAGTCCTTTATCTGATAGCTTGTGTACATCTCTATTTTGAAGATTAATTTTTGTGGTGCTCTTGCTGGAATAACCATCCAAGTCCTCATAGTAATAGTTGCCACTGTAAATAGTTTCTTGGGCCCTTGTATAATACTGTGCAACTTAGTTTAATTAACATGTGCTACCTTCCTATCATCACAATTCACAAGTATCAAAGGATGGTAGATAGTGTCAATGTTAGTCATACATAAATTAATTGTACCTAGGGGAAACAAAGCTTTAAAACAGAAAAGGAACAACCTCAAAGGCTACCCCAAAAATCCATGCTTTGCTCCTTTTGTTGTTGTTGTGTAGTTTGTTTCTCAACTTTAATTTTGTTTTTCTTATTGTTGCAGGTGATCATCACATAGAAGATGGCGGGAACGAAATTGATGAACTAGACTTGACCTAAGAGATAGATCACATTGGTTTCATGTTACACTAGCTGTTGAAAAAACTTGTGTATGTTCTGGTTGAGATTGATCACATTTGACCGAGTAGTTTCAAACATCTTTTATTTTTGAATATTCAAAACTTGTGTATGTTTTGATTTTTTTGAATGGTCAAAAAATAGTTGGTTTCTTATTGGTTGACTTTTTGGGAATTAATAGTTAATAGTACTCTTGATTATTAATATATATGTACATTTTGTGTTATGGTAGCTTTATAAAATCATTGCAATAGCATAATATAGTATTGTTAAATAGTTTAATAATAATTGTCCTAATAGCCTAAAATAAGTGTCCATATAGCGAAAATTAACCATTTCTATAGCTCATGTTTAACCGTCGCAATAGCTTACAAAATAACCGTCCTATAAAGCTTTTAGGACGGTTCATAACAGTCACAATAGGTATCTGTCATAACATAAATCAAACCGTCGCAATAAGTTTTATAGGGACGGTTTAAAACCATCCCAACATGTAATAAACCATCGCAACAAGCGTTTATAGGGATGGGTGAAAACCATCCCAACATATAATAAACCGCCACTATAGCCTCACAAGCGTCGATATATAAGGACGATTGAAAATCATCGCTATAGCCTCCTCACCATCGGCTTAGCATGTTGAAAACCACCGCTATAGTAGTTATATAGGAACGGTCTGGAACCGTCCCAAAACCATCACAACCATCGTAATATGGTCAATATAAATAACCGTCGCTAAAGACCGAGATATAGCAACGGTTGACAAAACTGTCGCAAAAAACCATCGTTTGTGATCTAATGTAACGCCTTCAGTTGTATTGGTTCGATAACCGTCGCTAAAGGTCTATTGGGACGGTTATGGTACCTATGAAGACGGTTTTAGAATCGTCGCCACAGACCAGTTTTTCGGTAGTGGAAAAAATTGTATGTCCTTCGATTGTGACATACATGTCCGCATTTACCGCAATAGTTTGAACTTGAAGAAAGTAATTCACTTGATTCCAAATGCCTTCCTTTCTTTGGCCTACCCGGAGGTCTTCTGTATTTGGGTGATAAAACTTCTTTATCATCAACAAATTGGGGAACATTCTAATACTTCATGTCTGGCGTTGCACTATCGGTAGCTCATACGTCTTGACAATGGTTTTTCGCCTATACAATTCTGAGCAGTAACAACCATAATCAATGTATGAATATAGATATAAATTTCATAATTGAAACTAATCAATGTATGAATATAGATATAAAATTTATGATTTTAATTAAAATGCAAAATTCCCTCTGTTACGGTCCGATTATACATTCGTTCAAATATATGAGTAAATTTTATACATTATTACTACTTCTTTCAACAAACAAATAACAACACCCAAACAACAATTCGTTCAAAATACCTATTACAAAAAAAATATTTATTAAACTTTAAACAAATTAAAATAACATTTTTGTTCATACCTTTGTTTGTCGAATCGTTTACCTTTGGTGTTGAAGCCATTAGATATTGCATAATTTGTCATTACCGCAACCAAAATTTGCTTATCCTTATAAAGCTGGTCAACCATAAGCTTGGTGTTCTTCCAATCAGTAATGAAGTTTTTCACTTCAAATTCTGAAACGTATAATGAATACTGATTTTGCGTTTCAACGATCGTTAACACAACAGAATCAGATTCACTACCTTCAATACAAAGTACATCCCCAAAAAGAATTACCATGAACAACGTATTTTACTTTAATTTTTTTTACGAACTTCGTCAATATTCAATTCAATTGCAATCGTAGCAATCAATTTTAAAAAGGTAATACTTTTCGAAATAAGAATTGCATCACTTTTGTAGGATTGATAAATAATTTTCAACTCCCAAATTTCGGAATGACGCAACAATATGGAGATGTTCATATTTTTTTTCTGATAATTGAAGAAAGAAGAAGAAAGCTTTTTTTTTTTTTCAAAAACATCATTAAAAAATAAGGAAAACTAATAGTGATGTTTAAGAGTTTTTTTGAATTTAAATTTCAGTTACTATATTTAATCATACAAAACATAATTATAGGTAATTAATGGATTTATTTTATTGAATGAAAGATTTTCTCTGATTACTCTTTTCATGAATGTAGGAAACTCAGTTATATCATCTTAGCTTAAATATAGGATTAACTGTTTTATCATACATTCGATCTATGTATGATGGACAACCGAATGTATGAGTATATTTGCAAAATTCGAAAGAGAGAAAACTAGAAGGAATTTTATGTAATTAGTTTCAATAGGTAGGGGATTTATGTTGTTTACACAATTAAAACCATTATGAAGGAGATCCTAAAACAAATCCAAATATAATATGATCATGTCCAAATAAATCAAACTATATATTAATAATTGATATTCAAATTGATCATTATTCAGACTCCATTCGATTTAAACAAATATTAAGATGCTTTGAGAATCTTATTAGTCATTCTTGTTATCGAATGGGGATAAATATTTGGAAAACTGATCAGTATTGAGGTGTGCTTTAATACAAAGGAAATGATAGTTTATGTAAATCAATAGAAAAATGGATTATTAAACTATGAAACTCGTGAACAAAAGGTAGTTTCGGTGTGTTTGGATCATTAATTTTGTTTGCTAACGCAAAAATAAATTCAATTTATCAAGTTATTTCAAATTTTATTTGTAATAAATATGAATTGGTGACTCAAAAATATTAATAGCTTGTTGCAACCAGTTAAACTAAAGTAGCTGCTGGAACATTTTGTAAAAAATACATGTGTGTTTAATGATAAGTAATGTGTTTAAAAAGCAAATTTAATTTATCAAGCTACTTCAAAATATTATTTATAATAAATATGAATTGGTGACTCGAAAATATTAATAGCTTGTTACAACCAGTTAAACTAAAGCAGCTAAGGGAACATTTTGTAAAAAGTACATCTATGTTCAACGATAAGTAATGTGTTCAATACTCCCTCCGTTTCTTTTTAAGTGATCTTTTAGGTTTTTCAATTTGTTAAAAAATAAGATAAATTACATAAAATTACAAATCTAAGAGATCTTTTAGGTTTTTCAATTTGTTAAAAAATAAGATAAATTACATAAAATTACAAATCTAAGAGACCTTATTACCTAAAACTCCTTACTTTTTAAACAATTACTTAAAATTTCAAATTTATATTTTACTCTTAATACATATGAATAAAAACTCCACCCTACTTTTACCCCACAATTAAAGCATGCAATCTATTTATCTTTGAAAAAAATAAATTCAAATAATATTTTATCCCCTAAAACCTATCCCAAATTATCATCAATTGATACAACTTTCATTACCTTTACTGCAACTTCTTCACCAATTTTATTGTCTTTTTTTTGTAATCTTTTTATCAACTTTTCTTTTATCAATTTTGAATTCTTTTTCAACTTTTAGGTCAGTACTCATTAAGAAAAAGAGGAGAAAATAAACAATTAGTTGTTAGATTTTTTACTAGAACAATCAAAGCGACGGTGGTGGTGAAGACGAACGACGGAGGGGTGGGGTAGCCAAGCGGCGGTGATGGCGCGGACGAACGACGGAGGGTGGTGATGGTGGTGGTGATGGTGGATTATATGTATCAATCATAAGTAAATTGAACAATCAGTTGTTAGATTTCCGACGATAACGATCAAAGTGGCGACGATGGTGAGGACGAACGACGGAGCTGGGTAGACAAGGTGGCGGTGATGGTGTGGACGAATGACGAATGGGGGAGGATTATATGTATCAATCATAAGTATCAAGACATATACATATGTATCAAATAAATGTATTTAATACATTTATAAATATACATCAAGAACTTGTATATTCTTTTCATAATTTTAAGGATGATGCATATGTTTTTTGTTCATTTAATTATTTCAGCACCTTCATTCAGTTTGGATATTTCCCAATTGATACATATGATATTTTATTTAATTTCGTGATACATAGTATATGTGCACCATTGATAAATTTTATTTTGTGAGAGATTAAACGACATGTGTAACACTGATATAATAGTATGAAAAATATGTATTGGTGTTGTTAATTAGTTATCAAAATATATACATTACTAGTATGATACATTTGTTGTTGGAATAAGGGTGAGTCATATACTTTGTGATAGTGATTTATATTTTTAATTTATTTATAAAAGTTTGATAGATTTAACATATATTTGACATATGTAATTTATTTTGGTGCGAGATTGAATTTTTAATGGTTAGTGAGTAATTTTATGAAATGTGTCATTGTGATACATCTTAAACCAGATATATCATTTCCACGATTTGTGCCTAATTTTATTCCTCGTAATAATTGAAAATTAGTTACTTCCTTATTTAACTAACCACTAAATTACAAATATATTACAATGAATATGTATCAAGGCTAAAAATATGTATCATAAATATTAAAATTCAGAATATCATGTAATTAAACAAAAATTATGAAAAAAGGTATTATAACTCATTAAAAATTCGAGATTTATGTAAGTTATCCTAAAAAATAAATTATTATTTTTTTAAATAAAAGCGAGAAGTTATCTTCTTCTTTTTTTTTCAAAATTATTCTTATTTAATGAATATTGAATAAATTTCTAAGAAATCTTTTCAAATATTTTTCTATTGTTTAGGCATAAATTATATGTGTGTTAAATCTTTAGAAAATTACTTAAAAATGAACGGAAGGAGTAGGAGCAGGGCTAGGTTATTGGAAGGGGTTTATTTGAATTTTCTTTATTGAAATATTACGTTACTTCCTTCATTCACTTTTAGCTATCATATTTTGTATAATTGAAGTTAATTTAATTAATCTTAAGAGTTAAATTGGATTAGATAAATTCAATATTTCAAATCTTAAATTTAGATATTAAAAAATTATATGATAAATACTCTAAGTCGTAATCCTTCCCATATTACACGATGAAAAAAATATATTTTAAATATTGATTAAAATTCATATATAGTTGGACTCTTGAGAAGTAAAAGGTGACCAATAAGAGTGAACAAGTGTGTGTATATATACAGAGAGAGAGAAAGAGAAAGAAATAGATAGGTATAAATATAGATATAGATATAGATATTGAAATCCCACAACTTTTTGTGTAGTTACTTCATTACATTTTGTTGCTTCTTCCGTTCATCTTTACTTGTTCATTTATTAAAAATAGGTGTTTAACACTTGTCTAGTTCAGGAAATCGATGGATAATTTATTCACTTGTGTCTATTTTATCCTTGGTAGTAAATATTATTCATTATCTAATACATTTTCTAAGCATTAAATTTATTATATTCAAAGGGTGATATAGTAAAATGACTTTTATTATTTATTATTTCTTAAATTATGTACCAAGCAAATAGTGGATAAATATTGTTAAACGGAAGGAGTATATCCTTTAGTAAAAATATCGGTTCCGCTACTAAGAGGAGAGTATATAGATTTCTACCCTCAATTTACAAACTGCCCAACTGGTCTGATCTTATTGATGTCAACTTCTCAATAAGATATCTGGCCTCTTTGTTTCTTAGATACTTGGTGGTCATAAATGTAGTGTAGATATTTCTCCATGGCACACACATTTTCATTTTTCATGGCACGCACTTCAATCCGCAGTAATTGATCAGTCAGTGTCTTCTCATTTTTGAGCCCTTATTAATCAATCAATACCACTCTCTCTACTTTCTCTGTTTTGTTTATCTCCCATTCTAAAGTAGTTAATTGAAGTAATCTTCTTATTTTTCTTCTTCTTCTTTTTAGGAGTATTTTAAAAAAATTCTGTTTTGAGGCCGACTTCTCCCCCTATGGGGATTTGAGATGTTACAATCACATTAAATATTTGATTAACTAATTAAAAAAAGATACCTCTTGAACTTCCTGTATAGGGTAGAGAACCCCCTTAATCTCAAAGTGAACTTCAAAACAAGATAATCATTATTGAATTTTGAAAAAGATAGCTAAAAGGTTATTAGAATTTAGCATAATTAGGACATTTTGTTGTTGTTATAAAAGGACAAGTATTTAAGTACTCCCTCCGTTTTGTTTTAGTTGTTTCCTTTTTAAAAATATTTGTTTCAATTTAGTTGTCCCTTTTGATGAAATCAAGAGTATTTTATTATGTTCTTCCAATACTATCCTTAACATTAAATAACTAAACAAAGTATATTTACTCAAATTTATATTTATATTTTCAAAGTATAATTAATAAGGCTAATTTGGTAAAATAAACCCCTAATAAATATTTTATTAAGGAGAGTGTCAAGTAAAAAAGGATCAACTATTTTGAAACGGAGGGAGTAGTTATTTGTGTGAAAATGTTGATAATCAAATGACTACATAAAATCATAAGACATATTATAGCCAAAAAGAATCAGAAAAGATTATAACGAGGTGTTGAGGTCCATGTTCTTCAATGAATGAATAGATTTTCTCTTCCGGGGTATATAAATACACTTTATGTAAACAAGATATGCCAATCATTCATTTGATATACATGTTATATGTTGTTTATGTAATCATTATACACTATCTATACAATTATATATGTAGTACCTATTGTAGCCACTACAATCCTCCATGCCCATTTTCTAGTATATAATAAATGTATACTCAATGAATAATATATAAACAGATTAATTATATACTATTATACAACTATATATTAGGACTATTTATACAATGTATAAATGAACATCTTATCAATTACGTCACTGAAATTATCAAATTCCCATTATTTTCCTTTATTGATCCTACAATGACCATTTGGAAGAAATTGCCAGAATGACAATGTTATGAACTTTGGCGGGTTGGAAAGATGATGAGCTTCACATTTAGTGAACAATCATATCAACCTCTCGAACTTAGCTATATTAAAAGGAAAGCCGCTTTTGAGGAGACAATGTAATTGTTGGTGATGATGTTGTGGGTATGGTGGTGGAAAATATCTTTTTTTACTCTTCAAATCCTGAATAAACTCTAGACACCATCATTATCACAACCTCATATCTGACGATTAAATAATAACCATAGTGAAGTGGAAGGGGTGTACAGCAAGTGAAGGAAAAGATACATAAGTAATTTAAGGGGCATATATGTATTAGACCATTTTCAACAATAGCGGTTTAGCACAACAATTTAGTAAAATTTTGAAAAAGGAAATCATCGGTGAAAGAAAGAGAGGTGGAATAGTTGTGTCCGCTATCCCAACCATATTAAAAGCCTCATCCGCAATCTCTTTGAATAATCACAATTAAATATAGATGTTGTAGTGTCTCAGGGTAATTATTGCAGAGCACACAACTAGCATCAATGTCAATCTACCATCTAATCAAAGTATTTTTAGTCCTCAACCTCTCCAGTAGTGCAAGCCATGAGGTTATAGCGTGTTTAGGACAAGTCGCATTTTGACATACAATCCATTTCCAAGGAATATTTATGTCATTCCCTCATATGACTTTATAGGTCTCTCTAATATGGAACTTGCCTCTGTTTGTCACTAGTGGCTGAGTTGCAAACAGAGGCTAGAACTTCGTTTTTCTTACCATCCATGAAGCCTATTTTGACACCACCATGTTGATCCAGTCCTATTGTTTTATAGTACGCATGAACCCAAGTGATTCATAGTTTTCTCCTTTCCCCATAGTAACTTGCAAATCTCTATTTAGTTCCATGTCCTCAGCTTGATAAAATTAGCTTCCCAAAGCCCTTAGGCATACAAACTTTTTCCTGTGACACTAAAGCTTTTTGTGATATAATGGCCTTCCCTATCCATAGATAATTTTTACATATTGCCTCTATTAGTTTGATCAGAAGGAATAATTGTGTCCAGCATACCTAGATGTCAAAAAGTACAGATCTGATTAGCTGAATTCTACCTGCATATGACATCCCTCTAGCCATCCAAGAAATAACCCTAGCCTTGATCTTATCTACTGAAGGTTGGTATTAAGTCACAATGAGTTTCTTAATGGATAGGGGAACTCCTAACTACTTGAATTGGAAATTCCCCCATTTCATAGCCTAGTTCATTGAGAATTACTTCCTTGGTTGAGTTATTAACCTCTGAAGTAGACTTGACTCTTTCATTAATTTTACAGATACCACATCACCCCAAGTAAACATGAGCAAGTGTCATCAGCAAAGCATGAGCGTGTTATTCCCAACTTTTGGCAACTAGAATGGTAACTAAAACTTGATTCCCCCTTGAGAGTGGTTAGGCATCTATTTAGATATTCTATAAGCAGCAGAAACTAATAAGGGGATATGAGGTCCCTTTGCCTTAGCCCCCTTCTGACCATCATAGTATCAAACAAAGTACTATTAATCTGGAAGTTATAGCTAATCATTTGCACATAAATCACGATTCAGTTAATCATTTTTTAAGGAAATCCCAGTTCAACCAATATTTACTGAACAAAGCACCACTCTACTGAATCATATGATTTTTGAATGTACACATTTATCATATATCTAAGTGAGACTTACTTCATAATATAACCTTTAATCAATTCATGACCAAGTAGGATGTTATCTGAAATCACTCTGTAAGGTATGAAAGCTAATTAATTTTGACTGACTAACCTATTTATGACTTTCCTAGTTCTATTAGACAATCTTTTAAGGAATAGAACGACAAGCTATTGGCCTGAAGTCCCTAACAGATTGGTAGTCAGGTTCACCATAGTATTGTTCACTGCCTTACATTGTCTGTTATATTGGAAAAAGTCTTAAACTGTCAGATGACATCTTCATGTATGACAAATCATGCATTCCTGTAGAAATAAGAGTTAAAATAATCAATCCCCGAAGATTTATTATCATCTATAATGAA
Source organism: Capsicum baccatum var. pendulum (assembly GCA_030864225.1). NCBI lineage: Eukaryota > Viridiplantae > Streptophyta > Magnoliopsida > Solanales > Solanaceae > Capsicum > Capsicum baccatum. Next base: position 205,454,042 of record CM061558.1, on the reverse strand, counting down.
TACAACGTCTTTGATTTCTTCCTTTGTTATGCTTTCACATAGTTCTCTTTATTGTGAAAGGGATAGCCTGCTACCTTGTCTCATGTTCCTTACATCTATAGCTGGCATATTCTTAGCCTGAGTTCCTAGTAATCTATTATAGAATTTGAGGAAAACATTTTTAAACTCCTCATGTTTTACTAAATTCCTTCCTATGGTATCATTGAGGACAAAGATATTATTTATACGTATTGTTACCTTCACACAATTGAAAAAGTACTTGTTGTTTCATCAATTGACCCAATGCAGTTTTGATTTCTATTTAAGGACCCTTTCCTTCAAATTAGATCATTTTTGTAGTATCCCTGGTGCTTCCTTCTCATACTGTATTGAATCAACATTATCCCCTACATTCAAAGCTTGTGTGATCTATGATTAAATAAATTGTAATCTTTCTAGCTTCGTGAACTCCACCGCCAATACTCCTCATATGTGTCTGCATTAAAACCTTCGAGGTTCTTTCGCATCTTTAATTTGTGCGATTACTTGTAAATTGGCTTGCCTTACACCCTAAATGCCTATATAGTAGCTACTATTTTTAGGAAATCTGCATGCTGCACTATAATGTTCACAAATCTAAATGGTCTCTTAGCATCACCATTAGACTACAGTCTACAATTGAGTAATAGCTATAGCGGAGTGGTCTGAGAAACTATTTTCTCTAAATTGGACAACAATTGTGCCATGATGTATCACCCATGAATCATTACATAAAGCTCGATCTATAACACTCTGCACATGCCCATTGGACCATGTATATAATCTCCCAGAAGTTACTATCTCGGTAAATTAAAAGCTTTCATAACTTGGTTGAAGTCGTTAATCTCATGTTCCGTTAGTGCCTAAGCCCATATCATATTAGTGTATATCAGGGGAGAGTCGGAATCTCCACAAGACGACGCCATAGAATAGTTATGTTTCACCCAATATTGAGGATCCTATTCTCTGGAGAGTCGTCAGTTCATACCTCCCACGTTTCCTATAAGTCATTTAATTAATAAATTTATTTGTTCCTTCATAAGCTCTATATCACCATTAGAAAGAGGAGAGAAATTGTTAGTTATTGAGTGAAGTTTCAGGTGAGCATCCTGTCAGATCCCTACAAGGAGAATAATCTTATTTTCTGCTTTCTATACATCCAGGTCTAATCTCAACTTCGTGAGTGTTAGGAGACCCACATATGTGCTGAATATATCCTTTTTTCCTTGCGGAGGTCTTCATTTCTTTAGCCTCAACTGGGTAGGCTCATTTCTAGCACCTTCTATAGCATTTTGTTTTGAAAATTTTAGCACTTCGGTTGCAGCTTTAGTCTAGATAGGTCTAGTAAGTCATTTTCCATCAATCTAGGCTGATGCACCTTGGTTTTAGTATTCTCTATGTTACAATCATGCCCATATCTAAGACATGTCCCCCCCTCCTTCGAAAATTTCTTCCACTTGAATCTACAATACCAATTTAAGTGGGCAAGACTTGTGTGACATTTATATCAATTAGTACCTGGCATAGGACACCACTCTTTGTTTTGTTGTGTATTCATCTGCAAATAGATAATTCCGTAATCCACTAGCGGTCTTGTTCAACGTACTAGCACCCTAACAATTGAGAGGTAAATTTAGAAATCTTACCCAAATACGCATGTGTGAGTAGAGCTGGCATAAAATATCAAAAATCAAATTACTGAATCGGATCAAAAAATTTGGTATTGGTATTCGATATTTGGTATGATATTTGGGAGTAAGATTTCAATATTCGGTATTCGGGATTGGGTTTGGTACAAGATATTACCACCGTTTGGTATTCGGTATTTATCGAATATCGAATTATATATAATACGATATGTCTAACCAACCCAATAGACAATAGTATTAGTCATCCAAAAGAATCTCCTAGACCTTTATAATAGATTCATAAAAAGCAACAAAAGGTATTAAATAGGATTTTTATTAATTATAATCTTTAATGTTTAAACGTACATTTGCACATCTCCAACTTTAATATGATATTACCAAATATCGAACCAAAGTTTAATTTATCGATTACCGAATTACCGAACCAATGTTTATAAGTATGGTATGTGGTATCTACTTTCAAATACCGATTACCGAAATCTGGCTATATAATTGGACATGAATAAGTAAGCTTGAGTTTTCCCTACCACATATATGACTAATGTATTTGTCCACATCACGTAGGTCAGGCTCGGAGTGGTCCCCCCCTCCCCGACACCTACGGAGTAGGTATGAATCGGGTCGTCCCTTCCCTCAGTGTGTTTTGAAAGCTCCTGCTACTCCAGAACCACCAATGGTTTACCCTCGACCATCATAGGTAGGATGAAATGAGGAGGAAGTCCAACGTTAGTTGTACGATTCTTTGCAAATAATCTCGACCATATTTTGTTGGCTTCATCTTCTACCTTTTTGTCACTTATTAATTTCGGCTTCTCTTGTGTCTCCTGCATATTCTCCTAATTATCCGTGCCTAACTTTTTTTTTTTTTCAAAAAAAGATTATACATCTGCCCAACTCGAAATAACTTTAATTTAGAAATTTCAAATGTTTTATATAAATGAAGTTTAGATATTTTGTCTGAAGTTGCAACAAATATTGTTAAACTTTAACCACATGATTTACGAACATGAACTTCAAGCAAAAATACTTGATTGTCTTTTTGCAAATTTGGAAGAGGACATGTAAAAGTGATTGATGAGCCATATATGGCTAAAGGTCACAAATTTTTAAACTTCAATGCCTAAATTTTAATCATATGAAACTTCAGATATTTTATCATAAGATTAGTTTTAGACATATTTAAAATAAGTTTGCATGTAAAAGTTTATAAATTTAAAACATAACTTAACAGTAACAAAAAAAATAAGATATTTGTATACTTCCCTTGTATAGAATCTAACTAAAGTTCAATCACGATAAATTAGACTTTGGTCAAGACTATTCAACATAATTAGGTAAAATAACATAATTAATTCCTACGCTTGTAAAATTTAGTCAGACAAAGTAGGGAAACATAATATACCTAATTCTAGAAGATTGGATTATTTATTGATTTGGTTCATTCTCAATCACGAAGTGTTCAATATTTTATTTGCATTTTACTTCTTTATAAGGTAGCAAGTCTACTCAACACTAAGCTTTCAAATAGTATGTATTCCTCAGTTTTAAAACATATTAAGTACTACTTTACTTTACTATTACATATAAAAGTCTCTTGATTGTCCTCCCTATTTTCACCTAATTTAAGCTGCTTTAATCTTTGATTTTACTATATCACTCATAATTAATTATTATAAATTATTTAAATATTAAAAATTAATATTATTTAATAAAAAATAAATAATCATTATATTAAAAAATTAAAATTATTTAATTAAAAAAATAAATAATCATTTATGATATTTCTGTTTCAGCTGCTTCAACCCATAATTTTACTATATCACCCTTAATTAGTTATTATAATCATTTACACATTCAAAAATTAATAGTAATATTTAAAATAAAAAAAGAAATAACCATTTATGACATGTCTACTTCAGCTGCTTCAACTCATAATTTTGTTATATCACCTCTAATTAATTATTATAAATCATTAACATATTAAAAAATTAATAATATGTAATAAAAAAATTAAATATTTATGGCATGTCTATTTCAGTTGTTTCTACCTGTAATTTTAGTATATCGTCCCAAATTAATTTTTATAAGTCATTTGCTTATTAGAAAATTAATAATATTTAGTAAGAAAAATAAAAATAGACATTTATGACATGTTTGTTTTAGCGGCTTAAACCGCTATTTTACTATATCACCCTAATTAATTATTAAAAGTCATTTAAGTATAAAAAATTAATAATATTTAATAAGAAAAATAAAATAGACATAAAATGGTATATTAACTTTTGATGTTTTATATTAACTTTGCATTTTATATGAGACTCACTTAATTTTTTTCACAAGTGTTTTTCTTATAGAAATTTTGTTATATCACTTGTAATTAATTATTATGAGTCATTTAAGACATGTCTGCTTCGCTACTTCAATCGTAATATTTGGTTGACTCTCGAAATTATATCAGTGTCACTTAAATATAAATAAAAGAAAAAGTATTATAAATCACAATAATTAAAAGCTTAAATTATTTTTAAAAATATAATTGACAATCAACGCCACAAAAGTTTGGACAAGGACAGAGTATTATAAATTACAATAGCTAACAGCTTAAAATGTCTAAAAATATATATTAAAAATATAATTGATTATCTAAATTTTATTTATATCACATAAATTGAGACCAAATGAATACGTCAAAAATACTATAAATCACAATAATTAACAACTTAAAAATATTAAAGATATAAAATATTTGACGGACTCTCAAAATTATACCAGTGTCACTTAAATTGGAATGGAAGAAAAAATATTATAAATCACAATAATTAAAAACATGAATTATTTTAAATATATAATTGACTATCAATATCATAATAGTTTGGATAAGGAGAGTGACATATATTAATTGCAAATTACATGAAAAATATTATAAAGTTTAATAGTTAACAGTTTAAAATGTCTAAAAAAATTAATTTGTTATATATTTTAAAAGACTACGTAAAAATATTATAAATCACAATAATTAACAATTTAAAAAAATTTAAAAGATGTACAACTTAAATTATTTAACGACATATAAAAAATTTAATTGATTCTTTAAATACTATCACACTCATATATATTGGGACAGAGGCGGTAACATATATTATTTAAAAAATAGTAGAAAGTACTATAAATTACAATAATTAAAAAATCAAAATGTGTAGAAACTTTATATAAAAAATTTAGTTGACTCTCTAAATTCTATCAATGCATATAAATTGAAATAGAAACTACAAAATATTTTATCTGAAAATTATGTGAAAGGATTACAAATTACAATAATTTACAACTTAAAATATTTTAAAATAATAAGATAATTTAAAAATTAAATTAAAAATTTTATTGACTCTCCAAATTTTATTGGTGTCGCATAAATTGAAATAACAAAAGTAACACATATTATCTATAAAATTTTAAAGTATCATATATCACAGTAACTAATAACTTAAAATATTTAAAAATTATTCAAGAGATTGAATTAACTATAAAAAATTTAATAATATCACATAAATTAAAATAAAAAATAATCTATAATGGGCGCGTGCTTGCACTGGCTCTATGCATCTAGTTAGTTTCAGAATTGACAATAAAAAGAAAGAATTTGTCCACGTAGTACTTATATAAAAGAACTAGCCGTATTTTTAAAATACGAGAATAGATGCATTTAATTTTGTATATAACGAACATTGATGTTTCACCGATTTGGAAATTAAATTATACATTTAGGGGTAGTTTGATGTGAGTTATAAGGGATAAATAGTTCTGAGATAAAAGAAAGGACTATTTTATCTCATATTTGGTGTGAAGTATTAATTAATTCTGAAATTATTTATCCCAACATTTACACTAAAGTGATGAGATAAGTTATCTTATATACATGATGGAATAACTAATCCTGGAATAACATTTTCCGATCCAAACGACCCCTAGTAATCACATGAGAGTACTACTTTTCTAAGTAACAATATTTTTGAGCTAAAACTGGTTAAAAGAGTGTCTCAAAATATGTAGTCAAAGAACAAAATGTATTGTTTTCCTTAAATCAGAAAATAAATCGAGTTAAATGAGTATTTAGTTTTACGCAATTGATACTTAGGGGAGTGGTTCGGTACCAAAGAAAATATTTTTTAGAAAATATTTTTGAATTTTTGATCGATCAAAATCTTTAAATAAATATTTTTTAAAGAAGAATAAATTTCTTAAAAATGAAAATAATAACGTTGAAAGTAGAGAAAACAAGTTACATATTCTGTTTCTTACAGTCCGACCTTCCTCATCTTCTTCATCCGATCCTCTAGCCCCACTTCCACATCTCAAAATATTTATCTAAATTAGATATAAATATTTTTAGAATAATATTTTTATCATATCGAACATAAAAAGAAAGCAAACCTAAAAAGAAAACAAGTAAAATACGTACTTATTTCCTAAGAATATCTTTCAAGAAAATACCTTTTCAAAAAATATTTTTGATGTAAAACATTTTAGTTCGTACCAAACACACTTGTTCCCAATCACAGTGTTAGGTAAGTCCTCACAGGTTACATTTCTTGAGTTTGTTTTAGAAGAGCTTATTATGCTTCTGCGTTATAAATCATAAATAGGTCTTCATATACAATATATAAAAATCTCATCTTTATTTTACAATTTACAAATTAAATTTCTGTTATAAAAGTTCATCAATCATAACTCCTCCACCATGTACTTGAAATACATCATTAAATAAAGATAGTCCGGTGCACTAAAGCTTCAACTATATACCGACTTTGAGAAAGGACCGAACCACAAGGTTTTATTGTAAGCAGTCTTATCTTATATCTCTGCAAGAGGCTATTTCATTAAATATTTTTATTTTAATCAAATAAAAATAATTGAAACAAAGTTACAATACAATATGACTAATTAATTTTTCTTCTTTTATTTTCATTTATTTAGGTCACATTTTACATGCAATATTGATCATGAACAAAATATATACATACATGCATACATACATACATACATACATACATATATATATATATATATCATGAAAATGAAATATAATCTACCATTTGTTAGTAGATGAACTCCCTTCCCAAACAAGGAGGTTCACTTAGTTGATCACCAATTCGTCCTAACACTCCTAAAAGTGATGATTAATACTTCAATAATTTAATTCCTTATTTTTGGTAATCTTTTTTCTTTTATTTGATAATCTTGTTGGAGAGGGTGTGAGAGAGAGTGTTCCAAGCTAAGCTTGCTTGCGCTGTTGGTCCAAACTCGGATAAAGGAGAAGAGTTATAGGTTGACAACCAATGTAAATTGCCTAGTAAAAATTTAAGATAACTGATCCTTGTAATTCAATTATTGACAGAGCCATGACTTTACTAAAAAGATTCAAAATATATATAATAAATCAAAAAATAAAAAGGACCAGAAAATATGTTCTACATTTACTACACTATATATACATAAAAGATATATCTTGAATATAGATCAATATAATTTTTTGACCGGTTAAGAGAGTTTGGATGAATTCCTTATGCTCTCCTTGCTTCGTCTTTGAATACAAGATGACTCATATATAAAGATATGTGCCAAAATAAACCTATTTTTAGTAACCACTCAAACCTAAATGGATTGGATTATAATCGATTTGTTGACTTGACCAGATGAGGTGAACGGAACGCAAAACATACAAATTGAAAATATGAAAATTTGGGTCTTCATCTATTTATTATGACGGATTTATCATCGGTGAGAATGGTGGAGGGTGGGTAAGGTGAAGCAAAAGGGGAATTGACAACTAATAAGTTGTTAAGACCTATTTGGTTGGCTTAATCTTTGCTTTGAAACAATCTTTAATGTGTTACATATAGCAAAGATCTAGTAACATGATGTAAGCCCACATGATAACTATTTAACAACCATAATTTTCTAGGTTTAGTAATTAGCAATCCTAATCTGTTGTCCCTTTAATTACGATTTTAAGGTTCTACAATAGTATGATTACTCAACTGACACCCCAAAGAAGAAGTTTCCTAAATCAATTTTCTACTGTCATTTTTTTAGGATAAAAAATAGACTTATTCTTATAATTTGAGGAAAGTATAACAATATAAAGTCCCAAGTTAAATAACTAGAAATGAGACTCTTAAACTCAAATTTAATGTAAGGAATCTTGAAATTTCTATTTGAACAGTTTTTTATTAATTCATTTGAATCATTAGTGAACTATGATTAAATTATTTATTAAATAATCTTATTCTTGGTATTACTTATTCCGCAACCAATGGTGATTAGGGCGGATGTCTGAATCGAATATGAAAATTTCAATCTGGATATTTGATTTTTGGATTGGGTTGGATTTTTTTAAGTTCAATCAATTTGGATATTTAGTTATTGGTCTTGATTTATGAGTCTTTAAGGTAGACCATAACGATTAACATCCTCAATTCATTTAATAATTTATTTCTTAGAATGTGTAACTTTCTACAATTAACAAAGATCAAGATCATCCTGTAGCCCATGTCATATTTCATATTGGACTTAATACTATAATGAATCGGGGACATATGGTATTAATCTATTGGATCTTTGAAAATTGGACTTGTTAGTATAAACACATATAATAGTAAAAATTACATATATAACGACATGTTTACTAATATTTACTAAAAATTTCAATTATTTTCAAAATTTCATAAAATCCCAACTTTTAACCTTTGATAATACATATAACTTAAGTTAGATACATCCTACAAATACATATTTTAATTAAACTGATTTTTTACTCTATTTCGGCGTTTGAGTTAACAATATCAACTACGAGGGCAATAAGAGCGATGCAAATTGTGGTTAGTGAACATGTACCTTACGATAAATTGATTTCGACAATTTGTAGAACTAAAAATTGGCATAAGCAGGAAAAAATTAAGGCTCATTACATAGTTGATGGTAATGCGATACCGTTGTTGATTCATAACGAGATGGATGTCAAGCTTTATATCAAAATTTAAAAAAGTGAGTGTGGTTTTAGGACGTATCCACTTATCGAAAAGATCGGACAAGAAAAGTTATGTTTCTTCTTTAACGTATCAGTTGTTATCAATTATCTCTACTTTAATGAATTATGTATCTAATGTTAAATAATTATTATTTTACACAAATTTATTGTAAGGCCGAAATACATATTTCTGTGCACATGGTACATTTTTCTAATATTGTGTAATACTCCGTACTTTTTCTAGATTAAATTCGCTCCTAGAATGTCAAGAATTTGCTTCAAAGATGAATACCATTTATTCAAGTAGTATTTTCAAGATTTCAACTTTTTATTATGTGAAAAATTGAATAAACATACCAAATTCGCCCAATTCCAACACTCGGTGAAGAAGTTAAAGCGTTTTTAGTAAAACAGTGTGCCACCTGGACTCTCAACGCATCGCGGATAAGGAAAAATCTGTAATTTTCAAATTTCATTAGCCCTCCGCGATAGCCCCGCATCACGGAGAAGCCCATTTCCCAATTATCCCATTCAAGTAAGACTTCGCGATTCTAGCGCGTCGTGCCAAGGGCCAAAATGGATATCCAAGGGGCACCGCGATTGTGACGTGTTGCGATGAGCGCCTAGTTCCTGTTCGTCCTTTTCTAGTAAGCTACCGTGATTGTGGCGCGTCACGGTGGCCAACCAAATTGGAAAAAAATGTTGCATTTTTCAGTTCCGGCTTGAAGTTTAAAAAGGGTAGTTTGATCAATTTTCAAGGCCTCAATCTGTCTAAGACACATCATTAAGCTTATACCAAAGCACTTTATGCTTATTTCATCACTTTTCTCTCAAAAGAAAACTCTAGATCATCAAAGCTCATTCTCCAAGAAATCCAAATTCCCCCATTAATTCTCCAAAGAAATTCAAGATTAAGAATGTCCAATTCAAGAACTCATCTTCAAAAGCATCATATGAACCCAAGGTTCAACCTTTCTTATCTAAGATCATCAATTAAGGTATGTGGGGTTTTTAAACAAGGATACTCCTTTCATTCTTGTGCCCAAAACTTGTTTTTAATTACAAAGATATTCTATTTTATATGATTTCTCATAAAATTCAAGTTGGGGTTTAAACCCATTGTTATTATTTACAAGCTTATGATATTCCCAATGATTTAGAAGTTGAATTACATGAGTATGTTTATATTTTCAGGCATATTGCTGAAATTTTCAGATTTTGAGTTGATTTCTCAATATTTACATTATTGAGCTGAGCATTTTGATGATTTATCATGAGTTTGATGTATGGTTCATTAAGCCCTAAATAAAGATTGTTGTTTCAAGATTGTTTGTGCTATAAGCACCCCATGACTAGATTAATTTCAGATTTTAGATAAAAATTTGACGTTATGGTCTCAGAATAGATTTGAAATCCACTTTACAGATTGAGATTACAGATTTAGATTACAGATATACAGTTGGTTTTCATTATAAACAAGTAGACTATTTTAAAAGTGGATTTCTATCAGAATGAGCATATAGATTGTTTTGGGAGTAGTATTTAGCACTGAGATAGGTACGTTACTACAGTTTCATATCCCAGAACTATGTACCAACGTAGGATTCAGATTATTCCCACTTCTACATGGATGACAGATATGTGATCACCCAGATAGGTTATACTCCCTGACAAGAGTATGACTCCTCTCCCCAGCGTAGGGATCCGTTCCTTAGGAAAGCGAGACATTGGATTCCATCAATGCTCACATGGTTTATATCGGTTAGAAAGACCTCCTATGTAGAATATGTTTTCAGACTTTTAAACCCCTAAGATAAAGTATTTTCCAGATTTTAGAAAAACTAAGTGTAAAGGCTCACAAACTTACTTAAACATTACTTTACTTAAGATTTTAGATTACAGAATTACAACTTTTAGTTTCAGACATAAAAAGGTGAGTCCTTTTTTACTTAGCCTATATGATTTGAGAATAGAATAGAAATACAAATTTTAGAACTAAGTGTTATGACTCACAAGATTTATACTATATGCTATACTATTCATGATTTATGATCTTCAAATTTCAGATTTACTTATGCCTATGTGAGTCATTTAAATTTAGCATGCATGATTTTATAAAATGTGATGATAATGTTTTACTTATGCATTGACCCCCATATACTCAGTACATCCTCAAAGTACTGAGCCACATATATGTCTATGTGCTATATTTTCTCATAATGTAGGTACAAGTCATGGTGTGTACAATCAGAATCAGACAGTTGTAGATTTTAGCCAGCAGATGATGAGTACTCCTACTTCCAGGACTTTAGTTAGATGTTATTTATATATTTTACTTTCTTACTCTCATGTATTGATTAGTTATAGTTGGGGTTACATCCTAGCTATCTATAGTCAATATAGTAGAGGCTTTACAGATGTCAGTTAGAGTCAGTTGTGTAGTTTCAGTCCCTCTTTCAGGCTTTATCAGAATGTAAAAGTTGTATTGATATTGTATTTTTTCCAGATTCCATCATTATTATGTTTCCATATAGTAAACTCAATCATTTTATGCATATCATTTAGTTGTTTATGAGTTATGACAATAGAACGGTTAGCTTGGGATCACTTGTGATCCTAAACACCGTGTGACGTCTTGGGATAGATTTTTGGGGTGTTACAAACTTGGTATCAGAGCACAAGGTTCAAGTATCCTAAGGTGTCTGTAAAGCTGTATCTAGTAGAGTTTTGCGGAATGGTACGGAGACATCTGTACTTTTCTTCGAGAGGCTATGAGGCATTTAAGAAAAGTTTTCCTTCTTTTCTACTCTAGATCATGCAGTAAAGTTGTTCTCTCAGAATCTCCTGTCTATTCGTGTGTTACCCCAAAAAAAAATTCTCCATCTATGACTTATTCTTAAGTTAACATAATTTGCAAGTTCCAATTTCTCCTCAGATAATGCTTTCAGATTTGCTAGCAGAAGTTTCAGAAGTCACACAAAAGGCTTGAGAGAAGCTCTCTAGTGTGTCATATGTTCCTTGAGTTGAAAGTTTATGTTCTCATCCTTATGAGTTGTTCAGTTGAGACCAAATTAGATATGTATTTAGTTTCTCATTATTCCTTCAGTACAGATAGTGCTCATGAGAGGAGATAGTATGAATCTAAATTATTGAATAGAGTTTGCATTCGAGGGATATTATGAACCTCAGTGTTATGATTTATAAATAGTAGAACACTATTATAGTTTTAAGCATGGGTATAGAAGAGTAGTGACAAGAAAAGTGGGAATGACGATTAATAGAAAGTATAGAGATAAACTTAGGCATGTTGTTTAGTTTTATTGAGGTGATATGTCCTTGTGTGCTAGTTTAGTGGAAGGTAGAGAATAAAGTATTTAGTGGTCTAGTATTGTTAATTTAGGTTTCCCTTAAGGTTACAAAAAAATGAGTTTAGATGAAACTTATAGAGTTGTGATAGTAATCTAGATGTACAGAAGGGTAAATAATAATTATGCATAGAAGAAGGATGTGTAAATAGATTATGAAAAGATAAGCCATATGATTATGATCGATTACTATTATTATGAAGTCCTAATGGACTAGTGTTTCTTGATGATTTATTTCATAGCTTCCAAGTGCGAATAGTATGTAAGGTGGATTGTTAAATCATGTTTAGCACTAGACATTAAGTCTGATACGGGACAAATGGCCATCTTATCTTTTGATGACATCTTTGGAGGCCAACACATAGAGGCTCAAGACTTGGTCACCTCGAGAATACAAGAACATGCATGGAGGACCCATTTTGAGCATAACTTAAAGCAATCTCGCGTATGGAAGATTGCTTGGAGTATTTAAGAGTGAGGACTCACGGTGGACCTTAATTAAGGGTATTTTGGACATTACACATTGTGTAATTACACACCATGGCCGCACTTATCATTAAGGGCAAAATGGTCTTTTTGTCTTCTTTTGTATTACACTATAAATAGGTCATTTTAGCTTATTTCTTGGCAGATTTTGCATGATGAAGGATTGAAAGACATATTTTCTCTCTTTTGAGAGTGTAACACCCTTAGTTGTAGGACTTGGAAAAGTCATCCTTAGCATAGGGCTTGGAAAAGCCAATATTGGTCTTTGCTTTGAAACGGTAGATCTTGAGGTAAGTTCATTCCCTTGGTGGTCACCGTAAGAGTGTGGTTTTGATTGTTACATTCATTAGGGGTTAGTGTTGAAATACACTTGGTTCTTAATCTTGTAATAATCTTGGTCTCACTATCTATCTTTATTTTCTTGCGAATCGTGTATGTGTTGTGTAGTGGACTGTTTTGGGGTTTTCGTTGAATCCAAAACTTGTATTATTGTTGTTCATCTTGTTCATCTCGTTTTGTAGCTGTTTTGGTGTTAAAATATACTCTTTATCTTGTATTCTTGTTGTTGGTAGCGAATCCGAGTGTGGTCTCCATCTTGGTCCTCGAATCCTTAAGATTTGCGGACTGTTTTGGAGTTGTTTCGTGTGTCCCTTATCTTTTCCCGTATCATTTGGTATCAAAGCATGGCTTGATCTTGTTCCTACAAGATCCATCTTGGGCTTGCTTGTTAGAAAAAAAAAAAAAAAAAAAAAAAACTGAAATTTTCAGAAAAATAGCAATCTGTCCACTTTGTGTTCTTGGCCGAAAATTGTGTTCTTGTTGTATCTTGGCTGAGATTTTTACTTGTCTTAAGTGTTTCTAGTGTTAGTATTGTTCTTCACTAACACTTTAAGTCTATATCTTGATTTGAGCCTTTGTTGTTGATGTTGTTATTGTGAACATGGACTCGACAGATTGTTGTTGGTATTGTTGTTGCCGGTTTAAAGCTTGGGCTGTTTTGGACGTGTGGTGTGTTGTTGGTTCAAGTTTTGAACGTGTATTGTGGAGGTTGTGCTTTGGAATTTAATCTTGGAAAGTTGTTGTTGTTGTTTGGGGGGTCCAACTTGAACCTTAGAACTTCAAGACTCAAACTTTGTGTTCTTCACCATCTCCATATATTTCTAAAAAAAAAAAAAAAAAAACTGGTTGTTGATTTTTGAAGTTGAAGAAAAAAGAGTGTGTATTGTGTTAGTCTTGCAAGACATAGATCCAAGTTTCAAGGTGTAGTACTTGGCCTTGTGTTCTTGTTGTTGACAATTGGTGGTATTGTGTTGTGTTCTTGAAGAAGTTGTTGTTGTGTTCTTGAAGGTTGTTGTGGTGTTCATCTAGTGCTTCATCTTTTCTTACAACTTAAGACAATCAAAAGGAAAATATAGATTCAAAAGGTGAAGATGAAAAGATGTAAAGCTTGTTGTGAGAAACCTTGAACCCAACACTTCCTAGACTAGACTTCTACTTTTTCAGCTTTTCCTCATTTCAAAGACCTTGTTTTGTGAGACTACTTTTTCTTGCTTCAAGAACATTGTTTTGTGGGACCAACCACTTTTTCTTGTTTCAAGAACCTTGTGTTGTGGGACAAAATACTTTTCCTTATTTCAAGACTTATGTTTTCCCTACCAAAAACCAATTGTCACCTTTTCCAAATAGTGTGAAGATTTAAAATATCAGAATTTGTGATTATAATGGGTGGGACCAAAACCAATTGCATGCTGCCACATCATCCATTTGCTACTGTTCACGTCAATAATAAGCTCAAATTTCAGATTTTAGTAGTTTCCTTTTGTTGTTCCTTAGTTTCAATTTTATTGGTTCCAATTAATTAACAACTAGTAATCACCTACTTAGTTGTAGATTAATTATTGAATCCATTTCTTTCGTGTCTTCGTTATTTGTGAGCTTTTCTCATTTTTAATTCGTTGTAACTTCTTTATTTCAAGTTCGTAAGGAAATTTTATTTTGTGTCTTGAGTCGATCAAACAAGAATCTATTCCGGCCACCAAGTAGAATTGACATCCTATTGACTACCGGAGTATAATTAGCTTTCAATATTCGCCGCTCCAATTGTGAGAATCACAAAGGTGAGTGTATACGAGTGTTGGTAAGGAGCTTTACTACTAATCTTGTTTGTTCATTTTGTAGTTTTAAAGGGTGATATAAGGGGAACATGACTTTGATAGCCGGGGATTATTGTGACTACAATATGGGAGACTATAATTGTAGTGAGGGTTTTTATGGCTACGAAGTTGAGGGAGATTGCGAAGGCTATGAAAATAGCCATGATCAAAACCTAGGCAGATTTGAAAATTATTGTTTTGAGGGAGAAAATGAGGTGAATGGTTATACTAACTATAGTACAGGTTGTCCAATGAGAAGAAGAGGGTATGCATCTCCAAAACTGAGGGGTACTCATGTGCTTTACAATGTTGATCCGAGAAGGAGTGTACACTCCGGAAAGGTGACCATTTGTGGGATACCGGGCTGCCTCGTTGTGTTAAATGATAGGTACTATAGAAACTACATTGTTCCATCCATGGTTGATTACTTGGGGTTATTTTGCGAGCCTTTACTTGTTCCATACTTCTTGGACAGGTTTAAGGTTACCGAGAGGGTAAAAGTTGTCTTCTCCCAATTTAATTACCATGAGGAGGTGTGGTGTGATGTTTTTCCCATAACCTATGGTCATATGAGCTTAGGCGCCAATTGGTTTGCACAACATAAAGTTCCAAATATGCAAAATTGGCCTAATATCGTAAGAGACCGATGGGGAAATGGCCTCGAGACGTACATTCTGGCCGGGCCGCTAAAAGAAGTTCCTACCTACTCCAATTCGAATTATTATGAGAGAAAAAAGATTGAGAGGAGTAAGGGAGTGAAAGGTGGTAATCCGAGAGTCGAAAAAGGAGAGGTTGTGATGAGCGAAGTGAGGGGATTACCACCAAACTGTGCTAACTTTGGTTGTCCTTCTATTTCTATGGACATTTGTGTAGGTACCAACATGACAAGCGAAGGCTACCAATGTCAGAAGGAAGTTGCTGCCCCAGCTTATGGAGGATTTTCACCTCACGGCAAGAAAGAGTCTACTCAAGATCTTCAAGGCAAAATAGGTAACTCTGACACTTTAATGTATGTGAATGATAACTGTATGGCTAGTAATCCATTGAGTGTGAGTAGTAGCTTACTTATTTATGAGTTTAATGATTCCTTGCCTCTTGTTGATGATGTACATATTGTGAGTGTGGATACACTAGTGGATCCTATTGAGGACGAAATTCACTCCTCTTGTGAGATCAATTTATGTCCACCTAGTGTTGAAGCCTATATGTTGAATGGAAGTACATCGTCTTGTGTAATGGGTGTTGATCAACTTGTTTGTGAAAACTGTCCACCACTTGAGTATGTGTGTGATGTGCTTAATAGCACTCAAGTTAGTGAAGTATTTGAAAATGTTGATCAACAAAGTGAGAATGAACCCGAGAGCTCTTCTTGGGGTAATATTGTGTTTGAAACATCCTTGAAGCTTGATATTGATCATTTAGAGAGTGAGGAACTTGCTTGTTCCAAATCTGTCCGTGAGGTAGATCACACTCTTTTTAGGTATAATGTCTTGTTTGAAGATGATTTAAACACTCCTAATGAACCTAGTGGTGAAAATGATGGTATAGCTTGCCTTGGAAGCTATAGCCTATATGCTAACCCACTATGGTGTGACAATATTCCTCCTAAAGAGGGAAATCTCTTCTTGGAAGATGAGAGTCCTCTTAAGGGTAAGGAATGTGTAGTTGCGGAAGCTACTTCTTCTTCTACTTTGTGTGACTTCATTGTTGAGAGTACTCATGGTGATTATTGGGAAACTAGTAGTGATTACACACATGAGAGAACCTTAGTAGAAGTCGATTTGAGTGATACTTTTCTCTACTCTCTATTTGTTTTGGATCATATATATGTTATTGTAGAGAGTATGTCATTTAGTTACCACGGGAAAGGGAAGTGTTGTCGAGACCCGTGTCTATGGACACTTTTCCCATTTGACCCCGGTGCCAAATTTAGAAATGGTGATGTTGGTGCACCAAACTTGTTGCTTGGTCTACATGACAAGCAAAGTGTCACTCTTGATGTATCCTATAACCAAATCCTTTGTAAATCTTTTATTGAGTTTTTAATATTCCTTGCAAAGGATTCTTGGTTATATTGCAAATATGTGCAACCTTGGCATGTTGAGATGATTTGTTATGCTAACCCTAACCCTCATGCCATGAGGAGTTTGTATTTGTTTGTCCTCTCTTCGGTTTTGCAAGGTTTGGATTCGAGGTCGAATCCTTTTCAAGAAGGGGAGGATGATACGGGACAAATGGCCATCTTATCTTTTGATGACATCTTTGGAGGCCAACACATAGAGGCTCAAGACTTGGTCACCTCGAGAATACAAGAACATGCATGGAGGACCCATTTTGAGCATAACTTAAAGCAATCTCGCGTATGGAAGATTGCTTGGAGTATTTAAGAGTGAGGACTCACGGTTTTGGACCTTAATTAAGGGTATTTTGGACATTACACATTGTGTAATTACACACCATGGCCGCACTTATCATTAAGGGCAAAATGGTCTTTTTGTCTTCTTTTGTATTACACTATAAATAGGTCATTTTAGCTCATTTCTTGGCAGATTTTGCATGATGAAGGATTGAAAGACATATTTTCTCTCTTTTGAGAGTGTAACACCCTTAGTTGTAGGACTTGGAAAAGTCATCCTTAGCATAGGGCTTGGAAAAGCCAATATTGGTCTTTGCTTTGAAACGGTAGATCTTGAGGTAAGTTCATTCCCTTGGTGGTCACCGTAAGAGTGTGGTTTTGATTGTTACATTCATTAGGGGTTAGTGTTGAAATACACTTGGTTCTTAATCTTGTAATAATCTTGGTCTCACTATTTATCTTTATTTTCTTGCGAATCGTGTATGTGTTGTGTAGTGGACTGTTTTGGGGTTTTCGTTGAATCCAAAACTTGTATTATTGTTGTTCATCTTGTTCATCACGTTTTGTAGTTGTTTTGGTGTTAAAATATACTCTTTATCTTGTATTCTTGTTGTTGGTAGCGAATCCGAGTGTGGTCTCCATCTTGGTCCTCGAATCCTTAAGATTTGCGGACTGTTTTGGAGTTGTTTCGTGTGTCCGTTATCTTTTCCCGTATCAAAGTCTGAACAGTTGTTGGTCATCAAGGTAGATGTAATGATTTCCTTAGTTAGTGGTGCTAGTTGTATGGAAGTGATCTAGTAAGCTTGAACACTGTATGCAAGAGTTGGAGTTCAAATATTTGTAATTAAGCATGATGTTGTATGTATGATGAAGAAGTGTGCCTAAGGTGATATAGGGTTGTTTTATTTTCTAAGGTTAGTATGTGTTTTGTGTGGTTGGTAGTACTGTTGAGTTGCTAAGTGGAAGAAGACTAGTTAGATGGTATATAGTATTCTAAATAGCTAAGTTAAGGAGTTTTGGTTGATGATGTTGAGCCTTCTTAATATGATCTTGATTCTCATGGTTTAGAGATATAAGTTTAGAGATGTGAATTAGTAGGCTATAATGAAAGCAATATGGTTTATTAAAGGTTGAAGACATTCATGTTAAGTGTTAGAATCTAAGTTTGAAACCTTGAAGATTGAGCAAATAGAAATAAAAGTTGAAAGCTCCAGATGGTGTGAACTCAGGATATGGTGATACCTATGAAGATTCTAAGTTAGTGAGTACTCAAGATGTTATATGATGACTATTGATCTATAGAAAGAGAGAGTAGTATCTCTGATGAAGGTATTAGCATTAGGTGTTACACGTTAAGATACAGTCCTTCAAGGTATGTTTAGTTTTATATGTATTGAATATACCCCAAACTCAAGAGTAAAGTAATTACAGTTTAGATTGATGTTTATTTAGAGGTTCACAGACTTAGAGTGATGGCTTAAAGCTAAGGAGGAGATAAAGCCAAAGTCAGACTTCCAGATTCTAGTAAGTGATGTCATTGTAGTATAGAAAGTCGATAAAAGAGGATGATGCTCGACCTCTTCTTATTTCAGTATTTGTTTTTCAGACAATGTCTATTCATGCCTTACGTGTCAGTTCCATGATCATAGATCATGTTTATGCTTATAATAGATAGTTATGTACTCTCCCGGTTCCTAGTAAAAGGATTTCCAGTTCATCCAGCAGTTGGAATCATATTCCATGAGTTATGAACTCTAAATTCAGGCCTTATAGTATGTTCGGTTCCAATACTCATGCAACACTCTTAACAATCAGCTAAATTCAGATTTATATCATGTACGTCCTCAGATTAAATCTCCTTAATAAATCCATGTCGTGAATACTCTATTTCTTAGGCCTTAGTAAAGTGTCAAGTTATACTTAGTGTCCCTTTATGTTTCAGACCCTGGCATTCCAATCTTTCAGTGACCTCCCCTAGGTCAAGAGAGTGATGATGAAAAAAATTTGTACAGATGGGGGATAGTAAATATGTTATGTTTGGGAAGATTGTCGTATGCTTGTTTCAGGTAGGTATATAAATGAAGGAATATGAAGGTGAAGCTTTTTAGTGTATGACTTAGTTAGTTGAGAATATTTTATGCGTGCTTATTAAGATTAGTATATGAAAGTTGCTATTGATAGAGGTGTTAGAGAATATGAGAAAGATGCACTTATGGGTAATTATTTAGAAGTGCATATGTGGTTATGAAGATAGGCTTAAACGTTATGTGGTGTATAAGAGGATAGTCGAGTGGTGCATTAATGAACTTCCTAGTAAGAGGTTGAATTTGTTATAGAAGTAATAAGAAAAATTATCTTAGAGCAGAGTAGTTACGACAATTCTGGGGGTATTGAATGCATGGTTTAGACAAGTATTATGGTGTTAGGTGCAATACCTTATGATTTTGAGATAGGTTTGACCTTGATGAGAGGATTTAGTTTAGTTCATACTTTAATAGACGGATTTATCAATGCCATGTGAGAATTATAAGTTGAATCAAGCGTGTATGGTATTTGAGGGGAATAGTATAGTTGAGGGAGTATTTGAGAAGTGTTGCTAAGCTTGAAAGTGAGAAGTTGCTTTGATTAAGGCCTAGAAATTCTATCCTGGCTTATGATTTATAAGTTTATGTTCTATGCTATAGAGTCGTGGCAATGTTGTAATTCCTTATTCCGATGTTTTGTTCAGATCATGCCCAAAGCTTCTTACTTCTTAATATTGTTAGAGTTTCTTAGAAAAGTGTTAGAGAAATACTCCATCGGGATATGAGCGTTCGGTATGATTCAATCCGTATAGCCTGCAATCCAATTTAGCAATCAAACTGATAAGTTTTTATAGATTTCCAACGTCCCATCTAGTCGTACTACCCAAGGTTTCGCAAATAAGGTCATTCCATGAGGTAAAATATTTGCCTTCGCACAAATTACGAATTCGGGTCAATCCATGCATCAGACATCAGTTTTAGATTCAAATATTAAGTCATGATTCAGTTCATAAGTATTCCGTGTACCATCTTAGTCTTTTCCTAGTATCTCAACCAAATCAGTATCATTAGGGGACGAACGATCCCAAGGGGGAGATATTGTAATACCTCGAGTTTTCATGGAGTTTTCATGTCGTAAACCTCTCATTTTTTTTCTCACAAAATCAGATCCGGCCTAAAGAAATTGTTACCCCTGAGTTGACTCTCTCATTTTTATCTCAGCCATATAGCTATTTTTATGAAATTTCATGCACTCACAGATCAGTTCAGCAGTCAACTACATTGGGATTCGGTCATACAACTTATTTCAGTCATGTATGATAGCTTATAGCCTCAGATTCCTCAGTAATTTTAGTCTAATTAGCCACATTCGAGGATGAATGTTCCCAAGGAGAAGATATTATAATAGCCCATACTTTTCCTAGCTTAAATTCGTCCCTAGAATGTCAAGAATTTGCTTCAAAGATGAATACCATTTATTTCATGCAGTATTTTCAAGATTTTGATATTTATTGTGTGAGAAATTAAATAATCTTTGCATCGATACCAAATTCGCCCAATTTCGATACTCGGTGAAGAAGTTAGAGCATTTTTAGTAAAATAGTGTGCCACCTGTACTCTCAGCGCGTCGCGGAGAAGGCAAAATCCGCATTTGTCAAATTCTAGTGACCGTCCGCAATAGCCCCGCATCGTGGAGAAGCCCATTCTCCCAATTTTCCCATTCCAGTGATACTCTGTGATTCTGGCACGTCGCACCAAGGTCCAAAATGACAATTCAAGGGGCACCGCGATTGTGGCGCATCGCGGTGACTGCCCAGTTCCTGTTCATCCTTTTCTAGTGAGCCACCACAATTGTGGCACATCGCGGTGGCCAACCAAATGAAAAAATATTGAGTTTTTCAGTTCTGACTTAAACTTTAAAAGGGGCATTTTGGTCAATTTTTAAGGCCTCAATTCGTCTAAAACAGATCATTAAGCTTATACCAAAGCACTTTATGCTTATTTCATCATTTTTCTCTCAAAAGAAAACCCTAGATCATTAAAGCTCCTGTTCCAAGAAAGCTAAATTCCTCCATTAATTCTCCAAAGAAATTCAAGATTAAGAATTTCCAATTTAAGAACTTCAAGAACTCATCTTCAAAAGCATCATAGGAATCCAAGGTTCAAGCTTTCTCATCTAAGATCATCAATTAAGGTATGTGGGGTTTATGAACAAGGATACTCCTTTCATCCTTGTACCCAAAACTTGTTTTTAATTACAAAGATATTTAATTTTATACGATTTCCCATGAATACCCATTATTGTTATTTACTCTTATGATATTCCCATTGATTTAGAAGTTGAATTATGAGTATGTTTACATTTTCATGCATATTGCTGAAATTTTCAAATTCTGAGTTGATTTCTCAATATTTACATTATTGATCATGAGCATTTTGATGATTTATCATGAGTTTGATGTATGGGTCATGAAGCCCTAAATAAAGATTGTTGTTGCAATATTGTTTGTGCTATAAGCACCCCATGACTAGATTAATTTTAGATTTTCGATAAAGATTTGATCTTTTGGTCTCAGAATAAATTTAAAATTCACTTTACAGATTCAGATTACAGATATACAGTTGGTTTTCATTATAAACAATTAGACTATTTTAAAAGTGGATTTCCATTAGAATGAGCATATAGATTATTTTGGGAGTAGTATTTAGCACTGATATGGGTACGTTACTACGGTTTCATACCCCAGAACTGCGTGCCAACGTAGAATTCAGATTATTTCCACTTCTACGTGGATGACAGATATGTGATCACCCAAATAGGTTATACTCTCTAGCAAGAGTATGACTCTTCTCCCCAACGTGAGGATCCTTTCCTTAGGAAGGCAAGACATTGGACTCCATGAATGCTCACATGGTTTATGTCGGTTAGAAGAACCTCCCATGTAGAATAAGTTTACAGACTTCTAAACCCCTAAGATAAAGTATTTTCCAGATTTTAGAAAAACTAAGTGTAAAGGCTCACAAACTTACTCAAACATTATTTTACTTGAGATTTCAGATTATAGAATTACAGCTTTTAGTTTCAGACATAAAAAGTTGAGCCCCTTTTTACTTAGCCTATATGATTTGAGAATAGAATAGAAATACATATTTTAGAACTAAGTGTTACGACTCACAAGATTTATAGTATATGCTTTATATTCATGATTTATGATCTTCAGATTTCAGATTTACTCAAGTCTATGTAAGGTATTTACATTTAGCATGCATGATTTTATAAAATATGATGATAATATTTTACTTATGCATTCACCCTCATATACTCAGTACATCCTCAAAGTACTAATCCACATATACGTCTATGTGCTACATTGTCTCATAATGTAGGTACAAGTCGTGGTATGTACAATTAGGATCAGACAGTTGCAGATTCCAGACGGCAGGTAGTGAGTCCTCCTACTTTGGAGACTTTAGTTATATGTTATTTATATACTTTACTTTCTTACTCTCATATACTGATTAGTGATAGTTGGGGTCGCACCCTAGCTATCTATAGTCAGTATAGTAGAGGATTCACATATGTCAGTTAGAGTTCGTTATGTATTTTCAGTCCCTCTTTCAGGCTTTATCAGAATGTAAAAGTTGTATTGATATTGTATTTTTTCCAGATTCCATCATTATTATGTTTCTGCATAGTAAACTCAATTGTTTTATGCATATCATTTAGTTGCTTATGAGTTATGCCAATAGAAGGGTTAGCTTGGGATCACTTATGGTCCTAAGCATCGTGTAACATCTCGAGACAGATTTTTGAGGCATTACATATTGTATCTGAGGTTCTATAGTTGTGTTTAATTATATATCTTGTTGTGTTTTAGTTTTATATATATCAACATACGAAAGATACATAATAGTATTGTTATAGATACATGTTGTACACATTTGTGCAGTTTATGTATCTATTATTTTTTTTCCAGTAAGTGAAGAAAAATATGCTGAAGTTTTATTTTCATTGTTGTAGCTATGTTCTAAGATGTCGTTCGGAGGATGGCGTTTGAATATTTAAAGCATCATGCCGGCGGGGGACTGAACCCTTTAAAGTTAGATTTTTTCAAGATGTCCACATATGCCCGTTGAAATATCAAGTTTTTACGAAACTTCAAACTACGGTTGGGTTTGTTAGTGGCTTTGCTGCTCCAAAACTTGTCAATTATAAAAGAATACAAACCGTAATCGACTTATTTGCAAAGACTATTTTTGGATGTTATCTCAATATCCCTCAGTCAAATTATATTGGGCAATTTAGGTAATGTTAGATACATTCTACAGATACATGTAGTTAGTAAAGTAATTTGCTTAAATCAAGAGATGTAACAGCTCAATCTCCATTAAGATAGAAATTAACCTAACTAATAATGGTAAAGGATCAATAAAATCCCACATAAACAAGTAATTTATTTCTTATTCCATATTTTTAAACAAAAACTTTTCTATCATCAATTTTCTGATAGAACGACTTTTAATTTTTTATTATTCTGTTTGACAAACTTGCACTTTAAGAATCTTAGGTACTTTCTTAAGAAACGGTGAATATAATAACATTTCAATTAAACAAATTCATATGAAAAGAGTTAGATGAACTTTGCATGGTGGAAAAGCCAATAGATTGTACAAGTCAATGTTATGAAATTACTAATAGATACAAGCTTAAATAGATTGTATCTCTTATTAAATATATATTATGCACAGTGTAAAATCTATGTACTATAAATACGTGAATTACTTATCTGTATATATTTATTAAAAGAGATACATAATAATTTATTTGAGATACAAAATAACTAATATGCATCTCACGTAATGTAGCAAAAAAATATAAAAATATTTCTTTGTAACATTTAACTAAAACATATTTCAAAACAATAATATATCAGAAACTGCAATAGCTATATGTAAATAATCGTGATAAAGCGTAACTAGTTTATAATCAAAACAACTAATGTATGTTTTTGTAAAAATTCCACTAACATCTACCAATCTTTTAATTTACAACAAAAAATAACTACTCAACATTCAAAACACGGTCTTTTGCTATTGGTATGAAGCTGCTCCTTGATCTCGGTGGATTATCATGTTTTACTAAAGTATCTACTTTCAGCCTTTAGAGACTCATGCTTGCACAAAAGTGTTGCATGTCTCAAACGATGGTATTGAGCATCAATATTCGAAGATGGTATGCCTGATTCCTCGCTCAAATACTCAACAAACACAACTACAAAAATACCACAATTCCTGCATAGTGATTACTAATTGACTTAAAAACACATATATTCTTGTAACCGATAATCATAGGTCTAAATTGTATCAAATAAAGAAAACAATAAGAGATACATACACTAGTATTAAGACAACTTTAATAGATACATACACCTACTTTAACACAGAAACTTAGATACAAATTGTATAAAATATATTTGTTGTTTTACACCTACAAACCTGTAGAAAAATTGCATAGAGACATACATCTGCATTAACATAGAACCATAGATACAAAAATATATAAAATGTATATGTTGTTTTAAACCTACAAATTTGTATAAAATTTTCATAGATACATACACCAACATTAACACATAACCATAGATACAAATTGTATAAAATGTATCTATTGTTTTACACCTTATGTATTACACCTATAAATTGTATAAAAATATCATAGAAACATAAAGCTACATTAAACATAACCATAGATACAAAATATATAAAATGTATCTGATGTTTTAGAAAAAAAGTATATTTGATAAATATATAAACACAACACTAAAGATACAAGATTTTGAAAAAGTATCATGCAAGTAGAAATATGTATCTCGACATAATATTGCGCATATCTAAACGTGCAAATACCTTTGGAAGCACATCTCTGGAAGCAACTTTTTCAACTCTTCTTTTTTTGTTATCAACTTTAATCTCAGAACTGTTAGATCTAGAAACAACCACTTCTTTTTTCTTATCCTTTTTTGCAGCCTTTTTTGCATGTTTTTCACGCAATTTCTTCATCACAGATGAATCGTTTTTGTGCTAGGATCTATTTTTTATTAAAATCATCAGAATCTTGCTAAAAAATATCAAGAACAAAGTTTATAACTTGTTGACATTGATTGATATTGTCCAATTGAGAGATTTCAAAACTAAAAGAAGGTACCACAACTTTATTTATTATGTAAATTCAAACAATATAGACTGAAAAAATGTAAATCAAAGACTTATTGAATAATGAAATCGAAAAAATACCTTGTAGAAAACAGTATCAAAGAATTGCTTTTGATAGAAATTGTAAAATATGATAATAAGAAAGTGAATATGATTACCTTGATTCAAATTTTGAAATCGATCAAAAAAACTTATGGAAACCACAACCCTAAATACGCGTGGAATGAGGAGGCAAGCTATGACAAATTTAGTAAAGTAAAGAGAGGTAAAAGGGAGTTTTACTATGTATCTTCAGTTTTTCCAAATAAAGGTAAAAGTAGTAAATATTGACATATTTGTAAATTTTTAAAAGTGAAGAAATTTTTAGTATTTTTGAAACGTAAGTTGTTAATTTATGAAATTTTTCCCATATAAGATGGATAAGGCATAATATACGAAATAAGAATTTCAAATTTTTGGATTGTACAAATTGATGGTACACCGAAATTCATCTTTTGAAAATAAGATCCAAAATCCAATTCATAAGCCAAAAATTCAAAAAACAAATATACAAATTACGATTGGCCTGAACTATGCCTACTCGTAATATACAAAGGCGATGAAAGATTGACAATATATTCTTTTTGCACTATTTGATTAATTTGTTTTTCGTTTTTAATGTTGGATTGACTCTTTTTGCAATCATTCATTCGCTTTTTGTCCTTCATTAAAATTCTCTATTTTATACAAAATTGTCTTTTCACCTATCTTCTATTATTTTAGTAATATTAAAAATTTACTATATTACAAAAAAAAAAAAATTCTGCACAAAAATAGAATTCTTTTTTCACACCATCTAAAAAAAAACTTATCATTCCTGACTAAAAGTGAAGAACTAAAAACGTCAAATAAAATATTCAGAAACTAAAAATAAAAAATTAAAAAAATTCCCATTCTTCCAACGTCAAACCAAAAAAATATAATTAAAAAAAAATCATGTCCTTCATGTGTCGCCACTCTTTCTATGTTGTATTGGGTATATACTCTAATTCCAGCATCAATTGTCTAGGAGTTCCAGCATACACTACTAAGTACGATACGTTCTTCCTAAAATCGTATTTATCTTTTTTCCTTTTGGCTTTTCTTCAGATAGGGAAGGCAAAAAAAAAAACAAAAAAACTTATATATTAAATAATATTCAGTAAAGATTATTAGACATGCATAATTATAGTAGTAGTAATTGATAACCCTTTAAAATGAATATTAATTTGGGACAGGAATATTTTAAAGTCCTAAAATCTGCATAATTATGGATCAATTAATCTATATCTACCTTTATATCTATAATCTATAATTTATAATCTATATCTATAATCTATAATATATTAAAAGTGTAAAGACATATATCTATAATCTATATCTATATCTATAATTTATATCTATAATCTATATCTATAATCTATAATCTATAATCTATAATCTATATCTATAATATATTAAAAGTGTGAAGGGCCTTAGAAATGTTGTTTGAACTTTTTGCCCTTCATTAAAAATCTTTGCCTTAGACAAAATTATTTTTTTACTATTTTTTCCTGATATATAAAAATAAAAAATAATTAAATATATTTATGATAAAACCTTTTTTTATTTGAAATCACTAGCATTAATGACAATCTACAATAAACAAAATTGTTCTTTTACTTTTAAAATTTGCATGGATGGTAAATCTAAACAATTGAATTTAGTCGGATTTGAAACACAATTTCAAAAGGATATAAATTGAAGAATCTTTGAAGAAGACAAATTCTACTAAAAAGTGATTATAAAAGGATACTTACCACTAAAATTTGTGCAATTTTTGTTTATTAAAAATTAATTATTTAGGTTTTGAATTCATTTATACCAATAAATATTATACTAACATTGTGTCTTTGGCTATTGTAGAAAAACTGACTTTGTCATTGCATTGAATTCAACTGATATCATGATCATACGATCACAAATTCATGATTGAGTTATTAATTCCCCGTCGAGTACTAGGAAAAAGGTAGAATAGTCAAAAATATTATAACTTACGTTATTTATGTGTATATGTTTTTCTAATCAAGTATAGGAGCGTAGATTCCACAGGCCGCATGACTTCTTCTATTTCTATGCTTCTTTTTTTTTTTTAATTATATTTTGGTTTTGATTGACGTCTCTTTTAAAAAAATTCATTATCATTATTTTTTCTATTTTTTAGTTATTAAATTTAAGGATTATATATGAATCATACATAATTAATGTTTCTTTGACAATGAATTCTCCCTTTTTGATAATTTTCTCAAATTTTTAATTGGAAATTTCTAATCGAAACTGTCGCATAACTATAACTTTGCTTTGGACATTGGCATACACGTCAACATAAAAAAGATAGGCATCTCGTGTCCCTTTTTCTATTTATGTTCAAGTTGATTTATAACCGTATGTTAATAGTTTTATTAAATTCACTCAATAAAAATTGTGTTCAAGCTAATATTATAATCTTCTCTTCTATGTAGGAATTTAATTATTTTTTTATATTTATGACTTTGAAATCCACTAAATTTATGTATTAAATTTTTTATTATTTGAAATATGCAAAATAACATTTGTAAAGTTAAAGAAATAGCTAAGAAATTGAAACTAGAGTAGTCAATATGGTGTAAATAAATTCTATCATGAATTGCTCCTTCCTCAAGTTCAAAACAGAAGACATAAAAAGCAGTTCTTCAAAATAAATAAATGAAGTCCTAATTCTATACAAAGAAAAAATAATATACATCACAAATAGTAGCAACACGTACTATACTAGTATTTGGACAACTTTGTCAAAATCAAATTTTAGTTAATTTTAAATTATTTGTTAGAAAATAATTAACGGACAATAATTTGAGAAAATAGTAAATAATATATTGTAGATGTAGATGTACATAACATTAATCTATATCTATACTATATTAAAAGTGTAAAGACTTTAAAAATATTATTTGAACTTTTTTGTCCCCCATTAAAAGTCTTTGCTTTTAGACAAAATCGTCTTTTCACTATTTTCCTAATATTTAAAAGTTAAAAATTACTTAAATATTTATAGTAAAATATTTCGAAGTCATAAAAATTAATACCTTTTTTATTAGTGTAAGAATTCTAAATCAATTAAAGTTCACTTTAAGCATATTTAAAAATCTATAAATAAATATGAAAGCGTGAGAAAAATAAAAATATAATGACCAAATTTTTAAATGTTTGATGTAAGTAATTAAAAATTTTCTAAAGATGTGACTTTAAAAATAAGAAAAAAATTTAAATATATAAAAAAAATCGTACTACAAATATCGTTCAAATCGATGCCTCTCTTAGCCTCTAGCTAGCATTAAGGAAAAGAGGTATTACATGATGAATACAAAAGTAACGATCCATTAACCACTTGAAACTTTTGAAAAAACTATATATGTGCTTACAATAAAATATATGTTATGTTTACATTATTATATTGAAGTGTGAAAGATCTTGAAGAAGCGATTTAAACTTTTTAAATTTCATTGAAAATCTTTGCAATAAACAAGATCATCTAATTTTAAATAATTAAATGCTACACGTGCGATTAAACTAGTTATATATAATCATGCGTCATTATAAAATGCTGAGATAAGACATAATATCCCTCCAAATTATACCAGATGTTGCTATGACACGCCTGGTGTCCTATTGCCCCCCTGAATTTATTTATCCAGTATTTTTGTGCTCCGTTTTGCTGACGCGACTGTCAAATAGTAGAATATTTTGTGCTCTTTTTGTGCTGATTTGACAGTCATTTCAGTACGAAAGAAGCACAAAAATACAAATAAAAAAGTTTAGGGGTAATAGAATCCCCATAAAATTTAGGAGTGTAATAGCAACTCTGATTTTAGTTTAGAGGGATATTTGTATTTTATCTCGAAAATATGGGGTTATTACGGACCATAACATTTTGGTTAGGAGCTAAAATTACACTTCTAGTGACATCCAAAATTTACAAATGTAATTTCTAATTTTTGTTTCCTGCTCATACTTGCTTCACTGACAATTATAGAGGAAGCTACAATAAAAATGTGAAGAATTCAAAATACTTTTTCTGTCATTGTTGCACAAAATATTTGCATTCATTTAAATAGAGCTATTGTCTTTATGATCATTATTAATCAAATAAATTAAACGTATGGAAATTTTCTGAGTATTTGTTTTTTTTAGATTTTAAATAGCCATATAAAACAACTTAAAACTTTCAAAGCCAAAAAAAAAAAAAAGAACTAATTGATTTTTTGCATTTGGGACATGAAGACCACCAATAAATATCATAGATTACTTTTAGACAATCCAATCCATTACGCCTTAAATTCTAATTAAATTAGTTAACATCAACCTTTTGATAATTATGAATTTAAATTAATCATCTCTATCTCTATCTCTATTATATTAAAAGTGTGAAGGTCCTTATAATAGATGTTTGCCCTTTTTACCCTTCATTAAAATCTCCCCTTTAAATAAAATCGTCTTTTTCCAAAGTCCTATATTAAATTTTTATATTTAATTTATAATCCTTAACGGAATTGGAAGTGGCAGAATTTTTTTGATATAAATTGAAAGTGTATGAAATTTAGTACGCACTCCTAAACCTAAATGGAGTTAAGAAAAACTTTCCAACGTGGAATGAGAAAGTGCAGAAACCTGACATTCAAAGGAATTGAATGATCAAAAACATGAATTTAAGGAAAATAATTATAATAGGACTTTTTGCCGAATGAAGTAGCATGAATTTCAACTTTTTTCTTTCATTAAATATCCTTGTTTTAGACAAAATCATCTTTTAACTATTTTTTTAATATTTAAAAATTAAAAATTAATTAAATATTTATAATAAAAATTTTCCATATTAAAAGTGATTAGAATTAACGACAACTAATAGCTACTTTCCTTATTTGAATCATGTACCTAAAATTTAGAAAATAAAAGTCAATTGAATTTTTACCTCAAATATATCATTTAAAAGAAAGTAAAGAATTGATGATATACATTGTCATAAATTTTTTTTTTGAGTGTTCGTATTCAATTAAATTTTTAACCTTAAGTAAATCTTTAAAAAATTCAATTAATTAGTAGTACCTCATTTTCATACGTTCTTTTAGATTTTGGATAAAGTTGTGTTTACAATTAATTTTGTCGGCGACTTCTTTAATTTATAATTTTTTTTAATTTAGGTAAGAAATCATAATATTTAACATAACTTTACCTTATATAAAACAAATTCTATAATTCTATATAAATAATATTTAGACCAAAATTTACAAAAAACATGCATACACTCTACTTCTACTTTTTCCTTTTACTTTGATATTGATAATGAATTCTCTCTTATAATTTCTCCTATTTTTCTTTCAGTTGAAAATTTTTGATAAAAAAAAAATGAAAGAAATAAGCATGTTGCGTTTGAATGAAGTGATAAAAAAAATCAATGGTTTATCTCCCTTTTTCTTTCTTTTTTTATTTAGGTGTCTTAATTTTGATTATGTTGTTTGACAATATTTTAAAATATTATTCATTAGTATTATAGTTGAATTTTTAATTAAACTTATTATTAGTTGAGTTTGAAATATTACATTATCATAAAATGTTGAATGTTAATGTCCATAACTTTTAT
This sequence comes from Capsicum baccatum var. pendulum, assembly GCA_030864225.1. NCBI lineage: Eukaryota > Viridiplantae > Streptophyta > Magnoliopsida > Solanales > Solanaceae > Capsicum > Capsicum baccatum. The sequence goes on along the minus strand of CM061558.1, from coordinate 205,423,080 downwards.
TTGAATTATTAGTATTATAATTGAATCTTTAATTAAACTTATTATTAGTTGAGTTTGCAATATTACGTTATCATAAAGTGTTGAATCTTAATATCCATAACTTTTATTTGAATGATGAATCTATCAACTTTTTCATTCACATGGATAAAAGTTGTGTGCCACATACATGACACAAATTTTGAATTTTCCTCTTATCTATCTATGTGCATCCATCCAAATCGCTAAGAGATTTAACTGGGAATTTTCCTCTAAACCTGAGAGAAGAGAAGGTTCTATTCCTACTTCTCAATCAATATATGTACGCACAATTAAATTAAAAGTGTAAAGGGCTTTAAAATATTGTTTGAACTTTTTGTCCTTCATTAAAAGTCTTTGTTTTAGAAAAAATCATCTTTTCCTTATTTTTTTAATATTTAAGAGTTAAAAATTAATTAAATATTTTATAGTAAAACCTTTCCTTATTAGAAGTCATCAAAATTAATGACAAATAATATCTTTTTCATTAATTTAAGAATTATAAATCAACGAATTAACCAAAATTGATTTTTAGAAGATTTGAAAATTTTAGAAATAAATATGAAGCATTAACTAAGAAAAAATATAAGAAATATCAAATTTTAAAAAGTTTTAAGTAATCAAAGATTTTCTAAGAATTTAACGTTAAAAATAAGAAAAGATTTTAAATATAAAAAAAAAAGAAATAATTATACTACAAATATGGTTCAACTCGATGCGTCTCTATTAACCTCTAGAAGCAAGGAAAAAAGGTATTACATGATAAATACAGAAGTGACGATCTATTAACCACTTAAAATTTATGGTGGTAAAATATATATGTGCTTACAATAAAATATATGTTGTGTTTACATTATTTATTAAAGTGTGAAGGATTTTTGAGAAGTGATTTAAACTTTTTGCACTTCATAAAAAATCTTCGCAATATACAAAATCGTCTAATTTTAAATATTCAATTATTACACATGCGAGGCACGTGCAGTTACACTAGTAAAATTAATAGTAAATTACATCAGGAAATTAATAATCTTATTTATGCAAGTAAAGGTCGTGTCACATGCAATAAATTTAACATAATTCGGTCTATCGTAGTACTCTGTCTCTGTCTCATAATATTCGTGAGGTTCCAGTTTTCGAAGGTAAAACCATTTGAATTTTGGTTAATATTTAATGTATATACTTTTTACCGTATGATATAAGATGATTGCAATTTATACTATTTTTTTGTGTAGTTTTTGAAAATTTAAGTTTTAGTTTTAAAATTTTAACTTAATTTAATTGAATTTAGTTAATTCAAAAGTTGATTAAATTAAGGATTAATGACATAACTTAGCCAATATTAAATTTTAATTGCTTTATTTAGCCTAATTTTAATTAATTACAATTCATAACCTCCTTTTGCCTATTAAATTTTTCATAATTTTCATTCATAACCTCTCTCATGTATTTTTTTCCCTCTATTTTCTATTACTTTTTTTCCCTCTATTTTAGTTTTTTCCTTCATTTTTTCTTTTTTCTCGTATTCTCCTTTTCTTTTTTCAATTTTTTCTTTTTCATAACTATGTTTCAATTTTTTCTTTTTCATTTTTTTTTTCTTTTGTATTTTTTTCATTTTTTTTTCTTTTGTATTTTTTTCATTTTTTTCTCCTTTTATTTTCTATTTTCTATTTTCTATTACTATTTTTTTTCTTTTTTCTTCCCTTTTTCTTTTTCTTTTTTATTTTTTCCTTCTTTTTTAAATTTTTTCTCTATTTTTTTATTACTCTCCTTTTTTTTTTTGTATGTTTTCTCCTTTTTTCTCACATTTTTTTTCTTTTTTTTCTTTTTCTTTTTCTCCTTTTTTTCATTTGTGCGAACTAGCAAATACAAATACAAGTGTGAACTATATTGTAATTTTTTATTTTTCTTTTTTTTTCTCTTTTCTTTTTTTCTATTTTCTATTAGTCTTTTTTTTCCTTTTTCTTCATTTTTTTTTCCTTTTTTTGTTTTCTCTTTCTTCTTTCTTTTTTCATTTTTTTTCGTTGACTTTTGTTCATTTTGTTTTTTTTTCTTTTTATTTTTTTCCTTCTTTTATTTTTTTTGGTTTTTTTCTATTTTCTATTACTCTCCTTTTTTTTTTTTTTATATATTTCTCCTTTTTCTCACATTTTTTTTCTTTTTATTTTTCTACTTCTTTTCATTTATACGAACTAACAAATACAAATACAAGTGTGACTATGTTTCAATTTTTTATTTTTCTTTTTTCTTTTTTTTCTTTTGTATTTTTTCTTTTTCTTTTTTCTCCTTTTTTTGGTCTATTTTCTATTACTCCTTTTTCTTCATTTTTTCTTTTCCTTTTTTTGGTTTTCTCTTTCTTCTTTTTTTATTTTTTTCGTTTTCTTTGTCTTTTTTTATTTTATCTTTTTTTCTTTTTCTTCTTTTCCCTTTTATTTTTTTCTTCTTTTTTTATTTTTTTCTCTATTTTCTATTACTCTCCTTTTTTTTTGTATTTTTTCTTCTTTTTCCCACATTTTTTCTCCTTTTTTTTTTCTTTTTATTCTTCTCCTTTTTTCATTTGTGCAACTAGCAAACACATATATAAGTGTGAACTATAAAATATAAATACAAAGACAAATTATAACATGCAAATACAAGTGAGAACTATAAAATACGAATACCAATGCGAACTATAACATATATATATATATATATATATATATATATATATATATATATATATATATATATATATATATATAAGTGTGATCTATCATTTGTATTTTTTAATTATTGAAAAGGAACGATTGATTTTCATTTTACGAATACTTGTTTGTATTTATTTATACGAGTTGCATTTATTGATACAAATAAATAAAGTTCAATTTTTTTTATAAAAATACAATATATATAAATACAATATAATTTGTATTTTTAAAATCATTGGTTTCATTTGTTTGTAATTGTATTTGTATCAAGTGATATTTATTTATTAATAAATACAAATAATAATTTATACATGCAAATACAAAACTGTACATTTGTATCAAATGATACATTGCATGTTATATTTTAGAATTAAGAAAATATAATTAATGCATTTACTTTTTTGTATACAAATACAAATGATAAATTGTACATAATCACGGCTAAATACAATATGCAATTAACTTACAAATATAAATACAAAATAATTCTTTAAAATAAAAAAAAATCTACGAAAATAGAATACAAATACAAATATAATCTAAATATACAAACACAATAAATTCATAATACAAATCTAATCTAATATAATATACAATCAATTATAAAATACAAATACAAAACAGTTCTTTAAAATACAAGTGTGAATTATATAAAATATAAATGATGGTGCGAACTAACAAATACAAATACAAGTGCGAACTATAAATACAAATATAAATGTGAACTACAAAATACAAATACGAGCGCGAACTTTAAAATACAAATACAAATACAGTTGTATCAATGAATACAAAAATATAAATGACGGCGTGACTACAAATGGATAAACAATTATAGTATTTACGTTATCATCAATGACTTGTGCTCGAGTATTTATATTTTTTAAAAATACAAAAAATATAAAATAGAACAAAAAAATGACGAAGAAAATAAGTACAAAAAAGAAAAGAAAAAGAATAAAATAAAATAAAGTGAGATAGAAGAGAGAAAAATATATATAAAAAACGAAAAAAATAAAAGAGAAAAATTAGAAAAAAGAAGAAGAAAAAACGAGGAAAACAAAGAAAAAATATAAAAAAATAAAAAAGAAAAAAAATGGTAGTGTTTTTAGCAAGACTAAATATCTAGTGTATTTATATTTTTATGAATATAGATCACTGAGTAAAAGTGAATACAACTGCTGTAAATCGAATACAACAGCTAAATGGTACTATATTTATATTTTATATGAATACAGACAATTGATAAAATTGAATACAGTGGGCGTAAATTGAATACAACGGCTATAAATGATAATTATGTAAAATATGACTATGAAAGATGAATTTTTTCAGTAAAATGTGGCTATTTTTGAAAAAATCCCTTAAATTAATTCTCGAAAAATGAACCGCGACAACTATGATAAGACGAAAGGAGTACTGCTTTTTTGAAAAAAAAGACAACTAATGAAGACAATAACCAAATCCAAAAGTGAAACTAATTAAATGGGAATTTTGTTATTGACATAAACGAACCAATATAGCTTAACTTGCAAATTTAAGTTGGTCCACAGAGAGTTTTTAAGCTTTATGTAACATGCAAGGAATGAATTTGGGATAAAAAATTACAAAAAAGAAATTCAATTGCTGTTGAAGAAGAAGTAGATCCATCTCACCTAACTAAAGAAAATGATAACACAACTACAAATTGAATTGATCTAAGGCCTTTTTTCTCACACATATATATATTTGTGTTGGCAAGTCATTTCTTGAGTAGAACAAGATTACTCGACACATCAAGAACTTTCTCTAAGCACTTTAATTGCATAGAGAAAGAAAAGTGTTTAAAAAAAGTTCAAAAAATAGAGACAAAAATGAACTCTTGGATTTGCCTTTTCATCCTATTGGCAATTTGCCTTTTTCCTCTTGTTGTTGAATGTAGAGTTCGACATTACAAGTTCAATGTAAGTTTTACTATTACTAGTATAACTTTTTTATGCATATTTAGTTAGTTAGTTTTAAGTTTACCCTCTTGCATCGATAAATAAAATGTACATTAATTTCTTGATGTGTTATCATAATCAAAAATATATTGGATGGTCTGTAATACGGAAGTGGTTATTAGTAGAAAGGATATATACATTATATATCAACTACGGTTTGAAGATATCATCATTTGTTATGGAATTCATGAAATGATTTGTATCAATTAATATTCATGAATATATTTGATTCTAGAGAAGAAGAATTTCTCTTTTTTTTTTTTTTTTCTTTGCATGAATAACAAGGAAAACTATTACGCAATTTCATGCACTATATATAAACGAACTTTCACAGAGTATATATATATATATATATTAAAAAAAAAAAAATTTGACTTCAAGACAAGCAAAATCATTTCTTTTTTAAACCGTATGGTTAATCAAAATAATATGTTAATTACATATTGATTAACCAAAGTTTTACTCCAATTCATGGTAATTAAGGTCAAAGTAATTATTGCATTGTATATATTGCAGGTGGTACTGAAGAAGGAGACTAGGCTTTGTTCCTCAAAGTCCATTGTTACTGTGAATGGAAAATTTCCAGGACCAACAATCTATGCTAGGGAAGGAGACAATGTACTTATAAAAGTTGTTAATCATGTTAAGTATAATGTCTCTATCCATTGGTAAGTCATCTAATTAATATTTAATTAGAGCTAATCAACTTCTTAGATACAATGCAAAAGACTTTCATACACATCAACAATGACGGAGTTAGAGATTCAAATAAAGGACAATTCTAAAAACATGGAGAAATGCTGCACCTGAAATTTGAATCTTTTCTTATATCAAAGGGGTTCAACAATTTATACATATAACTTTGTTTTTTTTGGCCCTCTTTGCCCAATATGATTTTTCGGACGAAGGGAATCCAATTACTTTCTTCTACCTAGCTCCACCGCCTGCCTATCATATCATCATTTGAAAGATAACTACAAATTACCATCTATCAAAAGTAAAATTAGTAACCTGAACAAAAAAAAGATGCACTACCTGCGAAAGTACAATAATTTAACACTATACTACTGGGTTAAAAGTCAAGATTTTATATCTTTGTGAATAAGTTGCTTGATTAATTGTGTTTTTTTAATTTACAGGCATGGTATTAGACAACTTAGAACAGGTTGGGCAGATGGACCAGCATATATTACACAATGTCCAATTCAGCCAGGGCAAAACTATGTCTACAACTTCACCATCACAGGCCAAAGGGGCACACTATTTTGGCATGCTCATATTTTGTGGCTAAGGGCCACTGTTCATGGTGCACTTGTCATCTTGCCTAAACTTGGAGTTCCTTATCCATTCCCAAAACCCAACCATGAAGCTGTTGTGATCCTAGGTGAACAACATTGTTTTTTTTTTTTTTTTTTTGGAATGTTACTTGATATTGGAAGTGGAGGGGAGCCCGAGTCTTGAAGAGTAACTGGTAAAATTATTGTCATGTGACTAGGAGGTCACGTGTTCAAGCCGTACAAATAATCTCTTGTAAAAATGCTAGATAAGACTGTATACAAGAGATCCTTGTGGTCAGGCCTTCCTCGGACCCTGCTAATAGCAGGGGGCTTTAGTGCATCGGGCTTCCCTTTAATTAATATTGGAAGTACTTTAACGTGCTTAATTAGGGATTTTTTTTTTGGGGGTGGGGTGGGGGGAGGGGGTCAAAAATTAGGAAAATTAATAACTAGATTTTTTATGATGATGTTGCTGTTGCTGTGCAGCTGAATGGTGGAAATCTGATACTGAAGCTGTGATTAATGAAGCCATAAAATCAGGATTGGCACCTAATGTTTCTGATGCGCACACTATCAATGGTCATCCTGGACCTATTTCAAATTGTACTTCACAAGGTTATAATTCTACAAGTCTATCTTTCATACACCGTCACAAATATATGTAAAAATTGTATAATAAGTGAAATTATTAGCCTGAAATATGTTAAATTACTCTTATTACACTATCGGTATGTATAGCTGATCCTCTGCATGAAGTACTTCACAATCACAAACTATGTTAAAGAGGGAAAAATGACATTTTTGGACGAAATGATATGCAGGTGGATTCAAGTTGAATGTTGATCCAGGAAAAACATATATGTTACGAGTCATCAACGCCGCACTCAATGAAGAACTCTTCTTCAAAATTGCAGGACACAAACTGACAGTAGTTGAAGTCGATGCCACCTATGTTAAGCCTTTCCAGACGGACACAATTGTAATTGCCCCTGGCCAAACGACCAACGTAATTGTCACTGCCAATAAAAATTCTGGCAAGTACATGGTTGCTGCTTCACCATTTATGGATGCACCAATTGCTGTTGACAATGTTACAGCCACAGCAACTTTACATTACTCTGGCACACTTGACAATAACCCCACTACTACACTTACTACAAGTACACCCCCCCAAAATGCCACCCCTGTAGCAAACAGTTTTCTTGATTCTTTAAGAAGCCTGAATTCCCAAAAATACCCCGCTAATGTTCCACAAAAAATTGATCACTCCTTGTTTTTTACAGTAGGTCTAGGGGTTAACCCATGCCCAACTTGCAAACAAGGCAATGGAAGCAGAGTTGTGGCTAGTATAAACAATGTTACATTTGTTATGCCAACAATTGCACTTCTACAAGCACACTTCTCTGGGATTAAAGGAGTTTTCACAACGGATTTTCCAGCAAACCCTCCGTTTGCATTCAACTATACAAACACAACACCACCCGCGAATATGGGCACGACCAATGGGACTAAGGTTTATAGGTTGTCTTATAATGACACAGTCCAAATAGTTTTGCAGGATACTGGAATTATAGCCCCTGAGAATCATCCAATTCATTTGCATGGGTTCAATTTCTTTCAAGTTGGTAAGGGTATAGGAAATTATAATCCAAAAACAGATCCTAAGAATTTTAATCTTGTCGATCCTGTTGAGAGGAATACAGTTAGTGTTCCTTCTGGAGGATGGGTTGCTATACGATTCCACGCTGACAATCCAGGTAAAATACATACAACTTTTTTTGTCACATTCAACTTATATGCCCCGGACAGTTTAAAGATTAATTGTTGTAACAGATAATCTGACTATTTTGAAATTTTAATTTTTTCTATATTTTAGGTAACACAAGAGAATAACTCATTAATTATTTCATGGAGTGACTAACTACAATCATTTTAATATTCTATTGCCCTTTGCCATATTTTGCCTATGTTATTTTTTTTAGAAGTTACATTGTATTCGATAGTACAATCATACCGTCGTTTGTATGGATTTTTTTTTTTTTTTGACTGTTAAGTGAAATGTTGTTATAAAGACCATATAATATAACATAACATGAAAATTAGTTCAAAAGAAAACTTAACTATTATAATGAGATGTTATTATAGAGGATGATTGTTTTAGTGATATCTAACTGTATTATAATTGAAATTGCAGGAGTTTGGTTTATGCATTGCCATCTAGAGATACATACAACATGGGGGTTGAAAATGGCATTCCTTGTAGATAATGGGAAAGGTCCAAATGAGTCACTTTTGCCACCTCCAAAGGATCTTCCAAAATGCTAAAGTGCAAGAAGCCCTTTCCAAAGGAGTTAAGTTTGCATATACAAATTTTCATAAGAAGAGAGTGTAGGAAAAAACAGGGGAAAAAGGTGCACTAGGAGAAACAAAGAAGAAATGAGAGACAATAAGACCATGGTATTCATTTGAGTGAAAGAGGAAAACCGTTTTTTCTCAAGCAATTCTTAATAATTATGTGAGTGTTAATCAATGTATTAATTTTTTTTTTTTTGGTGATTGATAATGAAAGTTTGAAGAGCTTGTTTTATATTACCTCTCTTTGTTATGATTATTCTTGTTGAATATTCTCTATAAACAAATAAAAGGATTCACTGTTGATATAAAATTACATATAAATTCTTATGATAAGGTAATAATGATACACATTAGGGATGATAATTGATATATTATCACAAGTTAAACTGTATTTATAGTGTAAAAATTTGCACTACTGAAGTATATAACAACTTGTGTAGTTGCCTAAAAACACATGGTAATATTCATATCCAAAACCCCCTCTTTTTTAGTTAAGAGATGCAAGATAACCATGGAAAAGTTATATAAATTCCAAACCCTTTTATATCTAATTACTTTTTATCCTTTTTTTTTTCAAATTACTAAAAGTCCCTTGATTTAGTCCACACGGATACATCACAATCCACACGGATACATCACATTCTCCAAATGCATCCCTTAATTTTACATAGATACATCACATTCTTTCGAATACATTACTTAATTTTATACGGATACATCAATGTATTTGAACTTTTTAGTAAAATTAAAGATTTATGTAATAATTTAAAAGGATTAAATTTTAAATAATTATGATAAATTAATTTGTGGTATGATGTAATTTATCTATAACCATAACCACTAAAAAAACACTTATATAGCGGATTGACCATAGAGAAATTTTGGATCTTACTCCTAGCATCTTTTCTTTGGGCCCAATAATCAGAGACTTGTTTGGAAGAACATCCCAGTTAGAAATATATGCAGGCTCCAGCAGAGACGATGGAGAAAAAAAATAAGAGTAACTTACATAAATTTTTGAATCTTTAAGTGATATTATATAAAATTTTAATTATTTTATTAATTATATTTTATTTCAGTTTTTTGAAATGGTGATACATAAAAGAAAAAAAGTGATACATTTGAAACTGACAAAATATTTATTCAAGAAAATAAAAGATTTTCTTTTATTCTGTTGAACAAATTACGCATAATTAGTTACACAATAAATTAATTAGACTAAAAAAAATTCCAGTACCCTAATTTCTGTCAATCCAATTCAATCCAACATTTTCATCAGTGCCATAAACGCCACTATTTCCATCTTGTTCCAAACATGGCTGCTGTATCTAGACTTCAAAGCTTAACCAACAAATCTTCACTCCAAAATCTCATTCGCCACAATCTCCTCCGCCCCTCCGCCGCCTCCACCACTACTGCACATCATCTCAATCTCAACATTTCCCCTGAATCTCAACCAGCATATTTTTCAAATGCTAATAATGAAGCTCTTTTGAATCATGCATACAGAGAAAGTGGATGGGATCATATGCTAATAATAACATATGAATCACCCAATAATTGATGACGTTAGTGGGTGGTTCTTTTAGCAGGCTGTTATCAAAATTTTCGGTGGTGAGTGGATCATTTTTTAATGGACAAACGCTGGTTCACCAGAACAGTGAGCTCCGGTGATAGGGATGCCTGCTCCGTTTTTAGATTCAATGTGAACAAAATGTATCACCCATTAATAACATATGAATCACACAATAATTAAAATAAATAACTGTATCTTTCGTATGAATCACCATAATCCAATATATATCACCCATTAATATCATATGAATCACCCAATAATTAAAAATAATAACTGTATCTATCATATGAATCACCATAATACAATATATATCACCCATTAATATCGAATGTATCACTCGTTAAAATCATACAAACTGTATCTATCGTATGAATCACCATAATACCTATATAATGATATCATATTTATCATTCATATGAATCACCATTAAAAAAATAAACATGTATGAATAACTAAATAAATTTATATATGCATCAATCGATTTTTTTTTTTTAAAAGTTGAGAGAGATTTTAGGAGAGGAAAAAAAATAGTTGCATGCGTTAACGGAGGAGAAAAAAATCAGGAAGATGATTTAAGCATTAATGGAGGAGAAAAAATCAGGAAGGAAGATTTAAATATTGGTAATTAGGGAGATATTTTAAGAAGGAAATCTTTGGAAAACAAAATAGCTTGAATGAGTTAATGGTGGAGTAAAAATAGGATGTGAGGTTTTGTTGATATATATCAAGAGTAAAGTTAAAAATCAGGATTTTATTTAAATTTTTAAAAAGTAAAAAGATATTAGGTAATATAGTCTCTTAAGTTTGGGATTTATGTAATTTATCCAAAAAATCAAAGGCAAAATGGGGCAATGAAATTGGATATGTGCTGACCCGATATATTGGCAAAATTTTAGCTTAAGAGTAGGTTTAGCAACTAAAGCCTGAAAAAATTGGCAATGATTAGCCAAATCCTAGCAAACGAACTTAACATAGGCAATTTCTTACTACACTATGGTAATGAATATTCAACTCTTAATTTCACGCTTGTTCCGTTACAAAAAAATCGCAAACATTCGGTAAATATTCAATCTCATGAATCCAAATGATTTTAGGGCAGTAACATGTATATCACTCATCTATATCACTATTACTGGAAAGCTTACAGCATATGTAATAGAGCAAAGCCTTAAGTTGATAAACTGACTGGAGGCTCTTGTAATAGACAGCATTAACGATATGTTTTATACCATACATATCAATGCATATCATACACAGATTTTCATGAATATGCAAAGATACATGATATGCATTAGCTATATGGATATGCTAGTAGATATACATCAAGAACATGTGCATATATAGTGATGCTATACATAGAGATATAAACAAATACAAAATCATCATATAACCACAAAAATCTGACCTAAACCACACCAATTTTTTTCCCAATGAGTTCAAGTTTCAAATTTAACTTTCCAAAGATGCTTTGAATCATTGCAATACTTTTTGAATTTTAATTTCAAACCCTTAAACTTTAAACTTCAATAATGGAGTTTTCAAACTTTTCTTACACAACTATTAGGAAAGAGGGGGAGGGTGTTTCCTGCTCATACCAGGAGGGTTTAAGAAAACTTATCTGGGAACCTACGGTTCTTAAGGACGATCGTGGTATCTAGCCACGATCTTTCCTTAAAATCATAGGTTTGATGACTCAGGAGTTTGATTAGACAATTGATACCACGATCGTGACATCTAAGTAGGATCATGATGACCAATCAAAAGACAACTCCTAAAATTCATTCGTCTGGACTTCATGCAGACGACTGAACCCATAGTTGTAGGACCTTTCCACGATCATACAATTCATTCGTAGGTTCAACACTGATTCCAATTCTTCAATTTCTTTTCTACACAATCCCTGCACAAGTAACACAGATTATCCTATAAAATTAAAAGTACAAAATTCTTGGGTTGCCTCCTAAGTGGCGCTTGATTTAACGCCGCGATGACGTGGCTAAGTTGGTTATTCAGACATCACTAACTAGCCCATGGGCTGCCTCCCATATTGAAGCGCCTGATTTAACGTCGCAACACGACTCGGGTGTGTTTGACTTCTCAAGCACTCTATAGTTTTACTTTTGATATCACTTTCACTTCGTCAATGTCACCAAGATAGTGTTTCATTCTTTGGACATTAACCTTAAACTTTTGGCCGTCTTTATTTTCTAACTCGAGTGCACCATAGGGAAACACCCTGACCACTCTATGTAGTCCTCTCTATCTTGACTTTAGCTTTCCAAGAAAGAACTTCAGTTTGAATCAAATAGCAATACCATATCCCCTGAGATAAATTCTCTTTTAATTTCTCAATCTTTCTATCATGGTATAATTTTATCTTCTCTTTGTACAAATCTGATCGTTCATAGGTATGGAGATGAAATTCATCCATCTCGATTAACTGTTCAAGTTTGAATTTAGCCGTATCACTCGATTCCAAATTCAACCTCTTCAGTGCCCGTAATGTCTTATGCTCAAGTTTGACAGGCAAGTGGCACACATTACCATACATAAGCTGATATGGGAAGAACTAATAAGGGCCTTAAATGTTATTTGGTAAACCCATAATGCATCATATGACTTTTTTCCCCAATCAATGCTATTAGTATTTACAGTCTTCGTCAAAATAGACATGATTTTATGATAAGAGATCTCTACTTGCCCACTAGTCTGAGGATGATAAGGTGTTGCCACTTTATGTTTTACACCATATTTCTCAAGCAAGGCCTTAAATAGACAATTGTAAAAGTGTGAGCATCTATCATTAATAGTAGTCCTTGGTGTCCCTTTCTCAAGAATACTGTCACTTTTTCCTTCATTGTATGGAAGCACAACCGCCTTCACCTATTTTAAAACATAATCAACTATCACTAAAATATACTTCATACTATACGAGCTTGCAAAGGGGCCCATAAAGCCAATACTGCATACGTCAAATAGATTGAGCTCAAGGATAATGGTCATTAGATGCTTTTGCCTTCGTGAGATATTTTCTTGCCTTTGACATTGGTCACAAGCCCTTGCATAGTCACGTGAATCTTTATAAATAATGGGATACTAATATACATATTGCAATATCTTGTGTGTAAATTAAGATAATCATTATCTCAACCTTAGGAATACATTACCAAATTAGTCAACACACCACTATGATGACCCCTAACTTGTGACGAGTGGCATGCTTTTAAGATAATCATCATCTCAACCTTAGAAATATACCACCGAACTAGTCCATCTACATATATTCTAAAAAAGTATGACTCATCCTAAAAAAACTTCCTTACCTCATGCATAAACTTCTCACGTTCCTGAAATGACAGGTATTTAGGAACCACATCACTTACCAAATAATTTACAAAGTCTTCAAACCACGAGATCAAATCTTACGATGCAGCTATTGCCTTTCATCTAGAAAAGTATTATCAATTCAATCTCATCCTTCAGTTTTAACATGACCTCTTCTTCAAGGCGTGACAAGTAATTAACCACTTAATTCTTAGTTCCTTATCGGTCGTTGACCTCAAAGTAAAATTTCTGCAATTAAAGTACCCAATAAATCAACCTTGATTTTGCATCCTTCTTTGACATAAGATACCTAAGAGCTATTTGGTCAGCATATACAATAACTTTCATGCCAAGCAAATAAGACCAATATTCTCAAATACGAACACCACAACTGGCAACTATTGTTCAGTCAAAGTGTAACTTTTCTAAGCAAGGTTAAGTACTTTATTAGCATACTAGATGAGATGTAAGATCTTTTCTCACCTTTGGCCTAGAACTGCATCCAATGCCATACCACTAGTATCACACATAACCTCCAATGGCAAGGACCATTTAGGAGATACAATAATAGGGGTTGAAATCAACTTCTCTTTCAAGCACTCAAATTTCTTAAAAATGCATCATCAAACACAAACTTTATCTCCTTCTTTAATAAATTGCATAAAAGATTTGCAATTTTAGAGAAGTCCTTGATGAATCTTTGATAAAAACCCGCATGCCGCAAAAAAGCTACGAACACCCTTCACCGAAATCAGTGGAGGTGATTTTTCAATCACCTCAATCTTTGTCTTGTTGACTTCAATTCTCTTTTTTGAAATCTTGTGACCAAGCACTATTTCTTCTTTAACCATGAAATGACGTTTTTCCCAATTTAGAACCAAGTTACAATCCTTGCATCTCCTCAAAATATTAGAGAGATGTGCCAAGCAATCTTTAAATGAATCACCAACAACCGAGAATTCATCCATGAACACATCAATAGTGTCCTTAAACATGTTAGAAAAAATAATTATCATGCAAAAGTGAAAGGTTGTGGATACATTACACAGACTAAAAGGTATCATCTTGAATGGAAAATTTCCATATGGACAAGTGAAGGTGGTCTTCTCTTGGTCCTTGAGAGTAACAAAAATCTGATTGTAACCTAATTAATCATAAAAAATTACCATCCTCGACCATTATGACGGTCAAATATCTAATCCATGAAACATATCAAAAAGTGTTTCTTCTCAGTCAATGCACTTAAAATCCTATAGTCCATGCCAATACACCAACCAGTGACTAACCTCATAGGAATAAGGTTATTCTTATCAATTAGAACCACAATGATTCTACCCTTTTTAGCCACATATTAGACCGGGCTCACTCACTTGCTATCTCTAATAGGATAAACCCCCTCTGCGTCCTACTACTTGATAATTTCTTTCTACACCACCTTATTAATAGGCAAATTCAATCTTTATTGATGCTCAATAGTAGTCATATAATTCAACTCATGTTGAATTTTGTACATGCAAATTCCTGGTGAAAGCCCAATGATATCAACAATGGACCATCTAATGGCCCTTTTGAATCACTTCAAAATAGCACCAAAGCCTTAAGTTGCAATTCTACCAAATTAACTGCAATAATTACCAACAAAGTATTGTTGACTCCAAAAAATACATAACAAAGATAAGATGGAAGAGCCTTGAGCTCCTGATCGGAGGCTTCGTAATAGAAGGCCAAATTGGTGGTGTCACTTTATTCTTTAAATTAAGATCTAACTATTTGGTGTATAACTATATAAACCCCTACCATCAATTGTGCTCACCATATCATAATAACCCTCAATATCATCACCCTTAAAATTCATAATTATCGTTATAAGAGCCTCAACTCGTAGCCTCTCCTCAATAGAAGGAACAAATGCATTCTTGTTAACTGTATCTATCACAAAGATCACACACATCCTTAGGTTGCTTCATGGATTGGAATAGATTAAAAGTAACCTATTTGTTGTTCAATCAAAACTTCATCTGCCCAGTCTTCATATCAACTAATGCACAGCCAGTCGTAAAGAATGGTCTTCCCAAAATAATGAAAACCTTAAAGTCAACTTCATAGTCAAGGATAACAAAATCAGTTAGGAAGATCAAGGATGCAACCCTTACCAAAATATCACACAATATTTTCACCAGTTTTTTCATAGTACGGTCTACCATGAAAAGTCTCATCAAAGTTGATTTGGGTGACCCCAACCCCAATTGTCTATAAACTGCTACCGATATCAAATTAATGTTAGCGCCCAAATAATACAAAGTTTTTGAGAAGTTGAAGCACTCAATTGTGTATGTAATCGTGAATGCTCCAAGGTCTTCCTTCTTTTTAACCAAAAATCTAGAGGCTATTACACCATAATTGTGCATATTACTAATGGGCTCAAAACTTACAGTCCTTTTTCTTTCACCAAATCCTTAATAAATTTTAGGTAACCTAACATCTATTCTAGAGCCTAAACTAGATGGATATTCATCGCAACTCCTTTAGCATAAAATTAAGCTTTTGGTGCGTTCCCTTTTTAACTTTTTTCTTTAGTCTTTATGAAAAAAAAGGAGGTCATGGATTAGGAGTCAATACTTATGGAACCTCCTTGTTCTTCCCCTTTCTTGCCTTGGTCTTATGTTTATCACCTAAAGGCTTTTCAGTTTTGTTCTTATCCGCCACCAAATCTTCAGATTCGATAACTTTTTCATCATCAACAATCCTTGGTTCTACCTCATTGTCTATATTCAAATGCACAGGTGGATCAACGGTTATCTCACCACTCCTAGTAGTAATATCCAAGCAATCACCATTATTTTTCTAATTTTATATGAGGTTGCTCAGAAATGTACCTTATTGATGCTGGTTCAGTATGGTAGACATTTAACAAAACTGTTGCCCAAGTTATTTTATGGTGGTAACATGTGATTCAGCTTTTTAAATTATTCCTAAAATATCTGCCCTAATCTCTTTAAGACATTCTTCTATATTTTCAACCGTTTTTACAATTTTTGCAAAAATATCTTTCACTCACAAATTGCTTGAATCAGTATCGCGGTTCCTAGGTGGAACTTAAGGGTCACTGTTATATTTGTAGTGATTTTTTCTCTTCTAATTACCATCTTGCTACCTACTCCTATCTATATATCCAGTCCTATTGTAATTATTATCTTTATAGTATTTCCTACCTTGATTTTCTAGCCTAGGTTCCAATTGTGTTGGTTAGACCCTTAGACCTTGGCTCTAAAACCTGCCTCCTCTCTGTTTAGAAACTTTGCCTGTTTCTCAAAATAAAAATCATTGTACCTTGGTACCTTAACCTATGAGCCAACCACATTCACCTTCGCTATATCTGCTACTACAAATTGCTTCATAAGCAACCTAATTTTAGTCCTAGTTGTGCTACCTCTTAAGCTACTGACTCATCTAATGCTCTCTACCTTTTAGTTTCCCCAATTATATAAGTGTCTGCTGGTCTATTTACATCTCGAGTATGCGAACCTCAATTGATTTTTGTGATATAATGTAGAATCTCAAAACGTGCTCCCAATGTAGACTCATGAATGCCCCACTAGTGATAGTGTTCGCTACAACCTTGGTGTTTGAATTCAAGGCTTTATAGAAAATCTCAAGCAGGTTTTGACCAATCATCCGATGATTTGGAATATTTACAGCTTCTTCATGAGCCTCAACCAAGTCTCATATAATGCCTCTAATTATAACTGCCCGAAATTATAATCTCACTTTTAATTGCAAAATTTTTGAAGTTGAAAAAATTGGTCCAAGAACTGAGTCCTCAATTGATTCCAAGTAGTGATCAATCTGTATGGTGACTCAGACAACCATAATATAGCCTTTCTCATCAACAAGAAAGAAAATAGTTATAGTTTAATCACCTCTTGAATCACTCCAGGTTGATTATAAGAATTTCAAATCCCCACAAAGCTCATCACATGCATTTTTGCATTATCAGTAAAAAGGCATAAGACTATGCTTTTAAGTTCAGCAAGTTGATTATGGCACTAATGATGTCAAACTTAATCCCTGGAGGTAATATAATGACACCTGTTTCAACCAGCTCTAAATAATCTAAATCTTTTTTCGCATCCTTATGATGATGGATATATTGTTATAGAAAATGTTGCCCCCTATGCCTTCTTTGTCTTTCTCACTCATCAAGTGCGACTAGATGACTTGATTTATCTTTTCTAGCCTATTCTTCACTACCTACCCCGTGCAGTTCTCCTAGCCATCAAGCAAGCCGAGATCTTTGTAGTTTCTTGACCATTATGCTAATGCTCTAGATAATTCAAAATTGTCGCATCATCATGAACGCCCTCGAGCAGGGCTCCTTAATTATGAACTTCTTCTTTCACCATACTTTGATTAGTTCATAGATTTATCTCAATTTCTGTATCAAGTGGAATTATGGGATTGCCTTGACTCTGAGTATTGGGAATAACTAGTGTGTGCCCTAGAAATAATAAAAAGATAAAGTCAGGTAACAACAACCAATAACCCAATAAACACAATCAATCAGCTCCGTAACTGTATTCTCCAACAACAGTGCCAAAATTTGATGTCGCCCAAGTTACCCTCTAAACAAAGTATAAAGAGGTGACTTTTAAATATAGGATTCAACTAAGGTTAGGGTCGATCCCATAAGTAATAGGTAGAAGTATCAATCAATATGTAGTTGAGGCTATCAATAATAATCTCCAGTAAACAAGGGTTTTTTGTAAATAAATAATTCAATAGTAACGGTTGTTAATTTATTAGATTCATAATCAGTGTGAGTGAGGCTCTCAAACTATGTTCCCCAATAACTTTATAACTTCGTAGGTTATTCATACTTTCCAATCTCTCTCGATGTTTGGTATATATAATCGATAGGTTATGTATACTTATAACAGGTCTCCGCTCTTATCTAAGAAATATCCTCCAGTAAGTTTTCTGTTCTCCTGAGTTTGTATTACTAACCCTTATTTTGGATTCCACATTAGCTCTCCCAGATTATCGTCTCAATCTATTAAGTAGAGGTTAGTAGCTCAAAGTCTCTATTCTTCACTCCCTTCTTTCCATCCGTTACTCATTCTTTCATCCAAAATAAAAATAAGGTAAGTTTTAAAGTTGTACATCATCAGAAATCAATCAAACCCGAAAGTAACACTACATGCATAAACACCAGTTGAGCATTACTTTGTACTTTGAACCCTACTTGATTTATCCATCATGTTACCCAAAACCCGACAACCCGACAACCTTAGTTATGTTGTTTATCTCCTCTTAATTGCAAGAACATAAGAAGAATTCTAATAAGAAAACATGATTGTAAACTTAAAATAACAAAATCAAAAACTCCAAGATCTCAATTTGAATTAAAAACTTAACAATAAATGTTTGTGATTCCAAGACAAAGAATGTGCCTTACAACCTTACAATAATGTAATAGAGTGTAAATTGGTACAAAGGACCTAACAAGAGTATTTGTAAACAAAATAAAATGTATCCTAAACATAATAAGATTTTTGAGTGGGTCATGTCAGAACAAAGGTAGGTACGATTGTGGTTTGATTCCATGATCGTCCTTGGTGCTCGCAGGTAGTATTAGACCTGTTAGTCGTCAGATCTTTAATGGTATGATTCTCGGCACGACCTCGTACCTTTTAGTTATAATTGTTGAACTCTCTCATCTGATTCTGTTGTACTTTAACCCCAGGAAACTTTAATTCTGCACCTTTTCTCCACATCTTGGTATGATCATAACTTCAATGTATAGTCGCCTTTTCTTCTTCTCACTTAGCTCTTGTAATAATGTTTAAGTACTTCCTTTCCATGATTCGCTTCTACAATCATAACATTAAGCCATGATTGTAGGAAACTTCCATCTAGTTATCTCCTGAGAGTCATTTTTTTTGATTAAAACCACAATGGCATAGTATGATTGTGGTTATATTCCATGAATGTGGAATGGGTCATATGATGTCCTGAAGTCCAAAAATTCAGTACTTTCCTTCTCTGGATTTGTTTGACCTACAAATACCCAAAAATAAATTATATCCAAATAAAAGTACCTTTACACTAACAAATATTCACAATTTTAAGTTTTAAAAGTGTCATAAGTTCGTAGTTGACACGATGACCCGACCCAACCTGGAGCCTTGTCGTAATGGGCATCCCTAGTCCGATCGGGATCGTAGACCACCCCCGTTACCCAACCCAACCTACAGTCGCCTACCCTGAGTTGGATGATTTTAAACTTATAACAAGATAGTGTAATTATCCAGATTACAGAATCTGGGATAGATCTATTATCGAGACCAACCCAACCGAGTTCGATCGTCCCCTACCAACCGTACAACCATACCAAGACAAACCAAACCAAATCATAGATACAACCATAACCAAATAAGTTCCATTTAATAATTAAATATATAATCCCAAAATAAAGAGGATGAAACAACCAACAATATCGTCAACCGATATCAGCCCCAATACCAATACCAATGTTAAGGCTGACACCAATACCGATCCCACCCATTCCAACCCATAGTAGTACCACAAAGCCTCTAACCAAAAGAATATTGAAATTCAGTTGGGATATGCCCCCAACCATAGCCAAAACCAACATCCATAAATAAGTCCATGAAATGGAGCCTTTCGGAAAGATGAAATGTCACCACTTTAATCTAACAGCAGTCCCCGAATATTTGAATGCTAAGCAGAAGGAGTAGAATAGTCGGTTCCTGTATCGTGTGGGGATACAATGCTCAAAGATGGGTTAGCGGGTGAACGCTTGCATGAACTCAGGATAAGGATAAAATAATTCCCTTTATAAAACCAAGTAAAAACCATCCATATTCAGACAACCATACACATACACACTCACACATATATATAAGCATGCCAGGAAAGGGAATCTGGTTTAGTATGCCATTAAAACCTTTACCTAGGCTGTATAGCTTTGCTGACCCAAACCACACACGAGCTATACGGGTTCAGTTCCCCTTGCTAAAACGGCCCCAGTATTTGAAGCCACATGATTAGAGAAAAGAACCTGGGATGACTAGTTTAGCTCCCCCTACTGAAAGGGCCCAAGTGCGTGAAGCCACATGATCGGAGAAAATAACCTAGGATGACTAGTACATACCCCAAAGTATATAGTGTGACATCATGCACACGGTCACTAGGACTAAACCTCATATCGACAAATATGAGTTTCCAGTTTAGATCCCCCTAGGACCTCCACCTTCTAGGGCATAACTACACATCCCTCCTTTAAGCCTAATTAAAACCATTACCAAGCAACTAACCAAACTATTAACCAGTTATTAATCAAGGCTATTAGATAGTGGTATCGTCATACCGACTATAACTTACAAGTATTGTCCTTAGCCAATCTTTAGGGGATTCCCATGTACCCCACATGATTTTCGATTAAACAAAAACCATGGCCACCAGGGCCTTATCAGTCCATTCATAACCATTTAAACCATTCATATTATTTAGGGTTCCATTACCAGGCTTAAATCATGCATAAGTTCTATTGAAAAACTAATATTATAGTGAAAGCATTATTATAGGTATTTTATCAAACACTTTGGGGGCATATATTTCCAAAACCAAAGTCCATAACTAAATAACCATTACCATGTAACCAATTATCTAAATCTACCATTAATACATATAAAAGCATAATTAAAAGCATGTGAAAACCATAACCAAGCATTTATAACCAAAACCACCAAATCATATTTGAAAACCCAAAATCATACCACATTCAAATCATGAAAACATTGTATAAAATGATGCCTTTAGTTGAAACTAACAATGAGGGAAGAGAACATGCCTTAAAACAAGATGATGATAGAGAGAAATTACCAAGACTAGCCCTAATTTACTCCTTAAGATGAAACCCTAGCTTCCTTTCCCCAAGAACTCTAGAGAGGATTTAAGAGTGTTTTCCAAGTGTTTCAGAATAGAATAATAGGGCAAATAACCTCCCAAGTGCAATATAAGTCGTGGGACCTTATGAGGATAAGTGGGAAATTATCTGGATTTCCCTCACTTAAACTGCATTAAATTGCCATCATAGGGTATGAATGACCCTTATGAGTCATACCCATCCTGTACGAGTGGTACCCACCTCTTGTAACCTAAGCTTTTCCCCTTGGACGTAACACTATACAAGGTACTACACACCCAAACCCAACTCATATTCAAGTGTATGATTGGTACCCATAAACCGTACCTCTGGCAAAATAGAATTCAGGAGGTTTGAACACTAACCAGTATAAAATTCCTAGGTACGAATCATACCCTAGCTTACGGCTCATGATGAGCCACTCGTACTCAGATCCAACTTAAGTTACCAAGTCTAAGGTTAAGTGAAGTAACCAAATAACCCGTACCTAACTATACGACTCATACCACCCAAATCATACCCATTCTAGTAATTACATCCATACCACCAACCAATACTGATCAACATACTACTGGACCATGCCACTCATACCTAAGTGTACAGCTTGTTCCCTTAAGTCGTATTTTGCCCAGAAACCAGAAATCAAGAAAATTTTCTAAGGTCCAGAAACCAGGGTGTTTCAGTCTCCTCCACTAGGAACATTCACTCCCAAATAATGGAAAAGGTAGGGGTAATCACACACATGAGTCATTTGCATTATCAAATATTTTTCCAATCTTTAACAAAGTTTGAGAAAAATGCAAAGATATTAGTATTTCCTTTAAAAAAAATCAGAAAATAAAGATGTGTTGATGACACATACCTTCTACATGAATTCTAGGAGAAGAAAATAGATGTGGATACTTGGACTTTATGTCCTCCTGCGCTTTCCATGTAGCTTCTTTCACCTTATAGTTCTGCCATAGAACCTTAATCGAAGACACATCCTTGGTTCACAATCAGCAACCCTGCCTATCCAAGATCTCAACCGAGACCTCTTCATAAGACAGAGAGTCTGAGATATCTAATTCTTCCAAAGGCACAATAGAAGAATGATCACCAAGACACTTCTTCAACATGGAGACATGAAATACCGGATGAATGAAGTTCAAACTAGGAGACAACTGTAATTCATAAGCAATATTTCCAACCCTCCATAAAAATACATAAGGACCAATATGCCAGGGATTGAGATTCCGCTTTTTTTCCAATCGCATTACTCCCTTCATAGGAGAAACCTTGAGGAACACCTTATCCGAAACCTCAAACTCCAAGTCTCTACGCCTTACATCTACATAGGACTTTTGGAAACTTTTGGAAGCCTTAAGCCTATCCCAAATCACCTTCACCTTTTTCATAGCCTAATAGACAAAATCCAGATCGAACATATCCGCCTCACCAAGCTTGAACCAACCAATAGGAGATCTACACCTCCTACCATACAACGCCTCAAAAAGGGCTATACTAATACTAGAATGATAGCTATTATTGTAAGAAAACTCTATGAAAGTTAGATGCTCCACCCAACTGCCACCATAATAAACCACACATGCCCGAAGTGTATACTTCAACGTTTGGGGAATCCTTTTAGCTTGCCCATCCGTCTGAGGATGAAAAGTAATACTCATACTCTCTTTAGTAACCAATTCCTTCTGAAAAGACTACTAGAAGTGAGATGAAAATTGCATACCACAATCAGTGCTAATCGAACCAGGTGCCCTATGCATTTTCACAATCTCCTGAAGATATAACTTTGCATAATACTCTGCCGAAAAGGTAGTCCACACTAGCAAAAAATGAGCAAACTTTGTTATTCTATCCACGCTGATCCAATTTGAATTATATTAATTCTTAGACCAAGGAAGACCGGTAACGAAATCTATATTAATTGCTCCCTCCATCCCAAATTATGTGTCGCTATTTAACCGGACATGATATTTAAGAAATAAGTATTGACTTTCAAATCAAATGGGACCACTTTTAATTAGAAAAATAAATAAAAAAAGAAATAATAGTATTTAAAATCAAGTGGGACCACTAAGGGTAAAATTGTAATAATATTTTTAAAAACTTACCAAATAAGGAAAGACAACATTCTTTTTGGGATGGACAAAAAAGGAAATGGAGACACATTATTTAGGGCCGAGGAAGTACCTCTCATTTCTATTCGGGAAAAATAATATATTGATACAACCCACCAGTCTCATGTGCTCAACTTTAACTTGTTGACACACCATGCATTTTGCCAGAAAATCAGCCACATCCCTTTTCATACCATTCCACCAATACATCTCCTTGATATTTTGATACATCTTCATCGAGCTGGGATGTATGATATAGCGCGATTCATGCGCCTCAATCAAGATCCTTTGTTGCAACCCGTCGACCTCAGGAACACACAACCTTACTTGGTATCCTAAAGTACCATCACCAATAATCTCAAACACCATTACCTTCTTCATACCCATATTAGGCTTGATTTTCATCAAAATAGTATCTAGCACTCACTTCTCCTTAATCTCTGCACCAAGAGGTGACCAAATCACTTTCTGTACCATTACCCCACCATCCCCAGAGTCCAAAAGACAAACTCTAAAATTATTCAAGTGGTGAATGTCTTTCACTAATTCCTACTTTCCTTCCTCTACATGAACCAAATTCCCTATGGATAACCTGCTAAGAGAATCAACAACCACGTTAGTCTTATCTGGGTGATAGTGAAGACTCATGTTATAGTCTTTGAGAAGCTCCAACCATCTCCTTTGCCTGAGTTTTAGCTCTTTCTGAGTGAACACATACTATAGACTCTAATGATAAAAAAAAATGTCTGTGTTCAATCCATAAAGATAATGTTGCCAGATTATTAAATCAAAAACCACCGCCAACAACTCTAAATCATGGGTAGGATAATTCCTCTCATGTACCTTCAACTACCTGTAAGCATAGGCAATCACCTTCCTATGCTATATCAAAAAATGACCAAGTCCCACCCTAGATGCATCACAATAAAACATAAACCCCTCACTGCCCTTAGGCAATGTCAAGACTGGAGCCGAAGTTAGCTTATATTTCAAATTCTCAAAACTCCCCTTACAAGCATCCGACTAAGAAAACTTTACCTTTTTCTGAGTCAACTTAGTCAAAGGAGCACCTATCATCAAAAAGCTCTCCACAAACCTCCAATAATACCTGCCCAAACCCAAGAAGCTCTGAATTTCGGTTGGAGTCATAGGTCTAGGCCACCTTTTAATCACAACCACCTTTTGAGAATCCACCATGATCTCCTCGCTAGAAATAATATGACCAAGAAAAGTCACAATGTTCAACCAAAACTCACACTTGGAGAACTTGGCATACAACTGTTGTTCCTTCAAGGTCTACAATACCACATAGAGGTGGTTAGCATAATTTGCCTCACTTTTGCAATAAACCATAATGTCATCAATAAACAAATAATGAAGAGATCCAAGAACTGTCGGAAAACCCTGTTCATTAAGTCCATAAAAGTCGTCAGGGAATTAGTCTAAATGACATTAGCAAGAATTCAAAGTGCCCATACCGAGTACTAAAAGACGGCTTTGGGATATCCTCCCCCCTAATCTTAAGCTAATGATACCGAGATCGAAGTTATATCTTAGAAAAGAACTTGACGTCTTGCAACTGGTCAAATAAGTCATCTATCCTTGGAAAAGGATACTTTTTCTTGATCGTTACCTTATTCAATGATTGATAGTCAATGCACATACGAAGGGAACCATCCTTCTTGGACACAACAATACCGGTGTACCCCACGGGGATACACTAGGATGAATAAACCCCTTATCCAGAAGATCCTTAAGTTTCTCCTTGAGTTCCCTCAACTCATTCAGAGCCATTCTATAAGGAGGAATAGATATTGGACGAGTGTCCGGAAGCAAATTAATACAAACTTCATTTTTCTATCTAGAGAAACACTAGGAAGATCATCCAAAAAGACCTCAGCTTATCTCTCATTGAACTGGAACTCACTATCACCTTATTCCACATTAGTAAGAAGCATCGACCAATAATGGTGACAAAATATGGCAACGTTTTGATGCTAGAAGTACCGCCGAAGTCTCGATCGGCGGTGTCGAGTAGTGAAAAAATAATAGATTCTTTGTCGTACATTGACGAGGAGTGTGGTGAGCAAAACATAAAAGAAGATGTAGACTATTTATTCAAAGAAGAGATGCACCACATCTTTAAAAAATCCTCAAAAATCCACCTCCTCTACATAACTTCAACGTTGAGAATCGCCCGATTCTTGCGAGGGAATATGAGAGGGTGAGAGTTGGAAAGCCTCCACAAAAGATAGATACTTCATGATATGGACTTAAGGTACCACCTGTGAACAAACATAATGATGAAACTGTGTGGAATCAAGCGCTTCAATGCTCAGCTTTTATTGCAGCATCAAGTAATAAGGCAAGAAAATCTGGATTTAATGTCAAAGCATTATTCTAATGTATGGAAGCTGTATAATATACAATTGGAGGCATTTTTAGCCCGAATGCATTCACAAGCTGTTGAACTGACGAGAATGATAGAAATAGTAAACAGGGAAAGGTGACAACTCTATTTGACGAATAGTTAATATATACCAGAACCGAATGAAAAGAAGGACCCTTCGATTTAGAATCTTTAACCTAGACCAAGTGATAGAGACAACCCTTAGATATTAACCTTTGAGCTCTAAGATAAGAAATAAACCTCCCCTTAGGATCTAGGGAACCACTCTCCCACTTTAAAACCGGTTCATCGGGGAACCTAAAGACAACCTTATAGTTCTGACAATCCAAGGACGCATAACAAGAATGTAACCAATCTATCCCCAGAATAACATCAAAATCCACTATATATAGTTCAAACAAATCTAACAAAGTCTGCATACCACCAACAGATACCACATACCCCTATAGACTCTCTTGTAACAACTGAGTCACCTACCGGGGTAGAAATAGAAAAAAGATCCAAAACAGCCTTAGGATCAAAACCAAAACATATAACCACATATGGGGTCACATAGGAAAAAGTGGATCCCTGATCAAGTAAATAATAAACGCGATGAAAGAAGAGTTATAACATACCAGTAATGACATTAGGTGATGCCTCAGATTTTTATTAAGATACAAGAGCATACAACCTATTCTGTCCAGTACCGGTACCAGAAGCAAGAGCAGAAACTAAAGTCGCACCACTAGGTGGAGGAGCAAAAGATGAAGAAACTGGAGCTTTGACCGCTCCCAAAGCTCCCTTACCAACCAGGAAATTCTTGAGCATATGGCTTGGCTTGCCATATTTAAAAAACTTATCCATTCCTTTGTCATAATAACCCTGATGAAGACGACCACATAATCGACAAAGAGTGCATGAAGAAGCCGATCGACCCTACTCACCTAAGATTGAGTATCCTATGCTTGAAAATTATCACCACTTTGCTGATACCTATCACCCGATTGCCTCAGGTAAGAAGCGCTAGCAGTAGAGAAAGAACCATAACTCCTTAACTTTTTTTTGGCCATTTACCTCCATCCTGACTACCTTTCGACTAAGCACCTCCCTTATTAGAAAACCTGCTCCTCTTACCATGCCTATTCCTAAATTTCGGTTGTTTTCTCTTTTCACCCTTCACCTGCTATATGTGGACAACTAATCTCAAAATGTCCTTATATTTGATCATCAAAGCAGTCTTGCTTTCTAAGATCAAATCTTAAGATAGCCTAGAAGCGGACTTTCTCATCCTCGCTCTCATGTCAGCCACCAAATTAGGAGCATAGCTTGATAGTTGATGAAACTTCAAGCATATTCCTTGACAGACATTCTCCCTTACTTAAGATTGACAAACTCCTCTATTTTTACTTCCCTTAGCTCTTGAGGAAAGAAATAATCTAAAAAAGCACCAGAGAAGGCATACCATAAGGACATTTTCTCCACATCACCTCTATCCCTATCCCACTCTTTGTACCATTGGTACATAACATTCTTGAGCTGATAAGCTACAAAGCTTACACCTTCCATATTTATGGCCTGCATCACCTTGAATATCTTCTCCATTTCATCCAAGAAACCTTGAGGATCCTCCTTCACCTTCACACTAGTAAAAGTAGGAGGATTCAGTTTCATAAATTAGACAACCCTTATGGCCTCAGTAGATGACCCACCAGACGCATCCCACTCAGCCTGAGCAGCAACTAATTGAGAAATAGTATGAAAAGACTAGTGAAATTCTTCATTAGTCATCTCATCTTGAGGAGGACTAGTAGAAATTGGAGAACTCAAGAACAATCAGGGATACGACCCTGAGATCGAGGACAAACTCCAGACATAGGATGTACACCATCCACATTCTACCCAGATGGGACTAAAGAGTTTCCTTGTGTTCTATAATGTCGAGGCATGATTTAAAAAGTGAAAAATCAAGGATTAGAGAAGAATTCCAGGACTTAGACTCCAAGCTTGAAAATAGAATACAAAGAAAGTGAAACATTCCTAAATTCCTTGTAATCTCTCTCTTATGATTATGGCACACTACACACCCTAAAAAGAGACACTACTTGACACAACTTTGTGGACTCCCAATTGACCAAGAACCTAAAGCTCTGATACCAACTTGACAAAACCCAAATTGGGGCCTTGTCATAATGGGCATCCCAAGTTTGACCGGGACCAGAGATACCCCGTTACTAAACCTAACCTACAGTCCCCTACCCTGAGTTGGATAAAATTTAAACATATAACAAGATAGTGTAATTATCTAGATTATAGACTCTGGGATAGGTCTATTACCGAGACCGACCCAATCAATTTCGATCGTCCCCTACCAACCGTACAACCATACCAAGCCAAACTAATCCATAGATCCAACCAAAACCAAATAAGTTCCATTAATAAATAAATATATAATCCCAAAATAAAAGAGGATGTAACAGCTAACAATATCATCAACCGGTATCATCCCCAATATTAATACCAATGCTAAGGTTGACACCAATACTGATCTCGCTAATTCCAACCTATAGTAACACCACAAAGCCTCTAACCAAAAGAATACTAAAATCTGGTTGGGATGTTCCCCCAACCATAGCCAAAAACAATATCCATAAATAAGTCAAAGTATGAAATAGCATCCATGAAATGGAGCCTTTCAAAAGGATGGAAGCTCACCACTTTAATCCAACAGTTGTCACCAAATAGTCGACTGCTAAGCAAGAGGAGTAGAATAGTTGGTTCCTACATCACGTGGGGATACAAAACCCGAAGATGGGTTAACGGGTGAATGCTAGCATGAACTCAAGATAAGGATAAATTAATGCCTTTTATTAAACCAAGTAAAAATAATACATATGCACAAAACCATAAAATATATATAACCATGTCAGGAAAGGAAACCGATTTTAGCATTACATTGAAACATTTACATGGGCTATGTAGCTTTACCGTCCTAAACCACCCACGGTCTATATGGGTTCAGCTTCCCCTGCTGAAAGGGCCCTAGTGCGTGAAGACGTACGACCAAAGAAAAGAACATGGGATGACTAGTATATCCCCTAAAATATATAGTGTGACATCATGCACATGGTCACTAGGACCAAACCTCACGTTGGAAAATATGAGTTTCTAGTTTAGATCTCCCCGGGACCTCCACCTTTTATGGATTTGCTACACATCACTCCTTTAAGCCCAATTAAATCCATTACCAAGAAACCAACCAAACCATTAACCATTTATTTATCAAGGCTATTGGATATTGGTATCGTTATACCGGCTATAACTTGCAAGTATTGTTCTTAGCCAATCCTTAGGGAATTCCCATGTACCCCACATAGTTTTTTATTAAACAAAAACCATGGTCACTAAGGCCTTTTCAATCTATTCATAACCATTTAAACGATTCATAATATTTAGGGTTCAATTACCAGGTTTAAACCATGCATTATTTCCATTGAAAAACCAATCTTATTGTGAAAGCATTGTCATAGGCATTTTATCTAAAACTAAATAGTTTGGGGGAATAGTATTTACAAAACCAAAGTCCATTACCAAGGAGCCATTCCCATGCAACCAATTATTTTAATACATATAAAAGCGTAATTAAAAGCATGAGAAAACCATAACCAAGAATTTATAGCCAAAAACCCCAAATCATACTTGTAAACCCAAAGTCATACCACATTCAAATCATGAAAACATTGTATAAAAGCATGCCTTTACTTAGAACTAACAATAAAGGAAGAGATCATGACTTAAACCAAGATAATGATGGAGAGAAATCACCAAGACAAGCCCCAATTTGCTCCTAAAGATGAAACCCTAGCTTCCTTTTCCTAAGAACTCCAGAGAGGATTTTAGAGTGTTTTCCAAGTGTTGAAGAATAGAATAATAGGGCAAATAACCTTCCAAGTGTAATATAAGTCGTGGGACCTTATTAGGATAAATGGGAAAAGGTTCAAATTGCTCTCACTTAAACTTTATTAAATTCCCATCTTAGGGTACGATTGACCCTTACGAGTCATACCCATCTTGTACGAATGGTTTCCACCTATTGTACACTAGACTTTCCCTCTTGTACCCAACACTGTACAAGGTACGACACTCCAAACCCACATCATATTAAAGTGTACTACTGATGAGAGGCGAATTTACATGCCTAAAGTACTATATTTTACCTATATTTTAGCTAAGTTTTGAGGACAAATTATATAATTCATGCACTTTTAGTCCTTTTTCCTGTAAGTGAGCTAACGAACATGATTAGCAAGTTTTCAGGTATAAATGATGCAGAATTCAGCATTTCATGGATAACTTGATGCCAAAGAAAGTTTCACGAAGGACGGAAGGGGAATCTTGGATGCCAAGGACCAAAAGTGGCGCATGGAAAATCTGTCCCGGGCAAAAATAGCAATTCTGAAGACTTTGGGGACTAGCATTAACTTATTAGGATTAGGATAATAATACATAATCTAGTAGGATTGGGTTAAGTAATGCATTAGCTTAGTAGGAATAGGACATGGGTATTATAAATACCCTATTGTGCTAGAGATTTTAATACATTCTACCTCTAATTCATTCCCCCATTCCATCAATTCCCATCCATCCACCATCCATCCATCCATCAAAACAATTCTCTTCATTAATTCATTGTTGACATTATTTTTCATCAATTCGACTTTTAATTTTACAATAAGAGAATCGCTATTTTGCAAGGAATTCACGCCTAACACCACACCATACTACACGTGAGATCTTTTATTGTGGTATAATGATAATGTCTATTGATATTTCCATCGCACTAATGAATAGCTAAACTTCTCTGTTGGGGTTATGGAAGCCTTATGAGATACTATCTAAGGCTATGAGTTTGTGAATTCGTGACAAGTGTGTTGCTTATATCATTATTCTCTTCATCTTAGTGCAAATTCTTGTGACTGCAGCCACATAGAATACACCAGTATAGCATTAACTTGTTTGAAAGAAAAGTTATATGTCTGGGAAAGAGATAATGTCAAGGTAATAGGGTCCCATCCCCTATTAAAAAGTTAGTGCCGTAACTGGATTAACCTCTTGGAGAATTTGTACCGTTAGATATACTTTAAGCTCGAAAGAGTTAAAGTGAAATAGTCCTTGTTAAGGTCGAAAGATGCTTGGATTTACCATAGAATACAATTCTCTATAAGCACATGCATGTTTGAATTCCGCATAACTTATAGCCAATAGAGACGTACAACTCATAAGGTGGACATACCCCCAACTTTTCCTTTCTCATTGTTTTACATCTTACCAAACATTCTTACTTTTTACTTTGCTATTTTCTATTTTTACCTTATTACTTTGGTTACATTACTTGCACGATAAAACTCCCCCCTTTTTTTACGAGACTTGCACTAAAAGTCTAGTAATCTTTGCTTACTTGTTGACCAAGCTATTCCCTGTGGGATCGATACCCAACCCAGTTGGGTTATATATTTGACAACGACCGCTTTACACTCCTACGAGAGCTGTAGATTGAGCGTTATAAAAAATTGGCGCCGTTGCCGGGGAATACGAGTGTCAATTAAGTTTGTGATAATTACTAGACCCTTTGGTCAAAGATTCTCGTACTTTTACTTTTAGTTTTTGTTTTTGTTCTCTGCAGGTTTTTATTCAGTGCATGCCCCATACTTGAAGTTTTTGTCAACCGTTATTACCTATCAATCCTGAACCACAACGTATTGGCAGAATGGAGGCACAACACGAAATTGAAAAGATGGCTGCTCAACAGGAACAGGCGAGGTTAGGTTCTCTTACCGCCGCTCTAGTGCATCAACAAAATATTGATAACCCTAGGCGAGCTATAAATCCTGACGACGAGGACCTAGGTGATGACGAGTTACTAAACCCTAGGCATGCTGCTGAGATCGCAACACTTGCCAACAGAAGAGATCGTCAAGCTAGGGTTAGGCCTGAACGCCGAGTTATGCAACCAGCTTTCGACGATGATGATGATTATCTTGAAGGAGCCGGAGCCACAGAAGCCATTATTCCTCCACCATTGGCACCCGGAGCCAAGTTCAATATCACATCACAAGCACCATGATTCAATTATTGCAACTCAAGGGATTATTTGGTGGACTAGCAGGCGATGATCCGAATATGCATCTGATCAACTTTATTTCTACATACAAGTCATTTGACAATCCTGGCGTTGGTCAGAATGCAATTCGATTACGCCTATTTCCATTGTCTCTGTCTGGGGAGGTAAATCTATGGTTGAATGGGCTGACTCCTGATTCTATTACAAATTGGAGGCAATTGAGAGACGCTTTCCTAGAAAGATTCTTTCCGCCATCCAAAAGAGCACAATTGAGAGATGAAATCAGCAACTTTCGGCAGCTTCCAACTGAAGCCCTTCATGAAACATGGGAGAGGTTCAAGACAAAGCTAACGAGGTGCTTAAACAATCACATGACTAATGTTCACCAAATGGAGATACTATACAGAGCCTTGAATTTAATAACTAAACCAGTGGTGGATAATGCGGCTGGAGGATCTTTTATGGACCTCACCTTTGGTCAAGCAAGCAATATGCTAGATCGTATGACAAAGCAAAGTAGAGCTTGGCATACTAGGGATTCTGAGGTAGCAAGCCCCACTTTATCTATAGGCATGACTGCAGACCAAAGGAGAAGAGAAGAAGAATGTGATCAAGATATGGCGCACATGAAAACACAAGTGGATCTTCTTACAAAGCATCTATTATCAGGGAAGACCGAAAAAGTCAAAGATATTGTGTCAAAAGAAAGAGACGAATCTGATTCGGAAGAAGAGGCCAACTACTTAAACAATCAGGGGGGTTTCTGAGGCAATGCCCAAGGAAACCAAGGTCGAAACTATTATGATAAATCTGGAAACAAGGACCAAGGTAGTTGGAAGAACAAGAATGACAAAAGTGGTTTGTACGTTCCCCCAGGAAGACGTGACACCACTACATCCGGTTCTGGAAATATGGAAGAGATGATGACTAAACTATTGAAAGGAGTGGAAGCAACGAGTGCTGGAGTAACGGAGGTAATAAATGATTTTTCCTCTATGAAGTAATTAGTTGATTCTCATTCCACTTCAATCAAGAAAATAGAGCAGCAATTGAGCCAATTTTCAGTAGCACTCAATCAAAGAAAGGCTGGCACTTTACCTAGCAACACTGTGCAAAATCCAAGGAATGACGGATCATGCATGACTATTACTACCCGAAGTGGTAAGGTGCTGGAAACTTCATCCAAAGGAAAGCAAGTGGTTGACGAAGTAGCGGACGTTGATGACAAGGCAAAAGGAGAAGATTCTGCAGAAACTACCCATGACGTCCATGACATCACACCGAGTATGTTGCAGCCTGAAAAGGTTGAAAAATAGAAGCAAGAGGAGAAGAAAGCTGTGGAGAAAAACAATTCCATATCCACCACCACCGTTTCCTCAAAGATTGAAGAAGATTGTGGATGATACAAAGTTCAGCAAATTCATGAATATGTTAAAGTAGCTGACCATTAATGTTCCGTTGATAGAGGCACTAGAACAAATGCCTGGGTATGCAAAATTTATGAAGGATCTTTTGACAAAGAAGCGAGAAACAAGCTATGAGTTGAAAGATACTGTTCATCACTGCAGCGCAATCGCTACCCGATCACTAGTTCAGAAGAAGGCTGACCCCGGTGCTTTCACTATTCCTTGCACGGTTAGATCTATGAATTTTGCTAAGGCATTGTGTGATTTGGGTGCTAGCATCAATTTGATGCCACTATCCATCTACAAGAAGTTGGGGTTAGGTGATCCGACACCAAACAATATGAGGCTCGTGATGGCTGATAGGTCGGTAAAATGACCTGTGGGTATCTTGAATGATGTGTTGGTGAAGGTTTCTTCATTCATCTTTCCGGTAAACTTCGTAATTCTGGATTGTGAGGCGGACTCTGAAGTTCCCATAATCTTGGGACGTCCTTTCCTTGCAACTGGAAGTGTGCTTCTTGACATGAGGGATAATGAGCTTTTATTTCGGTTGAATGACGAAGTGATTCGTTTTGATTTGTGCAAATCGATGAAGCAACCGAGAAATATGGATGTGTTCTCTGTAGCTGATGTTCATTGTGAGGATAAGAAAGCATTATCTGTAGAGAAGCCGCTTACTGTTGAGTCATTGTCTAATGAGCTGCTGAATGTTGAGCATGAGGATGATAAAGATTATGAAGAAACTATGTGTGCTCTAACAGAAATAGGGTCATATTCTCATGCTCCTAAGAAAGTGGACCTTGATCTTACGAATCAACCTTCACCAACAGCGAAGACTTCCATTGAAGAGCCATCAGAGCTAGAATCAAAAGAGCTCCCCAATTATCTAAAGTATGCATGCTTGGGAAGTGAAAACACACTTTCGGTGAGTGTTGCGGATGATTTAAGTGAACAACACGTAGAGGCTCTCATCTCTACTCTGATGAGGTACAAGAGAGCTATGGGTAGGAAGATTGATGATATAATTGGTATCCCTCTTGGGATATGTATGCATAAGAGTCATATCGAAGAAGATTGCATGCCTACAAGTAAGTATCAGCATCGTCTGAATCCATTCAGAAAATGATGCCCCATCTATCTCGATGAAGTCTAAGTAATCAAGATAGCTATGTCGTGCCGCGACAATAAATCAAGCGCTTGGTAGGAGGCAACCCATCATTTTTAATTGTTTTTGTTTTCTTAGGATTTTGTCGAGCCACGACCAAAACTAAGGCGCTTGATGGGAGGCAACCCATCGTTCCAATCGTTTTTGTTGTCTTTGAGCAAGTGGAGGTACAAGAGGTGTCAAAGAGGAGATTGGTTTCAAATTTTGATTTGGAAGTATTGCGTGTTAAAGGTGGTAAGTTAGGAATGAAGAAGCAAAAGGCTATGGATTGGGCATTGCTTTGAAAATATAGGCAACGAACAAGGCTAGGCCTATGTAAAACTAGGCCACGAACAAGGCAAGGCCTATACTATGGCCTAAGCTTTCGGAATCTAGTGTGCCATAGCCTAAGCACCGCCCATGCACAAGTATGCCATAGCATAGGCGCCACCTATGCCAATGCCTTTGTCTCTGAATCTCATATGCTAAGTGAAAGGCGCCGCCTATGCCTAAGAATGCCATGGCATAGGCGCCGCCTATGCCCAACAATGCTATGCAAAAGGCGCCGCCTATGCCAAGCATAGGCAAAGCAAAAGGCGCCGCCTATGGTCACTTCTTGTCTCCAAAACCGATTTTAAATGGGTCAAAACCCGACCCAACCTTCTCCTATAAATATGAGACTTAGTCTTGAACCAAAAACACATTGGAAACCTAGAATAAGCGCCGTCTATAGCCTCCAAATCCTCTCAAAAATTTTTGTTTTACTCTCTTTTTCTTCACAAGAACATCATCCAAAGGCATCAATCAAGTAAGTACTACTTTGTTCTTCATTTATATTCCGTAAGTACTACGTTACTATGTCTATTATGAATTGTTGAATCTTGAAAGAAGTAGTGGTGATGTGAATGTGTTTGAATTGTTGTGATACAACTAAGTGAGTGAATGAATACGTAAGGATGATCTTAACTTGTTCCCAACTTGAATTTGATTTTGATGCATTGTCATACTTTTGCGGAATTGATATGGTCACGAAAATTGCATAATCTTGTCACTTGCATTCTTACATGTTGGAATGACTTGTTCATCGGAATAAGACTTATAGTTGCTTACCGACATAGGAGGTTGTGATTATTCTGGATGTGATACCTTAATTTAATCCTTATGTAGTAGTCTTGATACATCAAACATGAAAGTATTGCCAAGATTACAAGAAGTATGACTGCACTGATTTTATGGTTGGAACATATCACATAAATGTATATCGATGAAGTCTGAGTAATCGACATCATTCAGTTCACTAGTTTGTACCAACAAATTAAGTGTGGGGTGGTGCCACTACTGCTTGTTTATAGATTGTATCCATCGAGATGATGCTAACATGAATATTGTTTCAATCTCAGGTACAATGGCACCCAAAGCAAGACAAGTCAAAGATAAGGCAACCACTTCCCAAAAGGGCAAGAAAAGAGGCCGAAAAGAGCAAGGAGAATCATCCTCGATGCAATTACCACGCCGCATGTTCGGACTTAAATGGGTTTTAGAGGAGGAAGCAAAGGAATGGTATAGGAACAACAAAGAGAATAAATATGTTCATGTGGACTTGATAAACAAGGAAAGCCTAGCAAAGAAAGAACCGCGCATGTTGGCCAAGATCATGACGTTACATCTTGATTTCATCTTCCGAGACATGGGAGAGTGAAACCTTGATTTAACAAGAGAATTCTATGCCAACTGTTCACCGAAAACCACAGGAAGCGAGGTCAAGATTCGGGGCCAAGTTTTACAACTCAATGCGGATTTCTTCAACTCTTTTCTTGGCTTGCCTTCAGTCGATCCATCACCATTCAAAGAGCTGTACAGTAGACCTCCATATAGAGCCATTCGACACACACTCTGTGGAACAAGATCCATGGCATGGTGGAGTAGACACAAAGACACCGGTCGACACAACACCTTCCCATATGCTCCTTTGAATAGGGAAGCAAGGATATGGTTACGCAGAGTCAACTCTTGCCTCATTCCAAGGATGCAATACACAAAAATAACAAGAGATAGAGTGTGCTTGGTATATGGATTGATGACGAATGTCCCTATAAACATTGGGGCAATCATTCGGTCTACAATGCGGAAGTCTAGGCTACACAAGCGGTCCCATTTCAGCTTCGACAATCTGTTGACAACAATCTTGAGGAAGGAAGACATCGAAGAGGAGCCGACTGATTATAAACTCCCACACAATCCGAAGAAGGTTGACCTCACAAAGGTCAAAGATGCTGAATCAACACATGGCGTCAACCTTACTACGGCAGAGAGACATGCTCGAGATGAGAGTTTCTTTCGCCATCTTTATGGCATGACTCGGTTTACAATGATGAGCGGAGGTCGTGTTCCAACTGCTGCAGAGCTCCAATAGCTGGATCATGACTATCCAATGAATGTGCATGCAAGGGAGATGTGTGGAGTAGGTACATATTTTGAGGAACCTCTTGATGATGATGTGCCAACTGATGATGTTCGATGAATGCCAGATTCTGATGTGGAGGAGAATTCTAATGACGACGACTCCAACGATTATTCCGACGAAGGGGGTATGACCCCCGACATAGAGGAGGAGTCCGACTGACCAGGTTCTTCGTATTTATTTTCCACTGAGGGCAGTGTGTCCCGTCTAAGTGTGGGGTGGTGGTATTTGCATACTATACTCCTTTATCCGCATTTGCATTTATGTTTGTTTGCTTAGCCTAGTTTTTCCGCATTTGCATTTATGTTTGTTTTCTTAGCCTAGTTAATTTTTTTTTAACTTAACTTCGCATGAAATTATTCTAATAGGCAGCATGAGATTATGACAAGAGTTTGTGCTAAAATCATGACTATTGAGACGTTTAGGCTCTAATTGTGACTCACTATGTGATATTGTGTGGTTCAATTCCTTCATCTGTTGGGTCAAGAGTCTATGCTACTCCCAATAAATTTGACCATGTGCCTTGTGTGTGTGAGATGATAGTATATTCTATGCTTGTGGCTGATGCTAGAACTTGCCTGGTATGTATGTAAAGCGAAAATAAGGAGTGCAAGTCTAGGAGATGATTTAGGCATTTCTTTGGCAACCTATGATTGCTTACCTTCATTTTATCTACCCATGGACATCATCCTAGATAACCCCCTTTGAGCCTTTAGCCTATTTTCTTTGAAAACCTCATATGTAAGCCTAATCCATTTTTTCAAGACCATAATTTGATCCAAATTCCTAAGTGCTTTAAAGTGTAAAGTCATGTGACAAAATAAGAGGAAATTGGGTGAGTATGATGCTTTAGAAAGTAATGGTGCTTGAATTTGTTATGAAAAATAATTGCTATCATAAGAGGTGTGTTATGAAAAGAAAACTAAAAAGTTAGTTATGTTCAAAAATTGAAAAACAAAAGAGGTGACAAAGGGAGGTAGATTAAAAGAAAGCAAAAAGGTTGTTTGAAAGAAAAGTGTTAATGGCATAATGTGATGTATTAAAGCGCTTAGGAACATAGTCACTATTTCTGGCCAAAATAGTCCTACCCATCCCTTAGCTTACATTACAACCATCAAAAGACCTATTTGATCCTAAGCTTAGCATTCTGACATTTAGTGGAGCATTACACTAAGGGCTAGCCTATGGTCATCAGTTGCAACATATGAATTCTTTGTGAGAGCGAGAGCAAGTATACTCTTCTACCCATGTGTCGACAAATATACTATGCTTGTGAGTGATTATGGGTAAAATATTGTGAGACACACATAGTTGATGAGTTTTGGGTAGTCATGTATGATTCTTTGTGCCTTAACTTTTGAATATGAGTTGACCACCATCACGAGTCTATGTTGGAGGTTAAATTATTTCTACTAATGATCGGAAAACTACTCTTTGTTGATAATTGTTATGCTTGTCTTGACGAATATTTTGTGTTGTCACTGTGAAATCCCAAGTAGATGTTTAGATGGACATAATATTTTGTTCGAGGAAGAACAAAGCTTTAAGTGTGGGGTGTTGATGAGAGGCGAATTTACATGCCTAAAGTACTATATTTTACCCATATTTTAGCTAAGTTTTGAGGACAAATTATATAATTTATGCACTTTTAGTCCTTTTTCCTGTAAGTGAGCTAACGAACATGATTAGCAAGTTTTCAGGTATAAATGATGTAGAATTGAGCATTTCATGGATAACTTGACGCCAAAGAAAGCTTCACGAATGACGGAAGGGGAATCTTGGACGCCAAGGACCAAAAGTGGCGCATGGAAAATCTGTCCCGGGCAAAAATAACAATTCTGAAGACTTTGGGGACTAGCAGTAACTTATTAGGATTAGGATAATAGTACATTAACCTAGTAGGATTGGGTTAAGTAATGCATTAGCTTAGTAGGAATAGGACATGGGTATTATAAATACCCTATTGTGCTAGAGATTTTAATACATTCTACCTCTAATTCATTCCCCCATTCCATCAATTCCCATCCATCCACCATCCATCCATCCATCAAAACAATTCTCTTTATTAATTCATTGTTGACATTATTTTTCATCTATTCGACTTTTAATTTTACAACAAGAGAATCGCTATTTTGCAAGGAATTCACACCTAATACCACACCATACTACACGTGAGATCTTTTATTGTGGTGTAATGATAATGTCTATTGTGATTTCCATCGCACTCATGAATAGCTAAACTTCTCTGTTGGGGTTATAGAAGCCTTATGAGATACTATCTAAGGCTATGAGTTTGTGAATTCGTGACAAGTGTGTTGCTTATATCATTATTCTCTTCATCTTAGTGCAAATTCTTGTGACTGCAGCCACATAGAATACACCAGTATAGCATTAACTTGTTCGAAAGAAAAGTTATATGTCTGGAAAAGAGATAATGTCAAGGTAATAGGGTCCCATCCCCTATTAAAAAGTTAGAGCCGTAACTGGATTAACCTCTTGGAGAATTTGTACCGTTAGATACGCTTTAAGCTCAAAAAAGTTAAAGTGAAATAGTCCTTGTTAAGGTCGAAAGACGCTTGGATTTACCATAGAATACAATTCTCTATAAGCACATGCATGTCTGAATTCCGCATAACTCATAGCCAATAGAGACGTACAACTCATAAGATGGACATACCCCCAACTTCTCAATTCTCATTGTTTTACATCTTACCAAACATTCTTACTTTTTACTTTGCTATTTTTCTTTTTTACCTTATTACTTTGGTTACATTACTTGCACGACAAAACTCCCCCTTTTTTTACGAGACTTGCACTAAAAGTCTAGTAATCTTTGCTTACTTGTTGACCAAGCTATTCCCTGTGGGATCGATACCCAACCCAGTTGGGTTATATATTTGACAACGACCACTTTACACTCCTACGAGAGCTGTAGATTGAGCGTTATTATCTATCGGTACCCATAAATCGTACCCTTGGCAGAATGGAATCCAGGAGGTTTGAACACTTACCACCATATGAATCCTGTGTATGAATCATACCCTGGCTTATGGCTCATGGTAAGCCACTCATTCTTAGATCCAACTTAAGTCACCAAGTCAAGGTTAAATAAAGTAACAAAACAACCCGTACCCAACTATATGACTCATACCACCCAAATCATATCCATTCCAGTGGCTATATCTATCCCCCCAACCAACATTGGTTAACATACGACTGGACCATACCTCTCGTACCCAAGTGTACAACTCGTTCCCCTAAGTCATATCTTTCCCCAAAACTAGAAATTAAGGAATTTTTCTAATGTCCAAAATCAAGGGTATTTTATATGAACCGTACTAGGCCTTGTCGTAATGGGAATCCCAAGTCCAACTAGGACCTGGGACCACCCCCATTACCCAACCCAACCTCCAAACACGTACCTTTAGTTGGATGAATTCTGAATATATAACAAGATATTATTTATTACAATTCTAGAATCTGGGATAGGTCCATGACCGTGTCCCACCCAAACAAGTCCAACCATCCATTAACTAACCCATTGTCAGAACCAAAACAAACCATAAGCCAATCCATATATCCCATACCAAATAAGTTCCAATATAAATATATATAATCTAAAACATAATAGGATGGAACAATTATAAATATAGTTAAATGGTATCAACCCCAATACCAATGCAAATATTAAGGCTGACACCACTGTCGACACAGCCTATACTAACCCATAGTAGTTCCACAAAGCCTCTAACTAAAATTAAAACAATATTAGGTTGTGACATTCCCCCAACTATAGCCAAAACTAATGTCTATGAAATAACCAAAGTATGTAAAAACATCCATGACATGAAATGGAGCTTTCAAAATATGGAAGCTCACCACTTCAATCTAATTGAGCTGATCCCAAATCCGATCACTAAGCAAGAGGAGTAGAATGACAGATTCCTATATCGCATAGGGATACAGCCGCCTAAAGATGGTTTAGTGGGTGAACTCTAGCATGCACTCAGGATAAGGATAAAATAATATCAACTTTTCAAACCAAGTAAACCAACTATATTCTTCCACAACTATACACACAAATATATATATATATATATGTATATATATGTATGTATATATATATGTATGTATGTATGTATAACCATGCTGGGAAAGAGAATCAGATTTAGCTTGCCATTAAAACCATTAATCTGGGTATGTGTAGCTTAACTATCCTAGAACCACCTACAGACTATATGGTCCAATGTAACCCCCTGAATGGGCCCCGATAAATGTAGCATATGAATTGGAGATATCATAGGAGTAGGGGATTCCTGATTACCCTCCTCTCTCTATGATACATATGTACAAGTTTACTAGGGGATTCCTGTATGCCCTATAAGTATTATATATGGTCGCCATAAACAATCCTTATGTCGGCAAATATGAGTTCCCTGTGTTCGTTTATTGGACTCACACCTTTATGGTTAGACAAACCACCATTCTATTTATTATTACCCAAGGCTATAAGTAGAGGTATCATCATACTAACTATCTTTTGCAAGAAATGTCCTTAGCCATCCTATTTAAGTAAAAGGATTCCCATGTACCCATAGATTACATTATTAGGTTGACTTAGGGAAATCCCATGTACCCCACAAGTGATAATTATTATGTTTGCTTGGAGGATTCATTTGTACCCCATAAGGCTTCCAATTAGACTGACCATAACCACGAACATCTTACCATTTAACCATTCCAAACTATTTATACCATTTAGGGTTCCATTACTAAGTTATACTATGAAATAGTTCAATGAAAGTCCAACAGTTTAACTAAAAATATTCTCATAGGCATTTTATCAAACATGTTTGGGGCATAGTATTTCCAACTCTAAAACCAAGTACCAATTACCCATTCCCATGTAGCGAAATATTTAAACCACCAGAATAATATGAAAACCATAAGTAAAAGACATCGAAAAACCATAACCAACCATTATAACCAAATCCCCCAACATATAATTGAAAACCCAAAAACCATACAACATTTATGCCATGAAAACAATTCGTAAAACATGCCTTTAGTTGGAACTAACCATGAGAAAGAAGTAACATGCCATAGATGAAGAAGATAATGGAGAGAAATTATTCATATAAGCCCCAATTTGCTCCTAGTAATGAAACCCTAGCCTTCCTTAACCCAAGTGCCTTAGAGAGAATTTAAGAGAGTTTGAGTGATTGCAAATAGGTTAAACGATACCCCAAGAGGGTTATAAGTTATTGAAACTTAAGAGATTAATAGGAGAACTGTCTAGATTACTCCCAACTTAAACTGCATAAAATTTTAGTCGGAGGGTACGACTCCACCATTCCACCTGTAGCCTATTATATGAGTGGTAACCACCACTCATACCCTAAGTATCCCGTGGACCCCTAATACTGACCAATATATAGCCACAAAGCCCCAATCATACCTGAGAATACAACAAGTACCCTTAACTTGTACCTTAGGTAGAATCAAGAGGGGTTTACACTGTCTAATATATGAATTGGACTATACCACTTATAACCTATATCACGACTCATGGTGATCCACTCATACTCAGATCCAAGATAAGTTACTGAGCTTCAACTTAAGTGAAGGAAAACCCAACCCTACAACCCCTCACCCACCATGCAACTCGTACCCACCCAAGTCAAACCCATTTCAGAAAATCAACCACCCAACACCACCCAACACTGGACAATATATGACTGGGTCACCTGACCTTTATCCTCATCATAAGACTAGTATGGTGAGTCTTATGATGTCCAAAAATTCTAAATCCTAAGGAATTTCCAAGGACCAAAACCCAGGATCTTTCAGTAGTACATCACCCTGTTGACCCTGTATGTATGTCTAACTCGTGTTTATGAATTTATGGTTAAATTGAACATGTGATTGTGTATTGACTATTGTTGATAAAAATTCACGAGTCTAAGTGATTGATATGAATAACGTGTAATGGAATAACACAAAAAGGATAAGTGGTGGTCTATAAGTTAGTGGTTGTGATTATACGTAGCAACGAAGTGTGAATATAAGGTATGTATTGGATTGTTGTATAAATATTATTCTCCTATATGTATTTTTATATTCATGATAAGTTAGTATCATAGCCAAATCATCGGTATCCTAGAACAAAAGCAAATGTCTAGTAGAGTCTAATAAATTATCATGTTGACGTCCACATTAAATTTATAGAAAGTGATTTATATCTAGGATTCTATCTCACATTCTTCTCTCCCAGACCTGAGTCCAATTGGTATCAAACCAATTTCAATTGGTATATCAAGAATCATAATTGAGATTAATGGTACAAATTGGTATCTCGATAATGTTCAAAAGATTGAAACAATGTTTTTCTAATCATTAGAGGTCAATAAGAGGTGTGGGACTTCTATTCTAACATTGTGAATTATGTTTTGAATGAGCGATACATGCATTTTAAGTAGTTATGATGTTTGATTATGTGGAAATACTGAAGTTCTTAGTGTAGTTGGTAAGAGTAACTTGTAACGCCCCGAGAGTACACCTTGGATGCCAGATGGTGCTAATGGTCCCAAAAGATCACAAGCTAACCCATGACTCGTACCTACTATAAGCATTGAGTATACTGATATAAAAATATCATAAGTGGAATTTAACTGAAAAATTCCATAAGGTTTTAAAATATACTTCTAATAATGTTTGTAAAATAATACTGACAATACTGATAAAATGACGGATGATAAAGACTGAAAACTGACTAACTGTCTGACTAGTCTAAAATATCTAAACTGACTTAATGTGGAGTTGATGGGACAGACCCCCAACTAACTCCAACTGACTATTGAGCTGTAACGCCCCAAGTTTGTACCCTTGACGTCACATAGTGCTCATAATCCCAAAGGACCACAAGCTAACCCATGACTAGTACCTGTTGCAATCACTGAATAATAATAACTCTGTAATAATACAGAAATTAGGATGAATCTTCCATAGGGTTCATAAATGAAATCAAATATTGAATACTGATAATAGTAACATCTGACAATCATATCCAAAAAACTGAATAATTGCTTGAAATAATCTAGTTTGAAGAGCCTATAACTGAACTGTCTGAATGTGGAGTTGATGGGACAAACCCCAACTAAATCCAACTACTAAAGTACTGATAAATTAAAATAATACTCTGTCCTCAAACTATGAGGACTCACCACTAAATATGCTGCTGATAATCTGGGCTGCTAACTACGATCAAAAGCCCTGCGTCTGAACCTATGATATAAGAACATAGCATAAAAAAAGGTATGGGTCAGTA
This sequence comes from Capsicum baccatum var. pendulum, assembly GCA_030864225.1. Lineage (NCBI taxonomy): Eukaryota > Viridiplantae > Streptophyta > Magnoliopsida > Solanales > Solanaceae > Capsicum > Capsicum baccatum. The sequence goes on along the minus strand of CM061558.1, from coordinate 205,378,951 downwards.
ATTTGAATGTACTGGTATGCTAGGTGAGGTAAGGATAAATGCACGGGTTCATATACATGAACAATAAATTTCTAAATGTCATGAATATAACTGAATGAGAGTACATGTATATTTGAAATAGCTATAAATACAGATTAAGCAATACTATGTACATAACTACGAATACTGTAACTGAGGTTTCATTAACACTGGATAATGAGTTCTGAAAATTAAATGACTAATATCTAAGTTTACTGATACTGTATTACTATTTACTGAGTGACTATTTCTGACAGTCCTAATTCTGTAGAACTGAACTGAGTTTTATACTGAGCTGGGTGACTGTATCTGATAGTCCTGATTTTGAAACTGAACTGAGGTTTTATACTGAATTTGAAACTAAAACTGTGGAAGTATTCATCTAACCGACATACCCCAATTCTGAACTGAGTTGGGGTCCAACCTGTGACCCCAGTTGGAAGGGTGTTATCACCTAACGAAGGGATACTAATAATGGCTATGAGTTAACCCTCTCTGACAGGAAGCCCTTTCATCGACCGTCACTAGTAGGAAAACTAGTACGAGATGTGTCAACCCTAGACTGGTAGGAAGAGATCTCAACCTACGTTAGCTGCATAGTTCTGTAACACATGAATTGCTACTAAGGGTTAAACCCTTTACTAACAGGAATGCCCCCATCCCTAGGTTCACTCGGTGCTGATTCCTACTCCCAACTGAATAGACACTGAACTAATTTCTAGATTGTACTAGGCTTGACTGAACTATTACTGATCATGCTTTCTAACTGATCTGAACTAAGTTCTTTGAGTTTTATTAACTGACCGAGTACACTGGATTTTGTTAACTGACTGAGTATAATGAGTTCTATAACTGACTGAATACTACTGTACTTGACATCACTGACACTATTCTAAAACTATTGTACATCTAGGTAAATAGCTAGATTGTCGGGTATTAGATACCCCCAGGACTCGATAGCATAAATTATAAAACATAGCACAATCTTGTAAATATGATAACTAGTCACTTTGTCACCGTTCATTCATTGAGGCATTTTAGCAAACACTTGCATTGCATGAACTTGTTTACATGCTAACATGCTATGATTTCATTAGTAAACTCACATGAATAATTCATCAAACACTTGTGAGTATAATTTATACACATGGCTATACTACAACATGCAAACATTATGATCAAAATCCCAACCCAGCAATTCAAGTTTTTTTTAACATAGAACCATATAGCAAAACACACATGCTATTTATTTCTCATGAAACTTGTAACTAATCATGGGTTCTAAACCCAACTAACATTATAATCATGAATACTATCAAATTAACCATGAATTTCATGAAAAAAACCAACTTGTAATTTAAAAATGGCTCTGGAACTCCAAGGGTGGAAGGAAACCCTTGGATTAACACCTAACATACCTAGATGAAAAAATTCGTGAAGATTAATGGTGAATTTCTTGAATCTTGATCTTAACTTGATGGACTAGAGTTTGTTCTTGAGAGGATTTTAGTGAATAATGAGTGTATTTTGCCTATTGAGGGGTTTAATCTTGTGTTTTAAGGGTTGGATAGAATTGGGAAAAATATCCCAAATATCCCTCTGGATGCTGATTTAATTACTGAAAATCTTGCCCAACGACGCACATACTGACGCGTCGCGTCGATGGTATCAACGTGATGACCAACGTGCTATGACGAGTTTGCATTGGTTCACTAGAATTGCACTGAAAACTAGGGAAAAATTATCCATCGATGTGATGGGCAACGCGATGCATTGAGATCGCATTGACCCACTAATTTGGTCACCTGAATATGATTCAAATGAGGTTTGAATAATCCGAAACTCACCCGAAATGACCTATTGACACACCTAATCATGATTCAATCCAAGGATCGACATTATAAGGTCATAAGAGCCATAAAATAGAATTTCCAACTTATGAAGGCTAAAATAATTCTAAGTATAAACACTTAGCTGAAATTTTCTAAGTTTGAGACCTCTTTTCAAGCTTTAAAGGACTGAGTTAAGCTTAGAATTTTGCGGGGTCTTACAATATCTCCCCCTTGGTAACATTTGTCCTCGAATAAGACTGACAAAGTTGAAAATACTATTCGACTAAATTTATATACTGAATATACATAACTAAAGCATGATTTCATGACTGAATCTACTGATATAATGAACTATCTTACTGACATGCATAACTGAAGTATGACTGTGTTCTAAAGACATGACATATGACTGAGCTATTTCATAAAGGTATGCATGATATGAGAATGCTATGCAACAGAAATGATACAACATTATAAAGGTAATCTGAGCATGGAACTGATTAAATTCAAAGAAAACTATTACCTTGAGCTACATCTGAGTTTACGGAGACGAGGTGAGGATACTTGGTCCGCATATTTGCTTCAGTTTCCCAAGTATCTCCCTCAACGGACTGATTTCGCCAAAGAACTTTGACTAAAGAATCTACTTTGTTCCTTAATTTGTGAACCTGATGATCAAGAGTTTCAACTGAGACTTCCTCATAAGAGAGACTGTTCTAAAAATCTATACCCTCTATCGAAACTATAAATATTGGGTCATCTATACACTTTTTTAGCAAGGAGACATGAAACACTGGGTGCACTAAATCTAAGTCTGAAGGCAACTCTAGCTCGTAAGCTACCTTTCCCAAACGGCTGAGAATTCAGTAAGGACTGACATATCAGGGATTGAGCTTCCCCTTCTTGCCAAACCTCTTTACTCCATTCATATGAGAGATTTTAAAATATACATAATCACCAATATCAAACTCGAGATCCTTTCTCCGTACATTTGCATATGATTTTTGTTGGCTCTGAGCTATTCCCTGATCAACTAAACTCCCACTTCAAACCAACCAATAGGATATCTATATATCCTCCCATAGAGCACCTCAAATGAAGCCATCTGAATGCTGGAATAATAGCTGTTATTATATGCAAACTCAATCAAAAGCAAGTGGTCATCCCAAGTACCCTTAAAGTCAATGGCACACAATATTAACATATATTCTAGAGTCTGGATGGTCCTTTATGCTTGACCATCTATCTGAGAGCGGAAGGTTGTATTGAGGTGAACTTGGGTACCAAGACCCTTTTGGAAGGCTTTCAAAAAATAAGAGGTAAACTGGGTACCTCTATTTGAGATAATGGATACTGGGACTCCATGTAATCTGACCAACTCGCTAATATAGAGTTTGGCATAGTCCTTGGCTGAATAGAAAGTATGAACTGGCAAGAAGTAAGCTGATTTGGTCATCCTGTCTACAATGACCCAAATAGAATCGTGCTGAGTTGAGAATGAGGAAAACCCATCACAAAGTCCTTGATCACTTCTTCCCACTTCTATGTGGGAATTCTGAACTCCTGCATGGAACCACTAGGTTTCTGGTGCTAAATGTTAAGCTGCTGACATGTAGAGTAGTTAGCTACAAACTCTGTAATGTCCCTGTTTATCCTACTCCAGTAATAGATCTCCTGCAAATCACAGTACATCTTAGTGGCCCCTAGATGAATAGAGTAACGCTCACCATGTGCTTCTACAAAAATTTGTTGCCTCAAGTTATCTACACCTGGCACACATAGTCGACCTTAGAAATGCAACACACTATCTCATCCTTGGAAGAAAATCTCTACTTTCTGATCTCTGACTAACTCTTTCAACTTGACTATACTAGTATCTCTATCCTGCTTTTCCTTTACTTTAGAAACCAAAAATGATTCTGCTGAAAACACAACAAACCCATCTGAACTATCTAGTAAAGTCAAAACTATTGTAGTGATTTGAATCTTTAACTCCTGAAAACTCTTCTCACAAGAATCTGACTACTGAAACTTGACTTTCTTCATAGTCAATCTAGACATGGGGGATGCAATAGATGAAAATCCTTCAATAAACCATCGGTAATATCCAGTCAAACCCAAGAAACTCCTAATATCTGATGGAGATATAGGTTCATGCCAGTTTGTCACTGCTTTGGTCTTTTGAGGATCAACTCTAATGCCATTATCGAAAACTATATGACCAAGGAAAGCTACTGACTTTACCAAAAATTTGCACTTACTGAATTTGGTGAATAACTAATGGGTTTTGAGAGTTTGTAATACTATTCTAAGATGGTCTGCATGATCACTCTCACTGCAGGTGTATACAAGACTGACATCTATGAAGACTATGATGAATATTTCCAAGTATTGCTTGAACACGTGGTTCATCAAGTTTATGAAGGCTGCTGGAGCATTGGTAATATCAAATAACATGATTAAGAATTCGAAGTGATCATACCAACTTCTGAAAGCTATATTTGGAATGTCATATTCTCTGACTCTGAGCTGATGATAGCCTGATCTGAGGTTTATCTTAGAAAAGTAACTAGTGCCCTAAAGTTGGTTAAACAAGTCATAGATTTTGGGAAGTGGATACTTGTTCTTGATCATGTCTTTATTTAGCCGCCGGTAGTCTATACACATTTTAAGAGAACCATCTTTCTTATGCACGAATAGAACTGGTACACCCCAAGGGATACACTAGGTCTGATAAATCACATATCTAGAAGATCCTTTAACTATTCTTTTAACTCTTTGAGTTTTGCTGGGGCCATTCTATATGGCGAGATAAAGATAGGATGAGCATTTGGAAGAAGGTCTATTCCAAAGTCCCGCTTGGGAGGGACTCCAGGAAGATCTTTGAGAAACACATCTGGGAATTCACATGCTACTGGATCTGACTCAAGATTAAGGATATCTGAACTAGAGTCTTTAACTCAAAAGAGATGATAAACATACCCCTTAGATATTATTTTCCTTACCCTAAGGTAGGAAATAAGCTGACCCCTAAGTGCTGAAGTACTACCCCTCCACTTAAGGACAAGTTCACTCGGAAAATAAAAATAGACAATTCTATTTCTGTAGTCAACTGAGGCATAGAATGAATGAAGCCAATCCATATCGAGAATAACATTAAAATTTGTTATCTTTAATTCTACTAAGTCTGCTGGTGTGACTTTCTGAGATACCATAACTGGATAGTTCCTGTATACCCATCGGGCTATGATAGATTTACCCACTGGGGTAGAGACTGAAAAGGGCTCTGCTAGGATTTCGAGACTGACTTCGAAGTCAACAACAATATAAGAAGTTACAAAGGACAAAGAATCTCCTGGATCTAGCAAAGCATAAACCTGCAAATGATAAACTTGTAACATACCAGTGACCAAATAAGGAGAACTTTCCTAGTCCTGTCGGGACTGAAATGCATAAATCTTGTTTGAGCGTTGCCACTGGTGGCATTGGAAGCGGCACCCAGCTGATTCGGGCGAACGGACTAAGTTGAAAGACGATTATGCTGACTCTATGTACCCACCTGAGGACACTCTCTAACCCTGTGGCCTGGCTTGGCACATCCAAAATATATATCACTACCCGCCATACAGATACCCTGGTGGTTTCTGCCATACTTCTAGAAAATAGGATTTGTTCGGGCACTGCTAACACTACCCTGAGGTTTAGGGACCGGTACCCTATCTTTATTGTCATCTCTAAATTTTGATACTAGAGCACTGGATGATAATGGAGCTGGAACTAAAGATTTTGGGTAGAACTGAGAACGACTTCCACCCTCTGACTTAGGCTGAGTGAAGTTGAAGCTACCTATTCTAGCTCTCTTATTTCTCTCTCCTTCTCCTTATTCTTAGCCTCCTCTATCTATTGATAATGGACCATGAGCCTGGATATATCCATCTCCTTAATCAACATTGCGATCCTACACTCCTTGACTATACTATTAGATACCCCAAACACAAACTTACTCATCTTAGATCTGCTATCTGCTACCACACGAGAGGAATATTTGGCTAACTGAGTAAACTTGAGAGAATACTCTTTCACTATCATGTTACCCTATTTTAGATTAATAAACTCCAAAACCTTCGCTTTTCTCAACTCCAATGGGAAGAACCTGTCCAGAAAAGTAGTGGTAAACTTCTCCCATTTTACGAGCCCTGTATCTGTGGCCCTCTCTGCCTTTCACTGCTTAAACCATGAGTGAGCCACATCCTTCAACTGATATGCAGCTAACCTAGTGCTCTCATTGAAAGTCACCCCTATAATATCTATGACTTTTTGTACCTGATCAAGGAATTCCTGTGGGTCCTCATCTGACTGATACCCTGTAAATAATGGGGGGTTTATTTGGGTGAAATCTCAAATTCTAGCTGTAGCAGTATTGGCCATTGGGTTGGTCAGAACAACATCTAGACGTTTATTCTGGGCTACCATAGAATGAGCTAGAGTGGTGAAAGCTTCTCAGCGTTCTGCATGGGAAACATGCTCATCCAGAGGATCTGGCTGGACAAGCGGAGGTGCTGGACGGTCAGAAGGGAAAAAGAATTATATTGGGAGTTTAACTTGAGCTCATTCTCATTCGCATGATATGAATACTAAAAGAAGGGAAACTTTTCCTAAAATGCCTCATAGCCTCTTGTCCATAAGTGTGGAGCACTACACACCCATGCACAAGACTCTACTTGATGCGACTTTCAGAATTCCTAGGTCTCTATTGAACCTTAGGCTTTGATACCAAGTTTGTAACACCCCAAATATGCACCCCGGACATCACACGGTGCTCATAATCCCTAAGGACCACAATCTAACCTATGAATGGTACCTATTGCAATCACTGCATAATAATAACTCTATAATAATACAGAAATTAGGCTAAATCTACCATAATATTCATAATTGAAATCAAATACTGAATACTAATAATAGTAACATCTAACAATCATATATGAAAAACTGAATAGCTGTCTAAAATAATCTAGTCTAAAGAGCCTCTAACTGTACTATTTGAATGTAAAGTTGATGAAACAATTGCCCAACTAACTCTAACTACTGAAGTACTGATAAACTGAAATAATACTCTGTCCTCAAACTATGAGGACTTACTACTAAAGATGTTGCTGATAATCTGGGCTGCTAAGTACGGTCAGGAGCCCAGGTATCTAAACCTATGATATTAGATATTATAGCGCGAAAGAAAGGTATGGGTTAGTACTTTGAATGTACTGGTATGCTAGGTGAGGTGAGGCTGAATGTATGGGTTCATATACATGAACAATAACTGACAAAATGTCATTAATATAACTGAATAAGAGTACATGTATATCTAAAACAACTGTAAATACTAATTATGCAATGATATGCACATAACTATGTATACTGTAACTGAGGTTTCATTAACACTAGATAATGAGTTCTGAAAATTGAATATCTGATATTTAAGTTTACTGATACTATATTACTATTTATTGAGTGACTGTTTTTGATAGTCCTAATTCTATAAAACTGAACTGAGTTCTATACTAAGCTGGGTGACTGTATCTGGCAGTCTTGATTTTGAAACTGATCTGAGGTTTTATACTGAATCTGAAAATAAAACTGTGGGAGTGTTCATCTAACCGACATACCCTAATTCTGAACTGAGTTGGGGTCCAACCTGTAACCCCAGTTAGAAGGGTTTTAGTATCTTGCCAAGGGATACCAACAATGGCTATGAGTTAATCCTATCTGACAGGAAGCCCTTTCGTCAACCCTCACTAGTAGGAAAACTCGTATGAGATGTATCAACCCTAGACTGGAAGGAAGACTTCTTAACCTACACTGGCTACGTAATTCTGTAATGTAGGGATTGCTACTAAGGGTCAAACCCTTTACTAACAGGAATGCCCCCATCCCTGGGTTCTCTCAGTGCTGATTTGTACTTCTAATTAAATAGACACTGAACTGAATTCTAGACTATACTAGGCTTGATTGAACTATTACAGATCGTGTTGTCGAACTGATCTGAACTAACTTCACTGAGTTCTATTAACTGACTGAGTATGCTGAATTCTGTTAACTGACTGAGTCCAATGAGTTCTGTAACTGATTGAATACTACTATATGTGACATCACTGAGACTATTTTAAAACTACTATAAATATAGGTAAACAACTATATTGTCGGGTATTAGATACCTCCAGGACCCGATAGCAAAAATTGTAAAACATAGCACAATCTTGAAAATATGATAACTAGTCACTTTGTCACTATTTATTCATTGAGGCATTTTAGCAAACACTTGCACGGAATGAACTTGTATACATTTTATTATTCAACTCACATGAACAATTCATCAAACACTTGGGGAGCATAATTTATACATGTGTCTATACTACAATATACAAGCATCATGATCAAAATTCCAACTCACAAATTCAAGGATTTTTTTTAGTATAAAACCATATAGCAACACACACATGCTATTTATTTCTCATGAAACTTGTAACTGATCATGGGTTCTAAACCCAACTGACATCATAATCATGAATACTATCAAATTCAACATGTATTTCATGAAAAAAAAGCGAAATTGTAATTTAAAAAGGGTTCTTGAACTCCAAGGGTGGAAGGAAACCCTTGGATGAACACCTAACATACCTTGATAAACAAATTCGTGAAGATTGATGGTGAATTTTTTGAATCTTGATCTTGAATTGATGGAATAGGGTTTGTTCTTGAGAGGATTTTAGTGAATAATGAGTATATTTTGCCTATTGAGGGGTTTATTCTCATATTTTGGGGCTGGATATAAGTAGGGAAAATGTCCCAAATACCCCTTTGGACACTAATTTAATTACTGAAAAGCGTGGCCAACGACGTCCATTTCAACACACTGTGTCGATGGAATCAATGTGATGACCAATGCACCGCGTTGAGTTCATGTTGGTTCACTGGAATTGCACTAAAAGCTGGGGAAAAATTATCCGTCGATGCAATGAGCAATGCGATGTATCGAGGTCGCATCAACCCACTATTTTGGTCACCTAAATATGATTCAAACGAGGTTTGAAAAATCCAAAACTCATCCAAAGTGACTTATTGAAACACTTGATCATGATTCATTCCAAGGATTAATATTTTAAGGTCATAAGGATCGTAAAATAGGATTACCAACTTATGAAGGCTAAAATCATTCTAAGTATAAACACTTGACTGAAATTTTCTAAGTCTGGGACCTCTTTTCAAGCTTTAACGGACTAAGTTAAGCTTAGGATTTTAAATGTCTTACATGAACTAAGAGACTAAAATAAACATAAAAGGTCCTCGATATATGAGGACTCACCACTTCTGCTACTGCTAATGCGCTGGAATCTCTAAATATGGTTAGGAACCTGAGTGTCCAAACCTATGATATTAAACATCATAGCACAAGAAATGAGTATGCGATCAATACTTTGAATGTACTGGTATATGATATAAGGTTAGCCTAAATACATGGGGTAACTGTGCATAAAAATAGTAATAATAGACATGCATGAAAATACTAAAATCAGACTGAACAAGAATAATAACTAACTAGCTAAATAGCATGAGATAACTGATGCGTGGATACATGAAAATTGTAAAATCTGAGTATGCATGACCAAGCACATAACATATTTTTGAAATAGTTTGTAAACTAAAATACTAAAATTTGATAACTGAATAATTGATAACTGTATTCGATGATCAAGCAAAATTGAACAGAGTCCTGAACTAAATACTAAATCTAAAATTGTGGGAGGTATCTTCTAACCGATATGCCCTTGTCTAAGCTTATTAGGGTCCAACATGTGACCCTAGTTGGAAGGGTGTTAGTATCTTTCCACGGGTACTAACAATGGCTGTAAGTCAACCCTAACTGGCAAGAAGATATTTTGTCAATCCTCAAAAGATAGAAAACTCACAAGATGTGTATTAACCCCTAACTGATAGGAAGACATGTCAACCTATGCTATCTACGTAGTTCTATAACTCAAGGATTGCTACTAAGGGTCAAATGCTAACTACCAGGAATACCCCCATCCCTGGGTTCTCTTGGTGTTGAATCCTACTCCCAATTAAACTGACTCAATGACTAAACTAACTCGGATTATTGAACTGATCTAAATTTGACTGATTATGATAGTTTACTGAATTGATTACGCTCATACGTATCTAAATTCATTCTGAAAATACTAAGACTAAGTAAACAACTAAGTTTCAGGTATTCATAACCCCCAGGACTCGATAGCAATAACAATAGTAACACATGAAAGCATATAAAACCACAATAAGGAATCACTACTCAAAATCCATCACTTTGGTATTTTATGAAACACGTGAAGATTAAGACTTTAACATAGGGATACTTTTAAACATGATGAGATGTCACGAGTACATGACAAAATCATGAACTTCAGATTTATTCTGAATTCTCATGATCATGATATGGAAACCACCATATTTAAAATATACTATAATGCATTCCACTTGAAAATAATTGGAAATCATAACTTGAAATCAAATTACCAAGTTATAGATAACATACTTCAACTTTCAAACATGTAAGGGATCTTTCTATTAAAACTCTTGGAAACATAATACATGATCAAAATTCATAAGAGTTTTATGGAGGTAATTCATTGTAAACAGGTAATTTCATAAATTAAAGCATAAAAATAGATTCTTGGACTCTATGGGTGAAAGGGGCCCATGGATGAACATTACACATACCTTACAGTTTTAATATTAAAACAGAATCTTTCTTAAATGTTCTTGGATTGGGAAACACAATTTCTTGATTATCTTGAAAAAATGTAATGGAGTTTTGATGTTCTTGGGAGATGACATTGAGAAGAAACCCTAATATTATTCTTGAGAGTAGAGAGGATTGATGGCATCTAAAACTGATAGGTGATGGACAATAATGCATAATGATGATTTAAGTCGTATGAGAGGTAAGGTTTGAGGTGAGAAAAAGACCAAAATACCCCTCCAAAGTTAAATAATATTTCTAAAATTTTTAGTTGATGACTTGAGTTGATAACTTATCAACTAGTTGATGAAATATCAACTTAAGTCGTTAACTCATTGTTGGATTTGGGCCCTTGCTGTTCATGGGTGACGACTTGGTTTGATAAGTCATTACTAAGTTGATGACTTATCATCTTAGGTCATCACTTTGAAGCTGAAATTGATCACTTACTAGTTTCAGATGACGACTTGGCTTGATAAGTCGTCACTTAGTTAATGGCGTATCACCTTAAGTCGTCACTTTGTTGATAGATGCTGAGGTAAAATGAGTATAACTTTCCACTCCGATATTGGATTAAGCTGAAACCAAGTGCATTGGAAAGAAGAATCAAATACCTTTCATTTAATAGAAAGTAGTACACCTAAATAGACATATACTGGGAGATACACTTATTTAAATTTGACTCTAGCTAGAGCATTTGTCAAAACTCTATCGATAGAAAAGTCCTCAACTCGTCTTTGAGTTAGGAGGGTATTATGACCTTGATCAATATAAAAAGATATTCCCACATCATATATTTGCTAATCACACATGTATATACATAGAATAATTGGGTTCAAGCCTGTATGCATAGGAATAACAATTTAAATTCTAGCTCAAAATTTTGGGATGTTACATAACTCTTTCATTAGTTTATTGGTTATGCTTTCCAAAAATATACTTGTTTTTAAAAATATTTTGGTAATGCTTTCATAGAATTCTACGTGTATTCCTTATGTGGATTGTTATTTCATTGACTATCTTATTGCTTTACTATGTAATGTCTGAATTTCTTAAGAGTAAGTGATTATTATGAGTGATATGAGATGATTTATTATAATAGAATATCCGTGAATCATACTAGATATGATTTTGAGGCATGTCTTCATTTCCATGAATTTGAGGTATATATTTTTCTCTATGATTTTGAGGTATGTCTTGATTTTTGTGATTTGTGGTATATCTTAGAGGGGATTTTTATTTTCCATTATTTCCATTTTCACCCAAATTTTAGCGTGTCATCATATAGTTTGGTATTTTGGTTATTTTAGATGATCTGTTACATTAATTTTATTATGAAACATATTTCTTGGGTTATAGTGGTCATAAGTTGTGCCTAGAGCTTAGTGGCCTATGATACGTAGACTGGTTGGGTAGCTATTTAGAATTATTTATGGGACAATGGGTCAATAGGCATTATCAAATTATTTTTGAACTATATGGTAGGTTGCATTTAATTTTTATCAATTTCAGAATATTGGGTTTTGAAATCATGCTAAAAACTCTCACTACTAGTTACCATACTTGTTTGAAGATGAATGATGGGTAAATTGAAATCTATTGCACTGATTAATTTCATCGTTACTGAAAAATATGTGGTAAAAAGTTAAGCATGAAGTATTTTTGCGGATTGAGTTTTAAGTTATGTTTGAACTAGGATCAATTTCAAATGAACACTCCTCCTAGATATAAAGCGTCAAGGGCCTAATACCCATAAAATTAAATATCTCGAGTCTTGTTTTCAATGCCTCTTATCCTTTATTAATCCGTTTTTGGAGTGAAATATTATGACTGTTTTACTAATGAGTATTTGTGCTGAAAAGTTGAATATTGCTGCAGTGACGAATATGCCACAATTAATTGATAGTATATAACTTTATTTTGGAAGATTTTTGGATTCTTAACTCAAAACATTATTTCAAATCCATAGAAGTGTGATATCCTATGTTCTAGGGTGGAAATGCATCATTGAGGTAAGTTTTTTCATCATCTTTTTTTGTCTTTCAACCAAATAACATCTTAGAATCATTAGAATAATATTTAATGGTTAAAATCTTAGGGATTAGAACCCTAAGTTATTGAAATTTTGTAAAAAACCTAAAGGTTGGGGTAATACTGCCTAGAATTACTCCTAGATTGTTAACTAGCGATTCCTAGCATGAATTTGTTTTTCTAAAACATAACTGTGAGGGTTCGAAATCTTAAATTCAATAAAATTGGAATCTTTAGCTTTAAAACACCATTAATAGAGATGAGTTGAGTATGATAGTACTAGTTAACGATTAATTGACCCTTGATAATGTTTTAGACCATGAATAAGGAGAGAATTAGCGAGTCCCAAAGTAGTAATTTGAAGAGTAGTTATTAATTACTCCTATAGTTGTTTGATTTCTAGATGTTTGGACTAGTGGAGACATTTAGGAAGGGAAAGAACAACCTTGGGTATCTTGCTAATTCTAAGATCTTCGATCTAGGTAGGTTATAGTTTAATGTGTAGTAGACTTGAGTTAGATATGTGTAATAACTATAGTTGACTGAAGATTTTATGTTTAGACCTACATGCATGGAGTTTTTTTAAAATATGAGATATTCTTGTAGAAGATGTTACGACCCGAAATGTTATTATGTCGAAAAAAATTTCTAATTTTTTTAGGATGAATAAAATCCTTCTACTGGACCTGATAAATTTAATTTGGGGGGTGGGGGTGGGGGGAATAGGGCCCAACATAATTGGTTTAAAAATTTAAAATAAAATGAGCCAGCCTACTGCCTATTGCTGCAAAGGTAAAATCATCTGCTGCAGCGAAACTCAATAGTAATATAACACCCTAAATTTTTGAACTAAGAACCGACCCGTTCATCTAAGGTGTGTAGGCCCAAATCTAATGATTCCTAATAGTACACAGGTGTTAGATCAATTTCTTAGTATGTGAAGAGCCCTAAACATGAATTAATGTCACGAGTAACTCCTAGCTCATAGCCAAGTTGAAACTTTTTTTACTGATTGAATTCTTGCATAGAATCTATCTATAGTCAACTTCAAATGCATATAACTACTATAGTATGAATAGTTTTGAAGCTAAAAACCCATCAAATGAATGGTCTTTAAGCCTTCTTTCCAATGCATCTAATTTTGTCTTAATCCGATATCAGAGTAAAACTTTATGACCAATTTACTAAAGAGGGTCTATGTCACGTCAAGTGGCATAAGCTAAGACCCCAAAATAGTAGGGGTCTGTAATATCTTTGTGTCACAGACCTTATGCTCCATGATATCTATCGTGCTACAGAGCTAAACCTCCACGATAGTTCTGTTTCACCCTAGGGCCCCCCATGCATCCCAACTTTGCTTTTCTTCGTCTTTGCAATGGTAAATGGGTATTTTGACCCTCAAAGAACTCTTATAACTTAATATAATCCTATTTTCCTCAGCACTTTAAGATTAGATCATTGTTCATTCTTCTCCCAACTCTAAAATGCAAAAGAGGGGTTTATCCCAAAAATTCAACTTCAAGGCTCCAAACTCAAGCTTTTCTCCAAAAAATCAACAATATCAGGTATGTGGAGCTTCAATAAGGATAATCCTTTTGTCCTCCTTTCCAAACTCATGTTTTTAAATTTCATAAATATGTATTCTTATGTTTAGATTTAACCTCAAGCTTTTAATTCAAATTCTTAATTCTATTTATGATCTTTCCTACGTACTTGACAATAGTTATGAACTCCTATGGTTTAATTGCATTCTTATTCACATATTTTCAAACTCTTATTTAAGATTTGATGGAATATTCTTGAAATCCCTATAAATTGGTGTTAAAGCTTTGGAATTTGTAAGAATTATATCTCCTTAGTATGATTTCAAAATTTCAAGCATAAATTAAAAATAAGTTCTTTCCTTTGACATGATTTAACCCAAATTTCAAGCCAGTGCAAGACATGAATATGAGTTTACATGGATTTTTCTGTTCTTAATATGATTTAGTATAACTTAGCATGATTTAGCATGAATTTCAAGTATGTACATGATATAAATCTACTTTACATAAATTTTTTATATTTTTCCATTAGTTACAAGACTTGGGGGTTTCACAACAAACATCAGCATGAAAACCACAAGATAATATGAATTTCAAGATTTAGCATGAATTACATGAGTTTGACATAATTTGACCTTCTGATCTTTATTTATCATGAACCCATGATTTTCAAATATATGATTCATGATTAAAATGATAGTCGAGTATGCCATCGATTCTTTGACATCCAAATATGCCTATAACTTGGTATTCATGCTTCATTTCATGATAAATTTATATAGTATGAGTAAATAATATGATTTTGGGAGTAGTATCTAGAACCGAAAGGCGGGGTATTATAATTGCCTAAATGGGCTCAACTTAGTAATCACACTAGTCATGGATTTTTTCTCCGACAAGGTATATTATGGCCTTCCAATGTTTGACTCCATATTTCTCACATGGTTCATGTCGGCTAAGAGAATCTCATACAGAAAGACAAGACTTTATTTAAGTATACAATGACTCACTTCACTATGATTTTCATGTTTCAGCATCATTCTAGTTTTCATTATGTTTTCTTTTTTACTTCATAATTAATGTGATTCATTTATACTCATTATCATACCCAAGTCTTACACATAATTTCTAAACTAGTATAATTGATTCACTGTACCGGTTTCATATTTCCTTATCATGTCAGCTTTACTACGTTTCAGTTGTTCATGTATAAATTGTGAATCATTTATACTTGTTAACATGTTTTTAACTCCATGAATGATTTATTACTTTTGTTTTACTTATGCAGTGTATGTGCATTCCCCCATGCTTAGCATATTTCATCATATTGACAATATATATGTCTATGTTGCTATATTATTTCATAATATGGGTATCAGTTCTAGCTCACAAAATTATGGTCAGACAGATCACATCTTCCAGCTAGCAAGAGATGGATTCTTTTTATTCAAGGACTGAAGTTAGTTTGTAGTTATAGTATTCTATTTTTATTTGTATGTATTGATTATGAATAGTTGGGGATCCTGTCCTAACTTCCTATGGTCAATATTAGTAGAGGAGTCACAGACAATTAGTCAGAGATGTATTCATTTTGAATTTTCTTTTTGCATAATCAGTGTTGTAAAGTTGTAATAGTAATATATTGAAATAGATTATCTCATGATTAAGATTTTACTCCGTAAGTTTATCTTTTATACATGTTTAATTAGTTGCTCATGCACTATGCTTGTACCACGGGTTAGCTTGAGATCACTCGTGGTTCTAAGAACCATATTGCATTCAGGGTATAGTATCGGGGCATGTCAAACTTCCTATCAGAGTACATAGTTTATGTGTCCTAGTGTGTTTGTGAAGTCGTGTCTAATAAAGTTATGCGCAATGATACTGATACATTTATACTTTTCTTTGAGAGGCTATAGGGCATTTAGGAAATGTCTCATTTATTTCGTGTCCTAACTCATGCAGTAGAGTTGTTCTATAAGAAATCTATACAAATCCAAGCATTTTCTTAGTCTACACTAATTATACCTCTTTTTCGAGGGAATAGAAATAGTCAAGCTTAACTCCATATCAATCAAGATTTTTTAGAAGACTCTATAGATATCTATGTGACAACACACAAGCTTGAGAGGAGCCTTAAATTATTTTGAGTACAATTATTCAAAAAGATCCACTCTCATCCATGCAAGTCATGCATTTGAGACAAGGTGTGATATGCTCCCGGACCCCTTTTCCAAATTCTATGGCAAAATGACCCCAATGTTATAAACGTGAGTATAGTAGTGTACTATTCATAAAGTGGTTTTAAGATTGGTAGGTTTAGACAATATTATATAAGTAAATACATGTATAGTGTATTCTGTGGTGGTAAGGGATATTAGTAAGCCCGTAGAAGAATAATATGCATACAGAATAAAGTTAAACAAGAGTTTTAGTTTAAGCTGATTATTGTTTGTTATGAATTTTGGTGGACTAGTGCTTCCTTGATTTCTATCTAGTAGTTCAAGGATGGTATAATGTATGAGAAGTTGAGTGGTTCTCTATGATATATGTTAGACTCTATGTTTGAATTATGGTTTCTAAATGAGATAGAAAGATAATGACTATGCAGGTAAGATGGTGTTAGTCTTATAGAATGGATCTAGTAGGTTAAGCATACTCACCAATCTAAGGTGTTATTTTTGTTTTACAAGTTTGAGTCTCACATGATCACTATATGGAGTAGTTAGTTATGTAATAGTATCTTAGAAGGGATCCCCATCTCAAGATTTGTATATTTTGATATAGTCTTTTAGAAGAGCTTAGTATCTATGTGAATAGAGGTACACCGGTAGTTAGAGTAGGATGAGGTGGCTTAGTTTATAGTAAATTGAGAATACCGAAAAACATAGAAAGGCAACACTAATCTAATAGGTAGATGATAAATGGTAAAACCAGTCAGGTTTTGAGATTCAAATAGTAGGGTTAGTAAGTTCTAAAGCAGAGTTAAGGAAATGCATAAACTTATTCCCATATTAACATCTCCAACACGCTCCTATTAATACAATACTCTACTTATATTTTACATGTTAGAGACATGGTCATACTTCTTGCTCAAGCACTTCATGCAAACTTTTGCATATTCTCAGTTCCATTATTCCCAGAATAAAAGTAAAATATTTCTCTCAGCAGTCCTAGCCATACGTAATGAATTCTAGTCCCACATCATAAAACTCATGACTCATGAAAGCATGATTTCTCAGTAAGTTAAGCTCCATGAATATATGAAACACATTTAACGACTATTAAAATTGCACTATGTCACATATTTCCTCAGTTTAGATCTCTCATACAAATTCACTCCTGTGATACTCTAGTCATAAGGCCTCAATTAAGAGTCAAAGTTATGTAAAGTATTTTTTCATGCATTAGGTCCTTATGTTCTAGCCCTTCAGTGTCCCTCCTTTTATGTTAATATAGTGGTGATTAGAGTGGTTATGCCATGGTTTAAATGGGAGAGTACATTATCACTTGTTATGGAAAATTATTATGTTCTCATTCTATCTAAGGTTGTAAGTGTAGAGAGAGATTGAGGCAAAGTTTTGACATGTGTAATAGTTAGTTGAGGAGTTTTAGTGTGCCTTTTTGGCAATGGTTCATGAAATTGTTATTGCTAGAGAGATTAGAGAAGATGAGAAAATCCATAGATTATTTGGTTACCTAGATTTCATATGTGTTTATAATGATAGCTTGAATGTCATATTGGTATACAAGTAGATAAATATATTATGCGCTAGTGAATTATCAATTAAAGCTCAAAATTAGTTGTTGAAGTGGTAACGAGTATCATTCTTGAGATGAGAGCTCCTAAAAAAATAACACAAAGAAAAGAATCTCATAGTTTAGACTAGTATTGTTGCTTCATATGCAGTACCTTAGGACTTAGAGTAGCTTGAACGTGGTGGGGGCATGAAGTGTCAAGATAAAAAATCTAAGGGTCATGATGCCACTTGTGACGGCAAGCCTTGACAAGTAAGCTTATCACCGAAACTGATCTAAAAAAAAAGATAATACAAAAATTCAAGGCAGGACTCTTCGAACATAGTCAAAGGACACATATATAAAGCAAAAATGAGAGATACACAACTAAAGATACCATACCATATCCAAAAAACCACTGTCATTATGTAAGAACCAACTGATACAACTAGAAGTCAAAATATACATATGATATTCAAAAAGGGAACAAGCTCTATGTAACACCCCGAAATTGGGTCCTGAGATGTCACACGGTGCTTAGGGTCATAAGTGACCCCAAGCTAACCCTTCTACTGGCATAACTCATAAGCAACTGAATAAGATAGATAAATCTGAACAAAGTAAGCGAAAGATACATCTTTTTTGAATCTGATCAATAAAAAAGTGAATTCACATGATTACAACTCTGCTTTTACAAAGAAACAGAGATAAATACAATGACTCTACTGACTGTCTATGAGGCCTCTACTAATACTGACTAAAGATAGCTAGGACACGATCCCAACTATGACTAATCAATATATAAGAATAATAAAGAAAGAAAATATATAAATGACATCTAACTTAAATCCCCGAAGTAGGAGGACATATCATCTGTTGGCTGAAATCTGCGACCGTCTGAGTCAGATGTGCATACTAAAACTTGTATCTATATTATAAGACAATGTAGCACATAGACGTATATGTGGATCAGAACTTTGAGGATGTATTGAGTTTATGGGGGTGCAATGAATATATACAATAATATCTCAATATCATCACAGTTTATAAAATTATGCATGCTGACATAAATGACTCACATAGCTTGAATAATGTATGAAATATAAATCTCATAAATCATGAATCATGAAACATTTAGTATAAATCTCGTGAGTCATTTCACTTCATTCTAAATCTGCATTCTTTCTTTGTTCTCATACTTGTAGTTTAGATAATGTCTTAAAAAAACATCTTTCCGAACATACACTTTAATCTAATGAAAACTAAGAACTTCTTTGAAATCTTAAAGATTTTGACACTTGAGAACCTTAGAAATCTGGGAATCATAGCTTTCGAAAAACATATACCCTTATCTTAGATAGAGTGGGGGACTACTTTAGGAGTTTCACTTAACCGACTTAAACCATCTAAGCTACATGGAGTCCAACGTCTTACCCACGTTGGGGAGAGCTGTTCTATCCTTGCCATCAGATAGAACCTTAAGTTTTTAGTTCATTAGTGATCACTATATCAGCCTCATGCTCACATCCTATGGGGGCACGTAGTTCTAGAAAAGTACCACACTTTTTGCTCGGTGCTAAATACTACTCCTGGACTTAGCTCAGAACTTTAAAGAAAATGCACAATGAACAATTCAACAATTTGCATCGGGAGTCAATATGCTACCCCATTATCATAAATCAATCAAATGTGGATTTCTTTTCTTACTTGGGTTCAAAAACCAACTCTTTCCTGAAATCTTGATAGACTTATCATCAAAGCTTTAAAGATCTCATAATAATGAAAATATAACCATACTTCTTGCTATTCTTTAAAAGTCCTCAATAACTCATTCTCAAAATAACATTCTTTAAATAGGGGTTAGTGACCCATTTATCAAACTTGTATTAAAGCACCAAAAGATTCATGCTTGATAATGTAAATATTGATGAATCAACACAAAATCTAAAAATTTCAGCAATAAGCATGAAAATATAGACATATTCATGTAATATCATAGCAAAACATCATACTCAATATACTTCTTGAGAATACTTCAACAATGTCAAAATATAGAAATCAAGAATCATAATATAATGCGTAAACTCACTTGGAAAAATCTGGAAAATCATATTACTTGCATAAATATGTGAAATTAGTCATACAATTACACTTCTAAATCATTGGGAACCTCATAAGCTTGTAATTAACAACCATGAGTATAAAACCCTACTTGAATTTCATGGAAAATAATAAAAAATTCAGTAATTTATAATCTAAAATAAGCTTTGGGCACAAGAATGAAAGGGTGTTCTTGTTCAAACTCCACATACCTTGAAATTTAAGCTTTGGATGAACTCTTAACTTTAGATTGCTATTCTTGAGATTAATGGGTGCTTCTCATAGCCCTCGGAATGGGGAATCCGAATCTTGAAAAATTATCGAAAACCTATGTTGAATCTTAAGAAATTTGGATTTTTAGGTTGAAACCCTAATGAATGTTCTTGGTGATTTTGAGAGAAAGTAAACTTATTTTGGTGTTATGGTAGTTTAATCTCGTGTTATAGCTGGATAGGGGTTGTAATATACCACTTTTGCCCTTTAAAATGTGGAAATAGAACCTGAAAATTATTAGCGTGCGATAGACCATGCGTCTTATGCTTATCGCATGGTGTTACTGCCTCAGCCACTAAAATGGTCATAACTTTTCGCTCGGGTATCGAATTTTTGCGAAATTGGTATTGTTGGAAAGGTAATTCAATTATATACAATTTGATAGGTCTTGGAATGAAAAATTCCATGTATATTAAGTGATATACATATTTGAAGTAGACACTTGTAGAATCGAATGTCAAACTTTGGACGAATCAATTGATCTTAGCTCAACTTTGTTCTACGTCATTTCTATGAACATTTTTCACCTATATACTACTCCATTGACTAGGATAATGATCATGCAAATTATATTCACATGAGAATTACTTGGATTAGATCTTAGACACATAGAAATGGCAGTTAGAATTCCAGCACTAAAATACGGGGTATTACATTATCTCCCCCTTGGGAACATTCGTCCTCGAATGTGGATAATTAAGCTAAAACATAGAGGAATCTCAGTATTTAAGCTATCATGTACAACTGATATAAGCTAAATCACTGAATCTCAAACAAAATGTGCCACTGAACTGATCTATAAGTGCATGAGTTCTCACAAAAATAGCTATATGGCTAAGATAGAAATGAGAGTGTCAACTTATGAGTAATCATTACTTTTCACTGGATCTGATCTCATGAGAAAAAGATGTGAGGTTTATGAAATGAAAACTTGGGGTATTAAAACATCCCCCACTTGGGATTGTTTGTCCCCGAATGATAATGATCGATTTAAAAATTTGAAAAAGACTGAGATGATACACATAATACTTACAGACTGAATCATACTGGATTCTTACACCCAAATAAAGTATTTCTTCAATGCCTTTCTAAGAAATTTCTAATGCAATTGGGGAGTAAAAAACTTTGGGCATGATCTGAATAAAATATCTGAATAAGGAATTACAACAATGCTACCCCTCTGTGGTCTGGAACATAGACCCATAAATCATAAGCTAGGGTAGAATTTCTACGCCTTAAGAAATGCTGATTCTTAATTTCAAGTTTAGCAACATTTCTCAAATGCTTCCTTGACTATGCTATTCCCCTCAAATATCACACTCGCTTGATTCAACTAATAATTATCACATGGGCACTGATAAATCTTTCTGCAAGGTCTAAACTAAACTAAGTCCTCTCACTAAGGTCAAGCCTAACTCTAAATCACAAGATACAACATGTCAAACCACAATACTAGTCTAAACCACAAGGTTCAATATTCCATATGTTTTTAGAGTTCACACCCTATTGACTAACTCAAAACACTTACTATTGATTGACTAGCTCATATTTCATTCGTCCACTTACACCCAACATGACATTGAAGCCTATCATAAAAAAATGTATGAACTTCAAGGCAAAATCACATAAAGGCATACTTCGCATATTCTCTAAACCTTTATCAACAACAATTTCCTTGCACTATTCTTAAGAACATACACATAATTTCTAACTAACCATGACATGTATCAAAGACTTGGCATCAATCTTACTACACACTTTAGCCTTAGATAGACAAGCATAAATAATTTTTCTTAATGAGGGTCATCAACTCTTTCTCATCTAAACCATTGCTTATCCAATATCATCGCCACTATCTTAACATAGGAAGAGGTTACCGAAGGGCTAACACATAAGAGCCTGAAGTATGAAAGGCTATAATAGCTAACTTTAACACTTATTCTAGGCCTGAGGAATAAAATATCAAAGGCATGGATTCATTAAAGAAATCTAAGCTGAGGACATACATGATATAATGCGAACTTCACCAGTATCATGAGTTCTAAAACTTGTCATACTCTAAAACATGAGTTCATACTTATCATGAGCTATTCAATCATAAGACTGGAGTCCATAGATTTTTTAAGGGATAACTCAAATCATAGAGTGAAACTATTACTTACTTACTAAAAGTTGAGAATGAACTTAAATGCATAAGAAGTATATAAACATTATCCCTTAGATAGCTGAAATAGGAGATGGATAAACAAGGGAGCATGCTGTGGAGCGTGCATCGTATGCTATGGAGCACCGGAATAGAGCGTGTGCCGCATTCTTTATCGCATGCTACTAGGGGTGGACTAGAGCGTGCGTCGCATGCTAATCGCACGATATCACTGTTCTGAATTCCAAACATGCCCTAAACGGATTCTGAAAATTCCAAAACTCATCCAAGATATACTATTGACTCCCTCGATCATGAATCAACTTGAAAATCAAATTTTAGAGGTCAGAAAGGTCATGAACAAAATCCTCAAAGTTTGAAAGCTTTGGAAAAGACTAAGTCTTGGCACTTAGCTGAAAATTTCTAAGTTTTGGGAACTATTTTGTCATGCAACAAGGAACTGAAAAGAGCTAGAATATTAAAGGGTCTTATACTATTTCCCCCTTAGATTTAAAGCCATCTTCTAAACCTATGGATCTATCTCACATTCCTAAGAGTGAGTCGGAATATCTTTACTCTAACGGTCCACACTTAAATACTACACTCGCATGCATAAGCTATAGTTCAATTAACTTAAATTCTTGCATTCATTATTTCAAGACTATTGGTTCACCTCCATATAACTAGCATCACTAACCAAGCAATCGTTATCCCCACCTTGCTAATCATCTACTATTTGAACTTAGTATCTCATTTTAGCTATGATTAACCATAATCTTATCAACTATATTTACCTGCCAAACATTCAAAAATGCTAGTCCGCTAAAACCTCATAACAATAATGATCAATCACAATCCTATGGTCTATCTTATTATGATTCGCTAGAACCTCCTTCTTCTACACCTCATTACTATTTACCCTTCTTATACATCTAAACTTCTTCATAGCTTTATAAGTTTCAACTAAACTTTCTCTTGCAATCTTAGGAAAGCCTAAATTTACAACAGTCATCTACTAAGTACTTCCATCAAAATCTATACTTTTCTAGCACAGTAACTCTTTTCTTACCTCAAGCAAACAACAATCCACCTTAACTAATAATATCCTTCTCTAACTTTTACTAAACTAACAAACAAGGGTATATCACTTCATTACTAATTCAATCATAAGCGAAAATTTAGCTATATATATTCAATAAATCCCCCTTACCATATTTCTTGTCACTACACTTCTAAACCCACACTTTCAACTAACACAAGAACAACAAGATAAACAACAAGTTGCTAGTGAATCGAAATAGGCCTCACACGACTTCACTAGACTTTGGTTTTGTGTTTGGAATAAGAAAATGAGATAAATAACAAAGCAACTATGCTAGTGAATCAAAAGAGCCCCACACGGCTTTATTAGACTTTGATTTTGTGTTTTGAACAAGAAAATTAGATGAATAACAAAACTATGCTAGTGAATCGAAAGAGCCCCACACGACTTCACTAGACTTTGAGTTTCAAAAATACCATGATACAAGATTACATATTACAAGGTATAGAAACTTGATACAAAATATTCAATGATATAAGAATACACATATTGCTCTGTCTTAACTAAATGACTCATAAGAATGAGGGTATAACTTTAAATTTGAGGGACTTATAACACACTAGAAGGCTCCTCTCAAGCCGCTTTATGAAACTTTTAAAACTTCTTGCTAGAAAGTTGGAAAGCACTATTAGGGGAGGAAATTAGAACTTGACAATCATGTTATCTCAATAATAATACATGGATAGGGAAGTATAGATTATCATCATAGATTCTCATAAGGAATCTGAAAGCACATTTGACTTAGGCTTAGTGTACGACTTTTCATAAGCATGAATAAAGCCCTTGAAACTTTGAAACTTAAAAGCACTGATGGGATACTTTCTAGCCTTCTTATAATCCCATAACTATTTATGGTGACTGTTTAAGAAAGCTCTAGCAGTAAGGATTTGAGCTTGACTATTTCGGATACCTTGGGAATCAAACAAAAATGGCTCAAATAAAGCAAGATGAGAATCTGTATGAGTTTCTTAGAGACCCTTTCTATAGCACAATCTGAGACTTAAAAGAATAGAAATATTTTCTAAATGCCTTGTAGCCTCTCAAACAAAAGTACAGATGTCTCCATACCGTTCTGCAAAACTCTACTAGACACAGCTTCACAGACACCCTAGGACACTTGAACTTTGTGCTTTATACCAAGTTTGTAAAGCCCCAAAATTGGGTCCCGAGATATCACATGGTGCTTAGGGTCATAAGTGACCCCAAGCTAACCCTTCTACTGGCATAACTTATAAGCAAATGAATAAGAAAGATAAATCTGAACAAAGTAAGCAGAAGATACATCTTTTCTAAATCTGATCAATACAAAAGTGAATTCACATGATTATAACTCTACTTTGACAAAGAAACAAAGATAAATATAATGACTCTACTGACTGTCTATGAAAACTCTACTAATACTGACTATAGATAGCTAGGACACGACCCCAACTATCACTAATTAATATATAAGAATAATAAAGAAATAAAATATATAAATGACATCTAACTTAAATCCCCAAAGTAGGAGGACATATCATCTGTTGGCTGAAATCTGTGACTGTCTGACTCTGATGTGCATACTAAAACTTGTACCTACATTATGAGACAATATAGCACATAGAAGTATATGTGGATCAGTACTTTAAGGATGTACTAAGTATATGAGGGTGCAATATATATATAAAATAATATCTCAATATCACCACAATTTATAAAATTATGCATGCTGACATAAATGACTCACATAGCTTGAATAATATCTGAAATATAAATCTCATAAATCATGAATCATGAAACATTTAGTATAAATCTCGTGAGTCATTTCACTTCATTCTAAATCTGCATTCTTTCTTTGTTCTCAAACTTGTAGTATAGATAATGTCTTAAAACAACATCTTTCCGAACATACACTTTAATATCATGAAAACTAAGAACTTCTCTGAAAACTTAAAGATTTTGACACTTGAGAACCTTAGAAATCTTGGAATCATAGCTTTCGAAAAACATATACCTTTATCTTAGATAGAGTGGGGGACTTTTTTGAGAGTTTGTCTTAACCGACATAAACCATCTGAGCTACATGGAGTCCAATGTCTTACCCACGTTAAGGAGAGCTGTTCTATCCTTGCCATCGGATAGAAACTTAACTTTTTAGTTCATTAGTGATCACTATATCAGCCTTAGGCTCACATCCAATGGGAGCACGTAGTTCTAGGAAGGTACCACACTTCCCGCTCGGTGTTAAATAGTACTCCCAGACTTAGCTCAGAGCATTAAAGAAAATCCACAATAAACTATTCAACAATTTGCATCGGGAGACAATATGCTACCCTTTATCATAAATCAATCAAATGTGGATTTCTTTTCTTACTTGGGTTCAAAAACTAACTCTTTCCTGAAATCTTGATAGACTTATCATCAAAGCTTTAAAGATCTCATAATAATGAAAATATAACCATACTTCTTGCAATTCTTTAAAAGTCCTCAATAACTCATTCTCAAAATAACAATCTTTAAATAGGGGTTAATGACCCACATATCAAACTCATATTAAAACACCAAAATATTCATGCTTGATAATGTAAATATTGATGAATCAACACAAAATCTAAAAATTTCAGCAACAAACATGAAAATATAAACATACTCATCTAATATCATAGCAAAACATCATACTCAATTTACTTCTTGAAAATACTTCAACAATGTCAAAATATAGAAATCAAGAATCACAATATAATGCTTAAACTCACTTGAAAAAATCTGAAAAATCACCTTACTTGCATAAATATGTGAAATTAGTCATATAATTACACTTCTAAATCATTGGGAACCTTATAAGCTTGTAATTAACAACCATGGGTATAAACCTCAACTTGAATTTCATGGAAAATAATCAAAAATTCAGTAATTTATAATCTAAAATAAGTTTTGGGCTCAAGAACGAAAGGGTGTTCTTGTTCAAACCCCACATACCTTGAAATTTAAGCTTTGGATGAACTCTTAACTTCGGATTGCTATTCTTGCGATTAATGGGTGCTTCTCATAGGCCTCAGAATGGGGAATCTGAATCTTGAAAAATTATCAAAAACCTACGATTGAATCTTGAGATATTTGAATTTTTAGGTTGAAACCCTAATAAATGTTCTTGGTGATTTTGAGAGAAAGTAAACTTATTTTGGTGTTATGGGAGTTTAATCCCATGTTATAGCTGGATAGAGGTTGAAAAATACCACTTTTGCCCTTAAAAATGAGGAAACAGAACCTAAAAATTATTAGCGTGCGATAGAGCGTGCGTTGCATGCTTATCTCATGGTGCTACTGCTTTAGCCACTAAAATGGCCATAACTTTTTACTCGGGTATCAGATTTTTGCAAAATTGGTATCGTTGGAAATATAATTCAATTATATACTATTTGATAGGTATTGGGATGAAAAATTCCATGTATATTAAGAGATATATACATTTAAAGTAGACCCTTGCAGAATTAAATGTCAAACTTTTGACGAATCAATTGATCTTATCTCAACTTTGTTCTAGGTCATTGCTATGAACATTTTTCACGTCTATACTACTACATAGAATAGGAGAATGATCATGCAACTTATATTCACATGAGAATCAGTTGTATTAGAGCTTAGACACGTAGAAATGATGATTAGAATTTCAGCACAAAAATATGAGGTATTACACTCTATCTCTAAATATAACAAGAAATAGTCTATATAAAAAAAAGAAGTGGTCAACTCTGGATGCATAGATCCATCGGTACCTCGAATAGACTTTGAGAACCATCTAAATCAGCTATCGTACGGCATACTCATACCTGGATCTACACCAAAAAGGTGCAGTAGGGGTGAGTATGGTCCACTTGTACTCAGTTGGTATCAAAGATCGACTATGCAAAGTAGAAAATAAGGCATACAAAATACCCACTATGTGCATGTCACCAAAAATCAGAAAATATCCCAAATGATAGCCCATACCATCTCCACTAATAGTTCTATAATATTCACAAATACCACACATAAATATGACAAGGAAATTCAAAAATACAGATATTACATATATAAGTATGGAAAGACGTACACACAGACAGATATCATATCAAGACAGTAATACAACACAAAATAAGCACAAGAGTCAGTTGAAGCATACTAATTAGGTTCTCGAGGATATGCTCTGAGGCTATGTTATAGAGTTTGGAAGTCAGTGGCAGAAAATTAACCATGGCAGTGTTTGATATAATAACAGTTAGCATTCGAATATTGAGATGGTATATTTTTAGGCTTTATATAGTAGGTGACGTGATTCCTCGATTGGATGGTTTGATACATTCGAGGTTAGACCCCATGGTACTCACTTGTTTCAGGAGTCATTGGCTAGAGTCAGGGTGATTCAGGACTGGTTGAGGGTAGCTCGGAGTAGGCAGAAGGCTTATGCAGATCGTAGACTTCATACCTTGATATTTGGAGTTAGTGATCGGGTATTCCTCTGTGTGTATCCCATAAAGGGTGTGATGAGGTTCTGGAGGAAATTCAAGCTCATCCCCTAGTATATTAGAATACTTGAGATTCTTCGTACCATTGGTAAGGTTACTTATTAGTTAGCCTTACCCCCAAATTTTGCTGATGTCCATTCGGTTTTCCATGTTTTCATGTTGCGATGATATATTCTTGATCTATATCATGTGCTTGGATGAGAATCAGTCCAGTTGGATAAACGGTTGACTTTTGTGGAGGAGTCTTGCTTATTTTGGCTAATGATGTCAGACAGTTGCATTGTAGGGAGATTCTTATAGTTAAGGTTCAGTGAAGGCATCTCTCAGTAGAGGAGGCTACTTAGGATATCGAGAACGAGATGCAAACCCAGTAACTTCACTTTTTTAAGGCTTTAAGTACATCCTAAACCTTTACTTTTGTGGATGAAAGTTCTTTTAGAAGTGGATATTGTAAAGACCCTTCAGGTCATTTTGTATATTTCTACTTATATTTTTATTTAGATATTTTATATAGCTTTCCTAAGTCCTTTATGATTTTATGGAACTGATAGTTCAGTTACCGGGCAATTTATTGGATTTTTAGAGCCAATTCCCTATTTTGAAATCTTCAGTTGTTTAAATTGGTTGCCGGGATTAAACTTTAGTCAAATGACATTGTATACCAATTCTGATTGTACCAACAACTCTAGAATGTTGATTTTATGATAGGTGGACTCTTTGTTTGAGTCTGGAGGCACCCAAGATTATTTTGATCTATTGGTCAAAAGTTAGAAAAAATGGTAATTAGGTGTCGGACCCACTTTTTATAGAAATGGCCTCGGATGGAAATTTCAACTGTGCCTTTAAGTCTGGAACATCAAATTTGTAGAATAGTCTATTTGTGTACACAGGATTTTTAATAAATTCTGAGGGGTCAGTGGAGACTTAGAAATTTCCCAATCAGCTAGTGTTAGTGCACTCGCGTTTGTGATTCACCAATCGTGTTAGTGATCTGTCCACTAGAAGCAAGTGTCCTGAACGTGACACTTATATCATGAAAATAACTACCTATGGCATCGGATAGGTATCACGTAAGTGATGTCACTCATCCGATTGCGACTTCTGCCCTTGAGGCCAAGTATTGCGATTGCGATGAGCAGTCGTGGATGCGATACTTGTGTATGTGGGAAGGGTATAAATACCCCCTTTCAGCCTGTTTTTTTTATCATTTCTCATCCATTCTCAAGATTCCTAAACCCTAAAAAGAGGCAAATATTGGGAATAGCATTTGTGGGTAATTTTGGAGCTTTGGAAAGGTTTAGTTACGTATTTCTCCTTTAATTTGTGGTAAGATTCCTTATTTTTCATGGTTGATTTTCCCATTTTCCTCTAAAAACCCCCAAAAGTGTGGTAACTCAATTTTAGCACTAATATAGCTCAAAATTCACTTATTTTTAGGGTAAACATTGCTTGAGCATATGGGTATATTGAGCTAGTTACGAAAAAACGATATCCGTAAATAAGCCCCACGTGGGATTTTCACATAATTTTGGATCCAAAGCATAATAGTGCAATATAGGAATCATTGTTCTCATTTTGATGAGTAGATTGTGATTTTGATAGCATGGCCCCTTGCGGAAGCTTCTCAGAAAGGGAAATCGGTGATTTAGCAGATTCTTCGGGCTTTATTTGGCGCCCAGGAAGGCTAGGTTTACCTATTTAATAGATTGAGATATCTTGTAGTATAATTATATATCATGCTATATATGGGGGTGGAATTTAGGTTTTGAAAGTATGAACAAGGATATTTTGGTAAATTGGACCCTTAGGTTACCGTAAAACTTAGAAATGGCGTGGTTAGTGTAATTAGTCATGGATTAGGTGAATTGGGTTTCTTGGTATAATTAGAACGGAAATACATTAAATTACTTAAGGTAGGTGAATTTTCCTAGATACTTATGTTAGGGAAGAGTTGTTCCTAATTGCTTAATTTAAGGTGACTGCCCTAGTTTCTATTGTTCTGAGTAGGATTGCTTTAATTGATCTTGTTCGGGGAAGACTCATACATTAGGGATAATCATGACTTAATTGACATCTAAAAAATGAACTTAGATACCTTAGCCTAGTCCGAGGTAGAAATATCTCAAGGGAATCTTTGATGATTAGAAGTGGCCCCCTTCGACCCACCTTAGGCTAAGACTTATGATAACCTTGTAGACTCATTTGCATATGGTATACTTTTATAAATGGTAGGTTGACGTTTGATAGGGGTATAGTATTATAAATGGTAGGTTGACGTTTGAGAGGGTTGAGTATAATTATTGAGTAAGCTAGTGGATATGGTAAAATGGTTGTGAATCCCAAGTATTGCTAATGATATTATTCTTATGTGTGACTAATTGTGTATATTATAAGTAAGATATATGACTTATGCATGTGATTACAAGAATGGATTCTGAATATGATTAATAACTTGGTCTATGGATATGCCTAATGTTGTAGATATAAAATATGGCTCATGGGTATAATATGGCTTTTGTTGATACGTAATATTGTTCACAGTGTTATATGACTCATAATTAGGATTTGGCTCACAGGTGGAATGTGGCTTATTGATGTAACTAATGGCTTGAGGATATATTACGGCTCAAGTTAATGTGACACTTAGATATGGTTAGTGGTATGGATAAGATTATTTATATAAGTCCCGGATATTGCTAAAGAATTACTAATGCATATTAGTATTGATATGGCCTATTATTATGGGTAATAACATGGCTTATAGATATGATTTTGGATGAGACCCGCGATTATGGTTTCTTGTCCAGGTGATAATTACAAATAACGAGATGGTCTATAGTTATAAATTATTGGTATAATTTAGATGTTGCTTATTGAAATGGCTCACTAATATGGTTGATTGATGCGGTTTACAATTTTGAGTTCCGATTCAAGTTCGGCAAATATCAAGGATATTTATGACATAAGTCCCAACTCGAGTCTAGCGAAATTGATGATAATAATGATAATGCTTTTGAGATCTAGTTCGAGTCCGACATCGAGGATTGTTCATGATGTAATGAAAAATGGATGGTTCCTTGGTTATGGCATGCCGATTGGTAACCTTTGGTTATTTGATAGTTATTCTCCTTGATTGTATCCTCCAGGTTTATGGGGAACTACATTAGATTATTTACTTTTCAACACTTATTGGCTTGTGGGGGCCAATCTTTAGTTGTAATGGTATGATCCTTATGTTGTTATCTCATATGCCTTTTCTTGTTATATATGACGGTTATGTTATCATTTCGGTTCTATTTACTTATGTATGTACAGCGAGGTTGTAGGTTACGTCCAGGTTTGTCCTTTCACCATGACTTAGCACATGTTATCTTATATCTTATCGTATTTATATCATGATTTAGCTCAGTAGGCCGATGATGCCTACTGATTACCCATGGTTTTACACTTCTGTACCTTTTTGGTGCAGATCCGAGTACTAGTTGCCGCTCCTTATTCTCTATTCGTGCTGAGTCAATTACGAAGATTATTTGAGATCTTGGAGCTAGAGTTACCCTTTTTCTTTCTAGTTATCTATGTCTAGTCTTTTTCTTCGATACATATTGTATTTACTATTCTAAAACTTATGATGTGTTATAGTAGCTCTTGTACTAACTCCATGAGGTCATGGGATGGTTTTCTATCTTATGGCTATCTTTCGAATTGTTTCTATTGTATTGCTTATTTATGAGTTGTATTGTCTACTTCGCCCTTTGGGGGCATCTTCCATCAAGTTAGCCCATTGCATCTCGCTCTAGGATATGGTTTGGCATACCTACTAGCGGGATAGAGTAGGTACTATCATGACCATAAAGTAGGTCGTGACAATGGCGCTTTAGAGGCTACACCAGATGAGTAGTGCACCAGCTGTTGATTTTCAAAAAATTCCAAGTCTTCGAGGACCCCTCGAGATTCATCTGGAATCCCAAGAACGCAAACGAACTATGCCACCTTTTCAAATTCGACCCTTCAAACTCACCGGCATTATTAGAATTTTGAAAAAACATTATTTTTAAATAATTGACCCTGAGACCTATTTTCACAATTTTTTGAATGGAGGAGCAAAATGAGATATAAAAGCTGTGAAACCACACCAACCTTGTTAACAACCTAAAATTGACGTTCTGAATATGTAGATGCAGTCTGTTTTTTCCATCCAAGGTACATATCAAAAGATGTTGACTGAAATCAACTAATACGCCTTTAAGACCACCAAAAATTAGAATCTCAAATAAAACACATCAAAATGTATTGGGAACCATGCCAATCATCTCCACATCCCAAAAATACCACAAAGAAATAACGGGGAAGGGTAAAATGGTCAAATCACATCAAAATAAATATTTGATAAAAATCACCAAAAATCAAATCATTACATCATCCACCACTAAGAATCTAGTTCGTCCTCAAACTAAGGACAATAGAAATACATGAATCAGCTAAAAGATGGGCATAACTACTATGCATATTAGACTTGACCTCCCAAGTATAATCATATATAGGTTGATTCCTCCATTAGACCTTAACAACAGAAAAAACTCTAGAGCACAATCGTCTAACATCCCTTGGTAGTATGGAGATAGGATCTTCAACAAAAGACAACCGCTCAACTAACTGGTCTTTAATCCCATTGAAAGATATGAGACTCATCTGGAATGGAATGCCGAAGCGTACAAACATGAAAAATTGGATGAAAAGCTGAACAATTAGGGGTCTATGCTAACTCATAATCCACATACCTAATATTCCAAAGGATCTCAAAAGGCCCAATATACCTGCGGAAAAGCTTGTCCCTCTTCCTAACCTTATCACGCCCTTCATGGGAGATACACGAAGGAAGACATGATCACCAACACTATGTGTGATCTGCATAGCACTTCTACCTACTCTGAGCCGCTCGATATCTCTCCTGAATGACTTACAATCTATCCAAAGACTTATGAAAAAAGTCCTTACCTCGATTTCTAATCCAGAATGTAAAACCAATCATTTAGAGAATGATAACGTCTACCATACAATGCCTTGAAATGACCCATCTCAGTACTGGAATGGTAGCTATTATTATAGACAAACTCTGCCAATGCTAAATATTTCTCCCACTGACCTCTAGAGACCATCACACAAGCACGAATAATATCCTCCAAAATCTAAATAGTATGCTCTGACTGACCGTCAGACTAGGGGTGAAAATTTGTACTAAGATCAACCCGAGTACCCAAATCCTCCTGAAAAGTCTTCCAAAAGTGAGACGTGAACACTAAACCTCGATATGAGATAATAAACACTGACACACCATGAAGACGTACTACCTTACGAATATATATACGAGCCAGCCTCTTAGCACTAAAAGAAACATGAACCACAATAAAATAGGCAAACTTGGTCAATCAATCCACGATGACCCAAACACTATCAGAACCATAAGAAGTACAAGGCAACCCAGTCATAAAATTTATAGTGATCCATTCCCATTTTCACTCGAGAATGGGTAACCTCTGGAGAAAATCACCAGGTCTTAAATTCTTGACCTTCAATGGTAGCAACATAGCAATGAGCTAGGAAATCTGCTACATCCTACCTCATACCACCCCACTAGTAATATTGCCTTAAGTCATGATACATCTTATTCATTCCCGGATGGATAGAATACCTCGAACAATGTGCCTTTTCCAAAATCAATCTAATCCAACCACCCACTCTCGGCACACAAACTAGACCTCTAATCTTTAAAACACCATCTATATCAATCGAGGCTTTTTTAGCCTCACAACTTAACACCTTATCCTAAATCACTCTCAACCCAACATTATAAAACTAGTGAGCCCAAATCTGCTCCATCAAGAAAGACCTATCCACAACGAATGCTAAAACACACTCGTGTGTCGAAATATCAAGACTAACCATCTGGTTAGACAAATACTAAACTACTAAGGCCAAGTTCCTTTCCTGGGTAAAAGGATGGGCCAAGCTACCTATGCTAGTCGAATTTCAGATTAAGGCATACGCAACCATATTGGCCTTGCCTGGATGATAAAGAATAGTCCATTCATAATCCTTAAGTAACTCAAGCTTATGTCGTTGCCTCATATTAAGATCCACTGGGTGAATAAATACTGAATGATACGATGATCCAAGAAAATCTCACAATGAACCCCATGTAAGTAGTGCCTTCAAAACATTAAAAAAAACACAACCACGCACAACTCCAAATCATGGGTTGGGTAATCCCTCTAATGGGGATTCAATTGAGGAGAAGCATAAGTAATACACTTATCCTCCTACATCAACACAAAACCTAACCCAACACTAGACATATCACAGTAAATAGTAAAACCCACGTCCTCATTGGGAAAAGTTAAGATAGGAGTTAAAGTCAACAAATCCTTGAGCTTTTGAAAGCTTGCTTCGTATGTATCGAACCACTAAAATGAAATCTTCTTCTGATTCAAATTGGTCAATGGAGCTATAATAGATGAAAAAACCTCAACAAAGCGCCGATAGTAGCTCACTAAACTAATAAAACTCTGAATCTCAATAGGAGAAGTAGGCCTAGCCCAATCATAAATCATTATAATCTTACTCGAATAGACCATAATATCATCCTTGATCACCACATAACCCATGAAAAAAATAGACTCTAATAAAAACTCACACTTGGAGAACTTAGCATACAATTTTTCATCCCTTAATCTCGGAAGCACAATCCATAAATACTCCTCATGATCGTCCTCATTATTGGAATAAACCAAGGTATAATCTATAAATAAATAATAAAGAAGTCAAGATATAATCGAGATACCTGGTTCATCAACTCCATGAACATGTATGGGGCATTGGCCAGCCCAAAGATATGACCAAGAACTCATAACAATCATACCAAGTTGGAAAAGCTGTCATTGGAATATCTGAAGCTCTAATCCTCAACTGGTGATACACGAACCTCAAATCAATCTTTAAAAACACTAAAGCACCCTAAATTTGATCAATCAAATCATCAATATGAGGTAGAGGACACTTATTCTTAATTTTCACCTTATTCAATTATCGATAATCAATACATATACACATAGACCTATCTTTTCTCTTCACAAACAAAACAGGCGCACCTCAAGGTGATACACTAGGTTGGATAAATCCTTTATCTAATTAATCCTATAATTTCTTCTACTCGACTGGGACCATTCTATATAAAGGAATAGAGATGGGTTTGGTGCCCAGTTCAAAATCAATAGCAAATCCAATATCATAATCTGGAGGCATACCAGGTAAATCTATAGGGAAAACATTTGTGAACTCATGAACAATGCAAACAGAATCCAAAGAAGAAGGAGAAAAACACTAGCATCATGAATATGAGCTAATAAAATAAGCATCCCCTCTCGATCAAACTACGAGCTTAAAGCAAAGATATAACTCTCTTGGAACCTAAATAAAGCAGACCCTTCCAAGCTACCCTTGGCACACCCAGTGAAGCTAAAGTCACAGTCTTAGCATAATAATCTCAGATAGCATGATAAGAAGCTGACCAATCAATATCCAGGATGACAATGAAATCTACCATATCTAATATAATCAGATATACCCAATTATCATACCTAGTAAAATTCACAATACAAGATCGACACACCTGATCCACAATGAAAGAGTTTTTTATAGGGGTAGATACAAGAATAGGCACATCAAGAGGATCACAAGCAGAATCAAAACCTAAAGTAAAATATATAGACACATAGGAGAAAGTCAATCCCAAATCAAATAACATAGATGCATATCTAAAACAAATTAGGTGATACCTATGATAATAGAATCGAACACCTCTTTCTCTAGTCTAAAGATTATTCCATAGCATTGTCCACGAATAACATCTGACTAGGACGCCTCACAACCACCGCCACAGGCACCATTACCTTTATTTTTCATCCTTAGTAGAGCCTCTACCCCTCACAGATAAAATAGGTATAGCTTTAAAAATAAGGCAAGGACAGTCTTTGGTCATATGGCTAACCTTATCATATACAAAGCAAACTCTATGTCCTAACTCAATAGGAGAAGGTATGATGGAGCTAGAAGGATCACCCAAATTTGTTGAACTAGAAGACCCACTACCTAAACTTTGAAAGGTTGCTTGCGCGAGTCTACCATGATACACATAAAAACTACTAGTATCTCTGCCTCAAGAGGTATGACCTTTGAACTTACCATAACTACATACCTTCTCAGCACCTCCTTGAAATCTTTGAAGAATAGAATCAGTTACCCTAGCATGATCCATTATACTCTAAAACAATGCTACATACACTACCACTTGAGTTATAGCTAGTTGAAGAGAATTATCGAACCGCTTCATGAACTTTTGAATCTTCTCAGACTCAGTGGTAATGCTTACATAAAATATCTAGACAAGGCATGGAAATATGCCTCATACTCTATAACAATTATGGATCCCTATTCTAGGTGATCAAACTCATCTCTCACCCAATCCCTTAGACTGTAAGGCATAAATCTCTCCAGAAAGGCCTCAATAAATTAATCCAAATCATCTTAGGAGAATCAAGAGGTCTGTAATCAATAAGTGACCTCTACCAATCTCTAGTGGCATCTCTCAACTGATAAGCAGTATAATAAACACCATGAGACTCAAGCAAACAAAGGTTATGCAACTTCTCTCAACAGTCAATCAAGAACTCATAGGCATTCTCGCCTATATCAACACTAAACCTAGAATGACCCAAATGAATAATTATGTCAAACCTCTTCTGATCCCTAAAAGACATAACTGTACTTGTGCAATAATAGAAGGCATAGTGAATATGACTGGCTGATATCCCAACTAATAATAGATTATAAACAAAGTTTGAACTCTTGATCTTGGAATACCATACTCAGATTTAGGTACTAAAGGAGAAATAACACTTGAAATTTATAAAGTACCATATGTTGATATCGGTGCCATTAGGGGATCCTCACTCGGAACTGTAGGAACACCATAAGCAAACTCCAACAAAGATAGAGGTATAATACTCGGATCTAGAGTCACAATAGGTGCACTTAAAGAAGCACCCTCTAACTGGGTCTACAAGCAAACTAGTAACCCCTCCAAGACTGGGGTATAAAAACTCAGTGGGACTGGGGTAGGCCCCATAACTCTAACATGATCAAACTGAGGCTCAGGGGAGAGTGCTCTAGTAATACCTCTAGACAAAGCACATCTTTGTGCACACCCACTACCTCGAGCATGTCCATGACTTATAACATGCCCTCTATACTGGGGCTCTCTTCTTAGATGAAGTCTCTGCATATCTAACCTCATGAGATCTGGTCATCACTATATGTGTAGAAAAAAGTAAAATATAACTTAGAACACATGGTATGAAAGATCTGTACAAAGAGGACCAAAACAAGGAAAGTTTCCTAAAGACATCTTATAGCTTCTCAAATATAAATATAAATGCCTATGTACTGATTCTCAAGACTCTGTTCGACACCCCATTCTTATATTGTTGAAACTAATGAACCTGTATGCTTTGATAATAATTTGTCATGGCCCAAAAACCAATGGTCATGATGGCACTTATCGTGGCAAGCCTTGGTAAGTAAGCCTATAACCCAAACTGATATGAAATGAAAGATATTACCAAAACCCAAGTCAAGACTCTTAGAACAGAGTCAAATGATGTATATATAAAGCAAAGATAAGAGATACACAACCAAGGTACCACACAATATCCCAAACATAGTGTCAAAGTGTAAGAACTAACTAATAGAACTCGAAGTCAAAATATACATAGGATATCCAAAAAGGTAGTAAACTCTATCTCTAAATACAATAAGACATAGTCTATATAAAAAAAAGTAGTGATCAACTTTGGATGCATAAATCAACTGCTACCTCGAATAGACTCTAAGAACTACCTGAATCAACTGTCGTGCGGCGCATACATACCTAGATTTGCATCAAAAGGGTATAACATAGGTGAGTACAATCCACTTGTACTTAGTAGGTATTAAAGTCCAATTGAGCAAATTAGAAAATAAAGCATACAAAATACACACTGTGGGCTCATCACCTGCAGTCAAAAAATGCATCAAATGATAGACCACATCGTCTCTACTAATAGTTCTACAATGTTCACGAATACTATACGGAAATATGACAAGGAATTATAAGTATACATATATCACATCTACAGGTATAGAAAGACGTAAACATAGACAAATATTACATCAAGACAATAATACAAAATGGAATAAGCACAATAAATACATATGAAATGTAATGAATATGATGATGATTATGTGATATGATGCACGATATCGTTGCACAACATCCATATACACCAACTAATATTGCTCCTAGGTAGGACCCATAAAGGGTATGCCAACCCATGTACAATCCAATAACTAATACCAATATCCATGATTCCTCTCTAGCACATCCCTAGGAGAGGGTCCATAAATGATGTCACAAACCAGTGTTTCCAATATTTTACAGTGGTACTAATTTTTCATGAATGAATATGATGTAGGAATGCAATGCTCATAACCAACCAAATCAGAATTTCCAATTCTAATCCATATGCCAAGTGTGTGAGCCAAAACTCACTCAATAAACTATTTATTCATAATCCAACACAATCCAAATGCCAACAGAGTAGGTTATCCCCTATATAATACCACATAATTATCAATTGAGAAAATTTTCCACCAAGGACAATAATTAATTATTCAAATATTAGGACAATATCATCATATAAGACCCCATACATCACACATAACATATAATGCCTTAAAACCACCAAATAAAAACAATGCAGGCCTCCACACATGTATAACATAATAACAACATCATTTTTATGACTAGTTCCCATAGCAATAACACCATTTTATACCAATATTTGTGACCAATCTAAGTATGAAGAAAGTTAAGCCATAACCTACCTTGAATTCCAAAACTAGAACAAATAAGCCTTTATCACCAAGCTTTCACCACATGCAAGGACTAAAAATTAGATAAAACACATAAATATAGAATTGATGTGTCAAAAGAAATCCAATGATACTCGTATTTCTCACTTCTAAATTAAGGTCAAAGCGAACCCCAAAATGGGTTTTCTAAAAAGAAAGGTAAAATTGAAATTTACTGTCCAAAAACATTTTCCCCAAGATTAGAGGAACTCATGGGATAAAACCCAAGTAAAAATAGGGTGAAATTGGGGTTTGAATCAAGGAAATGCTAATTGAGGCTTTCCAAACCAAAATTCTCTAATTCCACCTTTAAATTCTAGTTTAAACAAGATTTGAATGGTAGAATCAAAGAAAAGTATTTGAAATATGAGTTTGGAGCTTACCCAAGTTTAGAAATGAAAGAAAATACCCAAAAACTTGATCTCCAAGCATCAAGTCTTGAAAATAGTGAAGAAAAAATGAGAAAAGAATTATTTATATCCAGGTGCCAGTTTCTGCTAAAGTGGACAAGTGGATGACTTAAGTCACTGCTAAAGTAGTCAAGTACCACTTTAGCAATACCCGCTTTGCGTGTCAGTAAGCTAAAACGAACAAGGTCCGCTTTAGCACTCTCTACTAAAGCGGACGAGGGCCGCTAAAGCGCCCTTTCCCAGATGGTATCCAGCTGCTAAAGTGGCCAAGTGGTGCTTTAGCGGCTGCCGCTAAAGCAGCCAATGTGGTTCTTAGCGTCTGCACCAGCTAAGTGGTGCACCAGTTATGGATACCTGGAAAATTTCAAGTCTCTGTAGTCCCCTTGGGAATCATCCTAAATCTTGAGAACGTAAATAAACTATGCTACCCTATCAAATTTGATACTCCAGACTCAATAAAGATATCAGAATTTTGAATAAAATATTGCTTTTACTGAATTGATCCCTAAGACCTATTTTCACAATTTTTTGAATGGAGGAGTGAAATGAGATATAAATGTTGTGAAACTACACCAACCATGTTTCCAACCTAAAATAAATATTTTGAATCTAAGGATACAATCCATTTTTCAATTCAATGCACAGATTAAAAGATGTTGATCAAAGTCAACTAATAAGCCTTGAAGACGACTAAAAATTACAATATTGTATAAAACATACTGAAATGCATTGGGAATCATACCAATTATCCCCACACCCGAGAAATACCACAAAACAATCAATAGGAGGTAAAATGATTAAATCACACAAAAATAAATATTTCACAAAAATCATTAGAAATTAAATCATTACATGTAGTTCGATACATACTCATATGTACCCTTGTGAAGGTTATAAGTTGTTTTTAATAAGTGCAATGTTAAAGAGAGAAGTGTAGTTAAGAAATTTTTGGTAAGCTTCGAAGAAATCAGTTGTACAACTTAAGGCATAGTAGCCTATTCTTACCTCTTACCTAGGGTACCCACGGTTCATGTCATGTAGCTTCAATAGTGTGTGGCATATGTTTGAAATTATATCATTCATACTTTATAAACTTATGCTATATGTCTCACATAAATCCTTCCTATGATTTCTTCCTTCAAAATTTTAGAAGATTTCCTTTTCAAAGTCTAATAAGGCCTATAGAGGCGAAGTTTATGTCCTTCATGCCTCTCCTAGTCTTGCTCTAATAGTTCGTGCTTCTATATCTCTTAATATTTATAGTCAGAACCCTATTATAAGCATAAATTAGTTCATGCTAGAATAAATAACATAGATAGACCAATAAAATCTTGATTTACTCCATTTATATGCCCATTGTAGCTTTAACCTTCATTCGAGGACGAATGATCCCAAGGGGGAGATATTATAACACCATGAATTTCTGAGCTAAAAATTGGCCCATTAATCAAATGTGTGTAGGCCCAAATATAATGATTTCTAATTGTACATAGGTGTGTAAATATCCCTAGACATGAATTAAGGTCATGAGTAACTCCTAGCTCATAGCCATTATAAAAGTTTTCTTACCAATCAAATTTGTCCATATAATCTATCTATGGTCAACTTCAAATGCATATAAGTCCTAGATTATGAATATTTTAGGAGCTAAATACCCACCAAATGAAAGGTCTTTTAGCCTTATTTCCAATGCATTTAAATTTTCCTTAGTCTGATAACAGAGTAAAAGGTTATAACCAATTTACCATAGAGGGTTTGTTCAATGTCGAGTGGCATAAGCTGAGGACCACAAAATAGTAGCGGTGTTATATCTATGACATAGAGCTTATGCTCCATTATAGCCACCGTGCCAAGGAGTTAAAACTCCACAATGGTTATACGCCTCCCTAAGGGAGCTCCAGGCATTCCAACATTGCAATTTCTTTATTTTTGCAAGGGTAAATGGGTATTTTGACCCCCAAGAACTCGTATAACTTAATATAACTCTATTTTACATAATAAATTATCATTAAATCATCTTTTATTCTTATCCCAACTCTCTAAAATGCAAAATAAGGGTTTATCTAAAAAATTCAACTCCAAGGCTCCAAACTCAAGCTTTTCTTTTAGAAATCAACAAGACCAAGTATGTGGAGCTTCAACTAGGATAATTATTTCATCCTTGTGTCCAAACTCAAGTTTTTAAATTTCATAAATATGTATTTGTGTTAGGTTTAACCCCAAGATTTTAGTTCAAATTCATATGTTCTATTTATGAGTTTTTTGTGTACTTGATAATATTCATGATCCCCTGGTTTATTTTCATTCTTATTTACATGTTTTTGACCCTTTTTTAAGATTAGATGAAATGTTCATGAAATTACTATAAATTGGTATTGAACCTTTGGAATTTTTAAGAGTTATATCTCCTTAGTATCATTTTAAGATTTCAAGCATAAATTAAAAACAAGCTCTTTTCTTTGACATGATTTAACCCAAATTTGAAGAAAGAGTGGCACATGAATATGAATTTACAAGGATTTTCCTACTCTTAATATGATTTAGCATTACTTAGCATGATTTAGAGAACCATGAATTTTAAGCATGTATATGATATAAGCCCAATTTACATGAAATTTTCATGTTTTTTCATAAGTTACAACACTTGGGGGTTTCACCACAAACATTAGCATGAACTACACAGGATAATAATAATTTTAAGATTTAGCATGAATTACATAAGTTTGACATAATTTGACCTTGTGGTCTCAGTTTATCAAGGACCTAAGATTTTTAAATAT
Organism: Capsicum baccatum var. pendulum; assembly: GCA_030864225.1. Classification (NCBI taxonomy): domain Eukaryota; kingdom Viridiplantae; phylum Streptophyta; class Magnoliopsida; order Solanales; family Solanaceae; genus Capsicum; species Capsicum baccatum. Next base: position 205,336,698 of record CM061558.1, on the reverse strand, counting down.
ATGATTCATTATTAGCATGATAGTCGGGTATGCCATTAATGATCGATAAACCAGTAAAGAAGCATGACTAGATTTTAGCATGTCAAGACTATGATAGTTTTACTTTAAAATTAGTTTCATCCTTTTTTACATGATAAATTTTATACAGTATAAGCAAATAATATAGTTTTGAGAGTAGTATCTAGCACTAAGTGGTGAGGGTTTAGCGTATCCTAGTTCTAAAACTACGTTCCACCATAGGTATTATAATTTTCCAAATAGGCTCAGTTTAATCACACTAGTCATGGATTTATATCCTGGCAAGGTATATTGGGGCTTTTCAACAAGGCATATGTTGGAATCCATGTTACTCACATGGTTTATATCAGTTAAGAAAATCTCTCACAAATAGACAAGATTTTATAAAGTATACAATGGCTCATTGCACTATGATTTACTTATTTCAGCATTATGCTAGTTTTTATTATGATTTCTAGTTTGCTTCATATTTAATGTGAGTCATTCATACTCATTATCATGACCAAGTCTTAAGCATAGTTTCTGAACTAGTACAATTAGTTCACGTCGCAAGTATCCATATTTTCTTATCATTTAGCTCTTACTATATTTCAATCATTCGTATACAAATTGTGAATCATTTATACTTGTCAACTTGATTTTAACAATATGCATGATTTATTACTTTTATTTTACTTATGCATCGTACGTGCACTCCTCCATGCTTAGTACATTTTATTATACTGACCACATATATGTTTGTGTGGCTATATTACTTCATAATGTTGGTACCAGTTCTAGCTTACAAAATTATGGTCAGATAGATCACAGCTTCACACCAACAAGTGAAGGGTTCTCTTTAATCGAGTAGCCAAGTTAGTTTTTCATTCAAAATTTTATTTGTATTCTTATGTATTGAGTAGGGATAGCTGAGGGTCATGTACCATCTTTCTATAGTCAGTATTAGTAGAGGCTTCATAGATAGTTAGTCAGAGTCGATGTATTCAATTTAAGTTTATTTTTTGTATAAGTAGTGTTGTAAACATTTAAAAATAATATATTGAAATAGATTATCTCATGATTATGCTTCCACTTAATAAATTTAGCTCCCATATATATATCTAATCAGATGCTCATGTATTATGCTTATATCATAGGTTAACATGGGATCACTCATAGTTCTAAGCATAGTGTTACATCTAGGGTGTAGTCTTAGGGCATTGCAAGTAACCAGTCTAGGATATTTTAAGACATATTTTTTATTTTAACCCTCTCCAATCACCTTGACCCCTTAAAAACACCCAGAATAAACCTCGCTTCCTTTTTGATGAGATTTCAAAGGCCTATCTTCATAAGGCTAATTTTAAGGCACTCTCGACAGAAACTCAACATGGGAAGATTCTTAGAATTAGTTGGATAACTCTCTCTACTCAAAAATACCATATTTTGTCTACAAGGTAAGTTTTGGTTTTTTTATTATAGCAATAAGACTGGGCTAGATTTATACAATATTAATAGTAATATCAGGAGTTCTTATATATTAAACCTTCGAGCATGATATTTTTATAGATCAAATTAATAAAAATCTTAATAGTCTTTCTAATTATAGTGGAGTGGTATTATACTCAGCTGGTTTGATATCTGTGGAATGAACTTAATGGAATATATTGAGAATTATAATTATTTGAATAAATATAATTGCTACTATGTATAGTATAGGGTAAGGATGGTAAGAAGGGGGAAAATTAGCTAATTAAGGTTCATAGTAGTGCAAGATAATCTGTGACTTGCATTAAGAAGTGTTAATGAGGCATGAGTATGAAGGAAGGGCTATATTAGTAAAGTTACTCAAGTTAAGTCTCGTAACGATTGGTTAAAAAGGCAGAATAGCTCGTATATTACGGTACATGGGGAGGTAATATATCTAAAACTAGAAAGAAGGTCCAAGATTTATTTGTTCAGGTATGGGATATTAATAAAGGGATAGAGGAAGACGGAAAAGTAAAAACAAACAACCAAATTAGGGGATTAGTGCATCACCCAAATTTCATACTTGTGAATTAGTAGGGGTATTGTGGATAAATATGAAAATAATGTAATAACAATTTGATTGTTTGTTATTGTCTTTTGTGTGGGTTTCTTGATGGATATTTGTGTTTGTATGACTTTATTGGTAATTTATAGAGTTTATATGTGAATATGGATAATAATGGAAGAGTTAAGTGACCTACCAATCCTTAAAACTAGTCTCTAATTTATTATGTATATCTGAAGTAAGAGATATTCTTGCTAGAGGATAGTTAGGAGGATTGGTAGTAATAACAGAATGTGATGATATGTCTTAAGAAACTAAAATTATTTTTTGGTTAAGTCCCAAAAAATATGATGCATAATGGTGGCATATTCTATCTAGAATTATATGTTGAATAACCCGACTAAAAGGAATAGTATGTTGAACATAGTTATGACTTTAATGAAGGGTTACTCGATAGTAACTTAATTGTTATCTCAATATGTAAAAAAAGAGATTTAGATTGATGAATGAAATAGGATGATGAATTAGAGAACAAATATCAGTCTTGGTAGAATGTGCACTCTTAAAATATACATAATTTATTAGTCTTCAGACATGTCTTTGATTGATGATTGAGTTTGATAATGCTCGGTTGAGTAAGTGGTGAATGAGCCTTCGAGTATACTTGTGAATTGACTATAATTATGTAGTTGTCATTAATTGTAAGTTTTATTGCAATTGTTGTTGCTTGCATCTGATTTTAATTGGGTGTTTGCGATTTGCCTGTATGCATTACTTATAATTATTGATTGGATTTGCATATTAAACATATTGATGATGATGATGGTATTGAAATCAAGATGCTCATGATGTTGATGGTGGTAATGATGATGATGATTTGATGATTATGGTAATTTTATGATGTTGCTAAGGTTATTGATGGGGTTGAGAAGAGAAAGATGATGCACACATCTTGAATTCATACTTTCATTCATATACATTTGAATGTGCATCTATGATTATATGTTATTGTTGGTTCCTTGTATGAACTGAGTTAAATTGATGAGATATTTAGGTTCCTTGTGTGGACTAGTTATTTCAAGACATTGCATGTAACACCCCATATTTCCCTAGTATAATCTAAGTCCCAATAAATGAGTATTCGTATATGGAATTCTTAGAACACTCATTATTTTTTAGTTTAGAGTCTGCCATTATGGAGGAAATTCAATTAGCTTTCCAACGATATAAATTCACCCAAATTTGATAATCGGGTAAGAAGTTATGGCAATTTTAATTTTCAGTAGCAAAACATGATTATTTTAACCCTTATCGCATCACACAGGTAGCCCAAATCACAATTTTCAATTTCCAGTATGACTTCACGATCATGGTGCATCACGGAGCAGGCTAATTTACTATTTGTCAATTTCCAGTGGGCCTCCGCAATCATGGCGCATTGCGGAGATGACCAAATTGGCATCCATAGGCTTACCACGATGGTGGTGTGTCGCGGCATTTGTCTAGGTCCCAGTTTTCCCCTTTCCAATGGCTTGGCACGATAGTGGCACGTCACACCAAGCCCAAAAATTGGGATTTCAATTTCCATCTTGTGTTTTTAAATTTGTTTAAGGATATTTAGGTCTTTTTCCTAATCCCTAAACTCATCCTAAACACAAAATTTAACCCCTAATTAACCTAAATACTCATCATTATTCACTTTCTCTCAAATTAAAAATCCCCTCTTTCAAGAACAAGAAACCCTATCTCTCAAGAATCAAGGTCAGGTCTCAAGAACTTTCCATCAATCCTTCCAAATTCATCATCCCAGGTATGTTAGATGTTCATCCACGGATTCCTTTCATCCATGGAGTCCAAGTATCCATTTTAATTACAAATCTATCATCTTTTCAAGATTTATGATATTAAATTGTGATTTAAAACTATGATTCTCCATGAACTTGCATGAATATTAATTTTATACCATACTTTAATAGAATTATCGTTGTTATCAAATCCCCCATGTTTTAATATTGTCCTTCTTCAAATTAGATCATGATTTAGTGTTATAAATGTTGAGGTTATACTATTATTTCAAGTTTCATACTATTCCCATGAATTGACTAAACTATTAACTACAAGTGTTTGATAAAATGCCTATAAGAGTGAATTATTTAATAAGAGCCTTCATGCTTTCGCCTTTAAGCTTTAGTGTCATTTCAGTATTTGTTGTTTTGAGTCCTGGGGGTATTGAATACTCAAAAACCATAACTGTTAATTTAGTCTAGCCTCAGTACATTACAGAATAGTCTTCAGATTATATTATGAGCATTATTAGAATAGTCAGATATCAGTTATTTAACTCAGAATAGTCTAGTATCTCAGTGTCTTTTAGCTGGGAGTAGGATTTATCACCAAGCGACTGTAGGGATGGTGGCTCTCCCATTAGATAGGCAGAGTTATTAGTAGCAGTCCCTATACTCTAGAACTATGTAGCCAGCGTAGGATATAAGTAGTAACTTGTCAGATTAGGCTTGACTATGTCGCAGGGGTCACCAGTCAGTTCAAGCTTGACACCCTTTGTCCTTTGGACATTATATCAGTTTAGTAGATCCACACAGCCATTGTCAGTACCCGTGGTACGGTATTAAGACCCTTTCAACTGTGGTTACAGGTTAGACCCCGATTAGCTCAAATTAGGAAATATCGATTAGATGATACCTCCCATAGTCTTAGATATAGTCTTAGTTACAGTCCCTGCTCAGTTATTCAGTCTTAGTGTTGTTTGACCAAAGCATATAGATTTTAGTTATTTCAGTATTTCAGTTTACAGATTTTACTCAGTTATGTTATATGCTTGGTCATGCATCCTTAGTATTTACAGATTTCCATGCATAATTAGTATCTATAGATTCTATGCTCTCTACTCATTATTTCATGCTTTACATGCATATCCAGTTAATTATTAGTACTGTTCATAAAACCATGCATACTAGCGTACCTTATTTAGGCTACCAGTAAATTCAAAGTACTGATCGCATACCTTTCTTTTGAGCTATGATGTATCATATCATAGGTGCTAATGCTCAGTTCCTGGATTGCACTTAGTCCCTCAGATCATCATCAAAATAGTAGCAGTGGTGAGTCCTCATCATCCAAGGATAGATTATATTACTTCGTATCTTTAACTCAATAGTTAGTAAAGTTAGTTGGGGAATGTCCCATAAACTCACAGTGTTCAGTTTAGAGGATTTACAAACACTACAATTAGCTATTCAGACTATTCAAATTTTAGTATTTTTATCATATTCATAATTCAGTAGTTATTTCATTATTAAAACCTTATGCAATTTTAGTTATTCTTCCACGTTCATAATTATATTATTTAGTGCTCACGGCAGATACCAACTCATGGGTTAGCTTGTGGTCCTTCGGGATCGTAAGCACTGTGTAACGACTAGGGGTAGTCTCGAGTCATTACAAACTTGATATCAGAGCCTAAGGTTTTAAAGTTTCCTAGGAAGTCTGAAAGCTGCATCGAGTAGAGTCTTGTGCATGGGTGTGTAGTGCACCACGCTTATGGATAAGAGGCTACAAGGCATTTAGGAAAAGTTTCCCTTCTTTCAGTATTCATGTCGTGCAAGTGAGCATAAGATCAAGTTAAACTCCCTGTCTAATCCGTTTCTTCCTTTCGTTTACAGAACATGCCTCCCAAGAAGAACGGAAGAAGAATAAGAACTCAGCCAGCCTCTCAGCCCTTCCAGGTAGATTCTTTGGATGAGCATGTCTCTCTCACAGAATTCAAGGCTACGTTCACTACTCTAGGAACTCTGTAGCAGCACAGAATAAACAACCAACTACTGTTCTATCCAACCCAGTGGCTAAAACTGCTGCAACCAGAATTTGAGATTTCACCCGGATGAGTCCTCCTTTCTTCACGGGGTCCAAGTCTAAAGAGGATCCACAGGAATTCTTAGATATGGTTTAGAAGGTAATGCATGCTATGGGGGTGACGTCTGGTCAAAGTTTCAAGTTGGCTGCATATCAATTGTAGGATATAGCCCATACTTGTTTTAAGCAATGGAAAGTTGATAGAGGTGTTGATGTAGGGCCTATCGAATGGGAAGAGCTTTCCATGACTTTTTTGGACAGACTCTTTCCATTAGAGTTGAGGGAGGCCAAGGTGTTAGAATTTATTAATTTGAGGCGAAGCAGCATGAGTGTGAGGGAGTATTCCCTCAAGTTTGCTCAGTTAGTTAGGTATGCTCTTCATGTGGTAGCTGATAATAGTCCAAGATGAGTAAGTTTGTATCTAGCATAGCTGATAATGTGATCAAGAAGTGCAGAATTGCAATGCTGATTAGTGAGATGGACTTGTCTAGGATGATGGTCCATGCTCAATAGATAGAGGAGCAAAATATTAAGGAGAGGGAGAGAGAAAATAGAAGAGCTAGGACAGGTTGTTTTAATTTCAATCAGCCAAAGTTAGAAGGTGGTAACCATCTTAAGTTTCATCAGAGGTCTTTAACCCCAATACCTTCTTCAGCCAGTGCCCCAGTATCCAAATTCAAAAATGACAATACAGATAGGGCATCAGGATCTAAGTCCCAGGTCAGTTTTAGCAGTGCTCGTACCAATCCTTTATATCATAAGTATGGCAGACACCATCAAAGTAAGTGTAGAGTGGGTAGTAATGTGTGATTCGAGTGTGGCAAGCCAAGCCATCAGATTCGGGAGTGTCGAGTAGTTTCTCATAAAGGTAGGGATGCGCACCAATAGGGCCAGTACCATCAGTCACCAGTTTTATCCAGCCTCCCAACTTATCAAGGTATTGCTTCTAGTGCTACCTGTAGTCAGCGTCCGAACAAATCATATGCTCTTCAGTCCCTTCAAGATCATGAAAATTCTCCTGACGTAGTTACTGGTACGTTGCAGGTCTTTCACTTATATGTTTATGCTTTACTAGACCCTGGAGCTTCTCTTTCTTTTGTAACTTCATATATAACTATCAATTTCAGAGTCAGTCCCGAAAATCTAGCAGAGCCCTTTTCAGTGTCTACCCCAGTGGGTGTTTCCATTGTAGCAATACAGGTATACAGGAACTGTTCGATCACAATATCTTAAAATATTACTTTAGTTGATCTTGTCGAGTTAGAGATGATGGATTTTAACGTCATTCTCGGCATGGATGGGCTTCACTCATGTTATGCCTCAGTTGATTGTAGAAATAGAATAGTTCATTTTCAGTTTCCAAATGAACCAGTCCTTGAATAGAGGAGTGGTATTACAGCTTTTAGGGGTTAATTGATTTCTTACCTTAGAGCCAGAAAGATGATATCCAAGGGGTATGTCTATCATCTTGTACTTTGAATGTACTGGTATTCTAAATGAGGTTAAGTTGACGTGCATAGTTCATATGCATGAATGATACTGACTGAACATGTAGCATGGGATAACTAATATATAGTATGTGAGAAATACTGTAAAATCTGAGAATTCATGACCAAGCATATGACATGATACTGAAGTAGTCTGTAAACTAAAATACTAAAATACTAATGTTGAACAACTAGTAACTTTATGCCATGGTCAATCAAGTCTAAAAACTAACTCTGAACTAAATACTGGACTGATACTATCGGATCTATCATATAACCGACATGCCCCAATAAGGTAAATTGGGGTCCAAACTATAACCCCAGTTGGAAGGGTATCAGTACCGTGCCATGGGTACTAACACTGGTTGTGTGGATCCACTGTAATGGTGTCCCGAAGGATTGAAGAGTTACCCTCTACTGGCAGGTGCACTGGTGAGATATATGTCAACCCTCACCTGGCAGGTTAACATCTCTAACCTATGTTGGATACGTAGTTTTGGAGTACGGGGACTGTTACTAAAGGTCATACCCTCAACTTGCAGGTGAGCACCCATCCCTAGGTTTGCTCAGTGATGAATCATACTCCCAACTAAATTGACTCAGACTACTGAACTAGAATTTATCTAACTTGACTAATAAGATAACTGGATGAACTGATAATACTTATTCATGCACTGAAAACTATTCTGAAAAATCTAAGACTAAGTAAATAGATAAATTTCAGGTATGAACAACCCTAGGACTTGATAACATCAAGAGTGAAAGCATACCAAAGTTTCAAATGCATAATAAATAGTCATTGTTCAAAATTCATCTCTTAAGTATTTCATTAAACACTTGCAACTCATGGGTTAAGCATGGGAGTAGTTTTAAAACATGGGGTAATATCATGATGGCAATACTAAAATCATAAATTAAGGTAATGACCAACAAATACACATCATTCAACATGTTGGGTTTAACTTTAACAATAACAACCGTGTCAACATGATTCGTACACACATTCAATGAATTTTCATGAAGGGCCATGGATATATCTCATAATATCATGAAAAAATCATAGATTTAAATTTCTTTTTAAACTTGAAAGTGGGTACTTAGACTCCATGGGTGAGAGTAACCCATGAATAAACATCTAACATACCTGGATTGAAGAATTTATGAAGGTTCTTGGAGAATTTCTTGAGAATCGAACATAAATATTGAAGGGGCTAGGGTTTGTTTTTTAGAGAAAATTTGTTTCTTGGGGAGAAATTATGGCTAATGAGGCATATAATTCTTGTTTGGGGCTTTAATTCCATGTTTTGGATGAATTTGGGTGATGGAAAAAGACCAAACTGCCCCTTGGAGATTTAATCCTGTAGTTGGAATTGCGAATGAGAGCTTCACCACGATGCGGTGTAATTGCGGTGGGTTGCTGAAATTGAAAATTGTGTATTTTCCCCCACCATGACATGGTGATGCTTCCACCTCTATTTTCACCGTGATGCAGTGGAATCGCGGTGACTTGCAGGAATGAAAATCCAAACACTGTCCAAAACCCATCCAAAAAATTTGAATCCTACCTGAGATATGCTACCTACACCTGATAACGCTTAACTTACACGTCAATTAAGTGCAAGCCGGTCTTCGTCAATACCTAATGGATGTGTTCAACAAATAGCAACCACAACCTCAATCAAGGCATCCTTATTTCTAGGAAGAAACCCATGGCATAGTTAACCTCACATTCACCCTTATGTCTAAGATAGTGAAAATTTAGAAAACTACAGACATAATTGTCTATCATTACTTTGGTCCCCATATCCCTCTTTAGAGGGTGATATGGATTCCTAAAGTTCATCCAAAACCCATCTTTTAAAGATGGTATTGAACTTTCTAGAACTTGGAGCTTTCACTCATCAAACCCATGTGGGTATTTGAAGCTTTCATATATCAAATACCAACAAAAATAGGATAGCAACAATATAGCCCATAAACATGAACAACCAAATAGATGCTAACAATCACAACCCACACACACTTTAATCCTTATTCACACATAACCCTAAGAGGGAGATTTAGCTACACATAAGATAAACATGCATAGATATACCCATAATCTCCATTGAATAAAAGTTGTAGAAGATCTAAACAAATGTTACTTCAAACTTGGCTCTCCCGCAATATCAACAATGGAAGTGAGCAAATTTTCCACTTATATGGTCTCCAATGTATTCTTCACCCAAAATTTATACAATATTCTATTCTCCAAAAATAGAGGCAACAAAGTTTCAAGCAAAAAACCTAGAGAGAGGGGAAACATGGAATAGTGATGGAATTGAATGATCATGAAATTAGGGTTTGAGTCTTTTTGTTCTAGTTGGGATCAGCAAGTGCTATTATCGTTTTTGCCTTGGGCTGAACATTTTCGCTAATCCCCAATCGCGCATGTCTAGCTGCGACCGTAGCTACATGACCGCAATTGACTTACGCGTCCATAGTTAATTTACCATCTTGACTAACCACGACCGCGGCCAATGGACCGCGACTACGGTAACTGAGGCTATTTTAGTGCAGTTCTTCAACTGCACTTTTTCTGCTCCCTTTTGATTATTTCAAGCTCCAATCCACATCTCTTTGTCTTTTCAACTCCTATACCTACAAAGAGTGGATATTAGTTCATTAAACCATAATTATGTCTAAAACTCATTTGAGACAAGGTAATGTGCACTAAAACTGAGTGAGAATGAGTGGTGAAATCAGCACTCATCAACACCCCTAAACATGAATCAACTCAAAATCCATCATCTCGGAGCCCGAAAGGTCAACTTGAAATCCTAGAAGTTATAGGGAGTCAAAAGTGATTAAGTCCCTCAACACTTAGTCTTATTTTTAGGTTCTAACTGTCTTAAGCAAGTACTAGGGGTTGAGCTAGACTTAGAAACGTACAGGGTATTACAAAGGGTTATCCTATTTAGAGATTTATTAGGTAGACGCCTACATGATCCATGGGTTGGATTGTGGTAGAAGGATATTCATGAGAATTAATCATGATACGAAGACGTGGTGTCATAAAATAAGAGCCTAAAGTCAAGTTTTCTAAGTTCTAGGAAGTAAGATGTGTAAAGGTGTATGACTCAAGCTAGAATTATAGGTTGAATAGAGTCGAGTGGTTGAATAATCAGTACAAAAATAGTGTCTTGAACTTAGTGACGAATGAAGTATATGGTTTGCTAGTTAGTAATTGTATTTAACAATATTGATAAGAATAAAATAGGGTTAGAATAGTGAGATGAAATAAGTATATTGAATTAGAGTGTAGATATCGATTTTGGTGGAATATGTTGTAACAATCCAAAACGTCATTACATCAAAAAATGTTTTGAATTTTTTTTATGATTATTAAAATACTCCTACCAAACCTGATAGAATTTAATTTATGGGGATAAAGTAGGGCTCAACATAATTGAGCCGAGAATTTAAAAGAAAATGGGTCAGCTTGTTGCCTACTAGTACAACAGTAATCTGAAATGGCCATCTCGAACTCCCTTAAAACTCTTATTTTATTTTAAACCTCCTAGGTAGTTTTTTCACCAAAAAACATTTTGAATAAGACCCACCTCAATATCTATGAGGTTTCAAAGTTCAAGCTTCATGAGGGCAATTTTGAGGTACATTCGGTAATAACCCGATGCAGGAAGACACTTTCCACGTACGAGAGAACTTCTTCCTCTCAATAGCAGCGTGATTCATATTTGAGGAAGATTATGGTTAAATTATGAAAGATTATGGATATATACACATAATTTTAATAGTAATGTCAGGAGATTTCATGTCTTAGGCCTTCGGACACGGTATTTGCATGGACAAAAATGGGAAAAATTTGATTAGGCTTTAATACTGTAATGAAATATTATTGTACTTAGTTGGTATGATATTCATGTCACAAATTTGGTCCAATCTTGTGAAAATTATAATCAGTTTAACAAATACAATTGTTTTATAAGTATAGTATAGGGTAAGTATGAAAAAAAGGGAGCGAACTAAGGTTTAATTAAGTTGCTCGTAGTAATTCAAATAATAATGACCTGCATTAAGAAATGGTAATGAAGATTAAGTGTGAAGAAAAAACCATGTTAGTTAAGCTACTTGAGTTGAGCGTCCTAAAGATTGAGTATGCAGATAGGACAACTTATTGGGTAGCTTAGTATCAAGGTACGTGGGAGGGTAAGTATCCCGAAATATATTGATAGAATTCCAAGTATAGGAGTAGAAGGGTCATGTGTTAGTGTTTTGCGTTGAAAACATTAGCAAAGAATGAGAGAAACACTTAAAAGTATGAGCAGGCATCAGAATAAGAGAATTAGCATTGTAATCCAAATTGAATATCCATGAACTAGAAGAGTCACTTTAATATAGACATAAGAATGTGTGTGTGTATATACATGCAAATAAATCGCAAGCCATTCAAATAAAGTATAGGAATGGCAAAAGTGATTTCATACCGTGAGGATTAGTGCATGTGAGAATGAGAATGATTGCCTTTTTGCTTATATGAAAATGAATTTGTGTGATTGCTTTTGGGAACTACTTGTGATTATGGATGCAGTACATATTTATACATGTTATTGATGATGATTGTGGTGATGAGTTAATAATATTAAGTGTGATATTGAGATCATGATGTTCACGATATTGATATTGATATAATGAGGATAATTTGATGATAATGATGATGATATTAAAATCATGATGTCGATATACTGATATAGATATTGAGGATGATGATTTGAAAAAGGGAGGAGAAGTTGTTCATATTTTGCATACATACATTTGATGTTAGGCATATTTACACGCCTAAAGCACCTAATTCACCCATATTTTAGCTAAGTTTTAAGGACAAAATATATAATTCCTGCACTTTTAGTCCTTTTTCCTGTAAGTGAGCTAGCCAATGTGATTAGCAAGTTTTCAGGTATAAATGATGAAGATTTCAGCATTTTATGGACTGTTTGACGCCAAAGGAAACCTCACGTAAGAAGGAAGGCAGCTTTTGGAAGCCTATGGACTAAAAGTGATGCATGGAGAACTTGTCCCGGGCAAAAACAGTATTTCTAAAGACTTGGGGGATCAGTAGTAACTTAGTAGGATTAGGACAAGTATGCAGTAACCCAGTAGGACTAGGACAAGGATAAAAACCCTATTTCAATAGGACTAGGATATGGATGTTATATAAACCCTATTTTCCTGAAACTTTTCAGCATTCTCTTCTTATCGCCCTTTCTATTCTTTCCCTTCTTCATTAATTCGTTGTTGACATTATTCTTCATCTATTCGACTTTTAATTTTCGCGACAAGAGAAACTCTACTAGCAAGGAAATCACGCCACAAGTGACACCAAAACATACTTCACGTGAGATTGTTATTATTTTGGTATGATGATAATGTCTATTGTGTTTTTTGTTGCACTCATGAGTAGCTAAACTTCTCTGTTAGGGTTATGGAAGCCTTATGATATACTATCTATTGCTATGAGTTTGTGAATTCTTGATACGTATGCTGCTTATATCATTACTCTCTTCATCTTAATTGAATTCTTGTGGTTGCAAACATATATAATACGCCAGTATAGCATTAAGTTGTTCGAAAGAAAAGTTACATGTCTAGAAAAGAGAGAATGACAAGGAAATAGGGCTACCAACCCCTATTTAAAAGTTAGTGCCGTAACTGGATTAACCTCTTGGAGAATTCGTACCATTAGATACGCTTTAAGCTCGAAAGAGTTAAAGTGAGATAATCTGTGATGGTCGAAAAACGCTAGGATTTACCATTGAATACGAATCTCTATAAGCGCATGCATGTTGAAATTCTGCATAACTCATAGCCAATAGATACGTAGAACTCATAAGGTGGACATAACCCTAACTTATAATTCTCATTGATTAAATCTTACTATACAAAGCATTCTGTTTTTACTTTGCTATTTTGATAATTTTACTTCACGCATAAATCACCCCTTTTTCCGCAGAACTTTCACCAAAAGTCTACTAATCATTGCATACTTAGTGACCGAGTATTCCCTGTGGGATTCGACACCCAACCCAGTTGGGTTCTATATTTGAAGACGACCGCTTACACTCTTACGAGAGCTGTAGTTTGAGCGTTATTAAATTTTGGCGCCGTTGCCGGGGAATACGGTTGTCAACTAAGTTTGTGATAATTACTAGACCCTTTGGTCAAATATTCTCAGATTTTACTTTTAGTTGTTGTTTTTGTTTTATTCAGGTTTTGTTCAGTGCATGCCCCATACTCGAAGTTCGGGACAACCATTATTATCCATAAATCCTAAACCACATCGTATTGGCAGAATGGAGGCGCAACGTGACATGGAAAGAAGGGCTTCTCAACAGGAGCAGGCTAAACTAGCTGCGCTGGCCGCTGCCCAAGTACATCAACAAAATATTGATAACCCTGGGCGAGCGACAAATCCTGACGATGAGGACCTAGGTGATGACGAGTTACTAAACCCTAGGCGTGATGCTGAGGTGGCGACACCTGCTCACAGAAGAGATCGTCAAGCTAGATTTAAACCTGAACGCCGAGTTATGTAGATCCTTTTTGATGATGATGATGGCGATCTGGACGGATCTGGTGCCACAGGAGTTATTATTCCTCCGCCCTTGGCTCCCGGAGCCAAGTTCAATATCACTAGCACCATGATTCAGCTATTGCAACTCAAAGGGTTGTTTGGTGGACTTGCAGGAGATGATCCGAATATGCATCTGATTAATTTTATCTCAACATGCAAGGCGTTTGATAATACAGGGGTTGGACAGAATGCAATTTGGCTGTGCTTATTTCCATTGTCTCTATCTGGAGAGACAACTTTATGGTTGAATGGGATGACTCCTGATTCTATTACTAATTGGAGGCAATTGAAAGACGCTTTCCTAGAAAGATTCTTTCCGCTATCCAAGAGAGCACAGTTGAGAGATGAAATCAACAATTTTCGACAGCTTCCAACTGAAGCTCTCCACAAAATATGGGAGAGGTTCAAGAAGAAGCTTATGAGGTGCCCAAATCATCATATGACCAATGTCCACTTGATGGAGATATTATATAGGGCTTTGAATTCAGTGACTAAGCCAGTGGTTGATAATGCTGCGGGTGGTTCATTCATGGACCTTACTTTTGTTCAGGCAAGTGATATGCTAGATGGTATGACAAAGCAAAGTAGAGCTTGGCATACCAGGGATTCTGAGGTAGCAAGCTCTACTATATCTATCGATATGACTGCAGAATAAAGACGAAGAGAGGAGGAACGCGATCAAGATATGGCGCACATTAAAACTCAGATGGATCTTCTTACCAAGCATTTATTATCAGGGAAGACCGAAAATGTCAAAGCGGTTGCGTCAAAAGAAAGAGATGAATCTGATTCTGAAGAAGAAGCTAACTACTTGAATAACCAGGGGGGACTTCTGAGGCAATGCCCAAGGAAACCAAGGTCGGAACTATTATGATAAATCTGGAAACAAGGCCCGTGATCAAGGTAGTTGGAAAAACAAGACTGACAGGAGTGGTTTGTATGTTCCTCCTGGAAACCGTGATGCCGTGGCGTCTGGCCCTGGGAAGATGTCAATGGAAGATATGTTGGCTAAGCTGGTGAAAGGAGTGGAGACAACCAACACGAGAGTAACTGAGGTAATAAATGATTTGTCCTCAATGAAGCAATTAGTTTACTCGCATTCCACTGCAATAAAACAGCTGGAACAACAAATGAGTCAACAATCGGCGGCATTAAACCAACGAAAAGCTGGCACTTTACCTAGTGACACTGTGCAAAATCCAAGAAATGATGGATCATGTATGGCTATTACTACCAGGAGTGGTAAAGTGTTAGAAAGTCCGTCCAAAGGTAAGCAGGTAGTTGATAATACAAAGGAGAATGTTATTGATGAAGCAGAGTTTGAAGATGCCATAGAAGCTGAAGTGAGTGCTCATGATGTTACACCTAGACGTCACCAGCCTGAAAAGAGTGATAGTCGAAAGCAAGATAAAAAGGAAGTGGTGGAGAAAACGATTCCTCTTCCACCACCACCTTTTCCTCAGAGACTGAAGAAGAAGGATGATGACACTCCTGAAAAGGTTGATAATCAGAAGCAAGATAAAGAGGAAGTGGTGGATAAAACGATTCCCCTTCCACCACCACCTTTTCCGCAGAGACCTAAGAAGAAGGCTGATGACACCAGGTTCAGTAAATTCAGGACCATGTTGAAGCAGCTGACCATTAATGTTCCTTTGGTGGAGGCGATGGAACAGATGCCTCGGTATGCTAAATTCATGAAGGACCTTTTGACAAAGAAGCGGGCAGTAAGCTATGAGCTGGCAGATAATGTTCATCATTACAGTGCAATCGCTACAAGATCGCTAGTTCAGAAGAAAGTTGGGGTTGGGAGACCCTACACCAACCAATATGCGGCTCGTGATGGCAGATAGGTCGGTAAAATGACCTATGGGTATCTTGAATGATGTGTTGGTGAAGGTTTCCACCTTCATCTTTCCTGCAGACTTTGTTATTTTGGATTGCGAGGTGGATTATGAAGTTCAAATAATCTTGGGACGCCCTTTCCTCACAACTGGAAGTGTGCTTATTGACTTAAGAGCTAATGAGCTTTTATTTCGGTTGAATGAAGAAGTGGTCCATTTTGATGTATGCAAAGTAATGAAGCAACCTAAAGATATGGATGTGTTCTCCGTAGCTGATGTTAATTATGAGGATGACAAAGAATTATCTGTAGAGAAGCAGCTTACTATTGAGCCATTATCTGCTGTGCTGTTGAATTTCGAATGTGAGGAGGTTGAACAATATGAAGAAACTGTTTGTGCTCTAATAGGAATAAAGTCCTATTTTCATGCCCCTAAGAAGCTGGACCTTGATCTTAAGAATCGAACCTCACCAACAGTGAAGACTTCCATTGAAGAGCCACCAGTGCTAGAATCAGAAGAGCTCCCCAGTCACCTAAGGTATGAATTCTTGGGAAGTGGAAATACACTTTCGGTGAGTGTTACGGCTGATTTAGGTGAACAGCACGTAGAGGCTCTCATCTCTGCTCTAAAGAGGTACAAGAAAGCTATGGGATAGACTATTGATGATATAATTGGTATCCCTCATGGGATATGTATGCACAAGAGTCATCTCGAAGAAGACTGAATGCCTACAAGTAAGCCTTATTGTCGTCTGAATCCATTCAAAAAATGATCCACCATCTATCTCGATGAAGTCTAAGTAATCGAGATAGCTATGTCGTGCCGCGACAATAAATCAAGCTCTTGATGGGAGGCAACCCATCGTTTTTAATTGTTTTTGTTGTTTTTGTTTTACTAGGAGTTTGTTTTTGTAGTCGAGCCACGACCAAAACTAAGGCGCTTGGTGGGAGGCAACCCATCGTTCTAATTGTTTTTGTTGTTTTTGAGTAAGTGTAGGTGCAAGAAGTATAAAGGAGGAGCTTGGTCTCAAATTTTTATTTGAAAGTGAGCAATGTTAAAGGTGGTAAGTGAGTAATGAAGGAGCAAAAGGCTTTCGTTTAGGCATTGCCTATACAAATCTAGGCAATAGACAAGGCAAGGCCTATGTAAATCTAGGCAATGGACAAGGCAAGGCCTATGCTATGGCCTTTGGTATCTGAATCTAGAATGCCATAGCACAGGCGTCGCCTATGCCAAAGCCTTTGGTCCAACAATGCCATAGCATAGGCGCCGCCTATGCCAATGCCTTTGGTCTCTGAATCTATAATGCCATAGTATAGGCGCCGCCTATTCTCAACTAGGCAAAGCATTAGGTGCCGCCTTTGCCTCCCAAATCTCTCAAAACTTATATTTTTGCTCATCTAACCTTGCAATATCATCTTCCGAGTTCAACACCAAGTACAATGGCCCCAAAAAGTCGACCAGGAAAGGAAAAAGCAACCACCTCACAGAAAGGCCAGAAAAGAAGACGAAAAGAGCAAGCTGAATCCTCCTCGCTGCAAATACCTCACCGCATGTTCGGAATAAAATGGGTCCTAGAGGAGAAAGGCAAGGAGTGGTACAGGAACAACAAAGTAAAAAAATATGTTCATGTGGAGTTGATACAAAAGGAAAGCCTAGCAAAGAAAGAACCTCACATATTAGCCAAGATAATGACGTTACATCTTGATTTCATTTTCTGATATATGGGAGAATGCAATCTTGATCTAACAAGAGAATTCTATGCAAATTTGTCTCCAAAGACTACAGGGAGCGAAGTAAAGATTAGAGGCCAAGTTTTGCAGCTAAATGCAGAGTTCTTCAACTCTTTTCTAGGCTTGCCATCTGTTGATCCATCACCACTCAAGGATCTTTATAATAGACCTCCGTACAGGGCAATCAGACACACACTGTGCGGAACAAGATCAATGGCACGTTGGAGTAGACACAAGGTCACCGGTCAGCACAATACCTTCCCATATGCTTCCTTGAATAGAGAAGCACGGAGATGGCTGCAGATAGTCAACTCTTGTTTCATTCCAGGGACTCAGTACATAAAGATTACACGAGATAGAGTGTGCTTGGTGTATGCATTGATGACGAACGTCCCCATCAACATTGGGGCGATTATTCGGTCTTCAATGCGTAAGGCTAGGCTGCACAAGAGATCCCACTTCAGCTTTGGTAATCTGTTGACTGTGATATTGAGTAAGGAGGACAGCGAAGAGGAACCTGCAGATCATAAGATTCCACACAATCCAAAGAAGGTTGACCTCACAAAGGTCAAAAATACTGAATCTATGCATGGCGTCAACCTGACTACCGCAGAACGACATGCTCGGGATGAAAGTTTCTTTCGCCATCTTTATGGCATGACTCAGTTTACCATAATGAGCGGAGGTCGTGTTCCAACTGCTACAGAGATCCAACAGTTGGATTATGACTACCCAATAAATGAGCATGCGAGGGCTATGTGTGGAGTAGGTGTATATTTTGAGAAACCTTTTGATGACGATGTGCCAACCGATGATGACCGTTGAATGCCAGACTCCGATGTGGAGGAGAACTCTGATGACGACGACTCTGATGATGATTCCGATGCAGGGGGTATGCCCCCAGACATAGAGGAGGAGTCTGACTAACCAGGTTCTTCTTATTTATTTTCCACTGAGGGCAGTGTGTCCCGTCTAAGTGTGGGGTGCTGGTATTGGTATGCTGTGTTTCTTTGCCTACCTACATTTATTCATGTTCATTTGTTTTATTTTTAGTAGTAGTTAAATTTTTTCGAAATTTTTAAATTGTATTGAAATTTTTCTATTTAAGTTTTTTTTTTAGATTTTGCATAAAGTGCATGAAATTGTTCTGATAGGCAGCAGGGCATTATGACAAGAGTCTGTGATAAAATTATTATTATTGAGACACTTACGCTCTAAATGTGACTCACTATGTGATAAGTGTGTGGTTTAATTCCTTCAGCTGGTGGGTCAAGAGTCTATACTGATCCCAATAAAGTTGACCATGTGCCTTGTGTGTGTGAGATTATAGTATATTCTGTGTTTGTGACTGATGCTAGAACTTGCCTGGTGTGTATGTAAAGCGAAATAAAGAGTGTGAGTTTAGGAGATGATTTAGGCATTTCTTTGGCAGCCTATTATTGTTTACCTTCTTTTTATCTACCCATGGACATTATCCTAGATAACCCCCTTTTGAGCCTTTAAGCTATTTTCTTTGACAGCCGCATATGTAAGCCTAATCCATTTTTTCAAGACCATAATTTGATCCAAATTCCTAAGTTCTTTAAATTGTAAAGTCATGTGACAAAATAAGAGGAAATTGGGTGAGAGCGATGCCTTAGAAGGTATTGATACTTGAATTTGTTATGAAAAAAGAGTGGCTATCATAGAGGTGTGTTATAAAAAAAAAGAAGAAAAGAAAAAGAAATAGAAAAACAAAAAGTTTATGATTAAATAAAAAGATAGTTATGTTTGAATGGCAAAATAGGTGAAAAGAGGTGATAGATGAAAGAAAGGTAGCAGGGTTGATTAAAAGAGAGTGTTAATGGCATAATGTGATGTATTAAAGCGCTTAGGAACATAGTCACTATTTCTGGCCAAAATAGTCCTACCCGTCCCTTAGCCTACATTACAACCTGTAAAAGACCTATTTGATCCTAAGCTTAGCATTCTAATATTAGTAGAGCATTACACTAAGGGCAAGCCTATGGTCATCAGTTGCAACATATGAATTCTTTGTGAGAGTGAGAGCAAGGATAATCTTATACCCATGTTCGAAATATATACAATACTTGTGAGTGATGATAGGTAATATATTATGAGACACACATGGTTGATGATTTTTAGGTAGTCTTGTATGATTCTTTGTGCCTTAAATTTTGGATACGAATTAACCATCATCACGAGTCTAGGTTGGAGGTTGAATTGTTTCTAGTAGTGATCAGAAAACTACTCTTTGTTAATAATTGTCATGCCTGTCTTGATGAATATTTTGTGTTGTTACTGTGAAACCCTAAGTAGATGTTTATATGTACATGATATTTTGTTCGAGGACGAACAAAGCTTTAAGTGTGGGGTGTTGATGTTAGGCGTATTTACACGCCTAAAGCACCTTAATTCACCCATATTTTAGCTAAGTTTTAAGGACAAAATATATAATTACTGCACTTTTAGTCCTTTTTCCTGTAAGTGAGCTAACCAATGTGATTAGCAAGTTTTCAGATATAAATGATGAAGATTTCAGCATTTTATGGACTGTTTGACGCCAAAGGAAACCTCACGTAAAAAGGAAGGCAGCTTTTGGAAGCCTATGGACTAAAAATGATGCATGGAGAACTTGTCCCGGGCAAAAACAACATTTCTAAAGACTTGGGGGATCAGCAGTAACTTAGTAGGATTAGGACAAGTATGCAGTAACCCAGTAGGACTAGGACAAGGATAAAAACCCTATTTCAATAGGACTAGGATATGGATGTTATATAAACCCTATTTTCCTGAAACTTTTCAGCATTCTCTTCTTATCCCCCTTTCTATTCTTTCCCTTCTTCATTAATTCGTTGTTGACATTATTCTTCATCTATTCGACTTTTAATTTTCACGACAAGAGAAACGCTACTAGCAATGAAATCACACCACAAGTGACACCAAAACATACTTCACGTGAGATTGTTATTATTTTGGTATGATGATAATGTCTATTGTGTTTACCGTTGCACTCATGAGTAGCTAAACTTCTGTGTTAGGATTATCGAAGCCTTATGATATACTATCTATTGCTATGAGTTTGTGAATTCTTGATACGTATGCTGCTTATATCATTACTCTCTTCATCTTAATTGAATTCTTATGGTTGCAAACATATAGAATATGCCAGTATAGCATTAACTTGTTCGAAAGAAAAGTTACATGTCTAGAAAAGAGAGAATGACAAGGAAATAGGGCTACCAACCCCTATTTAAAAGTTAGTGCCGTAACTGGATTAACCTCTTGGAGAATTCGTATCATTATATACGCTTTAAGCTCGAAAGAGTTAAAGTGAGATAATTTGTGATGGTCGAAAGACGCTAGGATTTACCATAGAATACGAATCTCTATAAGCGCATGCATGTCCGAATTCCGCATAACTCATAGCCAATAGATACGTAGAACTCATAAGGTGGACATAACCCTAACTTATAATTCTCATTGATTAAATCTTACTATACAAAGCATTCCATTTTTACTTTGCTATTTTGATAATTTTACTTCACGCATAAAATCCCCCTTTTTCCGCAGAAGTTTCACCAAAAGTCTACTAATCGTTGCATACTTAGTGACCGAGTATTTCCTGTGGGATTTGACACCCAACCCAATTGGATTCTATATTTGACGACGACCGCTTACACTCTTACGAGAGCTGTAGTTTGAGCGTTATCAACATTCATCATATGTATTGGATGTGCAATCATATTCATACATTGTGATGGGAAATGTAGGCACTATAAGTGGTCCCGAAGTAATGATATAGTGAAGTTTGTAGGACTATCAGTACTAGATTAGAAATAAGGTGACATAAAATATGAAATAACATTATAAGATAGATTAGATTATCAAAGAACAAAAATATTAAATGACAACTAGATCATAGAGATTAAGTGTAAGTAATGATACTTGTTTGAATTGGATTGATAATCAAAATCTCACTTAAGGACATGATTTCTTTTTTATTTGTTATTATTATTATTATTATTATTATTATTATTATTATTTATTTCTAACTTTGCTTAGCTTATGATTTCTGCCAGCATGTGTGGTTATACTGATACGACACATACAATATCTCCTTTTGGGGATTATCCATGTTACATGTGAGTTAGGGTTTCTATAGAAGTAACGGTGATAATTCTTCTATAGCACCTACCCTCTCTATTCTGCAAGGATGTTCTATCATGCATTTTCCTATTTCTTGTCTAGTGCTCTTATACCAGTTTAGATTGTCACACCCCTTTAAAAAAATTGATTTTAGAGTTTGAAAGGGTTTTATTAGTAAGTGACAAAAAATAAAAATTTGTTTCAAAAAGGATTATTTATATTCAAAACTTAGAGTCACCACTTGGCATAATTCGGTGTGCCAAGTCACCATTGGAAAATCCTTTCAAAAATGATTTGACTCTTTAAACTAATTTGCGAATAGAGATTTCGGATAAGGAATTCTATTGATCGAGAGGAAGGTGTTAGGCACCCCTCGGTCCCGTGGTACGATCACGGTCGTTTGGTGGAGCATATCAGCTAATTTGACACTATGAATATATAAATCACGCAAAAACACACAAAACAATCAAACAAAAAAAATGAATTCCAAAAAATATAATGTCTAGTCCAATTATATAGTCCCAAAATAAAAAAAAATATGAAAATGTAAACCTACGCTAACCTACACTAATCCTAAACTACGTTCTAATGCTATACCTGACGTCTCGGGACTTCATCATGGACGTCCTCCGAGTGCAAAATAATTTGGGGCATTCCCCAGTGACTAAGTACAATAAACCGCGGGGCATTTCCCGGCAAATGAATACATCTTCAAATCTTGTGTGATAAAGTAGAAAGAACTATTCACACATATATTCAAACATTCAACAAAACACCATTCCTAAAATTTGCCTACCCGAATTAGCATTTTCCTACCCATTTAACGACCTAAAACAATGATACTAACGATTTCATAAACTTGATATTTGTTTCGAATTAAACAAAACAACAATAAATCAAAATTAGACCAAATTTACTTGTCACCAAGTTTTCAATTCTCACCCCAATTTTATTAACAATTTACTGATTTCAATTATCTATGAGATATCATTTTCATCCAAATTGTACTATTTGAGATCAATCATTCAACACAAACACATATCAAGCAACAAAGCATTCAAAAAAACAATATCAAATCACAACCACAATCACATGAAAAATAAGAAAACTAGAGTTAGAAATTGGACCTTTTGGGATCAATGTGTTGTTCGACTAAATAAGATGAAGCAACGGGCCAAGAACCAGGCAAACCTCCAATGATGAACCTGCAAATCGAGCAATCCCAACCTCGAACGATGCCTTTTAACTAATTTGGTCATTTTTCAATCGGATTTGATCAGAATAGACTAGGATAATTTAGGATTATGTCACCTTCGTCCGCTGACTTACCATTTCTGATGAGACGCGATCTGAAAATAGAGTAAGACAGTTTTTTGGAGCTAGTTTAGGTCAAAGTGTCGCTGGTCATACCATTTTCCAATGAGTCTTGACGGAACAGTGGTTAAACTCATTGGAGAAACACCCCCTCTCCTCGGTTCTTTTCTCTCTCCTCGATTCTCCTTTTTTCTCTCTTGGTTCCCTCTCTTCCTGATCTGTACATATGAATTGTGTGTATGTATGTATGATTTTCTCTTGAGGATAAATGAAAAATGGAGTATGCATGTGAATATAAAACTATGAAGCATATGAATGTGAATATAAAACTATGAAGCTGCGGAAGAATGGTGATTTTTGTATTAGTTCCGTGAACGTGAGTATGTAAAAATGGACTCGGTAAGGAATTTTTGTGTGTGCCTCTGTGGATCATTATATGTGTATGGGTGATCAATATGTTTCTCCTCCTCTATTTTTTCTATATGTGAGGTGTATATCCTTCTCTCCTGTGGAAGGTTCTCCTCCCTCCTATTTGTATTCTACGTGTGTGTGTATTGATATAGTGGAAAAGATGATGGAGTGGGTGATATGTGCGTCCCTTTGTGTGTGAGTTTGTTTAATAGGTGGGGACCACATGGGATAGGTGGTGTGTGAGTATGATAAGATGTAAAAATTAGTTAGGATAAGAGAATATTAGGGATTAGGGATTTAATTTGTTAGGATTTGGTTAATGTTTATTTCCGTGTGGGGAAAGTGTAGAATGGGTGAGGGTACGTGGTAAGGTGAGCTAGAATTGAATAAAATTGAACTTTAGGAGGGAGAAAATTATATGTCTACATAATGCCTCTTTTTGGGTGTAAACACAAAGTATTTTCAGACAAAAATGTAGACAACAAGACCAAATTTTTAACCCAGCCATTATTTGAAGAAAGAAATAGAAGGAAGAAGGACAACCGAGTTAAGGGGTCGAGTGACGTCCTATCGAGGTTCCGGTCCAAGACTCTGTTATTACATCAAAAATGAAAATTACATGTTAAAAACATAAATAAAATTACAAAAGTCCTATCTATGAAGCTTTCTTGACTCTTGACTTGCTATTTCTTCACCCTATTCTTCAAGAGGGCTCCTGACTTGCAATTTCCTCACCCTATTCTCCAGACGGTCTCCTGACTTGCAATTTCTACAACTTGTTGCTTGGTTTTCAATTTCTTCACCCTGTTCTCCAGGCAAGCTCCTAACTTTCAATTTCATCACCCTGTTCTTCAGGCGGGCTCCTGACTTGCTATTTTTTAATCTGTGGACTTTCAATTTCTTCACCTTCTTGCTTGACTCTCAACTTCTTCACTTTGTTGATTGACTTTCAAATTATTTACCTTATTACTTGACTTTTCATTTATTCGCCCTGTTCTCAAGCAGGCTCCTAAAATCACATCAAAACTAGAAAGAAAATTATTTCAAACAAAGATTATTATAAAGAGAGATTTCATTTGCCAAAAAAGAAAAGTTCCAACAACAGGAATTTGGTTTTTTGCCCCAGTTTATCATCATAGGACTTTTGTGAATGTCAAATCTAATCATAATTACTTGAATGTTGCAATGTTGAATCAAGACTCTGACCAATAAATGCATCTATTGAGAGTAAAATTAAATGACCAAGACTAAGAAGTGCATCTCCTAAGAATTAAAGTGAGAAATTCCGACTAGAAAGTACGTCTTTTAGAGCTAAAGGTTCAAATTAGGAAGTGTGACACCTGGCAAATGAAAACTGACAAGGAAGTGTATCTCCTAAGGGCTAAGTGCAATGATTCCACTAAAAAGTACATCTTCTAGGAATCAAGGGGACTGACTCGACTAGGAAGTACATGTTCAAGGAATCAAGGGGGATGACTCGACGAGGAAATACATCTTCAAGGAACCAAAGGGGCTGACTTGACTAGGAAGTACATCTTCTAGGAATCAAGGAGAATGAATCAACCAGGAAGTACATCTTCTAGGAATCAAAGGAAATGACTCAACTAGGAAGTACATTTTCTAGGAATCAAGGGAAATGACTCGACCAGGAAGTACATCTTCTAAGAATCAAAGGAGAATGACTTGACTAGGAAGTACATATTCTATGAATCAAGGGTACTGACTCAACTAGGAAGTACATCTTCTAGGAATCAAGAGGAATGACTCGACTAAAAGGTACATCTTCTAGGAATCAAGAAAGTTAGGACGTGCATCACCTAACAAGTAAAATTCAAATTACCCAATCAAGAAAGTGAATCTCCTTACCAATACCGCTTGAATTACCAAAACTAAAAAGTGTGTCTCCTTACCAATGTTTCCTAAATTACTCAGAAAAAGAAGTGCATCTCCATACAAATTCCACTTGAATTACCCAGAAAAGGAAGTGCATCTCCTTACAAATGCCGCTTGAATTACCCAGATAAGAAAGTGTGTCTCCTTACAAATGTTGCTTGAATTACGCGAATAAGGAAGTGCATCTCTTTATAAATATTGTTTGAATTACCCAAACAATAAAATGTATCTCCCTATGAATGCCACTTGTATTACCCATGGAAATGCATTTTCTTATAAATGCCGCTTGAATTACCTAAACAAAGAAGTGTATTTTCTTACAAATTCCACTTGAATTATCCAAATAAGGAAGTGCGTCTCCTAGAGATATTGGATTATGAGTTTTACCATGGTTTTAATTATCAAACATGTGCAGCAACATTTCCTTTTGCATTTGTAGAAGTGAAAAATTATGGCCTTTGATGTTTAGGCTTTGAAATCCTTGATTTGAAGGTAACATTTATTCCTGTTTCATACAAAGAAAACTTGAAAATTTAAAAACATAGTGACTGATTTGTGGCTTTATCTTTCACGAAAAGCGCTCTTGCCCCAGTCATATTTAATCTTATTTCCAACCATCAGTATATGTTATTAATTCTCTGCATTATTGACCCAAACTCATATTATTAAGAGTGACTCTGAAACAAACACAATATTACTGCTTGTCCATGTTTCTCAGATAAACCCTTTGAACCTTGATATTTTCATGAGTTCCCAGACTTGTCTGTTGACAAAACTTTTTGAATGCCCGTTTTTTAGCTCACAATCATGTCGCTTTCATGTGATGGCTTTTGTCTTGCTTTGTTCAATTGAAGAAGTTGATAACCAATTTTGAAATCTTTTCTTGTTTTTACATGAACTTGACTCAAATACAAGAGAAAAATTACAATGATTTTTATTTGGATAACTGACTCATGAAAATAAAATAAAAATATAAAGAAGAAAGAAAAGACAATGATAAAAATTTATCTAAAAACAACAGTCAACTCTGATTATTATACTATACATTTTGGATTATGCTGCCTAATCTTTCAGTCCAAACTTTCTATCAATTATCGTTGATTTAATGGTCATGAAAATGAGTTACTCCCTCAGGTCAATTACATTTAAGACCTCATTCGGCTAATGACACCTTGAAGGGTTTTCGTCAACAAGCCTCTCTCATTTTTCTCTAAGCTCACCATTGCCTTATGATGTCCACGGGGGTTTTTCACCAATGAGACTTTCTTATTTATATTTCTCTCAACTCACAGTCGCCTTATAGTGCCCGTGAGAGAATTCATTGATAAGACTCCCTCATTTTTATCTATCTCAACTTACCATTGTCTTACAGTGCCCATGAGGGTTTTCACCAATAAGATTCTCTAATTTCTATTTATCTCCTAATTCCTTATGCTGAGGAAGACAAGTAGTTCCCAAAATACATTATCATATCCATTGCATGCTAAGCCTTAAGATTCTCAAAGATTGGTTTGAAGGTCTTCCTTGAGTTGTATTTAGGCTTTTGGATAAGGTTAGAAAGAAAAGATGACATGAGGCCCAAACGACACTTAAAGTGGGTAGGACTTACAACTTTTGGAATCGACTCAAACAATGTGGATTAACTCATGCCCCAGTTTTTTGTTATTGGACAATTCAAAATTGTTTATTTGGTTGGACCAGGCCCAGAGTAGGGAAGCCTACGTATCTCACCCCCGAGAGAGGAGAGTCAGGTCATACATAGTTTCAATAACTCATTATTTTGCTTGATTCTAATTGTTTTTCTTTTCTTTTTTCTTTTATTGACTCTTTTTCTCTTTGGGACCTTTTTTGACTCTATTTTTCTTGACACTCTTCTCTTTTCTTTCTTTTTGGACATATTTTTCTCCTTTTTTTGAATTTATTCTTTTGTTCGACACTTTTTCTTTTGAGCTTTTCTAAGTCTATCCTAATTCCAAAAGAGAGGTATGAAAGAAAATAACACTAAGTCTCAAATGGGATAAACAAAGGATGACACAATGTTTGGATAGTAGAATGAAAAGCCTTCGTCATATCAATCCTTAAAAATGTAAGTACATGTCATGCAATATGAAAGTGAAAGATGAAGATCATTTGTGACACTTTAACAACATTGACTTTAACTAAGCATGCGTGCCACTTCTTCTTCTACACTTGACAAACATACAACTCTATTTTTGTTGTACATCCCTCACATCGAATTATCCATGTTTTCGTGAAGCTGATTTTCTTTTTGTTCCTCTTGATATAAGATCACATAGCCACTATTTGACCTAATTGAGACATGTCTTTCAATTGATGACCAAGTTATTCTTGTAATCTCAAAATATTTGCCTTAATTTTCAAAGAAGGCTTCAATTTTTCACCAAATGTCTCAACACTCTACCTATTTTCTTGAATGTTTTTTCTAACTTTAGCCCTCTCATTCAATGTTTCATGGTTGAATCGAATTATAAGATTTAGCTAAAAATTTTGTTGGCATGTCATATCACTTGAATCAACATAAATTGTATAGTATAAAGAAAACAAACAAACAACACATATTTAAAGTATAAAGGGAAAGGGACACTTTATTTAGTTGAAATAAAAGAAAGAAAGGTTTGAAAATAAATGACAATGGGACAAAACAAGATAGATCCCGAACTGCAACCCTAAAATAATTCGGATAACAAGAAAAAAAACAAAACAATCTACCAAACATCCATCCTATCAGGGAGAGGACTGACTTTTCAATTGCTGATCTTGACATCTTAGCCACTGGTTTGCATATCAGCATGACTAGAGCTTTTCTCACAGTCAATATTCTGTACCATAATTGATTTATCTTGAATCATCTTTTCTATTTCTCATTTCAAAGCAAGAATCTTCAATATTGTGACCCTGAATATCATAATGAAATGCACATCGTACATTAGGATCAAAACTTCTTGAATATGGGTTAGAAGTATACGGTATTGACCCGAGACTACCCCCTAGTCGTTACACAGTGATTACAATCTCTAGAGACCACAAGCTAACCCATAAGTTGGTACTTGCTATAGCACTAAATAATATGATCATAAATGTAGAAGAATACTGACGTGCCATAAGGTTTTAAAAACTAAATTTAAAACTAAAATACGAGTCTACAGAAACAATGGACTGAATCTAATAAAATAGTGATAAACTGGATAACTAACTGTAATATCTGAATACTGGATAACTGACTCTAATTTTTGAAAAACCTCTAAAACTGACTGACTGAATATGAGTTGATGGGACAGGCCCTAACTAACTCCAACTAACTACTCAGATAAAGACATGAAGTAATATAATTTGTCCTCAGATGATGAGGAATCACCACTGCTACTGTACTGCTGATGATATGAGAGACTAAGTGCGATCTGGGAACTGAGCGTCATCACCTATGATATGATAAATCATGGTGCAAAAGAAAGGTATGCGATCAGTACTTTGAATATATTGGTATGCTAAATAAGGTAGGTTGATATGCATGGTTTTATGAATAGGAATAATAAACTATCTGAATATACATGTAAATCATGGGATACTAAATAGAGAACATGAAACCTGTAGGCACTGGAGATACGTGAACCATGTTAATACTGTGTATGCATGAGAATTTGTAAATACTAAAAATACATGAAAATCTATAGACCCTGATGATGCATGACCAAGCATATAACATGAATTGACCAAAATCTTTAAACTAAAATACTGAAATAACTAAAATCTGTATGCTTTGGTCAAACAACACTAAGACTGAATAACTAAGCTAAGACTATAACTAAGACTATATCTGAGACTGTGGGAGGTATCATCTAACCAATATTCCCTAATTTAAGATAATCGGGGTCCAAATTGTAACCCTAGTTGGAGGGGTGTTAATACCATTCCACGGGTACTAATGATGGTTGTGTGTATCCACTAAACTGATATAATTTCCAAAGGACTAAGGGTGTCAATCCTGAACTAACGGGTGACCCTTGTTAGATAGTTAAACCTAATCTAAGGGGTGACTACTCATATCTGATGTTGGCTACATAGTTTTGGAGTATAGGGACTACGACTAACAACTCTGCCTATCTAACGGGGAAGTCTCCATCCCTACACTCGTTCGGTGCTAAATTCTACTCCCAACTAAAAGACACTGAGATACAACACTATTTTGAGTTTAACTGACTGGTATTTGACTATTCTAAAGTGCTCATAGTATATTCTAAAGACTGGTCTGTAATCTACTGAGACTAGATTGAATAAACAGCTATGTATTTTTGGTATTCAATACCCCCAAAACTTAAAACAATTATAGTAAAATGACACTAACACTTGGAGATCAAAACACGAAGGCTCGTAATAATTAAATCACTTTTGTAGGCATTTTATCAAACACTTATAGTTCATGGCTTAAAACAATCATAGGAATTTCATGCAATTTGTAGGAATAGCATGAATTCATTATAATAGCATCAAATCATGTTTTAATGTAGTAAATAATAATAATATTAAAACATGAAAAATTGAATAATAACCATAATTTCATAGTAACCTGGTATAAAATCAATAGTACATGGAGATTCATGAGTGAAATCATAATTTAAAATATGATAACTTGAAAAGATCACAATTTTATAATTTAGATGGGGTTCTTGGACTTCATGGATGAAAGGGATTCATGGATGAACATCTAACATACCTGGGTTAATGAATATGAAGAGATGAATGGATAGTTCTTGAGAAATTGCCTTGAATTTGAGAGCTAGGGTTTATTGTTCTCGAAATAGGAGATTTTAATTTGAGAGAAATTGAAAAATGAATGATTATTTAGGTCAGTTGGGACCTGGACAGACGCCACGATGCGCCACTATCGTGGTAAGCCTTGGGATACAATTTTGGCCACCTCCGCAACATGCCATGATCGTGGAGGCCCACTGGAAATTGAAAAACGGGAAATTAGTCTGCTCCGTGATGGGCCATTATCGCTAAGTCACACTGGAAATTGACAATTGTCATTTGGGATGACTACGCGACGCGCTAAAGGTTTAAATAACGGTGTTTTATGACTGAAACTTAAAATCGCCATAACTTCTTACTCAATTGTCAAATTTAGGCGAAATTTATATTGTTAGAAAGCTAACTGAATTTCCTACACAATCACAGGCTCTAAACTGAAAAATAATGAGTGTATAAAAAATTACATTGATGAATACTCATGTATTGGGACTTAGATTATGCTAGGGAAATACGAGGTGTTACAATATCTCCCCCTTGGGATCATTCATCCTCAAATGAAACTGGTTAAACTGAGGGAACTGATGGACTAAGATTATGCACTAAATATGCATGTCTGATACATGGACTACATCATTGAACTGATATAATAAATGCACGACTGACATAAACATGATGTGCGGCTGAAATTGAGCATGACAGAGAAAAGAAAATCTTAAGAAGATTGGTACCTTATACTGATTCCGGATTCGTGGTAAAGAGAAAAGGGTACTTGGTCCACATATCTACCTCTGCTTCCCAAGTGGCTCCCTCAACGGACAGATTTCACCAAAGAAATTTGACTAGTGGATCTTCTTTGTTCCTTAGTCTATGAACTGGATAATCAAGAATTTCGAATGGGACCTCCTCAAAGGAAAGACTTTTATGAATATCTACACTTTCTAGGGGAAAAATTACAGCTGGATCACCAATGCACTTTTTCAACAATAAGACATGGAACATTGGGTGTACTGAGGCTAAATATGAAGGTAACTCAAGCTTGTAAGCTACCTTTTCGCAATGACTCAGAATTCTGAAGGGACCGACTTATCGGAGACTGAGTTTTCCTTTCTTACCGAATCTTTTCACTCCCTTCATGAGAGATATTTTCAAGTACATGAAGTCACTAACCTCAAACTCGAGATCCTTTCTCCTTACATCTACATAGGATTTCTGTCGGCTCTGGCAGCCCTAAACCTTTCTTTGATCAATTAAACCTTTTCTAACGCATCAAACGCCATGTCAGGCCCTACTACTACAGCCTTACCTACTTTAAACCATCTAGTTGGAGATATACATCTCCTACCATAGAGAGCTTCAAATGGAGCCATATGGATACTGGAATGATAGTTATTATTATATGTGAATTCAATCAAAAGCAAATGGTCATCCCAACTACCCTTGAAATCATCAATGCATGTTCTCAGCATATCCTTAAGAGTTTGAATGGGTCCTTCTACCTGACCGTTTGTCTGAGGGTGGAAGGTTGTACTAGGGTAGACTTGGGTACCAAGACCCTTTTGGAATACTTTCCAGAAGTGAGAGGTAAACTGAGTACCTCTACCTGAGATGCTAGATCAGGGAACACCGTGCAAACTTACCAACTCTCTAAGATAGATATTGGCATAGTCCTCACTTAAATAAGAGGTATGTACTGGCAAGGAATGAGCTAGTTTGGTCATTCTATCTACGATAACCCAAATAGAGTCATGTTTATGGTGGGTATGAGGAAAACCTATCACAAAGTCCATGTTCACTTTCTCCCATTTCCACATAGGAATAGTGAACTCCTGCATGGACCCACTAGATTTTTGGTGCTCATCCTTAACTTGCTAATATGTAGATCACTTAGCTATAAACTCTGCAACATTTCTCTTTATCCCACTCCACCAATAGATCTCCCGCAAATCAAGGTACATCTTAGTGGCCCCTGGATAAATAGAGTAACGCACCCCATTCGCATCTTCAAGAATTCGTTACCTGAAATTATCTACACCAGACACACACAATCTACGTTGACAATGCAAAACACCATCTCCCCCTTGGGAGAAAACCTTAACTTTTTTATCTCTGACTGATTCTTACAATTTAACTAGACTGGGATCTCTATCCTGTTTTTCCTTAATCTCAGAGACTAGAGATGACTCTGAGCTACTCTACACCCATACACTGCCTTCTGTTGAATCGAGTAAACAGATATCTAGTCGGGCAAGCTGATGAACTTCCTGAGTTAACTTTTTCTTACCATCCTCAACATGAGCTACACTACTTATAGACATTCTACTGAGAGCATCAGCCACTACATTATTCTTGCCCGAATGATATAGAACACTGATGTCATAATCTTTTAATAACTCTAACCACCTTATCTGATGTAGATTTAAATCTTTCTGAGAGAACACATACTGAAGGCTTTTGTGATCTGTGAACTCATCTACATGCTGCCTATACAAGTAATACCTCCAAATTTTTAAGGCAAACACTACAGCTTCTAGATAAAGATCATGAGTCAAATAATTCATTTCATGGAGTATAAGATGTCTGGAGGTGTAGGATATGACCTTACCTCTCTACATGAGGACACAACCCAAACCTACTCTGGAAGTATCAAGCACATAACAAAACCATTTGAACCATCTGGTAGAGTCAAGACTAGAGATGAGGTGAGTCTAGTCTTCAACTCCTGAAAACTCTTCTTATAGGAATCTAACCAGTGAAACTTAACTTTCTTCTAAGTCAATATGGACATAGGGGATCCAATAGAAGAAAACTCTTAGAAAATCTGACGGTAATAGCTAGCTAAACCCAAGAAACTCCTGATATCTGACAGAGAGATAGATCTAGGCTAGTTTCTCACTGCTTCAATCTTTTGAGGATCAACTCTAATTCCATCACCAGAAATAATATAACTTATGAGCACTAAGAGTCTGAAGCACTATGCTGAGATGGTCTGCATGATCATTTTCACTACGAAAATAGACAAGAATGTTATCAATAAAGACTATGATAAAAATGTCCAAGTAATGCTTGAAGACTCGGTTCATCAAGTCCATAAAGGTTGCTGGGGCATTTGTAAGACCAAAGGACATGACTAGAAATTTAAAGTGACCATACCAAGTTTGAAAAGCTATTTTTGGAATGTCACGTTCTCTGACTCTAAGCTGATGATAGCCAAATCTAAGGACTATCTTGGAGAAGTAACTGGCACCCTAAAGTTGGTTGAACAAGTCATCGATTCTAGGAAATAGGTATTTATTCTTGACGGTGACCTCATTCAACTAACGGTAGTCTATGTACATTCTGAGAGAATCATTTTTCTTATGCACGAATAGAATTGGTGTGCCCCATGAGGAGACACTGGGTCTGATGAATCCTTTATCTAAGAGATCCTTTAACTATTCTTTTAGTTCATTGAGTTCAGCTGGATCTATTCTGTATGGCGTAATAGATATAGGTTGAGTATCTGGGAGAAGGTCTATTTCAAAGTTGATTTCCCTTTTGGGATTAACTCTGGGAAGATCTTAAGGAAATACATTTGAGAATTCATTTACTACTAGGACTGACTCAAGAGTAGTAGTTTCTGAGTTAGAGTCTTTCACTCATACAAGATGATAGACACACCCCTTGGATATCATCTTTTTGGCTCTAAGGTAAGATATCAACTGACCCCTAAGAGCTGTAGTACTAACCCTCAATACAAGGACTGGTTCATTTGGAAACTGAAAATGAACTATTCTATTTCTACATTCAACTGAGGCGTAGCATGAGTGAAGCCAATCCATGCCGAGAATGACGTTAAAATCTATCATCTCTAACTCCACAAAATCAACTAAAGTAACTTTTTAAGATATTGTGATCGGACGGTTGCTATATACCTGTATGGCTACAATGGAAACACCCACTGGGGTAGACACTGAAAAGGGCTCTGCTAGATTTTTGGGACTAACTCTGAAATTGACAATTATATATGGAGTTACAAAAGAAAGAGAAGCTTCAGGGTCTATTAAAGCATAAACATATAAGTAAAAGACCTACAACGTACCAGTAACTACGTCAGGAGAATTTTCCTGATCTTAGAGGGACTGAAGAGCATATAATTTGTTCGGACACTGACTATTGGTAGCACTGGAAGCAATACCCTACTAAGTTGTGCGGCCGGATAGAACTGGTGACTGATGGTACTGGACCTATTGGTGTGCATCCCTACCTTTCTAAGAAACTACCCGACACTCCCGAATCTGATGGCTTGGCTTGCCATACTCAAAGTACACATTACTACCCACTCTACACTTACTTTGATGGTGTCTGCCATACTTCTGACATAAAGGATTGGTACGAGCACTGTTAAAACTGACCTGGAACTTAGATCCTGATGCCCTATCTGTATTGTCATTTTTGAATTTGGATACTGGGGCACTGGCTGAAGAAGGTACTGGGGTTGAAGACCTCTGATGAAACTTAAGATGGTTACCACCTTCTAACTTTGGCTGATTGAAATTAAAACTACCTATCTTAGCTCTCTTGTTTCTTCTCTACCTCTTCTTAATATTTTGCTCCTCTATCTGTTGAGCATAGACCATCAGCCTAGACAAATCTATCAGACATGCCATACACAAACTTACTCATCTTGGACCTATTATCAGCTACCACATGAGGAGCATACTTATCTAACTGAGTAAACTTGAGGAAATACTCCCTCACACTCATACTGCCTTGCCTCAAATTAATAAATTTAAACACCCTGGACTCCCTCAACTTTAATGGAACGAATCTATCCAAGAAAGTCGTGGTAAACTCTTCCCATTCTATAGGCCCTACATCAACACCTCTATTAACTTTCCAGTGCTTGAACCAAGTATGGGCTCCATCCTGCGATTGATATGAAGCCAACTCGGCACTCTGACTAGACGTCACCCCCATAGCATCCGTTACCTTCTGAACCATATCTAAGAATTCATGTGGATCCTCTTTAGACTTGGACCCCATGAAAGAAGGAGGATTCATTCGAGTGAAATCCAAAATTCTAGTTGCAGCAGTATTGGCCACTAGGTTGGCCGGAACAGCAGCTGGCCATTCATTCTGTGCTGCTATAGAGTTTGCTAGAGTAGTAAAATTAGCCTTTAAATCTGCATGAGAGACATGCTCGTCCAGAGGATCTGCCTGGACGGGGTGAGCGTTTGGCTGAGTTCTTATTCTTCTTCCATTCTTCTTGGGAGTTCTTTAAATGGAAGGAAGAAATGGATTAGACAGGGAGGTTAACTTGAGCACATGCTCACTCGCACGACATGTATACTGAAAGAAGGAAAACTTTCTATAAACTCCTTGTAGCCTCTTTTCCATAAGTGTGGCACACTATATACCCATTGTAACTCCTTGAAATCAGATCCCGAGATGTCACACAGTGCTTAAGGTCACAACTGACCTCAAGCTAAACCTTCATCTAGCATAACCCAAAGCAACTAAATAAAATACATAAAATAAAAGGAATAATGCGGAAACAACTCATAACTTAGTTTGACCAACATGAAAGTAAATGTACACGGTCACAATTATGCGCATATATATACAAATCTGAAACTGAATACACTGACTACTAGTGACTATCTATGAAGCCTCAACTAGCATTGACCAAAGATAGTTGGGTCATGACTCCCAACTACCCCTACTCAATACGACTGAATACAGAAAATGCAATACACCTCAAATATGAACAACTCAAGTCCCTGAATCAAAAAGACTAATCACCTGCCGATTGAGAGTTGCGACCCAGCTGAACATGATATGTGCGCTATAGCTTGTACCTACATTTTGTAAGAATGTAGACCATGAAAATATGTGGGTCAACACTTTTAAATGTACTGAGTATGTGGGGGCGCATGCAACAATACAAATAGTATAATCAATTTCATGAAAACATGCATACGGACAATGATGACTTACTTGGCTTGAGTTATATCAAATTATACTTTTCGTAATTTCATAATAAACAGTTCATATGATAAAATCTTGTAATCCACGTAAATCATTAGAAATCATAAATTATGATAAATCATCTTAAATCATGATAAATTATCATATCGTCTCATCATAGATAATTATAAATCATCATAAATGACCATAAAATATCATATATAACTCAACTCTTTGACTCGAATCTCGGAGTGACTCGGTAATTCAAGAAACTTAATCTTATTGACACGGGAGTTTCCTATAACCGACAACCCCATATGAGCTACGTGGAATACCAACGTTTGAAATCCCCATTGGTGGGAGCGTCATACTCTTTGCCAAGGAGTACAACCTTAAAACTGCAACAATCATAATCGGGCTCTCTGCCAATAATATCATCATCAAACAACCCTACGGTGGCACATAGGTTTGGGGAAATACTAAATTTCCCTCTCGGTGCTAAGTACTACTCTCCAACAAGCTCAAAACGCGTTAGGAAATCCACCACAACATCACAAAGGTCTATCATAAAGACCAAATCAAATCTCTTTCTCATTTATCAAATCCTATCAATTTTTGAATTCCTAACTCAACACATTTTAGCTCAAAATATTTTAATCTTCCTCAACATCAATAAGGTATCAATGCATTGAACCATAACCGACTCGACATTTGGATAAAGATATGAAGACTCAATACGTAATATTTTTAATAATTCAACTCATCAAAACCATCCAAAAAATACCAAGACTCATTGCAACTTCGATATCAATATACCCAAAACTCAAATCGTCATAAGGAAGCTCAAAATTTGACACATTGCTCAAAAACAATTGGAAATACCAATAATTTATTCTTGAACTTAAAACGTGGATACATGTTTAAAATAAATCAATTCTTGATAGAAACACCAAGAATCCCAATATTAAATCTCAATTCATAGAACGAAAATAGTCAAATACTCATGTGATTCAAAACTTACAATTCAAATCTTTATAAGTTCATAATTGAATTATTTAGACATAATTCAACTTACAGAACCATATGAATCCATTAAATAATCATAATTGGCAAGCTTGAACAATTTACATATATACATAATCAAAATCTCATGGTAGGATATCTTGAAAATAAATTCATTTGCCAAACTCATAATAATCCATATTAAAGATTAAAGATACGGGCACAAGAATGGAAGAATTATTCTTGTTCAAAGCCCCACATACCTAAAAATAGAAGATGAATATGAACTTCTGACTCCGAAACTTTATTCATGAAAATAAAGGGGGCTTCTCGAAGCCCATAACATGATCAACTCGAATCTCAAATAAATTTGAAATTTCTATGATTCAATCAAGAGACACAGAAGGATGAAATTTGGAGTAGTAGGGTTGGGGTTTGAGCCTTAGGAAATTCTTGAGAAAAATGAGCTATTGAATGCTCTTAATGGACTTAAATCCATGGTTTACCCGCATGGATTAGAGTGGGAATGACCAAAATATCCTTAAAAATCAAATAATGTCAAATCTGTCCTTTGGTGGACTATTTTGAAAGGCTGAAGTAAATCGACTATAACTTTTTGTTCTGATGAAAAAATTGGATTAAACTAATTTTATTGGAAATAGGACTCTCAGAGATTTCTGTTGATATATAGTAGCTTACCTAGATCATTATGAACAAGGAGTTATGATCGTTTGAAGTTGACCCTAAAATTCGCCTAGCCTCGGTATTTTTTTCCTGCACATTTACTGTTCACCACTATTCATGGTTAGATCGGAATGATCATAACTCATCGCACGAGTGTCCTTTTTGGATGATCCATGTTTTACGGAAATTTTAAATTTTTAAAGAGAGTCGCCACTTAATTTTGAAAAGGAATTAAGAAACCTTTATAAATACTTCAAACGATTCAAAATAGGAAAATCATTTTAAGTTAGAGATTCCAGATAAGTGGTTCCTATTAACGTTTTAGGAAGCTGTTAGGCACCTAAAACGTCCGCTAACTTGCGGTTATCCGAACTATTCAAAAACATCTGTGATTAACTTTCTAAAATTTGATTTATTGAAAAATGGTTGACTTTTGGAAATACTTTGAAAATTAGCAAAAGTTAATTTTTAGCAAATTCATTAGGGGATTTGACTAGGTTTGCAAAAAGGCATGCAAAACAAATAATCAAAAAGAAAGGGGAAGGGAGAAGAAGTAGTGATTTAGGCTTCGAAACCCAAATCGCTAAACCTGTCCTAATCTAGTTGGGTTTTCAACCCATTTCTCCTTTCACCTGTCCTAATTCTACGTTTTTAAACCTCTAGCTCGAGTTTTGCCTCCACCTGTATTAAATACAACTTTAGCTTTGACGCCCGAATGAATAAATGAGAAAATATATAAATAAATAAATAAACAAAGACGACGAAATAACAAATGAAATTTTTGGGTCTTGTAGCCTCTTCAAATGGGTTTAATCCTTTCTTTTTCTTCGACTCCTTGCGATCGTACTAATAGGCTTTCAAAGTCTTCTAAACTGGCAAGCCTCAATGGCCCATTGCGAAAATGTGGAAGGAACAGACTCAGAGAATAAATTCACATGCAAAAGAGAAAAAAAAGGAAATTAATACATATCTGGAATGCAAAGACAGAAATAAAGAACTTATCCTATGTTCGAAAGATGAAACCTAATGAATGACTAACTAAAAAAGACATGGGACGACATTATGGCATATAATAAAATTCACATTAGTCTAATCTCTCTGTTTTCATTCGGGAACGACTAACATGTTGCTATGAGAATTTTTGGCGACCTCGGATGCTACAAGAAATATGTCGTTCCAAGGCTCAGGAAGCTAAAAAAAAATAGAACCATATTGTTCACTCCACGTTTTTAGTAAATGAAGCAAAAAACTTATAATTCAAACATTACACAAGAAAAGTCCGCATAAAGTAAGAATAAAATATGAATGAATCAATCCGATAAGGATTGTACATGGATCGAATCTAACTAGGCTAGCATGTGAATTACTAGCAGTAAACAAGCGTGTTATGCCAGAAATAAGGGAGAAAAGAACAATGATAACCAAACTCACAAGTGTATCCCAGGGAGGTAAACCAATTGGGTGTCATACTTGTTTCGAATTAAAAAAAAAACTTGCTTAACTAAACTTTACACATTTTTTTATGCATTGTACAAACATGATAACAAAATTCTCAGAAAGGACTAAATCAGATTGCTAGATGAGATACGCAAGACAAATTAAGTTTTGACAGACAACGGTCTTAATTCCAAACCCCAAAAGATTTTCGAACATATTACTTAGGTGGAAGAATTAAAATATTGGCATTTAGATATCACGAAAGAATGAAAAGATCTTCTATTATCAAAACATTCACTGGATATTGAATTTTTTAAAGGATGTCGCATTCTTGAGAAAAGAAATCCGATAAAAGAAAACTACTCAAAACGGACATTTTAAAGGATCATGTTGACAACTTTGGAGGGTAAACCTACTGCTTCTTTTGACATTTATCGTTAAAGACAACATGATGAAGAGTTTATCTTGTTGAAATAATGAAAATACAGGATGGACCAAACATGCGTAAGACTTCAAACATTTTCTATAAAAGAAAAATCAAAGAGGATATGAAATTTGTACTGCCAGGCCACAATTTCGAATGGATAACTACTAACGGTACATGAACAAAATTGTATCAAGGAAAGACCAAAAAACTGGGAATGGCACAAAATAAAAAACATAAATTGCCAACTTCCATCAATATGCAGTTTTATAACGCACATAGTCAAACAAATAGCGACATAAAACTCAACCCAATAGGTTTTGATCAAAATTTAAACATGCAGTCAATAACTATTCTTTTCTTCCTTAGCCGACACAGCTCATATATAATACATAATACAGTTGAAATTACTTGAATATCACAACATGAACATTATCGCAACCAAACCTATGGCCTTCAGGGCCTCTACAGTAGACAAAACCCAGCCTCATTCATGATTTTCACTAAATATTTAAACTAATTCTATAGAGGAAAAATAAGGGATGAAGCAAAAAATGATGAATCTAAAAGAACAAGAGTATGCTCACCTCTTCGGGTGCAGCAAAACAGGACCTGAGCTATCAGTAAAGTTGTCACTATCGGTAGTCGATATTGTCGATTCGGGAACTTCCAAAATGATCGACCAAACTTTTGAAAGAAAACAAAAGAGAGAGGATATTCTATAGAAAAAGGAGATAGCTTTTATCTTCTGAGAACCCTAACACATTGATATCTTCATCTCTCGCTCTAAAGCTTCAATCACCAGTAAGGATTCCACAGAAACAGAAAAAAGAAGAATCCTAAAACTATGGGTTTGCCTTTTACTAAAAACCTTCGAAACCTCAAAGTTTTCACCTCAAAATTTCTCCTCTCTTCTCCGACCTCAAAAAAAATTAAACCCTAAGAATGTCACAGAAGAAAAATCTTTCTTTTCTAAACCTCAAAACTCCAACCCTAGAAAGAAATCTCTCCCCCCTCAGCTTCCTAAAATAGCCTTTATATAGAGAATGGGCTAGAGTTCGTTTTTAGGATTTCAATCGATGGAAATAAAAATGGGGCCTCCTGGGGATAATTTTGGGATTTTCTTCCAGAAGGAATTCAAAATTTGAACTTAGATAACGTTTTCTACCAACAAACTTCTATGAATTTTGGAATTTTCTTAGATAAATCCGAGCGGGTGGACCAATCAAAATTAGAAAAAATAGAATTTATTCCAAACCATTAAAAATCAATGAGGTATGTACGGATTCGTACCATGGTACTCGATATTCACAGAATATAGACGTTGGATGAGCCACCTAGGCTTGTTCTAGAACGCTCCCGAGCCCTACGCGTACGAACCCGCGTGAGACACATGATGAAGAAGAAACAAACGGGTTGGAGCTCAGTTTGAGGGTTGGAATCATTGGTAGATGGAAATCGATATTGTCATTTTGTTGAGGCTTGTATGATGTTGTAGTGTGTTTGTATTGTTCTGGTACCTGTTGTTGTTGATTCAAGGCTGTGGTTGAAGTTGAAACTTGTAGCTGTAGCAGCTTTGGTTTCTGATTAAAGAGAAAAGGGGATTGGAAGATGGGCCGGGTTATAGCTGTTGGAGTGGGCTTCGGGTGACAGAAATTGTAAGGAAAACGCTAGTTGTAGTTTTAATTGTTGGATAAAAGAAAATGGACCTTCAGTTTGGGCTTTTTAATTGGTTAAGTTTTTGGGTATTGGGTAGATTGTGGGATTACTTAGAAAAATAACATCAATTTTTATTCAGTTCATTCTATTTAAATTTTAACCAAATCAAGAGTCATTTGGTCAATTGTATTGCAATCATGGCCCATTTAGTTTCAATTATGGTCAATTCAATAGATTGGCTAAATTAAAATAAATCTCGATACAAATTAATACCTCTTTTAATCCCAAGTTTCTTGATTTGATAAAATTCAATAAATATATATCCAAATAAATTATTTGAGAATAAATTTTGTATAAATCAAGAGTTTATTTATTTATTTATTTTTCAAATAATCCTTAATTTAAAGCCCAATGTGATGAAAATGTTCATTTAAATGACATCATTTATACAATCGTGTATATGAATATATGAAAATATATAACTATCACTTTAAATGACAAAATTAACCCAAATACCTATTTTAAAATACATTTATTTGGAAAAATGATTGTTGTGATTTTATTTGAAAATCGAAGAAACTCGAGATTAAATGTAGTTGTGGAGGGAAAAAATTAGGTGTCAACAACTGCCCCCTGCCTTTGGGTAGGATGGATGCAAGTAATCCAAGGCAAAGGGAGGTTGATGTTCCTAATTTTTGTCCGACCACAAATTTGTATCTAAGAGAGGTTGGTTTTACACAAGAGTTTCATGGAGTTATGGCCGAACCTCGGTATCAGGTTTCCTACATATCTCAGGTTTCATGATAATTCAGGCCATTTGTAGTTCATAAAGCTTGATCTTGAGCATGATTTTCAAAAAATTCACAAGTTACCTCGATTTTAGAGTTTTTGATAAAACTGAGAAATTGGGGAAAAAAGGGATTAGGGGGAGGTTGGAATGCAGTTGAATCTTCTACATAGATCCCAACCTATATATCCCCAAGATTTTATGGAATTAGACTGCTTGTAGTTCGACTCGATCGGTAGAAAAGATAGTCTTCTATTTCAGACGATCTTTGGCTCTGGATGAGTGACAAGTTAATGAGTTGTGGAAAAGAGTCTTGTAACCTCTTAACCATGAATGTGGAGATCTTCTTATCCATAGGTAAGAATTTACGTGGGCATAATTTCCAAAACTCTAAGTGTGTTGCCACCCGAATTTGAAAGAAAAGAAAGTTCCCCTCAGTATGAGTTAACAAACATCCCAGAGGTAAAGGTGAGACCAGAATATCCAAAAGTACCCACATTTCTTCTAATAGAGTCATCGTTAGATGGTGGTGTTGATCATCATTTAGCTCGCGTCCAAGGAGTTTGACGTCCCTCTTTAGACTATGTCCTGTTTTGCTGCTAAGAAAGAGTTCTATGTTGTGATACATCCTTTTTGGAGTCGCCTGCACCTGTGGGTTTTATTTGAGATTTTCATCCTCTTGGATGCTCTCAACAATATCTCAAACAAAATTGTTAGTGCTAACATAATTCACGAAAGAGGTAGGTATCCTTTTACCATACATGAGTTGCGGCCTGAAAGGTAGAGTCATCTCTTCATGTACCTGTTTGGAATGAAATAACCCATAAAAAATAATACAACAACCCTCTTGGTTGTTGTATAATTATGACATTTGTCGATCAAATATGTTTTCAAAGTGGGGTAACCCCGGTGATACTTATGCAGAATGGTCCCTACAACCGTGTAATCTTATACTGGTGTGGCAACTTTTTTGGTTACCTATATTACTTGTCATGTGTGGAATGATAACCTCTCTGGTTATAGCTGATGATCGATTTATAAATTTTCCTCAAATTGTCAATCTTTGGATAATCTTACGTATTATTTGATATTAGATATGAGGCGACTTACAGATATCCTTTGAATTTCTAGCTTTTAGGCAATCCTGTACATTATCTGACTTTGGATAAGAGCTGGCTTACATATATCTCTCCAATCGCTAATTTTTAAGAGTTCCCGCACATTATCCAACCTTGGATACAATATGACTTATAGACAATCCCTCAAATTGATAGTCTTTGGGTAATCCTACACACAATCGATCTTGGAAATGACACGGCTTATAGAGAACCCTTGGATGTATCAATTTGACAATCTTGAATATCCTCCGGTAAGGATTTAGTTGCGACTTACAGATAACCTTTGAACTATCAACTTTTGGGCGATCTTGCACACCATCCGATTAGGATGTTGTTGTGGCTTACGGATGACCTACAGGCTATCAATTCATAGGTGATCTTGGACACTATCCTATTTCAAATAATGCGGCTTATAGGTGACCTTAAATTGTAAATTTCTAGGAAACCTTATATATCATTCATTCTTGGATAGCGACTTAAAGGCGTCCCTTCAAATCATGTACTCTTGATGCATTCATATGCTGATTCATAAAATGATGAGATATCCTCGATGCCAGTGTTTCTGTCTAGCCTGTCAACAGATGTTGAATGCCTTCTGGGGAGATGGTATGAGATGTCCTTTACGGAAATGTTATGTAATGGCCCTTGGGGCAATGATATGCAATAGCCCTTGTGGAGATGATATACAATAGCCCTTGTGGAGATGATATGCAATAGCCCTTGTGGTGATGATATGCAATAGCCCTTGTGGCGATGATATGCAATAGACCTGGTGGCGATGATATGCAATAGCCCTTGTGGAAATGATATACAATAGCCCTTGTGGCGATGATATGCCATAGCCCTTGTGACGATGATATGCAATAGCCTTTGTGGCGATGATATGCAATAGCCCTTGGGGCAATGATAAAAATAATTTTATCGGAATTCATCTATCATCGTCTTGCTTTCTACATATACCTGTTCTCAAGGTAGGCGATTAGTAGACACAAAGTCTCTTTTGCTAGCGACTATTTTTAGGAAACTTCTAAATACAATATTTGTAAAGAAGACTAGGCGCTTTTTTTTGTCGTCTATGATCTCAAGAAATGAGATGCACAAATCAAAAGGTCCTCAATAAATAGTTGTTAATCCATTTTTAGGGCTACCCTAAAATACCATTCTTGGGCATTAATGATCTGTTGTGGCTCCCAATTTTCTTGGGAATTTTTGAAAGGGACTCTTATTTTTGTTTATTGATCCCTGCATCCATAGAAAAATGATTAGTTTGAATGAAATTACTCCATGTTGACCTTCTCCGATTCTCGATTTGCTCCTTGCCATCTTTTGGGCATTTCGTCACGTTGGGACTTCCACCCTGACACTCCATTCCAAATGATGTCTAGGCAAGTACTAAATAAGTGAGTCGTAAGATTTTTGAAAATAGAATTAAAATTTTGAAAATAATTTCGAAAACTTCTGTAAAATTTTAAAAAATCTCTACCAGACATGTCATGTACTAGCTCAAGGAACGTCCTCCTCGTGGTTTTGACTATATTCGATGGATGTTTTCCAAAACTTATGATCATTATTGGAGGGTTTCTTTAAGTAGTTCTATCATAGCCAAAAATTGAGTCTACCCAGACTTTGTTACAGTTGGTGGCTTCCAAAGCTTTAACCTCTGGTGCTGGGGAATTTGGAATATGTACCGGCATTTGGCGGAAATTTTGAGGTCTTCCTCAACATTTCTTCCTCAGTTTAAAGTTGTTTGAGATGATACCAATCCGAGTGGATCTGAAGTCTTTG
The DNA here is from genome assembly GCA_030864225.1 of Capsicum baccatum var. pendulum. Taxonomy (NCBI): domain Eukaryota; kingdom Viridiplantae; phylum Streptophyta; class Magnoliopsida; order Solanales; family Solanaceae; genus Capsicum; species Capsicum baccatum. Next base: position 205,291,725 of record CM061558.1, on the reverse strand, counting down.
CTGATCTTCATTCTCTTTGTTGGATGTCGATCTTTTCTTCTGAATTTTTGAGATTCCTTCTCAAAAATTCTTTCCCAGTTTCCATTTCCTGGGGTTATATGACCAAGCCGTTGAGGCGCCTATGTATCCCGTTGAAGCAGGAATCAGTTCAAACATAGTTTAGGACTACGCTAGGGATATATATAGAAAATCTAATGGGTTGACCGAAGCTGACATAGGCCGCCTACGTATCCCTTTTATTGGAAATTCAGGTCATCACGTAGTTCATACATAAGAGGAAAGGATAAATCATTCTAAGGGGTTGACTGAAGCCGACATAGATGTATCACTTTCTTGGGAATTCAGGTCAAACGTAGCTCGTACCTAAGAGGAAAGGACTCTAGACAGTCACACACTAGAAAACAACATTATTACAAAAGCGATTACAAGTAAATTAACTAAAGAAACACAAAATTTAGAATGTTCTTCAAACATAATATCTCTTTACCACGTCGGAATTGATTGGTTTGGTCCACTCCATGTCATCCATCTCAGACAAAATCAGAGCTCCTCCAGATAACACCTTGCGAACTATGTATGGCCCTTGCCAGTTTGGAGTAAACTTGCCCTTGTACTCCTCTTGGTGAGGGAATATTCGTTTGAGAACCAGTTGCCCCACTTCAAATGTCCGAGCCCTTACCTTCTTGTTAAAGGCATGAACCATCCTGTGTTGGTACAACCGACCATGGCATACAGCGACCATTCTCTTTTCATCAATCAACATGAGTTGTTCATAGCGAGCACGAACCCATTCTTTGTTACTTAGTCCAACTTCCTAAATAATCCTTAGGGAAGGTATTTTAACTTTAGCAGGTATCACAGCTTTATTCCCATAGACAAGTAAATAAGGGGTCGCCCCAATGGAGGTTTGAACTATTGTGCGATAACCTAGCAAAGCGTAAGGTAACATCTCATGCCATGATCTATCATTTTCGACCATCTTTCTAAATATCTTCTTAATATTCTTGTTGGCCGCTTCCACAGCTCCATTCATTTGGGGATGATATGCAGTCGAGTTGCGATGCACAATCTTGAACTGATCACAAATTTCTTTCATCAAGTGACTGTTCAAGTTTGCCCCATTATCAGTAATGATCGATTCCGGTACTCCAAACCAGCAAATCAAGTTATTCCTGATGAAATCTGCAACCACTTTCTTAGTGACGGCTCTGTACGAAGCCGCTTCGACCCACTTAGTGAAATAATCAATGGCAACCAAAATAAATCTATGCCCATTCAACGCTAATGGATCTATTGTTCCGATGACATCCATGCCCTAAGCTACGAAAGACCAAGGTGAATTCATTGTGTGAATCTCGTGTGGAGGCGTTCGAATCAGATCTCCATGTATTTGACATTTTGGACATCATCGCACATACTTACTACAATCATTTTCCATAGTCATCCAGAAGTAACCGGTTCTTAGGATGTTTCTGGCAAGGACAAACCCATTCATGTGGCGGACACAAATTCCAGTGTGTACCTCTTTTATCAATTTATTGGCTTCCGAATCATCGACGCATCTTAGGAATCCCAAATCAGGAGTCCTCCTAAAAAGAATTTTCAAACTTGGAAAGTAATTCTTTGCCAAACGCCGGATTGTCTTCTTTAGGTTGTTACTATCCTCTTTAGGATATATTCCAGATTTCAAATACCTTATAATGTCATAGTACAAAGGTTTTCCATCAGGATCCTCTTCCACGTGTACACAATGCGCGGGTTGCTTCTTCAAGCTTATTTCCAAAGGATCAATGTAACTCTGATCTGGGTGCTGAATCATGGAAGATATAGTGGCCAAAGCATCAGCAAACTCATTTTGTATCTGTGGGACATGCCTAAAATCAACTTCCTTGAATCTTTCACATAATTCTTGCACCAGCTCCACATAAGGAGTGGACTTCAAATTTTTTACTGCCCATTCTCCCTGTACCTGGTGAATCAACAAATCTGAATCCCCATTGACTAACAATTCATGAACACCCATATCAAGTGTCAATTTGAGACCCAGAATGCAAGCCTCATATTCAGCCATGTTATTGGTGCATGGAAAACGTAACTTAGCAGTTATCGGATAATGCTGGCCCATTTTTGACACCAAAACTGCTCCAAATCCTGAACCTTTGAAGTTGACTACCCCATAAAAAAATAGCCTCCATCTGGGGTAAATATCTGTAAAGTCTTCTCCTATGAACAAAACTTCCTCATCTGGAAAGTAAGTTCAAAGTGGCTCATATTCCTCATCAACTGGGTTCTCTGCCAAATGATCTGTTAAGGCTTGCCCCTTGATTGCTTTTTGGGTTACATACACAATGTCAAACTCACTCAGCAAAATTTTCCACTTAGCTAGCTTTTCCGTAGGCATGTCCTTTTGGAAAATATACTTTAATGGTCCATTCTCGAGATGAGGTATGTTGTGTAGGAAGACAAATAATGCATCAACTTTTGTGCCGTCCAAGTCAAATCACAACATGTCCTTTCTACAAGAGAGTAATGGGCTTTATATGGAGTGAACTTTTTACTCAAGTAGTAAATGGTTTTCTCTCTCCTACCGGTCTCATCATGTTGTTCGAGGACACATCCGAAAGCATTTTCTGAGACTGACAAGTAAAGAAATAATGGAATTCCTTCTCTTGGTGGAACTAAAACCGGCGGTGCAGAAAAGTATTCCTTGATATGGTTAAAAGCTCTCTGATATTCTTCTGTCCACTCGTTCAATGCATTTTTGTTCAACATCTTGAGAATTGGCTCGCATATAACTTTTGACTGCACGATGAACCTGCTAATGTAATTTAAATGACCCATGAAACTCATAACTTCCTTCTTAGTCTTTGATGGTGGCAAATCCTGAATTGTCTTGATTTTGGATGGGTCTAACTTAATGCCTCTTCTACTGACTATGAACCCCAGAAACTTCCCTGATGGCACACCAAAAGCACACTTAGCAGGGTTTAATTTCAAACTGTGCCTTCTTAATCTGTTGAAAAATTTCTCCAGATAAGTCAGATGATCCAAATTCTCACGAATTTGATAATTACGTCATCAACGTACACCTCAATCTCTTTATGGATCATATCACGGCAAATCATCGTCACAGCCTTTATATATGTTTCACCCGCATTTTTGAGACCAAACGGCATTACCCTGTAATGATAAACACCCCAGGGTGTAATAAAAGCCATGTTTTTGCATCTTTCTCATCCATTAATATCTGATGATACCCGATGAAACAATCAATGAATGACTGCATTTCATGTTTTGCACAGTTATCGATGAGAATGTAGATGTTGGGCAACAGAAAATTATCTTTAGGACTGGCTCTATTCAAGTCTTTATAGTCAACACAAATTTGAATCTTGTCGTCCTTCTTCAGCACAGGGATGATATTGGCCAACCATGTTGGATATTTTGTGACCTCGACAACATTACACTGGATTTGTTTTTTCACTTCTTCCTTGATCTTTAGACTTAAATCTGGCTTGAATTTCCGTATTTTTTGCTTGATTGGATCCAACTCCGAATTTATTGGCAACTTATGTGATACAATGCTGGTGCTCAACCCTGGCATATCATCATAGGATTAAGCAAACACGTCGATGTATTGCCGCAACAGGTGGATGAGCCCTTTTCTTTGTGGTGCCGCCAGGTGGATACTGACACTTGTCTCTTTGATTTTATCGTAATATCCCAAGTTGACTGATTCAGTTTCCTCCAAAGTGGGTTTTTTGCTATTCTCAAATTCCTCCATATCTTCGACAAATCGTTCCTCTTCATCGTCTTTCCAATCATCATTGTTCCCCTTATTTTGTTTATTCAAGCTTTGATATGACACGACATTGGAAGATTGTAGGCTACTGTTACTGTAATGGACACAAAATATATGATTAGGAGTGTTTTAGAAATAATAGAATTTTCTAAATAAATGCAGGCCTTTTCATTGAAATTTGGGAGATAATTACAAAATCGTGGCTCATGACTTGCGCAAATACAAGTCCATGCCTTTTTGAAAGCAGTAAGATACGAGAAGGAAGTTTTGAGATATAAAAGGTGGATCGCGGGGCTTCTTTCGAATCATCACCGATTTTAAAAACTATCACTAATTCCCTTTCATTTACCATAATAGGCGACGGGTTATGAGTGGATTGGAGGTTTAATTTTGTAAGGCCTCCCCTGGAGCAATCTGCTTCGCCCCGCTGGAATTGGGAGATCTTCTAGTACAGCATTGAATCCTTTGAACAGATCTCCTATCCTATCCCCAAGACCATCATCATATGACACCGCTCTTATAGGAAATGACTGGAACAAAAGTGGCAAAGTCCCAAACAAATTCTTTTTTGGCTCATCCTCAACCCTATCTTTCCTGGTAGGTTGATATCCTAACTCGTACTTAAAGCCTCTCTCTGGGATTGCAATAGGCTCGATAATTCCTTGTAAATTCTTGCCCAAGCCTCGACCAGGTTCGAACCCATTTCTTAACATCACCGTTGTAATCATTTTGTAGACAGTAGGCATTGGTACTTTGGGTGTCAAATCTCTGTCTGCAGTATTTACACTTTCCACTGTATAGAAACAGCAACTTTTTGGAATATCTTCAATTACCGACACATAACCATTGGGACAGTCCGCTCGATTTCCTTCTCCTTGGATGACTACTACATGATCTTCCCAAATGAACTTCAATAATTGATGAAAGGGTGATGAAACAACCTTTGCACCGTGTATCCATGGACTTACCAAGAGCAGGTTGCAGCTAGGATGGATATCCGTAACATGAAACTTAGTCTTGAAATCAGCTGGCTCCATTTGGATGTGCAAATCAATCTCTCCTATGGTATCACTCTGCCCACCATCGAATGCTCTCATATTTACATGGCTTTGATGAATTTTTCCTAAATCATAGCCCATTTGAACCAGGGTAGAGAGGGGACAAATATTTATACTAGATCCGTCATCTATTAATACCTGATTAATCGCATAATCATGGCAAACAACAATGATATGCATGGATTTGTTGTGCATCGCTCCATCAAATGGAAATTCTTCAGCATTGAACGATATGTGATAATTCCCCACAATTTTCCCTATCATCGCAGCCAGGTTCTCAACACTCGTTCCTGCGGGAACATACGCTTCATCCAAGACCTTCGATAAAGCCTAGTGGTGGTATTGCAAACTTATTAATAGTGTCAAGACAGAGATTTGGGATGGAGTTTTCTCCAAGTGTTTGACAATTGCATAATTCCTTGGTCGCATATGCCTCCAAAATTCCTCAGCATCTCCTTCAGTGATTGGCATTTTCTATGAATATTTTTTGTTGGTCAACTCCTCAGGGATGTAACATCGCCCCGATCGTGTCATCCCTTGGGCAGCAACGGTTTGCACAATAAATTCCTTTCTTGGTGGGGGAGCGTACACTTGAGTCAGGGCTATCATCACTATAAATTGGGTTTTCTCACTGATACTTAAGGCAGCTATAGCCTTCTCTATCTTTCCTACCTCTTCTGCTCTTTTGTGCTTTTCAGAGTTCACCTAGGTAATGGTCTTTCCAGATACCCATTCGCCCTTTATCTCAATCATATTGACTGTAGATCCTCTATGGTTGGGCAGTAGATTACTGCTAATATTTGGAGTAGGTGCCTGGAGTGTGATGACCTTCTGATGAATTAAATCCTGGATCTTGTGTTTCAAGTGGACACAATCCTCTGTACTGTGCCCTGCTGCCCCCGAATGATAGGCACAATGTTGACTTGCATTAAAAGATTGAGAGTTGGGATTGACACTCTTTGACTGTATTGGTTGCAAATGACCGACATTCCTCAATCTTTCAAACAATTGGGTACGACCTTCATCTAGTGAGGTGAATTTACGGGGAGGTTTCTTTTCTTAGTTCGAACGTTAGGGGTTATACTGGCTTAGGTTTGTAGGAGGGGGTACTTGATAATAATTTAGAGGCTTTTGGAAATTTGTTTTGTTATTTGGAGGAGTGGTTTGGAAATGAGACTGATAATTTGGAGGTGGAACTGGGTATTAGGGAAAGGTGTTTGGCTATGTAGCTTGGTATGAGGATTGGATGTTTGGGAGTGGAGTTTGGTATTGGGGGTGGGCGTAAAATGCGTGTGGATGGTTAGGTGACGGCGGGGAAGATAAAACATTTCTAGAGTTGAACCGCTGTTTTAATTTTGTAATAGAATTAGCAAAAACCATACCTACCTATTCCTTCTTCTTCTTAGAAAACATGGTAGTTCCAGACGATGTCGAGGTTTTGGCAATTTTCCCTGTCTGAAAACCTTCTTCCAATGATTCTCCTATTTTTACCAAATTCGCAAAGGTTGCTCTGACAGCGGACGCCATCCTGGTATAATATTCTCCTTTTTGAGCGCGAGAGAACACGGATACCATTTCCTTCTTTGACATAGGGGGTTACACTTTGGCAGCTTCTTTCCTCCAACAAAAAGCATAGTCTCAAAAACTCTCAATGCTCTTTTGTTTGATCCGATCTAGTGAATACCGGTCAGGGACTATTTTGATGTTGAATGCAAACCAGTCAAGGAAACCTTTGTCCAATTCTTTCCAACCAGTCAAATTTTTTGGATCCTGAGACATGAACCACTCCAAGGCTTCACCATTCAAACTTCAAATGAATAGGCGCATCAATAGCGCCTCATTTTTCCCTATCCCAACCAGTTGCTCACAGTACCTTCTTAGATGGGCCATTGGATTTTTGATACCATCAAACATCTCAAACTTAGGGACTTTGTACCCTTCTGGTAGATCTACTCCCGGGTGAACACATAAATCATCATACCCCAAACCATCATGGTCCTTGGCTCCATGAGACTCTTTGATCCTTTTGATCTCTTCCTTCATATCTAGTAAATTCCTTTCATGCTGCACCCTCCATTCTTTTTCCTTCTCCTCGTAATGTCCCATATCGGGGTTAGGAAGGGGTTCATAGATTTCAGGGGATATGATGGCTTGAGGGGATTTGGAAGGGAGGCCTGATTTTGCGGAAGGAAGAAACTTGGTTGGTAAGCGGGGAGGATGTTCTGGAAATTGGAAAGGTTTTGTGGACTTTGTAAGTATTTTGGCGTAGAAGGATTTTGCTAATTTGGAAATCAATTTGGTGGATTTGAAGGTAGGTTTGACGTATTTTGTAGATTTGGGAGTGAATCTTGCGGATTTGGAAATGCATTTTGTTGATTTGAGAATGTGTTTTGAGGATTTGGGAATGGATTCGAAGATGGGTTCTGTGGGGTTACGGATGGATTTTGTGGATGGTAGGCATCTGGATTATTTTCACAATTAGTATTTTGGACAAATGGAGAAGCAGATCCAGATGATACGTTAGTTGGCTGGTCCTTGAGAATAGGGGTGATGAGGGAAGGGATTTGGAGTGGAGTCATGTGTCCGTATGGAGCGGGGCCATTGACGGTGATGTCCAAGTTAGCCAAATTTTGAGTGCGATTTATTTCCTCCTAAAGAATTTCTAACTTTCTTGCAAGTTCTGCAATCATTTCATTCTGTTCCGCTATCACATTGTCCCGGATAGTCAATGCGCTCTCTTCGCTATTTCCGATCATTTCTGGATGATGTTCAGAAGATGGGCTTTTGTGCGCTTTCGATCGGGTGAAGTAGGGATGTTCTTCCAGCTTGTATCAACACAGAGTGATTTCTATTATCTGCAAAGTAAAACAACTCAATGGCAAATGTGTTAGTTTCCATATGTGATAAGTAATGCAAAATATTTGACAGGAAATAACCACACAGAGTTGTTCAAGCCATAGCCAAATTCATCCATAGGACATAGTGGATAAACTTGGCTTTGAACTCAACAAACGCACATCAGCGCATAAAACAGTTATATTACACAAAACATTATAATGACGCGTATCCTAGTTGGGGTGACCCTTTTTGAGCCAAGGGTTCAGGCCTAACAATTTTTTGAAGAAAATATGTGCTTCCTCAAAGTCAATCCATTAACCCCCAACTCATATAGACACAAAAAGGGCATAAATACCTACAAAAGATAACGAAATAGGGATGCAATATTTAGGGAAAAGAGAAAATAACATGAAAGAAGATAAGTTCCCGCGCAGGGGAGAATAGAAAAACTAGCTACTAGAGGCTCCTTCGTCTGCTTTTGCCTTCTTTGCCTTGTTTACCTCATATGCTATTTGATACCTATTGATGATAAGATGACTCCCGCATAACTGTGCCTTGCAGTCGTAAGTTATTTTCCCTATACTATCGAGTTGGGAAGCCATGCTATCATCCAAATCGATTAGACATTGCCTGGCATCATCAGCGTCTTGCCTAGCTCTTTTCAACTCTTCCCTCAACATACGTATACTTAAAGCGTCCTCCATATGTATCTGCCGGTGCGTGATTTCACTTTTCTAGAACTCATCTGTAGCCTGTGGAGCCAAATTTGATTCTCGGATTCTACATCCACAACCTGAGTGGGCACATTTGGTCTTGGAATCAATGCTCCGGCAAGACTCTTTTTCAACCACTCCTTGTAAGTTTCGCTGACTTCAGGGTCATGCTCTATACGGAAAATCACTTTCGTCCACCTTTTTCTTCTCCATCCATTTATCATGCCGTCTTTGAGTGGAGACTCACTTTCATCATATTCGGTGAAAAACCTAAGCATGGAATCTATTTGTGGTTCCTCCTGCTTAATCTCGAATTGCCTAAGAACTCTGCCAGGATTATAGGGCCGGGTCCCCCTGAGACCAGGAAGCACTAGAAAAGGCCACTTGCCCCCTCGAATGGTGTATTTCCCTAAACAAAGAGAGTTAATGGACCATTGTACATCGTCATCTCTTAATTCCCCAAAAGTATTAAACCAAAATTCGTGAGATGCTTCCCTTTTGAACCTGTGTAGAAACAACCACATATCATTCGAAGCTAGCATATCCACCCTTATTTTATGATCAGGTTGTACCATTCTCAAATCATTTACCAAATGCTTCATCATCCACCATTGTAGTATTAGGTTGCAACCTTAAAAGAAATGATTTTCGACTTGACACCTTTCCAAGGCTCGATATATGTCGGCGACAATCATGGGAGCTAAATTGTGGAATACCTTGGTAGAATCGTAATCTACTCCAAAGAAAAATGCATGGGCCACTGTAACAACCCTTGGATGAATTGTGCCATTTTCCCTCTGTGGGAACACCATGGTTCCGAGTAGACCTACCGCAAACGTAAAGGCTCTCATCTCTTTTCATTTTGCTTTGGACTCAAATTTAAATTTATCGAAGGCATTGAATTTTCCAACCCAACGATACAACTTCCAAAAAGTGATATTTTCTCCATCACGTTCCTCTAGCCAAGTGTCGTCGTCAATTAAAAATACCTGTTTGATTGTTTGACGATCCCACACAACAGGAACTAAAATGTTCTTATCAGGTTTTTCCTTTCTATTGAAACACATTTCAATACTCTCATAGCAAATTAACACTTCTTCGCTGGTAGAAGTCAATTCCACATCCCCAAAGCAAAACACCATATTCTGATCATCCCAAAAAGTCGTAAGCACGTGGATCATTTCAGGCCTAGCGTCCATTTCGATCAACGAAGGCAGGTGCCCGATGTGTGTCCTAACAAGTTTTCACTCATTTGGACCCATGTAATCCCACCACAATTTCAGGTAATCGTCAGGTTTGGTAACTATCTTTAAATTTTCACGGGAATGAAATTGAGTCATATCTACATAAAAGAAGACAAAGATAAGCCTTTCCCCGATCCCAAAGGGTAATGGATTGAATTTAGACAAGCATATATTTCTTCAACACATAAGTATGATCCGTCCATGATTAACTCGGGGTCAATAGACTTAGGGCAGGTTTTCTAATAGACTCAATACCCCGCTCGGGTATTGGGTCGCCCTAGGATCATGCCTAAAATAGGGTTTTGGTTTTGTTCTATCCTCGGTATCTAGAGTGGGTTTGAACACCGGTTCTCAAGCGGACAACTTGAGTTTGAAAATACAAACAGCCATCAAACGACTAACGTGCTAATAAACTGTTTGTATTTCAACCACATTTTTGGAATTGATCAATAGGGGTCGGGATACCCACGAAACCCCAAAACAGTTTAAATAATGTAGGAATATGCCATGAGATGCGATAGTTAAAATTTACAGAATCAAAACATATAAACATATAAACAGTTAATCAAAAGACGAAATCAAACATTGGATTAGAACCTAGTTAAAAATTCCCAGTGGAGTTGCCATTTCTGTTTTGCGGAAATTTTGACTTTTGAAAGAGAGCCGCCACTTAATTTTGAAAAGGAATTAAGAAACCTTTATAAATACTTCAAACGATTCAAAACAGGAAAATCATTTTAAGTTAGAGATTCCAGATAAGCGGTTCCTATTAACGTTTTAGGAAGGTGTTAGGCACCTAAAACGTCCGCTAACTTGCGGTTATCCGAACTGTTCAAAAACATCTTTGATTAACTTTCTAAAATTTGATTTATTGAAAAATGGTTGACTTTTAGAAATACTTTGAAAGTTTGCAAAAGTTAATATTTATCAAATTCATTAGGAGATTTGACTAGGTTCGCAAAAGGCATGCAAAACAAATAATCAAAAAGAAAGGGGAAGGGAGGAGAAGTAGTGATTTAGGCTTTGAAGCCCAAATCGCTAAATCTATCCGAATCTAGTTGGGTTTTCAACCCATTTCTCCTTCCATCTGTCCTAATTCTATGTTTTTAAGCCTTTAGCTCGAGTTTTCCCTCCACCTGTATTAAATACAACTTTGCCTTCGAGGTCCGAATGAATAAATGAGAAAATAAATAAATAAACAAATACGACGAAATAACAAATGAAATTTTTGGATCTTGTAGCCGCTTCAAATGGGTTTAATCCTTTCTTTTTCTTTGACTCCTTGCGATCGTACTAATAGGCTTTCAAAGTCTTCTAAACTGGCAAGCCTCAATGGCCCTTTGCGAAAATGTGGAAGGAAGGAGTCCATTCAGACTCAGAGAATAAATTCACATGCAAAAGAGAAAATAGAGGAAATTAATACATATCTGGAATGCAAAGACAGAAATAAAGAACTTATCCTATGTTCGAAAGATGAAACCTAATGAATGACTAACTAAAAAATACATGGGATGGTATTATGGCATATAATAAAATTCACATTAGTCTAATCTCTTTGTTTTCATTCGGGAACAACTAACATGTTGCTATGAGAATCTTTTGGCGACCTCGGATGCTACAAGAAATATGTCGTTCCAAGGCTCAGGAAACTAAAAAAAAAATAGAACCATATAGTTCACTTCACATTTTTAGTAAATTAAGCAAACAACTTGTAATTCAAACATTACATAAGAAAAGTCCGCATAAAGTAAGAATAAAATATGAATGAATCAATTCGACAAGGATTGTACATGGATCGAATCTAACTAGGCTAGCATGTGAATTACTAGCAGTAAACAAGTGTGTTATGCCAGAAATAGGGGAGAAGACAACAATGATAACCAAACTCGCAAGTGTATCCCAGGGAGGTAAACCAATTGGGTGTCATACTTGTTTGGAATTAAAAAAAACTTGCTTAACTAAACTTTACACATTTTTATTCATGCATTGTACAAATATGACAACAAAATTCTCAGAAAGGACTAAATCAGATTGCTAGATGAGATACGCGAGACAAATTAAGTTTTGACAGACAACAGCCTTAATTCCAAACCCCAGAAGATTTTCGAACATATTACTTAGGTGGAAAAATTAAAACATTGGCGTTTAGACATCACGAAAGAATGAAAAGATCTTCTATTATCAAAACATTCACTGCATATTCAATTTATTAAAGGATGTCACATACTTGAGAAAAGAAATCAGAGAAAGGAAAACTACTCAAAACGGACATTTTAAAGGATCGTCTTGACATCTTTGGAGGGTCAACCTACCGCTTCTTTTTACATAAGTCATTAAAGACAACATGATGAAGAGTTTATCTTGTTGAAACAATGAAAAGACAGGATGGACCAAACATGCGTAAGACTCCAAACATTTTCTACAAAAGAAAAATCAAAGAGGACATGCAATTTGCACTGCCAGGCCACAATTTCGAATGGATAACTACTAACGGTATATGAACAAAATTGTATCAAGGAAAGACCAAACAACTGGGAATGACACAAAATCAAAAACATAAATTGCCAACTTCCATCAATATGCAGTTTTCTAACCCATATAGTTAAACAAATAGCGACATAAAACTCAACCCAACAATTTTTGATCAAAATTTAAATATGCAATCAATAAACATTCTTTTATTCCTTAGCCGACACAGCTCGCATATAATAAAAAATACAGTTGAAATTACTTGAATATTACAACGTGAATATCATCGCAACCAAACCTATAGCCTTCAGGGCCTCTACAGTAGACAAAACCCAGCCTCATTCATGATTGTCATAAACAATTAAACTAATTCTATAGAGGAAAATAAGGGATGAAGTAGAAAGTGACGAAGCTAAAAGAACAAAAGTATGCTCACCTCTTCGGGTGCAGCAAAATAGGGACCCGAGCTATCAGCGAAGTTGTCACTATCGGAAGTCGATATTTTCAATTCGGGAACTTCCCAAATGATCGACCAAACTTCTGAAAGGCAACAAAAGAGAGAGGATATACTATAGAAAAAGGAGATAGCTTTTATCTTCTGGGAACCCTAACACATTGATATCTTCATCTCTCGCTCTAAAGCTTCAATCACCAGTAAGGATTCCACAAAAACAAAAAAAAAAAGAATCCTAAAACTATGGGTTTCCCTTTTTCTAAGAAACCTTCAAAACCTCAAAGTTTTCACCTCAGAATTTCTCCCCCCTTCTCCGACCTCAAAAAAATCAAACCCTAAAAATGTCACAGAGGAAAAATCTTCCTTTTCTGAACCTCAGAAGTCCAACCCTAGAAATAACTCTCTCCCCCCTCAGTTTCCTAAAACAGCCTTTATATAGAGAATGGGCTAGGGTTCATTTTTTAGGGTTTCAATCAATGGAAACAAAAATGGGGCCTCCTGGGGATAATTTTGGGATTTTCTTCCAGAAGGAATTCAAAATTTGAACTTAGATAACGTTTTCTACCAACAAATTCCTACGAATTTTGGAATTTTTTCAGATAAATCGAGTGGGTGGACCAATCAAAATTAGAAAAAACAGAATTTATTCCAAACCAATGAAAATCAACCAAGTATGTACGGATTCGTACCACGGTACCCGAGATTCGCGGAATATGGACGTTGGATGAGCCACCTAGGCTTGTTCTAGAATGTTCCCAAGCCCTACGCGTACGAACCCACGTGAGATGCGTGATGATGAAGAAACAGACGGGTTGGAGCTCGGTTTGAGGGTTGGAATCGTTGGTAGATGGAAACCAATATTGTTATTTTGCTGAGGCTTGTACGATGTTGTAACGTGTTTGTATTGTGCTACTAGCTGTTGTTGTTGATTGAAGGTTGTGGTTGATGTAGAACCTTATAGCTGTAGCAGCTTTGGTTACTGATTAAAGGGAAAAGGGGATTGGATGATGGGCCGGGTTATAGCTATTGGAGTGGGCTTCGGGCAACAGAAATTGTAAGGAAAAGGCTGATTGTAGTTTTAATTATTGGATAAAACAAAATGGGCCTTCGGTTTAGGCTTTTTAATTGGTTAAGTTTGGGGGTATTGGGTAGATTGTGGGATTACTTAGAAAAATAACATCAATTTTAATTCAGTTCATTCTATTTAAATTTTAACCAAATCAAAAGTCAATTGGTCAATTGTATTGCAATTATGGCCCATTTAGTTTCAATTATGGTCAAATTCAATAGATTGACTAAATTAAAATAAATCTCGATACAAATTAATACCTCTTTTAATCCCAAGTTTCTTGATTTAATAAAATCAAACAAATATATATCCAAATAAATTATTTGAGAATAGATTTTGTTTAAATCAAGACTTTAATTATTTATTTATTTTTCAAATAATCCTTAATTTAAAGCCCAATGTGATGAAAATGTTCATTTAAATGACATTATTTATACAATCTCGTATATGCAAATATGAAAATATATAATTATCACTTTAAATGACAAAATTAGCCCAAATACCTATTTTAAAATGCATTTATTTGGAAAAATAATTGCTGTAATTTTATTTGAAAATCAAAGAAACTCGGGATTAAATGTAGTTGTAGAGGGCAAAAATTAGGTGTCAACAATCCACATATCGTTGGAAAGCTTATTCGATGGTCTACGCGATGACGGGTCGCATATGCAGAAATTCCACCCAGAAAAATTATTAATCACGATAAAGAACAGAATTCAACACATTTTCGTCCGAGATCTTAACGAACTCTTGGAAAGATAAAAAGGCTTTAACGACTCGACACATTTGGGAGCGAAATATTTAACGGAAAAACTTGGGGTATCACATCATCTCCCCCTTGGAAACATTCATCCCCGAATGCCACTCGTTGGGTTAGGAAGACAAGGAAAATTGAGGATACGCAACTAAAATAGCTTGATGAACAAGTTTATATTTTTCTAAGTTTTGGAGTACTTTCCGACGCATAAGCTCATGATAATCATAACGACATAGTTGAGTCTATTACTAAAAGAGTTGGATGAAGGAAAAATTATTAACTTCGATTTAAATCCGCATTCATAAAGAAAGAGATGAAAGATCTAGGATATGAAAACTCGGGATATCACAATATCTCCCTCTTAGGATCGGTTCTCCCCGAATAATACTAATTGATACACAGGACACTTTATGATCGACCCATGACTTAATACTTGGGTCGGGAACAAAAGCAAAGGATAAATATAATTTGATAACTCGCTTCGACGCAAATAAATCATTCTTGAAATGGTTATGCTCACGAAACTTCAAGTAGTGAGATTGGACCATATCGAAAGATGGAAGAAATATATGAATCCGTCGGAATAACTATCAAGTTGAATTTCTAGGTGCAAAGACCGAATCAAGACATGCTCTCACTCAATTGGGACATGATTCAAAATCTTTCCAAGGAACTTTCAACGCTACTAGGAAGCAATCGGGTTTGGGATATGGTCCGAACAATGTAAATATATATATATATATATATATATATATATATTGAAATAAGGATTTATAACTCGACCCCAATTTTAAGTACGGAGCGTAGGTCGATCAGTCTTATATCAAAATAAAAGTACTAGACCCCACGCAGTACAACTCCTTACTTTCAAGCTTATCAATATGCTTCACACACCCTTTCTCCGCAATACTATTTTCCCCAAATACCATACTTACTTGATTCAATTCATAATTCTCACAAGGCATTTGCAATCTTGGCTATTCAAATCTAACTAAGCCAAACTCTCTTTCCTCATTTTCAAGCTTAATTTGGAGTCACCAATTCCTCCACCTAACACCGTAACATAGCACCATTCTGAATTATAAATTTACACACATCCACATTGTTACAATTCCTCATCTCATAGATAATTCTTATTACCACTCAATCAACTCTAGTCCACTTAATACTCACCATTTTCAACCATCATATTCATATCAACAACTCTTGAAGCTATGGGAACTATTCATAGGCATATACGCAATTCAACTTATAGCAAGGACAAGGCTTGCAACTAATATCCTCAGACAGGAGATATATTCACAATACGTGAGTGCTATGCAAGATCAATTTACAAGAGGCTTTAACTTAGACTTCTAAATCAACATAGACACCAAAACTTAATGATAATATAAACTTTAATCTCCGTCCATATATACACACATGATGTTCAAGTCTATCTTTATAATTACGTATACACTCCTAATCAACACCCATAAAACACCTTTTTCAAATCCTACAATCCTTTATTAAGACAACTTCTGGGCACTATTCTTAAGAAAACACTCACTAACTTTCCAATTAACTAAGTCATGCACAAGACTTCACTTCAACAATTCCCCACCTACAAACCTAAATAAACCATCACACAACCACTTTCACAAAAACAACACGAAATACTTCAAATAACCATGACATCCATCAAAAGCCTAGCCTCAAGCTTACTCCACACTTACCACCTTAGCTAAAGTGAACATGCCACAATATTTATCAACAAAAAACCGTTCACTCTCTCCTATCGTCACCATTGTTCATCCACACTCCCTCGACAAATGAAAAGTCATGAAAGGGTAGAATATGTAAGGATATTGTGTATGACTTGGTGCGGTTATTGAGACCGGAGAACTAGGGCATCAAATGCATGAATTCAACTAGAATCAAGATTAAATATTAAGGACACCCAGGACATAAATTGAATCTTATTGGTCGCTAAGGGTGTTACCGGTGGACTGAACTTGAATATACAATAAAACTTAAGCACATGCATTATGAACCGCGCAACTTGAGTTTGGAGTTTATAGGTTATGGAATGTCGATTTCGCCTGCTGGAAAAATTGGGACTCCATATTTTGATAGTTAGGAGAATACATGATTTCCCATGATATGTATGAACATGTATTATGATCGGGGGAATGAAACATAAGACATGAGAAAATATCAAAGTCATTGAAAAGGCTGGGGTAAAATAGGATCAACACCACTCCTTCTCACCACCAACTTGCAACCCACCAATACACCTACCTGAATTCTGCAATCTTAACTTAGTTAATTTTTTTCTACTATCTCCCCCTTAGACTTAAGCCAACACTCCAAGTCAACGAATCACCATACAAATTCTAGTCCATGGCATTCTCTTTACTCCAGGGTCCTCGGATATACCCATACACAAGATCCATAACTTAACCCGCATAACTACACCCGCGAGTGCAAAACCCAATCTTAACATAACTCCTAAATACCCACCAACTTAGACAACTTTAAAAGTTATCATACAACAATTCATGCACTCCGCAACTTATATTCTAGCACTTACCATGGATACATCAAACCTTCGCTAAACCGTACTAACTTCTTTGTGCTTTACTAACATCACATCTCAAGCAAACACCCTCGTCAACCTCTAATGCCCAAGTTAACTCACAATTATATCGTATACCACATATCATCATTCATACTTACCCAATCAAGGATAACACTAACCGCTTAACATTTAATAACTTAAAAATAATCCGCATAACACCTTGAGCATACTACTACCTCAACACACAATATCACACTTGATCATAAACAAATAGACTTAAGCTCCCATACATACGGTTCAAACCTACTAAATCTCCTCCCTATCATTAACGTCGTAGCAATTCAATCATTAAATTCATTTTTCTCATCACCCGCTACACAAACTTAACAACTCACTCTGACTACGATTAACAACAATCTCAAAAACTATTTCCATCTATCAAACACCCCAAACATACTAGTCCACCAAAACCTCATAACGACAATAATCATCCACAATTCCATGGCCTATTCCATAATAGTTTATTAACACCGCCTTCCACCATGTTTCCAACCCCCCGGGTCCAACCAATACAAGAACAATAGAGTAAACAGCCAGCTGCTAGTGAATCGAAATAGGACTCACATAGCTTCACTAGACTTTGGTTTTGCATTTTAAAAAAGGAAATAAATATCAAAACAATTATGCTAGTGAATCGAAATAAGCCCAACACTGCTTCACTAGACTTCAAGTTTTAATCAAAAGATGATCAGAAAATATTTTCAAGAAATAATAGCCTGGTACACCATAATCAAGGATCCTAGAATATGTGTCTCGCTTTACCTCAACTGAACGACTCAAGAGGGATGAGGGTACATCTTGAAAGCTATGGAACCTTTGCTAGTAAGCACAGGAATATAATCAAGAGAGGAAATTAAAACTAGTTAATCACCCTCTCTAAACATTAGTACACAGATAAGGAAAATATGAAATGATAACATGAATTCTAGGGAGAAATCCAAAAACACTTCCGACATAGGCTTAATGCACAACCTTCAAGAACGTACATATGACACCTCAATTTTTTGGAACTCAAGAGCACTAATGAAATCATTTTTTTCTAGCTCACTTACAAGCCCGTAATATCAAAGGAGATTATCTAAGAAAGCACCATCTATAAGGATTTACGCTTGACTATATCCGGTATTTTAGAACAAGGAGAAATGGCCCAATTTATGAAAGATATGAACCCATATGAATTTCTTAAGGAACCTTTCCACAGCACGATCTACGACTTGAAAGAAAGGAAACATTTTCCTAAATGCCTCGTAGCCTCTCGAAGAAAAGTACAGACGTCTCTATACCGGTCCGCAAGACTCTACTAGACACGGCTTCATAGACACCTTAGGAAACTTGAACTCTGTGCTCTGATACCAAGCTTGTAACGCTCCGAAATTAGATCCCGAGATGTCACACGATGCTTAATGTCACAAGTGACCCCAAGCTAACCCTTCATCTAGCATAACCCAAAGCAACTGAATAAAATACATAAAATAAAAGGAATAATGCGGAAACAACCCATAACTTAGTCTGACCAACATGAAAGTAAATTTACACGGTCACAATTCTGCTCATATAAATATAAATCTAAAACTGAATACACTGACTACTAGTGACTATCTACGCAACCTCTACTAGCATTGACCAAAGATAGCCGGGTCATGACTCCCAACTACCCCTACTCAATATGACTGAATACAAAAAATACAATACACCTCAAATCTGAACAACTTAAGTCCCTGAATCAAAAGGACAAATCACCTGCCGATCGAGAGCTGCAACCCAGCTGAATATGATATGTGTGATACAGCTTGTACCTATATTTTGGTAAGAATGTAGCCCATGGAAATATGTGGGTCAGCACTTTGAAATGTACTGAGTATGTAGGGGTGCATGCAACAATATAAATAGTATAATCAATTTCATGAAAACATGCATACGGACAATGATGACTAACTTGGCTTGTGTTATATCAAATCATACTTTTTGTAATTTCATAATAAATAGTTCATATTATAAAATCTCGTAATCCACGCAAATCATTATAAATCATAAATTATGATAAATCATCATAAATCATCATATCATTAAAAATCATCATAGGTAATTATAAATCATCATAAATGACCATAAAACATCATAAACATCTCAACTATTTGACTTAAATCTCGGAGTAACTCAGTAATTCAAGAAACTTAATCTTATGGACACGGGAGTTTCCTATAACCGATAACCCAACCTGAGCTATGTGGAATTCCAACGTTTGAAACCCCCGTTGGCGGGAGTGTCATACTCTTTACCAGGGAGTACGACCTTAAAACTGCAATAATCACAATCGGGCTCTCTAGCCAATAATATCATCATCAAACAACCCTACGGTGGCACATAGATTTGGGGAAATACCAAATTTCCCTCTTGATACTAACTACTACTCCCCGATAAGCTTAGAACGCGTTAGGAAATCTACCACAACATCACAAGGGTCTATCATAAAGACCAAATCAAATCTCTTTCTCATTTATCAAATCATATCAATTTGTGGATTCCTAACTCAACACATTTTAGCACAAAATATTTTAATCTTCCTCAACATCAACAAGGTATCAATGCATTGAACCATAACCAACTCGACGTTTGGACAAGGATATGAAGACTCAATACGTAATATTTTCAATAATTTAACTCATCAAAACCATCCAAAAAATACCAAGACTCATTGCAACGTCGATATCAATATACCCAATAACTCAAATCGTCATAAGGAAGCTCAAAATTGACACATGGGTCGCAAACACTTGGAAATACCAATAATTCATTTTTGAACTTAAAATGTGGATACATGTTCAAAATATATCAATTCTTGATAGAAACACCAAGAATCCCAAAATTAAATCTCAATTCATAGAACGAAAATAGTCAAATACTCATGTGATTCAAAACTTACAATTCAAATCTTTATAAGTTCATAATCGAATTATTTAGACATAATTCAACTTACAGAACCATATGAATCCATTAAATAATCATAATTGGCAAGCTTGAACAATTTATATATATACATAATCAAAATCTCATGGTAGGATATCTTGGAAATAAATTCATTTGCCAAACTCATAATAATCCATAATAAAAATTAAAGATACGGGCACAAGAACGTAAGAATTATTCTTGTTCAAAGCCCCACATACCTAAAAATGGAAGATGAATATGAACTTCCGACTCTGGAACTTTATTCATGAAAATAAAGGGTGCTTCTCGAAGCCCTTAACATGATCAACTCGAATCTCAAATAAATTTGAAATTTCTACGGTTCAATCAAGAGACATAGAAGGATGAAATTTGGAGTAGTAGGGTTGGGGTTTGAGACTTAGGAAATTTTGGAGAAAAATGAGCTATTGAATGCTCTTAATGGACTTAAATCCATGGTTTACCCGGATGGATTGGAGTGGAATGACCAAAATACCCTTAAAAATCAAATAATATCAATTATGTCCTTTGGTGGACTGTTTTGATAGGCTGAAGTAGATCGACCATAACTTTTTTTTTCGATGGACAAATTGAATGAAAACAATTTCATTGGAAAGAGGACTCTCAGAGATTTTTGTTGATATATAGTAGCTCACCTAGATCATTATGTACAAGGAGTTATGATTGTTTGAAATTGACCCTAAACTTCGCCTAGCCTCAGTATTTTTTTTCTGCACATTTACTATTCACCACTATTCACGATTAGATCGGAATGATCATAACTCATCGCTCGAGTGTCCATTTTGGATGATCCACATATCGTTGGAATTTTTATTCTATGCTCTACGCGATGACGGGTCGCATATCCAGAAATTCCACACAGATGAATTATTAATCATGATAAAGAACAGAATTCAACACATTTTCATCTGAGATCTTAACGGACTCTTGGAAAGATAAAAAGGCTTTAACGACTCAACACATTTAGGAGTGAAATATTTAATGGGAAAAATCGGGGTATCACACCCATGCATAAGACTCTACTCAATGCGGCTTTCAGACTTCCTAGGACACTTTAAAACCTTAGGATCTAATACCAAGTTTGTAACGACCCGAGACTACCCCCTAGTCATTACACAGTGCTTACGGTCCTGAAAGACCATAAGTAAACCC
The DNA here is from genome assembly GCA_030864225.1 of Capsicum baccatum var. pendulum. Taxonomy (NCBI): domain Eukaryota; kingdom Viridiplantae; phylum Streptophyta; class Magnoliopsida; order Solanales; family Solanaceae; genus Capsicum; species Capsicum baccatum. The sequence continues at coordinate 205,270,582 of CM061558.1, read as the reverse complement.
ATGAGTTGGTACCTACTGTGAGAACTGAATAATATAATCATAAATATGGAAGAACACTATTTTAATAACTGAATTTAAAAATGAAGTGCGAGTCTATAGAAACAACTAACTAGATCTAATAAAATAGTGATAAATTGGATAACTAACTATAACATCTGAACACTGAATAACTAACTCTAATGTATGAAAAGCCTCTAAAACTACTTGACTGAATATGAGTTGATGGGACAGGCCCCAACTAACTCCAACTAACTACTAAGATAAAGACATGAAGTAATATAATCTGTCCTCGAATGATGAGGACTCTCCACCGCTACTGTACTACTGATGATCTGAGGGACTAAGTGTGATTCGAGAACTAAGCGTCATCACCTATGATATGATACACCATAGCATAAAATAAAGGTATGCGATCAGTACTTTGAATGTGCTTGTATGCTAAATGAGGTAGGCTTATATGCATGGTTTCAGGAATAGGAATAATAAACTATCTGAATATATATGTAAAGCATGGGATACTGAATAGAGAACACAAAAACTATAGGCACTAGAGATACGTAAAGCATGTAAATACTATATATGCATAAGAATCTATAAATACTAAAAATACGTGAAAACCTGTAGACACTGAGGATGCATGACCAAGCATATAACATGAACTAAGTAAAATATATAAACTGAAATACTGAGATAACTGAACTCTGTATGCTTTGATCAAACAAACCTAAGACTAAATAACTGAGTTGGCTGTAATTGAGACTATGTCTGAGACTGTGGAAAGTATCATCTAACCGACATTCCCCAATTTGAGCTAATCAGGGTCCAACCTATAACCTTAGTTAGAAGGGTGTTAATATCATGCCACGGGTACTAACGATAGTTGTATGGATACACTAAAATGATATAATATCCAAAGGAGTAAGGGTGTCAAGCTTGAATTGACGGGTGACCCCTGCGAGATAGTCAAGCCTAATCTGACAGGTAACTACTCATATCCTATGCTGGCTATGTAATTCTAGTGTATAGGGACTGCTACTAATGACTATGCCTATCTGACGGGGAATCCTCCATCCCTACATTTGCTCGGTGCTAAATCCTACTCCCAACTAAAAGACACTGAGATACTAGACTATTTTGAGTTTAACTGACTGGTATTTGACTATTCTAAAGTGCTCATAGTATATTCTGAAGACTGTTCTGTAATCTAATGAGACTAGACTAAATAAACAGCTATGAATTTTGGGTATTCAATAACCCCGGGACTCAAAATAATTATAGTAAAATGACACTAACACTTGGAGATCAAAACATGAAGGCTCTTAGTAATTAAATCACTCTTGTAGGCATTTTGTCAAATACTTGTAGTTCATGGTTTAAAACAATCATAGGAATGTCATGGAATTTGTAGGAATAGCATGAATTTATCATAATAGGATCAAATCATGGTTTAATTCAGTGAATAATAATATTAAAATATGGAAGATTGAATAATAAAAATAATTTCATGGTAACATAGTATAAAATCAATAGTACATGAAGATTCATGGATGAAATCATAATTTAAAATATGATAACTTGAAAAGATCACAATTTTATAATTTAAATGGGTTTCTTGGACTCCATTGATGAAAGGAATTCATGGACGAACATCTAACATACTTGGATTAATGAATCTGAAGAGATGAATAGAGAGTTCTTGAGAAATTGCCTTGAATTTAAGAGCTAGGGCTTCTTGCTGTTGAAATAGGGGATTTTAATTTGAGAGAAATTGAAGAATGTATGATTATTTAGGTCAATTGGGCTAAATTTTGTGTTTTAGGATGACTTAGGGCTTAGGAAAAAGACCTAAATACCCTTAAACAGATTTAAAATGTAATCTGAAAACTGACAATCCTGATTTTTGGCCTTCGCACAATGTGCCACTATCGTGACAAGCCACTAAAAAAGGACAACAGGGACCTGGACAGACACAACGATGTGCCACTTTTGCGGTAAGCCTTGGGATGCCATTTAGGCCACCTCCACGATGCGCCATGATCGCGGAGGCCCACTGGAAATTGACAAATAGAAAATTGGTCTGCTCCGCAATGCGCCATTATCGCAGAGTCACACTAGAAATTGACAATTGTCATTTGAGCTAACTACACGACGCTCTATGGGTTAAATAATGGCGCTTTACGACTGAAACTTAAAATTATCATAACTTCTTACTCGATTATCGAATTTAGGAGAATTTTATATCATTGGAAAGCTAACTGAATTTCCTATGTAATGACAGGCTCTAAACTGAAAAATAATAAGTGTTTCAAAAATATCATATATGAATACTCATGTATTGGGACTTAGATTGTTCTAGAGAAATACGGGGTGTTAAATATACCCAAGGAGAAGAGTAATCATGCCCCACTGTACCAATATCAGGAATAAACTGGAATACGACTCTCCAATTGGTATGAAGCTATCTCTTGACTTCTGCCTCATTTCATTGTTTGGGTTGGATCAAAAATCGGGCCTAAAAGGGCTTTGGTATGTTTGTAGAGTTAGAGGATGACTTTGAGGAGTTGGTGTGTGCCATTGTGGGCAAGATAGGGGTTGAACATATGGTTATGAATTATATACTGGATATGGAGGTGGTGGAACAGAATATAATGGGTATTGTGAGTGATTATATAGAGTTTGGGTATGAACTTGGGCTTGAAACTGAGAGTAATGATGATGTGGTCTTCTTGGACGTGCTCATTGTCCAATTGTAATTGCAGCTATATCTTCCTCGTTCTTCTTCCCTCCAACACTTCCTGAACCCTTTTGAATTTCTTGAGTAATTGTTTTCAATGTGGCAAAACTCACAATGCGACCAGTCTTAATTCTATCATCTATCATCTCCCTCATTTTAACGACCTCAATAAATGACTTGCCTAATATAGGTAACAAGTGTTGATAATATGCTTCGTACTGTGCTTGAATAAACACCTCCACTATCTTACTTTCTTTTATTGGCGATTTCACCCTAGCAGCTTGTTCACGTCATCTAATCGCATACTTCCTGAAACTTTCAGTACCCGTCTTCTTCATGTTAGTTAGAGATTTCTCATCAGGAATCAACTCCACATTGTATTGGAATTGTTGCACGAATTCATTAGCCAGGTTATCCCAACTATTCCACTTGTCGATGTCTTGATCAACAAACCATTCTGAAGCTAGACATGATAAATTTTCACCGAAATAATCCATAAGTAATTCTTCCTTCCCTCCAACGCCCCTTAGTTGGTTACAATAATGCCTTAGATGGGCTACGGGGTCCCCATGTCCGTCATATTTCTCAAACTTTGGCATTTTAAAACCAAGAGGAAGGTTAACACCTAGAAACATGCACAGATCTTTATACGAGACACTTTTATAACCCCCAAGTCCTTGCAAGTTCTTCATAGCCAATTCTAAAATTCTCAATTTTCTATTTATTTCCTCTTGTTCTTCTGTCATGACAGGCTTCTCAGTGTTAAGAGAAAATTTAGGAGGGTGAGTGTATCCGTAAGGACTGGTCAACTTAAATATGGGCGCGGAAACATAATGTTGATCACTAAAAATATTCAATACAGACTCTCTTGTAGAGCAGGGAGGATCAACTGGTAGATGAACATCAAAGGTAGGAGCTTCGGGTGGGGGTGGTGCTGCAAAAACATGAATAGTAGGTAGAGACGAGCATGTGGTAGTCTTATGTTGAGGATTGTGGAAATGAATATTGAAAGTGTTTTGATAATGTTTCCCCAGAGAAGACCCTGACGCATGTTATGGCAGGCCAATGAAAATGAGAAATTGTGCATGTGACACGGGAGGCAAGCTAGAAATATATTCCAGATTATCAGTGGAAAATAGAGGAGGCGGCAACCCATTAGCCCAAGCTCGATGCATTTCTATCATTTGTTGCCTTAATTTCTGAATCTCTTCATTAGCTCCTAAATTCTCTTTCCTCAAACTCCCTATCTAATTAGTGACAACAACCTCGGTATCCTTGTTTTCCATAACTTTTCTCTTCGATTTGGTACAATATGGAGGACCATCCAAAATACCACAAACCAACCACCTTAAACTAACTGGACAAGAGATAACAAATGCGTTAGAGTTCAACACTTTTTCAAAACCTCTCTTTTTTTCCTTTTTGAAAAGATCACCGAACCCAAGAAAGGCGCCTACGTATCTCACCCCCAAAAGAGAAGAATCAAAGTGTGCATAGTTCATAAATTTTTGGCACGACATGACCGATCAAACTTTATTTCTTTTTCTTTTCCTTTTTCTTGAAACTTTAAAAGAAAAGAAAATAAAAAATTGTCAAAAGAATTGATCAAAACCTTTCTTTGAATTTTTTAGTTTTAAACTTTCTATACAAAATGAAACCTATGATTATCAAGGAAAAGATTTTTGGGTTTTCGATTTTGAATTTCATAAAAAAATGAATCTTGGACCTATTAAAGGAAAATCTTTTTGTAGTTTTCTTTTAACGATGTATATGAAACCTACTATAAGTGAAGAGTGAATAAAATCTTTTTGAATTTTTGAATAAGATCACCGAACCCCAGAAGGGCTGGCTACGTATCTCACTCCCGAGAGAGGAGTATTAGGTGTGCATAGTTTGTCCAGATTGGACAAATAAGGACTAAATAACAAATTGAACCTAGCTTAAGAGACACAACCAAAGACAGACGATGAACTACGTCAATAAAATCTTTTTGGGTTTTCAATTTGACACTTCACATAAAAATGACACCAACAACTATGAAAGAAGAAACTTTTTGGTATTTTCATTATATGAAATGTACAAAACTTCTATCATTTTTTTGAATTTTTCTTTTATAAAAAGCTCCTATTAAAAAAAACTTTTTGGAGTTTTCAAAATGTGAATGCTTACTAAAGAAATAAAAGAAAAATCTTTTTGATGTTTTTATTTTTGAGAAAATGAGTGCAAAAGGTAAAAAAATCTTTTTAAATTTTTATTCTTTTGAAAAAATAAATTCAAAAGGTAAAAAAATTATTTTTAAAATTTTTGAGTTGTGAAGTTGTGAAGAACAAAAAGCCATAAAGAACTCTAAAAATAAACTACGAAACTCTTTTTTTGTTGAATTATTCTTGCCTAAACACACATTCCTTTAATTCTAACACATGTTTTCCCCAAATTAGTCCGTCAAATGACCATATTACCCTACAAGATGCAATAATTAGCACGTAGGGATGCTTTTAGGAGTGAGTCTCCTACAAAGGACCAAGTGGGTCCCACGAGGTCTCAATATGATGCAGATAAGCATGACCTAAAGGTTAACCTATGCTGGGGTCCACTAACAAGGTCGTTCGGGGTAGCATATGGTCGATAGTGGTTTCTTTGTTTTCCACCTACTCCATACATCCGATAGCTCCTCCTCCTAAAATAAGGGTGACTCAACTAGAGTTCATGTACACGACGAGTACTCTAGAATTTATTACAGAAAAATTAACTCGGGTTATGCAAATGATGTCAGATATAAAATGGTAACACATAAAAAAATTGTAAATATGTTGCACGTAGGCACTCAACAATGATAAAACAATATGTTTTTACACCCACAATGCCAAACTAAGCCGATACAACTTCAAAAAATAAGCTCGAATTTTGAAAATTCCCTAGCAGAGTCGCCAAAGCTGTCACACCCCCTTTTTAACCAAAAAAAATTAATTTTAGAGTTTAAAAGGGTTTTATTATTAAGTGACAAAAAATGAAAATTTATTTCGAGAGGGGTTGTTTATATTTAAAACTCAGAGTCTCCACTTGGCATAATTTGGTGTGTCAAGTCACCATTGGAAAATCCTTTTCTAAATGATTTGACTCTTTAAACTGGTTTGAGAACAAAGATTCTGGCTAAGGAATTTTGTTGATTGAGGGAAAGGTGTTAACCACCCCTCGGTCCCGTGGTTTGACCACGGTCTCTTGGTGGTGCATATCAGCTAATTTGACACTATGAATGTATAAACCACACAAAACAATCAAACAAACAACAAACAAAACAAATCCCAAAAAATATAATGTCAAGTCCAATTAGACAGTCCCAAAATAAAAAAAAATGGAAATGTAAACCTACGCCAACCTACACTAATCCTAAACTATGCTCCAATGCTTTACTCGACGTATCGGGCCTTTGTCACGGACGTCCTCTGAGTACAAAATAATTCAGGGCATTCCCCGATGAATAAGTACAATATAACTTCGGGGCATTCTCCGGCGAATGAATACATCTTCAAATCTTGTGCGATAATGTAGAAAGAACTACTCACACACATATTCAAACATTCAACCAAACACTGTTCCTAAAATTTGCATACCTAAATTAGCATTTTCCTACCCATTTAACGACCTAAAACAACGATACTATCGATTTCACAAACTTGATATTTGTTTCGAATTAAACAAAACAACAATAAATCAAAATTAGACCAAATTCACTTTTCATCAAGTTTTCAATTCTCACCCCAATTTTGTTTAACCAATTACCAATCTCAATTATCCACAAGATATTGTTTTTATCCAAATTGTACCATTCGAGATCAATCATTCAACACAAACACATATCAAGCAACAAATCACCCAAAAAAATAACGATATCAAATCACAACCACAATCACATGAAATTAAGAAAAATAGAGCTAGAAATTGGACCTTTTGGGATCAATGTGTTGTTCGGTTAAATAAGATAAAGCAACGGGCCAAGAATCAGGCAAACCTCAAATGATGAACCTGCAACTCAAGAAATCCCAACCTTGAACGATGCCCTTTAACTGATTTGGTCATTTTTTGGCTGAATTCGGTCAGAATAGACTGGGATAGTTTTGGATTATGTCACCATCGATTGCTGGCTTACCGTTTTCAGCGAGATGCAATCTAAAAACGAAGCGGGACCATTTTTTGGAGCTAGTTTGGGTAGGAGTGTCGCTGGTCATACCGTTTGTCGATGAGTCTTGACGAAACAGTGGCTAAACTCACCGGAGAAACACCTTCTCTCCTTGATTCTTCTCTTTCTCATCGATTCTCCTCTTTTCTCTCTTGGTTCCCTCTCTCTCCGATCTGTACGTATGAATTATGTGCGTGTATGTGTGTTTTTCTTTTGAGGATGAAGGAAAATAGAGTATGCGTATGAATATCGAACTATGAAACTGCGGAAGAATGGTGACTTTTGTACCTGTTCAGTGAACGTGAGTATGTAAAAATGGACTCTGTAAGAAACTTTTTTGTGTGCCTCAGTGGATCAGTATCTGTGTATGGATGATCAATATGTTTCTCCTCTTTTATTTCTCTAAATGTGAGGTGTATATCCTTCTCTCATACGGAAGGTTCTCCTCCCCCCCCCCTCCCCTCTTTTGTATTTTGCGTGTATGTGTATCGATATGGTGGAAAAGATAATAGAGTGGATGATATGTGGGTCCCTTTGTGTGTGAGTTTGTTAGGGAGGTAGGGACCACATGGGGTAGGTGGTGTGTGAGTATGATGAGGTATAAAAATTAGTCAGGATAAGGGAATATTAGGGATTTAATTTGTTAGGATTTGGTTATTATTTGTTTTCTTGTGGGGAAAGTGTCGAATGGGTGAGCATACATGGTAAGGTGAGCTAGAATTGAATAAAATTAAACTTCGGGAGGGACAAAATTAGGTGTCTACATAGACTAGATTATGGGAATTCACTTTTAACTATCTTTTGCATTGCTTTTACTTATCAAATGTATTGAATCTAAATTATTTTGTGAGTTCACTAAATTAAATTGTTTCAAAATATGAATTGATTTATTTTTGCATTGATAATTGATTTGGTGGTAAGGATTTTACTATGTAGGATAGAAATGTGTATGCATTTATGGTTACATTGCGTATGTAATTGTTCATTGATTGTTGTTGATTGAACTACTTAAATGTGAGTAATATGATATTAATAACTTGTAACGGAATGATGCAAAAATAATAGCTAGTACTTTTTAAGTTGATGGCTGTGATTATGCATTGAAACATAGTATGAATATATGGTATTTCTTTGATCCTTTGTAAAGCTTATTCTCTTGTGTGTAAAGTTAATAAACATGATGTGTATTATAGTGTATCTTCTGTGAAGTTGTTGATGTTTTATTAATTATTTTGGTTACTGCAATTTCTATGGCTAATGGTGGTAGAATAGCGAGCGAGGGCTATTACGAAGAAGGATTAATGAAAGAGAAGTATAGACTTGTTGCAATAAGGAGAGTTCATAGGAGACGTGGGTTGGGTTGATTCATGGAATTGTGTCAGTTAGTCACATCTAAGAATAAATTAATAATACTTTAATAAAAAACAGATAGTAAGGTGGAAAGTTGAAGTAGGTTAGTATAATAAGTTGTTAAGTGTATATTGTCATAATCTCTTCTTGAATATTACATGTTATATGCTTTCTAACGCCGGTTGACCAATGATACAATGTGGTTGTAATGATACTACATTTACTATATCTCCTTTTGGAGATATAGTCATGTTGCAGGTAAGTTGGAGTTTCTATAGGTGCGATGGTGATTATTCTTCAGCAGCTCCTGTCATTCTACTCTTACATGAATGTTATGTCTTGAGTCATCCTTCATTTGTTTAGTAGTGCTCCTCTACCTGTTTAGACTAGATTCTAAGGAGTTGTATAATTAAATTTCGCAATGTATTTTGTAATAAATTTTATTTTAAAAGAAAGGCTTATTATTTACTAATGCTTAAGATTTTAACAATATTTTTCGCAGTTTAATAAATGATTGTCATGAGAATTCTCCTACCTAGGGTAGAGTTGGATAGATGTCCGCACGATTCCTAATTTAGGTCATGACACTTTTTGTGCTCGTATACTTAGCTTTTTTCTCATTAAATAAACTCTTTCATGGAACAAAAAGGAATCTCATCTTCATATTTTGGATAATAATGCGTGTAAGAATATTGACTAAAGACAGATTAGATACTATGGGGACAATGTCAAGATAATAAGTGTCTTTTATGTGACTCTACCCGTGAAACTATAGAGCACCTTTTCTTTGATTGCATGTATTCTCATATGTGCTTGAAAAGATATTGCAATGGATGGGGATAACAATACAAAATAAGAACCTCAAAGAAGTATGCAGGAGATTGGAAAGGAATAAGCAGTGAGGAGTATTAGTAGAAGTATGATCTGGGTTGTCGTAGCTGCTCTTATCCACCAATCAATGGCAAGCTAGGAATGAAGCTTTATGGTATTATGCAATTCCTAGACAGTAAATGTGGACGTTTTGAATTTATATATATAGGAGAATAAATTGTAAAGACAAAGAATGAATAGAAAGAATTTATACTTAACAAACATGCATGGGATGAGGGAAGGTGTGAATAAAAAAGAGTTGTAGAGTGGTCGAGGGGAGCTTACTTTGGGCTATGGTTGGGTACTGATATATTTCATAGCAGTAAGAAGTGTATGTATCTTTCTTGCGCTTGAAAATAATAAAATATATTTGTTTGATAAAAAATAAATAAATACATGATGTGTGTCTTTCAACAATTAATCAGGTATTATCACTAATAAACTTATGTAACTAATGTGGACGCTTAGAGTTTGTCTGGATTGGCGTAATTTAGGTATTTTTAATCAATTCTATAGTGTTTGTGTAAAATTAAAAAAGTATTTTTAAAAATTTGTTTTTAATCAAAAATAATAAAAATAAACCAAATGTTAATAGCTAAATACCTTAGCTTATGATTTGTGACGTTTAACTTATAAATTAGTATAAGTTATAAATCCATCACATTGATAGTAAATTTGAATAAGTTTTTTGTATACCACCTACAAAAAGAAAGGTTAAAATTAGGTGGCGTGGGCCTGGTGGATTGATTGGGGAGACAAAGATGAGCTATTGAAGGGCAGATGCAGGAGATCAAGAATGCATTTGCAAGTTGTATTTGTGCCCACGTCACATGACCTCTTCCATTTTCAACCATTTCCACTTTTCTTGAAAAAGATGTTAAGTAAGGAATCTTTCCACTTATGGAAACTCACATTTGTTCTTAAAAAATACAACAACTAACACCACTCTCTTTCATTTCCCACACTATTTTGTACTTGCCCATTTTGAAATTTTAAAAAGAAAGTGGCAGTTGTTCAGTGCACTAAAACTTCCGATGTATGTAGGGTTTGGAAAGGGTCTAACCGCAAGGATAGATACACAGTCTTAGCTTACAAATTTACAAAATGTTATTTTCAAGGTTTGAACTCGTGACCTCCGATCTTATATTTGAAAAGTGAACAAAAAATACTCTTCCAATTGGAGCATATATTTATTTATTTTCTGTTTCCTAAGAAGTCAAGATTTCCAAAGGTAAATATTATAACAAAGAAAGTCAGATGAGTTATTTCACAATCTTTATGGGGTTTACTAAAAATTTCTTGAAATCAAAATGAGTAATATTTATTTTACTTCTGAAAAAAGTAGGTGAGTTTTGAAGTAATCGGTAAAGTTATCATCATGTAACCAGGGGGCCACAGGTTCAAGCAGTGGAAACAATCTCTAACAAAAGTACAAGAAAGGTTGCATATAATAGACTCTTATAGTCGGTCAGTCCCCAAACCTCGCACATAACAAAAGTTTTACTACATTAAACTATTTTTTTTTCTTTTTAACTTCTAAAAATGCAAGGTTGGGAATTGGGTTTTGTTATCCTTGACAATACTTTTATACTGATATGATCCTCTAATAGGAATTCAAGCTCTCTCACGCAATTGCTATCATCATGTCGAGATTTATTCCAAACCTAGATAAAGGAAGACGATTGTTGATGGTCATGTAAAATTAATTTGAAATATGATGAATTATTTGAATATTGAAAAAGAGAGCGAATCGAATATAAAAATATTCATATAGCGAACTGAATTATGTTGAGAAAAGGTGTATTTTATTGATGGACTAAATTTCATTGTAATGACATAAATTAAATGAAAAAATAATGTACAAACGGATTCGTAGATTCTGGCTGTTTTCTCTTTTATTTTATTTTTTTAATAATATAATACGTATATACTAATATAACTGAAATTATACAGAAATGAGAAAAGACAGTAACCAATATTTTATGTGACAAAGAAAAATAAAATAAAATAATTTAAAACTAGAAGGAGATCAACATTGAATGCTGCCAATTGAATATGTACAAATGGAGCCAACCACCCCAATGCTATCATTTGTTTGTTTTCTTCTTCTGTATTTTTTCCTCTTCTTTTTCCAATTTCTACAACTCAAATTAAAATTATATTAAATTTATGTTTCCAACCACTCCCAAGCAACCTTTCACAGCTTGTCAGAAAAATAAATAAATAAGAAAATCAGACCCCCTCAATTATTTCCACATATTCTTGCTAAATTCCACAATCGTACATTACGTACAAACAATGAACGTGTGACCCTATTATGTAAATAGAACTAATTAAAAATACTACTAATAGATGGTTAAGACAATGACCCCTTAGCTACCTTTCTTTCTAATAGTGATAGTAAATCAACAAGAAGAAAAGGAAAATGACTATCAGAGTATCAATCAATAAAAATCAATTAACAGTACCTTAATCCTAAATCAGTTGTTAGAATTTGACGGTTTTGGAGTTTGATAAAGCAGTGAAATAGATGCAAGAAATGGGTAGATTCATGTGGTTCATCGACACAAGTTTAACCTGCAGTAAAGATTTTACTGATCATTGACAATGATGACACAAAGCAATACAAGTTCAGAAAGCAATACAAGTTTAACCTGCAGTAAAGATTTTACTGATCATTGGCACACTCATACAATAACAATGGGAAAATCAGAGATTATTTCAAGTGCATGAAGAACTCCATGAAGGAATGTCATAATGGAGAGTCTAACTATAGGTTTAGCTTGATTGTATTAGAATTGTTCTTCGAGTTGTAATTGTTTATGCTTCCATAGGTTTATTGTGTTATAAACTGAAATAGGAGTTAGTTATCAAATTGTGATAACGTGAAGATTAGGGAACACAAATCAAGAGTGATTTGTGTGTTGTAGGAATTAGAGTTTATAATTCTTTGAAGATACAGAGTTTATAATCGTTGTTCGAGTGACTCATTGTTTTAGTAAAATTGGTTAAATCTTATAGAAGTACACGTCGTAATTTTTTATACCTATTATGAGCGAGGTGCTTTTCACTTAAAATACTGTATTTTTATTTTACTACTTTCATTACGTTTGTGAAACATGTTAGACAATCCAATTTATCGGAAGAAGATAATTATCTCTAAATTTACTAAAACACTAGGGCGTATAAATTATCATCAGTTAGATTAAGATGATATGAATCTTCTATTTTGATCATGCTCTATTCAACTCCATTTCTTTCCCAAAAAATATCTTGAACTATCGTAACAGAAAATTTAGCTAAGCTATGATAAAAGAAATTGCCAGAAAAAAAAAAAAAAAAAAGATCTCTTTACATGATCAAGAGCCTAGAACATATTTTAAATATCTTTTGTATAAAAAAAAAAGAAAAGATCTCTATATTTTCCTCAATCCATTGTTGCTCACATTTTTTACCGCTTTTATAATTGCAAATGCTTTAGCAATCATGAATTTTCCAACAGACTGCATACGGGACCATCGGAATGAAGTAAGGTCCCTTTGTTGTCCATATAGCGACCATCCTAGTACTTGCCTTCTTTGTTTTAGCTTGAAAACCTACATCAACAAAAAATTCACACAGATCCCATCTTTGGACAGTATAATGTTAGTGATGCTTCATATTCATAATGCATATTTTCATTTGAGGTAGTAGCATTCATAACCCCATGACATTCATTACATTCGAACAAAGCCATTGTTACAATCGGTGTTTTAAAAGGCAGGGTGTTTTAGGTAGCACGAAGCGAGGCGTAAGCCCCATGAATCTTTTAATTTTTAATTTATAACATGGTAAAATAGTGTTATAAAGAAAAAAATTATTAAAAAAAATTAAAAACATGATTAAACAAATTCATAGAAAATAAAACTTCTAATATAATTTTGTAAATATAAATTAAGAAATCTTATAATAGCTACTATGATATGAAATTTAACATATGTATTTTCAAATAATAAAAGAATTACATTTTAGTAAAATATATTTTGATCATACTATTGAATTTACATCCCTAAAAGAAAAATAAATAATAAACTTTATTAGTATCACCATGATAATTTTGAGATAATAAAACACAATAATTTACTTACTATTCAATTCGGAGTGGATGACTACCTGGATTAGAATGAGGACTCAATATTTTGTGATAGTTATCATTTCAAATAGCGATTATTTTGTGACGTATGACAAATGATAAAATATGATAATTTTGAGACGTATGACAGTAATATGAAGACAAATGATAAGTGAAGATGTAAAATTCGGCTAATTAAGTATTTTTTTTTAAAAGATGTTAAATGATATTTACCGTCACGATGCTTTCAAATTGTAAATATGCAATCGAATGGCTTGCTATTTGAGTTATTCTCAATCTTCTTAATCATATAGATGAAAAAAAATATGAAACATCATTATTTATTATAGAATTATAATGGTCAATAATGTTAATTAAGGAATTCAACCCATAATTTGTCTGAGATCTGTTAGGCGAGCTTCGAGTGTTGGACGTTAGGCATGCTTACAGCGTATAGTCTGTTGGAGATATGGACCCGGGTTAAAACATTAGTTGGGCTTTCTGGTTGTAGTAATTGTAATGGGGTCTTACTTGTACATGACCCGGCCCATTTGTTTGGCAGATATTTTTACTTTGTATACATATATGTAGTGGATTGTACAGTTGAACTTAATCAATGAATGGACGGTTTATTTACTCTCTCTCTTTCTCTCCCTCTTCGAAGCAAACTGTGAGAAGTTTCTCGATTTATCGCTAACTTGACATGGTATCAGAGCATCGATCCCGTTTGAATCTTCATTCATTCTTTTCGTGAGCTAGTGAGCTATGCTGTGGAACTGACCATTTGTTCTCTTCTCAGCCATCGCCATAATTTTGATGGGTTTTCATTGAGATTCCAACCTCATTTCCCCGGAGAACCTTCCATCGAAGAGGTTCTTCTTGGTTTTCAGAAGATTGAATGGTTTTCTGAAGGATTATAGTAACAGGGTTCAAAAACCCCAAATTTGGTACAGGTTCAATTACGTAAACCCTAATTTTCATCTATTCTACGGCTTAGTTACTTAGATTGGTAAAGATTATTGGTGATTTCACTCTGAATATTGTCTATAATCTCATTTTCTGTGATATACTTGCTTAGGTAGTTTGTTGGGATATTGTGTGGGTAATATGGAACCCGGTACTAGTTCCTCTTTAAATACAAATGTTGATTCTCAGGCAACAACCAATAGCTTCATTGTAGACTGCCTCATCCTTTATACATCCACCCTTCTGACAACCCTTCAATCATACTCGTACCAGTTCCATTCTCAGGAACTGGTTACAAGTCCTGGAAAAGACATGTCATGATATCTCTTTCAGCTAAAAATAAAGCCGGACTAGTAAATAGTAGGATTCCTAAGCCTAGTCCCAAATCTCTTTTGTATGATTACTGGTTGAAGTGTAATGATATGGTGTTTGCTTGGCTGAGCAACTCTTTGTCCAAGGATATAGCAGAAACTGTTCTTCATTGTGAGACTACTAGGGACATATGGTCTGATCTCGAGGAAAGATATGGCCAGTCCAATGCTAGTCGATATTATTAAATCCAAAGGAAAATTACAGGTATTTCTCAGGGGTCCTCAAATATTGCAACCTATTACACTAGGTTAAGAAGGCTATAGGATGAGCTTAAGTCGGTTTTTTTGGTCCCCCTTGCACTTATGGTGCTGAGCCACTATGTAGTAATGGACAAAAGTTAATCCAGTTCCTTACTGGTTTAAATGATACTTATTCCAATGCTAGGAGCAATATACTCATGATATCTCCAGTTCCTACTCTAGGAAAAGCATACTCTATGTTGCTTCATGATGAAAACCAGAGAGAAATTCAATCCTCTCCTCCATCCTTTATAACCGACCACACATCATTTACTGTCAAAGAGAATAATTTTCCACCAACTTCTGTTGCCTATCCTAGTCCATCTACTTCTCATACATCTCATAACAGTATGAAATCCTATAATAAAAGAATCAATTTTGACAACAAGAAGCCCATTGGAGTCTGCAAGTATTGCAAGAAACCTGGGCATTTTGTTGATCAATATTATCGACTTCATGGTTTTTCACCTGATTTCAAGTTCACCAAGAACAAAAAATCAGCTTCTTGTGCTAAAGTTGATAATTTCAGCTTGGAGTCTTCCAGGACCCCAGACTCTCTTCATGGGTTCACTTCTGAATAATACCAGCATATCATTTCCTTGATTCAACAGTCTTAGATCAATGATGCACCCGGATCTTCTACTGGCATGGTTGTATTTGCAGGTATTATGTATAGTTTTGCTACTTATTATGTTTCTTTAGGTAGTACTTCTCAGTTTCAAGACAACACCTAGATAATAGATTCCGGAGCCCTAAACCATATGACACCTAATAAAAATCTTCTTCATGATATCCAACCACTCCATTTTCCTTACTTAGTCACCCTCCCAAATGGTTACAAGGTTAAGGTTATTAATATTGGTTCTCTATTCCTCCATGAAGACTTAATTTTGACAAATGTCTTAATTATATCTTCATTTTAATTCAATCTTATTTTTGTACCTCAGTTGATTGACAAATGTGGTTGTACTGTCTCCTTTAACTCCCTTTCTTGTTCTGTACAGGCCCCTTCTCTGAAGAGGCCCTTGGCACTTGGTAGAGAGGCAAATGGCTTGTATGTTCTCTATTCCATAGTCTCTCTATTATCTACTACACCATTGGTAAATACCACATAAGCTTCTAGTTCCATAACTTCATATAAATATAGTACTTGTACCACCACATGTAATATTCCATCTCATATAAATAAAGCAGATTTATTTTGGCACCAAATAATTGGTCCTATGCCTTTTCATAAAATGAATTCAATTCCCTTCTTATCTGACAAAATTTGTTCAAAATAGTCTTTCGTGTGTCCTGTGTGCCCTCTAGCTAGACAACAAAGATTATTATTCCCTGATAGTTCAATAAAAACCACCCGCTGTTTCCAATTAATCCATATTGATTTATGGGGTCCATACCATACATCCACATACAATGGTTTCAAATATTTTTTTACCATTGTTGATGATTTTTCTAGAGTTACTTGGACCCACTTTCTCTCTTGTAAAAGTAATGTCTTCACCATTATTAAGTCTTTTACCCATCTAGTCAAAACTCAGTTTCACTCATCCATTCAGACAATCCGGTCTGACAATGTCTTTGAGCTTGGTTCCAGTTCTTATGCTCTTTTTTTTTGCTGACAATGGCATTGTTCATCAAACCATAGTTCCTCACACACCACAACAAAATGGTGTTGTTGAAAGAAAACACAAACACCTCTTGGAAACTTCTAGGGCTTTTCTTTATCAATCTAAACTCCTTCTCAAGTATTGGGGTAAATTTGTCCTCACAGCTACCTACTTATCAATAAGTTTTCTACTCCTCTCCTTCATAACATTTCTCCTTATGAAAAATTTCATGAACTTCCCCCTCCTTATTTCCATCTGAGGTCATTTAGTTGTCTATATTTTACTACTACATCAAAGGTTAGCAGGGATAAGTTTACTCCTAGAGCCTCCCTGTTTTCCATTCTAGAGACATAGTCTTTCATGAACACATTTTTCCATATCACACTTCTTTTCCTCATTCTGTTTTTCCTTCTTTCACCACTCATTTTGAGGATGACCCCTCTTTTACTTCTCCTGAGATTCATTCCCCTTCCCCTTCTGAGATTCCCCATCTATCATCACCTTCTTCTATTTCTTTCACTCCCTCACCTCATCCACCATCACCTTCCCCTGTAGTTGTTCCCCCTAGGGTTTCCTTTAGAACTCACTCCAAACCCAAATACCTTACTGACTATATTTGCTCCTCTGTTTCTTCAACTGACAAGTCACTTTTTGATCCACAATTTTATCAGCAAGCTACACATGTTCCTATATGGCAGGATGCTGTATGTAAGGAATTCAATCTTTGGAAGCCAATCATACCTGGGATATTATTCCCTTACCACCGGGTAAGAAGGCTATCCCTTGTAAATGGGTTTATAAAATTAAATAAAAATCTGATGGCTCCATTGAAAGATATAAGGCCAGATTAGTGATTAGAGGGGATTCTCAAGTGGTAGGCTTGGATTTTTCTAAAACTTTTAGCCCTGTGGTAAAGATTACCACTATCAAATGCCTTTTAACTATTGCTACCAAGAATAATTGGACAGTCCATCAATTAGATGTGAATAATAACTTCCTTCATGGTGATCTCCATGAAGAGGTCTATATGAAAATTCCACTAGAACTCTCTGTCCTCACCACTAATTCTGACCCTCTTCTTGCTTGCAGATTAAAAAAAGTCTCTTTATGGGCTGAGGCAGGCTTCTAGATAATAGTTTTCCAAATTGTCTCATTGTTTGCTATCTAAAGGATATTCTGCCAGCAAGAATGACAACTCACTTTTCTGCAAAGTGTCAGATTCTTCTATTGTTGTTCTTAGTGTTTATGTTGATAATATTTTGTTGGCTGGTAATGATGACCATGAAATTATTTCTCTCAAGTCCTTCTTGGATGATCAGTTCAAGATCAAGGACCTTGCCTCTGTTCATTATTTTTTGGGCCTTGAGATCTGCTCTACCTTTTTTGGTTTCATTGTCCACCAGAGGAAGTATACCACTGACTTACTATCTGAGTTTCAATGCACTGATGCCAAGCTAGTTCTCACTCTCCTTGATCCTAATGCAAAGTTACTAGCTGATTGTGGTGATTTACTTCCCGACCCCTCTATAAATAGAAGGCTTGTTGGGAAGTTGAATTTTCTTCAACACACGAGGGCTGATATTTCATTTGTGATACAACACCTTAGACAATTCTTGGTTGCCCCACGCCTACCACATATGCTAGCTGGTCTTCATGTCTTACGATATCTACTTAATGATCCTGCTCAAGGTATTACACTCTCCAGTTCACCTAATTTTTCCCTTCAGGCCTACGCTAATTCTAATTTGGTTGTTTGTCCCACTACGCGTAGGTTTGTCACTGGTTTTCTGGTCATGTTGGGTGGTTCCCCTATTTCTTGGAAGTCTAAGAAACAACCTATTATTTCTCTCTCCTCTGCTGAGGTTGAGTATCATGCACTTCGTAAAGTGGTTGCTGAGGTGGTTTGGTTGATTCGTTTACTTGGTGATTTGGGTTTATTTATATCTTCTCCTGTACCTATTTTTTATGATAGCCGGGCTGCTCTTCACATTGCTCGCAACCCTGTGTTTTATGAACGCACTAAACACATCAAAGTAGGATTTTCACTTTATTCGAGATGTTCTTGGTTCTAGACTTATCTCTCTGCAGCATATTTTTTCTCATCTACAACTTGCTGACCTTCTAACCAAGGCGTTGACAAGTGTTCCTAATCATCGACTCCTTTGTAATCTTGGTGTGGTCTCACCCTCCAGCTTAAGGGGGGGTTTGAGATATGGACCCGGGTTAAAACATTACTTGGGCTTTTTGGTTGTAGTAATTGTACTGGGGTCTTACTTGTACATGACCCGACCCATTTGTTTAGTAGATATTTTTAATTTGTATACATATATGTAGTGGATTGTACAAATGGACTTAACCAATGAATGGACGGTTTATTTACTCTCTCTTTTTCTCTCCCTCTTCGAAGCAAACTGTGAGAAGCTTCTCAATTCATCGCTAACAATGCTTAACACGTAAACCTCATAGGACTACTCCTATGCCTCAAAATATTTTGTCGGTGCCTTGCCCCGAGGTGAGCCCCAAGGAAAGCATCAAAACTTTCTTTAAAACACTGGTTACAATATCAAGGTCGAGGGTCTAATAAGGTTTTTGGACTTCTAAATATGACACATTATTACTACACTTAAATTAAGTAATTAATTAGAATTAGGAAACTTATTAGCCATTATAACTTTTTCATTCCACCATGAAAAGAAAATCCTGTAATGTTATCAAGATCATGCCAATTAATGGAAGTCCTTTTTCAAATTTCAGACTCAGGACAAGTAAAAAAGCATATGTTCTACAAATTCATTGTCTAGACCACATCTCCTATAAAACTTAACATGTCTCATTACTGTCAAAAAGACTATTTAGCCGCATACATCTTCGAAGAAAATATTTATGCTTATTTGTAAAGCTCATAGACCATAAGATTTTCAAAAAGCATTTGAAAGTACAATATGACCAATTAGATCGTGCGCTGATCCCACCACTCTCATTAGGCTTGCACAAACATTTAGCAATGTCATAATTAGATCTAACCTCATATAATCTTAACCTAATAGGTAAAATGCCAAATTAATCTACTCGTAGATCTAGAAGTGGTTAAAGGAATAGTTAAAATTATTACGATAACTTATTTTCATGTGATTTTATAAAATCGATGTGATTGTGTTACTCAATTTTGAGCTGGTAGAGTCTTTCAATATTGCTTGTTTGGACCAATCATTGGTAAATAAATACCACGTCTAGTTAGTCTGTACATTTAATTTTAATTTACACACTTTAATGTTCGGTCAATTCCTATAAAAAAGAATCTCAATTAAAATTGATGTAACAGTGCTTTAAATGAGGAAAAAACACCAATTTTGATGGTCAAGCACTCAGAATAATTAACTAATGTGATTGACGAAATTAAGATGGCCTACAGACACTAGACCAATAATTCATAAACTTTAATAAAATAAAATTAAAACTGAAATAATTTTGATAGGAAAGGAATACCACTAGTTCTTAATGAAAATAATATAATAATAATTGAAATACCAATGGTTTTTGTTGAGAATAAAGAAAAAGTGTCAAGACAAGAGACAAGTGTTTAGATATTTCTTTTGTTGTTTATTAATTAGCTTTGTGTTTTTATTATTTAGCTTCTTGCATAAGATACATGTATATATATATATTAGTTCACACATAATAAATATCATCAAGAAAATTTCCCAAAGTTGGTTCTAACTTTTCTACATGGTATCAGAGAAATAATTTTTAGATCAAATCAGATTCAACACCAACTTTCTCCTTTCTCAATCTTAAACATGGGGGAGCAAATAGCTACTGCTTCAATGACTACTACTGCTAGCACCCTCACCATGGATCCAAATCATCCTAATCATCTTCATGCTTTTGATAACCCTGGTATGACACTAGTAAATGCACCCTTTGATGGCAAGGGATATCCGGGTTGGAAGAGGTCGGTCCTAATTGCTCTGTCAGTAAAGAACAAATTGGGATTCATCACGGGTTCCCACCATTCCCAGCATCAAATTCAGCAGATTTTCAAGCATGGAACAGGTGTAATGACATGGTCATATCCTGGATCTTGAATTCACTCTCTAAGGACATAGCTGAAAGTGTAATTTATTCCAAAACTGTACAAGAGCTTTGGACCAGCTTTGAGCACAAGTTTATTCATTCCAATGATGCTAATATTTATCATCTGCAAAAGAAGCTCAATAGCTTAAATCAAGGAACAAATAGCATAGCAGGATACTTTACTAGACTCAAAAAATTATGAGCTGAACTAGATTCTCTTAATTCTAATATTCAGTATAGTTGCGTATGTATGTATGAAGGTAAGCTCAAACTAAAGAAATCCTTAGAGGATGAGAGGTTGATACAATTTCTCATGGGTCTTAATGTTACCTATTCTCAAGCTAGAAGTAGCATTCTCATGATCAACCCATTACCTAACATCAATCTTTCTTACTCTTTGATTCTGCGAGATGAGAACCAAAGGGAATCTTATTTCAACCCTGTGAGTTCTGCAGATTCATCAACCTTCATAACAAGAAATATTAACAATCAAAAGGCAGGGAAACAGATACAAAAGTTTATACCATCAGCTCCCCACAGATTTAGGAGTTTTTATCCCAGATCTGGACCTCCTCAGGTTCAACAGCAGAGGTTTACCAAACAACTTTCAAATCTCAAAGAAAAAAGGGAAAATACAACCTAAATGTCTCTTGTGATTATTGTGGAAATCAAGGACATCTGGAAATAGATTGTTACAGACTGATAGGCTTTCTTGAGAATTTTCAGTTCACAAATGATAAGGGTTCTCAAAATCAGATAAGGGGGAATAATGTTATGATGAAAGATGCAGTGCAAAAATAAGCTATTAAATCTGATATACCTTTCAGCAAGGAACAATATTCTCAAATTTTTTAGATGTTCAAATAGATAAAGATGGAGAAAGGTTCAAATTCAGGGATTGACATCAATGTTAATTCTGTAGCTGGTACAATTTCTAAGCATCTTGGTTCATGTTTTTCTGTCCTAAACTCTAGAACCTAGATCATAGATTCAGGTACATCAGAACACATGTGTTTTAATTCATATTTCTTTGCTTCCATAACTTGTCTTCAATTTCCTTTAACTATCAATATTCCTAATTGTCAAACCATTTCAGCTACTCATATAGGTACAGTAGCCATATTTTCTAATTTGATTCTAGAAAATGTGTTATATGTTCCTAGTTTTAAGAATAATCTTATGTCTATTCACAAGTTGTGTAAACAGTTTTTTTGCACCTTGTATTTTACTCTGACAAACTGTGTGATGCAGGGTCCTTCCATAAGGAGGCTTCAAGTTTTTAGTGAAGTACAAGTTTGTCTTTATCTACTCAAGCCTAATGTTAAGGAGTCATTCTCTAGTTTCAGTAATACTACTTGTAGGAAGATTGTTACTAATCCTAGTAGTTCTTCAGTTTCTGTTTCTAATAAACATAGTATTGCTTTCTCTCCCATTTGTACTAATACAGCTTCTAATGTAAGACTTTGTCATATTAGATTGGGGCATTTTCCTTTTTCATCAATGAATAATGTCAGTTTCCTTTCTTTTCCATCTACTTCTGAGTGTTTTTGTGATATTTGTCCTAAAGCTAGATAATCTAGACCTTCTTTCCATATTATTAAAATTTCAACTTCTATATTTGACCTTATTCACATTGATACTTGGGGACCCTACAAGGTAGATACTTACAATGGATATAGATACATCCTTACTATAGTAGATGATTACAATAGAGAGACTTGGACTTATCTGTTGAAAACCAAAAGTAATGTTTTTCCTGTATTGCAATGTTTTCTGAATATGGTTGAGAGACAATTTAATGTTAAGGTAAAGAAAATAAGGTCAGATAATGCCCTGGAGTTGGGAAAGAGCTTGATTGAAACTAATTATTTCAACTCTCAAGGGATTGTACATCAAACATCCAGTGTGGCTACCCCTCAACAAAATGGAGTTGTAGAGAGAAAGCACAGGTACTTGCTTGAAATGGCAAGGGCTTTTTTATTTCAATCTCAGGTTTTTTTAAGATATTGGGGAGAGTGTATCCTCACTACTACTTTTTTTATTAACAGGATGCCTTCAAAAGTCCTTCATGGAAAAACTCCCTATCATAGATTGTTTGGTAAGGCACCTAATTATAGTTCATTAAGGTGTTTTGGATGCTTGTGCTATGCTAGTACTTTGTCACATGGGAGAGGGAAGTTTGAACCAAGAGCAAAAGATTATGTCTTTCTTGGTTATCCCATTAATCAAAAGTGTTTTAAACTCTTAGAGTTGAATACAAAAAAAATAATTGTCATTAGAGATGACCAGTTCTATGAGAACATTTTTCCCTTTACAAAGAATCCCATATCACCTCCACCTATCTTTTCTGTACCAGACCATGAATCTATTTCTTTCACTGATGACAAACTCATTTTCAACACAAATTCTATAAACCACACTTTTCCACTTTCAGATACACTACCAGCTTCAAATTCTTCACATTCACAATCAACCCCACCTTCTCCACTAGAAAATCTACCTACAACCAGTACACCACTTGTTAGGAGATCGGACAGAACTAATAAAGGTGTACGTCCAGTCTATTTACAAGATTATTTCTGTAACAATATATTTTTTAGCCCAGTTATTGAGTCTTGTTTTGCATCTTCTGTTGCACCTAATTCTATTTCTTTTGTTGGACTCTCTTTATCAAATCAACTCATTCTTGAATTAGTGTCTACAATCAAAGAACCAACTAGTTATCAATAAGCATCTACTAATCCAGATTGGTGCAGTGCTATCGAAGTTGAACTAGCAGCTCTACAGTTCAACCACACTTAGGATGTGGTTCCACTTCCACCGGGAAGAAAGGCTTTACATTGTAAATGGGTTTACAAGGTAAAGCATCATGCAGATGGATCACTTGAGAGGCTAAAAGCTAGGCTGGTCATAAGGGGGGACATCCAAAATGAAGGGGTAGATTTTAATAAAACCTTCTCCCCATAGTCAAAATGACTACAATCCAATGTATTTTGTCTGTGGCTGCTAAAAGGAATTGGGATATTTCTCAATTTGATGTTAAAAATAATTTCTTGTAAGAAGAAGTGTATATGAAGTTTCCACCTTGTTTGTCTTCTCCTGATCCTAATTTGGTGTGCAAACTCAACAAGTCGCTTTATGGTTTGAGACAAGCTTCTAGGCAATGGTATGTCAAACTTGCAGGTGCTCTTAATTTCAAAGGTTACAGTGCTTCTCTCAATGACTATTCCCTATTTTTCAAAAAGACTGGTTCTTTGATATCTATTATGGCTGTATAGATCGATGATATCCTCATTACAGGTAGTGACACCAAAGATATTGAGTGTCTAAAATAGTTTATTCATTCTGAATTCAAAATCAAAGACCTAGGACTTCTACATTACTTTCTGAGAATGGAAATTTTAAAGGGAGATCATGGAATTATCACCAGTCAAAGGAAATATACCTTTGATTTGCTTCAAGAGTTTGACATTTCTCATCTGCATCCTATATCATCTCCAATAGATCCTTCTTGTAAACTTTTTGAATCATCAGGAATACCCATGTCAGATTCTTCTGTTTACAGGCATTTGATTGGTAGGCTAAGTTATTTAACTCATACCAGGATAGATATATGCTATGCAGTATTAACATTAAGTCAATATATACAAACTCCCTGCGATATACACTTCATAGCAGTTTTAAGGGTTCTGCGTTACCTAAAAGGACATTCTTGTCGAGGGATATTCTTATCTGCCTCTCCATCTTTCTCTCTCAATGCATTTTGCGATACATTGGGCATCTTTCCTGGATTCTCGTCGATCGATCAGTGGGTTTTTCATCTCCATGGGAGGTTCTCCCATCTCTTGGAAATCCAAAAAGCAAGCATCCGTATCTCTTTCATCTGCTGAAGCGGAATACCGATCGATGAGACGATTAGTTATGAAACTCACTTGGTTAACTCACTTACTATCTGATCTATCAGTTCCACCCGCTTTGCCAATACCCATTCGTTCCGATAGTCAAGCAACGATTCATATCACTAGAAATCCCATATTCCACGAACACACAAAACATGTGGAGCTAGATTGTCATTTTGTCCGGCAATAATTTCTTTTTAGGCTCATTTCTCTTCACTATCTCTCTTCAAAGGATCAACTTGCCAAAATATTCACAAAATCCCTTTCTGGACCATCGCACGACCGTCTTCTTGCCAAGATGGGACTCACTTCGATCATCTCCATTTTGAGAAGGGATGTTGAGAATAAAGAAAAAGTGTCAAGACAAGATACAAGTGTTTAGATATTTCTTTTGTTATTTTATTAATTAGCTTTGTGTTTTTATTATTTAACTTTTTGCATAAGATACATGTATATATATATACATTGGTTCACACATAATAAAGATCATCAAGAAAATTTGTCAAAGTTGGTTCTAACTTTTCTAGAGTTTTTATTTCTTTGACTTAAGACTTAGTGTGCAATTTTTTAATTTTTTTTTTGGGCACCTTACTCTTCATTTTCCTTTTAATTATTTTTTGTAATTTTTTGGGGGGGTCGAAGAAGTGGGAGATGGAGGCGATACCATTGAATAGCTTTCAGCTCTATAATGCTTTAACATACAGAAATTCACATTTATTTAGCTACAAAGGTGAGATCATTCAATTTTGAAGTCATACACACTAAGGATTGGATATGATTGGAACAATTATTTTTGTGTAACTTATAAGTTATGAATTTGAGTTGTAGAATCAGCTATTAATATTCGTATCATTATATATTGTTTATATCACTCCTCCATTATAGCATGATCTTTCGTCATACCTGCGAGAATTCGAGATGTTTCTTACATACACCAAATTACCCTTTTCTTTCCCTAAGGATGCATGTATGTACCCATATACTTGTGTTACATTAATGCGTTTAATGATATGCATATGATATCAGCATGTATAAGTATAGTATCATTATGCATATATTTTTTGCTAATATTTCATATTTTGAAGAATTTTCCACGAAATACCCATAGTCATATTACCTCCAATCAACATAGGTACGTCAAAGACAATCTAACATTTTACGAAAATAAGCTCTTGTCGAAACAAGTCTCAGAGAGATATAGAGCATTGGATTATATAGTAGAATGTCAAACAGAGCAACCCCAGGCCAAGGGCTATACCAAATTAATTTTTACTTCAATTCTAAAATAGCCTCCATTAAGCACTTCAATCTACTAGGGAAAGAATTTATCGACACTCAAAATATTTACGAAGCAAAATAATTTAACTTTAGCAATTATAAGTTAAATAAATTTAATACCATTTGAACATAGTCAAATAGTAACTACAAACAATAACAACATATTCAGTATATTTTCAAAAAGTGGGGTGTCGGGGAGCAGGGGCGGACCTATGTGGGATTTTGGGGTGCTCCGACACCCACTAAACTCGACGCAAAATAGGTATAATTACATAGAAAATATATGAAAATAGGTTTAAAATATATAAAAGTACCCACTATGACAAAAAGTTGGTGGTGCATTGACATTTAGGTTAATCTTAAGGTGCTTCATTGGAAAGAGGCCCTAGGTTAGATGATTTTTTACTTTTTCCGGTTTTTAAATTTTTTAAGCACCCACTATCCTTAATCTTGGGTCCGCCACTGGTCGGGAGGATAAGCGTACACAGTCTATACCACTACCTCAGAGGTGAGATAGAGAAGTTGTTTTCGATAGACCCCGACTCAAAACAAAACAGCCTAGAAAAGAAATAGTAAAGAATCAATAGGTATTAACACACCAAATAATAACATCAATAATACAATCGCCAAGTAATACGATAAACGATAACACACTCCTAAACAAGACTAGCACTACGACTACTAGCACAGATAATAAAACAAAGTCCCCTTTCTCCTCCCCACCCCCCACCCCAGACCTACTAGCAAGGACGCACTCCTTTCTACTATCATTCTACCTTAATCGCACCCTCCACATCTTCTTATATAGGGTCATGTCGTCAATAATTTGAAGTTTCCCCATGTCATATCTAATCACCTCCCTCCAATATATTTTTTATCAATCTCTACCTAACCCAAATCTCTCTCTAGCCAAACTCTCATATCTCTGCACTGGAAAATCCGTTCACCTCCTCATCACATGCCTGAACCATCTCAATCTATCTTGATTTTCATCGAATCTACTCCCACCTTATCTAAAATAACCTCATGTATAATCATATATTTTCTATTAAACTCATACATCTATCGTGGAATTCTCATCTATGCCACCTTCATCTTTTGAATATGAGAGTTCTTAACTAGCCAACACTTCGCCTATATAATATAATTGGTCTAACCATCACTCTATAAAACTTGCCTTTAAGTTTAGGAGGCATTTTCTTATCGTACAAAATTCTGTAAGCGAACCTCCATTTTATCCACTCTGCCCCAATACAGTGAGTAAAATCCTCATTAATCTCTTTATTCTCTTGGATCATAGATGCAAGATACTTGAAACTATCTCTCTTTTTAATGGCCTGGGGATTACGTTTTACAACCACATCAGCTTCATGTGTCACCTCGTTGAATGTACAATCCAAATATTCCATCTTGAACCTACTCAACTTAAACCTTCTTGAATATATTGTGTCAGTACGTCTATCACTAAGACAAATAAAAATTTGCTAAGAGTCGATCCTGGGTGTAACCACATCAAGACAAAAAATTAATTCGAGTCCCCTTCCAAAATTCTAACACCAGTCTTGACTTTGTCGTACAAATCCTTAATAACCCTACTATACATCATTGTCTCTAGCCTCCAAACATCTCGAGAAAACCTCCTTGAGGACTCTATCATAGGCCTTTTATAGGTCAATGAACACCATGTGCAAGTCTTTGTTTCTCTCCCTAAACTACTCCACCAGTTTCATTACTAGATGAATGACTTTAGTAGTTGAGCGTCTTGGCATAAATATGAATTGATTCTAATAAATAGTCACAGTCCTTCTTAAGCTCAACTCTGCTACCCTTTCACAAACCTTCATAGTGTGGCTTAATAATTTAATACCCCTATAATTGTTACAATCTTGAATGTCACCCTTATTTTTATATAATGAAATCACTGTACTCCATCTCCAAGTTTTGAACATCTTTGCCATTCTAAAAATGATGTTAAATAACTTAGTCAACTACTGCATACCCTCTTGTATATTTCAAAAAATCTATCAGAATCTCGTCTAGCCCAGTTGCTCCACCCCTATGCATCCCACCAATAGCATTATTAACCTCTTCTATCGTAATGTACCTACAATAACCATAATCACGAACCCTCTCAGATTTTTCTAAATTCCCCAACATAATGTTAGTATCTCTCTCTTTATTTAAGAGTTTATGGAAGTAAGATTGTCATCTCTTTCTAAAGAACCTCATTCATCAAAACTTTATCGTCCGCATCTTTATGCACTTCAATTGGTCAAGGTCCCCTAAGTTCTCCTCTCTCTAACCTTAGCTAGCATGTATAACTTCTTATCACCACTTTTACCCTATAACGTTATGTGTAATCTTTCAAAAGTTGCATTTTTAGTCATTGTAACCACCAACTTGTCCTCTTTCCTTGCCTTCTTATACTTTTCCGTATTTTTTTGCTTCTCCTTCGCATCCTTACTCTCAACCAACTTCACATAAGCCCTTTTTTAGCCTCCACCTTCGCTTTTACCTCTTCATTCCACTACCAATCCCCTTTATATCTACTATATCTCTAAAAATAAGATTTGGATAAGGTGGTATGTATATAGCCTTATCTATCTTGTAATCTTTAACTTTATCAAAAAATATATTAAAAAGCAAGTGTATAAAGAAATAAAGTAGTGAAAAAAAACATGTTGAAAATAATGTAAATGAGAACAATACCAACTAGAAATGATACAACAACTGAAGTAAGAAAACAACATATAACATTAAAATTGAAGAAAAAAAATAATACAAGAGTAATAATAAAAATGCATGGGAAGGGAGCTAGACAAATTCTTAACTACCTGCTATCATTTAACCCTAATCATCGACCTCTATATCTTTTCATCTAGAGTTATATACTCGGCAAGCTGCAAGAGAGTGATATATTCATGTTTTATCTAATCATATCTCTCTAAGAGTTCTTTGACTACCTCTGCCTCAACTGCTTACACCTTCTCCTTGGTGTATCCATGAATCTCCTATTTACATGCCCAAATCATCATAAATTTGCCTAGTGCTCTTATCTTATCCACAATGGAGGTCACTCTCATCTTTTCTCGATAGCTTTGTTCCTTGTTCTATCTCATATAATGACCACTCATCTATCTCAATATCCTTAATTTCCGAATGAATGAGTTTTTTACCACCTAATACTCCACCCCATACAACATAACTGGTCAGACAACAACTTTTTCAAACTTGATTTTAAGGCATGGTGACACATTCTAATCAAACAAGACATTAAATGTAAGTTTTATTTTCGTCCACCCTATCCTAATATAATATGTAACATCATCATTAATCTCCTTATTTTCTTG
Source organism: Capsicum baccatum var. pendulum (assembly GCA_030864225.1). Classification (NCBI taxonomy): domain Eukaryota; kingdom Viridiplantae; phylum Streptophyta; class Magnoliopsida; order Solanales; family Solanaceae; genus Capsicum; species Capsicum baccatum. Next base: position 205,241,552 of record CM061558.1, on the reverse strand, counting down.
GATTATTGACCCCGAATACTTTAAACTTCCTTTCTTAAAGATGAATTGTATATCAATCTTTACTTCCATATCTTTCAAATAATCATGTCACTGAACTTTCACTTATGTGTGTGTATACTTCTAAGTTCATCCATTATGAATCCAAATAAAAATAGGCTAAGAATCAATCCCTAGTACAATCTTGTCTCGATCAGAAAGTGCACCAATTCTTCTCCTACTATCCTCAATTGAGTCTTGGTTTCATTAGACATGCTCATAGTATCAGTAATATATGCCATATTTACATTAATGAACATTATATTTGCCCTTTTTTCTCTTCCAATATTGAACCATCAATCTTCTAATGATATGTATAACTTCTATAGTTAAACATCTCAAGATGAATTCAAATTAATTCTCAGTGATAGACCCCTCCCCCCTCATTCTTATCTTCATTATCCTCTCCCAAACTTTCATAGCATATTTTAAAAACTTGATGTCCTTATAGTTATTGTAATTATGAATATCATCTATGTTATGTGAAATGAGATCGTTATACTCCAACAACATTCTTTAGACATTTTGAACGTCCTAAAAATAATATTAAACAACCTAATTAATTATTTCGATCCATACCCCTTATACCTAAACTCTTTCTAAAATTCACTAGGTTCTCCTCTAGCCTAATAACTTTTCTCCTTTTCATTTTATGAATAACCTTGTTGACCTTCACTAGCTTGATACCCTTACAATAACCAAAATCTCGTTGACTCTCAAATTGCTCTAAACCGTCCAGCACAATGTTTTCATCTCTTTCTTTAATCAAGAGTTTATGAAATTATGTTTGTTATCTTCATCTAATTAATGTGAACCTCTTCCAGCAAAATTGTGCTTCCTTCATCTTTAATGCACTTCACTTGGTTCAGGTCTCGAACATTTCTCTCTCTCACCTTGGAAAGTCTATATTACTTACTGTCCACAACTTTGTTTGGGATTTCATCATGTAGGCATTCAAACCTATTATTTAAGTTGTTGCCTAACACCTTTTCCTATTTACTATTTTCCTCTATGTCCTAGCTCTCCACCAATTCCCTATCTCTACTCTCCACTAATTTCCTAAAGCATCTTTCTTGGCTTTCACTTTCACTTGTATCACTTGATTTCACCATTAATCTCCTTGATGACCAGAAACATGACCCCTTGAGAACATGTGTATGAAAATTAAATATCTAATATTTATTGAATATAAATTCTGAATGCAATTATTTTATTTTCATTTTTATATGCATCCGATAGGTATTTTGAAACCTGATTAATCTGAATGCACTTCAGCAAGATCCTCTTGAGTGTAGGTAGGGGTGTTCACGGGTTGGTTATTGTTCATAATCATAACCAAACCAATTTAGTCGGTTTTTAAATTTCCAAAACCAAACCAAACCATACAAAAAAATAAACATCGGTTTGGTCTTAACGATTTAGTTCGGTTTGGTTCAATTCTTTTGGTTTATAACTTTAGCTAGTGATAAAATTTAGAATTTTAGAAAAAAAAAATCCATCCAACATATGAGATGTTAATCGAGTGTTGTGCCTCAGCCTTGAAACTAAGATGTCAATCAAGTGTTCTACTTAGGCAAGTCCAAATCAAATGTCGATTTTTTCAATATATCTGGTTTGGATAGCGGTTCTGTTTAGTTTTTAACCAAATCGTGAACACCCCTACGTGCAGGTGTAATACTATACAAACTCTTAGCTAAGTTTTGAATCGTTCTTCGTATGTTTAAAGATCTAAAAGCGGTTATTTTTAATCATAGATAAGTGTCATGATCAATTACCTAGTGTGTAAAATACTTGCGATGCGAATCATGGTCATAGTAAGCATTTAGAGCAAAGTTAAGTTGAAAAATTTATTGTCGATTGAGTTTTGGTATTCGAGCCTACAAGGGTCAACTTTAAACATATATAAATTCTATAATATATATATAGTTTTGGATCTCAGGTCCCACCAAATAAAACATCATTGAGTCTATTTTCCAATACAACTGATTTTACCATAACCCGATATCGGAGTAGAAAGTCATGCTTATTTTACCTGTGAGTGTATGTCTATCAGAGATTGATGACCTGGGTTGATGAGCCCTCAAATAGTTCATGGGTTGTCAACTCCTGTCGTCAACCTTAACCAGTAAATATCAAAATCATCAGAGATTGACGACCTGATTTGGTGAGGCCTCAACTAGTTGATGAGCTGTCAACTCCTGTGTCAACCTTAACCATCAAAACTCAAAATAAACTAGAGATTGACGACCTTAGTTGATAGGCTATCAACTAGTTGATGGACTGTCAACTCCCATCATCAACTAAGAATTTCTACAATTTATTTTTAGTTTCCTCAGGGGTAGTTAGATCTTTTCTTCACCTCAAACACTACCCCATAACTTAAATCACTCTATAAACATTATATTCTCATTATTAATCTATTTTAATGCTCATTCTCCTCTCCACTCTCAAGAGAAAAGAAGTTAGGGTTTGTTTTCAAAATTCAACTCCCGAGGGTCCAATTCAAGTTTCTCTTAAGAAAGTTCACCATGTTAAGGTATGTGGGGTTTGAACAAGGATATTCTTCCGTCCTTGTGTCCAAAAGTTTGATTTTTAATTGATTTTGAAGAAATTAGCTTACTAGGGTTTATACTCACTTTCGTATGCTTTGAGATTATGCTGCTTCCGCATGAATTGAACATTTTATTTACATAAGATTTCATGTTAACTTATGTTTTTATCCATGAAAGTGATCTTAAGTATTGAGTTTGATATTTCGATATGAAGCTTCTATGAGATGATAAATGATTTCAATTTTTAAGCATATGTTGTTGACACTCAATTTTGGCTAGCTCTTTTCCTCTAATTAATTTGCCAATGCTTCTTGGCCCTAAATAATTTTAAAAAAATAATAATAATAAAATAAAAATAAAATTCGTATTTTTATCTCTATCTCTACAAATTTTTAAATAAATAAAAATTATTTTTCTATAATAATATAAAATATTCTAATATAATTAAATATTTTAACATCGAAATAAAAAAAATTATATTTTCTGGTAGTTGCATTTGCATTTTTTTTTAATTGTATTTTTCAATTGATACTCTGGGACTACATATATATTCTCATATATGTATGTATGTATGTATGTATGTATGTATGTATGTATGTATGTAAGTATATATATATATATATATATGTATATATATATATATATATTATCATCATTATATTAATATAATGTACATATATTTTTGATTTAATTCTTATATTTAAAAATTATATATACATATTTATATATATGCGTATTTTGTCAAATTATAAATATTAAGTTATGAAATCAGTAAATCGAGCACGTATACAAATTATGTTTATAATTTATGTATGTACGTACTAAAATAATTTTAGGATAGCAGGAAACCTCGATAAAATTAATTTAAGTAGAAAAAGAGTATTCGAGCCGACAACAATCCAACTTCAATTTTTTATTTCATCCAAACTCAACTCTTATTTTATAAATTTCAACCAATAGCACAAAAATTAGCCCGAAACTCAGTATAATTCCTATGTCTCCACTTTGCTATTCCACCTCAATAGATACAATTTAACCTGATCCCTCAATATATTTTAATACGAAGGATTTCAAAATTTTCAGTTATTTTTTTTATATGTGTAGGTGTATATAATTTATTTTTATTTATTTATATATTTATTTTTTCTCTCTTCCTCTTCTCTTTAAACTAAATTCAAACCATCCGATCAAATATCGAACGGATTAAAAAATAGTCATTTTAAAATCAACTTTTCATATATTTATCTGTATATACATACATTTTTTTATTATTTTTTGTTATTATTATTTTTAAGGGTAATCTTTTAGAATCAAACGGAGAGAACCAGCCCAAAATCACCCGACTTGCACAAATAATCTAGTGAGCTAATTCTTCTCCTAATCCAAAGGTCCCAAATATATCTTTTTAATTATATATAAATGTATATATATAATATATTTTTATTTATTTATTCTTATATTAAACCTGAACCGATCGGACGGACCAAATTATAGTCAATAAAGCAAATACCAAGACACAGCTCCACACCTCCCAAAGCACGTGTGAAGCTTTCTTCCAAAAAATCCATTGTTACATCCTTTCTCATTACCCAAAGTACACAAAAATCAGAGGCTCATTTCTCCTTCCCATTCTCCCTTTCCTTCATTATCACCAAACAAAGAACCCTAGCCTGCCGTCGCTGACCATCAGCCTGCCGATAGGATGCACGAGAATCCCTTTTTCATTGTTCGCCTCAACCCGTGAAAATCGAAAAGGACAGAGAAGACAGTCTCTAATTCGTATAACAACAAAAAAAAATTCAAACTTGCCATCAATGGCCTGGGAAAGCAAGATTCATTTCAGATTTGTTATCAAATTTTAAATCAATTTTCTCATATTTGAGTTTTGAATCCAGACTTCAAGTTCGTATTCACCTATAAATATGAGTTCTCCTATCATCTCAGGACAAGGAGAAAATTCAAGAATAAAGGTTGAAGATCTGTGAAAAAGCAAAACAAAAATTGAGAGAAGTAAGGAAGGTGGAAAAAGAAAAAGCAGAGTGAAAAAAGAGGTAAACAAGAGTGAGAACAAAATAAAGGGAGAGAGAGAAAACAGTAGACAAGGGGCGACAAGGAAATAGGGAGGAAAAATGGGAAAACCAGTGAAGAAAGGGAATTTCACGGGTTGGTGGAATTTCACGGGAAAACCAGGGGTTGGTGGAATTCCTCTTATGTTGCCTAAATCATGTTTGGTGGAATTTCGTTAAGGAGAGAGGTATTTTTGAGCCAAATATTTAACAATGGGGTATTTTTGAGCTATTTTTGATAGTTCAGGGTTATTTTTTATCCTTTTCTAAACTTCGTTAGAGGGAGGGGTATTTTTGAGCCAAATATTTAACGGGAGGATATTTTTGAGCCAATAATCTAATGAGGGACATTTTTGAGCTATTTCAGATAGTTCAGAGGGATTTTTGAGCCTTTTCCGTATATTTTATTATAACTGGCTAATTCTTTTGAAAACTCATTATCGATATCTTAAATAAAATTAGCATAGCAACCTCCATGTTTTCTTAAAAAATATAACAAAAACTAAAATGAAGTATCCATGTAACTTAGTCGTGAAATAAGTCGCCAAAGTTCAAAGTTTTCAAAATCACCAACCTTGATTTATTAAATAATCTCAATATTCTATCTTACCTTTTTTTATTTTTTTTCAACATTTGCTTCGAGTTTCTCCAGATTTCAAAGAGGCGTGAAGTCACGAGGTATATATTTACACTATTATACGTAAGGTATATTTTACCGCTATTATAGTCACTTATTTACTTATTATCTATACTTGATTTAGCTATATTTATACATCTTATATCTTAGCATAATATTTATTTTTATCAACTTTCAGTTGTATATTCTTAGTTTCCTCTATTAATTAGAAAATTTATTTTAAACCGCTCTTAATTGTGATATATTATCTATTATTTGTGCTTTTAAGTCACCAAAGAGTAAATATATGTGTGTGTGTATATATATGCGCTGACGTGCGTAACACCCCTTTTACAATTCTATAGGATTCTATCTTATTCTAGCAAGTAAATTTTCTCATATTTACAAGATTATATTTTCTTTATTTTTCAAATTTATATTTTATCCAATTTTATACATTAATATACTCTTGTGAAATTATAAATTTCTTACTTTCCTATTTAATATATACACATCACTCTCTTCTTTCCCCTATATTTGATCTTGATATGCACATATATTTTGTGTATTATATTGGTGTACCTTCTTTCCTCAAAATAATAAAAATGTCTTATCTCTATTTTAGCAAATAAAGAAGCAATGATTTTTCCTGAACTGAGTTTAAGGACTATCTTCGGATAGGCTCTGAAGGGTGTCTAACACCTTCCCCTCGAGTAATCAAAACCCTTACCTAGAATCCCAAGATATTTTTGAAACACCAAAAACAGAGTTTTCAATAAAAATGGTTTTCCTAAGTTTCCTAAAAAGTTAGGTGGCGACTCTAAAATGAATTTTCAAAACCTGAGAGTCACACATTAGCCACCGTATGCCATGTGTTATTTTGACTGGTTCGAAATAGGGTGCGAGATATGTTACTGAGTTTACAAGAAATTTAAGCTTATCATTTTAAGTGACAAGTATTATGACATGATTAAAGTTCAGTTTTGATCTTATGATCTCAAATATGACAAGAAATCCACAAGTTTCTTCAGAGTATGATTCAAGCAAGAGATGTGTAGTTGGTTTTCAGTGTATAAATTCATTTGCTATTTTAAGGTGAGTTTCATAAGTATGAGCTTATAAGTACATATTTTGGGAGTAGTATTTAGCACCGAGAGAAAAATATAGGTTTAGTGCATTCTATTTTTCAGAAACTACATGCCACCGTAGGTTTAAGGGACCTTGCCAGAGAGTATTTCCTCACCCCAAATGAGCTAAGTTTAGTGATCACTCTAAGTTAAGGTTTTATTCTAATGGCAAGGGTAGAAAAGCTCTCATCAACATGAGTAAGACATTGGACTCCATGATAGCTCACATGGTTTACATCGGTTATAAGAATATCCCATAATAAAACTAAAGAAGATTTTAGAAACTAGTTTTACTCATGATCAAGGTGAGTCCATTTACACTTAGCGTGCATATTTGTAAGCTTACGATATATACCAATTTTTACTTATTACATTCACCCCCACATCCTCAGTATAGTCCAGAATTTTGACCACATATACATTTGTGTGGATACATTATTTCATAATGTAGGTGCTAGTTGTTTGTCAGTTGTAGCCACAATATTATGATCAAGCATTTCACAACTTTCAATCGGCAGGTGATGATTTTTCTTTATTCGAGAACTTAAGTTAGATTGTAGATTCACTATTTTATTTTTATTCAATTGTATTAATTTGGGATAGCTACGGGTCATGTCCCGGCTACCTATAGTTAAAATTAGTAAAGGCTTCATAGATAGTCAGTAAGAGTTGATATGTTTAATTTTGGTTTCCCTTAGTATAACTAGTGTTCTAAATGTTTTATACAATATAGTATTGAACAAATTCAGCTAATAACATCTCTTCCGCTTATTATATCCAGTTTATGAAATTTATTCAGTTGCTCATGAGTTATACATGTATCAGGGATTACCCTGGGATCACTTATGATTCTAAGCACCGTGTGACATCTAGGGGTAGTCTTGGGGTGTTACAAACTTGGTATCAGAGTAGAGAGTTTAAGTGTCCTAGGGTGTGTGTGAGTCGTGTCTAGTCGAGTCTTGTGGAATGATACGGAGATGTCTATACTTTTCTTCGAGAGAATATTGGGCATTTAAGAAATATTTCTCTTTATTTATACTCTAGATCGTGCAGTAAAGTTGTTCTCTTAGAAACTTACGTTGATTCTTGTGTTACTCTTAATTTCTCCAACTATGACTTACCTTTGATTAAATATGAGTAGTAAATTTCAATTCCTCCCGAATAATACACTTAGATTAACTATCATACACTTTAGAAATTACACAAAAGGCTTTAGAGGATCCTGTTGGTGTGTTTTAAGTCCTTTAGGTCGAAAGCTTATGTCCTCATCCATATGAATTGTGCAGTTAAGACAGAATATGATATGTATTCAGATTTCTCTTTAGAATTTTTGTAGAACTAACAGTCATGAAAAGAGAGAGTATTTACCTAAATTATTGAATAGATTTTTCATTAAGGGATATTATACCTTAGAGTGTTATGATCAATAAGTAATAGAACAACCTCAGAGTTGGAAGTATGAATTTAGAAGTAAGTGACCAAAAAAGGTGAGGATAATAATTGGTTAAGAGTATATGGACCTATGTCTGCTATTACGATATGATTGAGGTGATATGTCTTTGGGTATTAACTAAGTGGTAGTGAGTGTGGTGTATATTTCATGGTAGAAGGTAGAGCAAGAGTTATTAGTTAAGGTGACTTGTGATATGCTTGAAGTAGGAAAGGAGTTCTTGATGTTGTTTCATTGTGCTAGCAAAGTGTAGGTCATTATTGAAAGTATTAGATTGTTAAAAATTGTTAATATAGGGTTCCCTTTGAGATTATGAAAAGAAATGGGTTGATGCTTATAGAGTTATTAATACAATTTAGATGTGTGGATGGGTAGCAGTAGTGTGTGAAAAGAGGGTGTGTTATGGACTATAATTAGATAAACCATAAGATTATGATCTATTATTATTGTTATGAGGTTCTAGTGGTCTAGTGGTTCTTGATTTCTTATAGATGCCAAGTGAGAATAGTATGTGAGGTTGTATTATTAACCATGTTTGATACTAGACATTAAGTTTGAATAGTGTATGATCATCAAGGTGGAATTAATGATTGTTTGGGATAGTGATGCTAGTTATATAGGGGGTGAGCTAGTAGGCTTGAAATAATATATCCAATAATGTAAGTTCATTCATTCACAATTAAGCATGATGGTGTAGGTAGATATAGAGGTGTGCTCAAGGTGATATGGGGCTGCATTATTTTCTAAGATTGTTATGTGTCGTGTGTGCTTAGATAATACCCTTGAGTTACTAAGTGTGGATAAGGTTATTTATATAGTATATGTTGTTCTTATTAGCTAAGTTGTGGGTTATAGGTTATCAATGTTGGGTCTTTTGTGTAATAATTATTCCCATGGTTTAGGAAAAAATATGAGCTTAGAGGAGTGATATTAGTAAGCTAAGAAGAAAAGGGCAGATTATGTGTTTTGAGAGACAGGTATGTTTCCAGAGAAGAGTTTAAGTATATAATGATGATTATTGAAGCTAGAGAGAGTTAAGGATGGTATTTATGAAAGTATGTCCAAGAATAAAGTTAGTATATTCCAAATACAGTTTATCGATGTGAGTTGAGCATTCATGTGTAGACCATTAGAGTGAAGAAATTATGGCTTAGTGTTAAGGATATAGAATAGGCCCATAGGCTTATAATGTTGACTTTGATCTAAGGGAGTGATAATAGGGTGAAGAATCAAATCATGTTTTGAGAATTATATTGTTATGCATGTCAATAAGAGTTGTGATGAGATAATGATTCATTCTTACTCTAGTGTATTTCTTTTCCTTGGATTTCAGTCATTATAGAACCCTATCCATGTAATGTGTGATAGAGCCACGCCCGTGACCAATGCTTACACACTTCATACATATTCTTGTTCATTCTCAACTCCTAGTAAATAAGTAATAGCTTCACACTGTGATCCTAGTCACCCCCATGAATCTATGAATTTCAGTCTTATGTTAAGTAACTTATGATAAATATGAACCCATATTTTAGAGTATGTTTAGTTACTAGAACTCGTGATACACCCTTAATAACTAGTGAAATTTGCATTATGTCATGTATATCCTCAGTTTATATCTCTTTAATGAATCCATGCCTTTGATACTCTATTCCTCAGGCCTTCGTTAAGTGTCAAAGTTATGTATAGTATTATTTCATGCTTTAGGTCCTCATGTTCTATCACTTTTGTGGCCCTCTTTATGTCAATATAGTGGTAATGAAAATAGATAAACAATGGTTTAGATGGAAGAGAGTAGATATTCATTATTAGGAATAAATGTTTTGTATACTTGTTTTATCTAAGTCTATAAGTTTGAAGGAAGATCGAGGCAAATCTTTGGACTATATCATAGTTATTTGAGAATTTTTTGTGTGCTTTTAGAAATAATTCATGAAAATTGCTATTGATAGAGGTATTAGATAATATGAAAAAAATCCTAGGTGAGTTGGTTGCCTAAAGGTTTATATGTGGTTATAACGATAGGCTTAAATGTCATGTTGTTATATAAGTGAATAAATGCATTGTGTGCTAGTAAATTCCTAATAAGAGCTCAGAGTTAATTATGGAAGTGGTAAGGAGTATTATTCTTGAGATGAGAGCTTTGAAAAGAAATAAGATATTGAATCTTATAGTTTCGACTAGTATTATGGTGTTATATGTAATACATTGTGACTTTGAGTTAAGCTTTAACATAGTGAGAGTATGTGGTTCAACTCAAATTTGGTAGGAGTTGTTACCTATACCCATGTGAATATTATAAGTTGCATCAAATGAAGTATAGTATTTAAGAGGAAAAATATAGTTGGGGAGAGTGTTTGAGAGGTGTTATTAAGCTTGAAAGTTAACTGTTCCATCACCTAAGGCATAATAATCCTACTTTTGCTTCTACTCTATATGCCTATATTCTGTGATATATAGTTTTAGCCATAGGATATCTCGTGTTTAAGTCTGTATGGTCTCTATCATATGAACCCATATCAATGGATTTTACTAGTTTTAGCCATGTTACAATTCCTTATTCGAATTCCATACTCAGATCATGCCCATAATTCTTTTCCTCTATTATTATTAGAAGTTATGATAAGGAGAGTCTGAGAAAACTTGTATTTCATTCTTAGTAACTCTTGAACATTCATCAACTATCACTTTACAATTCTATATGTACGATCGTATCATGAATGTTTTGATTGAGTTCTAAACTCTCAACATGAATTATCTCCTTATAGTCAATCAAGTCAGCTAAGAAATTAGTTTCATATTAAAAAATATCTTTTTAGACCAGCTATATCCTTCATTAGCAGACATGATGGCCTAGTATCAGTATTTGATCACTCCTAACAATAATTCAGCTGGAGTAATAGATTTTTCTCCTAGCATTGTGCTCTGCTAATGTCATGTCTACATTATTCCATATGATATTTATGTATGTGTTCTATTCCATATGTGACATGACCCGAGGCTACCCCCTAGTCGCGACAACGGTGCTTATGGTCACAAGTGACCATAAGTTAATCCATGAGCTGGTACCTGTTGTGAGAACTGAATAATTATAAACATAACGCTTGTGCGGAAGATAAACTGAGAAGGAAATATAAATCTGAATACTGAAATACCAAATCAATCATAATTCTGAAACATCTGATAAAAACTAAAAGTCACTGACTGACTGTCTAGCTGACTGTCTGAACGTCTGAAAGCCTCTAAACTGACTAAGGAGTTTATGGGACAGACCCCAAATAACTCTAACTGACTGAATAAAATAAAATACTAAAATAATTGAATAAACATAATATGTCCTCGATGGATGAGGACTCACCACTATGACTACAGAATTACGCTGAGTTTTCTAACTGCGGTTGAAAAACTGTGCATCCAAACCTATGATATAAGACATCATAGAACAAAGAAGAGTATGCAGTCAGTACTTTGAATATACTGGTATATGAGATGAGGTTAGGTTGATATACATGGGGTACTCTGTATATGAAATAAGGACTAACTGAATAGCATATGATAACTGAACATGAATGCATGAAAGTTTGTAACATATGAAAATGCAAGACCAAGCATAAATCTATAATCTGAAATAAGTTTGAAATCTGAAAGACTTTAAAATGTAAGACTAAATAACTGAAAGTCTGTACACTTGATCAAGAAAACCTAAACTGAGAATATACTAAAATATTGTACTGAGACTGTAGGAGGTATCATCTAACCGACATGCCCCAATATGAGCTAATTGGGGTCTAACCTATAACCCTAGTTGGAAGGGTGTTAGTACCGTGCCACGGTTACTAACACTAGTTGTATGGATCCACTAATCTGATGTCCTGAAGGACCAGGGATTCAGTCCTAAACTGGCGGGTGACCCTTAAGAGAGTATTAGTCCTAAACTAGTAGGTGACATCCCATACTCCTACATTGGCTACGCAGTTCTAGAACTTAGGGACTTCTACTAAGGACCCAGTCTTAACTGGGGTGAGCTCTCATCCCTAGGTTTGCTCGGTGCTAAATCCTACTCTCAACTGAACTGACACTGGTTTTGGACTGAACTAAACTCAACTGAATGTTATTATATAACTGGTAGTGCTCATCATGAATATGAATATCTAAGTATACTGATAAGTTTCGTGGATTAACTGTCTGTATACTTAAAAATCTGAATTTATATAAATCACATAGGAATCGGGTATACATAACCCACAAGCACTGAATGGAATTAACAATAATGCCATATAAAAGCTTTAAAATCATAATAGGGGATCATTGTTCAAAACCCAACACTTAGGCATTTCATCAAACATTTGAGAGTCATGAACTTAAGTATAGGAATGGGTAAAGCGTGCCAGAATAACATGATTACAAGACTAAAATCATAATTTAGGGATTAAACGTAAAGATTACAACATTTAAAACATGTAATAGCTCATCCCACTTGAAAAACACTTATAAACATAACTTGTAATTGTATTAACATGAGATTCATGGAGATATTTCAACTTAAACATGAAAACTCATAATTTAAAATCAAAAAGGGATTCTTGGACTCCATGTGTGAAAGGAACCCATGGATGAACATCACACATACCTCACTATATGAATTCGTGAAGATTCATAGAAATTTCTTGAGGTTTAAAGTTTGAATTCCTTGATTCCTTGAGAATGGGTTAGGGCTTGTTCTTGAGGTAGAAGATAGTTTTATTGAGTGATTTTATGAGCAATAGGTAAAATAATGCTCCTTGGGAACCTAAATGTCGTGTTATAGATGATTTTGGATGGGGAAATGACCCAAATTCCCTTAAATAACAAAGAATAAAAGTTGGATGGGTAAAGGAGAGGGCTTCATGGGCTCTAGACCCGCGGGATAAGCCCCACTCCGCGGGCTCCAGACCGGCAGGCTAAGCCCCGCACCACGGGCTCCAAACCGATAGGCTAAGCCCCACGCTGCAGGCTCTAGTAAGGTGGACTAAGCCCCCTGCTGCAGGCTTATCTTGGTGCCCTCACTAGTTTGCTTCTCCAAATATGTCCCTAAGCTCGTCTGAAAATTCCAAAACTCACCCGAGACATACCTTGAACAACCCCGATCATGAATCAATTTAAAATTGATGCTCTGAGGTTTTAAAGGTCAAAAATAAAATCATCAAAGTTTAGGGGCCTTAGAAATGACTAAGTCCCAATAGTTAGGCTAATTTCTAAGCTTTGGACCACTTATGCATGCAATTGAGAGCTGAAATGAGCTAACACTTTTATGGGGTATTACAATATGTATCAGCTAAGTCAATACCCTGTTAAGAGGTGATTCTAGTTATAAGATATGATAAATTTTTTAAATTTAGTTTCAAGATAGTAACTATATTCTTCTCATCTGAATATCAGTCTTCATTCAAGGACAAATGATCCAAAGGGGGAGATATTGTAAGAACCCACAAACTCCTAATTAAGTTTCTAACTGTTTGTTTATGTTTAAAGGCCTAAAAGTATTTATTTTTAATCATAGATAAGTGTCATGATCATATAGTGTGTAAAGTTCCTTTGATGTGAATCATGATCACGGTAAGCATTTAGAGCAAAGTTGAGTTGAGAGCATTTGCTATCCATTGAGTTTTAGTGTTCGAGCCTACAATGGTCAACTTTAAATGAGTATAACTTCTAGAATGTATAGAGTTTTGGAGTTTGAGACCCACAAAATAAAAGATCTTCAAGCCTTTTTTAAACGTATCTTATTTCACCTTAATTCAATATCGGAGTAGAAGGTTATGATTATTTTACTTGAGAGTGGTTGTTTGTCTGAATTGACAAGCTGTCAACTAGTTAACGGGCTGTCAACTCTCGTCATCAACCTTAACCAGTAAACATTGAAATCGGCTAGAGATTGATGACCTAAGTTGACAAAACATCAACTAGTTGACGAGCTATCAGCTTCCATCATCAACCTTAACCAATAAAACTCAAAATAAATAAGAGATTAACAACCTTAGTTGGCATGTCATCAAGTAGTTGACGGGCTGTCAACTCCCGTCATCAACTAAGAATTTTTGTAATTTATTTTTAGTTTCCTTAGGGGTAGTTTGGTATTGTTCTCACCTCAAGTCCTACCGAACGACTTAAATCACCTTATAAAGGTTATATTGTCATTATTGGTCAGTTTTTAACGCTCATTATCCTCTCCACTCTCAAGAGAAAGAAGTTAAGGTTTCTTCCCAAAGTTCAACTCCCAAAGCTTCAATTCAAGTTTCTCTCAAGAAAGTTCACCAAGTTCAGGTATGTGAGATTTGAACAAGGATATTCTTCCGTCTTTGTGCCCAACATTTTGATTTTTAGTTGATTTTGAAGAAATTGGCTTACTAGAATTTATACCCACTTTCTTATGCATTGAAATTATGATGCTTCCACAGAAATTGAACATATTTTTTCATATGATTTCATGTTTACTTATGTTTTTATCCATGAAAGTGATCTTAAGTATTGAGTTTGATATTTTGATATAAAACTTCTATGAGATGATAAACAATTATAATTTTTTAGCATAAGTTACTGAGTTTACAAGAAGTTTAAGCTTATCAGTTCAAGTTAAAAGTATTACAGCATGATTAAAGTCTAGTTTTGATCTTATGATCTCAAATAAGACATAAAATTCACAGTTTCTTCGTGAGTATGATTTAAGCAAGAGAAACATAGTTGGTTTTCAATTTATAAATTCATATGTTATTTTAAGGTGGATTTCATAAGTATGAACATATAAGTATATATTTTGGAGTAGTATTTAGCATCAAGAGGAAAATTTAGATTTACCACATCTTAGTTTCTAGAAATTATGTGTCACCGTAGGTTTAAGGGGCCTCTCCAGAAAGTGTCTCCTCGCCCCAAATGGGAAAATTTTAGTGATCACTCTAAGTTAAGGTTCTATTCTGATGGAAAGGGTAAAATAACTCTCCTCAATATAGGTAATGTGTTGGACACTCCAGGATATCTCACATGGTTTATGTTGGTTATAAGAATCTCCCATAAAAAAAGTAAAGAAGATTTTGAAAACTATGTGCAATGACTCACAAACTTTATTCAGAGGTTGCTTTATGATTTATGTTTATGTTATTTCAGTTTTCAGTTTTACTCATGATCAAGGTGAGTCTATTTATACTTAGCTTGAATGTTTTTAAGCTTATGATATATATCAATTTTTACTTATTACATTACCCCTACATCCTCAGTACATTGCAGAAATACTGACTATATATACGTCTGTGTGGATACATCATTTCATAATATAGGTACCAGTTGTTTGTTAGTTGTAGCCACAGCATCATGATCAAGCAGCTCACAACTTTTAGTCAGCAGGTAATGAGTTTTCTTTATTCGAAGACTCAGGTTAGTTTGTAAATTCATTGTTTTATTTTTACTCAGTCGTATTGATTAGGGATAGCTGGGGTCATGTATCGACTATCTATAGTCAATATTAGTAAACTTTCATAGACGGTCATTCAGAGTTGATGTGTTTAATTTTGATTTCCTTTTGTATAACCAGTGTTGTAAATATTTTATATAATATTGCATTTAACAAGTTCAGCTAATAACATCTCTTCCGCTTATTATTTTTAGTTTTATAAAATTTATTCAGTTGCTCATGAGTTATGTCAGTATCATGGATTAGCTTGAGATCACTTGTGATTCTAAGCACCGACGCCCAGCAGGTAGTCTCAAGGTGTTATAGCAGGCATATAGATAATTCAAATCCAAAACTTTTAATTAAGAGTGTAAAAATATCTAGCACTTATTACAAACTTTTAGTTGTGATCATTTTATTTTATTTTACTTTAGAAAAGACATAAAGTTATCAGTAAAGTTGTCCCAAATTTGCTAAAGGACACTTAACTTTATGGGTGTCCTATTACCCACAAAAGTTGTAATGACTATTTTAAATAGACCACTTTGATCATTTTTCAGCCTATTTTTGTATTCATGCAAATGACGTGCTTGAAGGAGAAAAAATAATTGCAAAAATAAATTAAAAAATGTCACGTGTAATTAATTTTGTCAATAATTTATAAAAACTCATCTTCTCCAAATCCCCATTGAAATAGATATTGGATCTTTAAAAGAAAAAAACTTACGCTCTTCTTAACGAAATCAACCTAAAAAGTTAAGAACTTTTCATGTACGTTCTAGTTTCTTCTTAATATCCAGGTGATGAAGCTTTAATTTCTTCTTAATTTGTTTAAAATTTGTGACATTAAGTTACTTTCATAATTAGGTTTTAAGGAAAAATATTCTTATAATGTCGAATGTAAACAACCATTTGATAAAAATTACAAACAATCATTTAATAAAAAAAGTGTCTTTTTCGTGTTGATGAAAGGTTATGAGAAAAATTGCATACATTCATTTGATAAAAAAAAAGAGATAATATCCAATTAACTTCGAACTATACCCAAAAAGGTTATGACACACCTCAACTTAAAGGGGGGTCCTATTACCTCCTGAACTAATTAAAAGTGTAATTTTGACACCCTTAGTGTCTACGTGGCACATACGTGGCACAACACACTAAAGTATCTACGTAGGCACACATGTGTGCCACGTAGGCACCACGTAGGCACTAAGGGTGTCAAAATTACACTTTTAATTAGTTCAGGGGTAATAGGACCCCCTTTAAGTTGAGGTGTGTCATAGCCTTTTTGGTATAGTTCAAGGGGGTAATTGGTATTTTCTCTAAAAAATATTATTATTTTCGTGTTCAATGAAAGATGATTCAAATTGGCGTGAGTTTAATCTCAAACACTATGAGTTTATTCGAAAAGGAATTTTAGGATAGGAATTCAAGTGCAGTGTTTGGTGATTATTAATGGAGAAAGAAAGAAATAAAGAGAGTAAAATGAGATAAATAAAAAAGAAAGATTAAAAAATATCTGATAAAGGAGAGCTAAAGGTTCTTGGGTCGAGTTAAACTCGCTCTATATTAATGATTTAATTAATTAATTTAAATGAAAGTGGTAAACACGCGCTAAAAATTAGTCCAGGTTGATGAAAAAATCACTTAAAATAGTTATAATGATCGTTACAATTTTTATGATGTATTAAAACGCTCACAAAATTAAAATATCTTTTAACAAATCAGAAAAATTTCACTTGTGTTATAAAACAAGAAAGAATAACTGATAACGTGTTATAAAACAAGAAAGAATAAAAAAGAAGAATAGAGAAAGTAATTCTTATTTCTTCTCTTGAGGGATGAGAGATCATATGATTGTCAATACAATGAACAAAACCTCTCTATTTATAGGGAAATTTACTCCTAGTCTGAGTAAAAAACAGATGCTTCAAATCCTAATAGATATCAAAGTAGATCTTGATAGATCTCGATAGACATTCACTATAATGTAAATGCATTTATAACACTCCCCCTTGAATGTCTAATTGGTAGATAATGAGCCTCGTTAAAACCTTACTAGAAAAAATCCAGTAGGAAAAAAAATCTAGTGAAGGAAAAAGAGTACACATCTCTAATAATACGCATTTCGGCTGCCTCATTAAAAACCTTACAAGGAAAACCCAGTGTGACAAAACCTCGTAAGAAAAAAAGAGTACAGCACGTATTAACTCCCCTAATGAGAACATCCTTGAACCTTTGCATCCTGATCTTGTACACCATCTTCTTGAAAATTATAATTGAAGGAGACTTGGTGAATAAAACAACTACATTGTCACTTGAACAAATCCGTTGCACGTTAATACCACCATTCTTTTGGAGCTAATGTATGTAAAAAAGTTTTGATGAAGCGTGCTTCGTTCTATCTCCTTTTATGAATCCTCCATCAAGATGTGTTATGCTTGTTGCATTATTTTCGTATAAAATTATAGGTACATTGTCACATTTCACGCCACATTTTTCTCGAAGGAGATGTATCATGGATCTCAATCATACTCATTCTTGACTTGCTTCATGAATAGCTATTATCTCATCATGGTTCGATAAAGTGGTTAGATAGATTACTTTGTATATCTCCAAGATATGGCAGTATCCCCACATGTGAACATATTATATGTTTGAGACTGAGATTTATGCGGATTAGATGAGTACCCAATATCAGCATGATCAGTAATATCGGGACTGCAATCTTTAGAAAATCATTAAAACTCATGTATCTTATCCCATTTCGATGTCTCGTAGTAAGAGTAGAAATATACCTTGCTAACAAATTGAGTGAAAGGCTATATTGGGTCTTGTAGTATTTTACAAGATACATGAGTGCAACAATTATACTAAGATATGGTACTTCATAACCAATCCAAATTGGAAAATTTCTCATTTCAGCAAATAATCTTATTTCTTTTGAAAACTCTCCAAGAGTTTCAATAATTTTCAAGCTATAAGCTTATACAATATAAGGATTATCAATAAGTTTCCCAGAAACTTTTATATTTTGAATTCTTAAAGAAGTTTTCATATAAATTTTGTCAAGTGACAATATTCAATATTTCATGAGTGACATCTTCAAATATCTGGACTGCAAATCAAATAAGTTTACTACTTACCAAGATGCATCCTTTCATGTCACTTGATAAATATTTCTACGTCAGCATACTTAAATTAACGTAGAATTAAGATCCTCATAATCTTTCAGAATATTAAGCCAATATTGTGTCAAAGATATTGATAATATATCATTTAGTATCGGTTCACAATGTGGCATAACATTTTGAGATCTCATCACTTCATTATTTTCAGGTACATGAACCTCTCATAAGGTTTCATGAAGTGTTATGTCGTAGGCTCTTCAAGAGCTCATTGCCTTCTTACTATGATTATTTGCTCCTTATTTTTCAAGGACTATTTCATTTGGAACCGATTAGTCTACCACGCTTCACGCATGCATAGACTTTGTCCTTTAGGAACACAAAATAAGAGCACTTGCGCTTAATATAAGATGCTTTCGGGATTTGACTTGAATTATCTTTTGGATGAGTATCTGGTGATAATTCCTAACATATTTCATAGCACTTATAATCTCCCTCTTATATTAGGAAAACTAACATACATCCTCTACTTCTTTGAGGAATCAATCTTTGTACATTATGGTATATTCATTAATCGTATACCGTACATTAAAATTATTAGATGGAATAATTGATTTCCAACCTTGAACCAATTGAGAGGGAAGAAATAATCATAATTTATTGGTCTAATACATACAAATGCTATTGCAATATATCATATATTAGATCAATATATGAAGTTTTGTTCTTATTAACAATGGTTTAGATATTTATCGAAGGCATTCAATGCTAAACCATCATCATCAAGATAAATTATCTTGATTACATAATCTGAAAGTTATGTTTAACTCAATTTTATTGAGCAAGCAACTTTATGAATATCAAACTGCAGGTTGACAATAAATGTACATGTGATCATCTTATTGATGCATCATTTTAACATATCACATGATAGATGAACGGGTCCTTATTCACCTATTATAATTTTCAGATTTGAAGGGATCCAATCCCAATATTAGTTGGTCCAACCAACTTATCATGAGAACAAACAACATAAACAATTCTTGAAGAATCTTCTAGTTCTTTAATACATGCACATCTTCTAGATGTCACAATCGTTCATATCAATTTATGAACTTTTATTCTAGTAAACTCCAAGTTTACCATGACATGTACTTTTTCTTTAGTAAATTTCAGATTTATTATTACATAAATAAATTTCAGATTTACTACTTTAGAAGTAGATTTCAAAATAACTTTTCTCAGTTATTCTGCCTCATTCGGGGGTGAATTATAATACCATCACAATCAAGTGTAAGTTTGCATTAATAAGGTTCTCATTCCCCAGGAATGAAATATAATTGTACCTTAAGCCTATCAAATAATGATAGCTTATAACCCCTTTCATGATATTGCTACTTCAAGAGCAAATCGAGGCATAAATATGATAGAGAGAATTTTTCTATATTGCTACCACATTCACTTCAAGAATGGAGCAAATTGTCATCTTTCAGACTTATCATATATTGCTACCACATTCACTTCTTGGAATGAAACATATTCAATGGACAAGTTTCATGACTTTTCATCAAAAACACATTATTTTGCCTTAGCAATCATGATATCGTCAATATGGTGCATTGAGATTCAAACTCATCTTACCCATATAACGGCGTCTTAGGCATAAATCAATGGGACTTGAACCCAACATATTATCATCCTTTTTTTTATAATATTGTTCTTGAAGAATAAATTTAAAATATAAATGATTTTAAACCAATTATTTTTTCGCAAATCCAATAATAATTATATTAGTAGTATCTAAAGAAAGATAACATAAAGAATTACTAACCTTGAAATCCTTCAGATTTATAATCTCACCTTATTTGGCAGATTCTCGTGCTGATAACGTGTTATAAAACAAGAAAGAATAACTGATAACGTGTTATAAAACAATAAACAATAAGAAGAAGAGTAGAGAGAATAGAGAAAGTAATTCTTATTTTTTAGATGAGAGATCATATGATTATCAATACAATGAACAAAACCCTTCCATTTATAAAAAAAATTTACTCCTAGTCTGAGTAAAAGACGAATATTTCAAATCCTAATAGATATCAAAGTAAATCTTGATAGATCTTAATAAACATTCACTATAATATAAATATATTTATAACAATTACATTTTTTTTTCCTTCACCAACAGTAATTAGTCCTTTTTGGGCAATGAGTACTATCCAACTAGGCCACTATATGCCTCTCTCTCTCTCTAAACAGCCAAGAAGATAAATACAAAATTCTTTCAACATCAAGACCCCACAAGCACCATTTTAGCCAATGACATCTTAAAACGTTATTAATCAATCACTTTGCCCCTCTTTCTCTCCCTCTCTCAACAGACACTCTTTCTCCATCTTCTCCTTTGTAGAATTTCTTGTTACTCATTTTAATTCTTGGTTTTCTACAATAAAATTTTCTTTTCACTTCCAAATTTTCTCTAAGTTGCTTAAACAAGACCTATTTTTTTTATTACAATTTCAGAATTTTCCTTGAATTTTGGAAAGTTGGATTGTCTTTTCTAGATTCCTCGCCCTCTCACTTATTGTTATAAAAAAAAAAAAAATCAAGATTCCCTTCCTATGCTTCTCTAAATGCCTCTAAGAGCATAAAAAGACCCCTCCAACTTCTCATCACTTATCAAGAAAACAAAAAGGGGTTGTTGTTTAAGTGGTATTCTCCACTATACATGATCAAGAAAACATGAATAGTGAAATGGGATTTCTATCCCCTGCAACATACATCAAGAACTCAAGTTGGTTATTTGAGGAAAACAAAGGAACAAGATGGACACCTGAAGAGAACAAAGTGTTTGAAGAAGCGCTTGCGTTGTTCGATAAGGATACACCGGATAAATGGTATAATGTAGCTGCCATGATTCCAGGGAAGACAGTGAATGATGTGATCAAACAGTATAGAGAATTGGTAGATGATATTAGTGATATTGAGGCAGGACTAATACCTGTACCTGGCTATACAACTAGTAATTCTTTTACATTAGAGTGGGTTAATAATCAAGATGGTTTTCATGGATTCAAGCAATTTTATGGTCCTTCTGGGAAGCGTGGCTCGTCAAATCGATCTTCTGAACATGAGAGGAAGAAAGGTGTGCCATGGACTGAGGAAGAGCACAGGTGAATTTACTTGTCATATAAAAATTATTTTGCTTCTCCCTATAAAAATGTTGTGCAAAACAGTTCTATCCTCTGTTACATATGTTGCTAGTGGCAGGTGTCCGGTATCCCGTGTAATTAGTTGATGTGCATGAGAGTTGGTCTGGACACAACAGTTATCCCCAAAAAAAAAAAAGATGGGGCAAATTTTTGCTCGCGAAGTGGCTTTTAAGTGATAAAAACCCGAGTTTTAACTTTCTAGCTGAACATGGTTATAATGATTATCTAATCTATAAGATTTTTACACTATGATTTTGCTGCAAAAAATGTTGTACTTGAACTATAATTTCATTTAGATAATGTGGATTCTCAAACATAACACCATTATAGTTTATAAAAATGCGTTCAGGATTCAGCAAGGGTGATCTGAAAAGTTGCTCTTTTTATAAATGAGTAACTTTTTTTTTGCATATTTGTGTTACAAGATAAAGTTGGAAATATGTTGGTACATTTACTTGGGGTTCCGTAATTTTTAGGAATCTTTTTGTCATGTCAGAGATATATATGCCGGTAAAAGATATAGTTTTTACTTCTTATTTTTATTTTGTGTAGTATTGCTCTTCAATGATTTTAGACGGAGCGACATGGTTAGTAAAGATTCATATGGCCGAGCCTAACTTGTTTGAGATTGAGCATAGTAGTAAAGGATAGTTGTTGTGGTACAAGTGTAATAGTGTTTCCTCTAATTATTTTCAGGCAATTTCTGTTGGGGCTGAAAAAGTATGGAAAAGGAGACTGGAGAAATATTTCGCGGAATTTTGTGACCACAAGAACTCCAACTCAGGTAGCTAGCCATGCTCAGAAATACTTTATTAGGCAGCTTTCCGGTGGAAAAGATAAAAGGAGATCAAGCATACATGATATCACAGTTGTCAATCTTACGGAATCTAAGTCGACTTCCCCTGAGGATCATAAATCTGCCCCTACTCCACAAGCGCAACAGCATTCACAAATGAATGGTATGGTAAAAACACTATGTGAGTATAATTCACCAAATCAAGAATCAGACATAACATTCAACTCATCAAGTGGTGGTGGTCTGATTACCATGCCTTTTCGAGGGGCTCCATCTTATGGACTCGAGCATGGAATGCATAACATTGCTCTACAAGGTCTTCAGTTTGGTAACTACAATACTATGTGTTGAGTCAGGAAAAAGTTCAAAGTTCAGTCCTTGTTGGTCAGGAGCAGTGAGGATTCATATAGCGTCTCCAACTTTCTTGGAATTGGGACGTAGGTGTTGTTCCCGTTTGTTAATAACACAAGCGGAGACAGCCCCTACTAGACAAGATATGCTTTAGTTAGTTCATATTGCAACCAACGGGGGGTTGCTCATTATTTAGGAAAATTTTGAGCCATTTCCTTGCACTAGTTGTCTGCTGTGTTTCTCCAAAGTGTGAATGAGGTTGATTTCAATAGATTTGTTGACTAAGTTGGTTTTGCAACTAATACAAAAAGTTCCCGGAAAAAGGATAACTCAACACAATCAAGCTAATTATGAAGCTGCCAAGTTGATAAGGTCAACAAAGTTCCAGCAAATAAATTTTCCTTCACAAACTTGTGGTAGCTCTAGTCATTAGTGAAAACATCTAGTATGCTAGGTGTTTAATATCTTTCTCTTTTATAGTTAGTCTCAGTTATTTATTTTGCTTCTGTTGCAAAGAAGAGAAATTTATGGAAGGGCTGAATTTCTTTAAGAGAAAATAAAGAAGGAACTAGTTTTCAACACTCAAAATGTTTATCCAATTCTTAAGTTATGTGCACCAGCAAACCATAGTGGAGAAAATTTGAGACCAAAGGTTAATTGATGATTTGGGGCAGGTACAAGTATTGCCTCTTGCATAGTAGAGAGCTAATATACCCCTCAGTCAACCTTTACTAATTGAGGAGTTATTATAATAACTTGTGCGAATTTAAATTAATCGAGTTTAATGAATTTCAACCACCAGATAAGTAAACCCCATAAAAAAAAAAAAGTAGAAAGAAAGCACCCCTTTTGTGATTAGCTGTACCTTGTTGGAAATAGGGCAATTTATACTACACTTGCTGATAGTATTTGCTGAGTCAATGTCTACTTATTCATGACGTGACTAGGTGTAACTTGTAAATTTTTTCCTGTTCAATTGGTAAAACATGTTTTTCAGGAGTTTTAACTTCTATATATTGATGCTGTAAATTTACCGTATGAGGTCACTTAGGAAACAATTAAAAGTAACTGCCCGCAGAAGGTTAAATTAGTCACCTGAAAAGTAGAATATGTTACTTTATTCAACATATTTAAATATGCTCATAGGATAAAAAGAAAAAATCCTTTTAGCCATAAACATTTGGCTCAAATTTGATCACAATAGTAAAAGACTCATTCACACTATAAATTAGTTTCTTTTTGGACATTTTTACCTCTTTCATCCTAAATTTTAAATTCTATCATTACTTATTTATTACTCCTTCCGTTTCAGAATAAATAAATTATTGGGGTATTTATTGGTGTTTTAAAATAAGTGAATCATTGAATTTTTTTCCAAATTTACCATTATGATTTGACAATCAATTAACTTTCGAAAATGTATTACAAGGTCAATTTTTTCTTTTTGGGGGGTAAAAATAAAAAGTTATGTTAAATTTATGTCTTTAATGTTTTTTTCTTAATCTGTGTGCTAAAATTCAACAATTCATTTATTATGAAACGGAGAAAATACTATTTTTCAATACATCGGAAACTATCCCAATACATGGGAATGAACAAGTTAACACGATTTTCATAAATATGATTGCATAGTATGTAATGCTTGAAAAGAATAGTCTAGAATAAAAATAATGATATAAAATTAATTAGTAATTATATTTTCATATAGCCAAAATAAATGTGAACAAAGTAGTATTGTCTGAAAATTTTAATTTAACATATATACTTATGTCAAATTAATATATTTGTTAGGAAAAATATTTCCCAAAAAACTTCTTATGTTTCTTTTTGAAAAGAATAGTCTAGAATAAAAATAATAATATAAAATTAATTAATTATATTTTCATATAATCAAAATTAATGTGACCAAAGTAGTATTGTCTGAAAATTTTAATTTAACACAATTTACTTATGTGTCATATTTACTAATTATTTATTTTATTAGATAGATTATTCTTAATTTTTTTAATCTTTTATTTGAAATTTTATGCCTCTTCTATTTTATGAGTGAGAATTTCAATTGTTTCGCAGTAACACATTACACACATCCAATGGATTAATATACATTAGTTTGTTAGTATTTACAAGTCATGTTGGAGTTATTTATATAGTCTGTTTTTCTTTTGTTTGTATTTATAGGTCATGTTGGAGTTATTTAGATAGTCTGTCCTTCTTTTCTTTATTCAGCTACTTTTTGTTGAAAATCAAATAATACCAAATAAATTTTTAGTGATCTCTAAAATTAAAAACCAAATCGAATCAAATAAAGATATCAATTTTTTCTTTGATTCGATTCCCCCCCCCCCCCCCCCTTCATAAATTAATATCCTTATCCGACACATTTTAATGACCTATAAATCAATGTTTTGGTGTAAATTAATGTTTTTATTCAATAGGTGAAACAAGGACAAATTTAATCTAATTGACGAAATTTGGAAGGAATGTATTTTAAACTAGGAAATTCTTGGCCTTTTTTTGTAATTAAGACCTTGAAGGAAAAATTCTTTTATCCATGCACGATGGACACAATGATATTTGAATGTTTATTCACACTACAACTCGATTTTTTGGTTACATTTTTACCCTTTCTTAATTTAATTTTTTCTCAATAATTTATTAACTATTTTTAATACATGAGATTTTTTTCAATATATGGGGATTGAATATTTTTCTTGTTCACTTTACTTGGACGAATTATGTACAAAAATAATTGGATAAATACATTTTTTCTTTTAGTGCTAAGTGAAGAAATTTAAAAATATTAAATAACTTATGACATTTTGTAAAATCAAATGACTTTGGCTAATATTAATTCGACTTTCTAATTATATTTAAAATTTTATTTAAATATGAAGTATAATTTTACACCTATATTTTGTAAATATGATCTCTACTTAAGTAATTTTATTAATTATTATGTCTAACTAAATTTAAACTACACATTTAAATATTTTCAAATATAATTTAAAAATATTTTAATAATGACAATCAAAATTCAAAACACTTTAGACATGATATATATCAACATATTATAAAAATCATAAAATTATATAGTTCATATGTGTCAACTATTGCTATTTGCTAGAAACAATCCAAGAGAGTCACGTGATAATGTCGTAATCTTGCTTCCTTATGTTATGCCTATTTTTGATAATTTTCTAATCATTACTTATATTTGTTATTAAAGTGATCTCTAATAAAGTTATTTTATTAATTATTATGCTTAAATAAATCTAAACTACATATTTATATTCTAATATAATTTAAAATATTTCAATAACAACAGTCAAGACTTAAAACACTTTAGACATGATATGCATTTATACGATATACAAATCTTAAAAATCATATAATTCGTATGTGTTGATCATAGTAACAACGACCCAATAGAGTCACGTATTAATGTTGTAGTGTCTTGACGCTATTATATTACGTCAATTTGATACCTTGTGATCGAATCATTACTTATAGTATTTGTTGTTAATGTCTGATTAAGATTTTTAAATATTTTAATCACGATAGTCAAAATTCAAAATACTTTAACATTATAGACATCGACACATTATAATAATCATAAAATTATTTTGTTCATACGTGTCAACCCTACATATATACTGTTACTACTATCACACACATTAGACAAAAAAGAGTTATTTTATGAAATAAATAAATTATACATTTGTTAACTTTTTATTTTAAATTATTTCTATATTAAAAATAATAAAAAAAAATAACAATTAAGCCCCTTTCATCAATTTCTCTCCAAATTAAAAGGTGTCACATGAATATTTCAATTAATTTTTCCTCTCTAATTGTTTATAGGGGTGAGTATTGATTATTTCAGTTTTTATTTATCCGGTTCAATTCTTTCAATTTTTTTTACTATTTTAATTTTTGTAATTTCTGCTTTTTAATCTAATTTTTTTATTTTACATTATTTATGTTTCATTTTCTTCTTTTTATTTCTCAATCATTACTTCTTGTAATTTTATGTTATGTCATGGATTTTTATTTTTTAGTTTTTATTTCTTCATCTAGCACAACTGATCAACTGCACTATTATTTTAATTTTTGAACTAAAATAGAATTTTATTGTTGAAGTATTTCACAAATTATGCATAAAAATTATTTAAATATGTAGTTTAATTTAAATTTAATATAATAATTAAAAAATAATTAATTAGGGGTCATTTTAGTAATAATGATCACAATTTATCAAATCGGCATAATATAAAGGCGAAAGACTTATACGATCAACACTGACGTCTCACTCTTTTTGGTTTGACACATATGAAGTATGAACTATATGATTTCTTTAATATATCGACATTTACAATGTCTAAAGTGTTTGAGTTGTAGTTATTGAAATATCTCACAAATTATGTGTAAAAATTATTTCAATATATAATTGAATTTTATTTAAATATACTAATTAAAAAATAATCAATTAGAGGTTAATTTAATAATATGTATAAATATCGATCCGCAATTTACCAAATCAACGTAACATAATGACGAAAGACTTGTATGGTCAACTCTTATGTCTCACTCTCTTTAGTTCGACACATGAAGTATATATGAACTATATGATTTCTATAATATGTCGGCATTTATCTTGTCTGAAGTGTTTGAGTTGTCGTTATGAAAATATCTCACAGATTATGTTTAAAATTTATTCAAATATATATATAGTTTAATTTTATTCAAACATAATAATTAAAAAATAATTAATTAAAGATCAATTTAGTAACATATATAAGTAACGAATCACAATTTATCCAATCCGTATAACATAGAGGCGAAAGACTTGTATGATAAAAAATAACAATAGCTCGAAGAGGAATAAATTGTCCTTCAAATCATCTTTTTCTTTATTTAAGTTAAGAAAGAAGTCAAATACGTTTGAGCTTTTTGTCCTCGGACCAATAAATTATATGTATAAATTTTATAATTATGTGACTACGTGATATTATTTTTCATAACTAAATATAAATATTTTATACCTTATAATCATTAATTTGAGTTTAGTCTACTTATTTTAAATGTACTACGATATTTTTAAATTCTATTTCTTGAAAAATATGACCAAACATAACACTCCAAATCTAATTGTCTATATGTGGTATGGTATATGATTGGTTTTTAATGTACTTCAATAGATTGATTCTTTGATTTTTTTTAAACGAAGTAACCTCTACAATTAAACAACATAAAATGCCAAAGTTTCAGAAGAATATTGAAAAGTAATGTAAAATATTCAAATACCCTTATCTAATAATCGTAGATACCAATTTATTAATTTCCAATATTCATTTGAAATAATTATTCTTTATTATTTTATAATTATCAATTTATCATTAGCTAGTTATAAACCAAACTATCAAATCAGATTGATAGTTTTATTTTAATTTTAATTTTAAAATTGACTAAATTACTTTAGTTTTGATTTTAATCAAAAAATGATCCAAACCAAATTATGAACACTCACTATTTAAAAAAAAAAGAATTTGACATCCTTTTATTTCTTGAAATGCATATTATAATTGTGTGTTTCTCAAAAATTAAAATAGTTATAGTTCAAATTTTATCAATTAAAAATAATATTGTATCACAATCAATATTTATAATTTCATTCGAATTGAGTAAATTAAAGAATTATTTTTGGGCTGATCAAGAAATAAAATTGAAAATTGAAATTAAAAAAATAATCAAGAAATATATTTAATAACAAAGATTATGACTATGACATAGTTCAGAATTTAGACATAGAAATGTGACATATTTAGTTTTTACTTATCAACTCCACTTTTCAAATAATTAAGATTACTTTAATTAATTTATTTTAAATTTTATTCTTAGATATTATTTTAAATTTAAAATAAAACTTTTTGAATTGGATGATATCTTTTTTTAATTTAAATTATTTATCCTCTCAGACTAATTAAATATAGAAATATAAGATATTATATATATATATATATATACACACACATGTGTGTGTGTGAAAAATTATAAAATAATTAATGAGCGTCGTAGTAAAAAATAATAATATGATTGAAAGTTAAAATCTTTTTGTTGGGACAAACCATTAAGTTTCAATTTAAATAAGTTATAAGTATATTTAAATTACACTGAGGAAAATTTGAAGTGAAATATAAGTTTATCTATACATTATTATTAAAAGGAGAGCAAAGTACAAAATACACATATTTTATTTTTTAAGTATAAGTAAATGTATAGTTTTTAAATTTTATGTAGAAATCTTTTATACTCATTAATTGTTGTTTAAATCAATTTTAGTTGTTCAATAAATTTAAGAAATTGGAAAAAGTAACTGCATTTATTAATATATTTTGGAGGAAAACTTATTTGAGAAAGCATGGTAAAAACTAAAATAAGGCTATAGAAATCTTTATACAATTATGATCAAATTTGAGCAAAAAAATTATGATCATTTAACACTTCCCGAATAAAAATTCATTCGATTTAATGATGTATACAAGCTAGATCCTTTCCTCCTCCCCAATGTACTAACCAAGCAAACCACTGTAGTTCATCAAGACTTGTCATTGGTGTGAACGTGATGACTTTTTTTCTAGATAATGCCCTATATACTTAACAAGAAGGCATATTAAGTTTGGCCATTCAATTTTCTCGCCTTTTTTTTTTTTAATAATCGTCCAGGTAAGCTTTTGCACACCTCGACTAATCCACGGGATATCTGTCGGCTCCCACCAACAACAGATATCATGTGACTCTATCGACCACGGCTAGGACATATGGGAAGAATCACTCAGTATTTTTTAGCCTCTGCTGGGATATGAACCCATCACCTCATGTTCTTAACCTACTTCATTGACTACTAACCACACCCTCGGTGCTAAATTTTCACCCATTTGTTTAGAGTAGGTTCTTCATGAAGCTTTTCTGACTCATAATAATTATATCAATTGATTTGCACATTTCAGATTCCTATATGGTTAGTAAGAAGATACCTCCCCGAGTGGGAGTATTTTATCATAGAATGGTTTTCCGAAACTGAATTAATAAGGTGGAGAAGAATTCTTTCCTAATGAAGTGGATTTGGTAATTAAGATCAAATAATCTAATGATTTGATAAACTTTAATTTAAAAGGGGCATTAGTGATAGTCCAAGATTAGTAAACACTTACTTAGGATCACTTTTGACATGCTTCATGAAATTCTACTGTAGTCTTTTATTGTGTCCACAATCCAAGCACAGGTCATTTATGTGTTTTGCCATATTCTTCAAATTATTCTTTTTTGTAATGATTATGAAGAACTTGAAATCATAAGATGTTAATTAGATGAGAAGTTTAGTTACTTGTTAATCATAAGAATTTAGACGTTGTGAGTTTTGACTTATATTATTAATTTTGTTCATGCATATATATTTTTTGAAGTATGACTTGACTCTGAAATATTAGATTTTATCAAACATAGAACTGATTGTTGGATCCACCACTATTTGAGTTGGACTTTGCTATTTGGTAGTATTACTATGACAATTTGCTTATGGAAGTATCATGAAAATCCTAATGCCCACCAACATCTTCTCCTCATTATATTTTGGTCCCCTCCATTAGCCAAAGAATTTAAGGCAACATGAGCATAGTGTAACCATTTCATATGAGCTTTTCCATTAAATGACAAAAATGCCCCACTATTTCCTTTTTCGAAAGTGCCTTTTGGCTAGTTGAATAGGATTGCACTTTGCCACTTTATTCTTAATTGATATAATTCTCTTAGATATATTAAGACCACATACCTTGTCTCTCAACCCACAGGTTTTGTGCTTTTATATTCTTTTTCCAACTAGATTCTGATACCTTGCTTCATTTTGATTTCAGGAACAGTTCACTTTGTGTATGTCAAAAAAAGAATCAGCTAAAATACTAGCAGGGTGTGGCCTATTAGTCAATGAAGTTGATAAAAATCATGAAAAATCAAAATTCAAATTTCAGAATAAACAAAAATGCTAGATAATCTCGTTTCATTCTGTATAAGCCTTGATACATACAGTTAGTATGAAGTGTCTGATAAATAGTCAAGGTGTGACAAACTGACTGTTATATCATGGGAAAAAAAAAGCGGAGGAGGATCTAAAAGGAGTAAAAGCACAATTGACCAACTTATTTTTAGACTAACAAACATTTCTCTGTTGTGCTTCTTTATAGGCCCACAGATATATATATTATATGAGAAAATACTCCATCCAAGCTTTTGATACACATATGAAATAGAAGGTTGAAAAGAAGACAGAAAGTGGAGGTTAGATTATATTATCATCAGCACTCAATTGAGTCCAAACAAATTTGATAATAGACATGTCAAAGGGATTTGTAAAAAAGGTTAACAAACTTAATATTTTATGCACTGAGACAGAGACTACAACTCATTGCAAATGAGTAATTGCAGAAAATAATAGTATTAACCAAAAAGAGTTGTAGCTGTCAATAAATACCATTTAGTTGGGAATTTGAGCTGGAAATGTGAGGATCCACTTGTCATGTCTTCCTTCTGTTTAAGATTCTGAGCTTGTCCTAAAGATTTGGTTCAATGATTAGATAGCGCAACATGTGATATGTAGGTTTACCCAATGTAACAATTAGTTCGATAAGTCTCTCCATGAGCATAACCCTCTTGTTTAGTTGCCATTGTTGAGTTTGGAATGTATCCTGACTGTCAGGTGATAAGTAAGAGGAAGATGAGGATGACTCATATTGATATAAAAGGCCGGATTATCCACATCAGAAGCTGAGAAAGAAGAATGTTGATATTGTTTGATAGTAAACATCTAATCTGGGAATTTTTCTTAAAAAAATGTAAATATCCTTGTATATTGCATATTTAGGCAAAGACTTCAAGGAAATATTCAAATGCTAGAGGGATTGTCAAGACTTTGCAATTACTTTGTACGACAAATAAAAATATTCTACTATTAATGCATTGTATAATAACTGGACTTTGAATTAAATTAGAGAGCTAACTAGGAATCTACTTTGTCATGCGGACCAAAAATAAATATTTAAATGGAGAAAAGTAGAAAGGCAGGTCAATTATCCATATAGTTTTAAACTACTCGCCAACTAAATCATGGATTTTCATACCTTAAATTAAAATAGTAACTTAGGGAAATTGAACACTGATCAATGCAGGCACTTAATAAGTGGTTCACATTTCTAGTGTTGGGCCAAGAGCCTACTTTGTTACTAAGTTCCCAACACATTTGTTATGTATTTAATAGATTTCTCAATATAAATATTTAATTTGTGTTAAATAGGACGGTTCAACCACATTAATAGTTCAAGAAAAAAAATTCAAATGGAGGCTTTGAATATTTAAAAAAATTATTTTTTTTATAAAGCCTATTTTTAAAATTATATAATTGATTTCTTCTTATAATTCTATTTTAATTAAGAATAAAGTCAATGCATTTAATCTTTACACAGTACTCTAGATATATCAAACTTCTTTAAATAATTTTTTCTACAAATAATGTTTGATATTTTTAAAAAAAAATTCATAACCTATTATTAACTAAAAAAGATGAAGCCCCTCAAATTTGGAGGCCTAAGGCGATCGCGATTTTTGCGAAAAGGTAGAGCCGCCTCTAGCACAAAAGTTACTAAGTCCATT
Organism: Capsicum baccatum var. pendulum; assembly: GCA_030864225.1. Taxonomy (NCBI): domain Eukaryota; kingdom Viridiplantae; phylum Streptophyta; class Magnoliopsida; order Solanales; family Solanaceae; genus Capsicum; species Capsicum baccatum. Next base: position 205,209,096 of record CM061558.1, on the reverse strand, counting down.
GGAACCATCACCCAAAGAATTTCAGGAGAAGGCACAGAAGTAATTTATCATTGGAGTCCAGTGTCTTTGAATGATCTAACTTATGAACTAGCCAACAAATGTAGAGATTTTGTGTATTTAAGTATAGTACTCATATAATGTACATATAATATTCATATACTATACATACAATATACATAACCAGTGTATAGATTTTGTATATTTTGACCAAGTTGGTAAATAAGTTGACTGAACTGTACATATTGGTAAGTTCTCCAGAACAGAACTGGTCTAATGTAATCTGTATAAAATTACAGTTAACTGTTGCAAGTCACATACAGAAAGCAAAATTATAGTACTAGTTTATATTGACAGAAACACTATAAAAATAACGCCCAAAATTCTCATTCGATCCCAATAAAAGTTAGGTGCCTAAAAGGTGACAATGAAAGATACCTCTATGAATATTCTTGTCTCTACCAATACTTGGTTACAGTGACAGAGATATTCACTGATAAAATTTACCAAGGAAGGGAATTTGATGAACCATTTTTGCTCCTCTAACTTCCCTGCTACTTACCTATTATTTTCTCAAAGCAAATAGCAAGAAAATTACAGAAATCACTTTAGAGTGACCTGAAAGTATATAGAAGAAAATATGCAAAAGGGCCTAAATTGCCCTTTAACTATGTGAAATGTGTAAAAACGTCTTTTGTTTAGGGTTGTTCAAAATCGATCCGCAACTGATAAGCCAATCACAAAATTGACTTATTGGTATTGAGTTAGCGGATTAACGGCTGGAAAACGGATTAAAATTTTATAGTTAACGATTTATCAGTGCAGGGGTGGATTACTCAATATTTTTATTGGGTAAACCTTTAACCCGTTGAGAACTATTATACTTAATTTTTACCATTAGCTATATACTTTAAAGTACCTATTATTAACCCTAAAGCTCCATTTAATATTCCATCGTTCCTTAAAATTGATCAAACCAAAAGTCGCTCCTTAAAGGTCAAATCAAAACAAGTTGTATTACTCTCTGTTTTGGACTTCCGATTATGAAAAGAGGGCTACTTTTTTTATCAGCTAGCTCACAGGCATCATAGTTAGATGACTTGATCTTATTGTTCTAGTAGCTCGTTAGTCTGGAGTTTGGACCATATTAGACTATCTTCACTTCCAATATATAAATATGTATACTTAAAGTTTATTTTGGTTAATACTTGTTAAATAAATGCTTATGTGTATGCACCCTCAAAATTTAAGCTTTTATGTATTTTTCATTGTGATTTAAATTACAAAATTAAGCTTAAGTAGAATAGCAAAAATGATTTTGTGGGAGATAAATATATTGGTGAGTGAAATTGTGAAAAGTGAAAAAAGAGATCATGAAATAGTTGAGCCAATACACCTCCTGTTAATCGTTCGTGATAATTACTAATCTGAATCGAACCAACTGATATCTTATTGGTTGGCTAGTGGATTAGTATATTTAAAATTCGATGTCTGATAAGTTAAACCGTTAAGTATATTTATCCGTCCGATTCGCCCGATAAGCAGCCCTACCTCCGTCTACCTATTGGGACTAAAATGCCCTTTTCGTCAACCTATTGGCCCTAAAATATCCTTCCTATCTTCAGCTATTGGGGCTATTTTGCCCTTTTATTTAATAGATCAATTTAGAACGACGAAAAATTGATACTATGCACTATTTATTTGGTTAATATTGTCTTCCAAAGAGGAGAAAGAAAAGCCTAAGGTTTATCTGAATTTGAGCTCAATACCATTTGTCTAGTTATTTGCAGGGGGTCTCGTACTACTACACCGTGGTAGTTTACATTATTTACACGTTATTAAATATTAGTTAGATGAAACAACAAGTCGCAATCTCATTACAAACTTGTGAGGCATAATTTGAGAATATTGTGAACAAAGTTTAATTATTAGGTTGATAGTATTATTAGTGGCTGAAAATATGCAATACTTTCTAAAGCTTTTTCATAGAAACATATGACAATAAGCAAAATTGAGGTTCAGATATATACACAGGAAAGCTCTCTTGTTCACATCCTGATGTGACTTACAAACAAAATTAAAGTAAGAGTACATCATCTAGTAACTCCTGAACTATGATCAAATTTACTATGACACACTCCAACTTCATAGGGGTTCTATTACCCCTTATGAACTCAATTGTAGTATATTTTTGTCATTGTTTTCAGATGATGTAATATAATAAAGGTGTCATGTCAGTACAAAAAGGTGACAAAAATATGCTAAAATTGAATTCGGGGGTGGGGGGTGGGGGAGGGGGTAATAGGTCCCATGTGAAGTTGGAGTGTGTCGTAGAAACTTTGGCCATCGTTCAAGAGGGTACTGGATGCTTATCTCTTAAAATAATAAACCCACATAGGCTTATCTCAGTCACCCACAATCTTGCATCTAAAAATACAAAGAAATGATGAGCAAAAGACTACAAATGACATTATATGTTTTACCTCAAAAGTGAGCCAGAAAGCATAGTCGTTGACTAATACCTAACTAAGTGGTCGTTTGGTAGGAGGGATAAGGATGACTAATCTCGGGATTAATTTAGAAGAGGATCTTATCCCATATTTGATTGAGACAAAATGAATGGAATAACTCATCTCGGGATTAGTTATTCTGGGATTATAGTGTTTTTCTTATTCCTCCTTGAGGGTGAGATTAATAATCCTGGGATATCAACGGATCGGGTTATTAGGTTTGAGTGGGTTGAAATTTCAGGGTGAGATTAATTATTTTTATTAATTATTAATTGGCCAATAAAAAAGTCATGTCATTAATGAATTGGGGTTAAATTGATTTGTTAAATAAAAGAGCAAAATAGCTCCAGTAGGTAGACAAGAAGGGCATTTTAGACCTAATAGATAGACGGGGAGGACATTTTAAGCTAAATAAATAGACGGAGAGTATTTTAACATCATTTCACATAGTTGAAGGACATTTTAGGCCCCTTTTCCAAGAAGATATGTATATTAGTAGTGGAGATCAATGAATTACTACGTATTTGGAGTTTCCAAACTCCTTGGAAGTTCCACTGAGCCATGCAATTAGGGATGGATGTTCGGTATTGAGTTTGATATTTTTAAAGTTTGGGTTCGGTAATTTGATAATCGGTATTTGAACATAGATATTACATACTATGCTTATAAACATCGATTCAGTAGTTCGGTAATCGGTAAATTAAACTTTGGTTCGGTACGGTATTTGGTAATACCATATTAAAATTGGAGATGTGAAAATATACGCTTAAACTTCAAAGAGTATATTTAATAGAAACCATATTATTGTCTACTGGGTTGGGTTAGTATATGTGTGTGTGTATATATATATATATATATATATTCGATATTCAGTAAATATCGAATACCAAACGGTATTAATATCTTGTACCAAACTCAATCTCGAATACCAAAATATTAAAATTTTACTCTCAAATACCATACCAAATTCTGAATTACCGAATACCAATTACCAAATTTTTCAGTTCGATTCGATAATTCGATTTTTGATATTTTATGCCCAACCCTACATGCAATTATGTGCTGAAAGGGGAAAGAATCTACACTAGCATTAGTTTACGAATATTGCTTAGGTAGTTTTCACCAGTTGAACTAGTTTTTGGGAACGGGTCATTTTTTTAAACGGTATAAGAGTCGGATCATTTTTATTTTTGTTACCGATATTGAGCCTTATATTAAAAATTGTCCAAGCCCTAGATACTTAGCCCTGGGCTGTAATGAGGGAAGGGGTTGACGTAAGGGTATTAAGTGGATCGGGCTGGGTCAACCCAAAATTGGCCCGTGATAGTTAACCGGGTTGGTGGGTCGGGCCGGTCCGATTTGGGGTTAAGTGGGTAGGGCCGGGTCCGGTTTCAACATTAAAATATTTAAAAACAACCCTAACCCATCCCATTTAACCCAACCCGGTCAAATCCACCTAAATCCGGTCAAACCCAGTTAAAAAACCGGTCAAACCCGTTTAAAAACAAAAAAAAAATTCCAATATACACTGTATACACTACAGTTATTTACACTCTATACACTCCAATATACACTATATATTTTTTAATAAATGTATACACAATTACACATATATATATACCATTCAATATATACGACTATACATACTACTTTAAATAAAACATATACTACAATAGTACAATATATATATATATATAGTTATATACTAATTTATAAAATATATACACATTTATACGTTAAATATATACATTTATAGAATATATATACACATATATACGCACCATTCAATATATATGAACTACTTTAAATAAAACATATACTACAATATATATATATATATATATAGTTATATACTAATTTATATAACATATATACATGTATACGTTAAATATATACTACTTTAGAAGATATATACACATATATACACACCATTCAATATATTATATATGTACTACTTTAAATAAAACATATACTACAATATATATATATATATATATATATATATATATATATATATAGTTATATATAGTTATATACTAATTTATAAAATAAATACACATGTATACGTTAAATATATACGTCTATAGAAGATATATACACATATATACGCACCATTCAATATATATGTACTACTTTAAATGAAACATATACTACAATCTATATATATATATATATATATATATATATATAGTTATATACTAATTTATAAAACATATACACATATATACGTTATATATATATAGTTATATACTAATTTATAAAACATATACACATATATACGTTAAATATATACGTCTATAGAAGATATATACACATATATACGTACCATTCAATATATATGTACTACTTTAAATAAAACATATACTACAATATATATATATACAACAAGTCTACAATATATTTATTGTTATAAATGTATTTACATTATAGTGAATGTCTATCAAGATCTACTTTGATATCTATTAGGATTTGAAGCATCCGTCTTTTACTCAGACTAGGAGTAAATTTTCCCTATAAATAGAGGGGTTTTGTTCATTGTATTTAAAATCTTATGATCTATCATCCCTCAAGAGAAGAAATAAGAATTACTCTCTCTATTCTCTCTACTCTTCTTCTTTATTCTTTCTTGTTTTATAACACGTTATCAGCACGAGACTCTGTCAAATAGGTGAGATTATAAATCTAAAGGATTTCAAGGTTAGTAATTCCTTATGTTATCTGTCTTTTGTTACTAATAATATAAGTATTGTTGGATTTGAGGAGAAATATTTAGTTTGGAACCATTATGTTTTAAATTTATTCCTCAAAAACAATATTATCAAAAGAGATGATAATATATTGGGTTCAAGTTCCAGCGATTTATGCCTAAGACACTTTTATATGGATAAAACATTGAGTTTGAATTTCAATGCACCATATTAATGATATTATGATGGCTAAGGCAAAAATAATGAATATTTGGTGAAACATGTCCCATTAAATATGCTCCATTCCTTGAATTGAATGTGGTAGCAATAAATCATATGTATGCCTCAATTTGCTTTTGTAGTAGGTATCATAATTTGATACACCTAAGGCATGATTATATTCCATTCCTGGGGAATGAGAAGCTTATTAATGCAAACGTGTACTTGATTGTGATGGTATCACAACTCACCTCTGAAAGAGGCTAAATAATTGAGAAAAGTTATTTTGAAATCTACTTCTGAAGTAGTAAATCTGAAATTTATTCAATATAAGATGAACATGGCCCCGCTCACCAGTTATGTGATTAATTAAGATGCATCAATATAAGATGATCACATGTGCGTTTATTGTCAACCTGTAGTTTGACATTCATAAAGTTGCTTGCTTAATGAAATTGAGTTAAGAGCATAACTTTCAGATTGTGCAATCAAGACAATTCATCTTGATGAAAATGGTTTGGCATTGAATTCTTTCAATAAATAGTTAAACCATTGAGAACAAAAAGCTTCATGTGTTGGTTTTGACTATTATATACAAAAGTACTTGTATGCATCAAACCAATAAATTATGATTAATTTTCCCTCAAAGTTGATTCTAAGTCAGGAATCACACGTTGTCCATCTAATAGTTAATGTGCGGTATACGATTAATGAACATACCATGATGCACAAAGATAGATTCCTCAAAGAAGATAGAGGATGTATGTTGGTTTTCCTAACATAAGGGGGAGATTATAAGAAGCTATGAAATATGTTAGGAATTATCATCAAATCCTCATTCAAAAGATAATTCTAGTCAAATGTCGAACACATCTCATATTTAAGATGCAAGTGCTCCTATTTTGTGTCCTTAAAGGACAAAGTCTACACATTCATGAAGCATGGTAGAACAATCGGTTCCAAATGAAACAATTCTTGAAAAATAAGGAGCAAATAATCATAATAAGAAGGCAATGAGCTCTTGAAGAGCTTACGACATAACACTTCATGAAACCTTATGAGAGGTTCATGTACCTGAAATAATGAAGTGATGAGATATCAAAATGTTATGTCGCATTATGAACCGATACTAAATAATATATCATCAATATATTTGACACAATATTGGTGCAATATTGGGAAAGATTACGAGGATCTTAATTCTATGTTAATTTAAGCATGCTGACGTAGAAACATTTATCAAGTGACATGAAAGGATGCATCTTGGTAAGCGTAAAACTTATTTGATTTGCATTTCAGAAACTTGAAGCTAAGATGTCACACATGAAATGTTGAATATTGTCACTTGACAAAATTTATATGAAAACTTCTTTAAGGATTAAAACTGCTTGAAGCATATAAAAGTTTCTGGGAAACTTATTTATAATCTTTATATTGTATAAGCTTATTGCTTGAACATCATTGGAACTCTTGGAGAGTTTTCAAAGCAATAGATTATTTGTTAAAATTCAAAATATATCGAATTTGATTGGTTATGAAGTACCATATCTTAGTGCAATTGATGCACTCATGTATTTTGAAAATACTACAAGGCCTATAGCCTTTTCAGTCAATTTGTTAGCAAGGTATATTTCTTCTCCTACTATGAGACCTCAAAATGGGATAAAACACATGAGTTTGTTTTATTCTAAAGATTTCAGTCCCGATCTTATTGGTCATGCTGATGTTGGGTACTTATCTGACCTGCATAAAGCTCGATCTCAAATAGGCTATGTGTTTATATGTGGTGGTACTGTCATATCTTAGAGATATACAAAGCATTCTATCATAACCACTTCATCAAATTATGCTGAGATAATAGCTATTCATGAAGCAAGCCGAGAATGTGTATGGTTGAGGTCCATGATATATCTCATTCAAGAAAAATGTGGTGTGAAATATGACAATCTACCCACAATTTTATACAGAGACAATTCAACATACATAGCACATCTTAAGAGAGGATTCATAAATGGAGATAGAACGAAGCACATTTTGCCAAAGCTTTTCTACATACATGAGCTACAAAAGAATGATGATATTAACGTGCACCAGATTCGTTCAACTGATAATGTGACTGATTTATTCACCAAATCTTCTCCAACTGCAACTTTCAAGAAGATGCTGCACAAGATCGAGATGCAAAGGTCTAGGATGTTCTCATTAGGGGGAGTTAATACGCGCTATACACTTTTTCCCTTATGAGGTTTTGTCCCACTGAGTTTCCCTTGTAAGGTTTTCAATGAGGCAACCGAAATGCGTATTATTAGATATGTGTACTCTTTTTCCGTCACTAAAATTTTTTTTACAACTGAATTTTTTCTAGTAAGGTTTTAACGAGGCACATTATCTACCAATTAGACATTCAAGGGGGCGTGTTATAAATGTATTTACATTATAGTGAATGTCTATCAAGATCTACTTTGATATCTATTAGGATTTGAATCATCCGTCTTTTACTCAGACTAGGAGTAAATTTCCCCTATAAATAGAGGGATTTTGTTCATTGTATTTACAATCTTATGATCTATCATCCCTCAAGAGAGGAAATAAGAATTACTCTCTCTATTCTCTTTACTCTTCTTCTTTATTCTTTCTTGTTTTATAACATATATATAGTTATGTACTAATTTATAAAACATTTACACATTTATATGTTAAATATATACGTCTATAGAAGATATATACACATATATACGCACCATTCAATGTATATGTACTACTTTAAATATAAAATATACTACAATATATATACATTACAATATATATATATAGTTATATACTAATTTATACAACATATACACATGTATACGTTAAATATATACGTCTATAGAAGATATATACACAAATATACGCACCATTCAATATATATGTACTACTTTAAGTAAAACATATACTGCAATATATATATATACTACAATATATATACAATTATATACTAATTTATATAACATAAACAAATGTATACATTAAATATATACGTCTATAGAAGAGATATACACATATATACTACAATATATATAGTTATATACTAATTTATAAAATATATACACATGTATACATTAAATATATACGTCTATAGAAGATATATACACAAATATACGCACCATTCAATATATATATACTACTTTAAGTAAAACATATACTACAATATATAAATATATATATATATATATATATATATATATATATATATATAGTTATATACTAATTTATAAAACATATAAACATTTATACATTAAATATATACATCTATAGAAGATATATACATATATATACTACAATATATATAGTTATATACTAATTTATGAAACATATACACATGTATACATTAAATATACACGTCTATAGAAGATATATACACAAATATACGCATCATTCAAAATATATGTACTACTTTAAGTAAAACATATACTACAATATATGTATATACTACAATATATATATATATATATATATATATATATATATATATATATATATAGTTATATATTAATTTATAAAACATATACATATGTATACATTAAATATACATGTGTATAGAAGATATATACACAAATATACGCACCATTCAATATATATGTACTACTTTAAGTAAAACATATACTACAATATATATATATATATATATACTATAATATATATATAGTTATATACTAATTTATATAACATATACACATGTATACATTAAATATATACGTCTATAGAAGATATATACACATATATACTACAATATATATAGTTATATACTAATTTATAAAGCAAATACACATGTATGCATTAGATATACAAGTCTATAGAAGATATATACACAAATATACGCACCATTCAATATATATGTACTACTTTAAGTAGAACATATACTACAATATATATATATGTATATATATATATATATATATAGTTATATACTAATTTATAAAACATATACAAATGTATACATTATAAATACACCTCTATAGAGGATATATACACAAATATATGCACCATTCAATATATGTACTACTTTAAGTAAAGCATATACTACAATATATATATATATCTACTACAATATATATATATATATAGTTATATACTAATTTATAAAACATATACACATGTATACGTTAAATATATGCGTCTATAAAAGATATATACACATATATACGCACCATTCAATATATATGTACTACTTTAAATAAAATATACTACAATATATATATATATATATAGTTATATACTAATTTATAAAATATATACACATGTATAAGTTAAATATATACGTCTATAGAAGATATATACATATATACACGCACCATTCAATATATATGTACTACTTTAAATAAAATATACTAAAATATATATACACTACAATATATACACACACACTATATATAGTTATATACTAATTTATAAAACATATACACACGTATACGTTAAATATATACTACTTTAGAAGATATATACACACATATACTTACCATTCAATATATGTACTACTTTAAATAAAATATACTACAATATATACACGCTACAATATATGCACACACTATATATATAGTTATATACTAATTTATACAACATATACACATGTATACGTTAAATATATACGTCTATAGAAGATATATACACATATATACGTACCATTCAGTATATAAGTACTACTTTAAATAAAATATACTACAATATATAATTATATATATAGTTATATAATAATTTATAAAACATATATAGATGTATACGTTAAATATATACGTCTACAAAAGATATATATACACATATATAAATTAATAATCCTTGATAGTAAATTAACAATATATTAAAACTATGTTGTAATTAAATCCAATTTTTTTAAAAAAAAAAACCTTAATCGGGTCGGGGCGATTAACCGACGAATCCTAACCGGGCTTGTTACGGGTCGGGCTAACCGGGCCCAAACCAGTAAAAAACCCAGCCCGATACTAGGTACCCTAAAGCCTTAGGACTTATCGGGCCGATTTTTGTAGCCCGGCCCGTTTGATAGGTTTAGGCTGAAGAGTCTACTTTATAGAGACAAATAGAGTCAAACTAGACGTAGAATTGTCTACAGGTTACCTAGATGGTAAAAATTGATTATAATAAATAATAATAATAATAATAATAATAAATATATTAAAAGTGTGAATAGTGGTTTAAACCTTTTGCCCTTCGTTAAAAGATTCAACAATAGATAAAATTGTTTTTTTACTTTATTTCTCCAATTATTATTTTATTTAATGAAGGGCATAAATATACGGAAAGAATCCTAAAATACATAAAATATATGAGTCCTAAAATATATGAAAAGAAATTAATTTTTTATAAAAAGTTCCATTGTACTCATGCGGTCATGCCGAAGCAACACAAAACTCCCAATTCTAAATATTTTTAGAGGTGAGAATCTCTTATAGTAGGCATATATTCTTTTTGTAATTATATGCATGCTGGTGAGTGTTGATATATTTGTCAAATTTCTTCAAAATGTTGATTTGCATTAATGCTCTTATTGCATATGATACTAATAGACTACCTAAATAATTATTAAATACATCTGGGTTATTCTGTAATTAGTTATTCTTCAGTTCTCTATATATATAGCTGTAACCCCTTCAATATCAATAAGATCAATTATTATTAAATTATATCATGGTATCAGAGCTAGGGTTTCTTCTTCCGCCCAAACCCTAATCTCTCCTCTTTTCCGACGTGTGTGCGCCACCGCCACCGTCTACACCACGCCGCACGGCCTCCCTCCTCCGTCGTAGGTCGGAGCCATGGACAAGGTTGTTGATCCTCTGTCAAATTTACCGTCTGGAGTAAAATTACTGCTCAGGAATCTCCACAACCTCATCCCCGAAAAATTATCTGACAATAACTACCCGGCCTGGGCACTTAACGTCCGCACCGCCCTCGCAGCCAACTTGCTGCTCGGATGGATTGACGGTGCGGAGAAGCCGCCGCCCGAGACAGCCGAGCAGGACGACGTCATGCTCCCAAATCCCGACTACCTTCCGTGGATGATCGTAGACACTCAGATCCGAGCCTGCCTTCTCGCAGTTATTAGCCCCTCTGTGCACAAACACGCCCGGGGTTTTCTCACATCGACTTCACTTTGGGACGCACTAGCCACACGATACAACTCTGTGTCCACGGATCATATTTTTCAGTTGCGTGACAGATTGCATACTCTTCGGAAGGGAACGAAGACGATGACTCAATACCTTGATGATGTGGCCTCTATTCTGTCTGACCTAGATGCTGTGAACGAGATTATTCCTGAACGAGACGTGGTGAATGCCGTGATACGTGGTCTTCCGGCTGGCTATTCCTCTCTCAAACAGCATATTTGCCTCTCACCTGTCGAAATCACTCTGAATCAACTGTCTGGATGGCTTAATGCAGAAGAATTGAATCTAGACATGGAACACAAATTACTGCTCGGAGAAGCCAGTTCCACCCCTGGCGTCACGGCTCTTTACTCGGCTGGCAGCGGGGGCTCGGCCAGGGGTCGCGGTGACGATCGCCGTAACCAAGGGCGAGGCAGCGGCGGCGGTGACCGTCGGAACGCCGGGCAGCAAGGCAGAGGCGGGCCTCCACCGAGGGATGGCTTCCAGTCAGGCCGCGGACAGGGACGAGGAAACCAGTGGGGACCCACACGAGATCTTCCGACGTTCCAAATCTGTGCTAAGCGGGGCCATTCTGCGGCTAATTGCTGGTATCGTTACCGTGACTCGCAGAATATAAATAGCCAGTCCGGAGGATCAAGGGAGATGCATGCGTCCACTATCGCTCAATCTGGCGATTGGTATCTAGACACAGGTGCTAACACCCATGTGACGTCGGATTATTCACAACTTCAAGCTCCTCATCCGTATCATGGCTCAGAAACTATTACAGTAGGCAATGGTCAATCCCTTCCCATCACCAACACCGGCTCTAGGTATGTCTATACCCCAAATGGTAAATTTCATCTCTCAACCCTTCACCACGTCCCTTCCCTCACATCCAATCTTTTATCTGTTTATCGCTTTACTAAAGAAAATAACTGCACCCTCATTTTTAATGACACCAATTTCCAGATAGTGGACAACACCACGAACCGGGTGCGGTACACGGGCCGCTGTGAGCATGGGCTATACACTCTTCCATCCAGGTCTCCGTCTGTTGTGAGTCAAGCCATTCTCTCGTCCACCTGTCATCGCCGGCTTGGGCACCCATCATCCGCCATCACCAAATCCATTTTATCTTCCTTAGGTTTTAATTTTTCAGAAAAATTACATTGCGAGTCCTGTTCAGTGTCTAAATGTTGTCGTTTACCTTTTTCACTGTCTGAACACAAGGCCACTGCGCCATTTCAATTAATTCATTCTGATGTTTGGGGTCCAACCTCAGTTCCTTCTGTTCAAGGTTTTCGTTATTATATCTGTTTTGTTGATGATTACAGTAAATTCACTTGGCTTTATCCTCTGAAATTTAAATCCGAAGCTTAAACTATTTTTGTCAACTTTGACCGAATGGTTCAAAATCAATTTAATGCCAAAATCAAAATTTTTCGAAGTGACAATGGCAAAGAATTTGTCAACAATGCCTTTGGTGTTTTTCTTCAAAATCTAGGGGCTCTTCATCACACTTCATGTCCATATACCCCTGAACAAAATGGCGTTGCTGAGCGCAAACACCGTCACCTCATAGAAACAGTTGTTGCGCTCCTCCATGATTCCACCTTACCTGTTTCCTTTTGGGTTGATGCCCTTGCTACTGCCAACTACCTCATAAATCGCATGCCCACTCACACTCTCTCCAACTCCACTCCATATGCTCGTCTCTACAATCATCCACCCGACTACATCCATCTCCGCCCGTTTGGGTGTTTAGTTTATCCCTGGTTGCGTCCACACACTCAACATAAACTTCAACCTCGGTCCACCCCTTGTGTCTTTCTAGGCTATCATCCCACTATCAAAGGTTACAAATGTTTCGATCCTGTATCTCAGAAAACATATGTTTCCCGTCATGTTCGTTTTGTGGAGGAACAATTTCCTTACACAAGTCTTTCCTCTACTCCATACTCCCCCAATCCACTTGGCATTGTGCCATTATTTCCGTCCTTTTCACCCGCTCATGCTCCGGCTCACTCGGCACCTAACCCGGTACCCCACTCCACCACTACCCACCCGTACCAACCACCTAGCCACTCGAACCAACCAACCACCCACCCGAACCTCCAAACCTCCCACCCGTACACCCAGCCGACTGCCACACAACCCACCACTTCCCTACATCATACTCCTAACACACATACAGCCACCCCATCCACCGCTGCACATCCCAGCTCCCACGGCAGCCCCACCCAACCCCCGTCCACACATCATACAACTCCACCACCCCTTCTTAATCACCCTCCAATCAACACTCACCCTATGACAACCCGAGCCAAGGCCGGTACCTTCAAACCCAAAGCCTACCACACTCAAATACCCTTTGATGCACATCGCATAACTGAGCCTACTACCTACAACCAAGCCTCCAAAAATAGTTTCTGGTGCCAAGCTATGGATGAGGAATTTCAGGCTCTGACTGAACAACGTACATGGGATTTGGTACCTCTACCTAGTAACCGAAAGTCTATTGGGTGCAAATGGGTGTTTCGCATCAAACGGAATTCAGATGGATCTCTTTCTCGCTATAAAGCACGTCTGGTTGCAAAAGGGTATCATCAGGAGTATGGTGTGGATTATAAGGAGACCTTCAGCCCTGTTGTTAAGCAACAGACTATTCGTCTGGTCTTGTCTCTTGCTCTTCACTATGATTGGCCGCTTCATCAGTTAGACGTCAGCAATGCCTTTCTTCATGGTCATCTTGAGGAAGAAATCTATATGGTTCAGCCACCGGGATATGTTAATCCCAACCGTCCTCACTATGTTTGCAAGCTTCGCAAATCACTGTATGGCCTGAAACAGGCCCCACGTGCCTGGTACACATGCCTCTCTACTTTTCTGCAGGGTCTTGGTTTTCGCACCTACCATCATGACAACAGCCTCTTCACCCTTCACTGTTCTCGAGGGACTGTCATCATTCTTATCTATGTGGATGATATTGTTATTACAGGCAGCTCGTCATCACTCATCACTGAAATTACTGAGGCTATGCATCGTGACTTCAAACTTAAGGACCTCGGTCCTCTGGAGTTCTTTCTTGGCCTCGAACTCATCCGCAAATCGGGAACCATATTGATGCATAAGACAAAATATACCCTTGAACTTCTAAATCGAGCTGGAATGACAGACTGCAAACCCGCGGTCACTCCCATGGCAGTCCGCCAATCCCCAGGGCCGAATACTCCCTTTGCCGATCCTACACTATATCGGAGCCTCGTCGGTGGACTTTATTATCTTGCTGTTACTCGTCTAGACATCCAATATGCAGTCAATCGAGTCTCCCAATCAATGCATGCTCCCACCGAACAACACTTTCAGGCCTTGAAACGCATTCTGCGCTATCTTCAAGGTACTCTTCACTGTGGAATTTTATTTCAAAAGGGCTCGTTTGATATATCTGTTTTTTCTGATTCGGATTGGGCTAACGACAAAGATGATCGGAAGTCCACTACTGGATATATTGTTATGATGGGACCGAATCTGATTTCCTGGTGCACCAAGAAGCAAACGCGAGTGTCCAGTTCCTCCACAGAAGCAGAATATCGTGCCATGGCTGCGGGTGTTGCTGAAGCCATGTGGTTACGATACCTTACGGATGCACTTGGCATTCCCCCGACGAAACCACAGATTTATTGTGACAATCAGTCCACTATTTGTGTTACCAAAAATCCAGTCCTTCATGATCGTATGAAGCATGTTGGGTCCGACTGTCACTTTGTTCGCGATGAGGTACTTGCAGGAACGATGGCCACGCACTATGTCCCATCTACTGACCAGCTTGCTGATATTCTCACCAAGCCTCTTCCGTTACAGCCTTTTCAGTATCTCTGCTCCAAGCTGCCCCTCGTTACCGCTGATCAGCTTGCGGGGGGATAATAGACTACCTATATAATTATTAACTACATCTGGGTTATTCTGTAATTAGTTATTCTTCAGTTCTCTATATATACAGTTGTAACTCCTTCAATATCAATAAGATCAATTATTATTAAATTATATCAGATACCAACGCAAGTATTTTTTATCCGATCCTTTACCCTTAGCTTAAACTCATTGTTTTGATTTTGTCCTTATAAATATAATTGTGATATTTGTCATGTAAATTCATCCTTATTTAAATTATGTAACATAATAAATTTATAAATAAAAAAAATATGAGAAAAATAAAACAGTTTCGCGCAGAACTTATGTTTAATTTGAAAATCTTTTCTTATTTGTTACAATACTCCCATTATTTTAGAAATTTTACGTGGAGAAAGAAGTCAATTTCTTATTTTAAAAATTTTACATGGAGAAAAAACTCGTGAAGATTAGAGGTTTGGTATTGTTTATATTAATTATTGTAACCATTATCTTTTATAATTTTGTTCATTTAGTTACAAAGAAAAATTAACTAAAAGTGAATAATGGGGAAGTTATAGCTATTAAGTTTTTATTTATTTATAAGAGGTTAGAATTAAAAATACATTTGATTAATAGATTCTTTTTTGACGTCAATTAATTCATGGAGTTTAGTGGACATCGTTTAGATGGTAATTGTTGAAGGTCTTCATGTTAATCATCACAATGATTCATACTATATTTTAAGTAAAGTGTGATATTAGTATTAGATTTTATTTTTCTGATAGTAACTTAGATGTAGAAGGAGTACTTCTCCTGATTATTTTTATTGGCTTGAAATCTCTTTCAAGTTAGTTTTTAAATATTATATGGTGTTTGATGTTAATTGTTATTTTTTAATAATTTATTTTCCTTATGTATTTTATAATTATTGACAATTTGGCATAATGTACACGTGTAATGCACGTACACAAAACTAGTTGATCATAAATATGCTATGAGAGATATTGAAATTAAAAAGTTACTTTTTCCGTCTCAATTTATGTAGCGTTCTTTTCTTTTTGGTCTGTTCAAAAAAAAAAAAAAAGAGTAACGCATTTTTATATTTAAAAATAATTTACCTCTAAACTTCTCATTTTACCATTAATGAGATAATTCATGACCACATAAATAACTAAGGGATCGTTTGACAGAGTGTATAAGAATAATGCAAAATATGGTGAATTAGTAATGTTTGTATTACCTATGCTTGCATTAGTTGTACTTGCACTTTTCTTATACCTTGTTGGTTTGATTTATTAAAAATAACATAAACTACATAATTGCTTAAAAAGATATGTTTTGCAAAAATACCCTCAATATATCGTGGAAAGAATGTGAAAAAATTGAGGGATAATTATATCTTTAATTATACTGATACATGCATTAAAATTCATTGCATTGCTAATACCATAGACTTTGAGGTGTTAGTTATACACACCTCAATATATAATAGAATGTAGAAGTAATGCAGGAGTTAATATACATAAGATAAAAAAAAGTTCAGACAAGGTACTAGTGATATACAAGACTAATGAATGCATTGTTCTTTTTATGAAAAAGGGTCTAAAATGCCCTTCAACTATCTAAAAAGGTGCAAAAATGCCCTTCATCTACCTATTGGGCCTAAAATATCCTTCCCGTCTACCTATTGGGTCAATTTTGCCCTTCCATTTAATAGCAACCTTTTGACCCCACCTCATTTATGACATGGTACATTCCTATTGGACAATTCATATTAAATTAAACTAATTAATTTTATCTCAAAACTCAACCCGCCCAGAAAAATAACCCAGACCCAACTAAAGTTGACCCGCTCCAATTCATTTTAACAAAAACAAAATCGCATTCATCGATATCTGCTCATCTCCTCTCTTTGAATTATTGGAAAGAATTATATTATGATGAAAGTGAGAAGAACTCTATTTTTTCCTACTAGAAGACAAGACTTGTCACGATATATTATGAATGCATAATGATGAGTACAAAAATAGAAAGAGAAATTAAAATTTAAAAGGAACGATCAACACTTGGTGACCTTGACAGTAAAATCTCTCTACTAACAAAATGTCCATAGAAAACTTAAAAAGACCTAGTTTTGTGAAAATGTGGCCACAAGACATTTCCATCAATTCTTTCTAAAGGCACCAGTTGCTATAACTTCAGTGTAAAAGACAACAGCCTGAAGCTTCATTGGATGCTCTACTTTATTGGCATTATGGCACCACAAAACAAAGTTGTAATGATATTAAAGATTCCAATGTTAAAATAGTTGAGGATATCTTCAAGCAGCTTGAGCATCTGGATTAGGGGATTTATTTTTGTTAAAAGGAATTGGAGTAGGTCAACTTTAGTTGGTCCGGATTGTTTGGCTGAGCGGGTTGGATTTTAAAATAAAATTAATTAGTTTAATTTAATATTAATTGTCCAATAGCAATGTGCCATGTCATAAATGAGGTGGGGCCAATAGGTTGTTAAATGGAAGGGCAAAATTAACCCAATAGGTAGACGGAAAGGGCATTTTAGGCTCAATAGGTAAATGAAGGGCATTTTTGCACCATTTTAGATAGTTGAAGGGCATTTTAGGCCCTTTTCCATAAATTTATTAGGATAGGAAAGTAACTTTTATTTTTTATTAATTTCTCTTTTTTTACTTGCCTTTTTCAAATTGTGTCATCCAAAAAGAAAAAGAAAAAGATCAGAAAGTTAATTGGCTTAGAAATTTCATGAAAAAGGGATGATTGAGACTTGAAAGAAAGACTTAACAATTCATAGTATGTCCATTGACTCTCACAAAAAGTTGCTATAGCAACCAGTGGTGGAGCCAAGATATTCATTGATACAATAAAGACAAGAGAAATACGAAATAATTCCAAAACAGTCCACAAATCTTAAGGATCCGAGGACCTTTCTGGAGACCACTCTTGAATTCGCTATCAACAAGATGAATACAAGATACAATGATGTATATATCACCAAAAAACAGCTACAAAACGTGATGAACAAGATGAACAACAATAACACAAGTTTCGGATTCAATAAAGGACCCAAAACAGTCTACTACACAAGATAACAACAACAAAAGTAAAGGATAGATAGTGAGACCAAGATTATTACAATATTAAGAACTAAAGAGTGTATTAAACTCAAAAATCCCTAATGAATGTAGTAATTCAAACCACACTCTTACGGTGACTGTCAAGGGAATCAACTTACCTCAAGATTTACCGTTTCCAAGCAAAGATCAATATTATCTTTTCCAAGCCCTAAACTAAGACTGCCTAAAGTGTTCTACTCTCAAAAGAGAGGATTTGTATTTCAATCTTTCATTCTTCCAAAAACTAGTGAAAATAAGACTAAAGGGCCTATTTATAATATATTACAAATGAAGATAAAAAAACCACTTTGCCCTTAATGAGAGGGGCTGCCATGGTGTGTAAATACACCATATGTAATGTATAAGATACCCTTAATGAAGGGGCAACCAAGGTATGTTATAACTTGAATGAATGGCGCCTTTTCAATGCTCTCAAAAACCGAGTATGGTTCATACTTCAAGGCTTGTGGTTCTCGGGTTAGCATCAATGTAAAAAGCCAAGAAACCTTTCACACACGAGATTGCTTTAACTCATACTCAAAATGATCCTTCCTTGTGTATCCTTGTGCTCTCGGGGTGACCAAGTCTTAAACCTTTACGTGTTGGCATTCAAAGATGTTATCAAAAGCTAAGGTGGCCATTTGACTCGTATCATCCTCCCCATCTTGAAAAGGAGTCGACCTTGAATCCAAACCTTGCAAAACCAAAGAAAGAACACACAAATACAAACTTCTCATGGAATGAGGGTTAGGGTTAGCACGACAAATCACCTCAACATTCCAAGGTTGCACATATTTAGAATATAACCATGGATCCCTTGAACTAAATACTAAATAATTAATGAAAAATGCATAAAGGATTTGGTTATGGAATTTACCAAAAGTGATACTTTGCTTTCAATGTAAACCAAGTAACAAGTTGGGTTCCTCATCATCATAAAATCTATATTTGGCACCGGGGTTAAACGGGAAGAGTGGCCATAGACACGGGTCTAGACAACACTCCCCTTTCCCATGGTCTCTACCCAAACTAAATGGCGTACTCTCTACAATAGCATACATATTATCCAAAGAAAATAGAGAGTAGAGAAAGGTAGCACTCAAGTCAACTTCTACTAAGGTGCCCTCATGTGTGTACTCACTACTAGTTTCACAATCATCACCATGAGTACTCTCAATAATAAAGTAGAAGGAGAAGTAGTTTCCAAGACTACACATCTCTTACCCTTAAGAGTACTTTCATCTTCTAAGAAATGATTTCCATCTTTAGTAGAAATGTTGTCACACCATAATAGGTTAGCATATCGTCTATAGCTTCTAAGGCAAGCTATACCATCATTTTCACCACTAGGTTCATTAGGAGTGGTTATATAATTTTCAAACAAGACATTATACCTAAAGAGAGCATGATCTATTTCACGGGCAAATTCGGAACAAACACGTTCATCACTCTCTAAAAGATCAATATCAAGTTTTAAAGAGATTTCAAGTGCAAGATTATCCCAAAAATAGCTCTCGAGTTTACTCCTATTCCTTTGATCAATATTTTCAACATCATCACACACTTAAGGTTTATTAATTACATCATGCACATCCTTAGGTAGTGGGTAATTTTCACACATAAGTTGATCAACACAAATTTCAAAAGATAATGTACTTTCATTCAACATAATGGTTTCAACACTAGGTGGACATAAATTAATCTTAAAAGAAGATTCGATTCGGTCATCAATAGGATCAACTAGTGTATCCATACTCACAACATGTACATCATCATCAAGTGGCAAAAAAACAAAAGACTCACATATAGGTAAGCTACAACTCACACTCAATGGGCTACTATCCACACAATTATCATTCACATGTATAAAAGTGTAAGAGTTAGCCATTTTACCTTGAAGTCCTTGAGTAGATTCTTCTTTGTCATGGTGTGAAGGTCCTCTAAAAGCTTGGGCAGAAACTTTATTTTGGCATTGTTCGTCTTCGCTTACCATGTTGGTACCTACACAAATGTCCTTAGAAATAGAAGGACAACCAATGTTAGCATAGTTTGGTGGTAATCCCCTCATTTCGCTCCACACAACCTCTTCTTTTTTTACTCTCGAATTATCACCGTGCACTCCCTTACTCCTCTCAATCTTTTGTCTCTCATAATTATTTGGATTAGAGTAGGTAGGTATTTCTCTTTGCGGCTTGGGCAATAAGTAAGCCATGAGGCAATTTTCCCATTGGTCTCTTACAACATTAGGCAAATTTTCCACGTTAGGAACTTGATGTTGTGCAAACCAATCGACGCCTAAGTATACATGACCGTAGGCCAAGAAAAGAATATTGCACCATACCTCCTCATGGTATCATATTGGGAGAAGATAACTTTTACCCTCTCGATAACCTTGAACTCGTCCAAGAAGTATGAAACAAGTAAAGGATCGCAAAACAACCCCAAGTAGTCAACCATGGATGGAACGATGTAGTTTCTATAGTACCTATCATTTAACACAACGAGGCAGCCCGGTATCCTACAAATGGTCACCTTTCCATAGTGTACACTCCTTCTTGGATCAACATGGTAAGGCATGCATGTACCCCTTGGTCTTGGAGCTGCATATCTTCTTCTTCTCATTGGACAACCTCCACTATAGCTAGTATAACCATTCACACTATATCAACCTTGATAAAAAGTACTACAAGGTTGAGAATATGAATATTCATACTCCTCACGTGTGCTCTCATCATATGTCTCATAAATTTTTCAAACGAAAGGGTTATACCTAACACCAAATCTAGGTTCAGAGTGAGAATTATAAGACTTCTCACATGCCCCAACGTTATCATATGATCCATCACGAGGTCCTATATCATCACCAAAGTAACCATAAGCACTAGGTACTTTATTCACCTCATTTTGTCTCTCAAAACAGTAACTTTCAAATCTGCCCAAGTTTTGATCATGGCTATTTTCATAGCCTCCGCAATCTCCCTCAACTTCGTAGCCATAAAAACCCTTACTACAATTATAGTCTCCCATATTGTAGTCATATTAATCCCCGGCTATCGAAGACATATTCCTCTTATATTACCTTTAAAACCTACAAAATGAACAAACAAGATTAGTAGTAAAAGCTCCTCACCAACAATCGTATTCACTCACTTTTATGATTCTCAAAATTTGGAGCGGCGAATATTGAAAGTTGCTTATACTCCGGTAGTCAATAAGATGTCAATTCTACTTGGCGGCCGGAATAGATTCTTGTTTGATATACTCAAGACACAAAATAAAATCTACTTACGAACTTGAAACAAAGAAGTTACGACGAGTTAAAAAATAAGAAAAGTACATTAATAATGAAGACACGAAAGAAACAGATTCAACAACTAATCTACAACTAAGTAGGTAATTACTAGTTGCTAATTAGTATTAGAACCAACAACGAAACTAAGGGACAATAAAAATGAAACTAAGAATCTAAAATTTTGAGCTTGAAAATATTGCGTGAACAGTAGCAGTGATGACGTGGTAGCCACGTATTGGTTCGGTTTTATCAAGTGGTTATTCTCAAATGTTCAAGTCTTGGTCAAAAACTAATTTGGATTGGTGAAATTTGTTTTAGGAGGGAAAATAAGTTTTGGGGCCTTTTCCAATTTTCAAAACTTGACTTTTTTTTGTACTTTTCTTTAAAATATGGGTCCTTAAATCATGGAAAAGTGGTTAAGAAGTGATATAAAATCTTTTGGTGGTTGGGGTTCTTTCAAGACTAACAATTACATACACCTTTTTCCTTCACCTTTTAGGATCTAACATTCACTTTATGTTCTAACAATATATGAAGGAAGGTGAAGAACTTCAAGAACAACAACAACCACACCAAGAACAATAACAACAATCTTCAAGAACAACAATAATTCCAACGGTCAACTCCAATTCACAATAACAATATCTCCAACACTTGGCCAAGACAACTACAACTTCAATAAAATGGTTCTCAAGCCACCAAGTAACAACAATATCACGTGGTCAAGTTTAGAACATCAAGGAGAAACCACACGGCCAAAACAGTCCACCACAACAATGGTAAACAACAATGGGCCAAGCTTATGTTCACAACAACAACTTTCAACAAGTTCAAGCTCAAGTTTAGATCTAGACTCAAAGTGTTAGTGGACAAGAAAATTAACACTAGAAACAACAAAAAAAACAAGAACACTACTATATCTAGTCACACAATAAACAAATCTTGGCCAAGATAACAACAACATAATTTTCAGCCAAGAACACAAAATTGACAGATTTGCACTTTTCTAGAATATTTTTTTTTTAGTTTTTAGCTTTTTTTTTTGAATTTTCATCCAAGAGAACCCAAGATTGGTAGTGTAGGAACACAACCATCTTTGCTCTGATACCAAATTATACAATAAAGACAAGAGAAACACGAAATAACTCCAAAACAGTTCGTGAATCTTAAGGATCCGAGGACCTTTTTGGAGACCACTCTCAGATTTGCTATCAACAAGAAGAATACAAGATACAATGATGTATATATCACCAAAAAACAGATACAAATGATGAACAAGATGAACAACAATAATACAAGTTTCGGACTCAATAAAGGACCCAAAACAGTCCACTACACAAAATAACAACAACAAAGGTGAAGGATAGATAGTGAGACCAAGATTATTACAATATTAAGAACTAAAGAGTGTATTAAACTCAAAAACCCCTAATGAATGTAATAATCCAAACCACACTCTTACGGTGACTGCCAAGGAAATCAACTCACCTTTAGATTTATCGTTTTCAAGCAAAGATCAATATTAGCTTTTCCAAGCCCTAAACTAAGACTACGTAAAGTGTTCTACTCTCAAGATGGAGGATTTGTGTTTCAATCTTTCATTCTTCCAAAAACTAGTGAAGATTAGACTAAAGGAGCCTATTTATAATATATTACAAATAAAGATAAGAAAACCACTTTGCCCTTAATGAGAGGGGCTTCCATGGTGTGTAAATACACCATATGTAATGTATAAAATACCCTTAATGAAGGGGAAACTAAGGTATGTTATAACTTGAATGAATGGTGCCTTTTCAATGCTCTCAAAAACCGAGTATGGTTCATACTTCAAGGCTTGTGGTTCTAGGGTTAGCATCAATGTAAGCAACCAAGCAACCTTCCACACACGAGATTACTTTAAGTCATGCTCAAAATGATCCTTTATTGTGTATCCTTGTGCTCTCGGGGTGACCAAGTCTTGAGCCTTTACGTGTTGGCCTTCAAAGATGTCATCAAAAGCTAAGGTGGCCATTTGACTCGTATCATTCATGAAGGGGGTTCATAAGTGAACATATGAACTAATCTAAGGGGGTCCAACATCTAATATATATACATAAAAATAATTTTAATCATGCATATATAGCATAATTTTTCGCCGAAGGAGGTTGAACCCCCTCGGCAAAGGGTAGATCTGTCACTGATAGCAACAGGTCCAATTCGACATTCAAAGACTAACTTGATGATAGGTGCATTTATACATTACTAGTTTAATGTACGCGCTTTGCGCGTATACCTATATGTTTAACGCAAACGAAATAAGTGATTCTTAAAATAATTTGGTTTTAATATACAGTTATGTTAGTCTCTTATTTTTTTTCTATTATAATATATTCATTTGTGATGATTTAAAGCAAAATGGTTCACAGTGAGCCAATTGCATGTTTCTTATCATTATTAAGTTTTTTTTGTCATGTTAAATTTCTTTTCCCAACTTCAATTAATGTTTCTTAGACAAATCCTTCGTCAATTCTACTTAATAATCTATATTCTTATCAAGTATGACCAAAATGAAATATTTCTAACTTTTTTTTGGGGGGGGGGGGGGGTAGGGTGGGTTAAAAAATTGGTTAAAAGAAATAGCATTAGAGATTAGTAAGGGCCCTCTATTTACAATTATCTCTAGTATACTATTCCCTCCTTCAATTCAATTAAATTTTTCATCCAATTTTTTTTCTCTCCAATTTATTCATTCAATTCAATTAAATTTTCCATCTAAATTTATTTTTTTTCTCTTCAATTTGTTCATTTAGCTTCTTCTTCTGCACCTCGACTTTCTTGCCTCTCCCTATATCAACTTCACCCCAACTATATTAATTATAGCCAGCTTTAGCGCAACATTGCAACCCCATCGATCTTTCCCCTCTATAGTTCACATTATAATTATCATCAAGAACCACATGAGCTGTGTGAGCTACCTCTAATAGATTAGATTAATTCAATATTTTAAAATTAAAATTTAGATATTAAAAATATATCCGAAAAATACTATAACTTTTCTCAAATCGGTATGATAAAAAATATAGCTTAAGATATTGATAAAAATTCATGTACTTTGACTCTCAAAAAATAAACCGTGATAATTATTTTGAAACGAAAGAAAGAACTATTTTTGTGTGGATAGGTGATGCTTCAATTTTCCATATAAAAGTATTGTTCGAAACTAAAACATACACCCTTTCTCTAACTATTGGTTCTGTAGGATATATTATTAACCAACATGCATGCGGAGACACCGAAAATCTATATATCATGCAACAGAGTTAAGAGGTGCTTACGCTTAAATTTTGTGGCAATAAGTCTCTACATAGCTCAAAGCATTTCAACTAAGACATAAATATAAGAAAATTCAAGTTATCATACAACTCCACATAACAATACATAAAATTTTATCCAAACCTTTTCAAATAAATACTAATGAACAATCAATGAGAAGAAAGTAGCTCAATGATATCAAAATTGTACGTTGGTGAAGAGTGCATCAACTTTCTGTTTTTGAAGACAACCTAAATCAAAATAAAAATAAAAAGAAAATGTTAGAACGCTATAAACATTAAAGAATGAGAAGAAAGTACCTCAATAACTCCGAGATTGTTGGTGAAGGGCTCACTGACTTTTCATTTTTGAAGACTATTTAAATCAAAATCAAAATAACAAGACGTAAAAACCTCAAAAACACTAAACAATTTACAAATTCGTAGGCCCAAAAAAAGTGTGATAAATTCACCTTGTCATATTCCAATGAACGTAAACTCATTTATCCATAAAGAACTATGACATAAATTATCAGAAAATTCACGTTATCACACAACTCCACATGACAATACATAGAATTTCATCCAAACTCTTTTAAGAAAATATTAATTAATAACAAATGAGAAGAAAGTACCTCCATGACATCGAGCTATTCTCTGTGAACTTTTTTAGTAGAGTTCAAGACTTTCCATTTTTAAAGCTAACTCCTTTTATAAAAGTATATTCATAAAACCTAAATGAATTTGATTTAGAACTTCTATAAGATGTGTATTACAAATATATTATTTGTACTAAATTAGAATTCAGTTTTTGTATTACACATATATTTTTTTTGTTAAATAAGGATTCAGTTTTCTTATTTTTCAAAAATAATTCGAGTTTTCATTAATTGCATCTTTGTTTCTCAAATTAAAAATAGTACGTCCTTCCCCGAAATAAGACAATTATAATTTGTTAGGACAAAACAAACAGTTTTGAGTTTTTCTGTTTTCCAAAAATAAGTCAAGTTTGCATTAATTAGTTCTTTGGGTTTGAAAAATAATACGACCTTTTATTTTTGTAAAAAAATAAAAAAATATTGCTAACGTTAATTTCTAATTGAGTTTTTTTTTTGAATTTATGGGAGTTGCTTTCTATTCTAATTGAGTCTTTCTTTTTCTAATTTAGCAGCATGAAAACATTAGTAATATTCTTCTTTCTATATATTTTAGGAGTTTAGTTAATACTGTAAATATAATAATATAATACTTTGAGAAAATAAGCGAAAAGACTATTTTATCTATTGTGAAATTTTTAATGAAGGGAAAAAAGTTCAAATCACTTTTCTAAGGGTCTTCACACTTTTAATATATTATAGATATAGATTTGCTAACTTCTATTTGCATTTAAGCTTAGTTTTGAGGATAACTTAGTGTGTTTGTGTGCATATATAGTGATCTTTGTGTAGTTGTGGTCTAATCCTTATGTTTAGGTGGTTTATTGTGCAATTGAATCAATACAAGAGTCAAAATGGCCAAAGAAAGGTTAGATGAGATAACTAGTTAAATCAGCCTAAGCTATGTTTGCTCTTGAGTAGTTTTGATAAGCTTTGTGTATTGTATGGTATAATACTTGTAATGAGCTGCAGTAGGAATCTATTGCAGCTGATTTAGGTGATAAATGAAGCTGCACATGAGCCACAATGGGTGAGAAAATAAGAAGAAAGTTGAATGTGCACTAACGGACAAAACTGGATGAAATTGTGTTGTTTGGCACTCTTCTCCGCCGCGTAACCTCCACCCCACGTACAGCACAGCAGCGTGCCATCTTTTTTGATTGGACACTGGATTGGATCCCACAAAACCTATATCATGCGCCCCTAAGTCCCAAACATCACATCGGCGAAGCACATCCCTTCTAAATGGGGAAAAAGTATGTAGCTCCTAGTCCTAGTTTGAGTGGGAAACAAGTTGGTAATTGTATCGAATTCTTTTGAGACTTGATTATCATGACTTGGAGGCTCTATAAACTCCTAAACACATATAAAAGATGGATAGAATAGGTTAGGTTAGTCCACAACACGAAATCACAACATATAACACAAAATGTCCTATTCTACACAGGAAAAGTTGAGTTCTAGTCCTAATTGGAGTTGGAAAAATTGTGGTGCCTAAACCTAATCCTTATGAAATTTTTTGTATATGACTAGGAGGCTATAAATGCATATTATACACATAGCAAAGGAGGTGTCAATTATACCACACGAAAATACAACATAAGACAAGCTTGGAGGAACAAAGCAACACCTCAAGGAGGCTAGAGCTAGGATTCTTGATTTCTAATTCTATCTATCTTAATTTTCACTTATTTAATTTTTGTTTTATGATTTTCATGCAAATTATGAGAGGCTAAGAAACCCTTCTTCTAAGGTTCAAGTTTACAAACAAGATTGTTTTGTTAAGTTTTATATTCGATTTATATATTTATCACGTCATGTGGTTGTTCTTATATTCTTGTGATTACTACTTTGATGATTATCTACCTTTAAAGTAAATTTATAATCTCAAAGTGAATTGACCATAGAAGTAGAGGAACTGAACTAAGAACATAGAGAGTGTAGATCACATCTTAGAGAAATTTGAAAGTGATTTGTGTTGGGTTCGAAATTGAGAGGGTGTCATGCGAAAGCTTATAGTTTGCAAACCATCGTGGTGATAATTCAGAGGAAAAAAAAAACCATACTAAAAAATATATTATTGATATGATTTGATCAAACGACCTACATATTATAAACTAATAACTAGTATTGAAAAAGTATAGAACCAATTGGGAGAAATCTCCCCCTAAACCAAACTCTTTTGAAGATTACATTGTGGATGCTACTGTATTATTGTATGAGAAGGGAGGGTCTTCTATTTATACAGTTCCAAAACCTTTCCTCTTAGAAAGAGGTTTGTCAAATATGAAATTTTTTTATATTTTCCTTTAAAGAAAAATAAAAATAGTTATGGTACTACTTTTATTTTCCTTTAATAGAAAATTAAAACTCAATTTTGGTAAGAAAATTAGGGAAAAAACCCTAACAAATCTCTCCTTTTGACTTGATTTTCTTGACAAAATAATCTTGATCTTCCTTTTTCACACGATCTTCATATATCACTATTTCTTACCATGATTAAAAGTTGATATGGGTTAAAAATTGAGGCCCTATGCGTTAAAAATAAAAGCATAGGTTGACATTATTGAAGCCCCGTGTTATAAGTTAACAAGATTGAAAGTGGAGCCTTGTGCATAGAAAGTGTGCACAGGTTAAAATTGGAGCTCATGCGTTAAAAGTATATGCACGAGTTAAAAGGAGCCCAAGCATTGAAAGTAAACAGGGATTGAAAGTTGGAGCCCATAAACATGGGTTAAAAATTGATTTGGTTTTAAAGATGTATTAGCAGCAGAATTGTTGAAAATTTGTTTGAAACTTTTCTCCATGTACCTAGACAAAGATCTTCATTATTATCAAATTGGTTGTAAATTGATTAGAACCGCCTTGAACTTGTCTTCAACCTCATTTCACCAAATTATTGAACCTTTGAATCGTAGGCTCTGATACCACTTGTTGGGTTCGAAATCGAGAGGGCTCATGCAGAAGCTTATAGTTTGCAAACCATCGTGGTGATAATTCAGAGGAAAAAGAAAAACCATACTAAAAAATATATTATTGATATGATTTTGTCAAATGACCTGCATATTACAAACTAATAACTATTACTAAAAAAATATAGAATCTATTGGGGGAAATCTCCCCCTAAACCAGACTCTTTTGAGGACTACATTATGGATGCTACTGTGTTATTGTATGAGAAGGGAGGGTCTTCTATTTATACAGTTCCAAAACCTTTAATCTTAGAAAGAGGTTTGCCAAATCTGAAGAAGTTTTATATTTTTATTTAAAGAAAAATAAAAGTAATTATGATACTACTTTTATTTTCCTTCAATAGAAAATTAAAACTCAATTTTGGTAAGAAAATTAGGGCAAAAACCCTAACAATGTGCAGCTAGGATAGAGTTATAGCTAGTTGTATTACTTGGTTACGAAATGAAAAGATAACTTAATGCATTCTAAGTAGATTCTCACATTCCCGCTCAATGATGTACTTGTGACACTAATTTGGATAGACGACTTAGAGGATGAACATTTCAAGTCGTATATTATCAATTTCATAAATCAACAATCACGATAAATAACTTAATTGGCTAGAGATCACAACTATGCATGATTATGAGTAGGTCTTGACCCTAGAACCGTCTTTGATATTGTTCAATCCCAAGTTTATTATCTTTAGTATAATTTTATCTTTTAACTTCATACATCTTTGATTCTACTACTTGAATGGATAATAAGAATTGATTTAGTCTAAGTGAATAGTTAAATGATAAGTTCCTGTGGGTTCGACATTCTACTCACAAGATCCACTACTTACATGTACAACCGATTACACTTGCGTGTGCTAAAGTCGCAATAAATTTTTGATGTCATTGCCGAGGAATTCCGTGTTAAGTTCATCTAGATTAGACATTTTTATTTATTTATTTAAGTTGTACATAGTTTATTTTTGTATAAAGTTTTGTAGTTTATTTTTCTATAAAGTTTTCTTTTTATTTTCTTTTACTTTTCTATCACTCTTTTTGATATGTCATCTTGGGATAGATGGTGGTCGAATAGTGATGACTCTTATTATTTTTATGGAGGACCCATCGAAAGAGTATTTGTCAAAAGTTGTAGGGAAGTGAGTGATTTGCATCAACTTAATATGCTAAATTGGATATATGCAATATATGTGGTGGTAAAGATGGCCATTGTAATGGTTGTTCAACCTTTTCTTCCCCTTCTTTGAACCCCTCTTATGATCAGTCTATTGTTCTTGATATTGGCAGAAAAATAGACGAATATTGGCTAATGAAGTAAGTGTAACAAATAAAAATTCATGATTGTCTTTGGGAAGATCTCACAACTATGACAACTCAATTAAAAGAGGGGAGAGATGATCTTATTTCAAAGATAACTCAATTTGGTTTAGATATTTGTAATTTAAATGTTTAGCTGATAAAAAATTAAGATGCATGATGTCCAATCACCAATAATTATGAAGACTAGCCATTTTATGGAGAGTGAATAATAATTTCAACCATTCAATTATCATTCTTTGATAGAAGCAGATATTGAGAAGGAGTATAAATGTGAGCATATGCATGTAGTGTAAGTGAGATAGAAGAACGTATTGATTCAAATCACCTTTCTACATTATGTTTAGATGATGATATGTCTTTTGAGTTATCTGAACTAGTGGAGGGATGTATAGATGAGGAATAGGAATTCAACATTCTTAAACTTACACCAAAAAAGAAACAAAAGAACATGTCTCATTTCAAATTCAAGTGGTTCTACATGCACCATCCATTACTTGGTTTCTTTATCTTTTTACCACCATCCTGTGAGTGAAGCAAAAAGATGGATGCAAAGTTGGTGTAAAATCTATATCCTCAAGGTGGAGAAAAATTTGATGGGCTGTGTTGAGATGTTAAATCAGATGCTTGTGGGAGCAACCCAACGTTTAGTAAGTAGTTTGTTTTTATTTTTATTTTCTAGTATCACCTTTGTTCTTATTTTATTTAATGTTTACAGGTTGAAAGAAAGTCTGATGTACCCTAAATCTAAGTTAAGAAGTATGAAAAAGCAAAGTGTGGAGTTCGAAATGAAAAAAAATAAAAATAGAAATTAACATGCTTCTTGTTGGGCCTAGAAGCCCCAAGTAGTATTTCTATTCTTCATTCTTAAATTGTACTTTGATGTTTAAGTGTGGAGTGAGGAATCTTCTGATTTATGTTTAAGGTGAAGTGTGCTAGAGGAGTTTTTTGGTTATTTACTTATCTTTGGATATTTGCTTCTATTACTAAAAAATTTAAAAATACAAACAGATTTTATTTTAGTGATTTTTAGATTTTCTTCTTTTTATTTTTTTAGGAGCACACATCATTCACCCTTTGAGTTTTCTTTTCGATTCTTTTTTGAGGAGGTGACCTTTGAATCGACTATCTTTTTTTATTGTTAGGAGTAAATTTTAGAACTTTTAGTCACACATTAAGTACTTTCCAATGGTGGATGGATGCAGATCGTCTTGAGAAAAAAAATTAGTTATTAGGATTAATAAAGTAGAACACTTTACTGATTGTTGTTTGGTGCTTTTGTTAGGGTATAATTGACTATATGATGCAAGTTGGGTTTAACCTTGAAAATCATGCTAAAAATTAGTTGAATGACTAATTTTGAGACACCTAGACTCATTTATTGGCCTCTTGTATGATTTTAGCTTAAAGTTGAATACTTGCAATTGCTTGATTGAGAGTCTTTGAAGATCCTTCTTGAGTTGAAATTGTACCATGTGTGTGAATTTGTTATATTCCATACTGTATATTGATGTCTAGAATTTTCTTGGTGCGTTTGCAAAGCAAAATAATGAATATTGAATTAAATTTAGGAGATGATTATGCATTTCTTTCCTAGCCATGTGTGAGACCATAGTTTATCTATCTAGAATGCATGATCTTAGTCAGCCTCGTTTAACCTTTAGTCTACTCTTTGATAGCCCCATATGTAGCTTATTCCTTTTCTTTAAATAGACCATAATTTGATCCAAAACTCTAATGCATTTTAGTTGAAAAATAAAATTTATAAGTTGTGTAAAATTGAAGAAGAGAAAAACTGAATTTAAAGCCTTAAATTAATAGCTACTGGTGTGTTGAAAAAGTTTATGTATTGTAGGTAGGGAGTAAAGTAAAAAGAGTTAAAGTTATTTGAAAATATAATTAAAAAATCCCTACCGAAGATGTGTAGGCAAGCGTAAAGAGAGAGGCAAAATAAAAGAGAGTTGTAGAAGAGAAAAGAGGTGGAAAATAGATGGTTGAAAAATGAGCTAAATGAAAGTGTGATGTATTAATGTGCTTGGGAAAGATAGTCATTGTTCTTGACGAAAATAATTTCTACCTATTCCTTGGCCCACACTACGATCCTTAAATTCTTACTTGATCTTAAACTTTAATATTCTTATATTAATAGAGTACTACACTAAGGGCAAGCTTATAGTTCATTTTATGTTGCATGTATATTTCTTGTGAGAATGAGCGTAATTCTATTCTTATACCCATTTTTGTGATAAAGTGTATATGTTTGAATAATTATGGGTAACTCTTGTGATAAAGTGTATATTTTTTAGGCTAAGAGGTTTTAAATAGTCATTTATGTGTTTGAAGTTGATAATGTGACATACTTGTTTTAAAATTTGTCATCTATGTTAACCGTTGTAGTTCTAACTGGCGTGACTTGTTTCAATTAGTGATGTTAGAGTCTCTTTTTATGAACATGAATGCAAGAAGTTGTTTAAGGATGAACAAGATTTTATGTGTGGGGTGATGATGATAGGTGCATTTATACACTTATTTGCCAACTTTAACCTGCATTTAAGCTTAGTTTTAAGGAAAACTTAGTGTATTGGTGTGCATACATAGTGATTGTTGTGTAATTTTATTCTAAGACTCATGTTTAGATGGTTTATAATACAATTCAATCCATAAAAGAGTTAAAATGGCCAAGAAAAGGTTAGATAAGATAACCAGTTAAATCGATCTAAGTTATGCTTGTTCTTGTGTAGTTTTGATAAGCTTTGTGTATTGTATGGTCTAATGCTTGTGATGAGATATTGTAGGAGTCTATTCAATTTGATTTATATGATAAATGAAGCTACAGATGAGCCACAATGGATGAGAAAACAAGAAGAAAATTGGACGTGGACTAAGGGATAAAACTGGGCGAAATTGTATTATTTGTTAGCCTTCTCCACCGTGCAACCTCCACCCCATGTCCAGACAGAAATGTGACTTATTTTTAGATTGGCACTGGATTATATCCCACAAAAACCTATGTCATACGCCCCTAAGCCCAGCCAATACCTCTACGATGCACTTTCCTTCTAAATGGACAAAAAGTGGTTCCTAATCCTAGCTTGAGTGAGAAACAAGTTGGTAATTATACCGAATAATTTTGGTACTTGATTGTCATGATTTGGAGGCTATATAAATACTTAAACATGCAGAAAAGGATTGAATAGATTGGATCAGACCACAACACAAAATCACAACATACAACACAAAAAGTCCTATTATACTCGAAAAAGTTGAGTTCTAGTCCTAGTTGGAGTTGAAAACTTGTGGTACCTAAACCTAATCCTTGTGAGAATTGTTGTACATAACTGGGAGGATATAGATACATATTATACACGCAGCAAAGGGTGAATCAATCTTACCATACTCAAGGAAGCTAGAACTAGGATTCTTGATCTCTAATTTATCTCTCTTAGTTTTAACTTATTTAATTATCGTCTTATGATGTTCATGTAAACTATGAGAGGCTAAGAAACCCTTTTTATAGGGTTTAAGGCTAAAAACAAGATTGTTTAGTTGGATTTCATATTCGGTTTATATTTTTATCTCGTTATGTATTTGTTCTTATAATCTTGTGCTTACTACTTTGATGATTAGCTACCATTAAAGTAAATTTATAGTCTCAAAGTGAATTAATCATAGGAGTGGAAGGACTGAAATAAGAAAATAGGGAGTGTAGATCACATCTTAGAGAAATTTAGGAGTGATTTGCAGCTAGGATAGAGTTATACCTAGTTGCCGACTTGGTTACGAAATGAAAAGATAACTTAATGTATTCAAATTTGACTCTCACATCCCCGCTCAATGATGTAGTAATGAGACTAATTTGAATAGATGACTTAGAGGATGAGAATTTTTGAGTTTTATATTATCAACCTCATAAATCAATAATCACGAGAAACAACTTAACTAGCTAGAAATCATAGTTATGCATGATTGTGAGTATGTCTTGAACCTAGAACCGACCTTATATTGTTCAACCCCAAGTTTATCATCTTTAATATAGTTTAGTGTTTAGTTTTATATTTCAAACTTCATAGATCTTTGGTTCTATAGCTTGAATAAATAATAAGAATTGGTTCGGTCTAAGTAAATAGTCGAATGACAAGTCCTCATGGAGTCGACATTTGGCTCGCAAGAGCCTTTATATTACGTGTACAACCGCTTACACTTGCATGTGACAAAGTCGAAACATAACTTATTGAGCAGTTATAGGACTTACCACCAAGGGATAGTGAGACACTAGAAAATTTCACCATTTATTAGGAAAAAATTCACAAAACCACAACTTAAGTTACCTAAAATATTTTTAAAACTCTTCACTTTGTAAAAATTACAAATATCCCTAATTTACATTCTCTCTCTTTAAATTTTCAGATACATAACTTCTACCATAAAAGTTAGGATATATTAATTGTCCCCCTAAAAATTTGCCTGAATATCTTCTCTTCACCAGTTTAATGCAATTAATGTCTAATCTCCGCCTCCTTCAAAGTATTTTTCAGAAAACTTTACTACTCCAATTCTTGGTGTTTAATCCTACTCCCCCTCTCCTCCTCTCTCTCCTCCTTCAAATCTATCAATAAACACATGATGATTTATTATGAGATGCAATATTAATTTACACTATTCACTTTAACGCTTAAAGTATCTCACAAATTTTATCTATACATAAACTAGATTATGTATTTGACTCTGCACTAGTCAATCTATTATGTATTTCGATCAAATATGTTCATAAATTTTGCCCAATACATAAACTAAATTACGTATCTCAGTACGCTCTTGCCAATATAATGTGTAAATAGACAAAATATGTTCGTAAATGAATGTATCTCAGTAATTATAAATTTTGTATCTCTACCTCAAGAATATGCAACACGTGAGATACATAATTTATGAACTAACAACATCATCATCTCTACCTCAAATTGAAAATATTTTCTATTTTCGCTGAAATATAACAACAACAGATAAATACCTTTGTTAATTTTTTGACTTTGAAATTAAAAGAATGATCAATCACACACCTTTCTTAATCTGTATATATAGCTTCACCTCCATATCATTATGGATCAACAAGGAAGAAGAATTTCCTTCAACAATATATCAGGCTTCAACAATATAGCTTCACCCCCATATCATTACATGTTCTCCGATTACAATGCCTCAATCTTATATCTTCGTACTTGACATCAGTAACCCAAACACTGAATTTAATAATAACATTGATATAATTATTGAGAAAAATTGAAAAAAACACAACAAAAAAACAGATAACAAAGGAGAAGATGATTCTGCAAGTTGAATGGGGAGAAGGATATTTTGAAAATATACATAATAACTAATTACAGTTATTTAAGATTTTTTGACTCTTAATTTGAAGATATGAAGAGTTATTTGCTCCTTAATTAAGTTAATTTTTGTTATTTTTCTTAATGAGGGCACAATAATTGCTTCACTGGATGTATCATCAGTGATGTATCTCTTGTAACTGGATGCATAAAAAAAAGATTTTATGAAATTTTAATAAAAATTGAGATATGGTGTAATTCGGGGTAAACTAGTAGGGATTTATGTAAGTTTTACTTTTTATTAACAAGAGATTTTGCAAGTTATGAAAATAGACAACTTCTTGATCGAAAGAAAGAATATATCCTCCCTTTTAAAAAAATTAATTTTGTATGATAACCTACACTAATAAATGGTATAAAAAGCCTCAAAATTATGCATATTAGCATATGATAACCTACAATTATGTTTTAATTTAATAAATTGATATTTATAGACCAACTAGGAGGAAATTACATGTCATAGATCCAAATGTGGGTGACATTAGATTTTTGACCCCAACAAAAAAAGTCTTTGAATACTAGCCTTCCTCTCTTTTTAAGTATTGTACAAGTCCAATTTTGCCCCTCTACACGTCAAATATATTTTTAAACTTTCCATACTCATTTGTCTCTTAAATTCTATTTTTTATTATTTTCACTTTTTATGATTTTTTTCTTTAATTTTATTTTTCATGTTTTAATTTATTTGTCTTAAACTTTATTTTTTTCTCTTTTTTTTTCTTAAGCATTATCTATTTTTTTTTCAAATTCATTTTCTTTAACCTTTATTTTTAGTTTTTATTATTTCTCTTTTTTTTCCTGATTTTTCTCAAATACCCCCTCTACACCTCAAATATTTTTAAACTTTCCATACTCATTTGTCTCTCATGTTCTATTTTTTTTTAATTATTTTTACTTTTTTCTTTAATTTTATTTTCATGTTTTAATTTATTTTTCTCAACCTTTATTTTTTTCTCTTTTTTCTTTTTTTCACAAGCATTATCTATTTCTTCCTTTTTAGTATAGTACAAGTACAATTTTATCCTCTACACCTCAAATATTTTTTAACTTTTCATACTCATTGGTCTCTCAAATTTTATTTTTATTATTTTTACTTTTTATATTTTTTTCTTTAATTTTATTTTCATGTATTATTCATTTGTCTCAACCTTTATTTTTTTCTCTTTTTTCTTTTTTCTCAAACATTTTCTATTTCTTTATATTTTTAATTCATTTGTCTCAACCTTTTTTTTTTATCATTTCTCTTTTTTTCCCTCATTTTTCTCAAACTTTATTGTTATTTTTTCATCTCATTTTTTTCCTCAATTTTTTAAATTCTTCGCTTTTTTCTTAATCTTTATTTTTTTCTTGCTTTTTTTTTTCTCAATCTTTTTTTTATTTCTCTATTTTATTTTATCACTTTTTTTTCTCAACTTCTATTTTATTTTGCTAATAAATAAAAAATTAGATAATCCGCAAATGGATCTTCTTTTTTTGATATCAAAGAAAAAATTAAGGGCATGAAAACATAATGTGGTAGAATCAACTCTTGCCTGTGAGACATAATTTGTTGTTTCACAGTTCTTGAGCTAAGTCTTGCCTCAAGACAATAGTTGTAGAACATCTCATAAATAAAAACATAACGTGGTAAAGTCAACTCTCGCTCGTGGGGCATAATTTATTGTTTGAAAGTCCTTGAGTGAAGTCTTGCCTCTAAGACAATAGTTGTAGAACATCTCATAAATGAAAATAGAACGTGATAGAGTTAACTCTTGCCTGTGGGGCATAATTTGTATTTTGAAAGTCCTTGATCCAAATCTTGCATCTAAGGCAATAGTTGTAGAACATCTCATAAATGAAAACATAACTTGGTAAGTTGACTCATGTCCGTGGGGCATAATTTGTAGTTTGAAAGTCTTGAGCTAAGTCTTGCCTCTAAGACAATAGTTGTAGAACATCTCATAAATGAAAACATATAATATGGTAGAGTCAACTCTTGCCCGTGGGGCATAATTTGTTGTTTGAAAGTCCTTGAACTAAATCTTGCCTCTAAGGCAATAGTTGTAGAACATCTCATAAATAAAAATATAACGTGGTAGAGTCAACTCTTGCCCGTGGGGCATAATTTATTGTTTGAAAGTCCTTGAGCTAAGTCTTGCCTCTAAGGCAATAGTTGTAGAACATCTCATAAATAAAAATATAACGTGGTAGAGTCAAATCTTGCCCACGGGGCATAATTTATTGTTTGAAAGTCCTTAAACTAAGTCTTGCCTCTAAGGCAATAGTTGTAGAACATCTCATAAATAAAAACATAACGTGGTAGAGTTAACTCTTTTCCGTGGGGCATAATTTGTTGTTTGAAAGTCCTTGAGCTAAGTCTTGCCTCTAAGACAATAGTTGTAGAACATCTCATAAATAAAAATATAACGTGGTAGAGTCAAATCTTGCCCATGGGGCAAAATTTGTTGTTTGAAAGTCCTTAAGCTAAGTCTTGCTTCTAAGGCAATAGTTGTAGAACATCTCATAAATGAAAACATAACGTGGTAGAGTCAACTCTTGCCCGTGGGGCATAATTTGTAGTTTGAAAGTCCTTGAGTCAAATCTTGTCTCTAAGGCAATAGTTGTATAACATCTCATAAATGAAAACATAACGTGGTAGAGTTAACTCTTGCCCGTGGGGCATAATTTGTAGTTTGAAAGTCCTTGAGCTAAGTATTGCCTCTAAGGCAATAGTTGTAGAATATCTCATAAATGAAAACATAATATGGTAGAGTCAACTCTTGCCCGTGGGGCATAATTTGTAGTTTGAAATTCCTTGAGTCAAATCTCGCCTCTAAGGCAATAGTTGTAGAACATCTCATAAATGAAAATATAACGTAGTAAAGTTAACTCTTGCCCGTGGGGCATAATTTGTAGTTTGAAAGTCCTTGAGCTAAGTCTTGTCTCTAAGACAATAGTTGTAGAACATCTCATAAATGAAAACATATAATATGGTAGAGTCAACTCTTGCCCGTGGGGCATAATTTATTGTTTGAAAGTTCTTGAGCTAAGTCTTGCCTTTAAGGCAATAGTTGTAGAACATCTCATAAATAAAAATATAACGTGGTAAAGTCAACTCTTGCCCATGGAGCATAATTTGTCGTTTGAAAGTCCTTAAGCTAAGTCTTGCCTCTAAGAAAATAGCTGTAGAATATCTCATAAATGAAAACATAACATGGTAGAGTTAACTCTTGCCCGTGGGGCATAATTTGTTGTTTGAAAGACTTTGAGCTAAGTTTTGCCTCTAAGACAATAGTTGTAGAACATCTCATAAATGAAAACATAACGTGGTAGTGTCAACTCTTTCCCATGGGGCATAATTAGTTTGAAAGTCCTTGAGCTAAGTCTTGCCTATAAGACAATAGTTGTAGAATATCTCATAAATAAAAATATAACACAGTAGAGTCAACTCTTGTCCGTGAGGTATAATTTGTTGTTTGAAAGTCCCTGAGCTAAGTCTTGCCTCTAAGGTAAGAGTTATAAAACATCTCATAAATCAAAATTCAATATGGTAGTGTCAACTCTTGTCTATGAAACATAACTTGTTGTTTGAAAATCATAAGTCTTGCCTCTACAATGTAATAGTGTCAACTCTTGCCCATGAAACGTAACTTGTTGTTTGAAAGTCATAAGTCTTGACTTTATAATGTGATAGTGTCAACTCTTGCTCATGAGATGTAACTTAAATGGAAGAAATCGAAGAAAAGAATAAAAATTGTAAAAATTGTGAAAAACGAAGAAAATGAAGAAAAAATATTAATAAAATAATAATCAAAGAAAATGTAGCAGTTGAGAGAGAATAGGAAACAAATAAAGGTTGATAAAAAAAAATTTTAAAAAAGGTTGAGAAAAAATTTAAAAAAATAAAAATCAAAGAAAAATAATAAAAGTTTTATTTTAAGAAAAATAGACATTGAGAGGTGTAAATAAAAAAATAAGGGTTGAGAAAAACTAAAAAGAACAAAAAAAAAGAGAAAATAAAAAGTAAAAAATCAAAATAATATAAAATAAAAATAAAAAAAAAAAGAAGTTGAGAGGAAAAAAGAAAAAAAGTAAGAGTTGAGAAAAATTAAAAATAAAAAGAGAAAAGAAAAAATAAAAATCAAAGTAAAATTAAAAATAGAAAAAAAAATAAAAGTTGAAAGATATAAATATGGAGTTGTTATCCATTATGAAGATCATTTATGTAATTTACTCTATTGATTAAGGATAATTTCATCCAAAAAAATATTAGTTACTAGGTAAATACTATTTTAAAAAAGTCTTTTTATTTAAAATTTAAAGGGGAAAGGACATTGTATAGCCTTTTAAAAAAACTAGTTTAGGTGTACGCGTCTTGCGCGTGTACGTCACTTTAATGAGTTCAAATATTACACTAAATAGGATATTTGTGTAAATAATAAAGATGAATATAATAATTAAATTTAATATCTTTTCAGTATGTAAAGATGGAGAATTTATTTATTAAATCTAATTTTTATCAAAAATATTTTTAAAAGTCGATTGACATTTGCAACAAAATAATACAATGATAAAGAAATTAAAATAATATAATTAAATCTAATCTTTACACGCAAAATTTTTCTCAAAATCGTCCGACGCTCATCTACCACCTGTAAACAATAACAAAATAATACGATAATAGAGATATCAAAATAATACAACTAAACCTAACCTTTCCATAAAAAATTTCCTCAAAGCCGACCAACATTGATCTATCACCTGTAAACTGCAACAAAATAATACAATAAAAGTGACATCAAAATGATACAATTAAACTTAAATTTTACACACAAAAATTTCTCAAAGCCTATCGAGATTCATCTACGAACTGTAAACTACCACAAAATAATTCTTGTCTGAGCGAAAATTTTGACCCTAAAGAGTGATTTTGAATGAAAACAAAGAAGATATACATACACACATATTGAATTTTATTATGCTGACAAAAACAATGAAGAAGTTGAGGATTAGAAAATCAAGCATCCAGCAATCTAGACATGCAATCGAATCAAGTTAGATGAACATCAATCATATTCTCCCAATAGGAAAACCGATTTGTTCTCTAGTTTAACGTACATCTCAATATATATAAAAGTATTTCCTTAATAGAGTCTTATTTTAGAAGTATTTTTCTAATTGAACAATAGAAAGAAAAACATTAATTAATTCTCCTACCATATATTTTAGAAATTTTATTTAATATAATAATAAAAAATTAAATAATAAATTTTAAATAATAGTGAAAAGACAGTTTTGTCTAAAGAAGAGTCTTTCAATGAAGGGCAAAAAATTTAAATTATTTTTCTAAGAGTCTTCACACTTTTAATATATTATAGATAATAGTCGAAGTTTGGGCATATGGACACTTGTTGTCCTATCGGCAGAAGTATTGTGACTTTATGGCCATTGGGCCATTGGGCATCTTCAGCCCTCTTCCCTTTGTCCATTGGGCCATTTTTGGCCATCCGTCCTTGTCCATTCGGCCTTTTACTTTTTTTTTTTTGCTATAAAATTTTTAACTGAAAAATCTTTTACTTTTTTTATTAAAAAAATAATAATTAAATATAATTGTATAAAAATGGTATAATTGTTATATAAATATATATCTATATAAGATATTTTTATGAAAATTATATATATGTAAACTTATAGTTGATGTATAAAATACACATTCACATAATAATTGCAGCTAAAGGTTGTATAGAATGTGTATAAAATATGTATAATTTTTGTATAAAATGTGTATAAAAACTATATATATATAAGGTGTATAGAAACTGTATCACTGTTGTATAAAATCTGTATATGTATAGATTGTGTTGAGAAACTGTATAATTGTTGCATAAAATGTATATAAACTTATATAATTGTTATATAAAATGTGTATAAAAACTCTATATATTAGGTGTATAAAACTTGTATCATTGTTGTATAAAATCTGTATATGTATAAAATGTGCATAAAAACTGTATAATAGTTGTATAATATACATATATACAATGTGTATAAAAACTGTATCATTTTTGTATAACTATTATAAAGAATATGTATATGTACAAAATGTGTGTAAAAATTATATCATCGTTTATTAAAACATGTATATGAGTCATTAAAATATGTTATTTTTAAGAAATTGTATTTCAAAAAAATATAAATTTTATTTGTTTACGATATTATAAATTAATATTTAATTATTTTAAAAGAGAACTACAAAATTTATTTGATTGTTTTATTGATAGAATTAAAAAAAAAAATCTATTAGTTTTTTAGAAAAAAAATGAGCAACCAAAAAAGGGAAAAAAAGAAGAAAACACAACTAGAAGAAATAAAATAAAAAACAGCGATAAAACAACAAAAAACAAATACAATTTATACACTTTATATAATAATAATAATAATAATAATAATAATTAAAAAATAATAATAATAGTAATAATAATAAAAGAAGTAGAAAGAGAAACAGCAAAAGTAAAACTTACAATATCAACCCAAAAAAAAAAAAGTCAAAGAAAGCGGCTTAACTAACGAATGGCTAAAAAATAAAATTTTGTATTCATGGTCATTTCCGTCTTTTTCTTTGATTGGGAGGTTGTTTTTGTCCTTCCCCCTTAAAATTTAAAAGTCATTCCAATTTAAATTTATTTTTGAGATTCACCCACCAAACTTTATCTGATAATTTGGCTCAAACTAATGCTTATTCTCACACACACACACGATCACTCTCCCTGATTGACTTCTTTCAATTTCTCTCCAAATCTTTCAAACTTTCTCCATAAATGTCTCTCATTAATTATACTTGTTCGATTAACACTTTTTCATATCGTAATCTACTATTTTTAGGGGGGCAGGCGGGGGGGGGGGGGGGGGGCGATGGGGGAGGGTTAGATTTTTGATTGTTCAAATCATATAACTTTCAATTGGATGCTATTGGGATTTCTTAGAAACTTGTAAGTAATTTGAATATTAATTTTGGAGGTGTCGGGCGATGGTTTGAGGGGATGAGATGGGACTATATTCGTGTATCTTCCGTATTTATCTTTGTATATTACCTCGTACATTTGATTATATCATGTACATAATATACATCAATGAAAATCTCTATGATAAGCATTTTTATCCATGTATATTACCATATATTTTAGTGTCTATTACCACATTTATGTATATCCTGTATATCACATATATCAATGAAATGTGTATATCACCCTGTACATTTGTTTATCTCATATACACCACTTGTATCAGAGAATTATTTTGCATAATTGTACACTAATATACATGATGTACAACATGATGAGGATATGTCGCATGGAGAGGAATTTTGGAGTTGCTTGAAAATGGTTTGAGGCGGTGAGATGAGTTTTAGATTTAAAACTGGAAGTTAAAGCAAACTATATTGGGGTATCTTTCGTGTTTATCTGTGTATACTACCTCAGACATTTGATTATATCATTTAAATCAATGAAAATCTCTATAGTAAACATTTTTATCCATATATATTATCATTTGTGTATATATTAATGTATTTACCACATTATACATCCTGTATATCACTTAAATCGATGAAAATCTCTATATGATATACATTGTTATCCGTGTATATTACCATATATATTAGTGTATCTCCTATATATATTACATATGTCAATGAAAATCTCAATAGGACATACTTTTTTTGTGTGTATATCACCCTGTACATCTGTTTATCTCATATACACCACATATGTCAAAGAAATGTTTTGTGTAATTGTAAACTAATTTACATGATATACAATACTAGATAAGTATGTCGGTGTTTTGCACGGGCCCAACATAAAAAGTATATATATTTATTTCAAACGATGAAATTGAAGAATAAATATTCAAGCAATTATTTTTCATGCATTGAAAAATGGTGGATGTTTCTAGAAATATTTTAGAGAAGAGAGGATATTTTTGAAGTGAGTTTAATGAATACCGAAAAGACGATTTTACCCTTGATTTACCTTGAACTCATCTTTCTATATCAAAAAAATAATTTAATCTTTCATCTAACATACATGATATTCAGCCACTACAACAATAACGCTATACCAGTATAGTCCCAGAAAGTAGGATCTGAGAGTATAGAGTGTACGCAGATCATACATCTACTTCGGATGTGAGATAGAGTTGTTTCCAATCAATTCTGACTCAAAGGAAAAAACGGTCTGAAATGAAACTCAACCATTAAAATAGAAAGTCTGAAGAGAACTGAAAACAAATTTGGACAAAAAAATTTTTACACACTTAGGGGTTGTTTGGTTGGAAAACAAGTTATGATGAAATTAGTTATGTTGTTATTAGTTATACTTGAATTAGTTATCTTGTTATTATTTTTTAGTGGTTGTTGGTTTATGGTACTAAAAATAATATACGTTGCATTCTTTCTAAGAATAAATAGATTGTTTGCAAAACACACTTCATCTTATTTAGCTTAATTATTTTTCTTCATATTAAACCATACAAAAGAAATTGAAAGTTACTAATTTTTTTTTTATTAACTTTAGTAGTTTCTTTTTCCTAAAAATACATGTTAAGAAATTTATGTTGATATTTTTTAAACGTGTATGAAACTTTAATATTTCATGTTAAATTACTTATTTTGTCCTAAATTCTATAAAATATTGATAATCCCATTTTTTTGTTAAAAAAATCATCATCAAGAAATGTGAAAAAGAATTACTCTTGTTTTTCATTATTTAGTATCATTAATATTTGAAGATTTAAATTCTATTTTAAAAAAAAAATAAT
Source organism: Capsicum baccatum var. pendulum (assembly GCA_030864225.1). Classification (NCBI taxonomy): domain Eukaryota; kingdom Viridiplantae; phylum Streptophyta; class Magnoliopsida; order Solanales; family Solanaceae; genus Capsicum; species Capsicum baccatum. The sequence continues at coordinate 205,164,815 of CM061558.1, read as the reverse complement.
TATTTTCCAAACATTTTTAGCTATATATAAAAAATAATTTTTTATTTAATAATTAAGCATGTACTAAGTTAGAAGAGAAAGTCAAGATACTTTAATTACTTGTTCATGATAAATTTGTTTGGAAAATAAAATTTTGAAGTAAGATTAACAAACATTTCTACAAAATAGAAAGACAATAAACCCTTTGATCAATTTTGAATTTGATTGTATAAATAGTTTTTATGGTGTCACTATCATTTTTCATGACTCATCACTTGTGTAGCATTTAATAAGTTTAAATAATTGTTCAAATTTATCAAAATGGATGAAAATTTGTAGAGTAATTAAAATTTAAATTACAGATAAATTGACAAAAAAAAAATAATGTGAGAACTACCAAAATGTCAAATTTTCTCTTGTATATAGTAATGATTGTGGCACTAAAAGAAAGTTAAAGATTTTTTTATTTGGAAATTGATGAATGTTTCTAAAAATATTTTGGAGAAGAGAAGATATTTTGAAGTGAGTTTAATGACTATTGAAAAGATGATTTTATCCTTGATCGTTCTTGAACTCATCTTTCTATAATATCTATCTATGTCCAAAATAGGAATTTGTTCAAATAAAAATTAAGAATATTTATATTCTTGGGATAATAGGGATCAATTTGGGAAAAACTAATGTCTTGATATTTGAAGGAATAAATAAGAAAGTTAACTAATATAGAAGATCACAAAACATAATAACCTAGGTAAAATATAATGTGTTATAATGTATGCATTAACATGTACATCGGTACACAAATAACATGTTTGTAAGGTATTTTTGTTTTATATCAAGAAGCTTAAAAAAAAAGTGAAAAAGAGATATATTCAAGTTAAAAGACCTTTTGTCCTTAATAATGAGTATAATTACAAGTTTGTCCTTAATCGTCCTCAACTCTCCTAAATATATAATAAAAATAATGAGCACATTAGCGCGACGAGGAATTTTCTGGACTCGCTATATTAAAAACGGAAAAGGTTCAAGAATATCCCTAAATTATTTGAAATAGCTCAAAAATGTCCTTCGTTAGATCTTTGGCTCAAAAATACCCCTCCGTTAAATATTTAGCTCAAAAATATCCCCCCCCTCTAACGAAATTCGGAAAAGGATCAAAAATACCCCTGAACTATCTGAAATGACTCAAAAATACCCCTCTGTTAAATATTTGACTCAAAAATACCTCTCCCTTTAACAAAATTCCACCAAGCATGCTACCTAGATAAAAAAAAAACTCACGTGACTATACCATATTACCATCCACATGTAAAATGTTAGTATATTTTAACTATATAACATCCCTTTCTTCTTCTTTTTTATTTTTATTTTTTGCAAAACAGTGAAACGGAAAAACCAAAAAACCAATCTTTTGCTAAGTACTTCATTAGTGTTTTAAAAATTCTAGATTTTACCTTTTAATTAGTGTTTTAAAAGTTCTAAATTTCATCTTTTTATTGTCGTTTGAGATGAGGGACAACTTGATCTTGATTTGATGTTAACTCGGAGGAGGAGCTAGAATTTTAACTTTTAAGCTAACAAATGTTGATGTACTAATAATTGAGTTGAATTTACGAGATGCAATTTTTTTTTCAAAATAAATGAATTCCTTTTAACACTTGTTTAATCATTCGAAATGAATTCATTTTTCTAAATTCAGTTTTGAAGAATAATCTTATTATTTTTAGAACAAGTTTGAAAAGAAGTAAAATGATACTTAATATTGGTAAATTATTATTTAATTATGTCATTCATTAACTTTTTAAAGATGTGTGCTACATTCAAAGATTCATTAATTTTAGATTAGAGGAGGTATTTATTAAATTATTTTAACATAAACATTTTGAGTAAAAGCTAGCAAAGCCAAACACATCTTTTGAGTAACTAATTTGAAGTTTAGTTTGAAATTTGTTACTTTTACGAGTAAATCTTAATTTTAACTTTTATACTGACATAATAATTAATGGTTTTATCAATTTAATAAAACTCTTTTGTTGGGTTTCACACTTTTAAACTTATTAACAGGAAAAAACTTGTTTTTTAGATGATTAAATTTTTTCAAAAAAAATATTATGTAACCACCGTTTATGTACTTTGATTAAAAATGAAAAAATCGTGTAAATTTTGCCGGTTTCACTGACCTTTTTAAATAAAAATAAAAATAAAAATAAAGAAGAAAGGAATGTCATATAATTAAAAAATACTAACATTTTACACGTGGATGGTAATATGACATAGTCACGTAATTTTTTTATTTAGGTGACATGCTTGGTGAAATTTCGTTAAGGGGAACGGTATTTTTGAGCCAAATATTTAATAGAGGGGTATTTTTGAGCCATTTCAGATAGTTCAGTGGTATTTTTGATTCTTTTTTGAATTCCGTTAGAGGGGGGTATTTTGAGCCAAATATTTAACGGAGGGGTATTTTTGAGCCAAATATTTAACGGAGGGGTATTTTTGAGCCAAAAATCTAACGAGGAACATTTTTGAGCTATTTCAGATAATTCAAAAGTATTTTTGAACCTTTTTCATATTAAAAATCATCTTCAATCACTTTAATTTCAATGCAAGTTTTTTCTTTTTTCTTTTCTTTTGCGGAAATCTTCTATAATTGTTAATTTCTAAAATTTTGGATTGATACTTAACCTGCATAAATCTAAGCTCTTCAATGGTTAAATCAAATTTACTCTCCCCAACTTTTTCCCAAAAACAGAGCTTTGAGTTTTTTTAATGTATTGGACACCAATATATTACTATTTTCAGTGGATATATCTTTCAAGCATGGAATCAGGAAGAAATTCTTCTATCCAATAATCTCACCAATTCTGTTAAGATTTGGCTATACAATGTCAATTTTATTAGACTCTAGTTGCTAAATTTAATCTGACTAAATATAGGGTCAATGTCCCTAACCTCTTTGTGGGCATAAGCACACTAACACCCTCAGTGAGGTTATATAATGTAAATAGGAAGCAGTCCGACCAATTGAACTTCAAATACCAAATGCTACTACTTCTTTGGAAACCCAGGTTCACTTCCATTTTCGTAAGTTAAAAAGGGTCCTTTTCGGAAGATACCATATTTGGTGGCTCGCAAAAAATAATTACTCCCTCCGTTTTAAAAAAAATGACCTAGTTTGATTTGACACGAAGTTTAAGAAAATAAAAAAGATTTTTAAATCTTATGGTGTTAAATTAAAGATATGTCAAATGTATCAAAATGTCCTTTAATCTTGTGGTCTTAAATATGTCACGTGAAAAATTAAAATTTAAAAGTTGCTAAAAAGGAAAAGAAGTCATTCTTTTTTAGATGGACTAAAAAGAAAAGTAGATCATTCCTTTTTAAACTAAGGGCGTATAATTTATCTATTAAAGTTTATTTTTTATATATTTTGTTTGAATGTAACCAAGCCGAAATCACCATCTTTCGGCCCAAAATCGGTTTTCATCGGGCACAAACTATGTAAATAGTCACGATATCAGCACGGATTTACCAAAAAAAAAAAAATAGATGGAAATATCATATGCGCACATAAGGCATATATGTGCTACAACAAAGAATTCAAGCAACACCAACAGCGGTGGTGACACAGCGGAAAGGGGTGAATCCAAATATAATCAGACTCCTAAAAAACGGATACCAGACACTGGAATATGACACTCCATACCCGCATAAATATTTGTCATCTCATCACCTCGACAGTAACCCCTTTGTCCTTGAACTTTATTAAGATATTCAATTGTGTAAATATTTCTACTATTGGAATCATAATCTTAAGTAACCTTGATTTGAAGTTGTACGAACTCACGAAACTTCTATAGACTTTCTTAGCGCCAATGAGTGCTCCCAATTTATTCAAAATCTAATTCTAGATGAGTATACAAATCTAAGGATAATAATATTGACATATAATAGCCGTTTCAAAATTTTAAAAATTACATATATACACAAGATAACTTATACTTATTACATAAAATCTCATATTTGAAAAGAAATTATAAAAATCTCATATTAATTACTTAAATCCCTTACCTTTTTTATTTTCTCTTTCCTCTCCCTTATACATTTCAATACTACCGTATTTTGCTCCTTGTTGAGTCTGATATTTCCCCTATTACTACTCTCCGTATTTCACGCCCAAAATCAAGCTACGTGTTCTGAGAGTTTCAATTTTGTAAGTTTACAAACATTAACGGAAGATATTGATTAACTTTATTATCACCCTAATTAATTTTTGAGTTTTTTTTCAACTTTACCAGATCAAAATTAGTTTCGAGTTTTTCAGATTTTTTTTTTGTTGCATGTATGTATTTATGAAATTAATTGCTTTTTCAATGTCATTCCAGTGTGTTAGTTGATTTTTTTCGTATTTTTTCATATAATAATACAAGTCAGATCTTTGTTTTTTCTTTTTTTCTTTAGTTGCAAGTGCTTAATCAATAAAGTATAAATTTTGTAATGGAGTCTTGTCCTAACTTTAGTTTAGGACTTAGTCAGTTAGATTGTCAAGAACAAAATGTTTCTGTTGTTGATTTTGTTCTTGGTACATTTGATTATGAAGAACTCAATTTCGCAGAGAACTGATTCAAGCACCGAAATGATCTAGTAACTATGAAGAAATAGAGGGAAGCATCCAGTTCAAGTTTAAAGAAGTCGGCTTCAAAATTGACAAGTAAAAAGAAGGTCGATGATTCAGGACAACCACGTCTTCTAAAGGTATAGTTTTTAACTTACTTTATTTTCTTCAATAAATAGATAATTATATGTTGATAAACATTTTGTGGGACTGAATAGTATTAGAAGCTGAATATTATACATTACCAAGTTTATATTACATTGAGTAAGTTGTGATTTATGTATGAGGTTTCATTATATATCTTGAAATTATCAATTATGTATAAGATTATGTTATAAGTAAGCAAAGTATTCTTCACAATATGTAAAAGGTGCTCATGCAATTTTGTATAATGTTTCCTTATACATTAACCAAGGTTACTTAATAATATGTATAAGGTTTGCATATACATGTGAACATGTTGCATCGTGTTATCTCTAATATGTATAAGTTTGTTGCAATGTTGTTACCTTTAATTTGTGTTTTTTATTATGTGTTTTATGTATGAGGTTTCATTATACATCTTAAAACTATCAAATATGTATAAGGTTATGTTATACAGTAAGCAAGGTACTCTTTACAATATGTAAAAGGTGCTTATACAATTTTGTATAATGTTTCCTTATACATTAACCAAGATTACTTAATAATATATATAAGGTTTGCATATACATGTGAACATGTTATACCGTGTTATCTTTAATATGTATAGGTTTGTTGCAATGTTGTTACCCTTAATTTGAGTTTTTTCTATTATGCGTTTTATGTATGAGGTTTCATTATATATCTTGAAAGTATCATTTATGTATAAGGTTATGGTATACAGTAAGCAAGGTATTCTTTAGAATATGTAAAAGGTGCTCATATCATTTTGTATAATGTTTCCTTATACATTAAGTAAGATTACTTAATAATATGCATAAGGTTTGCATATAAATGTGAACATGTTGTATCGTGTTATCTGTAATATGTAATAAGGAACCTGCAATGTTGTTACCCTTAATTTTTGTTTTCTATTATTGTCTCAGAGAATGAAATATCATATTAACAAGGTTCCGGTTCACCCGTTACATATTAGTAGCACGTGTAATCGGGATTTTGGAGAAGACATGAAGACTTATTTTGGAAAAGAAATTTATGGGGCATTTAGAAATAAAATCTTTGGGGTATTTCTTGACATGCCCCAATGCAATTGGATAACGCAAATATCCAAATGTCTTCTGATGCTAGAAATCTAGCTGGATAAACATGATGAGATTCATGTTTATGTACAGGGTAAAATTTTGAGATTTTATATGCTTGAGTTTGCCATTATTACCGGTCTTAAATGTACCGATAATATTGATGAATGTATGTACAGTTCATCCCCTAAATTAGCTTTGATGTCGATGTATTCGCCCAACACTAAAGCCGAAATAACTAAGCAAACCTTGATTCAACGTGTAAAGATGAGAAATTTTGATAACTCTCAAAATGCATTGAACATTGCAATACTTTTCTTTGTTCGTACTTTTCTGTTTTCTCAACATCCTGGATCACCTATTAGTGTAGCGCACTTTCAGATGGTTGAGGATGGTCGTTACAGGCATTTTTCATGGGGGGAGATTACATTTGAGAAGTTGATCAATTCATAGCGACAGGATTTCAATGTCGCAAAACAGCTATACTCCTTGGGTGGAATGCCACACGTTCTCAATGTTTGGATGTTTGAGTGTTACTCCGAAGTCGATAAGAAAATTGCGCTCTGTTAGAGAAACAGCATCCCAAGGATATTCAACTGGTCTGTAGAGTGTGTGAGGCCTAAATACGAGTTTTTTATGGATGAAATGTTTAGCAAGGTTGATGTATAACCTTTTCTTTATTTTTTTTCATTTCATTTTCTTGAAGTTCTAATACTTTTATGTGGATTTCACCTTTCCAGTTTGCTTATAAGAATGTACAACCTACAACTGAAGAAGTTTATAGGTTGAATTTATCTTTCACAGAGAATTTTGAGATTTGTCATGGACTTTCAACACCTGTTGCTGCCACATCTGTTGTTTGCAAGTTGAAAAGAATAGTCGATGATTTTGATGATTTCAGCACTATACCACCATGGTAAATTTTGATTAAGCCAGGATTATCTTCATCTTTATCAGTTAAACAAGCATTTAAGAGAAAAAAGACAATGATGTTTGAGGAAGACAATCCAGGGGTGAGAGATGATGAGAGTTCTACACGTGCTCATTCAGTAGGTGATGTACCGGCGTCTTTTTCAAAAAATAAAGATGCATCAATAGAGAAACCATCATTTCAATTTGAACATAATCATCAAGGACAATTTGTTGCATCTCCGGAGTCTGAGCAAGTCAAGAACTTTCCTTCGTCTTCCTCAATTCCTCTTGGAACATCTAAGTTAAATTCAGACATGGAGGAGATAAAGTCTTACATCAAGTACTATGTAAATTAATATTCTTATTGATATTTTTATTTTTAAAATATAGCATGGTTACTAATTTTTTTATTTTTGTGTACGTACTAGGGTTGATCAAAAGATTGTTGACCTGGTAACAATAATATCAAATATACCAGCTGAGGTTATTAAAGCTTTGAAGAAAGAAGAAAATAAAGAATCACCGGTATAGCTATTTTTATACATTCATTTTCTATTTAGTATTGTAAAATATTCATACAATAGTCCTGTTATTTTATATAGAATGAGAAACAACTACAACCCTAAGACATATATTATGATAGCCTCCAACGTATATTGATCGAACTGATTAATAGTACTATTCTAAATTTCTTGAGGAAGATATTTATATAAATAAGATTTAGTATTTATAATATCCTTTCTTATCAATAGTCTGATTAAGTTAGAAATTTCATTAAATATGTCACATTCATCAAATTGACTAGTTATATTTTCCCAAAACTCATTAATAACAGTATGATTAGATGTACTATATTCTTTTCTATCAAGGATCAAGATTGACCCCAGAAATCTATTACACGACCTATCACATTTTACAATAATAAATAATTTTCCAATACCGATATGATAGGATCTATATGATCTATATGACCAATGACAACCATTCATAAATTTCTCAATACATACAACCATAAAGACATGTCTTTTTTATTTTTATAGGTAAGACACACCTATTTTTAGGATAGTTTTTCATCATTGTGTTTTTTTATTTCGCATCAAATTCATTAGGTTTTTTGTAATAATCGGCGACCCTTTCTTCTTTTACCTCACATAGATTTTTGTTTTCTTGATAGTTGGACCCTTTCTTGAGGACTTAGTACCATCCATTCCGGTGCGGTTGGATTTTTATGTTCATTTTTTAAGGATTCTAAGTTTCTCTCTCTTAAGGGTGGATGAGATACTTTTTAAGGATTTTTAAGTTTTTCTCTCTTAAGGGTGGATGAGATACTATGTTTATTTTTGAATAAGATTATCGCAAATTTATTTATCAAACTCATTTTCTAAGAGATATAGAGATATTGTAGTATACTACTAGGGATAACTTGTGCTCTCATTCTTCTATCAAAAGTAGGTAAGAGCAAGTGTCTAATCACATCAATCAAGCGATAGGGGCAGAGACTTTACTTCGCTAGGATGGAGTTACTATCAATTGAGGATTGGCCGAGGGGTCCTTTTTTCTTGTATAAGGGAAGAGATTATAGTTGGGTACAAATAGGCCTGTAAAAGATGAGTAGGCAAACACGTGGGTTGTACCGATCAGCTTTGGTCTGTCGAGTGATGATTGCCCGAAGAGACTCCCATCATGTAGTTGGGTACAAATAGGCTTGTGAAAGACGAGTAGGCAAGCAAGCGGGTTGAACCGGTCAGCTTTGTGCTGTCGAGTGACGATTGCTTCATCTCTTAAAAAAGGACGTGGGGGCCCTGTCTTATAATAAAAAGGATACTCTCTTCTCCGATGTGTGCTATATTATTGTATCCTATTTCTTAAGGAGTGATTCGAGATTAAGCCAAGTGGTGATACCCGCCAAAAGAAAGGGGACCTTTCATAGTCAAATGCATACGAGGAAAGAACAATTATTCAGCGCACTAAAATCTAATGGATGGAATTCCATATTCATGAAAATCCAAGTTTAAACCATGTTATGGAACCAAGACAACCTAATAAAAATAGGGATACAAATAATATAATAAGAAAGAGAAAAGGCTTCCAACGTCTATAAATAGAAACTGTTTTCTCTATTTGGCAAAACAAAGGGGGAGATGGATCCATCCACCACTGAAAGACTTTTTTAAATGAATCAAAGAATTCTTCATATGAAAAATGAAAAACGACAACGACAACAAACTCTGCATGCCTTTTTAGAACACGTGCCTGTTTTTTTTTCCAGAGTTAGTGGAACAACACATTCAACAACTCCTAAACCAAATAAACACTTTGAAAGAAGAGGAGAGGACCCTCATCTGAGAAAGGAAGGAACTTATAGTTAGGATGGCCTTCCGTGTCCTCGGTGAAAATAACTTAGAGTCAGTCGACTCTTTGGAGTTTCAAAAGGTTTAAATAAGTGTCCGTAGACACTTTGTAATGTGTTTTCATTGAAGGTGTTCTTGTTATTTGTAGAGATCTAACCCTATGCATTATGTCTCTATTGTGTATGTATCACTAATGCTTCCCTTTGTAATGTTGTGTCGTGTGATTGGTCTATGTGTGCTTTCTATGTAAGAAAATGCTTCTAGTGCTGGAATGAATAAAATTCGCTTTGTTCTAGTTCATTCTCTTTCCCGGTTTTGTGCAGAAAAAATGTTGATTTGAATTTTCTAGTTTGTACATGACCAAGTACTTTATAAGACTATATAAGACTATAAATCTAGGATTAGGAGCTCAGACAGACATAACCCATTTTGAAAAGTAAATGACAAGTACCACTTTTCAAAAGAAACATCTTCCATGGGTATGCGAAGCTAGTAGCCACGAGAACAATCATCCTAATTGGGGTTTCCGCATTTGAAAGTCCTCATACAACAAGTACTTTATGCCTTCGAAAGCTGATTTTACAACCTACTTCCGACTTTCTGAACTCCCTACCAGCTTTTATAAGATGGAAAGATCACTTCGTCATGCAGCAGAGCAATATTCATCTAACTCAAAATTTCATAAGAGAAGAAGAATCGTAGCGTAGGGTCGATATAAACAATCCGTTAAAATAGTCTAATGAGAAAGCATTTGTTCATGTTCGTAGTTTCATTAAATTTTCTTTTAAGTTTCGAGATTGGCTTGGTCTTTAGTCTACCATAATGAAACCTAAAACCTCACTCCCTCGCTTTCTCCTTCTGATAGACTAGCTTTCGCATCTTATCTTTGGCACCTTGGATTTGGGAGTGCTCTCTCTATTCTATGTTAGCGAAGGAAGGATAAGAGCAATTGATCGAATGATTGTTATTCCACTTATGGTTACAGTGCCTCTATCGAAGCAGAATAAGTCTAATACTCCAGCCCTGGTTTTCAAGAATTCTATTTCGATCTAAACCCGAAAACCCATATCTTTATATACAAAATTACTTCTTTTTTTAGCCCTTTTTTCATTAGGGGGTCTCCTTATCTTCGTTCTCATTCAAGACCTGATCAAGGGATTTTCCCTTTTTAGTTTTGGTGTATAGGGATTTTTTTTTTGTTCCCCTTTGTAAAGCAATCGAATAGTGACCAGAACCCACTTTCACCATATCGAACTCGATAAAACTGACTCCTGAGATAGAGAAATGCAATGAATGAATGGATTCCTTCTTTCATCTAATGAAACCATCTAGCAACTGGCGGTAACAAAACCTCCTTGTTATGGAGCAAGCCAACGATTAGACCTCAAAATATTTTATTTGGAAGGAATGCTTTCAAAAGCGGTAGAGAAAGACCATGTTCGATACTCACCTAGATAGACAAACAGTCAACCTCGATACCCTTAACGTAACTGAGTTTTTTTATGCTCATTTTCTTTGTATACAGACTAGATGAAATGAAACTACAAGCCTCGTAGTTTGCTTAAATATAAAGATGATCTAAGACCATAGCTAAGTCTCGTTATCGGACATGAGAGATATCCCGACATTAGAGCATTGATTTCTCCTTTCGTTCTTCTATTCGAAGGTGAAGCAAGAAGAAAAAAGACATTCATTTCAAAACTATGAGGTGAAAAAAAAAAGAGAAAAGAAAGAGTTTTGAAGAAAGCTACGGGACAGTCAAATCATTTCTTTTTAATCGAGTATCTATATATGCAAAAGGAATAATTCTAGATAAAGAGATGAGATCCCTGCGCCTGACTAATGGAAACAAGGGACCGAGTTATTCTTTACAACCATAATATAAAACAAGTAAACCTAGAAGCTTCGAAGCAGACTTTAAAGAAATGTCAGATAGGGAAAGTCCAGATTCAAATTTGACTTCTAATTCTCTCATCTTAGATTTCTTGTTAGAGTAGAAGCAAGGTACGGAGCGAAGACCTCAAGATTAAGCAAGACAGTCTAAGAGGCTAAGAAAGAGTTGGGGTAATGTTGTTTGTGCCAATTGAAGCCATTCTAAAATAAAATTCTAACTTCTTCAATAAATCCTAGAATAGGAAGTTCTCTAGCCTCTACCAAGCAACCATTAATACATTCGGCTATATTAGAGGTCATCATTCTACCTCTATTAACAAGTGAGTGACATTGAGACCATTTTCATATACAACTTCTTTCAGGTATTTCTTAACCTTATGATCAATCTTAGCAACCTTTGACATAATGTAATCATAATCTTCTTTTCTATACGCTTTAGCCATAGAATAATAAAGGTCATTAAGTTTATCTTTGTTTTTTCTAAATTGTGTGCAAATAGTTTTCCACAAATGCCAGATACATGATAGATGCGGTACATTACACAATGCTTAAACCTTTTATGATACTCTTGTTTAGATCTGATACAACACACATGTTATTCCATTCGCCAAATGCTTCCCTAAGCTGATAGAAAAATCAAGTCCATGCACTGCCATTCTCAGAATCCACAACCCCGTAAGTTAATGGCAGAATACAACCTAATTTTTACCAAAGAATTATTAATAAAAACACACTTAATTATTTGAATGTAAGACAAATAGGTTCTGATTAAGCAGTTATATAGTTCCTTATACATACAGAGTAATGTATGAACACATCCAACACATAAACTTATGCAAACGCTAAGAGTTAATAAAATGCAAGTATAATACCTGCACCATCAAGTGTGCTTGTCAATAGAAAGGTTTCTTGGTATGGTCTGCTTAAATGTGCACCATTAACAACTACAATAGGCCGGCAAACCTGAAAACCCCTTATCATGGGATTTTAGGCAATAAATAAGTATTTAAACTCATTATCAAATGCCTTATGCATCCTAATGTGTGAGTCTGGATACACTTGGTTTAGCATATAAACATAACATGGTATTTTTCGATATCCATCTGTTGGACCATCTCTAAGCATCGTAATTGTCTTTTCTTTTGCGCGCCATGCCTTCATGTATATCAACTCCATACACTGCCTTCATCTCTTTAACTATGTCTACCGGTATATGTATTCTCTTGTGATTAACTAATTTTGGTGCTGTAAATTCATTCACAAAAGTTGTTGTAGCAATCAAGTTTTTCAAAACTCTATTACTAAGATGACAAGTATGTTCTGAATCAAATCGACGAATCTAAAAAATAACCGATTCATTCATACAAGACGCCTTCAGTACCCATTTGCAGTCTTTGTTACGACAGTGCAGGACATAGCTGTAAAATAAATTATCACGAAAACAATGTACGATAATGTAGATATCACGTCAAAATATTTCATCATACATAAGTCTATATGTATGATGAGTCGTTATACATTAGTATATCAGATTTTTACACATTTTATAATGTATAGGAACAATCAATACAATAGTAATTACATTAACCGCAGTAACACCTAAAAAATATACTTCTTTAAAATCTATTACAATCAAATTTTCCATATTTATTCAATGTATAATATAATACAATCCATACTAGTAAAAAATAACAAAACTTAACTACTATAATACGAAAACTGCAACTTCTATTACCGTTTTGTAAATTTATAAAGAAAGTATGCACATTCAACAAAATTAAAACTAATATCAGGTCATACCTTTATTTGTCAGATCATTTAGCTTTGATGTTGAAGTCATTTACTAATGTATATTTCGCCATTACCACAACCATAGTTTGTTTATCTTTACACAGTTGATTTACCTTTATTTCTATGTTCTTGCAATTAGTGATGAAGTTTTCACTTCAAGAGCTGGAACGTATAACGAATATTGATTTTTTGTTTCAACTATCGTTAACGCAAAAGCATTAGATTCAGTTCCTTCAACACAAAGAACAATACCGGTTTCACGATCAAAATCAATCTCCTTATTGGACTTGTCAAACATTGTAATACACAATGGATAATTAACAAAACCTGGAAAACTTTTCTTCAACTCAATGTATACTCTCACTCCATTATCATTCCTAATAATAATTGGAGAGAAATCACCTTCAACAATGTACTTTACATCAATTTATTTCTGACATTCATCAATATTCAATTCCGTAGCAATCGTTGAAATCAATTTCAAGAATGTTATACTTTCTAAAATCACAATTCCATCACTTTTGTATTGTTCATAAATAATTTTCGACTACCAAGAACTGAAATGCCACAACAATATAGCGATGTTCATATTGATTTTGTATTCCAAATAGAAATTCCAAAAAAAAAGTATTATGATGATGTTTTTGAATTTGAATATCAGTTACTACTTTTAAGCATTCAATAAATCACAACATCTATTAATGTCGTTAATTAAGCAATTGAATAATGATAACTGATATCTTGTTTCCATAAATATAGGCTAAATGGTTTCATCATACATTGGAGCAACGTATGAGGATCAACGACATGTATATGTATTTTTTCCAAAATCGGGAGAGAGAAATAGAATGAGAGATATTATGTAATTAGTTTCATTAAGGAAGGAATTTATGTTGTTTATACTTAAAAATTTAGTAAAACGTCAATCCTGAACTCCCGAGTTTAAATCTTGAATTGTTTCCAAATTTTGATCATCCATAATTCAAGGGTCTCCATTTCAAGTATCACCAAATCCGACTCATAACCGCCCCTCGAATACCTAATTTTCTTTCTTTTAGTTTGGAATAATTTTTTTGATTTTTTAAGACTCAGATCACGATATTTAAATCTAAAAAATACATGAAATCGTGAATTAATGAAATGTTGGTTAGATTTTACCACCACGATGAGTTAAAATATCTCTTGTAGAATCTTCTTAATTTGAGGACTAAGCTCAAAATCTGTTTGAAAATATTCAATTCTAATTTAGAGAAATGTTTAAGTATTTAAGGTGCCTTTTGTCGCGCCTCATTTTCCTGCAAAGAGCAGGATTCAACGTGAAAATTCTTTTAAAATTATTTAAAGAAAAGTGTCGCCACCTAGTGAATTATGATTTGTTAGGGAGTCATTTTAAACTAATTACAAACTTATTTTATTATTATTTAGTCCACAACACCAGAAATTGGGTAAGGGTTCAGGTTACCTCGAAAAGAATGTGTTAAGCACCTCTCGAGGTTCACAAATATGAATCCTGATTGAATTCATATATTATGTGTGGATCTATATGATAGGCAAGGATCGATTGATTTTAAATCTAAAATATATACTACCAGAAATTCACAATTGAAAGTTCTAACTGAAAAAATTCAGTTGCAAATTTTCAACTACTTCAGTCAGAAAACTTAAATAACTGTAGTCGGTCAAGACATAAAAATTATTTATATTATTATGACCAAATATTTTGACCGTTTCGGTTGGAATTTTCTGATATATGTAGTCGGAAACTTTATAGATAATTAATTATATACATTATTAAATATATATTCGACCATTGTAGTCAATAAATAATTAAATAAATATATTACTAAATATGTAATCAGACCTATACAAAAAATAAATAATTAATTAAATATATATATATATCAGACCACTATAGTCAGAAATAATAATAATTAAATAAATATATGACTAATTATATAATCATACCCTTATATAAAAAATTAATAATTAATTCCATATATTATTAATTATATTTCCGACCACTGTAGTTGAAAATATAAATAATTAAATAAATATATTATTAAATATATAAATTAGAGGTGTGGAGACAAACTCTTGAGTCTAAAGGGTTCAGGTTGAGTAGGAGCAAGACAGAGTATTTGGAATGCAAGTTTAATGACGTGAGGCTGGAGAATAAGGTGGTAGTGAAGTTGGAATCATAGGTGGTATGTAAGAGGGGTAGTTTCAAGTATCTCGGGTCCGTGATTCAGGGTAACAGTGAGATTGACGAGGATGTCTCGCACTATATTAGGGCGGGATGGATGAAGTGGAAGCTCTCTTCGGGGGTGTTGTGTGATAAGAAGGTGCCACCCAAGCTTAAAGGAAAATTCTATAAGGTGGCAATCCGTCCGGCCATGTTGTATGGAGCGGAGTGTTGGCCAGTTAAGAACTCCCACATTCAAAAAATGAAGGTGGCAAAAATGCGGATGTTGCGTTGGATGTGTAGGCTGACTAGAGGGGATAGAGTTCGGAATGAGACTATCACGGAGAAGGTTGATGTGACTCTAGTGGAGAATAAGATGCGAAAAGTCCGATTGAGATGGTTCGAACACGTGATGAGGAGGGGCATGGATGTCCCGGTTCATAGGTATGAGAGGCTAGCTTTGGATGATTTTAGGCGGGGAAGGGGTAGGCCGAAGAAGTACTGGGGAGATGTGATTAGGCGGGACATGGAGTAGTTACAACTCACTGAGGACATGACCCTATATAGGAAGATCTGGAGGATGCGAATTAGGGCAGAAAGCTAGGGTCAGTTTGGGTCGCTAGTGTAGGGAATCACTTGGTGGGGGTATTATTCTTGTTATGATACCTTGTTTTATGCTTTATTACGAATCTGTTTACTTTTCTCTATTTTCTATTACTTGTGGGTGTCGTATTTATGTTATGCCATCTTGTTCCATGCTTTACTATGTATTTGTGTAGTATTCCGTGTCTCAAGTCGGGGGTCTATCGGAAACAGCCTTTCTACTTCTTTAGACGTAGAGATATGGACTGCGTATATCTTACGCTCCCCAGACCTCACTATGTGGGAATACATTGGGTTTGTTATTGTTGTTTGTTGTAAATATATAACTGACCACTACAGTCGGAAACTATAAGAATTAAATAAATATATTACTTAATACATTATAGAAACCCTGCCTCTCTAAACGTTTTCTCTCTAAACCCTTCTCACTCTAACTTCAATTTCAAGTCTCCATTACTAACGGTAGTGACGCTGTTACCGATGGTGATGGTGTTTGGTGTTGATGGCGACGGTGGTTACGCTGTTTAATTGAGGTTAATTTCCCATTTTTTACCCTCATCTCATATGCATTCGCCCATTTTCTAAACTAGAATTTTTGGCCCCTTTTTCTTGAAATTTATCACTTTCTTGACAAATTTGGTGCAAGAATCTGGCAGAGCAGAGTGCAACATTTGTCGCGGAGAAGATTCTTTTTACAAGTTGGAGCAGAATTCTCAAGGTGAAATCATTTTTCTCCCTTCATTTCACATTCTCTTTTTGTCAATTGATGTTCAATTTGGTTAAAATTTGACTAAGATCCTAATTTTTTGGCTATTTAATAAATAACCTAAATTCTCAAATCCTAAAACTCCTGCCCAATCCCTTAAATCCATTCTTCTTTTTAATTATAACTCTGTAGCAACTCTGTAGCTTTAATTATAACTTTTATAGCAACTGTTTTATAATTACGAAAATTAGCAAATTGTATTTGTAGTTAAGTAAAATGTTGCTATATAAATACGTATACAAATATATATGTATTACTCATAAATACATATGCACAATTGAAAAATACATATTCTTCTATTACTAGAAGTGAGTAAAATATTATTACTTTTGTTATAAGTTATAATTTTAAAAAAGTATTATTATTTATTATAATTTTAGTCTTAACGATACTAATTTCTCTAATTTTTCGTTAACATAAAAACAACTATCAGCCCAAAACCAAGACTCGGCCCAACTCCATTTTCCCTACCCTTTACGCGTACAAACAATAAACAATAGCATCCGATATTCACAAAATGCCATTTTTGGCTAAGGATCAAACGACTTTCATCAAACCCAGAACTCGCATCACCATTTTGGTGAATAACCCGGTCAAAGCCAGCAACAAAATCACTGCCCTAGATGTCACAATTTTGTCTGTTAGCAATTCTCCAACCCGTGACCCATCCCTTCATCATAGAAAGGAGGATTCTTTGGAAAAAATTGGTGATTCTGGAGGAGCATTCCTCTAATCTCACGCAACCAAAAAATTTGAGAAGAAACTCTATTAAGAAATCAATTCCGACGAAAGTTAAAATTGAAACTTGGGTGGTGGAAGCTCCATCGTGATAGGCTCTTCAGTCCCGTTCGCTGCCCAAAACAAGGTAACCCCTTTTTGTCAATCTTCTCTATGCCATGGATTATGATTTATTGATATGGAAATCTCTTAACTCTATTGTTTACATAGAAGTTAGAATGATCCTGATTCTCGTCATTGTATTTTTCTTGAGGTCCAAATTTGTTAATATTGTTGTCATTAGAATGGGTTGAATTCTAAAGCCATCGTTTCATTTAAATCAAGACCTGCCTCTGCACGAACAAAACGAGTGGGATTGCTTGATGTATATAGTCCAAACTCCTTGTAAAAAACTTCCTCTCGTGTTGATGTTATTCTGTTTTGTAGTTGTTGGGAAGCATGAGATGCTATCTAAATTTGAACTTTTGATGCCTTTGCTGGAATTTTGGATGCTATAGTTCTTTTTCTGCCTTTGAGATGCTATAGTCCTTGTCTTGTTTGAAGTTTGTTCAACTATTGATTCTCAAAGAATTTAAACTTGTGTTAAGATTTTCTCAATTTTGTGGTCATCTCTCTGTTAAACTGAATTAAAAAAAATATTTCGGCCTTGGAAGTTTGCAAAAAAAAAAAAAGGTTGTTCAAGAACAAGTGTCCATGCCTAATATTTGCAATCCTTGGTTGTCTTATGTTCCATAGCATGCGGGCTTCTTCGTTTTACTGTTATGATATAGACGTTGAAATGGAAAAAATTGATAGCAATCCTATAAAACATTTTACGACTGTAAGAGCATTTTTATAACTCTATTTTTGTGATAGCCTCCGCATTAGATCAAGTCGATGCTTTATCGCGATTGCATAAGCCTCTTTATACTTGACTCCTTTAATGAGAAAAAGGTTTGTTTTGGTATGAATGTGATCTACTTGTTTCATAATTTCCCCTTTTCATCTAAAAAGTGACCTTGGCTAGACAGATAAATACTTGCTTTCTCTATAACCGAGGTTGTGGTATGAGACAGTTGTCTTTCGTAATGTGTATTTGCCTAGATGCTTGATAAATTTATCTTTCTTCATGCATTAATAGTTTACTAGTCTGCATTATCATTTTCTTTGCATGAACACTACTCATGAGTCCATGAGACCCTATACTCCTCCGTATCTCCTTAAAGGGCCAAGGCAGCCTGAATCTTCAAGTCTAGACTTTAAAAATCAAGTCCAAAGGGACTGGTATACATTGTATACGATAGATATATGGGTTTTACAGGACGAAAGTGGTTGGTACATGCCGATATATGATGCATAATGAAGCTGGAAGCAAGTATACAGATTTGTATGCACGTATGTACAACATATGTACGCAAAAATGCAGAAAATATGGCTGGTATACATGTGGTATACACTGCAGGAAAATGACCACAAGTCCATGAGGATGAAGCCCAAAATTGGGAAGCTTGTTGATGGGCCAGAAGAGGGGCCCAACTTCAACTCTTTATCATTATTCTCTTACAATTTACAATTTACAATTTATTCTTGTTTCATTGTATTAACCCAGACTTTAATTAATTAATCTAGTGGTTTTCTACGTTGTTGTCATCCTATTTTATCTCGACTTTTTCAATTAATTTATAATTTTTCCCACCTAATTTATCTTGTCTAAATGGATCAAATTGGTTCCTTTGATTTTTCTTCCAAAAATTAGTCTTTTAAAAAAATTAAGTAGTTTATTTCGAGATGGCATTTGTCTTGTTCATACGACTAATGGCCTATTTAGGTTAAAATAATTTTCTTCGAACTCAAGGAGCTAATTTTTCTCGTAAATTCTAACTTTCCATAATTGATAAAATACTTTTAATATGATGTTCTCGTGGTATTTTTCAAAGGTGTTATTTATAACAAACTTAGACCTTTTTTTTATAAAAATAAAATAATAATAATAAAAAAATTAAATAATCTTTTTTTTTTTTCATAAAAACACAAACGTATCTCCTTCTTAAATCCAAGTGTGTAACCTCGTTTAAATAGGTTTCTCTTTAATTCAAGTAGAATATTTTATAAATAATAATGAATTAAGTAGAATATGTTGTAACTCTTCAAGTAGGCTATTTCTTGTTTGGAAAAGAGTCAGAAATACCCTTTAAGTATTGAAATTGGGTTAAAAATACCCTTCGTTAACCTATTGGGCCAAAAGTATCCTTCAAGTATTGAAAATGGTTCAAAAATACCCCTCCATCCATCTTTATGGCTCAAAAACACCCTTGCAACTAATGATTTTTAAAATCATAATTACAAATTCAAAAAAGGGTCAAAAATACCTTTTCAGTATTGAAATTGGTTCAAAAATACCATCTATCCACCTTCATGGCTCAAAAATACCCTTGCAACTAATAATTTTCTTAAATCATAAATAATTTTTTTTAAAAAAATACGTGTCACCTTTCACTTGGTTGAAACTAAATTAATTAAAATATTATATCCAATCCAATTCCAACTCAAGCTACCCGATTCAAACCGTATAAAGGTTGCCCAACGTCAATAATGCTAGGCTTTAATATAGCGGCAAAACGAGACAATATAAACTTTGTGAAAGCATTTTTTAATCCGTGCTTGTGGAGAATATCTATAGTAAATAAAATACCAGTACTTTCAGTAATTTGACTCTTTCATGCAAACGTCAAATCTTGTAACTATTAGCCATTTCTCTGTTTCTTTGTTTATTGAAGTATAATGGTCAAGCTAATTAATATTTGATGTGAATTTGGATATAAAATTTTTAATTTTTTATAATAAAATTTATATATTAAAAATTATGTTCATAAAATAATTGCACTTTTAAAAGATTTAATATAACTAATAATTTAAAATATTTTATGTAAATAATAATTAAAATAAATAAATTAAAACGGAGGATATACAGTATCATTATTTGACATTACTATTCTATAATATGGTCAAAATCTAATCTTAAAGATGCATGTTACTTTTTCTGGGGCAGGGAATATAACTATAGAGTACATTATCTTCCCTTTATAAAGAATCATCGCAATCTACTAGTATAATATTTCAGGTGAGAGTTAAAATAATAGGAAATTGTATAACGAAGAATATAATATATACCAATTTCATATGAGTTAAATGATGATTAAATATTTAAGGCTATTTGTAGTAAAAATAAATAGGTAAGAGATTTTGATGTAAAACTTTGATTAATCATGAACCTTGGAATGTTCTCTTATGCCGACGCTAGAACTACCAGAAAAAGCATCACCTCACCATTACAAGTTTTTAAGGGTGGGTTCGGTGCGAAAGAAAATGTTCGTTTGACTAAAAATTTTGAAAAATATTTTTCCTAAAAAACATATTTATTCTAAATTTCAAACTAAGAAAAATAACTTCCCTAATCAAAATAGGGAAAATAAATTACAAAGCTTATACGACTCAAAATCACCCACCCCACCCCAAAGCTTAAGTTGAGGTCGTATTGAATATAACATTTAAATTAATTTAGTTTCAACCAAGTGAAAACTGCCATGTATATTAAAAAAAATTATTTATGATTTAAGAAAATCGTTAGTTGCAAGGGTATTTTTGAGTCATAAAGGTGGATGGATGATATTTTTGAACTAATTTCAATACTTAAAGAGTATTTCTGACCCTTTTTCGAATTTTTAATTATGATTTTTAAAAACCGTTAGTTGCAAGGGTATTTTTGAGCCATAAAGATGGATGGAGGGATATTTTTGAACCATTTTCAATACTTGAAGGGTATTCTGGCCCAATAGGTTAACGAAGGATATTTTTGACCCAATTTCAATACTTGAAGGGTATTTTTGACTCTTTTTCGTTTCTTGTTTGAATAAACAAATGCCAATTCCAAAATATGTGAGTAACTAATTTTAATATTTTTTCAAAGTTAGACGCCCTTTTTTTAAGTTAGTCAAAAATTACTTTTTTGTTATACCGTTTTTAAATAGACGGTCCTAAGTGCCTTAAAAACCTTCTTAGGCGTTAATTGAACCCTTACCAATTTTCTCTAGATTTAAAGGTTTATTTCTATTTTTGAACCTTTGAAACTCTTTTAAGTTTCCTTGATATTTTCTATGAAAATAAAGTGGCGACTCTGTAAATTTTTTCAAAATTATTTTAAAATTTTCTTGAATCTTTTGAAATAGTTTGAAAAGGTCAAAACCATTTTCTTTTAAAATGAAATCTGAAAACGGATAAAACACAGTAAATTCTAGAAGGGAATCAACACTCAATATCCATGAATTTTGAATTCAAAATATTTAAGAACAAAATCACGAAATTGAGATAGAGATGGAACATAATCACTAAGGGATCCATACCATAGACGACTTCATAAGAATCCTTCCTAGACTTGAAGCCTTGAAGCTTTAAAGGGGAAAAGACGATCGATAATTGTGCACCACTTTAAAAATATAATAGAACTCGGGCCATAAAAAGCCATCACCATGCCTATTTTTTGGGGTTCTCCGAAAAATTCTCAAATCCGCCAGAGCAATATCAAATTTTGATTTTAAGAAAGAGAGAAGGGGAGATGCAAAGGAGAAAGGGGGTGACTGAGTGGAGTTTAGCCAGGACTAAACAGGAACAGACGAAATAGCGGCTATAATGGTTGTGCAGAGTGGGGTTCACGGAATATGGAGGGTGGCCGGAGCTAGTGAGACGACAGAGAGGGAATAACAATGGCTGGTTCACTAACTGATAGTGGAGCAAGGGTAGATTTAGAGGAAAATAATTTTGGAGGTTTCGGAGATTTTTTTTTTGCGGGGGGGGGGGGGGGGGGGGGTTTGATATTATTAAGAAGGACAGAAAATTAGATTTGTAATCTGAGTCGTTGATTATGTGAGATGGATGGCTACAACTACATTGAATTGAATCGGGTCTTGGGTTGAAATTGGGTCATCAATATTGGAGAATTAAATTTGAGTAAAACTGTACTCAATTTAGGCTGAAATTGACATAAAATGGCTAGAAATTAAATGAATTAGAAAAATCAAATAGAATTAGGTTGTTATTTAATAAATATGGTATCATATATATAATTTAACCAATAAGTAATGGTAATGTAATACTCCATCCATTTCAAAATAAATGAATTATTGAGTTATTATTCAATATTCAAAATAAATAAATTGTTTATTCTTCAAGGGCCTTGTTGAAAAATTTCTTTCAATTTTGCTTTTTTCATTTAACGAGGTTTTTAAGTATTTCACATTTTTTAGGAGAGTAATTTAAGAACAATTAAAAGGATAATAGTGGAAAGTAATCTATAATTAATATCCTAAAAGATTTTTCTTAAGGGGTGTGTCATACCCTAACAATTCAATTATTTTGGAATGAAGAGAGTAATTAATAATAATATTAAATAAAAATATCAATTTTAAAATTCATTATAAATAAAGTATGAAAATTATGAAAAGTTAGAAAATTTTGAGTGCACACTTTTGCCTACTCCTAAAAAAAGAGGAAAACCTACTTTGCCTACTTGAATTTTAGCCAGAATCGATGGTCGTTATGGTCGTCGGCCAACCTCCAACAACGGAGGCAGGTCAACCTAGTCAACTTTCTGATGATACTCGAAAAACATTTGCAAATCTTTCCAAAATCCTTGTAAACCTCACAAAAACATACCAATGAAAGAAATTTTCTATCTGCATGGAGAGCCACGTATTATATGGGAGGAGGAAGAGGTCAACCAGATGATTGTTAATGAGAATCACCAATATGTTGTTATTAGAAAATTTTCTTATGAATGGTCAAAGATCAATGATTTAAGAAGATTAATCCCAAAATAATGTGATCTAAAGGGTGGAGTGGATATTGGGCTTTTAAGCAATAGATATGTTATAATAAGGGCGTCAAAGATTGAAGATTATGTTCATTTGCTCTCCAAGCCATAGTTTTACATTATCAAAAATTATTGGTCTTATCCAATAAGAACACTGAAGTGGGATCCAAAGTTCAATCCCGAGGAGGAAACAACAACTACAATAGCCTGGATTTCCTTCCCACCACTACCTCCAAACTTCTTTGCAAAGAAAGTTGTTTTCTCATTAGCAGGTGGTAGGAAAGCCTCTACATGTGGATCTAGTGATACAAAATAAAATCAGGCCAAGTTGTTCTAGGTTCAAAGTTGAAGTTGACTTACTTGGAGATTTCCCAAAGAGAATAAACATAGGAATGAGGAAGAAATCAAGAGAGGTGACAGAGAAATGGATTAAGATTAGGTATGATTATGTCCCTAAATATTGCCAGGAATGTAAACTTCAGGGACATAGTGAAAAGGACTGTTATGTCCTACACCCAAAATTACTTCCCCAGGATGAAAAAGAGGAAACAAAGGAGAACTCGAATCAGAACAATAAATATAACAAGGAAGAAGAGAATAAGGTTATATGGACACAAAGGATGACAAAGGAAAAGCTCAAGCAGAAGGTGAAAGGAAATTTCAAATACAAAGAATAAAGCAGGTGAGAAGGAAAAGAAGACAACCATATAGAGCAAATCCAGAAATGAGATGGAACCAAAGAGCCCCTACTGTGCATACAGAACAAGTTGCCGAAAATAACACTTTTAAGGCGTTAAAAGACAAAATTTCAATGCTTCAGGGCAAGGAAGGAGATACAGAGGGCAAAAGTGAAGACAAGATCAAGGATTACTGTTCAAGAAATGATAAGGAACCACAGAACATTCATGACACGAAGTACATTGAAATGACTTCTCCACAATCTGATAACAGCAGCGTCAAGAAATGGAGAGACATATAAGAAGAATCTTACAGTTTAGTAGAAAAAATTAATTGAGAGGTGCTGAATCAGGCCACAACTAAATCAAATAAAAATATCAGCAACTTTGATGAGAGAGAAAGGGGGATAAATGACAACTGATAAAAGTTAATTCTCCATAGAGCAGCAGAAGCAAAAAGGTAGGATATATTTCTAAAATACAACATCTTTTACATAGAGAAATTCAGGAAAAACAAGATTTAGAGGAGGATGCAGACATGAAGGTAAATATTGATTAAACTGGAGGAGATGGTGAATTATCTCCAAGGCAAATTGAGCATTTAAAAGGGAGAAGAAAGAAAGATTACAAGAACACAACAACAAAATCCCACATCAATACAAGGAGTACAACAGGTTCTAAAATCTCTAATGATCAATGATTAATAAAGTATTGTATTGAAATATTAGATTTGTTAGAACTCAAAGTTCTCTTGAGAGACTAATAGACCTACATAGAAAGAACCATTATTCTTACATTGCTTTAATGGAGCCTTTTCAAAGTCCATCAGAGCTAGAAGATTATAGAAGAAGGTTGGGTTTAGCTCATGCACGAGTTAACAGCTCAGCTAAGATTTGGATTTTTAGGGTGGTGAATGGGAAAAATTTAACTCAACAGAGTCTTTACAATAATTAACAATGGAATACAAGATGAGGGAAAGGAATGATAACTTTAAAATAACTATTTTGTATGCTAGATGTAGTAGCCTGGATAGATTGGAGCTATAGGATGATTTGGAGGAAATAACAGTAAATACACGAATTCCCTGATTAGTTGGAGAGGATTTTAACACTATCATAGATGAGTCAGAAAAACTGGGTGGACTTCTAGTGACCCAACAGGAAATAGCTGATTTTTTCTACTTATAACTTCTTGTGCATTAAATGAATTGAGATTTAAAGAAAGTATTTATACTTGGTGGAATGAAAGAATTCAGGAGGATTGCATTTTTGAGAGGTTGGATAGGGTTTTTGCTAATAATGAGCTTATAAAAATCATACCTCATTGTGAAGTTCATCATTTGATCAGGCAGGGATCAGACCATGCACCCCTTCATGTTATTGAAAATACTTTACAAATGCATTTGAATAAGTCTTTTAGGTTCCTAAACTTTTGAATCAAGCATAAAGACTTTCACTAAATAGTTCAAGAGGTTTGGCAGGGTAATATCTCAGGATCTCCTTATCAAGTGGTGCATGAAAAATTAAAAAAAGTTATTCTTGTTGTTTGGAGTAAAGAGAGTTATGGAGATATCTTTGTGAAGGTGGAAACGCTTGATGATGTGATTAAAGTCAAGGAAGCTCAATTTAAAATTCAACCCTCTCCGAAAAATAGAGAGGAACTTAGTAAAGCAGAAGCAAATTTAAAAAGAATGTTGAAGATTGAGGAGGAGTTTTGGAAACAGAAGGCTGAAATGAAATGGTTTAAAGATTCATACAGGAACACAAAATTTTTTCATTCATATGTAAAAGGGAGGAGAAGAAAATTATAGATTGCTGAGATACAAACAAGACATGGGAATGTAATAACTACTCCACAGAATATTGGGGAGAAAGCAGTGAGTGTGTTCATGGAGCAATTTAAGGAAACTCAGAGCTTTGAACAACATGAGATCTGAAATTTCATCAACAAATCCATCACAGATTAGCAGAATGATAAAATGTAAAGGCTACCAGACAAAGAAGATGTAAAATAGGTGGTTTTCTCTTTAAATGGAGAGAGTGCCAGTGGAACGGATGGATTCTCAAGAGAATTTTTTTAGGGCTGCTGAAATATCATTGAGGAAGACATCACTAACATGATCAAAGCATTATTTTATGGAAGTGAATTACCCAGATATATCACTCATACGAATCTAATTTTAATTCTAAAGAAAGAGGTGGTAACCACTTATGGTGATTTGAGACCTATCAAACTTTGTACTTTTGTTAACAAAATTATTTCTAAGGCTATTCACGTGAGAATTGTGGAAGTGCTTCCTAATATAATTTCTATTAGTCAATCTGAGTTTGTAAAGGGGAGAAGCATCAGTGAAAATGTTCTGCTACCCCAGGAAATTATTAGAGATATAAATAGGATGAACAAATTTCATAATGTGGCAGTGAAGCTGGATACGGCAAAGGCTTATGATAGGGTTTCCTGAAAATTTCTAGTGCTGGTCTTGAGGAGATTTGATTTCTCAAAAAGAATGATAGATATGGTAGTAAGATTGGTGATCAACAATTGATATTCAGTGCGTATAAATGGACAGTCCTATGGCTTCTTTCAATCTTCAAGAGGTTTAAAGCAGGGTGACCCTTTGTCACCAACTTTATTTATCATTTTAGTAGAAGTTTTCTCAAAAAATCTAAATGAGCTGTTTAATGATCCGAATTTTAGAGGTTATGGAATTCCAAAGTAGAGCCCAGATATCAATCATCTGTCTTATGCTGATGACACTATTTTGTTTTGCTCTGGTCATACTTATTCAATCATGAAGATGATGGGAGTTTTGAGAAGTTATGAGGAAGCTTTTGGACAAATGATCAACCTTGATAAGAGTCTACTATATTTTCATGAGAAAATTCCTAACATAGTGAGTAGCAATATCAGAAGAATTACGGAAATCAGGCAAGGTAAATTCCCTTTTATTTACCTAGGTCGTCCTATTTTCTATGGGATGAAGAACAAAGGCCATTTTGAAGATTTGATCAAAAAAGTGATAAAGAGGATCCACTCTTGGCAGAATAGGCTACTTTCTTATGGGGGAAGATACATTTTAATTACTCATGTACTACAATCCATACCCATCTACACTCTTTTGGCTATGAATCCACCAGTCAGTGTCATCAATTAGCTCTACAAAATTCTTGCAAAGTTTTTTTGGGGTAATGCTACACGTTCAAAGAATAAGCACTAGGTGAGCTGGGAGGCTATGTGCTATCCAAAGAACGAGGGAGGACTTGGTTTTAGATCATTACATGATATGTCAAAAGCCTTATTTGGCAAACTTTGATGGATTTTCAGTACTTCAACTTCCTCTTTATGGGTCTCTTTCATGTGGAACAAGTATTGTAAAAAATTACATCCTTTAATTGCTAAAGAAATTGGAGCCTCACATGTGTGTGGAAAAATAATTTCTGTAAGAGAGTAGATAGAGCACAATATATGGTGGCAAATTAAAGCTGACAACTCAAGCTTTTGATCTGATAATTGGACCAAACAAAGAGCATTATATTATGTGGACGATGAGGTTTTTTAATATGAGAAAGTGGGTGTCAGAAGTTTTATCAAAAATGGGGATTGGAATAGGCAATCACTTATGTTAGTAATTTATGAAGAAATGATGGACCTTATTCTGCAAACAATGAAACCCCCTATGGAAGGCTTTCAAAATGATGTTTAATGGTGGATGGGAAATACAAATGGCCAAGATACTGTCAAATCTACCTACGAAAGAATTAGGAAAAGGAAAGAAAAAAAAGAGATTATGATTTCATTTGGAATAAAAGACTGCCTTTTAAGTATAACTTCTTCCTTTGGAGGGTGTGGATGGGAAGAATTCCAACTGATGATAACCTGAAGAGAATGAATATGCAGTTGGTTTCAAGATATTGGTGTTGTGATGTTAAAAAGGAAGAGACAATGACCCATGCTCTACTAACAACCTCCTTAGCCAATAGGCTTTGGAGGCAGTTTGCTCATTTTGCAGGTATTCAAATAGAGAGCATGCTGCTTCAGCAAGCAATTGTGGCATGGTGGACTAAGGATTCAAGTCCAAAACTGGAAAGAATTTTTAGAGCTATACCATCCATAATTATGTGGACACTATGGAAGAAAAGAAATTGTGTCAAACATGGGGGATCCATGTCTTTTGCATAATGGTGTTACAAGTTCAAGAGGTCATTAAAAAAATGATGAAAAACATATTCCCATGGATTAAAATGAAAACATGGGCATGGACGGAGGTAGTTGAGATAATGAGAGCTTACAAACCTAAGCTTCACTGTCATAAGATGAGATAATGAGAGCTTACACACCTAAGCTTCACTGTCATAAAGTAATGTGGTCAAAATCAGAAATTGGACAGCTGAAATGCAACACAGATGGGTTAAGTAGAGGTAATCTCCTATGGTTTTTATATAAGAGATGACAAAGGAGATCTAAGATATGCTAGAACAAAATGTCAGGGGTTTTGCACTAACACTGTAGCCGAAGCAATGGCTATTACGAAGGCCTTGGAATACTGCCATGATAAAAATCTCAGGGATTTCATCTTGGATACAGATTTTTTAAGTCTTAAGAAAATGATGTTGAAGCAGTGGAAAATACCTTGGGAAATAGCAGAGATCCTGGAGGAGATAAGCAAGCTAATTCAGAATCAAAATGCTACAATCTTACATACATTCAGAGAGGGGAACATAGTTGCCGATTCATTAGCAAACGAGAGCATCAAAACAAAAGGTCATCAGGAATATCATGAATTTCGACAGCTACCAGAAACATGGACAAATACCAAATTCCACAACTGAGAATCAAAACACGCAGAGTAGTTCAACAATGAGTAATTTATACAGATCATATGTACATAACACAACAACAACAACAACTTTAAGTCAACATTCAGGAATTAAAGATACTAATCAGAACAGAAACTGGAGAGAACCTGGTCTTGGTCAAAGACCATTTAGCTAACGTATGTCCAAAGAGAAATAATAATAAAACAAGAAATTCACAACTAATAGAAGACTTCCAAGAAACATTATTAAATGTAGATGAATATATGTCAGATGCAGAAAGTATCTACTCGATAATAAGTATTGATATAACTGATAAAGATAATCAAAAATCTGATTCCTCAAACTCAGAAGAAGACAACTTGGTTAATGAACTAGGCCAAGAAATAGACGATTTAGATTTAAATAAACTAGCAATAAATAATTTAATGAATATTACTCAAGAATGTGAACATGATTTCCAAAGAAATAAGGGTTTAGATAGTAATAGGTGTCGTATATGTAGTTGGTACCCAAGTAAGGACAACAGAGCAAAATGCAAAAAATGTTACCTAGAAGCATGTATAAACTGTATAGAAAATACCTTAAAAATAAAGGTTGAATCACAAATAAATAATGGACAAAAATACACGAATAATTAGATTTTAAACTTAAGAGTATCTACTCTAGAAACTCGACTAAATGATTTAGAACAAAGGTTATTTGTTATAGAAAAAAGAAAAACTAAAGAAGAAACAGATACAGAAGAAACAGTAAACACAGAACATTTAGAGAAATTAGAAGCAGAACTCATGAATTTAGAGAACAATAATACAACATTAATATGTAATGAAGATAAAGAATTTTCTACCATTAAAGTTTTAGTAAAAATTAAAATACAAAATGTAGAAATAGAAACTTTAGCACTAATAGATCCAGGATGTACTAGTTGTTTAATTAATAAAGCAATAGTACCCGAACACTTAATTAAAACACTTGAAAGACCTATACTCGCCACCCAAATGGATGGCTCTCAAAATATTAATCGTTATTACATAGAAAATGCGCAAATAAGTTTCTTAAATACTTGTAATCAATTTTATAATCCGATTTATAAAGTAAATCGAATATTAGCTAGAGATTTGAATATAGGATCAGATTTTGTTATAGGATTGAAATTCTGTATACAAGACAAAGGAGGATGCTTATTAACTAGAGATGGAATAATGCTCTTCAAAGACCTAACATATACACCTGTACAAACAAAAACCTTACCTACAATATACAAAACCTTAAATACTCATAAAAAGAGATTTAGATCATCTTCAGAACCCTGCTGCGAAGATTGTCAAAACACGCAATGCAGTAACCTGTCAAAAGAAAATCTAGAAGAAGTAAGAGAATATACCCTACTCAACGCAAAAGGTAACGATTGCCTAGAACATATCGAAAAAGAATACACCCTAATAAGCATAGAAACTCAGTTCTATAATTTCAGAAAAGGAATAGATAAAATAGGCATAATAAATAGTCCAAAAGATTTGGATAATATAATATCTATACTAGACGAAATGGAAATAATAGGAGAAAGACCATTAGCTCATTGGGATGCTAATGAATTAATGTGTAAATTAGATATAATTAACCCGGAATATACTATCAAAACAGCCCCTATAGAAGCAAATAATGAAGACACTAATGAATTTGATATACAGATGAAAGAACTTTTAAAGCTAGAAGTCATAAGAAGATCTACATCTAGACATAGATCAGCAGCCTTTATGGTACGAAACCATAGCGAACAGGTAAGAGGAAAAGCTAGAATGATAATTAATTACAAAAGATTAAATGATAATACTAGAACAGATGCATACAAACTACCCGATAAAAATGAATTAATCAATAGAATCCAAAACAAAAGAATTTATAGTAAATTCGATTGCAAATCCGGTTATTGGCAGGTTAAGATGCATCCAGAAAGCATCAAATGGACAGCCTTCACATGTCCAGGAGGACATTTTGAATGGCTAGTAATGCCTTTCGGATTAAAAACAGCTCCGCCCATTTTTCAACGAAAAATGGATAATATATTTGGAGAATATAAACATTTCATACTAGTCTATGTAGATGATATCTTAGTATTTAGTCAAAACATGCAAGAGCACTTAAGACATTTACAACTAGTCTTTAGATTATTTGTTAAGCACGGCATAATAGTAAGTAAAAAGAAAATGGAACTATGCAAAACTTACATTAATTTTTTGGGAATAACTCTAGGAAATGGAAGAATAAAATTACAACCACATATAGCAAAAAAGGTACTCGACATGCCAGACAAATTAGAAACAACCAAAGATTTACAAAAGTTTTTAGGATTAGTAAACTATGCACGTAATTTTATTCAAGATTTAGGAAAAATAGCTGGACCTTTATATGCTAAAACAGGTAGTAAAGGACAGAAGAATTTTAATATGGAAGATATTAAATTAGTTCAAAAAATTAAAGAAAAAATTAAAAACCTTCCAAATAATGTACAGAAAGACACTGGGAAGATAATTTTTTGTGACCATTGCTCTTCCATGACGGAAAATTTCAAGATGTTGAATGCTCAAAAGGAGTCACTGGTCATGGAAAACAATAGACTTATTAAACAAATTCAGACATCAGAAACAAGACTCAGACAAAATTCCTCAACTAGCAAGACAGATGCTAAAACTCAGACTGCGCCAGATCAGAGTTCTCCATCTCCTTAAAAAATGGATGAGAAGGGTGTGCATTTCCCTCTAAATGCTAAGAAATCTACTGTACCGGATGTTGGTACAGCTAGTCCGGTTCAAACGGTAACCGGTAAAGACAAGACAAATCCGTTAATGGCTGTCACTTTGCCAAAAAGTGAAGATAAAGGATGCTCTTCATCAAAAACTAAACTAACAAAATCAGAAAATAAGCTTAGAAAGACTCTAATAGCTAAGAGAAAAAATCAGACAATAGAGACCATAATTAAACAAACGTTAGATAAATTTTTCAGTAGCCAGACCCAGGATAAATATGTAAACGAACAAACAATAGAACAACCCAGTAATTCAGACAGAGTTGTACCAGAACAACTCATTAATTCAGACGGAGTTATACCAGAGCAAGACAATAATATTTTAAACGAAGAAGATGAAGACAACAACTTCCAATTCCAAGATGCACAGGACCCGTATGAGGATGATGACTCAGGAATGAGTTTTGATTAAATCGCCCTGCACAACTTGGACACTTGAAGACAAAACAACATAATCTGTAGTCATGATAAATGTAGCTAGTCAAGTGGGGATGCCCACTTTATGTCTTTGTAGCTAGTCAAGTGGGGATGCCCACTTTATGTCTTGTAAAAATCTGCGTCAGTATGAGTGCTTCCTTTATCACTACTTTCTAAAAAGAAAGAAAAACTGTTGAAGCACGCGTCTAAATAAGTCTGAAAGGAGATGAATAATGCATGTGATGATGGGGCCCAATGCGCACCCGACCTGCATTATTGCATTTTGCTTTCTTATCCCTTATCCAAAGAGTGTCGGCCCACTGTATGATGGCCACGTAGTATATTTTAGACCACTCTTTTATGAAGCATTTGCCTATAAAAGGCATGTATGTTTCAGAAACTAGATAGAGTGAAATCACCCAACTCCAACTCATGTCAAATGTATAAACCCCTTCACCAAAAAACCTGGTCCAACCTGGCTATCCTTGTATAAACTTTATAACAATCAACTTGTTTTTTTTTTAATAAAAGCTCGAAGGTTTCTATCTGATCTTTAGGGGGTTCCCGAAAGGGAAACCTCTCTCTTAAGCTACTTCATGTAAGTTCTTATTTATGTATTTTTCCCCACAAAAACATTTGTTTTTAAGTTTCTATGTTTCAATCCATGTTTAACATATCTTTATATATCATGTAAAGTAGTTAAAATCTTTACCCTTAGTATATGGTTAGCCTCTTAATTTCTTGATAACAACGATGGATTAACCTGTAAATTCCTAGGAATTCTGGCCTTGATAGTCCACCACGTCTGCAGAATAGACATAGGACGAGTGTTAGTTGCCAGATAAAAAAGTTCCGGGGTGTGGTTAAGGAAGTATGGTATTAAGAACATAGATTAGGAGGAAGAGATGAATAGGGTAAGTTAAATAAAAAATATAAACAAATTGGGGAAAAACATAAATTATAAGAACGATAATGAAAAAGCAATGAGAGAGGGAGTACTGAGTAGGATTTACAAATCTGATAAGGCTTCACTCATAATATCTTCCCACTTTAATTGAAATATCTTTCACATCCTTTTAATTGAAATATCTTTCCACTTTTTTGAAATATCTTTCTTTCACATCCTTTTAATTGAAATATCTTTCCACTTTGGTATCAGAGCGAGAAGGTTTTGGGAACATTACCTGCTAACTCGCAAAAGTTCTAAAAATTGTGTATGAAAAGACATAGATCATTCCAAGATATAAGGTGTAGTTATTTTTATTTATATAAAGAAATTAGAAAACGATATAGTATAATAGCTAGAAAAAACCATTTAGAAGAAAGTTTAGATAGACTACTAAGAGCCTGTAGAATTAATAAATCAATTAATAAATCAAGACGAACTTGTGAAATAGTAAGCGCGATACATTGGGAAATACAAGGTTGTGAGAGAGACTTAGAGCAAAGTACTAGAGCAGTAAAGTGGCTTAAAGAACGAATTAAGAAAAAAGCTTATCAACTAGGATAGTAGATGCCAATAAGATATATCCATTATATTAGAGAAGTACAGCGCCAATATTACAGGGAAGTTACTTATAAACGTGAAATTATAAAAATAAGGAACCAATTTATAGAAAGATTAGAAAAATTAGATAAATAAATAAAAAAGTTAGAGACAGATATCATAAAATATAGACGAACAGAAAACTACGAAATAGTTGCTATAGGTATAAATCATTATAAAAATATTTTAATTAGCGAACGATCTAGACTAATAGAAACTTTAGAGGAAATAGATTCAGACATCATTTGGTCAAATAATAGATTAAGATATCAGACTAAACTAAGCAAAAAATATCTTAACTTAAACCACTTAGGATAACAACATAGCTTCATTAAAACGTCTAGACTATTTAGATCTTAGATTTCAACCAGAAAAGAAATATCGAATATTAAAAGATAATTCTACTATAAGGTGTAATTTTAACCAAGGAGAACATATACTACACTCAGAAGATAAACAATATAACACAATAATAGACTTTTTGATTAATTCTAGCGAAAAAACACAAGAAAAAGATAACAGTATAATAAAAACGTTAGAACAGATAGAAGCTACTTAATATAATAAATTAATAATACTTGGTAGTAAATTAATAATATATTAGAAGTAAGTTTTTAATTTAAAGTAGAAATTCAATTTAAATCATTAAATGAGAAAAAATTACAAAGTAAGGACTAAGGAGTGAATGAATGTTGAATTTTATTGATTGCGGAATGATCCAAAATTTATAATTTACATGAATGAAAAATCTACAAATTATGCATTATTTTTTTCTACTCATTCATATTAATATTAATGGGAACTTGCATAGGATAGTCAAAGTCAATGGGGGAAAAACCATGCATTGGGCTTGATTCTGCTGAGTTCTCCCATGAAGACATAATTTCTTCAAATTTCAGCTCATCATTCGGCTCCGATTTAATTCCTTGGTTTCTTCTTTCCGCTCTAATCCAATCTCTGAGGCAAACTAGAACATTCATTGCATTGCTTTCCAATGAGTGTCGTTGTCTCCAAGCTGTTTTCGTCCCTGACTAAAGGCGCTCTCTGATGGAATGGTTGACATTGGAACATTCAACATATCTCTAGCTAATCTTGAAAGCACAGGATATTGTGTTTCATTACTCCTCTACCAATCTAATATGTTGATACGTCGTCTGCGATCCTCTGGTGGTGATCGAATATAATATTTCAACTCTTCTCAATAAGTTGATGTGTAAGCTCTGTCATCAACACTGTTCCAACAAGGTAAATCATAAAAGGAATCAGAAAAACCACTATGTGCCGGCCTTTTAGAAGATGATGGCTCCTCGGGGGGATGAGGAGCGACAGTTGGAGTGATATTTGTAGGTACGACTAAATCAAATAAATTAGCGTAGTGATTATATAATTTTTGTATGTATTCATTCGCATCATCCATAGCCGTCCACAATTCAGGTTGTACTTGTTCAGAATCATTGTTAGTATTTATTTCCAAGTTAGAATAAATAATATTACTAAAGTGGCACATAGTATTATATTTCATGCACAGATTTAGCATAGCACCAACCAAGTAAATAGGGAAAATCGAAAAAAAATATTTTTTAAATTTAGTAAACATGACATCAACAGTTTCTTTATAACTTTCTTTATTTTTATATTCTTTGAGCAAACCAGAAATATCGGTTATATATGCCAAAATATTACAAACAATAGGATAATAAGCACCGGAAAATTCAACCGTAGCTATATAAATTTTTTTAAAAAACTTAACAAGATCATTAATTACAACCCAATCAGAATCATGTAGCATGCAATCAGTAGAATCAGCAAATGAACCGCCAATGTTGGTTAAAAGCTAGTTTAATAGGAACTCTATATTTATAACAAGTTCTTAAAAAATCATACGTAGAATTCCATCTAATATTAATTTCCTCAGGCATCAATATCGGTGCAAGTCCATTTTCTTGACATTTAACTTTAAATTCTCTAATTCTTTTTCTTCGATTATTTTCTTGAATAAAACCAACAGCAAGACGGATTTTTTCAATATAAAGGTCAAAAAACTCAAGACCATCTTTTACAATTAAATTATATATATACATATGATATGCACACTTAATATGAAAAATTTCAAGCAACGGCGGAGATAGCTTAGATTTTATTTTTTTATAGCAGTCTTGTTGTTAGACGCATTATCAAAAGCAATACATAAGATTTTATTTTTGATACCATAAAATCCGACAACTTTAACAATAGAATTAACAATAATATCTCCAGTATGTTTACGATCTTCATCATATAAAAAAAGTTAGAATACATTTTTGCATCATAAAATTACTATCCATCCAGTGACAAGTAACGATTAAATAATTATTTTTATTTACAGCACGACCAAGACCAGAAGTTAGGGACAATCTACATTGAATATTTTTTAACAATGTTGATAGATAAAAATAATATTGTGAATGAAGTCTAAAAATATCAGATCGACAAGTACTTCTAGGAACACCATTAAACATAGGATTATAAATTGCTTGAATATAATGAATAAAGGCATCAGAAGAAGGAAAACTAAAAGACAAACAACCCATAGCTACCATTTTAGCTATTTGTTCCCGGTCCCTCAATTTATTATACTTCTTCGTTACCTGACCGGTTGCTGGGTCCATTCTAGTTTGCGTTGGCCCACCAACATCCCTACTACCTCGTGCAATATTTAACTCTCTTTTGTGAGCATCGCCTATATGTCTCATTAATGTACCTGTACCCCCTTGCTTGCCTCCGCTTTTATGCTTATATATTTGTTGACAAATATTGCATTGCACCTCAATATCTGATATACGTTCAAAAAATTGCCATGCAATACTAGTTGTTTTACAAACTCTTGGGGCACGAGAAGGACGGAAAGGGAGATTAACCGATTCAGATCTAACGTTAGCATTTCCTATTGTGGGTGTTTCACCAATATTTTCATCATCTTCATCTAAATTAACCGCATCTACTTCATTTTCTTCTTCTATTTCGTAATTTTCCTGAACTTCTACATAATCCATATCGTGAGCACCTACACCTAAAGGTACACCTACTTCTTCCTCAAAAGGTTGACTAAGAGGTGTCGGAGGCACACGGGTATATCTACTACTTGAACTACCTCTACCGCTAGTAATTCACTTTTTACTACCACTACCGCTTCTGGGACAAAAGTTTTTAACACCTTTAGTAGCGAGGTTTCTTAATTTATCCATGATGTAAATTAAACTAAAAAAATTCAAAATACACAAATATAATAAAATTAAATATTCAACAATTAAGACACTAAATAAAAATTAAACGTAAGATATGGAATGACAATACAAAATTTTGGAAGTATCCGAAGGTTGCGACTTTAGAAACTTCCACTCGTACTTTGTAATAGCAAAATTAAAAAATTAAAGTGAGCACTTTAGGAAATTAAATTTATAGAATATTTGAGAATTGAGAATTGGGAATTGAGATTTGACAGAGAATGAGATTTGAGAGAATTAAAAATTGTGTGAAAAATGATTTGAATGTGTAGGGTATTTATAGAAAATTTTTTAGGATTAAAAAATAATTTCAAAAGTTTTTTTTAAATTAATGGGCCCAAACTAGTCGTTTGGACCCGAAAACGGCTATATAGCCATTGGGCCAATGGTTAGTTTGGCTCAAAATCTAAAAAAATAAAAAAAATTAAAATTGGGCCGGGTCGGGATGGTTAACCGCGCAGGCCCTAACCGGGTTGAGTTCGGTCCTGGTTAATCGGGTCCAAAATAAAAAAGACTGACCCGGTACCCGGTACCCTAAAGCCCTTGGGCTTACCGGGCCGGTTTCATTAAATGGGCCGGTTTAGGCCGAGACCCGACCCATTTGACAGGCTTAATTTAATCCCACAAATACCGTGTTCGACTTAATAATGTAACCGCTCTTTTTTTTTGTTACATCTTCATTCTTAGATTACAAACTTATTATCTGTTCTTGATTTAATAATGTAAAAGAGTTTTTTACGGTAGTTTGTTTTAATTGCATTAATGATTTTACTTAATTAAATCATATTTTTGATTTAGTTGAAAAGAGTCGATTCAGTCGAGCTCGGTCAAAATGTAGAATAGGTCGTTGAGCTTGGCTCGGACTAGACTCGAACTCGAACTCGATATTGCTTAAATCTCGATTTACTCGGCATAACTCGATATATCCTCGACTCTGGTTCGGCTCAATGCCCAGGACTAATGCAAATTTTCAAATCCCAATTCCAAGCTTGTTTATCTCAAATATTGACAGTGGTAAACTCTTATTTTATTTTTCTCCAACACTGTAGCTTATAGTTTACGTCTCTAATATGCATTCGGATGCCTCAAGAATTGTGTTGCATGTTCGGCAAGTCATATTCACATTTTAAATCTACAGATAGTGTCGCACAGGAGAAATTTTTTTTTATACTATAAACTAGGGGTATACATAGCACGAGTTGATTCATATTTTTTTAGATACCAATCCAATGCAATTGTATTTGATTTTTAAATCTATAACTCAAATCAAACCAATGAAATTTAGGTTTTCATTAATCTAGGGCTGAGTTTTTCAAAATTTTTTAATTTTTTGAATTTTTTTCTCGATAAAGTCTTCCTGCAAAATATATCACTTGTATGATATATTTCTTTAATCCTAATAAGATACAACCATCTACGATATTTCATAATTAAAAAGTATCAAAGGATATAAAATGTACAATAACATTGTACTAAAATATTCAACCAAACAAATAATGAAATCACATAAAATACATATTGCTAATTAATAAGTCATAATGAAAATAATCATAATCTAAAAGGTACTAAAATTTTTGAAAAAATAAGTACAACTAGTAAGTATAAGTAACATAACTAAACATTAAAGAAAAAAAAGTATTTTCACTGTGTAATTTAATCTCACGATCCAAAATTAATATCATGTTGGTATCTATCAGACTCATCACGACAGATAAGCCTTAGTCCAACATGATAATGAATTTATATAGAAAGCAGAATAGATAAAATTCAATCGAAAACAGTCTAATTTTTTTAAAAAAAGTGAAATCTGACACCAATCCAGATCTGATTGTTACAATATATGCCTCTGAACAAGTGTAATACAAGAAATGGATCCAAAATATCTCAAATGTGAAATAAGCAAAAGATGACAATGGAGAAGATTTTTTTAACCTCCAGAATAAACAATCGCTACCTCGAGAATCTCCAGAAGATCACCAACACAATATTAAACCAACGTTCGAGGACTACAGGCCCAATACATGCACGTAAAATGCAACAATGTAGCAAGGTTGAGTACAAAAATACATAGACTTAGTAATCCTAATTTATTATGATGGCGAGTGCCAATCAAATCAACTATCCAGAACAACCAAACACACACTAAGGAAATACCACCTAATCTAGCAGTAATATACACAGTAATCTCACAAGGAAAATGTCAATCCATGCACATAAGATCATATATCAAGTGTGATCGATCACATCAAAAGAATACAAATTAGTGCCAGAAACTTAGGACGAACTCACCAAGCCATAACAATCCATCAAATGAGTACGATGAGTACAATGCAGTTTCTATAATACAATGGAGGAGAAGAAAATGATAGTATGATATATGTCTAACCTATCTATACACATCCACTCCCATGTACAGCTAGATGGGACCTAGGCGGACGGGCCTAGTCCATATACAGCTGTCTAGATCCTCCTCCAGGTCCATAGAGAAAACCCAATTCGAATTCACCCGTAGGTCATGGAAAGAATAAATAGTCAATATTGTCTCGATCTAAATTTGCCTCTATGTCATAGAAGAAATAAAAAATCAATATTAGCTTGACCCTATTTGCCCATAGGCCACGAAGAAAATAAATAATCATTATTAAATTGATTCAAATCCATCCATAGGCCACGAATAGAATAATTATTCATAATAATATGTATGAGAGGGAGTGAGAGAATACAACAGAACAACAATACCAGTTCAATCTAAAACAAACATTATTCAAAGCACAAATCTCATTAAATTTTTTCATAAATGTAAAGTCAAAACCCATAACGCTTGCATGTAAATAAGCAGAGCAGACACCAAATAACTCAATTTCATAGTAATTATTGTTTAACAGTTATCACTTTCAATTATCAGTCTGAAACCCCTCTTTATTTATTTCAATTTCATAGTCTCCATCTTATCATATCCTAAAAAGTCGCTAACCCTAAATTTGTCCCCAAAACTACAAACACAAGTCCAAACCTTTTATTAAAAGTTCAACATCACTTCTCATGATTACTAAGACATATTTTCTACATAGTTTACCATAAATATATTCACAAGTAAATAAGACAATCAAACAATTATTTATTCATTTTAGCCTTACAATTTACATTAATATCCTCATAAACACTCATTATCGCATCTATATGAAATCCTCAAATTCTCATTACTTTCTTACACTCATCTATCACATAAACACATTATCGCTTCCCATTTTCCTCGCGGAAGGCGGGATTCGACTTGACAAACTCTTTTTGGTATGCGTTAAGAAAGGGTGTGAGAGTCGCCACCTAACGTATTAAGGTGCGTTAGGGCACCGGTCTAGGATACTATGAACCTATTATTTGTTATTTAGTCTTAGTTTACCAGAGTTCGGGTAAAGGTTCAAATTACCTCAAAAGAAAGGTGTTAGGCACCTTTCGCGGTCCACAAAGGTGGTTCTCGATCGAATTCATAATTTACATGGGGATTCTATGTGATCAAATAAAGGTCTCTTCTTTTAATATTAATTTACTGGTTAGCTACGCGATAAGATAATTAATAAGCAAACACATGTCGTTTGTTAATGCGAATTGTCGATTATCTAGGTGATAAAATAAATAAAAAATGTAGAAATAAGATAAGCGAGGAGAAAGAAATGACATAATTTATAATAAAAAGGGGACTGCTTTATAATAAACAAGCAACCCCAAATAAACACGTAAAATAAATAAAAATACTAAAAGAAATCGTCCAGGTTCTAACAAAGAGATGTTTTGATTTTATTTGGATAAAAAACCCAACTTGTTAATCATCATCTGACCCAAAGACCGAACTCTTAGACAAGTAATAATGTCATTATCCTCGTCGTTAATATTTGTTGGGATCATGATTTCTGAAGGGGCTACCTGTCCCACCCCACCTAGGCTGGATGTCAAGTCTAAGGGCGTCCTATGACAAGGATAAAACTAACGTTTTAATAATACTTATCGTCCCACCTATCATCCAAGAGGCATTGGACTT
Organism: Capsicum baccatum var. pendulum; assembly: GCA_030864225.1. Taxonomy (NCBI): domain Eukaryota; kingdom Viridiplantae; phylum Streptophyta; class Magnoliopsida; order Solanales; family Solanaceae; genus Capsicum; species Capsicum baccatum. The sequence goes on along the minus strand of CM061558.1, from coordinate 205,124,358 downwards.
TACTATTTTAGGGTTTGTGTTCTAGACTAAAAGAAAGTTATGTTGCCTAGGAATCAAAGCGCGAACATATTGGACAACAAGTAACACGTAATAATCTCAAATTAGCCTCTTAATTAATTAATGATAGCATGCGAAGACAAATAATTATTTGTTACGTCATTAACCTATAATCATGGTGTCTAAATGATCAACAATTCGTGATAAAAGACTGAGACTCGTGTATGCAACGACCTTATGTTTGTTCATAAGAGGAATCGAAAGTGTGGTAAATGTGTCAAGAAAATGTTCTTGTGAATTAAGTGTGGTAAAATATAAACGAGAACATAAGAAATCAACAAGAATATTAAAAGACATTAACCTGTAAAGATGCCATGGTATACTTATTCTAGGGTTTAAACATATCGAAAAGTGCTCAAAAGTATGTATTTTTTATATAACAACAATTGTATTATTGCAGGAATTTCATAGTGACATGCTGAAAATGTATCAATCATACTAAAGATGCCTTAAAGCTAACATTTTGACATGCTGATATATTTAAACATGATGGAGATATGCCAACATACATAAACTTTAAGTTAACATGCTGGAAGTAGTTATGACATGCTGAAATTTATTAGATGCGCAGAATTTTAATATTCTAATGTTAATAACATGCTAAAATTGTATAGATATACAAAAACATGATTTAAACATGCTGAAATTTATTTAAACATGCTGAGAATGTTATTGGACATGCTGAGAGTTATCTTGAACATGCTAAAAAAAATTAATCAAACATGCTAGCCAGTTAATTAAACATGCAAAAAATTAATTAATCACACTGAAAATTAATTAGACATGCTGAAAAACCATGCTGAAAATTGATTAATCATGTGAAAGAATTAATTAGTCATGCTGAAAGATTAATTAGACATGCTGTAAAATTAAATAGACATACTATACAATTAATCAAATATATAAATATGCCTAATATTTAACATGCTGCCAAATATACTAATATGCTGACATGCTTGGTGTCAAATAATAGACTAATGTACTTGACGTCTAATAATTTAGCAATATGTTTGATGTCAAATATGCTAAGATGTATTAATATCTATTTTAACATGTTAATATGTGAGAATCAATACGAATATCTAGAATGTGATGAAAAATGACTTTGATGCTCAAAATAAGTGGTAAACCAGATTTATCAATTTTCATGTTGTCAAAATTAATATGTCGAAATTAATTAAAATTCCTAAAACAAGATTTCTAGGCGGCCAAGTAAGTAAATTAATAGATTTTAAGTCGGGTTTTGCCTAAGTGTTTCGTATAGCATGTAATACACTTTAAAAATTCTAAATTGTGCCTACTACACCGTTCATAGAGCACATAATTTCCGCCCCCCAAAGCAGTCCCCAGATTCTATTATTACAAGAATAATGAATAATGTTTTTACAAATAATATTACAAGCCAAATGATGCGAAAAATAAGAAAAAATAACTAACTATCAAGAATACATAGTTAATTAACTGTCCCGGCGACTCTTCGAAACTTGCGTCTATTTAGGCCTGCGAAATAATACATAATAGCAAACAAACAAGAACAAACATCGAGATGCTCCTATAGGCATGCTCCTAAAGGCTTTAATAACATTATGCAGTCAGCACACACACAGAATAATATAATTGCATTGATAGGGACTTACTAGTGAACAACAGTAAGAGAAGTAATAAGAATAATGAAAGCCAGATACTTGTATAATGGTGAAATATGCAAAACGTTTTCAACAACCTCCAAAGAGAACCAAAAGCGCCTCACAATATTTAATTATTTTTGTTAAAAGTAACTGATATTTTTAAGAGAGTAGTAGTAATTATAATGTCAAAACTGTTCGTTAATTGAAAGGAGGAGTTGTTTATATAGCAAAGGAGGAGTGTGGGTTGAAAGGAAAGAAAATACATGAGCGTTAATTAGTATCAACAGAAAAGGAAAAAAATATTCAAAAAATCAGTCAGAAACAATTGAGGAAGAGGAGAATATTTGAATGAAGCCAATCAATAGGGGTTTTCATAAATATAGAATCACACTTATAATATCAAATTCAGTCAAAGCAAATAGAAGAAAAACATCCGTTAAAAAAATCAAATACATTTCAATCGGACACACGAATTTATACTTACCACAAATAACGTATGAAATATGTTTGATGCTACTGTAAAAGGATAAAAATAAAATAAAAACTCAACTAATCATATAAGAATATTACTAACATTAATTATTGCATTCAATCAACTCAAATCATCAAATCACCCAAATCACGGGGGCAATCAGTTTCATAATCTTCAGTCAAAAATAAAATTTTCGCAAACACTAAATGTGCAGCAAAAATGTCAAACAAATCAAACAGACTACAATTTGTAAGCACGAATAATGATTTCAAGAGTTAGAAGAACCACCAGTGGCCTAGTCAAGTATCACTAATTTCATGTATGTGAGAGTATAACATATCATTAATACCGACTCACAGAAATCAATATCAAAATCAATAATGTCTGCCAAGTTTAGTCAATTTCAGATCACGAAAAGTAAGATTAAACAAAGACTAATATAAAATTAATCATGGATGGAACCTGTGATGGTGTCTATCGATCATACACAGTCGGAGGAAAAGGGGAATGGAGTCAGCAACAGCTGTATGGGGAGTAAAGGAAGAGCGTCAGCGAGATAGAGGTGGCAGCGGCGACTCTGGAGTGAGAGGCGGTGACGCACCTGGTGGATTCGCGATGCTGGCCCGCTGGTTCCGTTGGTGACGGAGGTTGCGCTATTCGTTGGTGATGACGTTGTTGTCATTGTTGGTGGCACAGGGAGAGAAGGGAGGTGGCGGCACTGTCTTCTCTGGTGGATGGTTCGTTGGGGTTGCCGGTTGCATGGCCATCGATGATGGTGGAGGCTTTGCGGCGGCGTTCGCGAAGTGAAGATGAGAAGAGAGGCAATATTGTTGTCGTCGCTGGTGATAGCGGCGACGGGGAGGGAGATCAGAGGGGGCTCGCTAGCCGGAGAGACAGCGACGGATGTAAAAAAGGGAGAGAGAGGTTAGAGAGAGAGATGGAGGTTAATGAAAAATGGTTTTAGGATTAGGGTTTTGGGTGTATTTGGTTTTAAAAAGGAAAATGATCCTTTGATCTCGGCCGTCAGATTGATTTTGATTGACCGTCGAGATTCAAAGGTAGAGATTTTAATTAGAATTGGACCATAATTTAAAGATGGAATCATAATTAATTATGATTGTAATAATTTGGCTAAAATTGTAAATAAAATGGGTTAAAATTGTAATGGTTTTGAATAAGAATTAGGCTGAAGGGTAAATAACTTAGGCAACGTAAAATTAGGCCGCTATTTAAATTAAAGTAGTAGTTAATAATAATAATAATAATAATAAATAATAATAATAATAATAATAATAAATAATAATAATAAATAATAATAATAGAAAAATAATAATTGAATAACAAATACAAATAAATAATAATAAGTAATATTAATAATAATGGAAAGCTAGATAATGTATTTGTAAAAATGTGAGTGTGCACAATTGCGTAATTTAATCATTAAAATATCGTATTTGATTTTAAAAATGATGCTAAAAGATAATAAAATAATTTATGCATTTTTTAATTTGTGAATTTGAGATGTCAGAAATTTGTTTGATGCAAGAAAAATATGCAAAAAATACTAATATAAAAAAGTAAAAATTTTATTAAGATGACAGCCTAAATGTAGTATCGGGAGGTCAAAATTGGGTGTCAACACACATTAAAATGAGTCAAAGAAAGTCTTAACTTGCCTTAAAAAAGATCGCAAGTTGAATCAAAGCCCAGATAATCAGATAGATCCCTTGCCCTTTCGAATCACCTCCGAACAAGCCCAAACTATTCAAATATGACTTCTATATGAGAAGAAAAATCAACAATACCTATAATGCTATATTTCAACTCTGGATTCAAAAATTCAACCAAAAAATTAAACCCAAGGTCAAATCTAAAATCTCATCTAAAATAGGATTAAAATCAAATTTAAAATCATCAAAATATCATATTTTAGCTTTACAAGTAGAATTCCAAAATTAAAGGTTGAAAGTTAAGAATTCGAAGGCAAAACATGGGGAAATTAGGGGGGAGCGGTGAAAAAGTAGATTAGGCGCTTATTCAAAGATAAAATCTTGAATACTTTCATTGAAAATACTTTAAAATGAGCTTTCAAGCTTCAAAAATTGTGAAATGGGATTTGGGTTTGATAATAGGATTTAATATTCAGTCCAAGGGCAATTTGTGCTTCGCGAACACGACGGTCCATTGCAAATGCGAGGCTGACCCGACCAGACCTTTGCGTTCACGGGCCTTTAGGTCGCAAATGCGAAAAGAAGAAATCGACCCAGACCTGGACCAATACCTTCTCTAATACAGTCAATCGTGACTACAGAGTCCAAGCTCGGCTACTCATTGCGAATATTGTGTCTCCCCGTGAACATGAAGAAGGCACCAGATGACAACTTACAATTGCTAAAAACATCAAAAGTTTTACAATGGACCCTCAAAATGTATTTGAAATTCCATTAATACATTTCAACTATGCTTTTAGGCAAATTTGACATTTCAGACTTAACGATGCAGTCAAATTTTCAACGAAGGTCGTTTTCATTAGATGTTGACCGGAGTCAAATCTATACCATAACTTTTCAACATCTTGTCTATACGCTCAAAATCACATCGGAAGCCTCAATACCCAAACAAACAACGCTTCTTAAGCCAGTATCGATGTATGGAACTGACAAAACTGATGAAATTCTGATATGACACTTGAATATCAAAATGTTGACTAAAGTCAATCATTCCAATTTAAAAATCTTCCAAAATTAAAAACTCACTTAATTCTTAACTGAACGCCTCGGAATACGTACCACTCACTCCCACAATCCACAAAAATCAAAATATAATTATGAAGAGAGGTAAAATGGTCAAAATGCGTAAAAATTCAAAAATCAAAGTAAGGGTTGTTACAATTAATCAATGCAAAATATCTAATATTATTGTCATTCCTAGTGTTGAAATCATTTCTTTTATTAGCATTAAAATTGATTTTATTTTGATTTGGACTTTTTGAGCTAATATCATGCATCTATGAGCTATAAAACTTATCAAACCATTCGAAATTTAGGTTCAAACTTATAATAATGTGTTAAAAGACAAAAATTATGAAAAAGCTTAACAAATATTTATAAATTATGTAACAATAAATATCTTACGTGTAAAATATTTATAAAAATTATACACATGTAATTTTAGGTTGATTTGGTTTGATTTGACTTTTTTTTAGTTAAAACCAAATCAAATCAATTATGATTGAATTATTTTCATCAAACAAGATCACTACTCGGATTTTTTTCTCCATTTTACTCGTATTATAATTTAAACACCCTTACTCAAAACCACTAGGGAGTATCGTTACAAATTGAAATAAACTAAGTGTTACATAATAATTAAAAAGTCTTTAGACATCTTAAAAAAGTAAGGCAAATAAATTAAAATGAATAAAAAAAAAAACTAGATAACATGTGCAATATTCTTCACAGCCAGAAAATAGCCTTTGAAATTATTCAAGCCTCTAGAATATGAAACTAATTAGTCTTATGTCTGCCATTCTTAGTAATAATATTGTGAAAGCTTAATTTACAGCCCATCAAAACAAATCTGGCTTATAGTTATAATCCATTTGGGTTTTTTTCAGCTGTAAGGTTTCTGAAAGTCTGATAGAGGAGCAGGTTTGATATTATTGGTAACGTAATTAATAATAATTCCCTGATTACATTATAACCATAATTTGAGATAACTCCAGTTGTATTCACAAATGAAATATGTTAAGAGGGACAAATAAAATGTATAAATAATGTAGTAAATTTCATGGCGAGTAGTTAGTAAATAAGTCAAATAGCAAGATATTTGCCCTAAGCTTGCTCCAATACTGCATGGGTAATTAATTAGTTGTAGACCTTCCCAGCTTTTTCCTTTCCAGTTTAACAATGGCTGAATGTTTGCCACCAAGAATTTGGTTCATTAGTATTTATTAAAGGCAAATCACATAATATGCTAGTTAGTTGCACGTCATAGATTCAAATTCTATCTCACACAAAATCTACTTCTTCCTTGGTCTCAAAAAGAATGTCTCGGTTTCAGTTTAGAAATTCTCTGATTCTAATTTTTTATATAACATATTTAAGAACATAAAATTAAGAATTTATTTTTATTTTTTTAAACTTCATGTTAAGTTAAACCACACCAACAAAATGAAGGGAGTGGTATTTAAGTTGGGGGAGAGCATAGGAGCGGATTCATTCTCTTCAAAGTTCCGTAACATCTTTCTCTTCCTTTTATCAACTCTCTCCATTGGTATCAATCCAAAATATCCTATTTCTTTGCTCTCGTGTCTCAAATTACTTGACATGTTAGTTTTTTGCACAACACTTTAAAAGAAATTAATAAGAGTTGTAAATTGATTAAAATGACCTTATTTAACCTTGATTAGGCGAATCTTTTTCAATTAATATGAGTGTAGTTGAAAAAAAAATGATTAATTATCTCTTAAATTTTTAAATATGTCAATTATTTTAAAATAAATATTTTAGTATATATGCCAAGTAATTTAATATAAAGGGAGTATTATGTTTGATCAATAATTAGGATGAAAATTATGAAATTAAATGAACGAACAATCAAAAGTCTACATCCACCTGTCATGTTTCTTCCTCTCTATATAACTAGATGGTCCGTACCTGTGTTAAGCACATTCCTCTTTTCAATGTTAAAGAAAGCAATATTATAAAGTTAAATAGTGACGTCATGCAATGTTGTGCTTCATATTATGAGAGAGCAAAGTTTATATCAATATCGTCCAAAATTTACGCTATGAACTTGTTGTAAAAATTAAAAAGGCTGCAAATTCAAGCAGTTGTAGTTGCTAGTTCCTGGTGTTGACTAAGAAAAAAAAGAGAAAATATTCAAAGTTAAATAATAATTACGGTTGGGAAATAATAATAAATTTCACTATCAGTTGTGAAAATAAATAAACTGCAGCAGTAATAATATTTCTTTATATAGTAGTATCAATAAGTTACAATAACAACAACAATAATAATAGTAATAATGATAATGATAATAGTAATAATAATAATTAAATAACTATTATGATATTTTAAGTAACATATAAAATATTTAAGTCGTGCTAGGCATTGTCCTAAGAAATTATTTCCACAATGTGAAATATTTTTTAAGGATTAAACAAACACTTTCCTGATTAATTAAAGAATATTCAAGAATTAAATATGTTTTTCCCAATTAACCAGAGAATACAAGAATCAACAAAATTAATTAGAAATCCAACAAATCTTAATTTAGAAGAAGAATATTAAAATTATTATTAAATAAAAACAAAGTAAAATAAGATAAAAAAGTTAGCAAAGAAAGGAAGAAAAATATATCTATATATTGCCGTGTTCAACTGGAGAGAATGTATTGGCTATTTATAGCCATGTAGTGGCGGTGGAAATACAACATTTCCTTGGCAAGAAAGAACACATGTTCTTTTCTTCATTTTCCTTTGGCATCAAGTAAAATGGTTGGCCATGATTTTGCCAAGTGTACAAGTAGGTTTCACATATATTTTTTTTTAATTTAAAAATGCTTAATTATTTTTAAAATATCTATCAATCCCCAATATATTTTAAAAATAATTTAAAATAGACATTAAAATTTGTTGGATTTATATGATCAAAATGCAATAGGCTTGGTGTCTTTTGGACTACGAACCAAATTTAGACCGATAAAATTTAACTTACAAAATTATTGGTGAAATATAATATTTCTATGAATCAAATAACTCTTATTGTAAGTCAGAGACTTTATCAATCACATTTTAATCATAAATTTGATGTTCAACGCGGTTTTACGCCAATAGGCCATGCGTGTGCGTGGTATCATGAGAGCTCTAGAGACTAGATCGAAATCTCATAGGAACGGCCTCATTCCACTTCTAATATAGGTGAATCCATTAAGTGTACACGACTTTAAATGCACCATCTGTAAGGACTATAAATTCATTAAGAGTTAGTAACTCATCCCTCATTTTTAGTAATAGTTCAAGCACTCTCAATAAATGCGCAGTGTCAATATCGACTGTTATTACTCATATGAACCTACTTTATGGGATCTCCAATCACATAGGTTGGGTTACCATCTCTATTGACAATCATATTGGTCTTAACCCCATCTTTTTTGAGGTTTGAAGAACTAACAATACTAGAAAATATTAAATTTTCGACGGCCAATGTAGTCGGAAAATAAGGTCATTCCGACTACTTTTTGACTACTTGGTGGTAGTCGGAATATAGCTTGTCGAAAAAATATTTTCGACTACTGTAATCAGAAATTTTCGACTACTTTAGCCGAAAATGTAGTCGGATATTTAATAAATAATTATTTAATAATTATAAATATTCCGACTACTGTAGTCGAAAATTTAATAAATAATTATTTAATAATTATATATTTTTCGACTGATGTAATCGAAAATTTCATAAAAAATTATTTAATAATTTTAATTATTCCAACTACTATGATCGAAAACTTAATAAATAATTATTTAATAATTTTAATTATTTTGACTACTTTAGTTGAAAATTTAATAAAAATTATTCAATAATTTTAATTATTCCAACCACTGTAGTTTGAAATTTAATAAATAATTATTTAATAATTATTATTTAAAAATTATTATTATTTAATAAATAATTATTATATTGCATTAGCTTACACTGCTTTCAGATTATAAACAACATAACTAATGTATTTCTCACAATATGATCAAACAAGACAAATTTATAAATACAACCACTTAAAACATTCACAACAAACATCAAATCAAATAGTTTAAACATCTAAATGTCACAACAAAAAATAAGAAGAATAACTACAATCTAATTATCATCAGATTCATTATCTTCCTCGTCATGAAATACTTGAGGCATGTACTTCTTAACCAACTCCTCAAATTTAGCAAATTTAGCAAACTTATCGTCGTTAGCTGTACATTTCTGCGTCAATTCCACAATTTACTTTTTCATCGCTTCCATAGTTTGTAAAGTAGAAGAAGAACTGGGAAACAACGAAGGACTACTCGAGGATTCGACTACCCCTGTCCCGTACTTTCTACTTTTCTTTGGACCACCTACCACAGTTGTCCACATATTACTCTGCTCTGCAGGTGATGGTTCGAGTATGTTACCATCCTCTGAAGTAAGTTGGTTTTGACGCCACTCTTCTATGCTTTTTTGAAATTCTTCCTGAAAGAAAAATTATTTGTCAGTATGTAAATAAGAAAAGTTGAGTAATAATAAAACAATGTATGTAAAAGTTATTATCTTACATATACATTCTGAGCACGTGTTTCAACCCAATCTCCTCTTGTACCATCATTATTTTTCTTCCTATGCGTCTCTTCGTAGACCTCGATAAAAGGGTGCGGTATCCCCCATTTTCATATTCCTAACAAAATTTTAGAAAAAGAGATAATGCAAGTATGAAGACAAGTCCGGGCAACATAGACCAAAACATCTTAAGTATGAAAAGTTAAGTTTAGAGGAAGTTAAGCTGGAAATAGAGAGAAGAATAGAAGAAAGTCATAGAAAACTATTTGAAGATGTTGAAATTCAACTTGAAAAAGAAAAGAAAGCTGCACTTACGGAGGCAAGGCTAAAAGAAGTAAGTTTCTCGGGGGTGGTTATTGACCCATAATTGATATTTACAAATCATTATATTCTCTGCTTGTGTGCTTCTCTTTTTGTCATCATCTATCAAAGAAATTTATATGAGGAGATAACATGTTCATTGCTACTAAACGATAAGTATTTAATTTCTTAGTTCAGACGAGGAAGGAAGCAGGGGAAGTTTAACTCTTCTTTGTTCTTTAGCGTCAGTATTTCTCTTTTAAGAGGTTAGGCATGGGCCCGTGAACCTGATATAATCCATAAAACTTCCTGTCTACAATAACTATGAAAACCTACTTGTTAGCTCAACTTTAAAGAGGATGCCTGTAGTTTTCTTCCATTTATGAAAACTTTTTATCTTCTCATTTGAGCGAGGTTAAACTTACATGTTCTTTGTCTACTGTCAATCCCCCCACTCCCACCCCTTAAAAAAAACAAGCTCAACTCCTTTCCTCAACAATACCCATTTTCTCCCTATGCTTAAAATCAAAACTTTACCATAAGAATATCATTCCCTACACTCCTTTCCTATATCATTATATATGATAAAAGGCAGAACTTCTACTAGTCCCACTTGTGATGAGAATCTAAGAGGAATTAAAACACAAACTGCATCGAGTAATGTGGCATTACTGCCTCTAAGCTGTCTGATAAGGAAATAGGATACTTTGAAAAACTACACCTGCGTTCTCTTTTACCTTTCTGTTTAAATTTCCTTATTCGAGTACTTCCCCTACACAATGAACTGCCCTATTTTTATACCTTCACCTTCACCTTGTGACTGGAAGAATACTTCTGCTACTGAAACGATGTAGCAGCTCGTTTAGTATACTTACTATTGTTCCTTCTTAAGTTACTATAATCCATGCCAAACTTCTAACAGTGAGTACTTTCTGGCGAAACTAACAATTGCTATCCTTAGTTCTCAGAAATGGAACTCCAATCCAATAGATCACTTGTATTATTTCATCTATTCTTAATCTATCTTTATGTGTCCAATTTTATTTTATTTAACAGCTTAAATGTATTGGTTAAGGATAATAAAAAACAGCCTCTAAGATATTTCAATATAACTTCATCACAGACATGTAACCTTGACATATTTCGGAACATCAAGAGCAACAAAATGTCAACAATGCTAGTGAACCAAAATAGGCCACAGACGGCTTCACTAGACTTCAATATGAACAACAACAAGAGCAATAAGATTTCAACAATACTAGGGAATCGAAATAGGCCACACACGGCTTCACTAAACTTCAAGATGAACAATAAAAAAAGCAATAAGATTTCAACAATACTAGTGAATCGAAATAGGCCACACATGGCTTCACTAGACTTCAATATGAACAATAACAAGAAGATAACACCTTATGTCCAAAATTTATTAATATCTTCTAAACGCAGAAATCGTTCATGTGCCCCTTTTTGATCCCCAGCATGGATTTATACGTAGAAAGCACAATGCTAGTTTCTACGTTCCCTTTCTGATCCAGTTTTTGTGCTTTTGTCCTAAGAAGTATCAGTCAACAATAAAGGTTGTTAAAATGGTAAAGATCTTTCACCTTCTATGCTTTCTATTCTAAAATTATGAATTCTAGCAACTAAGGTCGAAAATACAGAAACTTCTAATTTCTAATTTTTGTTACCTTAGCCGCACCTCTACAGTAAATTACTAACAACCAAAAAGTAAAAAAGAATGCGTATAGCACTGTTAAATAAGAAGAGACAGAATATGTGAAAAATCCTTAGTTTAAGGAATCAAATTTGAAAAATTGTACGTACATTTTCAAGTCATTGATGTAAGACTCACTTTTCAAAAGAAAAACAATCTTTAATTGTAGTTAACACCTACACCAACTATATGGTAAAAGTTGTAGCTGGGGTAAATATTAACCGTTTAACAAACCAAATCTAAAAGAAAGTGGTCAAGAATTTTCTATTAAATCTTAACTATTAATTTTAAACTATGACATGTGTCTTCATTTTTGTACCAAAATCGAGAGTTTCAAAAGTATTTTAGTCCCTTTCCCGTTTTAGAAATATGCCTAGATAGCTTAGGAATTAGATTGACTCTTAAGTATGCAACTTCTAAATAATTTTTTGCTTTACGAATCTTCTCTACCATAGCTATGCATATGACTCTCAATTTCTCTTTTTTGTAACAAAATATTCCCAATATAGGGGCGGAGCTACACTTTGGGGTAGGGGTTCATTATTCGAGCCACTTTTCACGTAAAATTATACTATATAAATATGATTAAAATTATTTATATTGAACAAATTTCACGTGCCTTTGGTAATTTTTTTTGAAGAGCAGCTTCACAATAATACCCAAAACCCAAAACCCCAAATTTCAGTACCCAAAACCCCTAAATTTCTATCTACAGCAAACTCGCCAATCTCAGTACCCAAAACCCCCAAATTTTCATGTAAAGTGCCTAAACGGAAATTCACAGATTTAGCCAACACATTGTAGCACCAAACATTAATTTTTAAACTTCATAAACTTTTGTGAAAATGGAACAAATTTTTACCGTGAAGATGGAAATTTCTTGATTGACCTTCAATACCGTCGTTCGGTGAAATTGACCTTCGATATCTTCGCTTCACTGCCGTCGTTACCACTCCACCATCGTTAATTTTTGAGAGAGAACGATGAACAATGAACCCTAGCTTAGAGAGAAACTAAGAAAGAGTGAGAGAGAGAGACAAAGTAAAGTGAGAGAGAGCTGTGCATGTTTAGCTTGTATTTTATATATAAATGTATACATTTTCGACTACCTCAGTCGGGAAATAACTTAATATATATAATTATTTAAGATTTCCGACTAAAGTAGTCGAAAATATATATTTATTAATTTATTAAATAATTATTTAATTTTTGTATAATAGTCTGATTATACATTTAATAATATATTTTTATTTAATAATTTATATTTCCGACAATAGTAGTCGAAAAACTTAAATATTAAATTGATAAATTAAATCCCGACAGATGTAGTCGAAAAAGTATACATTTATATAAAAAATATAAGGGTCAGATTATATATTTAGAAATATATTTATTTAATAATTTATATTTTCAACTGAAGTAGTCAGAATAATATATTTAAATAATTATTTAATTTTTGTATAAGAGAGTAATTATATATTTAATAATATATGTATTTAATTATTTATAGTTTTGCCTACAGTCGTCGGAATGCTTAAATAATTAAATATAGTAAATGACTTCCCGACTGAAGTAGTCGGAAATTTATACATTTATATAAAAAAATATAAGGGTTTGATTATATATTTAGTAATATATTTATTTAATTATTTATTTTTTTGACTACTATAGTCAAAAATATATTTAATAATTTAGTTAAATAATTATTTAATTTCTATATATAGGTCTGATTATATATTTAGTAATATATTTAATTAATTATTTATACTTCCTACTAGAGTAGTCGGAAATACATATTTAATAATTTATTTAAATAATTATTTAATTTTTGTATAAGAGTCTAATTATATATTTAATAATATATTTATTTAATTATTTATGTTTCCGACTACAGTAGTCAGAATATATATTTTGCGCAATTTACTGCCAAGAGTTCTGACTGTTGCAGTCACAAATAGTATCGGAATAATATTTTATAAAAAAATAAATAAGAAAATAAAATTTCTGATCGAAGTAGTCGGAAATTTCCAACTACTTTTTTTGCAGTCGGAAATTAGCGAATTTATGGTAGTGTAATTTTCTTCCCACATATTTAGTTAGTGAATCGATCAAATTCAATTTTGACTTCACATAATCAATTTAAATTATTCCATCTTTCAGTAGCTGCTTAATAACATCATGCCTCAGTTTCATACGTCTACTCTTACAATTGTAAGATTTATTCTTCGCAATAGCAATTGCGGCTTGAAAGTCACAGTGTATTTATACAGGAGGCATTAGATCATCTTTTTAAAGGGATATTAGATAGCAAATCATCTTTTTTCAAAGGGATATTAGAAGACAGATCATTCCTTTTCAAAGGGCCATGAGGCAACAGATCATCCTTTTTAAAAGGAATATTTGCTACGAAATTTCTTAGCCATTCAGCCTCAGTACCAGCTAACACCAGAGCTACAAGCTCTAATTTCATAGTTGATCTAGCAATAATCGTCTGTTTAGCTGATCTCCACAATACTGCACCACCATCTAAAGTGAACACATAACCACTAGTGAATTTCGTCTCATCTGAATCAGAGATTCAGTTTGGATCACAATATCCTTCTAAAGTCGAAGGAAAACCACTATATAGAATACCATAATTCATGGTTCCTTTTAAATGTTTCATTAATCTCATTAATGCAGACCAATGCTCTTTATTAGGATTGTGAGTATATCTACTCAGTCTACACACAACATACACTATATCAGGTCTGGTAAAATTCATCAAATGCATTAGACTCCCAATAATTTATGCATATTTAGAATGAACAATTAGGTCACCATTATTCTTTTTAATTTAGAGTTGGCATCATAAGGAGTAGCTACGGGAGTTACCTCCCAACATTCCAACTTCTTAAGAATTCTTTCAACATAATGTTCTTGTGTTAACATTATTCCATCGCCACTCCTTATAACTTTAACGCCCAATATCATATTTATTTCACCCAAATCTTTCATATCAAAGTTAGTAGACAAAAATAATTTGGTACTTTGCACAACATTTAAATTTATACCAAATATAAGCATGTCATCAACATATTAGCAAATTAGCACATAATCATTGTCCACTACTTTAGTATAAACACATTTATCCACTTCAACAGAAGAAAATCCATCTCTTATTAAAATCTGATCAAATTTCTCATGCCACTGTTTAGAAGCTTGTTTTAGACCAAAAAAAAATTTAATTAATTTGCAAACTTTATTTTCTTGTCCAGAAACTACACATCCTTCAGGTTGAACCATATAAATTTCTTCTTATAATCGCTATTCAAGAAAGCTGTTTTTACATTCATTTGATGAATAAAAAGCTTAAGAATTGATGCCAAAACAATTAATATTTGAATAGAAGAAATTCTTGTTACTGGTGCAAATATATCAAAATAATCAATATTTTATTTTTGAGAAAATCCTTTAGCTACTAACCAAGCTTTATATTTATCTCTAGATCCATCCGGATTAAGTTTCTTTTTGAAAATCCATTTACAACCAATCGGTTTTGTACCAGGAGGCAAATCAGTTAAAACCCATGTATTTTTTTTTCATAATTGAATCAAGTATAACTTTTGTTGCCTCTTTTAAAAATTTAGCATCAGAAGAAGATACTGCTTCAAAATAATTTGATGGTTCATTATCAACAAGAAAAGTTTGAAAATTATTTTCATAAGAAAAATATTCTTTTTTAGGCCTTTTACTCCTTCTCAGTTCCTCAATATTAGAGGTAGATTCATTTTCTCTTTCAATAGGTGCATGAGATATTTTATTATAGAGCAGAAAAATATATTCAAAGAATTCAGCATTCTATCAAGCACATCACTTTTCAAAACAAGAAATCTATATGCAGCACTATGTTTGACATATTCAATAAGCCTGCAATCAACAGTTTTAGAACCTATTTTTCTCTTTTTAGGTTCAGGCAAAAGAACTTTAGCAAGGCACCCTCATACTTTTAAATATTTCAAATTAGGTTTATAACCTTTCCATAATTCAAAAGGGATTCTACCTATTCTTTTATGAGGAATTCCATTTTGTAAGTGACATGCAGAAAAATAGCTTCACCCCACAAATTATTAGGTGCATTAGAACTAATTAACATGGAGTTCATCATTTCTTTCAATGTTCTATTTTTTCTTTCAGGTACTCCATTAGATTCAGGTGAATAAGGCAGAGTTACTTCATAAATAATTCCTTATTTTTCACAAAGAGCATTTAAAGATACATATTCTCCACCTCTATCAGATCTAATTCTATTTATCTTTCCACTAAGTTGATTTTCAACTTCAGTTTTATAAGACACAAAAGAATCAAATGCGTCATATTTATTTCTAAGTAAATACAACTTGATAAATCTAGAGAAATCATCAATAAAAGTCACATAATATCTCTTTCCACCTCTAGTCATAGTTTATTTTAAATCACCCAAATCAGTGTGAATCAAAGATAATAATTCAGTTTCTCTATTAACAGAAAAACATGACTTTTTAGTAATTTTACCTTCAGCTAAGGGTGTCAAACGGGTCGGTTAAAATCGGCCCGAACCGACCCACATAATTAAACCGGCCCGGTTTGACCCAACCCGGTAAGCCCAAGGGCTTTAGGGGTCCGGGTCCCGGACCGGTTGGGTTTTTGATTTGGGCCTGGTTAACCCGACCCGGACCCAACCCGATTTGGGCCCGCCGGTTAACCAGCCCGGCCCGGCCCGATTAAGATTTTTTTTATTTTTTATTTTTTTGAAAATTTAAAATTTCACAAACTGAAATTAAAAACTTAGTTTTAATACATTATTAATTTACTATCAAGTATTATTAATTTATTATATTAAGTAGCATATGTTTTATACTTTTATTTAAGGTAGTGTATATATTGAATGGTATATATATGTGTGTGTGTGTATATCTTCTAAATATAAAGTAGTATATATTTAACGTATACATGTGTATATGTTTTATAAATTAGTATATAACTATAACTATAACTATAACTATAACTATAACTATATATATATATATATTGTAGTGTAGGTTTTATTTAAAGTAGTGAATATATTGAATGGTATATATATATGTGTATATATCTTCTATAGATGAGTATATTTAATGTATACGTTATGTATATGGTTTATAAATTAGTATATAACTATATATATATATATATATATATATATATAAATATTGTAGTATATATATATGTATTGTAGTATATATTTTATTTAAACTAGTACATATATATTGAATGGTGTGTATATATCTTCTATAGACGTATATATTTAACGTATCCAAGTGTATATGTTTTACAAATTAGTATATAACTATACAAATATATTATAGTATATTTCATTTAAAGTATTACATATACATAGAATAGAGTGTATATATGTGAATAGATCTTCTATATACGTGTATATTTAACATATACATGTGTATATGTTTTATAAATTAGTATATAACTATACAAATATATATTGTAATGTATATATACTGTAGTATATCTCATTTAAAGTATTACATATACATAGAATAGAGTGTATATATGTGAATAGATCTTCTATAAATGTATATATTTAACATATACATGTGTATATATTTTATAAATTAGTATATAACTATACAAATATATATTGTAATGTATATATATTGTAGTATATTTCATTTAAAGTATTACATATACATAGAATAGAGTGTATATATGTGAATAGATCTTCTATAGACGTGTATATTTAACGTATAAATGTGTATATGTTTATAAATTAGTATATAACTATACAAATATATATTGTAATGTATATATATTATAGTATATTTCATTTAAAGTATTACATATACGTAGAATAGAGTGTATATATGTGAATGGATCTTCTATAGACGTGTATATTTAACGTATACATGTGTATATATTTTATAAATTAGTATATAACTATACAAATATATATTGTAATGTATATATATTGTAGTATATTTCATTTAAAGTATTACATATACATAGAATAGAGTGTATATATGTGAATAAATCTTCTATAGACGTGTATATTTAACGTATACATGTGTATATGTTTCATAAATTAGTATATAACTATACAAATATATATTGTAATGTATATATATTATAGTATATTTGATTTAAAGTATTACATATACATAGAATAGAGTGTATATATGTGAATAGATCTTCTACAGACGTGTATATTTAACATATACATGTATATATGTTTTATAAATTAGTATATAACTATACAAATATATATTGTAATGTTTATATATTATAGTATATTTCATTTAAAGTATTACATATACATAGATTAGAGTGTATATATGTGAATAGATCTTTTATAGACGTGTATATTTAACGTATACATGTGTATATATATATAATTATATATATATATATATATATATATATATATATATATATATATTGTATATTTTATTTAAACTTTAAAGTTTAAAGTAGTACATATATATTTGGATGGTGCGTATATATGTGTAATTGTGTATATGTGTATATATTTTTTAAATTCTAATGTAGTATATACTATATATATAGTGTATATATATTGTTTAACTTATTTATAATGTATATATGTGGGTATATAAAATGTATATTGAAAAAAAAGTTTTTTTTTTATATTTTTGACCGGGTTTAGATGGGTTTGACCGGGTTGGGTTAAGTGGGCCGGGTTAGGGTGGTTTTTGATTTTTTTTACTGTTGGGCCCGGCCCACTTAGACCCCAATCCGGCCCCGACCCGGCCCTCAACCCGGTTAAATAACACGGGCCGGTTTCGGGTTGGCCCGGCCCGGCCCACTTGACAGCCCTACCTTCAGCACATATTTCACATTTATCATAATTATTTGAGTTTAAACCAGATATTAAACCAAGTGATTGCATATTCTTTATATAAGAGAAATTAATATGTCCTAATCTAGCATGACATAGATTCAATCAAATAAATAGAAGTAGATACATTTTTTATCATATCATTGTGAGTATTAAGTACAAATAGTCCATAATTACAAAGTTCATTTCCCACAAAAATATTATTTTTAGATAATTTGACCTCATTGTTTTCAAATATAACCTTTATTCCAACTTTTCCTAATAATGCCACAGAAATTAGATTAATTCTAATATTAGGAACATGCAACACATTATTCAATGCCAAAGTTTTACCAGATGTGAGTTTGAGAAGAACTTTGCCTTTTTCAAGAACTTGAATAGTTCTCGAGATCCCAAGATAAATAATTTTTTTCCTTTCTTAACTTGGGTGTAAGAGACAAAATCATTTTTATTTATACAAATGTGCCTTGTAGCACCAGAATCTACCACCCAATTTCTCATATTGGTCTCAATATTCATTTTTGAAATGACCGCAATAATTATATCATCCGTTTCAGTCAAATTTAATTTTGACTTAGCGAGATTGTCATTTCTTTCACATATTCTCTTGCATTAAGATGCATCTTCTATGAAGATTTTATTATTAGCATTAGATGTATAGCCAAGTTTTTTTTTTTTCACACCTGTATTCTGCAATATCATAATCTTCTGATAAACTAACTGGAATAGAAGCAGCCAAAGCAACACCAACATTAGTATTGTCAACGATCTTAGGACAAGTATTATATGCCATAGTTTCTTAGATTGTTGGAAAACAATAATAAATTTCACTATCAGTTGTGAAAATAAATGAACTGCAGCAATAATAATATTTTTTTTATATAGTAGTATCAACAAGTTACAATAATAACAACAACAACAATAATAGTAATAATGATAATAATAATAATAATAATAATAGTAATTAAATAACTATTATGATATTTTAAGTAACATATAAAATACTTGAGTCGTGCTAGGCACTGTCATAAAAAACTATTTCCGCAATGTGAAATATTTTCCCAGGAATAAACAAGCACTTCCCTAATTAATTAGAGGATATTCAAAAATTAAATATGTCTTTCCTAATTAATCAGAGGATACATCAATCAACATAATTAATTATAAATCCAACAAATCTTAATTTAGAAGAGGAATATTAAAATTATTATAAAATAAAGGCAAAGTAAAATAAGATAAAAAAGTTTGCAGTGAAAGAAAGAAAAATATATCTTTATATTGGTGTGTTCAATTGCAGAGAATGTATTGGCTATTTATAGCCATGTAGGGGCGATGAAAATACAACATTTCCTTGGCAAGAAAGAACACATGTTCTTTTCTTCATTTTCCTTTGGCATCAAGTAAAATGCTTGGCCATGATTTTGTCAAGTGGACAGGTAGGTTCAGTATATTGTTTTTTTAATTTTAAAATGCTTAATTATTTTTAAAATATCTATCAATTGCATGGTATCTAGTCTTGAGCTTCATAGTAATATCAGTGCTTGCCAATCTTCTTTTACAGCGATATATGTTTAGCAGTCTAAGTGCTGGCATAAAAAAAACCTACCATTGTATACTATAGTACTACTGTACAAAACAATTATAAGTCTGTTTGTCGTCAAGCTACAACATACTTCTATAAAGTTCTATTAAAGAGAAGATATACATGTGATGCAATATATGAGAAAATTTTCTTTGTTAGTCAACCTTTGAAATTTTGCCGAACGAAAAAATTCCTACCTAGATTTATAGAAAAAGCACTGTGCTATTTCAATTCCTATCATTAAATTTCAATTGTCATCAATTATATGAAATAGCACATGTTCTTGAAACGAAATTAGAAAAGTAGCAAACCTAGTAAAGGTAAATTGTGAATTATAAGAATCGTGTTAAAGTACGTGACCAACTGATTTACTTAGTTTAACTTAATAGTTGTCTATCAATGAAATATGTTGCTTAACGTGTTTCAACAAAGCTAAAACAGTAAGTAAATGAGACAGTAATTTTTACGTGGAAAACACCCGACTCAAAAAGGTGTGAAAAAACACGACTTGTACCTCTACAGGATTTTACCCCAACTTTACTAAAATACTTTGAGCCTCAACAACAGCAAATTACAAGACTTTTGTAATCTAGGAATTATAAACTCTAATTCCTACTTCTATAAAACATGCCAACCTCCCAAGGTATGTGTTTCCAAGTCTTCAAGTTTCCCAACTTGAAGATAGTGATCCTAACTCAGTTTATACTTCACTGAGACTAAATTACATAACCAATACTACTCAAGAACCAACCTAATACATAGAATCTAAGACACCTTATTTTCTAAGTAATAGAAACAGGTTTGACTACTAGTTTCTTCAAGCTTTGGAACTGCCAAGTCAATTTTCCAATTTCCTTTGTCTTTGTAAATGCGTAAGTGACTACGCAAGTCACTTCCTCTATTTAACCACAACTCTCCAAAGAGTCCATCATAAGATATGACTTCTATCTTAGGTGGAACTCTTGACTCTTCAGAAGTTGTTGTGAATTAGAAGTCCTTTTTGAAGTTGATCTCCTTGTTGAGGTAGAACTCCTTATTCAACTCAATCTCTTTTATCTTCAAGTGTTGGAAACAAAATCAATCTCATCATTCATGACATGACCCGACCAGAGGCCTTGTCGTAATAGGCATCCTAAGTTCAACTGGGACTGGGGCCCACCCCCGTTATCCTACCCAACCAACCTACACATATTTTAAGTCGGGTAAATTACGAACATATAAGAAGATGCCATTATTACATAATCCAAGACTCTAGTATAGGTCTATATCCATGACTACACAAATGAGTCCAACCATCTGATACCTAACTGATAACCAATACTAAACCAAACAATAATCCAAAACCATAACCATAAAAGTTCCATAACAAGTATATATAATCCCAAAATAAAAGAGGATGGAACAGTAAGAAATTTCGTCCAATGGTATCAACCCCAATACAATTTTCAATACTAAGGCTGACACTAATACCGGTCCTGCCCATGCCAACCCATAGTAGTTTCACAAATGCCTCTAACAAAAAAATAACCAATATTCGGTTGAGACATGCCCCAACCATAGCTAAACCCAATATCCATAAATAAACCAAAGTATGAAATAGCATCCATGAAATGATGTCTTCCGAAAAGATAGAAGCTCACCACTTCAATCTAAAAGTTGAATCAAAAGTTCTATCACTATACAGGAAGAGTAGGATAGTCGGTTCCTACATAGCGTGGGGATACAACCTCCCAAGTGGGTGAACACTAGCATGAAATCAGGATAAGGATAAAATAATACCATTTAAAAAAACCAAGTAAACCAACCACATGCATATAAACCATACATATATGTATAACTATGCCAGGAAAGGGAACCGGGTTTAACATGTATTTGAAAACCATTAACCTGGGTATGTGTAGCTTAACCGTCCTTAACCACCCACAGGTTATATGGATCCATTGTAACCCTCTGAACGGGCCTCGATGCGTGTAACCTCACAAACCGAAGATACCATAAGAGTAAGGGATTCCAAAGTACCCTCACTCTCTATGATACATATGTACAATGTACTTAGAGGATTCCCATGTACCTTATAGTATCATATAAGGGTCGCCATGCCCTACCCCTCATGTCGGCAAACATGAGTTTCCAGTGTTCATTCATTGAACTCCTACCTTCACAGTTAGCTATCACACCCCACCATTATTGCCCAATTAAAACTATTTTCAACCAGGCCATTATTATTATACAAGGCTATTAGTAGTGGTATCGTCATACCGACTATAACTTGCAAGTATTGTCCCTAGCCAAAACTTTTAGAGATCAAGGGAGTCCCATATACCCATAGATCACATTTTTGAGTTATCTTGGGGGAGTCCCATGTACCCCACAAGTATTCCATCATTAGTTTAGGGGAGAGTCCCTTGTACCCCACAAGTTGTTCAATAACCATGTTTACTTGGGAGATTCCCTTGTACCCCACAAGGATGTTTAATTAACCAAATCATTACCACCAAACCAATTCCAAAACTATTTAAACTATTTATATAATTTAGGACTCCCTTACTAAGTTTAAACCATGCATAAGTTCCATTAAAATCCATCAATATAGTGAAAGCATTCTCATAGGCATTTTATCAAACATATTGTGGGCATAGTATTTCCAAAACCAAAGTCAATTACCAAATAACCAGCCCATGCAACCAATTATCCAAAGCCACCATTAAATCATATAAAAGCATAATTATAACATGGGAAAACCATAACCAAGAATTTATAACCAAAACCACCAAATTATATTTGAAAACCTAAAATCATACCATCATCAAACCATGAAAATATTGTATAAAACCATGCCTTTAGTTGGAACTAACAATGAGGGAAGAGAACATGCCTTAAACCAAGAATATGATGGAGAGAATAACCAACACAAGCCCCAAATTAATCCTTAAGATGAAACCCTAGCTTCCTTTGCCCAAGAACTTTAGAGAGGATTAGAGAGTATTTTTTTAAGTGTTAATGAATAGAATAATGGGTCAAATAATCTCTCAAGTGAGTTAGAAGTCGTGGGGCCTTATTATATTAAATGGGAAAATGTACCGATTTCCTTCACTTAAACTGCACCAAAATCCCGTCAGAGGGATATAACTATCCATACCAGTCGTACCTTCTAATACGAGTTTACCCACCTCTCGTACCCAAGGTCATCTCTATTGGACCCAACACTGTCCAAGGTATAAATCACCCTAAACCATATCGTATCTATGTATACGATCGGTACCCATGATCTGTACCCTTGGCAGAATAGAATCTAAAGAGAATTGAACACTGCCTACCATACGAGTCCATGGTACGACTCGTACCCTGGCTTACGGCTCAAGGTGAGCCACTCGTACTCAGATCTAACTTAGTTTACCAAGTCTAAGATTTAAGTAAAGGAAAGACCCAACCAAACGACCCGTATCCACCGATACGACTGGTACCACCCACGTTATATCCATTTCAAAAATCAAATCCAATCCACCAACCTACAGTGGTTAGCATACAACTAACCCATACCACTTGTATCCCAATGTACGAGTTATTTTCACTAGTCTTATCCTGTCTAGAGACCTGAAATCCAGGAAATTTTCTAAGACCAAAATCCCATGGTGTTTCAGTCTCCCCAAGTAGGAACATTCGTCCCTGAATGGCGGACAAGGTTGGGTAACCACAAACACTATTCATTTGCATTATCAAATATCAATCCAAATTTTAACTAAATTAGAAAACAAAGATGCAGAGATATTAATCTTTTCTTTAACAAAGTTTGAAAACAAAAGTATGTTGAAGAATACATACCTTCTGCACGTATCCCAGGAGTAGAAAACAAATCATATACTTGAATTTCATGTCCTTCTCCGCTTCTCCTGTAGCCTCTTCCACCTTGTGGTTCCACCATAAAATCTTAACCAAGGCTACATCCTTAGTCTGTAATTGATAAACCTGCCTATCCAAATCTCGATTGGAACCTCTTTATAAGACAGAGAATTCGAGATACCCAAGTCCTTCAAAGGAACCACCAAAAAAGGATCACCAAGACACTTCCTCAACATAAATACATGAAATGCCATATGAATGGAGCTCAAACCAGAAGGAAACTCCAATTCATAAGCCACATTACCAACCCTCTACAAAATCGCATAAGGACCGATAAATTGGAGACTGAAATTTCTTTTCCTACCAAACTGCATTACTCCCTTCATAGGAGATACCCGTAGGAACACCTTATCCCCAACCTCAAACTCCAAGTCTCTACATCTTACATCCGTATAGGACGTTTGGCTACTTTGGGATGCCTTAAGACTTTTTCAATTTACCTTTACCTTTTCTATAGCCTGATAAATCAAATTTTGATCGAACATACCCATCTCACTAAGCTCGAACCAACCAATAGGAGATCTACACCCCCAATCATACAATGCCTCAAAAAGGGCCATTCCAATACTAGAACGATAGATATTGTTGTAAGCAAACTCTACCAAATGTAGATGCTCAACCCAACTTCCACCATAGTCGATCACACATGCTCGAAGCATATCCTCCAATATCTGAATAGTTTTTTTTTGCTTATCCATCCTTCTGATGATGAAAAGCAATACTCAAACTCACCCTAGTATCCAATCCCTTTTGAAAAGACCGCCAGAAATGAGAGAAAATTGCATACCACAACCAAAGATAATTGAAACAGGTACCCCATTCATCTTTACTATCTCCTGAAAATACAACTTCGTATAGTTCTCCACCGAAAAGGTAGTCCCCAAAGGCAAGAAGTTAGCAAACTTTGTCATCTTATCCACGATGACCCAAATCGAATCAAATTAGTTCTGAGACCAAGGAAGACTGATAATGAAATTCATGTTGATTATCTCCCATTTCCATTAGGGTAACTCAATTTCTTGATATAACCCACCAGGCCTCATGTGCTCAACTTTGACTTGTTGGCACACCATGCACTTGGCTACAAAATCGGCCACATCTCTTTTCATACCATTCCACCAATATATATCTTTGAGATCATTATATATTTTTGTCAAACCGGGGTGAAAAACATAGAGTGACTCATGTACCTTAGCCAATACCCTTTCTCGTAAATCATCCATGTTAGGAACACATAACCTCCCTTGGTACCACAAAGTACCATCACCACTGACCTCGAATACCATTACCTTTTTCCCACCAATATCACTTTTGATTTTCATCAAGACAGGATCTAGCACTTGATTCTACCTAATCTCTGCACCAAGAGATGACCTAACCACTTCCTGAACCATCAAAGCACCGTCCTTGGATTCCAACAGACGAACTCCAAGATTGGCCAAGCGGTAAATTTCCTTCACTAATTCTCGCTTTCCTTTCTACACATGAGCTAAACTTCCTATGAAAAAATCCACTAAGAGAATCAGCAACCACGTTAGCCGTACCTGGGTAGTAGTGAAGACTCATATTATAATCTTTGAGAGGCTCCAACTATTTTCTTTGCCTGAGATTTAGCTCCTTTTGAGTGAACACATACTGTAAACTCTTATGATCAGAAAAGATATCTACGTGCACTCCATACAAATAATGTCGCCAAATTTTCAAAGAAAAAATCACTTCCAATAGTTCCAAATCATGAGTACGATAATTTATCTCATGCACCTTAAACTTCTTGGAAGCATCGGCAATCACCTTCTCATGCTGTATCAAAACAGAGCCAAGTCCCACCTGGGACGCATCACAATAAACTACAAACCCCTCCGTACCTTCCAGCGAGGTCAAAACTATAGCTGAAGTCAGCTTATCCTTAAGCTTCTCAAGACTCCCTTCACACATTTTCGACCAAGAGAACTTTACCTTCTCTTGAGTTTAGTTAAAGGAGCAGCTATCATTGTAAAGCTTTTCACAAGCCGCTTATAAGACCCAGCCAAACCCAAGAAACTCTGAATTTTGATTGGAGTTGTGGGTTTAGGACACCTTTTAACCACAACCACCTTTTGAGGATCCATCATGATTCCCTCACTAGAAATAATATGACCAATAAAAGTCATAGCATTCAATAAAAACTAACACTTGGAGAACTTTGCATACAACTGTTGCTTTTTTATGATCCGCAACACCACACGGAGGTGGTTGAAATGATCCACCTTACTTTTAGAATACACCAAGATGTCATCAATAAACACAATGACAAAAAGATCTAAGAACTGCCTGAAAACCTTGTTCATCAAATCCATAAATGCCACTGGGCATTACTCAAGCCAAATGACATAACCAAGAACTCAAAGTGCCCATAGTAAGTACGAAAAATTATCTTAGGGATATCCTCCTTCCTTATCTTAAGCCGATGATACCCAGACCGAAGATTTATCTCAGAAAAGAACTTGGCACCATGCAACTGATCAAACAAGTCATTTAACCTCGGAAAAGGATACTTTTTCCTGATTGTTACCTTATTCTACTGCCGATAACCAATGCACATCCTAAGGGAACTATCCTTCTTGCTCATGAATAAAATCGGTGCCCCCCACGGGGATACACTAGGACAAATAAAACCCTTATCTAAAAAATCCTTAAGGTTCTTCTTGAGTTCTCTCAACTCAGTCGGAGTCATTCTCTAAGGAGGAATATATATTGGATGAGTGTCCAGAACCAAATCAATACCAAACTCAATTTCTCTATCCAGAGAAACACTAGGAAGATCATCCAAAAAGACCTCAGGAAACTCACTTACCACCGGAGCCGAGTGAAAAGAAGGACCCTCCAAGTTAAAATCTTTAACTTAGACCAAGTGATAAAAACACCCTTTAGAGATTAATCTTTGAGCTCTAAGATAGGAAATAAACCTCCCCTATGAGCTAGGGAACAACCCTCCCACTCTATAACTGGTTCACCAGGGAACCTAAAGTCAACCTTACGGGCCTGGCAATCTAAGGACATGTCATAAGAGTGTAACCAATCCATCCCCATAATAACATCAAATTCTACCATATCCAACTCAAATAAGTATACCAAGGTCTGCTTGCTATGAATAGATATCACACCCCCCCTTAGACTCTTTTAGCAATGACTGAGTCACCTATCAGGGTAGAAATAGAAAAAGGATTTGAAACAACCTCATGATCAAAACCAAAATATACAACCACATATGAGGTCACATAGGAAAGAGTAGACCCCTGATTAAGAAGACAATACACGTCACGAGAAAAAAGTTGCAACATACCAGTAATGACATCAGGTTATGCCTCAGATTCCTATCGAGATGCAACAGCATACAACCTATTATGGCCAATACCGATATAAAAAATAAGAGCAGACACTGAAGCCACACTACTAGGCATAGGAGTAGAAGATAAAGCAATCGAAGCTTTGACCGCTCCCAAAGAACCCTTACTAATCAAAAAATTCTTGAGCATATGGCCTAGCTAGCCACACTTAAAACATCTGTGCCTTTCTTCTTCACAAAATCCCTGATGAAGATGACCAAAAAACTGGCAAAGAGGACATAAAAAGCCGACTATGCCCTACTCACCTAAGATTGGGCATCTTGTACCCAAAAATTATTACCACCTTGCGTACACCAGTCACCCGACTATTTTGGGTAAGGAGCGCTAGCAGTAGAAAAGGACAAGAATTTCCCCAATTTTTCTTTAGCCATTTGCTGCCATCCCGACCACCCTGCTCAGAGTACTTGCTCTTCTTACTCTGTATTTCCCCAAACTCTTCCTATTCTCTCTTTTCATTCTCCACCTGTTGCATGTGGATAACCAACCTAAAAATATCCATATCCTTAATCAGTAAAGCTTTCTTGCTTTCAAGGATCAGATCTTGAGATTGCCCAGAAGTGAACTTTCTCATCCTCACTCTCATATTAGACACTAAGTTCAGAACATACCTTGATAGTTAATGGAACTTCAAGGCATATTCCTTGACAAACATTTTCCCTGCTTAAGATTCACAAACTCCTTCATCATTGCTTCTCTCAGCTCCTCAGGAAAGAAGCAGCCTAGAAAAGCATTATAAAGAGCCTCCCATAAGGACAACTCCTCAACATCACCTCTATCCCTATCCCACTCCTCGTACTATTGGTACGTAATATTCTTGAGCTGATAAGCTGTAAAGTTTACCCCTTCCACATTCGTGGCCTGTATCACCCTAAAGATTTTCTCCAGTTTATCTAAGAAATCCTGAGGATCCTCCTTTACCTTTACTCCGATAAAAGTAGAAGGATTCATCTTTATAAAAAGGACAACCCTTGTGGCCTCATCAGATAAAACACCAGATGCATACCGCTTAGCTTGAACAACAACCAACTGAGAAATAACATGAATTAATTAGCGAAATTCTGCATTAATCACCTCACCTTGAGGAGGACTAATAGCAATCGGGGGAACTTCAGAACAATCAGGGATAGGACCTTGAGATCGAGTATGAACTCCAGGTGTAGGGCGTATCCCAACAACATCGTCCCCAGATAGGACAGAAGAATTTTTGTGTTCTAGATCGTCGAGGAATGATCTAAAAAGCGAACAAACAAGGATTAGAGAAAATTGCAAGACTTAGACTACAAGCTTAAAAATAGAATACCAAGAAAGTGAAACATTCCTAAATGCCTTGTAGCCTCTCTCTTATGAATGTAGCGCACTACACACACTTAAAAGAGACTCTACTAGAAACGACTTTGTGGAATCCCAATTAACCATTAACCTAAGGCTATGATATCAACTTGACATGACCCGATTGGGGGCCTAGTCGTAATGGGCATCCCAAGTCCAACCGGGACTAGGGACCACCCCCATTATCCAATACAACCAACCTATGCATATTTTGAGTCGGAGAAATTCCAAACATATAACAAGATATCATTGTTACATAATCCAAGACTTTGGGATGGGTATATATCCGTGACCACCCAAATGAGTCCAACCATACGATACCTAAGCAAAAACCAATAGCAAACCAAATAATAATCCAAAACCATAGCCATATGAGTTCCATAATAAGTAAATATAATCCTAAAATAAAAGAGGATGGAACAGTGAGAAATTTTATCCAACGGTATCAGCCTCAATACCAATGTCAATACTAAGGATGACACCAATAGCAATCCCGCATATGCCAACCCATAGTAGTTCCACCAAAGCCTCTAACCAAAAGATAACCAATATCTGGTTGGCACATGCTCTAACCATATCCAAAACCAATATCCATAAATAAACTAAAGTATGAAATAACATCCATGAAATAAAGCCTTCAGAAAAGATGGAAGTTCACCACTTAATCCAAAAGTTGATTCTGAAGTTTGATCACTATGCAGGAGAGTAAGATGGAAGGTTCCTGCATCGCGCGGGGATACTGCCGCCCGAAGACGGGTCAGTGTGTAAACGCTAGCATAAACTCAAGAAAAGGATAAATAATACGATTTAAAAAAAAACAAATAATCTACCATATGCATACAAACCATACAGATATATATATATATATATATATATATATATATATATTTATATATATATATATATATATATATATATATATATATATATATATATAACCATGCCAGAAAAGGGAACAGAGTTTAGCATATATTTGAAAACCATTAAACTAGGTATGTGTAGCTTAATCATCCGAAACCACCCACGGTCTATATGGGTGAGTGTAACCCCCTGAACAGGCCCCGATGCGTGTAGCCGCACGAACCGGAGATACCTTAAGAGTAAGGGATTCCCAAGTGCCCTCACTCTCCATGATACATATGTACAGTGTACTTAGATGATTCCCATGTACCTCATAGTATAATATAAGGGTCGCCATGCCTTACCCCTCTTGTCGGCAAATATGAGTTTTCAGTGTTTATTCGTTGAACTCCTACCTTCACAGTTAGCTAACACACCCCACCATTATTGCCCAATTAAAATCATTTCCAACAAGACCATTATTCCATTATTATTATCAAGGGCTATTAGTAGTGGTATCATCATATCGACTATAACTTGCAAGTATTATCCCTAGCCAAACCTTTTAGAGATCAAGGGAGTCCCTGTACCCATACATCATATTTTTGAGATATCTTAGGGGAGTCCTATGTACCCCATAAGTATTCCATCATTAGTTTAGGGGAATCCTTTGTACCCCACAAGTTGTTCAATAACTATGTTTGCTTAGGGGATTTCCTTGTACCCCACAAGGATGTTTAATTAACCAAATCGTTACCACCAAACCCATTCCAAAACTATTTAAACTATTTATATCAATAAGGGCTCCCCTACCAAGTTTAAACCATGCATAAGTTCCATTAAATCCATCAATGTTGTGAAAGCATTTTGAAAGGTATTTTATCAAACATATTGGGGGCATAGTATTTCCAAAACCAAAGCCAATTACCAAAGAACCATTCTAATGCAACCAATTATCCAAAACCATCATTAAACCATATAAAAACATAATTAAAACATGGGAAAACTATAACCAAGCATTTATAACCAAAACCGCCAAATTATATTTGAAAAAACAAACCCATACAATAATTAAACTATGAAAACATTGTATAAAACTATGCCTTTCTTGGAACTAACTATGAGGGAAGATAACATGCCTTAAACGAAGAGGATGATGGAGAAAAATCACCAACAAAAGCCCCAGATTAATCCTTAAGATGAAACCCTAGCTTTCTTTGCCTAAGAACTTTAGAGAGGAATAAAGAGTGTTTTTCTAAGTGTTAATGAATAGAATAATAGGGCAGATAACCTTCCAAGTGATTTAAAAGTCATGGGCCTTATTAGATTAAGTGGGGAAATATCCCAATTACCCTCACTTAAACTGCATCAAAATAGCGTCAGAGGGATACGACTATCCATATCAGTCATACCCTCTAATATAAGTGGTACCAACCACTCGTATCCAAGGCTATCTCCCTTTGAACCAACACTGTCCAAGGTACGACTCACCCTATACCATGTCGTATCCATGTATACGACCGGTACCCATAATTCATACCATTGATAGAATAAAATCTAAAGAGGATTGAACACTGCCCATCATATGACTCGTACTCTGGCTTAGGGCTCATGGTGAGCCACTCGTACACAAATCCAATTATCTACAAAGTCTAAGATTTAAGTAAAGAAAAGAGCCAACCAAATGACTCATATCCACCGATACGACCTGTACCACCCAAGTCATATCAATTCCAAAAATCAAATCCAACCCACCAACCAACATTGGTTTTCATATAACTAACTCATACTAATCATATCCAGTGTATAATTTATGTCCCCTAGTCGTATTCTCTCAGAGACCAGAAATCCAGGAAATTTTCTAAGGCCAGAAACGCAGAGTGTTTTAATGCACACAAGTGCTGATTAGGTAAGAGTTATCAAATTTACCACCTTGTCCACTTCCTTAATTCAGCACTCTTGTTTCTTTATAACCCAGTGAACTTTAGTGAACTTTCACTCTTGATTATGTCACATCAGTGGAACAACTGGATCAATATATTTTAATTATTTTATCATTCATCAAAATTTCAAAGCTCTAACAAATTCTCCCTTACTGATGATGACAAACCACTGCCTTTCGACATCCATATTTTACCTAAAACACGTATGCACGAGATACTAGAATGAAACAAATTAGACTGTTGGGCTATAAGTATTACACAATCCCTATGATTTTCCCCCTTTTGGCATCATTTAAAAGCATAATATTAATTATAAGATAAAAATGGTTGGTAAACTACTCATGGCCACTGGGCTATCATCAAGACAATCAGAACTTAGAAATTGATATTAAAATGTAACAAACAAAGCAGTATTAGACAATATTTGAGTAAACAAGGATTCCATTGCATTAATTTATAAGATATGAGCAACACATGTATAAGAAACATACCAAAAAAAGAGAACCACAATTGAGCTTTAGGAGAAATACAAAAAACAAGAATTATAAGGGACTAGTAGAAGGACACTAAGTTGCAGAGGTAACAGGTTGAATGAGCTGAGTCAATAAAGGGATAGCGGCATGAGAAGTTATTTCCTGAGCAAGTTCAGTCTCTAACTCAACAATTCTGGCCCTGATATTTGTAGTTTCTTGGGCATGGTCAGCCTGAACATATTCTAATTCTTCAATCCTCTCTTCTAAGGCAATTTAGGCCCTTTAAAAGGGAGTATTTGCACTGTGCATAGATTCAGGAAGAGAAGAGTAATGAACTCTACCAAGAACATCTTTTGTAGTTTGATATTCCCATATAGGAATGGAAACACCAAACAGTTTAAAAATATTAGCAAGACAAAAATGATATGCCAAAGAGTGGCCATT
The DNA here is from genome assembly GCA_030864225.1 of Capsicum baccatum var. pendulum. NCBI lineage: Eukaryota > Viridiplantae > Streptophyta > Magnoliopsida > Solanales > Solanaceae > Capsicum > Capsicum baccatum. The sequence goes on along the minus strand of CM061558.1, from coordinate 205,092,112 downwards.
TTCATCTTGATGGAACACACGATTCATGTGTTTCAAGATTAGAGTAGGAAGGCCAATTTTGAACTGAGAATCAAGAAGCTCCATCAATCCCATATCTAAGTAGTTGGCTTCAGTTCTTCTCTCCTATCTTTAAAGAATGATTTTCTGCACTACATAAAAGTAAAGTTGATACAGGAGAGACATTTCATAATTTTTAACTCACCTATAGTGGGTAAGAATAGGATGGCTTGAGAATTTTCTTGTGCTTTCAAGAGTTGCAGGCAAATTTTGAAGGGGAGGCCACACATATTTCACATAGTAGCTTCATCACCTTGAATGAATACCCAGAATACGAGCCAAATCATCACAATTAAGCTTAATCTAAACCCCTAAGACTATAGCTATAAAGACAAACCCATCAAAGTTCTAGTTTATGTAGAACTCAGTTACCTCCGTTTTAGCCAATTTTTGTTGGGTGGTGCCTTAAATTAAAAGTGTTGACCATAGTTGTAAAGCTAGTTTGATAAGGAGTATGTCCATTTCAGATCCTCTAAACCCAGTGACAACACGTCCTCTTACTACCTTTAGCTTCTAAAATTTGAGAATGTGATCAAGGGACAGAGAAGGAGACTCAACAGGAGTAGTAGCGTGAGAAAGAGAGTGAGAGATATATGGAGTAGGTCAAATTACATGTTTCTTTGGAATATAAGAAGAGGGTTTAAACTTTTCTGAGTATTTTGATGTAGATCGAGAAGCTTTCTTAGAAGGTGGTTTGGATAATAAAGAAGAGCTAGTGGAGTAAAAAGAAGATGGTTTGGGAATAATATTTTTAACCTTTTTCCCATGATGAACCTGACCTTGAAGCAAGTTATCATCGGGGTTAGATAAGTTGGCCTTTGAGGATTTAGACCCAGTAGGAATGGGACGTTTATTTTTGCTAGCTCTTAAAGCCATCTTAAGGATAGCATCTTCTTGTCTTTTGCAATTATGAGTATGGAGAGTTCTTTATGGAACAAAAAACTGATGTGTTCCTCAAGAACTTCATTTTCAAGTACAAAAATTGGGGCTCCAGATAATTTTCTAAGTCTAAATCTAGCCCTGTTAGGAATTTGGTATGAGGGAATTAGTGCTTTAGTAGATAAAGTTTGTGGAGGAACAATATCTTGAAATTGTTCAAATAAAGGTTGCTTAAAGAAATTGAGCATGACTTAAAATCATCCCAAAGAGCAAAGTCGTATAGCTTAATTGTAGGAACAGGAGGGATATTGGGAATAGTGGTTTCAACCGAGACTAGTGCCATTAAAGAGGATGCAGGAGATTCTGGATTTTTTTTAGAGGACAAAGTAGAGAGAGATGTAGAGGAACCCATTTTTAGTGTAAGAAAAATAATGATGGTAAGAACAAAAATGTTGAGTAATTGATGAGTTTCAATCAAAGAAGTAGGGTTTTAAATAAAATTAGAATTAAAACTAATTTTGTGAGAACTGGAAGTATTTTCTTCAGTGGAGACCCAATAGAACTTGGTTATTTGAATTTAACATGACGGCAATGTCAGTATTTTAATGGGAAAGGACTTTTGAAAAATTGGCGGTTATAAGAAAGGTGAGATTTATTAAATATAGGAAACAAATATGCTCATGTGTTACAATTCAATTTGGAGCAACTGTAGACATGTGAAAACATACCTTTGGGAGTGTTTGCATAGACATCCTAGTTTAGCTCAATTGTCTTCTAAAATCTACAAGGAATATATACATAATATAAGAAATTGTTAGGAACTAGAATTGAGACACACAACTAAATGTGCAAGATTGATAGGTTAACAAAATTGCTACTAATTAACAATTAAAAGTAATTTTTCTAGCCAATCATTGAGGGTGATTTATACAATTTTAATCATCTCCATGTCTAATATGTAATTTTCAAAGTTTTCCCTACATAAGGCTTTGGTAAAAATATTTGAATTTGTTCTTTAATAGATCAAAATATTAAAGAAATAAGACCTTTTTCTAAATTGTCCTTAAGAAAATGATGCCTTATATCAATATGCTTAGTTCTTTTGTGTTGCACAGGATTCTTTGCAATATTAATGGCACTTGTATTATCAAAAAAAATAGGAACACAACCAACGTCTATATGAAAAAATCTAAGAGTTGTTGTTTAATCTATAATAATTGAGCACAACATCATCCAGCAACAACATACTCAACCTTAACAGTAGATAATGCTACTGAGTTTTATTTCTTAGTGGACCAAGATATCAGACATAATCCAAAAAAGTGTGCCTTACTTGTGGTGATTTTTCTATCCACTAGATACCACAGACCTAAGTCAGTAGTTCCTTTGAGATACCTCAAGATTCTATTAACTAACTTCAGGTGAGATTTGGATCTTCTTAGAATCTTTCACATATTCCCACACTAAAAACAATGTGAAGTCTACTAGTCGCGAGATACAGAAGTAACCCAATCATTCCTTTATATAGCTTTTGTTCCATAGACGAACCTACTTCATCCATATGTAGTTTTATGGTAGTGGCAATTGGAGTGCTTATTCTTTTGCTTCCTCCATAGAGAATCTTTTGAGAAATTCATTTATATACTTTTGTTGATGAATCCTATTTCCAACAGTTGTTTGTTTTATTTGCTAGCCCAAGAAAAATTTAAGTTCCCCCATCATGCTTATCTCAAACTCACTACTCATGAGTTTTGCAAATTCATAAGTCATGTTGACATTTGTAAAGCCAAAAATAATGTCATCTACATAAACTTTCACAATCAATAAATATTTTCCATTAGTCTTTAAGAAGAGAGTGTTGTCAATTTTACCTCTTGTATGTCCATGTTCCAAAAGAAATTTTGACGATCTTTTATACCAAGCCCTTGGGTCTATTTCAGTCCATACAAAGTCATGTCAAGCTTGTACACGTAATTATGAGATTCCTCACATTCAAACCCAGGGAGTTGTTTCACATAAATTTCCTTCTTGAGATACCCATCTTCGAAGGCATTCTTTACGTTCATTGGATAAAGAGTAAATTCTTTATAGGCTGCAAATGCAACAAGAATTTTGATTGCTTCAAGTCTTGCCATAAAAGTAAAAGTCTCATCATAGTCTATGCCTTCCTCTTGATTGTATCCTTGGACCACCAACCTTGCCTTGTTCCTTGTAACTGTTCCATGTTCATCAACCTTATTTTTGTACACCTACTTAGTTCCAATCACAGTTCTGTCTTGTAGAGGTGGAATTAAGTTCCAAACCTTACTTCTTTCAAAATGGATAAGCTCCTCTTCCATCGTAATGACCCAATTTGCATCAACAAGTACTTCAACCATATTTTTTTGGCTCAATATTTGATAGGAAAGCCTTGAATGCACACATTTTAATTAATCCAAGTTTAGTAGTGATGCCTAAAGTGAGATCAGTGAGAAGATTTTCAATTGGATGAGACCCCTATCTTTTAGAACTAATCCTTATGAGTTTTTGGGCTCAGAATAAGTGGTTTGAGCTGGAGTTGTTGGTGGTTCAATTGCCCTTATCAAAGTGTTTCCATGTTTAGTTTTCCCTATTGAAGTGCCTCTAAGTTCAGTTCCCCCTGTCGATGGACCAGGTTGTATGACATGTTCTTTAACCTGTTCTTTAGTTCCACTTTCTTCCTATATGTTAGTGTCAGCACAGGATTCATAAAAAAATACATGCACACTTTATTCAACATATTTTGTTCTTTTGTTTAAGGCCCTATATGCTTTGATACCATAAAAATATCCTAGAAAAATTCCCTTATCACTTCTAGCATCAAATTTTTTCAAATTATTTTTTTCATTATTATGAATTAAACACTTCAAATCAAAGGTTCTAAGATGAGAAATATTTGGTTTTATTCCTTTTAATAACTCATAGGGAGTCTTTTCAAGAATAGGCTTAATCATACATCTATTGACAATGTATCCAGCAGTATTTATGGCCTTAACCCAAATATGTTTTGCAAGATTCCCGACAGGCATCATTGTTCTAGCCATATCTTCCAAAGTCTTATTTTTCCTTTCTACTACTCCATTTTGCTGAGGTGTTCTAGAAGCAGAGAAATTATGATCTATACCATTTATGGAATAAAATTCCAAGAACTTTGCCTTTTCAAATTTAGTGTCATGGTCAGATCTAATGAAAATTAGAGAAGTGCCTAGTTTTTTTCATTTTCTTAATGAATATAGAAAAGACATCAAAACATCTATTTTGGAAGCTAAGAACAATATTCAGGTAAACCTAGAATAGTCATCAACAACTACAAAAACATATATTTTACCACCTCTGCTTTGAACTCTCATTGGTCTACAAAGATCCATATGGACTAGGTTAAGGCACTTGGTTGTACTGACATGGTTGTTAGGTTTGAATGAAGATCTTACCTGCTTTCCCCTTACACAAACACTACAAGCTTTATCTTTTTTGAACTTAGTTTTGGGCAAGCCCATTACCATGTCCTTTGAATTTAGTTTGTTTAATTGCTTCAGACTTGCATGTACAATCCTTTTATGCCAAAGGAGGAGGTCATTTTTAATAGCACTTAAACAGGTCAGGCTTGTTCTAGGCATACTCATGATATCAACTTGATACACATTCTTGTGTCTTCTTACAATGAGCATAATTTCCTTGGTATCCATTTTTTTTACCTTACAACCTGCAAAAGTAAAAAAATACCTTATTACATTTATCACATTATTGTGATATGCTGAGCAGGTTATGCTTCAATCCTTCAATAAGGTAAAATCTTCCAGTGCTCTTGATTCAGATGTGCCAATATTTCCAATTCCATTAACAATACCCTTTTTTCCATCACAACATGATAATTCTCATCCAACTATTTTAGAGAGTGAAAGGAATTTTTTTCTTCACCATTCATGTGTCATGAGCAAGCACTATATAAGTACCAATGCTTCTTGCTTCCTTTCACTCTCACCTGCAAGAAAAATTAGGGGTTAGATTTAGAAACCAAGACAATATGAGTAAAGGGATCAATAAGATTTCTTTTGGCCTATCAAGGCAACAGGTTGTGCGACCTGTTCCTCTAACAAGTTTTTTTTTCTTCCTATTAGTCTGTGCTAACATGGATTCAGATTTCTTTCCTAGGCTTGTGCTTTTAGATCTGCGTTTTGCAGCAACTGGATATTCAGTTGTTGGATGTCCTAACTTTCCACATATATAGCACAACTCCTTGGTAGCAGTAGAACTTTTATAAAACACCAATCCAGCCTTTTCATTATGGGTTTTTTAACTTAATTGATGGATAATTCTTGAGGAGTTTGTCCACCTATTTGTTATTTCAAGGTCAAATTTTAATTTGGAAACTTCTTGACTTAAGTACTCACCTTTTCCTTTTCACAAAACTATTCATGTTTGACCTTTATCAATTCAGACTCGATTATTTTTTTCTTCACTCTTGACCTTTTTTCCTTTCTCTGAGAGAGTCAGTTTTAAGACTTTGGATTTTAATGTGAGGTTAGAAGAATCAGGTTTACTTACTTGTTCCTTTAGAGTGCTATTCTTCTTTATAACAGTGTTCTTGCAGGTCTTAAGATCAATATAATCAAACTTCAGGCTTACAAGATTGCTAAATATTCCATCCCTATCAGAGTTTAAAAAAAAGGGCAGCCCGATGCACTAAACTTACCTCTATGTGTGGTGTCTGGGGAAGGGCCCCACCACAAGGGTGTATCGTACGCAACCTTACCTTGCATTTCTGCCAGAGGCTGTTTCCAAGTCCTGAACCCGTGACTTTCTGGTCATATGGCAGCAACTTTACCAGTTACTCCAACTAAAGCAGTTAATTCTTTGAAATCATCAACTAAAGCACTCATTAAGATGATAAGCTTTCTTTTTAGAACAAGTGTAATTTCTCTTTGAGTTACAGAATAATTATCTTAGAGGCTGAATCTATTTTTTCCTCCAGGTCTGAATCTTTAATTGCTATGAGAGCAGTTTCATCAATCTCTTCATCATTTGAGTCATTTGAGTTTGATCCCCAAGTAGCCATCATAACATATTCTTACTTTTTATTTTTCTTTGCTTTCTTTTTTAACTTTATTTCTTCTATCTTTTTTCTACATCAACTTTCCTATGAAGACAATCTCTAATTAGATGACCAGTCTTCCCATATTTATAACAGCCAACAAGGTTGTCATTGGAACGCTTTTTGATACTTATTTCTTTGTTCTTTTTTAAGAATTTACTGAAGTTCTTTGAGATGAAGGTAACTTGTTCCTTACTCACTTCAAACTCCTCATCACTTTCAGTATCCTTCAGGGTAAGAGATTTCTCAATAATTACTTCCTATTTCTTGACTCCATCTAAGAGATTTCTCAATAATTACTTCCTATTTCTTGACTCCATCTAATTGTATTTCATAAGTCTTCAGATTACCAACAAGATCATCCAAGGACATTCAAATAAGATCAGTTGCCTCTCTAATTTCTATGACCTTGACATCCCATTTGGACTTGGGAAGAACTCTTAAAACCTTCTACACCTATTCCTCGGTAGAGATTGCTTTTCCCGAGGAGGTCAACTCATTTATCAGGGTGGTCAATCTAGTCATCATTTCATGCAAAGATTTATTTTCTCCCATCTTGAAATCCTTATATTCAGTGAAAAGGTAGGCAATCCTGAATTTTCTCACTTAAGCAGTGCCTTCATAGGCATTCACCAAGGCATCCCATATCCCTTTGGCAGTATTGGAGTTTGATACCCTGCTATATTCAAAAGGACCTAGTCCACACACTAGAATATTCATGGCCTTTGTATTTTTCTTTAATGCAGTAAGATCCTCAGTAGTAAACTCACTTCTTACTTTCTTAACAAGTTCTCCATCAGATATTTTCATAGGAATTGTCGGTCCATTAGTAATTCAATCCCACAACTCATAATCTTCACCTTGCAAGAACATTTCCATTCAATCTTTCTACCGAATAAAGTGGGAGCCACCAAAGAGTGGGGGTCGACTGGTTGATTTCCTTTCACTTTGACCAGTAGATGGTGCGAAATTCATCATGATGATCTTATCTTAAGTTCTATCCTTATTTAAGACAACTCTCTCTAATACCACTTGTTAGAGTAACTGACCTATCGATTTACTTAATTTAGCCAATAGTTGCCTATCAGTAAAACAGTTTGCCAAGCGTATTTCATCAATGTCAAAATAGTAAGTAAATGAGACAGTAATTTTTACGTAGAAAATACCTGGATCAAAAAGGTGTTAAAAATCATAACCTGTACCTCTACAGGATTTTATCCTAACTTCACTAAAACACTTTAAGCCTCAACAATAGAAAATTACAAGAATTTTACAATATATGAATTATAAACTTTAATTCATGCTTCTACAAAACACACAAACCTCCTTAGGTATACGTTCTTAAGTCTTCGAGTTCTCCAACTTGAAGAGAGTGATCCTAACTCAGTTTATACTTTACTGAGACTAGAATCATATAACCAATACAACTCAAGAACCAACCTAATGCATAGAATCTAAGACACCTTATCTTCTAAGTAATAGGAACAGGTTTGGCTACTAGTTTCTTTAAGCCTTAGAACTTTCAAGTCAATTTTTCAACTACCTTTGTCTTTGTAAGTGCATAGTCACTTCCTTTATTTAACCATAACTCACCGAAGAGTCCTTCATAAGATATGACTTTTATATCAGGAGAAACTCTTGACTCTTCAGAATTTGTTGTGAATTAAAAGTCCTTATTGAAGATGATCTCTTAGTTGAGGTAGAACTCCTACTTCAACTTAATATCTCTTATCTTCAAGTATTGGAATCAAACTCAATCTCATCATTTACACACGTGTTGATTAGGTAAACTTTATCTAATTTACCACCTTGTCACTTCATTAATCCAACACTCTTGATTGTATCGCATCAGTGAAACAACTGGATCAACACGTTTCATTCATCATCAAAGCTCTAATAAATCAGTTATAAATAGTTAGGCCTTAGCGATTCTACAGATGGCATATATTTAATTTGTTATCTTTAAAGCATTTCAAAGGTCAAGAAAAATTTCATGTTTGAGTAATTGAAGATTTCTATATAGGTTTGTTTGGCGGATAGAGCTTTAAGTTACTACACTTTCATGATTACCTTCTCAAAAGTTTCACTGCCAGCCTCATACAATAATCTATATCCATTTAGGAAAAACTTGATAGTGTCATGACCCAATTTATGAGACATGATGGCATCTTCTTTATCCCACCAATAGTTAAGTCAAATATTAGCCCGGAGCTACAAGTAATGGGCTAATCTAGTGGAAAATGGCATAAATATGAAAAATTTTCAAGTAAAGACTTATAACAATAAATCAGGTAATAATAATATGAAAGATCGATAAGATAACAATAACATCTCCCGATCTAGTAGTGTTGGTACAAGAGCCACTAACAAAAAAAATATGAGTACTGTAATAGTCAAATATACATTAGTCTCAAATAATGAAAGACTAAGCAAAAGTAGAAGATGGAGAAATTAAAAACTCTAATTTGGAGAGTGCACCCTGTTTGTGAACTTAAATCAGCATGATTGCATCATTAACGACGGCAACTAGTATACAAATCTATACCAAAAAGGTCTAGAAGTACAGTATGAGTACCAAAGCCATGGGTACTCGGTGAGCATCATCGACCGACTGAGCTAAATCATAATATAAATATAATAAAAATGCAAGATAAATAAGCTAAGTCAAGGTATGAGGGAAAACATAAAATAAATCTCCAAATACTATAAAAAAAATCGATAATCTAAAATAATAACATAAAAGAACACATAACTATCATTACAAACTGCCCCCCCAAAAGCCAGTGAATGTGGAAAAGTAAATAACCCAACATAGTCCTCCAAAAGCCCAGAGGATGCAAACAAGGAGGAGAAATAAATGGAAATATACTAAGTAATCGTATCTCAAAAACATAATAGCGAATTCTTCCATACCACAATCATTGAACTCTATTCGGTTCCATAACAATCATAAATAACTCTTTATGCAAACTTGAATCGAAACTCATATCATCATTTAAAGAACTTGAATCAGAACTAATGTAATTAATTATCATACTTGAATCAAAACTCAAAATCTAAAATTGCCGGACTTGAACCAGAACTTGCATCAACTCCCAAATACTAACCTAGCATAAGAATCATGTATCCACAATCTTCAAGCTCCTAGATATATAATTTAAATGGTATAACATTCCTACAAATTCCACAATAAGCTAATGATAACTTATGCCTAAGGTGGGTTGGAGGAGTCCACTTCTAATTTTCAAAATTCATCCTCAAGCAAATTCTATTCTGGACTAGGATAAGGTATCTTAATTCACTTTTTGATGTTAAATAAGCCATATTTATCCCTAAGATAGCAATTTTACCTAAAGTATGAGTAACTAAATCCATTATGCCTAATTTATGATTCCTTAATAGGCTAAATAATCTAAATTATAGTAATTATGTCTCCAAGACCTAATTTCCAATCCCTATCTAGCACATTATCATAAATATACTAAAAATTAGATCAATCTATGAGAAATTAAATCTAGCCTACCTCGACACTGAAAAATACTGGATGAGAATTGGTTAAATCATCATTTTTTTCCTTCGGAGAAACTTCCAGACAAAGTCACTCTGTCAAAATTATAATCTACTCATCAAAATGAGAACAACAGTACCCGTATTGAATTTTTATGCTTTGAATTCAAAATTACATAAAAATTTCATGGTGGGCTCGCTTGCGGTACTATACTTTCAAAATCATCAACACGTCTCTCAATGCTCAAGAGACATCAACCCTCAAGAATGAGCAACTTTCGAACTCAAATTGTGCTAAAATCAACCCATCAAAAATCTAAAAATTTGAAAAAATAATTGAGAAATTAACCATGAATTTAATAAAAACTTACCAAGAATTCAAAGAAGAATCGAGAAATTCAAGCTCACAAATACCCTAAAATTATCTATTAGTGCGTCTCCTAAGTTTTCACACTTTCTAGGATTTTTCACTCTTGAACTTGTGTGAAAATGGAAGAAAATTAGGCTAATTAAGGCATTAAATAGCTTCCAGGTGTCGCTTAAGCAGACACTTGGCCACTTAAACGGTCACTGCTAAAACACCCAAATATCACTAAAGCGGCCCTTATGATGCCTGGCAAGCTGCTTAAGCTGACTAGCCGACGCTAACGAGACAAGTGCTTTAGCGGTCACTGAGGAAGGCCAGACCGCTAAAGCGCCCAATGGCCGCTTTAGCAGATACACTAGCTGAGTGCACCAGCTGAAGACGTGGAATTTTTTCAAGTCTCCACAGACTCCTCGAGATTCATTCGGAATTTTGTATATGCAAATGGACTTTGCTACCCTATCAAATTTGATGTTTTGGATTCAATGACCTAGTTAAAATTTTCATCCGAGGTCATCTCGATAAAAAGTCTACCCTATACTCAAGTGTCATTTTTATCAACTTTAGAGCAATAGCCCGAAATGAGTTTGAAAATCTCAAAATCCAAACCAAAGGTTCCTCCTAACCTAAAATTGATGTTCCAAATTTGTTGGAACAGTCAGAATCGGCATACGAGGTTGTTTGACTGAAATTTTTTTTTGATATCCAATTCTAACCTGCAAAGACTTTAAAATACAAAATTGACTTTAAAAATCAAATGAACTGTCGGATAACCGAACTGTCAGCTCCAGCAAGTCATAAATAACTTAGGATAGCTATGCAAAATCTCTAAATGATAAAAAATGAGTGGAAATATAAAAAATAACCTGAAGGGTCATTATAGATATTCCATGATCCGTATTGATTGTGAGTAGGAAAAATCATATTAGGTAGGCTTACAAGTAGTACTAAAGAAGGAGGCATAAACAAGAAGGTCATACAAGATTTTTAACACTCAAAAAAGGTAGTAGAAGAAATGTACAATGTCATAATAAATGAGAAGTATCAATCTAGAAGCATTTTCATGACTACCTTATTTGAGAAAAGTGCATATCATCTCCAAAAATTAAAAGAATTAGAACGACATGAGAACACAATCAGGACAAGTAACAGGATTCAGTTATCCCGTAAACTCTACAATTGAGTGATTTTTTATTATGATTATTTCCTATCAAGTAAGAAAAAAATATTATTTTTTGATAGAAAAGAAGGGTCATACCAAGAAACATCATTTGAAAAAATTATCAAGATGGTTAGAATTGTATGAATCAAGTAATATCACATATAAATCACACAGTTTATAGTGAAAAATTTTCCATCATAGGCCTTTATATTGTGAAACTTATACACATGTGTGAATCTCAACTATCAATTACATACAAGTAGATTACTATTTCTCAAGTTTCTCAGGTATCTTGTAAACTCTACGATCGATTAATCTGTGACTTTGCTTATTTCATATCATAAATTGCAAATAATAAATGTATAATGATATAAAATGTGATTTTTAGAAGGAAAAAACAAAAAAAGGTTACACCAAACTATGTTGCTCAAACTCTCAGATATATTACCACAACCATGTTGAATTAATCAAAATTCTATTAATTTTGAAGGATCGGACACACATCCAGTGATAGTTTGAAAGAATTCGAACAATATAGACACCAACAATGTTGATTTGCATATCAACTTGTTTGAGAAAATCAGTAGAATGATTAGAACAAAATAATTTTCATATTTTTTCTTAAAATCCCAAATAATAATTACTGTTTTAGCTTTTCCCAAATGTAGAAGAAGGGGAAAAATAAAGAAATACACGTCATAAAATAAAAAAAATATGAAGGAATAAGAATGTAGAAAACCAGTAGGATGTACATGTGTTGATTCACAATATAAACCTTTAGGACTTTGCTTTGTCATGATAGACAATGGCATAAAGTTGGTGTGACATACATATTTGAGTACTGATTATACCGAAATAGCTGATACAACACTATTGATCTAGAAAAAAATTATGCAAAACAAACTTAAATCAGTTGATCAAAGGATGATTAAGAGTTTCATTGTGATTACAAGTGTCTTAGCTGTAAAAGAGGCGGTGCAAATCACTATAAAATTACTTTATACCTGTGATACTTCAACCAGAAGGATCACTAAGATAGACGATAATAATTTATTTGATATTATATATATGACTGGTAATGGAGGATTCACTTTTTGTATCTGATAAACTAACTTAATTCTCATATTTGCAAAGTATATTTAATGATTGACAGAATATAATTGGCATTTCCTGCTAATTAAGAATATGGGTATGAAAGCTACAAATACCTGAAAGAGTACTTAAAGTGAGACTAGAGAAGAAATATAAGGAGAGCCCTCCTAAAATCCATGCAAAAGTAAGATATGGATTAGGATTAGATTGACATAAAGAGAGATCAATGGATCGAGCGGGTAAATTCAGTAATAATAAGATACCCGGTGAAAAGTCATTTTGAATTACATAAACATGCAAGTTTTACTATATTTTTACTATTTCAGTAAAATAATAGTAACAAACAATGTATTTACTATAAATATATCATATTTTTATTATTTTTATAAAATAATGATCGTGAAGAACTTGAGGAGTAACAAAATAAAAATTTCATCAATTCTAGATCAATAATCTATTTTTTTTTCTTTATCTCCAAAGTTAATCTAATCATTCGAAATCAATAAATAATAAACAATTATGGAAACTTTTGATAAATAGGAAAAGTAGTATAAAATTGTATATATCTATGAAATAAGAATAGGTTCAAACCTAAACATATCTAATGCTTTTGATTGAAGATACTTCATTAATTTGTAAAAGACAACAGGAGAGACATAATCAGACAATTAATAACAAACTTGAATTTGATTGTGTCAAACAATGCTAAAAATAATGTTCTAACTCAATTAAATTATGAAGTACTTCCGCTCTTTTTTTCTTTTATGTTGAAAGTTTTGAAGTACAACGACCTCTCTAGTGGGAATAAGATCCATTAAAATAAAAAAGTTAATATAAATAGACAAAAAAAATTCTCAAAATCAGTATATTCCATTCTTTTTTCCTCTCTTCACCTTTTTATATTGCATCTACTATTTACTGACCAAGAATTATATGTACTACTTGAAAGAGCTAGCTAGAGCTGAACAGTTGTATCTAAATATCAAAATAGTAAATCAAAATGCTAACGTTGAATACACTTCTTTCTATTTTCGCTTCAAGACATTGAATCACTATCTGTTTTCCTGCATCTGATGTAGGTGATCTATCAAGATGCCTCATGCAGTATTCTTTGAACAAAACAAAATGTATAATAAAGTCCATAAATATAAAAATAAAAGGTACTATTTAGATGTAAAGCGACAAGTCAATATAAAAATTTTAAAATACAGAGAATAATACAGTATCTTATAAGCTTCTGGTAATTTAGTATCGATGTTACTATGAAAAATCAACATGTTGCACATATCCCAAAGTATGAATCATAAAAGATAAAAGTTTTAGGCTACTCTTGCATCAATTGTCACCACCATTATTCATTGTTATGTTAGTTACCACCATATTTGACCTTTTTTTATCATCTGATTCTTCGTGTGTGGCATGTTAATAGTCTTTATCCACAAACATAACTTGGTTAAGTCTTCTGTCAATTTGAGCGGCTCCACGATATAGCAAAGTCATTGCATCTCTTAATTTTATCACCTCTAAGAACATTACATAAAGTTGTTTGATCATAAATAACTTTTTCTCATTAATGGTTGTAACTTTATTTTTTCTCATTAGTGATTTGCAATATATCTTATACTTGGGATAGTTTGACATTTAGACACTTTCAAGACTTATTTTAGCATTTAGACATAAGTCTTAGAAAATTAGGTGTTTAAACACATTTATGACATCATCCATTCTTACACACAAACCTATCACCCAAGTTTTAAACTTTACACTTTAGTCCCCCCACCTCATCCATTTAATATTTAATATTTCTCATATTTTTTTATACTTTCATTATTTTTTCATATTTTTTATTTTAATTTAGAAAATTATCCAAGAAGCCACCAATAGGAGCTCCCCTTTTCACCAATTATTTTTTATTTCGATCACTTTTCTGATGAAAAATTATTCATTACAACTGAAAATCTCCATTCTTCATCATTGCCTCCATTGTTGTTCCATTCAATTTGAAAAAAATGCAAAAATAATTTTTTCACCATTTCTACTAGCTCAAAAAGCTTTTCAAATTCGCTCAATACCTCGTCATTAGATATATTTCAGTAGTTTAGAAGTCCTACACATACATTTGTCCATCCCAGAACTAGGAGGGCAATGATTATATCAAAAATTAGTTGATTTTCATCTTTGTACGGACGTATTCATATCAGTGATCGACCAGCCATTGACCATCTATAAACCTAAACCTTGATCTATTATCAATTTGTGTGGTCTATTATGCTAGTAGCTGAGGTAGTTGTCATGGGTGATAATTATATGGGTGCGTGGGAGGAGGGGCCCAACTTTTAAAAGTGGAAATCATCTACAAAAGAGATAGTGCCCATCCCGCTACGTCGCAATGGATCGTACGACGACATGGTTCGAAGCATAATTGAGAGCGGAGAATTAGAATGCAAGCCAAAGAACATTGTGATTAACTATGTAATGAATGGGCGGGGTAAAATACATCCCACTTTCATAAATAATAATTGGCATGTGTCATTATACATGTCGAATGTCGCTGCTGATGGCTCTAGGCTGTTATTGAGGATAAATATCATTTCGGAGTCTGAAACAATCCCGGCACCACAACCGACAATCGACAAACATGATTCATTTTAAGATAAGAGTTTGGAGCTCATCCAATGGATTCAGAAGATAATTAAATGGAATTAGAAGATTTAATTTTCTCTGAAGATAAGGGAGAAGAGTGCGAATTGGAAGCACAAACCAACCATACCTTTTCCGATGGAACTAATTTTTAGGTAAATCAAACATTTAGCAGTAAAAAGGAGTTGAAATTATTGCTGGACGTAGTAGCTGTGAGAAATTATTTTGATTATGCTACGTTGAAGAGTTCCACCAAATTTCTTAAGGGGAAATATGTTTGTCTTAGCTACGGGTGGATGTTGCGGGCGAAGAAGTATGAATGCACAGACAGATTTGTCATCTATAAATACGTCGGCGATCATAATTACGGCGTAGAATATGCCACCCACTGCCTTAGGAAAATCTCATCTAAAGTCATTGCATCACTGTGTGTGAACATGTATCTTGAAGGAAAGGGTCCGAACACACGCAAGATTCGGAGGATCATTTTCAAGAATTTAAAAAGTAGATCAAACTATTGAAATTATTGGAAATATTGGCTGGGGCGTGTGATTTCCAAGGAAATGGTTTGAGGGACAGTGGAGCACGGGTATTCCTACCTGCCCATTTTTTCGTACATGATCGATCTCTTAATGTTTCCACTACCTATTCCATCATGGTGAACAAGGTCGATTGTAGGTTTATGTACTACTTTTTATCATTGGGCCCTTGTATTAGGGGATTCGCCCACATGATGAAGGTTATTGCGGTCGACGACACTCATTTATACGGTAAATACGATGGTGTGCTGCTAAGCACGGTTGCATAGGATACGGAGAACCATATTTATCCCATTACATTTTGTGTCTTTGATAAGGAGAATGATGAATCTTGGATGCTTTTCTTTGAGAAGCTGAAGTCTATTATGGTTGATGGACCAGATTTGTGCTTTATCTCAGATAGGCACAAGAGCATCACCAACGGCATTGCGAAGGCATACAACCATGCTCATCAAGGGTACAACATGAGACACCTAGGTGAAAATCTCTGGGTATATCACCATTGCAGAGAACACCTCTAACTATTCTACAATGCGGAAAAGGCATATTCTCCCTAGGAGTTTAGCGACCATTTTATGGAATTCAAGAACTACTGACCTGAGGCAGCCTTTTTCCTCGAGCATGAGCTTAGTTTTGAGAAATAGAGCAAGGCATATGTCCTAGGCAACAGGTTTGACGTGATAACCATAAATATTGCTGAGTCGGTGAACGCTATGTTGATTGATGAAAGAAAGTACCCCGTGGCATCCATATTCAATTCGATTGCCAAGAGGTTGAGTGAAATATTCAGGGAGAGGCTTGCCTACGTCCTCAAATATAAGGATAACAAATTTGTTCCCACCGCCGAAAAGATCTTAAGAGATAATATGAGCGAGGGCGACTCCTTCTATGTGGAGAACATAAGCGGAGACGAAAGACAATACCCTGTGTTTGGAAGTGGCTGTACGACCAAAGTTGACCTACTAAAAAGGTCGTGTTCTTGCACAAAGTTTGACCTAATTAAAATACTATGCGATCACATAATGGCTGCTTTACGATCGAAGCACGGTGAAGATTATGGTTTGAGAGCCTATGATTACTCTTTGCCTCTGTATAAAGTGGAAGAGTACCTCCTTGTGTATTTGAAATCAATTAATGTTGTCCGTTTGGAGTCCGAATGGTGCGTTCCATAAGAATTGCTAGACGTGAACATTATTCCACCTTTTGTGGTCACCAAGCTCGGAAGGAGTAAAAGAAAATGCGTTAAGGGCATGGGCGAGACTTTCAAGTCAACGAGGAGGAACAAGTGTTCACTGTGCAAGAGATCCGGGCACAAGAAAACCACTTGTAACAACAACAAATCGTAGTTAGTCTTGTATGAATTTGTGTTTTTGTAATTCATAGCATTGTATGTATTTTGATAACCCTTCAGTTGTCTAATTAATGCCAAATTTATCGACTGCACTCTGTGTCTATTATCGACCTTTTAAAGTATTGCATATATTATGTGTCCGGTCTATATCTTTTATTCTTTATTTAACACATAGTTTATTCTCGATTCCATATAAGGTCTATTAAGAATCCTAAATATTCAAAGGGACAAACGAACAGTTGAGCATTTACTACATATCAAAAAAGCTATTGCACATCCAATGACACGTTGCGTTGATTGGGTATACGCTATCTCTCTTCAATTTTCACCATTCACACATCTACCAACCAATGGGCGGGAAGACCAAAGGGTTCTATTTTGGTCTATATAAACACCCATCTAATGCATCCAAAATTCATCTTCATCAACTCAAAATCAGATTTAATCGACAAGATGCAAGCATTCCTTTGAGATAAAAAGGGAGGATCCTCCATAACTACGACCTGCTCTTCCTCCGCAACGACCTCAACCGGCTGTTCTATGGGATGGGACAGGATAGGGAACTCCTCTACCGCAAACTTTGGTGGATTGCCTATTTTTTATGAGCGATTATGGAGCAGTTCAACATGGAGCCGGAGGAGATGATCACCCCCACCATCCCCTTAGATTCAAGTTTTTTTATTTCAGTTCTTTTTTATTGTTTCAAGTTCATTGCAAGGAGAAGCTTTCATGGTTAGGAATGTTAAATGAAAGCTTCTTCATTTTGCTTTATTTTTGCTGTAAATATGGTTCTACACCATCATTGCAACGAATTATAAATGAAATATGTTTGTTTGCCTACATTCGTGTATATTTTAATTTTGCAATTTTATTCTGGTTTAATTTTTTGCAATTTCTGATGTTAGAAGATGAATCAAACGATTGTGAGATGTGAAATTTATTCTTGTTTAATTCTTGTTTCTGGTTTAATTCTTGTTTCCTGTATTTTTTGCCACTGTAATTTTATAATTTTTTCCTTTTTAAAATTTTTGCATAAGATCAAGGTAGAAGATGAACGGTACAGTTTTCAGACGTCAAATTAATTCATATACGCCAATGAAAAACTAATCTGATCTATCCGCGATTATGTTGATTTATACAAAATTAAATGAAAAGTCTGTGGGGTTTATTCGATACTGATCTCAATATCTATGCTCGAACAAATAAATAATTTATGCGTTAAACAATACCGATCCATCGATTGTGTTAAGTAAATTACATAGACTGTAATCCTTGTCAACAATATACCGTATTGGTTTATCGTCCTTAGTAGAATATTTGGAAAAAAAAAATTAATCAATAAAATAATAAATAGTTAGATTTTACGCAATTAAAGAAGCTTGAACAAGTCATGTGATAGTATGAGAGTCCAAGTAAATTGGATAAGCTGATCAATGATGTGTGAGGATGGATAGTGGATGAACAAATGAATTCCTCACAACATACTTGTGCTTTGGTAAATATTTCCCTAAGGATAATGGTTGTTCAACCACAACTCATCACCTCACATCTTGTTTCACCACTTTCAATTGATGTGGACTCTCATACGATCACATGACTTGTTTAGGCTCATTCGTGTGTATAAAATTCAATTGCTTATTATTTTATTAATTAAATAATCTTTTTCAAAATATGTGCTAGTCATGATCTATAAATATGTGTCATAGTCAAGTGCATGTATTAATGAAGTTGTACAAAATCTATGCTAGACTATGCTTAGTTTTGTACTCGACCTGATATAGTCTGGCATAGACTCTTAACTACTTCCACAAATAAATAACTAGACTATGATATTTATTCATAAACCATAACTAGCATATATTTTAAGAAGGATTAATTAATTAATAGAATAATTAATAATTAAATTTTATACAATAGAATGAGCCTAAACAAGTCATGTGATCGTATGAGAGTCCACATAAATTGAAAGTGATGATCAAAGATGTGAGGTGATGAGTTGTGGTTGAACAAATGAATTCTCCACAACTTACTTGTACTTTGGGTAAACATTGCCCCATGCATGTTTGTTGTTCATCCACTACCCATCCTCACACATCATGGATCACCTTATTCAATTTACATGGACTCTCATATGATCACATGACTTGTTCAAGCTCCTTTAATTGCATAAAATTCAATTATTTATTATTTTATTGATTAAAAAATCCTTCTCAAAATATGTGCTAGTTATGGTCTATGAATATGTAGCACAGTCTAGGGAGGTTATTAAGGAATTAGCTCCTAGTATATGTTAGACTGTCTATCTATTTAGTGAAGCATCTACCAAAAGCCTGAGAAGACATCGATTATAAATAGGTCTATGAAACAAGACCAGCAGTAAAAAAAATAAAAATGTCAGATTTTTACAACGGTCATAAAGTACATGTCAAATCAATACTCAATGGTAATATCTTACTTTTTTATATAAAATAAAGGCTATTTTTGTGTTAACACTCTAATTTTTTTTACTTTAATTTTGTTAAAAACTACAATGTGTCAAGCATCCCAAAAATCAAATGCAAAAGTGTCCTACATATGTCATTGTGGCAATCCAGCTGTTTTTAGGACGTCACGCACCGATTGAAATGACGGATGCTCTTTTTTAAGTGCCTTGATGAAGACTCACCGACGAGCAGCTCATCGATATCAAATTTTCGAGGCGCTTCCAAGTTTTATATACTCCAAAGGCTTTGGAAATTCGAAAAAAATAGAGATCTACTCTTAACATTGCTAAAATAAGCCGAAGAACAAAGGGATTACTTGAAAGGATCACTAAAAGAAGTCAAAATGGAGAAAGATCAAGTAAAGCAAAGGCTGATTTTGATCGAAAAAAAAGAGAAAGGCCTAAAAAATTTATTGTATGGTCTGTTATTGTTGTTGTCTTTCTGGAAAGATGTAATAGGGATATAGGAAACTGAATAAATAGATGTAAGGTTTCTTAAATCAATCCTGAGTGTAATCTATAATTAATAGAGAATTATGTCTATGTCATTTATCATCGAACTCTATAAACCATGATAGTTACGATAAGTAAATATATGAATTAATCAATTGATAGAATGTTAAGTCTATAAATTACAGAGAACAACTTCTATTATGTTTCCAATCAACCACTATAAATTAGAAAAATAGCTGAACTGGTAACGCAATGCAGCCAGCTGTTTAATCTAACGAGACAATGGAATAACTGAACATTATTTCATCAGTAAATGCCATCATTTACATGTCAAATATATGAAATTCAATTATCCATAAAGAACAAATCAGAAAAAAAAAATCATTAAGAAAATTGTTTGTTCCAAATCCACAAAACTACTTATTTTCTTGATTGAGTTCCGTAACAATGTCCATCACATCCACTTCTTTTTCTTCATGTTTTTTATCCTCTTCTTCAACTTCTTTCTTCTTATTTTTCTTCTCTTCTTCTTCTGGTGATTTCTTCTCTTCTTTAATGTTTTCAACCTCCTGTTCGACCACTAATTCTTCTTCAACTCCCTTCTCATTTTTGTCTTCTTCCTCTTCTGATTTCTTTTCACCATCTTCTTTTGTTTTCTCCTCATTTTCTTCTTCTGCTTCAGCTGTCATCTCCTCATGCTTTACTTTTTTTCTTCTTCTTCTTCTTCTTCTTCTTCTTCTTCTTCTTCTTCTTCATCTGCTGCATTCTCCTCATCCGTTTCTTCTTATTTCTTCTCTTCTTCACCTTTTTAATCTGTTGCATCCATGTACGTAACTGCGACTGCAAGTTCTTCGAAGTTTACTTGATGTCGTCTACGAGGGGAACTGTCCAGGTGAACTGTATTATTTTGAAAGGATTAAAACATATGCAATAAAATTAAATTAGAAGAGTAAAAAATAAATTAATTTACTTTCTTCTTGTTGCTTCTTCTTATTCTTCTCGATTCTCCTCAGCCTCTCATCTCTAACAAAAGAAGTAATATCCAGTAGACTTTTCTCGAGCAAAGCAACGTGCTCGCACAGGTCATCGTCATTAGAAGCATCTGGTGAAGGTTTGAGTCCACTTGAACCAGCATGATCACAAGCGCGTGGTGGACATGGAACATAATGGTGGCCACCCAAATCTTCGTATTTGTCCGCGACCTCCGCTGATAAAGTCAGGACAGTCACACTTTTTAGCTGTGCCTTCAACGCATCGATGGATGTATCCTTAACTTCGTTCATGTATGGCTTAAAAATTTTCATGTATCTCTGCTCTATCTTACGGACAATAGGGATAAGGTAAGGGTGCACAATCTATAAAAAAATAAAAATAAATAACACGACATTCGCTAATATAATAATATTAGTATCATATCATAATAAGTATAATTTTACTTTTGTGTTGTTTTCTTTATATTTAAATGAGTCGCCTTCCATTATGTTGGAGCACTTTGACGTGTGCCATCAAAGAAGATGGGGAATGGGCAGGAGAGAATCCAACGATTTGCTGGCGTACCTTCCTAGATGAGGAAAGGCTTCATATATCCAAATCTGCAATCAATAGAAGCACAAGTAAGTCTATAGTATCTATGTATTATTGAATAAATATGTAGGAGTCATAATAAACCAATAGGATGGTAGATTATAAGTACAAGAAACGCTCAGGAAAATCCAAATAACACGTACGATGCATTATTCCTCTTTAAAAAAGCTTCTTTCTGCTTGGTCAGATCAGTCTTCTTTTTCAGATAGTTCAAGGTCAGCTCAAGGGACTCTTTTCCCCATGGATACCCGCTAAAGAATTCTAAATCAGCAGCCATCTTGATGTGGTCCGAATCCACCTTCTTTGACAGGTCCTTTGCCAGCAGCATCGCGTGCACAAACCAAACCAAAGCATACTTCAACTTTTGTTGATTATTCAACTTATTACCTTTCATCAGCCTAATAAAATTTGTAGCAATAATGCTCTTGTTCTTCGTCACCTTAAAATGAAAGATTTCTCTATTTTGGAGGACTTTGTTCATTTTTTATTCACGGGGATATGCTAAATAATTCAGCCCAGTAATTAAAGAAAATTCCTTTAAGCCGAAACAAGCTGGCTTACCATTTACACAAAATCAAATATCATGCAGTTTTTTTAATTTTTTATACGTTGCAACAACATATAATGAACCATCTGTCCATTAAACTTAAAATGTTTTGGCATATGCCTTAAGTGTCCAAAACATGTCTTCTTAAAATCACAATACCACTTTTGTTCAACAAAAATCCGTCTAAACTCTCGATACACGACAATTCTTGCACTCACAGAAATCTTTGCAGGAAAAGAGACAAGATCATCCATCCAAGTTGTTAGGCTGTATAACTCAATGGAGATATCTCTTGCACAAATTGACAAGGATAGGGGATCCTCCTCCCAGTCTTCGCTATCTCTCCTATCCTAACCGTCTCCACTATCACTTTTACTTTCTTCTTCGCTTTCTCCCTTCCTTTTACCTTCGCTATCTTCAGCATCCTCACTCTCGTTGCACTACTTTCGTCATATTTGAAAATATCGACAAGAATTTTTGATTGAGTTTTTGACTCCGATTCATCGACTACGGGTTTTTTTCTCTCGGAAGTTTTCAAAACTTCTTCGTATTTTCGCTTCCTACTTTTAGAAGCAGTGGAAGCAGGCCTTTTAACTGCTCTATGAACTCTTCTCACCATTTATGATCTCTAGCAAAAAACAAATCTGCAGTGATCAATTTATCGATCACTGGTCTATTAATAAAAACGAACAAATGCAACAAAAATAAATCTTCAGTGGTCGATCTATCGACCACTATTTCATTAAGAAAAATGGGAAAACGCCTCACATTAAACATGCAAATTAAGTTCCAACTTCACCAGATATTGGCAGTGCAATTCACAACAACAAAAACACCATTAAAATGGGTCCAATTCAGTACAAAAAAACTAAAAATCAAACGCAATATAACTACAAAAATATAAAAAATCTCTAATCATTATCCAAAGCAAAACCCGAATAAACATGCAAAATCAACAATGTTAACTAAAAACACTCAATTTTTGACTAATTCAACGAAGAACAATGTAATTTTTGTCAAAATCGAAGAACCCCAACACAAAGCGTCATCGAAAAAATTACTAAAATGGATCTAAAACTGATTGGAGAAGAAAATTACACTTACCTGAGTAAGATAAATTGAAAATTTTGCCTGAGGAAGCAAGAATCAACCGAATTATTTTGTTCAAAAAAATAGGAACCAAAATTGGGAGAAGGAAAGTTTTGAGGAGAGAGAAACACGTAGTTGAAAATATTAAATGATTTTAATAAATATTTTGAAAATGAAAAAATATAAAAAAGGACCATGTTGTAGTTTTAAAAAAGTTGTATTTTTACCTCAAGTTTTAAAAATGTTAAAGAAACCCATGACTCCACAACCCTGACCCACTTTTTATTTTCTTTTGAAGACCTAACCCTAAAAAATAAATCAAAAAGAAATTTAGTGTCTATGGCAACATTGACTTCATATAATACCCTCGAATATATCACTTTCAGGTAATGGGTACGTCTATACTTATAGCAATCTCAACTGATCTTCTCGTAGAAATGACAAAAACTAATAATCTAAACCAAGAGTCTAAATATGAAACACACCCCAAAAATAGATTAGTCCTAATAAATAAGAATGAAAAAATTATCAAATTATAAGATATTGTAGCTCACCTTCATAATATAGTCCAAGTTTAGTTCGTGAATTATCTTATTATTGATTTTTTTATTAATATTTTATAATATCAACAGAGCAACCATTCATTTTTTCATGATTAATTTTGCAACTGAGAAGCACCTTTCACCTCTCAAATTGTAGACTGATAGATCACAATGTTGTAGAACACCTGTTAAAACGAAAGTTTTAAAAAAGAAAAGCTAATTTCGGAATATTATCAAACACCTTTAATGCATCAACTTGCAAATGGGATATCCTTGCCTATATGCATGTAGAATTCAAGAAGAAGTTATCTAAAGGCATAAAGGAAACAAAAATTTAAATGCAACTCACAGGAAAATTCAAAATTGAGTCGGAGTGGTTCTCAGGCTCGATAAACTTGCCGGAAATTTTTAATTTGTCCACCAACACGACTACACAATGCATTTATATTTAGAAAATCGAAGTTCTGAATTTAAAAATCGTAGCTATTACCTAGTAATAGCCATAAAATTTAAATTCTGTAGCTATTTATATATTCGTAAAATTTCTTGGCCATGTAAATTAAACTGATAAAGCTAATTTCTCATTTTTATTAGAATTGCTAACAATCGTGATAATAGTTGCCTAAATAGCTGCAACTTTATTGCTACAGTAAAATTTTGTAGTTGGTCTTAAGTTTTTATAAACAAAAAAGTTAATATAGCAACAGTAACTTTCTAACCATAATAAACTATTTGAAATAAAATATTATAGTTAAATCAAATGTTTTGCTTTAGGTGATAGAAAATTGTGGCAATAGTTAAATGATGTAGCCACATTTTTTTTTGCTATGATAAAATTTAGAAGCTAACTAGTATTTTTTTGTAGTAATTAATAACCTTTAGCAAAAAAAATAATTAAAAATAAAATATTGTAGCAAAATAAATCCTTTTGCTTCAAGTTGTAAAAGAGATTGATACAATAGCTAAATGATATAGGCATTGATTTTTTTATATGATAAAGTTTCATAGCTAAAATTGTTAACTTTTACCATGTGTTGGAACTTGTTCTAGCAATAATGACCTTTTAATCATGAAAAATGTTATTTAAAATAAAAAAAAATAGTGAAATAATTATTTTTGTTTTGAATATTAAGAAATTGTGGCAATAATTGACTTAAAATAATTGATAACCTTTTAGCCACAAAATATTCGAAATAAAATATTGTAGCTAAATAAATCTTTTTGCTTCAAGTTATAAAAGAAATTGTTGCAATAACTAAGGGCCGGTTTGGAAAGCTACCCGGTAATTGAAATTGGTCTAATTACTAGCATAGTAATTACGCCGACATGTTTGTTTGTCAAAGTGTAATTACAATGTACTATTTGGTTGCACAAGTGTAATCACATGATCATATTAAATTTTTTAAATAAAAGTAAATTATCAAAACATAAAAATCACTAATATTTATAAATAAGTAAAATTTTAAAGGATATTAACTTAGGTATTTTAGATATATATTCTCTTTTGAAAATATATTAACTAAGAAAAAAATGTTCTTAACTAATATTATTAAAAAATATAATTAAAATATATTTTTAAAATTAATATATTTTAATAGATTAATCATAAAAACTAAAAGTACATGATTTTTTTAAGAACATCATGAAATACATGTTTGACAAAAAGATTAATATTATAAATATAATGTAATAAATTATTAAACATCTGACAAAAAGATAATCTATAAATTCTAATTACTAAAACAATGTGAAATATCAAGTTAATAATACTAAGCAAATAGATTAGAACCAAAAGATAACATAAGTTCAATTTTCAAAACGAAAGAAGTTAACATAAAACACTTATGTAAAATTTCAACATAATGTACATAAATATAATTCAAAAAAAAAAAAGAAAACGTAAGTTTATAACCTTATTCGACATTGAATTCTACTTTAATCTAAATTTTAGAATAGTAACACAATTATACTAAATGGAAAAAATAAACAAACAACAAATAAATAATATGAACAATTGCATAAACTCACAAGAAGTAAATGTTGAAAAATGAAAAGTAAGGAAATGAAATATAAATACTGTAAAATAAAACATATATTTTATAAATATTATAATAGTAAAATAAAAAATTTAAAATAGTAGAAATAAAAAGTAAATCAAAATGAAAATAAATTAAAATATAAATAAATGGATAAAATTAAAAAGTAACCTTGTAATTGTAACGACCTAAAAATTTCATGAAATATGTGAAATTTATAATTTTATGTGATTCAACTGTTTTATCCCTCTCTGTAGTTACATTTTGGTATTTCTAGGGTGTGGAAGTGATTGGCATGGTTTTTGATGCATTTTGGTATACATTTATGCGATATTGTAGTTTTTGATGGCTTCAAGAGCCTTATTTTAGACTTATGGGAATATCTTTTTATCCGTATGATGGATGGCTGAACGGACTGCGCAACAGCTCTGGAATATCAATTTTAGGCTAGATAGACCTTTGGTTTGGGCCCCGGTGCACCCGAGCTTATTTTGATCTTTTGATTGAAAAGTTGGAAAATTAAAAATATGGGTGCGGGACCCACATTTGATCGAAATAACCTAGGATAGAAAATTCAACTTCTCCACCAGATCCTAAATTTTGATTTTAGGGTGTTAGCACATTTGGTATGATTTTACAGCTTTTAAATCTCATTTCGACCCTCGGTTTGGAAAATTATGATTTTGGATTTCGGAGGTCAATTTTATAAAAATAATATTTTTTTTAAAATCTATTATCGCCATCGCGTTTGAAACGTCGAATTTAGTGTGGTTACATAGTTCGTTTGCATATATCGAACTCCAAATGAATTTCGGACACCCCATCGAAGTCCGAATTGTACTTAAAATAAGAAAAATAACTTTTTTATTTACCAGTGCAAATTTTCTGCACTATTAAAATAGTTTTTGGGACCATTTTGTTCATTTTTCATCTTGCCTCTTGGAAGTTAAACCCTAAAATAGTGTGAGAGCTTAAAAATAAAGTTGTGAGAGCTTGGTAAGCTAGCTTAATACTTATTTCTTGGTTTTATTTCGAATTTAAGGTAAGAATTCACCCTTTTCTTAGTAATTTCCGCATTAGTTTCTCAAAAACCCAAAAATCTTAGGGCTTGATTTTAAATCCCAATTTCACCTTTTCACTTGAATAATATTTTTATCTTATAAATATTAGTTTTTCATCAATTTAACCTTCAAAACAACCCGATTGTTGATTTTAACCCGGATTTCAAAGGTTTTACCCGAAAAAGCTCAAAAATAATTTTTCTTTGATTTAAACCTCATTTTTTACCCAATTTGAATTGAATTTATAGCTTTAGGTTCCTAAAAATATGGAGAAAATATTTTTAAAAGAAAGTTCTAATTTTGCTCTTCTTTTTCGAAAACCTGTTCCAGGGGTCCGTTTTGACCCCGGATCAAAAGTAGTCAATATGGGTGTCGTTGGTTTTGTTTTAACTCATAGATTACATATTTAATATTTTTAATGGAGTTCGAGATTGTTCGTGAAAAGTAAGGTCGTGGGTTCAAAGTGTAGCGGATCGATTTCGGCTTTTGAGGTAGGTTATGACTTAACTCTTTTAGACTGGGCTAGGTAGTAAATGATGATACAAAATGCATATTAAGGGTGTAAAATAATCATGAAAAATGTCTATCTATGTGTTGTATTGTGTAAGGGACTATATGTGATATAATTATCAAAATTGTGATATTATGTGATATGTGTGACCGTGTGGGGTCCTTGCGATATTGATAGCCATGAATACATGCGAATAATTATATTGTGTTGTTAAACTGCTTAATGTGGTACCATTGGTGTATTGTGATTATATTCATACTTTATTGGCATATGATACAAGTGAAAATTCATGGATAAAACGAAAATAATAAATGGATATTGGCTCATGTGGTTGTGAAAATATATCATTGTGGTTGGTTGTGGAAATATATCATATGGTTGGTTGTGTAAATACTCATAGTGATTTGTTGTGAGCATTATATCTTCATATCATACTCATTCATGAAATATTGGTACCACCGTGGCAACATTTGAGAAATACTGGCAACACCTTTTAAAACCCTCCCTGAGGGATGTATCGGGAAGAATATATTGTAACATCTTATAAAATCCTTTCTGAGGGATATTTTAAAAAGGATATATGAGATATGTGGATTGTATATGGGTTGACGAACCCTTCATGGGTCCTACGTCAGAAAGCTTTAGCTCCGTAGGTGTATATAAGGATTGTGCGATAATATTGGAGGTTGTGCGACGACCTCGTGCATCATCATTATCATATACATTGCAGTTATTTTTTGTGTTTATGTTGTGTTGTATTTCCATATTGACTTATCATTTATGTATTTGTCTTACCTTCTTTTACTTGTATTTGATAATCTTGTATCTACATGTTCTTCATTGTTCTATTCATATGTGACATAATGTATATTTGTGTTTTATATCTTGGTGTGTTGTTGAAATAAATGTGATATACATTAGAACTGTTAGTACAAGTGGCGTGGGCTGCCATTATGGGATGTTTTCTGATTGCAGGTGACGTGCCCTTATTGTGCATTTTATATGCTTTATTTTCTACTTTGCTCGATCAGCCTATGATACCTAATGAGTACATGGACCATACTCATGCCTACTACACCTTTTTGGTGCAGGTCCTAGCTCGAGTTCACCTTAGCTTGCTTGACTCAGGCGATTGTTAAAGCTTTCAAGGTAGCAGTTAGACATTTATGCATCCAGAGTTCACCTCTATCTTTCTATAGTAATTACATCTTTATTGGTATTCGGAGATAGATATTATTCCCTTGTGGTTATTTTTTTGATGTATTTGACTCCTGGATTGTATTAGTAGTTCTTACACTATTGACACCTATTTTTGGGCATGATTGATATTTTGTATAAGTTATTTTCCATTGTTATGATTACTTATTTGGTCCGACTTCATTCTAGAAGCCTTACCTTGAGATATTTCTGTCTTTTTTTCTCTTTTGTATTGATTTGGGTGATAGACTTACTTGTCAAGGTACACTGCGACAAATGCCATCATGACCCTTATTTTTGGGTCATGATAAATTGGTATTAGAGCTGCCAGGTTTTATTGGTCTCAATGGTGTAAGAATAGGATGTCTAATAAAGTCTCATGGATCGGTACATAGACGTTTGTATCTATATTCGAGAGGCTATAGGACGTCTATAGGAAACTTCACTTATTTTATTCTTTGTCGTACAAAATTCTTTCATACCTTTTATTCTGAGTTGTGTTTTACTCTTTTTGCGTCAATAGTGTGGCTTACACTATATCTTATCTGTTGAGAGATGCGTAGAGAAATTGGTTAAGGTTTTTTGAGAGATGTGTAGTGAAATTGGTTAAGGTTGTTTGTTAGTTGTAGACTCTATGATTCTCCTGAGATGACTTAGAATCAGTTCATCGAGGTTTTTCTTGAGAGATTTATGCTTTATAGTTTGATAGATCGTATGAGGAACGAGTTTGATAATTTGGACCTGGGCTACATCTCAGATGGTTGTGTTTGGGTTTTCTTTCCAAAGTATAGTGGATCATGCTAAGATAACAAAGGATATTCTTAGTACATCTCAAGGAGGCACCAAGAAGACGCGGCATTTTGGTGAGTTCAGGAGTCAGACCTATTGAGGTAGAGATTTTAGAGGTTCTCATGGATACCATAGTAGGCCAGTGCAGGAGACTTTATAGAGTTCAACAGGTGGATCTTCTAGTTCAGCAGTTTAGGGTGACTGTTCGGGCCTATTTGTAACTTCTCCTACTGCGGCTAGTCATAGAGGTTGCTATATGATGATGGGACTGTCCCCGTTGGGTCATTCGAGCTACTCTTATTTCAGATGTGAGAGGTAGGGGTCCCACCAGAGGTGCGCGAGGTAAAAAATGTGGATCTCGTGGTGGTGGTCGTAAGGCCACCTAGGCAGTTGGTGGTCGTGATCAGTGTTATACTATAACAGCCAGACCTGAGGTAGAGGCTTTTGATGTTGTGATTACAGGTATTGTTCCCCTTTATTTTAGACCTGTATCTGTATTATTTTATCCCGAATTGACTTTATTCTATGTGTATGTATATTTTGCTTTAAGTTTTGATTATGTTAATTAGCCTCTTTCCGTGCCTATTCATGTATCTAACCCAGTAGGTGATTCTTTAGAGGTGGATCGAGTGTACCGATATTGTGTTGTGACTTTTGCTGGGCATGAGACTTTGGTAGACTTACTTGTGTTAGATATGGTTGATTTTGATGTTATTTTGGGTATGAATTAGTTAGCTCCTTATCATGTTGTCTTAGATTATTTTGCTAAGACTATGACTTTATCTTCCCCGGGTATGCCAAAGATAGCTTGAAATGGTGCATTTCATTCTGGTCCTAAGAGGATTATACCCTATGTTCAGGCTTGTAAATTGATTGAGAGGGGATGTTTATCAATTTTGCCTCATATTCATAACACCAGTGTTGTTTTACCTTCTTTCTTGGATTTTGTTTGTGTTGTCCGTGAGTTTATAGATGTGTTCCCTACGTACTTGCTTGGTATGCCTCCGAATCGAGATATTGATTTACTATTGATGTTGAGCAGGCATGAAGTCCATTTTTAATCCTCCTTATAGCCAAGAGAATTGAAGAAACTGAAGGATTAGTTGCAGGAGTTGTTGGATAAGGAATTTATTCGACTTAGTGTTTTATCTTAGGATATGCCTGTCTTGTTTGTGAAGAAAAAATATGGGTCTATGCGAATGTGTATTGATTATCGACAGTTGAATAAGGTGACAGTTAAGAATAAGTATCCTCTTCCTAGCATCGATGATTTATTTGATCAGCTTCAAGGTGCTACGATGTTTTCGAAGATTAATTTAAGTTCCGGTTATCATCAGTTGAGGATTAGAGCTTCAACATTCTGAAAATAGCTTTCCAGACTCAATATGGTCATTATGAGTTCTTGGTCATGTCCTTTGGGTTGACTAATGCCCCTGCCGCGTTCATGGAGTTGATGAACCGGGTGTTTTGATCGTATCTTGATTTATTTGTTATTGTATTTATAGATGATATCTTGTTGTATTCCAAGAGTGAGGTTGAGCATGAGGAGCTTTTGTGGATTGTGCTTCAGAGATTGAGGGATGAGAAGTTGTATGCTAAGTTCTCTAAGTGTGAGTTTTGGTTGGAGTCTGTTTCTTTTTTGGATCATGTGATGACTACGAAAGGTATTATGGTTTATCCAGCCAAGGTTGCAGTGGTTCGTGATTGGGCTAGACCTACTTCGCCCATTGAGATTTGGAGTTTTGTTGGCTTGGTCGGGTATTCGGTGTTTTGTTGAGGGATTTTTATCCATTGCAGCTCTATTGACCAAGTTGACCCAGAAGAAGATTTCTTTTCAGTGGTCCGATGCTTTTGAGGCGAGCTTTCAAAAGCTCAAGGATTTGTTGACTTCAACTCCTATATTAGCTTTGCCCAAGGAGGGCATGGGTTTTACCATCTTTTGTGATGATTCAGGTATTAGGTTAGGTGTTGTGTTGATGTAGGAGGGCAAGGTAATTGCATATGCATCTCGTCAGTTGAAGCCTCATAAAAGGAATTATCCTACCCATGATTTGGAGTTGTGCGCAGTTGTGTTTGCCTTGACGTTGTGGAGGCACTACTTGCATAGAGTCCATTGTGAGATCTTCTCAGATCATCGTAGACGTCAGTACTTCTTTACCCAAAGAGAATTTAGTATAAGGCAGCATCATTGGCTTGAGTTGCTTAAGGATTATTACTTGACTATTCTCTACCATCCAGAAAAGTCTAATGTGGTTGCGGATGCCTTGAGCCAAAAATCGACTAGCATAGGTAGCTTGGTGCATCTTTTGACCCAGGAGAGGCCTTTGACCTTAGAGGTTTAGTCATTAGCTAACCAGATATTTAGACTTGATATTTTGACACCTGGGTGTGTTTTGGGATTTGTGGAGGCTAGATCTTCTTTGATAGAGCAAATTTGAGCTCATCAGTTTGATGATGTTGGATTAAGGTTGATTCGAGATAAGGTGTTGAGTGGGAAGTCTATGGAAGCCTCACTTGATTCAGATGGATTTTTGCGTATTGGAGGCCGAGTTTGTGTGTCGAGAGTGGGTGACTGGATTAGGTTAATCTTGGAGGAGGCCCATTGTTTTAGATATTCCATCTATCTAGGTGTGACTAAGATGTATCATGATTTGAAATAGCACTATTGGTGGGATGGTATGAGGCGAGATATAGAGGATTTTGTGGCTTGTTGCCTATATTGGCAGTAGGTGAAGGCCGAGCATATGAGACCTGGTGGTTTGCTTCAGAGGTTACCCATTCCTGAGTGAAAGTGGGAACGCATCACCATAGACTTTATGACTAGTTTGACTCGTACATCTCATGGTTCTGACAGTGTTTGGGTCATCGTGGAGCGATTGACTAAGTCAGCTTATTTTATGCCAGTTCAGGTCTCATTCAGTGTTGAGAGGTTAGCCCATATCTACATTTGTGAGATTATGCGTCTGCATGGTGTGTCGATGTCCATTTTTTCAGATCGAGGTCTCGTGTTTACATCTCACTTTTGGAAGACTTTTCAGTATGAGTTGGGTACTCGAGTGGATCTTAGTATAGCATTTCACCCTTATGGCCAGTCAAAGCAGACTATTTACATTTTGTAGGATATATTTCGCGCATACATGATGGATTTAGATGGCCAGTGGAAGCAGCATTTCGCTTTAGCAGAGTTTGCATATAATAATAGCTACTATTCCAGTATTGATATGGCTCCTTTTGAGGCATTGTATGGTAGGCGTTGTTACTCTCTAGTAGATTAGTTTGATGTTTCAGAGGTGAGACCTCGAGGTACAAACTTACTTCATAAATCTTTGGATAGAGTTTGGGTCGTTCATGATAGACTTAGAGCAGCCCAGAGTATGCAAAAGTGTTATGCTGATCATAGACTTCGTGCCTTGAGATTTGGTGTTGGTGATTGTGTTTTCCTTCGAGTTGCACCCATAAAGGGTGTGATGAAGTTTGGGAAGTAGGGCAAGCTTAGCCATAGGTATATTGGTCCATTTGAGATTCTTCGAACTGTTGGTGATGTGGATTATGGGTTGGATTTTCCCCCTGATCTATCAAATATTCATCCAGTTTTTCATGTTTAGGCTTCGCCGCTATATTCTTGATGAGTCTCATGTTATTCGTTGGGAGTCGGTTCAGCTAGATAAGCGATTGTCCTTTGTTGAGGAGTTAGTCTCTATTTTGGCTAGGGATGTTAGGCAGTTGCGCTCTAGAGTTATCTTTGTGGTTAAGGTTCAGTGGCGACATCAACCTATTGACAAGGCTACCTGGGAGGTCGAGTCTGATATACGTAGTTCTCAACCTCAGCGCTTCATTGATTCAGGTATTTCTTTGCCTTAGTTCGAGGACGAACTAGATTTGTAGGGGTGGATAATGTAACGACCTAAAAATTTGATGAAATATGTAAAATTTATGATTTTGTGTGATTAAACTATTTTACCCCTCTCTATAGTTACATTATGGTATTTCTGGGGTGTGGGTGTGGGAGTGGTTGGCATAGTTTTTGATGCATTTTGGCACCATTTATGCGACATTGTAGTTTTTGATGGCTTCGAGAGCCTTAGTTTAGACTTATGGGGATATCTTTTGATCTATGCGACGGATGGCCAAAAGGATAATGCCAGCAATTCCGAAATATTGATTTTAGGCGAGGTAGACCTTTGTTTCGGGCCTCAGTGCACCCGAGCTCATTTCGATCTATTGATCGAAAAGTTGAAAAATTGAAAATATGGGTGTAGGAACCACATTTGATCGAAACGACCTCGAATGAAAAATTCGACATCGCCAGCAGATCCGAAATGTCAATATTAGGGTGTTACCATGTTTGGTATGATTTTATGGATTTTAAATCTCATTTCGACCCTCAATTTGGAAAATTATGATTTCGAATCTCGAGGATCAATTTTGTGAAAAATATTTTTTTTTTAAATCTGATATCATCATCGCATTCGGAACATCAAATTAGTGTGTTTACATAGTTTTTTGTATATATCAGACTCCGAATGAATCTCAAGCACCGAATCGAAATCTGAATTGGACTTTAAATAAGAAAAACAACAGTTTTTTCCTTACCAGTGCAGATTTTCTGAACTATTAAAATAGTTTATGGATCCATTTTGTCCCTTTTTTCATCCTGCCTTTTGGAAGTTCAACCTTAAAATAGTGTGAGAGCTTAAAAATAAAGTTGTGAGAGCTTGGTAAGCTAGCTTAATACCTATTTCTTGATTTTATTATGGATTTAAGGTAAGAATTCACCCTTTTCTTAGTAATTTCCGCATTAATTTCTCAAAATTTCAAAAATCTTAGGGCTTGATTTTAAATTCTAATATTACTTTTTCACTTGAATAATATTTTATCTTATAAATACTAGTTTTTCATCAATTTAACCTTCAAAATAACTCCGATTCTTGATTTTAACCCGGATTTCAAAGGTTTTACCCGAAAAAGCTCAAAAATGATTTTTCTTTGATTTAAACCTCATTTTTTACTCGATTTGAATTGGATTTTCATCTGTAGGTTCCTAAAAATATGGAGAAAATATTTTTAATGTAAAGTTCTAATTTTGCCCTTCTTTTTCGAAAATTTGTTCCAGGGGTTCGTTTTGATCCCGAACCAAAAGTAGTCAATATGGGTGTCGTTGATTTTGTTTTAATGCATATATTCCATATTTGATATTTTTAGAGGAGTTTGGGATTGTTCGTGAAGAGTAAGGTCGTAGGTTCGAAGTGTAGCGGATCGATTTCGGCTTTTGAGGTAGGTTATGACTTAACTCTTTCAGACTGGGTTGGGTAGTAAATGATGATACAAAATGCATATTAAGGGTGGGAACTAATCATGAAAAATGGCTATCTATGTGTTGTATTGTGTGGGGGCCTATATGTGATATAATTATCAAAATTGAGATATTGTATGATATGTGTGACTGTGTAGGGTGTCCCATGTGATATTGATAACCTTGAATACATGTGAATAATTATATTGTGTTGCTAAAATGCTTAATGTGGTACCATTGATGTATTGTGCTTATATTCATACTTTATTGGTATATGAGACATGTGAAAATTCATGGATGAAACAAAAATTATGAGTGGATATTGACTCATGTGGTTGTGAAAATATATCAGTATGGTTGGTTGTGAAAATACTCATTGTGATTGATTGTGAGAATTACATCTTCATATCATACTCATTCATGAAACATTGGTACCACCGTGGAACATTTGAGAAACACTGGCAACACCTTTTAAAACCCTTTCCGGGGGATGTATTGGGGAGGAGATATTGTAACACCTTATAAAACTCTTTCTGATGGATATGCCAGAAAGGAGATATGAGATATGTGGATTGTATACGGGTTGATGAAAGCCCCATGGATCCTATGTCGGGAAGTTTTAGCTCCGTAGGTGTATACAGAGATTATGTAACGATCTCGGAGATTGTGCAAAGACCTCGTGCATCATCATCATAATATACATTGCACTTACTTATTGTGTTTATGTTGTGTTGTATTGCCATATTGACTTGTCATCTATGTATTTGTCTTATCTTCCTTTACTTGTATTTGATGATCTTGTATCTACATGTTCTCCCTTATTCTATTTATATTTGACATAATGTATACTTGTGTTTTATATCTTGGTGTGTTGTTTTAATATATGTGATATACATTAGAACTGTTAGTGCAAGCGGTATGGGCTGCTGTTGTGGGACATTTTTTGATTGCAGGTGACGTGCCCTTATTGTGTATTTTTTATGCTTTATTTTCTACTTTGCTTGGTTGGCCTATAATACCTACTGAGTACAAGTGGACCGTACTCATGCCTACTGTGCCTTTTTGGTGCAGGTCTTAGATCGAGTGCGCCTCAGCTTGCTTGACTCAGGCGATTGTTGAAGCTTTCAAGGTAACGATTGAACATTTATGCGTCTGGAGTTCACCTCTATCTTTCTATAGTAAGTACGTCTTTATTGGTATTCGGAGATAGATATTATTCCCTTGTGGTTATATTTCTGATGTATTTGACTCCTGAATTGTATTAGTAGTTCTTACACTATTAACAGTTGGTTTTTGGCATGATTGGTGTTTTGGATAATTTCTTTCCGCATTATTATGATTACTTACATGATTCGGCTTCGTTCTAGAAGTCTTACCTTGTGATATTTTTGTCTTTTTTTCTCTTTTATATCAATTTGGGTGATAGGCTTACTTGTCAAGATACGCCGCGATAAGTGTCATCTTGACCCTCGTTTTTGGATCGTGACAGTAATAATTATCAGCAATTCACAGTTCCTTCGTAAGAATTGAAGAGTATAATTACCCCTTGTCAATTACACTCAATGACTTGCTAACCAAGTAATTACCTAGTCTACTAAACATGCCAAATATTGTAATTACACATAATTACACTAAATTCAATTTTCAAGGTGACTTTCCAAACAGGCCTTAAATGATAAAGTCATAAATTTTTCGATACGATGAAGCTCGTGGCTAAAATTATTAACTTTTGTCATGTGTTAAAACTTTAGTAGCGATAATGACCTTCTATTCATGAAAAATGTTATTTAAAAAAAAATTACAACAAAATAAATATTTTTGTTTGAATATTAAAAAATTATGGCAATAATTGAATTAATAATAAACATATAGTAATATATAGTAAAGTTTCATGAAAAAATGATTTAGAATTACTATTATAATAAATTTTGTAGCTAATAATTATTTTTTATCCCGAGCTGAAATTTGTTGCAACTATACTAATCTAGTTTGTTTAAAGATACGGATCATTCGATTCAATTCAATTTTAAATGACTACTTGTCAATTTTAAATATAATTTAAATAAATTGGTGATTGTATCTAATTAATGTTAATTAATTGATTATATCAAATTTAAATATAACTTCACTAAGTCTCATTGAAGCCTCGTTCTGATCAAGAGCTTCCAAAAATGTTATTTTGATTCAAATTAAACATGTTCCATTAGAACAATAATTTTGTCAATCTTATGTATTGATCGTTTGAGTTAATTCAATGTTTCAGCTTGCAAGTCTTTAAATACAACTTAAATACATACTTAATCATGTCAAATTTAGAAAAACTTTCAATTATTCTCATTTATATTTTATCCTGCCTAAGTGTTTTCAAGATTGTTATTTAACTTGGACACAATTTATTGAGATAATACTTTCAAAAAATTTAGTAACGATTTTATTATTAGACTTGATCCAAGATTATAGAATCTTACCTACAAGTTTCAAATTAGCACGAGGACTATATTGGTTCATAAATTTATTTATTTTGAGTAGTGCAGGTTAAATATTTTTACTCTTTTTATTTAAGGTAAGTTATATATATTTCTGAAGTGGTAAATTACTTGATATTAGGTGTCTATTAAGTGTCAAACAAATACATGATATTAATACTATTTAATGATATTGGTTAAGTGATTTTTTTATTTTTATATTTAAACTAAGTTATTTAAATATTCATAATAAATATTTCTTCCACCAGCTGTTAACTTTTTAAGGACATAAGTTTTAAATTAAAGTGTGTACTTTACGTGGGTTTCACAATTTTGTGAAAATTATACACATTCTATTTTTTACCCCTTTATATCAAGTTATGTGACATCTTTCAAATTAATAGTAACTTTTTCATACGTCTTTTAAACTAAAAATAGTAATTCAAATTCGTATTCTTATTTAAAAGTAAATTAAAATAATCCAATGTTGCGAAAGTATGACCCTGCCATAATAAAGCACTTTAACACGAATTTGAATTCACGTTATTAATATAAGAAAAATTGAATTGATATTTTTTATTTGAAATTTCTATCTTAAAATAATTTTAAAATTTAAATTTACGCTAACTAACACTTGTCATCACAATATTATTTTCCTTCTCTGGTTTTGTATAGATAGATGTAGACACGTAAAATTTATTGGGTCAAATTCATATAAAATTTAGATTTGATCCATATTTTATTTGGTCTAAAATTTTGTGCTATAAAAATAATAAGCCCATTTTATTCCTCATCAAGGACTTCAAGGTTCATCTCACCTTGAGGCCCAAACTTATGCCATGTGTCAAGTGACGTGGCATCCCAGACAAATTAAAAACCAATGAAGCAAGGCCACACACTCAAATGATGTGGCAATCCAAGTCAAGTACAAGAGTCAATGAAACATCACCAAGTGTCCCAAATGACATATTTTTGGCCAATCATAAGCAACTTATCACATAACATTTGTGATAAGCTTGAAAACTGAATGGACCAATCAGAATGGGGCAGAAGAGGTTATGTACGCTTGGACTGCCTACCTCCTACAACTATAAATAGGAGGGTTATATAATTTTTTGGGGTGATTCTACAAGCATTGGAGAAAGCTTCTGAATTGACTACACAGCTCTTCAAAGAATTGACTAACGAAGTTTTGCCCGGAGATCAACTCGACATGACGAAGTGTTGTCCGACAATTTCTGGAGATCCTAACACATTTCTAGGAGGTTCAAATCATCCTACGTTCGAGAAACACGCTACGGAAAGGCCCTCGAACCACGAAAAAAATCTTAGGAGAGAAGAATCGAGAGAATAACAAAATTGTACCCGCAGAATTCTTTTATATAAAATTACTCTTTTTGTTTATTTTATCTTTGCTTGCAATTAGTTTTCAGTATCACAAAAATTTGTTGCGAACAATAGATTTTTTGATATTGATAACTTTATTTTATTATATAATTTTATATTTTAAACTTGACATTTTATTTCATATAAATTACTATAAATTCATATACAACAACAACATACCTAGTGTAGTTTAAGAAAGTAGAGACTTTATCCTTACCTCAATATTAGAGAAAATTATTTAAATTCAAATTCATATAATTATTTTTTTGAATTACTATGTTTTAGTGTGATTCGAAAGTATAAAATTAAATTAAGAATAATCATAAATTTAACTAAACACTATGAGTTAAAACTTTATTAAAATAGGAGAAAAGATAACAAAATTAACGATATCACGAAGGACCAAAAAGGTTGAGGAATATATATTTTAGAATAATATTTATTTCAAATAAAATAGTTAAATTTTTCTAAGATAACAAAATTAACGATATCATGAATGACCAAAAAAGTTGAAAAGAAATATATATTATGGAATAATATTTATTTCAGATAAAATAGTTCAATTTTTCCATTAACTAAAAGAAAAATATAAAGATAACTTTTTTGTATGCATGAGTTCTAAAAGTTGGTATTAAAATTTGATATTTTTTGCTCGTAAGATTATATTAAGTATGTTATTATTGTTGTATTGACATTATGGGTGTCAAGTGGGCCGGTCCGGCCCAACCCGACTCGGCCCTCGTAACTAACTCGGCCCGGTTTGACCTGGCCCGGTAAGCCCTAGGGCTTTAGGGTTTCGGGTCTCGGGCCGGTTATTTTTAAAATCGGCCCGGCTAACCAAGCCCGGTCCAGGTCCGCCGGTTTACCGATTCGACCCGGCCCGGATAATTTTTTTTTAAAAAAATGAGATTTTGGCTTTTGGGCCAAACTAGCCGTTGGCCCAACAGCTATATAGCCGTTTTTGGATCCAAACAGCTAGTTTGAGCCCATTTATTAAAAAAAAAAAAAAAAACTTTGAAAAATATTTTTTAATCCCAAAAAAAAATCTATAAATACCCTACAACTTCAAATCATTTTTCACACAATTTTTCATTCTCTCAAATCTCATTCTCTCTCAAATCTCAATTCTCAATTCTCAAATATTCAATATATTTAATTTCTTAAACTGTTCACTTTAATTTTTTAATTTTTCGTTTACAAAGTACGAGAGGAAGTTTCTAAAGTCGCAATCTTCGGATACTTTTAAAATTTGGTATTGTCGTTCCATCTCTTACGTTTAATTTTTATTTATTGTATTAATTGTTTAATATTTAATTTTATTATATTTGTGTATTTTGAATATTTTTAGTTTAATTTAATTTATATTATGGATAAATTAAGAAACCTCACTACTAAAGGTGTTAAAAAATTTTGTCCCGAAAGCGGTAGTGGTAGTAAAAAGCGAATTACTAGCGGTAGAGATAGTTCAAGTAGTAGATATACCCGTGTGCTTTCGTCTCCGGTACCGTTTGGTACACCTTTTGAGGAAGAAATAGGTGTAGGTGCTTACGATATGGATTATGTAGAAGCTCAGGAAAATTACGGTATAGAAGAAGAAAATGAAGTAGTTGCGGTTAATTTAGACGAAGATAATGAAAATATTGCTGAGACACCCGTAGTAGGAGATGCTAATGTTAGATCGGAATTAGTTAATCTCCCTTCCCGTCCTCCCAGTGCCCCAAAACCTCGTAAAAGAACTAGTATTACATGGCAATTTTTTGAACGTATATCAGATATTGAGGTGCAATGCAATATTTGTAAACAAATATATAAGCATAGAAGTGGAGGCAAGCAAGGGGGTACGGGTACGTTAATGAGACATGTAGCTGAAGATCACAAAAGAGAGTTAAATATTGCAAAAGGTGGTGGGGATATTGGTGGGTCAATGCAAACTAGAATGGACTCAGCAACCGGTCACGTAGCGAAGAAGTATAATAAATTGAGGGACCGGGAAAAAATAGCTAAAATGGTAGCTGTGGGTTGTTTGCCTTTTAATTTTCCTTCTTCTGATGCCTTTATTCGTTATATACAAGCAATTTATAATCCTATGTTTAACGGTATTCCTAGAACTACTTGTCGGTCTGATATTTTTAGACTTCATTCACAATATTATTTTTATTTATCAACATTGTTAAAAAATATTCAATGTAGATTGTCCCTAACTTCTGATCTTGGTCGTGCTGTAAATAAAAATGATTATTTAACCGTTACTTGTCATTGGATGGATAGTAATTTCGTGATGTAAAAACGTATTCTTGCTTTTTTATATGATGAAGATCGTAAACATCCTGGACAATTTATTGTTGTATCTATTGTGAAAATTGTCGGATATTATGGTATCAAAAATAAACTTTTATGTATTGCTTTTGATAATGCTTCTAACAACAACACTGCTATAAAAAATTAAAATCTACGCTATCTCCGCCCTTGCCTCAAATTTTTCATATTAAGTGTGCATGTCATATATATAATTTAATTGTAAAAGATGGTCTTGAGTTTTTTGAGTTTTATATTGAAAAAATTCGACTTGTTGTTGGTTTTATTCAAGGAAATAATCGTAGATCGAGAATTAGAGAATTTAAAGTTAAATGTCAAGAAAATGGACTTACACCAATTTTGATGCCTGAGGAAATTGATACTAGATGGAATTCTACGTATGAATTTTTAAAAACTTGTTATAAATATTGAATTCCTATTACACTAGCTTTTAACCAACATTGCGGTTCATTTGCTGATTCTACTGATTGCATGCTACATAATTCTGATTGGGTTGTAATTAATGATCTTGTTAAGTTTTTAGAAAAATTTTATGTAGCTACGGTTGAATTTTTCGGTGCTTATTATCCTACTGTTTGTAATATTTTGGCATGTATAGTCGATATATCTGGTTTGCTTAAAGAATATAAAAATAAAGAAGGTTATAAAGAAGCTGTTGGCGCCATGTTTACGAAATTTAAAAAATATTTTTTTCCAATTCCCCCTATTTACTTGGTTGGTGCTATGCTAAATCTGTGCATGAAATATAATAATATGTGTCACTTTAGTACTCTTATTTATACTAACTTAGAAATAAATACTAACCATAATTCTGAACAAGTACAACCTGATTTGTGGACGGCTACGGCTGATGCAAAGGATTACATAGAAAAATTATATAATCACTATGCTGATTTATTTGATTTAGCCGTACCTACAAATATCACTCCAACTGTCGCTCCTCATCCTCCCGAGGAGCCATCATCTTCTAAAAGGCCGGCACATAGTAGTTTTTCTGATTCGTTTTATGATTTAAATTGGTGGAACAGTGTTGATGAGAGAACTTACACATCAACTTATCGGGAAGAGCTGAAATATTATCTTCGGACGGCACCAAAGGATCGCAGACGATGGATCAACACGTTGGATTGGTGGAGGAGTAATGAAACACAATATCCTGTGCTTTCAAGATTAGCTAGAGATATCTTGAATGTTCCAATGTCAAGCGTTCCATCAAAGAGCGCCTTTAGACAGGGACGACAGCAGCTTGGAGACAACCGACACTCATTGGGAAGTAATGCAATGAATGTTCTAGTTTGCCTCGGAGATTGGATTAGAGCGAAAAGAAGAAACCAAGGAATGAAACCGGAGCCGAGCGACGAGCTGAAACTTGAAGAAATTATGACTTCACGGGAGAACTTAGCAGAATCAAGTCCAATGCATGGTTTTGCCCCCGTTGACTTCGACTATCCTATGCAAGTTCCCATTAATATTAACATGAATGAGTTGGAAAAAATGATGCATAATTTATAGATTTTTCATTCATGTAAATTATAAATTTTGGATCATTTTGCAATCAATAAAATTCCCCAAATTCATTCACTCCTTAGTCCTTGCTTTTTATATTTTTTCATTTAACGACTTAAAATTTTAAATTGAATTTCTAGTTTTCTACTTTAAATTAAAAACTTACTTCTAATATATTATTAATTTACTACCAAATATTATTAATTTATTATATTAAGTAGCATATGTTTTGTATATTTGTGCATATATCTTCTATAGAAGTGTATATTTAATGTATACATGTGTATATGTTTTATAAATTAGTATATAAGTATATCTATATATATTGTAATGTATATATAATGTAGTATATTTTATAAGTAGTAGTATATATACATTGAATGGTGCGTATACACGTGTATATATCTTCTATAGAAGTGTATATGTAACGTATACATATGTATATGTTTTATAAATTAGTATATAAGTATATCTATATATATTGTAATGTATATATAATGTAGTATATTTTATAAGTAGTAGTATATATACATTGAATGGTGCGTATACATAGAATAGAGTGTATATATGTGAATACATCTTCTATAGACGTGTATATTTAACGTATACATGTGTATATGTTTTATAAATTAGTATATAACTATACAAATATATATTGTAATGTATATATATTATAGTATATTTCATTTAAAGTATTACATATACATAGATTAGAGTGTTTATATGTGAATAGATCTTCTATAGACGTGTATATTTAACGTATACATGTGTATAGATATATAATTATATATATATATATATATATATTGCAGTATATTTTATTTAAACTTTAAAGTTTAAATTAGTATATATATATTTGGATGGTGCGTATATATGTGTATATATTTTTTAAATTCTAATGTAGTATATACTATATATATAGTGTATATATATTGTTTAACGTATTTATAATGTATATAGGTGGGTATATATAATGTATATTGAAAAAAAGTTTTTTTTTATATTTTTGACCGATTTTTTAATCGGGTTTGACCGGGTTTAGGTGGGTTTGACCGGGTTGGGTTAAGTGGGCCGGGTTAGGGTGATTTTTGATTTTTTTACTGTTGGGTCCGGACCGGCCCAGCCCACTTAGACCCCAACCCGGACCCGGACCCGGACCGGCCCTCAACCCGGTTAAATAACACGGGCCAGTTCCGAGTTGGCCTGACCCGACCCACTTGACAGCCATAATTGACATTTGAGATTTATATCCACAGATTTTAAGTTGCTTTGCACCTAAGTTGTGTTGCATTTAATCTTGTTTTTATTTATTAAAAGTTTAGTAAAGAATTATATAATACATATATATTTTTTCTCCTTGAAATTCTATATATACACTATATTTTTTCTTCTTGAAATTATATATACACACGCACTTACATATATAATTAAATGGTCTTAATTTTTTTTGGTGCTAATGTATTTTATCTATTGATAGGTATATTAATGAAAAAGGAGCAGATAAAAGATAAAGTAAGACGAATGTTGATCAAGTTAAGGTGCACTTGAAGACCTTGAAAGGAGAGATAGAGGAAGACTATCTTGCTTTGAACTCGAACTAGATTGTGTTTGAGAATAATTGTATATTCTGACTATTCTTAAAATTGTAAAGCACAATTATATGTAACTTGACAATTGTTTTGGAATCTCAAAAATGAATTTGCAACTATTTTA
The DNA here is from genome assembly GCA_030864225.1 of Capsicum baccatum var. pendulum. NCBI lineage: Eukaryota > Viridiplantae > Streptophyta > Magnoliopsida > Solanales > Solanaceae > Capsicum > Capsicum baccatum. The sequence goes on along the minus strand of CM061558.1, from coordinate 205,048,441 downwards.
TGTAACTTCTATAACAAACAAAGCTAGTGAAAAATTCATTAATTTGTAATATGTAATTGTTGAATTTTTGAGTCATATTAAGGAATTCTTTGATTCTTTGACTAATAATGCTTATGGTTGAGTTCTTCAATTTATAGCAATGAATATTGTAGTTTAGCCACAACCTATATATTATAAAAAAAAAAATATGGCTATGCATTTTCACTTTTAATACAAAAAAAAAAAAAGTTAGCTATAATTTATGTATTTTGTAGCAAAAAGAATAAATTTTTAGCCATTTATAAAAGTATTTGTGGCAAATAGTTTCGTTTTTAGCTATAGATTTTCTAATTCGTAACTAAATACAAAATATTGTTATCAGGAAATTAAAATGTAAAATAGCCACAATTTTTTAAAATTTCATAACAAATAAATCAAAAATTTTGCCATAATATAACATATTGTGGCTATATATAAAAATTGCTATAGATTTTATTTATCGTAGCAATAAGATAAATTTTTTTTGCTACAATTATATAATCTGTAGCAAGAACTTTTTATTATCACAGCTACAATATAATATCTTTTATAGTTATAAGTATTAGTCCTTAGTCATCGACCATTAAAGTCTATAGCTAATTTTTAGTTACGTTATTTCTTGCTACGAATGCTATAAAAAAAATTATAGCTAAAGTGATTAGTCACAAAAAAAATTATATTTAGCTACGAGATATCCTGTAGCTATACATGCATTATTTTTTAGTGCAACAATATAGTGGTGAAAAAAAACAAAGATTGATGTAGCAAAGCTCACATTTGAACAAGTGAAGACCAAAATGGAAAATAAAAAACATAAGCCAGAAAATAGGTCTTTGCTATGACGGTACATTTAGGTATATGTGCACACGTGATATCTAAATTATAGAACAGGAGTTTAACATTTAAAAGGAAAAGTATGTGGTTTTTGATAGTTTTACCTTGGTAGTACTTCAATCCTTCACTTATACATTCATAGAAAAAAAATTAAAATTATCATAATTATATGAAGACCTTTAGTCAAGGAGCGATAGTTAATGAAAATTACGTTCATCCGTACAAGACAAAATTCTTGGGGCTTGTTTGGACCTCATTTCAAATGGTGATTTGAAGTTGAAATTTTGCTTAAACATATAATAAAATTTAAATTTTTTAAATTGTATTTTTCCTTATATTATTGGAATTCCAAATCCTACTTTTTAAAGGATTTGAAATTGAAATTATTATCTAAAGTTGAAGTCAAAATTTTGTGGAGATTTCATGAATAAATGTTGATTTATAATAAAAAATTTGAAATCAAATTTCAAATCCTGTTGTCAAAGGCCTAGATAGAGATGAAAATGTGCTAAAGCAATTACCACATTAATAATGTGCACCACTATCAATTAAAAATTAAATAAAATTTAATCATTTTTAATCACAACTAGCTAGTAACGGCCAATGGTGTTACTCACACTTTGAAAATGTCTTACACAATTAAACGCGCTTACAACCCCGGCTGCTCCAACGTGCAATTCTTCTAACCTTAATTAAAGCAAGTTGAGCCTAACGATCAAATATACAATAATGACGAATGTATTTGTGAATAAGAAGCTTGATGAAGAATTTGAAAATTGGCATTTATAATTTAGATTGGGTCGCAATCCTGCGAGGGTGAACTAACCCCAAAAATCCGTCCTAATGTTAAGTGATATCACGTTTTACAGAATTTGAATATCAATTTTGGAGGTTTTTTTGAGACTATTAGTGGCAGATTTGAGATAATTTTCATATTGCAAACTCGAGTTGAAGACGGCTCCATCTCTCTCTCTCTCTCCCCTCCCCCTCCCCCTCCCCCACCTCTATATGTGTGTGTAGTTTCATGAATATTAGTGTATAACAGCCTGTATATCTGTTTATCTCCGGTATATCTATGTATATTCATGAAAAATTGTTTGAGGGATTGTTTGCAACAAACTTTCGTAGTTCTGAAAATTAACTGCAAGCAAAAATAAAATAAATAAAAAACAGTAATTTTATTTAAATGAATTTTGTGAGTACAATTCTGTGACTCTCTTGATTCTTCTCTCCTAAATTTAAAAATGATTCGAGGGCCTTCAGTAGCGTGTTTCTCGAATCGTTGGATGATTTGGACTCCTAGAGATGTATTTCAATCGTCAGAGATGTCGAAAAGTGTTTTGTCGCTTTGAAATAATCTCCGGAAAGAACTCCGTTGATTGCTCCTTACAAGAACTTGTAGTCAATGCCGATGTTGTCAATGCTTATCAAAGTTCTTTTTTCAAAATGTCCTTTAGAATGTTATGTACCCCCTATTTATAGTTGTAAGGAGTAGGCCTGGTTGCTTGTGATTGACAGAAATATGTAACTTTGACACTTGGCGACTTTTGACTGGTTCTTGAATTTGAATGAGATTTCCACATCATTTGGACATGTGGCATCACCTTGTTGGTCTTTAATTTGACGGGGATGCCAAGTCGCCCTGACACATGGCATGGGTTCAAGCTCCAAAGTGTAATGGACCTTGGGCTTGAATTTAACAAAATGGACTAGTTAATTTATAAGGCCCAAATTAGTTAATCAACCCAAATAATCATGAATTAAACCCAAATTTTGTATGAATTTAACCCGTTGAATTTTATATGTCTACAAATGCCCCTTACTTCGAGCCTTGTCGACGTGTAGGCTTGCCGAAACTTGGCGACGAGACTTGAAGTGCCTATGAATGTGTTTTTTTATTTTATTTTTATTGTTTTACTTCAAAGGTACTTGTTATTTGTCGATGCCTTCTAGATAGACCGCCACTTGTGGGTGGTCTAAAATTCTCGCCACATATTTTCACATAGAGAAAGTTCATCTCTTCGTTAAGCGTGTAATAAATGACCCTTAATGTTTGTTCAAGTCATTACACACTAGACAATATTGAGGCCTCTCTATATGGATTTGAAATAGGGTCATATTGAGTAAATCCTTAATTTACTGTCCCTTGCATGTTAGTAAAGATTCTTGAATTGAACTTTTGAACTAAGCAAATATTAACTTTCCTTTGGTGCTTAAGAAGAATCAATTTTTTTTTCAAAGAAATCTTTCAAACATGGTAATTTTCTTTTAGCTACTTGGAACTTGAAATTCCCAGGGATTTTTCTTCCAATCTTATTACAACCTTCCTTGTATATGAAATTGAGATTTTCACTAAAACTTCTATATAAGATTTTTCCTTGTAGAGAAAATTCATCAAAACACTCGGTAGCCACAAAGAAAAGTGTTCGACTGTGCTTGATTGCTAGACTATGAAGTTGTGACCTTGCCCGATACGATTGAATCCACAAATTGCTCCTCAGGTAACTGTAACTTTCATAGCAGCCTGTTGCCTCTTGCTCGCTCAAATTTGTACGATTGCAATATGAAATACGTGAATGAAATCGCATGCTACTCATTTTTTTAATAAGTAACAAGAAGGAGTTGTAACTTAACCAAGTTTTGCAATTATGTTTATTGCAACTGGAAAAAAAAATAGCAACTAAACAAAAAATTGCGGCCAAGTTTAACTTGTGTTGCTATAGTTAATTTTTTTCCTTTAACACTAAACTTCAGGTTCTCTTATTTCCCAACTTGTGCGTGTCCATAACGGTTAATCTCTATTTTTTTATCCTCAGGAACGACGTAGGGTGCTCTTGGCCCCCAACAATGACTTGTTTCAATGACCATGAAACTCCATACCCTTGCCTTGAGATTTGCGGAAAGCAAACTAGATTCGCATGCAAAACTCCTCACTTTGAAAGTTCATTCTCCGGTGATTGACGTCTTCCCTCTTGTTAGAAAGCCATTGGAAACTTTCCTCCATCTCATAGAATGGTCAACAGCAGAAACTAAGGACGTCATGGACAACTTTTTGGGAAAAATTATGACTGAAAAAATTCTCCCTTTGAAGTCTTCTACACCTCAAAATATTGTTGTTGCGAGCTCTCCTAGCCGCAATGGGAGCCTTAGTAGTTGGCGTGTTCCTCCTTCCAGATTTGGTGAGGTTCGATATACATCTGGCTACTGGGAGTGGATAGAAGACGTTATTGCCCGTAATAAGGAGACCTTGGAGTGCAACAAGACTTATGACACCATCTTTGCTTCATTGTTCACGTATGACCATAATGAGAATGTGTTCCAGGCCTTCTGTGAGAATTGGCGTCCATCCACCAACACAGTTTCTACTTTTATTGGAGAGTTGTCCATATCTTTATGGAACTTGAGAAACATCGGTGGCCTTCATGTTCAAAGGCTATTTTATGACGAAGTTATTTCCTCGGCTAAGGATTTGACTTATTTGGATGACAAAGGAAAGCCTTTTCTCACTAGAAGTTACTCACACTTATTTTCTGCATTCTACCGGTTTATAAAAGGTGTCATTGATGATGTCTTTTTTCTTGATTGGACTAATTTCTGGTTTTGAGGACCAAGAAAATACGTTGAGCCTTCACAAAAGATGTCAAAAAATTGAACGAAGCCAAGGATGAATCATGACCCATTAGGGAATATTGACATGAATTTTTACCATGAACTAAAGAAAAGAATGCCCCTTTAGTCGAGTTTGGCGTGGAAGAATCACTCAGAAAGTAAACTTATTTGGTGGCTTTCCTTGCATGTTGGCTCTGTAAATTTTTACTCCCCAACAAGATGGCTGATTGTATTTGGGCTAGCGTCTTCAAAGTCACAAGCTTTATGGCTCATGGAGAAAAAATTTCTTTAGCTGTCCCAGTTCTTGAAAGCATCTATCGCGGCCTTAGGGAGATCTCTACTTCTTCAGACCTGGGGTCCTTCCATGCACTCTTCCCCATACATTATGTTTATGGATGGATAGGTAAGTATTTTAAAACTTATTACCATATAAATCGTCCGCAACAAAGGGTGCAAATATGGCTAATTTCAAGAGAAAAGATGGCAAAACAATTTGACCTTGTTGATGATCGCAAGTTATTTCAACAAGTCAATGGAAAGAAGTTTCCTTATTTGGCCTTGCTACATGGAAAAAAGGTACAAATTAATAATAGTGGCAAATTGTCTATTTCTTGAAGTGACTTATTCATAGGCCTTTGTTCAAGTTTTGTCACTTTGAGGCATGATGATGATCTGATCGTGGAGCCTTATAGTCCTCATCGATTTAGTCGCCAATTTGGATTTTGTCAAGACATTCCTGGCACTCTAACAAAGCATCATTTTGATGGTTCGCTGCTAGCTTTGGTTCAACTGTGGGATTCTTGTGTTCGTTTTGGAAGATTGTCAAAGCTTAACATACCAATGCGTCCATTGGACAATGGACTTTTTATGACTCGAGAGTACTCGGATTGGTGGCCAGCTCATCGGGAGACTATGTTAAAACGAAGTACCTAAATTATTTTAAGAGGTCCGAAGAAAAATGATGCCCCATCATCAACCAAAGGAGACCAACTTCAGTTGGATAGTCAAGACAAGTTTTCACTCTCTTCAAAGTCCAAGGCAGTAACGGGTAATCCTACTCAATCTGTCCAAGTTGTTCCTAAATCTAAAAATTCAAAGGGCGAGGATACACATATGGATAAAAGAGTAAAAAACCCCTTATTGGCCCCTAAGGCAGTAGCCATCTCCTCTTCCGAAGTGATCAACGTTGTCCACAAAAGAAAAAAATCTTCCAGCCCATCGGATAAAGGTGTTGAAAAGTCACTAGACATGTGCCATTTTGCATTGATGCATCCAAACCACTTGTTTCACTAAATGGAGCTATTATTGATAGTGCCCCCTTTAGTTCAAATGAAAGCAATGCTAGCCAAGAACCACACTGGAAATGTTTGAAGAAAAAGCATAAGGACTTAAGCTATCAATATCATGATTTTGTGATTTAGATTCCATAGGTATTGACACCGCTATCTTTGGAGATGGTGCTGCTTGTTCAATAATGCCCTTGCCTGATTTGGCATATCAGGTAATAATTACTTCTTTAATATCACAACTTGCCTCTTTACTCGATATTAACTTCTCTTTTTTTAGTTGGGTCTTGTGGACGTTTCCAGTAACATATTTAGTTATGATGTATTTAGTGAGGATTGTGTCACAAGCCCGAATCCTTCAAGTGTATTGAAGAGTCTCAATCTTTCTCTTGATAATGTCATGACTCAAGCTACAAATAAAGATCCATTGACTAAGTTGTCAGAAAGTGTTGAATCTTTCCAAAATGTTCCAACTACTGGCATGGTGGCTGAATCAAATGATAATAGACCTTCAAATGTCCCCAAGGATTTGGTTCGACCATTTCAGCGGATTACCCCAAATTTTGAACCACAAAAGGCTATTTCGGCTTTTAAATTGTCCTACATTTCTGGATTGTGGCGTACCTTGTGTGAATATATTACACAATTCTCTGTCGAATCCTCAGAAAACCTCAAAGAGTTAGAGAAAGATGTTTCTATAATTCTTAAAAGTCTTCGGGAGGTCAACGTGTCGACCTCTCTTCTTTGGAGGTTCTACTTGTAGACTTTTTTAAGAAGCATAGAGATTATTATGTTGCAAAATCGTCTAGTTCCCAAAATATAACTAGAGATGCTCATCAAGAGTTGCTTTTTGTTACGCAACAACGTCTTCATACTGCAAATAAACATAAAGTCAAGATGGACAAGCATTTGGGAGAGCTTCAAAAAATCCTTAAGAGAGCTGGAAAAAAAATTAAAAGCCTGGACGTCAAAGAAGAAGAAGACCATTTTGCTTATTGAAGAACATCAAAAGAAATTATCCAAAAATCAAGAGAGTGTCACCAACATTAAAGGCGAGACTCATGCCCTTGAGAAAATCAGCCCACTGTCGGTAACAGAAATCAAAGAACTTGTTAAGCTAAAGGAAATCGCTGAGACAAGTCGCCTTTAGATTCTTGGCCATAAGTTTTTCCCTTAATTTTTTTTGCGTAAGAATGCTCTCTTTTTCCTTTTTAGTTTTACTTTGGATCTTATCATGATGTACTGGCAGTCTTTCTTGGAGCAATAAAAGTGACATTTTTTTAATGTCTTTCGTGCTATGTAGTTTGTTTGTTAAATTTGACATGCCAACATGTTCTTTTATTTATATTCCCGACCCATATGCTTTGTCATTTGTGACATGAGATAAATAATTTTAAATTATGAGTCACTTGTGTCGTTTGAATGGAAATTCTCAAAACTACAATGCGCAAGAAAGTCATGACCAAAAGGTTTTTACACTTAAGCAAATCTTTTATAAAAGACTTCGCTTGAACTTTGTGTCACCCAATTTTTTCCGCTTTGAGAGGCTATACTAAAAACTATTCATAACTCAAACTCGGAGTGTCAAAATCACAAAATTCGTATTCCGCTGGCAGGCTAACTCATGTAACTATAATGTATATAAAAATCATGGCCAGAAGTTCTCCATATTTGCCCAGGTACCCTTCCGAAATCAGTCTTTCAGTTCTTTTTCATCACTAAAATTCTCATATCTTGACTTAGGAACATCAGTATCAGGAGCCATTTTTTGCGTTAGAAACTAGACTCGTAGAGATACGTCTCACGTGAGAATCACAATCAGATTGCACCTAAATAGTCTCAGATATTGCCTCAAAACCTCTCTTCTTATCTTGGTTTGCTAGTTTTATCAGCTTTGCGCAGTGTCACGATAAACTCAGTATTTTGACATAGCATTATCGAAACCAGGTGCCATTTTTTGCGTTGAAAACTAGACTTGTAGAGCTTCGTTTCACGTAGGAATCATAATCAGATTGCACTCGAATCGTCTCAGATATTTTCCCAAAATCAATCTTATAATCTTGGTTCGCTAGTTTTATCAGCTTTGTGCAACGTCATCTCGACGTAGGAGTATCGAAATCAGGTGCCATTTTTTTTGTTGGAAAGTAGATTCGCAAATATACAACATGCATAAAAACCACACTCAATGTTTTTACGTATTTATACAGATACTTCATCAAAGTATGCTAAGTTTGAAATTTGATGGCCTGTTTTGCAACTTTAAGCGGCTTATGTTAGAATATTCATAACTTGGTGTAGGAGCTTTTGAATCATGAGCTGCTTTTTTTTTTTGTTGCGAAGAAGACTCTAAGATCTACCAAATATGTAAAAATGATAGTGGACACCTGTACGGATTTATACAGATATATTATCGAAATTCGCTTTGCCTTACTTGTCTCTTCACCTTTGCACGTCGGCGGTAAGATTAGTGAAGGAACGTCTATTCTCATGTGGTATCTATGTTAATTCAAAGTACTATTGTCGTGTTCAAATAATGACACACATTTTTTCTCCTACTTTTTTTTAACTCATATGACTAAACTTAGAGTAAAAATACTCTAAGCTGCCTACATACCTCGAAAGGATCAAGTCATAACGTAGTTCAAGAATGATGAGTAAATTTATTTTATTTTTATTTTTTTAAAAGAGTAAATACATAAAGACCCCCTGATCTTGTCCGAGTTTTATAAAAAGACACTTAAATTTTAACTTCGACCTATTACCCCACAATTCTTCTTTATTCCACTGCAAATACACCATTTTGACTCTCTGCGTGTATACACGCGCCACAGGCGCGTGAAAAGGCTCAAAATTGACTTTATTGACCAATTAAAACCTGTCACATGTAAATAATTTGATATATAATTTATCTTCTTATATTTTTTAAAAAATTAATATTTATTTAATTTTTAAAATTATTTCATACCCCCTATTCCACCCCGCACCCCCGCCAATACCCCCACCCCACCATTGTCTTATTTTCTATTGATAGCTTCTTCTTCATCACCATAACTCAACAACAACATCAATTACTCCAACAACAACATCATATCATCACCATAACTCACTTTCTCCTCAATCCTCTCAATCATCACCATAACTCTACTTACCTTTTACCATCACCATGTTTACTTTCTTCAATTTTAAGTTCTTATTTCAATTTTTAATTTATTTTTTACATTTTGAACAATTTTATAAAACCCAATATATTTAAAAATGATTAGAAGTATTTTTTTTATTTACATTTCAATAAGCTATTTACGGGTTTCAAAAAATTCACTAATTCATTTACCAAAAATTTAATTTTGATATTATTTTTCTCAAAATCTTCATTGCTTTAAAATATCAAAGTTTTTTCAGATAAAAGGATGATTAATTTCATATTAATAACTTAATCAAAGTTGAGAAAGTGCTAAAAAATTGAAAGAAAATGGTTCTATTTGTTGTGTAATAGCTGAAGGAAATGGAGATGTTTTGTGGAGAAGAAGTACACGTGGAGTGAAATTATTGGTGCAAAGAAAAAAACAAAGTCAAAAAGTAAATGAGAGAAAAAAGAAAGAAGAAAAAATTATAAAGAAAATAATTTAAAATAAAAATATGTATTTTTTTATTAAGTCAAACGTGTCAAATTTTAATTGGTGTGTGTAAAACACCTACTTTTTAAAATTGGGTTTCGTCCAAAAATGGTGTAATAATATCGATTCAAAATTATTTAGCGGGGTATTAGGACACTTACAAAGTTCAAGTGTCTTTTTGAAAAAACGGCCCAACATTAGAGGGGTATTTATGTATTTTCTCTTTTAAAAAAAAATTCTTTTTTTTTAAAGCCGTTCATAGTTTAGACTCATGCGGGCCAGGAGTTATATGCAGTTTAAACTCATGCCTTAATGAGCGTAGGCAACCTTCATGGAAAGTACAGCTTCAGGAACTTGCCGTTGATGGGGCTAACTCTTACACCATCCTGATCGATAATCTTATAAGCTCTATTTGAATAAGCTTCTTTCACTACATATTTTCCATACCATTTTGATGTAAACTTGTCACCGATGCGTTTGTTGAGGATTATGGGTCTTCGAACTGCTAAGACCAATTCACCTACTTGAAATGATTGTGGTCGCACCCTCTTGTTAAAAGGTCTAGAAAGTCGAGCTTGATAACACTCCAACCTTTGTTACGTTTCTAATCTCTTATCGTCCAATGCCTCCAACTCTGCTAGAGAAAGTTGAGCATTTTGTTCAGTTGTAAGCCCTTCTTGAATCGCAATTCGCAATGAAGATATTTGTTGTTCTAATGGAAGGAACGCCTCTACGCCATACACCAATGAATACGGAGTTATTTGCGTTGTAGTTATGAAGGTTGTACGATAAGCCCACAAAGCTTTATTGATCCTCTCATGCCAATCCCTTTTCTTTTTTGCAATAACTTTCTTCGATAGGTTACCAAGTGTCTTGTTAAAAGCTTCGGCAAGACCATTGACAGTTGTATTGTACATTAAAGACTTGTGTTCCTTAAAATTGAACTTCTCACACAAAGTCTTCATGAGTTTATTGTTGAAGGGCGTTCCATTATCCGTAACTATGCATCTTGGTATGCCATACCTGAAAATTATGTTTGAGTTTTTTAACATTTTGAGAAATAGTCAGTAGCGGATATCAAGATGCATAGCTATGGATAGTCAAACATATTTTCTCAAATGTACATCTTCATCCAACTATTTCTCAAAATGTTAAAAAAAGTGAAAAACAAAGATGCATATTTACTGATTATTTTCACTTTGTATCCGCTACTGACTATTTTTCACTTCTTTTAACATTTTGAGAAATAGTCAGTAGCGGCTAAGATGTACATTTGCCCTTTTGACAACTTTGAAAGAGGTCCAATAACATCAAGTCCCCAGGAATCAAAAGTCCATGAGGCCACAGTTGGATGAAGAGGCTTTGGAGACTGATGGATGTAATAAGCATGGAATTGACATGCTTGACACCTTTTGACATGCTCTAGAGAATCCACCACTATTTTCGACCAATAGCAGCCCATCATTTTGATGCGAAAATAAAGTTTAGACCATGATTGGTGTGCCCCACACGTGCCGAAATGTGCTTCCTCCATTGTCTGTTGAGCTTCTTCTTTGTCAAAACATCCAAGAACAACCCCTCATAAGAATGACGAAATAATATTTCCTCATGAAAGATGAATCGTTGTGCCCTTCTCTTAATGTCTGCTCTTTTCCGTGGATCCTCGGGTAGCCTTCCATACTTGAGATACTCAATTAGATTTTTTGACAATATTCCTATTCTACCACTCGAACAGATGTATAATGGCTTTCATCTATTTGAAGATCGAGACAATCAGGAATAACCCATCGATGACATACTTGCACCCTTTTTAACTCATTTTCTCCGAGTGCCAGCGTTGTGGCTAAGTTAGCCAAAGCATCTGCCATGCGATTTTCTTCTCTCAGGACATGGTTTAGGAACACCTAATCAAACCTTTCAAGCAAAAGAATGGCATATTGGTAATATGGCAAAAAATCTTTCTTCTTCACCTCGTAACTCCCCCAAAGTTGGTTGATGATCAACTTAGAATCACCATAGATATCCAATTGTGGAATCTTCATATCTAATGTCATTTCAAGGCTAACAATTAAAGCTTGGTACTCTGCAGCATTATTGGAACATGTTTCACCCAAAATAAATGAGAATGGTAAGATTAATTTTACTGGTGATATCAATACAACGCCTGCTCCTGCACCATCTCGACGTAAAGATCCATCAAAGATCATTGTCCAGGGTGATAGTTCTTCAGTAAATAGTATATCTTCATTAGAAAACTCATCTGAAACCTCCCATTCTACTGGCAAAGGGTGATCGGCGAGGAAATTGGCAAGTGCTTGCCCCTTCACAACTTTTTGAGATGTGTATATGATCTCATATTGATTAAACAATACAGACCATCTTGCTAGACGCCCTAAGGGAGCTGGCTGTGTCATTACAAACTTCACGGGATCAGCCCGAGAAATTAGCTTGATGGTGTATACTTTAAAATAATACCTTAATTTATTTATCGCATAAAGCAAAACTAAGCACATTTTCTCAATGGAAGTATAATTTATCCCAGCTCCTATCAAGGTTCGACTTAGATAGTACAATGCTTGTTCCTTCTTATCTTTATTCTCCTGAGCAAGAAGTGCTCCAAGTGATCGATCTTTTGATGTAATGTAGAGTATCAACAAATTTTCAGGAGTTGGTGCCCCTAATACGGATGGATTCAACAAGTATCTTTTGATGCTTTCAAAAGTATTTTGACATGATTGGTCCCAATGAAAAGGTGCATCTTTTTTCATTAGATGGTTGAAGGGTTGACACCCTCCAGCCAAGTTAGAGATGAACCTCCGAATGAATGCTAAATTTCCTTGTAGACTGTAGAGGTCTCTCAAGTTTTCTGGTTCAGGCATTTTTTGAATAGAATCAATCTTTATGGGATCAACTTCAATTCCTCAATGACACATAATAAAGCTAAAAAACTTTCCCGAAGTAACCTCGAAGGCACATTTGAGAGGGTTTATTTTCAATTCAAATTTTCTTAACCTCTCAAAAATAATGCGAAGGTCTTCAAGATGGCCGTCGCTGCACTTTGTCTTTACCACCAAGTCATCGACGTAACATTCTACCCTCTTATGTAATATGTCATAAAAAAGTTTTGCATTGCACTTTGGTAGGTTACACCCGCATTCTTTAGACCAAAAGGCATAACTTTGTAACAATATATCCCTTTTGGAGTTCAAAATGCAGTGCATTCTTTGTCCTTTGGAGATATTTGATTTAATTATATTCTGAAGACCCATCCATAAATGTCATAGCTTTATGTCCAGTTGTTGCGTCAACCATGAGCTCTATGATCGGTATTGGGAAATCATCTTTTAGACATGCCTTATTCAAGTCTCAAAAATCAATGCAGACACGTATTTGACCATTCTTATTCTTGACAGGCATAATGTTTGAAATTCATGATGGGTACTTCACTTCTTGGATAAATTCGGCTTCGATAAGCTTATTGACCTCTGCTTCAATTTGTGTTTCCAACTCGGGATGAAACACTCATTGTGACTGCTTTATAGGACGTGCCTCTTTTTTTTTCCCAAATAATGAATAGATACCCTTGGACTAAGGCCTAACATTTCTTGGTATGACCAGGCAAATACATCTTTGTACTCCACTAATAACTTAAAGTAGTCCCTTTCTTCTTGCGGTGTAAGAAGCCCACTAATGTACGTTGGGCACGGGTCTTCCAAAGTGTCGAGATTAAGTTCTTTAAGTTCATCTATGATTAATTGTATGTCATCCTCCAGTTGGTGTAGAGCCTCTTGAACATCATTATCTATACTATCCAAGTATGGACCTTCTTCCACTGTTATATGGTAGGATGCTTATACAAGGTTGGAATCTTCCAATTGACTTCCTTCGAATGTCGTGATGGCTTCTTCTTGCTCCTTCTTTATCTCTCCAAAAAGCTGGTTAGTGAACATAATGGTGCTTATTTTCACTTTTAGCGAATCATCTGTGGTGATTGACAATGTAGCCTTTTTCTTCATACGTGATGGGAAGATACTATGAATATCTTTGTCATCGATTCATTCAAGAAAAACTTGCTCTTCATTCTCCAAAAATATTTTTTACGCTAAAGACTTTCTTGTGGTTCCCAAATGCTGAAAGACAGAATCTCTTGAGGTGTCGACCTCTTCTTTCATTTGTTTAGAGGCTCTACTTTTTCCCTTGCAGCCTAATCTTTCAAATACAGATATACGAGGTGTCAATCTTCCTATACGTTCAAACATAGAAGTTTGTTGTGGAATTTTCTCATCCTTGGATTCCTTGTCTTTTTCTACTGAGGCATAATGTGATGAAGTTGTTTTCTTGCCCTTCTTAGTAGAAATTCAAATTGGTTCTGACAACTTGAATCTCAGGCCAAACTTAGGAGTGACAATATAATGCCCTTGCTTTCTCAACTTCATTTGAGCCTCTGTAAGACCATGTATCTTCTCACCAATGACATCATCTTTGAGCTCACTTAGTCTTGTCGGCTTTGAGAATCGTAATCTGATTTTTCAAGCAGCGTAAAGGCTTTCTCACCAAAGGGACCTTTTATCTTATGAGCTAAAGTATTGCTTTCTGAAAGCTCAGGCGTGATAGATGGGACCTGTATAACTGGGATATTCATAATCTCCTTCAAATCTTGGAATGCCTTATGGCTCATTTCTCTCCTTGGAGGGTGGCTTTGTTGAGTACATACTTCTAGCAAGGGTTTCTTTTGATGCTCACGAGGGATGTAGAAAAAAATCAAATGCTCTCCATCCATCTTCATTTACATGCCTCCTTCCGATGATAAAAGCTTAGTGGAGAATTTTTCAATTCTCTCCTTAGGCATCTTGACGGCAGCCCGCTGAACCTCTACTTCTTTTACAACAACATTAGTTGGGTTGGCTAGTGTTGGTTTCTCCATACCTAATTCACAAGAATCCAAATAGAATTTTGCATCTGTAAAGTACGACTCTGTCTCAGTGAAAGGATTGATATCCAAATTAACTTTTACTACTTCACCATCCTTTACATACTTTATGAATTGATGCAAAGTAGATGACACCACTCCATTTTCATGCACCCAAAGAGGTCCGAGAAGCAAGTTGTATGATGTTTTGGCATCTATAACATGAATCAAAATGTTTGATTTCATGTCACCAATGGAGAATCCTACACAAATCTTTCCCAATGCTCGTTGTCTTCCTTGATTGAAGCCTTGAATCGTTATGTTGCTTTTGGACAATTCATCAATGGAGATTCCAAGCCTTTTGAGCACTGTCTTTGGCATGATATTGATTGTCGAACCATCATCGATCAATATGCGATTGAGATATTGCTCTCGAATAGACCCTACCACAAATAAAGATTTGTTATGTAGTTAGACCCTAACAATAAATCTTCATCCGTGAAGGAAATTATAGTATAAAATTATGCAACTTCTCTATTAGCATGAAATTCTTGTGTTATTGTTGGACAATGCCCTCCTTTGCTTTCCTTTACTTCCTTTGTGCTGGAAATTACATGAGTGACACCAATCTGACTAGCTTCAAGAAATTTTTCCGAAAAGAACTCATACAATGTAATAGGCCTTCGGTCCTTCAGTGATAATGCACCATCAATATTATTTCTAGTATCAAACTTAACACTTTTTGGTGGTCGTAGATGCTCTGAGTTACTCTTCACCACTCTTGGCTTAGGAAGTCGTATTCTTAGAAGGCCTGATGTCTCATTTTCTTACGAGAAACCAAGGTCTAACCATCATCATCATTATCTCTGTTATCTGTTCCCAATGAACCTTTAAGAGTCTTCCTAGGAAAATCCACTTCAACAGGCTCGAAGCTCCCAAACTGCAAGAAGATTGAGGTTGGCATAGTTTGCAACATTGAACACTCCTTCTTCTCGGGAATGATACTAGCGTGATTTGCCTCTACTGTTTCATCCATGTTGATGATAATTTTTCCTTCATTTACTTGCGTCATGATTTTCTCCTTCAAGATAAAGTATTTTCTCGTTGGATGGCCAACGACACGATAATACTTGCAGTACTTGGGATCATTGACCTTATTGATTTCCTCTGGCCTTTTTAATTCAGGAAGATCAATCATTTTCTTAACTAGAAATTCATCCAGTATCATAGGTACATCTGAATCTGGAAATGGATAAATCTTAGCTTTTAATTCTTTCAAGGTTGGACGACATTTATCCTCTCTTGGATATTGCCTCAAGCCATCATCTTCCTTCACCGTTTGCTTAGTTGTGACCTTCACAGAAGTTGTTTTCACTGCCATAGACTCTTTAGTCTTTGAGGTCATATCTTTCTTGAACTCTCTTTGCTCTTTCATCGAGTCAATAAAAGGGGATGTCTTCCCATGACTTACGATGCTTAACTCCATATCGTGTGCTCGTGTAGACAGTTCTTCAACTGTTCGCGGTTTGATTCCTTGTAGTATGTCTAGGAGGCCCCAATGCATTCCTTGAATGCATATTTCTACCGCAGATATTTCAGAAAGGCGGTATTTATAGTCCAAACTCAATGATCTCCATCTATTGATGTGATCTGTTACAAGCTCATCCTTTCTTTGCTTAGTACTCGTTCACTCTATCATGCTCATAATTCTTCGAGTACTGTAAAATCGATTGAAAAATTCCTTCTCGAGCTGCTCCCAACTATCAATTGACTAATGCTACAAGTTAATATACCAGTCAAATGTGTTCCCCTTCAGTGAACGAACAAACTATTTTACCAAGAGATCGTCATGTGTTCCAGCGTTGCTACATGTTTCGACAAAGTGGGCAATGTGTTGCCTCAGGTTTCCCTTGCCAACAAATTATTGCAACTTTGGTGGTTGATAGCCCGTTGGCATGGGTAGGCAATCAATTCATCTTGTGTAAGGCTTGGAGTAACACAACGAACTCTATGGTTCTCCTCCATATTGAGCCCTGATGGTGTTTGTTATTATGTCTTGCAACTGTTGGACAGATAAAGCTGCAACCAAAACAAATTATTTCTCCTTCTGAAATTTAGACTTAGCAGGTAATTCCTCAATATCTTTGTCCCGTGGAGTGAAACCGGGCAGATAAGTAGGGATGTGACTCGACTCTCCTAGTTCATAGGCCTTCAGTTTGTTCATGAGTTGAGCGATATGAAGATTCTTATCGTCAACTGACTTCTTTAGGGCTTCAATAGTTTTCTCTATCATTGCGAATTTCTCGTCCATGTCAGTTGAGTCAACCATTAAGGCGTTGACCATCGTTGAAACTGGCGAATTCGTTGAATCTTTAGGTTCACCAAAGTTGGATCCGGTTAGAGAAAGTTCACCAAAGAACATAGATGAAAGATTGCCCCTAGCAGTCGTCGCATGAGATTTGTTGCTTTTCGCCACCTCTAACGAAGTAAAGTATTCAGGTTCATCTAGGCCACTAGCCTTGAACTTTTGGTGAGTAATTGATCCAACACGACTGAGGTCAGCAGATACAGCAGTAGAACCCTTGCATGTAACATCGTTTATTTTTTCGAAGTCCATTGCAATAGTTGAATTTGTGGATTCCGATTTGCAGGAGGAAGAGATGAAGAGCAAACTCGGTCCTACTGGGCGTGCCAAAATTTGTTCGCAACAAACTTTCGTAGTGCTAAAAATTAATTGTAAGCAAAAATAAAATAAACAAAAAAGAATTATTTTATTTAAATGAATCTTGTGAGTACAATTCCGTGACTTTCTTAATTCTTCTCTCCTAAACTTAGAAATGATTCGAGGGCCTTCAGTAGCGTGCTTCTCGAATCGTTGGATGATTTGGACTCCTAGAGATGTATTTCAATCGTCGGGGATATCGGAAAGTGTTTTGTCGCTTTGAAATAATCTCCTAAAAGAACACCGTTGATTGCTCCTTGCAAGAACTTGATAGTTAATGCCGATGTTGTCAATACTTGTCAAAGTCCTCTTTTCAGAATGTCCCTTAGAATGTTATGTTATCCCCTATTTATAGTTGTAGGGAGTAGGCTTGGTTGCTTGTAATTGATCGAAATATGTCACTTTGACACTTGGCGACTTTTGACTGATTCTTGAATTTGAATGAGATTTCCACATTATTTGGACATGTGGCGTCACCTTGTTGGTCTTTAATTTGACGGGGATGCCAAGTCGCCCTGACATGTGGCATGGGTTCGGGCTCCAAAGTGTAATGGACCTTGCACTTGAATTTAACAAAATGAACTAATTAATTTGTAGGGCCCAAATTAGTTAATTACCCAAATGATTAAACTCAAATTTTTGTATCAATTTAACCCGTTGAATTTTATGTCTACAGGGATATATTAATACTAGATGATATATAACCTAATGTGCACATGTCGCTGAGATGATTAATATCTGAATTTGATCCAAATCACTCTCAATCATCCTCAAATTTTGTATATTACCTCATCGAATTCCAATGAATTTAAATCACACGCACTCGAATATATATATACACACAGATATTTTCACATCAAAGGTAGAATTAGTCGTGGTCCTTAGACAACGAAACAAAGGAGAGAGGGTGAAGCCAGGGACGGACCTACACATAATTTTTGGGTGCTCCGGCACCCACTAAACTTGATGTGAAATCGGTGTAATTACATAAAAAATATACAAAAATAAGTATAAATTATATAAAAGCACCCACTAAACAAGAAGTTGGTTAAATGCACTGGCATGTTGAGGTGATTTTTTATTTTTTTCTGTAGTAAGCATTCACACTCCTTAAATCCTAAGTCTGCCACTAGGTGAAGCTTGTACGGTGGATCACGGCCGCCAAGCCTAGTCGAGATGACAATGGAGTTGGTGGGCTAGTTCTGGATTTTGGAATAGTTGGCTTATTATATGCGCATTTTTAGGTTACTGTTGTCCCACCGAATTTTTAACTAATTTGGTGCCAATAACTGCTACAACTGATAAACATGTCTCAACAATATCCCTAAAAAGTATTAGCATATCTAATTATGCATTATACTGCTCTTACGTATCACACTTTTTGATTTACCTAATCATCAATTAAACTATGATATATTATTATTATAAATGAAATTCAAAAATTGCAAAATATAACAAACCATGTTGATGTGTTACAAAATGGAGTAGTTTAAGACTCCAAAATTTTGTCTATTTCTTAGGAATTCACATGCAATGCATGGGGCATGTAAATCCAATACACCAAAAAAACTTTATTATTTTCGCCAAAGATGGGACACGTAAGAAAAATATTTCAATGGATCATCTAATTCCATTAATAATCTAATCATCATATACACTGCATTTATACTAATTTTGTCTTGCTTTGTTTCGAGTTTTGACCCCAAACTCTCTCATATGCCCGTGTCAGAACGGTCCAACATTAAGATATTTATTTATTTTTCAATTTTGATATATTTAAATAATTTTTTTTAATAAAAAGATTGCATATGTTTTCTAGAATTGATCCGAAATCTAGCATGAGTTCAACATATATTATTTTAATATGTATTTAGATAATTTAAGCTGTTAACTATTATAATTTATAATATTTTTTTATGTAATTTTCATATTAATATATGTTACTTTTCTTGTCCAAATTTTTGTGACATTGATAGTCAATTATATTTTAAAAATAATTTTAATTTTTAATTATTGTGATTTATAATACTTTTTTTCTATTTCAATTTTAGTGACACTAATATAATTTTAAGAGTTCACCAAATATTTATATCTGTTAAATTTTTTAAGTTGTTAATTATTGTGATTTCTAGTATTTGTCATATAATTTTTTTGAAATATGTAACATATTAAATTGTTTTTAGATATTTTAAGCTGTTAACTATTGTAATTTATAATATTTTTTGTGTAATTTTTGAATAATATATGCTACTCTCCTCGTCCAGAGTTTTGTGTCGACGATAGCCAATTATATTTTTTTAAATAATTTAAATTTTTGATCATTGTGATTTATAATATTTTTTCTATTTCAACTTATGTGGCACAATGCTTAAATGTCCATAATAATTAATTAGGGGTGACATAATAAAATGTAATTATTATTATTTATTATTTTTATTATGTGTATGTGTTGATTCAAGAAGAATTTGAAAACATTTAGAAATGTGTTGAATGTTACAAATGTTAATAATCCATTTGGTGCTTCTTGATTTCGTTTCATTTATCTCTTGTGTGTTTTTACTTTTTTGCCCTTTGAGTATATGTAGTATATATATATATATATATATATATATATATATAGTAAAATCGTGAATTCAATATTATTACTTTTTCAATACATAAGTGACTTATAATAATTAATTGCGGGTGATACATTAAAATCACGATTGAAGCAGCAAAAATCAGTCAATTTTTAATTTTTTTATTAATTAGTGTTATTTATAGTACTTTTTATTTCATTTTCAAATAATATATGTTGATTTATATCTTCTTCTGTCCCGTTCCAATTTATGTGGCACTAATATAATTTTGATAATCAATCAAATATTTTATGTTGACATATCATTTTGTTATTCTTATTTTTATAATACATAAATGACTTATAATAAGGAGTGATATAGTAAAATCATCGTTCGAAAGACGAAAAATTAATTTAAAACATTAAGAGTTAATTTCACATTCTATGTCTATTTTATTTTTATTAAATATTATTTATTTTATTAATACCTAGATGAGTCATAATAATTAATTAAGAGCGATTGATTATGTTATTACTATAAAACTTAATATAGTTTTATCATGTTCAATAGTAATCATCGATAATTCACCGAAATAGTATATTAATTAAATACGGGATGTTATATTTGCATATGCAAAATATGATATTATTAAACATTATTGGATAGTGCATTATATTTATCTTTTACAATAATAAAATTTTACTATATATTTTTCTTTATTTCTTTTTAACTTGATACATATTGACCCAACACAAATTCTAAGAAAATATTCATTTGAAATTTATTTTATTAAATTAAATTTATTAATTTTGTACTTTAAAAATTTTAAGTTAAGTTTAAATATTAGTATTTCTATATAAAAAAAATAATTTTAAAATTTAAAATTACTAAAATAAATAAATAAGTAAAAAGATTAATTTTCTATATAAAAGTCAATTAAAATAATAAAATTAATTTATTTTAAATATTTAGTTGCAATTAATTAAGATAATTTTTTATTTTGTCATGATTTATGGTGTACGGATAAAATTTTGAGAGTTGAATATAACTTTTATCTAATTTTTAAAAAGTATTTTAACTTGTTAATTATTGGAATTTATAATAATTTTTACGTAATTATCAAATAATATATTTACTCCTTGTGTCCCAATTTATATGGTTTCGATACAATTTTGAGAATCAACTAAAATTTTTATATATCTTTTAAATATTTTAAGTTGTTAATTATTATGATTTACCGTACTCAAAAGTGAGAGAAATGCAAAAGTGGGAATAGGGGTGACAAAAATGGACCCCACAAAACAATTGTCAAAGGTAGATAATGTCCTCATACAACTTTTGTTGGGTAAATCTCACTCAAAATAAAAATTTTCTATATTATTGGAATTGAGAATTTTTTTGCAATCAACTAAACTGTTCGTCTAATAGTAACCTCCTTTTATTGAATAGGTAGTAGCAAAATTGAACAAAGTTTCAAAATGCTCATATATTTTTCTACTTTCTCCGTCCATTTCTACTTTTCTACCTTTACTTATTCATTTTAAAAATCAAGAGATAATCCATTATTTTATATCTAATTTACCCTTATTATAAAGGATAAATTACACAAATTTCATACTTAAGATACTATATTACCTAATATTTCTTATTTTTTTAAAATTTACATAAAATTTCATTTTTCAACTTTAGTCTTGATATATATCAAGAAAACCTCATATCCTATTTTTACTCCACCATTAGCTCATTCAAAATTTTATTCCCTAAAATATCTTCCTAATTATCAACAATTAAATTATCTTTCTTCTTGATTTTTTCTCTTCCATTAATCAAAGGCGGATCCAGGATCCAAACTCACTGGGTGCCAAGTAATTCAATCGGATTATTCATCTTTTCGATCTATAGGATAATTAACAAATCAATCAATAATAAAAGAACAATAATAAAATGAACAAATTTAAACTTTTAATAATATTACTAATATCATAATATCCATAATTCATTACAATTGCCCACAACGAGTTTTCATATTCTGAAAACGATCAACGATGACATCATTACTTACATTTTTAAATACATCACGCTCTATGTAACATACTAAACAATCATTTAAATATTGATCACCAATACTATTTCACACTTCATTTTTTATGTGCTTCATGGAAGAGAATGTTCTCTCAACAGTTACCGTAGCGACGGGTCAAAACCAAAGTCAACTTTACAAGTAAATAAACAAGTGAATAAGTCTCTACAAGATTTGCCTCAACTAATGCGTTTGCCAAATCATATTTGCCTCAACTAATGTTTCAAGACAGGTTGACAAGACCCTTTTTCAATATAATATTTCCTTACTTCACCTCGTATTCGAGGATCATAATCAGAAATAGGTCTTCTTTCTCCCGGATCGCCTTTAAATGAACCCAAATCGAGGTCAGTTATAAGACAAGAACAATTGACATTGACATTACTAGAACTTGATTGTGAATAATTAACCTTCTTGAAAAAATTCTCCATCTCAAATTCTCAATCACAAAACTAGAACACTTACTCCTAAATCAAGTTATCAAGATACATAGATAATTCCAAATTTGGGTTTCTAGGCTCAAGCAAGAGAAATAAAATAATTTTTCAATATAACTTACGGAGAGCAAACAAAGAGAGAGAGCAAGCAGCAGCAGCAGGAAACCTCAAGAACAAGAGTCTCAGTCGATGTTTTGATTTGGAATTTGAAAATAGTTTTTTTTTTATTTGAAAATAGGAATTTGGATTTGCTTGGTATCAAGTACGTGTTGCAATTATTAACAAAGTCAGCTGGTGCCTTACCTTTTTAATGAAAAATTATTAACAAAAATGGTTTTAAAAAATAAATGTTGCCAGGTTTCGAAAACAAGACCTTGGAGCTACAAAACTAGCTCTTTGCCACCCGCATTAGACAGTGTCTTGTTATTGTGGGTGGTAGGCTTAATTTTTAACTATATCTGTATATATATATAGCTATATATATAGAGTTTCCATCGAAGATTGCGGGTGGCGTGCCACCCCCACGGGCCGTAATAGATCCGCCCCTGCCATTAATGCTTAAATCATCTTCCTTCCTGATTTTTTTCTCCTCCATTAATGCATGCAACTTTTTTTTTTCCTCTCCTAAAATCTCTCCCATTTTTTTTTTTTTAAAACTATTGATACATATATAAATTTATTAGTTATTCATACATGTTTAATTTTTTAATGGTGATTCATATGAATGATAAATATGATATCATTATATAAGTATTATGGTGATTCATACGATAGATACATTTTGTATGATTTTAACGGGTGATACATATGATATTAATGAGTGATACATATTGTATTATGGTAATTCATATGGTCGATACAATTATTTATTTCAATTATTGGGTGATTCATATATATGGTATTATGATGATTCATATGGTAGATACAATTATTTATTTCAATTATTGGGTGATTCATATGATATTAATGGATGATATATATGGTATTATGGGTGATTCATATGTTACTAATGAAAGGTAATGGTGTAGTCAGTGTAGGAAACAAAAGTAAAAATATTTAAAACAAAAAGACTAAAAGCAGAATTGAAACATAATTAAAATTAAATCTAAAAAAACAGACTAAAATTAAAGACGAAAAAAAAAAGACAAAAAAAATATTTTTTTCATACTTAAAGACGAAAAAAGAGAAACATAATTAAAACACTTAAATTAAATCTAAAAAAAGAGAAAAATTAGATATCTTTCCTTAAATTAAAGAATATAATGAATAAAAGAGAATCTATTATTTCCTTAAATAAATATTTTGTTAGTTTCAAATGTATCACTTTTTTATATGCATCACCATATAACATATGTATCATATTTCAAAAAATTGGGATAAAATGTAATTAACAAAATAATCAGAATTTTATGTAATATCACTTAAAGATTCAGGGATTTATGTAAGGTAGTACTATTCATTTTCCAACTTTTAGATTACTTAACAATTTGGTATGTTATAATAAATACTATTTTATTTACTTTTTAAGAGTGTGTCAAGTCAAATATGAACAAGTAAAAATAAACGGGGAGTAAAACATAATATAATTAACTAGGTGTGAGAAGTATCTAGGATTTGTTTGGTACGTGGGATAAAAATAATAATCTCAGGACAAAATTTGAGATTAATTTTGTCTTTTATTTAGTATGAGGTATTAGCTAATCTCAAAATTATTTTATCACGTTATTTACACTAAAATAATATAATTACTATCGCATTATATAAAAAGTAGAATAAAATAGTTTCATATAACATGACAATACATGAAATATCCATGTTTATTCCACCCTGCATACCAAACTGACCACTGAAGACTCGTAACATTGTGGAGTGCTGTGACCTTCTGTGGACTACACTGTCCTCTTGAAGACTCTAAATATTCTGATAGTTCAATGACAATTTGACAATAATAGGAGCAATCCGCCAATTAAAAATATCCAACTCCCTTTGTCTTCTTGCACTTTTCTCACTTTCCTATCTAAAAAGTGGCCAAAAATAAATAAATAAATAAATAAAAATAATTAGAGACATAAAATGTGCAAGTTGTGTAACAAACGTGATTAAATAAAAGTCAATACTCCAATAGTTCATGAGAATTATACCCATGAATAATCACTAGCATTGACTATGTTTATTATCCTAGCATGCCAAAGAATATAAAATGTGTTACTATTAGCGTTTGGCAGCTATGACATTTCAAAAATAAAATCAAGTAGTGGGTGCTGATAAATTAGTACTTATCCAAGTCTATATATAATAATGTGCTTGCAATTCATCATCTCTTAGCAAAAGTGTGGAAATGACTACCCCATTGTCTTCTACCAACTAGAAACAAACATCTATTTAACATGGATTTTTGTTGCCATTCCATTTGGAATTGTCGGATTGTCAACAAGTTCAATTATTTTAGCTTTCAAAACTTCATTCCCGAATTGAGAATTTTAAATTTATAGATATAAATTATTAATTCTGTCACTTATTGTCAGAAGCGTACATGAAATTTGTAGAAGCAATATCGGCTCATTCATGCAAGATTTAGTTTTGGAATTATAGTGATTTTCCAGGGTTTTTGTGAAGTGATGTTGGATGACAAACCTTATCAAAACATCCATTATTTGAATTAGTGTATATTATAGGAAAAATGTTCTGGTTTCTCCCTAAATTATTCACGAAAATTATCGAGACGCACCCGAACTTTACTCTCCTGGACTAATTAAAATCGTATTTTTCGCAATCTTAATGCTTACGTGGCACATCAGTGAATCAACACACTGAAGGTCCACATAGGCACACGTATATGCTACGTAGGCACTAAAGTTGCCAAAAATACGATTTTAATTAGTCCAATGAGTTAATAGGACCCTCTTAAAGTTCGGATGTATCTCAGCAATTTCGTAAATAGTTTAGGGTGAAAACAGAGTATTTTAGTAATATATATATATATATATATATATATATATATATTGTGGTTGAATACGTTACTTGCTTTTTAAATTTTTCAAAAAAATTCTATCATTTTCACAATAATTGATTTGTTTGCCAGGCTTGCCTTAAGTGGATGGGCCAATTTGTTTGTTTTGATATTAGGCAAGTGCACCCTTCTCTGCACAACAGTTTCACCGAGACGTGGCCAATTTTTGAACATATAAGAGTGGTAGCTCAATCCATGGCATTTAAGGCTATTTCCTATGCATGAAAACTATGATCTATATCCATTTGATACTACTTGGTGGAGCTAGGTGTGCAAGGTGTTCATCCGAACTTTTTCTTCAAAAATGTTTATATACTGGATAACATCTCAAATTCTTATTTAGAAGTGGCTACTGCTCAATCGCATATAAAATTGGAGTCACAAAATGCGACCTACCAGGATGTGGCTTAATGATCGATAAAATAGGTGTAAATAATTTTCAAATCCAATGATGACATACATTAGCTACGTGACCTTTTTCCTGAAGACAGGTTACATGATGCATGTGTTTGATGTGTTTCAAGAGGTTCATCCAAATTATTTTTGCCAAAAATTATGTTATATTGTACATGATCAAAATAATTCTTTTTTGTATTAAAATTTCAAATAGTAAAGTCTCTTGATTTTTTCATGCATTTACTATTTACATTATGAATAATAACATCTCAAATTCTCAATCAGAAGTTGTTAATGCTCAATCATATAAAATCGGAGTCTCAAAATTGCAATCAACCAGGAGGTAACTTAGTAACTGATGAAACATGTATAATGATATTCAAATCTAGGGATGACATTTGAAGGCAGTTTACATGATACATGCGTTTCATGAGATATTAACAGTAACAGGTAGTTGGTGAAAAATTTGAGAAGAGCGTCAACTATTCCGAACACGAAAATTAGTGGGGAAAAAATTGAAGTGTCCAAATTTTGTACGACTTCCAAACTTTCCATGCATGCATGTAGAGAAATTATGTTCCTTTTAACCAAATAGAAGCTGGCAACTAATAACAAGTCGTACCTAGTCTTAGGTGGCCAATTTTTTCTTCCATAGCTGGCATATCATTAACTAATCATATAATTTCTGATTTTCAATTCCAAATTCTGACAAACTTTCACCTACATTATATTAAGCTCCCCAAATAAACAGGAATTTGTTGGTTCAGTTAACATTCCAAGGTAGATACATATACATTGTAAAGAGTCCAAAATTGAGTTTTTCTTCTTTCTGATATGAATTAAGAAGCATCCCATCAACCAAAAAATTGGAAGTTTTATACATGGTAGATTGGTAGTTAATACATCTCAAACATGCACCTTCAACAAAAGAATATTTGGTCTTTCAATAATGATTTATTAATAAGCCATATGTGCCAAACTACTCCTAATCATCATTGAAATGATGAAATGATGATTGAGGGATTTAATTAATTACATGATACTAAGGGTGTACAGATCAAACCGTCAAGTCAAATCAAATCGAAACCAAACAAAACCGAGAAAAAGAACCGACTTATGGTTTGGTTTGGTTGGTTTGCCATTTGAAAAAAAAAAAAAAGACCATTCTTGGTTTGGTTTGATGTTAACAAAAAAAAAGTCAAATCGAACCCAAATCAAACCGACATTATATATATATATATATATATATATATATATATGCATGTATATATTTTAACTTTTTATACATTAAATATTAATTATAATCTACTTTTTAAATACTTTTTCAATTAGTTTTATTAATTTTCAATATTTAGAAAGTAGATGTGTGTGTGTGTATATATATATATATATATCATATTTGGGACATTAAGTTGTAATATTTATCCATTAGTTGCTAATAGAATGATCCAAAATCTTATATAAACTTAAACCCTAAATTTTTCACTTTTCATCTTATTTTTTAGTTTCAAGAGAGTTTTTCGCTCCTCAATTTTTCATAATTGTGGTTTTTCATTAGCACATGAGTGAAAACATACTTGATCTAAACTTCAATCACAATATAATTGTAAAAAATAAAGATTATAAAAAAAAGCGAAAAAAAAACGAAAAAATCGAAAGATCCGACTAAAATCTAAACTGGAAAAAACCGATTTTATGTTGGTTTGATTTGGTTTATAGTTTTAATAAACCGACATAATTGGTTTGATTTTTTTCAATAGAAAACCAAACCAACCCGACCTATGTACACCCCTAATCCTAGCTTATAGGCATCAATATTTTTAGTCCTTCCATTATATGATTTTTGTTCCTTTATTATTGGTAACAATAATGATTTCTTCAATTATATAATTTTGTACATTTAACCTCTTAAAAGATTTTCAGACATTATTCTTACACAACATAGAGGAATCAAATAGGTGAGATGGTCTAAATTAATACATAATAATAAAAAGGGCAAATAACATAAATTCTTTGGAGTTTAATTATAAATTTTTTTTGATATTTTACATAATGGTTGAAATCTCAATTTTGAATTTGTCAAGATATATAATTAGCTCCTGATACATTCAACGAAGATACATTTTTTCCTAAAGATACATAATTAGCTCTCAGTACATTTTTTCTGATTTTGGATTTGTCGAGATACATAAGTTGCTCCCAATACATCCAACGAAGATACCTAATTAGTTGAGATTTTTGTAATTACATTAAACTGGTGGAGATTTGTGTAAATATGATAAGATAAGGTGTATGCTTATCATATTTTTTCTGATTTTGGGTCTGTCGAGATACATAAGTATCTCCCGGCAGAGACAGAGCCAGGATTTCAACTAAGGGGGTTCAATAGTCAAAGAAAACTTATTTGAAGGGGGTTCAACACCTACTATAACCACATAAAAATAATTTTAATCATGTATAAATAGTATATTTTTTCATCGAAGGGGGTTCGGCCAAACCCTGAAGAAGGTTAGTTCCACCTCTGTCTCTTGGTACATCCAACAAAGATACCTAATTAGTTGAGATTTTTGTAATTTATATATATTATATAGAATAGGATGAAGCATCAGAAGAAGCCAAGTGGCAGCATAAAAATAAGCCACTTGGCAATTTTAAGACAGGGTTAATAGAGTATTGTAATACAAATTTCAAATTAAAAGATAGGGACAGTTGAATTTGAAATATATTATCCTTCTTTTAAAAAAATTATTATATTAAACAGAAACCCATACTTAAAGAGTTCTAATAAACTTTTACTATTTCAAACTTATTTCTTTTAAAATTTAAATTCTATAAATTTTAAAAAATATTTAAATATAATATAATTACATATTAATGAATGATAAAGTATTATTAAAATAATAACAATAATTAGAAATATATTGATAGAAACAGTTATGGTAGTACGTAATATGTAGAAGTAGGATGATGACGACGACAACAACAACAACAACAATGATGACAACAACAACGACAACAAATACGACGACAACAACGACGATAACAACGACGACGACAACAACAACAACAATAACATCAATAAAAACGACGACAACGACAACAATGACAACAACAACGACAACAACAACGACAACAACGACAACAACGACAACAACGACAACAACGATAATAACGACAAAAACGACAACAACTACAACAACGACAACAATGACAACAACGACAACAACGATGACAACAACGACAACAACAAAAACAACAACAACGACAACGACGACAAACACAAAATCAATAACAACGACAACAACGATGACAATGACAACAACGACAACAACAACAACAACAATAACAACAACGACAACAACAACAACAATAATGACTTCAACGACAATAACGACGATAACAACAACGACAACAACAACAACAACGGCAGCAGCAGCAACAACAACAACAACAACAACAACAACAACAACAATAACAACAATGATGGTTGTTTGTAATTTTTGTGATAGTAATGGTTGTATTGTGATTTTTATAATAAAATTTATGATGAATTCTTAAAATTATTATGGTAAAGATTTGAGTTTGATGATGATGATGTTAATGATGGTGTTTTAATGGTGATTTTGGTGAAGAAGAAGCAATGGGTGATGTGGACTTTTTAAAAAAAATTAACATAACATATGATGTGGTAATGACATGGCGATGATGTGGCGCGAGTGTAAATCACTCTCCATCATGTGACTGATTCTTAAGTTTTGGGGTGAAAATAGTTTTACTTTTTTATAGTTTAGGTATGTAATAGGACACTATAATAGTTCAGGTGTGACCTAAAATTTTTGTGTATAGTTTGAGATGGAAACGATGACTTTTCCCTAATAATAATAACCAAAAGGTATAAAACTATTTTAAAAATGTAGAAATAGTATTATAAATTTAAAAATATAGAAGCACTATTATAAATTTTTAAAATAAATAATCCAAGAAATAATTAGATATAAATTCACAGTAAAATATAGAGTAAAAAAGATTAAGCACACGTTTGGGCGCATTTCTATTAAATAAAATGTCTCCTTTTTCATTTTTTTGTTTAAGTCAATTAAATAAATTTGAGTCTCTAATAAAACAGTTTTTAAATTTGAATACAGCTTCTCAAATGATTTTCTATTTTTTAACATTTTGAAATTATAAACTATGAGATAATGATATTTTAGAATCTTATCTTTTCTAACAAACTAATATATATTTAAATTTTGAATTTGAATGAATTTTAGTTGACATAAATATCCACCTATATAGATATGATGAGGGAGCGGCACTGTTGGATTTTGCGAGGGAATTTGGGCTGGTGGTGGTGAATTCGAGCTTTTAGAAGAAGGAGAATTACCTGATTACCTTCCGAAGCGCTATGGTCAAAACTCGGATTGACTTTCTGCTGCTTAGGAAGAGGGATAGGTTCTTATGTAAGGATTGTAAATTTATTCCAAGTGAGCATCTTTCGACTCAGCACAGGTTTCTGGTGATGGACTTGATTATCAAGAAGAGCAAGATGAGAAGGGCCGGGGAGGGTAGGCCTAGAATTAGGTGGGGTGGCTTGACGCCAATTAGTGCACTAAAGATAGAGAGAAAGTGGCAGGAATAAGGGTATGAAAGTGTAGGGGAGACGTGGATGTTATGTGGGATAGGGCTTCCAGTTACATCATTAAGTCGGCGATAGAAGTGTTGGGTGTTTGAAGGGGGCGGGCAGGATGACATAAGAGGGACTGATAGTGGAATGAAGAAGTTAAGAAGAAAGTGGAGATTAAGAAAGGGGTGTATATTAAGCTAATTGAGAGTAAAGATGAAGAGGAGAAACAGCTGAATAGGGAGGTCTACAAAGTAGCAAGGAAAAAGGCTAAGCTAGCAGTTACGGCTGCTAACTCCTTTTAAGAGCTTGTATTCGGAATTAGAGGAGAAAGGCGGGGAAACGAGTTTGTATAGGCTTGCTAAGGCTAGGGAGCAGAAGGGTCAAGACCTCAACCAAGTAAAGTGCATTAAGGGAGAGGATGGTAGAGTTTTGGTGGAGGATGGCCACATTAAGAAGAGATGGCGAAAGTATTTTCATAGGCTCCTGAACAAGGAGGGAGACATAGGCATTGATTTAGGGGAGCTAGAGCACTTAGAAAAGAGACGTGATTTCAGTTATTGTAGACGTTTTAAGGTTGAGGAAGTCAGAGAGGCTATTCGTAGGATGCGGAAGGGGAGGGCGACGGGGCCTGATGAGATTCTGGTGGATTTTTGGAAGTTTATAGGTGGGGTAGGTTTAAGGTGGTTGACTGATTTATTTAACGACATTTTCAAGATGGAGAGAATGTCTGAGGCTTGGATGTGGAGTATGATGATACCGTTATATAAAAACAAGAGTTACATTTAGAGTTGCATCAACTATAGGGGTATCAAACTGTTGAGTCATACTATGAAGATTTGGAAGAGGATGGTTGAGCGGAGATTGAGGAGGATCGTGTCCATTTCGGAGAACCAATTTGGTTTTATGCCTGGTCACTCAACAAAAGAGGCAATCCACCTGGTGAGGAGATTGGTAGAGCAGTATAGGGAAAGAAAGATGAATTTGCACATGATGTTCATTAGCTTGGAGAAGGCGTACGACAAAGTTCCTAGGGAGGTTCTTTGGAGATGCTTAGAGGCGAGAGAGGTCCCGGTGGCGTACATCATAGCTATTAAGGACATGTACGGTGGATGAAAGACTCGGGTGAGAACGACGGAAGAGGACTCAGAGCATTTTACGGTTGAGATAGGGTTGCATCAGGGTTCGACTATTAGTCCATTCCTGTTTGTGTTGGTGATGGACGTGTTGATGCGGAGTATTCAAGGGAAGGTGTCGTGGTGTATGTTGTTTGCGGATGATATAGTGCTGATTGATAAGATGCAGGGGGTGAATGAAAAATTGAAGGTTCGAAGAAAAATCCTTGAATCTAAGGGGTTTAGGTTGAGTAGGTCCAACACGGAGTATATGGAGTGCAAGTTTAGTGACTTAAGGTAGGAGGACGATGAGGTGGTGAGGTTAGATTCCCAGGATATTTGTAAGAGGGATAGTTTTAAGTATCTTGGGTCTATGATTCAGGGGAATGGCGAGATTGATGAGGATGTCTCTAACCGTATTGGAGCTGGTTGGATGAAGTGGAGGCTCGCCTCGGGAGTGTTGTGTGATAAGAAGGTTCCACTTAAGCTTAAAGGCAAATTCTATAGAGTGGCAGTTCATCCAGCCATGCTATATGGAGCAGAGTGTTGGCCTGTTAAGAACTCCCACAT
Organism: Capsicum baccatum var. pendulum; assembly: GCA_030864225.1. Lineage (NCBI taxonomy): Eukaryota > Viridiplantae > Streptophyta > Magnoliopsida > Solanales > Solanaceae > Capsicum > Capsicum baccatum. Next base: position 205,016,662 of record CM061558.1, on the reverse strand, counting down.
TCAAAGGGTGAAGGTGGCGGAAATGAGAATGTTGCGCTGGATGTGGACTTACTAGATGGGATAAATTTAGGAATGAGACTGTCCAGGAAAAGGTGGGAGTGGCTTCGGTGGAAGACAAGATGCGGAAAGGAAGGTTGAGATGGTTTGGGCATGTGATGAGAAGGGGCACGGATGCCCCAGTTTGTAAGTGTGAAAGGCTTGCGTTGGACAGATTCAAGAGGAGGAGAGGTAGGCCGAAGAAGTACTGGAGGAAAGTGATTAGACATGACATGGAGCAACTTCATCTTACTAAGGACATGACCCTAGATAGGAAGGTGTGGAGGTCGCGGATAAGGGTAGAAAACTAGGTTGTGTGTGCAGGTTGTAGCAAATAGTTATAAGAGCTCATGTATAGTCGAGTTAGTAATCCTAGGACTGTGTCCATAGGTAGGAGCCCCTAGTCAAGAGGGTCTGGGTGTGACAGGTGTCTCTAGTCTGTGGGTGTATGTTACTGCTAGGTGGGGGACGTATTCCAGATGTCCTATGGCTTACTTCTTATATCATATTGTGCTTATCTACCTTATTTTCGTATTGCTCTGATTTCTATTTTATTATGTCTTATTCTTTTTATGGTATATCATCCAGCATGTTTCATGTTTCATTACGCTCCTGTTTACTATTCTCTATCTTGAGCCAGAGGTCTATCGAAAACAGTCTCTCTACTTCTTTAGAGGAAACGGTATGGACTGCGTACATTTTACTCTCCCCAGACCCCACTTTTGTGGGAATATACTGGGTTTGTTGTTGTTGTTGTATAAATATCCACCTATATATATCTCCTTCAATAAATATATCATGTAAGCTTTTCTTTTTTTTTTTGGTCAATTACAATTACTTTTAAATTTGGTTGGATTGTTCCTAGCAAGAAAAAAATTCTATGATCATTTTATTCACAAAAATATTAATATAATAGTATCAGGAAATAATTTTTACATCATTGTTGTTAAAAATTATTTATGCTTTCGACAATATTTTTCTTTGAAATAAATGTATTTCTTTAATCAGTATGTGTGTGTGTATAAAGGAGACTTAGAAGTATGCTGTTGTGGCACACTTCTAAGGTCTCCATTTCTATTTTTCTTTTTTCTCAATTTTTTAATTTTCTAAATTTTTCCCTTTTGTATTTTGTCTTTTATAAAAAAGAAACTCAATGATCGCAATTATTTTATCTCTAGACATAAAATGCAATAACGCCTCCATGGTAAATAATTTAAGTCTTTTTATAATAAATATTCAATTAAATATAAGTAATGCACTTAATACTCATATTCGTTAGATTATTTTTTGATTTTACTTTTCTAATCCTTTTGGTTAGTATAAATAGTGAAGAGAATCATTTCCAATGCATAAAAATTCCTCCTTTTTTATTCCCCACCGTCCTTCTTAATTCTTCTTCGTTACAATTATTATATTGTAATTATTATTATTATTATTATTATTATTATTATTATTATTATTATTATTATTATTATTATTATTATTATTATTATTATTATTATTATTATTCTCCTTCTTCATTATGGTTGTTATATTGTAATTGTTATTATTATTTGAAACACAATCATCCGTGTGGATAAACACCATCCAAATCAACTGAGCCATCTGAAGAAACTTAATTTGACATGGCAGAAGTTGAGCTTTTTATGTATATCAAATCAAATAATCTTGAAAAGGTTTATCATTTTTATTTATTAATTTTTACTATCTAGTTTTATTTTGAAAGTATGCACACTCATCTTTATTAAGGAATATAAGGAGAACTTGAGAAAAGGGGAAAGGAAAGATACAGCAAAAATTAGAGAAGAATTCCATATTCATTCAATGAATTTGAAATCTATAGATTAGTTATGCTTACACATTTCCCTTTTAATCTTCTTTACTGAGTCATTTTTATACCGTTAAAAAATGTGAAATAAAAAATTAACTTTCTATTTAATAAAGAAAATTACTTATTTTAAATAAAATAAATTAATGTAAACATAATAGTTTTAAAGATGCAAAAATCATTTCCAGAAGACCCAAAATTCTTGAGCAATTCAAAGTACAAAAAATATACAGAAACTAAGTATTAATAAAAATAATGAATTAAAACTTGAAATATTATATATTTAAATTTGAACACTAAAAAGAATCTCTAAAAAGTTTTAAGCACTCCAATATTTAAAATTTTATTTTATTAAAAGTAATAAGATATTTTATAGTCGTGCGAAACATGGATAAATTTACTATTATATATATCTATGTGTGTGTATTTGTATGCGCGCGTGTGTATGGGTAGGTGTAGAGTGATAAACATTGTGATTGGGAGGGAAAGGGCGGGGGATTGTGATGGTTAGGGGATGGGGTGGTGTAGGTGAGGGTAAACGCGATGTAGAGGGTGTGGGGTGGGCAAGGTAGTGGATATAGGTAACAGGTGTGTAGGAAAAAGATTACTATTTAAGAAAATAAAATAAAATTGAAGGGGTGGGGTAGGGTAGGGGTAGCGGGGGATGGGGGTCAAGGGTTGGGGCAGAAATAAAATCTTTAATGTTTTTTTTAATAAGTAATATTAAATTTTGCATGTGCATAATTTTTGTGGAGAGTAGCAAAGTTTAAAATTTAGAATAAGAAATCTTGAAATTATGCACAATCAAGTGTTTTTGGTACAATTGATTTTGAATTAATAAACAAATAAATTAAAATTTGAAATGAAAGATAAAAAATGTGTTCACATATCTTAATTGGTTTAAAATATAAACGTAACAGTCCAACTACAAAATAACAATATATTTATTACTTTTGAAAATCGGCAATATAATGAAATATGATGAAAATACTAATTTCATTCTTTTTATATTAAAATATCTAAAATAATTACAACTACCATTGTATCAATTACTTTTAACATTTCCTAATTAATTTAAAATGTGCTAATATGATATGATAAAAAAATTAAAATTGATAGTTTATTATTTTAAATGAATAAGTTAATATTGTTTAATAGTATTGACGAAGTATTCCGCGCACCGCGCGGGTACTTATATTAGTTACTTTATAAGGGTGGAGATTTGTGTAACTATGATAAGATAAGGTGTATGTTTATCATATTTTTTCTGATTTTGGGTTTGTCAAGATACATAAGTATCCCCGATGCATCCAATGAAGATACCTAATTAGTTGAGATTTTTGTAATTACTTTATAAGGGTGGAGATTTATGTAAATATGATAAGATAAGGTGTATGCTTATGTTATTTTACCTAAGAAAGGGGACGATTTTATTTATATACAAAAAAGTGAATAGTTTACAACAAAAATAGTCAAGATTTTGTATATTATTTAAAATGGCTCCAATGCGGGCCATTATACTTAAAATGGTCACTAGGTTATTTTCTTCCTTTTTACTGAGCAATATTTTTTTAAAGAACAAAAATATTTTATTTATTTATTTATTTGCTCATTGGTTTTTTAATTAAGAAAGACTATTTTTGTTTTTATTTTCAAACTTTTTCGTATAATTTTTTTTTCATATTTCAGTACTGTATAAACATTGCATAAATATGTATATTTGATGTACAAATAGTTATGTGTAGTGTATATGTAATGTATGAATATTGTATAAATAATATATAAACGTGTATGATGTATAAACATTTATATATGATGTACAAATAGTTATTAAGTGTAAATTTATATATCAATATTGTATAAATGTGTATAAACGTGTATCAGTATTGTATAAATAGTTATGTAATGTATCGATATTGTATACATGATGTACAAACATGTACCAATATTGAATAAATAGTATATAGACATGCGTTGATACTGTATAAATACATGTATAATATATTGACATTGTAAGAATAGTGTGTAATTGTGTATCAATATTATATAAATAATTATATAATGTATCAACATCGATATTTATTTGACTATCATACATTTTTACCTTAATAAATAAAAATAAAAATAAAAAATAATAAAACGACATAAATGTTATTTTTTTCATAAAAGAAGTGAAATAGTTAGATACAAAAAAGATTTTAGCAAAGAGAAACAAAAGAAATTTAAACAACAATTTAAAAAAAAAAAAAAAATAGCACAGTAAAAAAAGTCTTGTTTCTATTATATAGTATAAATGAAAGTCCTTGATACTATTAATTTGTCTTATTCTCTTTCTTTTATTTATTTTTTACTTTTATTATTACTATAACTATTATTTCTATTTTTATTCTATTTATTTATTTATTATTATTATATTATTTTTTTACTGCTATATATAAGTGAAGGTTGGGGTGATATTAAGGGTATTTCGGTAATTTTAGTCACCCCCAACCTTCACTTATTTACACATGCATTTATTCTTTTTCTTATATTTATTAATTTAGTTCTCATTTTTATGGTGCAATAAAATGGTTACACATGCATATTGTTTTTTTTCTTATATTTATTAGTTTTGTCCTCCTGTATTATTTTAATAATATTTTTATTTAGACTTTTGTAATTGAATTATACATGATAGTATTTTTTATAAATATCTTTTTATTCCTTATTAAATGACTACCAAGGGTATTTCGATAATTTTATGGTGCAATAAGTGAAGGTTGGAGTGACTATCAAGGGTATTTCGATAAATTTAGTCACCCCAACCTTCACTTATATATAGTATTAATATCTTTTTGTTCCTTATTAAATGACTATCAATGGTATTTCGGTAATTTTATGGTGCAATAAGTGAAGGTTAGAGTGGCTACCGAGGGTATTTCGATAATTTTAGTCACCCCAACCTTCACTTATATATAGTAGTAATATCTTTTTGTTCCACATTAAATGAATACCAAGGGTATTTCGGTAATTTAATGGTGCAATAAGTGAAGGTTGGGGTGACTACCACGAAAATTTTGGTAATTTTAGTCACCTTCATTTTAATGATGCAATAAAATGGTTACACATGCATATTTTTTTCTTATATTTATTAGTTTTGTCCTCATATATTATTTTAATAATATTTTTATTTAGACCTTTGTAATTGAATTATATATGGTAGTATTTTTATAAATATCTTTTTGTTCCTTATTAAATGACTATCAAGGGTCTTTCGGTATTTTCATGGTGCAATAAGTCAAGGTTGGGGTGACTACCAAGGGTATTTCAGTAATTTTAGTCACCCCAACCTATTCTTATATATAGCAGTAATATCTTTTTGTTTCTTATTAAATGATAATTAAGGTTATTTCGGTAATTTTATGGTGCAATAAGTGAAGGTAGGGGTGACTACCAAGGGTATTTCGCTAATTTTAGTCACCCCAACCTTCACTTATATATAGTAGTAAATAAAATGGTTACACATGCATATGGTTTTTTTCTTATATTTATTAGTTTTGTCCTCATGTATTATTCTAATAATATTTTTATTTAGACCTTTGTAATTGAATTATACATGGTAGTATTTTTTATGAATATCTTATTAAATGACTATCAAGGATATTTCAGTAATTTTATGTCGCAATAAAATAGTTACACATGCACATTGCTTTTTCCTTATATTTATTAGTTTTGTCCTCATTTTTATGGTGCAATAAAATGGTTACGCATGCGTATTATTTTTTTCTTATATTTATTAGTTTTGTCCTCATTTATTATTTTAATAATATTTTTATTTAGATTTTTGTAATTTAATTATACATGACAGTAATTTTTTATAAATATTTTTTTGTTCCTTATTAAATTACTTATTTTTTATACCCCAAGGATATTTTCGTAATTCAATGGTGCAATAAAATGGTTGCACATCATATTATTTTTTCCTTATATTTATTAGTTTTGTCCTCATTTTTATGGTGCAATAAAATGGTTAGACATACATATTATTTTTTTCTTATATTTATTAGTTTTATCCTCATGTATTAATTTAATAATATTTTTATTTAGACCTTTGTAATTGAATTATACATGTTAGTAATTTTTTATAAATATCTTTTTGTTTCTTATTAAATGACTACCAAAGGTATTTCGGTAAGTTTATGGTGCAATAAATATTTTGGAATCAATATATGTCTCCTCAACTTATATATTTGAAACTTTCAAATGAGACGTGCATGATTTACTTTTCCAGGAATGTCTAAACGAACAACGTGTCGCCAATTGTAGTTGCAACAATCTAGCTAGATTTGTATCCACTTATATAATCACTTTTGTATTGGTTGAACCAGTCTAGCAAGCTCAATTTTATTCCACATTGAATGTATATATTATGTTAATATCGATTCATGGTACTACATTTCTTTTCTTTTACTCCTATACTAAACAATTAAAACAAGTATGAAATAATCTTCTCCAAAGTTGAATCTCTTTTACACATTAGTATTGCCAAAATGCTCGTGCCTTGCACCGACACAGGTATCTAGTTTATATTAGAAATAAAAACGCCAAGTGGCCAAATTGCCAAGTTACATGTCCCCAGGTAATAATAGAAGACGGCAAAACTGAACTAGAAATTGGTCGCCGACGGCTATTTTTATGTAAATAGTAAATACTTTGGCCGACCGGCTATTTTTGGAAACAATATGGGTCGAAAGATTATTTTTAATAAATAATGATAAATGCGTTATTTTTTATGTAAATAATTTAATTCAATAAATATTTTATGTATCATTTTATCAAATAATTAAGTTGAGTTAATAAATGAGTAGATTATTTATTCGTCCAAATATTACTTGTATTTAGATAAATTGGATCAAAATAAACTAAAGGGAAAAGACATCGTCTCCACTCCAAACTATACCCGAAAAGTCGAAGCCACACCTAAACTATACTAGTGACCTATTACACACCTAAACTATAAAAAAGTGAAACTATTTACACCCTAGATCTGACGTGAAAAAAAATTAAATTAAAAAGAAAAAAAGGCGCATCTAAAGACAAAATTATTGTTTAAAACCCTCACCCTAGCACCCAGCCCCACACAGATTCTCTCTCCTTCAACCCCATTTTTATTTTTTTCTATTTCTCTCTCAATCTTCTTGCTTCTTCATTTTTTTTTCAATTCACAACCATTGCTCCTTGTGGTTGACGAAAATAATTTTTTCATAGTAGTTTTTGTAGAGAAAAAGAGAAGTTGAATCGTTGAATCGGCATGTTGAAGTGAGAAGAAGGTTCATCGGACGCAATTGAACTATTGTTTTCTAAATTCAATTCATCTTGTTGATGTACTTTCAAATTAATCTGTTCATGGGAGAAGAAGTTCAATTCAATTTGGTGATACTTGTACTTTCAAAATTCTTTACTCATCTTATTGAAAATCATTGAAATTAAAAAAAAAGTCAATCAATTTTTTTTTTATGAGACTTGTAAAGATTGGAGAAAACTTATTGGAGAAAAAGAAGAAGAATATGACATTGAATTGAATGAAGTTGTTGCTTGGGTGTATTGATTTTATATCAACAATGGAAGAAGAAGATGGCATTATGGTCATTGGGAAATTGAAGAAAGAGAAGAAGATGGTTTTGGACATTGAAGAAATTGAAGAAAAAAAAAAAGAAGATGACATTGAATTTGAATGAAGTTGTTGCTTGGGTGTATTATTTTATATCATCTTCCCATTAAGAATATGATCCCGTTAATTTATTTTTTCTTTTTGGTAATTGAAGAAAAAGAAGAAGATGGTTTTGGACAATGAAGAATTTATTGAAGAAAAAGAAAAAGAGGAAGGTTTTGGACATTGAAGAAGATGATTTTGGACATTGAAGAATACTTACACTTCCATGGTTTTGGACATTGAAGGAAAAAACATAATGATTTAAATAAAAAAAAATTATGAAGAAGAAAGAAAGAAAGAAAAAAGATTCAAATTAAAAAGAAGAAAGAAAAAAGAAAAATTTATGAAAATAATAAATTTATTATTTTTTTGAATGATGCTAATGTGGCGCTGACGTGGTGTTGATGTGGCACTGACGTGGCAGCGCATGTAAAACACCACACCACATGCAAGTGGTGTAATGCCTAACAGGGTGTAAAAAGTATAACTTTTTTATAGTTAAGGTGTGTAATAGGTCACTAGTATAGTTTAGATGTGACTTAGACTTTTCGGGTATAGTTTGGGGTGAAAAGGATGTCTTTATAAGTGAACCCGTTAAATGTTTAGTGGGCGTTTGGCATGAAAGCAAATATCATTCACTTTATTTTGAATTTTTAAAGTTAGAATAGCAGTTAAAGTTTTATCTGATCATACTTTACAGGAAATTACATGGTATAACCCCAATAGTGGGTGAATTTGGATTTTTAAACCCTAATAAAAAAAGTCTTTAAAGACTAGTTTTACTTCCTTTTTAAAGTATAGTATAAATACAATTTTGCCCCTCTACACCTCAAATATTTTTAAACTTTTCATACTCATTTGTCTCTAAAATTTTATTTTTATTTTTATTATTTCACTTTTTTATTTTTCCTTTAATTTTATTTTCATGTTCTAATTCATTTGTCTCAACCTTTATTTTTTTCTATTTTTCTTTTTTATCAAATATTATCTATTTCTTCATTTCTTTTTTTAATTCATTGGTCTCAACCTTTTTTTTTTATCATTTCTCTTTTTTTTTTAATCATTTTTCTCAAACTTTATTTTTATTTTTTTCCTCTCATTTTTTGTTTTTCTAATTTTTTTAATTCTTCTCTTTTTTCTTAACCTTCATTTTTTCTTGTCTTTTTTTCTCAATCTTTTTTTTTCTTAATCTCTTTTTTTATTTCTCTATTTTGTTTGATCTCTTTTTTCTTTTTTCTCAACTTTCATTATATTTTACTAATAAATAAAAAATTGGATAATCCACAAAAGGATCTTCTTTTTTTGACATCAAAGCAAATTTAAGGGCATCAATTGTTGTTAGAAAGTTCTTTGGAATAAGTTTTGCCTCTAAGGCAAAAATTATAGAACAACTCATAAATCAAGGCACAATGTGGTAGTGTCAAGTCTCTCTTTTGGAGCATAACTTGTTCTGAGTTAAGTCTTACTTCGAAGACAAGAGTTATAGAACATCTCATAAATCAAAAAATAATGTGGTAGTGTCAATACTTGTCCATTGGATGTAACTTGTTCTTTGGGGAGGTTCTAGGCCAAGTTTTGTCTTAGAGGCAAGACTAATAGAGCATCACATAAATCAAGACACAATATGATGGTATCAATTTTTGTCCATAGGGCGTAACTTGCTGGCTAAGTCTTGCCTCTAAGGTAAGAGTTATAGAATATCTCATAAATCAAGACACGATGTGGTAGTGTTAACTCTTGTCCATGGGGTGTAACTTGTTGTTTGAAAGTCCTTGGACTAATTCGAGCCTATAAGGCAAGAGTTATAGAACATTTCACAAATCAAGATATAATGTGGTAGTATTAACTCTTACTCATGAGGCATAACTTGTTGTTTAAAAGTCCTTGATTTATAAAATATCTCATAAATCAAGACACAATGTGGCAGTGTCAAATTTTGCATGTTGAGTGTAACTTGTTGTTTAAAAGTCCCTAGTCTAAATCTTACCTCTAAGACAAGAGTTATAGAATATCTTATAAATTAAAACATAATGTAATAGTGTCAACTCTTATGTACGGGGCGTAACTTGTTATTTGAAAGTCCTTGGATTAAGTCTTTCCTCTAAGATAAAAGTTATATAATGTATCATAAATAATACCACATTAATTAAAACACAATATGGTAATGTCAACTCTTGCCCATGGGGCATAACTTGTTACTTGAAAGTCATTGGTCTAAATCTTGCCTCTAAGAGAAGAGTTATAAAACATCTCATAAATCAATACACAATGTAGTGGTGTCAACTCATGCCCATGAGATATAATTTATTGTTTCATGGTCCTTAGGCTAAGTCTTACCTCTAATACAAGAGTTATAGAGCATTTCATAAGTGAAAAACACAATATGTTAGTGTTGACTCTTGCCCAATGTACATAACTTGTTTGAAAATTCTTGGGATAAGTTGTGTCTCTAAGGCGAGAGTTGTAGAACATCTCATAAATAAAGACATAACATGGTAGTGTCAACTTTTACCCGTGGGGCATAATTTGTTATTGAAAGTCCATAAGCTAAGTCTTGCTTCTAAGGAAAGAGTTGTAGACCATCTCATAAATGAAAACATAAGATGGTAGTGTCAACTCTTGCCCGTGGAGCATAATTTGTAGTTTGAAAGCCTTTGAGCTAAGTTTTGCCTCTAATACAAGAGTTGTAGAACATCTCATAAATGAAGACATAATATGGTAGTGTCAAATCTTGCTTGTGGAGCATAATTTGTAGTTTGAAAGTCCCCGAGCTAACTCTTGCCACTAAGGCAATAGTAGTGGAACATCTCATAAATGAAAACATAACGTGGTAGAGTCAACTCTTGCCCATAGAACATAATTTGTTGTTTGAATGTCCTTAAGCTAGGTTTTGTCTCTAAGGTAAGAGTTCTAGAACATCTCATAAATCAAAACACAGTGTGGTAGTGTCAACTCTTGCCCATGAAACATAACTTGTTGTCTGAAAGTCATAAGTCTTGCCTCTACAATGTGGTAGTGCCAACTCTTGCCCATGAAACGTAGCTTGTTGTTTGAAAGTCATAAGTCTTGCCTTTATAATGTGATAGCGTCAACTCTTGCTCATAAGATGTAACTTGATTGGAAGAAATCAAAGAAAAGAACAAAAATAATAAATATTGCAAAAAAAGAAGAAAATGAAGAAAAATATTTAAAAAATAAAAATCTAAGAAAATGTAGAAGTTGAGAGAAAAAAAATAAAGGTTGATAATTTTTTTTTTTTAAAAAAAAGATAAAATAAAAATAAAATCCAAGAATTTTTTTAAAAAAATGAAAAATAAAAAATCAAAGAAAAATAGAAAAAGTTTTTTTTTTATCAAAAGTTGACGTTGAGAGGAGTAAAGAAAAAAAGTACGGGTTAAGAAAAACTAAAAAGAACAAAAAAAAGAGGAAAGAAAAAATAAAAAATCTAAGTAAAAAAAATAAAAATAAAAGAAGTTGAGAAGAAAAAAGAAAAGTAAGGATTGAGAAAAATCAAAAATCAAAAATAAAAATCAAAGTAAAATTAAAAAGAAAAAAAGAAATAAAAGTTGAAAGATGAATAAGTATAAAGTTGTTATCTGAATCATTTATGTAAGTTACTCGAGAAAATTGAAGGAAAGGTGTCTTTTAAGTCTTGAATGAAGGATTTGTGACATTGACCAACACATAGGGTCAAACATCATTAGAAAACATGATTAAGTTAATTGTGAACTTGATTAATATTTTCAAAACTTTTTAATCTTTTCAAAAATACAAATCAACCCAATCCGCACCCCTCTTTAATCCAAATCAACCCTCTCTCTCTCTCCAACTTCTTTCAATTCTCTTCCAACCAACAGTTCTGCAAAATTTCTCCCTTCAACCCCCGGTGACAAATATTCGGGGACTTCCTTTTCAACTTTCAAGCGTCAATCGACGTGAAGACTTCTTCGGCGACAATAACTTCGAGTTCTTCGTCGTCCCATTTTCTTTTTCACAGGTAAAAAGTTATGAAGAAACAGAGAAACTTTAGTCAACTACTCTTCTAGTATTGAAATGTGGACTGAATAAAACTCTAATTTCTGGTATTTTTTTTCTTGTTGTCGTACTATTGATTCGAATTTGTTGGTGATTTTTTGTCACAGTTGATGTTCTTAGTATGTGTGTGTGTGTGTGATGTGTTGGTGTTGCTGGGTTGATTTGTTATTTGTCTTGGTAAAAATGGTATTACAACAGATGAAACATCTAATATAACAGATGAAACATCTAATGCAACAGATAAAAATCTGATGCAACTATGAAAATCTGATGCAACAGGTGAACAATCTAACAGATCATTCATCTGTTGCGATAGACGACTCTTCTGTTTGGAAGAAATCTAAAAAATATTGATCCAATAGATAACTGATTAGTGATTTTTTTATTATTTTCAATGGTTTACTCTTCATTTTGCAACAGATTAGTGACTGTTTTTATTCTTTATATTTTTATTCTTTCCAACGGTTTACTCATCCGTTGCAACAGGCCGGTTATATGTTGCAACAGATAATATACCTGGTGCAACAGAATAGTGATCTATTTTTGTTCTTTCCAGCAATTTACTCATCCATTGCAACAGGTCGGTTATATGTTACAACAGATTAGTAATCTATTTTTATGGTTTTCAATGGATTACTCATTTGTTGCAATGGGTCGGTTATATGTTGCATCAAATAAAATACTAGGTGCAACAGATTAGTGTTGTTTTCATGGTTCCCATGGATTACTCATCCTTTACAACAGGTCGGTTATATGTGGCAACAGATAACATACCTAGTGCAACAGATTAGTGGTCTGTTGGAACTGTTATGTTACTGTTATGCATTAATCAATTATAATCTATGTTATGTTTCTGTTAATTTAAGATAACATGGCTCCCAAAAAAAAAGAAATCAAATCAAGGTTAAGTAAAGGAACAAGTGCAGCAACTCAACTACATCCACCACTCTATAAGCTTGCTTTACAAGCGTTATCTCAATCAGGAGCAGAAGATAATAAACACGGGGAGAAGGAATCTTTCAAAAGTGATGATCCAAATGTTAATAGCCCTTTCACCGAAGAGTTGGTCAAAACGTTCAACATTAATCGTTATCCTGTGAGAATGCAGTGCGACGGTGCCATAGATTTAACAGGTGATCTCGTGGTTAAGTCAGTCATGGAAAAATCTTTCGATACCTTCAGAAAAATACTTTGAGAATAAAAATTGAATTCTTATTTCAGGAAAAGTTGCTTTGGGCAATATCTTGATTTACCGGAGGACAACAATGCTCGTTTTCAGATGAAAATGGTATATGACCTTCTAAAGCACAAATTTATATATGAAAACAAAGATAAGATGGATGAGGTGTGGATAAATTACTATGGCATGCCTGTTTGTTTTGGTTGTAAGGAGTTTGTCATAGTTACAGGAATAAAATGTTATCCTCCTTCTCCTTCTCAAGTTATACCTACTTTGACAAAAAAAAGTACTCCGCATACCGAAAAAATAAAACGGCAAGTTGAGTGATCGTGATGACCTGGTGTCCATTGTTGGTCTAAGTTTCAAAAACAAAAATCTGATAGAAGCGTTGAAAGGTAAAGGACTTTCAAAGAAGAACAAGTAATCACTGTTGTTGGTTTGGTTTGTACATAATGTTCTTTGAACAAGAGACGTTAACAACAACATAAGGCTCGGTTTAATAAATCTCTCCGAGGATCTTGAGGTATTTAACAACTATTCTTGGGGTTATGAAAGCTTCAAAATAACTGTCAAATATTTGTTGACTTCATTAACGCCAAAAACAGTTAACTTATATGGCTTTTCATGGGACTTCATGGTAAATATTTCTTTTATCATGATATGATTCATCATTTTTTATCCAATAATGCTTTTGATTTATTGGCGTTATATTATAGGCTTGGGCATTTGAAGTCATTCCTTTTTTGAGACAACAAGTGAACTACCAGGAAGAAGTTTTCTTTTCAAGAATTCTGAGATGGTTGTCGGTCAAAACCGATAAAAATGTAAAATTTCTTGATCTTTTTAATCCCTCCGAGGAAGCAGTAAGTCCAATTCTAATCAAGTTTTTGTTTTAATTAATGATTAAATGATTTCATCATCATTCTTAATATATGTACCGATTTTTTTTAGATTGTCTATTCGTGGCTTGTTCCGACCAACCGAGAGTTGAAGATGTCCTTTTTTCTTACTTTACAGTCTGTGTAAACTTTTTTGGATCCTAAGGTTGTTGACAGAATAAAAATGGAATTATTTGGAGCAACAACCATCACAAAAAAAAAATTGAGGGTGGGGCTAATGATGCTCCTCTTACAGTTTTTGAAACAACAAGCCATTATGATTATGATCATAATGGTTGTATAGATTTTTCTCTAGATTTTGCCAAATCTAGCGAATGTTCTTCATACAAATGTCAAGACTGCAAAATGAAACACGATGGAGTCATTAATAATGCTATTAATGCACTAACTGCTTCTATAAAGGAAATGACATCTAAGAGGGGTGTCATTCCATGTAAGAGGATTTCATATCCAGACACTCCACTAGAGATCAAGGTGGCTAAGAGGAGAAGGAAAGACACTTCTAAGACATCATCAATCATAAAAAAACTAAGATTACAAGGCCTCTGTCTTTGTCTAGCACCGATGTTCAGTGTTCAAGGGCCACAGGAGAGCAGCATGAGCTGAAAATGGTGAATGTAAATCATTTGTTCCAAAAAAAATAGGCACATATCTGTTTCAACAGATGATACATCTGTTAAAAATTATCAAACAGATATATACATTTGTTGCAACTGTTGTCTAACTTGTTGCATCATATTCGTTAACTATTTCAACAGATGAATCTTATGTTGCAACAGATGGGTCATCTATTCGAAATTATCGTACTACTCTGATTTATCTGTTTGAATTTGTCCCAACAGATAATCCATCTGATACAACATAAGACTCATCTGTTGCAACAGATGGACAATCTGTTGTATATCTTTACTTAGCATTAACAATTTTGGCTTTTCAGGTGGATGTCACAGTAGAAGTTACTGTCGAAGAGCATAATATCATAGTTGATAATCCATCAACTGCTTTCAAAGAAGAAGAAAAAGTAGAGTCTGTTAGTTTGGGAGAATGAAAGAATTATCCATTTGAAGGGTTCAACATCTTGGATTAGGCTCCAAAAAAACTAACACAGTTGATCAAAGACTATTCAGAATGGATTGCCGATGGGCTGTTAAAGCATCATGTCGGTAGGTATATAAATTAATTTTATAGATATTGGTTTATACAATTCTTGTTGTAAGGACCTGACATTAACATAGATAAATCATCATGTAGAAAATAAAATGGCGAGCACTACAAAGTGAACGAATCGAGTCTTGATTTTGATATGTTTGACTTTGTTGTTGCACATCCCGGAATGAAGAATTGGTTCTATTTGATGTCACAGCCCCAAACTTGCTGGAATGATGAGGTTTAAATGCCATATATATTACTATTAATTAATAATTTATTTAATTGCATCTCCGTATTGATTTTTTTATCACGTAATCCAAAATATTTGATAATATGTGTAGTACATCGATGTCAATTATTACTACCTGCGAAAGAAAGTCAAGTTGCAAACACAAGAACAATACAGATATACAACAGGCAATTATTTGTACAAAGTTTACATCAATAATGTCTATGATAGGTATTGTCAACAGCAGCCGGTAGTTTCCCAAAATGAAGAATCCCTAATCAACATCATCAAAGGTTTTAGCATTCTGGCTGGCTTACCTTGGAATTTGGTCGACGAAGTATACATCCCAATCAATTGTGGTGATGAATTCCTTTGGGTGTTGGCTGTCGTCGTTCTAAAAGAGAGGCGCATCCAATTTTATAACTCGATGTCGCGAAGGAGACATTCCGGACCATCGTCTGAGATACAAAAGTTGACTAAAATATTGCCTACTAACCTTGATATGAGTGTCTTTTTGGACCAAAAGGTTCGTACTGATTGGTCGACGATTGAAGCATACCGGGATAAAATGGTTAATCCATTTGATGTACAATATGTTGACGGAATTGCTCAACAAACCATTGGTAGCCTATAAGTTTAAGTGTCATGATTTAGTTTTATTTCACAAATTTCACAACCCTTACATGAACTACAAGATATGGATTATCTATTTTTTTATAACGCAGGGATTGCGGTCCTTTTGTTGTCGCCTATGCTGAGTATTTGAGCGATGGATTACAAGTACCAAATAATGGAGTGATACCGGATTACTCCATAAAAGATATGCTGTTTTTTATGGAAATATGGAAAAGCAAAAACTCAGAAGTCGTACGCAACCGACATAAAAGATCCACGATGGCCAAAGTCGAATTTCGTAGAACAGGATGAAGAACAACTTGTCCATATTGATTAGATCTTTATAGCTTGAGTCCGTAAATGTAATAACCTATCCTCCTTGATTTAACTTGTTGATTTATTTGTAGAGTAGATCGTTTGTACCCATAATGAGTTTTTGTACATTTTATTTATTTGTTGAGTTATTTCATGTAATTTTCGAAGTCTGTGATTTATTTTATTCTGTGTATGAATTTAATTAATCCATAGTTTTAAACATGTTAATTGAAATGGAGTACTAGATTCAAATATCGCAATAGATAATATATCTGCTGCAACAGATGACATATCTTATCAGACAGATTTAGAAATATGTTACAACATAAGATGCAACACGTAGATCATTTGCTAGAAATTATATAACAGTTCTTCCTACTTTTTTTATTCTCTCCAACATATTACCGATCAGTTGCAACAGATAGATTATATGTTGCAACAGATCGTATATCTATTGTGACAGACAGACTGGGAACATCTGCATAACGCAATAGATGACCAACCTATTCCAACAGATAATCAATCTGTCACAACAGGTACTATATCTGTTATGAAAGATATAAAATCAGTTGCATTATGAAAATTCAACTTGGATAGGCATAAAAATTATTGTCACTACATGTAAAGTGAATTACCTTAAAATAAAAATTTGTTATCGTATTCGTCTTTGTCTTTGTACATGTTCTTTTTTATACATGGACTCCAACCATTTAGTTAGTACGTCATATGTCCATACCCATTGCATCTTTCCCACAATGGTGTCGCACACACCGATCATTTGTGGGCCGGTCAGCAAACACTAGATGTATGTAAGCGAGTACGGCCCACACGCTGCACCAATTGTATTTCTTTGGAGCTGAATGTTCTTATTTTGACCTACAAAATTCCATGATTCCTTCGCTAAGACTTCAGCCAGCAAATGATCCATCAGCTTACTCTACGTCAACAACTTGGGCAACAACTTCAAGAGTGGTTGCATGTGGGTTAAAAATGTCTTCTCACTTAAAAAAGGTAAGTTGCAATCATAAACCTTAATCTTTCCCTCGTATAGTAGTATCTCAACAAGGAGAAAATATATGATATCCACGTTCATCACTGCAAGGATTCTCTTTGCCTTAGTTCAGCTCATTCCGTGTGAATATGGCCTCTTTCCTCTAACATATTTAATCGCTTCTTCATCCTATTGGACTGTAGAAACTGACTGAGAAAATCTCGTGCCACCGAAATCAGCTATCTTACAGAGTTTAGCGTACCTATCCTTGAAATTGTTGTAGAAGTTGAGGTCCATTATTCTATCGGCAACATCATAAGCATCCGGGTACGCTAATTGCCCGCCCCTCATAAGGCAGAGAATTTCATCAACATACTGTGGTATAAGAAGACATTTTTCAAATAGGTTAGTAATGGTAAAGAATAAAAACACAGTGGAAAGAATTCGATGCAGAGGGTTCTCTGAATCAGTTCACAGATTACCCAGCCAACGCAACTTATGCAACAAATATGTATTATGTTTCAACCGAATACCAAGTTTTTGCAACAGATTACACATCTACTGCGTAGATTCTTCTTCATGGAGTATATTGGAAGGCTAGGTTACCAAAAGTAAACTTACATTGTCCTCATACCACACGCACATATTTGTCATATTCGAAAAGTCTTTGGTGGCAAATAAATGCATGGTGTATTCTTTTTAAACTTTACTTGATAAATTCTTCCAGTCCCTTCTTTTTCTGCTTGCCAAGTGCCGCGAATATGTCCACCTTCTTCAGCGGACCCTGAACTTCAACAGCTATTAGAGCGGGGGAAGTTGCAGTTTTTGCTGATTTCAAAATGGAGAGAATTTGTCTAATTTTTCTTCTCTTCCTCCTAACCTCCAATGTAGAAGTTCATGGCTCTCTCACCTTATTAGATGGTATGATAGCCCTCCTAGATTTCAACTCCTTGACAGCTTCAGCAATAACCTCTAGCTTTTTAAGGAGTTTATCCTCTCTGTCCTTGCACACTTTGTATTTGCAAAGAGAACATAAGGGTGAGGAGGGGAGAGAGGGGCCATTGTAAGGGTTGGAGGGACCGGTATAGGGGTGAGAGGGAGGACCTGTGCAAGGGGTGTTTACAAACATATTTATTTTTGACTGAGCATCAATATGCTCATAATTATGACTAGCAGCAGCAGGATGGTTACCAACAGCACAAATAATTCCACCAGCAACGCCCCCAGAAGAAGCACTTGGATTTGTTGCAGTGTAAGGTTAGTTGTGAAGAGCTTCAACATTAGGCTGACCTTGCCTAAATTCTCTTCTTATGGATATTTCTCAAGCCAATTCCTTCTTTATTAACTCACCCGTTGGGTCTTTTTTTGTATCAACAAGACCCAGAGTAAGAAAAGAAGTCATCTCCAGCTCATCAATGGTAGGCACGATCCAAGGATGCACAATCTATAAAAAAAGACAGGAGGAATTTAAATCCTATAATAATAATTTGCAATCAGTTGGGTTACATGGGGCTTAGGTTACATGGATGTTAACACAACCAACTTATGCAACACACGATTTAGCTACTGCAACAGCTAATTTGTATATTAAAATAGATTGATAATATGTTGCATCAGATTACCTATCTGTTGCATAATTTGCAGTAGAAGGGTAATCTGTTGAGTAGGGTTCAGAGAACCAGAGCAACAGATGGTTAATTTATTACGAAATATGGATCTTCTGTTACAACAGATTACCCATCTATTGCACCAGTTACAGTTGACAGGTAATCTGTTGCAATAGATAACCCATCGGTCACAACAAATGGAACATCTGTTTCAATATTTTTCTTTGAGGCAAATTATTTTAGTTAAAAGAAGACGTACTGCATTATTCGGAGGGTTAAAGAGATCAGCCTCATTAAAAATTTTTTACCTAAGGATCCTTGAATGAGAAACCTTATTCGGGTAATCCTTGAAATGCTTTAGAAGGGGGGGGAATGGCTTAACATGCCCAAGCCTAAAAATTATAAACAGGAAGCTAGCAAAAAAAATTCATAACTATATTCAATATAAATTAATGAATGAGTAAAAATAGTGATCAATTTTACCATGAAATCCCAAGAAAAGCCGTATAATGTGGTCGTCTTTGGCTTTAGATTTTTCAGTAAATATTTAACAGTCAACTAGTATCTGTCGTATCTATTTTATTTTTTTCTTTATTATTGATGTTATTGGTGGGGTTGGCGTTGTTGGAACTTGTGGTATGGTATTGTTGATGGTTCTGGAACAAAGGATGTTACTTCTTTGTCGTTGATGATGTTGTTGGAACAAATATTGTTATTTTTTTGTTGTTGATATTTTTTATTTATAGTTTATGTTGTTGTTGATGTTGCAACAGATAGAGAAACTGTTGGAACAAATCAAACCACCAAAAAATTTGGTTTGATGTATTCCATCAGACTCCACATATATTGCAAGAGACTCCAATCTATTGCAACAGACTCCACATCTGATGTAACAGACTCTACATCTATTGTAACAGATGGATATGTTCTTTCTATGACATCATTTTTTCCTCTTCTTTGTGGATATAAGGAACTGATAGTTGATCAATTTTTGCCAGACCATCACAAGAGGTTGCAGTAAAAATAAGTTCGGAGAAATAAGTTGCATGCAGATGGAATCACTTCATATGTGGGAGGTATGTATTACTGATAATGTTATCGTGGAAACACACATAGAGTGCACTGATTTTGTGAATGTTGTTTTTACTGATTAGTCATAGATCATTCAAATAAGATGTCTGTAATTTTACAGTTAAGTTTGGTAGGTCCTAACTGATAAGGCTTAGGGACCATGAATATAGTTTTGATACCCAGTTAAGATTAAATGTCGGTTGTTGCTCATGTTTATTTGTCAAGCATTATGAAGGAATCAAGTTTTGGTGTCATTGTAAAGAGATTCAATAGCGATTGGACTAACTGTTAGGGTGAATTGGACCCTTAGAGGGCCTTCAAAGCTTAACACTGCATCTAACAAGAATGGAAAACCAATATAGTCATTTCCCTAGCGCAAAATAATATAGTTGGGTTGCTCGCTCGGGGTGATGATTATACGCCAGAAGGTGCGGTAAGAGAATGCCTTCGAGGTAAAATGAGTGGTTGATGGAAGACTATATCATCTAAGAGCTAATTGAAGAAGAGACATAGGGTAAAAAGTAACTTCTAATGAATCTGGCCGATGGAATTATCTTAACAGATGTGAAATCTGAATCAAGTGCAAATATGAAAGTGTATCCAGTAATATAATTTCGTCTGTTGTCTTTTTGAAAGAAAAATAATGCAGATGGACACTTTGCTAGGGAGCTGCGTGGTCAGTATTATCACCTAGATAGAAAATAGGTGAAGACCAACAAAGCAACTTCATGGGCATCGAGGGTTGAAATGATGTACAACAAGTCTAGAAAACTTACACCAACAGCAACTACAGTTAAATTAAGGAATCTAAGCAAAGGCGACAATTTCTGAATTTTAAATTTCATCCCATGCCTTCTTGTTTGTGTTTCTGATCAGGTCCACTGCCGTTGACCTGATCGGAACCACAAACGAGATTGAAAGATAAATTGAGTATCATTTCTTTCTTAACAATATGGTTATAATTGATTGTGTTTTCTTGCCTTAGCATACTTTCAACATTCTTTGGTGAAGATCAGATACTAGTTGTAGTATTTGAATCTCGATAATTTTTAAACTTGCCTCCAACTTGCTGATTCTGTATTCAAGCTAGTCGTTGCCGTCTTTGAAATTTGTCAAGAGTTCCTCATCTCTTGTGAGCTCGATCAGGGACACCACCTTAAAGTTGTGGCATTTTAGGTGCCCTTTAGAACACTTTCTTCAGAAGCCTTAAAGGATACATGAAGGGTCCTTGTGTTTGTTTTAGGTCAAAATGTGTTGATGGACGTTGAAGATGTGGTCCCAACAGTTGAACAACACACTTTTATCAAGTGTTGCTTAAAGCATCTCGCTCAACCAATTTGATAAATGAGTAAGCATAGATTTACGTAGCGTGTGATCTAAACCGGCTCTACCAAGCCTATCAAACGTTACATAACTCCAAGCTTATTACCCTATCCAAAAAATAATCGAGCTAGTGCACAAATCAAATGAGCTCAATATCTCAAACTTTCTGCCGATCGCTCATCTCCAATATAGATGACGAGATATCTGCTATGTAAAAGTATACATCGTCGCCAGACATGCTTGACTGGGAGTAATTCTTCAGAAGTTATCTGTTGATGCCTTCTGAAGAATTGCTCCCTGGCAAGCATATCTGGCGATGGTGTAGACTTTTGCAAAGCAGATATTTTGTCAACTATATTGGAGAAGGGCGATTAGCAGAAAGGCTGACAGATTAAGCTTGTTTGATTTGTGCACTAACTCGGTCATATTTTTTTATAGGGTAATAAGCTTGGAGTTACGTAACGTTTGATAGGCTTAGTAGAGTCCGTTTAGATCACACGCTATATAACTCCTTGCTTATTAATTTATCAAATTGGTTGAGCAATATGCATGGAGCAACGCTCGATAAAAGTGTGTTGTTCAACTATTGGGACCACATCTTCAACGTGCATCAACACATTTTGACCTAAAACAAATACAGCGACCCTCCATGTATTCTTTAAGGCTTCTGAAGAAAGTGTTCTGAGGGGCTTCTAGAATGCTACAACTTTGAAGGTAGTGTTCCTGATCGAGCTCACAAGAGATGAGGAACTCCTTACTAACTTTGAAGACGGCAACGGCCAACTTGAATACAGAATTAGCAAGCTGGAGGCAAACTTGAAAATTAGTGGGATTCACATACTACAGCAAGCATCTGATCTTCTCCAAGAAATGTTAAAGGCATGATAAGTCAAGAAAACACAATCAGTTATAACCATATTTCTAAGGAAGCAATGATACTCTATTTTCCTTTCAATTCGTTTGTGGTTCTAATTAGGCCAACGGTAGTGGACCTGATCGAAAATGCAAACAAGAAGGCATGGGATGAAATTTAAAATTTAGAAATTTCCGCCTTCGCTTAGATTCCTTAATTTAACTGCAGTTATTGTTGGCGTAATTTTTCTAGACTTGTTGTACATTATTCAACCCTCGATGCCCGTGAGGCTGCTTTGTTGGTATTCTCCTATTTTCTATCTAGGTGATAATCCCGACCACATAGCTCCCTAGCAAAGTGTCTATCTACATTATTTTTTTCAGAGAGACAACAGACGAAACTACATTACCGGATAAACTTTCATATTTGCACTTGATTCAGATTTTGCATCTTTTAAGATAATTCCATCGGTCAGTTTCGTTAGAAGTTACTTTCTACCCTATGTCTCCTCTTCAATTAGCTCTTAGATGATATAGTCTTCCATCAACCACTTATTTTCCATTGAAGGCATTCTCCTACCGCACCTTCTGGCATATAATCACCACCCCGAGCGAGCAACCCAACCATATAAATTTTGGACAGGGGAATTTCTATGGGTTTTTCGTTCTTATGTGATGTAGTGCGAGGCTTCGAGGGCCCTCTAAGGGTCCAATGCACACTTAAAGTTAAGTTCAATCGCTATTGGTTTTCAGCAGTGACTACAAATATTTATCCCTTCTCAAAATTTGACACGCATAAATACGAGCAACTACCGTCAGTAATTCGTAACAGGGTGTCCGCACCATCTTCATGAGGTCCTCAGCCTTATCAATTTCAAACCTATCAAAATTAATGATGCAATGTAGAATCTTGTTTGAATGATCAATGCCTAATCGGTTAAAAACTGCATTCATAAAAATATTGTACTTTGTGTGTGTTGTCCCGGGGACCTTATCAGTAATACATACTTAACTCCCACATATATGATAGTTGATCCATCTGCACGCACCTTATTCTTCCTAGCCCATCTATGGCTTAAATTGAATAAACAGATGTCTAGCTAGTTATAACAGATGACACATCTGTTTATATTGTCAAACAATTAGAGACATCTGTTACGACAGATGATCAGCTTGTTGCAACATATGATGTATTTGTTGGAGAAATCAAACAGATATATATATCTGTTGCAAAAGATTAGCAGTATGTTATAAGCTATCTAACAGAAAAAAAATATTTTGCAACAGATTAACCATATGTTTGATTTATTTTAAAGCAATTTTCTTTTCTTTTCGAGATACAATAATTTATAAATAGGTCCCTCCTTATAAATATGGATGATCCTGATTCGTACAAGAATATTCATATCGAGTCCTTGAACTTCAAAGGCAGTTTGATGAACTCCAGAGAGATTTGGCTAACTTCGGAGCAAGGCTGCCGGATGAAAAATATCCGATTGACAATAATAATAATAGTAGTAATAATAATTAGGTAATATTTTTTCATTTTAGCTCACGTATTTTCTTCCTTTTGTATATCGAATCTACCCAAGGTATTCAAAAAGCTATGGACATTTATTTCATTTTGTTGTCGACTTTGAATTTTTAATTCTTATTTAGTATTTAATAATCATTTTGTTTATTCCTTGTTCTCAACATGTCGGTGGTTGGTGGTAGGGATTGAGCAATTTGGATCAACAGAGGTTAATCTGATACGACAGATCGATCATATGTTGCACCTGACGGTTATTAATAAAAAAGAATTGTTGTTATTGAGAGGGTGAAAAAGACATGAATTTCCGATTATTCAATATGAAAAATATTTTGTAAATAAATAATAAGAAAATAAATGATACATACAATTTATAATCGTAAAAGAACGGTTATTTAATTTTAATAACTAATCGTGACATTTCACCATTTTTGTTTTTGAATTTCTTTTTTAAAATTATTTATTATATAATAAAAAAAAAGTCACAATATTGGATTAATTAACTTATACGATGATGATTGTTAAGAAAAAGAAAAACAAGGTGATCGGTCGTGACTTTTTTTCTAAATCAAAAACACATACATTCATCAGTATTGTTGATGCATCAAATTCCCCATCTGTTGCGACTGATGTATTAGCTATTAGAAGAAATCAAAAAAGATATTAATATAGAACGTCAATTAGTTGCTACAGATGGTATATCTGTTGCAACTGATGGTTTATCAGGCTCAACAAATATACAATCTATTGCCAGAAAATAAAAATGGTTATTATTTTATTAAAAATTTTGAAAAGGTATTTTTTTTATTTATAAAATAAAAAAGTAAGCAAATTTGGATTAATGATATGATGATAGTTTTTTTTTAAAGTAGATTATATGTTGCAATAAATATATTATCTGATGCAACAGGTTCACTATTGTTGCAACAAATGATATATTTGTTGTCACGGATGATTTATCTGATGCAACCGATATCAAATCTGTTGTCACAACTCAATAAAAATGGTTTTTGGAAAAAATCAATTAATAATAATAATCTGAAAAGTCATGACTTATCATAATATTTCTTAATTTAATTATGTCATTATTTTTCACATTAATCAAAAATGTAATTAATAAAAAACGGTGAAAAGTTAGATGATATGTTGCAACAGATAGGTTATCTGACGCAACATATTTTATATTTGTTTCAACAAATGATATATCTGTTGTCACAGATGTGTTATCTAATGCAACAGATATAGATTTGTTGCCACAACTCAATAAAAACTGTTCTTCGAAAGAACAAATTAATAATAATAATCGAAAAAGTCATGACTTATCACAATATTTATTTTCTTTATTTAATAAAAAATATAATTAATGAATGGAGGTGAATAGTCGCGCCTTTTTGCCTCTCATTCAAATTCAATCCTTTATAAATAGGTCTCTTCTTACTCAATCGTTCATTCAACTACACTTTATTTAATTATTGCATCTCGTCTTTCATATTACACTCTAGAAGATTATGACTGACCCAGTGTGGGACATTGTTTTTCTGCAAAATACCGTGAATGAATTTTGGAATCAAGTTCGTGACCTGCAATGGGAACTACGAGGAGTTAGAGCAAGAATACTCCGTGAGATATGCAGGCTGAGGAGGGCCTTGTTACTCCCGGTTGAAGATTGGCCAGCTGACAATGATGATGATAATAGTAATAATAATAACAATTAGATTATTATTATTATTTTAGTGTATTATATGTATTTTTATTTGTTTTTGTATAATAAATAAATTATGTTTGATCTTTGACATTTTAATCCATATTTAATTTTCATTCTGTCTATTATCTTCTCAACAAACATGTCGACGATTTGACGTAAAAAAGAATAATTTAGAAGCCAGTAGCAATAGCAAGATTTATCTGTTGGGTTTGTGGCAGGGACTGATGTGTTGTTCAAAACAGATTACTCATGTTGCAACAGATAAAAAGTCTGATGTAACAGATAAATAGTTTGTTTCAATGATGACTAGTTTGTTGCTTGGCTCTAACATTTTAATTCGTACTCCCTCCGTCTCAAATTACCCGTCCCAAATTGAGATGTCACATTGATTAAGAAAAATAATTAATAACATGTCTAGTTTACGTTGGTGGACAGTAGACGTGTTTGAAATAACCATTATTTGCTATTCAATTAAAATTTCATAAGAGAAGAAAGCTTTTAACGTTGGTCGGCATATAGTCCCCCAATTAAATGATGTTTCCATTTTAATTTGGAGAACAAGTGATTAATGCAAAGGGTAAAACATGGATTTTTTTAAAATCTTTTCTTAATTAATGAAAAAGACAAGTAAAATAA
The DNA here is from genome assembly GCA_030864225.1 of Capsicum baccatum var. pendulum. Lineage (NCBI taxonomy): Eukaryota > Viridiplantae > Streptophyta > Magnoliopsida > Solanales > Solanaceae > Capsicum > Capsicum baccatum. Next base: position 204,990,968 of record CM061558.1, on the reverse strand, counting down.
AAAATCAAATTAGGAAATTTGAGATGGGTAATTGGACGTAAGGAATAATTTTGAATCCAGTAGCAATAGCAAGAGTTGAAACATATTGGTTATCTGTTGGGTTTGTAGCAGGAGCTTATTTGTGTTGTTCCAAACAGATTAATCATTTGTTGAAACAGATAATTAGTCTGGTGCAACAGATAAACATCCTGATGCAATAGATAAATAGTCTGATGCAACAGATAAATCTTCTGATGCAATAGATTACTCATCTGATGCCCCAGATGATTGATCTATTTAAATTGTGGGCACTTATACTGGATTCATGATCAGGGTTCTATCCATTATTGGAAAAATAGAAGTTTACCCAGATGAAAAATACGAATAAAAATTATAATTTTACTTACCAAAGTCACCTATGAAGTAATGCCAAAGTGGAAAGTGATGTATTAAATAAAATTTGACCTAAGAAATTGGTTAGATCACAGCAGCAGCGTTGTACCAACAACAACAACAACAACAACAAATGGTCGACAAGAAGAAGATGAAGATGAAGATGATAATGAAGTAGAAGATGATGAATGAAGCAGCAGAAACAATGAACAACAAAAATCGCAAAGAGAGAAAACAACAATGGATGAGAAGAGAGAGAAGGGTATTTTTTTCCCTCCATTTTTTGTTATTTTAGGTAAACATTGGGATCAAAGTGTAAATTTAAAAACTTGTGGGTTATTTTCAAACTTTTCCAACTTTCTTAATCCATAATAAAGTAATTGTCACCTCCAACTAATAATTAGGACTTGTGTCACTTACACCTTATTTTAAAACTCTTTTGTCACCTGTGGCCCAAACCCCCAAGTTATCCTATTGGTCAGGGGCAATTTTGTTTGAAAATATATCACTTAATAGCTGAAGACTATTTTTATGAAGCTTTTTAATTTAGGGTCAAAATTTGAAAGCTACCTTATTCTGGGGCTATTCTTGTAGTTTAAATTACATGGTATAACCCCAATAGTGGGTGACTTTGGATTTTTGACCTCAATAAAAAAATCTTTAAAGATAGCATTCCTTTCTTTTTAAGTATAGTACAAGTACAATTTTGCCCCTATACACCTCAAATATTTTTAAACATTTCATACTCATTTGTCTCTAAAATTATTTTATTATTTTCACTTTTATATTTTTTCTTTAATTCTATTTTCAAGTTTTAATTCATTTGTCTCAACCTTTATTTTTTTCTATTCTTTATTTTTTCTCGAATATTATCTATTTATTTATTTCTTTTTTTATTTTATTAATTCATTTGTCTCAACCTTTATTTTATTTTAATTTTTATCATTTCTTTTTTTTCCTCATTTTTCTCAAACTTTAGTTTCATTTTTCCTCTCATTTTTATTTTTCTCAATTTTTTCAATTCTTCGCTTTTTTCTTGTCTTTTTTTCTCAATCTTTTTTTTTCTTATTTCTCTATTTTGTTTGATCTCTTTTTTATTTCTTCTCAACTTCTATTATATTTTACTAATAAATAAAAAATTGGATAATCCGCAAAGCAATCTTCTTTTTTGACATCAAAACAAATTTAAGACAAGAGTTATTTAAGTCCCATGGGGCATAACTTGTTATTTAAAAGTCCTTGGGTTAAATCTTGCCTCTAAGGCAAGAGTTATAGAATATCTCATAAATCAAACCACATTAACTCTTGTCCTCAAGGACCGTATTTTTATTTTGTTGTTTATGTCTTATCCATGGGGCGTAACTTGTTATTTGAAAGTCCTTGGGTTAAGTCTTGTCTCTAAGGCAAGCGTTATAGAATGTCTCATAAATCAAACCACATTAATCAAAACACAATGTTGTAATGTCAACTCTTTCCCATGGGGCACAACTTGTTACTTGAAAGTCGTTGGTCTAAGTCTTGCCTCTAAGGGCAGAGTTATAAAACATCTCATAATTTAATACACAATGTGGTGATGTCAACTTTTTCCCATAGGAAATACTTGTTGTTCGATGGCCCTTAGGCTGAGTATTAAGGCATACTTGTTGTTTGATGATCCTTAGGCTGAGTCTTACTCTAAGACAAGAGTTATAGAGCATTGCATAAGTAAAAAACACAATGTGCTAGTGTTGACTCTTGCCCAATTACGTAACTTATTTGAAAAATTTTGGGATAAGTCGTGCCTCTAAGGTGAGAGTTGTAGAACATCTCATAAGTAAAGACATAACATAGTAGTGTCAACTTTTGCCCATGGGGCATAATTTATTATTTGAAAGTCCTTAAGCTGAGTCTTGCTTCTAAGCCAAGAGTTGTGAAACACCTCATAAATGAAGACATAACATGGTAGTGTCAACTCTTGCCTGTTGGGCATAATTTGTAGTTTGAAAGTCTTTGGGCTAAGTTTTGCCTCTAAGATAAGAGTTGTAGAACATCTCATAATTAAAGACATAACGTAGTAGTGTCAACTCTTACCCGTGGAGCATAATCTATAGTTTAAAAGTCATTGAGGTAAGTCTTACCACTAAGGCAATAGTTGTAGAACATCTCATAATGAAAACATAACGTGGTATAGTTTTAGAACATCTCTTAAATGAAAACATAACGTGGTAGAGTCAACTCTTGCCACTAAGATAAGAGTTATAGAACATCTCATAAATCAAAACATAATGTGGTAGTGTCAACTTGTCACGATCTAAGACTACCCCCTAGTCGTAATACAGTGCTTGGAACAACAAGTGATCCCAAGCTAACCCATGAACTGGCATACTGTTAAGCAACTGATTTATAATATATTAAATAACTGGTTTTGCTACGCAAAAATATAATCATGACAGAATCTAGGAAGAATTATAATACTGATACAATTTACAATCTGATAAAACTAAAGAAAGAACTGAAATTACATGACTGACTTTGACTGAAATCTATGAAGTCTCTATTATATTGACTATAGATAGCTAGAACATGCCTCCAACTACCACTAATCAATACATATGAATAATAAAAATAAAGTACATGAACAATATCTGACTGGAGTCCCTGAAGTAGGAGAACTTATCACCTATTGGATGAAAGTTGCAACTATCTGATCATGATGTGTGGGATACGACCAGTACCTACATTATGAAACAATATAGCCACACAGACATATATGTGGATCAGTACTTCTAAATGTACTGAGTAAGTAGGGGTGAATGCAATAAGTAAAATTGAGTTCATACGTGGTCTTAAAACATGCATGCTAAGTGTAAGTAGACTCACCAAGAGACTAAAATAAGCTGAAAGTTGATATATCTTACAACATAATTAACCAACATAATTTGATAAGCTGGTGAACTACTACACTTAGTTTCATAAAACTTTACTTTTATAATATAAGTAGAACTAAAGCTGGAAAACAGTAAGCTATAGATACTGTATGAATACTGGGTCTGAAACTACGTAATGGAAATTGACATAACTCGAGGATTTGAATATACAAATATACTAAGCACGGATGCATAAACATACAAAACCAAACATAAGATATACTAAGTTGATCTGATTAACTGAATGACAGATAGTTGAATACTGAATAACTGGTATCTGGATACTGATTAACTTATAATTGAATACTAATTATGTGACACTAAACTGTACTTAGTCTGAACAACTATACTAAAACTGTGGGGTACTGCGCATATGAGATAAGGACTAATTGAACAACATGAGATAATTGAGCATGAATGCATGAAAACTATAATATTTGAGAATACAAGACTAGGTGTATATCTGTATTATTACTATGACAATCTATAATCTTAAAGACTGAAATCTACATAACTGAATATCTAAAATTTTGTACACTTAGTCAAGCAACCCTGAACTGAAAATACACTATATACTGTAATGAGACTATGGGAGGTCTCATCGCCCCAATCTAAGCTAATTGGGGTCCAACCTGTAACCCCAGTTGAAAAGGTGTCGTACCATGCCACGGGTACTAACACTAGCTGTGTGGATCCACTAATCTGGTGTACTAAAGAATCAGGGTGTCAAGGCCAAAACTGACGGGTGACCCCTAGGGGGAAAGTCAAGCCTAAACTGATAGGTGACTCCTCAGAGGAAGTCAAGACTAAACTGACGGGTGACTCCTCATATCCTATGCTGGCTACATAGTTCTGGAATACAAAGACTGTTATTAACAACTCTGCCTAACTGATGAGGAAGCCGCCATCCCTGCATTCACTAGGTGCTAAATCCCACTCTCAACCGAACTGACACTGGTACTGAACTGAACTAAGTCTAACTGAACATTATTTCTTACAGTGCTAATCATGATCATCATAACTGAATGACAAAGCTCATGGTTTATCTGAAATCGTTCTGAAAATATTGAAATTATATCTGAAATCAGTCTAAATGTACTGACACTATGTAAACAACTAAGTTTTGGGTATTCATAACCCCCAACACTGAATGACCATAAAGCACGATATCAACACTTAAAAACTATAGTATGGGAATCATAGTTCAAAAACCCAAAACATAGACATTTCATCAAACACATGATAATCATGAACTTGAACATGGAAAATATTTTAAACATGGGAAATCAACATGATTACATGGATAATATCGTAACTTGATATTATAACATGAAATTCACTTGAATATGATATGGGGGATTAAAACTTGAAACATGAGATAACTTAACTTTTCATGGAATCATACTTGGACATGAATTGAGTTAAATTACTAAGGAGAGACATCATTTAAATGCATCTTGAACATATACAACTTCATAATAATGGAAAAAAATCATACTTTAAATCAAAGAAAGGTTTTTGGGTTCCATGGGTGAAAGGGAACCCATGGATGAACTCCTACATACCTTAATTAGATGAATTCTTGAATAAATCTTGCAATTGAAGCTTGAATCCTTGAAGAAAAACTTGAATTATTGTTCTTGGGAAAGGGGAGTGTTTTTACGTGAGTTGTTGTAAGGAAGATGGACAACTAATGTCCCTTTCTGAGTTATAAATCGTATTTGGACGGCTAGGGTTGAGGAAAAAGGACTAAACTGCCCCTTGGCCTCTTTTTCTCGTGAAAATCACCATCTTGGCGTGGCCCCTAGTAGAGTTGACTAGCCATCGTGATGCAACCCCTGGTCAAGTTGAATAGCCATCGCGGCATGGGGCTATCGCTATTCCTTACTACCTCTCACGAAAAAGGTCATAACTTTTTACTCAGGTATCGAATTAAGACAAAATTGGTATCGTTGGGAAGCTAACTCAAATATCTACAATTTGGTGGATTTTGAGCTGAAATATTCTATGTATATCAAAAGTTATACATGTTCAAAGTAGATTTTTATAGAATCGAATACCAAATTTTGGACGAATCAAAGGCTCTTAGCTCATCTTTGTTCAAAGTGATTCCTATGAACATTTTTTACTTCAAAAACACTTCACACACTAGGATAAAGATCATGATACAAGCATTCAAAAGTAAATCATGGAATTAAAGTTAACACCCGTAAGAACGACGCTTCAAAGTATTGTCCAAAAAATACGGGGTGTTACACAACTCTTGCCCATGAAACATAACTTCTTGTTTGAAAGTCATAAGTCCTGCCTCTACAATGCGGTAGTGCCAACTCTTGCCCATGAAACGTAGCTTGTTATTTGAAAGTCATAAGTCTTGCCTTTATAATGTGATAGTGTCAACTCTTGCTAATGAGATGTAACTTGATTGGAAGAAATAGAAGAAAAGAACAAATATAATAAATATTGCAAAACAAAAAAAAAAGAAAATGAAGAAGAATACTAAAAAAATAAAAATCAAAGAAAATGTAGAAGTTGAGAGAGAACGAAAAAAAATAAAGGTTGATAAAAAAATTTAAAAAAAGATAAAATAAAAATAAAGTTCGAGAAATTTAAAAAGAATATAAAAAGAAAATAAAAAATAAAAATCAAAGAAAAATAAAAATAAATTTTTTTAATTAAAAGTAGACATTGAGAGGAGTAAAGGAGAAAAAGTAAGGGTTGAGAAAAACTAAAAAGAACAAAAAAAGAGGAAAGAAAAAATAAAAAATCAAAATAAAATTTAAAAAAAAAAAGTTGAGAGGAAAAAGGAAAAAAAAAGTAAGGGTTGAGAAAAAATAAAAAATAAAAAGAGAAAATAAAAAATAAAAATCAAAGTAGAATTAAAAAGAGAAAAAAAATAAAAGTTGAAAGATGAACTGCGTACATCTTACCCTCCCCAGACCTCACTATGTGGGAATACACTGGGTTTGTTGTTGTTGTTGTTGAAAGATGAATAAGTATGAAGTTGTTATCTAGATCATTTATGTAATTTACTTTATTGGTGAGGGACAATTTTGTTTGAAAATATATCACTTAATAGCCGAAGGCTATTTTTATGAGCCCTTTTTATTTAGGGTCAAAATTTGAAGCCACCTTATTTTGAGGTTATTCATGTAGTTTCCCCATACTTTATGCAAAGAACTAGTTTCACCCAGGCCCGGGCTCAAATTCAGAATAGAAAAATAAAATATTAATTTATATCATATTTTTAACTTATAATTAATATTATTTAATTAAATATTAAACATGCCTTTTTGATGAGTATTCATAATTATTTAGGTTCATAAGCATATAATTGGATAATTCAAATTAGAATATTATTTTTTAGAAATAAAGTATTATTAGATAATTAGATATATTAAAAATTAACATGATTTGAAGTATATAAATAATTTTTGAAGATAAATATATAAATAATTATGATTCCCCAAAAATAATAAATCAAAAAATATGATACTTTTATGAATTTGTTGGTATAGATAAAATAAATTTATTTTGATAAAAAATCTTATTTTCTTCTTATAGAATTGTTTAATACAACAAATATTTCTATGACTTCAAGCATATATTAAAATAATTATAACAATAATTTAGAGTCTTAACACAAATTAACTTTTCAATGGTCAGTAACAATATTAAATAGTAATTGGATTACAGTAATACATTACTCATTTACTTGTCATATTTATTTTCTCACATGCCCTTAAAGAATAAACTTTTTGTCCCATTTTAATTATTAATTTACTTTTTTTTTATCTCCACTATAAAAAATAATAAATACAAGATATTATTTATTAAGTTGCCCTATTTAGTACTTATATTCTTTTAAAAAATTAAATAATATTTTAGAAAAATTCAATGATGTAAGAAAATATTATTGCAAACTTTAATTTTGTATTAAAAGTTATTTTGACATAATTTTTTTCAAGTTACAGTGATTGTTTTTAATAAATAAAAGAAGTTGTAATTAAAAGGCAATCCAATCAATAACAAGAAGAAACCAATTACAAAAGACCAAGGGTGTGTTTCGTATGATGGAAAATATTTTCCGTGGAAAATGTTTTCCTGGAAAATAAGTTGGTTTTCTACTTATTTTCTCATGTTTGGTTGGTGAGTGGAAAATATTTTTTGAAAAATATTTTATGGTGTTTGGTTGGTGAGTAGAGACTATTTTTTAGAAAAATGTTTTCTAGTGTTTGATTGGTGAGTGAAAAAATATTTTTTTAGAAAATACTACTAACTGTTAACTAGTATATCAGTGCCTCTAGCAACTCAACAATTTGTAAGAACTAATTTAAGCATAACAAATAATATCAATATCGAATACTAAAATATTACAATCACTAAATTTAAGCAACTATTAATTAGCAAATATAGAAGACATTTTTCAATATTTTGTCAGGACAATCTCAAGATACTACGATCAATAGAAATATAACGGAACTACAAGCTTATTCAACCTCGTGAAACAAGTTACATCGATGACAAAATGAAATATGCAATTAGCAAAAGTAACATAGGTAAGTTTTCCTCTATGCATATGAAAATAACAATACATTCAACGAACATTGGAAATGAAAAAAACTTAGGCTTCACTATTTTTTATTTCAAGCAGTGAAAAATTGAAGAAAAGCACAGTGAAAAATATTTTCGAGTAATGTAAATTTTTGAGAAATGTGAATTTTTTTAGTCATGTGAATATGAGTGTTGTTGGGGTGAGGAAGAGGGGTGGAGGTGGGGTCGTAAGTTACATTTGTTATTTTCTGGAAAATGACTTCCCTTGGCCTATGAGGGAAGTCATTTCCCCTCAAATTGAGGAAAATGAGTTGTTGTGGAAAATGTTTTCCAAACATTTTATTGCAACCAAACAAGGAAAAATAGAAAAACATTTTTCAGAAAATATTTTCCATCATACCAAACACACCCCAAGTGGAGATGGTCTTAACAAAAAAAGGAGAGGACAAAAATAAAAATATACAAGAAAAGGACACCATTAATACACTATAAATTTGACATGTGTAGCAAATTTTATTTTACAAAAAAGATAAAAATGTCTAAAAAATTCTTGTGAGGACTACCAAAATTTGTGATTCTCCTTTATATATAAGTATAATATTTAGATTATAATGTTAAATGGCAATTCGATACATTAACCTCTCCCTATGAGAAACATTTTCAACTAATACTAATGAAAACATGAGTGAAATGGGAGCTCTCTATATCCAATGTGTATTAGTATAGAAAAAATTATAGAAAATAGCATACTTAAAACTATAATTACAATAAATAACAACACTTATGTAAAATTACAGTTTATAGCAAGAGTAGCATTATTTTACTCATTAACTAGGCAATGCATGTTTTACTCTTACTACTTTACATTTTCTTATTTTCACTCCACTATTTCACCTCCCCAAAATACAGTAATATCTTTTACCCTTATTTTTTTATTTTTTTTTATTTTTTTATTTTCACTTTATTTTCTCTCTTCTATTTCTCTTCTTCTTTTTTCCTTTTTTTTATTTTTTTTCTTTTTCGTTTCCTTTTTCATTTTTTTTATTTCTCTTCTTTCCACTTTATTTTCTCTCATCTATTTCTATTTTTTTTTCATTTTTGTTTTTTTTCTTTCTCATATCTTTTTTTTCTCTTTTCGTTTTCTTCTTCTTCTTTTTCTTTCATTTTTACACTTCTATTTCTCTTTCTTCCTTTTTTTTTCTTTTTCACTTCTCTTTTTTTCGTTTTTTTCTTTTTTTTTTTTCTTTTTTTTTTTTTTTACTCTTCTATCTCTAACTTTATTTTGAAAAGATAAATATGTATATCACATACACATATTTTAAAAACATACAAAATACATAGTCATATAGATTTGGATATGTATTTACAGTACAAAACATATATATGTATTTACGAAATACATATCATATTCATATTAAACAGTAACAAACATAACTATACTATATTTCTTCATATGTATTTGTGAAATACAAAGGTGACTCGTATAAAATAAGAATATACATATGGATCAGGTATGTATTCTGTAAATACATATGCAGAGCTATATGTATTTTATATGGTGTTGGATTTGTCTTTAAACTGTATATACTATGTCATTTTAGAGGATAACATATGTACTTATTTGTTTTCTTTGATTGTTTAAGATATGTATCATGTATTTTTTTATTACCTATATGTATATGTATAAATTATCATTTTTGTTATAGAGATTTTGTGTCCTATATGTTTATATATACATGTGAGTCAGATATCTATTTGTGTAAATACATATGCAGCTATATATGTATGTTTTTTATCGTAAATACATATGCAGATCTGTATGTCTATTTATTTTGTATATTTTTTGAATATGTATATATGATATAGATATTTGTCTTTTAAAAATAAAAGATAGAGATAGAAGAGTAAAAAAAAAGAAAAAAATAGAAAAAATAAAAAATCGAGAAAAAAGAAGTGAAAAGGGAAAAAAAAAGAGAAATAGAAACTAGAAATAGAAATGTAAAAACAAAAGCGAAAAAAAAATTAAAAAAGAAAAAGAAGAAGAAAACAAAAAACTATGAGAAAAGGAAAAAAAAAAGAAGTAGAAGAGAGAAAATAAAGAGGAAAGAAAAATGAAAAAAAAATAAAATAAAAAAAGATAAAAAAAATTGAATAAACTAACAAGAAAAATAGTTAGAGATATAAGAGTGTTATAAATGTATTTACATTATAGTGAATGTCTATCAAGATCTAATAAGATCTAGTTGATATCTATCAGGATTTAATGTATTTGTCTTTTAGTGTGAAATTAGGGGCAAATTCCTCTTATAAATAGAAGGGCTTCCTTCATTGTAAATGATCCCTCAAGAAAAAAAATAAGAATCACTCTCTCTACTCTCTCTACTCTTCTTCTTGTTCTTTATAGTTTTTATAACACGTTATCAGCACGAGACTTTGTCAAACAAGGTGAGATTATGCCAAACAAGGTGAGATTATAAATCTTAAGGATTTCAAGGTTTGTAATTTCTTATGTTATTTATCTTTTGCTACTAATAATATAATTATTGTTGGATTTGAGGAAAAATAATTGGTTTCCATTTATGTTTTAAATTTATTCCTCAAGAACAATGTTATCAAAAGGGATGATAATATGTTGGGTTCAAGTCCCATCAATTTATGTCTAAGACGTCTTTATATGGATAAGACATTGAGATTGGATCTCAATACATGTATTGATAATATTATGATGGCTAAGGCAAAATAATGGGTATTTGATGAAAAGTCATGAAATATATTCCATTGATATGCTCTATTCCGTGAATTAAATGAGATAGCAATAAATCATATGTATGCCTCAATTTGCTTTTATAGTAGCTATCATAATTTGATACGCTTAAGGCACTATTATATTTCATTCCTGGGAAATGAAAAGCTTATTAATGCAAACGTGCACTTGATTGTGATGGTATCACAACTCACCTCCGAATAAGGCAGAATAACTGAGAAGAGTTATTTAGAAATCTACTTCTAAAGTAGTAAATCTAAAATTTATTCATGTAATAGTAAATGTGAAATTTACTAAAGAAAAAAGTACATGTCATGGTAAACTTGTAGTTTACTAGCATAAAAGTTCATAAGTTGACATGAACGATTGCGACATCTTAAAGATGTGCATATTAAGTATTAAACATATATTGAAGAATTCGAAAATTCTTCATGAACTTTAATGTTGTTTGTTCTCATGATACGTTGGTTGGACCAACTAATTTTGGGATTGGATCCCTTAAAATCTGAAAAGTATAAAAGGTTAATATGGGCTCGTTCACCTATCATGTGATATGTTGAAAAGATGCATCAATAAGATGATCACATGTATATTCATTTTCAACCTACATTTGACATTCATAAAGTTGCTTGCTCAATAAATTTGAGTTAAAAGCATAACTTTCAGATTGTGTAATCAAGATAATTCATCTTGATGATGATGGTTTAACATTGAATGTCTTTCATAAATAGCTAAACCATTGCTAATGAGAACAAAGCTTCATGTGTTGGTCTAAAATATGATATGTTGCATACAATAACACTTGTATGCATTAGACTAATAAATTATAATTATTTCTTCCCCTTCAATTGGCTCAAGGTCATGAACCAACTATTCCATCTAATAGTTTTGATGTGCGATATACGATTAATGAATATACCATGATGCACAAAGATGAATTCTTCAAAGAAGATGAGGATGAATGTTAGCTGTCCTAACATAAGGGGGAGCTTATAAGCAACTATGAAATATGTTAAGAATTATCATAAGATCTTCATTCATAAGATAATTCAAGTAAAATGCGAAACCATCTCATATTTAAGCTGCAAATGCTTCTATTTTGTATCCTTGAAGGACAAAGTCTATGCATGCATAAAGCACGGTAGACTAATCGGTTCCAAATAAAATGAGGAGCAAATAATCATAATAAGAAGGCAATGTGCTCATGAAGAGCCTACGACATAACACTTCATGAAACCTTATGAGAGGTTCAGGTACCTGAAAATAATGAAGTGATGAGATCTCAAAATGTTATGTCGCATTATGAACCGATACAAAATGATATATCATAACGATATCTTTGATACGATATTGGCTCAATATTGTACAAGATTACGAGGATCTGAATACTGCGTTTATTTAAGCATGTTGACGTAGAAACATTTATCAAGTGACATGAAAGGATACATCTTGGTAAGTGTAAAACTTATTTGATTTGCAGTCCAGACACTTGAAGATGTCACATATGACATGTTGAATATTGTCACTTAACAAAATTCATATGAAACTTTCTAAGGATTCAAAATATTTGAAGCATATAAAAGTTTCTGGGAAACTTATTTAGAATCCTTATATTGTATAAGCTTATAGCTTGAAAATCTTTAAAACTCTTAGAGAGTTTTCAAAAGCAATAAGATTATTTGTTGAAATGCGAAACATACCGAATTGGATTGGTCCTGAAGTACCATATATTAGTTCAATTGGTGTACTAATGTATCTTGCAAATACTACAAGGTCTGATGTAGCCTTTTCGATTAATTTGTTAGCAAGATATAGTTCCGCTCCTATTAGGAGACATCAAAATGAGATCAAACACATAATTTTATTCTAAAGCTTGCAGTTTTAATCTTGTTGGTTATGCTGATACTGGGTACTTATCTGACCCGTATAAAGCTCGGTCTCAAATAGGTTATGTGTTCATATGTGGTGGTACTGCAATATCTTGGAGATATACAAAGCAGTCTATCGTAGCCACTTATCGAATTATGCTGAGATAATATTTATTCATAAAACAAGTCAAAAATATGTATGGTTGAGGTCCATGATACATTTCATTCGAGAAAAATATGGTGTGAAATATGATAATCTACCCACAATTTTATATGGAGATAATCCATCATGCATAGCACATCTTAATGGAGGATTCATAAAAGGAGATAGAACGAAGCACACTTTCTCAAAGCTTTTCTACATACATGAGTTACAAAAGAATGGTGATATCAATGTGCAACAGATTCGTTCAAGTGAAAGTATGGCTAATTTATTCACCAAGTCTTCTCCAATTACAACTTTTAAGAAGATGGTGCACAAGATCGGGATGCAAAGGTTCAAGGATGTTCTCATTAGGGGGAGTTAATACGCGTTGTACTCTTTTTCACTTACGATGTTTTGTCCCACTGGGTTTTCCTTGTAAGGTTTTTAATGAGGCAGACGATATACGTATTGTTAGAAATATGTACTCTTTTTCCTTCACTAGATTTTTTTTCCTACTGGATTTTTTCTAGTAAGGTTTTAACGAGGCACATTATCTATTTAGACATTCAAGGGGGAGTGTTATAACTATATTTACATTATAGTGAATGTCTATCAAGATCTAATAAGATCTGGTTAATATCTATCAGGATTTGATGTATTTGTCTTTTAGTATGAAACTAGGGACAAATTCTCCCTATAAATAGAAAGACTTCCTTCATTGTAAATCATCCCTCAAGAGAAGAAATAAGAATCACTCTCTCTACTCTTCTTCTTGTTCTTTCTTGTTTTATAACAAAGAGAATGATATTTTGAAATTTTGAAAATCATGAAAATAATAATCTTTATATTTGAGTTGGATTTGGAAAAGAAAACTGTTAATTTAAATAAAAGTAATTTATGAGAATTTAATTACTTGGAATAATTATTTCTTATTTAACTTAACTAATTTGAGTAAAATAATGACATTAAATCTTGTTGTATATGTATTTGTATAGCAATAGTTTACTTAAATGCAAAATATAATTTGTTGTTTTTCGTAATTATGAAACTGCTGCTATAAAAGTTACAATTAAGACTCTACAGTTGCTATTTCTGAAATTTTCCCAGTAATATACTTTTCGAGAGCCAACTATTCGAGCCCCTTTGACTATGTAATTTGAACTTTAAATTTTTTGCTCATTTATGACGTTTTAATAGATTTTTAGTTTCAAATAGAATATTCACCTAAAAGGTAGTTTCAGTTTTATGTTTATAATTTTAAGAGTAAAGCATCCAGTATTTTCATCAAATTTGTTACGATATGTTTCAATTTTATGGGAATTTTATTATTCACTGAATTAAATTTAGTATATTTTTGTCATTCTTTTCAGCTAACATGACATTTTTTGTCAATCTTTTTAGCTAACGAGACTAAGGATGGGTATAAATACCGAAAAATTAAAATACCAAATCGAATTATTTTGATTTTTTTGTTTCGGTATTTTGGTTTTTCGATTCGGTTTTGATTTATCTTTTTATAAATTCGATATTTCAGTTCGGTTTTTATGTTGACGTAATTTGATTTTTGGTTTAAACCAAAATTTTTAATATACTTTTTTTTAATTATTATATATATATATATATATATATATATATATATATATATATATATATTATTTAGTATTTAGGGGGGGGGGGGGGGGAGAACAGAAACGGCACTTGAAATTAAACTACTTCCATGAAAATGGCAATAGAATTTAAATTTTACTTTCTAGCCATTTCAGTTTACTGACTTGTTCTATACCCATTTCTACACACCTTTTATATAGTTTCTATACAAATCTTATATATATAAATATTCTATACCAAAGTATACAGTTTTGATACACAATTTATACAATAAATGTATATTTCTTTTACAGGTTTTATAAAATAATTATATAATTTTCATATACTTTCCATATATTTTTTATATATATTTTATACATATACATATTTGATAGAACTATACAATTTCTATACATATATATAGAGATACATATTCTATTTAACAATTGTATCGTTTTTATATAATTTAATTATTATTTCTAAACAATGGAAAAAAAGCAGAATATTTAATTAGTTAAAAAATGTATAGAAAAAAAAATTGAAATATGTTTAAAAGGACCAAATTGCCCAAGTTGAATACTGTACCAGTATTGTATATAGACTGTATCAGTATTGTATATGGACTACGTAGGCCAAAATGACCCAAATGAGGAAATAACTATAAAGCGAAAATAGAATATCCGACTGGTCACTTTTTGAAAAGTTTTCAAACTTGGGTTATTTGTTTTAAAAAGTGTTATAGAGTGTCATTTTCCCTAATATTTTTAGTATAAATAACATAAATATTACACTCTCTTCCACTTTTTTAATTACTTTACTCTCTCTCCCTATTAATATACATAACATAGCCGACATATACATAGCATTCTCTGTATATGTTGGGATTTTTGTAATATGTTTAGAGAGTTGAGATTTTTGTAATATTGGAAACATAAGTTGTGTATTTGTGTAATTGTGTAATTTTTAGATATTTATAATATATAAGCCCATAAGCTATTAGGTTTAAGCTACAATCCACTATTGCCTACAACCCAAAGCCCCAAAATCCAAATACATTCAACAATCGAAATTGAAAGTTACTTTTTTCATTGATTTTTGCAACCAAAAGTTAATATATAGTCCTCCATTTGATTTTTGCATTGGAGGTGATTGTTCTTATTTGTCACCTAGAAGACTTGACAAGTTTATATTGATTTTTCTTTAACGTAAGAAAATTAAACTAGTCCGATTTACAAATATAATATAACCCATTAAATAGGCTCAAAACCAAAAAATCGAAATTATTAAACCGAATAAAATCGAACCAAAATATAAATAAATCGAATCGAACTAATTCGGTTTGGTTTTTGGTACACCTAATTCCATAACCAAAAATCGAAAAAACTGAAATAAAAAAACCGAACCCGAACCGAAGTACCGAATGCCCACCCCTAGACGTGACCCCTATTTTATGTAATAAAGGCGTCATGTCAGCACAAAGGGTGTCATGAAATAATAATGCTAAATATTTTCTTGACATCTGTTAATTGTCATTGGATTCAATATCGTTATACACTCTGGGGGCATTTGTAAAGAGTGTCAAAATATAATTGTCATTAATATTTATCTTCAAAAATATAATGATAATTAAGCTATTATCTTTAATTAATTATGGCTAAATATTTTTTTATGTAGTGTGCAGGTCATCCAGCGAGACAACAAGGCTCCTCCAAGATACGCAATTCTAGTTCTTTATTTATTGTTTTAGTGGGAGTATTAGTAGGATGATAGAAAATCTTCTCTCTTTAAGAATGTTTTGATATAAATCTTGATCAACGAAAAAAAAAGTTGTAGCTCAAAACGAAATTTTAACTTTGAACCAACCTGACCGTACTGATAAAAATTTACATATTGACTAGATATTTATGCATAACAAATAAATGCATAAATTAAATTCATTCACTTGACCATGGTCAATTAAATTGATTTGAAGTAAATTCATGATGCCTGTGAATATTTGTCGTACTACAACATTTGGACTCATTCTTCTAAACTTTCTGGATTTTTCTTAACAACAAAAAGAATTACCACCTAATTATATTTCGACTTTCTGTGTGGTTTTAAATAGTAAATTAGTAAGATGAAAAATTTATCTACATGAATTTTGCTCTAAACTTGATCAGTTTTACTGATATAACTCTAAAGTGACTGAATCTATTTTGAGTTTCTCCATTTTAATTTTTTGCTTCTTTTCATTTTTTTAACTTCAGAAAATTCGTATTTGCTACCTTTTGAATGCACATTGAATGAAGTCATTTTTTGTGTAATTGCTTGTAAATTACAGACGTAAATCACACTAAACGTGAATAGTGCGACGAGCTGGACTAAACGATTTTTTCTTTTCGTTTTTTTTTTTTTTTTTTTGGGGGGGGGGGGGATTGTAAGGGGGTGTAGATGGACAATATCAATAATTATCAACAATAATGATGACAATGATAAGGTTGATGATACACTTATTAATGAGCAATTAATCAGTGATAATTTTGTACGTATATTATTAGTGGATTTGTCTGAAACCAGACACAATTAGCAAAAGTTGATAAGAAGATATGATTGTGTCATTTGTGTGCCAATTAACAACTAATTTCCAAAGATTAAGTTTTTGTTTGGGCCTAATATGTCATTACAAAAGGGTCAATTGGTAAGTTAAATTAGTATCAATACACCCCACCTATCACCTCAGATGCATGAACCAAATTTTATTTAAATTAATAATCTTTGTCACTTGATTTCGTCACTCAATCCAGCACATAAAATCTGACATATATATTCATTTTTTCGGGTACTATTGACCAACATATATTATAGTGACAGATATAGAATTAATCATTATTTATTTTAAATTGGTAAAATCGACTCAATTGTATATTTATCTGTACATTTTCAAACATATATATTAGGCAACAAACCTATGTATTAAATATATTAGTTAGGAGTAGTCCGTGTAATGCACGGGCTCAATATTTATATTAAATTAATATTATAATAATAATTAAATTATAAGATTTATTTATTATTCATTTCAAAATTTTGTTTTTCTTTTTAAAAAATAAAATAAAATTACTTAAGTCTCAATTTAAGTGACACAACCCGTAAATAGTCATAATAATTAATTAGGAGTGACATAGTAAAATCATGATTGAAACATCGAAACAAACATATTTTAAATAACTTATAATAACTAATAAGAAGTGATAAGATTTATTTATTTATTCATTTCAAAAAGATTTTTTTTTTTTCTTTTTAAAGAAAATAATTACTCAATTCTCAATTTCTTTTTTTGGTAACTATATATTCCATTTCATTACCAAAGTGAAAAGTTACAGCTCAACCAAACAGAATAAATAAATAAATAAATAAACAAACAAACTCAACTATCTGTGTTCTCGGTTAGACATGCCTAGCCTGAGAAAACACTCTCACTACATCAAACTTCCTCTCACTGGATTCAACTAACAACATATCAACATGGATATCTGATGGAGCTTGGGTGTCATACTAGCCCTCAGCACCACCTTCTGAATGATCTTCCTTATAATCTGAGTGGCAGACCTCTGTTGTTTCTCGAATATTCTATTATTTTTCTCGACCCACAATTCATATACTGAAGTGATACAATGCTTAAATAGTCATAATAATTAATTAAGAGTGATATAATAAAATCACGATTGAAACACCAAAGCAGGCATGTCTTAAATAACTTATAATAACTAATTAAAAGTTGATATAACAAAATTACTATATAAAAATACTCGTGGAAAAAAATTAAATGGGCCTTATATAAAATGTCAAGTAAATTTAACATTAAATATTTTAATTTTTTAATATTTAGATGATTTTATAATAATTTTTAATATTAATTTTTTTGTATTTATATGATTTATAATAATTAACTATGGGTGATATAATCAAATTATGAATAAAGCTACTGAAGTAGATATGTCATAAATATATATTTTATTTTTTATTAAATATTATTAATTTTTTATATATAAATAATTTATAATAATTAATTAAAAATAATATAGAAGCATGGATGTTTAAGGAAAATTGCCTGTTTCTCCTTTCTTTTCCCTCTTATTAGACACTTAGTAAAGTAATATACACCACTTTTATGAAGCAAGGGGATAAAGAGTTTTTGTAGCTGGGTGAATAATGCGTCGACGTGTAAGAAAGAGGGACCCGGTTACAACAATTTGATAAAAAGCCAATATATTGAATTATACATTTGGGGGCATGTATGGCAAATGTAACTCAGTTCAGGAAGATTTTGGAGTTAATTAAGATTAGTGAAATAGGTCGCACTTGGTGTGAGAATTAAATTTTTTATTGATATGTAATTTTTTTAATATTTAAATATTAAGAACGTATTACAATTCTTTTTAATTTTCAACCCTAAATAAATTAAATTTAATATTTTAAATTTCATTGCATTATTTAAATTAATTAGTTTTGTAGTTCAATCAAAATTTTCACTCTTTTAAGAATTTATTATCTTCTATTTTTTTTTTATTTTATCTATCTCTACATAAGTGAGACAATTTTATGTTTTAAATGAAAAATTTATTTAACGTGTATAATAAATTCATGAACTAAAAATCGAGGTTCGACTTATATATTTTAAGTATATCCAATGTTTTAAATGTTAAGAGTAGTAAAATCTTAAAAAAAAAAAAAAAAAAAAAAAACTTGTAAAGACACTCCAAAATAAATTACCAAGATTCTTTATTATTATTTTTAATGGCTTGAATTTTCACACTTTAATAGCAACTCATTCTCATCATATACTTCCTCCGTCCCATTTTACCCATCTCAAATTGACTAAGTTGATATCCCATTTTACTTATTAAAATAATACAAACTTTTCTTTCCATGTTTCACCCTTTGTATTAATTACCTTTTCTTTAAATTAAAATGTAAACATCATTAAATATGGATACTTTGGTAAACTAGTCATGTTATTTATTATTTTTCTTAATTATTGTGTCATCCCAATTTGGGATAACTAAAATGGGACGAAGGGATAATGTAACAAAAGTTATGTTTAATCTATTCAAAGAAGAAATTTAGTCCAATCTTATTAAAATCATTTTGGAACTCACATTTTCTCAATTTTATAAAATATAATTAAATTAATATTTGAAAACTTAAACCTTCAATTCTCACCCTAGGCATTAGATAAGTGATGTGGCACTTTCTTTGACAAAAAATTTTACAGTAGTATTTATCTTTTTCCTGATTTTTTTTGAGAATTTTTCTACATTTCTATTTACTTATCATTATTATACAAAAATAAATATGTCAATTACGACTTTCTTTATTGAATATTTCATTATATTTTAAACATTGCAGAAAGCTCCAAACAAAATTTTCTAATTAATACTCTAAGGGGTCGTTTGGTGTGAGGTACTAAGGTAAATTGTCACGGGATAAAAAAATAGTCCTGGTATAAACTTTTTTATACATTATTTGGTTGGCAATACTCGAGATAACTTATCACGGGACTAATAATAATTCCGGGATAATTTATACCACATATTTGGTGGTATAAGTTATCCCAAGTTAATTTATCCTTGGATAAAATTTTAAATGACAAAAATACCCCCAAACCCTTTTCTTTCCACTTTCTCATTTATATATATATATATATATATATATATATATATCTATATATATATATATATATATATATATATATAATCTAGTTTAGGTATACGCACCTCGCTCGTGTACCTCACTATAATGAATTTAAACGCTACACTAAATATGATATTTATTCAAATAGTAAGAGAATTTATTTAATTAGATATATAGTAGTTGTAAATATCAAAGATACAAATGAGGTAGGTGTAAAATATATTGACAACCCCTTAAATTATGGTTGGTGTTTTAGAAAGAAAAAATAATCATAATATTTTAAATGACTCAAACTTTTGATCATTAATTGTCTATATCATCATAATCATCATTCATCTTCAAGATACCTACAAAATTGGAAAAAGGAAAATTACGAAATCAATGCATTAAGTAAATTAAATATTACAAATATATATTTCTTTGACGTATCTTGGCGACAAAAAAGAAGAAGAAAATTCAAATCAAATAATAAAGAATCATTTAAGAACAAAAATAAATATATCTTATTCCATATGTTTATATTAGATATTATTGTATTTTTCTAAAAGAATTCTCAATTGATAGAAGTTCAAAACATTTTTCTTCAATACAGAAATTATATAAATATGATTGATTTTTACTTTTTTCATTAATTATTTATGAATAATAGAATATTTTAAATTCCAAATAAACTAAACTAACACAAATAAGAGTGATTATTTTCAAGCCTTTTTAGTTTTTGATAGACTTTTACTTTCCTTTTATTTAATATAAAATAGAGTTCATTTTTTTTAAAAAAATATACGTAGTCCTAAAAAATGGGGGCGGGGGGGGGGGGGGGGGGGGGGGGAGGGAGAATTCGATTTTAGTTGGGTTTGAAGTCCTAAAATTAATTAAATATTATTAGGTAAATAGTAAAAAGACGCTTTTATCTAAAGGATAATCTTTTAATGAAGGGTAAAAAGTTCAAATCACTTTTCTAAGGGTCTTCACACTTTTAATATATTATAGATATATATATAGTGCAGTAAAATTTATGTCGCTTCTGCTTGCTGCTGCTAGGCTCTTGATATATACTAAATTGATATACTGAATTATGGACCAACACACCAGCTGAGATAGGCGATGAGAACCAATGGCCATAGTTACGGATGGAAAAAAGAGAAAAAAATATATATATAAATACAAATAATATATTGATGGTAAAAGAGACATATGAATTTCTAGCTATGTAAAAGAGACATATTCTAGCTATGTAAAAGAGACATATGAATTTCTAATTTGATGGGGAAAAAAATCATATAAATACAAACAAAAATCATATAAATACAAACATAATAATAATTAACTACAGTGAGGGTTATTTTTGTAAACAAACAATATATTTTTACAAACAATGCATTATATATTATTTTTAGTACCACAAACCAAACAACCACTATAAAATAATACCAGCATAATTTATCTCATCACAACTAATCTCAGTATAACTAATCCCGGTATAACTTGTTTTCAAACCAAACGACCCCTAAAAAAAATAAAGAAAAAAAATCTAAGTGAGCATCTAACAATTAACCCGTTCACATATAATCATGAGCTTCTTGAAAGTTAAAATATTTAATTACTAACATTCAATTATAAAACCCCATAAATATATAGCATCCTATACTACAACACTTTCACCTAGTCATCATTTACTCTAAGAAAATTGCTTAAGGAATAGTAATTTAAGTAAATAAACAAGATTCTTAACAAAAGAAATATTCTAATTTAAAATTGGATGCATGATTCATTTGAATATCAAAATTAAGGTAAAATATAAATCAATGATAACACTTCACTATCATTGATATTGGTATAATAGTTATCCTATAAACCAAAAAAATTGAAGATCAAGAAACGCAAAATAAAAAAACTTTAAGAGTAGTTAATAATTGAATTATGAAATAAAAGTAACGAAAATAAAGAGAAACAACTTAGCGTGCAATTTGTAGCTCCGAAAAATATTATTATGAAATATTGAATATCAATTTAGAAATCAAAGTTTATTCACTGTATTTTAGAAATGATAGAAAGCTTCAAATGAAATATTTAAACTAATGTAAATTAAAAAGAAAAAAAAAAGGAAGGAAGAAATTCAATTGAGCATCTAACAATTAATTCATCAACTTTTTCTCTCTCTAGAAGAAAGACCAACTCCTAGAGATCACCCATGTCCGACTCCCAGACATCAGGACCCCCACCCTTCATACCACCGACCCCACCGGAATCACCGGACCCAATGACCATTGTAGAAGAAGACAACTCCACATTGGAGATACCAAAAGACAACTTCAAAGAAAGACTCTTAAGTAAGAGAAACTCTTTAAATGTGTGTTACAACAATTTAAAAGGCAAAATTATCGATTATCAAACTAATGAAGAGGAAGTTATTCATCTAACAAGGGAACATATAGTGGGAATCTATCAGCCATGGCAATTCACAATTATCGTGAAACTATTTGTCAAAAGGATGACTAACAATTATCTGAAATCAAAGCTAGTGAAACTCTGGAAATCAACTGAACCCCTAAATCTGATTGATCTGGAGTGTGACTTCTACATATCAAAATTCAATAAACATAAAAACATGGCAAAAGCTCTCCATGGTGGCCCCTGGTTTATAACTGGGAGCTTTTTAATAGTTCGACAATGGGAACCAAACTTCGTTCTCAAGGAAGCCATACAAAGTCATGCGGTTATTTGGACACGCCTTCCACAATTACCAACAAAGTTCTATGACAAAGAAATTCTGAAAAAAGTTGGTAATAAATTGGGAGCATTGTTGAAAATTGATACATGCACATCATCAACTCTTAGAGGACGTTATACCAGGATTTGCATTCAAGTACCACTGGACAGGACAGTTAAGACCCAGGTAATAATTGGATATCACAAGCAAAAAGTAGTCTATGAAGGTGAGGGGGTTCTATGCACAGATGCGACAGACTTGGGCATACTCTACGGAGCTGATACAAGAATAATCACGGATATGGACTTATGAGAGTGCGTGTTGGACCCAAGGATTGGTGTGTGCAATTTAAGTGTAAAAGATAGACAAAACATACCAAAATCAGTCCACTTATTACACTTGATAGGCGTCTCACCCTTGAGGGGTATTATGGACTTATTAGTCGTCCATTTTGTAATAGCTATATAAGAAACGTTTTAGGGCTTCTCTAATTATCTTTTGGATAATATTGTAAGTCATAAGAACACAAGTCCTCTCCCTTTAGAGGCACCAAAATCGAAACAAGGTCAAGAGCTAGTGTGGAATCACTAGTGATTATGTTTTGCTTAAAAATATCGATGCTTGAGAGGTGAAATTCGATCTTGTATCACGTAAAAGATAGATCTTTGTTGTGTGTGGTGTTAAGGGTCCAAGAGTGGAATAAGCTCTTGGGTTCTTAAGATTATGCCATCAATTTTCTATCTATCTATTCCTTTACTTTTATTGTAATCTTGTAGTAGTTTGTGTTCTTATAATCGTTTGTTCTTGTGTTAGTAAAATCGTGTGTTGTTCTTATCTTGTTATTGTTGACCATCTTGTCATATTGTTGTTGTTTCAGTGTGTTTACACCTTGAGTATCTTGTGTTTGTGGTGTTGTTATTGAAGCCAAGACTTGGTTTCTTTGTGCTCTCGGGTTCTTCTTCATTTGTGGACCGTTTTGAGACCATTTTGTGAGTTCCGTAGTTTTTATTGTATCATTTGATATCAGCGCGTAGCTTGATATTGTTCCCATAAGATTAATCTTGGGCTTGATAGTTTAAAAAAAATTATTGAAAAAAAAACTAAAAATCCCAGAAAAGGTACAATCTGTCCATTTTTGTTCCTGGCTGAGAAAGTTGAAATTGTTATTGTTGTTGTCTTGGCCGAGATTGTGGTGTCTAGATCTAGGTGTATTTGCTTTGTTTTGTTGTTTCTAGTGTTAGTTTTGCTCTTCACTAACACTTGAGTCTAGATCTAGATTTGAGCTTGAACTTGTTGAAAGTTGTTGTTGTGAACAAAGTATGGCCGATTGGATATTTTTAATGTTATAGCCTTGACCGAGTTGAAGGCCTTGTGATATGGTATTGCTGTAGATCTTGAAAGGTTGTTGTTGTATTCTTGTTCATCACAACCTTTATCTTTTGTAAAACCGAAAACACAACACAAAAGGGACTTAGCCGATTGTTGTTGTTATCCTTGTGGTCTTGGCCGTGAGATTGTTGACCTTGTTGTGGTGGACTTGTTATTCTTGGGAGATTGTTGTTGGTTGTTCTTAGTGTGGTTGTTTTGTTCTTGAAGTTCTTCACCATATTCCTCACCTTGTTAACATTAAAGTGAACTTTAGATCTTAGAAAGGTGAAAGACAAGGTGTAGTACTTGTTAAGTCTTGAAAGACCCCTAACTACCAAAAGACTTTACATCACATCTCAACCACTTTTCATAAAACTACGGTCCATATTTTAAGGAGAAGTGCAAATCTAGTCAAGACTTTTGAGTCTTGAAAGTTGAATTGAAAAAAGAGCTCCAAAGACTAGTTTGTATTTTCCTCCATTGAATAATTTTCACCAAAGTCCAAATTGTGAATTGTAAATTAAAATTGGTCAAAACCGAACCACTAGTGGATTTCCACGTCCCCAATTACTGTTCACACGACAAATTTTAAGCTCAAATTTGATCTTGTAGTTTCAATTTGTTGTTATTTATTCTCGTTTGTTGATTCCATTGCTAACTTACAAGCTGTAGACACGTAATTTTTTCCGCTCTAAAAAATTAATTTGACTTTACAACACTACACTACCATTTTATTATATTTTGTCCTTTCACTTAAAAAAAGCATACACACACAGAACATGGGGGATCCACTCATCCTCTCCATTTTCCCTTTTCTTTTTCACAATTCTCCACACACAAAAAAGACACCATCACTAAAAAAAATAGAGCAACACATAGCCACTTTTTTCTACACATATACACTCACATTCCTCACCATTAAGGACAACCCAATACATGCTCCAAAAATCACACACATTACGGATTTTTACCCCCAAAAAACTCTCACGCACACACATATGCACATCAAGACACATAGAGAAAATTGGGGACTGAACAAAGGGAGGAAAAATAGTGAAACAGAGAGGTTGGAGAGTGAATATCTTGAGAAAAAGAAGCGTGATCGAAGATATAGATGCGAAAGAAAGAGAGATCGAGAGAGGAGGGGGGAGAGGATGGACGACGCATGACTATTTTCGATGAGTTCTCGCCGGACTACCTAATGGAACACACCATTGTTGTTGTTGTTGTTACTGTTTCGGCAAAACTCGCCAAAAAACGACGACAGTCGCGCCATTCTTCTAAAGAATTGACTCCTAACCATATTTCGGGGATTTTCGCGGTTGATATCGAGTTGATTTTATTCTAAGTCGAGTTAATCCGAGGTTCCGAATCTTCCAAGCTATTTTGTTTAATCAAAATAAAAGTGTCATTAAGGTCCATTCTTCATCTCATTCTCGATTAATTTCTAATTATTTGATATTTTGTGTGTTAAATTCATAACGTGTGGATTTGTTTTGTCAATTTTGATATATTTTGGATCAGTGTGAATGATTGTTGATATCGATGGGTTGATTCTTTGTCGAAAATAGTTAATCATGTGGTTGAAAAATAGATTTGTGGTGAGAATTGAAAATTTGATAAAATTGGTGAATTTTGGTTAGTTTGATTCATTGGTTGTTTGACTTGAAATGAATGTTAATTGAATTCGATAATATCATGTTTAGGCCAATAATTGATAGGCAAATGGTAAGCTCGGGTAGGCAAATTTAGAATTTGTGGATTGTGAAATGTCTGAATATTTGTTAAATGGTTTTGTTTACCGTATTTCTATCAAATGTATTTATTCGTCGGGGAATACCCCAAAGTCATGTGTATATATTCATTATCGAGGAATGCCCGACGATACTTTGTATTCGAAAGACCGTTCGTGATCAAGGCCCGAGGCTTCGGGTGGAGCATAGTTTAGGATTAGTGTAGGTTTGTGTAGGTTTACATTTCAGTACCTTGTTATTTTGGGTCTGTAATAATTGACCTGAACACTATATTTTTGGACTTGCTTTGTTTTGTTTGTTTTATGTGTTTTCTACATTCATAGTGTCATGCTAGCTGATATACTCTAAAAAGCGACCGTGGTCGAACCACAGGTCCGAGGGGTACCTCACACCTTTCCCTTGGCAAACAAAATTCCTTAGCTGGAATTTCTGTTCGCCGATCAGTTTAAAAGAGTCAAAATCATTTTTGAAAAGATTTTCAAAGGTGACTTGACACACCAGATTTATGCCAAGTGACGACTCTGAGTTTAATTGTTAAAAGTCCTTTTCAAAATAAATTTTTATTTTTTGTCACTTTAATAATAAAAACCGTTTCAAACTTTAAGATCAATTTTTTTTGGTTAAAAAAGGTATGTGACAATTTGGCGACTCCACTGGGGAACATATCAGAATTCGAGCTTATTTTTTGCATTTGTATCGGCCTAGTTTGACATTATGGGTGTATTGACATTATTTGTATTATTGTTTCTATTTGTTTTATCATTATTAAGTGCCTACTTGCTACGTGTTTACAACTTTTCTTTATATGTTACCGCTTTATATCTGGCATCATGTGCAAAACCTGAGTCATTTTTTCTGCAACAAGTCCGTAGTACACGTGTTGTACACGACATCTAGTTGAGTTTCCCTTATTTTAGGAGGGAGAGTCATCGGTATTATGGAGTGGATGGAAATCTCTCGCTGCCACTATCGACCATACGCTTTTCCGAACATCCTTGTTAGTGAACCCCAGCGTAGATCAGCCTTTAGGACATGTTTATCTGCATCATATTAAAACCTAGCGGGACCCACGTGGCCCTTTGTAGGAGACTCACATTTAAAACATCTTTATGTGCTAATTGTTGCATATTTAGGGTAATAGGGTTATTTGACGGATTGATTTGGGAAAAGCATGTGTTAGAAGTAAAGTGTGTAGGCAATGAAAAATTAAAAAAAAAGTAAAAAAAAAAAAGAGTTTCGTAGTTTTTGGAGTTCTTTATGGCTTTAATTTTTCACAATTCAAAAATTCAAAAAGATTTTTTATGTTTTGCACCCATTTTTTTCAAAAAATCAAAAACATCAAAAGATTCTCCTTTGTCTCATTTAGCAAGCATTCACAGTTCGAAAATTTTAGAAATATTTTTTTAAATAGGAGGTTTTTATAAAAGAAAATTCATAAAAGATTGTAGGAGTTTTGTACATTTCATATAATGAAATACCAAAAGATTTTCTTTCATAGTCGTTGGTGTCAGTTTTATGTGAAGTGTCAAATTAAAAATCTAAAAAGATTTTACTTTCATCGTCTGTCTGTAATCATGTCGCTCAAGTTAAGTTTTAGTTTGTAATCTAATCCTTAATTCTCCTCTCTAGGAGTAAGATACGTAGGCAGCCCATTGCTGGTTCAGGAATCTTATTTATAAAACCGCAAAAAGATTTTTCTTCACTCTTTACTTAGAGTAGGTTTTCATATACATCTTTAAAAGAAAACTTCAAAAAGATTTTCTTTAATAGCCTTAGGTTTCATTATCTAATAAAATTAAAAATAGAAAATCAAAAAGATTTTTCTTTGGTAATCATAGGTTTCATTTTGTATAAAAATCTGAAAAATTCAAAAATATCTCCTTCTCTCTTAATTTAGAACAAGTGTCATATACATCTCTAAAAGAAAACTACAAAAAGATTTTTCATTAATAGGTTCAAGTTTCATTTTCGTATGAAATGCAAAACTAAAAACCCAAAAAGATTTTCTTTGGTAATCATAGATTTCATTTTGTTTAGGGACGTTAAAACTGAGAAATTCAATAAGTTTTTTGTCAATTCTTTTGACAAATTGTTATTTTTTTGTTTTTCTTAAAGTTTCAAGAAAAAGGAAAAGAAAAGAAAAAAAGTTTAATTGGCCATTTTGGCAAGACATCACGAACTACGCACCTGATTCTCTTCTCTCGTAAGTGAAATATGTAGACGCCCTTGTCAGGTTCGGTGATCTTTTAAAAAAGAAGATAAAAGAAAAGGAGTTTTAAAAAAGTGTGCATTCTAACGCCTTTGTCATCTCTTGTTCAGTTAGTTTAAGGGGTTGGTTTGTGGAATCCTGGATGGTCCTCCATATCACACCAAATCTAAGGAAAGGCCAGTTGTGTCCAACAAGGATATAGAGAGTGACATCATAGATCAAATAAAGAGTCAGAAAAATGAGAGTTTAAAGTAAGAAATTATGAGTTTGAGGCAACAAATGATGGAAATGTATCGAGCTTGGGCTAGTGGGTTGCCTCCTCCTCCATTCCCCACTATTGACCCTACAAATACCTTGAGTTTTCTATCACAATTGCAAAACCAGTTTCCTACTATTGTTGATGCACCACAACATGCCTCAGAATTCATTCCAAGCCAAAAGTGTCCTAATGCGTCCATCACTCATTCTCTATCCCTTCAGTATAAATCTACCACATTGACTGCACCATATACTATTTGTGATTTTGCTGCTTAACCCTCTATTGAGGCTGCCACTTTGGCTGTTAATCCAATGGTTGTGCTTCCCCAGGCCGCTAATGAATACATGTTCAATACTTTTGATGATAATTGCTATATTTCTGAGCCCACATCAATGTTAATTGGACCACTAAATTTTTTTAACAAGAAGCCTAGGGATAATTTTACACCGATTGGGGAGTCGTAGACCAGTTTATTCTAGAAATTGAGAGATTTGGTCATGATCACTCCTCTTCTTGGACACACTCTTAATCCTCATTCAAGAAATTTTGATCCTAATACATCATGTGTGTATCATTCTCATGCTCAGGGTCATAGTATTGAAGATTGTCGGGATTTGAAAAGAGAAATTTAAAAGATGATTCAAGATAGATCAGTTATGGTGCAGAACATTGATAGTGAGAAAAGCTCTAGTCATGCTTATATTCAAACCAGTGGCTAAGATGTCAAGCTCAACAATTGGGATGCCACTCCTCTCCTTACTTGAAAAGATTGTTGGTAGTTTATTTTATTTTTCTATCTGTTTCCCAAATTATTTCAGGGTTGTAGTTCGAAATCTATCTTGTTTTATTTCTCTGTCATTTTTGCTTAAACCCTTCTATCTTTTCTTTTAATGAAATATGGTGTCCTTGTTGTTTTATCTTATTTTAAGTTATTTTTGCGTGTCCTTTATACAATTTTATTTTAAGTTGGTTCTAGTGTTATGACATGCTTGCAGAATTTTTAGCTAGATTTTTAAATCCAGTTTAAGCATGAACATTGAATCAGAGGGCTAAAGTTAGAAAAAAAAAACATCTGAGAAAAATAGGTAAAGTGCTGAGACATTTGGTGACAAGTTGAATTCTTCTTTAAAAATTAAGGCAATTATTTTGAGAATCACTAGAATAACTTGGTCAACAATGGAAAGCCATGTCTCAATTAGGTCAAACAACGACTGTACAAAAAAGGTAGAGTTGTATGCTGAACAAAGTGCAAGAGCAGTGGTGCTCAAAGTCAACTAAAGTTAGTGTTGTAAAAATGTCATAAATGATCTTCATGTTTCATTTTCATAGTGCATGCTTTATACTTGCATTTTTAAGGATTGATAAGACGAAGGTAGTTTGTTCTGCTATTCAAACATTGTGTCATCTTTTGTTTACCCCGTTTGAGATTTAGTTCTATTATATTTCATTCTCCTCTCTTGAAACTAAAATAGAGTCAGCAAAGCTTAAAAGAAAAGTGTCGAGTAAAAAAATAGTGTCAGAAAAGTTTCAAAAAATAAAAAGAGAAAAATGTGTCAAAAAGGAAGAAAAAAAAGAGTGTCAAGAAAAATAGAATATAAAAAAGGTCCTAAAGAGAAAAAGAAACAATAAAAAGAAAAAAAAATCAAAGTCAAACAAAGGAACAAGTTGTCAGAACTACGCATGACCTGATTCTCTCTCTCGGGGGTGAGATATGTAGGCTGCCTTACTCCAGACTTGGTCCAACCGAATAAATAATTTAGAATTGCCTAGTCAAAAGAAACTGGGGCATGAGTTAGTTTTTATTATTTGAGTAGATTCCAAAAGTTGTAAGTCCCACCTCACTTCAAGTGTCATTTGGGCCTCATGTCATCTTTTATTTCGAACCATATCCAAAATCCAAGTTACAACCAAAGAATACTTTCAGATCAATCTTTGAAAATGTTAAGGCTAATCATGCAATGGATGTGATGATACATTTGGGTATTACTTGTCCTCAGTGGTATAAAGAACCAGGAGAGAAATAAAAATTAGAGTTTCTTGGTGAAAACCCTCACGGGCACTGTAAGATGATGAAAAGTTGAGAGAGATAAAAATGAGAGTCTTATCGGTGAAAACCCTCACGGGCACTCTAAGACGACTGAGAGTAGCTAGAAATGAAAATAAGAGAATCTCATTGGTGAAAAACCCTCTCGGATACCATAAGGAAATGGTGATGTGATAAAAATAAAATAAGAGAGGCTTGTTGGCAAAAACCCTTCAAGGCGCCACTAGCCGAATGAGGTCTCCGAATGCAATTGGCCCAAGGAAGTAACTCAGTTTTAGGGTCATTAACTCAATAGCAATTTGTGAGAGTTTTGGATGGAAAGATCAGGTAGTTTATGCCGATATGCTTGTCTTAATCATTAGAGTTGACTGTCATTTCTAGATAAACTTTTCTTTCATCTTTTTCAATGGGGACATTCCCTGTCGTTTCTTTCTTCTCTATAGTTATATTTTTATTTTCTTGAGTCAGTTATCCAAATAAAATAAAAATTATTGTCATTTTTCTCTTGTCTTTGAGTCCAGTCATGTCAAAGCAAGTAAGAGAGAATTTCAAAACTGGCTACCAGTTTCTTCAATTGCACAAAGCAAGACAAAAGGCCATCACATGAAAGGACCTTGATTGTGAGCTGAAATAAGGCATGCAAAAGTTTTATCAACAGACAAGTCTAGGAACTCATGAAAATATCAAAGTTTAAAGGGTTTATCCGAGAAGCATGGCAAAGTAGAGATACTATGTTTATTTCAAAGTCACTCTTAATAATATGAGTTTGGGTCAATGACGTGACAAACCAGGGGCAAGTTCTAGCAATCTAAAATAAAATGAAGGGAATGAATACTGAGCAGGTGTTGGGACAGCCAAGTGCTGCAAGCCACTACTAAGTTTTTAACTGACAAATTTTCTTTGTTGAAACACGGGCACATTCGCTTCACTTAATTCAGCAATCATTGGAAAAGCACATCCGTGAGAATTTACTTTATATTCAGGATCCTCCTCAAAAATGGTAATTTACTTTATGTTCAGGATCCTCTTGGAAAATAGAGATTTACTTTATGTTTAGGACCCTTCAAGAAAATGGGAATTTACTTTATGTTCAGGACCTACCTAAAAAATGGAAATTTACTTTATGTTCAGGACCCTTCAAGAAAATTGGAATCTACTTTATGTTCAGAACCCTCCGAAAAAATGGAAATTTATTTTATGTTCAGGGCCCTCCTGAAAAACGGGAATTTACTTTATGTTCAGGACCCTCCTGGAAAATAAGAATCTACTTTATGTTCAGGACCCTCCTGAAAAATAGAAATCTACTTTATGTTCAGGACCCTCCTGAAAAATGGGAAATTTACTTTATGTTCAGGACCCTCCTGGAAAATGAGAATTTACCTTATGTTCAGGACCCTCCTGGAAAATGAAAATCTACATTATTTTCAGGACCCTCCTGAAAAATGGGAATCTATATTATATTCAGAACCCTCCTGAAAAATGAGAATTTACTTTATGTTCAAAACCCTCTTGAAAAATGGAAATTTCTTTTATGTTCAAAACCATCCAGGAAAATGAGAATTTACTTTATGTTCAGGACCCTCCTAGAAAATGGAAATTTACTCTATGTTCAGGACCCTCCTGGAAAATGGGAATTTACCTTATGTTCAGGACCCTCCTGGAATATGGAATTTACTTTATGTTTAGGACCCTCCTGGAAAATTAGAATTTACCTTATGTTCAAGACCCTCCTAAAAAATGGAAAGTTACCTTATGTTCAGGACACTTGTGGAAAATGAGACATTACTTTCAGAAAAAAGAAATCTTTCTTTGTCAGAACATGTGATTGGGATGATTTTTATTTCCATTTTTAATGTGGTTTAAGGAGACCGCCTGGAGAATAGGGCGATGAAATTAAAAGTCAGAAGCCGCCTGAAGAATAGGGTGATGAAATTCAAAGTCAAGCAACAAATTAAAAAATTGCAAGTCAGGAGCCCGCATGAAGAATAAGGTGAAAAACTTCAAATCCAGGTCTAAGTTCAAAGATACCACCTGCAGAACATGGCTAACTTTGAGTTCATCTCCAACACCAAATTTTGTATGGAGAAATAATCTATCTTCAAGTTCAACCGAAAGAATATCAGAACTTTTGTCATTTTTGAAAGCATCGGAGACCCAAGACAAGAAGCGATAGATGTTGTATAGATAGGTCTTTTGTAATTTCATTTATCTTTTTAACTTGTAATTTTATTTTGATGTAATGAGAGGGCCGCGGATTGAAACATCAACAGGACCACACTCACGTCTCCAACTCGGTGTAATCTCTTCTTTTCGACCTGGAATTGCCTGTAACCTAATCCTCATATAACTTGAGATAGGTAGGATGTCCAAGATCATTAGTCGGTTGCACTTTGTCCTTCTGTTCTTTTCTTTTAAATAGCGGCCGGGATAAAATTCTGTCTCGTTGTCTACTTCTTTGTCTGAAAACACTTTGTGTTTACATTCAAAGGGGGTATAATGTAGACACGTAATTTTGTCCGCCCTAAAAAATTAATTTTCACTTATTTACCTCCCCATACCCCTACCCCATAAACTCACTGTACACACATAACATATACACCTAACACACCTGATATTCACAACAACTTTTCTAACTCTACAACACTACACTTCCATTTTATTTTATTTTCTCCTTTGACTAAACAAAACATACACACAAAGAACTCTCACGCACACACATACGCATATCAGGACACACAGAGAAAATTTGGGAGTGAACAAAGGAGAAAAAATAGTGAAATGCAGTGGTTTGAGAGTGAATATCACGAAAAAGAGAAAAGTAATCGGAGAGAGAGACGCAAAAGGAAGAGAGATCGAGAGAGAGGGGAGAAGACGGACGATGCGTGACTATTTTTGAGGAGTTCTTGCTGGACTACCCACTGGAATGCAACATTGTTGCTGTTGTTACTGTTCCGACAAAACTCGTCGAAAACGAAAACAACCACGCTATTCTTCCCTTGAATTAACTCCAAACCATATTCTGGGGATTTTCGTGGTTGATAATGTGTTGGTTTTATTTGAAGCCGGGTTAATCTGAGGTTATAAATCCTCTAAGCTCTTCCGTTTAATCAAAATAAAAGCGCCATTAAGGTCTATTCTTCATCTCATTCTTGATTAATTTCTAATTATTTTATATTTTGCGTGTTAAATTCATAATGTATGGATTTTGTTTTGTTAATTTTGATATATTTTTTATCACTGTGAATGATTGTTGATATCGATGGGTTGATTCTTTGTTGAAAATGGTTAATCATGTGGTTGAAACATGGATTTGGGGTGAGAATTGAAAATTTGATAAAATTGGTGATTTTTGGCTAGTTTGATTCATTGGTTGTTGTATTGAAATGAACGTTAATTGGATTCGATAATATCATGTTTAGGCCGACAATTTATAGGCAAATTTAGAATTTGGGGATTGTGAAATGTCTGAATATTTGTTAAATGGTTTTGTTTACCATATTTCTATCAAATGTATTTATTCGTCGGGGAATGCCCCACGATACTTTGTATTCGGAAGTCCGTTCGTGATCAAGGCCCGAGGCTTCGGGTGGAGCGTAGTTTAGGATTAGTGTAGGTTAGTGTAGGCTTACATTTCAGTACCTTTTTATTTTGGGTCTGTAATAATTGGACTGAACACTATATTTTTGAACTTGCTTTATTTTATTTATTTTATGTGTTTATGTGGTTTATACATTCATAGTGCTATGCTAGCCGATATACTCCACAAAGCGGCCTTGGCCGAACCACGGGTTCGAGGGGTTCCTAACACCTTTCCCTCGGTCAACAGAATTCCTTAGCTGGAATCTCTATTAGTGGATCAGTTTAAAAGAGTTAAAATCATTTTTGTAAAGATTTTCAAAGGTGACTTGGCACACCAGATTTATGCCAAGTGGCAACTTTAAGTTTAATTGTGAAAAGACCTTTTCAAAATAAATTTTCATCTTTTGTCACTTTAATAATAAAAACCCTTTCAAATTTTAAGATCAATTCTTTTTTGTTAAAAAGGGGATGTGATACAAGCTAATACTAGCTGTAAGTTTTGAAACCGTTCTTCGTGTTAAATTTCCTTTGTCTGTCTTAATTCTTTTGAGTCATTGTAATACATTCTTGTGTGTTTTCCTTACTCTTTGGAGTCATTGTAAACTTTGGATTCACCTCTCAACGCCTCTCGGGGTACAAGCAAGCTTACAATAGTTGTGAGATTGAGTGTGAGAGATCCAAGAGACAAGAAATAAAAAGAGGGAGTGAGGATATTTTTGTACAACAAATGTGTTTTTTTGTTTTGTAGGTAACTTCTTGGCTATAGTGGAAACCATTTTGGCTGACCTTGATGCTATTTTCCGAGACATGGCTAGGGCGAATACGGGTCTTGAAAAATTAGTCTCAAATATGTCTACTATACTTGAGAGGTTGGATCGAGTGGAGAGTCAAAGGAACTCTCGTGTTTCTACTCCTGAAAATTTACCTCTTTCGATCAATCCTCCAAGACCACAACCAAATGACATAGACATTAGCTAAGCCACCAAATGTCCTCAAACCCGAAACCTAAATAAGTCGCTTTCCCCTCAATTTGATCAAGTCCAAAAAGAAGGACCTGAAATCCAATTCCCTCCTATCCAAGCTCCACAACCGAACCTCCACCTTACCAAATCATTCCTCTCAATCGAAACTCTACTTCACCAAAACTGATATATCCGTGTAGAGGAGTATGGTAGAAAGAAACATGAAAGACATGGAGTCTACAATGATACTTATATGATAGAAGAGAAGTTGAGGGGAATACCTAGAGATCAACAAGGAACCCGCCACCAAGAAAAGAGGTGGGATGTGTTTTGGATGAGATTGAAGACAAGGCTCAAGATGGAGAGGAAGTCGAGGTTCAAAATGAAAATGTTGGCCAAGACTTATGTAGTTGAGCTCTCGAATTCCTCATGTTTTTACGAAGTATTTTGGGCCATCTCATGTTTTACGGGCCGTTTTGAGTGATTCCTTTTGAAATAGTGCTTGAACGAGGTGAATCCATGAATTTATGGTCAAATTCCTCTCAAAATGGAGAGGATGATACAAGAATAATCACAGATATGGACTTATGAAAGTGTGTGTTGGACCCTAGTCTTGGTGTGTGCAATTGAAGTGTAAAAGATGGCCAAAACACACCAAAATCAGTCCACTTATTACACTTGATAGGCGCCTCATCCTTGAGGGGTATTATGGACATATTAGTCTTCCATTTTGTAATAGCTATAGAAGGAACATGTTAGGGTTTCTCTAATTATATTTTGGATAATGTTATAAGTCATAAGAACACAAGTCCTCTCCCTTTAGAGGCACCAAAACCAAAAATAGGTCAAGAGCTAGTGTGGAATCACTAGTGATTATGTTTTGCTTGGAAATGTCGATGCTTGAGAGGTGGAATCCAATCTTGTGTCACGTAAGAGATAGGTCTTTGTTTTGTGTGGTTTAAGGGTCCAAGAGTGGAATAATCTCTTGGGTTCATAAGATTATGCCATTAATTGTCTATCTATCTATCCCTTTACTTTTATTGTAATCTTGTAGTAGTTTGTGTTCTTGTAATCGTTTGTTCTTGTGCTAGTAAAATCATGTGTTGTTCTTATCTTGTTATTGTTAAACATATTGTCATATTATTATTGTTTTGGTGTGTTTACATCTTGAGTATCTTGTGTTTGTAGTGTTGTTGTTGAAGCCGAGACTTGGTCTCTTTATGCTCTCGGGTTCTTCTTCATTTGTGGATCATTTTGAGATCATTTCGTGAGTTCCATGGTTTTTATCGTATCAGAAACTACACCTTTTCACACAGTATTCCTACCAAAGAAAACGAAATGCCCACTATGAATCAACAAAAAAAATTACCAAAATTTGAAGAGTGGAAAATTATCACCTTCCCTAAGCGGAGAACTCATCCCAGAAATTCCCCATCCATCAAAGAAGACAAGACCACCAAGGAAGGATCAACTCAGATAAAACATATAGCGCCTCCACAGGTAAGTTCTTGGATCGCAAATCTTTCAACCCCATTTATAACTCCCCTCAGAACACGGCTAATTATATGTTAATGAACAATTTTAGTCGAGATAATTAAACTCCTTTACAACCAAAGGAGAAGCAAAAAGTAGAAACTGGGCTCATGGTCCCTATTGCCAATAAAGGAACTATAAAAATCAACCTTCTTAAAGTCAACTCCCTTCATTTTTTAGGGGAAAAGAGTAATTCCACCAACCCCCCCCCCCCCTCACTCCTTCATTAATTCTAATATTCACTTCTCTCTTAATATCGATGGCTCCAAGGAGGCCTACCCCCACCACAATATGGAGACTCCAACGGAGACCTCCGCCTCTATGAATTCTGGTGAGATTAATTCCATCGCTAATAGAGTTAATCATCACTCTGAGATGATTGACATGACCAATACAGTCATGTTAATTAACTCATTCACCCATTTTACCTCTAATCAAATAAAGAATCCCCAAAGCTCCAATGCCCATTTGTCAGTTACACTAACTTCCCAAAATATCAAACCCATCTTTCTCGATAATACCTTCATTGAAAGAACCCCTGATCTTCGTAACAACATCACATCCTCTCAATCGGATTCCAACCTCATAGGCAAATCTAGTATTCCGAGGCAAGTCAATCTCTAATTGCTTCATAATAGGAGACCAACCAACAGTCTAGTGATCCAGGACTCTACTTGGATGGCACAAATAGTAAAGGAGGATGTGAATTAGATAGCCGAGGGACTGGGGTACCAACTCGAGGGTCAAACAATGCTCCAAGCCCAAATGTTAGTAATACTGAAGATGATGAGCTCCAATGAGTTTAACTTACTGATGACTCACATGTTCAAGAGCATTCCATTCTACCAGCTCCTCCTACCTCTCAGAAATTGAGACTCTAAAGTTTTTACCATAGACACCAACACTGAATAATCCCAACATCGTACCAACACCAGTGGTAGTTAATGAGTTCGAAGGCCAAAAAAAAGTAAAACCTACAGTGTTAGAGGAAATTCAACTGACAAATACAAAGATGGAACAATTTTTAGCAACGTTTGGGGACCCAAACACCAAATTCTTCATTCTGGAAAACCCCTTCAGAAAGAGTACGGAGAGCCTTAAAGTACAACTACTATATTACTCTGTCCGAAGGAGATGAGATCCTTTAAGTTATGCCTGAGGAATATAATAGACCAAACCAGTGCAATGGTCTCGCTAAGCCCTTATCTAGACCAAGGAAGGCCTTCCCAGAAGGACAAGGAGAAGAATCCACTAGACTGTCCACCCCTAACCCATCTGATCTTATGTAATTCATAATTTGGAACACCAGGGGTGAATAGTGCTATCTTTTGGATTCAATGTGATGCTCTTGTTAAAACACACAGCCTTGTTATGGTTGCTTTTCTTGAAACCAAAATGGTTGATCATAAGAACCTCACTGAGTTGCTCCACTTTTATTCTCACATTTAGTCAAGTGCCACTGGCCTCAAGGGAGTATAGTTATTATTTGGAAGGAGGACGTTGTGAAGCTCCAAAACTTCTTCATCTCTCCTCAAGGCATCCAAACTATGGTCAAGGTAAAATTTGACCCTAAACCCTGGATGCTCTCTACTATCGATGCTAGTCCTAACCTTAACATGTGTACCATGCTGTGGGATGAAATTTGACATATCTCAACCACCTTTAAAGGGATTGGTTGATTAGTGGGGACTTCAATGAAGTCCTGAGAGCTAATGAAAAACTTGGAGGGGCTCCCATAAATAATAATAGACTTAATAGGCTGTGGGATTGTCCGAATTATTGTAACATAGTTGACCTAGGTTTTAGATGGTGTAAATATACATGAACTAACAAGAGACACAAAAATAGGACCAACCTTATTCTGGAAAGGTTGGATAGATGTATCGCAAATAACTCATGGATAAATCACTTTCTTGAGGCCCTTGTCACACACCTCCCCAGAACTAAGTCGGACCACTATCCTCTCTTTGTTTCTCTCTCCAAAAGAACCAAAGATTATAATAGAAAACCCTTTAGATTCGAGCTCATGTGGTGCGGTCACCCAACTTTCAAAAATATTAAGGATAAATAGTTCACCCCTCCCAATACCCTCCATTAAGATATAAAGAACTTCAATGATTAAGCAACTGACTGGAACAATAATGTTTTTGGAAATATCTTCCAAAAAAAAAAATTATTGCTAGACTTGATGGAATCCAAAAGTCTAGTAACTATCATACTAGCATCTTCCTTCAAAACCTTGAAAATAAACTCTTCTATGAATATAAGTGAATTCTCAAATGCAAGGAAGACTTTTGGAGAACCAAGTCCAGAATCACCTGGCTCACCTAGGGGGATGCTAACACCTCCTTCTTTTGTGCCTCTATTATTAATAGAAGGAGAAATAATAAAATCACTGAACTTCATAATGAGAGAGGCAGTACTATAGTTAGAGAGGAAATCATAAACTCTCATGTTTTAGACCACTTCTCTGGGATATACAGCACTGGGCAAACCCATTTACCTAATAGCTATTTTATTCCTATAAACCCCATCAATGTCCTCACTGAGGAAATGAGAAGTGATCTGGCAATTCCACTGCGAGATTCTGAAATTCTGTTGGCTCTTAAATACTTTAAGCCCCTTAAGGCGCCTGGCCCAGGTGAACTTCATCCCTTCTTCTTCTAAAATTCTTGGGCTAAGACTGGACTTAAAACTACAACCTTCTGCAAGAAGGTGTTCTCTAGCAGTACCATGCCTCCTAAATACAATGCCACCTTTCTTTGCCTCATCCAAAAGTGCAGAAATATCGGATCCTTGAAGAAGTTTAGACCCATAGGCTTATGTAATACCAGCTACAAACCAGTTACTAAGATTACAGTCAATAAAATTAAGCCTTATCTCCCTACCATCATAGATCCCAGTAAAGCTAGCTTTCTAGCCAATAGAAGAGCTTCCGACTATGCCATCATCATTCAAGAGTACATAACCCACTTTGGAAAGATAAAAGGCAAATTCTCCGACATAATCCTTAAGATTGACCTAGAAAAAGCTTTTTTCAAAATTGAATGGTCTTTTATTAATGAAACTCTTCAATTCTTTGGTTTTTCTACCTTACTAAGCTCACTATGTTTTGTGTTACTACCACTTCTATTGCTGCCCTAGTAAATGAAAGGAAAATCCCTTTCTTTAATCCCTCCAGGAGGATCGGGCAAGGGGATCTCATGTCCCCTTATCTGTTCATTATGAGCATGGAGAGACTTTCTGGGGGTATTGATGCTGAAGTCCATGCCAAAAACTAGACCCCCATCAGCATTTATGTAGGTGAACCAAAAATTCTTACCTCTTCTTTGCTAACGATATCACTTTATTAGCTAAAGTTAATACTCCCAATTATCACACCATTGTTAATATTCTCAAGACCTTCAACTGCCTTTCTGGGCAAACCATCAATCACACTAAGTCCAAAGTGGTGTTCTCCAAGAACTGTACCACTGCCAACTCATCTATGTGCTCCCAGATTCTTAACATCCACCCTAGCACCAGTTTTGGGAAATACCTTGGATACCCTATTTTTTAAAAAAAAAAACAAGAACAATGGCATCTAATTGATCCCGGACAACATGAATGTCAAGTTAATTAGGTGGAAAATCAAGTTCCTCAACATGACTGAGAGGACTGTTCTTGCCAAATCTACCCTGAGTAGCATCCCCACATCATGCACTATGTTTAGATCCACAGCAAAATCAATAAGTCTATTAATAAAATTCGGAGGGACTTTATATGGGGTAGCTACACTGAAAAAAAAGAAACTTCATCTCCTCAGCTGGGATGTCCTAACCAACCAAAGCCAAAGATGGGCTTGGGCTTCACAAAAATAAACTAATAAATAGGGCCTTGCATGTCAATCTATCTTGGAAGTTGTTTTATAACACTACTATCCTCTGGGGACAAGTCTTTCTCTTCCAATGCTATATCC
This sequence comes from Capsicum baccatum var. pendulum, assembly GCA_030864225.1. Lineage (NCBI taxonomy): Eukaryota > Viridiplantae > Streptophyta > Magnoliopsida > Solanales > Solanaceae > Capsicum > Capsicum baccatum. Next base: position 204,950,720 of record CM061558.1, on the reverse strand, counting down.
TAGTAGAGAACCCCCTAATAGAAAAAGTGGCTTCTAGAACCTGGCAAAACATTCGCAAAAGATGAGGTAACTACTCAAAAGGCATTAGGTGAAGAATATGTAAAGAAAACAAAGTCAATTTCCTTGAAGATACCTAGATTCCCCACCTTGGAATACTCAAAAGCATCATCCATGGACCCTTCAATAGCCAGGAGTACAGCACAACCATTAGTGATCTTTGCACCAATGAGACTTGGGATTTCTCCGAACTTTCCATAGAACTCCCGTTTGCCATAAAAAACACCATCCTCAACCTCCTCCTTACCCAAAATTGCACTAAGAAAGACAAACCCATTTGGGATCATACACCAACACTGTCTTCAATACTAGAGTATGTACTCCTGCCTTAGATAATAGTGACTAAGGCGAGGCCCAAGGAAAAGACTTTAATTTGGTTTGGAAAGCCCAAACCCCCAACAAGATTAAGACTTTACTATGGTTCCTCATGCATAATAGATTGCCCACCAGTATTTACCTCCACCACATTAGCATTATTGTGCCCCACCCCACTCTCACCTACCTCAATGCCAAATATACAACAATCATAAAGAAAACATTTTCCATTTTTTTTCCAGTGTTAGAATACCTCTCTCTTTTGGAGCACCCTAGTAGCCAAAAGTTGTTATAAACCAGCCCACAATTGCCACACCATTAATGCTGAGAACTGTCCCCAGTTATGGAAAAACCTGAAAGGAAAGTCATTCAACAATTGGATGGACTGGGACATCCCTTTTCCTCACTGTTTGTGGGTTATTTGGCTTACCCGAAACGAGAATACCTTTTGTTGATACCTAAGTTTTACCCTCCACGACTAAAGTTAATTCTAAGTTTCTTTTATTTTTAGTAAAATCAAAATATTTATTTTATCCGAATAAAAAAAATTCAAAATATTTATTTGGGTTTTTTTGCCATTTTATATATCATCGTATTCAATTATATGAAATTATATAATTTTGTTACTTAAATATGTGTTTTACGGAATATCGAATTTTAATCAAGCCTTATCTTGAAAATAAATTCAAATGATTTAAATTTTGATTTAAATATAACTTATTCTTGAAGATTATTTATTTAAAAAATATTTGTTTGGTCTTTATTAAATCAAAAAGTTCGGGATTAAATGAGGTATTAATTTGCATTGAATTTTAGTTTAATTTAGTCGATCTATTGAACTTGGCCATAATTAAAATCAAATTGGTCATAATTGCAATGCATTTAGCCAATTGATTTTTTTAATTTGATCAAAAATTTAATGAGATGACTGAATCCTAAATTGATTAGGGTTATTTTAAAAAAAAACCCAAAAATCTTTCTACCCATTTTTCTTTTTAATTCCAATTTCACTTCAACTTTGTCCTTTTTCCATTTTGAAATTTAAAATTTATACTAGATTGTACAATTTCCCCTCAATCTTGTCCTTTTTCTATTTTAAAATTTAAAATTTGTACTAGATGATACAATTCCACCTCAACCTTGTCCTTTTTCATTTTTTGAAATTCAAAATTTATATTAGATAGTACAATTCAACCTCAACCTTATCCTTTTTTCAATTTGAAATTCAAAATTTGTATTTGATTCTAGAATTTCACCTTAACCTTGTCCTTAATTTTAAATTCTCAAAACACTCCTAATTTTTTTCTCCCACATTGGTGGATTCAAAGAATTCAATCCACATCCTTTTCTATAAATACTACCATTTTTGGTAAAAAAAGATCAAGTCTCAAAGAGTGGAAAAAACTTCTGAGTAAAGAGTTATTTTTTTTAATAAAAAATTTCAAGCGGTAGTCTAATCGGAGTTCTCGAAAGATTGCTTTTCGATGGTGATCAAGACTTCGAAGAAAGCTTGAAGTCCCGTTTTACTGCTCCAAAAAAGGTAAACACACCTTTCCTTTTTAGTTTTGTTATCATTTTCTTCATCTTCTTCTTCGTAGTTTCGTATTAGTAATTTACTTCTATGGGATTGTTTGTTGTAGATTCCTTGAAGGCCATAGAATGTTGTGATATCAATATTATGACTATTTTTATGTTCATTGTGTAAAATGAGCTAACAATAGTTGAATGTGTTTCTTTCACTTTTTTCTTTGATTATTATGATTAGATGGATAAAGTTTCTACTTTTACTTGATTAAAATATGTACTCATGTCTCGTTTAAATTTGTTATTGATGGATATGTTCGCTCTTAACATGTAAAGTTATTTTCTTTATGTCAAAAATGAATAGTTACTATTGTTTGTTTCGCCGTAATAAATTAGATTATAAAGTTTCAACCTTTGCTTGATTAAAATATGTACTCATGTCTTGTTTGCATTCGTTATTGATGGATATATTCGCTTTTAGAATGTAAAGTTGTTTCCTTTATGTCGAAAAAAGAATAGTCACTATTGTTTGTTTTGCCTTAATAAATTAGAAGGATAAATTTTTTATCTTTTCTTGATTAAAATACGTACTTATGCCTTGTTTAAATTTGTTATTGGTGGATATGTTCGCTTTTAGCATGTAAAGTTGTTTTCTTTATGTCGGAAAAGAATAGTTACTTTTGTTAAGGGTCTTGAAATTGTTTCTCAATTTAAAGTAGTGAGGTTACTTATATCTAGAGATTTTGATGTTATTTTTGAAAGACATATCATAGTGTGTTATGTTTGTGGCCTAGCGATTTGCAAAATCACCGCTTAAGATTGAAGTTGACCACTTTGACATACACATGATAGTTGGCGCATTCACATGCAAAAATTTTAATTTAAGTACTACTTTTAAGATCTAATTCCTTTATCGATCCTTAATTCTTTTGATTAAAAGGTTTTTTTATCCATGATTGTATGCCGTGATGAAATACTAAGTTCTTTTGATATATGTTTGCAGTCATGATTTACTCATTTTCGTGGTTAAAACTGTCTTTGATTTTTTCTTGTTTAGATTGAAAAGTTGTTGAAGTTATACCCCCTTTTTAGTATTATAGGATGTATAACTAATACTTAGCAAACCAATGTATTAGCGATACATGAACTATAATAAATGGAATAAAAACGAATAAAGACAAAATATTCTCAAATTCCTTTAAATCTTTTTTAAATCCTTTCAGATTTTTTCAAAGAAACAAACCTTTAATAAATGGATAAAAACAACGACTGACCAAGAGCTAAAAACAAACCTTCATTACTTTCAATCTGATAGCAGAAAAGTTGAATTTTACTTAGTACCATCTTTACTATATCAAATGTAAACTACTTAGAAACCACCAAATCATCTAATTGATGGGTTTAAAATGTCAATATACTGAGAAAAAAAGGAAATTGGTATAAATTGTTAGATACGGATATATTGTTTCTCTGAAACAACAATATCAAATAACACATCAAACAACAATATTTGCCGTCCTTTCTAAAAAATGCAGAAGGGTGATAAGTAGAGGTCAACTTCTCACTGCCCGTTTTATTTATTTTCTTGTTTTCATGTTTTATTGTTATATGTAGTACTTTCCTTTGAATTTAATTTATCAAGATGAAAATTTTCCTTCAAATAATTTAAGTGAGAATACTTAACTTTTTTTATTTTTTTATATTCAAGAATGAATAATAAAGTTACAAGGAAAATATATCAAGTTATAGAATCTTGAGGATATTTTTGTAAACAAATAATAATATCCTTTTAAAAATATCGCAATACATGTTGTGTTTAAAACATCAACCAAACACTGTAGACACCTAATTCTGTCCCTCCCGAAGACCCAAGTTACACATTTTTATTCCTGTCTTACCGCGTGCCCTCACCCGTATGATTATATCCCATAAAAATACAAAAATAACAAACCCACTAACAAACCTAATCCCCAATTATTCTTTTGTAACAAAATTAACCACTCCTCCTATCAATTTTGGATAACACATCACTACCCCATGCCCCATACCCTACCCCAATACCCACCCACGTGACCCTCACAATAAAAACACACACATACTCTCACAACAAACAGAATTTGGGCACTATCAATAAGAAAAAAAAAAGAACAGAGCACGGACGATCTTCCCATGGACGATCTTCCTTTTTCTTTCATTTTTCATAATTCACAATATTCCATCTTCTTCACTCACCCTCACCGGAAACACACTCACTGTTACACACCGAGAGAAAACACACGCATCTCACCGGAAACTATTAATACACACACTGAGATCGAGAGAGGTGGGGAGGAGAAGAAAACGAGCAGAATAAAGGGAACGAGTTAGAAAGGAGAGGGTCGGTCGTGGTTCACTGTTCCGGCGGCCAACCCGTCGCCGTTTCGACCCGAAACCACGCCGTCAGCCCAAAATTCAATGGATCCCAGCCCGTACGTCGCTCCCTGAGCTTATCGGAGCTCTGACGAGACAATTATAATTGTCCGTTGACTGCTCCGGTCAAACCGCCGCCAAAAAATACCATTAATTCCACCGGCGGTAACTTCCTTCTCCGAAACGGTTAAACAGACCCGCTGTATACGAAATCAATGTCGTTTTTTTTTCTTTTTCTTAAGATTTTGGGTCTAGATTCGTGACAAAACCGAGATGGGCGTATACAGAGGTTGGTCAGTTTTTTTGGTTTTGGTTTAACTCTCACCGGAATCTCTTTGCTTCGTCGAATTTCGGTCAGATTCTGAGTTGTTTTTGTCCGTTTACGCTATCCCGAGCTAATCGTAACTCGAGCTATATTATATCTTGTTCCAATTTTCCACGCCGAGTTCGGATGCGGGGAGATTCGTGATTGAGGTTCTCTGTTCGAGTATTTTGGTCTTCGGATTTCTTTATTATCGACAAGGATCAGTTTCATTGAGGTCCATTTCTTCTACCGATCTTTACTTTATTAGATGTTGTGGGTGTGGATGATTTATTGGTTGTGTGTTTGGTTGGAATCTTCGTTGTTTGTGTTGTGTTTGATGCTGGTTTCGAATTATGAGATGTGATTGGAAAATCAAAGCATGCACTAATCATGTGGTTTAAAGGGAATTCGGGGCGCGAATTTAAAAATTGTTAAAGTGAATTAGGATTAATTTTGATTTGTTGTTGTTTTGATTCGTCGTTAGTGTTACTTTCACGTCTAATTGTCAATTCCGTGATAGCATCATGGTAAGTCAAGTGGGTAGGCAATCGTAGGTTCGGGTAGGCAAATTTAGAAATAAGTGTTTCGTTGGATGTTTGAATGTGGAGTCTGTGTTGAATGTTTTCTACTTTATCGCATGCGATTCAAATGTATTCGTTTAGCCGAGGAATGCCCCGAGGTCTTCTGTACTTATTCACCGCGGAATTCCCCGACGTATCATGTTGGCGGAAAATGATAGTGATGAAGGTCCGCGAAAATCGGGTAAGGCATTGGAGATTAGTGTAGGGTAGAATAGATTTATATTTCCGCATTATTTATTTTTGGACTGTATAATTGGACTGGACTTTACATTTTTGGATTGTTTTGTTTTGTTTATTGTTTGATTATTTTGCGTGCTTTTGTGTGGTTCATACATTTCGTAATGCCAAAATAGTTGATATACTCTACCAAGCGACCGTGGTTGAACCACGGGATCGAGAGGTGCCTAACACCTTCCCCTCGGTCAACAGAATTCCTTAGCTGGAATCTCTGTTCGCAAGCCAGTTTAAGAGTCAAATGGTTTCGAAAAGGATTCTCCAAAGGTGACTTGGGACACCGGATTATGCCAAGTGGCGACTCTGAATAAAAAATGTAAATAATCCTTTTCCGAAACAAATTTTCATTTCTTGTCACTTAAATAATAAAACCCTTTTCGAACATTAAAATATAACCATTTTTTGGAGTACGTAAAAAGGGGTGTGACAAACACAAAATAAGAAACAAGTTCAATATATATAACCTATCCCAACATTACTAATACACAATATTCAGTATTATTCTTATATACTCCATCAACCAAAAGCGGTGTAATGCATAGAGATACACCCTCAACACTATAATCAAGAATAGATTCAAGAGCTTATGGCTAAATTCGCCAAGAGGATTAGACTAGAATCCACAGTGAACTCGAATCAATATAAAACACCAAAAGCCACTTTAATTTTTGCATCTTTATATTTTGTTCATTATCTGCTTTTATTCTATTGCTTGCGAGACAGTAGATTGTTAACTATAAGCAGGCGACTATTTATGAAAATAATTACATTTCACCTCCCCTCATGTACTTTTAGTAGAAGGTTAATAACATATTAACATTATGTTGAATTTTTAATTAATTTTTCATAGAGTTATAAATTTAAGAATTAAGAAACTAAATACTATAAAATCATAAGGTTTTACAGTCAATATTTCTTTTTGCATGATAATATTTTCTCATTCATCCATACCATTAAAACAAGGGAAAAGGGTCAAATTTACCCTTCTATTTTGAAAAAATGGCTAAATATATCCTTCATCATACTTTGGGGCTAAGTTTATCCTCATGTCATACTTTGAGACCATATTTATCCTTATTATTAAGAAACTTTTCACATGTATCCTTCCTTTAAAAGAAAAACTCAAATCAACATTAAATTGTCCATTTTTAAAAAATAAATCACATCCTAATCTAACTTGCGCAACTCAACCCACAAAAAATGCAAAAATAAATATACCCCTCAGTTTTGTTGGTTAAATTTTTCCCGATGAGATTAAACCACTGGATATTTATCAATGCATAGCTCATGAATAATTGATCTGCATAAGTGCAGAGCTCATGAAAATGGCACTAGACTGTCAAATGCAATAGATTAGGCCCGCTGAATATTTCTCTGGATGATTGAATTAAGAGGTCTTTCTATGTGCCGATCGTGACATCTCTTCATTCGTGTCTTTATATGCAATTTATCTACACAAATTTTTCATCATGTCATTCGCTAAGAAACTTATCTATTGATCCTAGAATCTAGATACACACAAAATTGAATATCAAATTTTAAAATTTGAACATAACTAAATAGGAACAGTGTTTGTAATAGATATTTTCTCTAGTTCTATGCTTTTATGTTATATTATTTTGTTTTACTTTTTTTTTTTCATTTGTAAACAACCTACCAGTGTTACACATTGAAACAAAAATATTTTTGTTTGTTGGAAAAATTCAACCAACAACATTGAGGGAGGAATATATTTATATGTTTATTTTTTATGAATCGGGTTGGGCGGATTAGACTTGGATGTGTTTTATTTTTAAAAATTGATTTGAGTTTTTGTATTAAAGGAAGAGTATATGTGAAAAAAAATTTAACAATGAGAGTAAATATGGCCTCATAGTAAATTTGGCTCCAAAATATGATGAAGGGTATGTTTAGCAATTTTTTAAAAATAGAGGGATAAATTTGGTCTTAAAGTATGACAACAAGGATAAATTTAACTTCAAAGTATAACGAAAGATATATTTAGTTAATTTTTCAATCCTGTGGGATAAATTTGACATCTTTCACTTACAAAAAGTAAAGAACAATATATTTTCTTAATTTCAAAATAACTTACCAGAATTTTTTCATTTTATTCTTAATGATAATTTTTTACGATCACGCGAATTATGACATGTTTAAAATCATAAATTTTTAAAATTTTATAATTACAAAAATATTATGGCATATTTAAAATAACTAAAAAAAGATAAAGATCTTGTTTTATTTGTTAATGTGCGTGCTGAATCAAACGACCACTTTTAGCTTACTATTTTCCTTTTGTTTTAATTGGCTCTCTTTTTTAAAATATTTATTTTAATTTAGTTGTTTCACGTATAAATCAAGAGAATCTTATTATTTTCTCTTGTTTAAATTAAATGAATTGTTGAACTATTTTTAAGTGTCCAAATAAATGAATTATTGATTATTCAAGAGACATGTTGAAAATTTCTTTTAATTTTACCCTCTCATTTAATAAGGTTCTAAAATACTTTACATTTTTTAAGAGAATAATTTAAGATAATTAAAAGGATAATAGCTGGAAGTAACGAACAATTTATGTGCTAAAAGATTTTTCTTAAGAGATTTGTTATATTTCAACAATTCATTTATTTTGGAGTACATGAAGTATGTTGTTTCATTAGTACCTTCATCATTAAATGACTATTCAAAGTATATATACTTAAATTTATATTTTTAAAGTATAATTAATAAGATTAATTTGATAAAATAAATAATTAATAAATATTTTTTGAAGGAGTATTAAATTGATAAGTATCAACTATATATTTTAACACGGAAGGTGTAATAAATTTAGATATTGACATAAACTATCTGAAAAGTATAGTCAAAGATATGTATTAATAGTGACACTTTTTAGTGCATGAACAACTTAATTAGAAGAAAGTGTCATTGTTTTTATGTCCACTTTTATCCATTAACTGGTTGACAACTATTCTAGATTTTCCACTAAAACGATGACCTACTAGTCAAACAAGCCATTCCCTTCTTCATAAAGTGGGCTTGGGAATTTCAAGTGTGCAATAAATATTTTGATTTATGTGGTACGTACTATTGCGATATCTATTTTGTGAGGAAATTATTTAAGTTGGAGTTGAAAAGACAGCTACTTTTAAAAAAGGCAAAATAGCTTGGTGATTTTTTATAATTGGTTTGATTTGTAAAGTGGATACTTCTGATTAATCTTTTGTCATCTGAATTCTTCAACTCAAAAAAACTTAATATTTTAAATTTTATTTTGGTATTTGTAACACAACCGTCTCCACATCATTTTTAAAATTACATCAAATTTCACGTCATTTTTAAAATGCTACATAAGAAATTAAGTATTAAAATAAATTTAATTAAATATTTTTTTTATAAATTGTAGAAAAATTGAAATAATCATATTTTCATTTTTACTCACAAATTAATCATCAAATTCATTCCAGGTAATTAAAATTTCTTTCTAACTAATTTAAATTTTTAACTATAAATTCATATATATATACATAATGAATTTTCGATTTTTAAATTGAATATCTTTAACAAATTCATAAAAACTTTAAGTTTTTTCAAGCTTATTCATGAAATTCACTAAGTTTTCAATATCCGTTATCACTCACTTTCAATTCAAATTTAACCAACATGGGTTTTGGTGCAGTGGATGAAGCTGTTTCATCCTTAACCAGAGGTCGAGAGTTCGATCCTGGGTATGGAAAAAATTCTGTTAGGAGCGCTGCCACTTTAATGGGCCCTACAACGAGCGATCCGAATTAATCGGAGTTCTAATGTGGGCACCGAACATCGGATGGGAAAAAAAAATTAATTTAAATTTAATCCCAAAAAATATATGAAAAGATTTCAAATTTAAATTTTAATTCAAAAAAAAATGAAAAGATTTGAATTGAAAAGAAAAATTTTTAAAATAAAATAAAAAGTGAGCTGTTTTTTGGTTTGGGGGTGGGAGGGCTGGAGCGAAGAAATTGGGGAGGGGGGCAGGTGCGATTTGGGGGGTGGGGGGTTGGCTGCTGTGAAGGAAGGGGATTGGGAAGGGTTGTAGGTGGGTGAGGGGTGGCTGGTGCGAAGGAAAGGGGTGGGGGAAGGGTTATAGGTGGTGCTGGGGAGGGAGCTGGGGGTGGGGGTGCTGGACGGGGATGAGGGTGAGGAGCAGGGGTGGGGGGTGTTGGACGGAAGTGGGCGGGGAGGTGAGGGGGTGCTGGATGGTGGGGAAATGGGTTGGGGGACTTTAAAACCTTTTTTCTTTTTTAACATTTAATTATTTTTTATTTTTTTAAATGTTTTTTAAATTAAAAAAATTATACCACGCGCTTAAAAAATGTGTGTAAATATGCGTTTTACCAACTCAGACATGTGTTTTGCCAACTCAATAATTTAATGTCATATATGCATAAAAAGATTCATAATATTGAATTTTAATAAGTTGAGGGGTTCTGATGACAAATGACTACGTAGAAGTATCCACTTTACAAACAGAAACAAATACAGAGGTGCACCGAGCTATTTTACCTTTAAAAAACATTATGATTTTTATTCAGACAAATACAAAATATTTCAAATGAAATTCGTCTTTCGCCAAATACTCTTTTTCATTTGTTACTCCACATACTCTTCTTCAATGTCAATGGAATATTGTACAAACACCTACAATTTCTCTTCAAAATGGCAAGTAAATTGTAAGTATAGACAAATAATGCTTTTCCTTCGTATAAAAACATATAAGTATCTTTCTAAGTAAAATGCATATTCAAATAAATTTTTTTCCAAATACTCTTTTTCAACTTCTACTTCACACTCTTTTTCAATAAGGACACGTGGAAACCTAAAAAATAAATGCAGGGATATAAATTATATGAATTTCCATATATGCCATTTGTCGTCCACGAAAGCTTTCACTTATTAAAGACTGTCAAACGGGTCGGGATGACCCGGCCCAAACGGACCCATTTAAGAAAATCAGTTTGATTTGACCCAGCTCAATCAACCCATGGATTGTAGGGTATCGGGTATCAGGCCGGTTTATTTTTTTGGTTGGGCCCGGTTAACCCAGCCCGAATCAAGCTCGGTCCGAGTTCGTCGATTAATCGGCCCGATTTACTTTCTTTAAAAAAAGAAAAAAGAATTGGGCTTTGGACCGTTGGGCCCAAACTAGTTGTTGGTCCAACGGCTATATAGCCATTTTTGGGTCCAGACGGCTAGTTTGACCTTTTTTATTAAAAAAAAAATAAAATTTACTTTTAAAATTATTTTTTAACCCCAAAAAAATCCTATAAATATGCTACACTTTCAAATCATTTTCCACACAATTTTTCATTCTCTCAATTCTCGTTCTCTCTCAATTATCAATTCTCAAACATTCTATATATTTAGTTTCCTAAAGTTCTCACTTTAATTTTTTAATTTTGCGATTACAAAGTACGAGTGAAAGTTTCTAAAGTCGCAACCTTCGGATACTTTCAAAATTTGGTATTGTCGTTCCATCTCTTACGTTTAATTTTTATTTAATGTATTAATTGTTGAATATTTAATTTTATTACATTTGTGTATTTTGAATTTTTTTAGTTTAATTTATATTATGAATAAATTAAGAAACCTCGCTACTAAAGGTGTGAAAATTTTTGTCCCGAAAGTGGTAGTGGTAGTAAAAAGTGAATTACTAGCGGTAGAGGTACTTCAAGTAATAGATATACTCGTGTGCCTTCCGCACCGCTTAGTCAACCTTTTGAGGAAGAAGTAGGCGTACCTTTAGGTGTAGGAGCCCACGATATTAATTATGTAGAAGCTCAGGAAAATACGGTATAGAAAAAAATAAAGTCGATGCGGTTAATTTAGATGAAGATGATGAAAATATTGGTGAGACACCCACAGTAGAAAATGCTAACGTTAGATCTGAATCGGTTAATTTCTCTCCGTCCTCCCCGTGCCCCAAGAGCTCGTAAAACAACTAGTATTGCATGATAGTTTTTTGAACGTATATCAGATATTGAGGTGCAATGCAATATTAGTTAACAAATATATAAGCATAAAAGTGGAGGCAAGCAATAGGGTACGGGTACGTTAATGAGACATATAGGTGATGCTCACGAAAGAGAGTTAAATATTGCACGAGCTGGTGCGGATGTTAGTGGGCCAACGCAAACTAGAATTGACCCAACAACCGGTCAGGTAATGAAGAAGTATAATAAATTGAGAGGCCGGGAAGAAATAATTAAAATGGTAGTTGTGGATTGTTTGCCTTTTAGTTTTCATTCTTCTGATGTCTTTATTCATTATATTCAAGCAATTTTTAATCCTATATTTAATGGTATTCCTAGAAGTACTTGTCGGGCCGATATTCTTAGACTTCATTCACAATATTATTTTTATTTATCAACATTGTTAAAAAAACATTCAATATAGAATGTCCCTAACTTCTGATCTTGGGCGTACTGTAAATAAAAATGATTATTTAACTATTACTTGTCACTATATAGATAGTAGTTTTATTATGCAAAAATATATTCTTACTTTTTTATATGATGAAGATTGTTTACTGGAGATTTTATTGTTGATTCGATTGTTAAAGTTGCAGAATTTTATGGTATCGAAAATAAAATCTTATGTATTGCTTTTGATAATACTTCTAACAACAAGACTGTTATAACAAAATTAAAATCTAAGTTATCTCTGCCGTTACCTGCAATTTTTCATATTAAGTGTGCATGTCATATATATAATTTAATTGTAAGAGATGGTCTCTTGAGTTTTTTGAGTTTTATATTGAAAAAATTCGGCTTGCCGTTGATTTTATTTAAGGAAATAATCGCAGAAGTAGAATTAGAGACTTTAAACTTAAATGTTAACAAAATAGACCTGCACCGATAGTGATGCCTGAAGACTGTGAAATAGATGAAATGCTACATATGATTTTTTAAAAACTTGTTATAAATATAGAGTTTCTATTACACTATCTTTTAACCAATATTGTGATTCGTTTGTTGATTCTGTTGATTGCATGTTACATGATTCTAATTGGGTTGTAATTAATGATCTTGTTAAATTTTTAGAAAAAAATTATATAGCTACGGTTGAATTTTTCGGTGCTTATTATCCTACTGTTTGTAATATTTTGGCATATATAGCCGATATTTCTGCTTTACTCAAAGAGTATAAAAATAAAGAAGGTTACAAAGATATTGTTGGTGCCATGTTTGCTAAATTTAAAAAATATTTTTTTCGATTCCCCCTATTTACTTGGTTGGTGCTATGCTTAATCTGTGCATGAAATATAATACTATGTGTCACTTTAGTACTATTGTTTATGCTAATTTATAAATAAATACTAACAATGATTCTCAACAAGTACAACCTGATTTGTGGACGGCTATGAGTGATGCGAATGAATACATAGATAAATTATATAAACACTATGTTGATTTAATTGATTTAGCTGTACCTATAAATATCACTCCAACTGTCGCTCCTCATCCTCCCGAGTAGGCATCATCTTCTAAAAGGCCGGCACATAGTGATTTTTTTGATCACTTTTATGATTTAAATTGTTGGAACAGTGTCGATGAGGGAGCTTACACATCAACTTATCGGGAAGAGCTTAAGTATTATCTTCGGTCGCCGCTAGAGGATCGCAGAAGACAGATCAACGCGTTGGATTGGTGGAGGAGTAATGAAACACAATATCCTGTGCTTTCAAGATTAGCTAGAGATATCTTGAATGTTTCAATGTCAACTGTTGCATCGGAGAGTGCTTTTAGTCAAGGATGACAACAACTTGGAGACAACCGACATTCATTGGGAAGCAATGCAATGAATGTTCTCGTTTGCCTCAGAAATTGGATTAGAACCGAACAAAGAAATCAAGGAATGGGAGCGGAGCCGAACGACGAGCAGAGACTTGAAGAAATTATGACTTCACTGGAGAACTCAGCAGAATCAAGTCCAATGCATAGTTTTGCCCCGGTTGACTTTGACTATCCTATGCACGTTCCCGTTAATATTAACATGAATGAGTTGGAGAAAATGATGCAAAATTTATAGATTTTTCATTCATGTAAATTATAAAATTTGGATCATTTTGCAATAAATAAAATTCAACATTCATTCATTCCTTAGTCCTTACTTTGTAATTTTTTCCATTTAATGATTTAAATTGAATTTCTAGTTTAAATTAAAAACTTAGTTTTAATATACTATTAATTTACTATTAAGTATTATACTATTATTAATTTATTATATTAAGTAGCATATGTTTTATTTAAAATAGTGTATATATGTGTATATATTTTCTAAAATAGTATATATTTAACGTATACATGTGTATATGTTTTATAAATTAGTGTATAACTATATATATAGTGTGTCTATATATTGTAGTGTATATATATATATATATATTGTAGTATATTTTATTTAAAGTAGTACATATATATTGAATGGTACGTATATATGTGTATATATCTTCTATAGACGTATATATTTAACGTATACATATGTATATATTTTATAAATTAGTGTATAACTATAATATATAGTGTGTCTATATATTGTAGTATATTTTATTTAAAATAGTACGTATATATTGAATGGTACGTAGATATGTGTATATATCTTCTATTGATGTATATATTTAACGTATACATGTGTATATGTTTTATAAATTAGTGTATAACTATATATAAAGTTTGTCTATATATTGTAGTATATTTTATTTAAAGTAATATGTATATATTGAATGGTACATATATATGTGTATATATCTTCTATAGACGTATATATTTAATGTATACATGTGTATATTTTATAAATTAGTATATAACTATATATATATTGTGTGTATATTGTAGTATATTTTATTTAAAATAGTAAGTATATATTGAATGGTATGTATATATATGTATATATCTTTTATAGACGTATATATTTAACATATACATGTGTATATGTTTTATAAATTAGTATATAATTATATATATAGTGTGTGTGTATATTGTAGTATATATATTGTAGTATATTTTATTTAAAGTAGTACGTATATATTGAATGGTACGTATATATGTGTATATATCTTCTATAGACGTATTTATTTAACGTATACATGTATATGTTTTATAAATTAGTATATAACTATATATATAGTGTGTGTATATATTGTGGTATATATATTGTAGTATATTTTATTTAAATTAGTACGTATATATTGAATGGTACATATATATGTGTATATATCTTCTATAAACGTATATATTTAACGTATACATGAGTATATGTTTTATAAATTATTATATATATCATTATATTGTAGTATATATCTTGTAGTATATGTTTTATTTAGAGTAATATATATATTTAACTAACGTATAGCCGTTTACACGATTACATGTGTAATTGTGTATATGTGTATTTATTTTTTAAATTCTCATGTAGTATATACTATATATATAGTGTATATATATTGTTTAACGTATTTAAAATGTATATAGGTGGATATATATAACATATATTGAAAAAAAACTTTTTTTTTGGTTTTTGACCGAATTTTTAACCGGGTTTAGGTGGGTTAGACCGGATTGGGCTAAGTGGGCCGATTCAGGATTGTTTTTAAAAAATTTACTGTTGAACTCGAACCCGGCCCGGCCCACCTAACCACAACCCGGTCCGGACTGGCCCACAACCCGGCTAAATTTCACGGGTCAATTTCGGGTTGATCCGGCCCGGCCCACTTGACACCCATACTTATTATAGTGTATAAACTCTTTTTCGATTTCAATCAAATATTGTACAAACGCCTGAAATTTCTCTTCAAAACAGCACATAATTATACTCACTAGATAATAAGATATTTCTCTAGTGAAATACTGAATAGAGAATGCTCCTGAAAACAGTCGCGTTGTTCTTGGAAAAAATACAAAACAGACATAAAGAGATAGTGGATACTGCATATAAAAGTAAATAGAGTTTTAAGATTTAAATTTTATGATTATTTTTTTAAAATGTTATTAACATTGAATCTGTTAAAATACTAATATTATGAGTTCAAACTTACTAATCTTTTGCAGCTTTAATAAATTTTTACACAAATTTATACTCTACCTCGAAAGTGATATATTCAAATAAGCCCTTCAATGGTCTAAAGTTGCATCCGCTCCGCTTTTCACCTTATGAATTTCTTCTCATGGTTTGAGATACTCAAATTATTCTGTCCATTTTATTTTGTCTGACACTATTTTAGAATTAATTTATTTAGAAAGTATCATAGGCAAAATAGATTTTGTAGTGTATGATTAATATTAATTGAAGTTTAATATAAATATTTAAAATCGAATAAAAATTTAAAAAATAATGAGTTGTGGCCGACCATATACCAGGTTGCTATTTCTATATTTCGACCAATCCCACAATGAAGGTGGCCTTTTGTCTTTAGTTCATCTTTTTAACTAAAATATTTATAGTGACAGGCCTAACAAACTACATGATTGATGGGTCACACAAACACGTGGGGTAAATGGGTAGTATTAGATCCTTTAATTACTTTATTAGAAGAGGTAATTAAAAGTGTTAGTTTGTACAGACATACACGTACTTTTCTATAATAACCAGGTAATTGTACGTGTCTCGCACGTATAATATTTAATTATTAAAATTAAATATTTTATATATTGTAGAGATTTTTAGTGAAGCGTAAAAAGTTGAAATTATTTTTCAAAGATCATTCACACTTTAATATTAATATAATAATGTAAATATAAACATATAGTTTAGTGTAAGCACATATATATTTTACTACAAGAAGTTTCAAGTGGTTGATGGATCATCATTTTTGCGTTTGTCATGCAATACTTTTTCCCCTTGTTGCCAGAGGCTAAAAGAGAAACATAAATTTTAACCATATTTGTGGTACGATTATTTTTTTCTATATTTAAAACTTTTTCATGTTTTTAAAGTCAATTTTTTTATAAAATCATTGATTACATTTTTATTGCGTACTTAAAACTTTTAAAAATTTGATACCTCTTAAATTTTTCTTCTTCTAACGCCTTTATATTTATTTTGAAATTTATTAATTTTTCTTAAAATCAAATTTAGTTGATTTAGAATTCTTAAACTAATGAAAAAAAATATTAGTTGTCATCAATTCTAATGATTTATAATTTTTTTTACCATAAATAGATTAAATTAATGAAGACTTCTAATAAGAAAAAGTGTTATCATAAATATATTTAATTATTGAAGACATCTAATAACAAAATGTTTTACCATAAATATATTTAATTAATTTTTAACTCTTAAATATTAGAAAAAATTAGTGAAAAGATGATTTTGTCTAAAACAAAGATTTTTAATAAAGGGCAAAAAGTTCAAACAATATTTCTAAGGTTCTTCACACTTTTAATATACTATAGATATAGATATAGGTTATAGATATAGATTATAGATTATAGATATATAATAACGATTAAGCTTCTCTTGATATATAGTTCCATGTTAGTTATTTTATATTATATATTATTTATAATAATATTTTATTATAATACTCATAAAATATTCAAATTTTAAAACGAACAATATTGTTACAGAGAGATTTTAATTATAATAGTTCAACTTAATAAAGAAAATAGTCAACCTCATGACTTGTTATAAAATATTCTTTTATTGATATGATTCTTTTCAACAGATAAAATATGACACATAAAATCACAAACAAAATATAGTTATTGTATCTTTGGGCTTCGAAAGAATTGGAAATTCTGCTTTATGTTTGTTTTTGAAAGTTTAAACCAAACATATTTATTCCAAATTTCTCTTATCTATTGCTCCCTTAATTTCAAATAAATGAACTTTTGATAATCTTTTTGTGATTCAAATCATTTTTCAATACATTGAAAATTATCCCAATACATGGGAATGCACAATTTATGTATTCTATTTTAATTATTTAATTTTTTAATTGGCAATTACATTATTAAATAATTATCAAATGTAGTAGTTCCTAATTAAGAAAATAAAATTAATTAGTACAAATTTATTTATTAATTGTTAGTTATTATTTTTCCTTTTTACGTTTGAAGTTGTTTAATTTTAGTTCAACTTTTAATTATGTATAGTTTATACTTTGTACATATTTTGAAAAATTTAATTAAGTTGTTTTATTTATTTTTTTATCTAGTTCAATTTTATAATTTTATTTTTAATGAATATGAAAATTAGTGTATGAAAATAGAGTTTTAAAAGTGAATTTCCTAAATAGCCACCCAAGTTTTGAAAATATCCTTCAAATAACACTTATGTTTCATTGAGGATCTCAATATCACTCAACTATCACTTTTTTCCTCAAAAAATACTAAACACTTCAAAAGTCTTCTTCTCTCTTAGTTAGCATGTCATGTCATTAATTTTTTTTTTTTAATTCCAAACCTATTTAACTCATCAAACTCATTTAATCAAACTATAATTCTATTTTCTTTTTTTTGAAAAAATGCATTAGTTTATTAAAAAAAAAAATTATACTTAGAAAAACTTTATCGGTATTAAAACTTGACACATATTTTTTCAAAGGTTATTTTTATGAATGATCACTCATTTTTTTTGAATTCGCTACAAAAATTATTTTTATCTTTTTAGAGATAGTAATATTACTCAAATATCGTTATTATCCGCAAATTAAACAAATATCTCATACGTCTCTTTCTCTTTTAATTGGAAGGTCATGTTATTAAATTATTTTTTTAATAATAGACCTATTTAAATCATCAAACTTATTTAGTCAAAATAGTATTCTTATTCTTTTCTTTTAAAAAAATATATTAATTTATTAAAAAGAAATTTTCATGTTTAGAAATCTTTTATCATTACTTACACTTTAAGTTCTTTCTAATGTTATTTTCTTGGATTGTTATCAATGTTTCTGGAGTCACTTATAAAAATCTTTTTTTTTTGCTTTTGCTAAGACAATAATATCACTCAGTTATTAATATTTTTCTCAAAAAATCACTAAATACCTCAAAAGTTCCTTCCTCTTCTAATTAGCATGTCATACCAATAAATCATTATTTTTACAAAAAATAATAAAAATATTAACCCAGAAAACTTGTTTAACCAAGATAATTATTTTATTTTTTAAGAAAAATGTATTAATTTATTAAGAAGAAATCCTCATATTATTTTCCTATATGATCCTTTAGATTTTTATATAATTGCCTATAAAGATCAGTTATTTTCTAAAGAAAATAATATCACCAAAGTAAATAAGTTATCTAGAGATCTTAATTTGCATGTAAAATAATATGGTAAAGATTAAGTTTTGGTAAAGAATTCTTAAACAGGAAAATTAAACTAATGCATTTTTAAAAATAAAAAAAAAGAATAGAGTTATAATTTTGAGTAAATGAGTTTGATGAATTAAATGATTTATTATTTAAAAAATGTGATTTTAATGGCATGACATGCCAACTAAGAGAGAAGAATACTTTTGAGGTGTTTAATATTTTTTAGGAAAAGAATGATAGTTGAGTAATATTGTGGTCAGAAATGAAATGCAAGTGATATTTGAAAGAAATTCTCAAAACTTGAGTGACTATTTAAGGAATTCTCTTAGAGTTTTAATAATAACATGTTTTGACATGCTTGAAATTTTGTTATTTTATATTTTTCTATAGATAGATATACTAACAAAATACGTCATGATTAAATGTAAAAAATAGTTTTACTAAATAATCTAACCACAATATTTTTTTTTCCGTAACATATGTAGCAATAAGTGTGGATAGAATTTATTTACATATTTTATATGGTACATGACTAAGAATTTGTAATTATTGCTACGAAATTTTATTATATTACAGACTGTAGTTATTAAAAAAAATATTTTACAAGATATATATGTATAGTAAGTGATTTTATCCACAACAAATAATTTGTATCTATCTTCATATAATTAGCGAGAATTTATAAAATTTTCTTCAGATTAAGTATATTAATTAATAAAATATTTAAATATAATAATTTATTTATTTAAATTATATTTGAAACTTATAAATAAAATCCTTTAAGTTTAAATTGAGTCGAATAATAAACACCTTCAATCAAACGATAATTCTTAAAACACTTGATCATGATGAAGCTTGAGTGAAACATATTAAAAAATTTTAACCATTAGAGTTGGCATGGCGATTCAGTGCCATGTCCCTTAAGCAAAAGGTCGGAGGTTCGATCCCCGCCTCTGGCGAATGAAGCAAACTCTGTGGCCAGTTTCCTACCGCTTAGTGCGCTGACAAAGGAACAGAGGATTAGTCTCACGGCTGCCGGTTATGGGGATACCTTGGGAAATAAAAAAAAAAACAGAAACATATTAAAATTTTATTTAAATTCTTTATAATTAGTTAATTGAAGTAAATATAATCATTTTTTTTAAGAAAATTATATTTGAAACTTACAAGTTATAAAATTGAATCGCATCATTGACAACACTAATTACACTAGATCGATAAAGATATTATTCGGATGAAACAAGTTTAAAGTAAAATTTAGTAAAGTTAATTTATTTAAATTTGTTATAATTAGTTAATAAAAAATAACTAAATTTAATCACTTATTTATTTAGATATAAATTATTGTAAAAATACACTTTTCTGATGACTATGTCCAGTTATTAATCATTTGTTCAACTAATTATAACTACATTTATAATAATTATTAATTATTAATAATTTAATAGTAGACCATTAGAACATTATTCAAAAAGATGAGGTTCGAGACTTTGAATAAAATAACAACTATCATAACACTTGATCAAGGTAAAAGTTGAGTGAGACATGATAAGTTTTGTTTATATTATTATAAGTAGCAAATTGAAAGTAAATATATTATAATTACTGATTTATTTAATTATATCTCAAATTCGCTAGTAAGACCTGTTAAGCTCGAATCAAATCAAATTATATTTAATCACTTATTTATCTAAACTATATTTCAAATGTACTAGTGAAATTCGATAAAATCGAATCAAATCAAGTGATTAACACATATGATTATATTAGATCGATGGTGTTTGATTTTATAATAAAGATTGTTCAGTCACTATATAAACAAGATATAATCTCTCTCTCAAATGTAACCTTTTTTAGTTCAGTGTTGCTACAACAAAATTTCATTCATTATAAAAAATGATTATTAGCTACAAAGCTATAAAATTCTGTCAAAATTCATTTCGCCATAACAAATAATTATGAAATTTGAAGTAAAAACTTAACAATTGTCATAATTTTTTAGAATTTGAAATAAAAAGTATTCATTTAGTTACAATATTTTGCTTGAGGTAATTTATTGTATCTAAAGATTTAGTATTGTTGTAGTATTATTATGTCAGAGACATGTCAAGTTATACTTACGTGAGAGCAACTTTTTACTGATAAAAAGATAAGAGCTGATTTCACTTTTCAAGTAGTTAATGATTCACATATATGATTCTTCTCTACCACTTTTTCTCCTCCTATCTCTTTTTTTAAAAAATTATTATGAAATTAAATTAATATTTTTATGAGAAATTAATTATTTTTTTCATGATTTTTTAAAAAATAATTGAGGTATGTGAAAATTGTGGAACTACACCGAACATATTGCAGGTGAAAACTAGAAGAATTGAAAAATTAAATAACCGAAATCAAAGATAGGTCAAATTTATTGGCGATCACCTAACATTTAGTCTATCATACAAAAATATTGATTTCAACTTTTTTAACATAAAAGTCATTTAACTTTAAAAATTGATATATAAAAAATACTTTTCTATTTTGCGACCTAAAAGTATCCTATCTTTAAAATTTAGGACAAATTATTTTATTTATTTTTTCAAAAGGTGTTTACAAAATTTACTATACAAATACATACATTAGTGCGGAAAATAGTATATTTTCTTCAATATTACTAATATTAGATTAAAATTATTATAAAGAAATCAAACTAAAGAAAGAAAATATAATATTGTATACCCCCAATAAGTTATGTGTTAGACATTAAAATATTAGAGATGTTTCTAATATCATCATGAGTGTAATTAATTTATTTTGGGCCCTTGTCATATTTTCTATATGATATGTCAAAATTCAGATGTAATTTACTTCTTAATTAACTTGACAAAGTTGAATGATTTTTAAGTGACATAAATTAAGAAAAAATTACTTTTATGGTATAAATTTTTAAATTTTAATGACTTTTACTTAAAAGAAACTAAAATAATAATAACAATAATAATAAAACTATAAATTTTATAATTAGATGAATTGTACATAATAATTAAAAAATTATATTATATATTTAAAGTTAGATAATTAAATCAAAAACATCTTAATGAACTATTATTTTTTATATAATAAAGTTAGTCTTATAATTTGATAAAAACAAATGAAGCTAAAAATAAGGAGAACAAAAATAGTTAGTTGAGGAGAAAGAGAAGGTGAAGTGAAATCCACTTTATAAAATCAATTAAATGCTTTCTTACATAATTAATGATAGTTATAACTATGATTGATCCAATATAAATTTTTGACTTTTAAGTTTAGGAAATAACAAAACTTTTACTCCCTAGTTTATTTTTTTTTTTTAAAAAAAAGATTATAAAACGCTTTTCACAATTATAATCAAATTTGAACCAAAAAATTATAGCCATTTAACACTTCCCTAAATTTTAAACTAGCTTCATTTTTCCTCTTTCCATTATGCATAGATTATCACTACCTTAAAAGCAACTTTTTGAAAAGAAGAAAAAGTGTGTACCATTTTAAGCACGTTTTCCTTAATAGCTTCGGAGGAATTTCCGACCACCCAGGAAAAACACGGGCTTTAAACCTGAATTTGGTTGAAAACTCCAAAAATGTGGCGTTATACCCTCCAATTTTTAAATAATTGTCACTATTTTTATTTGTTTTCATCTTTAAAAAAATATTATTTATATAATATTAAATTCATTAAATTAACTTTATTTATTACTCTTTTCGTTTCATATTAGTTGACTTTTTTGCTAAAAATATTTATTTTATTTTAGTTATTCAAGTTCTAAAAATCAAGAGAAGTTTATTGTATTTTTCTAGTATTACTCTTATCATTAAATGACTATGTAAAGTGTATTTAATCAAATTTATATTTTCAATCCATAATTAATAGAGTTATTTTAGTAAAATAAATCTCTATTAAATGTTTTCTTAAGGACAGTCCCAAGTTACTGAGGCCCAACTAAAACAAAACGAAAGTGGTATTCTTTTGAGTTTAACAATTATCTTTTTTACATTATATTGATACCTCTTCATATTTGTGACTGACGATAAAGGAGAAGAAAAATAAAAAATTATGTCTTGATTTTATGGAATGACAAATATTAAAAAATATCTATTTTAATAAGGACAAAAAACCAATTAGGAACAGGTGGAGTACTCCCTTTATTTCTAAGTAAGTGGTATTTAGCATTTTCATTTTGTTCTTAAATAAGTAGCATTTTCGATAATCAAGACTTTAAAGAGTAAAGAGATCTCATAACCAAGAAACTATTAAAGTGTTACATTTTTTTTTCAAAGTATTTATTCCGGCTGAGTTAATAAAGTCACTCTTAATTTTTTTAGGAACTAGTAATTTCATAAGAGATACTCCCCCCGTCTCAAATTACTCGTCCCAAATTGAGATGACACATTGATTAAGAAAAATAATTAATAACATGACTAGTTTATCATAGTGCCCATATTAAATGATATTTATATTTTAATTTGAAGAAAAAATAATTAATGCAAAGGGTAAAACATGAAATTTTTTTTTTGTCTCTTCTTGATTAATGAAAAAGGACAAGTAAAATAGGAAATCAAATTATGAAATTTGAGACGGATGATTTGGGACAGAGGGAGTATATTCAAGCTAAAAATACCACTTATTTTAAAACAGTCAAAATATTTGAAATTTTGCTTCTCACTTGGTGTTGAGTATCCATACTGAAATTTGATCGTATTTAAATTAGCTTCAAAAAGTCTCATGTTAGAGATAATATGCTCGTAACATAAATAATTTTATATAAAATAAATCTCAAACTTGAGACCTCTAATTATTTGGTAAGAACATTTTCTGTTGGCAATCAACGTGAGAGTTAATTGCAGGGCCATACATCACATGTAAGGTTTAGTAGGTTAAGGTTGGCAACAAATTAAATCATCTTTATGGCTAGTCACCATTAAAGTTCAATTAAGGCTAAACATACATATTTTAGGACCAACATGAAATAGACATGCAAGTGCTGTGTTCGTACCGGCACCGTCCAAATGTTAATGTGTAGGACGTGTGAAGATCGTAATTCTCAAACCACCAAATTTATATCGAAAAGATTATGAAGCATTTTGAGATTAGGTATTATTTCCTTCATGATTGCAGTATCAAATATTTGTCCACGAGCTTTAATGTGATCAAATTTATAAGCAAGCACTTCTAAATAAGCATTTTATGGTAAAATATTTGAGTAACCCCAAATTCTTTTAGAGTCTGAACCTCCATTTTTCATACCCGTTATGCCTCATGTTTGACTCTTCCTTAAAGCACACTCTGTTTATTTATATTTACTTATCCACTGTTTTAAAAATAGATTTTCACTTTAATTTGTCACTTTTAACATATAAAAAAAATATTCTTATTTTTTATATTTTATCCTTTGCATTAATTATTGATTCTCCAAATTATTTTTAATATCTAATACTCCTGATGTCTATTTTTACTTGTACACTTAAACAAATTTTCACTTTTACTTGCCACTTTTAATATATATAAAAAAAAAAAGCTATTTTTTTTTGTATTTTAACTTTAGAATTAATAATTTATTCTCTGAATATTTCAATATCTAATAGTAGAAGCAGATTCAGGATTTTAAACTTGTGGATCCCCAAAAAGAAAAAAACAAAAGAGGAAGAAAAAAAAAAAACGCCCACAAGGGCTCCAACCTGCATTTCACACGAAAATGTGGAACCTCAAGGGTTCTCTTTCTACCACTAAGCTATTCATTAATTTAGTTATCGGTTCCCACCTTTTAATAATTTTTCTCATGTAATTATGTGTCTTACGGTAGCGAGTGTGGGTCTACTGTGGATTCGCCCCTGTCTAATAGGATACTCTCTCTATTCATCTTTAATTATCATTGTTTCCTTTTTATTCATCTTTAATTGTCATGGTTTTCTTTTTAATAATCAAAGAATATGAATTTTGATCAATATTTTAAGATGTATTTTTTAATTATGTTGAAAAAAAGAAAAATTACAACTGGTAGTACTTTTTATTTAGTATTTGAATATCTAAATTTTAATTTTAAAATATCGAATTAATCTAATCAAATTTAGTTCTAAAAATTAGTTAAATTGTTTTATGAGCCAATTGTCCAAGTTGAAAAAAATGAAGAAATGTTAATGGGCTTATAGGCTAAATAGTTTTTCTAAAAATTACACAAATATACAACTTATATTTTCAATATTACAAAAAATCTCAACTCCCTAAATATGTTACAAAAATCTCACATATATATAGAATGTTATGTATATGTCGGCTATATTATGTATATTAATAGGGACAGAGAGTAAAGTAATTAAAAAAGTAGGAGAGAGTGTAATTACTTTTAAAAGGTTGGTATTTATGTTATTTATACATAGTTTTTCCATCTATCATATTAGTCTTTTGAGTTGGACTCTGCCATTTTGTTTATAACATTGGTGCTTTCATTGAAAGCCCATGCGTGGGGCCTTGACTGAGAGTGGTGGCCTGTGCGCCAGAAGTAATAGCCTGGACTCAAAAGGGGTGTCAGCCGTGATCAACTGGGCTCAGCTGTGACCAACGAGCACGTTGATTCCATATGTAGGACCGCGACTCAGAGTGGTGGCTTGGACTCAAGAGGAGGTGCCAATCATGACCAAATAGGTCTAACCGTGACCAACTAGGTCGTTGGTTCTCAAATAGAGGTGATTGTTATGAGTCAATTGTCTTATTGAAAAAAATAGAGAAATGCCAATGGGTTATAGGCTAAATGGGTTTTCCCACCTATCAAACTAGTCTTTTGGATTGAGCTCTCTCGTTTGGCTCATAATAAATTGTCTCTTAAAAGATGAAGCATGACAACTTAAAAGGATCTGAGGGAGTACTAAATATCAATTAATAAGGATAGTGTTGTATAATAATCATGTCAATCATTATTTTTTTAATGATTGCACAAATTCAAATGTAACAAGTGAAATTAAACAGAGGGAGTACTTAATATCAATTAATATAGTGTGGTAAAATAACTATGTTAATAATTATTTTTGTTGGTCTATGATACTATAATAATTAAACTATAGTTCAAAAAATTAAATGAACAAATTGAATAAATAAAATTCAAGCGCGGATATCTCGCTCTCTTTAGGGAGAGTCAAATCCACTCTCTTTAAGGAGATTCAAGTCCACTGCGACATAATCTACATCAATCCATCAGTACTCTTGACTTATCCCCTTCAGGATACAACGGGCAACAACATCGTATAATTCAAACAACTCCAGAATAGTTGAAGAGTTCAAAGTTCCACCATAAGAATACCTTCCTTCAACATATTTACTCCCTTTATATAGTAAATATAGTTGGAGACTTGGAATATTTTCTTTGTCTCAACTCTCTTTCACTACTGCACACTATAGTATTTTTTTACATTTCTCTTTGTTTTCAACATAATTTAATTCATGGAAAATAAACTTCAACCACAAATAAAAATATGAAGAAACAACAATTTTTATTGATAAACAATGTGGGTACAAATTTGTTCCTCCCTTGATTCTTCTCTCTTGATTTTCTCCTTAATGTGAGAGTCGTAAGTAGAGTATTCTCGAATGTTGAAAGATTTGGATATGAATTTCTCCGTAATTTGAGAGTCGTTAGTGGCGTATTTCTCAAACATAGGAACATTTGGATTTGATCTCCATGAAAGGAGGGTTTGTATATCTTCTTGATGTATTTGATTATAAAGAAGAGAGGATTTTGATCCCTTTATGAATATCGTATGAATTTATTGGGACTTTTGAGATACCTATACAAGAGAATATTTTTTCCTTTATATAGGTAGAATTTAGGGTTTGGGTAGAGTAGCCTCCAAGCTAGATTTGGGGTAAAGTAGCCTTCAAGAACTCTAACAGAAATTAAATTTTTTAGAGTTCACAAAATTTCGATGTCTACAAATGCTCCCTACTTCAAGGCTTGTCGAAGTGTAGACTTGGTGACGAGTCTTGAAGTACCCATTGAGCTTCCATTTTTACGCGGCTACAAATTTCAGATTTGATTTATGAGAGAAGAGATGAAGGACAGATTTGGTCCCACTAGGCATGCCAATTTGTTTTCAACATAATTTAATTCATGAAAAATAAACTTCAACCACAAATAAAAATATGAAGAAACATCAATTTTTATTGATAAACGATGTGGGTACAAATCTGTTCCTCCCTTCATTCTTCTCTCTTGATTTTCTCCTTAATTCGAGGGCTGTTAATAGCGTGTTTCTCGAATGTAGGAAGATTTGGATATGAATTTCTCCATAATTTAAGGTCCGTTAGTGGGGTATTTTTCGAATGTAGGAACATTTGGATCTGATCTCCATGAAAGAATGGTTTGTACACCTTCTCGATGTATTTGATTATCAAGAAGAGAGGTTTTGATCCCTTTATGAATATCCATGAATTTATTGGGACTTTTGAGATACCTATTCAAGAGAAAATTTGCCCCTTTATATAGGCATAATTTAGAGTTTGGGTAGAGTAGCCTCCAAGCTAAATTTAGAGTAAAGTAGTATTCAAGAACTCTAAACGCACGCATTAAATCTAACACTGTTTACATCCATAATTACCTGGGGATTGATTGTTTATGTAATGAAAGATAAGGCATAAAACCTAAGAAAAATAAAGTAAAATAATGATACCAAACAAATCAGCATAGCAAGTTCCTAATTAAAAGGCATCCACTAGTGAGGATGCTTTCCACGAGATCAAGGATGCACAGATAAGAGCAAAGAAAAAACACAGCTTAAAGAGCATACCAGAAGGTTGTACTGTATTGTCAGATTTGATTCTAGGCGATTTACAAATAAGAGAGGATCCCTTGTTACATGGTACGATGGGTGAATAGTAACACTATAGAATAGGTTTCTTTAAGAGGTACTTATAGTACTACAACCAACAATATACTTCCTCCATTTCATAATAAATGAATTGTTAAATTTTGGCACACATATTAAGGAAAAAACATTAAAAACATAAATTTAGCACAACTTTCCATTTTTACCCTCAAAAAAGAAAAAGTTGACCTTGTAATACCTTTTTAAAAGTTAATTGGTTGGCAACTCATAAGGGCAAATTTGAAAAAAAAATTCAATAATTCACTTATTTTGAAATATCAATAAATACCCCAACAATTCACTTATTCCGAAATGGAGGGAGTATCATGTTAGCTGTCCTATCCATTGTATGTTCCAACCAGTATTTTCTATAGGGGTAGTGTAATATTGTTTACACCTTTGATGGATTCTGAAATCTTTGTCTCATGTCCTTTTCTCCACATCATTCTGGTTCCTTAGAGATATTTTGTAAGTAAGAGGCGTCCTCTTTGAGATACCACTAAACTGATATGCATCGGGGTACCTATTTAGTGAAAGGTTCTGTCACGATCCAAATCTGGGCCTAATGGTGATGGGTATCTCAAGTCCATCACGGACCGAAGACCGCCCCCTTAACCAATCTCAAGAGCACAACAATAGTAATAATAAAAACAATGCGAAATCCAACGAAACAAAAATAAGAAGATGAATGAAAGACTCAATGAAACTAAGAGTCAAAACAATAACCAACCAACCCACATCTGTCCATAATAGTCACTAAAATCAGAATACCAAATAGGTCGGGACATACTCCCAATTATTACCAAAAGAATCCAAAAGTACTAAGTCAGAATAAAAAAATATGAAAATGATAAAGTCTTTCAAAGGATGGAGGCTCACCACTTCACAGCTACTCGACGAATGTGCTAATCCACCTAACGCTGCACAAGGGTAAACGAAGTATCTTTAGACCTTACATTATAAAATAATTTAGCGTCCTAGGATGGTCAGTGGGATAAGCACTGGCATGTAACTCAGGATAGGGATAAAATAATGTCATGTCCAAAATCAAACTAAAATACATGCACATATTGTGTGTGTATATATATATAAGGGAACAAGGTTTAAGCATGAGATTCAAAATTATTAACCTAGACTATGTAGCTCTAACCGTCCTAAGGGCACCCACGGGTTATATGAGTTTAACTACCCCTGTTGAAAGAGCTCTAGTGCGTGTTAGCCGCACGAACTGAAGAGATTCGAGGAAGGACCAAAGCCACTGAGGCTCCAATCATTCCCAAAAATATATATAATGTGTAAACAATGCACACGGTCATAAAGGCCCCCACCCCGGCACACGTGGTTTTTAGTATCGGTCCCTCTGGAACCTCCGCCTTTCACGGCGAGCTACACAACCCCCTCTAAGCCCAAACTAAAACCATTTATACATGTTCCCATTCATCAACCATGTAGTCTTTTAATTAGGCATTTACCGTTGGTATCGTCATACTAAATAAAGTTAAGTTTGCAAGCCAAAATCTATTACACCATACTAAAATCAATTAGACAAATTGACTCCAAAGTTTCCAATTTAAAACCAATCCATAGTTACCAAGGCTTTTCAAAACCAATTTATGTTCCATTAACCTTTTATGTAATGCAAGGCTTCAAAAGTGAAGTAAATAATTATGCATATGTCCATGTTTCAAACCAATTTCACAAGTTGGGTTGAGGTTAAAGCCAATTCCAAACCATTGACCATAAAATTTTAGAAAACCCATGTTTCTCATCCTAATTTCCATACCCATGCATTTATTTAGCTCAAAATCACGAGAATAAAACATAAACAACCAATTCAAAACCATGGGAACTCAATTCATGAAACAGCCGTTTCAAATCCCTCAACCCATATTCAAAATGCAATAACTAAACCACATGAATAACAATTTATCACATGATTTTGTATAAAATTAATTTCAGGAAGAGATACATTCCTGGAACACACAAGAATTTATAATCAATTTAAAGTTTGTATCCCGGATAATGAATGCACGGTGAAACCCTTGAATGTTCTTGAGTTTTTTGTTTGAGAGTGAAATAGGGGGATTTAATCTTTGAAAACTGATGGGAATGAGACAATTTTATGTTCAAAAGTTGTGGAAAAGGTGAAAAGATCAAAACCCCTCATCCCAAGTGAATAAAAACAAAATTGCACGAAATTTTTTACCTTGGCGTGGCATGCCAATATCGCGGAGGTTATCCTCTGTGCCATGCCAATATCATAGAGGGTAACCTCCATGATACAATGATATCGCGGACCCTCACTGCCTTGGGGATCCTAAAATAACCCCGAACCCTTTTTGAAAACTTCAAAACTTTTCTAAATTATCCTTTTAGCATCCCTAAGCATAATTTTAGTCAAAAATTGATATTACGAACACGGGAAGGTCGAATATAAATTCGATTGAAATTTTAAGGGTCTTACATTA
Source organism: Capsicum baccatum var. pendulum (assembly GCA_030864225.1). Taxonomy (NCBI): domain Eukaryota; kingdom Viridiplantae; phylum Streptophyta; class Magnoliopsida; order Solanales; family Solanaceae; genus Capsicum; species Capsicum baccatum. The sequence continues at coordinate 204,920,656 of CM061558.1, read as the reverse complement.
TCCTCCCCTTAAGATCATTCATCCCCGAATGATGACTTAGGACACTTTTAGCATGAGAATAACAAGAATATGCCGTAATCAAATGATAAACTCGGAAAATGACAAAAGGAAAATAAAACTCATACCTAAAACACTTTCATCCAACTCGGGGAACAAGAATGGATATTTATCCTTCATTTCTTCTTCAGCTTCCCATGTAGCCTCTTCTACCTTTTGGATCCTTGGTCCTCAATTTAAGAAGCTGCCTATCTAATATCTCAACTGGAACTTTCTTATAAGACAAGGAATCTGTAACACCAACATCCTTAACAGGCACTATCAAGGGAGTCTCACCCACACACTTTTCAACATAGACACATGAAACACGGGATGAATAGAACCCAAACTCACAGGCAAGTCCAACTCATAAGCAATGTTCCCAATTCTCCTTACAATCTGATATGGACCAACGTAATGGGGACTGAGCTTCCCCTTTTTCCCGAGCCTCATGACTCCTTTCATAGGAAATACCTTTAGGAATACCCAATTATTTACTTCGAACTCCAATTCTATTTGCCTCATATTCAAATAAGACTTTTGGAAACTTTGAGAAATCTTAGGTCTTTCTCTTATTACTTCTACCTTATCCACGGCTTGGTAAACCAAGCCAGGACCAAATAACCTAGTCTTACTAACTTTAAACCATCCAATGAGAGAGCTACACCTTCTACCATAAAGAGCTTCAAAAGGAGCCATCTGAATGCTCGAATGATAACTATTATTATACCCAAACTCAATTTTAGGTAAATGGTCAACCCAACTTCCCTTGAAATCAATCACACAGGCCCTTAGCAAATTCTCCAAAGTCTAAATAGAATGCTCTGCTTACCCATCCATTTGATGGTGGAAAGCGGTGCTAAGATTCACATTTGTACCCAAACCTTTCTGAAATAAATGCCAGAAGTGAGATAAAACCTACGTACCTCGGTCGGAGATAATGGAAACCGGGAGCATTGAGCAACTTTACAATATCCTGAATGAATAACTTAGTGTAACACTCTCTGAGTAGTTAGTCTTCACATGCAAGAAGTGAGCGGATTAGTCATTCTATCCATAATGACCCAAATCAAATCATACTAATTGTGAGACCGCGGAAGACCTATAATGAACTTCATATTGATCAGCTCCCACTTCCATAAAGGTAACTCTATCTCTTAAGACATGCTACCAGGCCTCAAGTGCTCAACCTTAACTTGTTGACAAACCATACACTTATCAACAAAATTTGCTACATCCCTCTTCATATTATTCCATCAATAGATCTCCTTCAAGTCATGGTACAATTTATTTAAACTTAGATGAACTATATGTCGAGACTCATGATCCTCAATCAGAATCCTTTTCCGTATCCCATCAATATCAGGGACTTACAACCTACCTTGGTACCTCAGAATACTATCTCCCCTAATCTCAAAAGACATAACCTTTTGTTGACCCATATCATCCTTAATCTGCATAAGTATGGTATCCAAAGTCCATTTCTCCTTCATCCCAACACCAAGAGATGATTTGACCACTTCTTAAACAATGACTCCTCTATCCTCAAAGTCCGAAGATGAATGCCAAAGTTAGCCAACCAATAAATGTCCTTCGCCAACTTATCTCCTCATTCATATGAGATAGGCTTACTATAGATAACCTACTAAGAGCATCAACAATAACATTAGCTTTATCTGGATGGTAGTGAAGGCTCATGTCAGAATTCTTAAGTAATTTAAGCCACCTCCTCTGCCTGTTATTCAATTCCTTCTGTGTGAACACATATTGAAAGCTCTTGTGATCCGAATAGATATCCACATGCACCTTATACAGATAATGAGGCTAAATTTTCAAAGTAAAAACTACAACCGCCAACTCTACATCATGAGTCGGATAGTTCCTTTCATGAACCTTAAGTTGCCTAGAAACATAGGCCACCACCTTACCATGCTGCATCAACACACAACCCAGTCCCACACGGGATACATCACAAAATATAACAAAACTATCACTACCCTTGGGCAGGGTCAAAACTGGCGCAGAAGTTAGCTTATTCTTCAATTTCTCAAAACTAACCTCACAAGTATCAGACCTCAAAAACTTAAATTTTTCTGAGTCAGATTTGTTAGAGGAGCAGTAATAGAAGAGAAACTCTTCACAAACCTTCTATAATACCCACCAAGCCCAAGAAACTCCTAATGTCGGTAGAAGTCTTGAGTTTAGGCCATTTCCTCACCATCTTAACTTCTTGTAGATCCACCTTGATCCCCCTGTTAGAAAAAAACATAACCAAGAAAAGTCACAGTATACAATCAAAACTCACACTTAGAAAACTTAGCATACAATTTTTGATCCTTAAGGACCTGCAACACAATTCGGAGGTGATTGACATGATCCTCTTCACTCTTAGAATACACCAAGATGTCATCAATGAAGACTATCATAAATAAGTCCAAAAATTTCCTGAAAACCCAATTCATAAGATCCATGCATACAGTCGGAACATTAGTTAACCCAAATGACATAACCAGAAACTCATAGTGACCATATTGGGTTCGAAATGCAGTCTTGGGAATATCAACCTCCCAAATTTTTATCGATAACGACCCGAACGAAGATCAATCTTAGAGAAGCATCTAGCACCTTGAAGCTATTTAATTTTTTATTATCAATTCTAGGAAGAGGGTACTTATTTGTAATACCCCGTACTTAATTACGTGCATTAGCCATGGTTATATGTGTTGGAGTATATGTATTGATCATAAGTTAGGTATATATAAGTTTGAGTATGAGTATTATTATTTTGAGATGGTTTCAAGTGTATAGTTTGATTATATGTGTATAGGAATCGACTTTATTTATACCAGAATTTGCTCGTCGAAGTTTCTATGCAAAGTTTATTGAGTTAGCTTTCCAACGATATAAAGATTTCTGAAAATAGATAAGTATCGTATATAAGCGAGCATGTTCTAAACTTGAAAACGGTGGAAGCAATGAACAGTAAATGTGCAGAAATTTTCTGCACACAAAAGTACTGCAGCCAAATAGATTTTTTGGTCGACTTTAAACGATCATAACTCCTTGTAAAAAATGAACTGTGTGAGCTTCTATATATCGATGAGAATCCCCGAGAGTCTTCTTTCTAATGCAATTGGTTTCACCCAAATCCATTATCGGAGCAAAGCGTTATGGTCGATTTACTTTAGCCTACCAAAACAGTCCACCATGGACAGATTCGGATTTACTTAAATTTTAAGGGCAATATGGTCATTTTCCATAACCCATGGACGAAAATTGGTCATTATATACATATACTTAGCCTCAGATCCATCATTTATCATCCAAATTATTGAAGAATAAGAAACCCTAGCCTAAGTTCAACTCTAATTATCTTGTGATTCAACCGTAGAAAATCCAAATTGATTTCGTAGTTGTGTTCACCGTCTCGAGGGATTTGAGAAGCACCCCTTATTTGTGCCAACAGGACTTCAAAATCAAAAGGGCCATTTTATGGCAAGGATGTAAATTATGTTGGTGTTATTTATATGGATATCTATCTATATATGCATGTGAGCATAAGAAGTATGTTATTTGATTGTTGTTGAAAGATGATTGGGAAATGATGTTGGATTATTCTTGTGCATGGTGGGATTATGTTGAATTGTGAAGGGATTTAGTGTGATGATATGGTATTGAAATGATGATTATATATATATATATACACATAAACCTATTGCTCAAGTTGGTTTTTTTGAAATGCTTTGCAAATATTGGTTGTATGGAATTATGGTAGAGAATTGTGGTGTTGGGTTGCTAATACTAGATGCCAAACATTTCATTGTAGATAAGTGATTTGTAAAGGCGGGAAGTTGTGTTGAATTGGTATTCGAATCTACAACGAGGTAAGTAAAACATACTCTAACGATGTTCTTTGGCATGAAAACACCAATGTTCCATCAAGTAAGATTCCGAGGTTGTCCAAAAATATGTATTGTTCTACATTACCAACGAAGTTGTTTCCATTCTATAAAGTATCAAAATGTTTCATTGATATACCAAAAGGCTCCTATTTCATTGTTGTGATATTGATGATTCTGAAACACATTGTTGATGTACCAATGAGTCTTTATTACATCGTTATTGTATAGAAGGTCTATTACTTGGTTCCTATTGATGTATCATTGTTCCAAAGGTACTATATTGGCATGAACACTAATGTAATAATCTCAAAGGCTTTTGAACTAAGTTATTGGAAAGATCTCTTACATGTGTTACTTGATATACGTGTGGGTGGTATCTCAGGGGCTTAAGCCTAGCATGGGCCAATTCCGATACTTGATATGATTACAGTTGATATGTACTGGGGCTAGCCTAATAGTCATAGTATGGTACAGTATTGATTATTGTTAGGTGGTTGGAGGTTCGGGAGGAGGAGGTAATGGCGAATGATAATTGTAAGGAATGAAATGAACGAATGTTTACCGTTCCACAAATGTGTTTGAATTCAAGAACCCAATTCAGCTTAATGATAATGTACGTGATCCTAAAAGTGTTTATGAAGTGTGGTTTACTTCTATTATGATTTATTCACTTGCGTTTGATTTTCTTGATCCCCCCATATCACATATGATTATTTACAACTTTACATACTCAGTACATATTTCGTACTGACGTCCCTCACGGGGGACCTGCATTTCATGCTGTAGGCACAGGTGCTTCAGCTCATTCATAGCATAGATAGGAGTCAGGTCATACAACTATTGTTGATGAGCTCCAGTTTGCTTCAGAGCTTTCCGAGTTGGTTCCTTATGTTTTGTTATTGTACAGGAGTCATGTGTGGGCGGGGGTTTGTCCCGACCCTAGTTATGTCATTTATATCCTAGAGGCTTTGTAGACATAAGGAAGGGTAAAGTCATGGAAGTTTATATAGTGATGTTATATTTGTATATGTGGTGGCCCCGATGGCTAAGTATTATATATATATATATTTGTGCGTGTTGTGATGATACAGGTAATTAGACCCTTCTATATGCTACGAAGTGCTGTCCATATTTTTGGTGACATGTAAGTGAAAGTACAGGTATTTAAACTGGTTCTCCCGGTCCTTCTCGGCTTCGGGTGCCAGTCCAGCCTGATGGGATTTTGGGGCGTGACAAAAGTGGTATCAAAGAGGTTCGTCCTAGTGAGTCTATAAAGCCATGTCTACGTAGAGTCTTGTTTATCGGTGTGTTGTACACCACATCTCTAAACAGGAGGCTATAGACATTTAGGAAATTGTTTCTTTTCTTCAGATCATAGATCGTGCCATAGAGTTTGTATAGCAAATAAAGTCATAGTTGACCACTGAATACATTTGTTTCTCTTATTACAGTAAGAATGCCAGATACCGGAAGTAAGAATACCGGCGAGTGGGTAGACGTGGCTGTCGGAGAAGGGACTAGTAAGTCACCACCTGTACAAGTTAATAAGAGTGAAGCTCAAGCTGAGCGGGTATCTAAAATGTCTTCCACTCCAGATGAAATAAATGGGAGGCGAACCACATTCACAGAACCACTTGTTAAAGCTGTTGATCAGGATATGAGGGATGCAGTACAACTGTCCGGATTATTGCCGGTCAAGTCCAAGGGCAAGCTATTCCTACCGCGGGTTCTAGCAGTACTGATAGGGCGGCTAGTCTTCGGACGCAAGATTTTCTTAAGATGGATCCGCCTACTTTTACCGAATTCGATCTTAACGAAGATCCACAGGACTTTATTGACCAGATCCAAAGGGCCCTAGAGGTGATGCATGTATCGGGCAGAGAGACAATGGAGTTAGCCGCGTATAGATTCAAAGGTGAGGCTATATATTGGTATGAAGACTGGAAATGGTCAAGGGGCATTGATGCACCCCCAGCTACTTGGAAAGAGTTCAAAGAGGCAGTTATTGATCATTATCTTCCATATGAGACTCGTCAGGCCCGTGCAAATCAGTTCTTAAATCTTCGACAGGGTAATACAAGTGTGAAGGAGTATAGTCTTCGATTTAATTCCTTGTCCAGATATGCTCCTAATGTTATAGCTACTATGGATGACAGAGTTCATCGGTATGTGGATGGATTGGATCCGTATTTGGTTAGGGATTATACTATTGCTGCACTGAATAAAGACATGCATATAGCTAGGATCCAAGCATTTGCACAGAAAATGGAAGACCAGAGGCAAAGAAAAAGAACACAGGAATTTGAAATCGGATCATCTAAGAGGGCCAGATCTACAGGGCAGTTTATAGCGCCACAGGAAGGTTTTAGACCTCAATTTTCTGCTAGACTACCTAGGCCATTATTTTCTTATTCTGCAGCTAGTGCTCCACCATAACATCAAAGGTTCAGAGGCAGTCAATTTAGGCAAAGAAGTGAGGGTCATAGTTCGCGATCAGTGGGTTATCATGGGCAAGGGAATATGAGCCAATCGAGACCTTCTCGAGAGCTATGTAATCGATGCGAAAAGCATCATATGGGCGTATGTCTAATGGGAACAAATATTTGTTTTTGGTGCGGTATGATGGGGCATATGATGAGAGAATGCCCATAAAGGGGCGCAGGTGGCGTAGGAATGAAAAAAGAGTTGCCAGTTCCAGCAGGACTAAGAATCGCACTTATGCTTTAGCGGATCGACAGAATCTAGAGGCTTCCCCAAATGTGGTTACGGGTACGTTGCCCATATTTTCATTTGATGTATATGCTCTAATTGATCCCGGTTCTACATTATCATATGTTACTCCTTTGGTTGCTGGAAAGTTCAAAAGAACCCCCGAATTGTTAGAAAAGCCATTGGAAGTGTCTACCCCGGTTGGGGAATCTATTATTGCTAGAAGAGTTTATAAAGATTGTGTAGTAACTGTGTGTGGTCGAGACACGATGGCCAATCTTGTGGAACTAGAAATGGTAGATTTTGATGTTATAATTGGTATGGATTGGTTGGCGTCTTGTTATGCCAAAATTAACTGTTGTACGAAAAAAGATGTATTTACATTTTCCTAATGAAGAAGTTATTGAATGGCAAGGTAAGATTGGCGCACCAAGAGGTAGATTTATTTCTTATTTCAAAGCGAGAAAAAATGATTTCCAAGGGCTACATATGTCATTTAGTTAGAGTAAAGGATACAGAATCGGAATCACCAGATCTTCACACTGTACCAGTAGTAAGTGAATTTCTTGATGTATTCCCTGAAGATCTTCCAGGTTTACCTCCTGAACGAGAAATAGAATTTGGTATTGATGTGATACCAGGCACTAAGCCAATCTCAATTCCTCCGTATAGGGTGGCCCTAGCAGAATTACGAGAATTGAAAGAGCAATTGAAAGATTTGCTAGAAAAGGGGTTCATTAGGCCTAGTATTTCCCCTTGGGGAGCACCAGTGTTGTTTGCGCGCAAGAAAGATGGATAAAGTGACTCTTAAAAATAAATATCCTCTTCCAAGAATTGATTTATTTGATCAGTTACAGGGTGCCAAATGTTTTTCTAAGATTAATTTGAGGTCAGGTTGTCATCAAGTGAGAGTCAAAGAAAAAGATATACCCGAAACAGCTTTTCGAACAAGGTATGGTCATTATGAGTTTCTAGTTATGTCATTTGGGCTAACTAATGCACCTGCAGCTTTCATGGGTTTAATGAATAGGGTGTTTAATCCATTTCTAGATGTATCTGTGATAATTTTCATTGATGATATTCTAGTTTATTCTTGATCAGAAGAGGATCATGCTAATCATTTGCGACAGGCGTTGCAAACTCTTCGTGATTGCAAGCTGTATGCAAAATTTTCTAAATATGAATTTTGGCTAAAGTCAGTGGAATTTCTGGGCCATATTGTATCAAATGAAGGCATATAGGTTGATACTCAAAAGATAGAAACTATGAAGAATTGCCAAGGCCCACAACACCTACGGAGATTCGTAGGATCCTAGGACGGTAAGTGGGATAAATGCTGGCATGCAACTTATGTAGGGATAAAATAATGTCCTATTCAAAACCAAACTAAACTACATGCATACATTATACATACATATATACATATATAATGCCAGGATAGGGAACAATATTTATGCATGATATTTAAAATCATTAACCTAAGCTGTGTAGCTCTAACTGTACTAAGGGCACCCACAGGCAGTATGGGTTCAGTTTTCCTTGCTGAAAGGGCCCAATGCATTTTAGCCGCACGAACTGGAAAAATTCGAGGAAGGGGCAAAGCCACCGAGGCTCTAACTATTCTAAAAAATATATATAATGTGAGAACTCTGCAAACGATCATAAATACCCCATACCGAAAAACGTGGTTACCAGTATCGATCCTCTCAGGTCCTTCACCTTCTATGTCGAGCTACCCAACCCCTTTAAATCCCAAATAAAAACCATTTACACATATTACCATTCATTAACCAAAAATTGTTTTAATTAGCAATTGTCGTTGGTGTCATCATATAAATAAGCTTGAATCCAATTTCATTATGCCATACCAAAACCAATTAGCCAAATTGACTTCAAAGTTTCCAGTTTAAAACCAATCCATAGCCAGCAAGGCCTTTCAAAATCAATTTATATTTCATTAAAATTTTATGCAATTTAAGATTTCAAAAGTGAACTAGATTATGTATATGTCCATGTTTCAAACCACTTTCACAAGTTGAGTTGAGATTAAAGCCAATTCCAAATCATTGAATCAAAAAATTGGGGGAAACCCATAGTCCCCCTCCAAATTCTCACACCCATGCATTTATTTAGTTTAAAATCATGAGAATAAAACATAAAAAATAATTCAAAACCATGGGAACTCAATTCTTGAAACAACTGTTTCATATCCCGTAACTCATAATCAAAACCCATTAGTTAAATCACATGGATAATAATTTAACACATGTTTTTAAATAAAATTATTTAGGGAAGAGATACATGCCTGGAACACACATGAATTTGTAATCAATTTGAATTTTGGATCCCAAATGATGAATGGACAGTGAAAACCTTGAATGTTCTTGGTTTTTGTGTTTGAGGATAAAATAGAGGGATTTGATCTTTGAAAACTGATGGGAATAGAACTATTTTATGTTTAAAAGTCATGTAAAAAGTGAAAAAAATAAAAGCCCCTCATCCCAAGTGAATAAAAACAAAACAACACAAAATTTTTACCTTGGCGTGGCACGCCAATATCGTGGCGGTTATCCTCCTTGCCATGCTAATATCACAGAGGGTGACCTCCATGACACAGTGATATCGCAGACCCTCACTGTATCAGGATCTCAAAATAACCTCAAACCTTTTTTAAAAATTTCAAAACTTTTCCAAATTACCTTTTTAACATCCTTAAATATAATTTAAGCCAAAACTCGTTAATACAAACACGAGAAGGTAAAAATAAATTGATTCAAATTTTAAGGGTATTATAGGTTCCTTTTCCTTGTGGAGACACACTCGAGGTTCTTTACCCAATTCAATTAAGTGTCATTTAGATATACGTAAATTATGATCCAATCAATTGTGTTTCTGAACACATAATATGTTAAAACATATAATTAAAGGAGGTGACATATTTTACGTGATTAACGTATCTATATGTTAAGTGCTTGAGAACACACATAAAAACCTTTTTAAAGATTTAGTGAGAAGTGTATAATATGAACATTTTATTAGAATTAGAAACATACATACTTTTTTTCTAATTTTTTGGTCTCTAGGATTGTGCTAGGATTGCAAGTGAAATTTTCACACTTACATGCCGGGATCTTCTTGTAATTTGCTAAATCTTCCATAATTTTGTTAATCTATCAGAATAATAGGCTATTGTCACACCTCTCTACTTATATCCTGCCAACTTATCCTTCAACTGCTGCATTGGGGGATCGTTCATAACGGAGGAATAATTTTGAATACTAGTCCTTATTTTCTCTACTTACTCTCTATACTATATAGTCAAGCGAATCATAGGTTCGATGGTGTTGCATATCTATGAAATCAATAAAGAGTCTATTATTCACCGATCTTTTAGGTCTAGTGACTCTTCGCTTGACTTTTTGATTGGTACATCAACAAACCCAAACTTATTACCGCTTTTAAGGTTGTTCTCATATCTGGCCTATCCCTAAAATTTTATTTTCTTCATCAATGGGATTTGTATTATCACAATCGCAGATTGTTTTTGACTGTGAGATCATATGATGGATAGACTTTCTTTGATTACTGTCCTCTTCGACAGAAAAAAATTTTTCACTATCTCTGGTGGTTCTGCAATCATTTACTTTCATTTTCCTTGTTAGTTTTTTTATTTTTTATTTATCATGGCTCTAATACCATGTTAAAATAAATATATAAAAACAAAGAACAAGATCGATGCACTTTTGAGCGAAACTTCTTCTTCTTGTCTGTTATTCTATGTTCACAATATCCTTTTATAGATTAGACTTGGCTTTTTTGCCGAATTGTACTATATTGATTATTTTTCTATTCCATTAGAATTATAATACTCTTCCTATTCCATTTTATATGGCACTCTTTGACTTGATATTGAATTTTATAAAAAATAAAAAATTTTAAAACTTATTGCCTAGAATAATTTTTTGATATTTGTGTGGCCGTAAATCATTTCCTCAAGGGTAAAAGGAGAATTTCAAAGTTAAATTATTTTTAAATATAGTAAGGTGACATTCTTTTGAGACAAACTAAAAAAGAAAGGATGACACATAAAATGAAAAGGAGAAAGTAATTTTTTTCCAAAATAATATAGTTACATAACTAATAAACCATATAAATGATATCACATTTAAACAGTTTATTTTAGGGCAACAATGTAATATATGCACTCACTATTTTATACATGAAGCAAAATACCATATACATATTTATATACGAATATTATGAAAAGATTGAATAAATCGCTCCCCTTTCTGTTAAACTTTATCATTAAATTCTATTTAGATATTTCAACTATGTTTTATTTTAATTGAGTACTTGAATATATGATAAAATATTTTGATCAAGCACTTTCAACTTAAATTTTGGAAAAGCTAATGCATGTGCTCTAAAGTATTTATTACATAGATATAAAAATAAGGGACAAATGACCATCTTATCTTTTGATGACATCTTTGGAGGCCAACGCATAGAGGCTCAAGACTTGGTCACCTCAAGGATACGAGAACATGCATGGAGGACCCGTTTTGAGCCTGCCATTGAGCATATGATATATCAAGGCCGTGAGTGGAAGATTGCTTGAAGCATTGAAGACTTGAGGACTCACGGCTTTGGACACTTAATACCTCACAGTTTAGGGTCATCTTCATTAAGGACATTTTGGTCACTTCACATTGCCCAAAATGCACTCCATGGCCGCCCCCATCATTAAGGGCAGTGTAGTTATTTTGTCTCCTTTTATAATCTATCTATCTATCTATCTATATATATATAAAAGAGAATGAAGACCATTTTGATGTGGCATGTGTGAGAAGCCAGCATTTGCATTTATCTTTTTTCTCATTTTTTGAAAATTTTAACACATTTTTTGTTGAAAAAATTAAGATAATATACACATTTATTAGAGAAACAATCTCAATAATGGTTGACTATTATACGTTACGATATTTCACATTTCATATGAAGGAGAGAGTGATGAAGCCGAAGGCAGAGGAAAAGCGAAAGCGGAAGAAGGAGTATCAAGAACCTTCTGAGGATGCGAAATTGTTAGTTGGGAATTTACCTTATGATATAGATAGTGAAGGGTTGACTCAACTTTTTCATCAGACTGGTGTTGTTGAGATTACTGATAATTTCTTAAGTTTTGAGCTTTTTTTTTACAAAAGATTAAAAAATTAGAGGTTTATTATTTGTAGAACTGAATTTGTTTTCTTTGTAGGTTATTTACAATAGGTAGATTGATCGAAGTCGTGAGCACTGTCGAAGAAGCTGAGAAAGCTGTAGTGTTGTACAACCGTTATGTGAGTTATATTTGTCCTTTTTCTTTGATAGAACAGTGATGAGATTATTCGATTGTTATTGTTTTGATTGAGCTACAATTTAATTTATTGAAAGTAGATAAAGAACAGTTATGTTGAATCTGTGGGTTTTTTTGTTCGATCCGTTCTGTTACTAGCTGCCTACTATTGTTTGTTGTTTCTATACTGCTATTTCTTCCTTTATTAGGACTGTCTACTTGAGATGAGGGTCTGTCAGAAACAACCTGTAATGCCCCAAATCTGGTACTTGGAACACTACACGGTGCTCATGACCCTGAAGGACCACAAGCTAATCCATGACTAATATCTGTACATGAATACTGTATTACATCATGTAAAATATGGAAATAATATACTGAAATATTTCATAATGTTCAAAATGGATAAAACATAATATCTGAGAGTACGGTATATCAATACCAAAACATGAACTGAAATAAACTGTCTGAACATACTGTAGTCTGAAAAGCCTCTAACTAACTGAATTGTCTGAATAAGGAGTTCATGGAATATATACCCAACTAACTCCATCTACTAAAAGCTAAACAGAAATTGCGAAATAAATAATAATATCATCCTCGAATGATGAGGACCCACTGCTAAATCTGGTTGCTGGAATTTAAAGTGTCGCTGATGTTTTGGAACTCGTGCATCTGGACCTATGGTATAAATTACCATAGCGCAAATACGTCAGTACAATTGAATGTACAGGTATACATATGAGATAGGTTGAATGCAGAGGGTTCAAATGCATGAACAATACTAATTGACTTTATAACATGAACATAAGAATACATGCATGAATAAATGACTGTAACTGATTTCGTGATAATACTGACTACTGAGTCTGAATACTGATAACATGAGTTAGTAATAACTGATACTAAGCGACTATATCTGACAGTATAGGTTCTGATGAAACTGGCTAAGTTCCGTACTGTTCTATGCTGACTGTATTTGACATTCTAAAATTTTGTAGAACTATCTGAGTTCTATTACTGAGACTCAGACTAAAACTATAACTATGGGAAATAGTCATCTAACTGACATGCCCCAAATAAAGCAAAATAGATAAGTTGGGTTCCAATCTGTAACCCCAATTAGAAGAGTTTCAATACCGCGCCACTGGTAAGGACAAGCTGTGAGTGACCCTCAACTGGTAGGTACTCAAATGAGAACGGTGGGAACCATCAATTGGCAGGTAAGCCACCTCATCAACCCTTAACTGGCAGGTCAGATGTCTTAACCTACGCTGGCTACGTAGTTCTAGAATGCAAGAATTGCTTGTAAGAATCACACCCTCTACTGGAAGGTGAGTTCCCATCCTTGGGTTCACTCGGTGCTAAATCCTACTCCCATTTGAATAAATACAGAACATGATTAATTGAGCTGAACTGAACTGAGTTAACTGAGTTTCATTGACTGATGGAATACTAATGAGATTACTGAATTACCGAGCTTTCCTGAGTCACATGACTGACTGAGTTCTATTGACCATGACTAACTGAGAGTATCATGAAAACATGACACTGGCTCTAGGCACACAACTAAGTTGTCGGGTATAAGTACCCCCAGGACTTGATAGAAGGAAACTGACAAGGCATGACGTTTTTAACTACATGACCAACATCAACAATCCACAATATAATAAGTTGGGGATTTCATGAAGCACATGGTTATCATAAACTTGTACATGGTAGGAACGCATATAATAAGCATCATAATTTAATACTCTAACATCATAAGCATTCCAACAAACATCTACAGGGCACATCAATAGTATGGGAGTCATTTGAACATAAGGGTAAGACATGGATTTATCATATGGGTTACAATTGAGCTATAATACACAATTTCTGTCCTCTTAGGCATTTTATCAAACACCTTACATGCATAACTTAGGGCCTAGGTGTAATCGTCAAATTACACATTATGAACAACTCCATTCATGGATTTCAACTTGCATGCTAACGTAGTTCCATAAAAAAACACGTAAAGATTCCAACTTAGGAATCGTACAACAAGATAAACATGGTTACAAAACAACCCACAACATAAACATCATGATTTATAATTTAAAATAGGGTTCTTAAGCTTTATGGATGAAAGGAATCCATAAATCAACACTATGCATACCTTGGATGGAAGATTCTGGAAAACAAATGGTGAAATTCTTGAAATTGGATCCTCAATTGGAAACCCTAAGCTTTTTCTTGATGGATTTGAGAGAGAAACCACTATAATTTGGGTGAAATAGGGCTGAATTACGTTCTTCGACTTATACAGGGGTGGAAAATTGACCCTTTTACCCTTGAGAATGCGGTCATTTAATGAGTAAAAACTGGGTGCTGACGCTACAAGCGACACGGCGCGTTGATGGCTGTAATGTGATACTCGACGTATCGCGCCAAGATTACGTCGAGCCTCGGAAGTTTTAGCTCTGGAAGCCTGCACAGATGTTAACCAACGCATTTGGCGATGTGGCGTGCTAAGAGCGCATTGGTCCACTATTTTGGGACTTCGAACATGATCTAAATATGTTTTGAAAAATCTGAAACTTGTCTGGAAACTCTTATTGACTTTCTTGATCAGAATTAATGAAAATACGGGCCATTAAAGGACATTAAGATGGCAAGACGAGATTGCCAACATTCAAAGACCCAAATAGGCTAAGTCTGGGAATTTGGTTAGAAATTTCTAAGTCTGGGGCCCGTTGACAAGGTTAAAAGATTGAATTAAGCACAGAAGTTTCGCGGGGTCTTACAATATCTCCCCCTTGAGAACATTCATCCTCAAATGAGACTGACTGAGAGGAAAGAAGAGATAAATTGACGTACATACTGAACATGAGCAACTGAAACATGATTTATATGACTGACTTGACTGATAACTGAAAACACCATACTAAGCATGCATATCTGATGCATGTTAAACTGATTCATGAATACATGACTGAGTGTTCTGATGAACTGAGTTTCTTACAATGAGAATACATACCTGATGCATCATTATATGACTAAACTGATACATGAATGTATGATTGAATATGCAATGGTATTTAATACAAAGTTTATGATAAAATTCTAAACATAAACTGGATACCAAGTTGTAATTAAAATCTGAACATGAAACTTAAAAACTTAAGAAAAAATGTTACCTTGAGCTAGATCTGAGTTAGCGGAGAAGAGGTAAGGGTACTTGGTTTGCATGTCTGCTTTTGCTCCCCAAGTGTAACTACCCGAAGTCACCTCCCGGGACGTCACACGGTGCGTAAGGCTACAAGAAGCCCCAAGCTAACCCTTTGAGCCTTTTTCTACTAATAATACTCATTTCAAGATGAAATAATTCAAACACTAGCATAGTCATATCATATGAAGAGAGATACAGAGAAAATACTTGGTCCAAATAGCCACAATACTAGAATTCTCAACACAATCACAATCTAATAACTAGTCTGACAAAGCCTCTACTAATCCATGAACTAAAGAGCCGTTGGGACAGGTTCCCAACTGACTCGAAATGAACTGAAAGTAATAACATAGTCTCTCAAATACGAAAATATCTGAAGATAGGTCCTCGAACCATGAGGACTCACCACTGTAGGAATGTAGATAGAGGTACTCAGAAGTCACTGACGAGGCTGGGACTGAGCAGCTGAACCTACATTATAAGACAATGTAGCACATAGACGTATATGTGGATTAGTACTTGGGAATGTACTGAGTATGTGGGGGTGTATGCATTTATATAAAACAATATCAATACTTTTTAATCAAATCATGCATGCAATAAGTAATGACTCACATGGCTCAAATAATTATAAAATGTAAAGCTCATGAATCATGTAGAATGGAGCATGTAACACAAATCTTGTGAGTCATCATAGTTTAACTTTGAAATCGGTAATCTTCTCTTATTCTCATTACCCATAGGCTAAAGAAAACTTTAAACAATACTTTCAACTCATTCATATGTCTCAAGGAGAGTAAAACTTCTTTAATACTTAAGAAGTCATAACTCTTTTGAACTCAAGTACTTGGAATTCAGAATCATATAACTTTGAAACATACTTAAAGGCATTTCATTCACTTTAGGAAAATATCTCGTTTCAAGCTTTAGGGAAATCATTCCATCTCAATGGAAAGATACTCTAGTTTAGGGAAATAACTTATCTCATAGCTTTAGAGAAAATACTTATATCAAGGGGAAATACTTTAGCCTTAGGGAGGAAATTTGTCACTTTACTACTAGGAAAATAACTTGTATCAAGAGAGGTTCTCTTAACCGACATAAACCATGCGAGCTACATGAAATCCAACGTTTTGTCCTCCTTAGGAAGAGACCCCACATTGGGGAGGAGCGTCATACTCTTGCCATGGAGTATAACATCAATTCAGTAATCACTTATCTCGCCTCGGGCCTCATATCTCAACCTTAGTCTCAAAATCTCAAACCTATGGTGGCACGTAGTTCTGGTGTAAGAAACCGTAGTAACTTAACCAACTCGGTTCTAAATACTACTCCCTTTAGTTTATATCGCTAATCTCATAGAAATCCACTTCAAAATAATCTCATGGTTCATCAAGAACCCAATAATCAAATCTGTAATCTCATGTAGCGAAGTGGATTTCAAAACTCCATGACCATTAGGTCAAAACCTTTCTCAATAATCTCAGAATACTCAAATCATGGGTGCTTATAGCATAAGAGTTCATAAAATTGCAAATCTTAAAGTAGCGATCAATAACCCATAATTAAATCTTAAGTTAAAACTCATCAAAAGCATAATAGATAGCATATAGATTCATAACTCATGTAGAAATCTGGAAAATTCAGCAATTTGTCTAAAAATCTCAACATACTCATATACTTCAATATCTCAAATATTTCAACTATTAATTTCTCAAGGATTAAAATCATGGTGTATAGGCCCAGCTACAATTTCTCAAGAAAACATGTGAAAATCATGCCATTAGACTCTTAATTCATGGGAAACATCCAAATATTGCAATCAATAATAATGGGTGAAAAAACCTAATTCAAATTCATACAAAATCTCATATATTACAGAAAATCATAGTTTAAATAAGCCTTTGGGCACAAGGATGAATGGATTACCCTTGTTCAAAACCACACATACCTTAGATTATGAAACTGGATGAACGAGCTTGCTCTAAACTCTTCTTCTTACTCTTGAGAGAGGGTTCTTGCAACCTTTGAACTTGGGGAACTCAAATCTCAACTCAATTTGTAGAATCCATGGTGAGTTCTTGGATTTCTTGGAGAAGGGTTTTAGATTTGCTCTTGGGGGAGAAACCTTAGCCTTTGGATGTTTTTGGAGATAATGAGGCTATAAGGTTCGTTTGGAATATATCTGAGGGTTAAAAGGGAAAAGACCCAAAAGTTCCTTTTTAAAATGACTTAAAAATACTGAACGGGGGCTGCGACGGTCGAAGCGACTGTCTATCTTTAGCCTGATAGTCCGACGGGTCGTCTGTTGCATGTTAGTCAAAAAAAGAACATACTGCCTCAGTTTGATGGTCAAAGCAACGGTTCGTCGCTTAGCCTGACGTTCCGTTGGATCGTCCATCGCATTTTGGCCAGGATGAGGCCACACTGCCTGAGTGCGATGGTCCCAGCGACTGTCTGTCACAGCCTTGACGGTCCGTCATTTTGGCCGTTGCACTTGGGTCTAAAAAGAGAGTTACTGCCTTACTTGCGAATGGCCGAGCGACGGTCCATCACAGACTCGACGGTCCTTCGGATCATCCGTTGTACCTGGGGCGGTTCCAACAACTCTCAGTAAAACGGTCATAACTTCTCACCATGATGTCGGATTGGGATGAACTTGGTATCTTTGGAAAGCTAATTCAATTGTCTACATGAGAAAAAGTCATATTTAAGAAAATTCTATATGTTTTAAACACCAATCACTTGGAAAGTCACTTCTTAATCTTTTAAGGCCGAAATTACACTTCACTTGACACGCTCTACGGCTTAGACTATGAGGGAACTTTACGGGGTCTTACAATATCTCTCCCTTGGAAACATTCATCCTCGAATGTGGCTAGTTAGACTAGGAACACAGGAAAACAGAGTACACATAGCTGAAGCAAGTTGCTAAAACGAGCTCAAAATCTCTTTAAACTCTTGAATGCCTCTGAAATTGCAAGATCTCATGCAAGAATCGATACATATAGCAGAACTTCTGATTAGAAGGGCTGAATTAAGGAATAATAATACCTTCGGATCTATCTAAACTCGCAGAAAAGAGGTGCGGGTACTTGGTTAGCATGTCTGCTTCTGCCTCCCAAGTAGCGCCGTCAACTAATTGGTTCCGCCGCAACACTTTGACCAAGGGAACCTCTTTGTTCCTCAATCTATGGATCTAAAAATCTAGGATCTCAATGGGAATCTCATCGAATGAAAGACTGTTCTGAATATCAACACTCTCTGAAGGATCTACCACAATGGAATCACCAATATGCTTCTTAAGAATGGAGACATGAAAAATAGGATGAACGGATGACAACTCCACAGGAAACTTCACCACATAGGCTACTTTCCCAACACAACTCAAAACTCTATACGGGCCAACATAACGGGGACTAAGCCTTCCCTTTTTACCAAACCTCTTCACCCATTTCATGGGTGAAATCTTCAAGTACACCAAATCACCCACTTCAAACTCAAGATATCTACCCCTCACATCGGCATATGACTTTTGACGACTCTGAGATGTCTTAAACCTTTCTCTAATTAACTTAACTTACTCCATAGCTTCAAACACTGCATCAGGCCCAATTATGGCAACTTCACCCACTTCAAACCACCCTATGGGTGATCTACATCTTCTACCATACAAGGACTCAAATGGTGCCATCCCGATTCTCGTATGGTAACTATTATTATAGGCAAACTTTATCAATGCCAAATCTTCAACCCAACTTTCTTTAAAATCAAGAGCACACGCCCTCAACATGTCTTCTAGGGTTTGAATGGTCCTCTCAACTAGACCATCTGTCTGCAGATGAAAAGTAAAACTCAAAAGAACTTGGGTACCAAGACCCTGCAGAAACACCCTCCAAAACTGAGAAGTAAATTGAGTACCCTTATCCGAAATGATAGATGAGGAAACTCCGTGTAGCCTGACTAACTCCTGGATATACAATCTAGCATAATTCTCAGCTGTATAAAATGTGTGCACGGGCAAGGAATACGTGGACTTGGTCAGCCTATCCACAACAACCCAAATAGAATCATGAAGATGATGCAAAAGAGGTAACCCGATCACGAAGTCCATATTCACCACCTTCCACTTCCAAGTGGGTATACCAAACTCTTGCATCACACCACCAGGTCTTTGGTGCTCTATCTTAACCTTTTAGCACATTGCACACTTTGATACAAACCCAGCTATATCGTTCTTCATACCATTCCACCAATAGATTTTCCGTAAGTCACGGTACATCTTGGTAGTGTCAGGATGAATGGAATACCGCTCGCCATGTGCTTCAGCCATAATCCTATGCCTCAGATCATCAACACAAGGAACGCACAATCTACTCTGTAATCTCAACGCGTCATCTCCTCCTTGGGAGAAAACCTCTACTTTTTTGTCCTTAACTGACTCCTTCAGTCTGACCAAACTAGGATCTCTGTCTTACTTCTCCTTTACTTCCAAAACTAAAAAGCATTCAGAACTACTCTGCACCAAAGTACTTCCCTCAGCTGAATCAAGCAACCTAACACCTAATGTAGCCAAATGATGCACATCACGAGCTAACTCTTTCTTACCCTCCTCTACATAGGAAACACTAGCCATAGACAATCTGCTAAGGGTATCCGCCACTACATTGGCCTTGCTCGGGTGATACAACACACTCATATCATAGTCTTTTAACAACTCTAACCACCTCCGCCTAAGATTTAACTCCCTCTAAGTAAATACATATTGCAGTCTCTTATGATTAGTAAACATATCAATATGAACACCATAAATATAGTGTATCCAAATTTTCAAAGCAAAGACCACAACAGCTAACTCAAGATCATAGGTTGCGTAGTTTTTCTCATGCAACTTTAACTGTCTAGAGGCATAAGCTATAACCTTACCTTTTTTCATCAACACACAACCCAAGCCAACTCTAGAGGCATCACAATACACCATAAAACCATCTGTACCATCAGGCAAAGTCAACACAGAGGCTGAAGTAAGTCGAGTCTTTAACTTCTGAAAACTCTACTCACAGGAATCTGACCACTGGAACTTAACTTTCTTTTGAGTCAACCGAGTCATAGGAGATCCATTAGAAGAGAAACCTTCAACAAAATAATGGTAGTAGCCCGATAGACCTAAGAAACTTCTAATATTAGATAGAGAGATAGGTCTAGGCTAATTTCTTACAACTTTTGTCTTTTCAGGATCAACTCTGATACCTTCGACTGAAACAATATGACCCAGAAAGGCTACAGACCTTAGAAAAAATTCACACTTACTGAATTTGGCGAACAACTAGAGAACTCTAAGAGTTTGCAAGACAATTCTAAGGTGATCTACATGGTCATTCTCAGTACGGGAGTACACAAGGATATCATCTATGAACATTATGACAAACATATCAAGATATTGCTTGAACAATCAATTCATGAGGTCCATAAAAGTTGCTGGGACATTGGTTAGCCCAAAAGACATGACTAGAAACTCAAAGTGACTATAGCGGGTTTGGAAGGCTGTCTTTGGAATATCACGTTCCCTCACTTTAAGTTGATAATTGTCAGATCTAAGGTCTATCTTGGAAAAATAACTTGCACCTTGCAACTGATCAAACAGGTCATCAATTCTCAGAAGAGTGTAATTATTCTTGACTGTGACCTTGTTAAACTGATGATAGTCAATGCAACACGCAAAGAACCGTCTTTCTTTCGCACGAATAAGATAGGTGTACACTAAGGATAAATACTAGACCTAATGAATCCTTATTCTAAAAGATCTTTAAGTTGTTCTTTCAACTCCTTAAGATCTGCGGGTGTCATAAAGTATGGCAGAATAGAAATAGGTTGAGTATCGGAAAGAAGGTCAATCCCAAATTTTATCTCTCTATCGGGAGGTACCCCTGGGAGATATTTCAAAAATACATCTGAAAACTCATTAACAATATCGACTGACTAAATAGTTGGAGCCTCGTATTTAGTGTCTTTGACTCTAACTAGGTATAGATGCAACCCTTGGATATTAGATTTTTGGCCTTGAGATAGGAGATAAAATGACTCTTGGGAGATACCGTACTCCTGGACCACTCAAAAACTGGATCATTGGGGAACTAAAACTGGACCACATAGATACGATAGTCTATAGATGCCTAACAAGAATGAAGCCAATCCATACCTAAAATAAGGTCAAAATCCACCATGTCTAACTCTATCAAATCAGCAAGTATGACTCTATGAAGAACAGTAACAGGACAATCTCTATACACTTGTTTAAAAACAACTGACTCCCCTACTGGTGTGGAGAGTAGGAAAGGCTCAAGAATCTTTTTAGGACTTATTTTGAAGTTCACAACCACAAATGGGGTCACATAGGAGAGACTTGACCTGGGGTCAAACAACAGATAAACATCAAAACAAAAGACACCGAGCATACTAGTAACAACATTGGGAGAGTCCTCTTTCTCCTGACAGGATGGTAAGGCATAGAATCTGTTCTGGCGCTGACCGCCAGCAGTGCTAGAGAAAGCGCCCTGAGCAGGGGCGGGACGAGGTACAGGAGCTGGTGCACTAGTAGCCTGTGCCTGAGGCCGGGCATCTCTGTTCCCCTGTCTAGCTTGAGGACAATTTCTAAGTCTGTGGCCCTGCTTGCCATAACCTAAACAGCCCCTCAAATCTACGAAATATTCACCCAGATGATCCCTACCACACTTATCCCAAGAAGGATAACAGGGTCTGTTACCAACACTGTTCTGCGACCTAGACATAAAAGACCTGCCTCTTTGCTCCTGCTTGCTTCTAGGTGCAGGAGTACTAGCTGATGAAGGCTCTGGCATGGACGAATATCTCTAAAATTGAGGGTGGTTCCCTCCATAAAACCTAGGTTGGCTAAACTCATGCTGCTCATATCTAGCCCTCTTATTGCCCCTCACTCTATCAGTCTCTCTAACCTTATCTATCTCTATCTGCTGGGTATACGTAAGCAACCTAGACAGATCCATATCCTTATGCAATATCGCAGTCCTACACTCCTTCAGTACAAACCCATAAACACCACTCATGAACTTTTTCATACTAGTTCGGGTGTCAGAAATCAAATCAGGAGCATACTTGGCCAACTGGTTGAACTTCAAGCAGTACTCATTAATAGTCATGGAGCCCTGCCTCAAGTTTATAAACTCCTTAATCTTTGTCTCCCTCATCTCAAGCAGGAAGAACTTGTCCAAAAATGCATCATGGAACACCTACAAAGTCATAGTAGAAGCATTATCACTTCTACCCTTCCTACACGATACAACTCAGTCATAAGCAATATCCTTCAATCTGTAGGACGCCAACTCAACACTTTATTTCTCAGAAACATGCATCACTTATGTGATCTTTCTCACCTCTTCAAGGTACAACCGTGGGTTCTCATCTGCCTTAGACCTATAAAACTCTGGCGAATTCATCCACATAAAATCACAAATCCTAGACGCAGCTATATCACCTCCCTACTGACTAGCAACTAAAGCCTGGTTATTGGCACGAACATTGGCGGTGACTGCTTGGGCTAACACCTGAAAGGCCGCCTAAAACTCAGCATGAGACACAGTCTCAATCAAAGGATCAACATGTGAGGGTTGCTCATCATCATTTCTGCGGGCATTCGCACTTTGGAGAGGTATTTTCAGAAATAGAAGAGCATGAATTATTAGATGAGAGGGACAACTACAGGCACAATGGAAGCTGAAATAAAGAAATAATTTTTTCCTAAAATATCTTGTAGCCTCCTGCTTATAGATGTGCCGCGCTACAAACCGATGATCAAGACTTTACTTAACGTGGCTTGTCAGACTCCCTAGGACTCTTTAAAACCTATCTCTGATACCAAGTTTATAATGACCTGAAGTCGCCTCCCGGGATGTCACACGGTGCTTAAGGCTACAAGTAGCCCCAAGCTAACTCTTTGAGCCTGTTTCTACTAATAATACACATTTTAAGATGAAATAATTCAAACACTAGCATCGTTATATCATATGAAGGGAGATACACAGAAAATACTCGGTCCGAACAACCACAATACTAGAATTCTCAACACAATCATAATCTGATAACTAGTCTGACAAAGCCTCTACTAATCCATGAACTAGAGTCGTTGGGACAGGTCCCCAACTGACTCGAAATAAACTAAAAGTAATAACATAGTCTCTCAAATGCATAAATATCTGAAGATATGTCCTCGAACCATGAGGACTCACCACTGTAGAAATGTAGACAGAGGTACTCTAAAGTCACTAACGAGGCTGGGACTGAACACCAAAACCTACATTATATGACAATGTAGCACATAGACGTATATGTGGATCAGCACTTGGGAATGTACTAAGTATGTGGGGGTGCATGCATTTATATAAAACAATATCAATACTATTTGATCAAATCATACATGCAATAAATAATGACTCATATTGCTCGAATAGGTATAAAATGTAAAGCTCATGAATCATGTAGAATAAAGCATGTAACACAGATCTCGTGAGTCATCATAGTTTAACTTTGAAATTGGTAATCTTCTCTTATTCACATTACCCATAGGCTAAAGGAAACTTTAAACAATACTTTCAACTCATTCATATGTCTCATGGAGAGTAAAATTTCCTTAATGCTTAAGAAGTCATAACTCTTTTGAACTCAAGTACTTAAAATTCAGAATCATATAACTTTGAAATCTGGAAATTTCAGCAATTTGTCTCAAAATCTCAACATACTCATATACTTTAGTATCTCAAACATTTCAACTATTAATTCTCAAGGATTAAAATCATGGGGTATAGGCCCAGCTGCAATTTCTCAAGAAAACATGTGAAAATCATGCCATTAGACTCTCAATTCATGGAAAATATCAAAATATTGCAATCAATAATAATGGGTGGAAATCCTAATTAAAATTCGTGTAAAATCTCATAGATTGTAGAAAATCACAGTTTAAATAAGTCTTTGGGCACAAGGATAAATGGATTACCCTTGTTCAAAACTCCACGTACCTTAGATTATGAAATTGGATAAACTACTCTTGAGAGAGGGTTCTTGCAACCTTTGAACTTGGGGAACTCAAATCTCAACTCAATTTGTAGAATCCACGGTGAGTTCTTGGATTTCTTGGAGAAGGATTTTAGATTTGCTCTTGAGGGAGAAACCCTAGCCTTTGGATGTTTTGGGAGATAATGAGGCTATCAGGTTCGTTTGGAATATATCTGAGGGTTAAAAGGGAAAAGACCCAAAAGCCCATTTTAAAAAGGACTAAAAAATACTGAACGGGGGCTGCGACAGTCGAAGCAACGGTCCGTCACTAGCCTGATGGATCGTCGGATCATCCGTCGCATGTTGGTCAGGAAAATAACATACTGCTTCAGTGTAACGGTCAAAGCGATGGTCAGTCGCTTAGCCTGACTATCCGTCGAATCATCTGTCGCATGTTGTCCAAGATTAGGCCATACTGCCTGAGCGCAACGGTCCGTCACAGCCTTGACGTTCTGTCATTTTGGCTGTCATACTTGGGCCAAAAAAGGGAGTTACTGCTTTGGTTGCAACGGGCTGAGCGATAGTCCATTGCAGATTCAACGGTCCGTCGCACCTGGGGCGATTTCGACAACTCTCAGTAAAATGGTCATAACTTCTCACCTCGATGCCGGATTTGGACAAAATTGGTATCATTGGAAAGCTAATTCAATTTTGTAAGAAAGTTCTATATGGTTTAAACATCAATCACTTGGGAAGTCAGTTCTCAATTTTTTAGGGTCTAAATTACACTTCACTTGACATGCTCTAAGGCTTAGACTACGAGGGAAGTTTGCCTGGTCTTACACCTAGTAACACCCTCAATGGACTCATTCCACCAAAGAAATTTAACTAGAGGGACTTATTTTTTCCTCAATCTACGAGTTTGATAGTCTAGACTTTTGACTGGAATCTCTTCATAAGAGAGGCCGTTCTGGACATCTATGCTCTGAATAGGGACTACAACTACTGGATCACCTATGCACTTCTTAAGAAAAGAGACATGGGAGATTGGATGAACTAAGGCTAGATCTGAAGGCAATTTGAGCTCATAAGCTACCTTGCTGAAGTGACTGAGAATTTTAAAAGGACCGACATATCAGAGACTGAGCTTTCCCTTCTTACCGAACCATTTTACTCCCTTCATGGGAGAGATCTTTAGATAAACATAATCATCAATATCAAACTCGATATCCTTTCTGCACACATCTAAATAAGACTTCTATTGGCTCTGGGCAGCCCAGTGTCTTTCTCTGTTCAACTAGACTTTTTCTAAGGCATCAAATACTAAGTCAGGACCAAAGATTACGGCATCACTAAATTCAAACTAACTCTTTAGAGATTTACATTTCCTATCATAGAGAGCTTCAAATAGAGCCATCCAAATACTAGAATGATAGTTGTTGTTGTATGCAAACTCAATCAAAGGCAAGTGGTCATCCCAACTACCCTTAAAATCAATTGCATATGCTCTTAGAATATCTTCTAAAGTCTGAATGGTCCTTTCTTATTGACCATCTGTCTGAGGATAGAAGGCTGTATCGAGATGAACTTGGGTACCAAAACCCTTTTAGAACACTTTCCAAAAATGAGAGGAAACCTGGGTACCTCTGTATGACATAATAGATAGTGAATTGTCGTACAATCTAAGCATCTCTCTAATGTTATGTTTGGTATAATCCTTGGCTGAATAAGAGGTATGGACTGGAAAAAAATAAGTCGATTTGGTCTCCAGTCTACAATAACCCAAACTGAATCATGCTGATGATGAGTATGAGGCAAACCTATCATGAAGTCATGTTCACTTCTTCCCACTTTTAAGTAGGAATATTGAACTCCTGCATGGACTTACTAGGTTTCTGATGCTCTATCTTAACCTGCTAACATATAGAGCACTTAGCCAAAAACTCTGAAATATCTCTCTTCATCACTCTCCACCAATAGATCTCCCACAAGTTGCGGTATATCTTAGCGGCCCTTGGATGAATAGAGTAGCGTACACTATGTGATTCTGTAAGAATTTGTTGCCTTAAGTCATCTACACCTTGCACACAAAGATGACCCTAACAACACAAAACACCATCTCCTCCTTGGGAGAAAACCTCTACTTTCTGATCCTTGACTGACTCTTTCAACTTGACAAGACTGGGATCTCTATCCTGATTTTCTTTCACCTCAGAAACTGGAGATTATTCTAAACTATTCTGAACCCATGTATTACCCTCTGCTAAATCAATTAGGTAGACACCTAATCGGGCAAGCTGATGAACTTTTTGAGCTAACTTCTTCTTACTGCTCTCTACATGAGAAACACTACCCATAGACTGTCTACTGAGAGCGTCGGCCACTATATTGTCCATGCCCGAATGATAAAGGACACTCATGTCGTAATCTTTCAAGAGCTCTAACCACCTTCTTAAATAAAGATTGAGATCTTTCTAAGAAAAGACATACTGAAGGCTCTTATAATCTATGAACACACCTACATACACCCCATACAAGTAATGCCTCCAAATCTTTAAGAAGAATACTATGACTGCTAACTCAAGATCATGAGTCGGATAATTCTTTTTATGAGGTTTATGTTGTCTGGAGGTGTAGTCTATGACCTTACCATACTGTATGAGGACGCAACCCAAACTTACTCTAGAGGTATCAAAGTACACCACAAAACCATTTGGAAAAGCTAAGACTGGAGCTGAAATGAGTCGAATCTTCAACTACTGAAAACTCTTCTCGTAAGAATCTGACCACAAAACTCCTGATATTTAATAGAGAGACAGGGCGAGGTTAGTTTCTTACTGCTTTGGTCTTTTGAGGATCTACTCTAATTCTATTACCGAAAATGATATGACCAAAGAATGCTACTGACCTTAGCCAAAACTCGCACTTACTGAATTTGGTGAACAGTTGATGATCTCTTAGAGTCTGAAGTACTATTTTGAGATGTTCTGCATGATCATGCTCATAGCGGAAATAGACAACGATATCATCTTTGAAGACTATGACGAACATATCCAAGTACTACTTACACATACAATTTATCAAGTCCATGAAAGCTGTTGGGGTGTTGGTAAGACCAAAGGATATGACTAGGAATTTGAAGTGACCATACCGAGTACTGAAGGCTATTTTTGGAATGTCATATTCTCTGACTCTGAGCTGATGATAGCCTGATCTAAGGTCTATCTTAGAGAAATAGTTGGCATCCTAAAGTTGGTCAAACAAGTCATCAATTCTGGAAAGTGGATACTTGTTCTTGATCATGACTTTATTGAGCTAACGGTGATCAATGCACATTTTGAGAGAACTGTCTTTCTTTTGGATGAATAAGACTGGTGTACCCCATGGGTAAATAATAGATCTGATGAATCCCTTATCTAAGAGATCCTTCAACTATTCTTTCAATTCTCTGAGTCCTGCTGGTTCCATTCTATATGGTGGAATAAATATAGACTGAGTATCTGGAAGAAGATCAATGCAAAAATCTATTTTTCTTTCGGGAGGAATTTCTAGAAGATCTTCGAGAAAGACATCTGAATATTTATTTACACTGAGTTCAAGGTTGGGAGTTTCGGAACTAGCATCCTTAACATGAACAAGGTGACAAACACATTCCTTAGATATGATTTTTCGTGCCTGAAGGTAGGAAATAAGCTGACCTCTGAAAGTTGAAGCATTACCCCTCCACTCTAGGATGGTTTCATTCGGACACTAAAACTGGACAATTGTATTTCTGTAGTCGACTATGGCATATTAGGAATAAAGCCAATCCATGCTGAGAATGACATCAAAATTAGTCATCTCTAATTTGACTAAATCTGTTGAGGTGACTTTATGAATTTTCATAATCGAACAGTTTCTACCCATCGGGCTATGATGGTTTTACCTACTGGGGTAGAGACTGAGAAGGGCTCTGCTAGAATCTTGAGACTGACTCCTAAATCAACTGATATATAGGGAGTACTGAAAGACAAAGAAGCTCCGAGATCTAGCAAAGCGTAAACAAGCAAATGAAAAATCTGTAACATACCAGTAACCACATCAGGAGAATTTTCCTGATCTTGACAAGACTGAAGAGCATAAAGTCTGTTTGGGCATTGCCCACTAGTAGCACTAGAAGTTGCACCTTACTGATTTGGGCGACCGAACTGAGATGAGGAATGGTTCTGCTGACTCTAGGAACCTATGTGAGGATAATCTCTGACTCTGTGACCTGGCTTGCCATATCCAAAACAAATATCACTGTCATCTCTGCAAATACCCTGATTGTGTTTGACATAATTCTGACAAAGAGGATTAGTTCGGGCATTGCAAATGCTGCCTTAAAACATAGAGCCTGGCGCCCTATCTCTATTACCATCCCTGAGCTTAGGAGCTGGAGCACTGGCTGAAGAAGGAGATGGAACTAATGACTTAGGGTGAAATTGAGAACAGCTTCCTCCCTCTGACTTAGGTTGAGCAAAGTTGAAACTACATGTCCTTACTCTCTTATTCTGCTTCTCTCTTATCTTAATATTTTTCTCTTCTATCTATTGAGCATAGGTCATAAGCCTAGCTATGTTTATGTCACTATTCAACATCACAGACCTGCACTTATTGACCACACTATCCTTCACCCCAGAAACAAACTTACTCATCTTGGCCCTGTTATTTGCAACCACGTAAGGAGAATATCTAGGTAATTGAGTAAACTTAAGAGAATACTTTTTCACCATCATGTTACCCTGCCTGCGGTTAATAAATTCTAACACCTTAGCTTCTCTCAGCTCTAGGGGAAAGAATCTATCTAAGAATGTGGTGACAAACCCTTCCCATTCTATGGATCCTGCATCAACTGACCTCTCTAACTTCCAATACTTGAACCAAGTGTGAGCAACATCCTACAACGGATATGTAGCTAGCTCAGCACTCTCAATAGCTAACACCACCATGATGTCTATAAACTTCTAAACCTGGTCAAGAAATTTCTGAGGATCCTCTTCTAACTTAAACTCAAAAAAAGATGGATAATTCATTCGAGTGAAGTCTCGAATCTTGGCTACAGCTGAATTAGCCACTGGGTTGGTCGGAACGACAGCTGATTGTTTATTCTGTGTAGCAACTGACTAAGCAAGAGTAATGAATACAACTATGAACTCTGTATGAGAGATATGCTCACCCAAAGGATCTTCGGGATGAGGGGCTATTTAATTCCAGTTCACTTGTTGGGAGGCATGTTCTGTAAATGGAACAAAAAAGGGATTAAACTGAGAGATTAACTTGAGATTTTGCTCACTGGTATGACCTGAATACTAAGAAATGGGAAATTGTTCCTAAACATCTTATAGCCTCGTGCACATAATTGTGGCGCGCAACACACCCATGTACAAAACTCTACTAGATATGGCTTTCAGACTTCTGAGGACACTATTGAACCTTAGGCTCTGATACTAAGTTTTTAACGCCCTGAATCTGGTACTCGAAATGCTTTACAGTGCTCATGACGAACCACATGCCAACCCATGGCTGATATTTGTGCCTGAATACTGTATAACATCATGTAAAATACAGAAATAACAGACTGAAACATGTCATAAGATTCAAAATGGATAAAAATAATACCTGAGAGTACGGTATATCAATACCAAAACATAAATTAGAATAAACTGTCTGAACATATTGTAGTCTGAAAAACCTCTAACTGAATAAATGTTTGAATAAGGAGTTGATGGGACATGTCCCCAAATAAATCCATCTACTGAAATCTAAACTAAAATAGTGAAATAAATAATAATATAGTCCTCGAATAATGAAGACTCACTGCTAAATATGGTTGCTAAAATTTAGAATGCTACTGATGCTTTGAAACTCGTGCTTCTGGACCTATGGTATAAAACACCATAGCACAAATACGTCAGTACAATTAAATGTACTAGTATTCATATGAGGTAGGCTGAATGCAGAGGGTTCAAATGCATGAATAATGCTAACTGACTATATAACATGAACGTGAGAATACATGCATGAATAAATTACTGTAACTGAATTCGTGATGATACTGAATACTAAGTCTGAATACTGATAACATGAGTTACTAATACCTGATACTAAGTGACTATATCTGACAGCCTAGGTTCTGATAGAACTAGCTGAGTTTCATACTGTTCTGAATTGACTGTATCTGACAGTCCTAAATTTTGTAGAACTATTTGAGTTCTATTACTGAGACTGAGACTAAAATTGTAACTGTGGGAAATAGTCATCTAATTACTATGCCCCAAATAAATCAATATAGCTAAGTTGAGGTCTAATCTATAACCCCGATTGGAAGGGTGTCCATACTGCACCACCGGTAAGGATAAGCTATGAGTGACCCTCAACTGGAAGGTACTCAAATAAGAACAGTGGGAACCCTCAACTGGCAGGTAAGACACCTCATCAATCCTCAACTGGCAGGTTAGATATCTCAACCTAATCTGGCTATGTAGTTCTGGAATGCAAGGATTGCTTCTAAGAATCACACTCTCTACTCGCAGGCGAGTTTCCATCCTTGGGTTCACTTGTGCTAAATCCTACTCCCATATTAATAGACACTAAACATGATTAAATGAGCTGAACTGGACTGAGTTAACTGAGTTCCGTCGACTGACGAAATACTAATGAGATCACTGAATTATCGAGCTTTCCTGAGTCACATGATTGACTGAGTTCTATTGACCATAGCTTGACTGAGAGTATCGTGAAAACATGACACTGGATCTAGGCACATAGCTAAGATATCGGGTACAAGTACCCTCGAGACTCAATAGAAGGAAACTGACAAGGCATGACGTTCTTGAATACATGACCAACATCAACAATCCATAATATAATAAGTTGGAGATTTCATAAAGCACGTGGTTATCATAAACTTGTACATGGTAGGAATACATATAATAAGTATCATAATTTCATACTCTAACATCATAAGCATTCCAACAAACATCTACATCGCACATCAATAGCATGGGAGTCATTTGAACATCAGGGTAAGGCATGCATTTATCATATGGGTTACAATTGAACTGTAATACACAATTTCTATCCTCTTAGGCATTTTATCAAACACCTTACATGCACAACTTAAGGCATAGGTGTAATCATCAAATTACACATTATGAACAACTCTATTCATGGATTTCAACTTGCATGCTAACGTAGTTTCATAAGAAAACCCAGAAAGATTCCAACTTGGGAATCGTAAACAAGATAAACATGGTTACAAAATAACCCAAAACATAAATATCATGATTTATAATTTGAAATAGGGTTCTTGAGCATTATGGATGAAAGGAATCCATAAATCAACACCATGCATACCTTGGATGGAAGATTCTTGAAAACAAATGGTGAAATTCTTGAAATTGGATCCTCATTTGGAAACCCTAAGTTTGTTCTTGATGGATTTGAGAGAGAAACCACTATAATTTGGGCGAAATTAGGCTGAATTACGTGTTTGTGACTTACATAGGGGTGAGAAATTAACCCTTTCGCCCTTGAGAACGCGATCATTTAATGACTTAAAACTGGGTGCCAAGACTACAAGCGACACGGTGTGTTGATGGCTGCGATGTAATACTCGACGCTTCGTGCCATAATCGCGTTGAGCCTTAGAAGTTTTGGCTCTGGCAGCCTACACAAATATTGACTAACGCGATTGGCGATACAACGCGCCAAGATCGTGTTGGTCCACTATTTTGGGACCCCGAACATGATCTAAAAATGTTCCAAAAAATCCAAAACTTGTCTGTGAACACCTATTGACCTTCCTGAGCATGAATTAATGAAAATACGGGCCATTAAAGGACAATAAGATGGCGAGATAAGTTTGCTAACTTTTGAAGGCCAAAATAGGATAAGTTTGGGAACTTGGTTAGAATTTTCTAAGTTTGAGATCCCTTGACAAACTTAAAGGACTAAATTAAGCTCAGAAGTTTCGCGAGGTCTTACAAACCTTTCTACATTTGCGAAACATATTGTTGAGTAATGAATCATTCCTTAGTTGGGCAGAGGAGCTTTTCGACACTAATTATGTATGGATTGTTGAATCCAACAATGTGAATAAGCACAGTAGCCGTTCTCACTAGTAAAATAGATTATGTTTCTAATTGGCTACAGGACATCGTTGCCACCAGAGATTTATGCTCATTTTTTATTGCGTCAACACATGAATATGCTCCTCTAGTTGAAGAGGTATGAAATGATCCTGCAAACCAGGGGAACATACAAGAGGAGATAAACTTCATTTCCTTTCAGACATGGCAACTTACTTCTTGCTACTCTTCGAAGCGTAGGAGTAGTTTATTGAATCATGTTATCCAGTACAGTCTTTAGGACAATTTTGTTATTAAAAATTAACCTTTTTCACAATTAATATCTCAAATTATCCACTAGACGGACACAAAATCATTATAATTATCATACCAATTCTTAAGAAAAACATGTTGAACAGTAGCCGCCCTTTGAATATATACACGTCTACCTCTTTCCTTCTTTCATCTCTTCAGAAGATCACGCTAAAGAAGTGATGATGTAAAAATTATTATGCATGAAAGTAGCTACTACTACACATTGCTCGAACCAAATAGATTAATCTCTAGGCATGTTAAAAATACTTATAATTGATATTTTTACTACTGCAGAAGATATCAAGAATGGTGAGTGTTCCGCAGATGAATCTACCATGCCATTAATCCATCTTGGCTATGACATCCCGCTGATTACGTACACTAGATGCTATCAATATTCTTGAACCAACACGATTTGTCAGTTAGTGATGTTCTATGCTTTTAAACTTGTCATTTGATATTAGCTAAATAGTTTTGATGATAAACAAACAGTATTAGTATTGCTCTTTTGTGAAATAACAAGGTAATCAAGATGTATGCTTTAATTTGATTAAAGTTTCTCTAAATAAACAACTTTTAAGCATAGATTGAGGAAATTTTAATTAATCGTTGTACTGTTGTTATGATGTACTGATGCTTGCGTAAAGGTAGGTTGCCTCCATTACATCCTCTTGGGTCTGGTCCTTCCCGATGTTTCATGCACCAAATAGGTTTTTTTTACTGTTGTTATCTCACTTGACAAGTTGTCGACAGTGATGGATCTAGCTATTTGATGTTGGTTCATTTGAACATACTACTTTCGACATAACTAACACGGCATGTGTGTGAAACCATAGATAGTGCATATTATCAAATTTAACACATCCTCCTAATAGGATATTTTCATCAAATACAGAAGATGCATTCAACTTGACAAATATCTTCAAGTACAGTTCTGCACTGCTTTAATATTTATTTGTAATATTTAGGTTTCTGGTTGCTTTAAATATTTTCTCTATAACAGGATCTCTTGACAATTGCCAATGTGGCTGACCAACATGAAGTGTAGGATTTTCTCAGTGCCTCTTCCAAGGTACATATTCCTTGAAGTTTGTTAGATCTTTTACCATTATTCATATAGATTTAGGTTGTTCCAACCTAAAATAATACCTGTTTATGTCTATGAAGAACTACTTTGGAAAATCATCTTCAGTGATGAGAACGTTGGCAGGTACCTCACTTCTTTCAACCAACATATTTGTGTTCTTTATTTATGTGATGAATCTGGTGTTTCCATTGGATATTCTTACATCTATATACTCTTATACATGAAAAGTGGTAAGGGTAATCCTGTTGATGACTACAATAATAAATCTTTATTGCAGGCCAAAATAACTTATACTAAATTCTTTTACATAGGATGCATTCTGGGTATCAGATTCCATCTTCAGATAATGCTACATTCTTGAAGTGAGTTGGGGAGTCCGCTTTGCTAAACTATAAAACTAAATTTGAACAGAGTATTGTACTCATTAAATGACAATGTGAGGCAGAACGTGTGTTGCTTTTTTCTCGGTTTATAATCTGCAGTCATAAAGTTTAAGTAGTTTGGTCAATTAATTGCGTTAGAGCAGAGTTAACTTCTTCAGTTAGGAATTGCTCCATTTGTATTTGACACATATAAATAGGTGTCTTGGATTTACTGAATTGTCAT
Organism: Capsicum baccatum var. pendulum; assembly: GCA_030864225.1. Classification (NCBI taxonomy): domain Eukaryota; kingdom Viridiplantae; phylum Streptophyta; class Magnoliopsida; order Solanales; family Solanaceae; genus Capsicum; species Capsicum baccatum. The sequence continues at coordinate 204,886,344 of CM061558.1, read as the reverse complement.
GTTTTGTTCTCTCAACTCTTACATGATATCTGGCCTACCTTTATAGGTCATTCTCGCACTTGTAAGTCCACATGCAAATACATGAGTGAACCCCGGGGAGTTGGTTACACGTGGAAGAGTGTTGAGTTATATAATAGTGGCTTAGTTCGAGTTTATAGCGGCATCCTAAGGTCTTTGATTTACGTCCTAAGTTTTGGGTTGGGTCCTCAAACTTTCACATGGTATCAGAAATCCTATAATCTTGATAGACCTTTGCAGGGCAATCATATGTTGGTCTTCGGCCGAAGCTTCGTTTCTTTCCATATCTTCATCTTCTTGCCCTTTCTTGGACCATTTTGACACCAACACTTCTTCTAGACTCTAATGATGTTCATGCAAAAAAATGACCAAATAAAAGTTCTCGAGCAAAAACATGAAATAAGGCGGAGAAAGGCCAATGACTAGAAAAAGTTTTTGGCTATTCTTGGAAGGAATTTAAGTGAGCAATTGTTAGAATATTTTGTAATGAAAACTTTGTGGTGTACTAATGTTTAAGAAGCTTTAATTAATCAGTCGGCTAATATATACTCCTACATCTTCCTCTGATTACTTAAGAATGAACTTTAATGAGTGACTAACCTGATATATGGTAGTTACTTTATTTGTTATTATCTGATTGAACTTATCCTTTGTGACAACAGTTAACGTGGATGATGTTGTGGATGATATTCTCTTAAGATTTATGAATGGTCTGGAACAAGTTGGGAACCTTATGTTGCAGATGATTTTCAAGTTTTGTTTTACATATACTGATTTGCCATTTCAACACTTCAACAAGATAGATAATCAAAAATTTTCTTCTGACAATTATAGGAATATGTTGTTACTGTGAGGAGCAAAATTACAGAGATAGTTTAGCACCCATAAACTTGTCGATGAAATCTTGGATTTATGCTGCTATTGAAGAGGACACTTCTTCGTCTTGTGATATTTTTTATGGTGAATGGATAGAGTACAGTGATCTTTAACCACTTTATAAACTGGGTTTTTGTCTATTTATTGATAATGCTTTCAACTGTTTGAAGAATGGACGTCATGATACAGATTATCTCAGCCTTAGATGGAAGTCACATAGTTGTGACATCCCAAGATTTGACGGATTTAAAATGCTGAAGATGCTGAGGGAAAGTTTATAATGCTTCTTTAAGGTTTACTTTGCGGATTGAACATGGGACTATTTAATTGACAGTGACTATATATGTCTTTACTATTTTTATTATTTTTCTATATACTACTTATATATATACTACATAGAAGCATGAGGTTTTAAGACAACAACAAAATAATTAAATCTAAAGAAAATGGAAAACTGATTGAGGAAAATAATTAAATTTTTATAATTTCCTAGTATACTATAAATTGGACATTTTAGGTCTTCTCTTATTAGTTGTTTAATGATGAAAATATGAGACATTGAAAATCCCCTTTTTTGAGAGTAGACCACCTTAGTGTAGTTCTTAGTTAGGTCTTGGATTAGCCATTGTAATTTAGGGCTTGGAAAAGCCAATATTGTTCTTTTCTTGGAAATGGTGGATTTTGAGGTGAGTTGATTCCCTTGGCGGTCACCGTAAGAGTGTGGTGTTGTTGTTACATTTATTAGGGGTTTTTGAGTTTAATATACTCTTTAGTTCCTAATCTTTGTAATAATCTATGTCTCACTATCTATCTTTACCTTTCTTGCAATTGTGTTAGTATTTGTATCTTGTAATCGTTTGTTCTTATTGAATCTAAATCTTGTGGTCATCTTGTTCTTGTTGTATTGTTGTTGTTTTGGTGTTAAAATACCTTGTAAACTCGTGATACTTGTGTTGTTGTTTTTGGCCAAAACTAGCACTCAAAGGGGTCCTCGGGTTGCTCTTAATTTGTGGACTATTTTTGTGTAGTTTTTGTGCCTTCCATGGACTTTATTGTATCATTTTATAAAATTATACACATCAATATTTTTATAATAACCCTTTAGGTCATTTTTCTCTTTTCATGAACTTTCTATATTTATATCTTTTCTATAGCCGCCCCAAGTTATTTATGACTTGTTAAGACTGGTAAGGCGGTTTCCAGACAATTCGTTTAGCTTTATGTCAGTTTTTTTTTATTTTGGAGCTTTTGAAGTTGAGAAATTGGTCTCGACCAAAACTTCAAGTAAATGATATTGGATGAGAATTTCGATAATTCTGCTAACTCCAGAATGTGGATTTGGGCTAGGGGGATCTTTCATTTAGGTCCGAGGCTTCTGGACTTATTTTGGTCTATCGATTAGTCTATGGCTAAAATGAAAGATTGGGTGTGGGCTTTTTTTTGGTCCAAATGATCTTTACGAGGAATTCGTTAATTTTATTGAGTCTAAAATTTTATTTATAATAGAGTAACATATTTTATTTGTGTGCATGAGGTTTCTAACGAATTCTGAGCATGTGATCGTATTCTTTTGAAGTTAGCGGAATTTTTTTGTGCATTGGCTAGTGCAGCCGCTTAAGTGCCTTTTGGTATCTTAAGTAGAGCTGCTTATGTGGCTAGGGAGTCGCTTGTGCGGCTAAAACTAATGTCAGCTACCATCACTTAAGAGGACCCTCTTTAGATTAAGCAGAGCTGATTATGCAGCTAAGAAGCAGCTTAAACAGAGGGTTGGGTAAATAGTGACCACCGCTTAAGCAGTTGGCCAATTGCTTAAGCATCGTTGCTAAGCGATCGAACCTTCACTTAAGAGGAGGCAGCTGTATATAAACCCCACATCGAACATTTCATTATTTTCACCCAAAATTCCTTCGTAGTTGATCACTTTGAGCTTAAAAAAACCTTGTGAAAAAATAGTGTGGGTAAGTTGATCACTTGATCATTTTTCCGTTGTTAATTTGTAAGTTTTTCATCTAAATTTCAATCTAATCCTTAGTTTTAATTCTTGTTTTGTCTTTTACTTGTGGGTAGTTTTGAGACTCGAATTGGAGACTAATTATCGTCAATTTTTTAGCAGATGATTCTTGTCCCATGAGGAACACAATTGCATATTTGATTTTTGAATTTCATAAGTGGACTCTACGGGTGATTTTTCACTCAATGTTTTATTAAAAAACATAAATTCATAATATGAGTATCATTATTCTCATATTAATGAGTATATTATTATTTTGATAGCATAAAAACTTTCGGGTACTTCTCAGAAGGGAAAAACTCCATTGTAGTGGATCGTGAGCGGTTCCTTGACATCCAGGTAGGTTACGACTTACCTACTCTAAGACTTAACTCATTTAAGGTACTTGTATGATAACTTACTAATTGTGGAATATTATGGATTGAATACATCTTAACTAGGCTTCTACGATCCTTATAGCTTGTGTAGAAGCCTTAGAAGAGACGCCATTAATTCTTAGTTTAGATAGCCATTCCTCTATTAGGACTATTCTGGCTTGTTTGGTAGTTGTAGACATTATCGTAGGATATATTAGTCTAGTCCTGGGTTGCTGCTTGCCTTTAGTTGGGTTTCTAGGGATTGTAGCTAGTTTTACCACTCCTTTAAAATGATTCACCTTAGGATAATGCATTCTCTTGTAGTAAATGACTACAAAGCTCTTAAGTTGCATATTGATGGACTGATTATTGGAAATTGATTTGGATTGTTTGCTCCGTGGTACTTGCTGAGCATGTTTCCTTGGTATTTTGGCCTAAAAACACCATTTTTAGATTATAATAGGATTTTGGGATTATTTTAAAAGGGATTTGGCATTCTAACAAAAATAGACTATTTAGTCCTGATTCGATTTCGGGCACTTGATTTAATGTTTATTACATACTCAGGATAGTTCGATTTCGAGCATACATCATCATTAATTTCTATTTGGAGATTCGATTCGATTTGATTTTGGACAGGGTATACAGATAAGGTTGGAGAAGGAGTATACGGTACAATTCAACACTTCACTTATCTCATTTTGCATATCATGACATTCTTCCACATTTATTTACTATCATGCTTGACTTGTATTTAATATTAATTATTGTCTCCATCGACCATACTTATGAGGGCGGGTTGAGTTTATTATTGTTATGTGAACCTTCCGGATGGTCCGATTAGGTTATAGTTAGACGCTTACTTTACACTTTTCAAGTTGTTTACTTATATTTCTTGTATTTTCTAGATTTAACCCATTACTCTTGTTCTGGCCCCTCTTTTCTTACCTTTATATTCACACTTTATTAAAGTTGTATCTTATTTGAGCTTAGTCAGTCTATGATGCCTTGATACTCATACTGCACTTCTGCATCTTTTTTTATGCAGATCTTACTACAAATCATCACCGTAGATGTCATGCTCTTGTAGAATTGTTGATCGAAGATATTGAATGAGCTATTAGCAATCAAAGCTGATTTATCTCCGTCTGTATTGGATTAGTCTTATCCAGAGATGGATCTATGATTTAAAGTTTGCGGGTTCCTTGAGCAAATAAAAAGATCAACTATAGTGGTTTACACAGGGTTAGAACCCACAACCACTGACACACTTTAATTATGGGTTCTCAACTTATTAATCCTTTATATTTACTAGATTTCTCAACATAAATAAAGGATCCACACGCAAATTACTGAATTTCTGGGAACCCCCACCAATCACCCTAGATTCGCCCCTGGTCTTATCTTATACTTTCGGAGACTATTCTGTATATAATGCACTTATCTAGTACTCCTTATGTTGTAGTGACTCTTGTAATGACTATATCAGGTTTTGAGAATCCTTTTTATATATTTTGTTCCTTCCCTTCTCTATTTGTATGCATGGTCTACCTATTTTCTTTATTAATAACTTTATTTAGTGTTGTTATCTTGTTTTCTTTCTCTTCCGCTTATTAGCTCCTTACTCGTCGTTTTGAGTTATAATTTTAGCTTAACTACTAGCGGGTTATAATAGGTATCATCATAATCAGAGTTTTTGGATTGTGACAATTAATTGAACCATGCCTGAGATTTATGGGTACATAGGTACATATACAGGAACTTTTATAAAATTTGAGTTGCAAGTATCTAATAGAAATATATTATCATATATTTAAGTGTTCTATCAAAATAAATCATAAGTCAAATAATTAAATTAAATCTATCACAAATTTAAGAGACTATTAGTGTATGGCGTATGAAAATATAATGTCCACATCCACCACTCTACTCAAATTTTAAAAGTTCGTTTGGTGTGAGGTATAAGGAATAAATAGTCTCAGGATGAAATAAAAAATTATTTTATTTCATGTTTGGTGTGAAGTATTAATTAGTACCGATATATTTATTCCACTATTTACACCATAATGATGAAATAAATTATCTCATATACTTAATAAAATAACTAATAAATCTGAGATAAATTATCTCATATACCTAATAAAATAACTAATAAATGTGAGATAAATTATCTCATATACCTAATAAAATAACTAATAAATCTGAGATAAATTATCTCATAATTCTTTCCCTAACCAAACAACCCCATGGACATCAAATTTTGAACCAGGTAAAGAGCAAATTGTGTCAGCATAGACCACATGATGAAACTACATGGAACTGGAGTCTGGAACAACCTTGACCACCTAATATGGGATGGGCCAGTCATCAGTGTAACAGAAAACCCATTCTTTGTGAAAAGTTCTATGTACAAAAGTGTATGTCTGGCACTAATTTCCCTACTTGTGTGATTGTACAAACTATGTAAGCACCACAACTATGTCCAACTACTCACTTCCATCATTCACTGTACTCTGCACTCATCATCAATGATTCAATATCAATACAATACGTGGGAGAAAGTAGACAAAGGACAATCAAAGAGCGTGGAAGTTGGTCGAGATTCCTTTGTTAGGAAAATTAAAATGAAATTTATGAATTTTTATATTAAACTCAGGTTAAAACTAACAATAAACTATAAACAAAAAAATGAAATTAGCTAAAATTGCTCGTAGCTAATAGGATTCTGATAATCCATTGCTAACTAGGATTAGCGATGAATTTTGTTGTTAATCTATAGAATTTGTCCATCATTAGTTATTGTATTTGAGTAGAATATAATTGTTTTTATAATTAAATATTTATAAATATTTAGTGATTTCTTAATATATATATATATATATATATATATATATATATATATATATATATATATATATATCTGAGTAAAAAAATTTGAGTGAACCTGTAACCTTAATAAAAAGAATACGGATTGTAACTTCAAGAATTGAAGAAACCTCTTTTATTTATCTATATTCGTTATGAATCTAAATTGATTAGAGTTACTGGACAACATCGACATCTAGCACATTATTTCAAAGATGTCCTAAAATTCCTCCTCTGAGGTATAGTACAGAATTATCTCGATCAGAGTTGGCATAAGCGTAACATGAACTTGAGAAGTTTTTGGATAAAGCTTTAAGGAATGAAGAAACTTTATTAGGAAGCATTTTTCCTTTTATTCTATGTTATACGAATCTAAATTGAGTTACTATGAACTTCTGATATCAAATATTTTTTCTATTTCATTTTAGTTGGACTTTTTGCTAAAAATATTTGTTTAATTTAGCTGAATTCTTTTTATAAAATCAAGAGAGTTTTATTATGTTTTTCAAATAGTATTAATCATATCACTAAATGACTGCATAAAATGTATATATTCAAATTTATATTTTTAAACATAATTATAAGATTAATAGATATTAAAATAAATATTTTATTATTTTTTAAATCAAGTTAAGAAGAACAATTATTTAAAACGAAGGGAGTAATTATTAAAACAATAAAATAAAGAGAAGATAGAAAAAGGTGTAAGGGTCAAATTAAGTCACTAACCACCAAAGTGCATGAACCGAGCCACCCTCGTAACTCCTAACCTCTCCTAACCTCTATAAATACCTTCTAACTGTCTTACTTCTTTCCATCCCCATCCCTATTTTCCATTTCTCAACTCCCATATCCCATCTTCCTTGCAACTATGCCTTCTTCTTCACTATTTATCGTTTCTAAATCCACTATTTACCCCAACGATCATCAATCACTTAACAAAACTTTAAAACTCTCCGTCTCTGATCTTCCTATGTTATCATGTCAGTATATTCAGAAAGGCGTTTTATTGACCCAATCTCCTTTCGAATCCTCTATTTCTCTCATTTCTCATCTCGAAATTTCCCTTGCCAAAACCTTAGCCCATTTCCCTCCCCTCGCAGGCCGTTTAATTACGGACTCTCAGGGGTACGTTTACATCGTTTGTAACGATGCTGGTGTAGATTTTGTACATGCAAAAGCACCCCACCTCAATCTCTCAACACTTGTTCCACAAAATCAAGCAGATATTCCGATTTATTTTCGAAAGTTCTTCCAATTTGATAGTACTTTGAGTTATGCTGGGCATAATAAACCCTTAATGGCTATTCAAGTTACTGAACTAAATGATGGTGTATTCATCGGATGTACGATGAATCACGCCGTCGTTGATGGTACTTCCTTCTGGAATTTCTTCAATACGTTTGCTGAATTTTCAAAAGGCGAGAAGAAGATTAGTAGGCAGCCGAGTTTTAACCGTAAGACGGTGTTTGATTCACCGGCGGTGTTGAAGTTCCCGGACGGTGGACCGTCGGCTACTTTCTCCGGCGACGAGCCGATCCGTGAAAAGATCTTCCATTTCAGCCGTGAAGCCATATTGAAACTGAAGTATAGGGCAAATAGAACTGCTGTTAACGGTAAGGTTAACGGAAAGATAACACCAGTTAATGACGAGCCGGCTTTGAAAAACGGCTCGGCTACGGCTTCGGAGATTTCGTCATTTCAGTCATTGAGTGCTCAATTATGGAGATCGGTGACACGGGCTAGGAAATTGGACGGGAACAAAACGACGACGTTTAGGATGGCGGTTAATTGTCGCCATCGGCTGGAGCAAAAGATGGAGCCACTGTATTTTGGGAACGCCATTCAAAGTATCCCGACCGTTGCTTATGTTAAGGAGCTGTTATCTAACGACTTATATTGGAGCGCGAATCAGCTACATCAAAATGTAGTGGCGCATGGTGATTTCACTGTGCGCCGTGGTGTGAAAGATTGGGAAAGTAATCCTAGGTTATTTCCTCTTGGTAATTTTGATGGAGCTATGATTACTATGGGAAGTTCACCTAGGTTTCCAATGTACGATAATGATTTCGGGTGGGGCCGACCTGTCGCGGTCCGAAGTGGTATGGCTAATAAATTTGATGGTAAGATCTCCGCTTTCCCTGGACGAGAAGGAAATGGAACCGTTGATCTTGAAGTGGTTTTGGCACCCGAGACAATGGCGGGACTTGAAGAGGACATGGAATTTATGCAGTATGTTTCTTAATGGTGTTTGTCTATTAATGTGCAAAAAATTCAGGCTAATGTGTTTAAATGAAAAATTGGTTGAGTTTGAACATCGAGATGACAAATGGGTGCAAGTTTAGGTTGTTGCCATTAGGCTATTTCGCCAATTGTGTTTTTTGTATTTAACAAAGTGTGTGAAGGTTGAATTGAACAACAATGATCAAGAGAACACTTGAAATCTTGAGGGGCAAAAAGGTTGGAAAATGTTACTCCCTTTTTTTCTATTTTTACTGGATTTATTCATGTGGTAATTGACACATCTAAAGATAATGAACATCAAAGTGAATTTAATCTCTCTCTCTCTTTTTTTTTTTTCATTTTATGAAAAAAAAGAAGTCGAGTGGTCCAAAATAGAACATTTGGGGGCCTTTTACTGTTGAGGATAAAATATGGGGTAAGGCTAGAATTAGTGGAACTTGATGCTTTATATCTCATTTAGAATTTTAGATTTCCAATTCTTTCATTATTGAAGGTCCTAAAAGATTAGTAATTAAAACCTCACAATTTAACCGTAGTTCAAAATTTAACAGCCGTCAAATGAAACTACGTCAAAAGAGAAAAAGAAATCCTATATAACCTTAATTGACAAATTAAACATTATTAGGGTGGAATTTCATATTTAAAACTTGAATGTGCAAAGTCAAATAAGAGAAAAATGAAAGAAGTCACTACTAAAAAAAAATAAAAAAAACGACCATCAAAAACCGACCACGACCACTAGCTGTCGGTTTTTAATTATTTTTTTTAAAAGCGATCACATGTGGTCGCTTTTATATTTTAACAAATCAAAATAATTATTTCAATAATTTTAATTTTAATATTAATTATTATTTATTTTACAAATAAGAATTAAAAAAATAACAAAATCGACCACCTGTGGTTGTTTTTTTTAAAAATATAATTAAAAAATATTTATAAAAACCGAGCACTTTTAAAAAAAAAAATTAATTTAATTTTAAAAAAATCGACCATTTGTGGTCGGTTTTAAAAATTCTTTTTTAATTTATTTTTAAAAAAAAACGACCACTAGTGGTCGATTTGTTAATTAAAATAAAAAATAATTTTTAAAAAAACGAACACTTGTGGTCGATTTTTGAACTAAAAAAAATTAAAAAGTAAATAAAATTTAGTGACACCTAATCATATATATGTAATCAAATATATATTATTTTCATAAAAAATAATTATATATATATATATGTATATATATATATATATATAATTTTTTGAAATTACACTGATCACACGTAGTCGATAACTAGTATAATAATAATAATAAAAATCAATCATAATAATAATAATAATAAAAATCAATCATTCTTAAATTTTATGAAAAAATTACACTAAAAAATATTTCAAATAAAATAAACAAATTTCATTAAACATAAATTTTATCGTTTACTTATGTTTCAATATATAAAATAAATATTTTCCTTTGTATATATGTTAAATGACATTAAACATGCATAATCTTTGTATAATGAATATGTGTATATATATATCATATCGTTGAGATAATGATATTATGTTACTATTCCAGTTATAATGATATTACCGTTGAAATATCTTTATATATATATATATAGTGATCGATTGATGAACGATGTAGTCAAAATCTAGTATATTAAGCTAATCAAATATAATTAATCGATCACTCATCTGAGTATGTATAAGAAACACATTGCATTATATTATTGGATAATATACTCATGTGTGTGTATGTATTGGTATATATATAATATATACATTTTATATAGCGACAGTATATTAATGACATAAGATAAAGCAACCGATAATTTATTTGAGTATATGTGAAATACAATGAGGTAGTAAAATCGGGTATGTGATGTATATAGTACGTATATGAAATACGTCACATTATATTATTGGATAATATACTTGTGTACGTATGTGATGTATATAGTACGTATTGATATAGTTGATAGTGTGTATATGTGTGTGTATGTATAGGTAAATATATATTATATACATATTATATAGTGAAGGTATATTAGTGAATAAGATAAACCAACCGATAATTCAACTGAGTATCTGTGAAATACGTTGTACATTATTATGGGGTAGTAAAATCGGGTATGTGATGATTTTGAACTATAGAAGTAATAATATACTGTACGTTAAAGGTATATTAATGTAAGCCAATCAAATTAATCGATAATTCATCAAAGTTTATATATGATATACGTCACATTATATTAATGGATAATATACTCATGTACGTATGTGATGTGTATAATATATATTTAGAACTTGATATAGTCGATAGTGTGTATGTGTGTGTGTATATATATATGTATATATATGTATATATTATATAGTGAAGGTATAATAACAAAAGATAAACTAACCGATAATTCATCTGAGTATATGTGAAATACGTTGTATATTATTATCGGATAGTAAAATCGTGTATGTGATGTATATAGTACATATTCAAGAGTTGATATATATATATATATATCAAAATCTATCCAAAAATATTAATCAATGCCTTGATTTAAAACGATCGAAGTAATAATATACTGTACGTTGAAGTTATATTAATGTAAGTTAATAATCAAATTAATCGATAACTCGTCAAAATATGTATATGAAATACGTCACATTATATTACGGAGTAATATATATTCATGTACGTATGTGATGTATATAGTACGCATTTAAAACTTGATAGTCAATAGTGTGTATGTGTATGTATGTATAGGTCTCTCTATATATTATGCAGTGATGTACGTAGTGCATAGTTATAAGCTTACATTTATATATATGTATGTAAACATATATGAACATGCTTATTTTATGTTACATTTATAGTTATAAGCTTACCATTTTTTACTTTCTATCAATTCAAATATAATATTTTATTATTTTCATAAACATGCACATTCATAATTATTTTACAAAATATATTATCTATTATTATTGAAATAAACGACATTTTTTATATTTGTGTATTTTCTAACTCAATTGTGCCAATTCATAATAATTTTAAATTAATTTTACCTGATTTATTATAATTCTAGTCGAATTGTATCTAATTAGACTCAGTTTAATTTTTCATCTAATTTTAATCAAAATCTTAATATTTAGATCTCAATCATTGATCAAATTGATCCAACGGCTGTGATCACATTTCTCTTTGCTTTCCATTTTTAAGCTAACAGAAACCCTAACCTCATTCTATTCAACAGCAACCGCATCTCTCTACTTTCTCTCTCTATCTCCCCTCTTTCTCACTAGAGACCCGCCGCCACCGCCACCGCAACACCGGTTATCGACCGAAAAAACAACGGCAACATCAACCCCGACAACCTCCAAGTTGCGTCTCCGCTCCCCCACCACACAGCCGCCTTTCGGTCAACCGTCAAATACCACCATCCCAAGACAACCGTCAAATATGGAACAAGGTGAAGTTTGGAAGTTCTTATTGGCCTTAATTGAATGTACAACTAGTATTTTTGGACTTGTAAATTATGCCATAATGTTTGTTGATGGTAATCTTTTCAAAATTCAGCTCCTCAAGACACGGAAGCGGCTAGAGCTTCTTCTTGAGGATCTTCCGTGTGACCATGATCCTTGGGATTATTATGAAACATCAGATCAGCTTTTGGAACCACTGCTGTTGTGCTATGACTCACTGGTACAAGTCAATTCTGTTTGCTTTCATAATCCGTTTATGCATCTCCTAATTATTATTTAAGATTCCTGAAGTGAATTAATGAGATGTTGGATCTTGACTTCACCTTTTTCTCCCTGTCGATTGATTAGTTGAGATGTTGGATCTTGCCTGCCTTTTGAATGGACTATCATGTCATTTCTCTCTTGTCGTGAATGTGTAGAATTTACTAAAGTGTGGTGACTTGAGGAGTGAATTAGTGATTCAAAAATATCTTTTGTGTAGTTACTTGTAAGTTGAACTTGTGTTTTGAATGTAGTTATGTGTGGTCACTAGAGAAATGAATAAGTTACTTGAAAATGTTTAAGTGTAGGTACTTGAAATGCGGACTTGTGTTTTGAATTTAGTTTAGTGTGGTCATTTGAGAAGTGAATTAGTGAGTCGAAAATGTTTAAGTCTAGTTACTTGAAAGGTGGACTTGTGTTTTGAATGTATTTAAGTTCGAGCGCAATGCAGTGGTGTTGGTTCCGATTCGACAAAGGTAGAATGCCTGGTCGAAGGTCCAGCGAAAGAAGTGGCGAGGGCAGAAGAAAGGGTTTTCAATTCGACGATTCCCGCTCCTGAAAATGGGTATTAAACAAAGGACATATAGCTACTTGAAATGTGGACTTGTGTTTTGAATTTAGTTAAGTGTGGTCACTTGAGAAGTGAATAAGTGACTTAAAAATGTTTATGTGTAGGTACTTGAAATGTGGACTTATGTTTTGAATTTAGTTAAGTGTGGTCACTTGATAAGTGCATTATTGAGTCTAAAATATTTAAGTATAGTTACTTGAAAGGTGGACTTGTGTTTTGAATATAGTTAAGTGTGGTCACTTGAGAAGTGAGTTAGTGACTTGAAAATGTTTTAAGTGTATGTACTTGAAATGTGAACTTTTCATTTTGAATTTAGAAGTGTAGGTACTTGAAATGTGAACTTTTCATTTTGAATTTAGTTTAGTTTGGTAACTTGTGAAGTGACTTAGTGACTTGAAAATGTTTAGGTGTAGGTACTTGAAATGTGAACTTTTTATTTTGAATTTAGTTTAGTTTGGTAACTTGTGAAGTGAATTAGTGACTTGAAATGTTTAGGTGTAGGTACTTGAAATGTGAACTTTTCATTTTGAATTAAGTTTAGTTTGGTAACTTGTGAAATGAATTAGTAACTTGAAAATGTTTAGGTGTAGATACTTGAAATGAGAACTTTTCATTTTGAATTTCGTTGAGTTAGGTAACTTGTGAAGTGACTTAGTGACTTGAAATGTTTAAGTGCAGTTACTTGAATTATGAATTAGTGATTTTTGTTTTGAATTTAGGTACTTGAAATGTGAACTTGCGTTTTCATTTTAGTAAAGTTTGGTCACTTGATAAGTGTGAATTTTTCATTTTGAATTAAGTTTAGTTTGGTAACTTGTGAAGTGAATTAGTGACTTGAAAATGTTGAAGTGTAGGTACTTGAAATGTGAATTTTTGCGACTTCAACTAATTACTTGAATGTGATTGATTGTGTAGATGAAATCTGATTATAGCTGGATATATCAACGAAATATTGATAGTAGAATGGGTGAGGCTGAGAATGAGGATGCGGAATGAGTTGTAGTTTTTAGTCTTTTGTATGTTTTGTAGTTTGAATTTGGAACCTCGATAAATTTTGTAAATAATTTACTTTTTAATGTTTGTATTCTTACGGTTGTTGATTGTATATTAAATGATTGGTGGGCTGGTATTGTAAATAATTTGATTTTTAATTTTGTATTCTGAAAATTTTCAATATTTATTTTACAAAATTTATAAATAATTTGATTTTTGTATTCTAAAAATTTTCAATTTTTTTTTTCAAAATTATCAGAAAAATCCACCACTTGTGGTCGATTTTTTCTAAAAATTTTCAGAAAACCAACCACATGTGGTCGATTTTGATGGTAATTCTTTTTAAAAATCGACCACACGTGGTCGGTTTACTATAATTACATACAAAATAAATTGTTAAATACTTTATTAATTAATTTAAATAAAAAAACTGACCACATGTGGTCGGTTTTTTTATAAATTAATTAATTAATTTATATAAAATCGACCACGATATATATTTTTTAAAAAATTGATTACAGATGGTTGGTTTTTAAAAAGCTACCACTGATTTATTGACCACGCACTTTAGTTGGTTTTATGGTCAGAATTTGAGAAAAAATGACTACATGTGGTCGATTTTTTTTTTTTTTTTTTATAGTAGTGAGTGTATATGGAGGAAATGGAAACGTTGATCTTGAAGCTGTTTTGGCACCCAAGATAATGGCGGGACTCGAACAAGACATGGAATTTATACAATATGTTTCTTGATCATGTTTATTAATGTGCAAAAAAGTCAAGATAAGGTGTTTAAATGAAAAATTTGCTAAGTTGGTATATCGAGATGACAAACGGGTGCAAGTTTATGTGGTCATTAGGCTATTTCCCCGTGTTCTATGTATCTATAATCTATTATCTATCTATATTAATAATCTATATATATAATTTATAATTTATATCTATAATATATTAAAAGTGTGAATACTTTTAAAAAAATGATTTGAACTTTTTACCATTAAGACAAAATTGTCTATTCACTTTTTTCTTAAATTATTATTAATATATAAGAAGACTTTTAAATTTATAAAATTCATTAAATTTGTTTTTCTTATACGAATTTTGCTAAAATTAGAATCTTTATCATATATTTTAGGACTACTTACCATATATTTTAGGATTTCTTAATTATTAATTCATCTCTTATACACAACCAAAACCAACTCAAACTAAACTTTCACTCAAACCAATTAAAATGTAATTTTTAAAAAGTTGTCCAAATATTAATATAGTAAAAGTTTTCCAAATATAGTATAGTTCGTGTGATGTTTAACTAGGATTTAAAAAAAAAAAACTATTTTTAATATTTTAGAATTTCTTAATTATTAATTCTACTCTTATACATAGGGCTGGACATAAAATATCGAAAAACGAATTATCGAACCGAACTGAAAAAATTGATATTCGGTATCTGGTATGGTATTTAGAAGTAACATTTTAATATTTTGATATTCGGGATTAAATTTGGTACAAGATATTGATATTTGGTATTTACTGAATATTAGGGTTTTTATTAAATATAATTTTTGATGTTTAAACATACATTTGCACATCTCCAACTTTAATATGGTATTATCAAAAACAAAAGTTTAATTTACCGATTAACGAACTGATGTTTATAAATATGTTATATGGTATCTACGTTCAAATACCGATTAACAAATTATCAAACCCAAACTTTGAAAATACTGAACTTCCACCCCAACTTATACACAACTAAAACCAACTCAAACTAAACTTTCACTCAAATCAATTAAAAATTAATTTTTGAAAAGTTGTCCAAATATTAATATAGTAAAAGTTTTCCAGATACAGTAGTACGTGTGATGTTTAACTAGGATTTTTTTTAAAAAAAGAAACTATTTTTAAGGACTTCTATTATGGACTTTCTTTTTTAAGTCGAAGTTGGTTTAGGAATTTTTTTTGAAAAAAAAATCAACATTATACATTATTTAGGTCTTTAATTAATTAAAGTTCCATACATTAGATTATCATCAACAAAATGATGAAAAGGCTGAAGGCTACAGCTAAAAGTACTACCAGGGATCACAAGCAAACATTTACAATCCAGGAGGGCAATAACAAAACCCAACAGCTGACTAGCTTATACAGATTCATCCATCAAAAAGGACTTTTAGTAAAGGGGAAAAGGTCAATTGACATCTATGCATCTAATACACCTGAGAAGCAGAAGGCAGTTCAAAAATATTTGCAGTTATCTCCCTCTCGGCCGCATCTGTAAGCAAAGGGGAGTAAATAGGAAGCTACAACTAAAGAAGAAGGACAGAAAGAAGAAATCAAAGCTTACTTGGACATGCAATCAGTCTCAAGGACCTACGACCCTCAATTCAGCACCAAAAAAGAAGAAACATCCCATCCACCAGAGAACTCAACTATATACAAGCAAAAATGAAGGAAAAAAGTTTAAAAGCGGAGAAGTTGAGCTGAATAGTAAGATTCAAAGGAAACAAAGGGACAGATACTTACTTCTAAGAGCTGAAGATAGTACAAGCATCGAAGATCCAGGGCAAAATGTTGATGACCCAAAGCACAGGCAAGACAAATTGAAGATTCAGGGGAGGGCACACCATTTTTCACCTGGAAATGAGCTCAATCGGCGGAGAAAAAGACAACAAAATGAATTAAAACACCATAGGGGAGCTTATATATGTCTTAATCAATTAGGTTTGGGCCGGGTATTTTATCCGAAATTGTATAAGCCCAATTTACATTTTCAAATTTTATGATGGGTTGATCCATCAAAGTAGGAACAATTTATTTTGCTTTGTTTTTGTATTAATAAAATTCGAAAATTAAATTAAAAAAACATTGAGGCAGGTTTTTAAAAGTTTTTAGTACAATTCTGAAGTTTTCAATAAATAAATTATTCTTTATTCTTGATAAACAATTGTTAATTGAGATTTTTTTTAAACTGTAGAATCTTGATATATCTTATGATTGAAGCGACAAATTTGCTTGTAATTTGAGGTAAGCTTTCTAAAATTTTAGTATGTTCCTGAAATTTATAATAATAAATTATTTCTTGTTAGACAATTGCCAATTAAGAAGCTTTTTTTGTGTGAAATATTGATATTATCTTTAATTGAAGACATTCCGTCACAAGAAGTTGGTTAGTCATTCTAATTCTTTAGGAAGTCTTGTTTAAAATTTAATCATATGCAACTATTACAATTGTGAATCAACTATTTAATAATTGACTCTAATGATTGTCTTTTTTTTTTTGAACAAACTGTATCATTTAAATTGATATAATGCTACTTGCTAATACTTTTACTCTTTCATATATAATTTGATTGGCGAGATAACACACATTTAAAACACGTATACTAAACTAGTATAACAAAGTGCGTGAAGGTTAAATTGAACAATAATGATTCAGAGCACTTGGAAATCATGAAGGGCAAGAAGGTCTTAAAAGAAGTGTTTCCCCTTCACTATTTTTACTGGATTTATTCACGTGGTAATTAACAAATTTAAAGATAACGACCTATCAAGGTGAATTTAATCTAATTCATTTCATGAATAAAGCTACAAAGCAAAGGAAAAGAGAATTGAAGGGTCCAAATAAAATATGGGATAAGGCTAGAGCTGTAAATACAGGCCGGCTCAGCCTATCTGGGCTAGTTCACACAGATTTTGGAGTTGACGGGTTAAGTCGGGTTGACCCATCAATATCACAGGTTAGAAAATAGCAAGCTCAACCCATCACATTGTGGGGTACGGGCCTCCACAAGCTAGCCCATTTTTCAAAATATATTATTTTTATAATCTTAACTTAAATTTTAAATTGTTAATTGCATAAATATTTACAATATAATACTTCATGAAATTATTACTTGTTAATCAAGTCTCAAATTTAGCAAAAAAAGTTAATTTTCTGTGAAATTAAATAACTATTGACGTCAAATTCAAACCAAATACAGATATTGAAAAACAAACGAAACTGTTAATGAGTAATAATATAACAAGCTAAATAACAATATTAACTTGATTTTCTTTTAATTGATCACAATAAAACAAAAAAAAATGTCAATATTTAGTCCATTAATAGTAAAAATGAACTCTAAAAAAAAAAAACTCACGGCACTTATGTCGTATTCAACATCGCCATAACATCTTCATTAAACATATTTAATTTGTTAAAAATTTTAGTATTTTATATTTTAATTATTTATAAATATATTTAATATTTAAATATCTATGATGATGCGAATCGACTTTGAGTTTGGACTCCTTTTTTTATTCTTAGTACTCTATTTTATTTTTTAATTATTTTTTATTTGGCCCACGGACCAGCCCAACTCATAGTGCTCAAGCCTCACAGGCCAAAGGCATCATACGGGCCGGGTTAAAAAGCCCTTTTCTTGAACGAGTTGTAAAAATTATAACCCAATCCTATCAAATTACAGACATATTGACAACTTTAGATAAAGCTAGGATTAGTGGAACTTGATGCCTTATTTCTCCTTTAGATTTTAATTTCTTTCCTTATTGAAGGTATAATATTTGTCTTAAAAAAATGTTCAGAATTTTACTGTAGTTCAAAATTTAACGGCCATCAAATGAAATTTAGAAAAAGGGTTCATAAGGTTCCTACATTGCTAAAGTCAACGGCAAATTAGAACTTTTGAGATCGTTTGATAAAATATGGGTAAACAACATAAATCTCAACACTTTGCTACCTAATTATCCTCTCTCTCAATTTTTATATTAATTACTTAATATCCCGAATATGATACATAAATTTGGTTCGAATATATAACCTACAAATACATAACTCCCAAACTAATTGACTATAAAAAAGGAAAATAACAATAAAAGAGTAAATAATGAAGCAATTAATGCGATTCTAATTGAGCAATTATACCTCTTTATTTCTTCCATCACAAGCCTTTTATCTTTCCCTTTATACTGCAAAGCTTCCTCCTTTAACCTTTCAATAGCTATAACAATAATTAAAAACAATAAATAAATAATTAAATTCCTAAAATAATTCAGAGAATTGGAAAAACAGAAGAAAAAAATTGACCATCCTTTAGGAGAACCATACAAAAGGGCAGTTCACGTTTAAAAGCTTTGATTTTTCTGAGTTCTTCTTCTAAAGCAACAATAAATTGATTGAACTTTGTTAATTTGTTGGAGATGTCATCCATGACAGAGACTTCAGTTAAAACATCTGAAATTATTTTTGGGACATAAATAAAGTTCAAATAAAGTTGAATGTATCGGATGAAAAAAACAATACAAATCAACTTCAACATTTACTACGTATCAGAAGTAATGATATATCTCATACCTATGTATCATACTCATAATGTTTAATGTATCAGGTGTAAAACAAACTAAAACTCACATACAATTTTCAGAATGTATCATATAAATCTAAAATCTCGACAAAATTAGCTCTATGTATCATAATAAGTATATTACATATATCAAGTATAAAACTGAACCATAATCACATATATGTTGTATTATGTATCATAAAGCATTAGCCTTGAATCTATGTATCAGATGCGGTATATCAAATGTATCAGATGCAGTATATTGAATGTATCAGATGCAATATATTGAATGTATCATATCTATAAAGAAACAAAAATCACATGTAAAAATTTATGATGTATCAGAACGCATGCATTGTCACGAAAATTAATTTTTTGTAACTTACTTCTTCCTCTTTACAGATGCAATAATCGATAACTTCTTCATCATAGCCGGGTCATTTTGATATTTCAATCGATTTTTACGAAAATTAATGTCTTTCATATCATAATGAAGTGGTGGAAATTAAAAAAGAAAGTTAATGGTTGATATATTTGCATCGTCGAATATTTGGATCGACCATTGCTATCTTGCACGTTGCACTGATGGACTTATTGACGTTATTCATGGACTACTGGTGTTACCATTTTCAACAACTACTTCACTCAACATGATAATGAAATTGTGGAAATTAAAAAAGAAAGTTAATGGTAAAAAGATGGAGTTGTTAGATTTAATTTAGTAGATGAGAACATGGTGGAAATTCAAAAGAAAGTTAATGGAAATTGTAACTTGAATATTGAAGTAGAAGATGAAGATGAGAACATGGTGGAAATTCAAAATGGGTGAGTTGAGAAAATTGTGGGATATATTTTCTGATTTTTGGACTTGATTTGTGGCACAATAAGGGGTTGTGGGTGGGTTTTTTTTAGATGTATTAGAAAAGAGGCAACTATTTTGAGTAAAAAGAGATTTTTGTAATTAGTTTGGTTGGATGGGATTTTGAGTAATAATAGAAACTTAAGGTGTGGTTATAAGTAATTTATCTATAAAATATCTTAGAACAAATAATATATGTATTAAGTATAGTATTATTAATACGTTATTTGATATTATAAAGTGTATAATTAATATATCCCAATTTGTGATATTATTAATACTTGGAGTATAATAAATGATATAAATAAATAAAGTCAAATCATTTTAATACTTTTTTATATCTCAATTTTTTTTTTTAAAAAAAAATAGAAAGAAAGAAAGAACCCCAAATGGATAATAAAATTTACTTTTTCTACTTGAGGTAATAAAGAGAAGGGCAAATAACATAAACCCACTATCGAATTACACTCTTTCCTAACTTTTTTTCACAATCACACCAAATTTCTTCCTGATACATAACTAATAGATACATAAGTAGAAAATTAATTGTCTATAAAAAAGAAAAATAATGATAAGAGATTAAATGACGAAAAAATTAATGAAATTTTGATTAGGATATATTTCTTGAATCCTGAAAATTAGCAACAACTTCACAATTCAAATTTGAACCACCATCATCAACATCCCCCAATCACAATTCTCTTAAATCCTCTAAATTAAAATGCTGCACAAAATGTTACACAAAATACAAAACTAAATCAGCAAAAAAGGTCAGAAAAACTTATACCTACCTAATTCAAAACAAACTAGTTTAGTTTACGTGCTTTGCACATGTATCTTTCATCAATTAATAAAATTATATGTAAAAAATAAGCTTATTAAAAAATTCAAATAGATGTTAACTTAAATGGTATATCTATTTAAATGATGTGAATACATATCGTACGAAAACAACAAATTATATGAACTTATATAGCAGTTGGCATTAAAATAAATGCAAGATTCATTTAAACGATAAAAATAAATGTGATAAATGTTATAATATATCTCTTCTTAAACAAAATTATTGATGTATGTATACCTTAGAGCTATCTTTGTAGGATAAAGGGACTGTTTTAGATTGACCCTCAACACACTACAAAATTAGGATTCAATAGTTATGCCTTCAATCTCAAGATAATTTTCAATATAATATCATTGATGGAGGGATAGAATACAAACTTTATCGCTACCTTTGTAGGATAGAGAGGCCGGTCAAATTACCAAAGCCGGTTTATATTAAGATTTTAGATAAAATCAGAATGACCCTTTCACCCCCCCCCCCCCCCCCCCCCCAAAAAAAAAAAAAAAAAAACTTGACCCATAAAGACTTTTTAAAATCAAAGAAAAATTCTCAAAAACATCAATAGATATGCATAATCTAGATCGAGATAGCATTATTAGATATGGCTTAAAAGTAAAAGATACTTACATATGTTTTAAGTTAGCGAATGAAACTGAAGAAGCTATTGTGCTTGAAAAATATAGGCAGCAATGTGGTGGAGGATTTATGACAAATCTTAACAATAAAATAATTCTTTGCTCTGCTTCAAGAAATCACTGCAATGAAGATATCAAAGTTAGTATCCCGTATTAAGAAAATATTTCGAAAAGAAAATATGACAATGAAGACAACATGTCAATTAGTAAAAAAAAAAAACAATGAATAACATTCAGAGAAATAATATGGTAATTGAACTACGATATATAATAGAGGGTAATAGACATCAAAAGTAAAAAATACTTGTATAAAATTAAATTACGACAGACATAATGCTCTCAAACTCCCACCAGACTCCCACTAAACCTAAACCTGTCAAAAGACAAGTCAAAGTATAACTACCCACTAACCTTCTACCCTAATCCATGACCTCCACATCCTCCTATCTAATGCATGTGTATTAAAAAAATCATAATTTTTTTAAAACAAACATACTATGGGCATGCATTAGAATTAAATTGCACATAAAAATTACAAATCACAAAAGTATGATTCATAAATCAAAAAGAATTTAACCTTTCATAAGTCATACTCTTCTTAACGACTCAATTGTAACAATTGGAGGCATAGACACCCATCAATAGGACATAGAGTTTTTGGTAAACTGTAATATGATAACATGAATCATTTGTATCGTGGGTTATAGCATTATCCAAAGCATATGTATGTAACACTCCATCGAAAAAATTTGATCATTAAGGAGCAAAATAAATTTAATAAAAGAAATTAAATTACCTCTAAAAATACTTATTGATCATATTTTGTGTGCACAATAACAATTAAAGCCTGTGTAAGAAGACTATTATTAGGGCTTATTATTATATGTTAAATCTTATGATTATTCACATGATTGAAAATAATATAAGTAATTAAAATGTAAAACAAGTAAAACATCATGTATATAAACATAAATAAAATGTCAAAACAAACTACTCCAATAAAGAAGATATTAAAAAAGGCGTGAAAGACAATATTATGAGTTTGAGGATATAGATATTATATATAATATTTGACATCATAAATGTATGTAATTAGAATTTGATTTCTATTGAAAAAGAAGGTAATTTTATATAAGGTAAAGTAATAAGTCATTATGAATTTAATATTTAAAAAAATTCTACACTTAAAAAGAAAATCAATTATTTTTCTAATATTAAAACTAGATATTTAATTTTTTCTTATAAATTAAACTTTTTTCCTTACGTTTCTTTTGGTACTTGATACTGATTATTTTTTTTGGGTCCACTTTATTAGGATTTAAGCTCTTTTTTCCTTTTCCAAATGTTTTTGCCTCCCCCCTCCCCCCCCCCCCCCCCCCCCCCACGTTTTTATGCTTTTATTTTTTATAATAAAACTCTACTTCTCTTTATTTATTAGTATAATATAAGAATAAAAAAATATCATAGGATTTAGGATTCTTTGCCTTTTTTCTTGAATAAAATATAAGTAAAATGACGATTTTAGCTATTGTGGAGAGTTTTAATGAAGGGCAAAAAGTTCAAATCACTTTTCTAAGGGGCTTCACACTTTTAGTATATTATAGATTATAGATATAGATATAGATATAGATTATATATTATAGATTATAGATTATTGATAATGATACATAAGCTATAACGTGTTTTTTGGATGAACTATAAATACAATACATATGTATCAGTTGTACTCAGTATTCTGAATATATCAGTTGCAATATAATTCAAAACAATTTCAAAATTTAGTATGTATTAGATATATTGATATATCTCAGGAAAATTGATTTATGCATCATAATAAGTATGTTGAATGTATCAGGTGTAAACTAACTCAAATCACATGCAATTTCTTATTATGTATCATAAAAATAATGCAATATATCCAAAAAATTAGATGTTTCTATCAGTCTCAGTATATTTATGTATCATGTATAACAAGAACCAAAAACACATAAATATTAATATGTATCAGAAAGCATGCAATGTCTTATTAACCTTAGAACTATGTATCAGACTCAGTAAAATGAATGTATCAGATGTAGATGTTAAAAAAGAACCTACATCACATGTAAATTTCAGTATATATTAGAAAGAAAGCAATGTCGTAGTACATTATACTTATGTATCGGATTCACCATTTACATTGCCATTAGTTAAATTTTCTACTATGATACATAATTATAATGTATATGGGAGAAAGTTAGATTAGACCTATGTATTAATAACAGTCAGACCATTCACATATGTTTGCTTTTATATCCAGATACATAAATAGGATGTAACGGTACGAAGGAGAACTGACCGAAACATGTAATTTATACCTTTGATAAATGATTTCTTTTTGCAACTTGCTTTCTTTTTCACTTCGTAGATACAAGGATAGACTTTTACTGCTACCACCACCAGCCTCTCATAATTTCTTCTTCATATTCAAATTATTATGATGCTTAAAATACTCAAGCACAAATTCAACATCAATTTTAATTGAAGTTTTAAGATCTAATTGAGTAAGACCAACACTAAAAAATGATCCTTGCTCCATTAATAATCTTAAAATATTAAAAAATAGAAAATCGACAATAGATTGACTTCAATTTCTTAACTATTAAACTTAAAAAAAGTTATGAAAACAAATTAACCTCAAAATAAATTTGAAGAAAAAAGTTAATGGAGGTTGAAATTGAAAGTTAAAACTTGAATATGTTGAAGTAGTAGATGATAATACAATTGTAATTTAAAATTATTGAATTGATAAAATTGTCAGATATTTTACCACGATTTGGGGCGAGCTTTGTGGAGAAGAAGGCGCATAATATGGTTTATGTAATGTATCTGAAAATAGCCTACTTTTATTAGTTAGAAGGGATTTTTGTAATTAATTTAGTTGAATGAGATTTTAATTTTAAGTAATAATGAAAACTTAAGATGTAGTTTTAAGTAATTTTTTCTAAAAAGAAACAAAATTAATATAGTGTATTTTTTAAAGCATTACTCAAACCTTCTCCCTTCCTGTATTTATTGGGTAAATCTAAAAAATAGACCCAAATTGAGGTGACTTTCAAATTTTAGCCCCAAATAAAAAGACTTCCTTAAAAAAGCTTTTACCTATTAACTAATATTCTTTGGACGAAATTGTCCCTGACCAATTTATGAGATGTTCTACAACTATTACCTTAGAGGTAAGACTTAGCTCAAGGGCTTTCAAACTACAAATTATGCCCCACGGGAAAAAGTTGACTCTACCACGTTATATTTTTATTTATGAGATATTCTACAACTATTGTCTTAGAGGCAAAACTTAGCTCAAGGACTTTCAAACTACAAATTATGCCCTACGGGCAGGAGTTGACTCTACCACGTTATGTTTTCATTTATGAGATGTTCTACAACTATTGCCTTAGAGGTAAGACTTAGCTCAAGGACTTTTAAACTATAAATTATGCCTCACGGGCAAGAGTTGTCTCTACTACGTTATGTTTTCATTTATGAGATATTTTACAGCTATTGCCTTAGAGACAAGACTTAGCTTAAGGACTTTCATACTACAAATTTCTCCCACGAGCAAGAGTTGACACTACCAAGTTATGTATTTATTTATAAGATATTCTACTAATCTTGTCTTAGAGGCAAGACTTAGCTCAAGAAATTTCAAATAATAAATTATGCTCCACGGGCAAGAGTTGACACTACCACATTATGTCTTTATTTATGAGATGTGTACAACTCTCGCCTTAAAGGCATGACTTATCCCAATAATTTTCAAACAATTTACGTATATTGAGCAAGAGTCAACACCAACAAATTGTGTTTTTTACTTATCAAATGCTCTAGAACTCTTGTCTTAGAGGTAAGGCTCAGCCTAAGGACCATCAAATAATAAGTTATGCCCCATGGACAAGAGTTGACACCACCATATTGTGTATTGATTTATGAGATATTTTATAACTCTTTCCTTAGAGGAAAGACTTAGACCAAAGACTTTCAAGTTACAAGTTGTGCCTCATGGGCAAGAGTTGACATTACCATATTGTGTTTTGATTTATGAGATATTCTATAACTCTTGCCTTAGAGGCAAGACTTAACCCAAGGATGTTCAAATAACAAGTTATGTCTCATGGGTAAGAGTTGACACTATCACATTATGTTTTGATTTCTGAGATGTTCTATAACTCTTACTTTATAGACAAGATTTAGATCAAAGACTTTTAAATAATAAGTTACACTTCATGGACAAGATTTGACACTGCTACATTGTGTCTTGATTTATGAGATGTTTTATAAATTAAGGACTTTTAAACAACAAGTTATGCCCCATGGGTAAGAGTTGACACTACCACATTATGTCTTGATTTGTGAAATGATCTATAAATTTTGCATTAGAGGCTCAAATTAGGCTAATGACTTTCAAATAACAAGTTACGCCCCATGGGCCATGGGCTAGATTTGATACTACCACATCGTGTCATGATTTATGAGATATTCTATAAATATTGCCTTAGAAGCAAGACTTAGGTGACAAGTTACGCCCCGTGGACAAGAGTTGACACTATCATATTGTGTCTTGATTTATGTGATGCTCTATTAGAATTATCTCTAAGACAAAACTTAGCCTAAGAACCTCCCAAAAGAACAAGTTACGCCCAATGAACAAGTGTTGACACTATCACATTATTTTTGATTTGTGAGATGTTCTATAATTTTTGTCTTAGAAGCAAGACTTAAGAATTTTCAAACAACAAGTTATGCTTCACAAACAAGATTTGACACTACCACATTGTGCCTTGATTTATGAGTTGTTCTATAATTTTTGTCTTAGAACAAATTTTTTCCCAAAGAACTTCCCAACAACAATTCATGCCCTAAATTTGCTTTGATGTAAAAAATAGATCAATTTGCGGATTATCTAATTTTTTATTTATTAGTAAAATATAATAGAAGCTGAAGAAAAAAGAAAAAAAAATATCAGACAAAAAAGAGAATTAAAAAAAAGAGATTGAGAAAAAAAGGCAAGAAAAAAATAAAGATTAAGAAAAAAGCGAAAAACTAAAAAAATTGAGAAAAATTAAAATGAGCGGAAAAATAAAAACAAAGTTTGAGAAAAATGAGGAAAAAAAAGAGAAATTATAAAAACTCTAAATAAAAGAAAAATAAAGGTTGAGACAAATAAATTTTAAAAAGAAATAAAGAAATAGATAATGTTTGAGAAAAAAGAAAAAAGAGAAAAAAATAAAGGTTGAGACAAATGAATTAAAACATGAAAATAAAATTAAAGAAAAAAATAAAAAAAGTGAAAATAATAAAAATAAAAATAGAATTTGAGAGACAAATGAGTATGAAAAATTTAAAAATATTTGAGGTGTAGAGGGCAAAATTCTACTTGTACTCTACTAAAAAGGGAAGGAAAGTTAGTATTTAAAGACTTTTCTTATTGAGGTCAAAAATTTAAAGTCACCCACTATTGGGGCTATAGCATGTAATTTCCTGATATTTTTTTAAGGAAAGTGCTAAGGGAAAAAAATGTATATAACAATTATTAGATAGAAAATTACAACTTCTAACATAACTTTCATTTTTTCAAGTTGTAACAAATCTTATAAATGAATAAAAAATAAAACTTTTTTTTAAAAAAAATTATAAAAAAGTAATTACTGAAAAGGAAAATAAAGATTTCATACAACTAATATGCAATAATCCTTCTTTAAATATAGTTATCCTTAATTATTGATATCAATCCACCCCAAATCCCTCGAACCGTTTTTCTTTTCTCCTATTTTAATGATTCCATTAAGAGTTTCTATTTTCATGCACTACCTTCTTTTTATAAACCATTTAGTTGTTCCAATCACAAACACTCTAATGAACAAACACGATCAATATGTCTCCATTTGATCAATATGTCTTCGGAGGAGCACTACTTGATTAATAAGACTTTAACCTCCATCTTCTCAGTTTGCTTGTGATTGAAGCGCAGTAAGAGTTGCATATATAGACATAAATATTGTATTTTAATATTTTTTGGTGTTCATTATTGTTGTATTTCTATGATTATTGGTATGAACAAAGTTTAGTTTTTGTATTTAAGCAGTTTTTTATTCGGTGTTATGCTAATTTAACAGTTGTTTTGTATTTCACATCTTTGAATGAATTGGATATCAATTGGGTTTGTGTTAACCAGATTTACTGTAATTTTTCTTTACAAATTGTGATTTTCTTTTTCAGTATGAAAGATGACAGTGTTCATTAAATCTTAATTTAATACAAAAGTAGAAGAGACAGAATCTTGATTCAAAGAGAGAAGCACATAGTGTATAGAATGAGTATATAAATTGGTATTACCTAAATTTAATAGCGCAATCCATAAATATCAATTTATATATCTATTTAATACAAATGTGACATGTAAGAAAACACTTTATAAACTAATTCCATCTAACTTATAATCTTAAGTATATCTTCTTAATTGAATATCACAATCACATTATATTCATTGCATATAAATATAACCTGTACGAAACTATTTTATAGACCTTGAATGTAATATTGATATTATACAGGTTTCATACTTGAAATAATTCAAAAAATACAAGTTTGTATATTTATTTCATACACTAAAATAAATAATAACGTATAATATTTGGTGAAAGTCGATTTCTACACCAACTTCTGCAATCATTATACTTATTTCATACTGATTTTATACAGAATTCATACACGAAACATTTTAAAAAGTATATACAAGATAATTTTCACTATATTATTCTTATGAAAGATTACGATCTATATTTAAATCCTTATTTAATTTATAATATAATTTTTTAAATTATTATGTACACTTCATCCAATTAAAATTTTATAGTTTAATTATTATTATTATTATTTTAATTTGTTTTACATAGAAGTCATTAAAATTTAAAAATTTATAACATAAAAATCATTTTTTCTTAATTTTTTGTCACTTAAAATTCATTCAACTTTGATAAAGTTAATTAAGAAGTAAATTTCATCTGACTTTTGATATATCATACAAAAAATCTGAAAGCGGTCCAAAATAAATTAATTACATTCAGGATGATATTAGAAACATCTCTAATATTTTACATCTTAACACATAACTTGTTGGGAGTATACAATATTATACTTGCTTTCCTTAGTTTGATTTCTCTATAATAATTTTAATCTAATATTAGTAATATTGAAGAAAATGTAATTTGACTATTTTCCACACTAATATATGTATTTGTATAGTAAATTTTGTAAACACCTTTTGAAATAATAAATAAAATAATTTATACTAAATTTTAAAGATAGGATACTTTTATGTCATAAAATAGAAAAGTATTTTTTTTGTATATCAATTTTTAAAGTTAAATGACTTTTACGTTAAAAAAATTGAAACCAATATTTTTGTATGATAGACTAAATCTTAGGTGATCGCCAATAAATTTGAGCTATCTTTGATTTCAGTTATTAAATTTTTCAATTCTTCTAGTTTTCACATACAACATGCCCGGTGTAGTTCCACAATTTTCACATACCTCAATTATTTGTTTAAAAAATATGAAAAAAAATTAATTGTACATCAAAAATATTAATTTAATTTCATAATAATTTAAAAAAAAAAGACATAGGAGGAGTAAAAGTGGTAGAGAAAAATTATATATGTTAATCATTAATTACTTGAAAAGTGGAATCAACTCTTATCTTTTTGTAAGTAAAAGGATGCTCTTGCATAAGTATAACTTGACATGATAAAATTATTGCAACAATACTAAATTTTTAGGTACAATGAATTACCTCAAGCAAAATATTGTAACTAAATGAATACTTTTTGTTTCAAATTCTAAAAAAATTGGCAATTATTTAGTTTTTCCTTCAAGTTCCATAACTATTTGTTATGGCGAAATGAATTTTGACAGAATTTTGTAGCTTTCTATCTAATAATCATTTTTTATCATAAATAAAAATTTATTGTAGCAACACTAAACTAAAAAAGGTTACATTTAAGAGCGAGATATTATATCTTGTCTATATAGTGACTGGAAAATCTTTATTTTAAAATCAAACACCATCGATCTAAAATAATTAGATGTGTTAATTACTTGATTTGATTCGATCTTACCGAATTTTACTAGTACATTTGAAATATAGTTTAGATAAATAAGTGATTACATATAATTTGATTTGATTCGGGCTTAACATGTCTTACTAGCGAATTTGAGATATAATTAAATAAATAAGTAATTATAGTGTATTTACTTTCAATTTGCTATTTATAACAATATAAACAAAATTTATCATGTCTCACTCAAGTTTTACCTTGATCAAGTATTATGACAGTTGTTATTTTATTCAAAGTCTCGAACCTCATCTTTTTGAACAATGGTTTTATGGTCTACTATTAAATTATTAATTATTAATTATTATAAATGTAGTTATAATTAGTTGAACAAATGATTAATAATTGGTTGTAGTTATCGCAAAAGTATATTTGTACAATAATTTATATCTAAATAAATAAGTGATTAAATTTAGTTATTTTTTATTAACTAATTATAACAAATTAAAACAAATTAACTTTACTAAATTTTACTTTAAACTTGTTTCAACGGAATAATATCTTTATCGGTCTAGTAATTAGTGTTGCCAATGATGCGATTCAATTTTATAACTTGTAAGTTTCAAATATAATTCTTAAAAAATAAATGATTATATTAACTTCAATTAACTAATTATAAAGAATTTAATCTTTTTTTTTAATATGTTTCACTCAAGCTTCATCATGATCAAGTATTTTAAGAATTATCATTTGATTGGAAGTGTTTATTATTCGACTCAATTCAAATTTACAGGATCCTATTTATAAGTTTCAAATATAATTTGAATAAATAAATTATTATATCTAAATTTTTTATTAATTAATATACTTAATCTAAAGAAAATCTTACAAATTCTCGCTAATTATATGAAGATAGATACAAATTATTTATCGTGGATAAAATCACTTACTATACATACATACCTTGTAAAATAAAATTTTCTTTATAACTACAGTTTGCAATATAATAAAATTTCATAGCAATAATTACAAATTCTTAGTCATGGACCACACTACTGCTACAAATGTTATGAAAAAAAAAATATTGTGGTTAGATTATTTAGCAAAATAATTTTTTACATTTAACCACGACGTATTTTGTTAGTATATCTATCTATAGAAAAATAACAAAATTTTAAACATGTTAAAACATGTTATTATTAAAACTCCGAGAGAATTCTCTAAATAGTCACTCAAGTTTTGAGAATTTCTTTCAAATATTACTTATATTTCTTTTAGGACCACAATATTACTCAATTATTACTCTTTTCCTAAAAAAATACTAAACACCTCAAAAGAATTCTTCTCTCTTAGTTGGCATGCCATGCCATTAAAATCACATTTTTTAAATAATAAATCATTTAATTCATCAAGCTCATTTACTCAAAATTATAACTTTATTCTTTTTTTTTTTTTTTTTTGAAAAAAATGCATTAGTTTAACTTATTATTTTACATGCAAATTAAAATCTCTAGATAACTTATTTACTTAGTGATATTATTTTCTTTAGAAAACAATTGATCTTTGTAGGCAATTATATATAAAAAACTAAATGATAATCCAGGAAAATAGTATGAGAATTTCTTCTTAATAAATTATTTTTTTTAAAAAAAAATAAAAGAATTATTTTGGTTAGATGAGTTTGCTGAGTTAATATGTTTATTATTTTTTTAAAAAAATGATGGATTACTGGTATGACATGCTAATTAGAAGAGGAGAGAACTTTTGAGGTATTTAGTGATTTCTTGAGAAAAATATTAGTAACTGAGTGACGTTATTGTCTTAGCAAAAACGAAAAGAGGTTTTATAAGCGACTCCAGAAACATTGATAATAATCAAAGAAAATAACATTAGAAAAAACTGAAAGTGTGAGTAATGATAAAAGATTTCTAAGAATGGAAATTTCTTCTTAATAAATTAATATATTTATTTTAAAGAAAAAAATAAGAATATAATTTTGACTAAATAAGTTTGATTATTTAAATAGGTCTATTATAAAAAAATAATTTAATAACATGGCCTGCCAGTTAGAAGAGAAAGAGACGTATCGGAGATTTTTTTAATTTGAGGATAATAATGATGGTTGAGTCATATTATTTTCTCTTGAAAGATTAAAATAATTTTTGTAGAGAATTCAAATAATATGAGTGATCATTCAGAAAAATAACCTTTGAAAAAATATATGTCAAGTTTTAGCACCGATAAAATTTTTCTAAATATAATTTTTTTTAATAAACTAATACATTTTTTCAAAAAATAAATAAAATAGAATTATAGTTTGATTAAATGAGTTTGATGAGTTAAATAGGTTTAGTATATTTTTATTAAAAAAGTTTTAATGACATGACATGCAAAACAAAATTTTTAACAAAGAGGTTTCTTTTAGAGAGAGAAAAACCAAACTCTCTCTAAATTTCAGCACCTCTTTTCTCCCACTTTGCTCAGAGTATGACCATCACTCAGAACCCCATCTCGATCCTACCGGAGCCACCCAACACTCAAGATATCAATATGTCCATTGATCCTTCCATTAAGCTCTTTTACAACGATATTGTCAAGGAGTAAATACTCTCACCAGAACAGAACTCACCCAGAATTGACCTTGCTCCATCAAATTCAACGTTCAGCTCCAGCCTAGAGAGAGATGAAATTAATTTATCACCAGAGGAAAAAACAAGACTCTACGAACCTTGGAAATTCTCCGTCATCATCAAATTGGTAGGGAAGAAATTAAATCATTCTTATCTAAAAAAAAAGTTGACCGATCTATGGAAATTGAAGGAAAACTTCCCACTCATTGATCTGGGACTAGAATACTATACGGTGAAGCTCTCTGATAAAGAATCACAATGATGAATCTTGCAGGAGGGACCCTGGTTTGTGGTTGGCTTATATCTTTCAATTAGGATCTGGGAACCAAAATTCATTCCCAAAGAATCGACCATCGAATCAACGACCATATGGATTTGGCTTCCCTAATTACAAACGGAGTACTGCGATGTCTCTATTTTGGAGAGAGTGGGGGAAAAGGTAGGGAAGCTCCTCAAAATTGACGGATGCACCTCAACAACACTCAGAGAAAGATATGAGAGGATCTGTATACAAGTCTCTATGGATGCTCCCCTTATATTGAAAGTTACCTTCGGAAGGCAGAAATAAGAAATCATATATGAGGGAGAAGGATTCCTTTGCACTACCTGTGGAAAGCTGGGTCATACCTCAAGATCCCGCTCCACATTATTACCAGGAAGAGAAACCACCAGCACAACCCCTCTGCAATAATCAAATCCAATGAGGGCTCCTAGCAAATAGTCAGTTTCAATCCCCAGAGAAAGTACAAGTTAAAGGCACCCCCAAAGCACAAAACGCGGCTCAGAACATTAAGGTAAAATCGTTCAATGCCAGTTCAGGTAAGTTCCTTGGATCTCCAGTAGTTAACTGTCACACTGGATCGAGTGACGGCGCCTCTACAAGCGGCACCAAGGGTAAGGGGTTGATGATGATGGTTTCTAACCTTAACAAATCGAGCTAGGGTATTGGTCCCTTAGAATATAGGGCCTCACACAATGGTAAACCTCCTCTTAGAACTAGGAAAAGGCCCTAATCTCAAGGCCCACAAATCTTGGGTGAGTCCCAAAATAAAGGGCCTAAAAACCTCTCTGTGGCCCACATTGAGGGACCCAAATCTCCCCTACTGGGCCTTCTAAATTCTAACTCGAACAAAATCATCCCAGATAAGTCTCTCTCAGTTGCTGAGATGGAAAGTGGTCTAAAAATCCCCTCTCTTCTCTCCCCTTTTGGGATCCAAATGACCAGACCCCCCCAAGGCACTATGCCAGCGCACATCAATCATACATTTGATACTACTCTTACCAATATCACTTTATTTACTGACGCATGAGCAAGTAATGATGGAATGCAAAAGGTCAACTCCCCAGCTGAAAACTCATACTCTCTTTCTATTTCCAACAACCATACCTCCTTTAGTAACTCCAGCCCTGTAAAGACTACCCAAAATTCTCTCGATGGCCTCTTCAAGCAAGAATATCTTACCCCCATAGATTTTCACAATAGAACCTCTGGAAAAGTACCATATCCTGACCTCCTGGTTGGAGATTTGTCTCTCACAACTGGTCATACCCCTCAAACTCTAATTCAAATGGAGGACCTTTATTTTACAAATTCAGGACCCACACTACCTATCCCAACTAGTAAGAGAGGGTCTAAACTAGGGCCTAACCAACTACGGCCAGAATATCTGAATGACCACTATGATGGGCATCTTCATCTAGAACCTTATGAACAATATTTCCCCAAAAATAATCTCAATAGAGCTGAAAAACATGCGCCAAAGTCTCCCCTTCTTCCCTCCAGCAATGATTAACCTTCTGTAGGAGGGCCCAACTTTCATGAAAAACTCTAGGGTCCTCTCCCAGCCACTATCCCAGTTATTGCCTCCCCCATGTCCATCTCTCCTTTCTTTGTCAGTGAAGATGAAAGAGAGGTAAAAAATAATAGAAATCCTGAGGGAAAGCAATCGAGAGATGGAAAAAATCCTGGCATCCCTAAAGGTCCCCCAGGCAGAGGTTATTAATCTAGGAAAACCAATCAGTCATCTCTTTGAGGATCTTATAAGCGAACTCCTTATAGTCCTCCTGCCTCAGGACCTCAGCAAGTTCAACTTAGAAATCAAGCTGCCAGGTCCAGGGATCTTCTACTCCTTCAAGATAAGTCATGTCTCAAAGAAAAGGAAGGAACCAATTTCAGCTCAACCAACCCCCTAGACAAGGACAAAGAGATCATGAAGGATCCCTACCAACTGAACTCCCCTTCCAATAAATACAATCATATGAAATGTTAGAGGAGCCAACAATTCCAAATTTAGAAGGCATTGTCAAGCTTTTATAAACCTATACAAACTATCTCTCCTGGCCCTTCTTGAAACCAGGATGGGGGACTACAATGATCTCTCTGAAATATTAGGCTATAACAGCCAAATCTAGTTTCCAGCTACTGGAATTTTGAGGGGATAGTTATTATGTGGGACAACTCTTTCCTTGGTATACAGGATATCTCTATCTTTCCTCAAGGGATTCATGTAGCAGTAAAGGTAAACAACCCACCTTCCTACTGGTTTTTCAGTGCTATTTATGCAAATATACATTTTGAGACTAGGCTTACCATTTGGGATAACTTGATGGAGTTTGCAAATCCCATTAAGGATACTCCCAATATGCCTGGTCTTATAGGGGGGACTTCAATGAGGTCCTCAGGGCCTCTGAGAAGTATGGTGGTAACTGTATAAACAATAATAGGGCTGGTGCTTTCTGGAATTGTATTAACAAATTAGATTGATTGACCTAGGTTTTAAAGGTAGTAAATCTACTTGGACAAACATAAGGTACAAGAACAGAAATGACCTCATCCTTGAAATATTAGATAGACTTCTAGCTAATGAAGCCTAGCTCCATTTTTCCCTAGACTACTGTCTCACACCTCCCTAGAATCCACTCTGACCACTGTCCCTTCCTTGTAAATATCCACAATAATCCTTCCTCTATGAATAAGCCTTTCAGAGTGAAATCTATATGGTGCTCCCATCCTGACTTTATTAATATTGTCAGGAGTTCTTTCCATGCCAATATGCCTTTAATGAGGCCATCCCTTACTTTAAAAATCAATCCAAGATCTGGAATAGAACTACTTTTAACATCTTTCACTATTAGAAAAGGATACTAGCCAGGCTTGCTGGGATCTAGAAGTCCTTCAATTACCCTACTAGTTTTTTCCTTCAAGACCTTGAAAGGAGTTTAACTAGAGATTTTAGCAACACCCTTAGAAGAAAATAAACTCTGGAAACTTAAGTCTAGAATAAATTGGTTGTCTGAGGGAGATGCCAACACTAAGTTCTTCCACTCTAGCACCCTCAATAGGAGAAGGGGAAATAAAATCAATGTTCTCAAGGATGAGAGTGGTGCATGGATCCATTCTTCTGATGCTATTAAGGATCAAATCACCTCTTTCTACAGGGATATCTTTACTACTGACCACTCCTACCCCCCTTGGAATTGTCAATCCAACCCTTTCTCAAGAGGTTCCATCTGGATAAAAGACCATGACTTCCTGGATAGTATCCCCTCACAAGAGGAGATCAAAAGAACTATTTTCTCCTTCAATCCCAATAAAGCTCTTTGTTTCTTATGGCCTCTCCCTCTTTATGTACCAAAAATATTAGAGAATCATGGGATAATCTGTCACCAATTTCTGTATTGACACCTTCTAAAATTGGTCCATGGATCTCAAAGCCAATACCACTTACCTTTATGTGATCCCTAAATGTTCCAATGCTTTAAATCTTAAGAACTTCAGACCTATTGGACTCTGTAATACCCAATATAAGCTTTTCACTAATATCATTGCTAAAAGACTTAGACCCTTCCTGTCAGACATTATTAGTCCCAGATAGGCTAGCATTCTCCTGAGGAGAAGGACCTTTGACAATGCCATCATTGTCTAAGAGGTCATCCCCCAGTTCCAAACAATAAAGGGCAAACAGGGTTACATGATTCTCAAAATAGACCTAGAGAAGGCCGTTGGTAGACTGGAATGGTCTTTCATCAGGCAGGATCTTTACTTCTTCAGAGTCCCCCCCAGATTGACCTCTATCATCCTATCTTGTATTTCTACCTCCTCTATCTCCATCCTTGTAAATGGGGAAATAACTAAGTTTTCCCAACCCGCTAGAGGTATCAGACAAGGGGACCCCATCTTTCCTTACTTCTTCATTATATGTATGGATCTCTTTTCTAGGAGAATTGATCATGAAGTTGATATTCTTGTCTGGGAACCTATCTCCATCAGCAAGGAGGGACCTCCTTTTTCTCATTTTTTCTTTTCTAATGATCTAACTCTATTTTCCAAAGCCTTTGAAAGTAAATGTGTCACCATTAGGAATGTGCTTCAGAGCTTCAACATCCACTCTGGCCAAAGAGTCAATCAAGATAAATCTAAAGTGATATTTTCCAACAACTGCACCCTGGAAAATAGAGGCATTTTATTTTACTCCCTCTCTATTAATGCCTCTAACTTTTTTGGCAAATACTTGGGTTTCCCTATCCTGCAAAGAATACCATGCAACAGTGATTACCAATTCATTATTGATAATATGAATGCTAAACTGGTAGGATGGAAAACAAACGTCTTTTCTATGGCTGGGAGAATTACTCTGGCAAAGTCCTCTCTAAACAACATAACTACTTATCCCATGCAATTCACCTTTCTTCCTAGCAAGATTCTTTCATCCATTGATAAAACTTAGAGGAACTTTGTCTGGGATATTACTCTAAAAAAAGATGCATCTAGTCAATTGGGATATCCTTACCCAACCCAAGATGGAGGTGTTGGTTTCGAAATCGAGAGGGTGTTATGCGAAAGCTTATAGTTTACAAACTACGAGACGATAAATCAGATGACAGAAGAAAACAATACTAAAAAGCATTAAATTATTATATGTTTTGGCCAATCGGACTACATATTATAAAACCTAATATCAAAAAATATTAAACCTCATGGGAGAAATCTCCCTCCTTAAACAATAACTCTTTAAAAACTACATTGTGGATTCTATTGTATTATGACTTGAGAAGAGAATTGTTCTATTTATAGAGTTATAAAAACCTCCTTCTAAGAAAAAATCAACCTAATAAAAATCTAATAGGATAGAGATCTTTTCCAACAAGTAAACTTCTTTCTATCAAAAAAGGTAATTCTAATTATAGTAGAAAATCAAATAAAGTAGGGAATTCAGGGCAAATCCTAACAGGAGTGTGGGTTAGGTATGCAGAGAGCATACCTCAGGAATGCCACCATGAGTGCTGGTCTAGCCTGGAGATATTTCCACAACCATTCCAGCTTTTAGGACAACATTCTTAGACACAAATACCATCACAAGTCCCTCCCTAGCATTTCTGGTTCCTCCAAAATCTGAAAGTTTATTCTGCTAGGAGGGGAGCACTGTAAGTTGGGGGCCCAATGGGTAGTCCACACAAAATTAAATTCTAGTTGGATAGATGGATTCCCCACTTGGAACCCATTAGTAGCATGATCCAGGGTCCTTTCCAAAACTCTCAAGAAAACCTTACTCTTGCTGAGGTCTGGAATGAAGGTAACTGGTTTTTCCAAAACCTCTCCCTCCAGCTTTCCCAGGATCTGATTATCAAAATCAGATACTCCAACCCCAGAATACCCAATGACCACCTCATATATGGTTTGAATGGTAATGGACTCTTATCTTGTTAGAGTATGTACTCTACTCTAGTTAAAAGAATCCTGACCAATACTGAGTCCTACCTAAATCCTTTTCTTTAGATCTGGAAGTCTAATTATCCTCCTTAGGCCAAAACCTTCCTTTAATTAGCCCAGAAAAATAGAATTCCTACCTTCCCTCTCCTCTCCATCAGAGAACTCTCTATCTTTCCAAGTTGTACCCTTTGCTACTTCCACACTGAGGATATCCCTCATATCCCTTTCAATTGGCCCATCACTAAGGATTTTAGGAACACCCTTTTCCTTAAAGAGGATAAGACCCATGATTTGGATATTGGCAAACTCCTTCATAGTAAGTGACATAACACCTGGACTCAGCTCAGGCATACCACGTATGACCATATCCTAAATTGGCATACCATCTTTATTTTCAGCCTCTGGAGTGCTTGGAAAAATAGGAAAAGGAACTCCTTTAACAAGAAAAGGGACAAGCCCTCCTTCCACTAGATCAATAGAGAAGCAGTGGAATATCTCCATTTGGCCACTGTAATAGGGCCTAAAAAAACCTCCAGGATGATCAATATCAAGTGGACCCCCCCCACAAGCTTAACACTGATGGTTCCTATCTTGGGAACCTAGGTAAGGAAGGTATGAGAGGGAGAGGGAGTGGTGAGAAATAATGATGAGGGTTGGGTAAAGGGCTTTCCGAAGGGTTATCCCCAGACTACTAACAATCATATGGAACTCCTAGCCCTCAAAGAGGGCTTAGAATTAGTTGAAAAATTCAACCTAATTTCTATTGAAATTAACATTGACTCTTTAGAAGTTCTTCAAATGTTGTCTAAAGGTTACCTATTATACAATGACATTATTGACGCTTGTAGGTCAAAATTAAGAAGATTAGGCAGCCTGAGGGTGCTCCACTGCTATAGGGAGCAAAATGGAGTAGCTGATGCATTGACCAAATGGGAAGCAAACTCAGATATCCCATTAGGAAAATTGCTTTTTAAAGTTCTATCGATGTGTGCCCATAAAGCTATATGGGAAGACATTGTACGAACTTTAATGATCATTCTGTTAAGAATTTGTGCCCTACTGATTATCTTATTTTCACCTAACTATTGCTTATCGATGAAACGGATTGCCTGACGTGTTTCACTAACGTGTTCCAAGGAAGTAGTAAAACAAAAAGTAAAGAATACAATGATTTTTACGTGGAAAATACCCGGCTCAAAAAGGTGTAAAAAATCACGACTTGTACCTCTACAGGATTTAACCCCAACTTCACTAAATAACTCTGAGCCTCAACAACGACTGATTACAAAACTCTTATAACCAACAAATAGGAATTATAAACTCTAATCCTATAACTTAACAACTAGGAATTATAAACTCTAATTCCTAAATACTCACACACCTCCCAAGGTATGCTTTCCCAAAGTCTCTGAGTTTTCCCCAACTCAAAGACTAGCTCCTAATTCAATTTATAACACACTAAAACTAATATTACATCAATAGTTCAAACACAATGAACAACTCTAAAAATCAACGCTAAAACTCTTAGCTTGATTCTATACTTAGGACCAGGGTCTTCAATGTGTTTCTTCAGTGATTGAGTACCACTTCGTGAAGTCAATCTGTTGATTGTGCTTTTCTGCTTTGTAAGTACGTGAATTATTCTGACTGATGCACCTTCTATTTAAGCACAGCTCTTCAAAGAGTCATTCTTTATTTCAAATTCCTCCTTTAATTAGAACTCTCATTGCATAGAGTTCTACTTTAAGTAAGACTCTTTCTTTAATTCCAACTCTTGTTTCCTTAGTGTTGTAGAAAAACTCCAACTCTTTTAAATCAACACATGTTTATTTATCAGAATCTTTCTCCTTCCACACATAGGACTCTTCAAGATATACTCAGAAGTGAAATTCCTTCTTCACGTAGGACTTTTTTTTCAACTCAAATTGCTTTCCCTTATCATTAAGTGTTTGAATCAAATTCAAATTGTTATATTCTCCACATGATTAGTAGCTTGAGTATATCAGAATTAGGTTTGCTTATTCGTTCTTGTCTTTAAGCAATCTTGTCTACATCTATTAGTGAAACTGAAAATCTACTTTCCTATGCGTGGACCAACTCAAGTAACATATTTCATTTATGTGTCAGTTTATCAATTATCAAAACTACATAGTAACCAAAAAATTCCCTCTTTTGATGATGACAAACCTCTTGTCTTGTGCATTCAACCATCTTTACCTGTAGGCACTAAAGTATAAAACACTAGAATGAAACAAGTTAGTCAATAGGTTTTAAATATTGCACAACCCTATTATCTTCCCCCTTTTGGCATCATCGAAAAACCATTTCAATGCAATAATATACTAGTCAAAGTGATTTGTTATGCTGTCCATGGCCACTGGGGCTATCACCAAAATAATCAGATAAAGACTCTAGCCAACATAGTAGTGTATTAAAGAGAGAAAAAATGAATTAATTTAGCAAAGATAACCATTCCATTTAGATGACAAAGCATGTTCCACATTAACCTAAGTTAGTACTGAACAAAGCAAAACAACTGAGCATTAATAAAAAAAATATGGTATAAAAGTGGGACATGGCTAAGGATACAAATAGTAAAGAGAAAGGAGGAACATGTGATATCAACTGTGTCAATTGACGAATGACTTCAACATTTTCATCCCTCACTTAATCAAGGTCAAGCTTCAAAGTCATGATCCAAGCCTGAAGGACCACTTATTCCACTTCATAACTGTCTTGTGCAGCTTCAAGTTCAGATATTCTTTTTTTTAGCCAAATCATTTTTTTTTAATTTTTTTTAGTGTTAGCCCTCCTTATTGAAACTGGGAGAGTAACAGAACATCTATTGTTGTTTTCTAAGTCAACCTGAACTAAGGCTGAGAAATCCAAAAAAAATAACCAATTAGAAACTAAAAGGGAGATCATATCCCTTTTTATTTCTCAGAAAACTTATGCTGCATGTGATTGATGATAAAGCTTGACAAATCCATGGTACACAACTGATATTTTGGTTGAGAGAGAAGAATAAATTTATGGTATAGGATTAACATATTTGTGCACAACCATTTGAAGAGAATCAAAGAAAGTTTGGTCAATCAATTCATCAGCTTTATAAGACAAGGGGAGAATGAAGTATGAGGAATTGAACAGGTGTGCTCAACTATTTCAACTTAGACAGCCTATATTTATGTCAGTGAAGAACATACCTGCTAAGAAGAACTTTGTGGTCACAATTGCTTGCTTGTACCTATTTTTCTGCACAATCTAATACAAAATTAGGTTAGAAAAGTTAAAAATCTGGAATTGGGACACACAACCAAATGTGCAAGACTGAATAGAATAACTTTTTAGCTAATAAGATTAACAAAAAAATGATTATTCTAGTCAATCATTGAGGGGATTTCATGCAATTTTAATCATCCCCAAGTCTAACCTATTCCTTTCAAAATGTTCTCTACTTAGTGCCTTTGTTGCTTACATAGTCAATATTTTTATACATCTCAAGAGTGAAATTAATTTCTTTTAGATACCATAGTCTCAAACCATTGATTTCCATGGGATATCCCAAGATACTTTTGAGAACACCAATTCTTATAAACTACCAACAAAATTACCAACAACTTGTGTTGGTTTTATTGATGCATCCATTTCTTTATTTGTTGTTCCCCCTGTCAATATGCCCTCAGTCTGTACAACTGTTGGATTAGGTAGTACAACATGTTTCTGTGCATGCTCATCAGTTTCATTATTATTATTTTTTCATTTTTTTCTTAAAAATCTCCCTTGCTCCCCCCTTACACGAATACTACAAATTTGGCCATCTTTCAAATGATCCATTCCCCCTTTAAATGTGGTGAGTGAAAGAAAATTTATTTTCTTCTAGTATTATGCCTTGAGCAAGCTTTATTTATGAATAAATTTTGCTTGCCTCCTTTCACTCTCACCTTCAAAATAAATTAGGGGTTAACTTTAGGCATCCAGAAAAGCTTGGGTCCTTTCTTATGAGTAAATGGATGAATCAGATTTCTTCTAGCCCATGTAGGCAACAGGTTACGTGACCTGTTT
Organism: Capsicum baccatum var. pendulum; assembly: GCA_030864225.1. Lineage (NCBI taxonomy): Eukaryota > Viridiplantae > Streptophyta > Magnoliopsida > Solanales > Solanaceae > Capsicum > Capsicum baccatum. The sequence continues at coordinate 204,844,510 of CM061558.1, read as the reverse complement.
CTCTGACCAGGTTTAGTTATACTTTTCTTGGTCTGAGATAGTTTATTTGCCAGATTTAGACTGCTGGATCTACTTTTGGCAGCAACTAGACATTCAGTGGTTGGATGTCTAAGGTTTCCACAGATATAGCACAAGTCTTGATAAACATCAAGACTTTTGTGAAAACCCAAACCAGCTTTTTCACTGTGATATCTTTCACTCAACTTATGAACAATTATTGAGAAATTTGTCCACCTGTTTGCTCTTTCAAGGTCAAGTTTCAGTTTAGAGACTTCTTGACTCAGTTTATTCACCATTTCTGTTGCATTATTGCACTCTTCTTTGTACTTGACCAATTCAAGTTCAATTTTTCTTGTTCTTTACTCTTGGTGTTTTTTTCTTTTTCAGAGTGTCAATTTTAGAACTTCATACTTAAGATCATTATTTGAAGAATCAAGTTGCTCAACCTATTTCTTGAAAGAGCAGTTTTCCTGTTCAACAGTGTTCTTGCAAGCTTCTAAATTAATAAAATCAAATTTGATTCTTGCAAGATTGTTGAATAGCTCATCCTTATCAGAAGTTGATTCTTGGAAGTCATCAATTAGTGCACTCATCAAGGAAATAAGTTTTGTTTTAGAAAACAAATGCAAATTTTCTTTAAGTTCAAGTATACTTACCTCAGAAGTATCATCTTCTTCCTCCAAGTCTGAATCTCCAAGAGCCATAAGTGTTGCTTCATCAACTTCATCATCATCTAAGTCAAATTCCCAAGCTGCTGCCATTTTAGTTCCATCAATTTCCATTTCATAAGTTCTTAAATTCCCCACTAATTCATCCAGGGTCATGCCTGCAAGATCCTTATTTGCTTTTCTGATTGCAGTCACCTTAACATTCCTCTTTGATTTTGATAATACCTTCAGTACCTTCTCGACTTGTTCTTCTTTAGATATAAATTTTCCTAAGGAGGTCAGCTCATTTGTTAAGGCAGTAATCCTTGTCAATATCTCATTCAAGGTTTCATTCTCCTTCATCTTAAATGCCTCATACTCAGTGAAGAGAAGAGAAATTCTGAATTTTGTTACTTGAGATGTGCCTTCATGAGCATTTACTAGAGCATCCCAAATTTGCTTAGCAGTGGTGCATGTTGATACCCTGTTGTATGCAACAGGTTCTAATCCACAAACCAAAATATTTTTGGCCTTATCATTTTTCTTTAATGTCAATAAGTCATCAGGAGTGAATTCACTTCTTACTTTCTTGACCTGTTTCCCATCTTCTAACTTCATTGGAATAGTAGGACCATCAGTGATCCTATCTCATAACTCGTAGTCTTTGCCTTGAATGAATGTTTCCATCCTAGCTTTCCACCAAATGAAGTGAGATTCATCAAAGAGTGGAGGTCTAACAGTGGATTGACCTTCACTGTGACCAGTAGGTGGTGAGGAATTCATCATATTGATCTTTGTCTTAGGTGATAGCCCTTTTTAAGACAACCTCTCTCTAATACCACTTGTTAAGAATTCGTGCCCTACTGATTATCTTATTTTCGCCTAACTGTTGCTTATCGATGGAACGGGTTGCTTGACGTGTTCCAAGGAAGCAGTAAAATAGAAAGTAAAGAATATAATGATTTTTACGTGGAAAACACCCGGCTCAAAAAGGTGTAAAAAACCATGACCTGTACCTCTACAGAATTTAACCCCAACTTCACTAAATAACTCTGAGCCTCAACAACGACTGATTACAAAACTCTTGTAACCAACAAATAGAAATTATAAACTCTAATCCCTATAACTCGACAACTAGGAATTATAAACTCTAATTCCTAACTACTCACACACCTCCTAAGGTATGCTTTTCCAAAGTGTCTGAGTTTTTACCAACTCAAAGACTAGCTCCTAATTCAGTTTATAACACACTGAAACTAATATTACATCAAGAGTTCAAACACAATGAACAACTCTAAAAATCAACGCTAAAACTCTTAGCTGGATTCTATACTTAGGACCATGTTCTTCAATATGTTTCTTCAGTGATTGAGTAGCACTTCGTGAAGTCAATCTGTCGATTGTGTTTTTCTGCTTTGTAAGTGTGTGAATTATTCTGACTGATGCATCTTCTATTTAAGCACAACTCTTCAAAGAGTCATTCTTTATTTCAAATTCCTCCTTTAATTAGAACTCTCATTGCATAGAGTTCTACTTTAAGTGAGACTCTTTCTTTAATTCCAACTCTTGTTTCCTTAGTGTTGTAGTAAAGCTCTAACTCTTTTAAATCAGCACATGTTTATTTATCAAAATGTTTCTCCTCCCACTCGTAGAACTCTTCAAGATATACTCAGAAGTGAAACTCCTTCTTCACGTAGGACTCCTTTTTCAACTCAAATTGTTTTTTCTTATCATTAAGTGTTTGAATCAAATTCAACTTGTTATGTTCCCCACATGATCAGTAGCTTGAGTATATCAGAATTAGGCTTGCTTATTCGTTCGTGTCTTTAAGCAATCTTGTCTGCATCTATCAGTGAAACTGGAAATATGCTTTCCTATGCGTGGACCAACTCAAGTAACATGTTTCATTCATGTGTCAGTTTGTCAATCATCAAAACTACATAGTACCCAACACATTCCCAAGTGAAAACTCGAACTTCTTTTGTGTTAAACCCCGATTGAGCAAGCGGGGTGAACAACTGCTTTTTTTTTTATTTAATGCAATGCCTGTTAACTAAAAAAAAGACATGACATGCCAATTAAGAGAGAAGAAGACTTTGAGATGTTTAGTATTTTTTGAAGAAAAAAGTGATAGTTGAGTGATATTGTGATCCTAAATGAAACATAAGTGATGTTTGAAAGAAATTTTCAAAACTTGGTGACTATTTAGGGAATTCACTTTTAAAACTCTATTTTCATACACTAATTTTCATATTCATTAAAAAAAAATCATAAAATCGAACTAGATAGAAAATAAATAAAATAACTTAATTAAATTTCTCAAAAAATGTACAAAGTATAAATTATACTTAATTAAAAGTTGAACTAAAATTAAATAACTTCAAATGTAAAAAAGAGAAAAAAAAACTAACAATAAATAAATAAATTTGTACTAATTAATTTTTGTTTTCTTAATTACACACCATTTGACAATTATTTAATTATGTAATTGCCAATTAAAAAATTAAATAATTAAAATAGAATACATAAATTGTCCATTCCCTTGTATTGAGAAGGTTTTCAATGTATTGGAAAGTGGTGATTGAATAAAGTAATGTTAGAAATTTAAATTCAGGTTGAAAATGACAAAAATGTCTAAAAACTAACTAGTTCATAGTGTGAATAGGACTTTTTTTTTTAATTATTGTGGCATATTTGGGCCAAATTTTCGTGGCCAAAAAGATTTTTTCATTTTTTAAAACATTATTCAAACCTTCTTCCTTCATAAATACTATGTTACACCTTTGCTAGAGTACCTAGCGGTTAATAGATGATGGTTAAGGTATAAACAAACAATCATCACAAGTACTCCTTTCATAAGTACTTTGCTACACTTTTGTTAGATTAGCTAGCGGTTAATAATTGATGATTAAGGTATAAACAAACAATCATCCCAGCTTTCTTCATAAATACTTTTCTAACACCTTTGGTAGAGTAGCTAACAACTATTAGCTGATGGTTAAGATACAAACAAACAGTTATCACAGCTTCCTTCATAAATACTTTGCTACTGGCAACACCTTTGCTAGAATAGCTACCAGTTAATAGATGATGATTAAGGTACAAACAAACGTTCATCATAGCTCCCTTCATAAATATTTTGCTACACCTTTGATAGAAAAGCTAGCAATTAATAGATGATGGTTAAGGTGCAAACAAACAATCATCGTGGCTCCTAATACTGCTGACCCCCCCTCCCCTGCTGGGTCATAAATCTGACTATGTTTTGAAAAGTTATTGAAAATAATCCAAGGAAGAAATATAAGCTATCGATTTTTTGGAAAACAGAGAACACCCCTAAACCCAATCATTTTGTTTATTTTCTTGATTTTCATTGTTTATATTTATATACCATGAATCACATCTTTTCAATTTATCAATACTATAATTTATCCCAAATAATTTAATTGAGAATACTAAACTTTTTTTGGTTTTTAATTTTAAGAATGAATAAAAAAAATTTTGCAGAGAAAATACACAAAATTATAGAATGTCGAGGATATTATGTAAAAAATGATATTTTTTAGAAATATAGAAATAAATTTTATTTTGGAAAAAAATAATAAAACAACCCTAAACTTGCCATCACAAATCACTTTACCACTCTAACTTTACGGTTAATTATTTACCCCTTTAAACAACCTCCAAATGAATTTTACACAACCCCAACGGCTGAAGTGGAAAAATTTATTAACCTCCATTTGTTGAGATAAAAAAAAAAGGAAATTTTACATATATACCGACATGTTTACTCTTAATTACCAAAAATCCTAATATTTTTCAAAATCTCCAAAAATTCCAGCATTTGACCTCTGATGATACAAGTTAATCACATTAGATACACACTGCTGATACATGTATCTAATGTGAGATTAACTTGTATCATACATTAGATACATGTAGGGTTAACTTGTATCTTAGAAATAGTCCCAAATATGAAATGTTGGGATTTATATAATTTTTTAGAAGTAGGGGGATTATTAGAAATTTTGAAAGTTATGATATTTATCTATGTAATTTTTTGTAAAATAAATTAAAAAAAGAAAAACAAGTGGGTCATTTCTTTATTTTCAACTACCAAACTATCTCCTCTTTATTCTTCCTCACACCCCATCACCCCCTCTCTTCTTGTTCCTCTATTTTTTTTTACCGGTACCTATCAATCAACTCTAATTAATACATATCAAAATATTTTATTTTTGTGTGAGTTTCTGCAACAACTCAATCAACAATTTGAATAAATTAATTTTATTTTTGTGTGGGTTCCTCTGACCAATTGAATTTTCTTGAGTATCCCCTTCCTCCTGTTTTTGGATTAAATTTCATACCTTTAGAGCACAATCAACAGTTTGATCTATTTTCCTGTACATATATTGAATTTTCCAGCAAAAAAAGTTTTGAGAACTTCAATTTAATAGTGATTTTACCAACTGAGACTGAAAAAAATTCGATTTTGTATGGGTTCTTACGAAAAAATCTTCAAGAAAATCTAATTTATTCCATCAAAATCAATTTTCTTAAATAGTTGAATTAACTCCATATTGATCGGATTCTAATTTCTATGAACAACTGAAAATACTCATATCGAAAATACTGATAAACTCATATTGAGACTGAATCGAATAAGAAAATTGCAAAAAAAATTAAATCGAACACAAATTTCATCAAAAATGACAGATTTTCAAGAATCAAATTGTAAAATTTTGGATAGAAAATCAAAAATAATGAAGCTCAAAAAATGAGTCAAGTTTAGATTCATGGGGGAGGGAGGATGAAATTAAGAGTTTACAAATAAGGCGCATGGGCGGAGGAGGGGGAATTGAAGAAGAAATAATTTTCGGGAGGGGGGAAGTTAAAGAATCGTGGTGGGGGTGGTGGGTTGAAGAAGAGAAGAAAGAAAGGAAGGCTATGGGGATCTTCCACTTTTTTCTTTTATTATATATATATATATATAGATTCATGGAGGAGGGAGAATGAAATTAAGAGTACAAATAAGGGGCATGGGCGGAGGATTGGGGGGGGGGGGGGGGGGGGGGGGAATTGAAGAAGAAACAATTTTCGGGGGGAGGGGGAGGGGGAGGGGGACGGGAGGGAGTTAAAGAATCGGGGTGGGGGTGGGGATGGGGGTTGAAGAAGAGAAGAAAGGAAGGCTATGGGATCTTCTACTTTTTTCTTTTATTATATATATATATATATATATATATATATATATATATATATATATATATATATATATATGAAGTATTTTTTTCTAAATAATTTTTTACGTGGATCTGATGTAGATCTAATGTGACGTGTGTGTAATGCATTTTTCGTGATGAGAGTGGTATGATATTTTTGGGGTGGTGTAAAATTCATTTATAAGTTGTTTAGGGAGGTAAATGATTGTCCATAAAATTGAAGTGCTAAAGTGAGTTGTGACAACAAGTTTAAGGAAATTTTATGCTTTGCCCCTTTTATTTTTAACACATCAAACTAAATATATAGTAAGAAATAAGTCCAACATTACTAATTCTAACACTATTAATTCCAACATTATTAATCTCAACATTACTAATATGTCATATTTAATATCACTCTCATACACACTACTTCTACTTCTACTTCTCCAGAAACATTATTAATCTATTGGTCTATTGGAAATGGCTTTTCTACTTCTCCGAAGGTAGTGGTATGGACTGCGTACATCTTACCCTCCCCAGACTCCACTGTGTGGGAATACACTGGGTTTGTTGTTATTGTTGTTGTTGTCTCATACACACTACCAAGCGACTCATAGTAGAATTTCATATATTAAAACTTGAGAGTGCAAAGTCAACTAAGAGAAGGATGAAGGAGGTGTACAACGAACAATAAATAAATCCAAAGTTTAGGCGAAAAGACTTTAAATGGTCATTTACAAAATAGAAGAGGATCAAAGATATCCTTGTATTATTAGAAATAATTTAAATATATCCCATGTTATATTTTGGTCTAAACATATCCTTTAGTCGTATTTTTATTTAAATATATACCCTCCCATTATACTTGGGCACAAATTTGCCTTAAGTCGGATGAAATGACATTTGACATCAAACACCGCCAATTTTAAATATCTAACTGCTTTAACTCAGAATACTAGGCGTGAGGAGCCCGCTTCAGGTTGTAAATTGCTTTCTTTAATTTGCACACGTAGTGAGGAAAATCGTGGTGAGCATACCCAGAAGGTTGGCACATATATACATCTTCATTAAGGTGACCTTGAAAAAATACATTATTCATGCCCAGTTGGCGCAAGGGCCAATTATACTGAACTGCAAGTGACAAAATGAGGTCAGCAGTAACAGGTTTTACTACTGGCTGAAGGTAGAGTGATAATATACACACAGACATTGAGTAAAATCTTTTGCAACCAATCGAGATTTATACCTATCCACACTTCCATCTAATTGGCTTTGATACGATAAAGTCATTTGCATTTAATCAAATTTTATGAAGGGGATGGTGGTATGAGCTTCCATGTCTGATTGGTCATTAAAGCATCAAACTCAAGTTTCATGGTGTCTCTCCGGTATGCACTCATTTGGGCTTAATTATAAGTGGTGGAAAATGCTTCAATAGAGGCAATGACAAGATAACCAAAGATATTCTTGGGTGATATTATTTTGCAAATGAGTTATAGGGTGTTGAACAGATGGTGGTTGGGTATATTTTATGGTTATGATAGATGATGGATTGATATTGGAATATGGGTTAGGAGGCCAGTAAAGCTGGGTTGGGACTGAATCTTCATCGGGTAAAGAAGGTGTTGTTTGGGGGATTTGTGATTATCAGTTTCGACGTTTATATTGGAGTAGTATTAGGGCATGAGAAGTTTTGATGATAGAAAGATGAATGAAACATGTTGTGCAAGCTAGTCCATACAAGTGAAACTGCTTCGAACATATGGAGTGCATGCTGAAATCATTACATGCTAAAATTATTACATAAGCTGTCAACTCATAGATAAGCAAAGGATGTTCACACGGCTATATGAAGATAATTGGAGTATTTAGAGTTTGAGTAGATCAAGAAGTATACAAGGCAGAAAGATAAAGCAAAAGATTCCTACTCAATTTAGAAGAAGGAGAGATGGTTACAACAAGGAGTGGGTTACTTGAAAGAGTCCTACATAAGATACAAAAAGAAGAAAAAGGACTGCATCTGAGGGAGCATATATAGACGACAAGCTGCATTCAAATAACGATGATGCACTGATAAGAAAATCAACAATCAACAAAATCATTTACCAACTTGAAGAAGAACCTAGTTCTCACTTAGTATGTTTTAGACTGCTTGTAATAGGAAGGTTCTTGAGTTGTCATGGGTAAATTGTTCTAGTCTCAGTACTCTATAAGCTGAGTTAGTAATCACATCTTCAAGTTAGGGAACTCGAAGACTTGGGAACACTTATCTTGGGAAGATTTGTGTTTTTATAGTAATAGGAGTTAGAAGTTTTAATTCCTTCTTTACAAGAAGTCTTGTAATTGTGTTGATTATTGAGGCTCAAATTTATAGTGAAGATTGGGGTTAAATCCTGTAGAGGTACCGATCATATTTTTTTTACACCTTTTTGAGCCGGGTGTTTTCCACGTAAAAATTACTGTGTTCATTTTTTACTTTTGTGAACTACATATACTTACTTGTTCCACAGATAGGCAATAAGTAGGGATCATACTCTAACAAGTGGTATCAGAGACGGTTGTCTTAAATAAGGTTTGCACCTAAGATCAGATCATTATGATGAATTCCACACCTCTTATTGGTCACAGTGAAGGTCAATCCACTACTAGACCCCCACTCTTTGATGGTACTCATTTCATCTGGTGAAAAGCCAGGATGGAGATGTTTATTCAAGGAGAAGACTATGAATTATGGGATAGGATTACTGAAGGTCCTACTATCCCTATGAAGACAGAAAATGGTGTGCAAGTCAAGAAAATAAGGAGTGAGTTTACTGTTGATGATCTTTTGGGTTTAAAGAAAAATGCTAAGGCAAAGAATATCCTAGTCTGTGGTCTAGGACCTGCTGAATACAATAGAATATCTACCTGTACCACTGCTAAGCAAATATGGGATGCCTTAGTAAATGCCCATGAAGGTACCTCTCAGGTAAGGAAATTTAGGATCTCTCTCTTTTTTACTGAAAATGAAGCATTTAAGATGAAGAAAAATGAATCCTTGCATGATATGATAACAAGACTTACTACTCTAAAAAATGAGTTAACCTCCTTGGGAAAAGTCATCACTGAAGAAGAGCAAGTAAAGAAGGTTCTGAGGGTGCTACCAAAGTCAAAATGGAATGTTAAAGTCACTGTAATCAGGGAAGCGAATAAGGATCTCACAGGTATACCTTTGGATGAACTAGTAGGGAATTTAAGAACCTATGAAATGGAAGTTGATGGCATTAAGGAACAGAAGGCTTCTGAAAAAATCTTGGCCTTGAAGGCTTCTGATAGTGATAAGAGATTGAACTGGATAAGGAACAAATTACCTTCATAACAAAAAACTTCAGAAAGTTTTTTAAGAAGAAGAAGGGAACAGGTAACAAGAAGCGTTCCAATGACAATCCAAATGGATGTTACAAGTGTGGGAAGAGTGATCATCAGATCAGAGAATGTCCTCTCTGGGAAATAGAGTGGAGGAAGGAAAGAGTTGAAAAAGAACAAAAGGCCAGGAGGAAGAAAAAAGAAGAACATGCCATGATAGCTGCGTGGGGATCTGACTCTGATAATGATGATGATGGAGTTGATGAGATAGAATTTATGGCTTTTCGAGACCCAGACATTGAGGAAGAAGATGATGCTTCTGAGATAAGTTTACTTGAACTAAAAAAAACTACATTTTTCCCCTAAAACTAAACTAGTTTCCTTGATGAGTGAGTTAATTAAAAATTTCCAAGAATTAACTTCTGATAGGGATGAATTGTTAAACAGTCTTGCAAGTCTTAAATTTAATTTCATTGACTTGAAAGTTTTCAAGAAAAATGTTGATAAAGAAAATTGCACTCTCAAGGAATAAATTACACTACTTGAGTCCTCAAATAATGATCTTAAGTCTAAAATCCTTAAACTGGCTCTCACTGACCATGGGAAAAAGGCCATAAGTAAAGAACAAGAAAATGCTGAGCTTGAGTTAACTAAGTACAAACAAGAATGCTATGACTTGACTGAAAATATGGATAAGATGAGTCAAGAGGTAGCAAGATTAAAATTGGATCTAGAAAAGTCAAACAGATGGACAAATTCTTCAAGAATTGTTCATCAACTTGGTAAACGAAATCACAATGAAAAAACAGGCTTGGTTTTTTATAAAGAAGCTAATAATCTTCAAGACTTATGCTATATTTGTGGCAATCTTGGACATCCTACTACTGAATGTCCTATGGCTGCTAAAAGCAGATATCAAAGTCTGGACCTGGCAACCAAACTTTCTCAGACCAAGAAAACAAGCACTAAAATTAGTTTGAGAAATAAGTCAGTCTACTTGCTTCCTGCTTGGACTAGAAGGAATTTAATAAATCCTTTTACTAATAAAACAGGATCCAAGCTTGTCTGGGTTCCTAAGTCTAACCATTAATTTCTTGTGCAGGAGAAGGTGAAGGGAAACAAAAGGCACTGGTATCTAGATAGTGCTTTCTCAAGACATATGACTGGTGACAAGCAAAAGTTCCTTTCACTCTCCAAAATAGATGGTGGGGAAGTCTCTTTTAGAAATGGAAAAAGGGGAATCATAACTAGAGTTGGAAAAATTGGCTCATCTAAGTCAAAAGCTGTGGAGGATGTTTATCTTATGGAAGGACTGAAACATAACCTGCTAAGCATTTCACAATTGTGTGACAAAGGTAATAAAGTAATTTTCACTGCTGCAGGTCTTAAAGTCAAAAGGATGGACACCAAAGAAATTGTGCTTACTGCATGGAAATACAGGAATGTATACAAAGCAGACATAATGGCAATACTAGGACCTGAGTTGACTTGTCTAAGTGCAATAGAAATTGATCCCCTCCTTTGGCACAGAAGACTTGGACATGCAAGTCTGAAACAACTGAACATACTTTCCTCCAAATATATGGTATTGGGACTACCCAAGACCAAGTTTAAGGAAGAAAAGTTATGTAGTGCATATGTAAGGGGGAAACAGGTAAAATTCTCTTTCAAGTCAAAGATCCATGTTAGCACTACCAAATGTCTTGACCTGGTTCATATGGACTTGTGTGGACCAATGAGACAACAAAACAGAGGTGGAAAAAGGAATAAAGCGACACTGAGGAACCGGTTAACAACATGTTCCATCGACTGAAACAGTCAAACTTGGGGGCACTTTTACAGGGGGAACTGAAGCTGAAGGAACAGTGTTAGGGGGAACTGAGCCATCAACTGGTTCACATCAGAACATTAGCAGTGATCCAAGCAGCTCACTAAGCTTGATCCCAAAAGGCTACATGTATCAAGGTTCACACCCCATTGAGAATGTACTTACTGATCTCACTTCTGGAATCACCACAAGATTTGGATTGAGAAGTATGTGTGCATTCAAGGCATTCCTGTCAGAAATAAAGCCAAAGAAATTAAGTGAGGCATTGCTTGATGTTGATTGGATCATAGCTATGCAGGATGAATCGAATCAGTTTGAGAGAAGCAAAGTATGACATTTAGTTCCTCTTCCAAAAGATAGATCAGTCATTGGGACTAAATGGGTGTACAGAAATAAAGTTGATGAGCATGGAACAGTCACAAGAAACAAGGCAAGAATGGTGGTTCAAGGATACAACCAAGAAGAAGGAATTGACTTTGATGAGACTTTTGCTCCTGTAGCAAGAATTGAAGCCATAAGATTCCTGGTTGCCTTTGCCTCTTACATGGAGTTTATTTTGTACCAGATAGATGTGAAGAGTGCATTCCTAAATGGAATTCTCAAAGAAGAGGTTTATGTGAAGCAACCTCCAGGATTTGAAAGCAGAGAGTTTCCAGATCATGTGTACAAGCTGGATAAGGCTTTGTATGGGTTGAAACAAGCACCAAGGGCCTGGTATGAGAGATTATCAAAGTTTTTGTTGGAGCATAGACACACCAGAGGTAAAATTGACAATACCCTTTTCTTAAAAACTAATGGAAAGAATTTGTTAGTTGTGCAGGTGTATGTGGATGACATTATTTTTGGCTCAACCAACATGAATATGACTCATGACTTTGCTAAACTCATGAGTTGTGAGTTTGAAATGAGCATGATGGGGGAGTTAAATTACTTCCTCGGTCTTTAAATAAAACAGTCAACATCAGGAACAATGATCTATCAACAAAAGTATGTCAAAGAGCTTCTAAAAAAATTCTCCATGGAGGAAACTAAAGAAATAAGTACTCCCATTGCCACTGCCACAAAACTTGATCTGGATGAAACAGGTTCTGATGTAGAATAAAAACTGTATAGAGGTATGATAGTGTCCTTATTGTATCTCACAGCAAGCAGACTTGACATTGTGTTTAGTGTAGGATTGTGTGCAAGGTTTCAAGCTAATCCAAAATAATCCCATCTGAAGTCTGTAAAAAGAATCTTCAGATATTTGAAAGAAACTAGTGATCTTGGGTTGTGGTATCCCAAAGGTAGTAACTTTAATTTAGTAGGATACTCTGATGCTGATTATGTAGGATATTTGGTGGACAGGAAAAGCACTACAGGTATGACACACTTCTTAGGATCATGTTTGATTACCTGGTCCATAAAGAAGCAAACTTCAGTAGCTTTGTCTACTGTTGAGGCTGAATACGTTGCTGCTGGGTCATATTGTGCTCAATTATTATGGATCAAACAACAACTTCTGTATTTTGGGGTAAATGTAGGTTGTGTTCCCATCTTTTGTGATAACATAAGTGATATAAACATAGCCAAAAATCCTGTCCAACATAAAAGAACTAAGCATATTGATATCCGTCATCACTTCCTTCGAGATAATGTTGAAAAAGGAAATATATCAATTATGTTTTGTTCAACTGAGGAACAAATTGCTGACATATTCACTAAGGCTTTGAGTAGGGAACACTTTGAAAAAAATAGGTTAGCATTGGGGATGATTAAAATTGTATAAATCTCCTTCACTGATTGACTAGAATATGCTATGCCTGAGTGATTGTTGATTAATTTAGTCTTACACATTTAGTTGTGTGTCCTAATTCCAAGATTTAAAGCAATGTGATATATCTATGTATTTTTTTTATAGATGGATCATCAAGGCAAGAGTGGTCATGGACTGATCAAACACAGGTATGATTATTGTTTTCCATAGTAGGATTAAGAGAAACAAGTCATCTACATAGTTCTTTCTATAATGATTAAAACTGCCAAATCCCAATAGTCATCTTCTTCAAAAGGCTACCAGACCTTTCCCATCCATACTGAACCTCTACATCAACACGTTTCTCCAAAATCACAGTCCCTTCATCTTTCAACTTCCTTCTCACTCTTCTTAAATACGTCTCTTGTTTTCTCTTCTATCTCCACTTCTCCTTCAACCTCTGAATATTTACCATACTATGGTGTCTTCCTCCTATCCTCCTTCTTCCATAAAATCTGACATTAATCCTTCTACATAACTTATTCTCCACCCAAACATCAATTTACCCTCACTTATCCAACCCTAAATCCTTCTCAACCTATCTGATTTCCCATTCTTTAAGACCTTACCACACCCCTTCTCTCACTCTTCTTTCAAACCCTCACTCTTTCCAGAACCCTTACCACTATTAGTAGCTCCTCTTCAAATCCTTGATCGAGATGACATTCCAATTGCCAACCTTATTCCTAGACGGTCAAGATCAAATCTGAAATAAAAACCCTCATGTGTCGTCATTGATGTCGATGATGATACTCCTGAACACTCTTCTCTCGTCATCCCTTCATCTGGAACTCCACATACTCGGAGAAGGAAACAACAGGAAGATGTTTGTTTGGAAGAGGCACTTAGGGCAAGTAAAAATAAATGAGTCGTGCCTAATGCTTCTCCTCTCCCATGTGATTCCTCTCCTGACATTCTCATTCGCTTCAAGAAAAAGCTGAAGCAGAAGCATACCATAGCTAAAACATCAAAACCATATATCTCTCGTAAAATGTCCCCCCTCCTACTCCCAAAGCCTCCTCATCTTCAAAATCCACTGTCAAAGCCTCTACTGACAAAGCCTCTACTGGAAAAATCTCTACTCCTTTTAAAGATTCTCCAAAATCTATGTCACTTCCGAAGAAACAGGTCCCCAAACCTGGTCCTTCTGTCTCATCTGCCTTAGATTCAGACTATCTTCCTAACACTTTTTCTGTGCCTCCTGATGATTCTGATGTTGATATTAATGTTGATACTCCTACTGATAAAGCTTCTCAATTATACCATGTTCTGCATTTTCAGAAACAAAAGATGGTTAGAGGTAGGGTTGTCACTGGTTTTGGGGGTCCTGATATGGACACTTGAGTATCCAAATTGAGGGCTCAGGGGTGGTCATCCTTGCTTCTGCAAGGTAATCATCAAAGAAGGTTTGGAAAAGATGAAGTATATGAATTTTATACACATAGAGTTGCGATTGGGGAGATGATCTCAACCTCTGTTCATGGAAAACTCATCAATCTTTATCCTGCTGATTTGGGTAGAATTCTAAGTGTTTCTACTGGAGGTTGGGGTCACTATGTGAAAGGATCTTGACCTTCTCTTGACAATCTTCCATCCGCCCTTGATATCTGCAAAAATATTTTTGGAAATCCTCTCTTTTCTTCTCATCGTAGGGTGATGAAAAATGAAATGTCTTCTCTCTATCAGATGTATTTTGATGTGGTCTATAAAATAATCTTACCCAGGTAGGAGAGGCGCACAGTTGCAAGCTTTCTTGATCTTATCTTAATGGAACTATTGGATTCTGAGATTCCAATAGACCTTTCCCAACTCATCATTAAGCATATGCAAAGGGTACTCGTCCAAGATAAGAATGGTCATGCTCTGCTCTATCAGTTCTGGCTTGCCCTTGTGTTTGATGATTTTCGTGTCTCTGTCAAGGTATGGTCCTTACAGACGACTAAGGATGTGATTGGACAAGTGACCCATGCTATGTTACCTGCTGCTATGAGACATACAGACAACCCTATGCAGAAGTTGTGAAATGCCTTAGAGGCAGGGTGAGCTGGAGGTTGTACAGGATGCATTGGAGGCTGCTCAGGCTATTCATGAAGATGAAAAGAGGGCTCTTGAAGCTCAAATTGCTTCCCTCACAGCCACTTTAGAGAAGGAAAGAACTGAAAATGCTGCTATCATTCGATCATTGACCTCTTTTATCCCCTTTACCTCCTCAAAATAAACTCCTCCTTCGTCCCTTAGTTTTTTTCTTTCTTCTTTACTGCTTCTTGGTCTATCTTGTTTCTCTTTTTGGTCTTACTGGATAATGATAATTGTATCTGTTTTTGTGCATGAAATGGAACTTTTTTGCCTCACTTGATCTACTTTTGTTTAATTCAATGCTTAGCTATCTCTTACTCTGACTCTTGCTTATTTTAGTGATAGCCCCAGTGGCCATGGATTATTAAACAGTTTTTCACTTATTGGCTCAGCTTTTCGATGATGTCAAAAGGGGGAAGTATAGATTATACAATGCTTATAACTCAACTGATTTAACCTGTTTCATTCTACTGTGATCCTTTTATTGAATTTCTTATTAAGTATGTCAGGTTCTTGGTAATACTGTGCTGATAAGTTTGTCATAATCAAAAAGGGGGAATTTGTTAGGGCATGAGAAGTTTTGATGATAGATAGATGAATGAAACATGTTGTGTAAGCTGGTCCATACAAGTGAAACTGCTTCGGACATATGGAGTGCATGCTGAAATCATTACATGCTAAAATTATTACATAAGCTGTCAACACATGGATAAGAAAAGGATGTTCACATGACTATATGAAGATAATTGGAGCAGTTAGAGTTTGAGTAGATCAAGAAAGATAAAGCAAAAGATTCCTACTCAATTTAGAAGAAGGAGAGATGGTTACAACAGGGAGTGGGTTACTTGAAAGAGTCCTACATAAGATACGAAAAGAAGAAAAAGGACTGCATCTGAGGGAGCATATATAGACGACAAGCTGCATTCAAATAACGATGATGCACTGATAAGAAAATCAACAATCAACAAAATCATTTACCAACTTGAAGAAGAACCTAGTTCTCACTTAGTATGTTTTAGACTGCTTGTAATAGGAAGGTTCTTGAGTTGTAATGAGTAAATTTTTCTAGTCTCGGTACTCTATAAGCTGAGTTAGGAATCACGTCTTCAAGTTAGGGAACTCGAAGACTTGGGAACACTTATCTTGGGAAGATTTGTGTTTTTATAGTAATAGGAGTTAGAAGTTTTAATTCCTTCTTTACAAGAAGTCTTGTAATTGTGTTGATTGTTGAAGCTCAAAGTTATAGTGAAGATTGGGTTAAATCCTATAGAGGTACAGGTCATGGTTTTTTACACGTTTTTAAGCCGGGTGTTTTTCACGTAAAAATTACTGTGTTCAGTTTTTACTTCTGTGAACCACGTATACTTACTTGTTCCACAAATAGGCAATCAGTAGGGATCATACTCTAACAAGTAGGGATTCAGATGTTTGTAGAGTAGGAGTAGAACAAACTAGATTGACAAGTTGTTGCATGGAGGTTATCTGAGACATGAATGTGGCTCAACCTCGAGAGACGGATTTGGAGATAGATCCACAGAAGAAGCCTCTGGCAATTGTTGAGCAACCTGATTGGCAGTGGAATCTCATGATTTATGGAGGGCACATACTAAGGAGTGGAGTCGTATGATTCTTTGTGCAGGATATCCCAATTGAAATTAAAAAAGTTCTTTTCCTTAATTGAGGAAAACATATCAGAAAAAAAAAATTTATTTTCATAAAGATAATATTTCAGAAAATATATATATATTTTTTTTGAGAAATAAAATCGTAACACTGATGACTATGATGAACATTTGAATAACCTAGGTAAACACAAGGAGTAGATCTAGGATTCAATTTGTGTTTCATGTACGATTTCAGCCATGAGTAACAAATGCAGCCAAGGGCCCTTATAAGTTGGTAATTTGGAATATCTCCAAATAACGTTTGGTATGGGGAATCATGATTAAGAGTTGGGGTAGGCAATATGTTAATCAGGAGCGTGGCTTGTAGACAAGCAAACGACCAAAATATTGGGGACATGAAAGCTGGATGTAAAATGATTTTGACTGTTTCAATAATGTGGCAGTGTCTACGTTCAACCATGGCTACTCATTGTGGGGTGTATAGGGGTGATACATGGTGTTCAATGCCGTTAGCATGAAGGAATGACTTGAGGCTTTCAAACTCACCACCACCATCAGTGTACATGAGAGTATTTTTGTATGAAAATAGTTTTCAACAAGGGGTTTAAATTTAGAAAAAGATACTTAAACCTCACTTTCGTTTTTAATTGTATAAAGCCAAACATATTTGGTAAATTGATCAACAAAAATTACATAATATAATTATTTATCAATCGATAAAACAAATGGTGGCCCCCACAGATCACTTAAATAATTTGCAAAGACTTTTTATTCTATAAAGTATTCTGCAAAAAAAGGGTAACTGATGACTTTTATTAGAAGAGCAAGAGCAGGAATTACAATGATCAAACTTGTCTAAATTAGAAACAAGAATTGAAAACTTGTGTAAGAGTGTTTTAAGCATTTTTTTATTTGAATGTCCTAATTTTCTTCGTCACGTTTGTTGAGTTTCCACCTTATTTATTTGGTAACTCTAATTGCACTGGCCTCCCCAGAGGGCCACTCATAAAGTCCGTCTCTATTTTGGTCGCACGCCAATATCACCCTTGTACTCAAATCCTTCACAGGAAAAGAATAAGGAAAAAATTTCATGGATGTCAGGTTATCTTGACAAAATTGTGACACAGATATAAGGTTGTGCTTAATAGATGGGGCGCACAGAGTATTTCAAAGGTGAAATTTTTTGTTAAAAGCATTTAAAACTGAAAATGAACAGTGTAAGTTATAGGAATTGTGTTGCCGTTACCCATGGTAATTGTTTGGTGAACTGATGCCATTAAGGCATTATGACTAGTCTTGTCGAAAACGGATTTTATATTTGGGGTTGGGTACCTCTGAATTGTTCCCAGTGACAATCTTTGATGGCGTTGTGATGGTGCCGTCGATATAACGGTAAAGGTTGTGGCCTAACATGAGATACTCAACCTGAGCCTTCCAAATAGCAAAGTTGTTTGGATCGGTAAGCTTTATGGGTAGTTGGGAACTTGGATTAAATTGAACCAGAGGTGATTGGTGTTATCAACAAAGATGATGGAGTCGCTTGGATTCACCATGACAGAGGAACCAAAAAAATATATGAAAGAGATGAGCAAACTGTTGATACTCGGAGCTTAGAGGGGCTGTGATACCATAAAGATACAAGGCAGAAACAATTGTGAAAGCTTCGGTGCTCGTCACAATGTGCAAAGTCATTTTAAATACGAAGAGTAACAATAACTCCGATATTATAGGAGTATTCCACTCATTTGGTAGAAGGAATAAGGAAAGTAATTCTGGGATGAAGTTTGGGACTAAATTTATCCCATGTTTTGTACTAAAATGGTGGGATTACTATTCTATGTGTAAGGTGGAATAAAATAATCCCATGTAATATCCCACCTCATGGGATATCCCTGCATACCAACCGACCCCTAAAAGTTACCTATAAGCACTACGTAACTAACTAACAATATCGACTCTGCACAATTAAAGGAAGTGCAGTAACTCTACAACTGAATATGCACAATTACAGGGGAGTTATGGGCCAATAATATGCAAATTTACATGTACATGAGTTCAATTTAATACATAACAGCACAACAGACCTAGTATTGGGGGGGTCTACATTGTACAATCAATTAAAAGCAAATATCATAATACATTTCAGGCCAATATTCTAGAAACATATCTTGATGCACCTTCCCAAAGCATGGAAAAGCTCTATGCTTTTTGAGAAAAAAATACGAGAACAGGATCTATCACCTATAGTCGACTTCTGGAGCTGCGAATATACGCTGAAACATCCATTGGAATGGTCTCAGAAATTGTGCTTTCTGCTTCCTCCAGTACCAAATGGCTGCACTGTACTGTTCGTTACGAATTGTTCTTGTTGCAGCCTTCCAGCTGTATTTCTCCATTTCGATGCGTGCAGCTTTTCCCATGGTTTCTCTCAATTCACTATCGCATAAAAGTGGCACTAGTTTGTTCATGCAGTCGTCCAGGTCACCAGGATTAAACAGATACCCAATCTTGCCCTGCTGATCATCAGGGATGATATCTGGAACTCCTCCGGCACGTGCAGCCACTACAGGAAGCCCTGATGACATAGCCTCCAAAACGACAAGCCCCAATGTCTCCGACTCTGAAGGCATAAGAAAAACATCTCCACTGGCATATGCTTGGGAAAGATCCTCCCCTAGTAACATACCAGTGAACACGGCAGGCATGCCATGGAACATTTTCTCCAATTCCTCCCTACAAGAAGCAGACAGAACGACAATTTTACAATTTTTCAGGTACGGAAATCCACATTCTTAGTTCAGCATTCAATAGTAGATTCCTTTTCTTTTCTTTTCTTTTCTTTTTTTGACAACTGAAAAATCCATTATTTACAGCCAGCTTCACAACTAAGCGGAATGAACCCGCCCCTCTACCATTCTAAGCTTAAATACCAAACTTGGTTCACAGCAGGATTCAAACTTGTGGCATGCGCCTTCCACATGTTCAGAGTTGAGCTACCTTTACCGTCGAACCAAAGCCCTGGGGAACATTTGACAGTAGATTCTTGCAAGCAAACAACTGTCTTGTCAGAAAGAGCTGCTGGCATCGCATTGTAAGATACTATTTATTACTTAATACTTAACTATTATTTATGCCAAGAAGGTAAATAATTTACTTTTGACAACGCAAATACCAGAAAATGTAATTTGACCTATATAATGATGACACATCAAGTATCTACAGAGGGCATGACGAGCATCATAAGCGCACCACCTGGCTTGCTAATACCAAAGTGATTCCCAGCCACTTTAAAGAATCTGGGATTAGTCAAAGTGACAAAGTGGCTGAATAATGTGCTGAATTCTACTTCTTACTTAGTTCTCTATCGCATCCAATTATTTAACATACGTAATCCTTAACAAACTAAGAAATCCTAAGCAATTAATCCAAAACTGACATATACTATCAGAATTTCTACACAAAGTTTCAGGTGAGATTTTTGGGTAAGCATTCCATTTCTTACAATTGGAAGTCTCTTTTGAATTTTTTACCTCACAACCTAAGTAAATATTCTGGCAATACTATTGAGAACGGGTAAATAACCCTCGAAGGGTCCAATCATGTTGCATTCTCTAAAACCGACATCAATAAAAAATTCATAGACTGAACATTGGTTATGGTACAAGAAACAAGATTTAGTGTACTATCTTAGCAAAGAACACGATACATTCCGGCTGATGTTCCAGAAATCAAGAAGCAAACAATCATCATAACTCACCTGTATGGCCCATCTCCAATAAAAGCTATACGAGCATCTGGAAGTCTATCCATAACCCTGTTTCAAAACCATTCTCCAATGTCATGTGAAAGTTATCGGCATTTTCATATTAACTTGACAAGCACATAATTTGCTTGATACAATATGTTAAAATTGCAAGTACATTTTCCCCCATATCAATGAAGGAAGACTATTTTGTAAAATGCTGGCCTGAGTTGAATTTAGATTGAGAACATGAATAGTGAGGATTCACATAGACCATTGTTTGAAACTGAAGCGTAATTATCTTTGTTGTATATTAACGAAGGAAGAATTGTACCTTTTGAGGAAATCCAGACTCTTCTCAACTCCAATTCGTCCAACATGGACTATCAATGGTTTATCTGGTTCTCCATTACTTATTGTGAGTAATAGCAGGAGCAAAGGAGAAAGAATTATCAGCACAAACTAAAGATTGCTTCATACTGTATCAAATTTTAAGCTGAGAGGTCCTACCTTAGCCTTACTCGCATTTCACGAGACCGATACTGGGGGTGGAAGCTCTCTGAATCAACACCCTTATTCCACAAACGTATTTTGTTCGCTGGGAATAAAAGAAAAAGAAAAGCAAAGAGTGACCAACTTTTAGGAGAATGCTTTAATGGCAAACCATCTGAATCCAGCCAAAAACTGCTCTGATAGAACAGAGAAGATGTATATTTTCTTTTTTCTTTCTCCGGTCACTAATTACTAAAATCATCATTGGAGAGCAATTGACTAGTTCAAGTTTCTGCCTATTACCTGATGCTACCTTATAAGCTTCCAGATCCTTTGCGATAGCAGCAGATGGCACCAGTGTAAGATCAGCAGCTCTATGTAGAAACTCTGGGTGAGCAGTAAATGCATCTTAATTAGTATCAAGAAGGGAAGAAGAGAACAGACAATTGATAAGATATTGTAACTGACATACTTATAACCATCCACATTGGTTGAACTAGCCAACTAAAGGTGTATCTTGGTATGTACCTGAAGAACATGAATGAGGATCAGATCACTTATCCAGAGGAAGAAACATAAATAGGATCAAAGTAAAGTCCTCCAGTGATATAGTGTAGATAATTCTAGAAGAAGCTTCAGAGATTTATTGCTAAGTATTCCTCATCGTCAGATAGAACTTATGTTTCAGGGTTAATGTTGTATATTTAAGATATCAAATTTTCCAACATGGATTTGAGCTAAGAACCAGAAGGAAGGAGCAAACTTACACTGGCACATGTGTGTGATAAGACATTACAATTGGCACAGACAGAAGTTTTGCCATGATAAGAGCACCAAATACCTAAAAACAAGGAAAAAAGTTATATAAGACAGGAAGCTGGAAAACATTAATTCCCTTCAGTTTTTCAATAGCAACAATGATATCATAACTGAAAGAAGGAAAAGAACTGAAATCTTACCATTATACCAGGAGATGATGCATGTATGATATCGGGCTTGAACTTTGCTACCTCTGAGATTATTCTAGGGCTGAGAGCAAGTGAGAGGGGTACTTTCCGGTACCAGGGGCAGGGAAAACTGCAAGAAAGGATATACTTCAGAAAGAAGCTTTCTTAGGAGACAGGAAAAGCTCTGTATATTGACAATTTTTCATAATCATGGAGTCCTTAACCTCAACTGTTTGAAGGTAACGTAGGAAAAATGAGTGAGTTAATTATTCAAACAAGGAAAGCAAAAAATATTTAAGGTAACAGTTGCAACCTCCGTGATCCTATCAATTTTGCCCCATAAAATTCTTCGGGTACTCCTTCATGTGTTGTCACAACCATAACCTGCGTGACAAATGCACAAAGATCTGTTCAGCAGTTGATCGTCAAGTGTAGATCTTCTATTCTTATGCCATAAATACTACTCCACTTAATAGACTACAAGAACTATGCCTACGAGTATATTTATATCAAAGGATACCTCTGAGCTAAATTACTTTTAGAATAACCATTGGCTGAAAATGTGCAGAAAAAGCATATCAAGTTGCTTGACATTGGTTTAGGTGAAAGAAAATAGAAAAGACCAACGGATATTAAATTTTTTATTGATATAATATCATAAAATATTCATTGGATTTAATAATATGAACATGGAAATATCCCAAGTAGATAGTTACGCTATAGCATGTCATTTAGGCCCCCTACCGAAAGAACACCAACAGACATCATAAACTAACAACATCATTGTTAAACATAGAATATACCTCATCCCCCATTTCCCGGAGATACTTTATAAAATTCTGGAACCTGTTCTTATATCCAGAAACATACCTGTATTACACAAAAGGGAAACAGTGGTTTTCATCAATAATAAGACAATTGAAGAACAAACATAGTGGGAGTAAGAAGTGATTGAAGTCATGCATAAATCTTGATCATGGAAGTAGAGAATTCAGTATGAATTTAATTTTCTAAGACTATAATCTATCTTGTCTAAAATCACATTTGCAATGTCAATGTAAATGGAAAGGTAATATTCTAATTTCTAGAGAAGACACTAGAGACTCTAGGAGAAAGGATCTTCCCACCCAACCCTCACCTAAAAGTAAAAAACAAACCAAAGGATGAAAGAAGTATCACTTATATTCAAGGTTGAAGGTTATCTATTTTGAACAAAATGCCTTTACAGAATATGACGTTTGATATTTTGCAAATCTTGGGAGGATCCCTCTTAAGTTGAGTAAGCTTAAGGAACCATGCAAGGCCAGTGAAGAGCCAAAATGTGGCGAAAAGCAATTAGCTTCAAGTAAAGAAGCGGTAATGAGCACTACAAAAGTGAGAAAGAAGTTTCTGTCCATAGGAAGAAATGAGAAAGAAGATACTGCATTATACAACTTATGCTCAATGCCATTCAAGTAAAATAAAAACATTTCTTTGTACTTCTGAATAAAAGTTACATAGAACTTTGCATATGATTCATCAAACACCAAATTGCATTGTAATATTGATATTTGAAAACACATTATGACAATCAACTTAGTTAAAGTAACATAGGATCTCTGGCAGGATTCCGATACATGACAATATGTTGCAAGGGAAAAAAAAGACACACAAAGCAAGAAGAGTCGACTGCAAAATGCAAAGCAGAGTAATGGCATTTCCCTATAATGCAACTCAGATGGTGAGTAATCCACTCTTAAACAGTAATGTCTGTCAGCACACATGAATAAAAAATATTTCTTGCAATAAATGCTTTCATCGAAGAAACATATGGTCAGTATGTATGACTACACTTCTACATAAAAGCATAATAATGAAATAATAACAATGCATGATACATAAACAGGCACTCGAACTTGGCATCAGTTGACATCCAGACACTAACTCATCTCCAGTTTGCCAATTAAACACTCCAACTTACAAAATGATCAACACAACACCTCCAAAATTTATGTGCCACGTCAGTATTGGGTGCCCACAAGGCACAATAGGGACGAGTCAAAGCATTTAGTTGCCAGTTGAGACCAAGTTGAAGTGTCTAGATGTGCACTGTCAACGTTAGAATTCATATATTCCTGTTGAGGCCAAGTTTGAGCGTCTGTTTATGTACTATGCCCAATAAAAATATAACCCTAACACCACACATCCAAAAGTTTCTTTAACTCATAATCATACAACCTCATAAAGATTTCATAATAAATGGATCTAGTGGATCACATAAACTAAAGTCAACATATCAAACATAAACAATCAAGAAACCAAAATTTAGCAAGCAAAAGCAACCAACTTTCCCAACTTTTAATTAACAATTATACAAAGTGAATCTTCGACAAAAAAAAAAAGGAAATCAAGAATGGTCTATAATTAATTTAATGAGTAATTAATACTCACGCAAAAGGTGAAGGTTCAACAAAGAGAGCAATACGCCTAGGCTCTTTCATCTCAGATTCAAGTAAAAGTGGAGGATTCTCATCATCTTCTTCATCTCTGTACTCAGTAATTGTCATATTACTACTAATTTTCTGGAAAGGGTTTGTTTTAAAGTTGCTTTTATACTGTAAGGAGGTGATCTTTGTGGAAATTAAACTAATGGGGTAGGTTCTTGAAGTTGAAACTTTATAAAAACTAGAGGTGAAAAAAGAATAAGTATGAGAGGAAAATGGAGGTAAGGAATCACAAGGTGTAAAGTAAGAAGAATTTATAAAGTGAGAAGAAAGATTGGACATGTTAAGAGTTGTCTAAATGAGGTTACAATATGTACCTGCGGGGTTGGGTTGGGGGGAGGGGGATTGTATTTGAATTACTGCTTGCATAATAAAAACACTATGCCACGAAAAAATACGTCTTTTTGCTTAATTAAAAGTATCAGTTTTAAGTATTGAGTATAAAAAAGAAATTCTTACACCAATGAATTAATGTAAATTTGAATTAATTAAATTTTAATATAAATATTAAATATTTAAAATAAAAATAAAAAATTAAATGTGATGGGCCATGAGAAGGAGACTCTGACATGGATATTCTTTTGCACCATATTTAAAAAGAAATTAATCTATGCCATTAATTTAAAAAGTTATAAAAATAGATTGTTTGTATAAAATAAGTACACAATATCTTTTTTTTTATCTTAACACCGTTAAAATAGGATAGTGCACTATTTATTTTTTATATGAATAATGTACTATTCATTTTTTTTAATGAATAGTGCATTAAATAAGTGCACTACTCATTTATTTTATGGATAGCGCACTAAAAAGTACACTATAAATTATTTTATCTCATAAAATACGTAAAATTTCATCTCATAAAAAATTACAGCATTCATTGACATACAAATACGTAACTTTTTACATTGTACGTTATGTTGCAATTTGATATTATAAAAAAATTAAAATTTCATCTCATAATAAAATATTTAAAATTTCATCTCATAAAAGAAGTACAAGATATTAAAATAATGGATAGTGCACTTTTTTAATGCACTATCCATTTATTTTATGAATAGTACACTAAAAAAATGCATTAAATTATAAAAAAAAGGAGAATAATGCACAAAAAAAGTGCAATATATGAAAAATAATTGATAATGTACTCATTTAGTGCACTATCTTATTTTAAAGGTGTCAAAATAAAAAAAAATAATATTATGCACTTATTTTGTCCAAACAATTTATTTTTATAACTTTTTAAATTAGTGACATATATTGATTCTTTTTTAAATATGATGGCATATTTAGATTTCGCACGGAAATGTGGAATAATTGGAAACTATGAATAGCATATGCTTATTTAGAACCACAAATATGGGGCCTTCATTTTTTGGCAGCAACATGTTATTTTCTCCGTAGGGTCTATATTTATTTCTTATACTATAATGTTGAATCAAGTGAAACTGAATATCTGGCCTTAAATGGAAAATCTGTTTTCTGTCCATAGAGATTTGATTTTGTAATTTTTTTTATAAATTTTCTTTAATTCTATATATTTTTTATAAGAGATATTCATGTTTACATCTAAGATATCTTTATTTATATATATAAAATATTTAAAAAGTTTATTTTGTTTTATTTAATTTGTAAGTTATCGTAAGATATTATTTATTGTGCATAATTGTGTGCTTTTGAGTTTCAATATTTAAGATATTGACAGCATATGGTATATGCTATTTAGGATTCTATGGAAAAATATACTGTAGGAGTATTGTTTAAAAAAATATGTATTAAATTTGTAAAAAGAAATATAAAATAAGAAAAAAATCATAATGGCTACAAAATCAATTGATTCCCACCTCAAAGTAAGAGTGTCAAACGAGTCGGGTTGATCCGGTCCACTTACAAAAATAGGCTCGATTTGACCTGATCCGATCAGTCTACGGGTTGTAGGGTATCGGGTCTCGGGCCGATTTAATTTTTTTTTTTGGGTCTGATTAACTCGGTTCGGACCAAAATCGATCCATGCCCGCCGGTTAATCGGCCCGACCCAGTTTCTATTTTTTTTTTCCAGAATTTTGGACATTGGGCCCAAACTAGCCGTTGGCCTAAGGGCTATATAGCCGTTTTTGGGTCCAAACGGCTAGTTTGACCCTTTTAATTATTTTTTTCTTTTTACATTTAAAATTATTTTTTAACCACAAAAAAATTCTTATAAATACCCTACACTTTCAAATCATTTTTCACACAATTTTTCATTCTCTCTCAATTCTCAAATATTCTATATATTTCCTAAAGTGTTCACTTTAATTTTTTAATTTTGTAATTACAAAATACGAGTGGAAGTTTCTAAAGCCGCAACCTTCAGATACTTTCAAAATTTGGTATTGTCGTTCCATCTCTTACATTTAATTTTTATGTAGTCTATTAATTGTTGAATATTTAATTTTATTATATTTGTTTATTTTGAATTTTTTTAGTTTAATTTATATTATGGATAAATTAAGAAACCTCGCTACTAAAGGTATTAAATTTTTTTGTCCCAAAAGTGGTAGTGGTAGTAAAAAATGAATTGCTAGCGGTAGAGGTAATTCAAGTAGTAGATATACCCGTGTGCCTCCGGCACCGCTTAGTCAAAGAAGTAGGTGTA
This sequence comes from Capsicum baccatum var. pendulum, assembly GCA_030864225.1. Classification (NCBI taxonomy): domain Eukaryota; kingdom Viridiplantae; phylum Streptophyta; class Magnoliopsida; order Solanales; family Solanaceae; genus Capsicum; species Capsicum baccatum. The sequence goes on along the minus strand of CM061558.1, from coordinate 204,817,694 downwards.
CCTTTAGGTGTTAGTGCCTACGATATGGATTATGTAGAAGTTCAGAAAAATTATGATATAGAAGAAGAAAATGAAGTAGATGAGGCTAATTTAGATGAAGATGATGAAAATATTGGTGAGACACCCGCAGTAGGAAATGCTAACGTTAGATCCGAATCGGTTAATCTCCCTCCCCGTCCTCCCTGTGCCCCAAGAGCTCGTAAACCAACTAGTATTGCATGACAATTTTTTGAACGTATATCAGATATTGAGGTGTAATGCAATATTTATCAACAAATATATAAGCATAAAAGAGGAGGCAAGCAAGGGGGTACGGGTACGTTAATGAGACATATAAGTGATAATCACGAAAGAGAGTTAAACATTGCACGAGGTAGGGCGGATGTTGGTGGGCCAACGCAAACTAGAATGGACCCAACAACCGGTCAGATAATGAAGAAGTATAAGAAATTGAGGGACAGGGAAGAAATAGCTAAAATAGTAGCTGTGGATTTTTTGCCTTTTAGTTTTCCTTATTTTGATGTCTTTATTCATTATATTCAAGCAATTTATAATCCTATGTTTAATGGTATTCCTAGAACTACTTGTAGGGCCGATATTTTAGACTTCATTCCTAATATTATTTTTATTTATCAACATTGTTAAAAAATATTCAATGTAGAATGTCCTTAACTTCTGCTCTTGATTGTGCTGTAAATAAAAGTGATTATTTAACCATTACTTGTCACTGGTTAGATAGTAATTTTATTATGCAAAAACGTATTCTTGCTTTTTTATATGATGAAGATCGTAAACATACTGGAGATTTTATTGCTAAAGTTACAGAATTTTGCGGTATTGAAAATAAAATCTTATGTATTGTTTTTGATAATGCTTCTAACAACAAGACTGCTATAACAAAGTTAAAATCTAAGCTATCTCTGCCGTTACTTGAAATTTTTCATGTTAAATGTGCTTGTCATATATATAATTTAATTGTAAGAGATGGTCTTGAGTTTTTTAAACTTTATATTGAAAAAATTTGGCTTGCCGTTGGTTTTATTCAAGAAAATAATCGTAGAAAAATAATTAAAGACTTTAAACTTAAATGTGAACAAAATGGACTTGCACCAATATTGATGCTTGAAGAATGTGATACTAGATGGAATGCTACGTATGATTTTTTAAAAACTTGTTATAAATATAGAGTTCCTATTACACTATCTTTTAACCAACATTGTGGTTCGTTTGCTGATTCTGCCCACTGCATGATTCTGACTGGACTATAATTAATGATCTTATTAAGTTTTTGAAAAAATTTATATAGCTACGGTTGAATTTTTCGATGCTTATTATCCTACTGTTTGTAATATTTTGACATATATAGCTGATATTTCTACTTTGGTCAAAGAATATAAAAATAAAGAAGGTTACAAAGAAGCTATTGGTGTCATGTTTACTAAATTTTTAAAATATTTTTTTTCTGATTCCCTTTATTTACTTGGTTGGTGCTATACTAAATCCGTGCATGAAATATAATACTATGTTCCACTTTAGTACTCTTATTTATGCTAACTTAGAGATAAATACTAACAATGATTCTGGTGATGAAGAACAAGAACAACCTGATTTGTGGACGGTTATGGGTGATGCGAATGCTTACATAGATGAATTATATAACCACTATGCTGATTTAGCTGATTTAGTTGTGCCGACAAATATTACTCTAACTGTCGCTCTTTGTCCTCCCAAGGAGCCATCATCTTCTAAAAAGCCAGCACATAGTGATTTTCCTGATCACTTTTATGATTTACCTTGTTAGAACAGTGTTGACGAGGGAGCTTACACATCAACTTATCGGGAAGAGTTGAAGAATTATCTCCGATCGCCGCTAGAGGATCGTAGACAACAGATCAACACGTTGGATTGGTGGAGGTATAATAAAGCATAATATTCTGTGCTTTCAAGATTAGCTAGAGATGTCCTGAATGTTCCAATGTCAACCGTTGCATCGAAAAGCACTTTTAGTCAGGGATGACAGTAACTTGGAAACAATCGATATTCATTGGGAGGTAATGCAATGAATGTTCTAGTTTTCCTTAGAGATTGGACTAGAGCAAAATGAAGAAATCAAGGAATGGAAGTGGAGCCGAACGACGAGCAGAGACTTGAATACATTATGACTTCACGGGGGAAATTAGCAGAATCAAGTCCAATGCATGATTTTGTCCCCGTTGACTTTGACTATCGCATGCAAGTTCCCGTTAATATTAACATGAATGAGTTAGAAAAACGATGCAAAATTTGTAGATTTTTCAACCATATAAATTATAAATTTTGGATCATTTTGCAATCAATAAAATTCAACATTCATTCACTCCTTAGTCCTTACTTTGTAATTTTTTTCATTTAATGATTTAAATTGAATTTTTAGTTTAATTAAATACTTATTTTTAATATATTACTAATTTACTATAAAGTATTATTAATTTATTATATTAAGTAGCATATGTTTTATTTAAAGAAGTACATATATTTTATATGTGTACGTATATATTGAATGGTACGTATACATGCGTATATGTTTTATAAATTAGTGTATAACTATATATATAGTGTGTGTATATATATATTGTAGTATATTTTATTTAAAGTAGTACATATATATTGAATGGTACGTATATACGTGTATATATCTTCTATAGACGTATATATTTAACGTATACATGTGTATATGTTTTATAAATTAGTGTATAACTATATATATAGTGTGTGTAGATATATATTATAGTATATTTTATTTAAAGTAGTACATATATATTGAATGGTACGTATATATGTGTATATATCTTTTATAGATGTATATATTTAACGTATACATGTGTATATATTTTATAAATTATTGTATAACTATATATATATAGTGTGTGTATATATATATTGTAGTATATTTTATTTAAAGTAGTACATATTTATTGAATGGTACGTATATATGTGTATATATCTTCTATAGACGTATATATTTAACGTATACATGTGTATATGTTCTATAAATTATATATAGTGCGTGTATATATATATTATAGTATATTTTATTTAAAGTAGTACATATATATTGAATGGTACGTATATATGTGTATATATCTTCTATAGACGTATATATTTAACGTATACATGTGTATATGTTTTATAAATTATTATATATATCATTATATTGTAGTATATATCTTGTAGAATATGTTTTATTTAGAGTAATATAGATATATATTTAACTAACGTATAGTCGTATACACGATTACATGTGTAATTGTGTATATGTGTATATATTTTTTTAAATTCTAATGCAGTTTATACTATATATCTAGTGTATATATATTGTTTAACGTATTTAAAATGTATATAGGTGGGTATATATAGTGTATATTGGAGATTTTTTTTTGACTAGTTTTGATCGAATTTTCAACCGACTTTGACCGGGTTAAGGTGGGTCGGACCGGGTTGGGTTAAGTGGGTCAAGTTAGGGCTGTTTTGAAAATTTTTATTGTTGGGCCCAAAATTGGACCGACCCATTTAACCAGGCTCGGAACCGAACCGGCCCACAACCCGACTAACTTTTATGGACCGATTTTGGATTAACCCGGCCCGGCCCACTTGACACCCCTACCTCAAAGTCTCTTTTCTCAATTGAAAACCTCCCATGTTTATTTTTTGGTTTCCTTCGTTTCATCCCCGTTTTATATTGATTATCCATTTTACTATAAATAATTATCTCAAATTACTTATTTATCTATTAAATTAAGACAAAATTAATTAAGATTCTTGCATTTTACCTCTATAATTAATCTTTTTTGAAAGCCTAAATAAGAGTAGTATAAGATTCAAAAAGTTTTTGTTTCAAAAAAATGGATAAAGAATAAATTAATTAAACTGCACATTTCATTTAAGATTTCTTAAAAGGTGTGTAAAAGAAAAAAAATGAACAATTAATATGGAGCGGAAGGACTACTATTTAGCTTTTGTGTTGATATTTCTTTCTTGATTTCTTTCTCCAAAAGATACTATGGGTGTGTTCGGTACAGAGAAAAATATTTTCTAGAAAATGTTTTCTCATTTTCTCTTGTTCGATTGTATCAAAAGTTAGAAAAAAAAATTCTAAATCAATTTGTTTTTTTAAAAAGTGGGAGAAATAACTTCCCAAATGAATCAAGGTTAATCATTTTTCAAAGGGAAAAAGCTCAAATATGCCATCAAACTATTGAAATGGCTCATCTATGCCATCCATTATAAGTTTGACTCATCTATGCCACTGTCATTGAAAGTTTGGCTCCTCTATGACACTGTCATTACATAAAGATTCATTCGTGTCATTATTTTACAATGGTGATTTTTGCCAAATTATTTTTCCCACATGACCTCTTATTAAAGATTTTATTTTAATGGGTATGATTTTTTTATTTTTATTTAAGTAATATTGATTGATTTGAATTTGGTAATGTGAACCTCTAATAAGAGACCACGTGACAAAAATGGTTTAGCAAAAATCACCGTTATAAAATAAAGGTATGAATGAATTTTTCTATAGTGACAGTGGCATAGATGAGTCAAACTTATAAATAATGACATCAATAAATCATTTCTAATAATTCGATGACATATTTAATCATTTTTACTTTTTCAAATGAAAAACATAAACTTGAACTGTTAAAAATAATGATGCTCAGGCCTGACAATTCGTAATCCAACATATTAGCCTCCCCCCCCCCCCCCCCCCCCCCCCCCCCCACAAAAAAAAACACTTTCTTGTTTCTATATGTAACTAGTGGCGGTGCGCCCGTGCAAAGCCCAACATGTCTTGACAATTTTTTTCTATTGAAGCGTGTTTATAAAGCATCTTTTTTAAAAAGCATCAAAGCATTGGATACAACAAGATCCCCAGTGACCATCTCATTAAAGGTGCAGATAGCATACTCGAACATCAATAAGACAACTTCCGAGAAATACATCCGACAATGGTGGAGAAATACATTCAACTCCGGACCAACTTTATGTATATAGTGGTAGAGTTGCCTAAAGCATGAAGGTGAAAAACTCCAAAGCCTCATTATTGATCTTAGCGCTAGAGTTGGCAACTATTTGTTGCTACTGGGTTGCTGCAACAGAGTAACATCACATTGAAATTGATTTTCTTCTTAGGCAATCGTAATTTGTGAGTGAACAGTTTGATCTGTGCCAAATGAAATTTAGTGCAGTACTACCCTGTGACAAACGAACACTTAAATAACTACAAGAAAAAGTAAGATACTAGAAATAAAAAAATAAATGCGGCCAAAATATTATTGTCAAGTACAAAACTACAGTTAGCATACTTTTGAAGTCAGAGAAGTCCAAGCTATCACCTATTAAACAATTAGATTTCTATTAATACTCAAGTCGACACAAAGCTACTTGTGAAGCAAAAAGTTTGTTGAACAAGGTTAAAAAAATTATTCAAAATATTCAATCTCAGATATCATCAAAATTCTCAAAACTACACACAATAAGTTGTTAAAGATAAAGAGTACCAACCTTAGATACTGTGTACCCAGCTGTACAACTATATAAGGTGCCAGAACATTTAAAGTTTTAAGCATAATTTCAGCAGTATATTCTCAATTTTTTGGTGCAGTCATAGCTCTTTGAGTCAAAAGAAAATAGTGATCCTCTGGGTCACAACGCAGGTAATTGAATATACATTGCTGTGATAATAGTATAATGACCAAAATTTTCAAACTACAAAAGAATGTAATTATTTTATTAACTCATCTTTTTTTACAAGAAATTGATAAAAGTCGTAGCTATTCACACAAGTTAAGACTTTTCTTATATTTATTATTTCTTTCTGTAATGTGACAACTTTATTGAGCATCAACTATATAACTTGTGTATATGCACTCCCACTTTTTTATTTTATTTTTGAAAATTGCAGTATCCGATCTAACTTGTGCGCACCTCGACTTTACTGTTACATGAATCAACCAAATAGAGGGAAAGTGAGAGTTACATAGGAATTTAAATGTATGTCAATTTTTAGCAAGCTACACAAGAAACCAACAAAAAGGAGGAACTTCAATTGCTTACAGTGTTTAAATAGTTTAGTAAATTCAATATTTTTTTGTCCTTGTTCAGCTTCAACATCTGTGGTTTCAATAATAATATAACTCAAACAGGAGAGTCTGAAATTTACATAGCAAAAAGTAGAAAAAGATTATCATCACCCATTCCATCAGTAAGCCCATGCATCCCAATGATTTTTAAATACACCATTAAAGCATAAACAGTACATATAAACATTTCAAAGAATAGTTTGTGAAAGGTAAACTATCAAACACTGTATACCAATTATTATTTTTGCTCGAAGATCATAAGTAGAAATAATTTGTTAAAACTTTTGATAAGAACCACAAACTTACCTCTTTCAAGTGTTTTTGGAAGGGCTTGGAGAGTGGAGAGTGAGTCGAGCATAGGATCATGATCTGTAGATGATGCATTTGCATAGCTCTATATCAATATTCATATGTTCAAGAATTTGAATTGTCTGTGACAACAAACATGTCATGAAAATTGCGTAAGTCATAAGTTGAGAGAGTATGACGTGAAAGATTCATTGGAAAGCTTTTTGAATAATCTCATCATAAACCATGTTATATGCGGAATCATCATCATGACTATCTGAGTTTGAGGGTCGAATTAGTATTTTGATATTATTTGAGGATTTTGCTATTGATAACGCAACATAAAGTTGATTATGTGAAAACACTGATTCTCGTAAATAAATTCCAATGAAATTTAATGTTTGGCCTTGCACTTTATTTATAGTCATAGCAAAGTATAATCTAACTGAAAATTGTGTTCTTTTAAACGGGACATGCAATTTTTCATCTTGTGATGTTAGTAATGGTATTCTTGAAATAAATATATGTGTATTTTTTAAGTCGCCAATTGCAATTTTTGCACTTATAACATGTGTTTTAAAATCACAATATGTCAATCGAGTACCATTCCATAAACCCTCACAAGGATTCCAATTCTGCAACAATATAATCGGATAATTTTCTTTTAAAACTAATTTATATGGAGGCAAACCAGTAGGACATGAGGTATGCATAAAATCTTCATACTGACTTTGATCACTTGATTCTATAGTTTCATCAATTGTAATATATATTCTAGCATCCTTAGGAAATTTACTGATAAGCATATCATTTATTTCATTGACAAACTCATTTTTCGTTGTTAAGATGGCATGAGAAGTCGTTGAAGTTGAATTACAGAAGAACTCATGCAATTTTGAAAATGTTGCTTTAAACAATGCATTCAATGATTCCTTTTCAGTAGTAAAAGGAACAATAAATAAATTGAGAATTTTAATTTTATTTTCAAACTTAACAGGTTCTTTTCCGATTTCAATTCTCATCAAATATTCACAAAAAGCTGAATTTATTTTTGTACGAATGTTTTCTGACAAGTGTAATTTTTTCAGTTGATTCCAAATGTCTGAATATAATAAACTTTGATAAATAATATCTGTTGTTTTTTCATTTTGAACAACCGGTAGTGTTTGTCTAAATCACCACCAAAGAAAATAACTTTACCACCAAAAAATATATTTGTGTTCAACAAATCTTTTAAAAGTAGATTAAAGGTCTCAATCATTTTCTTTTTCTCCATCGACACTTCATCCCAGACAATTAATTTGGCATCTCGAATTAAATAGGCAAGTGAACTTTGTTTGCTAATATTACAACTAAAGTTTTCATCAATATCAATAGAAATTTTAAAGAGAGAATGAGCTGTACGCCCACCATGAAGAATAGAAGCTGCAACTCCATAAGTTGCGGTTGCTAAAGCAATGAATCCTTTAGATCGTACTGTAGCTAATAAATCTCGATATGAAAAAGTTTTACCTGTTCCTCCCAAACCATCTATGAAAAAATCTCCTTCTTTTTTAGAAAATATTCTGTCCATAATCAGATTGTACGTTGCTTGTTGTTCAAGGTTTAACTTTCTCTCCAGTGATAATTCTTCTTCAGTAACAGTAATGTTTCTTTCAAAATAAATTTACTTTGCTTCATTTGTAATAGTAGAAGACTTGAAATTTCTTGAAATTAATTTATACTCATTAATGTTATGTCGCATAGAACATAAGATGTCATTAATATTATTCAGAACTCCGTACTGAATGTTTTTTGCTTCACTGTTGGTAAATTTCTGAAGTCATCAGACATAGGCGATTCAAATTTCTCCATAACTCTCTTAGATTAGTAGGATCACAGTATACTAATAATGTTGTGAACAAACGCCTTAAAATACAGAGCATTTGATAACTCACAGCTTCTTTCATACATTCAGTCAAATTATTGTCACACTGAAGCAATCCTTTTTTTTCAGCGGCTTCTCTAAATGTACTGTAGGGTATTTGATTAACAGTTCGTAGATCTTTGTATGAATTTGGTGCTCTTACATTCATTAATAATAATCTTAAATATCTTTCACCTTCTGTTGAATGACAGGTTATAACGCGTCCAATAACATTACCTTTTTTTTGTCGAGTCCACATTTATATTGCACCCACCATACAAAGTATTATGGTAATTCTTTGTACAATAGGTTCAGTTCTTTAGCATCTTCGTTTTCTCTATTCATAACAAAGAATTCCGTCAATATTTTTTTAATCATCTGATTATTTATAATTGTATCAACGTTTGCTGCAGTATTAAAAGAAATGAATTATTATCCTTCAAGATGTAGTTGAAGATGATAGAAACTTGCATTAATTTCGTTAATTGAAAAATCAAATAAACGCCATATAGCTTCTAGTGGAGATACCCATCTAGCAAATCGATATTCTTTTATTTCATCAATTTTTGTTTCTATATCATTGTTATGTATGTGAAATACAATTTTATCATGTCCTTTGCAGATATATTTACAAATGTATTTAGCAGCTCTAATATCTGAACAAATTTCAATATTTATATGATAGTTAAATTTACTAAGTAAGAAAGGATTGTACGGGACAACACATGAATTATCAAGGTATTTAGTTCTGACCTTTACGACATCTCTTGTTTTTTGTGTTCTATAAATTGGGTATAAATTCTTTCCTTTTGATGTTTGATCGGAAATTTTTTTTAAATATTTGAATTTACAATGACCTTGTTTTTAGATACATAATTTTGTTGGATCTAAATTTCACAAGGTCCATATATCATATGCAGTCGAACAAGTGACCGCAAATATTATTGTGAATTAGAATCAGGTAATTCCATGTTATCATAAGATTCTGGAGTCAGTAGTTTGTAGTCATTGGTAAGTGTAACAAGAAAGTATGCATGGGGTAGATCACGTTTCTGAAATTCTATCGTGTACATGAAAGCCACAACTTTTTAAAAAATATTTCTTTTTAGTATGTTTGTCTTAGGGTCTTCAATTTTTGCTCTAAATACTCTACTAACTAAATCAGGTCTATTTTGTGCTTCATCAATTGATAATAAATGATCTTTTAGTTCTGGCCGCGATAGGTTACAAGTCATGGTTATGAATAAATTAGGTTTAACACAATGTTGTACTAAAGCAGTAGCGTCCATATATCGCCGATGCATATCTCTTGGTCCTCCAGTAAAACTAACAGGAATGAATGTTTGTTTTCAAATATTGAAAGTGTTTGTTTCCCTAAGTCGTAAAACATCGAGGAATCCCTGTAACATTTCCGTTCTAAATAAATCTGGGTTAAATGAATAGAAATCTAATCTTTGTGTTTCATGTTTTATGTATTCATCTACTGAAAACTGTTGAAGTAATCTTCCAGAATGTAAAGTTTCATTTGTTTCATTTTCTCTCATTTGAAGTTTGTAACAGTAATATTCACAGACAGATACAATCTTTTTTTCACTTTTCTTTTTCTAAATTTTGAGCCTCTATGTCAAGATATCCACTAATAGAACACATATTTTTAATATTTGGTAAATGTTCATGTTCACTATAAGCTCGACGTTCAGAAGTTTCTTTTGGTAGGAATTTTTTTTTATACCATAGTGCAAATCTCTTTGGCCGTATGAAAATAATAATGGGTATTGTAATAGATCATAACATCCATAATAGTAGTTCAATATTTGAGATCTATTGGTGCGAGTATAAATTCGGATATGAGGTGCAGAACTAATTTTGTTGAATTCTTTTTTAGCCCATATTGCTGCTACTTCTGCTGTATTTGGAAGATTGTATACTCGTTGATCTAAACCATAATCACTTTTAAGTGCAATGTAAAAATTTGATAGGTCTGAAACATCTATTAAGGATTTAAGGAAATTAGAATTTTGATTAATTTTCAGTATGTCCATAAGCTTTGCAACTGTTGATTCATGAACTTTGATTGAGCATGCCATTTGATTAGCTATTTCATTATCAGTATCATAAAAGTATAGCTGAAGGTTTATTGCTATTTGATCAGTGGATCATTTATAAAGTGGTACATCTGACCCTGAACTCTGAATGTGTAAATACCATCCTTTCTTTTTGCCAATTCTTTGTCATAATTTACGCCAAGTGATGTAAATGCAAACACATTATTGTATGTTCTAATGTATGTTCGAAAATACACAGATATTGATCTTAAAAAAGAATTTGGCACCCTGAAGCTGATCAAAGAGATCATTAATTCTTAAAAAAAGGTATTTATTCTTTACCGTCACCTTATTCAATTATCGGTAATCAATACATAGCCAAAGGGAACCATCCTTCTTTCACATGAACAAGAAAGGTGCACCCCATGAGGACACACTAGTATGGAAGAAACCCTAGTCTAAAAGATCTTTCAATTGCTTCTTAATCTCCTTCAACTTAGCTGGAGCTATTCTATACGGGGGAATAGAAATTGGACGAGTGTCCTAAACAAGATCAACACCAAAATCAATCTCCCTATTCTATACCAGAAAGGTGTCTCTGAGCTCTAAGATTCAATATAAACTTCCCCTTAGGATCTTGGGAACTATCCTCCCACTCAACAATTGGCTCATTATGAAATTTAAACTCGACCTTGCAAATTCGACAATCTAAGGAAGCGTAGCACGAGTGCAACTAGTCCATTCCCAGAATAACATCAAAATCAACCATGTCTAACTTAATCAAGTTCACCATAGTTTATCTACTACCAACAGCTACCACACACCTCCTATAGACTCTTCTGACAACCACAGAGTCTTCTATCATGGTAGAAATAGAAAAAAGGGTCCGACAGACACTCAGGACCAACACCAAAATACACAACCACAAATAGGGTTACATAAGAGAGAGAGGACCCTGGATCAAGTAAATAGTACACATCATGGGAAAAGAGTTTCAACATACCAGTAACAATATATATAGACGCCTCTGACTCTTAGCGAGTAGTGAGAGCATAAAGACGGTCCCAACTAGTGTTGGAGCCAAAAGTGGCACACTTTTGTGCAGGAGCAAAAGAATAGGCAACAAGAACATTGTTTGCCCCAGAAGCAATTCTAGAGGGACAATCCCGCTGTTTATACCCAATCTGACCACATATAAAATATTGGTTCCTCCTCTTCTCACACTGACCACGATGATGCTATCATAGAATCTAGAAAAAGGGTAGGACAGTGCTAGTTGGGCCCCACTGGACTGAGATTGGGCACTTTGTGCCCTCAAAGCATCACCACCCAAAAAATATCTGGCTCCAAACGGCTTCGGGTAGGGAGAACTAGCAGTCACAAAGGATTTAGGACTACCTCAACTCTTTTTCTTAGGCCACCTCCTACTTTGTTGTTGGTCGGCAGTCTGTTCTAAAAATCAAGAACTCTTACTTTGCCTCTTACCAATCTCAGCCTATTTCTTCTTTCTCTTTGACCTATTGTGTATACATAACTAATATGGAGATGTACATATCCTTGATCAACACGACAACTTTACTCTCCAGAATTAACTCATGAGATAATCCCAAAAAAAACTTTCTCATCTGGGCCATCATATTAGACACCAATTCAGGAGCATACTAGGGTAATTGATGGTACTTCAAAACATACTCTTTGACTGTCATCCTTCCTTGCTTTAAGTTAACAAATTTTTCCTCCTTAGCTTCCCTCAACTCTTGAGGAAAGAAGAGGTCCAAAAATGCACTAGAGAAATCATCCCACAAGGAAGAACCAACATCCTCACTTCTCGACTATTCTCACTCTTCATACCACTGGTACACCATATCTTTCAATTGGTAGGCAGCAAAATCTACACCCTCAACCTCTGAAGCATGCATAACCTGAAAGATATTCTTCATTTTATCAATGAAGCTTTAAGGATCCTCCTCAACCTTTGTACCAGTAAATATTGGAGGATGCAACCTCATAAATTGGCCAACTCTAGTGGCCTCAGACGAACCAATAGTAGTAGTGGCAGAACCTGAATTTTGGGACTGAGATGTCACCAACTAAGTCAATAGGGTAATGAAGCGACAAAACTCAGCATTAGTAACCTCCTCGTGAGGCGACTGAGTATTAGTGTCACCTCCAAAAGTGGGATCAGTGGGGAGAGGTGGGAGCCCATAAGGACAGTCAAATGCAGCGACCCTTGACTAGGTCTGGACCCTAGAAGTTAGATGAGCTCTATCCATATTGTCCCCAGACAGGAAAAAAGAGTTTGCATGAACATCAGATCTTCTTGGAGGCATGATCTGAAAGACGAGCAAACGAAAATAAGAAGATTCCAATACCTTAGACTCTATATCTCTAAATTAAGACAACAAGACAGAGGAACATTCCTATATATCTCATAGTCTCTCTCTCATAAGTATGGCATGCTATACACCCATAAAAGAGACTCTACTTGACACAAATTTGTCAGACACATAATGACACCAAACCTAGGCTTTGATACCAACTTTATCATAATACTAACTAGGGTCTGACCGTGATGGGAATCTCAAGTCCCACGTGGACCAAAGATCACCCCTTTCACCTTACCTAGTCAGCTCAATAACCATAATTGTTGGGTGAATTCCAAACATATAACAAAATAGATCAAAATAAAACTATCAATAATTCAAGAATGTCTAATCCAATCCACCAATGTAACACACCCAAGTCCACAGTAATCCAATAAAGCCTCTACAGATTTGAAGTGAATAAAGTATCAGGTCATGCCCCCGACCAAAACCAAAACCAAGTCTAAACAAATTCTAAGATATAGAACATCAAGACCATGAAATAAATGACTTTCAAAGTATGAAAGCTCACCACTTTAATGTCAAACCACGAACCACTCGAACACCTGGTCATTGCGTAGGAAAAAAAGAAGAAGTTTCGATCCCTGCATAGGTGGGGATACAACATCGAAAGACGGTTATAAGTTGGAGTGCTAGCATGTAACTCAGGGATAAAAAAATAAAATAATGCCATCATTAAAGTAAATTCAAATCATTAAATGCAATCACATGTGTATATATATATATATATGTATATATATATTGCTTTGGGATAGGGAATAAGGCTTCGCATAAACTTTGAAAACATTAACCTAGGTTGTGTAGAATAACCATCATATAACAAGGCACCCACCAGATATATGAGCCCTACTCTTCCTTAGATGGAAGGGCCTCAGTGCATGTAGTCGCACGAATCAGAAAATATCTATAACTGTAAATGCCATTATGGGAGACTCGAATCTTCCGGCATAATCAAGGTGACTTAAGCACCAATGTATACAATATGAGGGACTTGAACCTCCCATTCACATTCATTTGGGGTACTCAAACCATCCAATCATATAAACACCCACACCGGCTAGTGCGATTTCCAATTTTAGTCCTTCGGACTCCACTTTCATGGACCGGCTACACATCCTTCTTTAAAGCCCAATTAAAGCATTCTTTACACACATATACAACCATTAATCCGATTACTTACAGAAGCTATCCCGTTGGTATCATCATACTAACCCCACTTGTAAGTGTACAACATTTCATAACCATTATCAAATCACTTTGGGACTCGAACCCATTTAGCCAATTAAATCTCCAGGGTTATGATTAAAATCAATTTATGACCAACAAGGCCTTCATAAAATTATTTACCAATCATTAATATTTATAGGCCAATCATATAGTTCAAAATACAATTTATATGTGACAAGATTCTTCTCATTAATATTTTTACAAATAGGTTGACGGAATACCATAATCAAACCATTATTCAAGCCAAAAACCATCAAGTTAGGGTTAACCATGACCACTTAGTTTAAATCATAATTTCCAATCACCCACATGTGCAAAATAATTATTAAAACATGTATAAACATAAGTCAAATCATGAGAGAATAATACTCAACAATATGCATTCAACCCTCAACCATAGATTTCTAAACCACTAGTAATAAACCATGAACAATGTTTAAAACATATATTTTTGTGAACTAACAATGAAGGAAGAGTCACATGTCTGAGTAACACAGATTCACGGAGAGATTTCGATCCTTAAGCCTCTAGATGACCACCTTGATAAAACCCTAGCCCAATTCCCTTGAGAGGTTTTTTTAGAGTGTTTTGATCTTCTAAAGTGAGGAATAAAAGGCCAAAAAGTGTTATAAGATATAGGGTTTTAAGGGCTTTGGGTGAAAAATATCTAAAATACCTTCAACTTAAAAGTTGTGAAAGACTCGTAAAAGGGTACGGTTGGACACCTCCACTCGTACCCACATCATACGAGTGGTACCTTCTACTTGTACCTTGATCAGAAAGTTGGACACCACATTCTGTCCAACATATGACTCCCTCACCTAACTCGTACCATCACTATATAACTAGTACCCTTAAAGTCGTACCCTAAGTAGAAATATCTAGGCTAGATATTTTACAAAATAGGTTGGGACCCTACTTCTTGTATCATGTAGATATGTATCGTATGGAGTCTTTTCATACAAAGAATAGAACTTGGCCAATGTGAAACTGACCAACATACGACTAGGGTCCTTGAACTGTACCCATACTATATGAGTGGTATGGTGTAAGTTGTATGTTGCACAAAAGGTTTAAGAATCTGGAAATTTTGCAAGAGCCAAAGTTTGAGATGTTTCAAGATAGTTGCCTAGTTACAAGTTCCCTGAAAACGGCGCCAAAAACTTTTTCCACCCACATCTTTTGTTATGCCTCATCTCATTAAGCTCTCTAGGAGTATTTTTTATTCACGTCTTATTCTATTTTGAACACTTCTTGATTCTTTTTATTACAATACTTGTTGCGCCCAAGCGCACACACTAGTGTACGTGATCTCACCAAGTAATACAGTGGCTCTAAATAAATCCGAAGATCGATCCCTTAGAGACTTATTTTCATAACTATTCAATTCTAGTTTAACTATAGAGATTAATCAGTGCACATGTAACCAAAAAAGTTTTTGAGTTATAAACTAAAAGTAAAGTAAATAATGCAATAAAGTATAGTTCTTGGACAATCAATGGAGAGGAACCAGCGTTAAGGCTCTGTAAGCAATCCTACTATTCTATTAAGCTTCATTGGTTAGATTACTTATCTTGATTGATGATTCACGGGGTTGATATTATGATTATGGTATTTTGAGCCTCTAACCGCCTATCTAACTTAGGCCTACAACTACATCATTAAGCGGAGATGTGAGAACTAAGCTAAATGCATTTATATTTCATCCTGTAATTAAAAAAAATAGGTTACCTAGGTATATTCCTATCCTAGATGCAAATTATAACATTCGTTATGTAGAAGTTTATAATCCTACTCTATTCATCCCCACATACTATTTTCTTGTTCCTTCTCCCGAGTTTACAAGTTAACTATGGATGTATTCTGAGGGTAGCTAAGACTTAAAATAGTCATATCAAGGATGAATGAATAACCAAATATGATAAATAATCAAAATCAAATCAATTTAAAATAATAGTAATCATGTTCTTGGCCTTAACCCCAGAAAATGTTTTTTAGCTGCTCATGGACATAACTGTAATCGCAAAGATAGAAAATATGTTAAACTCCATAAAAAAACTAAAGTAAATAAATAAAAACCCTAATTTAATTATTTTTGATCTCCTTTCCAAGTTTCAAAGTCGTCCAAGGTGTCTAGCCTCATATTGTCAGTTGACACACCCGTAGGGATGAATGTGTCACTAATCTCTAAAAGTTCTACAAGTGGACTTATGGATCTTTATATAAAAGCCTAGTAAACTTTCCACTGCTAATTGAAACCTGCACTATGTTCTGTTTCAGCTTGAATCTACCTCCAAAAAATGGGTTTTTAATAGGGGAGGTCAGATTTGTCGCAGGTGGTATTGCCACTTTGCAAACTGTCCTGCGGGCTGGTGGGTCCTCAGCTATGGAGGCAGAAATATCTTTTTCTTCATTGATTTATGGGATGCGGTAGAGAAGGATTAATTCTCTCCTCCTTTGGTGTAAGTATTGTTCGAGCTCAGGTTTAGGTTAAACAAACTCCTTATCCCTTGCCATCTTACTATTCTGTTAACCTGTTTTCTGCAAATTCCAATCCAAGACTAATTGAAAAGCACCAAATAAATCCAAACAGTAATACTAAAACTAAGGAAGTTGCAAAATTACAAGTCCCCGATAACGATGCCGAAAAACTTGTTGCGCCCAAGCGCACACATAAGTGTACGTGGTCTCACCAAGTAATAC
This sequence comes from Capsicum baccatum var. pendulum, assembly GCA_030864225.1. Classification (NCBI taxonomy): domain Eukaryota; kingdom Viridiplantae; phylum Streptophyta; class Magnoliopsida; order Solanales; family Solanaceae; genus Capsicum; species Capsicum baccatum. Next base: position 204,801,019 of record CM061558.1, on the reverse strand, counting down.
AGTGGCCTTAAATAAATCTGAATATTTATCCCATAGGGACTTTTGTGAATAAACTATCTAATTCGAGTTCACTATTGAGACTAAAGTGGTGTAAAAGTAGCTGAAAGAGTTTTGGAGTTGTAAACTAAAAGTAAAGTAGACAATGCAGAAAGGTAAATGCCTTGGACAATCAATGATAATGAAACCCACGGTTAAAGCACTACGAACAATCATACTATTCTATTGAAATTCATTGGTTAAGTTATTTATCTTAGTCATTGATTCACAGGGTTGATATTATGATCATGGTCTCTCGAGCCTCTAATCACCTATCTATCTTAGCTCCACAACTACATCATTGAGCAGGGATGTGGTTATAGGTTAAATGCATTCATATTTCATCCCGTAATTGAACCAAATAGGTCACTTTGGTATATTGCTATCATAAATGCAAATTACAACTTCATTTTGTAGAAGATTAATCCTACTTTATGTACCCCACGTTTTGTTCTCTTGTTCCTACTCCCGGGATCACAAGACGACAACGAATGTATTCTAAGGGTATCTAATCCTTAAAATAGTTATAAAAAGAATAAATAAATAACCAATATTGATAAATAATCAAAACTAAATCAATTCATAACAAGAGTAATCATGTTCTTGGCCTCGCTCATGGACATAACTGTAATCGCAAAGATATAAACATGTCAAAATCCATATAAAAACCCTAAATTGAATGTTTTTCGTCCCCTCTCCAAGTTTTAAAGTCGTCCAATATGTCTAAGCTCATGTTCAAGTGTCCTATTTATAGGAGGTCAAATCTGTCGAAATTGAACTAAAGTCCGTGTCGCACCCTCTATCGTGGTATCTAAGGTGTGAGACGCGCCCTAATGTATCATCCATTCCAAGCCTTGTGGTGTTGTTTCCACTTAATTTTCACCTATGTATCATCCATATAACATCATAATAAACTCACCAAGCCTCCTATAGAATCAAACACCACTAATTAGAGCTCAAAACAACGCAACATCCAAGACGGTGAACTAGAAATTAAGCTAAGAATACTAGTTTTGCCTCTTTTGATCTTTAATTTGGTTTTGACTCTTGGATTGATTCAACTAATTCTTAAACACTGTAAACAAGTTGTTAACACATAATTACACAATAAAACCATTAGGAACTCATTATACTTATTAGAATCGATCGACATCAACAAGAACGACACTTAGCTCAAGCTAGAATACTAGTTTTCTCATTTAGATTCTAAGTGACCAATTTGAATCCAAACTTGTTTGAAAAACACCTTATACATTGAAATCAAGTACTTCAACACTTAGATGCTCATTTATATCATTATTAACAGATTAAGCACTCGAAAAGTCCTCAAAACAAAGCTAAATAAGCCCGGATAACAACACTGAGGTGCATAAATTCACCTCAGACCAAAAGACCTTAAGTTAAGTCTTGCCTCTAAGGCAAGAGTTATAGAACATATCATAAATCAAAATACAATGTGGTAGTGTCAGCACTTGCCCATGGGGTGTAACTTGTTGCTTGAAAGCCTGTGGTCTAAGTCTTGTCTCTAAGAAATAGTTATAGAGCATCTGATAAATCAATCCACTATGTGATAGTGTCAACTCTTGCTCATGGGGCATAACTTGTTGTTTGATGGTCCTTGGGCTAAGTCTTGCCTCTAAGTCAAAAGTTATAGAGCATTTCATAAGTAAAACATACAATGTGGTTGTGTTGAATCTTGCCCAATGTACGTAACTAATTATTTTGTTATCTTTAGGATAAGTCGTGCCTCTAAGGCAAGAATTGTAGAACATCTAATAAATCAAGATATAACGTGGTAGTGTCAACTCTTGCCCGTAGGGCATAACTTATTGTCTGAAAGTTCTTGTACTAAGTCTTGCCTCTAAGGTAAGAGTTATAGAATATCTCATAAATGAAAAAACAATGTGATAGTGTCAACTCTTGCCCATAGAACATAATTTGTTGTTTGAAAGTCGTAAGTCTTGCCTCTAAGATAAGATTTATAGAGCATATTATAATTCAAGATAAAATGTGGTCGTATCATGCACATGGAGGTAATTTATGCTTTCGAAGGAATCGAAGAAAATAATAATAATAATAATAATAATAATAATAATAATAATAATAATTGTGGAAAAAGAAAAAAACGAAGTCAAATATTAAAAAAGAAAAATAAAAATCAAAGAAAACAAGAAATAGAAAAAGAAAATATAGAAGTTGAGAGGAGAAAATGCAAGAAAATAAATGTTGAGAAAAAAGAAAAATAAAGGCTGAGAATTATTTTTTTTTTAAAAAAACAAAAATTAAAGAAAAATAAAAAAAAGAAAAAAATTTAAAAAATAAAAGTTGAGAGGAGAAAAGAAAAAAAGTAAGGGTTGAGAAAAATTTAAAATAAAAATAAAAATTAAGTAAAATAAAAAAGACAAAAAAAATTAAAAAAAATACAGGTTGAGAGGAGAAAATAAAAAAAAAAGTAAGAGTTTGAGAGAAATTTAAAAACCAGGGGGGAAATAAAAATCAAAATGACATAAAAAAAGAGAAAAAAATAAAAGTTGTAAGATAAATAAGTATGAAGTTATTTAAAAATATTTGAGATATAAAGTGAAAAATCTGTATTTATTCTATACATAAAAAAGAATTAGTTTTGTTGGACTTTTCTTATAAGAACAAAAAATCAAAGTCGCCCCATTATGAAGGTCATTTATGTAGTTACCATTAAGGGGTCGTTTGGTATGAGGTATAAGTTATAATAGTCCCGAGATAAAATGTAGGATTCTTCTATCCCATGTTTGGTTGGATGTATTAGTTAGTCAAATGATTATTTATCCCACCATATTTATCTTAGTGATGGAATAAGTTATCTCATATATATGGTGAAATAACTAATTCCGAGATAGCTAATCCAGGAATTAATTATACCGGGATAACTTGTATCCAATCAAACGACCCTAAGTATTAACCAGCGGTCCAATAAGAAATTAGTGTACTTGGTAACTTAATTACCTAACCAAGTTTTCCAAAGCACAACAAATTTGTGCGGACATACTGTTGGTTTGTTTGTACCTTTAATTTAAAGAAAATACAGAACATAGATTCCAAAAAGAAGGCAAACAACACATGGGAGTTCATTAATTGGATTTGGGTTTATATATAAGACCAGTGACTTATTTTTAAATCTAATTAAGTGCATTACCTTGTGGATGTTAGACAAAATACTTATATCCTTAATCAAGCAAACTGTTTATAAATAGCTTGAGATGATTGTTAATGATGTCAGACTAATTTCTAGCCTATTAGTAACTTATGACAATGACATATTCCAGAACAAATTAAATATCAGAAGGATATACTATGGAATATATTTACTGATGCTAAAGCTCGATTATTGTATTTTTAAGTTGGCACTCTCTCAACTTTCTTTACTTGTCCACTTATTTTAAAATAGATTTCATCTTTACTTATTATTTTTAACATATTAAAAAATATTTTTTTTATTTTTTATCTTTAGTATTAATTATTTATATTTCAAATTATTTTTCAAGACACAACATTAAACATCGATTAATAGAGATAATGTTATTATTATTTTCTTGATCGACATGTCAAGTCCAAAATATGACAAGTGAATGAAGTAAGTAAGCACGAAAAATGGACAAATATACTCCCAAATTATAATAAATGGTATGTATATACTCTCCGTCATAATTTGGGTACACATATACTCCTAACATTAAAGAAATGGTACATATATGTCCCTCACACTAACGGCAGGGGCATATATGTACCCAAAGTATGACGAAGGGTATATATGGATCATTCATCATAGTTCGGGGGTATATGTGTCCCTTTTTTGTTTTAATTTTTTTTATCCCAAATAATTAACACAAAGCCACAACCCGACCCAATAAATCCATCGAACCCGATTTCAAGTCAACTAGACCCGACGTCTATGTTTTGTTCTAAATTCGATACTCCCTCTGTTTTACTCTTAAATGTGAACCACAATCAAATTATAGTGATTGGTTGTTGTTGCTAGTTGGTGTTTGCTGGTTTGCAGGATTAGGCTGGAGGTGGCCGGAGCTAGGGATGTGTGGTGACGGTTGGCCAGTGGGGTGTTTTCGATTCAACGGAGATGGTGGCTATGTGGTGTTGACCAGTGATGGATAGTGTTTTTCCGATGAAATTTTGCTAGAAATTAAAACGTGAGGGGTTCAATTTTCTGGTGTTATTTTTAGGTGTCATGAGTTAATGCTTTTTTAAAAAGAAAAAAAAATGGTAGTAGTGAATGTTACTGTATCATGTGTGTATATCGATAGAGGGGTGGAAAAAACACATCAGTTAGATAAGCGTTTTGGATTTTAATTGAGATTGGATTGGATAGTGGATTTGAGTTAATTATTTAAAATAAAAAATAAAAATAAAAGTGGGACAAATATGCCTCCGAACTATGATTAATGGTACGTATATACCCTTCGTCATACTATGGGTACTCATATGCCCCTATCGTAAGTGTGGGTATATACATATCATTTTATTAATGGTAGAAGTATATGCGTACCCAAAGTATGACGGAAAATGTCTACGTACCATATATTATAGTTCGAAGGTATATTTCTCTTTTTCCCAAGTATTACACAAGTCATAATGGTTGTAAAAGCTTCTCACTCACACAATTTCTTTCTTGATGTGTAATGTAAAAGAGGTGCTTTTTAGACGCTATCATCTTTAGAGTTTAGATATAAACGAATAACTTTTTACCTACTAAGTCAATGTTTTAACCATGAAGCAACTTGAAAATAAGCTCTCTAACCTTCTTCTATTCAATTGGTTTAGTAATGGGAATAAGTAAAAAGAGAACGCTAGGAGTTATTTCTAAAATAAATTAAGTAGAAAAAATAATCGAGAAGATAATATGAGAGTAAAATTTTATGGATGGTCATCATGTTTTGTGTTCATTATTCAACCGTGACGATTTTTTATTTTGCTAGACAAAAATCATTTAATGTTGCCTCGTCTTTCACAAAATTAACTTTGTCAAAAATTGGTTAAAATTCTACCTAAAATGAGAGACAAAATAACAAAAATATCCCTTTTGTTTGAGGGTGTGTTCAAAATGATCCATTACATATACTTTTCAACAGGTTTGACACTTTAAACTTGCTAAATTTGGGCGCATCTGGTCTCCATTAAATACTTAACAAACTCTAATTTGTTTAATTTTACAGAATTGTGAAAAATAAATTTAATCTGAACTCACATTTAGAGGTGTTTTCTTTGTAAGTTCTCTTTTTGTTTATTGTAGAATTTTGTGTAGCTTGTTAGTTGTAATTTATGCAATTTTTGGAATAATTTCAAAGATTTCTCTCCAAATTTTGCTTCATAACACTGATTTACCATGTGACATGTGATACTACACTTATTTTGGTTATGTTGATTTCTTTATAACAATGTATGAGATAAATAGCTTAGAAGACTAAAGTGGAGTCGGGTGTAATACGGATCGATCCGAAAGGGCGTTGTCTCGAAAATGAGTATGACACAAAGAATGTCCACTCGACCAAAAAATGAAAGTGAATCGAGAGAATCAGTGATAGTGACTCGCACAAAGGAACAACAAAAATGATTGTATGGGTGAAAATGGCTTAGTATAGATTTAGACAGATAAATATGAATGAAGTCGGCACGTAGTATCACTATTTCGGAGGCAACGTCAACACGATTAGATACATACTCGATCAAAGAGCACTGGTGCCCTAGACCAGCTAGGGGTGGTACTACATACTAACTGGCAAATAGAATGACATTTAGTTAGATAGGGATGAACAAAATCGAACCACAAGTTGCACCAAATCGCAAACAGAATCAAATAAAAGAAAATCGACTACTGATTTGGTTGTTAAAAAAAATATATAATATAATTGATTTGGTTTGATTTGGTTTGGTTTTAACTAAAAAAAAGTCAAATCTAACCGAACCAATTCGATATTACATTTATAATATTATTAAAAATATTTAACACATAAAAGTATATTGTAATGTAAGTTATAAATATTTCTTCAACTTTTTTATTGTTTTAATCTTTTAACATGTTATTTAGAGTTTAAACTAATTAAAATTCGAAAAAATTACATAAATATATGATTTAAGAGTCAATATTACAAAATATACCGATATTATTTTTTATTTACGAAATCTATCAACTATTCATGTGCACAAAACAACTATTGTTCCACGAGGAATGACTCTTGGTATGGTTGCTCAATTGTATGAAAAGGATGAGACTAGCATCTCCCGTAAGCAGATGGTTACTCGAATTGATGTTGCCATAGGTGGATGAGTGTAGATTTCATTTTGAGGGAAAGTGAAGTAACTTATGGTCCATCCGATGATCTCAAATAAGCAACCACGTTTGGCAGAACCATGGTCATCAAGTTTGGTATGAGCAAGGAAGTGGGTCTCGTTACTCACAACTATGACGATGATGGGAAGAGCATGAGCACTGAGACTAGGCTTTTAATAATTGGTGTATGAATAATTTTATGGTGTATAAATCGTATAGAAATTGGTGTATGAATAATTTTATGGTGTATGAATTGTATAGAAATTAGTGTATCAACAGTTTAATGTGTCTGAATGTATAGAAATTGGTTTATCATAATTTTATAGTGAATGAAATAGTTAGAAATTGACGTATCATAATTTTATGGTGTTTAAACTATATAGAGATTGGTGTATCATGGTGTTTGAACTATCTAGAAACCGGTTCACTAATAATAACAATTTTATGGTGTATGAAATATATAGAAATCAATATATCAATAATTTTATAGTGTATAAAATGTATAAAGACTTTTCTTATGAGGGACAAAAAAAATAATATTTCTTTATCCCTTTGCATGATATATCCTCTCCGAGTCTATTTGGACTCTCCCCACTTGTTTTCTGTTGGGCTAGGCCCAACAAGTTATTTATATCGGTCCATTATCAAATCCAAAGGTAGTTAGTATACAACTTAAGTATTGGCATACACCGAAAGGAAAAAAGATTTATAGGGAAGGACAATGATATACACCTCTATATGTGATGACATACAACAACAAGAATGGGCCAGGACTAAGGATATTTAGAAGTCCAAAATTCGGACAATTTATTAAAAATATTAATTAAAAATGTATTTTGTAAAATTAACTCTATTAATGATGTCCTAAAACTCTAAAACTAATTATTACTATTTTCTTTAGTTATTTAATACCGGGGATAATATGAGAAAGAAGTAATAAAACACTCTTGATTTGCGAATAACTTAAGGGTGGAATAACAATTTAGAATAACTTGTTTCTCAACCAAACGACCTTAAAGTGTTTCTTCTATTAATCATGCTGCAACCATCAAGTTGAAATAATATTGGTGAAGATCACTAATCAATCACGAATATATTATCTCTGAATCCTCCAAGTTAATTGTGGCAAGTCGAGATCTGCTATGTCTTTGTTTAATGCTTGAACAAATTTAATGTTTTTAACATATTATTAATCAGTCTTATTGATCTTGGTTTCAAATGAATTTATAATTAATCCTCGTTTCTTATCTCTGGTAAACCAACGTTCGTAGTAGAAGACTTTATTTTTTGGTTCCGCATAAGAAAAGTCCTACAAAATTAGTCTTTCTTCTTTTTTATATTATGTAAAAAGAAATATATATTTGTCAATCTATACATCAAATATTTTTAAAACAACTCTCCATGCTTATTATTTTTTTTCACTTTTTTATTTACTTTGATTTTTACTTTCTCTTTTTCTTTGAATTCTATTTTTTCTCCTTTTTATTTTATTTTCTCAGCCTTTATTTTTTGTTTCATGCTTTTCTTTCTTCATTTTTTTTCTTGATTTTTATTTTTTCCTTTTCTCCTCTCAACTTCAATTCTTTTCCCTTTTCTCTTTTTTATTTTGTTTGATTTTTATTTTTTCTTTCTTTTTACTTTTTTTCTTCATTTTTCTCTTTTTCGTTAATTTTATTAATTTTCTTTTTCTTTTTTTATGTTCCTTTCTTTGATTCCTTCCAAACCACAAATGACACCCCATGAGCAAAAGAACTTATCTAGGTACAAAATCCTAACCGTAGTCGTTCAAACCTTAGCCTAAATTACCTCAATTTTTCGGTGGCAATGGCCACCACATCCCTCGGACAATCGCCGACCAATGTTGACCTCACTCTTGACAATGAAACAAAACTTCATTTTGTTGTAGCTTTACGACCAAGCCAAACAATAACAAATCCTATTCCACTTAAGCTTGTTATTTATTTACATGGTGAAGAGAGAGTAATATGGGAAAAGGATGAAGTAGATCAGATGATCATTAATGAAAATCTTCAATATGCTGTTATTAAAAAATTCTCATATGAATGGCCAGACATTCAAGATCAACGAAGATTAATATCAAAACAATGTGAATTGAAGGTTGAATGCAATATTAGATAACTTAGTAATAGACATGTGATAATTAGAGCAACCAATTTAGAAGATTATGTTAATCTCCTATCGAAATCAGCTTCTTATATCATGCATAGGGAATGGTCATATCCAATGAGGACATTAAAATGGGATCCAATGTTTAATCCTTAAGAAGAGACCACCATAACCATTACATGGATTTCGTTTCCAGCTTTACCTCCTAATTAATCAAACAAGGCCAAGTTGTGCACGAGTGAATATGGACCTCCTAAGTGAATTCCCTAAAAGGATCAATGTAGGATTGAGAAATTAATCAGGGAAAATTTGGGAAAAATAGGTAAGAATCAAGTATGATTATGTACCCAAATATTATAAGACGTGCATGATTTGGGGACATAATGAGCAATAATGTTATGTGATCCATCCTGAATTATACCCAAAGAAAGAGGAAGAGCAGAATAATGAAGAAAAGGATAAAGGAAAAGATACTGTTGCGTTATAAGAAAAGAAAGATAATGTGATGGATGGAAATGGAAAACAACCTTAAAGGAATAAGAAGAATGATAGTAATAATAAGGAGATAGAAGAGTTTAACGAATAAAATACAAAGAAGAGAGAAGAAACGGGTAGATATCAAGGGAGATAAAGGCAACAACAAGTTTGGAATAGGAAGTAATCTCAACAAAATAATAACACCTTATAGACCACAAATGAATTTGCCACTTTAAATAATGAGGAGAAGGGACACAAAGAGTTTGATCAAGGCATAAAAACACCACATGGCAAGGAACATGGACTTACAACAAAGGAATGGGTGCAGGAGACTTTATAAGAGGCATAGGAGAAAAGTATATCATGAAAGAATGCGGAAAATGATTCACCAACAAATATTTATTTAGAGCATAAGAAGAAGGACAATTCAAAGAAGAATTTGAATGATACTGCTAGCACAAACAAAAGTTTGGAAAGAATAGAAAGACAAGAGGATTAGAGTGGTAGGACCCTGAGGTGGGTCCTAAGGATATTCTAGATCTTCAGGAGCCAATGACAAATAACATTCAAATATTGAAAGATAGTCAGGAAGATGAGGACATGGAGAAAAATATTAATCAGATTGATTGAGAGAGAAAGAGATTTATCTCCAAGATCAATAAGAAAATTGAAGAGCAACATGAAAAAGAAGAAGCTTTTAATACTTCTTCAAGTGCAGACAAGAAGCAGTAATGATAAATTCTCTAATATTGATCAATGATTAACAAAATAATCTTTTGAAATATAAGATCAATTTCAGAATGATTTTGATAGGTTAATTGAGTTGAATAACATACATAAATACTCACTTATAGCTTTAATGAAATCTTTTCAAGGAACAGAAAAGCTAGATCAGTACAAAATTAAATTAGAAATGGTGAATGCATCAAGTAATTATTCATAAAAAATATGAGTATTTTGGGATAAAAGATGGAGGGTCCAGATTGTTTCAGATACTATTCAACAGCTAACCTTGAAGTTATCAAGCAGTTTGGTAGAAGTCATCATCACCATAGTTTATACTAGATGTAATGCTTTGGAGAGATTGGAATTATGGGAGGACTTAGAAGCCATTGCTTACAATAATCAATTACCTTGGGTAATTGAAGGTGATTTTAATGTGATCTTTAATGAAGAAGAAAAATAGTGTGGTCTTTCATTCACCCAGTATAAGACTGTGGACTTTAGTCAGTGCATAAATAATTACAGCCTAACTAAAATAAAGTTTAAAAGTAGCAATTTCACATGGTGGAATGGAAGAGTGAAAGGTGACTGCATATTCGAAAGATTGAACAGGGTGTTACTAAATTAAGATTTTTTGAGTATTTTACCTTCAAGTGAAAATCATCACTTAATCAGACAAGGGTCAGACCATTCACCCTTACATGTGATATGCAATTCAGAGGAAGAACCAATGTCCAGCCCTTTCAAATTCCTTAATTTTTGAACTAAACATAATCAATTTAAGGAGGTAGTTGAGCGAAAATGAAAGGTGGATTTTTGTGGAAGTTCTTTTTTGGTGTTTTATGTAAAAATCAAGAAGGTGAAAGAAGCTCTAGCTAAATGGAGTAAGGATACTTTTGGGGACTTTTTCAGACAAATTGCTACCTTAGAAGATGTGATTAACGCAAAGAAAGATCAGTTTGAGATATATTCAACCCAGGAGAAGAAAGATCAGTTGGAGATATATTCAACCCAGGAGAATAGCACAAAGTTGAATAGGGTAGAGGCAAAGTTAAAGAGATTCATGCACATTAAAGAAGAATATTAGAAGTAGAGGCTGGTATGAGGTGGTTCAAAGATGGGGACAGGAATACCAAATTCTTTCACTCTTATGTGAAAGATAGGAGAAGATAACTTCATATTACATAGATTCAGACAGCTCAAGGTGATATGGTTAATTTTAATAAAAATATTAAGGAAGAAGCAGTAATATTTTTTTCTGCACAGTTTAGGGAAGATGGCAAGTGAAGATTTCAGCATGTTAAAACATATTCCTAAACTAATTTCAGACAAATAAAATGAGGTGATGACTACTATACCTATAAGAGAAAAGGTAAAGAAAATGGTCTTTGAAATGAATGGAGATAGTACCAGTGGTCTAGATATGTTTTTGGAAATTTCCTTCAAGCATATTCGGAGATAGTTGGACAGGATATTACTAATACGGTGAAAGTCTTTTTTTTGTGGTCATCAGTTACCTAGATTTATAACTTATAATAATCTGGTACTGATACAAAAAAAAGAGTTTGTAAAATTTTTTGAAGATGTGAGACCTATCAGCTTAAGCACTTTTGTAAATAAGATCATATCAAGATGTGTGCATGAGAATTGGAGATTTTTATTCCAAGTATTATTTCAAAAAATCAATCAGGTTTTGTGAAGGGGCAGAAGTATAACAGAAAATGTCCTACTAGCTCAGGAAGTTATAAGGGATATTAATATGAGAAATAAATTTCATAATATGGTTATTAAGCTTGATATGACCAACGCTTATGATAGAGTCTCTTGGATATTCTTGACTAAGGTACTAAGAAAGTTTGATTTCTCATAGATCATAATTGATATGGTATGGAGGATTGTTTCTGATAATTGGTATGCTATTTTTGTTAATGGATAATCCTATAGATTGTTTCATTCATCAAGAGGTTTGAAACAAGGTGATCCCCTATGTTTTGCAGAGAAATTTTGATTTTTTGAGAAGAGTCACCACTTAATTTTGAAAAGGAATTAAGAAACCTTTAGAGAGTTACTTCAAACGATTCAAAACAGAAAAATTGTTTTAAGTTAGAGATTCTAGATAAGCGATTTCTATTAACGTTTTAGGAAGATGTTAGGCACCTAAAACTTTCGCTAACTTGCGGTTATCCGGACTGTTTGAAAACATCTTTTGACTAACTTCAGAAAAGATTTTTTGTTGAAATAGTGATTTGATTTTTTTTTCTTTTTTTAAAAAGACGTGTAAAATTGATTTAGGCGACTTAGTAGGGATTTTAACTAAGTCTAAACAAAACTCATAAACAAATAAACACATAAAAGGAAAAGGGAGGAGAAAGTAAAGGATTTAGGCCATTGAGCCCAAATCAACGAGACATGTCCTAGTCTAGTTGGGCTTCCGACCCATTTCACCTGTCCTAAACTATTTTTTGAGCCTTTGGCTCGAGTCTTGCTCCACCTATATTAAATACAACTTTGGCTTCGAGGTCGAAATGAATGAATAAATAAATGACCAAATGAATAAATAAAAAGAAGACAATAATAAAAATTGAGATTTTTTTAAGTCTCTTAATGACCTCATCAATGGGTTTTGACCCATTTTCCTTCTTCATCTATCTTCTAGCACCTTCACGCCATGTAGTGGACCTCGAGTTTAAACTTCGAACTTGACTGGAAAGGGTAGACCTCATTGGCCCATTTCAAAATACAAGAGGAGAGGAATCCATTTGGACTCGAGATATTTTTTTTTGTATGTAAAGAAAAGATAAAGAAATTAATATACGTTCAAGGCATAAAAGTGACATAGTTCAAAGCAAAATAAAATATCAAGAACCAATTTTGAATGACAATGATAAGCACACTTGCACAAGAATGAGAGTCAACATATAAAATGCAAAGCAAAGACACCTACATGCCTCATGATTTATGTTCATACAAGAATGAATAAAGGAAAAAGGAAAAAGGTCATATTCAATGAATTAATGCAAGAAACAAACAACGTAAGCTTGCGAAAGTAAAGGGATGAGGCAATAAGAAAAATACTCATGACTTCTAAAATTGAACAAACATAGATACTAATCCATTTAACAAAAGAAAATAAAGGTTAACTTTTCAAGCAAGAGAATCTTTAAATTTCAATTAAGGCGACATTGACGAAAATTCGTACATCTAAATTACAACCAAAATTTTATGACAAAAAACGTGTAATGAACTATGATTTATATTTCTAAGACATTGTTGATTCTCCTTTGAGATTATGAATCAATGAGAGACATGAATCAAGTCTTTACACTCACAAAGAGCACATTTAACAATTCAACGGGCACAAGAAAATTAGAATAAAGTTTAGCATTTCTAAAAGTGAAATATTGTTTCACAAGCATATAATGCATGACTCGAAAATATCTAAATAATTCTATTTAGCCACAAAAATTCAAACTTTCTCATCATTTTGACAAATTTGAAAACATGCGAAAAAGAGGAATAAACATCGTGGATGAAAAATAAAGCTAACACTTCATCTCTTATATGAAGATTTTGGAGATCCCTTAAAATAATTAACAAGTAAATGAAAAATTCTTGATTTAATCAATTACTATTTTTACTAAGGCTAAACAAACAATAGTAACTATTTTTTCAACATAAAAGAAACAACTTTACAGCTAAAACAAACATATCCGCCAACAATAAATTTAAACAAGACATGAGTTTGTCTTTTGAGCAACGATCAAAACTTTATTCATGACAATCAAAGAATAAAGTCAAAAGATAAAACAATCAATATTAACCATTCTTTTCAACATAAAGAAAATAACTTTACATGCTAAAAACAAACATATCTACCAAAAATGAGTTTAAAGAAGACATGGGTATGGCTTTTCACGTAAAGATCTAAACTTTATCCAAAATAATCAAAGAATAAGGTCAAAAGGCAAAACAATCAATATTAACTATTCTTTTCAACATAAAGAAAATAACTTTACATGCTAAAAATAAACATATTCAACAATAATGAGTTTAAACAAGACATGATTATGTTTTTCAAGTAAAGATCTAAACTTTATCCAAAATAATCAAAGAATAAGGTGAAAAGGCGAAACATTCAACATTAACTATTCTTTTCAACATAAAGAAAATAACTTTACATGCTAAAACCAAATATATCTAACAACAATGAGATTAAACAAAGCATAAATACATATTTTAAGCAAATATTGAAACTTTATCCAAAATAATCAAAGAATAAAGTAAAAAAAAAGACACATACAATTATTGTTAGCTCACGTTTATATCATGAACATGAAAATAATTATAATATCGATACCACAACGTCCTAGGGCCTTAAGGCCATCTACAACATACAATTCCAGCAAACAAAATTATATCTATGAACTATGAAGAAGAAAACGATAATAAAAACTAAAAAAAAGAGATGTGTTTACCTTTCTGTGGGCAGTAAAATGAGACTACGAGCTTCATCGGAATCAACCACCACCAAAAAAATGTCCCCGGCAACTTGAAATTTTTTATTAGCCGACCAACTGTATGAAACAAAAAATTTTTACTAAATAAAAATAACTATTTTGCTCAAAAAGGATTTTTTCACCTTTCTACCCTTTCTTTTTCTTTAGTTTTCCCCTTTTTACCAAAGTAGTGGTAGTATTTGTAGGAGAGAATGTGATTTTTTTTCCTCTCTTCCCCCAATGTGGGAGAAAAATATTTATAGGAAAGGATAAAGATTTATTTCTTGTCATCCACCAATGTGGTAGAAAAAGCAATTAAGGGTGTTTTTGAAATTTTAAAATTGAAGATAAGGTGAGGTGGAAGATAATGTGGGGCAAAATTGTACAATGTAGTACAACTTTTGAATTTCAAAATCGGGAAAAAACAAAGTTGGGGGGAAATAGTACAATTTGAAGTTATTATTTTGTGGAATTAGGTAGAAGTTATGAGAGTTTTTGAGAATTTTGGGGTTATTTATAATATAACCCCAATTGGGATTTAAAATTTAGCCATATTTATTTAATTTTGACCAAATTAGAAATCAATTGACGGATTGCATTACAATTATGGCCAATTTGATTTCAATTATGACCAAATCCAATAGATTGACTAAATTAAATGGAATGATGGTCAGAGGATGGGATTTTGTGCGCTTTTGACCGGGTGAAGTAGGGATGTTCTGCCAGCTTATATCAACACAGAGTAGATTTTATTATCTGTAAAGTAAAACAACTCAAAGGCAGATGTGTTAGTTTTCGTATGTGATAAGTAATACAAAATATTTGACAAGAAATAACCGCGTAAAGTTGTTTGAGTCATAGGCAAATTTATCTATCCAAGCATAGCGGATAAAATTGCCTTTGATCCAAACAAACATAAGCACACAAGATAGTTATATTACACAAAACATTATAATAATGCGTATCCTAACTAGGGTGACCCTTTTTTAGCCAAGGGTTCAGGCCTAACGATTTTGAAGTAAATATATGTTTCCTTAAAGTCAATCCATTATCCCTAACTTATATAGACACGAAAAAGGGCATAAATGCCTACAAAAGATAACAAAAGAGGGATACAATTTTTAGGGAAAAAGGGAAATAATCATGAAAGAAAATAAGTTCCCGCGCAGGGAAAATAGAAAAACTAGCTACCGGAGGCTCTTTCGTTTGCCTTTGCCTTATTTGCCTTGGTCACCTCCTGTGCTATTTGATCCCTATTAATGATAAGATGACTCCCGCATAATTGTGCCTTGCTGTCATAAGTCATTTTTCCTATACTATCGAGTTGAGAGGCCATGCTATCATCCAAATCTATTAAACATTGCCTAGCATCATCAGCCTCTTGCCTAGCTCTTTTCAACTCTTCTCTCAACATACATATTGTTAAAGCATCTTCTACATGCATTTATCGGTGTGCGATTTCACTTTTCTGAAACTCATTCTGAAGCCTGTGGAGTTTGATATGATGCTCGGATTCTACATCCACGACTCGAGTGGGCACGTTCGATCCTGGTATCAATTCTCCGTTGAGGCTCTTTTTTAACCATTCCTTGTAAGTGTCACTGACTTCAGGTTCATATCCATTACGAAAAGAGACTTTCGTTCACCTTTTCCTTCTCCACCCGTTCATCATGTAGTCTTTGAGCGGGGGCTCGCTTTCATCATATTCGGTGAAGAATCTGAGCATAGAATCAATTTGAGGTGTTTCTTGCTTGATCTTGAATTGCCTAAGAAATCTGCCAGGATTGTAGGGACGGGTTCCCTGGAGACCCAGAAGCACTAGAAAAGGCTATTCGCCTCCTCGAATAACGTATTTCCCTGAATGAAGATAGTTAATGGACCATTGGACATCGTCATCTCTTAATTCTCCAAGAGTCTTAAACCAAAATTCATGAGATGCTTCCTTTTTGAATCTGTGTAAAAACAACCACATGTCATGCGATTCTAGCAGATTCCACCTTGTTTTGTGGTCAGGTTATGCCGTTCTAGGATTTTTCACCAAATGCATCATCATCCACCATTGCAATATAAGGTTGCTGCCTTGAAAGAAATGATTCTCGACTTGACACCTTCCTAAAGATCGATATATGTCGGCGACAATCATAGGAGCTAAGTTGTGGAATACCTTTTTAGAATTGTACTGCATTCCAAAGAAGAGTGCATGGGTCACTCAGACAACCGTCGGGTGAATTGTGCCATTTTCCCCTGTGGGAATACCATGGTTCCAAGTAGGCCTACCGAAAACGCAAAGGGTCTCGTCTCCTTCTATTTTGCTTCTAACTCAAATTTATGCCCATATTTGTGAAAAACATTGAATCTTCCGAACCAACTATACAACTCATAATAAGTGATATTTGCTTCATCACGTTCTCCTAGCCAGATGTCATTGTCAGTTAAAAATACCTCCTTGATCTTTTGACGATCCCACACAACCGGGACTAAAATGTTCTTATCAGGTGTCTCCCTTCTCTTAAGACACATTTTCGTACTCTTGTAACAAATCAATACCTCTTCAATGGTAGGAGTCAATTCAACTTATCCCAAAAAGTTGTTAGTAAAGGGATCATTTCTGGCCTAGCTTCTATCTCGATCAAAGAAGGAAGATGCCCAATATGTGTTCTAACAATTTTTCTCTCTTCTGTGCTCATGTGGTCCCACCATAGTTTCAAGAAATTGTTAGGTTTAGTAACCATCTTAAAATTTTTGTGGGAATATAGTTGAGCCATACCCTACATGAAAGCAGACAAAGATAAGCCTTCCCCTGACCTCAAAGGATAATGGATGGATTTGGATGGTAGGCATCTGGGTTATTTTCATGATTGGTATTTTGGACAAATGGAGGGGTAGAGACAGACGATATGTTATTTGGATAATCCTCGAGAATATGCGTACTGAGGGAAGAGATTTGGAGTGGAGTCCCATGTCCTCCTGGAGCGAGAGCGTTGATAGTGATGGCTAGGTTAGCCAAATATCGAGTGCGATTTATTTCCTCCTAAAGCATTTCTAACTTTCTTGCGAGTTCCGCAATCATCTCACTCTGTTTCGTTATTACATCGTCCCTGATGGTTAATGTATTTTCTTCGTCATTTCCAGTCATTATTGAATGATGGTCAGAGGATGAGATTTTATGCGCTTTTGACCGGGTGAAGTAGGGATGTTCTGCCAGCTTATATCAACATAGAGTAGTTTCTATTATCTGTAAAGTAAAACAACTCAAAGGTAAATGTGTTAGTTTCCGTATGTGACAAGTAATGCAAAATATTTGACAAGAAATAACCACGTTGAGTTGTTTGAGTCATAGGAAAATTCATCCATAGGAGCATAGCAGATAAACTTGCCTTTGATCCAAACAAACACAAGCACGCAAGATAGTTATATTACACAAAACATTATAATAATGCGTATCCTAACTGGGGTGACCCTTTTTTAGCCAAGGGTTCAGGCCTAACGATTTTGAAGAAAATATATGCTTCCTTAAAGTCAATCCATTATCCCCCAACTTATATAGACACGAAAAAGGGCATAAATGCCTACAAAAGATAACAAAAGAGGGATACAATCTTTAGGGATAAAGGGAAATAATCATGAAAGAAAATAAGTTCCCGCGCAGGGGAAATAGAAAAACTAGCTACCAGAGGCTCCTTTGTTTGCCTTTTCCTTCTTTGCCTTGTTTACCTCCTGTGCTATTTGATACCTATTGATGATAAGATGACTCCCGCATAATTGTGCCTTTCTGACATGAGTTTGTCTTTTGAGCAACGATCAAAACTTTATACATGACAATCAAAGAATAAAGTCAAAAGGCAAAACAATCAATATTAACCATTCTTTTCAATATAAAGCAAATAACTTTATATGCTAAAAACAAACATATCTACCAACAATGAGTTTAACGAAGACATGGGTATAACTTTTCAAGTAAAGATCTAAACTTTATCCAAAATAATCAAAGAATAAGGTCAAAAGGCAAAACAATCAATATTAACTATTCTTTTCAACATAAAGAAAATAACTTTACATGCTAAAAATAAACATGTTCAACAATAATGAGTTTAAACAAGACATGATTATGTTTTTCAAGTAAAGATCTAAACTTTATCCAAAATAATCAAAGAATAAGGTGAAAAGGCGAAACATTCAACATTAACTATTCTTTTCAACATAAAGAAAATAACTTTACATGCTAGAAATAAAAATATCCAACAACAATGAGTTTAGACAATGCATAAATACATATTTTAAGCAATGATTGAAACTTTATCCAAAATAATCAAAGAATAAAGTAAAATCAAGACACATACAACTATTTTTAGCTCATTTTTATATCATGAACATAAAAATAATTAGAATATCGATTCCACAACGTCTTTGGACCTTTAAGGCCATCTACAACATACAATCCTCGCAAACAAAATTATATCTACGAACTATGAAGAAGAAAAAAGATGAAGAACAAAACGATAATAAAAACTAAAAAAAAGATGTGTTTACCTTTTTTGGGGGCAGCAAAACGAGACTACGAGCTTTGTTGGAATCAACCACCACCAAAAAAACGTTGCCGGCAACATGAAATTTTTTATTAGCCGACAAACTCTATGAAACTAAAAATTTTTACTAAATAAAAATAACTATTTTGCTCAAAAAGGATTTTTTCACCTTTCTAGCCTTTTTTTCTTTAGTTTTCCCCCTTTTTACCAAAGTAGTGGTAGTATTTATAGGAGAGAATGAGATTGTTTTTCCTTTTTTCCCCCAATGTGGGAGAAAAGTATTTATAGGAAAGGATGAAGATTTACTTCTTGTCATCCACCAATGTGTGAGAAAAGACAATTAAGGGTATTTTTGAAATTTTAAAATTGAAGATAAGGTGAGGTGGAAGATAATGTGGAGGGAAATTGTACAATGTAGTACAACTTTTGAATTTCAAAATTGAGAAAAGACAAAGTTGAGGGAAATAGTACAATTTGAAATTATTTTTTTGTGGAATTAGGTAGAAGTTATGAGAGTTTTTGAGAATTTTGGGGTTATTCAAAGTATAAACCCAATTGAAATTTAAATTTTAGCCATATTTATTTAATTTTGACCAAATTAGAAATCAATTGACGGATTGCATTAAATTATGGCCAATTTGATTTCAATTATAGCCAAATCCAATAGATTGACTAAATTAAATTAAAATTTGATGTGAATTAATACTTTTTTTAATTCCAGGCTTCTTGATTTTTTAAAATCAAACACATATTTATTCGAATAAATTATTTTTTGAGAGTAAATTATATTTAAATTAAAATTTTAATCATTTGAATCTCTAAGCCGTGATTAAAATCCAATATTTTATAAAATAAATATTTAAGTAACAAAATTATAAAATCTCGTATAATTGAATACGATAAATTATAATCACTACTTAAAATGACAAAATTACGTACAAATATATTTAATAAATTTTTATTCGGATGAAATAAATATTTTAATTTCATTAAAAATCAAATAAACTCAGGATTAAATTTAGTCATGGAGGGCCAAAATTAGGTGTCAACAACTGCCCCCTCCTTTTAGGTAGGGTGGATGCAAGTAACCCTAGGACATGGGAGGTTGACGTTCCTAATATTTGTCCAACCACAAATTCAAAACTGAAAGAGGTTGGCTTTTGCATGAGTCTCATAGAGTCATGGACGATCCCAGGTCGGGTTTCCTGCATATCTCAGGTTACAAGAGAATTCAGGCTACTTGTAGTTCATAAAGCTTGATTTAAGGCATGATTTAAAAAAAATCACCAGCTATCTCAGTTTTTGGTAGTTTTTGACGACTGAAAATCTAGGAAATGAAAGGATTTAGGGAGGAGGTTGGAATGCAGTCGAGTTTTCTACATAGAGCCCAACCTATATATCCCTGAAACTCAAGGAATTAGACTACCTGTAGTTTGACTCAATCGGTAGAAAAGATAGTCTTTTATTTTGGACTATCTTTGGCTCGGAATGAGTGAACTTGTAACCTCTTAACCATGAATGTGGGATCCTTCACATCCATAGGCAAGAACTTACGTGGAAGTGATTTCCAAAACTCTAAGTGTGTTGCCACACGAATCTAAAAAAAAGAGAAGTTTGCCCTCGATATGAGTTTAGAAATATATAGAAGGTGAAGCTGAAACCAAAATATCTCAAACTACCCACATGCCTTCTAATAGGGGTGTGGTTGGATGGTGGTGACGATCATCCTTTAGCTCGTATCCAAAGAGTTTGACGACCCTCTTTAGACTATGTTTTGTTTTGCTGCTAAGAAAGAGTTCCACGTTATGCTGCGTCCTATCTGGAGTTGTCTGCACCTGTGGTTTTGATTTGAGATTTTCACCATCTCGGATGCTCTCGATAATGTTTCAAACAAAAAGTGTTAGTGCTAAAAATAATTCACGAAAGAGGTATATAGTCTTTACCATATCTCCACGTAAGTTATTGGCTAAAAAGCAAAGTCATCCCTTTCATGTAACTGTTTGGAAGGAAATAACTTGCAATAATAGAAACAACAACTCTCTTGGTCGTTGTATAATTATCTTATTTATCGGTTGCTTATGTCTTCAAAGTGGGTGTCTCTCTTGGACATCGATGACATTTTATGCAGAACGGTCCCTGCAACCGCTTAATCTTGAGCTGATACGGCAAAACTTTTGAGTCACCTATAGTGCTTGTCATATGTGACATGATAACATCTCCAGTTATTAATAATAATTTTTTTCATATGATCTCAGGTAAGTCTTGCGCATCTTTTGTACCGATATGACTTACAAATTTTCCTTAAATTATCAATCTTTGGATAATCTTGCACATTATTTGATGTCAGATATGAGGCAACTTACAAATATCCTTTGAATTGCTAGATTTTAGGTAATACTGCACATTATCTAACCTTGGATAAGAGATGGCTTACAGATATCCTTCCAATCGCTAGTTTTTAGGTGTTCCTGCACATCATCCGACCTTGGATACAATATGACTTATAGACATTACTCAAATTGCTACTCCTTGGGTAATCCTATACATAATCGATCTTGGTTATGACATGGCTTAGAGAGAACCCTTGGACATATCAATTTTATAATCTCGCATATTCTTTGGTAAGGATTTAATTGTGACTTATGGATAACCTCCAAACTATTAATTTTTGGGCGATCTTGCACACTATCCGGTTAGAATGTTGTTATGGCTTACAGATGACCTATAGGCTATCAACTCATAGGTGATCTTTCACATTATCCTATTTCAAATAATATGACTTATAGATGACTCTTAAATTGTCAATTTCTAGGAAATCTCATACATCATCCGTCTTTAGACACCAACTTAAAGGCGTCCCTTCAAATTATATGCTCTTGATGCATTCAGATGCTGATTCCTAAAATGATGAGCTATCCTTGACGCCAGCGTTTGTCTTTAGCGTGTCAATAGATATTAAATGCTGATGATATTCTCGACGCTAGCATTTCTGTCTTGCGTGTCAACACATATGAAATGCTGATGATATCCTCGATGCCAGTGTTTATGTCTTGCATGTCAACAAATATAAAATGCTGATGATATCCTCAATGCCAGCATTTATGTATTGCGTGTCAATAGATAATGAATGCTGATGATATCCTCGATGCCAACATTTATGTCTTTTGTGTCAACAGATATTGAATGGTGATGATATCTTTGACGCCAGCATTTATGTCTTATGTGTCAACAGATATTGAATGGTGATGATATCCTCGACGCCAGCATTTATGTCTTGTGTGTCAATAGATATAAAATACTGATGATATCCTCGACGCCAGCGTTTATGTCTTATGTGTCAACAGATATTAAATGGCCCTCTTGGCAATAATATGTAATGACTCTCTCAGCGATGATATGAATGGCCCTCTTGGCAATGCTATGAAATGGAATTCTTGGCAATGATATGAATGGCCCCCTTGTCAATGATGTGAATGGCCCTCTCTGAAATAATATGCAATGGCCCTCTCGGCGATGATATGAATGGCCTTCTTGGTAATGCTATGAAATGGCCCTTGGCAATGATATGAATGACCCTCTGGCCAATGATGTGAATGGCCCTCTCGACAATGATATGAAATGGCCCTCTCGGCGATGATATGAAATGCCCCTCTCGGCAATGCTATGAAATGACCCTCTTGGCAATGATATGAATAGCCCTCTTGGCAATTTGAAATCAGTTTTACCTGAGCTTGTTTGTCTGCTCTTGCTTTCTACATATACCTGTACTCAAAGTAGATGATTAGTAAACATAAAGTCGCTTTTGCTAGCGACTATATTTTTTAGAAAAATTCTAAATACAATATTTGTAAAGAAGACAAGACACTTTTGTTTGTTCTCTATGATCTCAAGAAATGAGATGGACAATTCAAAAGATCCTCAATAAATGGGTATTAAATCCATTTTTAGGGCTACCCAAAAATACTGTTCTTGAGCATTAGTGCTCTAATGCGGCTCCCAATTTGCTCGAGGATTTCTGAAAGAGACACTTATTTTTGTGTATTGGTCCCTGCATCCACAAAATATGATTAGTTTGAGTGAAACTACTCCGTGTTGACCTTCTTCGATCCTCGATTTGCCCCTCGCCATCTTTCAAGTATTTTTTCATGTTGGGACTTCCACCCATGACTCTCTGTCCTAATTGATGTCTAGGCAATCACTAAGTAAAAGATTTATATAGATTTTTGAAAGTAGTCTTAATTTTTAGAAAATAGTTTTGAATACTCCTGCAAAACATTAGAAAATCTCTGTCATTTATGTCATGTGCTAGCTCAACGGTCATCTTTCTCTTGATTCTGACAATGTCCGACGTTTGATGAAGGATTGCTAGGGATTCAGTATTGTCGAGGCTCTCTACCAGAATTTTATCAAAGACGGAGATTCAGTCTTCCTAGACTTTATCACAGGTGGTGATTCTCAAATCTTAACTTCGACCTCTAGTGCTGGAAAATTTGAAATATATTCCAGTATTTGGTGGAAATTTTAAGGCATCCCTCAAAATTTCTGTCCCAGTTTAGAGTAGTCTAAGATGAGATCATCTTGAGTGGATCTATAGTCTTTGCTGATCTTCATTCTCTTTGTTGGATGTTGATCTTCTCTTGTGAATTTTTGAGATTCCTTCTAAAAAATTCTGCCCCAATTTTCATTTTCTGGGGTTATATGACCGAGTCGTTGGGGCTCCTACATATCCTGTTGAAGTAGAAATCAGGTCAAACGTAATTCAAACTATGCTAGGAATATATATAGAAAACTCTAATGGGTTGACCAAAGCCGACATAGGCCGCCTACGTATCTCATTCTTGAGAATTTAGGTCATCACGTAGTTCATACATAAAGGGAAAGGATAAAATTTTCTAAGGGGTTGACCAAAGCTGAAATAGGCCGCCTACGTATCCCGTTCTTAGAAATTTAGGTCAAACGTAGTTCGTACATAAAGGAAAAGAATTCTAGGCAATTACACATCATAAAATTGATACTATTATAAAGGCGATTACAAATAAGCCAAGAAATAAAAACTATAACATCTTTTAAGCATGATATATCTTTACCGCATCAGAATTGATTGGTTTGGTCCACTCTTGACCACAATCTTAGGTAGGATTAGGGCTCCTCCAAGTTGGGCTTCTTTTGATTTTCACATTCCTCTATATCTACTACTAACCACTCCTCATCACCTTTTCTGTTCATTATTATTTCCTTCGCCTTGTTCGTCTAACCCTTGACATGACATGATATTGACAGAACCATGCTAGATAATCATATTTAAAAAATAACTTCTTAAATAAAGGGAGGCCTTTTGGAAAATAAATAAAAACTATGGCTTATGACCCAGACAAATGTGGGGCCATGCCTTTTTGAGAGTTGTAAAACACAAAACAAAAATTTGAGACATAAAAGGGTGGATCACGGGGCCTCCTCCGGATCATCACTGATTTTAAAAACTATTAGTAATTTCCCTTTCATCTACCGTGATGGGCAACAAATTAGGAGCGGAGTGGAAGTCCAATTTTGTAAAGCCTCTCCTGGTGCAGCCTTCTTCATCCCACCGGATTTTGGGAAATCATCTGGTAGAGCATTGGATCCTTCGAGCAGATCTCTTATCTGTAATACTCCAAAAAATCCAAACCAATACTAGAGCCACGTGCCAAGCTCATGCATAGTACATCATGGTTCTTTTATAGTTTTATGAGTAGGTTAGATGCATATTAAGGCTTCAAATAACTCCCAGCTATTATAAAAATCAAAACATTCCTTATCTATTGAATTCTTGGGAAAGTTATGGGTATAGTCAACTTCAAATGAGAATATCTCTCATTATACTAGGAATTTTTGAGCTCATGACCTATCAACAGATATATAATTGAATTATATTTCCAACGATACCAATTTTACCTAAATTCGATATTGGAGCAAGGAGTTATTTCTATTTTACTCCAGCATGTCAAGCTGTAAACAACGTGATGACATTCGTGGTAGCTTACCACATTTGTGACACCTTATCACGAAGGTTGTCAGCCTTAGGTAGAAACCAGCTCCTAAGTGACGACATTCGTGGTAGCTTACCACCCTTGTGATGCCCTACCACGAAGGTCATCAGCCTTAGGCAGAAACCAGCTTCTAAGTGATGACATTCGTGGTAGCTTACCACCCTTGTGATGCCCTACCACGAAGGTCGTCAGCCTTAGGCAGAAACCAGCTTCTAAGTAACGACATTCGTTGTAGCTTACCACATTTTTGATTCCTTGTCACAAATGTTATCAGCTATGATTTTCAGCAAATGGGAATTTATTTCATAAGGGTATTTTGGTATTTTCCTTTACCTTCTATGACTTATAACCCTAAAAAGGCATAAATTTTCCTATTTTTCTTTAGTTAAGCATCTTAAAAACCCTCTCTTACGCTCTCAACCACAAGATTCGAGTTTCCACTAAACTCATCTCTCAAAAGAAATATTCAAGCCTTTTTCCAAGATAATTGAGAATTAAGTTTCCCAATCCAAGAACTCTCCAGCAAATCTATGGATCCAATCCGTTCATAGAGCTCAAGAACCATGTTTTAAATATTATTTTGTAAACTTTTTACGGTGATATGAGTATGTACATGTTGACGATTGTTGTTTAAGTTTCAAGATGATATCTAAGAATGTTTTCATGGAATATATGTGTTTGTTAATTGAAAACCATGAACTTTAGGTGGTTTAATATGGTGCAAGTATGAAACCCACCTATGCCTTAAAGAATGCATGCAAGGTATTTGATAAAATGCTTAGGATGCTAGAAATTCATGTTTGTATGGTTCTATGATGTCTAAATGACAAGTTTATGTTAGCTATATACTTTAATATGAATTCCATGCTTTTCATGTGTTGCTATTGTGGTGGTATGAAACATGCAAGATAATGGAGATATACAATATGTACACGAAATATATCCATGCATAATCTACAATGTTTAAGATGTTGAATTACTATATGAAATATGATACCCCCTACTTATGATATTATGAATTGTGGACTCAAATCTTGTGATCAAGTCATGTCATGTGTGTCAGTTTCCTTCTATCGAATCCTGGGGGTATTCGTACCTAAAAAACATAGTTGTGTGCCTAGAGCTATGTCATGTTGTCACGATAATCTCAGTCAAGCTATAATCTATAGAACTCAGTCAGTCATGTGACTTAGAAAACCTCAGAAATCTCATGATCTCAATTAACTCTCAGATAATAGTACTACTCCGTCAGTCAAAGAAAGTCAGTTAATCTGTCCATGTACAGTCAGTTAAATCATATTTAGTCTCTTCAGATAGGTGTAGAAGTTATCACTGAGTGAACCCAAGGATGGGGACTCACCTACCAGTTTTAGGGTGTGATCCTTAACAGTCATCCTTGTGTTCCAGAACTATGTAGCTAGCGTAGGTTGAGACATCTTATCCTATCAAATTAGGGTTGATGAGGTGGCTTAAACTATCATTTTAGGGTCCCACCGTTCTCACTTTGAGTACCTGCCAGATAGGGGTCACTCACAACTGTCCTTACCAGTGGCGCGGTATTGATACCCCTCCAGTCGGGGCATATCGGTTAAAAAACTACCTCCCATATTTTTAGTATTAGTCTCAGTAAAGAACTCAGACAATTCTTCAGATATCAGCATACCAGGACTGTTATATATGGTCAAATTCAGTTATAGAACGGAACTCAGAGAGTTCAACCATATTCAGGGCTGTCAGATATAGTCATCCATGTTATCAGAACTACGGTTCCAGCCATGTATTAACATATAGATTTATCCATAACGTACTCACGATCTTAGTTACTATGTATGTATGTTTTCACTCTTACGTTCATATCAGTCAGTCAATAGTATTATTCATACATGTAAACCGTTTGCATTAGCCTTTCTCACTTGTATACTCAGTACTCCAGTTGTACTGACGCATTTGCTCTATGGTGCTTTCTTTTCATATTACACCATAGGTTCAGAGGCACGAGTACCATACCAGCAGTAGCAGTTGCATTCAGCATACAGAGTTGCAGTGAGTCCTCTTCATTCGAGGATGACATTATTTGATTTATTCATTTATTTCTTTAGTTTAGTTTTACAGAGTTAGTTGGAGACATGTTCCTTCAACTCCTTATTTAAGATAGTACTTAGATGCTTTTGAATTTACGCTCAAATTTAGCTTTCAGATTCAATTTTTAGTTGTTTTGGGGTATTTTTCACCCATACGAATGTTATATTATTTTAGTCGAACCTTATGGCCTATTGTGCATGTTTTCCACATTATTATGTCATATATTGTAGTATACAGGTACAAATATCAGTCATGAGTTAGCTTATGGTCCCTCGGGGTCATAAGCACCGTGTAGCATTCTGATTCAGAAAATTGGGGTGTTACACTATTCCATCCCCAAGACCATCATCATTTGACATCTCATGTACGAAAAATGACCGGTACAAGAGTAGAAAGGTCCTAAACAGACTCTCATTTGAATTATCTTTGATCTCATCTTCCTTTATCGTTTGGTACTCTATTCCATGCTTAAAAAAATTTTCTGGGACTATAACAGGCTTGATAATTTTTTCCAAATCCTTACTTAAGGCGGCCACAACTTTCTCTATCTTCTCCACCTCTTTTGTTCCTTTGAATCCTTCTGAATTTACCTTAGTGATGGCCTTGCTAGACGTCTATTCACCCTCTATTTTAATCATGTTAACTGTAGGTCCCCCATGGTTAGGCAATGGATTACTATTAACATTTGGTGTCAGCGACTGAAGCGTGATTACCTTCTGATCGATCAAATCTTGGATCTTATGTTTCAAGTTAATACAATCCTCGGTACTGTGCCCCGCTGCTCCTGAATGATAGGCACAATTTTGATCGGGATAATAAAACTGGGAGTTAGGATTGATAGGCTTTGGCTGGATCTATTGCAAATAACCAGCTTTTATCAATCTTCCAAAGAGCTGGGTACGAGTTTCAGCTAGTGGCGTGAAGTTTCGGGGAGGTTTCTTTTCGAAGTTTGGACGTGGAGGGTTATAATGGTTCTGATTTATAGTAGGAGGTACTTGATGATAATTTGGAGATGTTTGGACATTTATTTGGTTATTTGGAAAAGTAGCTTGAGTATAAGGATGATAATTTGGCTGTGAAACTTGGCACTGGGGTAAAATATTTGGAATTAGATCTTGACATTGGGGTTGAGCGTAGAATATAGGCTGAAAACTTGATGACGATGATGAGGAAAGAATATTCCTAGGCTTGAATTTTCTCTTTAACTTATCAACAGAATTAGTAGAGACTGCAGTCGCATCTTTTCTTTTCTTCTTTGGGAATGCAGGAGATTCAGATGATGTTGGGGTTTTGGCAATTTTTCCTGTTAGGATGTCTTCCTCTAATGATTCCCCAATCTTTACTAAATCTGTGAAAGTTGCTCGAACTGCGGATACCATCTTGGTATAAAATTCTCCTTCTTGTGTACAAGAGAAAATTGATACCATTTCTTCCTCAGACATGGGAGGTTGTACTTTAGCAGCCTCTTTTCTCCAATGAAAGGCATAGTCTCAAAAACACTCATTATTATTTTGTTTGATCCGATCTAGTGAGTATCGGTCAGGGACTATCTCAATGTTAAATGCGAACCTGTCAAGAAAACCCTTGGCCAATGCTTTCCAACTAGTCTATCTTTTCAGTTCCTGAGATATGAACCATTCTAAGGCTTCGCCACTTAAACTCCTGCTGAACAAACTCATCAATAATGCTTTATTTTTCCCTACCCCCACCATTTGATCACAATACCTTTTCAGATGGGCCATTGGATTTTCAGTGTCATCGAACACTTCAAATTTAGGGACCTTATACCCTTCTGGTAGATCTATTCCAGGGTGAACACATAAATCATCATACCCTAAACCGTTGTGGTCCCTCACTCTATGAGATTCTTTGATCCTCATGATCTCTTCATTCATAGCTAGCAACTTTATTTCATGCTCGATCCTCCACTCTTTCTCCTTCTCCTCGTAAAGGTCCATCTCGAGATTAGAAAAGGGGATTATAGATGTCAAGAGATATGATGGCATGAGGAGAATTTGGAAGAAAGACTTGATTTTGAGGATGAAAAGAAGTTGGTTGGTAGGTGGGGCAGACGTTTTGGAAATTAGAAAGGTTCTGTTGAATTTGCGAGTAGTTTGGTGAAATTTGAGAAGAATTCTGAGAATTCGGAAGCAAATTTGGTGGATTCGAGGATAGATTTGATGGATTTTGCGGATTTGGGAGCGAATCTTGTGGATTTGGGAATGAATTTCCTTTATTTGAAAATGTGTTATGGGGATTTGGGAATGGATTCGGAGATGGGTTTTATAGTGTTAGAGATGGATTTTGTGGATGGTAGGCATCTGGGTTATTTTCATGATTGGTATTTTGGACAAATGGAGGGGTAGAGACAGACGATATGTTATTTGGATAATCCTCGAGAATATGCGTACTGAGGGAAGAGATTTGGAGTGGAGTCCCATGTCCTCCTGGAGCGAGAGCGTTGATAGTGATGGCTAGGTTAGCCAAATATCGAGTGCGATTTATTTCCTCCTAAAGCATTTCTAACTTTCTTGCGAGTTCCGCAATCATCTCACTCTGTTTCGTTATTACATCGTCCCTGATGGTTAATGTATTTTCTTCGTCATTTCCAGTCATTATTGAATGATGGTCAGAGGATGAGATTTTATGCGCTTTTGACCGGGTGAAGTAGGGATGTTCTGCCAGCTTATATCAACATAGAGTAGTTTCTATTATCTGTAAAGTAAAACAACTCAAAGGTAAATGTGTTAGTTTCCGTATGTGATAAGTAATGCAAAATATTTGACAAGAAATAACCACGTTGAGTTGTTTGAGTCATAGGAAAATTCATCCATAGGAGCATAGCAGATAAACTTGCCTTTGATCCAAACAAACACAAGCACGCAAGATAGTTATATTACACAAAACATTATAATAATGCGTATCCTAACTGGGGTGACCCTTTTTTAGCCAAGGGTTCAGGCCTAACGATTTTGAAGAAAATATATGCTTCCTTAAAGTCAATCCATTATCCCCCAACTTATATAGACACGAAAAAGGGCATAAATGCCTACAAAAGATAACAAAAGAGGGATACAATCTTTAGGGATAAAGGGAAATAATCATGAAAGAAAATAAGTTCCCGCGCAGGGGAAATAGAAAAACTAGCTACCAGAGGCTCCTTTGTTTGCCTTTTCCTTCTTTGCCTTGTTTACCTCCTGTGCTATTTGATACCTATTAATGATAAGATGACTCCCGCATAATTGTGCCTTTCTGTCATAATTCATTTTTCCTATACTATCGAGTTGAGAGACCATGTTATCATCCAAATCGATTAAACACTGCCTAGCATCATCAGCCTCTTTCCTAGCTCTTTTCAACTCTTCACTCAACATACGTATTATTAAACCATTTTTTACATGCATCTGTCGGTGTGTGATTTCACTTTTCTGAAACTCATCCTGAAGCCTGTGGAGTTGGATCTGATGCTCGAATTCTACATCCACGTCTCGAGTGGGCACGTTCGGCCCCGAAATCAATGCTCCGAGGAGGCTCTTTTTTAACCACTCCTTGTAAGTGTCGCTGACTTCAGGTTTATACCCTATACAGAAAGAAACTTTCGTCCACCTTCTCCTTCTCCACCCATTTATCATGTAGTCTTTGAGCGGCGGGGGCTCGCTTTCATCATATTCGGTGAAGAATCTGAGCATAGAATCAATTTAAGGCATCTCCTTCTTGATCTTGAATTGCCAAAGAACTTTGCTAGGATTGTAGGGACGGGTTCCCCTGAGACCCAAAAGCACTAGAAAAGGCCATTCATCTCCTCGAATAACGTATTTCCCCGAGTGAAGGAAGTTAATGGACCATTGGACATCGTTATCTGTTAATTCTCCAAGAGTCTTAAACTAAAATTCATGAGATGCTTCCCTTTTGAATTTGTGTAAAAATAACCATATGTCGTGCGATTCTAACAGATTCCACCTTATTTTGTGGTCAGGTTGTGCCGTTCTAGGATTTTTCACCAAATGCATCATTATCCGCCATTGCAATATAAGGTTGCATCCTTGAAAGAAATGATTCTCAACTTGACACCTTCTCAAAGCTCTATATATGTCAGCAACAATCATAGGAGCTAAGTTGTGGAATACCTTTTTAGAATTGTACTCCATTCCAAAGAAGAGTGCATGGGTCACTAAGACAACCCTCGGGTGAATTGTGCCATTTTCCCCCTGTGGGAACACCATGGTTCCAAGTGGGCCTACCAAAAACACAAAGGCTCTCATCTCCTTCTATTTTGCTTCTAACTCAAATTTATGCCCAAATTTGTGAAAAGCATTGAATCTTCCGAACCGATGATACAACTCACGAAAAGTGATATTTGATCCATTACGTTCTCCTAGCCAGGTGTCGTCGTCAGTTAAAAATACCTCCTTGATATTTTGACGATCCCGCACAAACGGGACTAAAATGTTCTTATCAGGTGTCTCCCTTCTCTTAAAACATATTTTTGTACTCTTGTAACAAATCAATACCTCTTCAATGGTAGGAGTCAATTCAACTTATTCTAAAAATTTGTTAGTACATGGATCATTTCGGGCCAAGCGTCCATCTCGATCAAAGAAGGAAGATGCCCAATATGTGTTCTAACAATCTTTCTCTCTTCTGCGCTCATGTTGTCCCACCATAGATTCAATTAATCATCAGGTTTAGTAACCATTTGAACTTTTTGTGGGAATATAGTTGGGCCATATCCTACATGAAAGCAGACAAAGATAAGCCTTCCCCTGACCTTAAAAGATAATGGATTGAATTAGAAAGGCATACATTTTCTTTAACACATAAGTATGGTTCGTCTATAATTGACTCGGGGTCAATAGACGTAGGGCAGGTTTTCTAATGGTCCCAATGCCCCGCTCAGGTATCGGGTCATCCTAGGCTCATGCCTGAAATAGGGTTTTGGTTTCGTTCTATCCTAGGTGTCTAGAGTAGGTTTGAACATTGGTTCTCAAATTTGGGAAACTTGAGTTTGAAAATACGAACAGCCATCAGATGACTCACGTGCTAATAAGCCATTCGTATTTCCAACACATTTTGAAATTGAACAACAGGGGCTGGGACATCCACGAAACCCCAAAACAGTTTAAATAATGTAGGAATATGCCATTAGATGCGATAGTTAAACTTTAAAGAATCGAAACATATAAACACATAAACAGTTAATCAAAAGATGAAATCAAATATTTGGTTAGAACCTAGTTACAAATCCCAAGCGGAGTCGCCATTTCTGTTTTGTGGAGAAATTTTGACTTTTTGAGAAGAGTCGCCACTTAATTTTGAAAAGGAATTAAGAAACTTTTAGAGAGTTACTTCAAACGATTCAAAACAAAAAAAATCATTTTAAGTTAGAGATTCTAGATAAGCAGTTTCTATTAACGTTTTAGGAAGGTGTTAGGCACCTAAAACATCCGCTAACTTGCGGTTATCCGGACTGTTTGAAAACATCTTTTGACTAACTTTAGAAAAGTTTTTTTTTTTGAAATAGTGATTTGATTTTTTTTTTTTTAAAAGACTTGTGTAAAATAGATTCAGGCGACTTAGTAGGGATTTTAACTAAGTCTAAACAAAACTAATAAACAAATAAACACATAAAAGGGGAAGGGAGGAGAAAGTAAAGGATTTAGGCCATTGAGCCCAAATCAACGAGACCTGTCCTAGTCTAGTTGGGCTTCCGACCCATTTCACCTGTCCTAAACTATTTTTTGAGCCTTTGGCTCGAGTCTTGCTCCACCTATATTAAATACAACTTTGGCTTCGAGGCCAAAATGAATGTATAAATAAATGACTAAATGAATAAATAAAAAGAAGATAATAATAAAAATTGAGACTTTTCAAGTCACTTAATGACCTCATCAATGGGTTTTGACCCATTTTCCTTCTTCGTCTATCTTCTAGCACCTGCACGCCATGTAGTGGACCTCAGGTTTAAACTTCGAACTTGACTCGAAGGGGTAGACCTTATTGACCTATTACGAAATATAAGAGGAGAGGAATCCATTTGGACTCGAGACATTTTTTTTTGCAAGCAAAGAAAAGATAAAGAAATTAATATACGTTCAAGGCATAAAAGTGACATATTTCAAAGCAAAAGAAAATATCAAGAACCAATTTTGAATGACAATGATAAGCACACTTGTACAAGAATGAGAGTCAACAAATAAAATGCAAAGCAAAGGCATGCCTCATGATTTATGTTCATACAAGAATGAATAAAGGTAAAAGGAAGAAAGTCATATTCAATGAATTAATGCAAGAAACAAACAACGTAAGCTTGCGAAAGTAAAGGGATGAGGCAACAAGAAAAATACTCATGACTTCTAAAATTGAACAAACATAGATACTAATCCATATAACAAAAGAAAATAAAGGTTAACTTTTCAAGCAAGCGAATCTTTAAATTTCAATTAAGGCGACATTAACAAAAATTCATACATCTAAATTACAACCAAAATTTTATGAAAAAAAAAACGTGTAATGACCTATGGTTTATATTTCTAAGACATCGTTGATTCAACTTTGATATTATGAATCAATGAGAGACACGAATCAAGTCTTTACACTCACAAAGAGCACATATAACAAACCAAAGGGCGCAAGAAAATTAGAATAAAGTTTAGCATTTCTAAAAGTGAAATATTGTTTCACAATCATACTATGCATGACTCGAAAATATTTAAATAATTCTATTTAGCCACAAAAATTCATACTTTCTCATCATTTTGACAAATCTGAAAACATACGAAAAAGAGGAATAAACATCATGGATGAAAAATAAAGCTAGCACTTCATCTCTTATATGAAGATTTTGGAGATCTATTAAAATAATTAACAAGTAAACAAAAAATTCTTGATTTAATCAATTACTATTTTTACTAAGGCTAAACAAACAATAGTAACTATTTTTTCAACATAAAAGAAACAACTTTACAGCTAAAATAAATATATCCCCCAACAATAAATTTAAACAAGACATGAGTTTGTCTTTTGAGCAAAGATTAAAACTTTATACATGACAATCAAAGAGTAAAGTCAAAAGGCAAAACAATCAATATTAATCATTCTTTTCAATATAAAGAAAATAACTTTACATGCTAAAAACAAACATATCTACCAACAATGAGTTTAAAGAAGACATGGGTATGACTTTTCAAGTAAAGATCTAAACTTTATCCAAAATAATCAAAGAATAAGGTCAAAAGGCCAAACAATCAATGTGGGAGAAAAGTATTTATAGGAAAGGATAAAGATTTATTTCTTGTCATCCACCAATGTGGGATAAAAAGCAATCAAGGGAGTTTTTGAAATTTTAAAATTGATGACAAGGTGAGGTGGAAGATAATGTCGGGGGAAATTGTACAATGTAGTACAACTTTTGAATTTCAAAATTGGGAAAAGACAAAGTTGGGAAAAATAGTACAATTTAAAATTATTTTTTTGTAGAATTAGGTAGAAGTTATGAGAGTTTTTGAGAATTTTGGGGTTATTTAAAATATAACCCCAATTGAAATTTAAATTTTAGCCATATTTATTTAATTTTGACCAAATTAGAAATCAATTGACGGATTGCATTACAATTATGACCAATTTGATTTCAATTATGGCCAAATCCAATAAATTGGCTAAATTAAATTGAAATTTGATGCGAATTAATACTTCATTTAATTCCGGGCTTCTTGATTTTATAAAATCAAACACATATTTATCCGAATAAATTATTTTTTGAGAGTAAATTATATTTAAATCAAAACTTTAATCATTTGAATTTCTAATCCTTGATTAAAATCCAATATTTTATAAAATAAATATTTAAGTAATAAAATTATAAAATCTCGTATAATTGAATATGATAAATTATAATCACAACGTTAAAATAACAAAATTACGTACAAATATATTTAATAAAATTTTATTCGGATGATATAAATATTTTAATTTTATTAAAAATTAAATAAACTCAGGATTAAATTTAGTCGTGGAGAGCAAAAATTAGGTGTCAACACTCTATCACCAACTTTGTTCATTATTATTGTAGAAGTGTTATCTAGAGCATTAAATAGTTTATTTGATGATGGGGATTATAAGATATATGGATTACCTAAGTGGAGTCCTGAAATTAATCACCTTTCTTATGTTGATGACACTATTTTGTTTATCTTTGGAGATAAGGTCTGTGTTCAGAAGATGATGAAAGTGCCAAGTGAGTATGAACTGATTTCAGGACAGGTGATCAATAAGGACTAGAATTTTTTCTACCTTCATGAGAAGACCCCTTTAGCCATTGGTCTAAGGCTCAAAAATATAACGGGGACAAGATGGGTAACTTCCCTTTTACTTATTTGGGATGTCCAGTCTTCTATGGAAGAAAGAATAAATTCCATTTTGAAGGCATTTTAAGGAAAGTTACCAGAAGGATTATGTCCTGGCTAAACAAGTTTCTTTCATATGGGGGAGATTTATTTTGATCAATCATGTCTTGCAATCAATGCATGTATACCTTCTATCAGCTATGAATCCACCAAAGAAAGTGTTGATTAACTTCACAAAATTTTTGTAAGATTTTTCTGGAGTAAAGCAGGTGGTGATAGAGGAAAGCATTCGGTTAGTTGGGAGGACTTGTATTATCATAAAAATGAAGGTGGAATTAGTTTTAGATCACTACATGACATCTCAAAAGAACTCTTTGCAAAATTATGGTGGAATTTCATAGTGTCATCGTCATCTTTATGAAGCTCATTCATGTGGAACAAATATTATAAGAAATTCCATCCTATAGTAGTTAGAGGAACAAGGGCATCACAGGTATGAAAGAAGATGATAGGTATAAGAGAGGAAGTAGGCCATGAAATTTGGTGGCAAATAAAATCAAGAAATTTCAATTTTTGATTTGATAGCTGGACTAAGATGGGGGCATTATATTTCCTTGAAATAGAATTTGCAGGGGAAGAAAAAATGGAGGTCAAAGAGTTTATTATAAATGGGGAATGGGATAGGCAGAATTTGACTGGTTCATTATTTAAGGAAATGGTTATTCACATTACTAAAAATATCAGTCCTAGTCTAGTGACTGAGGTAAATGATAAACCTTGGTGGATGGCAAAAGTGAGTGGTAGATTTTTTGTTAAGTCTGCTTAGAATATTTTGAAGCAAAGAGAAAAGAACAATATTGGACAAGAAATATTTGGATAAAAAGGATTCCTTTCAAAATTAATTTCTTTCATTGGAGGTTATGAAAGTGGAGGATAGCTACTGAAGATAGTCTTAGGAGAATATGAATTAGCTTGGCATTTAGATGTTACTATTGTGATGAATACAAACTGGAGACTATGTCCCATATTTTTCTAACAACTTCCATAGCTAAAAGGCTATGAAATCAATTTACTTCTTGTGTAGGTATAGCAGTGGAGAACACACATCTACAATAGTTAATCATAAGATAGTGGGATGTTGTTGTTCCAGTCAAGTTAAAAGTGGTGTTTTTTATCATCCCTCCTATTAATATATGTGAATTATGGAACAGAAGAAATTATGAAACACATGGAAAGGTTTATAGTTATGACAGACTTTGTTATCAAAGTCAACAAACTATATATCAATTCATACAGTTAAAATTCCGCTGGTTAAATGTCCCAAATTACTGGGAGGGAATGATTGAAGTTTTACAAAGCTACAAACCAATGTTACATTATCATTCGGTGAAGTAAAATATTTCACCAACAGGATGATTCAAATGTAACACAAATAGAGCTAGTAGAGGTAATCCTCGAGAGTGTTCTTATGGATTTTGTATCATAGATAGCAAAGGAAATTTAATCTATGCTGAGGCTAAGCCCATAGGAGTTTCTAATAACATGGAGGTAGAGACAATGGTAATGGTCAAAGTACTAAGGGAATGTAAGTCTAGCAATATTAGTAACATTTTAATAAAGACAATTTCCCTCTGAGGAATATGGCAATAAGAGAATGTCAGATTCCATGGAAGATAATTGAATTAATGGAGGTAATATATTAGTTAATTACAGACATGCAACTAACCATCAGTCATGTGTTCAGAGAAGCTAATCAGTTGGAGGTTAGCTACTATGGCTCTAGATAAATATGAACATTTGCAGATTCAGGATTTTCAACAGTTACCAATTGATAACGAGAAAAGTTTTAATATGGACAAAGCACAGCTAGCAACATTGATAATAAAAACAAGAAAAATACAGTCCATTCATCATGATTAACCAGGAAGCACACATATTAAGGCCTCACAGCCATGATATGTACATAAGTTTTTACCTTTCAAAGGGCTATATAATTGTTAGTACTAAGCGACCTAGACTAGGCTACGTCAGGTTACAAAAAAGAGTGACTAGCAAAAAGAAGGTCCAAGGAGTCAAAAGTGTCAAGCATAAACAGCCACAGATGAGGATAATCAAATGAAAGAGATCTGGGACATCCTGTTTATACCCTTCACTGATTTAGCTGCAAGAGAGAAGAGAGACTAGTCAATAAAAATGATTATGGAAAGTAAGAAGACAAAGAAACAACAACATATACAAGTTCATCCATCATCTGTGAGTAAGACTCAGCTCTTCTATCGAATCCACCAAGGATCCTTTGAAATTCACTTGGAAACACATATACAGAGAGGAAATCAACAGGTTAAAGTAAAGTTTGCACGAAAGAGAAGTGTCAAAATGGAAAGAAGGTTACCTTTGAGAGTTGAAAATGATGAGCTCATTTTTTTGTGTCATCAATGACATTAATGATCCACATCATGAGCAGAAGGAATTCGGCATTGAAGAGAGCTTCCAACGACACCACTTAAGGAGAAAGATGAGGAGTCCATACTTAGGAAATCCTACTAGGACATATTTATATTGGGACATTTTGTCCCTTTGACTTCTTTTTATTTTTCTTTTTACTTTTCTTTTTTGTTTTTTTATCTTTGGACTCACTTGATTCTGTTTTGTACAAATTTTCTTTTTCCCATTTAATAAAATGGGTCAAGCCCAAAATTAATTAAAAAAAATACCCCATGAGCATGAGTTGACAGTACCACATTGTGTTTTGATTTATAAAATATTTTATAAATCTTGCAATAGATGCAATACTTGACTCAAGGAATTTCAAACAACAAGTTACGTTTCATGGGCAAGAGTTGACATTACCACATTATATTTTTAATTACGAGATATTCTATAACTCTTGCCTAAGAGACAAGACTTTCAAACAACAAGTTATGCTCCACTAGCAAGAGTTAACACTACCACATTGTATTTTTAGTTATGAGATGTTCTATAAATCTTACCTTAGAGGCAAAACTTAGCCCAAGGACTTTCAAACAACATGTTACGCCCCATGGGTAAAATTTGGCACTACCACATTGTGTCTTGATTTATGAGATGCTCTATAACTCTTGCCTTAGAGGTAAGACTTAGCTCAAGGACTTTCAAATAATGATTTATGCCCCATGGATAAGAGTCACTACCACAATATGTTTTGATTTATGAGTTGCTCTATAACTCTTGCCTTAGATGCAAGACTTAGCCCAATGGCTTTTAAACAATAAGTTACACCTCATGGGCAAAAGTTAACACTACCACCTTGTGTATTGATTTATGAGATGTTCTATAACTCTTGTCTTAGGGTCGTGACTTAATCCGAGGACTTTCAAATAACAAGTTATGCCCCATGAAAAAGAGTTGACACTATCACATTGTGTCTTGATTTATGAGATCCTCTATTAGTCTTACCTTTAAGACAAAACATAGCCCAAGAACCTTTACTTCTCCATGGGCAAGATTTAACACTACTTCATTATCTTTTAATTTATAAGATATTCTATAACTATTGCCTTAGAGGCAAGACTTAGCTACAAAAATTTTAAACAAGTTATGCTACGAGGAAGACATGACGCTACCAACTGTCATGATTTATGATCTATTTATAACTCTTTTTTAGAGGCAAGATTTATCCCAAATAACTTTCAGACAACAAGTTACACTCTTAAATTTACTTAGACATCAAAGAAAGAAGATCTTCTTTGTGGATAATTCAATTTTCTGCACATTAGAAAAATATAATAGAAGTTGAGAAAAAAGAAAAAGAGAAAAGGAAAAAATAAATGTTAAGTAAAAAAGGAAAAGAGAAAAGAAAAAAAATAAATGTTTAAGTAAAAATAAAAAAGAACCAAACAAAAAAAATAAAGATTGAGAAAAACAAAAATGAGAAGAAAAAAATAACAATAAAGTTTGAGAAAAACGAAAAAAAATAAGAAGAAAAAATGAGAAAAGATAAGAATAAAAAATAAAAAAATAAAGATTGAGAAAAATGAATTAAAAAGGAAAAAAAAGAGAGAAATGAAAAATAATAATGTTTGAGAAAAAAGAAATAAGAAAAGAAAAAATAATAAAATAAAAAATAAAAGAAAAATAATGGTTGAAACAAATGAATTAAAACAAGAAAAAAAGAGTAAACAAAAAATAAAAATCAAGGAAAAATAAAAAGAGAAAAAAAATAAAAATAGAAATTGAGAGATAATAAACATGAAAAGTGGAAAAACATCTGAGATGTAGAGGGACAAAAATATATTTATTCTATCAATAAAAAGGAACAACATTTAGTCTGTAAATGGAGGACAGAAAGTCAAAATCACCCACTCTAAAGGCCACCCTATGTAATTTCAAAATTTAGTCTTTAAAGACTTCTTATGGAGGACCAAAAAAAAAATCCCATATAATTTCAAAATTTAGTCTTTAAAAACTTCTTATGAAGGATAAAAAATCAAATTACTCAGACTGGAGAACATCCCATATAATTTCGAGTGATAGATCCTCTCTGAGTCCATTTGGACTCTCCCCACTTGCTTCTGTTGGGCTAGGGCATAACAAATTATTTGAGTCGATCCATTATCAAATTAAAAGGAAGTTAGTATATACTTAGTATATACACACGAAGTGCTTGTACATAATGAAAGAGAAGCAGATATATAGGGAAGGATGGATGATGAGATACACCATTATACGCGATGCAGTACATTAGCAAGAATGGGCTAGGCCTAGGGATTTTCAAAAGTCCGAAATTTGGACACTTGTTAAAAGTTTACCATTTCATTTAGATAAATCATATATAGAAAATTCGCACACCTAATAATTTAAAAATGAAACTTAAAAAATTAAAATACTTTACATACGGACACTTCATGCGAAAAAAACAAAACAAAAATCATAGAATAAAATGGAAGTACTTTCTTTAAGCTCAACAGAATTGGAAGGTTGGATAGGTTAGTTGGTCTTTACTTTGTTCTATAAATGACCATGGGACAAATTCAGCATCAAATGTCTTTCATCTTCAAGATGAATTATGTGTTAAATCTTTTTCTTTTACCATTTATATTAATCATCATTTGAAATGTTTATGATGTGATTCAGAAGCCAGAACACAAATATTGCAAAAATAAGGGGGAAAAATAAAAGAAAACCCCTTTTCCAAAAATTAAAGCTTTATGCTTCGCGTTAGTCTAAAATCTAAATTAAAGACATGACACATGTTAGTACACTGTAAAAAATTTTCAATCAACTTTTACTTATCACATTTGAACTGACACCCTTATTAGAAAAATAATGATGAAATGACTATTTTACCACATTAGTCTTATTAATTAATGTTTAATACTTCCTCCATTTAAAAAAGAATGACTTACTTTGAGTTGACATAAAGTTTAAGAAAATAAAGAAGACTTTTGAATCTTGTGGCCTTAAATTAAAGTTGTGTCAAATGTACCAAAATGTCCTTTCATCTTGTGGTTTTAAATATGCCATGTGGAAAGTTGAAATTAAAGTGTTGCCAAAAAAGGAAAGAGATCATTCTTTTTTAAACTGATTAAAAAGAAAGTAGGTCAATCTTTTTTAAACGGAAGGAATATTAGGTATTGAAAATTATTTTGAAGAATATATAATTAATGTTAATGATAAAATATAAAAAAAGTAATTATCTTTTCTTTATATGTTATAATGATAACCAGAGGCAGAGCCAACTTATAGCCAGGGGTTCATAAACCTACTTCAATAAAAAATTATACTATTTATGTATATATAGTAGATATTGAACCCCATTCGACTAATTCATGTGTTTACTTTTTTTAATTTTAAACCCCTTAATGCCAATTATGGCTTCGCCATTGGCCAAGGAAAAGTGAATGTATTTCGGAATAGTAAACAATTGTACTGAAGGAGTATATATTAGCAATTTGATATTAGACATATGGGTACGCATATTTTGAAAAATTATCCCTTTTTCATTTGATGATTAACTCATTTAAACTGCTAGTTTCTTATATCTAGTAAAAAGGAATAGCACAGCTCAAGCACATAATAAACCATCAACATGTCTGCTTTAGCTGTGTGCTTAAGGGATAAGGGAGGTGTCTGGCTTGGGGGCTAAAGTCACAAGTTTCATGTCAAGAATCTTGAGTTTGATCCTCCATAGCTACACTAAATTTATTGAAAGTTGCTGTCATCAGTAGGACCCACAAATCAATGCATTTAAATGCTAGGCTTATTATAATATTAGTAAGTAAAAATTTGGGGCCACAACGCCAATTAATTTAAATTTTTTACATATTTGTCTTACTTTTTATTCCTTCATAATTTTTTTCTTTCTTTTTATTGAAATTAGATAATAAAATTAAAATTCTTTCACTTTATAAATTTTTTTAAAAGTTGGAGTTGGAGTTAAAATTTGAATGTGTTTTTTAAAATATGATTCATAGCTTTATCTTTTAAAAAATTAGCAAAATTATTCAATTTCGACTTACTTATTCAAAATGTATAATTAAATTTAATCTAAAAGAATAATATTTCAAAATATAAAACCACATAATGAGATAAATTAGATCATATATACGAGTTACAACATACTATTACAAATATATTTTAACTTTATTTGAAAATTTTGAAGTTGAAGTTATATTTTGTTATATAACTTATATAAATAATAAAATTAATTCTTTGAATGTATTTTACTTAAATATCATTGATATAATTTAAAAGTCGTTTTTATAACTATCACAAAAATTACCTTAAAATTTGAAAGAAGTGAGGATAAGATTTTGGATATTTTTCAAATTTCATATTCAAATTCAAATTATATTAGAAAGAAATTAATATTATACTTTTTAAAAAATATTTGTAAAAAATATTTCTATTATCAGACTTTATATTGCTCGATCCGTGCCTTGCACGGACATTTCGCAACTAGTTTCATAAAAAGGGATATCATACTATATGGAGTCGAAGAAAGAGCAAGTGGCCTTCTGTCTATTCATGTCAACTATTCCAAATTCGAAGTTATGATTTTACCCAAATTTTAGCCGCAAAATACTAGGGACTGATCTACGTCGGATTGGAGATAAGATTTGAAGTTAATGAATTATAAATTTGTTGCAAAAATCATATCTTTTCTTAATTGGGTTTACAATTAAATCCTTATACACGATTATTGAATATTTTAAGAGTTAACTGTCAAAAACATACCTGAACTATCCCATTTTCGTGAGTTTGTATCTACATATACTATCACTCTCTTTATATGAAAACTCAGTATCAAGGTGTGTTTTAATACGGAGAGAGTGATAGTTTAGATAGGTAATTACAGGGAACAACAAATATTTGAGGTATAAAACTTGTGAAACAGTGATAGTTTAGTGTGTTTTTGAAAATTAACTCATTTTTATTACAACTTTAGAATCTAAGTAAAAGTTGCTTAGTACTGACTCCACCCTTAGGAAAAGGCAATTATAAATACTTCGTAGAATCAAAATTGGAGTATCAACACCTTAATATTGTAATTAGGGAAGAAAAATGACTCTTAATTCAGCCTTTGTCATTTCCATGGTGTTTGCTCAGCTTGTCTTTGTCATTCATTCAAATCCAATTTGTGAGTCAGGGTACCCAAAAGATGAAATCCCAGTATACGAAGAAGACATAGACTCTGCATTTTGCACAAAACTTGGAATTCTGGGAAGCAGAATATTTTCTGGGGGCTTATTATGGACATGGTTTAGATGTTATGGCACCATATTTGACCAAGGGAGGACCCCCTCCAATTGGTACCCAAAAAGCAAATCTTGATCCACTCACACACAACATTATTAAGGAATTTGGCAACGAAGAAATTGGTCATTTAAGGTAGTCCTGTGTCTTTGTCTTAGTTACAATTTGAATAGTCAGAATACTTTCTTCAATTGTAATATTTTTAAGATTTAATGGTCAAAAACATACTTAAACTATTGCATTTCATGCGTTTCACGCATCAACTATCCATTGTTCCATTTACCTTTCTAAACGATCATTCCTTTGGTATTAAAACACACATCGATGTTGAGTTGACCGACACACCCCTGTTGTCGATTAGGAATAAATATTTGACCAACTCAACATCAATCTGTATTTTATACTGCAGAGGAAATTGTAGTTTAGTCAGGTAAGGGAAACAATTGAAAGTTGAGGTATGAAATTAGCGAAAAAGTGATAATTTAGATGTGTTTTTGACCGATAACTTATTTTCAAATACTTTCTAAATATTTTGAATTGTTAATTGTTCTGACTTATTTTTACATTTTATGTAGTTTCTATCGATATAAATTTTATTTCACAAAAATTGAAGTTGTTATATTTGAATCATATCTAACATTAGTTAGTTTGACCCTCATGCTCCGAATCGAACTATATATATCGAAACAAAAGGAGTATTAATA
The DNA here is from genome assembly GCA_030864225.1 of Capsicum baccatum var. pendulum. Lineage (NCBI taxonomy): Eukaryota > Viridiplantae > Streptophyta > Magnoliopsida > Solanales > Solanaceae > Capsicum > Capsicum baccatum. The sequence continues at coordinate 204,757,427 of CM061558.1, read as the reverse complement.
TCCTCTTATCTCTCCCATATTATAAGCTTTTTCATAGTGTATGTATGCTATTAATATTTTTGTTTTACCAATTTGTTTTGTTTGTTTTTAGGGCAATTGACACAGTAATGGGGAGCATTCCTAGACCTTTACTGAATCGTACCTCTGAAAACATTGGAAAAATATTTGATGCAGCATTTGGACACAAACTAGAGCCCCCATTTGATCCATATTAGGATAGCTTGAGCTACATTCCATCTTGCTATATCATACCATATGTTGGAATGAATGGAATGTTGGTATGAATCCCAATCTCAAAGGCTATGCCTCGAAACATGTAAGTTCATAAGATATCAAAGGGGAAAAAAACAAGCTCTCTTTGAACGTGTATAACTAATATTTTGATTTTATGTTCTTGGAGTTCTAGAAAAAATAATTTATTGAATTCTAGATAAATATACATGATGCAGATTTCAACCAAAAAAAAAAAAAGATCTGAATCAAAACTATTCACATTTGCTGAATCCTTAGACAGGTTTATAGCTCCAACCATAACGGATCGCAACTTTGGATTTCAATAATCCTTGTTTTTTAGTCAAATATGATCTACTACTCTGATTTCTTACTCGAACACCATCCCTTGAACCTGAACTGATCGAGAGCTCAATCTGCACCACTCTTTTTTTATATCGAAATCCCAACCTAGAAATGGAGTTTTAGAACCTAAACAACTCCGGTGAGCGCTCTGTGATTTGTTCAAGCAAAGGTTGATTGTGTGATCTAAAACATTACTTCCTCCATCACAATTTCTGTGACATTTTTTTCTTTTTTAGTAAATTTAAAAAAGAATGATCTCTTTTCATATTTAATGGTAATAATTTAATTTCAAACGTTTTATTTTACTCTTAATAAAAAAAATAAATTTGTAGTCACAAAATGTTTTATTAACTTAATTTTGAAGGCAAGTTTCAAAATCTTTCTTTTTCTTATAACTTTGTGTCTAGTCAAAAGTTAACCTTCACATAAATTAGGACATTGAAAGTACTATATATTTGGTCAATCTATGTGGTGACATTTTCTTTTTTCAATCATAGCTTGTGGCAGGACTATTAGCAGTAGATGCGGAGCAAGATGCAATTATTCGTATGTACCTTTACGAGAGAGCTGATGAAATAGTCTGATTTTACGTCTCGAATCTCAAATTTGAGAAATCGACTGGGGAAGTGCGGGATAAATGACGAAGGCATTATTGTCCCGTGTGAACTCGGGGCAGAAAATCGAAGTAAAACTAACATCATATCTGCTGACTATTATTCCCTTGCGTACTCCAGAGCTTCAGAAGAGATTTCCAGGATTGTGTACACAACGGACAATGAGCATATTCCTGGTGGAATCTATCCCCATGGTGCTAATGGGAGGATTGCCCGAGAATTCCTTAAAGATCCATGAAAAATGAAAATAATGAGAAGCTTATGTTAATTTCTCAGCATGTGCATTACACGTGTATTTCGACTCATAGTGTATATGATTTGTAACATAGTATCAATATTGTTAAATCAAGCTTTGAGTGAAGAATTATCATATAAGAATAAACAAGTTTCTCAGATTGATCAATGTGGAACGTCATATGTTAGCTTATTTATCGAAATTAAATTTATTGAATATCCTATGAACGTACAAAGATAAATAATCAAAATTATTCCCACATCATATTCTATTAAAACTTGGCTAACCGAACTCCATTAGCAAAGAATAGCTCAGAGTGAAATGCGGTATCTCGAGTAAACTGAAGATCACATAACTGGGCAATGAATAATCGATTTGTTTCTATGTTGAGTGTGTGTATACGTGAGGCGTTTGCAATAAGAAAATATCTATCCTATGCTTAAATATCTAAATTCTAAACTTCCTGACAACTACGCAACCGGTAGCATAACTGCTAAGATGACCCCTAATCTAACCGCCGTTTGGTTCAAAGTGATGAAAGTGAATGGAAAATGGAGGGAACGTAATTGCTAAGATGACCCCTAATCTAACTGCTGTTCGATTCTAAGTGATGAAAGTGAATGGAAAATAGAGGGAACGTAAATTGAACTTTCACTTTATGAAAAGAAGTGTTCTCCCATATTGGTGGGAGAAAGGAACTTCTTCATGGTTAAATATAGAAGCATGCCTTCATTAGGGAGTGAGGCAAGCAAAAGATAATCCTTGAGTCATCATTGTTGCTTGCTCAACATTATCTTTTTGGATAAAATTCATTTGAAATTTAAGAATTAGTGATATTTTAATTCAAAAGTTTGATAAAAATATTTTCTCCATTTGCGGACACACCCGAGCATGTGCGGAAGCATGTCGCAACGCACCCTGAAGGGATGCGATCACTATTTGCTGAAATGAATCATTTTATCTTAGGAGGATATATTCACCTCGATTACTTGATGGGAATAAATTCCTTAAGGCACACCATGAATTCAGTGAATTTGACTTTTTTTTCATCTCTTTCTTGATGGTTTTTCTATATTTCAGAAAATATTTTGAACTTTATTTTGATAGTTCATAAGTTGTTTGAACTTGTATTTGTTCTTGTTGTTAACACAGATTTTGTACTCGAAAAATAAAGGAATTTAAATAATCTATATATTGGTTTCTGGATATTAATTCATTTTAATTTTCTACTCTGTTTGAACTTGATAGTGACTTAAAGATATAAAAACTTCATTATGAGTCAAAGTTCATTCGGTTGGCGATTAGAAAAACATAAAAACTTCACTGTTAAACTAGAAACATGTTATTTAAAATTTAAGACTTCATTGTTAGTATTTGTGATACTAAATTGGTTTTCTTATTGTGACATCAAAATGACTAATGAAAATCAAGTCAATGATGGTATAGTAAATATTGGAAAAACAAACATTACTTTCAAGTCATTTGAATGTTGCTTCTGCAATGACACCGATGAAAAAACCAGAAAAATTTTCTGGTATTGATTTCAAAAGATGACAATAGAAGATATTCTTTTACTTGACTATCCTAAGTCCGAGAAGGTTCATCTGGGAAAAAGTTTCTAAATTATTGAAAGAAACTTAAAACATGTTTTTTAGTAACTGAATCTCGAAAGTACTCAGGTTTTTATGTAAAAGTTACATTATGAGTGACCTACAAGATGCTTTATACAATGTGTACAGAAACATGAAGACGTCGAAGGAACTCTAGGATGCTTTAGAAAAGAAATACAAAATAGATGATGCCATTCATTATTGAAAAATTTCTGAACTTCAAGAAGGTAGATAGTAAGGTTGTAGTTATCAGAATCCAAGAGTTGCAAGTCATAATTCACATTCTCCTTGTTGAAGGTAGAATTTTATTTAATACCTTTGTTAAATATTTTAAGAATGTTATAAATATTCACTTAACCTTAGTTGTAGGTTTGATTGTAAATGATTTTTTTCAAGTGGTTGCAATAATAGAAGTTACCACATTTGTCGAAGGACTTCAAAATTACTTAAAACATAAATGCAAGGAGATGTCTGTTGAAGATCTCATTATGAGGTTGGGTATTGAAGAGGATAATAAGGCAGTAGAAAAGAGGTTTTGTGGGAATTCTGCAATGAATGGAGAAAATATTATGGAGATGATCCCACTAAATCAAAGAAGAAATAAAAAGTATCAGGACAACAAACCAATCCTCCTAAGAAGAAATTCAAAGAAAATTGCTTCAATTTTGGCAAAATTAGTCATAAATCTGCTGATTGTCGGTTTTCAAAGAAGGACAAGAAAAAGGATCAAGCAAATATGGATGAATACCGATGCATCTCGCCACATGCTCTGTCTTAAGATGATGAGAAGATGATTATGGTGAACTTTGCTACGGCAAAGGTTGAAGTAACATGCAAGATTTGCTTGAAGATGACATCGGGTAAGATGATGGCATTGAAAAATGTCCTTCATGTTCTGGAGTTGTAAAAGAACTTAGTTTCAACTTCACTTCTGACTAAGAGTGAATTCAAATATGTATTTATTTCTGACAAAGTTGTAATAAGTAAGGGTAAAGTGTATGTAGGTAAAGTTTACCTCATTGAGGGCCTTTTTAAGATCAATGTAATGACAATTGATATGAATAAAAGTTCTTTTTATTCTTACTTACTTGATTCAAATGATTTATGACATCAACATTAGGACATGTCAATTATAAAATATTGTAAAAACTAATTAGTTAGAAAGTTTTGCCGAACTTTGAGTGTAGCAAATAAAGTGTCAAACATGTGTTGAATCTAATTATGCTAAGTATCCATATAAGTCTGTTAAAAGAAATTTCAATCTCTTAGACTTAACTCACACGGACATTTGTGACATGAAGTCAACATATCTGGTAGTAAAAAAAAGTATTTCATAACTTTTATTGACGATTGCGCTAAATATTGTTATATTATTTGCTAAAAAGTAAGGATGAAGCGATAGAAGCATTTAGGCAATATAAAATAAAACTTGAAAATCAATTGAATAAAAAAATTAAAATGATGAGAAGTAATAGGGGCAAAGAGTATGAATCTCCTTTTGAGAGATACACTTGGAAAATAGAATTGTCCATTAAACTATTGTCCCATATTCATCTCAATCGAATGGTCGAAAGGAAAAATAGAATATTGAAGGAAACAATGAATTCCCTACTAATAAGTTTAGGTTTACCACAAAACTTGCGGAGGAGAAGCTATCCTTACAACAAATCAAATACTCAATAGAGTGCCCCATAGTAAGACACAATTTATTTCATATGAGAAATGAAAAGGAAGAAAACCCAACTTGAAATATATTAAAATGTGGGTGTGTTTACCCAAAGTCCAAGTTCCTATACTAAAAAGGTGAAAATAGGGACAAATATTGTGGACTATGATCTCATCAAATATTCTACAAATAGTAAAGCATGTCGATTTTTGATTCATAAATCCGAACATCCATGATATTACAGTAATTGAATTGGATAATGCTGAGTTCTTTGAACATATTTATCCTTATAAGACTAAACAAGATCTGTCTAGTGAAGGGTATAAATGACCCAGGGATGAACCACAGGAGAATGTACTTATGAAGAGAATACAAGGCGGGGTAAACGTCAAAGGACATCGACTTCCTTTGGATAAGATTTTGTAGCATTTCTTTTTGAATCCAAGGCATACTCACCAGTAAGAAGGACAACATCCATTCGGATGTTGGTTGTGATGGTTATGGTATATGGTCTTGAAATCCATCAAATGAATATGGAAAAAGATTTCTTAAATGGAGAATTGCAGAAAAAAATTGCATAGAACTACATAATGGTTTTATGGTTCCTGATAAAGAAAGAAAAGTAAACAAACTTGTTAAGTGATTTTATAGACTAAAACAAACACCCAAGCAGTGACATAAAAAGCTTGACCAAACCATGATGGCAAATGTATTCAAGATAAATGAACGTGATAAATGTGTTTACATAAAAAACACTCCAAATCACAAAGTAATTACTTGCTTATATGTGTATGGTATGTTGATCATCAGTAGAGCCATTTTTGACATAAATGCTACAAAAATGAATGCTTGGGAGCAAATTTGATATGAAAGACCTAAGAGTTACCGATGCATTCTTAGGGATAAAAATTCATAGCTCCACAAGGATTGACATTCTCATTGTCTCATTACATTGATAAGGTACTTGACAAGTCAAGTATATGGATTTCAATATTACCAAGACTCCATTAGACACGAGTGTTGCACTTCAGAAGAATGAAGGTGAAAGTGACTCACAATTGGTCTATGCAAGATTATTGGAAAGTTTGATGTATATCATGAATTGTATAATGCCAAACAAAATCTAAATGAGCACAAAATAGCCCACAATCTTTGCAAAATAGTCCACACGACAAGACACCAAATGGAAACAACAAACACAAACTTAAACGAAAAAAAATAGGTAACTTGACACAAAGAGAACACATAATGTAGCAACTAAAGAGTATATTAAACTCTAAAACCTCTACAAGATACTTTAACAAGTACCAAGTTCTTACGGTGACTGCCAAGGAAATCAACTCAACTCAAGATCCACCGTTTCCAAGCATAAAATAATATTGTCTTTTCCAAGCCCTAAGCTACAATGGCTAGTCCAAGCCCTAACTAAGACTACACTAAGGTGGTATACTCTTAAGAGAGAGGATTTTCAATGTCTCATATTTTCATCATTAAACAACTAAAGATAAAAGACCTAATAAGAGACTAGATATAGCCTAGCTTATTACATAGTATAATGGACCAAAATACCCTTAATCAAAAGGAAGGTCATGGGTTATTTTTTTAACATATGCAATCCCAAAAATACCCTTAATGAAGGGTGTTGCTTCAACGCTCCAAAACCATGGGGTCATACTTTAAAACTTGTAGTCTCAACTTGGCATCAAATGTAAGACCCCACACAATATTTCACACACTGGTTTGTTTAATGACATGCTCAAAATGGGTCCTCCATGCATGTTCTCATATCATCAAGGTGACCAAGTCTTGAGCCTCTATGTGTTGTCATCTAAAGATGTCATCAAAAGATAAGATGGCTATTTGTTCCTTATCATCCTTCCCTTCTTGAAAAGGATTCGACCTCGAATCCAAACCTTGCAAAATCGAAGAGAGGACAAACAAATACAAACTCGTCATGGAATGAGGGTTAGGGTTAACACAACAAATCATCTCAACATGCCAAGGTTGCACATATTTGCAATATAACCAAGGATCCTTTGAATGAAATATTTAAAACTCAATGAAAGATGTACGAAGGATTCGGTTATGGGATTCATCAAGAGTGACACTTTGCTTGTCATGTAGACCAAGCAACAAGTTAGGTGCACCAACATCACCATTTCCATATTTGGCACCGGGGTCAAACGAGAAGAGTGGCTATAGACATAGGTCTAAACAACACTCCCCTTTCCCGTGGTCTCCACCTAAACTAAATGACATACTCTCTATAATAACATATATATCATCAAAAGAAAATAGAGAGTAGAGGAAAGTATCACTCAAGTTGACATTTACTAAGGTGTTTTCATGTGTGTACTCACTGCTAGTTTCCCAATCATCACCATGAGTACTCTCAACAATAAAGTCACACAAATTAGAAGAAGTAGTAACTTCCAAGACTACACATTCCTTACCCTTAAGAGTACTCTCATCTTCCAAGAAGAGATTTCCATCTTTAGGAGGAATGTTGTCACACTATAGTGGGTTAACATATAAGCTATAGCCTCCAAGGTAAGCTATACCATATTTTTCACAACTAGGCTCATTAGGAGTGTTTATATCATTTTCAAAAAGACATTATACTTAAAGAGTGCATGATCCAACCCACAGGGAGATTTGGAAAAAGCAAGTTCCTCACTCTCTAAGAGATTACTATCAAGTTTCAAAGCGGTTTCAAGCACAAGATTGTCCCAAGAATAGCTCTCGGGTTCACTCCTCCTTTGTTGACCAAGTTTTTCAAATACTTCACTCACTTGAGTTTGATTAATCATATCACACCTATACTCAAGTGATGGACAATTTTCACAAATAGGTTGATCAAGACTAATTGCACAAAACAATGTACTTCCGTTCAACATATAGGCTTCAATACTAGGTGGACATAAATTGATCTTACAAGAAGACTCAATTTGGTCATCAATAGGATCAAATAGTGTATCCACACTCACAATATGTACATCATCAACGAAAGGCAAAGAATCATTAGACTCACAAGTAAGTAAGCTACTACTCACACTCAATGGGCTACTAGCCACAAAATTATCATTCACATGCACAAAAGTGTAAGAGTTAGCTATTTTACCTTGAAGGTCTTGAGTCAACTATCCTTTACCATGTTGTGAAGGTCCTCCACAAACTTGGGCAGTAACTTCACTTCGGCATTGCTCTCCTTCACTTGCCATGTCGGTACCTACACAAATGTTCTTAGAAATAGAAGGAAAAACAATGTTAGCCTGGTTTGGTGAAAATCCCCTTACTTCACTCTACGCAACCTCTCTTTTTTCCACTCTTGGATTACCACCTTGCACACCCTTACTTCTCTTAATCTTTTGTCTCTCATAAGTATTCGGATTGGAGTAAGTATTCACTTTTCTTTGTGGCTTGGGCAGCATGTATGTCACGAGGTGATTTTCCCACCGGTCTTTTATAATATTAGGAAAATTTTGCACATTTGGAACTCTATGCTGTGTAAACTAATTGGCACCTAAGCATACCTGACCATATGTCAATGGAAGAATATCGCACAATACCTCCTCATGGTATTCAAATTGAGAGAAGACAACTTTGACCCTCTCGGTAACCTTAAACCCGTCCAAGAAGTGCGGAACACATAAAGTCTCGCGAAACAACCCCAAGTTGTCAACCATGGATGGAAGGATGTAGTTTCTATAGTACCTATCATTTAACACAACGAGGCAGCCCGGTATCCTACAAATGGTCACCTTTCCGGAGTGTACACTCCTTCTCGGATCAACATTGTAAGGCACACGAGTACCTCTCAGTTTTGGAGATGTATACCCTCTTCTTCTCGTTGGACAACCTTCATAAGAGCTAGTATAAACATTCACACTATATCAACCTTAAAAAGAAGTACTACAAGGTGGAGAATATGAATCTTCACACTCCTCACGTGTACTCTCATCATAGCTCTCATAAGCTTTACGAATGAAAGGGTTATACCTAACACCAAATCTAGGTTCGAAGTGAGAAGTGTAAGACTCCTCACATGCCCCAACATCATCATAAGATCTATCACGAGGTCCTACATCATCTCCAAGTTCACCATAAGAACTAGGCACTTCATTCACCTCATTTTCTCCCTCAAAACCATAACTCTCAAATTTGCCCAAGTTTTGATCATGGCTATTTTCATAGCCTCTGCAATCTCCCTTAACTTCGTAGCCATAAAACCCCTCTCTACAATCATAATCTCCCATGTTGTAGTCACAATAATCCCCGGATATCGAAGACATGTTCCCCTTATATCACTTTTATACCTACAAAATGAACAAATAAGATTAGTAGTAAAAGCTCCTCACCAACACTCGTATGCACCCACCTTTGGGATTCTCATTATTGGAGCGGTGAATAATGAAAGTTGCTTATACTCCGGTAGTCAATAGGATGTCAATTCTACTTGATGGACAAAATGGATTCTTGTTGATAGATTCAAGACACAAAAACAAAATTTACTTACAAACTTGAAAAAAAGAAGTTACTAAGAGTTAAAAATGAGAAAAGCACACAATTAACGAAGACCCGAAAGAAACGAATTCAACAATTAATCTACAACTAAGTAGGTGATTAATAGTTGTTAATTAATTCTAGAATCAAGACATGAAACTAATGAAATAATCAAATGAAACTAAGAATCTAAAATTTTTAAGCTTAAGCACTTTCGGTGATGATGTGGCAGCCTTTCATTGGTTGTTGAAAATTTTCGAAAGTTTAGAGAAATTTTTTCTTGTTTTTCAATTTATATTGATCAATGTTCAATTGGAAGAGTGTATTTTTAGTTTTTGGAGGGAAACAACAAGACATAGAGGTTTTTCAATGTTAAATAAAAAGGCTTGAGTTTTCTTTCACCCTTTTGGCAAAACACCTTTTGAAGCCTTTGTCCCCCTTTTCTCTTTTATAGGTCTTGGGCAGACCCCTTTCTCTCTTTTGGTAATAAGACCTTTTGAAAGTCTTTTGGCCCCCTTTCTTCTTTTATAATAGTCTTGGAATGTGTTTCAAGACTAATAAGATCACACCTTCTTTATTTTTTTGATTTTAGATCAAACAAACCACTTTCTTTTCAACAAGATATGAAGATGTTGAAGAACACCAAGAACACAACTTTGAATCTTGGTGTTCTAAGGATCACATTAGATCTATCAAACATCAACACCACATATTCAAGCTCCAATCTTCAACAACAACATCAACAAAATATTTTTTCAGCCACCAATCTTCAACAACAATATCAACAACTTTCCAATATTCAAGAACCACTCGAATTTAGCTCAAAATTTAGATGTAGACTCTATTAGTGTTAGTGAAGAAGGGACTAATACTATAAACAACAAAAAACACAAAAACCCACAAGAAACCAAACCTTAAATCTCGACCTAAACATAAAAACGAGACAAATTACTTTTTTTTTTTTGCTTTTTTTAGTTTTTCCAACACTATTTTTGTGATTTTTCAAGATAGCAAGCTCAAGATTGATCTCGTGGGAATGAAATCAATCCTTGATCAGATATCAAATGATACCACACGAAATCTAAAAGAGCCCAAAACAGTCCATAATCTTCGTAAAACAATCCACACGATAAGACACCAAACGGAAACAACAAACACAAACTTAAACGAAAAAGAAGATAGGTAACTTGACACAAAGAGAACACATAATGTAGCAACTAAAGAGTATATTAAACTCTAAAACCTCTACAAAATATGTTAACAAGAACCAAGTTCTTACGGTGACATCCAAGGAAATCAACTCACCTCAAGATCCACCATTTCCAAGCAAAGAACAATATTGGCTTTTCCATGCCCTAAGCTACAGTGGCTAGTCCAAGCCCTAACTAAGAACTACACTAAGGTGGTCTACTCTCAAAAGAGAGGATTTTTAATGTCTTATATTTTTATCATTAAACAACTAAAGAGAAAAGACCTAATAAGAGACTATATATAGCCTAGCTTATTACATAGTATAATGGACCAAAATACCCTTAATGAAAGGGGAGGTCATGGGTTGTTTCTTTAACATGTGCAATCCCTAAAATACCCTTAATGAAGGGTGCTTCTTCAATGCTCCAAAACCATGGGGTCACACTTCAAATCATGTAGTCTCGAATTGGCATCAAATGTAAGCCCCCACACAATTTTCCACACACGGGTTTGTTTAATGGCCTGCTCATAATGGGTCCTCCATGCATCTTCTCATATCGTCGAGGTGACCAAGTCTTGAGCCTCTATGTGTTGGACTCTAAAGATGTCATCAAAAGATAAGATGACCATTTGTCCCGTATTATTGAACGTGACTATATATATCATGCACTATTAGTAAATTGAGTCGGTACATGAGTAATACCAATCAAACTCATTGGATGGCAATGAAAAGAGTTTTGGGGTATGTAAAATATACTCAAGACTATACATTACAATATATCAAATATTCTGCGATAATTGAAGGATATAGTGATGTACTCTTGATCACTAGGTCAAATGAAGTAAAATCCTTTAGTAGATATGTATTTACTCTTGGTGAAGGAGAAGTCTCTTGGGAAATCATCCAAACAGACATGTATTTCCTGCTTTACAATGGAATCTAAATTTATCGCGTTAGATAAAACCAATGAAGAAGCTGAATGAATTTGAAATTTCTTGGAAGACACTCTTTATTAGCTCAAACCTTTAGCACCAATATGCATACATTGTGATAGTCAAACGACAATAGGTAGGGTAGTAAGCATGATGTATAAAGGTAAATATCATCATATAAGATAGAGATATATTATCCTTAGGGAACTACTCTCAAGAAAAATTATCATGATTGACAATGTGAAGTCAATAGATAATGTATCAACCACTTATAAAAGGCCTAACTAGAGCGGGAGTTGAGAAATCATCGAAGGAAATAAGTTTACAACATAGGACAAGTCATCACAATAGTAACTCTACCTAGAGGACTGGAGATACTAAGAGCTAAGTTCCAGGAGATCAATAAGGTTGTGAATGATAGTTCAACATTGTTAATTAACTCCACCCATTCTGATGATGAAGACAATGTTAGGAAATAAGGATAATCCTTATGGTTTAAAGTTTCTTAACAGTTTTTAGGTTTGACCAAATAATTTGATCTATAAAACTAAACACTTAGAAATCACCTTTGTGAGGGTGAAGTGGAAGCCACTTTAAGGAGAATGATAATAAAGGCCTATTCACTAATCTCTCATGAAACCATATAGTGTTCGTGGATGAAACAAGCAAAATAGTGAGAACCATAATTGGTAAAAGATTAGTTGTGTGACTTGTGTTGTCTAGGTGTTCCAAAAAGTTAGATGGTTCAAAGAGATCACATCTACCGATTGACCGAGTGCATCTAATGCAAGTTCATTATGAAAAGTTCAAAGAAAAACCTACTTATCCATATATAGTTAGTATTTGCTTGTATATCACACACTTATCCATATTTTTTTTTAATAATATAGACACTTATCATTCATATGGGAGATTGTTGGGTTCTAAGTGATGAAAGTGAATGAAAAATAGAGGAAAAATGAATCGAACTTTCACTTTAAGAAAATAAGTGTTTTCCCTCATTGGAGCGAGAAAGGCACTTCTTCATGCTTAAATATAAAATGATGCCTTCATGTAGATAGTGAGGCAAGAAGAATACAAGCCTTACGCCATCATCGTCGTTGCTTGCTTGGCTCGACTTTAGCTTTAATTTTGGATTTGAATTTGTATTTGTCAAATGACCAATTGAGAGATTATATTTTTTCATAAAATTTATTTAAAACTTATGAATTAGTGATATTTTAATCCAAAATCCAATAATAATTTTTTTTATGTGCGGATGGAAGTCACAATGCAGTTCAAAGGAATGTGACCCTTCGAGGTACTGTTTGAAAATGAAAGTGCGCATATGAAAGAAGGCAATAATCTGTGGATGCAGATGGTGTCCCCAGGTTGTAAAGAAGTCTCTATTTTTTAATAAAAGGCAACCTGTAGGCATATGTGGGCCATCTGCAAGCGTAGTTAGATCCAACGGTCCAAAACAATATGATTTTTCATATACTATTGCTTTTTTTTTCTGAAGCACCACTTTTTGTCCATAAATACCTAATTTTTTCCTCTGTTAAAGGCACAAAATTTTAAAGTAAAAACACTCTCTTCTTCTTGAAAAACTCAAGTATGGTTTACAAATTGTTGAATAAGTTCATAGTTTGGCAAATGTGAGGTACCACTATTTATTGAAGAGAATCCTTTTATCTTGGAAGGATATATTTACCTAACCTCGGGTACTTGAGGAAAATAAATTTCTTATGGGTACACTGTGGATTTGGTTGACTTGATTCTATCATTTATTCATCTCTTTCTTCATTGTTTTTCTATTTTCAAAAAATAGTTTGGAATTCATTTTGATAGTTCATAAGTTAGTTGAACTTGTGTACAAATCTTGTACCCAGAAAACAATAACTGCTTAACTAACTAGTTATATTGACTTAACACTGACTCATTTCTAGCTTGCCAAGAGCATATGAGTGTTTAACTCTAGTTTGTGCCTTAGTGAGGATATTTGCAATTTCCTGGCCTATCCCAATGTGATGTAGAGAGATAAGATCATCATGTAGTTTGGTTCAAACAAAATGGTAGTCCACTTTAATATGTTTAGTCCTTTCATGGAACACAGGGTTTGTAGAAATATTTAAGGTTGATTGGCTATCATAATAAATAATAATAAGAGAAGAAAATGGATGCCAAATTTAGTGAAGAGCCTACTCAGCCAGACAAATTCTCCCACCACATTTACTAAGGAACTATCACAACCTGAACTAGGACTAGCCGTGACAAAAATCTCAAGTCCATCATGGACCGTAGACCACCCGCGTAGCCTAACCTCAAGAGCACAAAATTATAATAATAATAATAATAATAATAATAATAATAATAATAATAATAATAATAATAATAACAACAACAACAACAACAACAACAACAACAATAAAGGTAAAGCGAAAGCCAATTAAGATAGTAACGAAATAAGAATAGCTAACTCGATAAAATCTAAGAGTCAATCAATGACAAACCCACATTTGTCCACAAAAACCACTAAACCAGAAGAACATCTAAGTCGAGATATGTCCTCTACTATAACCAAAAGAATAAAAAATTACTAAATCAATAAGGAAAGAATAATGAAATGATAAACTTCCAAAGACTGGAGGTTCACTATTTACAACAACTCAACAGACGTGCTAATCCACCTAACAATGCATAAGAGTTACAGAAATGTCTTTGGACCCTACATCATGAAACAATGTAGCGTCCTAGGACAGTTAGTGGGATAAGCAATGACATATAACTTAGGGAAAGTGATAACATAATGCCATGTCCAAAATCAATTAAAACCAGATAAACACATTTGTATATACATATATGAGATGTCGAGATAGGGTAAGGGTCTGAACATGAGAGTTTCTGATACAAGACAAACAAGAGGAACACAAAACAACCACAAAACAGTCCAATACACCCTCCAAAATAGTCCACAAATTACAACAAATCGTAGACCAAATGGAGACCTCACTCGGATTCGACAAATACAACAAGAATACAAGAAACAAAGGTGTATTTGACACCCTAAACAGCCACAAATCGTGAAGAATAAGATGATAAAAAGAACACAAATTTTTGGATTCAACAAGGCACAAAAATAGTCCACTACAAACAATAACAAGATTATAAGAATAAAAGGATAGATAGTGAGATATAGATTTGTTACAATACTTAGGAACAAAGTGTGATTCAAACACTAAACCCCTAATTAATGTAACAACAACATCACACTCTTACGGTGACCGCCAAGGGAATCAGTCACCTCAAGATCCACCATTTTTAAGCAAAGAATAATATTCGCTTTTCCACGCCCTATACTAAGGATGAATTTTCCAAGCCCTAACTAAGAACTATACTAAGGTGTTGCACTCTCCAAAGAGAGAATAAGTCTTTCAAATGTTCATCATTCATTAACTAAAGAGAAATGACCTAAAATAGACTATATACAATATATTACAAAAGAAAGATGAAATGACTCCAATGCCCTTAATGAGGTGGGTGGCAGTGGAGTGCCATTTAGACAAGGCTAAAAGACCAAAATAACCTTGAGGATAAGTGACCAAAATGACCTTAATAAAAGGGGCCAAAATCGTGAACCATCAAATGTGGTCCAAACCCGTGAGTCCTCTAGTTTTCAAGGCTCCAAGAAATCTTCCACACACGGGTTTGTTTGATGGCATGCTCAAAATAACCCCTACAAGTATGATCCCGTGCCCTCCATGGGAACAAAGCTTGATTCTTCACGTAGTGACTTTGAATGATGCCATCAAAAGCTATGGCGACCATTTCACTTGTATCAGTTTGAAAATAATTAACCTAGACTATGTAGCTCAATCCATCCTAATGGTACCCAGAGGCTATATGGGTTCAACTCCCCCTATTGAACGGAACTCAGTGCGTGTTAGCCACATGAATTGAGGAAAATCCGAGGAAAAACTAAAGCCACCATGGGCAATAGCCATCCCAAATATATATATCAAGTGTATGTCAAGCATACAGTCATATAGGCCCCCAACACTAGCAAATGTGGTTCAGTGTTCGTCCCCCCGAGACTTACTCCTTCATGGTGAGCTACACAACTCTCTTTAATCCCAAATTAAAACAATTTGCACATAATTCCAACTATTAAACCAGGAGTCATTCATTAAGGTATTTATTACTTGATATCATCATACAAATATGCTTGCAAGATAAATTAAACATGCCAAGCCAATCCATATAACCACACTGACTCCCAAGTTCTATTTAAATCCAAACCATGACCACCAAGGCCATCCAAATACATTTTATATCCAATTGTCCATTAATGCAATGCATTAAGTTTGAAAGCAAGTTAAATAATGCAATTTTCCATAGTAAAAATTAAATTCATCAAGTGGGTTGAGGCTCATGCAATTCCGAGCCAAAATTCATCCAATTTGGGGAAACCCATTTCCCCCCATTCCAAACACTTAAATAATGCACCAATTTCATCCCAAAAATATTAGTTTAAAGCATGAATAATCAATTTAAAATATGGGACAAGTAATTTAATCAGTAAAAACCAAAACCCCTCAAATCAATTTTGAAATCCTCAATTTAAATCACAAGAAGATTCGTTCAATTCATGCCACAATGTAAAATTTAATCTAGGAAAGAGAAACATGCCTGAAATACACAAAATTCAAAGTCAATTTGAAGTTTGGAGCCCAGAGTAGTGATTTCTTGTAAAACCCTTAAGCTTTCTTGGTTTAGGTGTTAGAAAAGAGAATGAGAGTGTTTGATCTTTTTAACTGAAGGGGAAAAGGTTATTTTTATGTTTATAAGTCGTAGAAAGGGTAAAAAGACCAAAAACCCATAACCCCAAGTGAAAAAAAAAACTAGATGAAATTTACCTATTAGCGTGGCATGACATTATCACGGAGGCTAACCTCTGTGGTACGCCAATATCACGGACCCTCACTGTCATGGGGTCCTAAAATAACCCCGAACCCTTTCCAAAAATTTCAAAATTTTCCCCAAACACCCTTTTAACATCTCAATACACAATTTAAGTCAAAGATTGATATTACGCATGCCGGAAGGTAAAAAAATAAAATAATCAAAATTGTATGATGTCTCACATAATCCTTCCCACCCCCCAGGATCATTCATCCCTGAACGATGAGTTAGGATACTCTTAGCAAGAGAATAACAAGAATACACCAAAATCAGAAGACAAACTCGAAAAGTGACAAGAGGAAAGTAAAATTCATACCTTAAGCACTTTCATCCAACTCGAGGAACAAGAATGGGTATTTGGCCTTCATATATACCTTAGATTCCCATGTAGCCTCTTCTACCTTTTGGTTTCTCTAAAAATCTTCACTGAAGCTTCATACTTAGTCCTCAATCTATGAATTGGCCTATCCAATATTTCAATCAGGACTTCCTTATAAGAGAAGAAATCCGTCACACCAATATCCTCAACATGCACTATCAAGGAAGGATCACCCACACACTTTTTCAGCATGGACACATAAAATACGGGATGAATAGAACCCAAGCTCACAGGAAAATCCAACTCATAGGCAACATTCTCAATTCTCCTCAAAATCTGATATGGACCAACGTAATGGGGACTGAGCTTCCCTTCTTTCCAAATCCCATAACTCCTTTCGTAGGAGTCACCTTTCAGAATACCCAATAATTTACTTTAAAGTCTAAATGTCTTTGCTTCATATCCACATAAGACTTTTGGTGACATTGAGTAGTCTTAAGTCTTTCTCTAATCACCTTTACCTTCTCCATGGCTTCGTGAACTAAGTCAGGAACAAACAACCTAGTCTCATCAACTTTAAACCATCTAATAGGAAACCTATACCTCCTTATTAGTAAACCCATACTGCAAGCTCATATGATTCAAATAGATGTCTACATATACCCCATACAGTTAATGATGCCAAATCTTCAAGGAAAAACCCACAACCGCCAACTGCAAGTTATGAGTCGGATAGTTCCTCTCATGAACCTTAAGATACCTAGAAGCATAAGCCACAACCTTACCATGCTACATAAAATACAACAAAGTCCAACACGGGATGCATCAGAAAATACAACAAAACCACCAGTACCCTTGGGCAGGGTCAATATTGGCGCAAAAGTTAACGTATCCTTTAACTTCTCAAAACTATGATCATAAGCATTGAACCAGAGAAACTTAACCTTCTTTTGAGTTAACTTCATCAATAGAGTAACAATAGAAGAGAAACTCTCTACAAACCTCCTATAATACCCAGCCAAACCCAAGAAGCTCCTAATGTCGGTTGGAGTCGTAGGTCTATGCTATTTCTTAACTACCTCAACCTTCTGTGGATCTATTTTGATCCTTTCACTAAAAAAAACATGCCCAAGAAAATTCATAACATTCAGCCAAAACTCACACTTAGAAAATTTAGCATATAATTTTTTGTCTTTAAGAGTATGCAACACAATTTAGACGTGATTGAGATGATCCTCCTCACTCTTAGAGTACACCTAGATATAATCAATGAAGACTATAACAAACAAATCCAAAACCTGCATAAAAACCCAATTCATAAGATCCATGAACACGGCTAGAGCATTAGTCAACCTAGATAACATCACCAAAAACTCATATTGACCATGCTGAGTTCGAAAAGCAGTCTTGGGAATATCAACCTCCTTAATTTTCAACTGATGATAATCCAAACGAAGATCAATCTTAGAGAAACATCAGCACCCTAAAGCTGATAAAAAAATCACCAATCCTAGGAAGAGGGTACTTATTCTTCACTGTCACCTTATTCAACTGATGATAGTCTATGCATATCCAAAGAAACCCATCCTTTTTTGGCACAAAAAACATAAGAGCACACCATGGAGAAATACTAGGACAAATGAACCAGTTATTAAGAAGATCTTTTAACTGATCCTTTAGCTCCTTTAATTCAACCGAATCTATTCTATAAGGAGGAATGAAAATAGTACAAGTATCCAATAGAAGATCAATCCCAAAGTCTATTTTCATATCGGGAGGAGTTCCAAGAAGACCATCGGGAAATACTTTAGGAAATACATAAACATTGGGACAAATTACAAAGAAGGACTCTTAGAGTCAAAATCCTTAATCCAAACTAGATGATATAAGCACCCTTTTGAGATTAATTTCTGAGCTCTAAGATAAGAGATAAACCTATATTTAGGCACTAAGTAACTCCCCTCCCATTCTAAAACCAACTCATTAGAATAGCAAAAACTAACCTTTCGGGTCCTACAGTCTAGAGAAGTATAGCATGAATGAAGCCAATCTATCCCCAAGATAACATCAAAATCCACTATGTCTAACTTTATCAAATCCACCGATGTTTCCCTATGGAATATCGACTCCACACAACCCCTGTAGATTTTTCTAGCAACTATAAAATCACCCACCAGAGTAAACACAGAAAATAGGTCAGAAATAAACACAGAAAATGGGTTAGAAATACTTTCGGTACCCAAACCAAAATTCATAGCCATATAACGGGTCATATAAGAAAGGTAGAACCCAGATCAAGTAATCAATAAACATCACAAAAAAGCTGTAACGTACTAGTAATAACATCTGGGGATGACTCAGATTCTTGACGGGTAGCAAGTGCATAAAGATAATTCTGGCCAATTTTGGTACCAGAAGTAGTGCCCTTTGATGTACGAATTGAAGATGTGACAATCAAAACTTTATTAGTACCAGTGGAAACCTTGTTTGAAGAATAATCTTGGTGCATGTGACCAAGCTGACCACAATTATAACACCGATTTCTCCCTTCCCCATAATAACCATGATGAATCTACCCACAAAAATGATAAGGAGAATAAGGTGGGGCCGACTAAGCTCCACTATCTTGAGACTGGGCACCCTATGCCTTAGGACCACTACTATCCTAGAAACGATGATCACTTGAAGGATTAGGATAGGGGGCACTAGTAGATGAATTAGAGTTGCCCCAGTTCTTCTTCTTGGTCCAATGTCTACCATTTTTACCTTTATTCTGCTGACCCTCACCCTGCTTTGAATACCTAAACTTTTTGCTCTATCTCTCTCCCATCTCTGTCTGTCTTTTTTCCTACTCTACTTATTGCATATAAACCACAAGCCTGGAGATATCCATGTCATTATTCAACATTGCAACCTTACACTCCAATACCAAGTCACGAACAAAAGCAAACTTCTTCATTTTAGGTCTCATGGTAAATACCAACTCTAGAGCATAACGAGCCAATTACTAAAATTTAAGAGTATACTTTTTCATACTTATCTTACCCTAATTCAGATTAACAAACTGCTCAGCCTTAGCTTTCCTCAACTCCTAAGGAAAGAAGTGACCAAGAAAGGTACTCAAAAACTCATCCCATAATGACAGCTCCACATCATCACCCCTTAACTACTCCCACTCCTTATACCATTGATAAGCTACATCTTTTAGCTGATATGCACTAAGCTCTACACCTTTAAAATTAGTAGCATTCATCGCTCTAAAAATCTTCTCCAACTCATCCATAAACCCAACCCTTGAGGATCCTCCTCAACCTTAGAGCCTGTAAAGGTTGGGGGATTAACCTCATGAAATGGCCAACAAGAGTGATGTTAGATGAAGAAGCAACAAATCCAATATAATCTGACTAATGAGACTGAGATGTCACCAACTGAGTAAGAAAATGAATAGACCAACGGAAATCCACATTAGAGATATCCCTAAGGTGGCTGATCATAAGCATCACCTTCTCGATAAGCCTGGGAAAGACTAGTGGGTATAGGTAAAACACCACATAGAGTGGCATAATTAGAAGCAGGGACCCTAGAACGGGTTTGCACTCTATACGTAGGACGAGTCCCATCTAAATTATCCTTAGGTAGGACAGATTTCCCAACAGAGTTTCTAAGATCATTAGATCTTTAGGGAGGCATGATCTGAAATGCGAGGAAGCCAGGAGTTAGAGAAGTTTCAAGACAACAAGAATCTATATCCCAAAATAGAACACAAGAAAGAAAAACATTCCTAAATTTCTCGTAGCCTCACGTTCTACACACCTATAAAAAGGACACTACTCGACATGACTTTTTAGACACCCAATGGCCATAAACCATGCTTTGATACCAAGATTATCATGGACCAAACCTGGGCCTGGTCATGATGGGTGTCTCTAGTCCACCATGGATTAGAGATCACCCACTTAGCCTAACCTCAAGAGCATAATAATAATAATAAAGATAAAACGAAAGAAAATTGAGATAGTAATGAAAAAAATAGATAACTCAATGAAGTCTAAGATTCAATGAATGACCAACCTATATTTGTCCACGAAAGCCTCTAAACCAGAACAACATCTAAGTTCAAACATGCCCTCAAACAATGAACCATATAGACACTTTCTCAATGTATTTGGAAGACCAACTATGAAATCCCTCATTATCCTTTTCAACTTTTACTCTGAAATGGGCATTCTCTAAAATGTACCACCAAGCTTTTATTTTTTGTTTGTAACCTGTTGGTAGTTTTGACACTTGGTTTCAAAATTTAAAATATCTCATTTTATTCTTCTCCACCAATATTGTTGTGTCAATTCCATATACATTTTTTTGGCACCCTATATGTGTAAAATACTTAGAATTATGATCCTCTACTAGAATTGTTGGGATTAAATTTCCTACTTAAGGCATGTATAACTACCCTTGAATTGTCAATGGTCCCTCATTATCAAGAATGGCTTCTCTTGCTTCACTTTGTAACCCCTTTTGTCCGAGGTTGTTTAACTTCTTATCTCAAACTATCCACTTTTTATTTGATCAAAGAATGTTAACATAACCTCTACACGTGTTACCACCCTTCTTTTACTAGTCTTTAGCAACTCAAAAAACCATTACCCAAAGATATACCACTCTCATGAATGAGTATTTGGATGCCTCCAGCAATGCTAAAATTTCTATGCTCTCTGGTTTCTAGCTTATTGCATCCGCCACTATATTGGCTTTACTTAGATAATATAGGATTGAGATATCATAGTGCTTAATTAGATCCATCCATCTTCTCTATCTTAAATTTAGATCCCTCTGAGTGAACACGTGTTGTATACTATAATATTCTATGAACATCTGACACTTTACCTCATAGAAGATGTGCCTCTAGATTTTTAAAGTAAATATCACAGATGTCAATTTTTGTGTGGTGTAGTTTTCTCATAAGGCTTCAGTCATCTGATGTCACCTAAATTATACCTCCCAAAAAGTTTAAAGGTATCACTGAATCAAATGTAAAACCTAAATAGGTAGGGGTCGATCCTATAAAGAATAGGTCAAAATTATATCAAGTGCTTGTATAAGTAACTAGCAAATAAGTAAAAAAAAAGGGATTTTGTGAAATAAAAAAGCAATAGTAGCAATTGTTGGTTGCTGAATTTGTAATCAATATGAGCAAGCACTAGGATTATGATCTCCATAACTTCATAACTATGAGGATTTCTTATGCTAGCAAACTATGTCGATGCATTGAATGCAAAATCTAACAAGATAGGTTCATCTAAACCTCTCTCAGATTTGGATAGATGAATTTCACTTCTCCTCTTGAACTTTGAGTATATCACTTTTTAACCCTTGTTGTTGATCTTAGATTAACTATCTCTATTACATCTCAAGTTATTTATAAAGTTTTATAGCTTCAAATCTCTATTGTAATTTATTTTTCCTAATCTCCACCTTTCTCTCGAGGATGTATAGAATATAGATGAGTTCGTAATGTTTGCAACCATTAGAAAGCAATCATAACAAAGAAAATACAAATACGTGCAAACACACCAATCAAGAATTGCTCATACTTAACCTGTTTTATCAAATTCATTATGGTTCTCAGAAACCTAGTTGTGGCGTTTAACTACTCACAATTAATAGCATGCAAGAACAATTTTTGGATGAAAACGTAATTTTGAACTTACAATAAGAATAAAACTCTAAAATCTCAACTTGAATTAAAACCCTAGAAATAATGTTCATAAAATTCTAAGAATATGTTGTAGAATATCATAATATAATATTGAAAAATATGAAGTAGTGTAAACTCGTACAAAGAACCCTAAAAGTACTTATAGATAAAATAAATCAAATCTTAAATAAAATAGTACATCTTAGTCAGCTACCTCGGATGGAAGGAAGGCACGATCGCGGTTAGAATCCAAGATCATCCTTTGGTGCTCGTGATTAGCTCATAAATTTTTCATTTTCAGGTCTTCACTAGTACAACTCTCAGTACAACTTTGTTATATCAACATACAATAGTATAATGTTGTCCTATGATAATCCTACATTTCAACTTCTAAAACTTGCAAATCTAAAGTTCTTTATCACGACCTCATGCTACTGTAATACCTCGTGTTTTGAAGTCACTGTGCAACATATGATTCACACCCTTGAATCATATGCACATCATATGAATCGTATGTTCAACTCATTCTCATGGAAGTGTATGATGGGTGATATTCTATTTAAGGTATGACTTAAATCTTATAAGTTTTAAGGTGATCATATGAGTCGTACATGGTAAGTCGTAAACAAGTTAGTGTGAGGCAAGATGAGTTCTGTCCAAATTACGAGAGGATGGGTGTTAGTCTTATGACTTATTACAAGTCATAAGATATGAATCATATCCTGATCAGTGAAGGATATAAGAATCAAGCCTCATGTTTTTATAGCTTTATAAGTTACTTAGACATATATTAAGTCCTCAAATAGTTCCTAGCTCATGAACAAGTCAAAACATCCCTTTGCGATTAAGTTCTTATGAAGAATATAACTATAGTCATATTCAAACAAGCATAACTTCTGTTATACTAATAATTTATGAACTCAATACCCACCAATATATATATATATAATTGAATTTTCTTTCCAACGATATCAATTTTTCCTTAAACCGATATTGGGGTAAAAATTTATTGCCAAATTACTGAAGCACTTTCAAAGATGCCAGTAGGGTAAGAAGACCATACGAGTCATCAGGAGGATTCACACCCACAACAGTAGGGGTCGAAATTTGGGTTCTTGGTGACGATTCAAGGTACAACCTATACCCAAAACTTACGAGTCGTACCCAAACTCGTTGGGACAACTTATAGACATTTTTAGATGATTTTAAGGGTTTTTTGGTATTTTTACTTCTTATAACTTCTACCCACGACTCATAACCCTCAAAGAAGACCATTTTCTATAAAAAATCAAACACTTAACGCGTTAATTTCCTCTCCCATACTCAAGAACAACAACTAGGGTTTATTAGAAGTAAGAACAATTAAAGGGATTGTTTCCTAAAGCTTCTACTACAGGTATGTGGGGCATTCATCAGTGGATCCCTTCCACCCATTGAGGCCAAAAACCCTGTTTTAGTTTAAAAGTATGAATCTTATCCTATTTCATGAAATTATCCATGAAACTTATGAATTTAATTCATGAACCTCTTAGTAAATCAAATTCAAGCCATCTCAACATGTGTTTCCATGTTATTTAAGTCACTTCATGTTTGAATTACAATTTCTCTCATATTAATTCCCTTGATTTCATGATAAATCCTCAAGTTATAAATTAAACCATGTAAATATGATGTTTTCTTATGTTTAACACATTCCAATGATCACATTCATGTTTCTCATTCATTCATTAAAATATTTTATGTTTTGGATCTTTGAACTATGACTTTATGTAACGCCCCAAAATCTAATCCCGAGACGTCACACGGTGCTCAAGGCTATGAGTATCCCCAAGCTAACCCTTTGAGCCTGCTACTAGATCTGAACCTTACTTGAAGAAACTTTAGTCAAGAAATAATCCTGTATTATACCAAAAACTGAACTGACTAAACTGTAGATATTGTTTGAATACTGAAAGTCTATAAATAAACTCGTAGTCTGACAAGCCTCTACTACTAAAGAACTAGAGAGCCATTGGGACAGACCCCCAACTGACTCGGACTAAATTGAAAACGATAACTTAATTACTATGAAACTGGAAATCTGAAGAAGTAGGCCCTTAAATCATGAGGACTCACCAACTGTGGAAATGTAGATAGAGATGCTTGAATTACATACGCTATTGATACTGAGCACCTTAACCTACATTATAAGATAATATAGCACATACACATATATGTGGATCAACACTTTGAGGATGTACTGAGTATATGGGGGTGTAATGCATAAGTAAGACATCATCATAATTAGAAAGTAAATGCATGCTGGATGTATATGAATCATATAAGCTTGATTATCAAAATACTAAAATATAAAATCATGGATAACAAATCATACTTGTAAATCTAGTGAGTCATAACACTTAGTCTTATAAAAACTTTTCTATCATTCTTTTTCTTGAAACTTAGAAGTTTTGGGAGCTTTGGAAATCTTGGAACTTTTGGACTTAGGGAGTTTCTTCTAACCGACATAAACCATGTGAGCTGATATGGATTCCAATGTCTTACCTAAATTGGGGAGAGCTGTTCTATCCTTTCCATCAGAATAGAACCTTAACTTAAGTGATCACTATCTTAGTCCGCTATAGGTAAATCAGAAATCTATGGTGGCACGTAGTTCTGGGGCATGAGACCTTGGAATCATACCCAACTCGGTGCTAAATACTACTCCCATACTTAATGCTCAGAACTTTTAGGAAATCCACCTTAAAATAGCACAAGGGTTTACAATGAAAACAAATTATACTTCTCTTTGCTTTAAATCATAAATGATATGGATTCCTGTCTTAGCTTAGATACGGATGATCAATCTTTAAAATCTAAATGCTTGCTTGTTAAAGCATGCTAATAATATACTCTTCATGAAATATCAACATTCATACTTGGGTTTAAAACATAAGTCCTTACATAATCACAATTTCATAATGAAGCTTAATTCTCAATAATTATCATGGTAACACTTGAAAATATCAATTCATAATAGGGATGTGCAATTCATGATATAAATTCTCAATTCAAAGCATAAATAGGTGGGATAAACATGCAATTCAAGGCTTAAATCACTTATATCTTCATAAACTTAAAACAAGATACTTTGGGTATAAACCCCAACTTGCAAATCATGTAATCTTTAATAAAATTCAAGCTTTTGGGCACAAGAATGAAAGATTTATCCTTGTTCAACCCCCACATACCTTGGATGATAAACTAGATGAATAAGCTTGCTTTTGATATTCTCTTCGTGCTCTTGAATGATGGTTCTTGGAATTCTTGTGTTGGGAATCTTGAATCTTGAATTAATTTGAAAAAAGAGTGGTGGAATCTTGAGATTCTTGAGGTGGATTGTTGAAGTTTATGGTTTTGCTTGAGAGAAATTTTGAGAAATATATTATAAAATGCATATAATATACTTAAATCTTGTGTTTGGACGGTTTTGGGGGCTGGGAAAAAGTCCAAAATACCCTATTAAAACTCTTAAATAAAGCTGGAAAAATATAATTGGGTCCCGATTTAATGGGCCACCGCAATGCACCACTATCGCGGTGGGTCACTGAAAACTGACGAATGGGAAATTGCGGACCTCCGCGATGCGGAGCAATCGCGTTGTCCCACTGGATTTTGACAGTTGGGACCTAGAACTTCAACGTGATGCACTACTATTGCGGTGCCCTATAGAAATTCCATTTTGGCCTTCAGCGTGATACGCCCCTTTAGCGTTGGACTACTGGAATTCGACAATTGAGAAAATGGACCTCTCTGTGATGCACCAATATCGTGGAGGTCCACTGGAAATTGGAAAATGGGAATTTGAACCTCAACGCGATGCGCCAACATCACTGTGGTCCACCGAAAAGTGACAATTATGAATTTGTCCTTCACCGCGATGTGGTGTTTGCCTAGTTGGCACACTGTCAACTTAAGAATGCTCTAACTTCTTCACCGAGTGACGGATTTGGGAAAATTTGGTATCGATGGAAAGCTTATTTAATTTTTCACACAATGAAAATTTGAAATCTAGAAAATTCTATATGAAAAAACATTATTCATTTTGGAAGATATTTCTTAACATTCTAGAAACTAATTTAAGCTAGAAAAAGTTTAGGGTATTATACTTTATATCACTATTTTAAATATTGTTATCGTATTTTCTTAATCATTCTATGCTGAAGGGTTATGAGAACCCTAAACCTATCTATTTATACATGTCTTTATTTTAAAATTACAAGTCAGTCATACCATGATTTTATTACTATATTTAGAACACTATGTTTATAATGAACACTCAGCAGTATAGTACCACAGTATGTTAGACCTATAATAATAATACCAGTGTCATTCAGTTGGGAGTATGATTTCGCACCAAGTGAACCTTGGGATGGGGGCTCACCCACCAATTAGGACTGAGTCCTTTGTATCTGTTCCTAAGTTCTAAAACTATGTAGCCAGCGTAGGGTTATGAGATGTCACTTGCCAGTTTAGGACTGACACTCTCTTAGGAGTTACTCTCCAGTTTAGGACTGAATCCCAAGTCCTTTGGGACATCATCCTTATGGATCCACATCGTCATCTATGTGTTAGTACCCTAGCAAGGTACTTAGACCCTTCCAACTGGGGTTACAGGTTGGACCCTGATTTTCTTAGATTAGGGCATGTTGCTTACATGATAGCTCCCATAGTTTCAGTTAGTACTCAGTCTATATCAGTTCAGGTTTTTTTGACCAAGTAATTAGATTTTCAGTTATTTAATCAGTCAGTTTTATAGATTATTTCAATACATGCTTACTTGGTCTTACATTGTCAGTTTTACATGTTTATGCAATCACTTTTAGTTTCCACATGTATTTAAATTAGTCTTTACCTCACGTACCAGTACATTGAAAGTACTAATTGCATACTTTTCTCTTGTGCTATGTTGTCTTATAATATAGTTTTGGACACATAGTTCCCCAATTATCCCTAGACAGCTCAGCAGTTCCCCGCAGTAATAGTGGTTCATCCTTATCCATCGAGGACGTGACATGTTTTTTCAGTTATTTAACTATTTCATTATATTCAGTCAGTTAAGTTAGTTAGGGGTTTGTCCGATCAACTCTTTATGTTTTAGAGGCTTTTAGACAGAAAATCTAGTTTTTAGTGTTTATCAAATATCCTAGACATGTTGTTTTATGTATTTACATATTTCAAATTTACATTACCTTATTCATTTATATTAGGCATATATTATATTACTATCATTTTATATAGTGCTCACAGCAGGTACTAGATCATGGGTTAGATTGGGTTACATGTGACCTTAAGCACCGTGTCGCGACTGGGGGGTAGCCTCGGGTTGTGACAAAACTTGGTATCTGATCCTAAGGTTTTAAAGTGTCCTAGGGTGTCTAAAATTTACATTGAGTAGAGTCTTCTACATGGGTGTGAAGCGCGCCACACTTATGGATAAGAGGCTACGAGATATTTTTAGGAAAGTTTCCCTTCTTTCAATATTCATGTCATGCAAAAGAGCATGGGCTCTATTGAATTTCCTTTTCTAACTTTTCCTTCATTATATTTGTAGATAATGCCTCCCAAAATAAACAACGGAAGAAGGAATGGGTGTTACCCTGCACTGCCACCTGTTCAGGAAGATCTCCTGAACGACTATGTTTCTCACGCTGAGTTTAGGGCTGCTTTTATAGTTTTGGCCCATTTTATAGCTGCTCAGAACAACCATCAGGCTATTTCTATAGCCAATCTGATATTGAATACAATTGTATCCATGATTTAAGACTTCACCCGAATGAATCCATCTTTGTTTTTGGGATCCAAGTCCAAGGAAGATCTGCAGGAGTTCCTGTATGGGGTGTAGAAAGTGACTGGCATCATAGGCCTCACTTTGAGTGATAGTGCAGACTAGCTACTTATCAATTTTAGGGAGTAGCTCATACCTAGTTCAAGTAGTGGAAGGAGGATAAGGTATTGATGCAAGGCCTATAGAATGTGAGGAGTTTTCCATGACTTTCTTAGATAGGTTCTTCCCACTAGAGTTGAGGAAAGCTATGGTTCAGGAATTCATAAATTTGAAGTAGGGTAGTATGAGTGTGAAGGATGACTTGCTCAAGTTTATGCTGTTGGTAAGGTATTCTCAAACTATGGTGTCTGACTCTACGTACAAGATGAGTAAGTTTGTATGCGGTGTATCTAACAGTGTAGTCAAGGAGTGTAGGACTGCCATGTTGATTAAGGAGATGGACCTTTCTTGAATGATGGTTCATGCTTACTAGATTGAAAAGTAGATTCTCAAAGAGAAGGAAAGATAGAATTAGAGGGCCAGAATAGGTAGCTTCAAATTTTTCCAACCAAGGTAAAAAGGTGATAACCATTCTCAGTTCCGCCAGAAATTTTTAGCGCCAGCTCCATCTCCATCTAGTGTGCCAATGCCTAATTTTAGGCCGGATAGTTGCATAGAATGCCAGGCTCTATGTCCCAGGGTAGTGTGAGCAGTGGTCATACCAATCCACTTTGCATAAAGTATGGTAAGAATCATCAAAGTGAGTGTAGATATGGTAGTTATAGGTATTTTGGATGTGGCAAGTCAGGCCAAAGTATCCGATAATGTACAGTGGTTGCTCAAAGGGGAAAAGATTTACGCCAATAGGGCTAGTCTAATTTTTCATCAGCTCCAGTAGGTCACCCGACTCAGCAGGGTGACTTCCAGTGCCACCAGTGGGCAGCGCCAAAATAGGTTATATGCTTTCCAAACTCAGTATGATTAAGAAGGTTCTCCAGATGTAGTTATGGGTACGTTACAAGTCTTCCATCTTTATGTTTATGCTTTGCTAGACCCCGTAGCTTCACTTTTGTTTTTGACTCCTTACATAGCTATAGACTTCGATGTGAGTCCCAAAATATTGGCAGAGCTTTTCTCAATATCTACCCCAGTGGGTAAGTTTATTGTAGCTAGATGTGTATACAAAATTTGACCGGTCATAGTGTCTTATAAAGTTACTTTAGTTGACCTCATGGAGTTAGAGATGTCAAATTTTGATGTCATTCTCGACTCGAATTGGCTACACTCAGGCTATGCCTCAGTTGACTGTAGAAATAAAATTGTTCAATTCTAATTTCCTAATGAACCAGTTATTGAATGGAGGGGTAGTACTTCAGTGTTTAAGGGTCAGTTTGTTTCATATCTTAAGGCAAGAAAGATTATATCCAAAGGGTATATTTACCATCTCGTTCGAGTCAAGGACTCAAATTTTGAAACTGCGAGTCTTAAGTTAGTTCCAGTAGTAAATGAATTTCCAGATATGTTTCCTGAAGACTTTCTCAGTGTTCCCCATGAAAGGGAATTCAACTTTGGAATAGACCTCCTTCTAGAGACCCAACCTAGCTCTATTCCACCTTATAGAATAGCTCCAATTGGGAATAAAGAATTAAAAAACCAATTAAAAGATCTCTTAGATAAGGTTTTCATCAGGCCTAGCATTTCCCCATGGGGTACTCTAGTACTTTTCATAAGCAAGAAAGATAGTTCTCTCAGAATGTGCATCGACTACTGTCAGTTGAACAAAGTTACAATCAAGAATAAATATCCTCTCTCTAGGATTGATGACTTATTCGACCAACTTTAGGGTGCAAGTTAATTTTCTAAGATAGACCTTAGATTTGTCTATCATCAGCTTAGAGTCAGAGAATGTGACATTCCAAAGACAACCTTTAGAACTCGGTATGGTCACTTTAAATTCCTAGTTATGTCATTTGGACTAACAAATGCCCCTGCAGCTTTCATGTACCTGATGAAAAAGGTGTGAAAGCAGTACTTGGACATATTTTTCATAGTTTTCATTGATGTTATCCTTGTCTATTCTCGTAGTGAGAGTGATCATGAAGACCATTTGAGGGTTGAATTGCAGACCCTAAAGGATCACTAGTTATTCGCTAAGATTAGCAAGTGTAAATTTTGTCTAAGATTAGGAGCTTTCCTTGGTTATATTGTTTTTGGTGATGGCATTCGAATTGATCCTCAAAATACCGAAGCAGTGAGAAACAGGCCTAGACCCATCTCTATATCATGCATTAAGAGTTTTTTTGGGTTTAGCTGGCTATTATAGACGATTTTTGAAGGGTTTTCTTTTATTGCTTATACCATGTCTAGACTAACCTAGAAGAAAGTCAAATTTTAGTGGTTAGATTCCTGCAATAAGAGTTTCAGGAGTTGAAGACTCGACTCACTTATGCTTCAGTCTTGACTTTGCCAGATTGCATAGATGGGTTCATAGTGTATTGTGATACTTCTAGAGTTAGTCTTGGTTGTGTATTAATGTATAGAGGTAAGGTGCCTCTAGATAGCTTAAAACCCATGAAAAGAATTATCCAACCCATGATCTTGAGTTGGCAGTCAATGTCTTCGCCTTAATAATTTAGAGGCATTACCTTTATGGGGTTCATGTTAATGTGTTCATGAATCACAAAAGTTTATAGTATGTGTTCACACAGAAAGACCTGAATCTTTATCAGAGAAGGTGTCTTGAATTATTAAAAACTATGATATGAGTGTGTAGTATCCTTTCTATTTTTTCAGAGGTAGTGGTATGGATTGCATACATTTTACCCTCCCCAGACCCACTATATGGGAATATACTGGGTTTGTTGTTATTGTTATTGTATCATCCGGTCAAGGCCAAGGTAGTGGCAGATGCCCTTAGTAGATTGTCTATGGGTAGTGTTGACCATGTTGAGGATGATAAGAATGAGTTAGCCCGTGAGGTTCACCAGCTTGCTAGGTGAGGAGTTTGGTTAATTGATTCGGTCGAAGGTAGTATATAGGTTCAGAATGGTTTAGAGTCTTTATTAGTTGCCGATGTAAAAAAGCAAGATAGGGATCCTAATTTAGTTAAGTTGAAAGAGGTAGTTAGAGGTTAAGAGATGGAAGCTTTCTCCCAAGGGGGAGATAGTGTGCTTCGTTGTCAAGGTAGACTATGTGTTTCGTGTGTTGATGGTCTGAGATAGCAAATATTAGCTGAGGCACATGGTGTGCTATATTCTATCCATCGAGAAGCCATTAAGATGTACTGTGATTTACGAGAAATTTATTGGTGGAGTGGTATGAATAAGGATATTGCAGAGTTTGTGGCTAAGTGTTCAAATTGTTAGTAGGTTTAGGTTGAGCATCAAAGGCTTAGTTGTACACTGCAAGATTTTAGCATCTCCACTTGGAAGTGGGAGGTGGTGAACATGGATTTTGTGATAGGGTTGCCTCGTACGTGTCGTCATCATGATTTGATATGGGTCATTGTAGATAGAATGACCAAGTTAGCTCATTTCTTTCCAATTCATACTTTATTTTTAGATGAGGATTATGCAATACTCTATCTTAGGGAGTTGGTGAAGTTGCATAGGGTTTCGTTGTCTATCATTTCAGATAGAGGTACTTAGTTTACCTCTTTATTTTGGAAGGCTTTTCATAAAGGTCTTGGTACCCAAGTTCATCTCAATATAACTTTTCATCCTCAGATAGATGGTCAGGCAGAACGGACCATTAAGACTTTAAAGGACATGTCGAGGTACTATGTTATTAACTCAAAGGGTAGTTGTGATGACTACTTACCTTTGATTGAGTTTGCCTACAACAACAGTTATCACTCCAGTATTCAGATGGCTCTTTTTGAGGCTCACTATGGAAGGAGATGTAGATCTCTTATTGGTTGTTTTAAAGTAAGAAAGACTGCTTTGATAGGGCTAGATTCAGTTTATGAGGTGATGGAGAAAGTTTAATTGATTCGAGAAGGATGAAAACAACCCAAAGTCGCCAGGAATCTTATGAATATGTGAGGAGAAGAGATCTTAAGTTTGATGTTGGTGACTTGGATTATTTGAAGATTTCACCCATGAAAGGGGTGAATTTATTTGGCAAGAAGGGGAATCTTATTCCCCGCTATGTTCACCCATATAAAATTTTGAGTAGTTTTGGGAAAGTAGCTTATGAGTTGGAGGTTCCTGCAGAATTGGCATCTGTGCAACAGTGTTTCATGTCTCTTTGTTAAATAAATGTATTGGTGACCCAGCTTTAGTCGTGCCCTTAGAGATTGTGGATTTAAAAGATAGTCTCTCCAATGAAGAAATCCCAGTTGAGCTCCTTGACCGTCAGACTCATAGGTTGAGGAACAAAGAGGTTCCTTTGGTGAAAGTTCTATGGCAACATCAGTTTGTTGAGGGAGCTACTTGGGAATCAGAAGCATATATACGAGCCAAGTACCCTCACCTTTTATCCATAAATTTTGACTCAGTTTGAGGTAATGATTTTCCTTAAGTCGACTCTTTCAGACAGACAGTCTAGTTTTTAGTGTTTATCAGATATTCCAGACATATCGTTTTATGTATTTCAATATTTCAAATCGACAATACCTTATCAGTTTATCTTCCACACATGTTATATTACTATTATTTTATTCAGTGCTCACAACATGTACCAGATCATAGTTTAGCTTGGGGTCGTATGCGGCCTTAAGAACCGTGTCATGACTAGGGGTAGCCTCAGGTTATGACAAAACCTGATATCAGAGACTAAGGTTTTAAAGTGTGCTAGGGTATCTAAAATCTGCGTTGAGTAGAGTCTTGTGCATGGGTGTGAAGCGGGTCATTACGAGATGATTTTAGGAAAGTTTCTCTTCTTTCAGTATTTATGTCGTGCAAAAGATCATGAGCTCTATTGAGCTCATTTTCTAACTGGTCCTTCATTCCATTTGTAGACAATGCCTCCCAGAAGAAACAATGAAAGAAGGAACGAGTGTCAACCCACACCGCCACCTGTTCAGGAAGATCCCCTGAACAACTATGTTTCTCACGCTGAGTTCAGGGCTACTTTCACATTTTTGCCCATTCTGTAGTTGGTCAGAATTGAACTCTTCAACTTTTATTCAAAACCTTAAAAAGGAAAACCCTATTCCCCCTCACCCCACTTGCATGCATTATACTGTTAACTTAGGGATAAATTAAGTTTTCATTTTCTACTTCTATAGTCTCCATTCAAGGTAAGGTTTTTATGGTCCCAACCTATTCGAAAAGTTTTGCGTGAACATGGAACTTGAGATTGCAAGTAGCATCAATCTAAACTTACTAAATTACCATAGTTATTGAAATGTTTACTACCTAAAAATTGTGAAAATCCAATTTATGCATGGTTTCTGATTTAGGAAGTCAGTGATCACATTAAAAGTAGAATTAGAACATTATTAACTCAAATAATGTTGATATACCTGTGGAAATTAACTCAAATAATGTTGATATACCTGTGGAAAACATTTATCTGTGTTTGAATAAAATTTCGGGAAATATTAGACAGGCTCTCAGTTGGAACGAAACCTATCTACGAGCATATAAAGTGTACCTATGAACCCATAGTTGGCCAGCCAGGTGTCAGACTTGAAGCCCTAAAGGTTCAGGGCTTTTTATACTACCTACGAGGCTACCTACAATCCCATACGTACTACCTATGACCCATAGGTAGGGGTAATAGGTAGCCTCTTGTAACACCCTAAAAATGGGTCCCGAGATGTGACACGGTGCTCAAGACTACGAGTAGCCTTAAGATATCCCTGTCTACCTTCTACTAAGTCTGAATCTCATAACAAGGGAATATAGATATGAAATTATAGTAAATGTGGAAATCTATCTGATCTAACTAAGAATATCTGGCTATAATATCTAGAAAATACTAGACTCAATAGTCTAAACGATCAATACTGAATAATCTAAATTATAACTAGCAGTCTGACAAGCCTCTACTACTAATAACTAGATAGTCACTGGGACAATCCCCCAGCCGACTTGAACTATCTGAATCATCTATACTAATAAGCTAAAAATATGAAAGATTAAGTCCCCAAACTATGAAGACTCACCAACAGTTGGATGTAAAAGGAGATGCTCAAAATCAGTCACGCTGCTGAAACTGAGAACCTGAACCTACATTATGAGACAATGTAGCACATTGACGTATATGTGGATCAGTACTTTGGGAATGTACTGAGTATATGGGGATGAAAGCATAAGTAAATCAATGTTTCAATATCATCAAAATTTGAAAAAAAAATAATGCATGCCAAATGTAGATGACTCACATAAGCTGGAATATCTGAAAGCTGAGAATCATAATCATGAGTAGTAAATCATACTTTATAAATCTAGTGAGTGATAACATTTAGTTCTAAAAACTGTACTAGTGTTTTGTTGTAAATCATGCTATCTAAGTGTAGAAAGGACTCAATTTTATATCAAAAATTTGAAGGCTGAATTCTGTAGCTAATGTCTTTTGTAAAGCAATATTTGAGTAAAGTTGTGAGTCCTTACACTTCGTTTCTAAAAGTTGTTAATTGACTTTTATTATTAGGGAAATACTTATTAAAACTATTTTGAAAGTCTTTACTGTTAGGTTACTTTTTTCTGCAGGGAGGTTCTTCCAACCGATATAAACCATGTGAGCTATCATGAATTCCAACGTCTAGTTCCCTTATGGGAAAACCTCACATTGGGGGGAAGTGTTAAACTCTTGCTAAGGAGTATAACCTAATCTAAGTGATCACATCTGTATTTATCATCCATATAGAAATGGGCATAATCTGAACTTACGTTGGCTTGTAGTTCTGGGGCATGAGAACATACTCAACTCGGTGCTAAATACTACTCCCTTTAATTTGTATGCTCATTCTATTAAAAATACACTTTAAAATCTAGTATAATGGTTCATTATGAAAACCAATTGTATAATTGCTAAGTAAAACTGTAATCTGAAACTGTAAAGCGGATTTCATATCTAAGCTGAAATCAAAAGTTCAAATCTTTATCAAAATTCTGAAAATAATCTAGTCATAGGGTGCTTATAGCACAATCAATCTTGAAATAGCAATATCCAATTAAGGCTTAGTGACCCATGCATCAAATTCATGTTAAAAAATCATAATGTTCATGCTTGATAATATAAATATTGGTAACTCAACTCAAAATCTGGAATTTACTGTAATACGTATGAATATACGAAAATAGACATGCAATTCAACTTCTAAATTACTAGAAATCTCATAATCTTTCAAATAACTATAATGGGTATGAACCCTACTTTGAAACTCATGTATATTCATACAAAATCATGTAAATTTATAAAAAAAACTAGTTTTGGGCACAACGATGAAAGAATATCCTTGTTCATAAACCCCACATACCTTAATTGATGAAATTGAATAAAAAGGCTTGATCTTGAATTCCTATTTGCATTTTTGAAGATGCCCTCTTGAAGTTCTTGAATTGGAAATCCTTAATTTTAAGCTATCTTTGAAAAATAATGGAGGAGATTGGATTTCTGGGAGAGTAAGTTTTGAGCTCTAGAGTTTTCTTTGAGAGAGAATTGATGAAAAGTGGGCATAAAGGGCTTAGAATAGGTTTAATTCCTTTTTTTTGATGAATTGGGGCTTAGGAAAATGACTAAATTACCCATTTTAAAATTTTAATCGGAACTAGAAAAGAAAAAAATTCCCAATTTGGCATGCTACCGCGATGCGCCACGATCGCGGTGGCTAACTAGTAATTTACAACTCGAAACTGGAAAATCAACGCGATGCAGAGCTATCACAGTAAGCGGTTGAAATACCATTTAGGCCATCACCGCAACGCGCCACCATCGTGGTGAGATACTTGAAATTTAAAATTAGGAAATAGGACTTCAACGCGCTACTGGCCAATCACGGAGGTCCACAGGAAATTGATAATTGCCATTTTGACCTTCACCGTGATGCTGTGCTTGTCGAAATGTCCTACTGTTTTACTAAAAATGCCATAACTTCTCAACTAAGTATTAGATTGAGGAAAAATTGGTATTGTTGGAAAGCTAATTTAATTTTCTACACACTGGAGGGTCTAGAACCAAAAAATTCTATATGTATCAAAGGTTATTCATTTTTGAAGCAAACCCTTGACATTTTAGGACCTAAATTGAGCTAGGAAAAGAGTGTGGGGTATTACATTATCTCCCACTTGAGAATATTTGTCCTCGAATATGGCTAGTTAAACTGAAAATACTGAGGAATTTGAGGATATGTGCTGACATACACAACTGAAACAAGCTGCATGACTGAATCTAGAACATACTGAACAACTGAGCTAATCTGTGAGTGTATGAATTTACATGAAGACAACTATATAGATGAATCTGAGGCTGGAAATGAACTGAACTAAGGAAAATTATTACCTTTGGTTTAATCTGAGTTCATGGAGAAGAGATGAGGATACTTGATACACATGTCTGCCTTTGCTTCCCAAGTAGCACCCTCAACGGAATGATTTCGCCATGGACTTTGACCAAGGGAACTTCTTTGTTCCTTAGTCTACGGATATGATGATTAAGAATCTCTACTGGAACTTCTTCATATGAGAGGCTATTCTGAATATCTGTACTTTTAAGAGGGACTACAACCGCTGAATCATCCATGCACTTCTTCAATAAGGACATATGGAACACTTGATGAACTAATGATAAATCTATGGGTAGCTCAGGCTCATATGCTTCCTTTCCCACGCGACTCAAAATTCGATAGGGGCCTACATATCGGGGACTAAGCTTTCCCTTTTTGCCAAATCTCTTCACCCCCTTTATGGGTGAAACTTTCAAATACACAAGGTCATCCACCTCAAACTCCAGATCTCTTCTTCTTATGTCTGCATAAGATTTCTAACGACTCTAAGCTGCTTTCATTATCTCTCAAACCAACTGAAATTTCTCCATAGCTTCAAATACCATATCTGGTCTAATCAAAGAGGCCTCACCTACTTCGAACCAACCGACTGGTGATCTACATCTCCACCCATAAAGAGCTTTAAATGGGGCCATCTGAATACTAGAATGGTAACTGTTATTATAGGCAAACTCAATCAATAGAAAATACTCATCCCAACTGCCGTTGAAACCAAGAACACATGCCCTCAACATATCCTTGATAGTCTAAATGGTCCTTTCTGCCACCATCTGTCTGCGAATAAAAAGCTGAACTAAGATGAAAAGACCCTTCTGAAAGGCTTTCCGAAATTGGGAGGTAAACTGAGTACCTCTATCTGGGATGATGGACAAAGGAACTCCATGCAACCTGACTAACTCTCTAATATAAAACTTAGTATAATCTTCAGCTATGTAGGACGTGTGAACTGGCAAGAAATGCATTGACTTAGTCAATCGATCTACAATAACCCAAATCAAATCATGCTGATGACGCGAATGGGGTAATCCAGTTATAAAGTCCATATTCACCTCTTCCCACTTCCAAGTGGGCATGCCAAACGCCTGCATATTGCCACCAAGTCTTTGGTGCTCTACCTTAACCTATTGATAAGTCACACACTTGTCCACATATTCTTCTATATCTTTCTTCATATCACTCCACCAATAAACTTCTCGCAAGTCACAGTATCTTTTGGTGGCTTCTGGATGAATAGAGTAACGTGCACCATGCGCTTCTGCCATAATCTGATGCCTCAAATCATCAACACATGTCACACATAATCTACTCTGGTATCTCAACACACCATCTCCCCCTTGGGAGAAAACTTCTTCCTTTTAGTGTTTAACTGACTCCTTTAATTTGACCGAACTAGAATCCATATCCTGCTTTTCTTTCACTTCCAAAACTAGAGAAAATTTGGAACTACTCTGGACCCAAACATTCCCTTCAGCTGAGTCAACCAACCTCACACCCATTCTATCTAACCGGTGAACATCCCAAACTATCTCCCTTTTATCATTCTCTATATGAGCAACACTGCCCATGGGCAATCTACTAAGGGCATCTGCCACTACATTGGCGTTTACCGGGTAATACAATACACTCATATCATAATCTTTCAATAATTCCAACCATCTTCTCTGTCAAAGATTCAACTCCCTCTGAGTAAATACATACTACAAACTTTTGTGATTCTTAAACACATCATCATGCACCCCATAAAGATAGTGTCTCCAGATTTTCAATGCAAACACAACAACAACTAACTCAAGATCATGTGTTAGGTAGTTCTTTTTATGAGGCTTAAGCTGTCTAGAGGCGTAGGATATGACCTTACCTCTTTACATCAAAACAAAACCCAGACTGATTCTAAAGGCATCATAATACACAACGATACCATCTATACTATCAAGTAATGCTAAAACTGAGGCTAAAGTGAGTCGAGTCTTCAACTCCTGAAAACTCTTCTCACAGGAATCTGACCTCTAAAACTTAACTTTCTTTTGGGTAAATCTAGACATAGGGGATGTAATAGATGAAAAAACCTCAACGAAATAGTTGTAATAGCTAGATAACCCCAAGAAAATTCTAATGTCTGACGGAGAAATAGGCCTAGGCCAGTTTCTTACTACTTCTGTCTTTTGGGCATCAACTCTAATTCCCTCATTGGAAATAATATGACTAAGGAAAGCTACCGACCTAGCCAAAATTCATATTTGCTAAATTTGGCAAACAACTAGTGATCCCTAAGAGTTTGCCACATAATTCTAAGATGGTCTGCATGATTATCCTCACTATGAGAGTAGATAAGAATATCATCGATAAAGACTATGAAAAACATGTCTAAATACTATTTGAACACACTGTTCATCAAGTCCATGAAGGGTACTAGAGTATTGGTAAGACCAAACAACATGACTAGAAACTAAAAATGACCATAACGGGTTCTGAAAGCTAATTTTGGAATTTTACATTCCCTTACTCTAGGCTGATGATAGCCGGATCTAAGGCCTGAGAAGTAACTTGCACCTTGGAGTTGGTCGAGTAAGTAATCAATTCTAGGAAGAGGATATTTGTTTTTGACTGTGACTTTATTCAGATGATGATAATCAATGCACATTCGCAAAGAACTATCTTTCTTTTGCACAAATAGGATGAGAGCTCCCCAAGGAGAAACACTAGGCCTTATGAAACCTTTATCTAAAAGATCTTTAAGCTGCTCTTTTAAATCTGTAAGATCGGATGGATCCATACGGTAAGGAAGAACAGAGATAGGTTGGGTATCTGGGTAAAGGTCAATATCAAATTCTATTTCCCTATCGGGAGGTACTCCTAGCAAATCTTTAAAAAAAATATCAGAAAACTCATTGACTACACTGAATGACTAAACTGTTGGAGTCTCAGACTTAATGCCTTTGACCTGAGCTAGATAATAGATACACCCTTTGGAAATCAACTTTCTGGCTTTAAGATAAGATATGAAATAACTTTTGGGAGACGCTGAACTACCCCCCCACTCAAAGACTAGCTCATTTGGAAACTAAAACTTCACCACTCAGGTGCGACAATCTATGGATGCATAACAAGAATGGAGCCAATCCATATCAAGAATAAGGTCCAATCAACCATATCTAGCTTTATTGAGTCTGCTAACATGATTTTATAAAGTATAGTGATAGGGAACTCTCTATAGATTTGTTTGGCAATAACTGACTCACCCACTGGGGTAGAAACAAAGAAGGGCTCAGGGATATTTTCAAGACCTATTTAAAAATTCACTGCGACTAATGGGGTCACATAAGAGAAATTTGACCAGGGGTCTAACAAAACATAAATATCAAGATGAAAGACACGAAGCATACCAGCAATAACATCTGGTGAATCCTCCTTCTCCTAATGAGATAGTAAAACATAAAACCAATTCTGGCACTGACCACTATTGATACTGGATGATGCACCCTGAGGAGGGATTGGGTGACCTAAAGGAACTGGTGCACTAGTAGCCTGAGTCTAGGGACGAGCATCCCTATTTCCATGCTTAGCATGCAAACACTCTTTGATTCCATGTCCCAACTTACCACAACTATAACAACCCTTCTATCCCAATAGGCACTCTCCAGGATGATTCTTACCATACTTAGTAATGGAGGATAATTGGGATTTCTACTTACATAATTTTGAGATTTGGACATAGAAAGCATACCCCACTACTCCTGTCTAGATCTAAGAGCGGGAGCACTAGATGAAGATGGTGCTGGCATAGATGAATGATTCTAAAATTATAAATGATTTTCCCCTCCATACTTTGTCTAGCCATACTCAAACTGCCCTATTCTATCCTTCTTATTTCTCTTCACTTTTCTTTTCAACTTTTTTGCCTCAATCTACTGAGCATAAATTATCAACCTAGCAAGATCCAGTCCCCAATAAGCATAGAAGTCATACACTCCTTGACTACCAAACTAGATACTCCAGTAATAAACTTACTTATGCTCCCCTGGGGTTAGCCATAGTATCAGGGTCATACTTAGACAACTGGTTGAACTTAAGGTAGTACTCCTTTACTACCATCGAGCCCTGCCCCAGGTTTACAAACTCCTATACCTTAGTTTCTCTTATTTCACATGGAAAGAACCAATCTAGAAATGCATCCCGAAATACCTGCCAACTTGTAAGAGCAACATTCTCACCTCTACTATTCTACCATCTAACCACCCAGTCATGTGCTACATCCTTCAAACTATAGGATACTAACTCTACACTATCTACCTCATAAATATACATAATCTGGGTGATCTTCTTCACTTTACCTAAATAAAGTTATGAGTCCTCACCTGCTTCGATCTAAAGAACTCTGGTAGATTCATTCTCATGAAGTCTCTAATTCTAACTGCTACTAAATCACCATTTTGCTGAAGTGGGACTGTCGCCTGATTGTTTCCCTGAATATTAGTAGTCACTGCCTGGACCAACGCCTGAAAAAAAGCCCAAAACTCTGCATAGGATACGTTCTTATTAAGAAGATTAGTAGGCTGAGTTGACTGGTTATTATTTCTGCAGGTGTTAGCTCGACGAGGAGGCATATTCAACTGTCACATAAGAGCATAAGTTAAAAGAAGATAGAGATACTGTAAGCATGATAGATCATGAAATAAAGAGATAATTTCCTAAAAATGTCCCATAGCCTCTTCCTCATAGATGTGGCGTGCTTCACACCCATCATCAAGACTCTACATAACACTTCTTGTCTGACTCCCTAGGACCCTTATAAACCTTAGGCTCTGATACCAAGTTTGTAATGCCGTGAAAATAGGTCCCAAGAATTTACACGGTGGTTAAGACTATGAGTAGCCTTAAGCTAACCCTGTCTGCCTTCTACTAAGTCTGAATCTCATAAAAAGGAAATATAGATATAAAATTATACTAAATGTGGAAATCTAACTGATCTAATTGAGAATATCTAAATATAATCTCTGGAAAATACTAGACTCAATAGTCTAAATAATCAATACTAAATAATTTTAATCATAACTAGCAGTCTGATAAGCCTTTACTACTAATAACTAGAGAGTCGCTGGGACAATCCCCCAGCTGACCCAAACTATCTGAATCATCTATACTAATAATCTAAAAATCTAAAAGACTAAGTCCTCAAACTACGAGGACTCACCAATTGTTGGGACGTAGAAAGAGATTCTTGAAATCACTCACGCTGCTAGAATTGAGCACCTGAACCTACATTATGAGGCAATGTAGCACATAGACATATATGTGGATCAGTACTTTGAGAATGTACTGAGTATATTGGGGTGAATGCATAAGTAAAGCAATGTCTTAACATCATCATAACTTGAAAAAAACAATGTATGCTAAATGTAGATGACTCACATAAGTGGAAATATCTGAAAAGCTGAGAATCATAATCAAGATCAGTAAATCATACTTTGTAAATCTAGTGAGTCATAACATTTAGTTCTAAAAACTATACTAGTGTTCTCCTTGTAAATCATGCTATCTAAGTGTAGAAATGACTCACTTATATATCTGCAATCTGAAGGCTAAATTCTATAGCTAATGTCTTTCTGTAAAGCAATATCTAAGTAAAGTTGTGAGCCTTTACACTTAGTTTCTAAAAGTTATTTATTTACTTTTACTATTAGGGAAATACTTTTAATAACTATTCTGAAAGTCTTTACTGTTAGGTTACTCTTTTCTGCAGGGAGGTTCTTCAAACCAACATAAACTATATGAGCTATCATGGAGTCCAACGTCTAGTTCTTTTATGTGAAAACCTCACATTGGGGAGAGGTGTCATACTTTTGCCAAGGAGTATAACCTAATCTAAGTGATTACATCTGTATCTGTCATCCATATAGAAATTGGAATAATCTGATAATCTGAACCTACGTTGGCTCGTAGATCTGGGGCATGAGAACATATCCAACTCGATGCTAAATACTACTTTCTTTAATCTTTATACTCTTTCTGTTGGAAATCCACTTTAAAATCTAGTATAATGGTTCATTACGAAAACCAACTGTATAATTGGTAAGTTAAACTATAATCTAAAACTGTAAAGTAGATTTCATATCTAAGTTGAAATCAAAAGATCAAATCTTTATCAAAAATCTGAAAATAGTCTAGTCATAGGGTGCTTATAGCACAATCAATCTTGAAATAGCAATATCCAATCAAGGCTTGATGACCCATGCATCAAATTCATGTTAAAACATCATAATGTTCATGCTTGATAATATAAATATTAATAATTTAACTCAAAATCTAGAATTTACTGCAATACGTATGAAAATACAAAAATAGACATGCAATTCAACTTCTAAATCACTTGAAATCTCATAATTTTGCAAATAACAATAATGAGTATAAACCCTAACTTGAAACTCATGTATATTCATACAAAATAATGTAAATTTATAATAAAAACTATCTTTGGGAACAAGGATGAAAGAATATCCTTGTTCATAAACCCCACATACCTTAATTGATGAAATTGAATAAAAAGCTTGATCTTGAATTCCTATTTGCATTTTTGAAGATGCCCTCTTGAAGTTCTTAAATTGGGAATCCTTAATTTTAAGCTATCTTGGAAAAATAATAGATGAAATTAGATTTCTTGGAGAGTAAGTTTTGAGCACTAGGGTTTTCTTTGAGAGAGAATTGATGAAAAGTGGGCATAAAGTGCTTAAATATGTTTAATTCCTTGTTTTTGATGAATTGAGACTTGGAAAAATGACTAAATTGCCCCTTTTAAAATTTTAATCAAAACTGGAAAAGAAGAAAATTTCCAATTTCGCATGCCACTGCGATGCGCCACTATCATGCAGGCTCTCTGGAAATTGACAACTAGAAGCTGAAAAATCAATGCGATGCGGAGCTATCACGGTAAGCCACCAAAATGCCATTTAGGCCATCACCGCGATGCGCCACCATCGTGGTGAGCTACTGGAAATTGACAACTGGGAAATGGGACTTTAATGCAATACAGGTTAATTACAGAGGTCCACTGGATATTGATAATTTCCATTTGGGCCTTCACCGCGATGTGGTGCTTGTCGAAATGCCGTATTGTTTTACTAAAAATGCCATAACTTCTCAACCGAATATCAGATTGAGGCAAAATTAGTATCATTGGAAAGCATTTTTAATTTTCTACACACTGGAGGGTATAGAACTTGAAAATTCTATATGTATCAAAGTTTATTCATTTTTGAAGATTACCCTTGACATTTTAGGAGCTAAGTTGAGCTAGGAAAAAAGTGTGGGGTATTACACCTCTTACCCGGAATGTCAATTTTCTTCACAATTCTTGTTCCTATTATGTTTCAATCAATATAAAATCTTTTTACAAGTTATATGGAACCTAAGCCTACACCAAAGAAGGAAGTATAGCCCATGTTGATAGTTGAGCCTCTTGAGCGAAGTGGATCTATTGAGGAGTACCCTATAAGTAAGGATAGTGCATCCCCCTTGGCTCCAAGCTAGAAAAGGGGCTAGGAAAAAAGGCAAGCTGCAGCCAAGGTAGCTATTCAGTCGGGCTATCAATCCATACCTACTATTATTTAGTTGGGACCTTAGCCCATACCACCGCAAGCACCGAAGTCCACACCCAGACTTCACTAGCTCATTTAATTTGAACTGGGCCCTAAATAAAGTTATCCAGGGTTTCACCACCACACTACCCTAGTCTCCCAGTCTGATAAGGAAGAGAATGCATCATGTTTTGGTTTCGATGAGAAAGAGAATTCAATCGATCCCCAGTATAAAGAGAAGTCAGAGTCTACATCCAATTTAGGTGATAATAAGTCTGTATCTAGTTCAAATTCACCCTAGAATGATGAGGGTGCTAATACAGTTTAGGGTATTCAGGAGGTTTCTTTTTTATCTCAGGGTACTCAAGCTACTGCCGCTTTAGCTTCTGCTACTCAGGAGTCAAAGTCTACATACGCCTTTATAGTCCCACTTTCTTAGGTTATTTTGAGATGGTGTA
Organism: Capsicum baccatum var. pendulum; assembly: GCA_030864225.1. Lineage (NCBI taxonomy): Eukaryota > Viridiplantae > Streptophyta > Magnoliopsida > Solanales > Solanaceae > Capsicum > Capsicum baccatum. The sequence goes on along the minus strand of CM061558.1, from coordinate 204,712,851 downwards.
TGGAGGTCATATAGAGTATTTATTATAGAGGCAACACTATTATCAAGTAGGTTAGATCACAACACAGTATTATAGAAGAGACCCAAATTGAGTTTGCAACTTTGGCATACATTCCAGATCGGTAGGCTGCATTTGAGAGGTATAAACTTGGTTGGATGGCTCACCCTACAGAATCTTATTACCCAAGATTATTCAGGAGTTCTATCCCTCATATGTGACATTTATCTATTTAACCACCCTTACTAAGGAAAGAGGGTTGGACCATCCCCAACTAATACATATACTAGTCTGGGGAATGCAGGTTGATGTATCAGAGTAGACCACTTGCCATTTCTTATTTAGGCCAGAGTTTTTGGGATCGACTACCATAGAGGAGTTTGAATATTGGTTGAGACTTCTAAAAAGTTAGCATACCATGAGAGACACCTGTAAAAGAGAGTAATAGAGAGACTTGGCTAGATGGGTAGTTGGATAGATTACTGAATTGGGTATTGATTCCTCTTGAGTAGAGGGGAAGGCGGATATTAAGATGGCTTCATTGTGCTTTGTAAAAAAATTTTGGTGGACTATAGTGAGGTACTATTTGAGTCCGACTTCTGTTGATAATGTGCTCACTTGGTATAGATTCGGACGAATTGCTAGCCTTATAGCTGGTTATGATATTAATTTTGTGAGTTAGATCCGCATTGAGATTTATGAGAGAGTATTTAGAGAGTTCACTTTTATCCTCTTTCCATACTTAATATAGAGGTTTTGTGATGAGGTAGGGTAACTAGATATTCCAGAGATTGATCATCGGGTAGAGGTTACCCACATGGTTAGCTTTGCCTTGATCAAGGATGATGCCAACCCTATAACACTACATAGAGCACAACCATCTACTTCTTCGAGTGCAACCTAATTTGAGAGGCCTTTATGTCATCCAAGAAAGTTGAGAGGTAAACATCAATTGGTGATATTGATATATGGAGTCATTGGGTGGAGTCTATGATTACTACAGGTAGTGAGGGGGCTGCAGCTACTTCAGCTTTAGCTTTGGTTTCTACTTTGCCCCTCACCTGCTAGTTGTAGTTTTGGTTAGTGTGTCTTATAGTAGTTGGTGGATCAACAATAGGAGTTTGCTGATCAATAAATAGAGATAGAGGCCCAGTTGGCCATATTACTTGGTCAGATTCGACCATGGGTTTGGACAACATTAGAGGTTTCTGAGGCTAGAGTTTAGGGTACGATGATGGCCACTATAGAGAAGTTCATGAGAGAGATGCATGGGCAGATTGACAATTTCAAGGCCTAAATAGGATCACAACTTTGCAAGGTCTAGGTACTTAATTTGTCAAGATACATTGAGATTTGAAATACATTTGTTAGCTGAGAGACAAATTCTAAATCTTCCTTCTGGTGATTCCTTCTTTCACGTAGCCACCGCCCAGACCTTCACCTATTGTTTTTGATTTGTTTTTGGAAGATGATGATGCATTGCCTATGAGGGACAAAAGAGAATTTGAGGGGGAGGATTTAGGTGTCTGTGGAGTTTTAGTGGGCCTTGAAAAAAGCTTTCATGGAGTCTAGGATTCAGCTTACTATTGATGAAAAAGGCTTTTCGAGATAGCATTGGGCACCTTTTCTAGTCATGCACCACCGCCTCCTCCTGGCGCTGAGCCATATGATGCCCTAGATGGGGGAGATCCAGCTTCTAATGCCTAGAGCATCCTAGGTATGTCCCTACACCTTTTTATTATTTAGATTCTAGTATGCATTGGGGATATTGCATTAGCTTTCAGTTAGGGGTGGGGTGTACCACAATCGAGGGTTTTTGTTACCATGTTTCTTTTCCCATCAACTGCTTTATCTTAGTTAGAATCAACAATTTAGGTATCGTACTTTATTATTTTGTGTTATGTGTTTTTTATGTTTAATTTGAAAAAGATACGGAACCTAAGTGCAGTTTTCATCGATGTTATGTGTGACTTGTTTGATTCATGTTATGACATTAGTATTAGGGACAAAATAATCAAAGTTTGGAATTGTATGAACTGGATAGGTACTAGTTGATAATATAACTCTGTACCATGTGTGCGAGGCATTTACTTAGTTCACTTTGGGTATTTAATCTGAAACTTTCCTGATTAGTCTTGCCTAGGTTGTAGGATAGTTGGATAGGACATGATCATAGGCCATGTTTGAATAAGTCTACTCTTAGCCTAAAAGATCAACCAAATGAGAATAAGTATCCCTTGATCCCTAATTTGAGCCTAAATTAACCTATTTTCTTTTTTTCACCTTGTGTCCTTCTCGGTTAATTACAATAAACCTATTTTGGCTCTGGTCCCTCCTTGGATACTATGCTCCTCAACTTAGGCAAATTGCTTAAATGAAGGGTGGCTATTATAAGGGTGCATAGTTAAAAATGGGTATGAAGAAAGGTGTTGATTAAATAAGAAAAAGAAAGTAGGGTTGGGTGTGGTAGAAAAGTGTGAAAAAGAAAAGATAAAAAAAGAAAGAAAAAAATGAGAGGAAAAAAGACAAAATGAAAGAAGAAATTTGAATAAATACAAAGAAAAAAAGAAAACCACACCCAATCTGAATAAGAAATAAAAGGAGAAATAAAAGAAACATGGTTGAGAAGTAGAGCCAATAATATAAGTGTAGTGTCAAAGAGGGTAAATCACTATATCCAAATGTACCATACTTGTCCCCAAGCCTACATTACAAACCTAGTAAAGTCATATAGTGATCCTAGTACAACTGTCCAAAAAAATAAGGTATAGAAAATAAGGGCAAGCTTATGGTATTTTATGCACATTGTTTGAACTTCTTTTGAGAGAGTGAGTGTCATGATATCATTTCTATGTTGAAATGCATTATTATACTATGAGTGTTAGTACTTCTTTTCTGCAAGGGTATATGGGTTGTATTATGAAACTGCTTATCCGTTTGGGTAGTGTAATTGCATATATGCTTGGTTGTTTATTGCTAATGTAATGATATACCTTGATTCTTTGTATCATACTACTATTGTGCTACATAGATCCATACAGTGGTTTTGTAGGTGCCTTAGGTTTCTTTTTGTTAAGCATCATGTTTTTCTATTATATGTTATTTTCCTGAGGACATACAAACATTCAAAGTTTAGGGTGTTGATGTGCTATGATTTTATGGCACTTTTGATGCTTAAAACACAAAAATTATGCAAGTACTTAGGTATTTTATGAGATGTGAAGTTATTTTGTGTTAGTTTTGTAGGAAAATAGAGTTCAGAGTAGAAAAGGAGCAAAAATTGATGAAGAGTAGCAAGAAGTCACGTACACTCTCGTAGGTTGAGTCTCAAAGTTCTGCAAGTTGTTAACTTCTTTTGATTCTTATGAAGGCTACCTATGAGGCATAGGTAGTACCTATGGAAAATAAAGGGGAGTAAATGATGAAGACTAATCCCATAGGTACCCCTCATAGGTATATTTTTCGAAGTTCTAAAAGTTGAAATTGAAGTCTAATTCCCGCGAAGGCTAACTATGAGGCGTAGGAAGTATGTATTATGGCTTTCTTCACTTTGATTACTTTCTTAATGGTTGCAAATGTTAGGAACTCACTTGTACTCGATAATAACTCGAGTGAGAGGTAAAAATTGGCAAAAAGAGATCATAATAGTAATTTGAATCTACCAATCTTCATCTAATAAACTTGAGATCGAGATGAGATATTTAATCGGGGATTACAAGGTTTAGTATTCCAAAACTCTGAGATCAAGAGGAGGTGAGAAAAATTCACCTAAAACAAGGTCAAGAGATGGTTCAATTATACATAACTTGTAACATTCTGCATACAAGACATTGATACAGTTCGAAAGCATGATAAGTTTGCAGAGTTAGGACGTTAAGGGGAACACAATCCTAGTGATTGTCTCATATTAATAACCACCCAAATTGTCAAAGAATTTTTACTATCACTACTGTTCTTACGAAACCCCCATTTACTTTTTACACCTACATCAGCAATCTTGTGATAAGTCTTTATCCTATTCTCTGTCGGATTGACCCCAACCTTATTGGGTTCTATATTTGACAAGAAATATTTTTAAGAGGTACAATTTGGGTGACATCATATGACCATATGATTGATGTACGATCGTGGGAGTGTTTTGACTAAGCAATACCTGATAATCATCTTTTGAAAATGTTACAACGGCCTTGGCATAATCATGGTCAGATCTCACGGCCATAGCTTTGTTTGTCTGATGCCTTTTTTGTCCAATATTCTATACTTTCCTTCTCCGAGCATATTTATCCTGCAAACACTCAAAAACCCATCATATCTGCGTAGATATACCCTTATACATACAAATATTCATAGTTTTAAGTGTCTTAAGTCTAATGATGATGAGTGAATGCCTCAAAGATACTCATCATCTCAACATCACAAACTCATCTCTAAATCACACCTTTTGCATAAACCTAAAACAAGTATGAATTATCCCAGAAGAATTTTCTCACCTCATGCATGAATCACTTTTGTTATGGAAATGACATATCTTTCGAAGCTAGATCACTCGCCAAATAAGTTACCAAGTCTGCAAACTAGGGAATTAAGTCTTGTGATGATGCCAACACCTGCTCGTCTAGAAAGTTTCATCAATTTCAAGCTCATCCCCTTGTTTCATCATTGTCTACTCCTCAAAGCATGAAAATAGTTGGTCACTTAATTCTCAATCCCATTTTGATAGACCTCAAAGTTGAATTCCAGCAACATAAGTAGCCATTTAATCAACCTTGTCTTTTCTTCTATCTTTTTCCATAAAATATCTAAGAGTTGCATGGTCAATATACACAATCAATTTTATGCCAAACAAGTAAAACTAAAATTTCTCAAATGTGCACACAACCATAAGCAACTCTTGTTTAGTCACAGGTTAAGTATTTTACTAGCATAGTAGATGGGATGTAAGATCTTCTCTCTCCTTTGTCCTTAGACTGCACCTAGCTCCACACCACTAGCATCACACATAAGCTTAAACAACAAGGTTCGATATGGAGACACATTGATGGGGGCTAAAATCAACTTCTCTTTCAGACACTCGAACGCCTTTAGAGACACATCATAAAACACAAATTTTACATATTTCTCCAACAACTTGCACGTTGGATCTGCAATTTTAGAGAAGTCTTTGATAGACCTGTATGCCACAAAAATCTACGGACGCCCTTCACAGAATTTGGTGTAGGAAATTTGTTGATTACCTTAATATTTACTTATAAACCTCAATCCCCTTTTTCGAAATCTTAAGACCAAACACTATTCCTTCTTTAACCATGAAATGACACTTCTCCCAATTCATCACTAAGTTACAGTCTTTGCATCTCCTCAAAACATTAGTGAGATGTGCTAAATAATAATCAAATGAGTCACCCCACAACTAAAAAGTCATCCCACAACTAAAAATTTATCCATGAAAACATCAATTATGTCCTCTACTATATCAGAAAAGATAGATATCATATAATGTTGAAAATTAGCGGGAGCATTACAGTTACTAAACAACATCCTTTTAAATACAAATGACCCATATGGACAAGTGAAAGTGGTATTCTCCTGGTCTTCAAGGACAATACATATATAATTATACCTTAATAACCATTTAGAAACCAATACCTTCCTTTACCAGTAAGATAATATAAAATTGGGTCCATGAAAGGCATAAGAAAGTGTTCCTTCTCGGTCTATAAATTTAGCTTTCAATAGTCCATGCAAACTCGCCATATAGTGAGTAACGTCGTAGTTAGATCATTCTTTTCATTGGGAACCACAATAATAACACCCTTATTTAGCATACATTGGAATGGGCTCACCCATTTGCTATCAACAATCGAATAAACTATGCGTGCATCCAACTACTTAAGGATATCTTTCTTCACAACCTTTTGCATGTGCAAATTTAATTTATGTTGGTGCTAATTTCTAGGTATAAATCTGGCTCAAGTTGGATTTTGTGAGTAAAAAATCTCGATGGAATTCTATAATGTTAGCAATGGGCCATCTAATAGCCCATTTAAACCTCTACAAAATAGATACTAAGGCCTTAACTTGCCACTCTAATAAGTCAACTGCAATAATAACTGGTAAAGTCTTGTTGGCCCCCAAAAATACATAACACAAATGAGAAGAAAAGGCCTCGAGCTCCAAAATAAGAGGCTCCTTTGAAGACAGTTTAGCTAGCGAGCTCACTCTATTCCTTAGATTAAGAGCTAGCTTCTTTGGTGCATAAGGGTATAAACCCTTACCAACAACTGAACTCAACATCTTATCATATTCGTCAATACCATTAATATCAAAATTTATTATTACTGCTACAAGTCCCTCAACACCAATCTCTCCTTAATAGGAATTACCAACTCATCCTCATCCATTGTATTTATCTCAAATATCATGTGCATATCCTACGACTGTTTTATGGACTGACATACATTATAAGTAACCCATTAATCAATAAAAACTTTATCTGCCCAATATTAATATCAACCAATGCCCATCTAGTCATGAGAAAAAGACTTCTAAATATAATGGGAACCTTAAAATCAACCTCACAATCAAGAATCACAAAGTCAACCAAAAATATAAAGGATGCTACCTTTATCAACATATTACACAAGATTCCCACAAGCTTCTTCATAGTGTGATCCACCATCATAAGTCTCATAGAGGTCGATTTAGGTGATACCTACCCAACTTCTTGTAAACTACTAGAGGTATCAGGTTAACGCTAGCAATCAAGTCAAATAAGGCCCTTGCAAAATTTAAAGACCTAATAGTACAAGGAATTGTGAAAGCTCCTAGTATTTCTTCTCAATGATAGAGCGAGAAGAGATTGCACTATAAAAGTACATGTTGTCTACAAGATCAAAACTTACATTCCTCTTCTTTGTCACCAATTCTTTCATAAATTCTGCACAACCCTACATTTGCTCTAATACCTCCATAAGAGGGATATTCATTGATAATTCCTTCAATATCAAAATACAATTTTAATATTTTCCCTTTTTGGCTTTCTATTTCAATATTTAGAGAAAAGGAGAAGGAGGTCGTGGAATGGGATTCTATACTAGTGTGACCGCATTCCCCTTTTCTTTGCCAGACTTAACCTCTTTTGCAGCAAATAGAGGCTTTTTAGATGCATCCTTATTTACTACCAATTTATCTGCTTCATTCTCAGCCACATCATCAATGATCATGGGGTATCCCCCTTGTCATTAATCACTGGCATATATTGATCAGTAGTAGTCTACCACTCCAAGTAGTAATGGCTAGGCAATGGTTATCCTTCTTAAGATTTTGGACAGTGTTGCTTAGAATTATGCCCAATTGATGTTATTTTAGTATAGTGGACATCTATGCAATTTATTGGTTAATTTATATAATGGCGGTCGTACGAGATTCAACTTTTTGGCTTATCTGTGAAGTGTCTTCCCTAATCTCCTTAAGGCAATTTTCTTGGCTCTTCGGACCCTTAATAAGTTTCATAAGAAAAAATTCCATTCTTAAACTTCTAGACTCAGCATTATAGTTGCCTGGTGGAACATAAAGGCTTTGTATTTTTAATCATTCTTTTGCTTCTAATCACCATCTCTATCCCTAGTCCTATCTCTATACCCAAAACTATTGTAGTTGTCTTCATAATAGTTTTAACCATAATTCTCTTGCCTAGAGTTCCAAGTTTCTTGATTAGACCCCTAGCTCTTGGCTTAGAAAACCATCACCTCTCTGTCAAGATATTTAGCTTCTTCCACAAAATCCAAATCTTCATATCCAAAATTCTTACCTCGTGCACCCACTAAGTTTACCTTTTCCATTCCAGCTACTACAAATTACTTTGTAAGCAACCCAATCTTATTCCTTAGTTGTGCCCCCTCTTGAGCCACTGTATTATCAAGTGCTCATTGCTCATTGGAGACTCCAATTGCATAAGTATCGACTGATCTATCTACCTTTTGAGTATGCCATCCTTAGTTGATGTTTGTAATCCAATCTATGATCTCAGAAGCATGCTCCCATTGTAGACTCATGAAGGCCCCACCAGTGATAGATCTGTTATAGACTTAGTGTTAGCATTCAAGGCTCTATATATGATCTCTAAAAAGTTTCTACCAGTAATCATGTGAATTGACACATTTATGTAGCTTTTTCTTGAACTCAACCATGTCTCATATAGTGTCTCAAAATAAAACTATCATTAGTTGTTAGCATATCTTTCAATTGCAGTATTCTAGAGTGCAAAACTTTGTAATCGTATTCCCCCAAAAATGTGCCAAACTTTGATGTCGCCCAAATTATACCTCTTAGAAAGTATAAAGTGGTTGCTGAATCAAATATAGAACCTAACTAGTTTAGGATCGATCCCATAGTGAATAGGTCAAAATTATGTCAAGTTCTTGTCTAAGTAATTGAAGAATAAGTAAAAGAAAGGGTATTTTGTGAAACAAAAAAGCAATAGTAACAATTGTTCATTTCTAGATTTGTAATCAATACGAGAAAAAACACAGATTGTGTTTCCCATTACTTCATAACTATGAAGGTTTGTCGTGCAAGCAAACTATTTTAATGCATTGCATGCAAAATCTAATAAGATAGGTTCATCTAAATGTCTCTCAACCTTGGTTAGATGAATTTCACTCTTCTCTCGAACACTGAATGAATTTTTAAACTTTGATGTTGATCTCAAATTATATATCCCTGTTATTACTTATGTTATTAGATGAAGGTTTATAGCTTCAAACCTCTGTTGTTACTTCCTTTTTCTAATCTCTTTTTCTCTCTCGAGCAAGTCTAGAATACAGGTTAGTTCCTAATGTTTGCAACTATTTAAAGCAATCATAACGAAGAAAATACCAATATATTCAAGCATACCAGCCTAGAATTACCTTGCACTTAACTTGTTTCATTAATTCATCATGGTTCCCACAACCTTAGTTATGGTGTTTAGATACTCATAATTGGAAGCACACAAAAAGAACTCATACATGAAAACATAATTATGAACTTATAATAAGAATAAAACTTCAAAATCTCAACTTGAATTAAGACCCTAGAAATAATGTTAGTAATATTTAAGAATATGCCTTAGAAACTCACAATATAATATTGTAAAAAAGATAGTAGAAACTCACAATATAATATTGTATAAAAGTAAAGTAGTATAAATTAATATAAAAAACCCTATAAGAGTATTTATAGACAAAATAAATCCAATTATAAATAAAACAAGAAATCCAAGTTGACTAACTCAAACGGAAAGAAGGTATGATAGTGGTTAGAACCCACGATCATCCTTTGGTGATCGTAGTTAGATCATGAATTTCTTACTTTCATATTCACTGGTACGACTCTGTTATATCAACATATGACTGTATAATGATTTTATCTAATTATCCTACACTTCAACTTCTAAAACTTGCAAATCTCAAGTTTCTTCCCAAGACCTCATGCTATAATTGTTACTTTAATTGTGGGGACCTCTATACACTTAGCTTCTGCAACATGTTTCCATTCACCCTTCCCATGATTAGATGGTATGATTTTATGATCGATGTACTATTGTAGGTGCTTCTAATCTAAGAAACACCTAAGAATAATCATCTAGATCATGTTATGATATCCTTGGTATGAACGTGGTCAGCTCCCATGGTCGTGCTTTGATCATCTAATGCCTCTTTTGTCCAATATTCAACACTTTTCTTCTTCGAGCCTATTTATCTAGCAAACACTCATAAATCCATCATATCCACATATAAATACCCTTGTACACACAAATATTCATATTTTTATGCATCTTAAGCGTTGTAAGTATATGACACATCATTGTCTTAAAGCATAAGATATTACGTTCTAATCCTGCATCAAAACAACACCTAAACCCACCATGAGGCATAATAATATACATTGAAAAAGGTCAACCAAGACTAGAGTTTTTGGAAGATATCCTCATACTTGTCATCCCACAAACATAGGAATTCCTTCTAAATAAGGTAGGTCATATGTGAAGCAATAGCAATAAATTCTTTAACAAATTGATGGTAATAACTAGACAACCCCACATAACTCTAAATTTTTGTCACATATGTCGGTCTAGACCAATTTCTAATAGCCTTAACACTTTGTGGGTATACCATAACTCCTTTCATAAAAACCATGTGCCCCAAGAAGGACACTGAAGAAATCTAGAACTCACACTTAAAATACTTAGAATATAACTACTTCTGCTTGAACAATCCCAACACTGTATGCAAATGAGCTTCATGCTCTTCTTAACTTTTAGAATAAACCAATATGTCATCAGTGAAATCCAATAAAAAATGAATCCAAAAATGATTTAAAAACACCATTCATCAGGCTTATAAAAGCAATTGCGGCATTGTCCAAATCAAAGAACATAACTAGGGACTCATAGAGCCTATAATGAGTTTGGAAGGTAATCTTTGGGATATCTTCCTCCCTAATCTTGAGCTAATGGTAACCCGACCTCAAGTCAATTTTGGAGAACATTACATCCCGTTGTAACTATTTAAATAGGACATCTATCATAGAAAAAGGATATTTATTGTAGATGGTTACCTCATTCAACTAGTAGTAATATATGCAGTTCCTCATGCTACCATCCTTCTTTTTCACAAATAAAATTGGCACAACCTAAGGAGAAACACACAGGCAAATAAAAACCTTTTCTAACAACTCTTGTAATAGAGATTTTAACTTTCTCAATTCTATTGAAGGAGGGATAGAGATAGGCCGAGTCCTATCTCAAAATCCACATAAAAGTCAACTTCTCTATCAGGGGCATACCCTTGAGATCATCTGGGGACACTTGTAAGAATTCACATACCACTGAAACAGATGCAATAGGATAAACTTCATATTTATCTTTACTAAGATAAGATAAAAATGCCATGCACCTCTTCTTTACCAATTTTTAAGCATGAATTGCTGACACAACCCTCACAGGATTAGGCTTAAAAGGACCCTTCCACTCTAACTTATCTATTTCAGTTATCACTGTTGTAATGGTTTTTACATTACAATGAAAAATGGCATGATAAGAAAATGGCCAAGTCATAGATAATCTAACATCAAACTCATTCAATCTAGTATAACTAGGTCTGTTAGGGTCTTAAACCCCATAAACATCACAAGACTTGCACTGTACACCTGATCAACACATACAACTACCCAACTGGCATGGACACATACATAGGAGTATCAAGATATAAACAATCTAAGTCCCAACCCATCATAAATTTCATAGGCATATAAGGGAAAGTAGAATCAGGTATGCTTCAAAATAAGATAGAACAATATTAAGATGAGCCTTATCACTACCCTAACCACCACCTCTACGAGATTGAACACCATTCCTACTAATAAGTCCTTCATCTCTGTTGGAATGATTGTCACTATTAGCTTAGCTATCACACCCACCTTGTAGATGATCCCTACCATATCCTCCACCACCATGACCTACCAAAACTAGAGTAGTAAATCTGGTTGATAAGTCAATTAACCTACACATAAGAAATTAAGATAATACTTTCTGATATGACCCAATCATCCATACACATGGCATCTTATTTGCAAATTAGGCCTCTGAATTGAAGATGATGAAGATGTGCAGTTGTCAAGATGAGAAGGTTGATAAATGACCCAGAACAATATCTTTACCGATACTGTCATAGATGAAAGGTAAGTCTTAGAAGAACCACATCCCTTTGAGAAATTAACTTTCAATTTGCTCAAGGTCTATGCTTTCTTATCTTCTTTTTTTATATCTCCCTATTTTTCAAGTGCTTTAGCCTTCTTAGTAAACTTAACTACCTTCTAAAAGGAATTTTTAGACATAACTACCGATAAGGTACCCAACTGAATCCCAGAGTTCAAACCATTCACAAAGTATCTAATTCGTTGCTCCTCTTAGGTGATCAGTTGTAATGCATAATAAGACAAGGTATGAAACATGGCCTCATAGGCTGCCACAAATATATTATCCTTCTTTAATCTAAAAAAATCATCCTTCTTCAAATTAAAATAGGTGTAAGAAACATATTTATCAAGGAATACATTCTAAAATGTAGCCCAAGTAAGTAGAAATAAAGTAGCCCTACACTCTATAAATGACCTCCACCATTGCTTGGCTTTGGCCTACAGCTGAAAAAACAAAACCCATACCACACTTATCAATAACACCCATATTGTGCAGACATACATGATAATCTATCAAAAACTCAAATGTATCCTCAGACTTTGTGCCTTGGAATATCAGGGGTTTTATTTTCATGAATTTATAAAATAGCTCATGTTCATCATCAATCAACACTGGTCCAAGCACATATTGGGGATACATCTATATTTTAGAGCCTACATCTATCTTTGGTGCTACAACAGTGGTATGTAGCAAGATTATGGTCAGAATAGTCAGAATTACTAGAGGGTGGCTAGTGATAGCCAAGCTACCCAAGAATCCCAACACTTATTGAATCACCTTTATAGACAAAGTTATTAAATTTTCACTATTTAGTGTTGGCACCATGTTCTCTAGAGCTACCATCATCGCTTGCTCGACTACCTTCTCTTCATTTTGAGCATAGTTTGGGGTGTGCTACTATGGGGAAGGGGACTGTCATCTCTATCTTAATATCTTTTAGGCTGCTTGGGATCTACCCCTAGTAGGTGCTACTCGTCTTCCTCTCAATCTAGCTTTGCCTTATACTTGAGGCCTATCCTAAACTATGACCCAAGTATCCAGTGCGGGTGCTGCTATTGGTGATGTCATGGGTGTGACTATTATGACTATTATGCTCCGATAGAATGAGTATTCACCATCTGCGACAAGAGTGTATGGATTAGATATCAATTTGGATAGCTGAATACCAATTGGAATCAAAGCATAACACCAAAAAAATAAAGAAATTCATTCCTAAATTCTATAGTCTCCTAAAGAAAAGCACAGATGTCTGTATACCATTTTGTAGAACGCTACTAGGTCTATTTTTGTACCATGAATACTACAAATCCGGTGAGCTAATAACATATCTTCCATGATCCAACCGATCATGATTGGCACCCAACCTAACCTATGACAAGACAAACATATGTAGTAAACCTCATGGTCATTTACCTTATTTTCTTGAATTTATTGTGTCTAGAGTTTTCCTATAATTGTCTCAAGTTATTTATTACTTGTTAGGACTAACAGTTCTATTTTTGAGTGGTTCGTTTGAGAATTTTAGCGATACCAAATATATTGTGGAATATTAAATCTAAAGTAGTGTTTGGTAGAAATTTAATTTATTGCCCTTCTAATATGTTTTTGATTTGTATAAGATTGTTTAGTTATAATATATCTATATTACTTTATAAATAGTTTTATAACTTATTAGTATTTTAAGTGGAAATAGTGAATCTAGATATATTAAAATATTATTATTATTATTATATAATAGAGGTTTTATTGGAAATAATTTTCTCTCATTTATTATATAACCAACATATTGTATTAATTTTACCAAGAACCTAGCAATACCCGAGTACGTATAAAATAGAGAAGAAAGGTGGTGTTGACATACCTCTCCACATGGGTTTAGGATAATATGCACCTAATGACTATTGTTATAAGTTTGTGACATCTGTTAGTGATATGTAGGAAAGGAATACATTAATTACATGCAAAATCATTTTAATTGTTAAAAATTTATTGCCTATAACTTCATTAAGCTTTTAACTTTAGCATTTCTTATAAAATATATGAGTTTGCATCCTAATGACACTGATGGTGTAAACTGTTTGATATTGTAAATTAATATTTGGTTGGAGTTACATGTTCTTAATTATATTTGATGATCTAAGGAAGATTAAATTGACTACCTCAAACTGTTCAAGCTCAGGTTTTAGTAAAAAATTATTCGGAGGCTTCTCGGAGAGGTTTTATTAACTTTGGCTTCTAGGTAGACTAGGCTTATCTTAACTTTAGATTGAGCTTATTCACCATAATTGTGTGCTATGTGCTAGTTTTGGGCAAATAGTTGTAGTTTGAATGTTGTTTGATATATATAGCATGCCTTATTTATCTAGTCAGTATCCTATTCTAGTAAATTTTGGTTCTATTAACTTTTAATATGGTATAGTGTCTATGGACTTAGGACATGGAATTAAGCTGGGGAACCTTAGATTCATCATGTTTTAATTAAGTTATGCAAATATTTATTTAGATATATTTCAACTACGATTCAGGGTTCTCATATACTTTGTTTCTATCATTTATTATGATTTTTGGCATCACTTCAGCATCGGGTATGGTATGGTTTGGATTTTAATTTTATAATTGGGTATGCTTACTATAAGTTATGGTTTGAGTATGACATTTGGTTTTGATTATTTGGAAGTTTTGGTACTGATTACTATTGTTCTGGGAGTTGTTGTTCCTCTGAGTTTCGGTTTGAGTCCGGCATTTGATTATGAGTTTTGTTATATGTCACAAAATTTAGACGACGCATTTTAATATTACCGAACAACTTTTAAGACCTCCATTAGTGCTTCTCCTTATCAGTTGGTGTACGGAAAAACATGTCACTTGCCTGTGGAACTTGAGCATAAAACACTATGGGCATTGAAGAAGATGAATTTTAAGTGGCAAGATGCAACAAAATAAAGGATGTAAAAGATGAATGAGTTGGATGAATTCCGACTCCTGGCTTATGAAAGTTTTTCACTTTACAAAGAAAAGATGAAGTTGCACCATGATCACAAAATTGAGAAGAGTATATTTAAGAAAGGTGACCAGGTATTGCTCTACAACTCAAAACTTTGCTTGTTTCTAGGTAAGTTGAAATCTAGAGGTTATGTTCTTTTTATTGTGATAAGAGTGTTCCCATATAGTTCTTTGGAATTGAAGCGGGATGGAAGCCCCGTTCATGGTGAATGGGCAAAGAGTAAAGCACTATATAGGTAATATTAAGGAAATTAATGTGATTTTTTAGATGGACCTTGGTGAAGCCTGAGTAACCCAGGAAAATACGTCATGCTGCGATATTAAGTCAAGAGCTGCATGGGAGGCAACCCATAAGGATAGATTGTGAAATCTAGTATCCAACTTAGCCATGTCATGCTGCGACATTAAATCAAGCGTTGCGTGGGAGGCAACCCATATTTTTTGTACTTAATAATTTATAGGTCTCTTCACGAGTCGTACCTTTACGTGACGACTCATGAGTAAGAGTCATAAGGACCTGGGAGTTAATTTAGATCCAGGTAAGTGGTCACCAGAGTCCTTACAAATCTAAGCACAAGTCGTAGCCTTTGGATACGACTCGTTATCCTGAGTCGTAATGACTCTAGAACCCATGTAAAAGTTCCAGGTCTTTACAAAAGGAGCAAAATACCCGTAAGAATTGGTTATGATTCATACACATGACTCGTAACCAAACTTACTACATTGAGGGTCACGGGTCAACCAAGCCCAAAATTTGTTTTAAATTAAAAGGGTACCCAATTTGGGCACCTGACATTGCAAAAATCGAAATACCTCCATTACTAAATAAATTTTGAGCTCTAAATGGAAGAATTCACTCTGAAACACACAACTAATCATTGGTTTCTCCCAAACCTTAACAATATCTCAAGAATTTGGGGTTGAACAGTGGCGGAATAGAAGAAACCTAGAATCTCGCCAACTCAAGTAAGTCTTTGATCTTAAATACTATATATTTCAAGTTGAACTTGAAAATGAATTGAGATTTTAGACTTTCTTTGAGTTGAATCTACTTGTGTATGAACATTATGAACCCTAATGCTTAGAAATCATTTTGAAATAGGGATTTGGGGTTGAATTTGAATTTGAATTTATGTAATGAAAATATGTATTGTTGGACTGAAATTGGGTGGTAATTCTGTACAATAAAGGGTAAATTGGGGATTATACGTTGGAATCAACTCATAAGGTAAACCTTTATGTTGCAGTGGATATGAGACTCCTTACGAGTCGTGACAAGACCTGTAACCACTGAAAATATAAAGGTCTAGTTGGGTATGGGTTTTGATATAGGTACGACTTTCCTAAGGTAGTTGTATCCAACTCCTATGACTCATAAACACATGTCGTACTAGCCTGGGGAGGTAGCACATAAATAAGTTTTATTTCTGGTCTACTTACGATTATTGGAGATGAGTCATAAACTATCCTTACAAATGGTTAGGAGGACTCATAAGTTGTCTAGTTAACATACATATATACAATGTTTATCTTATGACTCAGACCCCCAATCGTACCCTAAACAGAATATGCACACTGTCACCTAATTTTTTTCATTTTTCTTTCATTTCCTTGGTAATTACTAAATGAGTGTGTGCATATAGGTACTATGGCTCCAAAAGGTGACTCCTCTAAGAAGAATACTAAGAAGAAGCCTGCCCCTAAATCTAACTATTAGTTGGTAAACGAGGACACAAAATCATCCAGCAGTAGTGGGGACCTCATTGAGTACCCCATAAAAAAGAAAGTTGACCCAATGGAAAAATAACCTCAGGGGAAGAATGCCATTATACTAAAGGAAACACCTCCCAGGGGGCCCAGAAAGAAGAACCCCTATACCTCACCACCCCAAACATTGTCCCAGTTTGAAGAGGACAGTGGTGATGATAATGAGGAAGTTAAATCAAGTTCTAGGGATGATACAGGGGAAGAAGAGTCGAGGTCCCATGAAGTACATTTTGAAAATGCAAGAGAGGTTGAGGAGAATATGACTCCTATTGATGTATAGGATCCACCACTGCCTATTGAGCCTTCTCCATAGCCCACCATTAAAAGGTGGGGTACCCCGGTATCCAGGAAACGTACAATGATGGGTTGAACATCCTCCCCATCAATAGAAGAATCAAGAGAAGTTTCTACCTTAAAATAAGGTTGACCACCGCTGGTATATGTTTGCTGTCTAAATTCAAAGCTAGATTTCAATAGTATGGTTTCAATGCATTAGTGTAGGATTTTTATGCGGTGTATAAAGGAAAGTTGAAGAGGCAGTATCCACAGGGAAACTTGTAGAGAGATGGTGACCCTATCACATCTTTAATAATTTGAGGAGTGCGGGTAAACATCTCCCTACTTACTATTTCACAATTCTTGAATGGACTAAACACCGACGAG
The DNA here is from genome assembly GCA_030864225.1 of Capsicum baccatum var. pendulum. Taxonomy (NCBI): domain Eukaryota; kingdom Viridiplantae; phylum Streptophyta; class Magnoliopsida; order Solanales; family Solanaceae; genus Capsicum; species Capsicum baccatum. The sequence goes on along the minus strand of CM061558.1, from coordinate 204,695,681 downwards.
ATAGATTACTGCATGGATGGAATGTGAAAGATTACATAGAAATAGTTGGGGTCATAAGATAAATGGAGATATTTTCAGTGGATTAAAAGTTTGATTGCGTTAAATAGAGAATAAGTTATTTGGTGGTAGGTGGTCTATGAGTGGCCTCACAAAAAATTGATAAACACACACAGAATTTTGAGACCAAGGCATGGTGGATACTTGCCCGACATAGATTGTGTCCCACTACTGGTGACAATATGCTAACTGTGATTCATACGACGTTGATAGATGGTTTGATGGCTAAGTATGAGTTTGATATAGGTGTATTTTTAGAAAGAGAATACGGGATTGAGATATAGGTGGAGAAAATATACTTCTAGCTCATTTGTGTATGATCTCTCAAATTTTTTTAGCTGCAAGGGTATAGGAACTTCCAGGGATCGACCAATTCAATAAGCCTACAAATATTACAGCTTTGGGGTTGATTCAGGATGTTGCAAACCCTATGGCCAAGAAAGATAAGGAAGGAGATGACATGATAGATTAGATGTACTAAATTCATGGCGGACATTCTAAGGCTGCTGGAAAAGATGAGATGGGTGACATCACAGGTAGCGGTGTGTAGACTGGTCCATAGATAGCTGATGCAGTAGGCCCATACAGTTCCCTTACTCCTACACAGTCTACACCACCTCACCCAGATTTTGTCAGATCTGCACTATCAGGGTACTTGCTTATTTCCCAGTCTAGTTCAAATAAGATTATGCACAAGTTGGGAACAATGTACAGTTGATGGAGGGTGGTATGAAACCCTAGGTTGAAAACCAGCTGGCAGAAAAAAACCAATGGGTGCAGGGTTAGTTGGATGATTTTGAGAAAAAGATGACCCATCAGTTAGGAAGCAGCCAAATCCCATAAATTACAAAAGTAAAGGATGAGGTAGCCAAGATAGAAGATGGTTACTGAGCTATATGATACATCGTTAAACCTAGTACCTGTGGTAATATAAATTGATCTTAAAATATATGTTGAACATATCTGAAGAGTCTTAGAACCCAAAGAGGAAAGCCAGGAGAGAAAGAAGAGAAAGCACCAAATCACCAAAAAGTAGAATCTAAAGAAGGCTAAGAAAGATAGCCTATAAAGTGAAAGGGACTAATAGGTGAGGGACTAAGAGATGCAAGCTGGTGCTGGTAGCTTGAAATAAGCAAGTGTTGATATTGAGGGGGCCAGTGATGTGGGCCTGGAACCTGATGTACCACTGAGTTCACCAGCCACAACCAGTGCCACTATTGCAAAGATAGTCCCAACAATTGATGAGACTACTGTTGAGGATGGTGGGGCCTAATTTGAGGTCCCATATGATGATGCTACATGAGACGGTCCTTGATCGCCCAGGTATGTCCTCGATCCCTATTTTACATTGTTAGATGAGATGGGGATAGTGCATAGGATTTAAGTTAGGGGTGGGGGAGTACCAAGGTTGCCACGGGTTTACTTCCAGTGTTTTTTGAAACCCATGGCTACAATCGGAAAAAAATTATCTGGGAACTGACATGTTTTGCATATTTTGTTGATGTGTTAATTGTTTTTGTTTTGTGTATGCTGGAATAGCTGAAAATAGAAAGAAAATTTGTACTTGTGAAAGCAGTTGTGGTTTTAAATGATTATGCTAAATTTGTTTTGAATTTGAGAAATTAAGCTGAAAAATGGATACCCCTCCTAAATTTTTGCAAATTGTGTGATATGTGTATATATGAGGGATGACTGTGAATCTAATAATGGCATTAGAATTAGGGATAGAACAACTAGCGCAAACAATTGCATAACTGGATAAGTATCACCAAGAAATATGACCCTATGCGAGTGCGCATTAGGCGTTACCCAGTTCCTAGTGTGTCGGAATCTAGAACTTGCATAGTTGCTCTTACCTAGGGTTCAGAATTTTCAAATAGGAGATGATCATAGGCTATATTTTAAAGTCCACTCGAGCCTAAATGCCAAACCAAATGTATTATCAATCCCTTCATCCAGTAAGTTGAGCCTAATTTTATTTTTGTTGAATACATCAATTTTACTTTCCCATTTCACTTACAATGAACCTGTATTGGCCTTGGTCCTCCTTAGACACTATGCACCTCAACTTCGGCAAAATGCCTAAGTTAAGGGTGACTATTATAGGGGTGCGTAGGAAAAAATGAGTGAGAAGACAGACGTGTAGAAAGAACAATGAAGAATCACAGGTTCGGTAAAATAAAATATAATAAAACAAGAAGAAAAATTGCATGAAAAGAGAAAGAAAAGAAAAGAAAAAGAAAGTGAGAAAAAAAATCGCACCTAGTCCAGTATGAATATGCTTTAAAAGAAAAAAGAGAGACATAAGGGAGTAAATAAAATGAAGAAAAGTGGAAAATAAGTGGAACCCAAATTAAACATAGTGTCAAGGAGGCGTAGTCACTAAAAAATCTCCAAAATATACCTTACCAGCCTCAAACCTACATTACAAGCTGAATAAAGTCCTTAAGTGATCCTATCTCAACTATTTAAAAACTCAAGAAAAAGCATATGGGCAAGAGTATAGTGTTCTATATACACCGGGCGATACTTCTTTTTTGAGCAAGAGTGTCATGTAATATCCTCGAGTAACTTGATTGATCTAAACTGAGTGAATGGAATTTCTTTGATTGTGAGCACAAATGGGTTATATTGTTAGGTTGCTAGACTGATTGGTTAATGTAATTTGTGTCTATGCCTAGTTGTTTGTTACTAATGTAATGCCATCATTAGATTCCTTTATGTTTCTTCATGTTCAAATCAATATATACAATTAGATTCTTGAAAAGATAAAACTAGTAGGGGAATAAAATTATTGAAAACTGAATGGAAAAATCACTTCCATAGGCATCTTAGGATCTTCCAGTTTAAGCATCATTGTGGGTAGAAGTCTTGATTTATATTTTCCCCGAGGACACACAAAATTTTTAAGTTGAGGGTGTTGATGCATCGTGCAAACACAACACTTTTGATGTTTAAAACAAAGAATTTATGCTTGTACTTAGGTTGTTTCTGTAGATATGATGTGGTTTAGTGATTATTGTAAGTGAACAGGTAAATAAAAGTCTTGGTATGAAATTGGAAGAAAAATCTATTAAAAAGATGGAATATGAGCATCATATGAGTCACCTTACTATTCGTCAGCATGCCATATGTCGTAGGTTCAGTCATAAGAACAATAGTGACAAATTCCAAAAAGAAAGGCTAAGTGATGGGAAGATACGACTGGAACCTACGAATTGTAGCATACTACTTTTTACATACTTTCATCATTGAGATTTTGTTCTTGAGATTTTTGGGTTTTGATTCAATTGAAGGCTTCGGATTTTCTTCATCTTATTCTTGTCCAATTAATTACATGCTTTCTTTATTGATTATTATGGATTTTTGCACGAACATGAGTGGCTAATTTTACTGACTAGGGTTGTGGTAACCCTGGTGGATTAACTACGTAAAGGAAGTGGGAGATTTATCTATTCTAAAGTAGTTGCATGTAACTTAATCTTCTTCATATTAATTAACCTCAGAGCTACTACAGAAGCTTGAGGATTGCCTGTATTCAATAACGTCCTTACAAAGGAGTTTGAGATTAGGAAGAGGGGATTAAGACAGTACTTTGAGATTCACATCCATATTATTATTCGGCCATATCATCTAATCAACTCAGACTCAAAAGGTGAGAGTTGAACTAAAGTTATAGACAAGGATAAATATGGCGGCGCCCTGAGACTCACAAGGTAAAGGGTGAGATTTATCATCACGTTCACAAGAGAGTTGATAATACAAATCTTTTCGACTTTACATGCAAAGCAACAAAATAGTTGGTTGAACACAAGGAATTTATGGAGTTGAGAAGCCATGGGGAACAGTCCTAGTGTTCGTCCTCTATTGTTTACAAACTCAAAGCATTCAAGTTCGGTTACTACTTACTATTTACTTCAATTTCCCCATTTAATTTTCCACATTGCTCGTGGATTCTGTCAAGTTTAAGAGACTATTTAGTGTTTTCCCTATGGGTTTGACCCCAACTTGGTTTGGGTTACTATATTTGACATAGACCACAGGATACTTCTTTGAAGGTTAGTTTTGGGCGACATCAATTGCCCTGGTAGTCATACTACACTTTTGCATCTTTATCCTAATGCAGATTCGAGTACTATCAGTAAGGCATTGACGTGATTCCTATTTTCCAGTACTTATCCAGAGTAGGGTGAGCTTGTTGTCTTTCGAGACTAATCCTGCTCTATCTATTCCAGTTTATTCTTTTGTATTCAAGACTTCTTATATATTGTGGATATTTTGGATTTTTTCTAGTAATCTTGGTATATTTTAGCAGTGGCTCCAGTATCAACCTTTTCAGACCATGGGAGGAATTTATTTGTATATTTTGTTCCTTTTCTTTCTCTCGTTTTGATATACTTTATATGTTTCCTCTATCTTTTCCACTTTATATTACTAATGTTTTCATTATATGTGGTATTTTCTAGTTTCTACCCGTTAACCCGTTATTTATCGTTTTGGGCTATGGCTTGGCTTGCCTACTGGTTGGACAAGGTAGGCACCATCATGACTTGAGAAATCGGGTCGTGACACCATATTGATCTCAATCTTTTTATTTCAAGTGTTACTCTTATATTCACTTATTTTAGTTCTCAATTTTAAACAAGTGCAAAAAGGAAGTTTGTTCGATAAATTTTAACCACTCATCAACCAACATCAATATTCAACAATAGAGTGCAGAAACTTCTATATATTACATCCCTAGATCTAAATTTATAGTATAAGAATATCTAAGAATAAACTTCTTAAAAACTTTCATCAACAACTCATCACCACATATAATCATCATAAAGACACCCAATGCATATGAATGAGTGCATGTATGCAGTATGTGTGCTTTACCTATTACTCTACTCATCATCATCAACAACATCATATCGTACCGACGTGGTACCCGATCCTTTATCACAAAACATCATATTCTTACCAATATGGTACCTGACCCTTCATCACCTAATATTAGTACAATGCATATAAAATAAAATATAGTCAATAAATCATAATTCATGCTACAAGGCAATCATAAATGTTAGTGTACAAACAAGCCCAAATTCATTAAAGTCTAAGTGCTATAACAAAATCATAGTCTACCTAAATTCCTTGAGCAAGTCATCTTTAAGACACTCTTTTTCCCTTTCATTGATAACGCTCAAACTACAGCTCTCGTAAGAGTGTAAGCGGTCGCTGTCAAATATAGAACCCAACTGGGTTGGGTGTCGAATCCCACAGGGAATACTCGGTCACTAAGTATGCAACGATTAGTAGACTTTTGGAGAAAGTTCTGTGAAAAAGGGGGGATTGGAGTGTGACGTTAAATAATAAAATTAAAATAGCAAAGTAAAAACGGAATGCTTGGTAGGTTTTAATCAATGAGAGTTGTAAGTTAGAGTTATGTCCACCTTATGAGTTCTACGTATCTATTGGCTATGAGTTATGCGGAATTCAGACATGCATGTGCTTATAGAGTTCCGTATTTTATGGTAAATCCAGGCGTCTTTCGACCATCAAGGATTATTTCACTTTAACTCTTTCGAGCTTAAAGCGTATCTAATGGTACGAATTCTCCAAGAGGTTAATCCAGTTACGGCACTAACTTTTAAACAGGGGTTAATAGCCCTATTTCCTTGTCACACCCTCTTTTCCAGACATGTAACTTTTCTTTCAAACAAGTTAATGTTATACTGACGTATTCTATATGTTTGCAACCACAAGAATTTAAATTAAGATGAAGAGAAGAATGATATAAGCAGCATACGTGTCAAGTATTCACAAACTCATAGCAATAGATAGTATCTCATAAGGCTTCCACAACCCTAATAGAGAAGTTTAGCTACTCATGAGTGCAATGGAAAACACAATAGACATTATCATACCAAAATAAGAATCTCACGTGAAGTATGTTTTGGTAGCACTTGTGGTGTGAATTCCTTGCAAATAGCATTTCTCTTGTCGTAAAAATTAAAAGTCGAATATATAAAAAATAATGTCAACAACGAATTTGTGAAGAAAAGGGGAAAGGATCGAATAGGGAGGAATAAGGATGAGGGTGGCGGAAATTGGTGCTGAAAAGTTCAGCAAAATAGGGTTTTTATAACACCCATATCCTATTCCTACTAAGCTACTGCATACTTATCCTAGTCCTACTAGGTTACTGCATCCTTATCCTAATCCTACTAAGTTACTGCTGATCCCCAAGTCTTTGGAAATACTATTTTTGCCCGGGACAGGTTTTCCATGCATCACTTTCAGTCCATAAACTTCCAAAAGCTGCCTTCTTTCGTGAAGCTTTCTTTGGTTGCAACCAGTCCATAACATGCTGAAATCTTCATCATTTATACCTGAAAACTTGCTAATCACGTTGGTTAGCTTACTTACAGGAAAAAGGACTAAAAGTTCAAGAATTATATATTTTGTCCTCAAAACTTAGCTAAAATATGGGTAAATTAAGGTGCTTTAGACGTGTAAATACGCCTACCATCAACACCCGACACTTAAAGCTTTGTTCGTCCTCGAACAAAATATTATGTCCATATAAACATCTACTTAGGGTTTCACGGTAACAACACAAAATATTCATCAAGACAAGCACGACAATTATTAGCAAAGAATAGTTTTCTGATCACTACTAGAAACAATTCAACCTCCAACCTAGACTCGTGATGATGGTTAATTCGTATCCAAAAGTTAAGGCACAAAGAATCATACACGACTACCCAAAACTCATCAACCATGTGTGTCTCACACTATATCACCCATAATTACTCACAAGTATTGTATATATTTTGAACATGGGTATATGATTATCCTTGCTCTCACTCTCACAAAGAATTCATATGTTGCAACAGATGACCATAGGCTTGCCCTTAGTGTAATGCTCCACTAATATCAGAATGCTAAGTTTAGGATCAAATAGGTCTTTTTTCAGGTTGTAATGTAGGCTAAGGGACGGGTAGGACTATTTTGGCCAGAAATAGTGACTATGTTCCTAAGCGCTTTAATACATCACATTATGCCATTAACACTCTCTTTTAATCAACCCTGCTACCTTTGTTTTATCTATCACTCCTTTTCATCTATTTTGCCATTCAAACTTAACTATCTTTGTATTTAATCATAAACACAATTTATCTTTTTGTTTTTCTATTTCTTTTTCTTTTCTTTTCTATAGCACACCTCTATGATAGTCACTCTTTTTCATAACAAATTCAAGCACCAATAAACTCTAAGGCATCACTCTTACCCAATTTCCTCTTATTTTGTCATATGACTTTACAATTTAAAGCGCTTAGGAATTTGGATCAAATTATGGTCTTGAAAAAAAAAATAGATTAAGCTACATATGAGGCTTGTCAAAGAAAATGGCTTAAAGGCTCAAAGGGGGTTAACTAGGATAATGTCCACGGGTAGGTAAAACGAAGGTAAACAAACACAGGTTGCCAAAGAAATGCCTAAATCATCTCCTAACCTCACACTCTTTATTTCACTTTACACACACACCGGGCAAGCTCTAGCATCAGCCACAAACACAGAATATACTATTGCCTCTCACACACAAGGCACATGGTCGACTTTATTGGGAGTAGTATAGACTCTTGACCCAATAGATGAAGGAATTAAACCACACACTTATCACATACTGAGTCACACTTAGAGCCTAAACATCTCAATAGTAATGATTTTAGCACAACTCTTGTCATAATACCATGCCGCCTATCAGAACAATTTCATGCACTTTATGCAAAATCTAAAAAAAAACTTAAAAGGAAAAAAAAATTTCGAAAAAATTTAACTACTACTAAAAATCAAACAAATGAACATGAATAAATGTAGGTAGGTAGAGAAACACATCATACCAATATCAGCACCCCACACTTAGACGGGACACACTGCCCTCAATGAAAAATAAATAAGAAGAACCTGGTTAGTCGGACTCCTCCTCTATGTCTGGGGTCATACCCCCTGCATCGGAATCATCATCAGAGTCGTCGTCATTAGAGTTCTCCTCCACATCGGAGTCTGGCTCTTGGCGGTCATCATCGGTTGGCACATCGTCATCAAGAGGTTCCTCAAAATAAACACCTACTCCACACATAGCCCTTGCATGCTTGTTCATTGGGTAGTCATAATCCAACTGTTGGAGCTCTGCAGCAGTTGGAACACGACCTCCGCTTATCATAGTAAACCGAGTCATGCCATAAAGATGGCGAAAGAAACTTTCATCCCGAGCATGTCGTTCTGCAGTGGTAAGGTTGACGCCATGCATAGTTTCAGCATCTTTAACCTTTGTGAGGTCAACCTTTTTCAAGTTGTGTGGAAGCTTATGATCAGCCGGCTCCTCTTCGATGTCCTCCTTCCTCAATATTGCAGTCAACAGATTTCCAAAGCTGAAGTGGGACCTCTTGTGTAGCCTGGCCTTACGCATTGAAGATCGAATGATCGCCCCAATGTTGATGGGGATGTTCATCATCAATGCGTACACCAAACACACTCTGTCTCGTGTATTCTTCGTGTACTGGGTCCCTGGAATCAGGCAAGAGTTGACTATTCGCAACCATATTCGAGCTTCCCTGTTCAAGGAAGCGTAAGGGAAGGTGTTGTGCCGAACGGTATCCTTGTGTCTGCTCCAACGTGCCATTGATCTTGTTTCACACATTGTGTGTCTGATTTCCCTGTACGGAGGTCTGTTATAAATCTCCTTGAGTGGTGATGGATCAATAGATGGCAAACCCAGAAAAGAGTTGAAGAACTCCGCATTTAGCTGCAGGACTTGGCCCCGAATCTTTACTTCACTGCCGGTAGTCTTTGGGGACCAATTTGCATAAAACTCTCGCGTTAAATCAAGATTGCATTCTCCCATGTCTTGGAAAATGAAATAGAGATGTAACGCCATTATTTTGGCCAAAATGCGAGGTTCTTTTTTTGCTAGGCTTTCCTTTTGTATCAGCTCCACATGATCATACTTTTTCATTTTGTTGTTCCTGTACCACTCCTTTCCTTCCTCCTCTAGGACCCATTTTATCCCGTACATGCGGCGAGGTATTTGCAGCGAGGAGGATTCAACTTGCTCTTTTCTTCCCTTCTTTTGGCCTTTCTGTGAGGTGGATGTTTTTTCTTTTCCAGGTCGACTTTTTGGTGCCATTGTACCTGAGATTAAAATGATAGTCATGTTAGCTTCATCTCGGTAGATACAATCGATAAGCAAATAGTAGTGGCACCACCCCACACTTAGTTTGTTGGCACAAACTAGTTAAGTTAACGTTGTCGATTACTCAGACTTCATCGATATACGTTTAGGTGGTACGTTCCAACAATATAATCAGTGCAGTCATACTTTTCTTGTCATCTTAACTATCCTTTTCTATTCTATTTTATGTAATCTTGACAATACTTTCATGTTTGGATTGATGTACCCTTTTGAACAAGACTACTACATAGAGATTGTATCAAGTTATGGCATAGAAATAATCACAACATCTCATGTTAGTAGTGAACCATGATTTTTCATCTTAATGAACAAGTCATTCGAACATGAAAGCTTTCAAGTTACAAGATTATGCAATTTTCTTGACCATGTCAATTTCGCAAGAAGTATGACAGTGTATCGAAATTAACTACAAGTTGGAACCAAGTCAAGAACACCAATACATATTCTTTCACTTTCTTAGATGTATCACAACAAATCAACCATATTCAAATCACCAACACTACTTCAAGATTTAAAAACTTAGTATAGACGTAGTATTGTAATACTTACGGAATATAAGAGAAGATAGCCGAAGTACTTACTTGGTTGATGGCCTCGGAAGATGTTCTTGCAAAGTAAAAGAGAAAAAGGAAAATTTTTGAGAGAATTTGGAGAGGTAGGCGGCGCCTAGGTTGAAGTTGCAATGCAATTTGGTTTTAAGACTAAGGTTCTATTTATAGGAAAAGCTTGGGTCGGGTTTTGACCCATTTGGAATCAGATTTGGAGACCAAAAGTGAGCATAGGCGGCGCCTAATGCTTTGCCTATGCTTGGCATAGGCAGCGCCTTTTGCAAAGCCTAGTTGAGCATAGGCAGCGCCTATGCTATGGCATTGTTGGGCATAGGCGGCGCCTATGCCATGGCATTCTAGATTCAGAGACAAAAGGCTTTTGCATAGGCGGCACCTATGCTATGGCATTGTTAGGCATAGGCGGCGCCTATGCTATAGCATTGTAGAATCCGAGAGCTTAGGCCATAGCATAGGCCTTGCCTTGTTCGTGGCCTAGATTTACATAGGCCTTGCCTTGTTCGTTGCCTATATTTTCATAGGCAATGCCTAACCCATAGCCTTTTGCTTCTTCATTCCTAACTTACCACCTTTAACAAATAATACTTCCAACTCAAAGTTTAAACCAATCTCCCGCTTTACATCTCTTTCACCTACACTTACTCAAAAACAACAAAAGCGATTGGAACGATGGGTTTCCTCCCATCAAGCGCCTTAGTTTTGGTCGTGGCTCGACTCTTATTTTTGGATTTTTATAAATGCAAAAGGAACGATAAAAAAAATGATGGGTTGCCTCCCATCAAGCGCTTGATTTATTGTCGGGGCACGACATAGTTACCTCGAGTACTTAGACTTCGTCGAGATAGATGGTGGTCATGAACTTAATCGAGTCAAGGGGACCAATATATGGCTTTACTCTTTGCCCATTTACCTTAAAGATGACACCATTATTGTCTTCTAACTCAACTACTCCAGACGAGTAAACTTGGCTAATTTTGTACGGACCGGACAATTTGGACCTTAGCTTACCTGGGAATAGCTTCAGTCTGGAGTTGAAAAGAAGTACCATATCATCTTTTTGAAAGTTTCGTTGAACAATCCACCGAACATGATACTTTTTCACCCGCTCCTTGTAGAGGTCTGATCTTTCATAAGCATGTAGACGGAATTCATCCATCTCATTTAGCTGCTCCAATCTCATGTTCATAGCATCATCCCAATTCAAATTCAGTTTTTTCAACGCCCACAATGCTTTGTGTTTGAGCTCAATGGGCAAGTGACAGGCCTTCCCATAAACAAGTTGGTACGGGGACATGCCAATTGGCATTTTGAATGCAGTCCTATAAGCCTATAGTGCATCGTCCAGCTTCCGAGACCAATCTTTCCTATTAGCAATTACAGTCTTAGCAAGGATTTGCTTGATCTCTCGATTGGAAACCTCTACCTGTCCACTAGTTTGAGGGTGATAAGGCGTGGCTACCTTGTGTTGCTTGACCCCATATTTCACCAACACGGCTTTGAACATCTTATTGCGAAAGCGTGATCCTCCATCGCTTATGATGGTACGTGGTACCCCAAAACGAGAGAAGATATTTCTCTTCAAGAATGCTACAACACGCTTTCCTTCATTATTGGTCAGCGCTACCGTTTCAACCCATTTGGATACATAGTCGACAGCAACTAGGATGTATTTCATCCTAAACAAATTTACGAATGGGCCCATGAAATCAATACCTCACACATCAAACAGCTCTACTTCAAGAATTTTTGACATGGGCATCTCATGGTGCTTCGAAATCGTGCCTTGTCTCTGATATTGGTCACATATTCTCACAAATTCGTAGGCATCTCTAAATATCGAGGGCCAATAATAGCCACTTTGCAATACCTTCCTTGCTGTCCGACCACCTGCAAGGTGTCCCCCAACTTGGGAAGCATGACTTGCTTCTAAGATACTCGGCACCTCCACATGAGATATGCATCGTCTGATCACACCATCCGCACATCGTCTAAACAAATATGGCTCATCCCAGAAGTAGTGTCTCACATCATGCATGAACTTCCTCTTTTGATGAAATGATAGATTCGCAGGCATCACATTACTTACCACAAAGTTTGCAAAGTCTGCATACCATGGTAACTCTTTCATCATTGTGGATAAGATCTCCTCATCAGGGAATGCAACATTAATCTCAAGATCAGGCTGCGCTATATGCTCGTTCTCGAGTCTAGATAGATGATCAGCCACTTGGTTTTCGCAACCTCTTCTATCTTTTACCTCAAAATCAAATTCTTGCAGCAATAATACCCATCGAATTAGGCTTGGTTTCGTGTCTTTCTTTGCCATCAAATATCTCAGAGCTGCATGGTCTGTATGAACTACCACTTTGGTTCCCAACAAATAAGCACAGAACTTTTCAAAAGCATACACAACTGCTAGAAGCTCTTGTTCCGTGACAGTATAGTTCTTCTGGGCTCCGTTCAAGACCTTGCTCGCATAGTAGATTGGATGGAATAACTTTTCTCTTCTCTGTCCAAGCACAGCGCCCAAAGCTACCCCGCTAGCATCACACATGACTTCAAACGGTAGATACCAATCGGGCGCTACAATGATAGGAGCTTCAATTAGATTCCCTTTGAGGCATTCAAATGCCTTCAAGCAGTCTTCACCGAAGTCAAACTTTGCATCCTTCTCCTAAAGCTTGCATAACGGACTAGCAATCTTGGAAAAGTCTTTAATGAATCTTCGGTAAAAACCTGCATGCCCGAGGAAACTACGAACTCCTTTGACCGAAATTGGGGGTGGTAGTTTCTCGATGACTTCAATTTTAGCTCGATCCACCTCAATTCCTCTTTCAGAGATTTTATGCCCAAGAACAATACCTTCTTTCACCATGAAGTGGCACTTCTCCCAGTTTAGCTCCAGGTTGAATTCAACGTATCTTTGCAACGCCATACTTAGATTTGCCAAGCACGATTCAAACGACTCACCCACAACTGAAAAATCGTCCATGAACACTTCTAGAGTGTCTTCCACCATATCAGAAAAAATGGACATCATACAGCTTTGAAAAGTGGCGGGTGCGTTACATAGCCCAAATGGCATACGTTTGAAGGCAAACGTACCATATGGGCATGTAAACATTGTCTTCTCTTGATCTTCGGGAGCAATACAAATCTGATTATAGCCGGAGTAACCGTCTAAAAACCAAAACCATCATTTCCCTGCTAATCGATCAAGCATTTGGTCTATAAATGGCATTGGAAAATGATCTATACGTGTCCACGAATTCAGCTTCCGATAGTCCATGCATACTCTCCACCCTGTGACAGGTCTGAGTGGAATTAACTCATTCTTTTCATTCGCAACTACCGTCATGCCACCTTTCTTAGGTACACATTGTACTGGGCTTACCCATTTACTGTCGGAGATTGGATACACAACCCCTGCATCTAACCACTTAATAATTTCTTTCTTCACCACCTCTTGCACAGGTGGATTTAGATGCCTTTGATGCTCAATAGTGGGTATGCAATTTTCTTCAAGCTGAATCTTGTGTCTACAAATCCCAGGCGGAATACCAATGATATCAGTGATGGTCCAACCGATGGCTCTCATGTACTTCCGTAGAACCGCGATGAGAGCTACAACTTGCTGCTCACCCAAATCTGCCGCCACAATAACCGGGAGTGTGTTACCGCTTCCTAAGAATGCATACTTTAAATGACTAGGCAGCTCCTTCAATTCTAACGTGGGTGGCTCTTCAATAGATGGTTTAGCTGGTGGTGTAGGTCGGTTTTTGAGATCAAGGTCCAGCTTCTTGGGAGCATGAGGATATGAACCTAATCCTGTTAGAGCACAAATAATTTCTTCATAATTTTCAGCATCCTTACGCTCAACATTCATAAGCACAACCGCCAATGGGTCATCAATAAGTTGCTTCTCTACAGGTAAATCTTTTGCATCATCAAAATAAACATCAGCTACCGAGAGCACGTTCAGATCTTTGGGTTGCTTCATTGATTTACACACATCAAAGCAGACTACTTCGTCATTCATCCGGAATAGAAGCTCATTAGCTCTTAAATCAATAAGCACACTTCCTGTTGCAAGGAAGGGACGCCCCAAGATTATAGAAACTTCTGAGTCCACCTCACAATCAAAGATAACAAAGTCTGCCGGAAAGATAAATGAAGAAACCTTCACCAATACATCACATAAAATACCAACAGGTCATTTTACCGACCTATCTGCCATTACAAGCCTCATATTGGTTGGAGTAGGATCCCCCAATCCCAATTTTTTGTAAATAGATAGTGGCATTAAGTTGATGCTGGCTCCTAAATCGCAGAATGCCTTGGCAAAATTCAAAGATCCTACAGTGCAAGGAATAGTGAAGGCACCGGGATCGGCCTTCTTCTGAACTAGTGATCTGGTAGCGATTGCGCTGCAAAGATCCTTCATAAATTTCGCGTACCCAGGCATCTGTTCTAGCGCCTCTACCAATGGAACATTGATGGTCAGCTGTTTTAACATTGACATGAATTTATTGAACTTGGTATCATCAACACTCTTTTTTAATCTTTGAGAAAAAGGTGGTGGTGGAAGGGGAATAGTTTTCTCCACGTCTTTCTTTTCCTCTTGCTTCAGATTGGCGGTCTTTTTAGGCTGTGGACATTGAGGGGTGACGTCATTGACGCCTTCTTCAGCTTCTTCGGCGTCCTCTGGTTCGGCATTATTTAATACATCGTCGGCCACTTGCCTATCTTTGGCTAGGTTTTCCAACACCTTACCACTCCTGGTAGTAATAGCCATGCATGTTCCATCGTTCCTTGGGTTTTGCACTGTGTCGCTAGGTAAGGTGCCATCTTTTCTTTGATTTAATGTGTTTGAAATTTGACTCAATTGTTGCTCCAGCTTTTTTATTGCAGTAGATTGCGATTCAACCAATTGCTTCACTGAGGACAAATCATTTATTACCTCAGTTACTCCCATGTTGGTTTCCTCCACTCCTTTCAACAGCTTTGCCATCATATCTTCCATTGACATCTTACCAGAGCCAGATGCAGCGGTGTCACGACTTCCAGGAGGAACATACAAACCATTCCTGTCAGTCTTATTCTTCTAACTTCCTTGATCACGGTCCTTGTTTCCAGACTTATCATAATAGTTCCGACCTTGGTTTTCTTAGTCATTGCCTCAGAAACCCCTCTGATTGTTCAAGTAGTTGGCTTCTTCTTCAGAATCAGATTCCTCTCTTCCTTTTGACGCAACCGCTTTGACTTTTTTGGTCTTCCCTGATAATAGATGCTTTGTAAGAAGATCCATCTATGTTTTCATGTGCGCCATATCTTGGTCGCGTTCCTCCTCTCTTCGCCTTTGTTCTGCGGTTATGCCAATAGATATAGTGGGGCTTGTTACCTCAAAATCCCTGGTATGCCAAGCCCTACTTTGCTTTGTCATCCAGTCTAGCATATCACTTCCGTGAACAAAGGTGAGGTCCATAAATGATCCTCCAGCCGCATTATCCACCACTGGTTTAGTTACTAAATTCAAGGATCTGTATAGTATCTCCATCAAGTGGACATTGGTCAAGTGATGGTTTGGGCACCTCATAAGCTTCTTCTTGAATCTCTCCCATGTTTCGTGGAGGGCTTCAGTTGGAAGCTGACAAAAGTTGCTAATTTTATCTCTCAATTGTGCTCTTTTGGATGGGGGAAAAAATCTTTCTAGGAAAGCGTCCTTCAATTGCCTCCAATTTGCAATAGAATCAGGAGTCAACCCGTTCAACCATAGAGTTGCCTCACCAGATAGAGACAATGGAAATAAGCGCAGCCGAATTGCATTCTGTCCAACGCCTGGATTGTCAAATGACTGGCATGTAGAGATAAAGTTGACCAGATGCATATTTGGATCATCACCTGCAAGTCCACCGAATAATCCCTTGAGTTGCAATAACTGAATCATGGTGCTAGTGATGTTGAACTTGGCTCCGGGTGCCAATGGCGGAGGAATAATAGCTCCTGTGGCATCAGCTCCATCCAGATCGTCATCATCATCATCGAAGGGAATCTACATAGCTCGGCATTCAGGCCGAAATCTTGCTAGACGATCTCTTCTATTTTTCGGTGTTGCCACCTCAGCATCATGCCTAGGGTTTAGTAACTCATCATCACCCAAGTCCTCATCATCAGGATCTGCTGCTCGCCCTGGGTTATTAATATTCTGTTGATGTACTTGGGCAGTGGCCAACGCAGCTAGTCTAGCCTGCTCCTGTTGAGAAGCCCTTCTCTCAATGTCACGTTGTGCATCCATCCTTCCAATAAGTTGCGGTTCAGGATTTATGGGTAATAATGGTTGTCCCGAACTTCGAGTATTTGGCATGCACTAAACAAAAAAAATTGTAGAAAACAAAAACAACAACTAAAAGTAAAGTACAAGAATCTTTGACCAAAGGGTCTAGTAATTATCACAAACTTAGTTGACAACCGTATTCCCCGGCAACGGCGCCAAAATTTGATAACGCTCAAACTACAGCTCTCGTAAGAGTGTAAGCGGTCGCTGTCAAATATAGAACCCAGCTGGGTTGGGTGTCGAATCCCACAGGGAATACTCGGTCACTAAGTATGCAACGATTAGTAGACTTTTGGAGAAAGTTCTGTGAAAAGGGGGGGATTGGAGTGTGACGTTAAATAATAAAATTAAAATAGCAAAGTAAAAACGGAATGCTTGGTAGGTTTTAATCAATGAGAATTGTAAGTTAGAGTTATGTCCACCTTATGAATTCTACGTATCTATTGGCTATGAGTTATGCGGAATTCAGACATGCATGTGCTTATAGAGTTCCGTATTCTATGGTAAATCCAGGCGTCTTTTGACCATCAAGGATTATTTCACTTTAACTCTTTCGAGCTTAAAGCGTATCTAATGGTACGAATTCTCCAAGAGGTTAATCCAGTGACGGCACTAACTTTTAAACAGGGGTTAATAGCCCTATTTCCTTATCACACCCTCTTTTCCAGACATGTAACTTTTCTTTCGAACAAGTTAATGCTATACTGGCGTATTCTATATGTTTGCAACCACAAGAATTTAAATTAAGATGAAGAGAAGAATGATATAAGCAGCATAAGTGTCAAGAATTCACAAACTCATAGCAATAGATAGTATCTCATAAGGCTTCCATAACCCTAACAGAGAAGTTTAGCTACTCATGAGTTCAATGGAAAACACAATAGACATTATCATACCAAAACAAGAATCTCACGAGAAGTATGTTTTGGTAGCACTTGTGGCGTGAATTCCTTGCAAATAGCGTTTCTCTTGTCGTAAAAATTAAAAGTCGAATATATAAAAAATCATGTCAACAACAAATTTGTGAAGAAAAGGGGAAAGGATCGAATAGGGAGGAATAAGGATGAGGGTGGCGGAAATTGGTGCTGAAAAGTTCAGCAAAATAGGGTTCTTATAACACCCATATCCTATTCCTACTAAGCTACTGCATACTTATCCTAGTCCTACTAGGTTACTGCATCCTTATCCTAATCCTACTAAGTTACTGCTCATCCCTAAGTCTTTGGAAATACTGTTTTTGCCCGGGATAGGTTTTCCATGCGTCACGTTCAGTCCATAAACTTCCAAAAGCTGCCTTCCTTCTTTCGTGAAGCTTCCTTTGGCTGCAACCAGTCCATAACATGCTGAAATCTTCATCATTTATACTTGAAAACTTGCTAATCATGTTGGTTAGCTTACTTACAGGAAAAAGGACTAAAAGTGCATGAATTATATATTTTGTCCTCAAAACTTAGCTAAAATATGGGTAAATTAAGGTGCTTTAGGCGTGTAAATACGCCTACCATCAACTCACGTACAATTTGTTCCTGCTCTCAAACAATAAGAATATATACCCATTTCACTAATTTATCCCTATTATAACTACTAGGTATCAAAATCATTCATTTTAGTCATAAATTCACCCTATTTCATCATCTTAGAAATCCGTATCTCTTAAACCACATGAATTCAACTTGAATTAGAATGAACAACTATAATTTCACTCTCATTAATGTTTTCTAACACCCTAGGATCATTCTTTACTAAATTTATACTTATTTCCACTACTTTTCATCAATTTTAATAATTAGGGCTAAACACTAATTTTCTACCATGAATTCATTTCAAAATATTTTCTGAGATTTTAGAAAGTAAATTCAAGTCTACAATGTAATTATAAACCTTCAAAGATGAAACACTCCAAAAACCGTTAAAAATTTGTCTTTCCTAGAGCTCCCTTGTATTTTTCAAAAAAAATGGGGAATGAAAATATTTTCTAGTTCTTAAAAATATCAAATCCTATGTGTTACCGTTGCAGCAGTTAAAGTTCCGCTGCAGTGATTCTAACCTTTAAATCGAGTCCTATCGCTACTATACCTATTTCCACTGTAGCGATACCACTGAAGCGATGATTTTCTTTATTGCAGTGGTCTAAGGTAGAACCTTGGGACCTCTCTATAATTTTTATCATTTTAAAAAACATTCCACTAATTGTAACATCGCGAACCAACCCCTCCACGGTAATCTCTATAACAAGAGTTCAACAACTCCATTTCAGGTGTTGGAAATTGCTATGGCTTTCTAAAATCATTGACAATCTAAATATCATGCCAAACACAACTATAAACCATCACATTAGTGATAGATTTCATTTTACTAAAACACCTCAAAAACCATCCCATCATCAGCTAGTCATGAGTTTCTCAAAAATTGGCTCAGAAAAGTCTAATTGCAAATTTTTCCTCTTTCGTCGTAATGATAATCTAGGTCATTACATGTAGAAGTTATCGTTAATGGGTGAATTAGGAGAAAAAGGCACCAACCCCATAGTGTACGATGATGATGTGGCATCCAGGTTGGTCCTTGATGCATATCAGTTTATCCTCTCCATCCTTTTTAATTTTATCAATACTAGGATTTGGGTTGCCCACATTTGGGCCATGTAACAATCAATCTTTATTTTATTTTTTATATTTCTTTGAACATGGATGCTTATTTTACTAACTAGTGGTGAATGCATACTTCTTATATTATTCTATGCGATTTCTATCAATTACGTGGTAGCTTGTAGCTTAAAATGATCTTGTACAGGTTGAAAATAAAATGCAAAATAGGGGAAAGAAGGGAAGGGATTTTGTCCTACTATATCATCCTGTATACCGCTACCACAACATCACTGTAGCGGAAAATTCTTGTTATAATGGGCTCGTGGTAGCTGGTTAGTACTCAGTATGACAGCCCTACAATAGTAGCCTAGAAATTTTAGTTTTTCTGAAATTCCCTTTACTCCCATTCCCTTTTACAACACTAAAAATCAAAATCACTCCACAGTTTAAATCGCAGCCCCAAGATCGAACCTAGCTAATAAAAAGAAGTAATCAATAAGGCAAAATACCACTTTATATCGCGATTATAGATTACACTAAGGATCAATTTTTCACCACAATTTCCACTACCACTTTATCACATAATAACACCATGCTTAAGATTTATCACCCAACTTTTCCACTTAAACCATGCAGCAACAATTCCTTGTCTAACAACACATAAATAATTTAGACCACTTTACCAATCACAAAATTCACAGTCAGTTAAGCAGTCACAATTCACATAATTAGAAACTCAAAATATTTTATTCGCCAAATAAGACATATCTTTATTCCTCTATTCACTTTATTTACAACCACTAACTAACTATCTATAAGTTATACATAGCCCTTACATCCAAATACCAATTGGAACCTTTCCACTTCCAATTCTATTATCTATGTCATTCCAAATGGAGTCCAGTGATGTCCATTTATTTTGATGAGATACCAATTGGAATCGAGAGCCTATTAGACTCAACCCATACAAAAAATCCTACAAATCATATGAGAGGAAAGAAAGAAGTGAAATAATATTTTAGAATACCTCATACTTTCCTAAATATTTGATGTGGACGTTAGCACACCAATTTGTAGGACTTTATTCAATATTTGCTATTGCATTTGTGAAACTTATAAACTAGGCTCGGATACCAATTGTCATGATCAAACTAACTGGGTTATAAGAGCTCCCACTCTAATCCACCTTGATAGGAGAATGCTTACCACCTAACTAAGAAAGTTGGAGGACAAAATAAAATATCATAAAAAGCTTCACAATATTATAAAGCTTACTACAAACTCTTTTATAAATACATAAAATAAAATATTCTTCATTGAGGACCTAATCTAGATAGGTACAAGATCTTCTATTAAGTAAATGTCAACATAAAGGATACATCTCCCACCATAGGAATAAAAAGAGTAGAAGTTGTTGGAAATAACTATCCATATTATTTAAGAGACATCAATTGGCCCTACAACCAGTCTCTACCCCAAAAAGTTATAATAGATATAACATCAGTACAAATAACTCATACTGGCATACATCATTAATCTGAGTACAAACATGCACTTATATAATCTTATTAATCCATACCTTTCTCTAATTGATTATTCCCCCTCCTAATCTTATACATATATTAGTGAAACTCTTTTAACCTGAGGCTAATTACACTAACCCACGATTCAACTTCCAAACCACATTCAACCCTAAGTATTATTTCCCAATACCTCCGTCACCTCTAGTTAAACATTTAACATCAAGAAAATTATGGACGCAACAATAATGTCTATGGCCAATCCCTGCCCTTAATATCCCTTCAATTTAAATCAACACCTTACTTAGTCAATCTCAACCATGCCATAAATTAGATGAATATAATTTTAATACCAAACACCCCAAGGCCAAACCATGTTCGATAGTAAATATGAATAGTTAACCACAACTTGGTAAGCAAGTACAACCATGAACACCTTAACAACTACTTTTACCTAAAATACATACCATTTAGCCTATTTCAAACAACACCAAAAAATTTAATCAAGAGTAAGTCAACATAGATAATATACCAAAGTCAAGACCAAAACTACCAACATTAACCAAGTTAAGAAAATCATGGCCCAACAACAATAAGTTAAACCTTGTCTCAAATACATAAGTAAGTAGACATCAATAGAAGATATTCCATTCCTTTATAATTTTTTCTCTGGACCACTCAAGGAATCAATTTAGCAATTTCAATAAGAAATAACAATATCAATAAGAATAATCACATACTCGATCCAATCAAGAAATTATCAAACTCATCAATACCTTGTACAAACATGCTAAGATTTTTATGGTCGCCCACTAGCCATGACCTGCAGGGGAGAGCTCTTGTCCATGTACCAAACATCCCAAAAATTTAGTGTTTGCCAACCTTATGTCAGGAAATCCCATGACCATTTCCTTTAACGGCTCGTCCCATAATAATAATAGTAAATTCTATGAAAAAGTTATTTATCGGCTCATCTCACAATAATAATAATAATAATAATAATAATAATAATAATAATAATAATAATAAATCTCCGATGTCCTTTACCGGCTCATCCCACAATGATAACTAAATTCTATGAAGATGTCCTTAACCAGCTATCCCAGGATAATAACAAATATCATAACAATCACAAAAACAATGAGAATCAAACAATCATACTTGTATAATCAACAAGCCATTAATATAACATCATTATATGTAATTAACACTTAGGATATCATTCAATAATTTACTCTCCTTAAACATGCATTGTAACAAGTATATGAAGAAATAGTCCTCGGGGTAAATACTTATTTTCATTTGGTGCGTTTGCTTTAAACCAAGTTAATACAAATTTATAATTAAAATGGGTGAAAATATTTCATGACCCGAAATAGGGCTTGGCCGTGACAGCTATCTCAATATCCATCAAGGACCAAAGACCTTATGCCTAGCCAAGTAGAACATTTACATTAATAGTGACTGAATTCCGAACATATAATAAAGATAGTAAGGATAAACTCAAGACAAGAATAATATGTCCAAACCATCAACCAATACTAACAACCAACACCCAAGTCCACAGTCATCCACAAAGCCTCTAACAAAGCCTAATACCAATAAATTATTGGGAAATGTCCCCGACCATAGCCAAAAATAAGTCCAAAACAAAGTCTAAGACATAGGGATCAAGAACCATGAAATAAAGCCTTCTAGTATATGGAAGCTCACCACTTCAATGTCAACTAACGAACTAACCATGAGCACCTGATCACTGCACAGGAAAAATAAAAGATTTTTTGGTGCTTGCATCGCATAGAGATACAAAGTTTGGACATGGTTAGCGATTTGAGTTCTAGCATGTAACTCAAGGATAGAGGAAAAAATAATGCCATGAGTAACAATTGAAAACCAGTACGAAATCCAATGCACATAATCATAAGCAAATACATTTATACATAATATCACATGACGGGGTAGGGAACAAGGCTTAACATAAACTTTGAAAGCCTTAGCCTGGATTGTGTAGCATAAACGTCATGATAAAGGTATCCAAGGGTTATATGGGCCCAGCTCTACCCCAGTTGGAAGTGTCATAGTGCGTGTAGTTGCACGAACTAGAGGATAATCATATTTTATATGCCTTATGGGGGACTCAAACCTCCCAAAAAAATCAAGGTGACTTAAGCACCAATTTATATAACATGGGGGACTTGAACCTCCCAATCATATAGTAATAAGGGGGACTCAAACCTCCCGGTCAATTAGACCCCCCATGTCGGCTAGCGTAGTTTTCGGTGTTGGTCCCTTGGGACCTCCACTTTCACGGCCCAACTATACAACCCTTCTTTAAGTCCAATTAAATTATTTAACACATTACCAATTATTGAATAAATTATGCATTAAGTCAACCCATTGGTATCGTCATACCAACCCCTCTTGCAAGCTCATGATCATCCCATAATCTATTAACTATCACACGGGAAATTCATAACCCGTTTGGTTCAGTTAAACATTCACACAGGGAATCCACATACCCCAAGATTCAATAAAATCATACCATGGTTAATTAACCTTTTATTCTAATGAATTAGTTCAAATGAGCAAGTCAAAAGCATATGGCAAAACTATTTATCAATATCAATTTCACCATTAGGTTGAGGGCACACAAGTTCAAAAACCACAAGTCAAGGCAAAACCATTTAAATTTTGGGAAAACATAACCCCTATATTCATCAACCAAACCCATGCACCCAATAAGTTTTAAAACCGTTAATAAAGCATGAATAAAGCATAATAAATTGTAGGAAATCAATTTTATGACCTATTATATCAAGACCCTTATTCAAATCCACAAAATTAGCTATGTACATTCACATATTTAACAAAAATAAGTTAAGAGTAGAGTCACATGCCTGAAATACCCAAGATTATAGAGAGAATTCAACCCTTGAAGCTCTACTTGACCTACTTCTTTGAAACCTAAGTATGGATGCTTGAGAGACTTGAGAGAGAAGAAAGAATATTTGGAGTGCATTATGGATGAAAAATAGTCCCAAGTATGTTTATAAGTCATGCGTTTTTATTGGGATAAGAGGGAAATGTCTAAAATACCCTCATTAAAAGGCTAGAAAATAAACCGTCAGTAGTTATGGGTGACCTTATGACTTGTAGGGTCACCCTATGACTCATTTCTCCCATTAATAGTCTGGACAATGTCTTTTACCCCCAACACTTGTCTGGTAATGGAGGGACGTTATAACTTGTAATTATTCCATATAACTCGTTACGATCTAGTCATATTCAGGGTAGAATACTTTGGGCATCACACTGGTATCCTTACATAAAGGACTATACGAGTTATTTAGATCCCTTGCGGCTCATACATGGTAGTCATAGTACCATCAGAAAACTTGGGGTAATACACTAGTTACACTATGAGTGGACATAACAACTATTCATAAATTTTTACGACTCGGGGCCTCAAGTCGTAATCAGGACAACAACTCAAGCAACATTCATAGGACACCTTATGACTAGGGTCATATGACCCGCCAAGACTCTCTATGACTTTTAGGGTAAGTGGAAGTCAGGACAATGAGGATAAAATTTCAGAAATTTTCAAGGACCAAAAATCTGAGGTGTTACATTCACCCCCCCTAAGGATCATTTATCCTCTAATGATGGGTCAAGGCATATGTTAACGTGATTTAACATAGAAACACTCTCACACTTACCTTTAACTGATACATAAAACAAAGATGCTAAGGAATACACATACCTTAAGCACGATTATCTAAAGAGGGGAAAAAGGACGGATACTTAGACTTCATGTCCTCCTCGGCTTCCCAAGTAGCTTCTTCAACCTTTTGGTTCCTCCAAAGAACCTTTACTGAAGCCATATTCTTCTTCTGTAACTAATGGACTTGCTAATCCAAAATCTCAATCGGGACTTCCTCATAAGACAAGGAATCCAAACTGCCCACCTTTTCCAAAGGAACAACCATCAAAGGATCATCCACACCCCTTCCCAACATTGAAACATGAAACACCGAGTGGTTGGAACCCAAAATAGAGGGCAAATCCAACTCATATACAATATTACCAACCCTCATCAAAACTAAATATGGACCGATATAATAGGTACTGAGCTTTCCCTTCTTTCCAAACCACACCACTCTCTTTGTGGAAGACACCATCAAGAACAATCAATCACTAATATTAAATTCTAGCTTTATTCGCCTCACATCTGCATAGGACTTTTGGCGACTTTAGACAGTCTTAAGCCTATCTCTTATCACCTTTACCTTTTCCATAGCTTGGTGAACCAAATCAAGACTAAATAATCCATCCTTACCAACTTTGAACCACCCAACAGGAGAACGATACCTCCTACCATACAATGCCTCAAACGGAGCCATGCCGATACTAGAGTGATTGTTGTTGTTATATACGAACTCTATGAGAGGCAAGTGATCAACCCAATTACCACCAAAATAAAATACACAAGCCCGAAGCATAGCTTCTAAATCCTAAATTTTCCTTTCTGCTTGCCCATCTATATGCTGGTGAAAAGTGGTACTAAGGGTTACCTAGGTCCCCATACCTCGCTGGCACGACCTCCAAAAGTGAGACGAGAACTGGGTACCATGATAAAAAATGATAGAGAATGGAGCACTACGTAACCTAACTATATATTAGATATATAACATCGCATAGTCCTCAGCAGAAAAATTAGTCCTCATATGCAAGAAATGAGTAGAATTAGTCATCCTATCCATGATCACCCAAATTATATCAAACTGATTCTGAGATCGTGGTAGACCAATAATGAAATCCATATTAATTATTTCCTATTTCCACACCAGCAGCTCAATCTCTTGAGTCAACCCACCGGGCCTCAAGTGATCCACCTTCACTTGTTGACACACTATGCATTTAACCACAAAATTGGCCACATCCCGCTTCATATTATTCCACCAATAAATCTCCTTAAGATTATGATACATTTTTTTGAACCAGGATGAATCGTATAATGTGCCTCATGAGCTTCGGCCAAAATCCTTCCTCGCAACCCATCAACATCGGGAACACACAACCTCCCTTCTTTTTTACTTCAGTGTCAAGATATAACTTTGCCACCTCTTGAACAATTATACCACTACCTTTAGAATGAAATAGACGATCTCAAAGATTATTCAAATGATTGATATTATTCACCAAACCTCCTTCTCCACATCTACATGAGATAAGCTCCCCATGGACAGCCTTCTAAGAGTATCAGCAATTGCGTTAGCTTTACCTGGATGAACGTGAAGACTCATGTCATAGTTCTTGAGTTACTCAAGCCATCTTCTTTACTTGAGATTTAGCTCCTTCTGGGTGAACACATATTGCAGGCTCTTATGATCAGAATAGATATCAAGATGAATCCTATATAGATACTGATGCCAAATCTTTAATGTGAATACCATACTAACAATTCCGAATCATGAGTCAGTGATTCTTCTCATGAATGTTCAACTACCTAGAGGCATAGGCCACAAATCTACCTTGCTTCATCAATACATAACCCAGTCCCACCCGGGATGCATCAAAGAAATAATAAAACTATCGGTACCCTCAATAAAGTAAAAACTGGAGTCGATGTCAACTTATTCTTCAACTTTTTACAACTTCCCTCACAAGCATTCGACCATAGAAATTTCACCTTCTTCTGAGTGAGCTTAGTCAAAGATGCAGCAATCGATGAGAAGCTTTTTGCAAACCTTCTATAATACATGGATAAATCCAGAAAGCTCTGAATATCGGTTGGATTCGTGGGTCTAGGCCACTTCTTACTACCAAACTTTTCTGTGGATCCACCATGATCCCTTAACTAGAAACAACATGACCAGGAAAAGTACTAACGTTCAACCAAAATTCACACTTTATAAATTTAGCATACAAATGCTAATCTTTTAGGGTCTGCAACACAATATGGAGGCGATCAGCATGATCGGCCTTACTCTTTAAATAAATCAAAATATCATTGGTAAACACAGTAATGAACAAATCTAGAAACTGATGGAATACCTAATTCATGAGATCCTTAAATGACATCGGGGTATTAGTCAAACCAAAGGATATGACCAATAACTCGAAATTACCATAACGGGTACGAAAGGCAATCTTAAAGAAGTTCACTTCCCTAATCTTCAACTGATGTTACCCAAAGTAAATATCAATCTTAGATAAATACTTAGCACCCTGAAACTGGTCAAACAGATCATCGACCCTAGGAAGAGAATATTTATTCTTCACTATCACCTTAATCAACTGGCGCTAATAAATACATATCCAAAGGGAACCATCTTTCTTACGCATGAATAATACAGGTGCACCCCACAAAGATATACTAGGGTGAATAAAACCCTTGTCAAGGAGATCTTTTAATTGTTCCTTAAGCTCCTTCAACTCAACTGGAGCTATTTTATAGGAAGGGATAGATATAAGATGAGTGTCTGAAATGAGATCGATTCCAAAATCAATTCATCTATCAGGAGGAACACCAAGAAGATCATTATGTAAGAATTTCAGGGAACTTATTAGTCGTGGGTACGGATTGCAATAAAGGACTCTCTGAGTTAGAATCCTTAATCCAAATTAAATGGTGGAGACACCTCCTAAAAATTAATTTTTAGGCTCTAAGATATTATATAAACCACTTCTTAGGCACTAGGGAACTCCCTTCCCACTATATAACCAGCTCATTTGGAAATTTTAAATTAACCTTATGAGTCTGACAATTTAAGGAGGCATAGCATGAATGCAACCAATCCATCCCCAAGATGATATCAGAATCTAGCATGTCTAATTCAATCAAATCCACCAAAGTTTCCCTACTACAAACAAATAGCACACAACCACTATCGACTCTTTTAACAACCACAGTGTCACCCACTGGGGTAGAAATAAAAAAAGGGTCCAAAATATAGTCAGAATGAAACCAAAATACACAACCATAAATGGGGTCACATAGGAAAGGGTAGACCTCAGATCAATCAAGTAATACATATCATGAGATAAGAGTTTTAACATGCTAGTGACAACATCGAGAGATGCCTCAGGATCTTGACAAGTAGTAAGAGCATAGAGACAGTTTCGACCAGTGTCAGAACTAGAAGTGGCACCCTTTGGTGCATGAGAAGATAAAATGGTAATACAAACCTTGTTGTCCCCAGAAGAAACCCTATAAAGACAATTCCATTGCATATGTACAATCTTTCCACAACTGAAACACTGGTTCCTCCCCTTCTCACACTTACCATAGAATTTACAGGGAGGATATGATGGAGCTGACTAGGCCCCACTGTCCTGAGAATGGGCACCCTATTCCCTAAAACCATCACTACTCTAAAAATATGGATAACTAGATGGATTTGGGTAAACAGCACTAGCCATTGAATAGGAGTTAGGACTCCTCTAACTCTTTTTCCTAGACCATTTCCCGTCATCTCTACCACTTTGTTGCTGGCCTCCACCCTGTTCTGAATGTCTAAACTTTTTACTTTGTCTTTCCCTGTCTTAGCTTGCTTCTTCTTTTCCTTATTAACTTATTACATATACAACACAAGTCTAGAGATATCTATATCCTTGTTCAAAAAGGTAGCTTTGCTTTCTAGAATTAAATCATGAGACAACTCAGAAGCAAATTTCCTCATCCTAGCCCTCATACAAGACACTAACTCAGGTGAATATCGTGACAACTGATGGAACTTCAGAGCATACTCTTTTACCATCATCCTTCTTTGCTTTAAGTTTTCAAACTCCCCCACTTTTACCTCTCTCAACTTATGAGGAAAGAAGCGGTTAATAAAAGCAGCAGAGAAATTAGCTTAGAAGGTTGGATCAGTATCATTGCCCCTAAAGTGATCCCATTCCTCATACCATTAATATGCCATATTTTTAAAATGATAAGCGATGAACTCCACATCCTCTACATTAGTAGCATACACACAGAATTTTTTGCTATCTCATCAATGAAATTTTGAGGGTCTTCCTAAAATTTAGAGCCAGTGAAAGTTGAAAGGCTTAACCTCATAAACTGGCCAACTCTAGTGCCTCAAAAGAACTCACAGCAGTACCAGTAGGACCTGAATATTGTGATTGAGATGTCACCAACTGGATCAATAGATGAATAGATCAGTGAATCTCAATATTGGTAATATCTATTTGAGGTGAATGGACATGAGTGTCACCTACGGGATAAGGATCAGTGGAGATCGCTGGAACTCCACAACAGCAATCAGAAGTAGTGTCCCTAGAATGAGTCTATACCTTAAGAGTAGGATGAGTTCCATCCATATTGTCCTCAGACGGGACAGAAGAGTTTCCACGGTATAAAATTTTCTTGGAGGCATGATCAGAACGACAAGCAAATGGGAATTAGAGAGATTTAAGACCTTAGACTCTATATCCCGAAATAAGACAACAAGAATAGAAAACATTCCTAAATGCCTCATAGCCTCTCTCTTATAAGTGTGGAACTCTACACACCCATAAAAGAGACTCTACTTGACACCGCTCTATGGAAACCTAATTGACCATGAACCTAGGTTCTAACACCAACTTTGTCATGACCCAAACCAGGGTCTGTCCATGACAAGTATCTCAATGTCTACTGAGGATCGGAGACCACCCCTTTATGCCTAGCCAAACAACACATTTACACTAATAGTGACTAAATTTCAAACATATGATAAAGACAGTAAGGACAAACTTAATACATGGATAATATGTTCAAACCATCAACCAATACTAACAACCAACACCTAAATCCACAGTCATTTACAAGGCTTCTAACAAAGTCGAATACTAATAAATTATTGGGATATTCCCCCGAGGTAGCCAAAATAATCTGAAACAAAGTCTAATACATCGAGAATAAGAACCATGAAATAAAGCCTTCTGAAGTATGGAAGCTCACGGCTTCACTATTAACTCACAGACTAACCACGAGCACCTGATCACTGTGTAGGAAAAATAAAAGAATTTTTGGCGCTTGTATCACATTGGGATACAGCATCCGGAGACAATTAGCGATTAGAGTGCTAGAATGTAACTCAAGGATAGGAGATAAAATAATGCGCTGGGTAATAATTCAAAATCAATCCAAAATCCAATGCACCTAATTATATGCAAATACATGTATACATGATATCACATGTCGAAGTAAGGAACAAGACTTAACATGAACATTGAAAACCTTAGCCTAGATTATGTTGCATAACCGTCATGATAAAGATATCTACGTGCTATATGGTCTAGCTCTTCCTTAGCAGGAAGGACCCCAATACGTGTAGTCGCATGAACCAGAGGATAATTATATGTCATATGCCTTATGGGGACTTGAACCTCTTGACAAAATCAAAGTGACTTGAGCACCAATTTATATAACATGGAGGACTCGAACCTCCTAATCATATAGTAATAAGGGGGACTAAAACCTCTCGATCAATTAGACCCCGCATCGACTAGCGTAGTTTCTGATATTGGTCCCTCGAGACCTTCACTTTCAAGGCCCACACACACAACTCTCTTTTAATCCCACTTAAATTATTCAAAACACATTCCCAACCCCACTTGTAAGCTCATGATCATGCCACAATACATTAACCATCATACGGGAAATTCACAACCCCTTGGTTTAAATTAAACATTCACATAGGGAATCCACATACCCCAAGATTCAATAAAATCATACCATGGTTCATTAACCTTTTATGCCAATGTATTAGTTAAAGTGAGCAAGTCAAGATCATGTGACGAAACTATTTATCATAATCAATTTCACCTTTAGGTTGAGGGCTCACAATTTCCAAAGCTATAAGTCAAGGCAAAACCATTAAATATGGGGAAAACATAACCTTAATATTTATCAACCAAACCCATGCACCCCACAAGTTTTAAAACCAATAATAAAACATGAATAATACATAATAAACCATAGGAAATCAATTATATGACCATTCATATCACAATCCCTCAACTACACCAAAACCCTTGCTCAAATATACGAAATTAACTATGTATAATCATGCATTTAACGAAATCAAGTTAAGGGCAGAGTCACATGCTTGAAATACCCAACATTATAGAGAGAATTCAACCCTTGAAGCTATACTTGACCTATTTTTTGAAAACCCTAAGTATGGATGCTTGAGAGACTTGAGAGATAAGAAATAATGTTTGGAGTACATTATGGATGAAAAATAGAGTCCCAAGTATGTTTATAAGTCATGGGTTATTGTTGGGATAAGAGGGAAATGTCTAAAATACCCTCATTAAAAGGCTGAAAAATAAACTGTCAGTCGTTACGAGTAACCTTATGACTCATAGGGTCACCCTATGACTCATTTCCCCCATCCATATCTCGATAGTACTTAGGAACCACAACACTAGTATAGTTATAGAGGTACCTTATGACTCGTAATGAGTCCATACGACTCGTTACGTTTTAGTTGTACTCAGGGTAGAATACTGTGGGCATCACACTAGTTTCCTTATGAAAAAGACTATACGATATATTTAGAGTCCTTACGACTCATAACATGGTAGTCATAGTCACATCATTAAACTTGGGTTAGTGTATTAGTTAAACAACGAGTGGATGCAATGACTCACCACGAGTCTTTACGACTCGGGGGCTCAAGTCGTAATCAAGACAGCAACTCAAGCACCATTCAGTGGACACCTTACGACTAGGGTCATATGACTCGTCAAGACACTCTACGACTCGTAGGGTAAGTCGTAGCCAGGATAGTGATGATACAATTTCAAAAATTTTCAAGGACCAAAACTCCGGGGCATTACAAAATCATTTTCACCCCCCAACTTTTCTTTAAAATTCAAAACCCCCCTCAACTTTGAAAAATCATATAACTCCCCCCTTTATCCTATGTATTGTCCATTTTACCCTAGTTTTATCAATATATTGATGTAACACTTCTTTATATATTATATAATTTTTTTAAAATAGGTACTTATAACTTTTCATTTAAGTCCATTAAAACTATAAGTAGAATAATACTTTTATGAATTTGTCATAGAATTTTATATTATTTTTATGAATATTTCAATATTATGTGTATTAAGTATGTGTATATGTATTTACATGCATGTGCGTGTATTTTGTCTTTTCCCACTCTCTTATTCCATGGGTTTCATGTTACTTGGCCCTTCTAGACATGACACACCCCTGAAAAAAATTTTAATCAGAGGCTTATTTTACTAAACTAATCTTATTAATAATGCTTTGAAACTTTAAATTTGACTACCACTACTTTATGTAATTATTTAATACTAAGGGTAGAAATAACAAAATATTAAGGAATTATGTTGATTTCATAAATTGGACAAGTAAATTAAAATAATTATTTTAGCATGAGGGTCAAATAATATGAAACGGCGGGGGTATTCTCTGTTGATATAAATAAACAAGTCTTAACTATCATTAATGGAGTACACATAAATTATAGTTTAAATAACGTAAAATATAAATAAATACAATCTTGAAATTTTACCTTAATTTAATTAATTATTTTGTAATTCCTGCATTTAAATAAATGTGTGTAGTCATTATTACCTACTATTTTCACTTGTATAAATAAATATTACAACTTTGATTACTATTAATAAAGTTAATTTTCTCATTATGCTAATTTACTTCATTATAGAACATCATTAGCTTATATACTTAATTAGTATTTCTCACTTTCTTTTATCAAAATATAATGTTAATATTCTTATGAATTTTTTTTATATGAATTTTAAAAATTAAAAATATCATTATTTTTAAAGAAGTAAAAAAAAGAACTTCATAATGAAAGGGCACAATAGGCATTTTAAAGATTTAATTAGGATAAACGGGAAAGTTTTCTTACTGTTATAAGTTGAGGGAGGAGTTTGATTTTAAAATAACATTGTGGGGTAAAAATAATTTTTACTCAAGTGAAAATTGAAAAAGATATAAAGTCACCCCTGAAGTTGTCTCAAATATGCTAAAAAATATTTTAACTTTGCGGGCGTCCTCTTATCCCACAAAAATTGTATGGACCATTGCAAATAGACCATTTTTACAGATTTTGTCACCAACCTTGGTCTAATCTCAAGAGCATGTTGGTCACTTTTTCTTTTAACTAATTAATTAAATTAAATCATAGATCAAGGGTGGGTTTAACCCATCCCAACCCTTCAGGTACCCTTTAATCATATAATTCTTTTTTTTTTCTTTTCCATTTCTCTCACTTTACTCTCTTCATTTTTTTCTCTTTTCTTTCTCGTCTGAAGATTAACAATGTAGTGTAGCTAAGTTAGGAACTTTGTTGGTTCATTTCTTGGGAGAAATAGTTGACTAGACAAAGAATTAAAGATTACTAGGATAGTATTTTTCATAGTTAACTAGTTTTTATTAAAGACTGTATGGTTTATTCATATATTTATGAATTTTTTTAGAAAAACACATTTGTAGCGATTATTTTAGTGAAAAAAGTGTTAGTATCGATTTATTTTGTTAAATTTGTGCAAGGGTTTTGAAGTGTTAGGTTGTGCTATCTACATGCATATATATATATATACGTTTTACAGCTAGTATTTTTTAAAAAACATATTTTTAGGGAATGTTTATGAAAAATATTTGAATATTGTTATGTTTTGTTATGTTGTCCTTTTTATATGATTATATATGACTGTTAGGGTTTTGTTCCTATTATGTTAGAACTGTTGAGACAGGGTGCTAGATTCTAGATGAAAATAGTTAGTTTGTTCCCAACCTAGAATTTTGTTTACTGATTTTGTGAATATTAAAATATGTGTTTACTGATTGTGTCTTTTTATATGAATATATAGTACTGTTATATTTTTGTTACTATATGTTTGGACTTTTGAGATTTAGGATTTTGTTTAAGATTTTATGTGATTGAAATATGTTTGTTACATGTTCTTTTAGGAATCCTTTTACGTTTTTTGTTCTAATAACTTTAAAATGGTATTATGGGGGCCAAATTGTATTTGATCCCCACCTGATTATATTGATAGCATTACGACTGAATTTCTAGATAGAGATATTGATATGATGTCCTATTTTGAGTTGAGAGACAACATAAAGTATCTAGGATATACAATAGAGTGTGACTTTTTTATTAAGTGGGATGGGTTATAGCTAGAAATAAAATGCGATAAGGTTATTTGTGACATTTCTATCATGTTAAAAAATAGGGATGAACTCGAGGTGTATGTTTTTCATTGGGTTAATAAACCTTGTCAGGCCCCACTTAAATTGAAGTTTATCCCCAATTTGAGGGACAGTGGGGTAGGTAAGGAATCTTTGAACCTTCTTAATGAGGTTGATGCTTCTAACCCTAATATTCATCCTCCTTCTGTTGAAACTTCTAACCCTTCTATTGGAAGTTCCAACCCTCCTAATCAACCTGCTTTTTTTGATGTACCTTCCAACCCTCTTGATCCTATAATAGATAAAGATCCAAGTAATGATAATTTAAAAGAAGATTCAAAATCAGAAGGGGATACTAGTGAGAAATTGAGGTTGACAGTGATGTTCATCAAGAGTACATTGATATAATGGAAAGTAAGTGGCATTTCAATAGGTCACAAAGGATATTGATATAAAGGAAAGCAAAAGCCATTTCTATAGGTCACAAAAGAGAAGTAGAGGTACAACATCTAAACAGATTCATGATGGTGAAAAGGGTACATACATATGGCATGATGAGACAAATATTAGTATTAGAGATAACAGAATTAGTAATGTCATGACCTGAATCAGGTCCTGGTCGTGATGGGTATCTCAAGTCCACTGAGAACAGGAGACCACCCCCGTTTCCTAGTCAAACAGAACACAACACACCTAGCAGCGGATGAATTTCGAACATATAAGAAGATAGAAAAGTATAAGCTCCAAAAAATACGAGAATATCAACAACCAACCCGACCACAGTAATACACAAAGCCTCTAAATAATATCAATCATCAACCTAATTCGGGACATACCCCAGACAATAGCCAAAATGCGTCCAAAAAGGAATTAGTCCAGGACATACTAAACCAAAAAGTAATGGGCCTTCCAGAAGAAGGAGGCTCACCACTTCAAACTAACACGCGAACAGCTCTGGAATTACCTATCACTGCACAGGAAAAGTAGAAGTGCCTTCCGACACTACATCATGTGGAGATATATCATCCTGGGATGGTTAGTGGGTTGAGCACTAATATGTAACTCAGTATAAGGATAAAGTAATGTCAATCGAAAGTTTAATTTCAAACTCAATGTACATGTTCACATTCATGCATACAAATATATAATAGATGTTGGGGTAGGGAAACAAGGTTTAATATGATACTAAAATATTAGTCTAGACTATATAGCTCAACCGTTATAAACAGGCACCCACAGGTTATATAGGTTCAGCTTCCCCTATTGAAAGGGCCTTAGTAAGTGTTAGACACATGAACCAGAGGTATCAAGGAAGACTAGAAAATGCCTCGACTCCATGTAAATCCTAAATACAAATAAATCAATAGTGTGAACCATGCACACGATCATCAAGACCAACCCTCACGTCGGCAAACGTGAGTTTCCAGTATTAGTCCTTCGGGACTCATACCTTCACGGATTAGCTACATAACCCCCATTAAGTCTAATTAAAACAAGTTTCATATAACTCATTCATTAATCAAGGAATTATACATTAAGCCACACCATAGGTATCGTCATACCATTTAGCTTGCAAGCATATAATTATGCCATCGTAATTTTATTAACTTAGAGGAATGCCTCAACCCCCTTTTTCATTAAATTAATATTGGAGGAATGCCTCGACTTTCTTTAGTTTATCAAATCAATGTTGGGGGAGTGCCTCAACCCCATTTGTTCATTAAATCAAAATATAGCCAACAAGGCCTTCAAAATTCATGTTCATCATTTAACCACTTATGCAATGCGATAGTATATATGAGTAAGTCAAACCAAATGACAATTCCATGATTCAAAACTTTTTACACACGTGGGTTGAGGGAACACGATTATTCAAAACCAATTTCCAAGTTCAAAACATAAATTTGGGGGAATACCTCGACTTCCATTCCAATTCCCACTCCCATGCACCCCATTAGTTCAAAACATCTAATTTAAAGCATAAACAACTCATGAAAACCATGAAAAAATAATTCAAGGATCAACCATTTCAAAATGCTCAACCTATCTCAATACGCACATTCAAATTCATACAAATAAACCATTTTAAACACATGTTTTCCATATAATAAGATTTGGGAAAGAGTAACAGGCTTGAAAGTATCACAATTATGGAGAGAATCACCCTTGAGAGCCCAAATTGACCAATTTTTTGGAAACCCTGAGTGTTCTTGACATAGGGGATTTGAGAGAGTTTGAGAAGTTATTTTGATTTGTTTTGGAGTTTTATGATACCCTAAAGGGGTTTTAAGTCATGGGTCACGATTGGGGAAAAGGGAAAATGTCCAAGATGCCCTTAATTAAAAGCTGAAAAATGGTCGCCAGTGACCACGGGTCACCCGACGACTCGTGAGAACATATTACAACTCATCATCATGAGTCGTAGTCAAGACAATAGCTCGAGGACCCTTCAATGGTTACCTTACAAGTTAGACACTTTGAGTCGTGTACAATCCATACAACTTGTA
Organism: Capsicum baccatum var. pendulum; assembly: GCA_030864225.1. Classification (NCBI taxonomy): domain Eukaryota; kingdom Viridiplantae; phylum Streptophyta; class Magnoliopsida; order Solanales; family Solanaceae; genus Capsicum; species Capsicum baccatum. The sequence continues at coordinate 204,659,673 of CM061558.1, read as the reverse complement.
GGAACCTAATCGTACCTTGAGTAGAAAGTTGGGCTATCAGACTAGTTTCATTATGAAAGGCGCACTATGACTCATCGAGAGTTTATACGACTCTTTAGGCACAACTCGTATCCAAGAAACAAAAAAATGGAATCTTCACTGGTCACCCTATGATTAGGGTCTTACGACCCGTATAAACCCCATGTGACTCATAGCATGAGTCGTAACTTAGGAAGTAAGCTCAAAGATCAAGGATTTTTCAGGGACCAAAAACCTGGGGTGTTACATTCTCCCCCCCCCCCCCTTAGGATCATTCATCCCTAAATGATGAGATAAGGCATTCATTGGCACGATTTAACACTGGACACAATTACACTTTCTTTTAACAAAGATAAAAAACAAAGATATTAAGGAATACATATACCTCAAGCACAATTATCCAAAATGGGAAACCAGAATGGATATTTGGACTTCATATCATCTTCAGCTTCCCAAGTAGCTTCTTCAACCGTATGATTCCTCAAACCACGGACTTGCGTATCCAAAATCTCAACTGGGACTTTCTCATAAGATAAGGAATCTGAAACACCAACATTCTCCAAAGAAATAATCAGGGAAGGATCACCCACACACTTCTTTAACATTGAAACATGAAACATTAGATGAATGGAACCCAAAGGCCAATCCAATTCATAAGCCACCTTACCCACTCGCCTCAAAATACGATATGGGCTAAAATAATGAGGAGTGAGCTTCTCTTTTTTTCTAAACCGTATCACTCCCTTTATGAGAGACACCTTCAAAACACCAAATCATCCACATCAAACTCCAAGTCCCTTCTCCTTACATCCGCATAGGACTTTTGGTGACTTTGGATGGTCTTAGATCTATCCCGAATTACCTTCACCTTTTCTATGGCTTGGTGAACTAAGTCGGGACCGAATAACCTATTCTTACCAACCTCAAAACACCCAATAGGAGACCTACACCTCCTACCATAATACTAGAGTGAAAGCTATTATTATACGCATACTGAATGAGAGGCACGGTGCTTGAGGCTATGAGTAGACCCAAGCTAACCCTTTGAGCCATTTTCATTCAGTTCAATACAAATCAATGGGGTTTCTATAAATAACCCTCAAATATCAACAGAGTAATCATCATCCAAGAATAAAAGAATTTCAGAAAGATAACAAAATACGATTTATTAGTCAACTCCCAACATCTATACTAGTCTGACAAGCCTCTAAGAAAATCAATAAAACCAGCGAGCCATTGAGACATGCCCCAACTAAATCATACTCAATTATCAAATGTAAATAATTTCGTGAAACCAACATCAGACATCACATCCTCGAAACATGAGGACTCACCACAATAGAGGATGTAGAATAGCGTACCCAAAGAATCACTGTCAAACCTGGAACTGAGCACCTGAACCTATATTCTGAGAAAATACAGCCCACATTCGAAGATGTGGGTCAGTACCATGGAAAGAAACTGAGTATATGGGGGTGTATGCAATTGTATAAACATCATCATCATAAATATTTATAAGAAATATGCAGGATGTATGAAAGACTCACATAGCCCGAAGAAAATCATCATAATCATGAGAGGATGAAATAGTACAATAACACATGTGAGTCATCATATAATTTGTCAATCACTTTCAGTTCATCAAGAATATCAATTCTCATAATATAAATATCATTTAAATCTTTCGAAAGAATAACTTTCACAATTCCACTTTCAAATCACTTCACCATTCAGTATAGACACAAAGAAACACACACACACTGGGAGATCCTATAACTGACATAAACCACGTGAGCTACATAGAGTGCAACGTACAACCCACGTTGGGAAGAGCCATCCTATCCTTGCCATCGGAGTAGGACTATCGATATCAAATCCACACAAACTAGCGATCACTATATAAATCAGCCTTAGGCTCACTCCTATGGGGGCACGTAGTTCTAGGGAAGTAAGGTCGCTTTATACCTCCCACTCGGTGCTAAATATTTCTCCCGAACTTAGCTTAAAGCATTTCAAAGACAATCCACAACAAAACAATTTCAGTAATATATAAATATACATCAGGAGCCATCATGCTTCCCATCTATCAAAATCAACCACGTTATGGATTTCTTTCACGCTCGAGTTCAAAACAACTCCTTTAAGACCAAAGGTCAAATCATTCGAAATATCTCAAATATTCAACATCAACATGCTTATAACACACACTTTCTCAAAAAACACAATTTTCAATGGGGATTCACGATCCAAATATCAAAATCATGATAAATATTGTTCAAGATTCATGCTTTATATCTCCACACATGTAAATTTATCTTTCAAAATCATAAACATCAAGATTTCATAATAATCATCATAAGATATGGGTTCATGATTCAAATTCATAAAAATCAAATAAAAATCATGCCTTTGTAAAGAAAATTACTTTTGGGCACAAGGACGAAAGAGAGTTCTTGTGGAAAAACCCCACATATCTTGAATTATGAACTTTAGATCGATAGTCATTTTTGAGATGTTAATCGTGCCTTTGAACGATGGTTCTTGGAGTTCTTGAACTAGGAAACTGGAATCTTGAATAAATTTGCAGAATTAATGGTGAACTTTGGAGGTTCTTGAAGTTGGATGTAAGAGCTTAGGGTTTTCTTTTTGAGGTAATTTGATGAAATATAACATATAATGCTTCTAATAGGCTTTAATATAGGATTTGAACGGATTTTGGGTGAGGGGGAATGACCAAAACGCCCCTAAAAATTAAATAATTCTTGAATCTGTCCTTTGATGGACTGTTTTGATAGTCTGAAGTAGATTAGCCATAACGTTTTACTCAGATCATTGTGTACGAGAAGTTATGATCATTTGAAGTTGACCCAAAAATTTGCTTTTGATAGGCTGAAATAGATCGACCATAACTTTTTGCTCTGACAGAAAAATTGGATGAAACTAATTTCATTGGAAAGAGGACTCGCAGAGCTTTTCGTTGATATATAGTAGATCACCCAGATCATTATGTACAAGGAGTTATGATCATTTAAAGTTTGAGAAAAAAATACGCTAGGCCTCAGTACTTTTTCCTGCACGTTTTACTGTTCACTACTATTCAGGGTTCTATCGGAATGTTCATAACTCATCGCTCGGGTGTCCGTTTTGGATGATTCACATATCGTTGGAAAGCTTATTCGATACTCTATGCAATGGTGGGTCATAATCTAAGATATTTTGCACAACAAATTTATAATCTATTCTAGAAGATAGAACCCAACACGTTTACGCACAAAATTTCAACGAAAAATTTTCCGGGGTATTACATCATCCCCCTATTGGAAAAATTCATCCTCGAATGATGCTAGACATGCCAAGATTAGATTGGGAATAAAGAATACAGCTGAAACCATTCGTTAGACTCATCACCACATCGTTTCTCACTCCGAATGCAACATAGAATGCATAAATTCGAGAAACTATAGCTGAACACATAATAAATGACAGCTGAACTTCTGCAACTTATATCAAAAGTGCATGATTTAGGAAAGAGTGGTACCTTCGACTTTATCGGAGTTTGCACAAAATAGGTGCGGGTACTTGGATTGTATATCCGCCTCAGCTTCCCAAGTTGCACCCTCAACAGATTGGTTTCGGCACAATACCTTGACCAAGGGAACTTCTTTGTTTCTTAGTCTTCGGACACTGAAATCAAGAATCTCAATAGGAATCTCATCAAAAGAAAGATTTTCTTGAATGTCAGCACTCATAGAGGAATCCACTACCACAGCAGTGCTAATATACTTTCTAAGAATGGAGACATGGAATATTGGATTAACAGAGGACAACTCGGAAGGAAACTCGACCTCATAAGCTACCTTACTAACACGGCTAAGAATTTTATAAGGACCAATATAACGGGGACTAAGCTTCCCCTTCTTTCCGAATCTCTTCACCCCCTTCATGGGTGAAATTTTCAGATACACTAGGTCACCAACTTCAAACTCAAGGTCTCTCATTCTAACATCCGGATATGACTTCTGACGACTCTGCGCAGTTTTTAACCTTTCCCTAATCAACTTAACTTTTTCCACAGCCTCAAATACCGAATCAGGACCACTCACAGCCACTTCACCCACCTCGAACCAACCTATGGGTGATCTACACTTCCTCCCATATAAGGCTTCAAATGGAGCCATGCCAATACTAGAGTGGAAACTGTTATTGTTAGCAACCTCTATCAACGGTAAGTATTTGAAGCCATGCCAATACTAGAGTGGAAACTGTTATTGTTAGCAACCTCTATCAACGGTAAGTGATCATCCCAACTTCCCTTAAAGTCAAGTGCACAAGCTCTCAACATATCCTCTAAGGTCTGGATGGTCTGCTCAGCCTGACCATCGTTCTGCGGATAAAAAGCAGAACTCAAAAGCACTTAGGTACCAAGACCCTTCTAAAAAGCTTTCCAAAATTGTGAAGTGAATTGAGTACCCCTATCCGAAATGATAGACAGGGAGCTCCATGCAGTCTGACTAGCTCTCGGATATATAATCTAGCGTAATTCTCAGCAGTATATAAAGTATGAACAGGCAAGAAATGAGCATACTTAGTCAACCTATCAACCACAACCCAAATGGAATTATGATGGCGCCGGGAAGGAGGTAAACCAATCACGAAGTCCATATTTATCTCTTCCCACTCCAAGGTGGGAATACTAAACTCTTGCATCATACCACTAGGTCTTTGGTGTTCAACCTTAACCTGTTGGTATGTTGCACACTTAGCAACAAATGCGGCTATATCTTTCTTCATGCCACTCCACCAATAGATTTCCCGCAAGTCTCAGTACATCTTGGTGGCACCAGGATGAATAGAATATCGCGCCCCGTGCGCTTCATCCATAATCCTCTGTCTCAGATCATCAACATTCGAGACACACAATCTACCATGAAATCTCAACAAACCATCTCCCTCTTGGGAGAAAACCTCTACTTTTTGGTTCTTGACTGACTCCTTCAGTCTGACCAAACTAGCATCTAAGTATTGCTTTTCCTTCACTTCCGAAGCCAAGGAGGATTCGAAACTACTCCTCTATACTACCTTCAGCAGAGTCAAACAACCTAACCCCCAATCTAGCCAAACGATGTACATCACGAGTCAACTCTTTCTTACCTTCTACCACATGGGAAACACTACCCATGGACACTCTACTTAAGGCATCCACCATAACATTGGCCTTGCCCAAATGGTACAACACACTCATATCATAGTCCTTTAATAATTCTAACCATTGTCTCTGCCTAAGATTCAATTCTCTCTGGGTAAAAGAATACTACAGACTTTTATGATCAGTGTAAACATCAACATGGACACCATACAAATAGTGTCTCCAGATTTTCAAAGCAAATACAACAGCAGCCAACTCAACATCATGGGTGGGGTAATTTTTCTCATGGGGTTTCAACTATCTAGAAGCATAAGCTATCACCTTACCCTTCTGTATCAATACGCAACCCAACCCAACTCTCGAAGCATCATAGTACACCACAAAACCATTAGCACCATCAGGCAAAGTCAAAACAGGGGCTGAAGTGAGTCGAGTCTTCAACTCCTGAAAACTCTTCTCACAAGATTCGGACCACAAGAACTTCACTTTCTTTTGGGTCAACCGATTCATAGGAGATGCTATAAAGGAGAAACCCTCAAAAAAATGGCGGTAATAGCCAGCTAAACCCAAGAAACTTCGGATATCAATCGGAGAAATAGGTCTAGGCCAATTTCTAACAGCTTCGGTCTTTTGGGGATCAACTCTAATACCCTCGGAAGAAATGATATGACCCAAAAAAGCAATTGACCTTAGCCAAAACTCACACTTACTGAACTTGGAAAACAACTTGTGATATCTAAGGGTTTGCAAGATAGTTCAGAGATGATCAGAGTATTCATCCTCACTATGGGAGTACACCAGTATATCATCGATGAACACTATAACAAACATATCCAGATATGGTCTGAACACTCGATTCATGAGGTCTATGAAAGCTGATGGGGCATTAGTTAACCCGAAAGACATAACAAGAAACTCAAAATGGCCATAACGAGTTTGGAAAGAGGTTTTTAGGATGTCACACTCCCTAACTTCGAGTTGATGATAGCCGAAACGAAGGTCTATCTTTGAGAAATAACTTGGACTTTGCAATTGGTCAAAAAAATCATCTATTCTTGGAAGAGGGTACTTATTTTTTATGGTGACTTTATTCAGTTGGCGGTAATCAATGCACATACGCAAAGAGCCATCCTTCTTTCTCACAAACAACACAGGAGCACCCCAAGGAGAAACACTGGGCCTTATGAAATCCTTATCTAGTAGATCTTTGAGTTGCTATTTCAACTCCTTAAGTTCTGCAGGGGCCATATGGTAAGGAGGAATAGAAATGGGCTGAGTATCGGGAAGAAGATCAATCCCGAACTCTATCTGTCTATTGGGAGGTATCCCTGAGAGATCATCCAAAAAGACATCATAAAACTCATTAACGATGTTAACAGACTGGAGAGTTGGAGTCTCAGACTTAGTGTCTTTGACTCTAACCAAATGGTAAATACACCCCTTGGAAATAAGCTTTCTAGCTTTGAGGTAAGAGATAAAATTACTCTTGGGTGACATAGAATTCCCAAACCACTCAAACACGGATGCACCCAAAAATTGAAACTTGACCACTCGGGTTCGACAATTAATAGAGGCATAAGAAGAATATAGCCAGTCCATACCTAGAATCACATCAAAATCTACCATGTTTAACTCAATCCGATCAGCCAACAAGACTCTATGAAGAATGGTAACAGGACACTTTTTATACACTTTCTGGGCAACAATCGAATCACCCACTGGGGTAGAAACTAGGATAGGCTCAGGAATAATCTCAGGACTCATTTCAAAATTCACAGCAATCAAAGGTGTAACATATGAGAAACTGGATCCAGGATCCAACAAAGCATACACATCAAACTAAAATATACAAAGCATACCAGTAACAACATCGGGAGAGTCCTCCTATTCCTGGCGGGACGATAAAGCATAGAATCTATTCTGGTGCTGACCGCTAGCATTGCTAGAAGAGGCACCCTGAGCTGGGGCTAGGCGAGTCGCTGGAACTGGAGCACTAACAGTCTGAGTCTGGGTCTGAGGGCGATGGTCACGATGCCCTTGTCCATCCTGTGGACAGTCTCTAACTCTGTGACCCATGTTACCACACTGGAAATAACCTCTCTTCTCACCCCAACACTCACCCGAATGAGCCCTACCACACTTAGGACACAGAGGAGGATTTGGCTTACTGCCAGCACTGTACTGGGACCTGGATGCATATGACCTGCTACCTTGATCCTGCCTACCTCTAGGCACGGGAGCACTAGCAGATGACGGTGCTGGCATAGAAGAACAATCCTGATACTGAGGGCGACTCCCTCCCTGCGATCTAGTCTAACCCTGTCTGTGCTGCTCGAACCTAGCTCTTTTATTCCCTTTCATTCTATCTCTTTCCTTAATCTTGTGTTCCTCAATCTATTGGGCATGAGTCATCAACCTAGAAAGATTCATCTCACTATTCAGCATAGCATACCTACATTCCTTAACCACATAACTAGACACTCCAGTCACAAACTTACTCATACTAGCCCGATTATCAACCACTAAGTCAGGAGCATACTTGGCCAACTGATTGAACTTTAGACGGTACTCCCTAATAGTCATAGAGCCCTATCGCAGGTTCATAAAATCTTCCACCTTCGCCTCCCTCATCTCCAAAGGGAAAAACTTATCCAGGAATGTATCGTGGAACTCTTGCCAAGCTGTAGGGACAGCTCCCTCACCTCTACCTTTCCTCCAAGCAACAACCCAGTCATAAGCAAGGTATTTTAACCTATACGCAGCCAACTCCACACTATGTTCCTCAGATACATGCATCACCTGAGTAATCTTCCGCACCTTCTCTAAAAACAACCGTGGATCCTCATCAGACTTGGACCCATAGAATTCCAACGGATTCATCTGCATGAAGTCACAGATCCTGGCAGCAGCTAAATTACCTCACTGCTACTGTGAGGTGAAATGACCAAAATTCCCCTAAAAATCAAATAATTCTCGAATCTGTCCTTTGGTGGACTATTTTGATAGTCTGAAGTAGATCAGCCATAATGTTTTACTCTAATTTTCAAATTGGATGAAACTAATATCATTAGAAAGAGGACTCTCATATCTTTCCGTTGATATATAGTATCTCACCCAGATCATTATGTACGAGGAGTTATGATCATTTGAATTTGACCCAAAAATTTGCTTTTGATAGGATAAAATAGATCGACTATAACTTTTTTCTCTGATAGAAAAATTGAATAAAACCAATTTCATTGGAAAGCGGACTCGCAGAGGTTTCCATTGATATATAGTAGATCACCCAGATCATTATGTACAAGGAGTTATGATCATTTAAAGTTGGAGCAAAAATACGCCAGGCCTCAGTACTTTTTTCTGCACGTTTTACTGTTCACTACTATTTACGGTTCGATCGGAATGTTCATAACTCGTCGTTCGGGTATTTGTTTTGGATGATCCACATATCGTTAGAAAGCTTATTCGATACTATACGCAATGGTGGGTCATAATCTAAGATATTTTGCACAAAAAATTTATAATTCATTATAGAAGATAGAACCCAACACGTTTAGGCACAAAATTTCAACGAAAAATTTCCTGGGGTATTATAGTACCATAATCAGATATAATAGAGATAGGCGCACTATGCAACTTGACGATCTCCTAAATGAAGAGCTTAGCATAATTCTTTGCAGAATAATTAGTCTTCACTAGAAAGACTTGAGTAGACTTGGTCATCCTCTCCATGATGACTCAAATTGAATCAAACGAATGGCGAGATTGTGGAAAATCAGTAACAAAATGCATATTAATCACTTCCCATTTCAACAAGGGCAACTCAATCTATTGAGATAAACCACCGGGCCTCAAGTGCTCTACCTTCACTTGCTGATAAACCATACACTTAGCCATAAAATTTGCCACATCCCTCTTCATGTTACTTAACCAATAGATCTCCTTCAAGTCATGGTACATCTTCGTCGAACCAGGATGAACAGTGTACCTTGACTCACGAGCCTTAGTCAAGATTCTTTCTCGCAACCCATCAACATCAGGAACACACAGTCTGCCTTGGTACCTTAAGATACCATCACTACTAATATCAAAAGCCAGGATCTTCTGTTGACCCACATCACCCTTGGCCTACATCAAAATAGAATCCAAAACCTATTTCTTCTTTACTTCAGCACCAAGAACACCTCTTGAATAATCACACCACCTTCATCATAGTTCAAGAGATGAACTCCAAAATTAGCCAGTCGGTGAATATCTTTCACCAATCCTCATTTCTCCTTATCAACATAAGACAAGCTCCCTATAGACAACCTGCTAAGAGCATCAGCAACCATATTAGCCTTACCTGGGTGATAATGCAGACTCATATCATAGTTCTTAAGCAACTCAAACCATCTTCTTTGCCTGAGATTCAACTCCGTCTGGATGAGTATATACTGCAAACTCTTATGGTCTGAGAACATATTAACATAAACCCCATACAGGTAATGGCACCAAATATTCAAAGAAAAAACCACAGCCAGCAACTCCATATCATAAGTTGGATAGTTCTTCTCATGCACCTTTAAATGCCTAGAAGCATATGCCACAACCATGCCCCGCTGCATCAACACACAACCCAGTCCCACACAGGATATATCATAATAAACAACGAAACTATCAGTACTTTGGAGCAAGGTTAAAATAGGAGCAGAAGTCAACTAATCCTTCAACTTCTTAAAGCTACCCTCATAATCATCTGACCATAAAAACTTTACCTTTTTCTCTGTTAATCTAGTAACGGAGCAGCAATCGAACAAATACTCTCCAAAAACCTCCTATAATATTAGGCCAAACCCAAGAAGCTTTGAATATCGATAGGATTCATAGGCCTAGGCCACTTCTTAACCACCACAACTTTCTGTGGATGAACCATGATCCCCTCACTAGAATTAACATAACTCATAAAAGTAACAATAGTTAACCAGAACTCACACTTTGAACACTTAGCATTCAAATTTTGATCCTTAACTATTTGAAATACTATATGAAGGTGATTGGCATAATCCTCCTTACTGTTTGAATACACTAAGATGTCATCAATAAAAACAATGATGAATATTTCTAGAAACTGATGGAATACCCGGTTCATAAGATCTATGAATGTCATCGGGGCATTAGACAAACCAAAGGACATCAGTAACCCGGCTGAACATCAATCTTAGAAAAGTACTTAGCACCTTAAAGCTAGTCAAAGAGATCATCATTTCTAGGAAGAAGATACTTGTTCTTTATTGTCACCTTATTCAACTGGCAGTAATCTATACACATCCGAAGGGACCCATCCTTCTTACACACGAAGAGCATAGGAGCACCCCACGGGGAAATGCTAAGGCAAATAAAACCCTTATTAAGAAGATCTTTCAGCTTCTCCTTGTGTTTTTTAACTCAGCTTGAGCCATTCTATAGGGAGGGATAGATAGGATGAGTGTCCAAGAGAAGATCGATCCCAAAATCAATTTTCCTATCCGGAGGGATGCCAGTAAGATCATTATGAAATACTTTGATAAAATCATTAACTACAGGGACAAGTAACAAAGAAGGACCCTAGAAATTAGAATCTTTAACCCAAACCACGTGACATAGACACCTCTTGGAAATTAATTTCCAGGCTCTTAGATAAGAAACAAATTTTTCCTTAGGCACTAGGGAACTCCCTTCCCACTCAATCACTGGTTTATTCGGGAATCAAAAACGGACCCTTTGGCTCCTATAATCAAGATATGCATAGCATAAATGGAGCCAATCTATACCAAAGATAACATTAAAATCTAACATTCCAACTCTATCAAATCCACCAATATCTCCCTACCATAGATAGATACCATACAACCCCTATAGAGTCTCCTAGCCATAATAGAGTCACCCACTGGGGTAGACACAAAAAAGGGATCAAGAATATACTCAGGACCAAAACCTAAGTGAATAGCCACATAAAGGGTCACATAAGAATGGGAAGACCCGAGATCAATTTGACAATATACATCATGAGAGAAAAGTTTTAGCGTACCAGTAACAACATCAGGAGATGCCTCAGAATCCTTATGGGTGGTGAAAGCATACAGACTATTTCATCCAATACTGGTACCAAAAATAGCACCCTTTGGTACAGGAACTTAAGAGGCTGCAATCGAGACTTTATTAATCCTAGTGGAAATGTCGCTTAAAGGACCGTTTCTCTAAACATAGCCAGGCTGGCCATATCTGAAATACTTATTTCTTTCCTCATCACAAAAACCATGGTAAAACTATCCATAAAATCTGTAAAGAGGATATGATGGGGCTGACTAGGCGCCATTGGCCTGAGATTGGGAACCTTGTACCTTAAACCCCCTGTTTCTCTAAAAGCGATGATCATCAGATGGCTTAGGATATGGAACACTAGCTATAGAATAAGAACTAAAATTTCCCCACTTCTTCTTAGACCATTGCCTTCCATCTCTACCACTATTCTATTTGTCTCCACCTTTTACAGAATACCTGGACCTCTTACCTTGCCTCTCCCCTATTTTATCTTGTTTCTTCTTTTCATCTTCAACCTTCTCCATATGAACCGCAAGCCTAGAGTTATCCATGTCACTATTCAGTAAGATGGCCTTGCACTCCAGTACCAAGTCTCGAGATAAGCCTAAAGCAAACTTCCCTATCTTAACCCTTATTCTTGACACTAGCTCAGGAGCATAACGGGACAACTAATAAAATTTTAGGGCATACACTTTCATAGTTATCCTACCTTGTTTTAAATTCACGAACTCCTCAACGTTAGATTTCCTCAACTCTAGAGGAAAGAAATGATCCAAAAAGGAACCAGAAAACTCATTCTACAATGCCAACTCTACATTATTACCCCTTGATTAATCCCACTCCTCATACCACTGATATGTCATATCCTTCAATTGATACGTAAAAAATTCCACACCCTCAGAGCCAAAAACATACATCACCCTGAATATCTTCTCTATCTCACCTACAAGAACTTGAGAATTCTCTTCCACTTTAGATTCAGTGAAGGTCGGAGAATTCAGCCTTATAAACTGGCCAACTCTAGTGACCTTAAAAGATAAAGCAATCAAACCAACATAATTGGGATAACGAGAATAAGAAGTCACCAACTGAGTCAGCATATGAATAGATTGAAGGAACTCATCATTAGAAATATCTACTTGGGGAGGTAGGGAAAGATCATCATCAGCCCGAGAAGGACTAGTAGAGACCAGTGAAACTCTAAGGAGGCAAGCAGAAGCAGGGACCCTAGACCAAATTTGTACCCCATAATCAGGATGAGTTTCATCCACATTGACCTCTGGTAGGATAGAGGAGTTTCCACGAGCATTAAATCTTCAAAGAGGTATGATCCGAAATGCAAACAAACAAAATTAGAGGAGATTTCAAAATCCTAGACTCTACAGCCCAAAAATAGAATGCAAGAAAGGGAAATATTTCTAAATTTCTTGTAGCCCCTCCCTTATAAGTATGGTGTGCTATGAACCCAAAAAAGTAACTCTACTTGACACGGCTTTGTGGACACCCAATGACACCATACCTAGGCTCTGATACCAACTTTGTCATAACCCAAACTAGGGCCTGGCCATGACGAATATCTCAAGCCCACTAAGGACTAGAGACCACACCCATTTCCTAGTCAGACAGAACATAACACACCTACCAATGGATGAATTCCAAACATATAACAATATAGAAAAGTATCAGCTCAAAAGAATCTTAGAATATCAATAACCAACCTAACCACAGTAACCCACAAAGCCTCTAAACAATATCAATCATAAACCTAAGTCGGGATATGCCCCTGATGATAACCAAAATATATCCAAAAAGGAATTAGTCTATGACATACTAAACCAAGAAGTAATGGGCCTTCCGTAATAAAGAGGCTCACCACTTTAAGCTGACACGCAAAAAACATTAGAATGACCTATCACTATGCATGAAAATTAAAAATACCTTCGGACAGAGGAACTTTGTCATGATCCAAATCAGTGCCTATCCGTGATGGGTATCTCAAGACCACTGAAGACTGGAGACCACCCCAATTTTTAGTCAAACAGTTAACAACACACCTAGCAGTGGATGAATTCCAAATATATAACAAGATAGAAAAGTATAAGCTCAAAAAAAATTGAGAATATCAATAACCAACCCGACCATAGTAATCCATAAAGCCTCTAAACAATAGCAATCATCAAACTAAGATGGAACATGGCCCTAACCATAGCCAAAATGAGTCCAAAGAGAAACTAGTCTATGATATACTAAACCAAGAAGTAGCGAGCCTTACGGAAGAAGGAGGCTCACCACTGTAATCTGACATATGAACAACTCTAGAATCACCTATCACAAAAAGTAGAAGTGCCTTCAGACCCTGCATCGCATAGGGATACAGTGTCTGAAGATGGTTAGTAGGGTGAGCAATAGCATGTAACTCAAGATAAGGATAAAGTAATGCAAATCGAAATTTTAATTTCAAAATCAATGTACATGTTCACATTCATGCATATATATAATAGATGCTAGGGTAGGGAACAAGGTTTGCTATGATAGTAAAATATTAGCCTGGACTATGTAGCTCAATCGCCATAAATAAACACCCATAGGCTATATGGGTTCAGTTTTCCATGCTAAAAGGGCCCCAGTGCATGTTAGTTGCATGAATCCGAGGTATCAAAGAAGACTAAAGAATTCCCTGACCCCACATCAATCCTAAATATAAATATATCAATATTGTGAATCATGCACATGGTCATCATGACCAAACCTCAAATCGGCAAATGTGAGTTTTCAGTATCATCCCTCAGGGGCTCATACCTTCATGGCTTAGCTACATAACCTCCATTAAGCCCAGTTAAAATAAGTTTCACATAACCATTCATTAACTAAGGAATTATACATTATGGCACACCATAGGTATCGTCATACCATTTAGCTTGCAAACTTATAATTATTCCATTGCAATTCCATTAACTTGGGGGAATCCCTTGACCCCCTTTGTTCATTAAATCAGTGGTGGAGGAATGCCTCGACCTTCTTTAGTTTATCAAATCAATATTGGGGGAATGCCCCATCACCATTTGTTCATTAAATCCAAACATAGCCAACAAGGCCTTTAAAATCCATGTTCATTAGTTAACCATTTATGTAATGCAATAATAAATGTGAGTAAGTCAAACCAAATGACAATTCCACAATTCAAAGCTATTTATACACATGGGTTGAGTGAACACAATTATTTAAGACCAATTTCCAAGTTCAAAATATCAGTTTGGGAGAATACCTCGACCCTCATTCCAATTCCTAAATCCATGCACCCCATTAGCTCAAAACATTTAATTCAAAGCATGAACAACTCATGAAAACTATGAGAAAATAATTCAAGGATCAACCATTCAAAAACCCTCAACTTATCTCAAAACCCACATTCAAATCCATAAAAATAAACTATTTTAAACACATAATTTTTATAAAATAATATTTGGGGAAGAGTAACATGCTAGAAAGTATCACAGCTATGGAGAGAAATCACCCTTGAGAGCCCTAATTGACCAACTTCTTAGAAACTCTAAGTGTTCTTGACCTTGGGATTTGAAAAGTTATTTTGATTTATTTTGGAGTAATAATGATATCCTAAAGCAGTTATAAGTTGTGGATCATGATTAGGGAAGAGGGGAAATATCCAAAGTGTCCTTAATTAAAAGCCAAAAATAGTCGTCAGTGACCACGGGTCACCATACGACTCATGATGACACATTACGACTCATTACCGCGAGTTGTAGTCAAGATAGTAGCTCAAGGACCCTTCACTAGTTACCTTATGAGTCGTACACCGCCACTCATGTACAGACCATACGAATCGTAAGGACCTAATAATACCCTGATTAGAAACTTGGGCCACCACACTGGTTCTATTATAGATGGCACACTACAACTCGTAGAGAGTCCATACGACTCGTTAGGCACATCTCATAGCCAAGTTAGAAAAAAAAGGGAATCTTTACCTATCACCCTATGATAAGAGTCTTCCATCCCATATAGACACCATACGACTCGTAGTATGAGTCGTAGTTAGGCAGTAAGCTCAAAGATCAAGGATTTTTAAAGATAAAAATCTGGGGTGTTACAGGTAAGCTAAGAGGTGAAGAACCTTATTATTTAAGTGATGAAGCTCCTAGCTTTGTATTATATAATGAAGCAGGTTATGGAGATGGTAAAGATATTGATCAAGTATAGCACAAATCGATGAGAAAGAAGAAAGCCCAAAATAAAGTTATTTTTAATGCAACTTGGAAAAGATTGTTTGGGAAGCAGGATTGGTTTTTTCAATTATAAAGAAATGTAGGCTAAATGTAATCAATTATGTAGTTCAAGAAAAGATCCAAATTAAAAAATATATAAATAAGCCTAGCAGAGTTAGAGTGAGATACAACAAAGAGACTTGTGATTGATTGTTGTGTACAAGTAAGGATAAAACTAGTAAAGATTTTATAGTTAAAAGATACAACCTTTTCCATATATGTTTGACATCGACTTTTAACTATCTTTACAATTTAAAGTTTATGGCCAGTAAACATAAAGCAATAATAACTCTGCTATATATAGTTTTGATGATGAGCAGCTAACTGCAAGGGACCAGGTCCTTGGATGTTCATAGTAGAGTAGAACTGGCACGTGCGTCTGCACAATTTTGTCCACTTATATAACAAACGTGCAGATCTAAAAATCTAGATGTTGTTTGTACTTATTAGGACACCTGGTCCAATGAGATTTCAGCCCTAATAATCCCCCATCTATAAAAGAAAAAGAGACTTCTTCATCAAACAGTTTATCCATAGATCTATAAAGTTAAAGGAGGCAGCAAAAACTCCATTTTAAAATTGCTCAAGCACTGCTCATGTTTTTATCTTTGAAATATACTTAAAGAGTGATAGTGTCCAAGCGCACACACAAGTGTACTTGGTCTTATCAAGTAATATAGTGGCTTCAAGGAAGCCCAAGTATTGATCTCTCAGGGACTTCTGTTCGCCGCCTATCTAATTTTAGTCTAACTAATTGAGAAAAAATAAACAAAAAGATAGTTTGTAATTTTGTAAATTAAAAATAAAGTAAATAATGCATAAAAATAAAAGTCTTGGGACAATCAATGGATTAAAGCCCTGAGTTAAATCACTCCAAACAATCATACTATGTTATTCAATTTTATTCGTCAACTTGCTTATCTTGGTTGTTGATTCATAGGGTTAATTGCATGATCATAATTTTCCAACCTCTAATCTTTTATCTAATATGGACCTTACAACTACATCGTTGAGCGGGAATATAATAAGCCAATTAAGTTTATTACAGTTATCATCCTACGTATGAATCAAGTAAGGCATCTAAGTACATCTCTATCCTAGACGCTAAATTTAATTCTTTATTTTATAAAAGAATAAAAATCCAAACTTTATTTATTCCCATGTTTTATCTCCCTATTCCCTCTTTCGAGATTAAAATATAGACAATATATGTATTATAAGGTCGCGAATCCTTAAAATAATTAAAACAAGAATAAACAACAACCAAATATGATAAGCAAAAATTAATTGAAATTAATCCAAAATAATAGTAATCGTGCTCTTGAATTTAACCTCGAAAGGAGGATTTTTCTCTACTAATATTAATAATCACGATCCAAATAATTGAATACATAAAGTGAAGAATTAAAGACTAAATAAAAATAATAAAATCTAATTGACCGTGTAGCCACCTCTGCTTTTTCTCCCAAAACAGTGCTGGCTCCCGATAATTGCGTGTCCAGTGGATGATCAATCCAATATATATATCATATGACCAGTTGCCCAGAACCATATATATATATATATATATCCTTAGTATAAGTGATTTAAGCAGCATCACGTGGAGAGTCCCAAGAATTCGTGCAAAATTGAATAAAAATAGGACATTGTCCTCAACTGTGTCGGCGCTGATTGACTTGTTGTGTATCAATTATCAACGCCACGCATTGCTCAATGCGTTGGCACATCGAAGCGTCGCATTGACTTCACGTCATCTCACTGAAATTTGCGTTAAAAAAATTAGTTAAGTGTGGAACGTTTTATTCCTTACCCATATTTTTTATAGTGTATTTTTCATAAATTTTGAGCCTTTTTATCATCAATATATCACCTTATTTAGTTCACCAAGCCTCCTACAATATCATACACCATATATTCAAGATTAAAACAATACAATATTCTCAACAACAAATCAAAATAAGAGCTAAGATAAGGCAATTTCGCAATGATCTTTCACTTATTATTCTGACTTTTGTCTTAATTAAATTAAACTTTGCACATTACAAATAAGTTATTCCACTCATAATTACACATTTAAAATATTTAGAATAAATTAAACACATTAGAATCCATCGAGACCAACTAGACACACAACTAGCTCAAGCTAGTAAAACTAGTTTTTCGGGTTGAACTCTAAATGACTCAATTAAATACAAACTTGTTTGAAAAATACCTTGGACATTGTAAATACACACTTGGACACTTAAATGCTTATTTATACCAATATGGACACATTAAGCACTCGAATGGCTCGCAAAACGAGGCAAAATAAGCTAGAATAATAATACAAAAGTGTATAAAATCACCTTAGATCAAAGAGTGAGTGAGTGTTCTTAAGTGCTGATTTGTCATTGAACTACTTATGCTATAAGAGTAGTGTTTGCTTTGTAGTTACTCGAGAGTGACTAGGTAGAGTTTCCTAAGTGTGATACTGATTAGAGTTAATTAGTGTAGAAAGTCCTTGGCAGAGTTGCCAATATGAGCTTATAGTAGAGTTACTACAAGAAAAAAGAGCCCGGAGTTAGGCAGAAATTGAGTCTGTAATCAAGAGGTTGATTATAATGGATTTTGTTAGTGCTTGTAAGGGCAAGTCATGGTTTTTCCTCTCTTGAGAAAAAGGGGTTCCGTGTTAAATCTTGTCTGTTGTTTATTTCTTGCACTGTCTTTGATTCCTGGTTACTTTACTGTATCTTGCCAGTGATTGACATTGTGGGACCTGGTCCCTCTCTGTGTGGTGCAACCCTTAGAGTTTCAAAAATTGGTATCAGAGCTTGGTCACTCTAAAAGGTTCATACCTAGAGTGCCATGGCTAGCATGACTGCTCCACCTAATCTGGTAGAAGGGCAATCTACAACTAGACCACCAAGATTTAATGGGCAGTATTATGGGTAGTGGAGAACCAGGATGTTTGACTTCATTATGGCTAATTATAGTGAACTTATGGACATAATTATTGATGGTCCTCATATTCCAGTTAAATAAGTCAAAAAAGGAGAACTAACAAGTATGGTAGTAAAAAGCAAAAGATAATAAGATGATGAAAATAGAAGGAAGGTTGAGAAAAACTATAGGGCCAAAAAATTGTTAGTCTATGGTATAGGGCTTAATGAATATAGTAGGATCTCATCTTGTGAAAATACCAAAGAGATCTGGGATTGCTTGAGGAATGCACATGAAGGTACAATTGATTTGAAGGATTATAAAGTAGACATGTTGACTACTCAGTATGAAACCTTCACTATGAAAGAAGGATAAACAATTCAAGAAATACATACAAGATTCATTTGTATCACTAATGAGCTTCACTGCCTGGGGGAAGTGATTCCATTATATAAGTAAGTGAGAAAAATTCTTGATGTTCTTCTTAAGTCTTGGGAAAACAAAGTAAATTTCACAACTAAAGCCATAAACCTGAAGACCCTCACCATAGATGAACTGAGTGGAAAGTTATAGACCCATAAGCTCAAGAAGTAGCAAGGGATGGATAAGAATGATGCAAAAAGAAAATAATCCCTGGCATTAAACGCTTCAAACTTGATTTAGCAGAAGAGGACAATGATGTTGCCTATTTGGAAAATAGGATTGTTAGAGCCATAAAGAAGTGTGATCAATTCTAAAGAAAAGGAAGCAACAGTAAAAAGGGTAATAATATTGAGGTGTGTCACAAATGTGGGAGTCCTGAGTACTTTATCCAAGACTATCCAATGCATAAATTTGATTATCAGGAGTACCTCAAGACAAGAGGTGACAAGGGAAGTAACAGGAACTAGGTCCCAGAAAAATCAAGAAGGAAGGTAGCAGCTGAGTATGCTATAAAATAAGCTCTAGTAGCATTGGGAGACTCTTTAAGTGATTCAGGTGAAAATGAGAAGACTGGAGATATTTCTATTCTAGCAGTGGAAGATAATCCAATTATCTATGATTCTTTTGTATTCATGGAAAACATAGAAGATAAAAAAGAAAAGAAGGTAACTCTCTTTGTTATTAAGGAGAATCTAGATAATTACACTGCTAGAAAGATAAAATGACTTGTTAGTGTCTTGATTGACTCTGTATGTGAACTTACTACTCAGAAAAATTCTTTAGAGAAGAAAGTAGAAAATCAAGAACAAGAATCGATTTCCTTAACTATTCAGATATCTGAAACTAAAGAATTAGTCACTAAAGTTAAGTCTAAAAATATGAATTGTATACTGGAGAAGGTAAATGGTATAGATGGTAAATAGAAGAAGGAAGCCTCAAGGCTTTAGATTGATCTTGAGGAGAAATTGGAAGCTTCACAAAAACACCTTATGCCAGCACTTCATATGAATGAAGAGTTAGAGAGGGACCTGGTCCACTTGAAAGAAGAGTTAGACAAGTTTCTTAAGTGGACTCATCCTAACAATTCCTTTCTTAAGTGGACTCATCCTAAAAATTCCTTTCTAATCTCACTGGTCAGGAAGTCAATAATAGTAAGGGGCTTGGGTATTAGTATAAAACTCAATCTTCTGGGTCACAAGACAAGATTGCTCCAGATGTCAAAAACAAAGTCTATAAGTACTTGTGTACTCACAGTAGAAGAGATGGACACCTGAAGGAACACTGTCAAAGTTGGAATAAAGCAAGAATGTTTAATGATAGATATATCAAGCAAAAGAATTCCTACCCAAAGAATTTTATGTCCTTAAAAAGTATGAAGAAAAACACTCTACCTAGATGGGCCAAAAGAGATTTGATCACACCATTCTCCTCCTACTAGGAACTCAAACTGAAGTGGGTTCCTAAATTCAACTTGTGATCATGGTCCAGGTATGAGAAAAGGGATTACAGTCAGAAATGGTTCATTGATAAGTGCTCAAAGTTTAACTCTGAAAAGCCTGATTGTCCTTTCTTTCTCAGGACACTTCAAGTGGAAGTGTCTCATTTTGGTATGGTTGATTTCAAAGGACTTGGTCCTGGAAAAATAGAGATCAAATTTTCAAGGTAAGAAATGCATGGAGCTTTTGATTAATCACAAAGCTATTGATACCTAGACATAGTAAAGTCTTAAAAATTGAAGAATTCATTCATGATGATAATGGTGAAAGGCTAAAAGGTGCAGATGAGAATGATATTAATTTAGAATACCAATCACTGATCCCCGCTTAAAGTAAAGGACTAACAAGAAATGGTCATGTCAGAATTCCTAGGGACCTGGTCCAAAAGGAATTCATTTCAAAAGAAGGAGCTTGGAGGAGTGTGTTGAGGATATAAAGTTAAAGCAAACAGTTATTTAATTTACTTAACCTAACATATGAATCAGTGTATCTCCTCAAAAATTGGCAATGTTTAGGAGGAAGGTATCCTTGGTAGAACAGTTCCATATTGGTCTAACTCAGTACCATACCTTTGTAGGTATACACCCATGGGAAGAACTTTAGAGGTGAACAGATATGACAAGCACAAAGTTGAAGATTCACCCAAACTAGAGAGGGACCTGGTCCCATCTCTCGAGTTAGTATCTTGTATGCGCAAATTTTTTTGTTCTGTTAAGAAAAAGTCGTATCCTCTTTGTCCTTGTATTAGAAAAAGGTTGTCCTATTCTAAAAGGGAAAGTGAGTCACCTAAAATCTGAAATTGTTCGTATCTTGTTCCCACAGAAAACCCTTTCTTGTGCTTATTGTTCCCTTAAATCTTGCTACACCCACTCCTTTTCTCATCTGAAAGAAAAATCTAAATAGCCCTTCTAAGAAAAGGATTTTCTTGATGGTTGTAGCTCTTACAGTTATATTTCCTTCAAAGGATTCTGATCTTAGCATGGTTAGAATTACCTTTCAAAACCTAAAAACATCCTTCTTCTCCTACTCTTCCAAATCTTAACTCCTTTATCTCTCAACCTGTTAATGAAGAATCATCCCCGAATCTTCAAAATTGGTCTGATAATGTTGTAGTGGATAAAACCTGGGTTGCTGAAAATCTCATCTTATTTTCAAATAGCCTAGGAAAGATAATAGTTCATTACAAGAAAAACAATGTCAGTAAAACACAAAGAATTTCTAGAAAATGGTCTGGAATTTTTATTGTAAAGCTGCTGACTCTTGAGGGACCTGGTCCCAAGAAGAGAAAAGTCATTGAAAGAGAATTTGTGATCACTTATTCTAGAAGAAAGAATGGGGAGAAAAGTGAGGTTGTATCCAAGGAAGTTAGAAATAGGTTCTTAAAGAATCAAAAGGTGTTAACTAGAAGGATTTTTTATTCAAATATGCTACCAGAACCTGGTATTCAGGAGCTAGTTGAGTTGGTAAAACATCAAGGTTGGATGCATCTCTTGGAAGGACCTATTGCCATTATTTTTGATAAGATAGATAGGGAATTCTATTTCACTTTAGAATTCTCAAAAGATGGGATGAATCTGACTGCACAGGTCCAAGGATAAAAATAAGGGTGAATGAGGAAACACTAGGAAAAATTTTACGAGTTCCTATATATAGGGTGAGAACTGTCTCCAAGCTGCTGCCTTCAATAGAATTCTTAGCAAATGCATCCAAGGTCAAAGTAAAATCTGTGGCTACAATGAATAAGAAATCACTCAAAAGTGAGTTTCAATTAGTCTTTGACTTAGTGAACAAGGTGATTTTGCCTAGATCACAAAAGAAAAGCATTTCCTTAGCCACTGATTTGTATGTAATAGAATGCCTTAGTAGCTCTGAATTCATAAATATACTTCCATTGAGGATAGAACATATTCACAAAGTGGTTCTTGGAAAGAATGGAAAGCATGGCATGCCTTATGGATATTGGTTGAACAAGTATTCAACTAATTTGATATTGTCTGTGAAAATGGAACCCAACAGACTATGCTTCAAATACTTGGCATAAAGACATTTGTCAAAACTGAATGTGTTAAGTCAGGTAGCATTTCTCAAAAAGAGTTCAACCAGGAAATAAAAGAACTAAAGTTCAACCTAGTTGCCAAGGATGAAGAAATCAGTAAGCTCCAGGTGAAAATTGAGCATCTCTCCAAAAAAGCCCATGTGACTCTAAAATGCTCAGAATTGAAAATGTTGAACTAAAGAAGAAGAAGATGTCAATCTTAACTGATGAGGTCCTTATCCATAATGGTGAGATAAGGCATCTCAAAAATAACCTGACCCTACTCCTTAAAAAAAAAATTCAGTCCTTTACTTGTTAATCCTTCCTAATTCCTGTGATTTTTTCCGTAAGAACATTCAATCTATACACTACAATGATACTTATCCTTAATTATGAATGAATCTTTGCTTTGTGTTACATTTTTTACCTTAAAATTGCAAAGTTATTCTTCATGTTAGTGTTTCCCAGTGGCCATGAGTTAACTAATTTGTGCTTATTTTACTCTTGATTTACTGTACTCGCTTTTTAATTATGCTAAAAGGAGGAATACTGAGATAATATTGTAGGGACCAGGTACCATGTGAATTAAGTTGCAGATTTGAATGACATGTTGATAGGGGAAGAAAGTGATATATTGAATAGATGAATGGAGGAAGGGATGTTGATAGGGGGAAGTATGCAAATGCACTAAATAAATATGCATGACATGGGAAAGAAATCAAAGTTCTTGCTGCAAATGACAACAAGGAACCATGTCTCTTTATTGCATGATGGTGGAAGCATGATGATAGGGGGCATTCATTTTCAGAATGGTAATCACACTGATTAAATGTGATGGTTATACCCAAAGTTGTATGATTGGTTTGTCATCATCAAAAAAGGAGAAAACTAATATATGTAGTTTTGGTGATGAGCAACTAACTACAAGGAACCAAGTCCCTGTATGTTCATGGTATAGTACAGCTGGAACACGTGTAGGCACATTTTTGTTCTCTTATGTAACAAACTTGTAGGTGTTGCTTGTTGTAATTAGGAAACTTGGTCGAATGAGATTTTAGCCCTAATCATTACCCAGTTATAAAAGGCAAAAGAGGCTTCTTCATCAAACATTTTTTGCACAAAATTAAAGAGTAAAGTGAGGTAGCAAAAACTCCATTTTAAGATTACTCATAATATTCTTAAATATTGAGTGAGTGTTATTGAGTGTTGATTTATAATCGAACTACTCATGCTATAAGAGTAGTGTTTGCTTTGTAGTTGCTAGAGAGTGCTTAGGTAGAGTTGGCTAACTGTAATACTGATGAGAGTTAATCAGTTGCTAGAGAGTGCTTTGCCAAGATGAGCTTGTAGTAAAGTTATTACAAGCAAAAGGAGCCTAGAGTTAAGCTAAAATTGAGTCTGCAATTAAGAGGTTGATTATGTAGATTTTTTTGGTTCTTATGAGGGAAAGCCATGGTTTTTTCTCCCTTGATCAAGAGAGTTTTCACGTTAAATCTTGTGTGTTATTTTTTTCCTGCACTGTCTTTTGATTCCTGATTACTTTATTGTATCTTACCTGTGATTGACTTTGAGGGACTTGGTCCCTTACTGTATGGTGCAACCCTTCGGGTTTCAACAAACTCAATGGATTATTTCAATGGCCAAACATTAGTATTGTGATATTACAAGAGTCTATTACAAAGGAGTTAAATATCCATATTGATAGGAAAACAATAAGAAGAGCTAGGGGTAGAGTGTTATAAAGGATTAATATAGGTAGCACTTGTGTTGTTATGGTTGGAGAATCTGATAAATTTGGACAAAAAATATTTGAAGTGTTTTTTATGTTCTTTCATACATTAAAGAAAGCATTCTTTAAAGGTATGTAAGAGCCTACAAAATTCTAAGCTCAACTCAGTCTTTTAAGCTTGCTAAGTGGTCCCAGATTTAGAAAAATTCTAGCTAAGTATTAAGACTTAGTATTATTTTGGCCTTCGTAAGTTGGCAAATCTATTTCACAACTCTTATGACCTTAAAGTATCAATATTTAGATTGATTCATGATCAGGAATGTCAGTAGGTGTTTCTGAATGAGTTTTGGATTTTTCGGACCTCATTTAGACCATGTTCAAGTGACCAAAATAGTGAGTTGATGTGATCTCGACGCATCGTGTCGACCAATAATATTTCCTCAGCTTAGTACAAATTTTAGTGAATCAATGTGGACTCGATGCGGTACGTTGGCCATCACGTCGATGCTAATAATGCGGTGTGTTGATCTACGCGTTGACAGTTCAGTTTTCCGTCATTAAAAAGTCGTATCCTTAGGGGTATTTGTGTCTTTTCTCACGTCCTTCATTCCCCAAAAACATAAAATTTAGCCTTCTATTTACAACATACACTCATTATTTCACAAATTACTCAAGAACAAAAACCTAGGTGATTGAATTTCAAATTCAAGGCTCAAGATTCCACCGTTAATCTTCAAGAATTTAGCAACCAAGGTGTGTCAGGTGTTCATCCAAGGGTTCCTTCCACCCTTGGAGTCCAAGAAGCTCTTCTAAACTTCAAGTAGCTTGATTTCATGCTTTTCATGATTTGAATTCAAGTGTATTCATGATTATAATGTTGATTAGATTTTTATTCCATGATTAAGTGCAAGATTTATGTAAAAATAACTATTATGTATGTTGTATCACGTGAATTTATGTTAAAGCCTTGAAATTGTGATGCTCATGTGTTGATTAGTATTATGTCCATATATATTGCCTTCTAAGTGTTTGATGAGTTGTTCATGAGAATTAAATAATAAAATTATATCATGATAGCATGTATTAAACTCCAATCATCCCTAGTAGTTATAGATTTTCAGCAGTCACCGTTAGTGGTGAGTCCTCATAGTTTGAGGACATGATTATTATTTCATCATTTCATATTTATTTCAATAGCCAGAGTTAGTTGGGGACTTATCCCATCAACTCCACATTTCAGACAGTTTAGAGGTTTTTCAGACTAGAGTATTTTTAGATAGATGTTTTAATTTTGGTATTGTTATATCGTATTCTGTTTTATTTCAGTATTGAACCTATGACATGTTTTCTGTCTAATTTCTGCATATTACAGTATTATCATTCAGTTACTACAGCAGGTACTAGTCATGGGTTAGTTTGTGGTCCTGTGAGATTATGAGCATCGTGTAGCATCTGGGGTACAGACTTAGGGTGTTACAAACTTGGTATCAGAGCCTAAGGTTCAATAGGTTCCTAGGAAGTCTGAAATCCACATCTAGTAGAGTCTTATACATGGGTGTATAGCACACCACACTTATGGACAAGAGGCTATTAGGTGTTTTAGAAAAAATTTCCCTTCTTTCAGTACTCATATCGTGTGAGTAAGTATGAGCTCCACTTAAACTCTCTGTCTATTCCAAGTTTCTCTTTCGTTTATAGAATATGCCTCCAAAGAGGACTAAGACAAGAGGAACGGGAGATCATCTAGAACCCCAGCCCGTCCAGCTAAATCCTATGGATGAACATATCTCCCACGTTGAGTTCAGAGCAGCTTTCACCACCCTAGCTCATTTTGTGGCTGCCCAGAAAGAACGTCCAGCTGTTATTTCTGCCAACCCAGTGGCCAATACTATTATTGACAGGATTCAAAATTTCAATCTAATGAACCCTCTACCTTTTACTGGGTTTAAGTTAGATGAGGACCCTCAGGAATTTCTTGATCAGGTGCAGAAAGTTACATATATTATGTGGTTGACAACTGGTGAGAGTGTCGAGTTAGCCGCATATTAGTTACAGGATGTGGCACACTCATGGTTTAAATAGTGGAGAGCATAAAGGGCTGCAGATGCAGGGCCTATAGAATGGGAGGAGTTTGCTGTTGTTTTTCTAGATAGGTTCTTCCCGCTAGAGTTGAAAAAAGCAAAGGTTTTGAAGTTTATAAATCTGAAGCAGGGCAACATGACGGTGCAAAAGTATTCTCTTAAGTTTACTCAATTAGCCAGATACGCTCCTCATGTGGTATCAGATAGCAGATCTAAGATGAGTAAGTTTGTGTCTGGCGTGTCTAATTGTGTGGTCAAGAAGTATAGGACTGCAATGTTGATTAAGGAGATAGACATATCCAAGATCATAGTCCATGCTTAACAGATAAAGGAGGATAAGAATAAAGAGAGAAAAAGGGAGAACAAAAAAACGAGAACAAGTAGTTTCAAATTTGCTCAGCCTAAGTCAGAGGGTGGGAATCATTCTTAATTCCATACTAAATCCTCAGTTCCAGCTCCGTCCTCAGCTAGTGCTCCTATTCAAAAATTCAGAGATGATAACAGAGATAGGGTGTCAGGCCTTAAATCCCAAAGCAGTATTAGCAGTGCCTGAACAAATCCCCGTTGTCATAAGTATGGAAGAAACCACTAGGGTATCTACAGAGCTGGCAATGATGTGTGTTACATATGTGGCAAGCTAGGCCACAGGGTCAGACAGTGTCCTCATGTGGGTTCTCAGAGTCAACATAACCGTCATTAGTTCGATCGCTCGAATTAGTAGGGTGCCGCATCCAATGCCATCAGTGGGCAGCACCTAAATAAACTCTATGCTCTTCGATCTCGATAGGATCAGGAGAGTTCTCCTGGTGTGGTCACTGGTACATTACAAGTTTATCATTTACATGTTTATACTTTTCTAGACCTATGAGTTTTTTTGTCCTTTGTTACTCCTTATATAGTGTTGACTTCAGATTCAGTCCCAAAATTCTAGCAGAACCTTTCTTAGTCTCTACCTCAGTGGGTAAATCTATCATATCCCGAATGGTATATAGGGATTGTTTGGTTATGGTATCTCAGAAAGTCACTTCAACAGATTTAGTCGAATTAGAGATAAATGATTTTGATGTCATTCTCAACATAGATTAGCTTTATTCCTGCTATGCCTCAGTCGACTGCAAAAATAGAATTGTTCAGTTTTAGTTTCCGAATGAACCCGTCCTTGAGTAGAGGGGTAGTTCTTCAGTACTTAGGCGTCAGCTTGTTTCTTACCTTCGGGAGAGAAAAATAATATCTAAGGGATGTGTCTACCATCTTATTTGATTCCAAGACTCTAGTTTAGAAACCCCAACTGTTGAATTAGTGTCAGTAGCATGTGAATTCCCAGAAGTTTTTCTCAAAGATCTTCTCGAAGTTTCTCCCAAAAAGGAAATCAACTTCGAAATAAACCTTCTTCCAGACACTCAGCCCATATCTATTCCGTCATACAGAATGGCACCTATAGAACTCAGAGAATTAAAAAATAGTTAAAGAATCTCTTAGATAAGGAATTCATTAGACCCACTATGTCCCCGTAGGGTACCCCAGTTTTATTCATGCGTAAGAAAGACGGTTCTCTTAAAATGTGTATTAATTACCATCGACTAAATAAAGTTATTATCAAGAACAAGTATCCACTTTTCAGAATTGATGACTTGTTTGACCAACTTCAGGGTGCGAGTTATATCTCCAAGATAGACCTCAAATCGGGCTATCATCAGATCAGAGTCAGAGAATGTGACATCCCGAAAATAGACTTCAGAACTCAGTATGGTCACTTTAAATTCTTAGTTATGTCATTTGGTCTTACCAATACCCCAACAGCTTTCATGGACTTGATGAACCATGTGTTCAAGCATTACTTGGACATGTTTATCAGAGTCTTCATAGATGACATTCTTGTCTACTCCCGCAGTGAGCATGATTATGTAGACCATCTCAGAATTTTATTGTAGACTCTCAAAAACCATCAGCTATTCACCAAATTTAGTAAGTGCAAATTTTGGCTAAGGTTAGTAGCTTTTTTCGCCATATCATTTCCGTTCATGGCATTAGAGTTGATCCCCAAAAAACCAAAGTAGTGAGAAACTAGCCTAGACCCATCTCTCCATCAGATATCAAGAGTTTCTTGGCCTTGGTTGGCTATTACCGATGGTTTTTTGAGGGATTTTCATCTATTTCATCCCCTATGTCCAGAATGACTCAGAAGAAAGTCAAATTCCAGTGGTTAGATTCTTATAAAAAGAGTTTTTAGGAGTTGAAGACTCGACTCACTACAGCTCCAGTCCTGACTTTACCGGATAGTATAGATGGGTTTGTGGTATATTGTGATGCTTCCAAAGTCAGTTTGGGGTGTGTTTTGATATAAAGAGATAAGGTCATAGCCTACGCCTCTAAACAGCTTAAGCCCCATGAAAAAAACTATCATACTCATGATCTTAAGTTAGCAGCAGTAGTATTTGCCTTAAAAATTTGGAGGCAATATTTGTATGGGGTTCACGTTGATATGTTTACTGACCATAAGATCCTATAGTATGTTTTCTCTCAGCAAGATTTAAACATCCGTTAGAGAAGGTGGTTGGAGTTGTTGAAAGACCATGATATGAGTGTCCTATATCATCTGGGTAAAGCCAATGTTGTAGCTGATACTCTCAGTAGGATGTCTATCGTTAGTGTTGCTCATGTGGAGGATGGTAAGAAGATGTTAGCTCAGAAAGTTCATCAGCTTACCCGACTAAGTATTCGCTTAGTCGATTCAGCAGAAGGTAGTGTATGGGTGCAGAGTAGTTCAGAATCATCCCTGGTTTCTGAGGTAAAGGAAAACCAGGATAGAGATCCTAGTCTAGTCAAGTTGAAGTAATCAGTCAGAGATCAGAAGGTTGAGGTTTTCTTCTAAGGAGGAGATTGTGTGTTGCCCTGCCAGGGTTGGCTATGTGTGCCAGGTGTAGAGGACTTGAGACAGCGAATTCTTGCAGAAGCGCATAGTGCGCGCTACTCTATTCATCCAGAGGCCACTAAGATGTACCATGATTTGTAGGAGATCTATTGGTGGAGTGGGATGAAAGAGATATTGTAGAGTTTGTGGCTAAATACACAACATGTTAGTGAGTTAAGATTAAGCATCAGAAGACTAGTGGGTCCATGCTAGAGTTTAGTATTCCCACTTGGAAGTGGGAAGAAGTGAACATGGACTTTGTGATGGGTTTGCCTCGTAATCGTTGCCATCATGATTCAGTTTAGGTCATCATAGATAGGATGACCACATTAGCTCATTTCCTACCAGTCCATACCTCATATTCAGCCGAGGATTATGTCAAACTCTATATCAGGGAGATGGTCAGATTTTATGGTGTTTCATTGTCTATTATCTCATATAGAGGTACCCAGTTCACCTGTCATTTCTAGAAGGCATTCCAAAAAGGTCTTGGTACCCGAGTTCACCTCAGTACAGCCTTTCATCCTGAGATAGATGGTCAAGCAGAAAGAACAATTCATACTTTAGAAGATATGTTGCGAGCGTGTGCGATAGACTTTAAAGGTAGCTGGGATGACCACTTACCTTTGATTGAATTCATATATAACAACAGTTATCATTCCACCATTCAGATGGCTCTGTTTGAGGCACTTTATGGAATGAGGTGTAGATCTCTTATTGGTTGGTTTGAAGTGGGTGAGGCCACACTGGTAGGGCCTGACTTGGTATTTGATAACTTAGATAAAGTTCAGTTGATCGGGGAAAGACTTAAGATAGCTCAGAGTCGATAGAAATCGTATGCAGATGTGCGCAGAAAGAATCTCGAGTTCGAGATTGGGGATTTTATGTATTTGAAAATCTCTCCTATGAAAGGAGTGAAGAGTTTTGGCAAGAAGTGGAAAATCAGTCCCCGATACATCGGTCCTTACCGAATTCTCAGTTGTTTTGGAAAGGTAGCTTACGAGCTTGAGTTGCCTTCAGACTTAGCTTCAGTGCACCCATTGTTCCATGTTTCCTTGCTTAAGAAATACATAGGTGACCCAATAGTTGTAGTCCCTATAGAGGGCATAGATATTCAAAATAGCCTCTCTTATGAAGAGATCCCAGTCAAAATTCTTGATTATCAGATTCGCAGACTGAGGAACAAAGAAGTCCCTCTAGTCAAAGTTTTTTGGCGGAATCAGTCCATTGAGAGAGCTACTTAGGAAGAAGCAGATTTACGGACCAAGTATCCTCACCTCTTCTTCGAAAACTTAGACTCAGCCCAAGGTAATAGTTTTTCTTTGAATTACTCAGTCTCATTTTCAGATATAGCTACCAACTTGGTATCAATTAACATTGCATACTCAGTCATTCATTCAAGAATCAGTTCAGTCATGTACTCATGCATCAGATATGCATGTCCAGTATATAAGCTCAACTTATCAGTAATCCTAGTCATGCATTCATGAATCATTTTCAGCTATTTTCTCATGCATCAGATATGCATATTCAGTGTGATAATTCAATATATCAGTAATTCCAGTCATGAAATCATGTTTCAGTTGTGCATATCCAGTGTCTAAATCAATTCTATCAGTATTCTCAGATTAATTAGTCTCATTTGAGGATGAATGTTCCCAAGGGGGAGATATTGTAAGACCCCATAAAATCCTAAGCACAACTCAGTCTTTTAAGCTTGCTAAGGGGTCCCAGACTTAGAAAAATTATAGTTAAGTATTCAGACTTAGTATTATTTTGGCCTACGTAAGTTGGAAACTCTATTTCACGACTCTTATGACCTTAAAGTATTGATCTTTAGATTTATTCATGATCAGGAATGTCAATAGGTGTTCCCTGATGAGTTATTGTTTTTTCAAACCTCGTTTAAACCATGTTCAAGTGACCAAAATAGTGAGTCGATGCGATCTCAATGCGTCGCATTGTCCATCGCGTTGACGGATAATTTTCCCTTAGCTCAGTGCAAATTCCAGTGAACTGACGCGACGCGTTGGCCATCACGTCAATGCCAATAATATAGTGCGTCGATCCCTGCATTGATAGTTTAGTTTTTAGTCATTTAAAAGTTGCATCCTTAGGGGTATTTGGGTCTTTTCCCACGTCCTTCAGCCCCCAAAAATATGAAATTTAGCCTTCTATTTGCAACATACACTCATTATTTCACAAATTACTCAAGAACAAAAACCCTAGGTGATTGGACTTCAAATTCAAGGCTCATGATGCCACCATTAATCTTATGAATTTAGCAACCAAGGTATGTCAAGTGTTCATCCAAGGGTTCCTTCCACCCTTGGTGTCCAAGAAGCTCTTCTAAACTTCAAGTAGCTTGATTTCAAGCTTTTCATGATTTGGATTCAAGTGTATTCATAATTATAATGTTGATTGAATTTCTATTCCATGATTAAGTGTAAGATTTATGCAAAAACAACTATCATGTATGTGGTATCATGTGAATTTATGTTTTAGCCTTGAAATTGTAATGCTCATGTGTTGATTAGTATTATGTGCATATACAATGCCTTCCAAGTGTTTGATAAGTTGTTCATGAGAATTAAATAATGAAATTATATCATGATAGCATGTATTCAAGTTCATGTCATGCAAGTGTTTTCTAGAAGGTCCCAATGAATGAATGATGATTAAGTAGTTATTTATCATGTTTCGAGATTGTGCCATGTCTTATAATTTATGCTATCGAGTCCTAGGGTATTTAATACCCAATAATTTAGCTGATTATCTAAAGTCATGGTCAGTCTCAGGATAGTATCAGTCATGTCACGATCAGTAGTACTCTCAGTCAGTTACAAAACTCAGGAAAGACTCAGCAGACTCAGTATCAGTCCAGTCCAGTTCAGTATTCAATTCAGGCCCCAGTAAATTAAGCCAGTTAATAGAATTCGGTAGTACTCCATTAGTCAATGGAACTCAATGAACTCAGTCCAGTTCAGTTAGACAGTATAATCTGTAAAAGTTCAGTCAAGCCTAGTATGAACTAGAAATTAGTTCAATATCTATTCAGTTGAGAGTAGAATTCAGCATCGAGTTAACCCAGGTAATGATAGGCGAATTTACACGCCTATAGTGCTATATTTTACCCATATTTTAGCAATGTTTTGAGAACAAATTATATATTCCATGCACTTTTAGTCCTTTTTCCTGTAAGTGAGCTAACGAACATGATTAGTAAAGTTTCAGGTATAAATGATGCAGAATTCAGCATTTTATGGATAACTTGACACCAAAGAAAGCTTCACGAAAGGAGAAAAGGAAGCTTGGACGCCTAAGGACCAAAAGTGATGCATGGAAAATTTGTCCCGGGCTAAAAAAGCATTTCTAAAGACCTTGGGGACTAGCAGTAATTTATTAGGATTAGGATAATGATACATTAACCTAGTACAATTGGGTTAAGTATTTCATTAGCTTAGTAGGATTTGGTTAAGTATTTCATTAGCTTAGTAGGATTTGGTTAAGTATTTCATTAGCTTAGTAGGAATAGGAGATGGGTATTATAAATACCCTATTTTGCTAGAGATTTTTATACATTCTAGTTTTAACTCTCATCTTACCTTACAACTCTTCTAATCTTTTCATTAATTCTACTTTTTATTCTTCTTCTATTCATCCATTCAATTCTTAATTTCCGCAACAAGAGAAACGTTACTTTGCTAGGAATTCACGCCTAACGCCTGCCACACTACTACTACACGAAATCTTTATTGTGGTATAATAACAATGTCTATTGTGATTTCCTTCGCATTCATGGGTAACTAAACCTCTCTGTTAGGGTTATGGAAGCCGTATGAGATACTATCTATTGCTATGAGTTTGTGAGTTTGTGACACGTATGCTTCTTATATCATTATTCTCTTCATCTTAATCTAAATTCTTTGTGGTTGCAAACGCAAGAATACGTCAGTATAGCATTAACTTGTTCGAAAGAAAAGTTATATGTCTGGAAAAGAGATAATGTCAAGGTAGTAGGGTCCCATCCCCTATTAAAAAGTTAGTGTCGTAATTGGATTAACCTCTTGGAGAATTTGTACCGTTAGATACGCTTTAAGCTCGAAAGAGTTAAAGTGAAATAATCCTCGAATAGGTCGAAAGACGCCTGGATTTACCATCGAATACAATTCTCTATAAGCACATGCATGTCTGAATTCCGCATAACTCATAGCTAATAGAGACGTAAACTCAGAAGGTGGACATAACCCCAACTCTTCAATTCTCATTGTTTTACAACCTACTAAACATTCTTTCTTTTTACTTTGCTATTTTCAGTTTTTACTTTAATATTTTGGTTACACATTACAATCCCCCCTTTTTACGAGACTTACACTAAAAGTCTAGTAATAGTTGCTTACTTGTTGACCAAGCTATTCCCTGAGGGATCGATACCCAACCCAGTTGGGTTCTATATTTGACTACGACCGCTTTACACTCCTACGAGAGCTGTAGATTGAGCGTTATCAAAAATTGGCACCGTTGTCGGGGAATACGAGTGTCAATTAAGTTTGTGATAATTACTAGACCCTTTGGTCAAAGATTCTCGTACTTTTACTTTTAGTTTTTGTTTTTGTTCTCTGCAGGTTTTTATACAGTGCATGCCCCATACTCGAAGTTCTGGTCAATAGTTATTACCTATCAATCCTGAACCACAACGTATTGGCAGAATGGAGGCACAACACGAAATCGAAAGGATGGCTGCTCAACAGGAACAAGCGAGATTAGCTGCTCTTGCCGCCGCTCAAGTGCATCAACAAAACATTGACAACCTTGGGCGAGCAACAAATCCTGACGATGAGGACCTAGGTGATGACGAGTTACTAAACCCTAGGCATGCCGCTGAGATTGCCACACCTGCTAACAGAAGAGGTCGTCAAGTTCGGTTTAGGTAGGATCGCCAACCCATGCAACCAGCTTTCGACGATGATGATGATGATCTTGATGGAGCCGGAGCCACAGGAGCCATAATTCCTCCACCATTAGCGCCCGGAGCCAAGTTCAACATCACAAGCACCATGATTCAGTTATTGCAACTCAAGGGATTATTTGGTGGACTAGCAGGCGATGATCCGAATATACATCTCATCAACTTTATTTCTACATGCAAGTCGTTTGACAATCCTGGTGTTGGTCAGAATGCAATTCGATTACGTCTATTTCCATTGTCTCTGTCTGGGGAGGCAACTCTATGGTTGAATGGGCTGACTCCTGATTCTATTACAAATTGGAGGCAATTGAGAAACGCTTTCCTAGAAAGATTCTTTTCGCCATCCAAAAGAGCATAATTGAGAGATGAAATCAGCAACTTTTGTCAGCTTCCAACTGAAGCCCTTCATGAAACATGAGAGAGGTTCAATACAAAGCTAGCGAGATGCCCAAACCATCACATGACTAATGTTCACCTAATGGAGATATTATACAGAGCCTTGAATTCAATAACTAAACCAGTGGTGGATAATGCGGCTGGAGGATCTTTTATGGACCTTACCTTTGGTCAAGAAAGCAATATGCTAGATCGTATGACGAAACAAAGTAGAGCTTGGCATACCAGGGATTCTGAGGTAGCAAGCCCCACTTTATCTATTGGCATGACTGCAGACCAAAGAAGAAGAGAAGAAAAACGTGATCTAGATATGGCGCATATGAAAACACAAATGGATCTTCTTACAAAGCATTTATTATCAGGGAAGACCGAAAAAGTCAAAGCTATTGCGTCAAAAGAAAGAGACGAATCTGATTCGGAAGAAGAGGCCAACTACTTGAACAATCAGGGGGGTTTCCGAGGGAATACCCAAGGAAACCAAGGTCGGAACTACTATGATAAATCTGGAAACAAGGACCAAGGAAGTTGGAAGAACAAGAAGGAAAAGAGTGGTTTGTACGTTCCCCCTGGAAGACATGACGCCACCACATCTAATTCTGGAAGTATGGAAGACATGCTGGCTAAAATATTAAAAGGAGTGGAAGCAACAAGCGCGGGAGTAACGGAGGTTGTTAATGATTTGTCCTCTATGAAACAAATATTTGATTCTCATTCCACTTCAATCAAGCAAATAGAGCAGCAATTGAGCCAACTTTCAGCAGCACTCAATCAAAGAAAGGCTGGCACTTTACCTAGCGATACTGTGCAAAACCCAATGAATGATGGGTCATTCATGGACATTAATACCCGAAGTGGTAAGGTGCTGGAAACTTCAGCAAAAAGTAAGCAAGTGGTTGACGAAGCAGCGGATATTGATGATAAAGCGAAAGGAGAAGCATCTACAGAACAAGGCCACGACGTCCATGACGTCAACCCCAATGATTTGCAACCTAAAAAAGCTAAAAAATTGAAGCAAGAGAAGAAGAAAGCCGTGGAGAGAAAAATTCCATAACCACCACCACCTTTCCCTCAAAGATTGAAGAAGGTGGAGGATGACACGAAGTTCAGCAAATTCATGACTATGTTAAAGCAGCTGACCATTAATGTTCCATTGGTGGAGGCACTTGAACAAATGCCTGGGTATGCGAAATTTATGAAGGATCTTTTGACAAAGAAGCGGGCAGCAAGTTATGAGTTGAAAGATGATGTTCATCACTGCAGCACAATCGCGACCCGATCAATAGTTCAGAAGAAGACTGACCCCGGTGCTTTCACTATTCCTTGCACCGTTGGATCTTTAAATTTTGCCAAGGTATTATGTGATTTAGGAGCCAGCATCAATTTGATGCCACTATCTATCTATAAAAAGTTGGGGTTGGGTGATCCTACTCCAACCAATATGAGGCTCGTAATGGCAGATAGGTCGGTAAAACGACCTGTTGGTATTCTATGTGATGTATTGGTAAAGGTTTCTTCATTCATATTTCCGGCAGACTTTGTTATTTTCGATTGTGAGGCAGATGCATAAGTTCCCATAATCTTGGGGCGCCCTTTCCTTGCTACGGGAAGTGTGCTTATTGATTTGAGAGCTAATGAGCTTTCATTCTGAATAAATGACGAAGTAGTTCGCTTTGATGTTTGCAAATCAATGAAGCAACCCAAAGAGCTGAAAGTATTCTCGGTGGCTGATGTTTACTTTGATGATGAGAAAGAATTACTTGAAGAGGAGCAGCTAATTGATGACCCATTGGCGACTTTGCTTATGAATGGTGAGAGTAAGGATGCTGAAAATTGTGAAGAAGCTATTTGTGCTCTATCAGGATTAGGGACATATCGCCATGCTCCCAAGAAGCTGGACCTTGATCTCAAAAATCGACCCACACCACCATCTAAGCCATCTATTGAAGAGCCACCCACGTTAGAATTGAAGGAGCTGCCAAGTCATTTAAAGTACGCATTCTTAGGAAGCGGAAATACACTTCCAGTCATTGTGGTGGCAGATTTGGGTGAGCAACAAGTTGCAGCTCTCATTGCTATTCTACGGAAGTATATAAGAGCCATTGGATGGACCATTGCGGATATTATTGGTATTCCACCTGGGATTTGTACACACAAGATTCAGCTTGAAGAGAATTGCACACCCACCATTGAGCATCAAAGGCGTCTAAACCCACCTATGCAAGAAGTGGTGAAGAAAGAAATAATTAAGTGGTTAGACGCAGGAGTTGTGTATCCAATCTCTGATAGTACATGGGTAAGCCCGATACAATGTGTTCCCAAGAAAGGAGGCATGACGGTGGTCGCGAATGAAAAGAATGAGCTTATTCCACTTAGACCCGTCACCGGATGGAGGGTATGCATGGACTACCGAAAGCTAAATTCATGGACACTCAAAGATCACTTTCCAATGCCATTTATGGACCAAATGCTAGATCGATTAGCGGGGAAAGGATGGTTTTGTTTTTTAGATGGTTATTCCGGCTATAATCAGATTTGTATTGCTCCCGAATACCAAGAGAAGACAACGTTCACATGCCCATATGGTACGTTTGCCTTCAAATGTTTGCCATTCGGGCTATGTAATGCACCAGCCACCTTTCAGCGATGTATGATGTTCATTTTTTCTGATATGGTTGAAGACACTTTGGAGGTATTTATGGACGATTTTTCAGTTGTTGGTGAGTCTTTTGAAGCGTGCTTGGCAAAACTAAGCATGGCATTGGAAAGATGTGTAGAATTCAACCTAGTGCTGAATTGGGAGAAGTGCCACTTTATGGTAAAAGAAGGTATCGTTCTTGGGCATAAAATCTCCGAAAGAGGAATTGAGGTGGATCGAGCTAAAATTGAAGTTATTGAGAAGCTGCTACCCCCAATCTCTGTGAAAGGTGTTCGTAGTTTCCTCGGTCACGCAGGTTTCTATCGACGGTTTATCAAAGACTTCTCCAAAATTGCTAGTCCATTGTGCAAACTCTTGGAGAAAGATGCAAAGTTTGACTTCAATGAAGATTGTGTGAAGGCATTCGAATGCCTCAAAGAAAAACTAATTGAAGCCCCTATCATGGTAGCACCAGATTGGTCTCTCCCGTTCGAAGTCATGTGTGATGCTAGTGGGGTAGCCGTTGGTGCTGTACTTGGACAAAGAAAGGAGAAGCTATTTCATCCTATCTACTATGCGAGTAAGGTCCTGAACGAAGCCCAAAAGAACTACACTGGCACAGAACAAGAGCTCCTAGCGGTTGTGTATGCATTTGAGAAGTTCCGAGCTTATTTGTTGGGTACCAAAGTGATAGTTCATACAGACCATGCAGCTCTAAGGTATCTAATGACAAAGAAGGATGCAAAACCAAGACTAATTCGATAGGTTTTGCTGCTGCAAGAATTTGATTTTGAGGTTAAAGATAGAAGAGGTTGTGAGAACCAAGTGGCTGACCATCTGTCTAGACTCGAGAACGAGCATGTGGCGCAGCCTGAAATTGAGATTGATGATACATTCCCTGATGAGGAGATCTTAGCAGCAACAATGGAAGGATTACCATGGTATGCCGACTTTGCAAATTTTGTGGTGAGTAATGTGATACCTGCAAACTTATCTTACCATCAAAAGAGGAAGTTTATGCATGATGTACAACACTACTTTTGGGATGAGCCATATTTGTTTCAACGATGTGCGGATGGTGTTATTCGACGATGTATATCCCATGTAGAGGTGCCTAATATATTAGAAGCATGCCACACTTCCCAAGTTGGTGGACATCACGTAGGTAATCGGACAGCAAGAAAGGTATTGAAAAGTGGATATTATTGGCCTTCGATATTCAGAGATGCCTACGACTTTGTTAGAAGATGCGACCAATGCCAAAGACAAGGTTCTATTTCGAAACACCACGAGATGCCCATGTCAAAAATCCTTGAAGTAGAGCTCTTTGACGTATGGGGTATTGATTTCATGGGTCCATTCGTAAATTCGTTTGGAATGAAGTACATCCTACTTGCTGTAGACTATGTCTCAAAATGGGTTGAAGCTGTAGCGTTGGCCGACAATGAGGGAAAGCGTGTTGTAGCATTCTTAAAGAGAAATATCTTCTCTCGCTTTGGAGTACCATGTACTATTATAAGCGATGGAGGATCTCACTTTTGCAACAAGCTATTCAAATCCGTGTTGGCAAAATATGGTGTCAAGCAACATAAGGTAGCCACGCCTTATCACCCATAAACTAGCGGCCAGGTAGAGGTTTCCAACCGAGAGATCAAGAAAATCCTTGCTAAAACGGTAAATGCTAATAGGACAGATTGGTCTCGGAAGCTGGACGATGCACTATGGGCCTATAGGACTGCATTCAAAACACCAATTGGCATGTCCCCTTATCAACTAGTTTATGGGAAGGCTTGTCACTTGCCCATAGAGCTTGAGCATAAGGCATTGTGGGCATTAAAGCGATTGAATCTGAATTGGGATGATGCAATGAATCTAAGATTGGAGCAACTGAACGAGATGGATGAATTCCGTCTACATGCTTATGAGAGATCGGACCTATACAAGGAGCGGATAAAGAAGTATCATGATTAGCAGATTGTTCGACGAAACTTTCAAAAGGATGATATGGTGCTTCTCTTCAACTCCAGATTGAAGATATTCCCAGGTAAGTTAAAGTCCAAGTGGTCTGGTCCATACAAAGTTATCCAAGTCTACTCGTCTGGAGTAGTTGAGTTGGAAGACACCAATGGTGTTATCTTCAAAGTAAATGGCCAACGAGTTAAACCCTATATCGGTCCTCTTGATTCGATAAATTATATGGGCATCACTTATCTTGACGAAGTCTAAGTACTCGAGGTAACTATGTCGTGCCGCGACAATAAATAAGGCGCTAGATGGGAGGCAACCCATCGTTTATCGTTTTTCATTTTTTTCGTTCTAGTATGTGTTTTGCTTTTGATTAATAAAAATCCAAAAAGAAGAGTCGTGCCATGACCAAAACTAAGGCGCTTGGTGGGAGGCAACCCATCGTACTAATCGTTTTTATTGGTTTTGAGCAAATGTAGGTGCAAGAGGTATACAACGAGGAGATCGGTTTCAAATTTCGATTTGGACGGATTGCATGGTAAAGATGGTAAGTTAGGATGAAGATGCAAAAGGCTATGGATTGAGCATTGCTCATGAAAATATAGGCATCGAACAAGGCTAGGCCTAGGTAAAACTAGGCCACGAACAAGGCAAGGCCTATACTATGGCCTAAGGTCTCGGAATCTAGTGTGCCATAGCATAGGCGCCAGCCATGCTCAAGTATGCCATAGCATAGGCGCCGCCTATGCTAAAGCCTTTTGTCTCTGAATCTCAAATGCAAAGTAAAAGGCGCCGCCTATGGTCACTAAAGGCTTTGCACTAGGCGCCGCCTATGCTCACCAAAGGCAAAGCAAAAGGCGCCGCCTATACCAAGCATAGGCAAAGCTAAAGGCGCAGCCTATGATCACTTTTTGTCTCCAAAACCGATTTTAAATAGGTCAAAACCCGACCCAACCTTTTTCTATAAATAGGAGACTTAGTCTTGAAACACAAACACATTGAAAAACCTAACTAGGCGCCGCACATACTCTCCAAATCATCTCAAAAATTTTCCTTTTGCTCTAATTCTTCACAAGAACATCAACCAAAGGCATTAATCAAGTAAGTGCTTCCTTGTTCTTCATTTATTTTTCGAAAGTGCTACATTATCATGCCTATTATGAATCGCTAAATCTTGAAGAAATATTGGTGATAAGAATGTGTTTGAATTGTTAATACACAACCAAGTGAGTGAACATATACGTTGGGATAATCTTAACTTGTTTCCAACTTGAATTTGATTTTGATGCATTGTTATACTACTTACGGAATTGCCATAGTCATTAACATTGCATAATCTTTTCACTTGAATACTTACATGTTGGAATGACTTGTTCATCGGAATGAGACTTATAGTGGCCTGCCAACATAGGAGGTTGTGATTATTGTTAGATGCTATACCTTCATGTAATCCCTATGTAGTATTCTTGCTATATACATCATGAAAGTATTGCAAAGATTACAAGAAGGGTGACATCTCTGATTTGATTGTTGGAATATAGCACCTAAAACGTATGTCGATGAAGTCTAAGTAATCGACCACTTTTACTTCACTAATTTGTATCAACAATCTAAGTGTGGGGTGGTACCCCTATTGCTTGTGTATAGATTGTATACATTGAGATGATGCTAACATGAACATTGTTCTAAGTCTCAGGTACAATGGCACCCAAAGCAAGACAAGGCAAAGATAAGGCTACCACTTTCTAAAAAGGCAACAAAAGAGGCCACAAAGAGCAAGGAGAATCATCCTCAATGCAATTACCACGCCGCATGTTTGGAATAAAATGGGTTCTTGAGGAGGAAGCGAAGGAATGGTATAGGAACAACAAGGAAAGAAAATATGTTCATGTGGACTTGATAAACAAGGAAAGCCTAGCGAAGAAGGAGCCGCGCATGCTGGCCAAGATCATGGCATTACATCTTGATTTCATCTTCCGAGACATGGGAGAATGTAATCTCGATTTGACAAGAGAATTTTATGCCAACTGGTCGCCGAAAACCACAAGCAGTGAGGTCAAGATTCGGGGCCAAGTTTTACAACTCAATGCGGATTTCTTCAACTCCTTTCTTGGCTTGCCTTCAGTCGATCCATCACCATTCAAAGAGTTGTACAGTAGACCTCCATATAGAGCAATTCGACACACACTTTGTGGAAGTAGATCTATGGCAAGGTGGAGCAGACAAAAAGATACCAGACGACACAACACCTTCCCATATGCTCCTTTGAATAGGGAAGCAAGGATATGGTTGCGTATTATCAACTCTTGCCTCATACCAGGGACCCAATACACCAAGATAACAAGAGATAGAGTGTGCTTGGTATATGCGCTGATAACGAAT
Source organism: Capsicum baccatum var. pendulum (assembly GCA_030864225.1). Classification (NCBI taxonomy): domain Eukaryota; kingdom Viridiplantae; phylum Streptophyta; class Magnoliopsida; order Solanales; family Solanaceae; genus Capsicum; species Capsicum baccatum. The sequence goes on along the minus strand of CM061558.1, from coordinate 204,618,222 downwards.
GTCCCTATCAACTTTGGGGCAATTATTCGATCCACCATGCGGAAAGCCAGGCTACACAAGCGGTCCTATTTCAGTTTCGGCAACTTGTTGACTGCAATCTTGAGGAAGGAAGACATCGAAGAGGAACCGGCTGATTATAGACTCCCACAGAATCCAAAGAAGGTTGACCTCACAAAGGTCAAAGATGCTGAAACCACACATGGCGTCAACCTTACTACGGCAGAGAGACATGCTCGGGATGAGAGTTTCTTTCGCCATCTTTATGGCATGACTCGGTTCACAATGATGAGTGGTGGACGTGTTCCAACTGCTGGAGAGCTCCAACAGCTGGATCATGACTATCCAATGAATGTGCATGCAAGGGAGATGTGTGGAGTAGGTACATACTTTGAGGAACCTCTTGATGACGATGTGCCGACCGATGATGAGCGAAGAATGCCAGACTCCGACGTGGAGGAGAATTCTGATGACGACGACTCCTATGGTGATTCCGACGAAGGGGGTATGACCCCTGACATAGAGGAGGAGTTCGACTGACCCGCTTCTTCGTATTTATTTTCCACTGAGGGAAGTGTCCCGTCTAAGTGTGGGGGTATTTGCATGCTATACTCCTTTATCCGTATTTGCATTTATTTATGTTTGTTTGTTTGAGATTTTTTTCTTTTTTTGTTTTTTTTGTAGTTAAATTTTTTTTTACTTAACTTCGCATGAAATTATTCTAATAGGCAGCATGAGATTATAACAAGAGTTTGTGCTAAAATCATGACTATTGAGACGTTTAGGCTCTACTTGTGACTCACTACGTGATATTGTGTGGTATAATTCCTTCAGTTGTTGGGTCAAGAGTCTATACTACTCCCAATAAAGTTGACCATGTGCCTTGTGTGTGTGAGGATATTGTATATTCTATGTTTGTGGCTGATGCTAGAACTTGCCTGGTATGTATGTAAAGCGAAAATAAAGAGTGCAAGTTTAGGAGATGATTTAGGCATTTCTTTGGCAACCTGTAATTGTTTACCCTCATTCTAACCTACCCATGGACATCATCCTAGTTAAACCCTATTGAGCCTTTAGCCTATGTTCTTTGACAGCCTTATATGTAAGCCTAATCCATTTTTCCAAGACCATAATTTGATCCAAATTCCTAAGTGCTTTAAAGTGTAAAGTCATGTGACAAAATAAGAGGAAGTTGGGTAAGTATGATGCTTTAGAATGTAATGGTGCTTGAATTTTCTATGAAAAAGAATTGCTATCATAAGAGGTATGTTATGAAAAGAAAAAGGAAAGGAAAGCTGAAAAGTTGCTTAAAATTGAAAAATAAAAAAAGGAGAAAAAAGGGTGGTAAAATAAAAGAAGGTAGAAAGGTTGTTTGAAAGAAAAGTGTTAATGATACAATGTGATGTATTAAAGCGCTTAGGAACATAGTCACTATTTCTGGCCAAAATAGTCCTACCTGTCCCTTAGCCTACATTACAACCCGTAAAAGACCTAGTTGATCCTAAGCTTAGCATTCTGACATTTAGTGGAGCATTACACTAAGGGAAAGCCTATGGTCATCAGTTGCTGCATATGAATTCTTTGTGAGAGCGAGAGCAAGGATATTTCTATACCCATGTTTGAAAAATATGCTATACTTATGAGTGATTATGGGTAATATATTGTGAGACACATATGGTTGATGAGTTTTGGGTAGTTGTATATAACTCTTTGTACCTTAACTTTTGGATATGAATTAACTACCATCACGAGTCTATGTTGGAGGTTGAATTGTTTCAACTAATGAGCAGAAAACTACTCTTTGTTGATAATTGTTGTGCTTGTCTTGATGAATATTTTGTGTTGATACTGTAAAACCCTAAGTTGATGTTTAGATGGACATGATAGTTTGTTCGAGGACGAACAAAGCTTCAAGTGTGGGGTGTTGATGATAGGCGAATTTACACGCCTATAGTGCTATATTTTACCCATATTTTAGCAATGTTTTGAGAACAAATTATATATTTCATGCACTTTTAGTCCTTTTTCCTGTAAGTGAGCTAACGAACATGATTAGCAAAGTTTCAGGTATAAATGATGCAGAATTCAGCATTTTATGGATAACTTGACACCAAAGAAAGCTTCACGAAAGGAGAAAAGGAAGCTTGGACGCCTAAGGACCAAAAGTGATGCATGAAAAATTTGTCCCGGGCTAAAAAAGCATTTTTGAAGACCTTGGGGACTAGCAGTAATTTATTAGGATTAGGATAATGATACATTAACCTAGTACAATTGGGTTAAGTATTTCATTAGCTTAGTAGGATTTGGTTAAGTATTTCATTAGCTTAGCAGGATTTGGTTAAGTATTTCATTAGCTTAGTAGGAATAGGAGATGGGTATTATAAATACCCTATTTTGCTAGAGATTTTTATACATTCTAGTTTTAACTCTCATCTTACCTTACAACTCTTCTAATCTTTTCATTAATTCTACTTTTTATTCTTCTTCTATTCATCCATTCAATTCTTAATTTCCGCAACAAGAGAAATGTTACTTTGCTAGGAATTCACGCCTAACGCCTGCCACACTACTACTACACGAAATCTTTATTGTGGTATAATAACAATGTCTATTGTGATTTCCTTCGCATTCATGGATAACTAAACCTCTCTGTTGGGGTTATGGAAGCCGTATGAGATACTATCTATTGCTATGAGTTTGTGAGTTTGTGACACGTATGCTTCTTATATCATTATTCTCTTCATCTTAATCTAAATTCTTTGTGCTTGCAAACGCAAGAATATGCCAGTATAGCATTAACTTGTTCGAAAGAAAAGTTATATGTCTGGAAAAGAGATAATGTCAAGGTAGTAGGGTCCCATCCCCTATTAAAAAGTTAGTGTCGTAACTGGATTAACCTCTTGGAGAATTTGTACCGTTAGATACGCTTTAAGCTCGAAAGAGTTAAAGTGAAATAATCCTCGAATAGGTCGAAAGACGCCTGGACTAACCATCGAATACAATTCTCTATAAGCACATGCATGTCTGAATTCCGCATAACTCATAGCTAATAGAGACGTAAACTCAGAAGGTGGACATAACCCTAACTCTTCAATTCTCATTGTTTTACAACCTACTAAACATTCTTTCTTTTGACTTTGCTATTTTCAGTTTTTACTTTAATATTTTGGTTACACATTACAATCCCCCCTTTTTACGAGACTTGCACTAAAAGTCTAGTAATCGTTGCTTACTTGTTGACCAAGCTATTTCCTGAGGGATCGATACCCAACCCAGTTGGGTTCTATATTTGACTACGACCGCTTTACACTCCTACGAGAGCTGTAGATTGAGCGTTATCACCAGGGATTGGCATTAAACTCTGTTTCGTTAGGTATCAAACAAAACAAGGTCAAGCTTTTGGTTGTAGTTCATATTGAAACATTGATTATGTAGGAATGAAGTCCTTATTTTGTTTTGTTGTGGTTGTTTTGTTACTTTTAGTATATCTATTTTTAGTTTACTATGTATGAATGACAGGGTTTGAATGTCCTCAAATGGTCATCAATACCACAATATATAGATACAAAATAGATTGTATAAGCCTAGTTTGAAGTGATATAAAATAGATTGCATAAGCCTAGTTTGAAGTGATACAAAATAGGTTGCATAAGCCTTGCACAACAAAAAAAAATCACATCTTGTTAAATTTGCTACATTTGACAAGAGAAAGCAACAAAAGCAAGAACCAAATGAAGGATGTTAAGTGGAACGAGATAACAACTATGACAATTTCAATTGCACACAACTACATTTTCCATTCTTCACATTTTTGGTAATGCTTAAAAATAGAAAAAATACCGTGACAATAGTGAGGATAAACTTTCATTTACAATATTATTCTTCTTATTCTCCTTCATCACTCATTTTCCCTTACTTTCATAAATGTTAATGTTCTCGTACTCCTTAATTCTCTTAACCAATCTCGTAATAACTGATTTGGATCGTAAATTAATTTTCTTATGATCCCTCCATCTCAAGAACTTGCATGATTTTTTCTAAAATAGGTCACAAACGAATCAATTTAACAGAATAAAAAAAATAAGAGACTATATATAGAACATATACGATAACAGGGATAGGACCAATCTAGCTGGATTGTCCTCTGACCATTACATGTATATTGAAAGTAAGTCTATGGGATCATTTTCGTCATTATAAATATAATTCAAGATTGTATTTGACTTTATAAAAATATTTTACCTCAAAATCTAATCACAAAAGATAACGTGATTTCACTAATTTTAAGCAAATTAAGAAAAAATTAAAATTTCAACGACTGAAAAATAAGAAAAAATTAGAACATACATGGAAAGTTATATCTTTTTAGGTTGATTTCATTAAAAAGAGCTTGAGAAGAGCCAAAGTTTTTTTTTCAATGCTCCAATGGTTATTTCAATCGAGATTTGGGGAAGAATGGATCTTTCAAAAGAGAAGATGAGATTATAAAATAAGTGACAAAATTAATTACACATGACATTTTTAATTTGTGGTTACAGGCCAATTTTTCTCCTTCACACGTGTCGCTTGTGTAAATACAAATATAGGCCCAAAATCAATCAAAATGATCTATTTACAATGATCTATTTAACCTTTAGAAAAAAGGACAAGGGCTGGCCAATTTAAAAAAAATGGTCCACATTTGAAAAGGTGGACAAGTTGTAGTCAGTCGGCTAAATTAATTTTCTTTTTTAGCCATTTGGCCCAATTGGGCACATGCAATCTCTATACTCAATTGATACACTTTATACTATATTGATATACTTTTTAAAAAAGAGAAAGGAAATTCTATGTAAGCACATGTAGTCCCTATACCCAATTGATACTCTTTTATACCACATTAATACACTTTTGTACTACATTGATACACTTGCAGTGTCCATATACTCAATTGATACTCTCTTATACTAGATTGATATATTTTTAGAATGCATGTGGAAATTATATAGAGTCATATAAAATATGTATGTAAATAATATTTGTAGTTAGAAATTATAGAATGTGTATAAAAATGCTATAATTATTATATAAAATATGTATATGTATAGAAACTGTATCATTATTATATATAAATATATATATATATATATATATATCTTTAACAATTGTATTATATTAAAAGTATAAGATATTGTATTTTATTGTATACATAAGTAAAACTAAACAAAATAAAATAAATAGTATGTTATTTTAATAATGTTGGTGAATGCAAACTAATCTGAAAAAAAAAAAATAATTACTCGATTGTTTAAAAACAATAATCAATATTATACATTGATTATATATTTATTACATATAAATTATATACAAAAAATAAAAGGAATAAAAAATATAACGTAGTTATTTTTGTTCTATTCTAACTATAAATTATTGAGGAAAAAATTCCATAAAATTATATTTAATTGTTAAAATAAAAAATATTTCTTGTAAAATTTTAAAAAGAATAGCGAGAGAGAGTGAGAAGAGCAGCCAACAAAGGGAAAAAATAAAAAGAGAAAATAATGAATTGACATATTAAAAAAGAGCTGAAATGGCTAATTTATGGAATTACAATTTTTAGGCCATTTTTGGAAGAATTTGTTTGACCGAGAGATCATATTTGTCCTTTCCCCTAACATTTATGGGGTAATAGGACGCTCATAACGGTGAAGTATCTTTTAGCAAATTTGGAAGAACTTCAATGGTGACTTTATGTCTTTTCTCTTAAAAATTAAAATGAGAATATATTACTTGGGACATGTTTGGCCACAAAAAGACAAGTAATTTTTGGAGAAAATTTTGGCAACAATTGTTGGCCAAAAAATTTTACTTTTCTTGTAAAAAAATTTGGCGAAAAACCAAAGTTCTCAAAAACTAGACAAAAGTAGTTTTTGGGCCAAATTTTAATTTTTGGGTACTTTTAAAATTTTAAATTTTATCCTAGATTTTTATATTTTATAAAAAAAAAAAAAAAAAACCACTGATTCATGTCTCCCGGCGAACTAATGAAAATGTATGCCTTTATGCATACTAGTATAGGTCCTTGCGCTATGTGTAGATGCTATAAAATTAAATTAGACTATGATTTATTTACTTAAATGCATTAAGACATATTGAGTTACTAAATATCTAAGTATTATTTTATTTTTCAACAAATCTACTCAATAATATTTTTTTATTAAATTAAGGGGAAAAACTATATAAATACAATCACCAAATATTAACATCATATTCTTGCAAATTGTTATTGTGTATGAAGCTTGCACCTTTGATAAGCGAATATCGTCTTAAGATTTTGTTCATTTTCCTTTTCTATTTGATGAAGTTTACCATCATATTCTTGCAATTCTTTTTCTTTCGTTCAATTTCAATTCAATCAATAGATAAAAGAGTCAAATTGTGTGAATGTGTTAACCACCGATATGAACCTTCTATATTTTAAAAAAAAAATATATATATATTGTGTATGAAGCTTGCGCCTTTGATAAGCGAATATCGTTTTAAGATTTTGTCCATTTTCCTTTACTATTTGATGAAGTTTACCATCATATTCTTGCAATTCTTTTCCTTTCGTTCAATTTCAATTCAATCAATAGATAAAAGAGTCAAATTGTGAATGTGTTAACCACCGATATGAACTTTCTATATTTAAAAAAAAAAAAAAAATGGGAATAGGGGAAGGGGAATGGGGGAGAGGATTACAATGTGGGAAATCGAACCTTCACCAACAAGATGGAAGTTCAGGTAACTAACCAACTAAGCTACTAAGATTCCCCATATGAACCTTCTACAGTTCTGAAAATATCATCTTCTTTTTTTTCCAGATCTGTCCCACAACTCAATAATCTAGCAAACACATCAAATTTCTATATTTCAAAATATCTATATTTTCACTCGTAATATATTTGAGTATTTTGATCAGAATTGTTAAGATGTCTAATTTTATTAATAATTTTTTTAATTAATTGTTAACTGCATTATATTTTGAAATTATTTCAAAATGTAATATCTCGCATTGTCTCTATCCCCAACCCCCACCCCACCCCGGCCATTTTAACCTAGTCCATGGGTTTGTTAGTTTAACTATCTTGTTATATCATTTATTAGCTTGCCTTAATTTTGAAATATAATTTTTTTTGTGAAAATGAAAATTTTGACTTAATTAGAATCATAAGATTTAAAATATTTTTCTTATAAGCTGTTTAAAATATTTCTTCAAATTTTCCAAGCAAAAATGTTACTCGTGAATAGAAAGAATTTGCAGTTCCTTCAACATTTTTTTTAACCTTTTTATATTATACTGTAGATATGAAAGCAAATAAAATTGGCAAATGAGATTGTTCCTAAATTAAATTTAAAATAAAAAAAACTCTACGTACATAGTTAAAACATTGTCCTATTGCCATTGGCTTTTATTTGGTCCAATTTGTATTTTATATTACTAGCTTATGTGTACGTACCTAGCACGTGTATCTCACTTTAATGAGTTCAATTTTATAAAATCAGTTAGATAAAAAAATCATGACTGTCATTAAAATGTTGATTGAATTTTTCGATTGTCATCAAAAGATTTTAGAATAGACAATTTCTAAATATTGTCATGCGTTTAATATAATCTATAGATATTGTTTAAAAGTATGCCCATGGCTATTATAAATCTATTTATAAATCTATTTATCAGCTTAGTTATCCGCACCCCCCTTCAAATGGTATCAAAGCACAGTAATTATATGTATTAACAACAAAACATAAAATAACAACAAAACATAAAATAACAGGGAAAAATAAGATTAATAAAATACAAATAGATAGCCCATTTGAACAAATTGTAAAAATAATAGATTATAATGATTATAGCTATAGAGACATAGATATAGAAGAAAATTTAGAAATAGTAAATGATAGAATAAGTACAACAAAAAGAATAGCTAATGAAATACCGGAGTCATCGAGCTCATAAAAAAGAACAAGTTATGAAACAAATTCAATAAGTAATTTAAACCAATATTACATAACAGGAAAAATAAATGAAAAAGAACATTTAATACTATTAAACACAGGACAAGAAGAAAATTATATAGCAAAATATCTAGTAAAAAATGAAGAAATAAAAACTGATAATGATATATGCCCAGATCTACCGAGAAGTTTAATAAATAATAAAGATATAGCAGAAAAAGAAATAATAATAGGAGGAATTAGAAAAATAAAAATAGAATTTGAGGTAAAAGAAGAAATGCAAAAAGCAGATATAATATTAGGAATAAAATGGTTAGAACAAGTAAAACCATATAATATAGAACATACACAATTAGCCATAACATATAATAGGGAAAGATTATTTCTAAGAAGAGCCTTAACATAAAATGAAAATATATGTATTAATGAAGATAGTAGTGGAAGGATATTACAGTAGATATTATACGCCTATGATAGATACAGGAGCAGAAGCTAATTTATGTAGATATAATTGCTTACCAGAAAGTAAATGGGATAAATTAAAAATACCAATAATAGTTAAAGGATTTAATAATGAAGGAAGCTTAATTACTTATAAAGCTAGGAATGTAAAAGCATAAATATGGGATAAGATATTGACAATAGAAGAAATTTATAATTACGAACTAACATCAAAAGATATACTTTTAGGAATGCCATTTTTAGATAAACTATACCCACATATAATAACTAGAAACGATTGGTGGTTCACAACACCATGTAAACAAAAAGTAAGAGCAAAAAGAGTTAATAATAAAATAAGAAAGAAAACTGATTGGATAAAAGGAAGTGAAAAAATTACACAAAAGTTAGAAAATATAAAAAACGCTGAAGATACAATAGAATTAGTAGTATTTTCGATAAATAAAACAGAAATAACTATATTTTCAATAAATAAGATAGAAATAGTTAAGAAAAAATTAGAACAATTATATAGTGAAGATCCGTTAAAAGGATGGGAAAAACATAAAACTACCATAAAAATTGAATTAATAGATAAAAACAGTATAATAACCCAAAAACCATTAACATATAATTTTGACGATTTAAAAGAATTTAAAATGCATATAGATGAATTATTAGAAAAACAATATATACAAAAATGTAATAGTAAACATAATAGTCCAGCATTTATAGTAATAAACATAGTGAACAAAAAAGAGGAAAAAGTAGAATGGTTATTGATTATAGAAATTTAAATGCAAAAACTATAACATATAATTATCCAATACCAAATAAGATATTAAAAATAAGACAAATCCAAGGATATAATTATTTTAGTAAATTCGATTGTAAATCAGGATTTTACCATCTAAAGTTAGAAGAACAATCTAAAGAATTAACCGCATTTACGGTACCACAAGGATTTTACGAATGGAATGTATTACCCTTTGGATATAAAAATGCACCAGGTAGATATCAACATTTTATGGATAATTATTTTAAACAATTACCTAATTGCATAGTATACATAGATGATATATTATTATATACAAAGACTAAAGAAGAACATATAAAATTATTAGAACAATTTACAGATATAATAGAAAATTCAGGAATAAGTCTAAGTGAAAAGAAAGCCGAAATTATGAAAAATCAGATAGAATTTTTAGGAATACAAATAGATAAAAGTGGAGTAAAAATGCAACAACCTATAGTACAAAAAATAATAAATTCGAAAGAAGAATTAGATACAAAAAAGAAATTACAATAATTTTTAGGATTAGTAAACCAAGTAAGAGAATATATTCCAAAATGAGCAGAGAACCTAAAACCACTACAGAAAAAATTAAAAAAAGATATAGAATATAATTATAATGAAGAAGATAAAAAACAAGTTCAAAAAATAAAATTACTTTGCAAGGAATTACCAAAACTATAATTTCCAGATGAAAATAGAAAATTTACATACATAGTAGAAGCAGATGCCAGTGAATATAGTTACGGAGGAGTACTTAAATATAGATATGAAGCAGAAAAAATAGAACACCATTGTAGATACTACTCAGGTACGTTCAACGAGACAGAAATAAAATGGGAGATAAATAGGAAAGAATTATGCTCATTATATAAATGTTTATTAGCATTTGAGTCATATATTGTATATAACAAATTTATTGTGCGAACAGATAATACACAGGTACGCTGGTGGCTAACAAAGAAAATACAAAATTCAGTTACAACAAAAGAGATTCGGAGACTAGTTTTAAATATATTAAATTTTACATTTATAATAGAAGTAATCAGTACTAACAAAAATGTTATTGCAGATTACATATCAAGACAAAGCTACGCAAACTGAAATGACAGAAGAAAATATACATGAAAAGATACTCAACGCCCTGACTATGCTTCCATTGAAAGTAGACAGTATGGGTACTGAGATAGAAAAGCTAAAGCTAAAGACTAGTGAAGATAATCTGAAGTCTATAGCTATGAATCAGCTAACTCAGCAATGTGCAGAGCTATGTCAATCGGAAGACAATAAAATTCCAGAGCTAGAAGGAGATGTTGGGATACTCCATAAAACCCATAACGTTTATCAATCTACTTCTGCAGGTACAAGCAAAGGAGTTAGAAAAAATATGAACTTAAATAAGCTATTTGACAAGCCATATACACCAAATATACCAAAAGACCCTATGTTTACACCCCCACAAGTTACCACATATCGAGAAAGCCTAAACCAAGACAAAAAGACATATAACTACACAGCCCGCACATATATAGAAAATATCTACAACGTACAAACTTTCTTAAATAGCAACCCAAAAGCTACAAATATCCAAGAACCAGATACGAACTATATAACCCAGAAATTGACCGGATACAACAAGCTAATTGCCTTACCTAAAACTAAACCAAGCCTAGTTAAAACTTGCTACGAATATGGATTACTTAGTACCGTATATACCACGGACGGAACTGAGATATCCACTATACCCGAGATATATGAAGCATTTACCACATTTAAAAGAATAACCAAAGGTACTTTATTTTTTATAAAAATCTACACGGCACCAGCAGAGATATTATTTGACGAAGTTAAGAAACCTATACAAGTTGTAAAAATAGGAATGACAAGAGATATGATTATACCGCAAGATATTGGTACACAGCCAGAGATACCCAGAATCGAGATACCAAAATTTTATGCGAACAAAAGAGTTATCGGACTATCTACAATTTTACAAGAGCTAGCAAATACATATTGTAATCAAAATCCTATATGGAGTTATTATTCAAGAAACCATGTATTGATATATTCAAATTCAAAAGAGCTACGAGAAACAAATATGGAAACAATTAGGCAATGGATTATGACGTTGCTTAAACCAGAGACAGAACCTATCGCCAGAGCTATTAAAGAAAAATTTATTTCAGAAGAATTATTGACCAGATATTGCAAAACTATTGGACACAAATCCCCAGACCACAAATGTTCAAAATGTAATGGAGGAGATAATGACGTCCCAGCAGTGCAGCTAGAATAAAAGAAGATAAGAACGACAGCTGGAAAGATAAGACCAAAGCAATAATGGAGATACATCAGATATGACAGATAGACGGAAGACTTATTTGTACAAAAATTAGTTAGTAAACATTTAATAGAAGACTTTAGTCTTCTTAAGCTTTAGAAATACGTAGTAGAAAGTAGTTTAGCATTTATGGTAAACTTTGAAAAAGTTGTAAAAGTTTGAAAAGATCTTTAGGTAGGTTAGGTAGGACTTTAAGTCTTTTCATTAATTGTTTTTTGTTTTCTAGCTTTTACGTAAAGTTGTAAAGAAATGTAAAGAGTTTGAAAATCATCTATAAATAAGAGCTCAGAAGGCATTGCAAAGGCAAGCCTTCAAACATTCAGCAAAAATACTCTCTCCATTCTGATTCAAAAATATTTAGCCCAGTTAATTAAATATATACACCGCAATGGAAAAAGCTATGGAACAACAAACCTCAGAAATATCAAAGCTACCAGAACAGGTATATCTATTTACGATTATGAATAGCTAAATTCATAATTACCGACAATCATGATATGATAAAATAAATTCATATTAGTTACTTTATAGTAGAATTATTCGAAAAATAATATGTTAAGAAGTTTATTAGCAAAGTGGAAACGGAGAAAAATCCCAAGGAACTATGCCATCCTAAAGGTGAAACCAATGAGGCAAGAAGCCGTGGCGGGGAGTAACCAAAGTCGAGGCGCTGTTTAAGGGAAAAGTATCCGAATTACCATGCTAGTAGTGACCGAAGAACATGTTATTTAAGAATAATCTAGTATATAGTAATCTGAGATAACTATATTTTATTATGTATATGGTTGAAGGGAATATTTTGAAAAAAACAATTTTATGATAATGAATGATAATATATCTGATGTCATGGTAGATAAATTTAAGATACTTATTTTGTATGCACTTAGAGATATAGATATTGCAGATATAAGAAAATTTATATTAGAAAAAGCATATGGACAAAATTATACGGATAGGATAAATTATATACCACACATACCTAACTACTCTTATAAATATTTATTATGTTAAAATTACGTAGGATTTTTAAAGATACACAAAAAATACAGTTACTAGAAAAACAGATAAAAATAAATATAGACAAATACATGGAAAATAAAAAATATATAAAATCTCTTAATAAAAATATGCAAAAACTACTAAGTCTAAAACAAATAGCTATAAAATATCAATTTTAAAAAATAGCCCATTTAGACTACCTTAGAATTTTAACCTTATATATACTTAAGGATATAGAAATAATAGATATTAAGAAAATGATATTAGAAGAAGTAATAAACTACGAAATAGAAATGATAAATGCCACAGCACAAATATACGAAGACATTTACCCAGAAGGATATTATTCAGACCAAGATTGTGGATGTTAGAATATATTAGAAAAACTAGAGAAAACCAAGATAATCTAAATAACGAAATTAATTACAGAAACCGAATTAGAAAAATAATGGAAGATCTAAAAGAAAAGCTAATATGGATAGAAAAAACCTTAGAAAATTTAGAAAAAAGTACATGTAACAGTTTATATAATATAAAAAACTCACTACGAGAAGAACAACACAAAATAATAAATGACATAGAAAATCTAGAATTAGATATACACTACAGTACAGAAAGAATAAGTTATTACACAGAAATCTGTAACTCAGCAGTTACTACAGGATAAAATAATAAGCTAAAAATTAATGAATACATCTCACAAAAAGAATAACTTATTAAAACAAAATCTAAGAAATGACCACGCACAAAAAAGAATAGATTCATCAGCTATTATAAATCTATTTATCAGCTTAGTTATCCGCACCCCCCTCCAAATGGTATCAGAGCACAGTAATTTAAAAGATATGGAAGTGAAATACGTGTTAGAAGAGTTGGTTAAAATAGCTATGTTGAAATTAGTCAAATTAGTTAAGTTAGATTTAAATTTAGTTATTTATTAAATTAATTATGAGAAGACCATTTAAAAATAGAAAAACTTTTAGAAAAATTAAAGAATCTTTAGTTAGTAATTATTCAGAATATATAAGTCTAAATAAAACAAAAGAAAATCCACAAAGATTAGCCTATTTAATTACATTAATATCTAGTATTGAAGCAAAATTAATAATCCATTTAAAATCTAGAAGAATGAGACATATACCACCTAATTATGATAAAATTAGATTTAGATATCCACCAAAATATTGTAAATATAATTTAAATGAATAAAGAGCAAAAATACAAAGAATTAAAACAATTTATCTCTGAAAAACGTAAAGAATTAAAAATAAGAAAAGAAAGATTACATTATAATATATTTGCCGGAGTTAGTAAAAATTCAATAAATATACAAAAAGATGAAATATCAAAACTAGAATCCCAAATAGATAGTTTAGAATATATATATATCAACATGAACTATACACAATAAAATGAATAAAGAAGAATTTATAATAGATGAAAAAATATATGAAAATCACGAAGGATCAAAAATAAAAATAGTATTTTCCAATTTAGGAAGAAGATACAAGAAAATAGGAGAACATTTATATTTAATGTTAGAAAAAGAAGAATTAAAATTAGAAGATAAATTAACAGCAATGGTAAGAATAGAAAAAGAAAATGAAGAGATAGATAGAAAAAAGGAAATAGAAAAAATTAAACAACAATCTACGGAAGAAATACGAAAAATAGAAGAAACTAAAAATAGTAGAATTGCTGAATTAGAAAAAGAATTACAAATGTTAAAAGATTTATACGAACAAAGACAAAAAGAAAAAGAAGAAATAGATAAAGAACAAAAATTAATAAACGAGATAAATCAATTTAAAGAAAAATTAGAAATAAATAATATAGAGGTAGAAGAAACGGATAATTATGATTCAGAAGATAGTGAAACATATACGGAAATATTAACAAATATAAAAGATTTATAAATTAACGAAAAACAAGAAAGAATTAATCAAGAAAACTTAGAAAATAATAATACAGAAATAAATACTCTTGACAAAAAAGAAGATAAAAATCTAATACCCAAAACAACAGAAATAAGAAAACCTATATATTATAAAAATAAATTTAAAAGATATAATGAATATGACAAATGGATACCAAAACAAATAGTTAATAAAAATTATAACTTTTTAGATCTAGACTGTGTAATAGATACAGAAAAAACAATACAATTATGGATAGGATATATGACAAAACAATTATTAGATAATAATATAAACATAACAGATGCACCAGAATACATAGAAAAAACACTAATAGGATCAGTAAAATTATGGTTTACAAATTTAACTGAAAATAGTAAGAAAGTATTAAGAGCTAATAAACCTATGGAAGGAGCAGCATCAACAACAACTAAATTAACACCTATAGAATTATTGAAAAAATATGAAACAGCTATAAAAGATGAATTTGGTAGTATGACAACATTAGAAGAAGAACAAGATGAAAAAAAAGATACAAATAGGAATTTAATGATAAAATTAACAATATGTAATATGTGTTATATAGATGAATATACTTGCGCATTTAAAGAATATTATTATAAAGGAGCATATAGTATAGAAGAAAGTAAAGAAATAAGAAAATTATATTTTAATAAATTACCCGAACCATTTAGTTCAAAAATAATAAAAAGTTGGGAAGAAGCAAAAATAGTAGATACATTAGGAGCTAGAATAAAATTTTTACAACAATGGTATAGAAAGCTATGTTTAGCTTTTCTATCTCAGTACCCATACTGTCTACTTTCAATGAAAGCATAGTCAGGGCGTTGAGTATTTTTTCATGTATATTTTCTTCTATCATTTCAGTTTGCGTAGCTTTATCTTGATATGTAATCTGCAATAACATTTTTGTTAGTACTGATTACTTCTATTATAAATGTAAAATTTAATATATTTAAAACTAGTCTCCGAATCTCTTTTGTTGTAACTGAATTTTGTATTTTCTTTGTTAGCCACCAGCGTACCTGTGTATTATCTGTTCGCATAATAAATTTGTTATATACAATATATGGCTCAAATGCTAATAAACATTTATATAATGAACATAATTCTTTCCTATTTATCTCCCATTTTATTTCTGTCTCATTGAACGTACCTGAGTAGTATCTACAATGGTGTTCTATTTTTTCTGCTTCATATCTATATTTAAGTACTCCTCCGTAACTATATTCACTGGCATCTGCTTCTACTATGTATGTAAATTTTCTATTTTCATCTGGAAATTGTAGTTTTGGTAATTCCTTGCAAAGTAATTTTATTTTTTGAACTTGTTTTTTATCTTCTTCATTATAATTATATTCTATATCCTTTTTTAATTTTTTCTCTAGTGGTTTTAGGTTCTCTGCTAATTTTGGAATATATTCTCTTACTTGGTTTACTAATCCTAAAAATGATTGTAATTTCTTTTGTGTATCTAATTCTTCTTTCGAATTTATTATTTTTTGTACTATAGGTTGTTGAATTTTTACTCCACTTTTATCTATTTGTATTCCTAAAAACTCTATCTGATTTTTCATAATTTCGGCTTTCTTTTCACTTAGACTTATTCTTGAATTTTCTATTATATCTGTAAATTGTTCTAATAATTTTATATGTTCTTCTTTAGTCTTTGTATATAATAATATATCATCTATGTATACTATGCAATTAGGTAATTGTTTAAAATAATTATCCATAAAATGTTGATATCTACCTGGTGCATTTTTATATCCAAAGGGTAATACATTCCATTCGTAAAATCCTTGTGGTACCGTAAATGCGGTTAATTCTTTAGATTCTTCTTCTAACTTTAGATGGTAAAATCCTGATTTACAATCGAATTTACTAAAATAATTATATCCTTGGATTTGCCTTATTTTTAATATCTTATTTGGTATTGGATAATTATATGTTATAGTTTTTGCATTTAAATTTCTATAATCAATAACCATTCTACTTTTTCCTCTTTTTTGTTCACTATGTTTATTTACTATAAATGCTGGACTATTATGTTTACTATTACTTTTTTGTATATATTGTTTTTCTAATAATTCATCTATATGCATTTTAAATTCTTTTAAATCGTCAAAATTATATGTTAATGGTTTTTGGGTTATTATACTGTTTTTATCTATTAATTCAATTTTTATGGTAGTTTTATGTTTTTCCCATCCTTTTAACGGATCTTCACTATATAATTGTTCTAATTTTTTCTTAACTATTTCTATCTTATTTATTGAAAATATAGTTATTTCTGTTTTATTTATCGAAAATACTACTAATTCTATTGTATCTTCAGCGTTTTTTATATTTTCTAACTTTTGTGTAATTTTTTCACTTCCTTTTATCCAATCAGTTTTCTTTCTTATTTTATTATTAACTCTTTTTGCTCTTACTTTTTGTTTACATGGTGTTGTGAACCACCAATCGTTTCTAGTTATTATATGTGGGTATAGTTTATCTAAAAATGGCATTCCTAAAAGTATATCTTTTGATGTTAGTTCATAATTATAAATTTCTTCTATTGTCAATATCTTATCCCATATTTGTGCTTTTACATTCCTAGCTTTATAAGTAATTAAGCTTCCTTCATTATTAAATCCTTTAACTATTATTGGTATTTTTAATTTATCCCATTTACTTTCTGGTAAGCAATTATATCTACATAAATTAGCTTCTGCTCCTGTATCTATCATAGACGTATAATATCTACTGTAATATCCTTCCACTACTATCTTCATTAATACATATATTTTCATTTTATGTTAAGGCTCTTCTTAAGAATAATCTTTCCCTATTATATGTTATGGCTAATTGTGTATGTTCTATATTATATGGTTTTACTTGTTCTAACCATTTTATTCCTAATATTATATCTGCTTTTTGTATTTCTTCTTTTACTTCAAATTCTATTTTTATTTTTCTAACTCCTCCTATTATTATTTCTTTTTCTACTATATCTTTACTATTTATTAAACTTCTCGGTAGATCTGGGCATATATCATTATCAGTTTTTATTTCTTCATTTTTTACTAGATATTTTGCTATATAATTTTCTTCTTGTCCTGTGTTTAATAGTATTAAATGTTCCTTTTCATTTATTTTTCCTGTTATGTAATATTGGTTTAAATTACTTATTGAATTTGTTTCATAACTTGTTCTTTTTTATGAGCTCGATGACTCCGGTTTTTCATTAGCTATTCTTTTTGTTGTACTTATTCTATCATTTACTATTTCTAAATTTTCTTCTATATCTATGTCTCTATAGCTATAATCATTATAATCTATTGTTTTTACAATTTGTTCAAATGGGCTATCTATTTGTATTTTGTTAATCTTATTTTTCCCTGTTATTTTATGTTTTGTTGTTAATACATATAAATTTTTACATCTCGCTGTAAATATTTTGCTTCCTGGGGTTAATTCTATTCCTGATATCTTCCAATATAATACTAATGATTTATCTATATTTCTATCTGTTACTGCTACTGAATAATTTGCACTTATTATAAATTTAAATTTTTGGTATATTAAATTTCCTTTTACGGCAGTTATTATACTTTTTTCTATAGGTTTTATAATTCTGTCATCTGCTAAATATAATTCTATCGGTGTATCTATTCCTTCTCTAAAACATTCTTTTATTAATATTTCTGTACCTCCAAGGTGTACATATTTTATTGGATCTCCTTTACTTTTTATATCATTTATTTCTTTATTAATTATTCTTTTTGTTACTAGTGGTATACTAGCTTTTCCTTTTGCATATCTACAGTCTATTACATGTTCTTTTTGGCATACTACATAATATTCATCTTTTTTCCTACTAAAAATATTTTTTATTGTTGGTATTTTAAATATTTTTTCTACACTTAAATCTAACTCTTTTCCTTTTATTTCATCAAATATATTACTGTCAAATATTATCTTTTGTTCTGTTCCTTCATCATTTAAATATTCTTCCTTTGTTATTATTTTTATATCTTCTTCAGTCATTTGATTCATCTATCTCACTATCTATTTCTGTATCTGTTTCATTTTCTGAAATTTCATATATACTATCTTCACTTTCTAGTTCATAATCTATATAATCTATTTGCATATATTCTGTATTTTCTATTTTTATTTCGGATATTTGTTTATTTTTTGGATTCTTGGGTAATTTACAATCTCTAGCTAAATGTCCTAACTTTCCAATATTATAACAAGTGCATTCTTTTATAGATTTTTTCTTTCTATATGGTCTTTTATTTTTGTAATTTTTTACATAATATCTTTTTCTTGGTTTCTTATATTTATATTTTGATTTTTTATATTTCTTATATTTCTTATGTCTTTTTCTTTTCTTATAATATCTTTCTTCGCATCCAAATTGGGGTGCTATTTTATTTTTGCAACATGCTAAATTTCTTATTAATGTTTTTTCCATTTTTAATTCTTCTCTATATTTTTCACATAGCTATGAATCAGCTAACTCAGTAATGTGCAGAGCTATGTCGATCGGAAGACAATAAAATTCCAGAGCTAGAAGGAGATGTTGGGATACTCCATAAAACCCATAACGTTTATCAATCTACTTCTGCAGGTACAAGCAAAGGAGTTAGAAAAAATATGAACTTAAATAAGCTATTTGACAAGCCATATACACCAAATATACCAAAAGACCCTATGTTTACACCCCCACAAGTTACCACATATCGAGAAAGCCTAAACCAAGACAAAAAGACATATAACTACACAGCCCGCACATATATAGAAAATATCTACAACGTACAAACTTTCTTAAATAGCAACCCAAAAGCTACAAATATCCAAGAACCAGATACGAACTATATAACCCAGAAATTGACCGGATACAACAAGCTAATTGCCTTACCTAAAACTAAACCAAGCCTAGTTAAAACTTGCTACGAATATGGATTACTTAGTACCGTATATACCACGGACGGAACTGAGATATCCACTATACCCGAGATATATGAAGCATTTACCACATTTAAAAGAATAACCAAAGGTACTTTATTTTTTATAAAAATCTACACGGCACCAGCAGAGATATTATTTGACGAAGTTAAGAAACCTATACAAGTTGTAAAAATAGGAATGACAAGAGATATGATTATACCGCAAGATATTGGTACACAGCCAGAGATACCCAGAATCGAGATACCAAAATTTTATGCGAACAAAAGAGTTATCGGACTATCTACAATTTTACAAGAGCTAGCAAATACATATTGTAATCAAAATCCTATATGGAGTTATTATTCAAGAAACCATGTATTGATATATTCAAATTCAAAAGAGCTACGAGAAACAAATATGGAAACAATTAGGCAATGGATTATGACGTTGCTTAAACCAGAGACAGAACCTATCGCCAGAGCTATTAAAGAAAAATTTATTTCAGAAGAATTATTGACCAGATATTGCAAAACTATTGGACACAAATACCCAGACCACAGATGTTCAAAATGTAATGGAGGAGTTAACGACGTCCCAGCGGTGCAGCTAGAATAAAAGAAGATAAGAACGACAGCTAGAAAGATAAGACCAAAGCAATAATGGAGATACATCAGATATGACAGATAGACGGAAGACTTATTTGTACAAAAATTAGTTAGTAAACATTTAATAGAAGACTTTAGTCTTCTTAAGCTTTAGAAATACGTAGTAGAAAGTAGTTTAGCATTTATGGTAAACTTTGAAAAAGTTGTAAAAGTTTGAAAAGATCTTTAGGTAGGTTAGGTAGGACTTTAAGTCTTTTCATTAATTGTTTTTTGTTTTCTAGATTTTACGTAAAGCTGTAAAGAAATGTAAAGCGTTTGAAATCATCTATAAATAAGAGCTCAGAAGGCATTGCAAAGGCAAGCCTTCGAACATTCAGCAAAAATACTCTCTCCATTCCAATCCAAAAATATTTAGCCCAGTTAATTAAATATATACACCGCAATGGAAAAAGCTATGGAACAACAAACCTCAGAAATATCAAAGCTACCGGAACAGGTATATCTATTTACGATTATGAATAGCTAAATTCATAATTCCCGACAATCATGATATGATAAAATAAATTCATATTAGTTACTTTATAGTAGAATTATTCGAAAAATAATATGTTAAGAAGTTTATTAGCAAAGTGGAAACGGAGAAAAATCCCAAGGAACTATGACATCCTAAAGGTGAAACCAATGAGGCAAGAAGCCGTGGCGGGGAGTAACCAAAGTCGAGGCGCTGTTTAAGGGAAAAGTATCCGAATTACCATGCTAGTAGTGACCGAAGAACATGTTATTTAAGAATAATCTAGTATATAGTAATCTGAGATGACTATATTTTATTATGTATATGGTTGAAGGGAATATTTTGAAAAAAACAATTTTATGATAATGAATGATAATATATCTGATGTCATGGTAGATAAATTTAAGATACTTATTTTGTATGCACTTAGAGATATAGATATTGCAGATATAAGAAAAGTTATATTAGAAAAAGCATATGGACAAAATTATACGGATAGGATAAATTATATACCACACATACCTAACTACTCTTATAAATATTTATTATGTTAAAATTACGTAGGATTTTTAAAGATACACAAAAAATACAGTTACTAGAAAAACAGATAAAAATAAATATAGACAAATACATGGAAAATAAAAAATATATAAAATCTCTTAATAAAAATATGCAAAAACTACTAAGTCTAAAACAAATAGCTATAAAATATCAATTTTAAAAAATAGCCCATTTAGACTACCATAGAATTTTAACCTTATATATACTTAAAGATATAGAAATAATAGATATTAAGAAAATGATACTAGAAGAAGTAATAAATTACGAAATAGAAATGATAAATGCCACAACACAAATATACGAAGACATTTACCCAGAAGGATATTATTCAGACCAAGATTGTGGATGTTAGAATATATTAGAAAAACTAGAGAAAACCAAGATAATCTAAATAACGAAATTAATTACAGAAACCGAATTAGAAAAATAATGGAAGATCTAAAAGAAAAGCTAATATGGATAGAAAAAACCTTAGAAAATTTAGAAAAAAGTACATGTAACAGTTTATATAATATAAAAAACTCACTACGAGAAGAACAACACAAAATAATAAATGACATAGAAAATCTAGAATTAGATATACACTACAGTACAGAAAGAATAAGTTATTACACAGAAATCTGTAACTCAGCAGTTACTACAGGATAAAATAATAAACTAAAAATTAATGAATACATCTCACAAAAAGAATAACTTATTAAAACAAAATCTAAGAAATAACCACGCACAAAAAAGAATAGATTCATCAGCTATTATAAATCTATTTATAAATCTATTTATCAGCTTAGTTATCCGCACAATCACGTGATTCAATTTTCATCACTTTATAAGGTACAATGCAAATATGTTCTTATGGTTCGGTGTCTTCATTAAGACGATCAATTAGTAATTGGTAATCCATAAAATTTTTTAATTTGACTTGGCTCCATCCTATAAGTGTGAAATTTGACATGTAGATTTTATGTCACTTTAATCCCCTCTTATTATATTTTTTTCACCACTCCAAATATTACATGCCCTTCTCTGCACACTTCACCCATAACTCAAAATTTTAGTTTATAACATGGATCAAGAAAACAATAAAAATAGTGTCAAAAATAATTATAATATTTAATATAATTTGATCGAATGACCTACATATTGAAATCAAAACTCTTTAACGATTATATTATAGATGTTATTTTATTATTTGTAGGAAGAAATAATATCAATTTATAGACATCTTAAGACAACAAGATGAAAAAATATTACAGTACATTATTCACATTTTTTGTTTAAGATCATAAAATTAGAAAATCTTCTTTACTTTTTAAAACTCATGAAAATTTAAAATTAGACAAACATATTAAAATAAAAAGAGTAATTCCTACCTTGATTGAGCTTTTTTGTTTAAATCGGAAGATATCCTGCTTCATATAGTACAGTTATTAACAACATTCGTTGATATAAAATTTATTAAATTAGTGGATCATTTAACTAAACATATAGCAAGACAGAATTAACTTATCCCTATGGTGTAGGATAATAACACACCAAGTATAATTTTACGCGTTTGAAGACGTCAAGTATATGTAAATTTGTAAAAAATAATAAAAAATGAAAACATGAGAAGAATAATGAATCAAAATGAAGAATGAAAGGAGTACAAATAAAACTTCATATACAATTTGTTCTTGTAATGTAAATTGGATATATGAACATGGCCAAACATTCATCGGCGATTTCGACTTTCAGTTATTTTATTTAAAAATAATTCCTACATGGCAAAAGCAACTAAGCAAGGTGCCCAGAACCAATTTTGGAGAACTTTTGCGTGTCAATTCTATAAATTGCCAAATCCTCCTTTAAATATAATTTGATGTGGTGCATGCTTGATTGAAAAGTCTAATTTTCACGTTTAAGTTTACAACCCAGCCAACAGTAATTGAATTGCTAGTTGCAACGTGCGAAAATCAATTAAAAAGTAGGAACAAGAAAAAAAAAAGAGAAGAAACATGGGGCTTTGAGCCACAGTTGATAAAAGAGTTTTAAAATGAGGTGTAGATAACACAAGTTTTAATTATTAGTTGGAGGTGACAATTATTTTATTATGGATTAAGAAAGTTGGAGAAATTTGAAAATAACCCATAAGTTTTTAAATTTACACTTTGATTCCAATGTTTACCTAAAATAACGGGAAACGAAGGAAAAAAAAATATTTTTCTCTCTCTTCTCATCCATTGTTGTTTTCTCTTTCATAGCGATTTTTGTTGTTCATTGTTTCTGCTGCTTTATTTATTATCTTTTGCTTCATTATCATCATATTCTACTTCATCATCATCTTCATCTTCATCTTCATCTTCTTCTTGTCGATTATTTGTTGCTGTTGTTGGTACAGCGCTACTGCTGCTATCTGACCAATTTCTTAGGTCAAATTTAGTTTACTACATCACTTTTCACTTTGGCATTACTTCATAGGTGACTTTGGTAAGTAAAATTATGATTTTTATTCGTATTTATCATCTGGGTACACTTCTATTTTTCCAACAATGGATAGAACCCTGATCATGAATCCAACATAAGTACCCACAATTTAAATAGATCAATCATCTGGTGCATCAGATGAGTAATCTGTTGCATCAGACTATTTATCTGTTGCATCAGATTATTTATCTGTTGCATCAGAATACTTATCTGTTGCACCAAACTAATTATCTGTTGCAACAAATGATTAATATGTTTGGAACAACACAAATCAACTCCTGCCACAAACCCAACAGATAGCCAATATATTTCAACTCTTGCTATTACTATTGGATTCAAATTATTCCTTATGTCCAATTACCCGTCCCAAATTTCCTAATTCGATTTCTCATTTTACTTGTCTTTTTCATTAATTAAGAAAAGATTTAAAAAAAATTCAGGTTTTACCCTTTGCATTAATCATTTTTTCTTCAAATTAAAATTGAAACATCATTTAATAGGGGGACTATACACCGACCGACGTTAAAAGCTTTCTTCTCTTATGAAACTTCGATTGAATAGCAAACAATGATTATTTCAAACACGTCTACTATCCCACCAACTGATCAGTGGGTTATGGTAAACTAGACATGTTATTAATTATTTTTCTTAATCAATGTGGCATCTCAATTTGGGATGAGTAATTTGAGACGGAGGGAGTACGGATTAAAATGTTAGAGCCAAGCAACAAACTAGTCATCTGTTGAAACAGACTATTTATCTGTTGCATTAGACTTCTTATCTGTTACACATATGAGTAATCTATTTTGAACAACACATCATCCCCTGCCACAAACCCAACAGATAAATCTTGCTATTGCTACTAGATTCTAAATTATTCCTTTTTACGTCGAATCGTCGATATGTTTGTTAGAAGATAATAGACAGAATGAAAATTAAATATGGATTTAAACGTCAAAGATCAAACATACTTTTTTTATTAAACAAAAAAAAATACATATAATAGACTAAAAGAAAAATAATAATCTAATTATTATTATTGTTATTATTATTATTATCATCATCATTGCCAGCCGGCCAATTTTCAACCGAAAGTAGCAAGGCCCTCCTCAGCCTGCATATCTCGTGGAGCATTCTTGCTCTAACTCCTCCCAGTCCCCATTGCAGGTCACGAACTTGATTCTGAAGTTTATTCATGACGTCTTGCAGAAAAGCAACGTCCCACACTGGGTCAACCATAATCTTCTAGAGTGTAATATGAAAGACAAGATGCAATAAATAAATAAAGTGTAGTTGAATGAACGATTGAGTAAGGAGAGACCTATTTATAGAGAATTAAATTTGAGTGAGAGACAAAACGGCGCAACTGTTCACCTCCATTCATTAATTACATTTTTGATTAAATTAAGAAAATAAATATTGTAATAAGTCATGACTTTTCAGATTATTATTACTAATTAGTTCTTTCCAAGAACCGTTTTTATTGAGTTGTGGCAATAGATTCTATATCTGTTGCATCAGATAACACATCTGTGACAACAGATATATCATCTATTGCAACAAATATAAAATCTGTTGCATCAGATAACCTGTCTGTTGCAATATACAATCTAACTGTTCACCTCCATTTATTAATTACATTTTAGATTATTGTGAAAAGTAATGACTTAATTAAATTAAGAAATATTGTGATAAGTCAGGACTTTTCAGATTATTATTATTAATTAATTCTTTCCAAGAACCATTTTTATTGAGTTGTGACAACAGATTCTATATCGATTGCATTAGATAAATCATCTATGACAACAGATATATCATCTGTTACAACAATAGTGAAATTGTTGCATCAGATAATATAATTGTTGTAACATATAATCTACTTTTAAAAAAAAACTATCATCATATCATTAATCCAAATTTGCTGACTTTTTTATATTATAAATTAAAAAAAACACATTTTCAAAATTTTTAATAAAATAATAACAATTTTTATTTTCTAGCAACAGATTGTATATCTGTTGAATCTGATAAACCATCAGTTGCAACAGATATACCATCTGTAGCAACAAATAGATGTTCTATATTAATATCTTTTTTTATTTCTTCCAACATTTGATACATCAGTCGCAACAGATGGTGAATTTGATACATCAGCAACACTGTTGAATGTATGTGTTTTTATTTTAGACAAAAAATCACGACCTTCACCTTGTTTTTCTTAACAATCATCATATAAGTTAATTAATCCAATATTGTGACTTTCTTTATTATATAATAAATAATTTTAAAAAACAAATTCAAAAACACAAATGGTCAAAAGTCCCGATCAGTTATTAAAATTAAATAACCATTCTTTTACGGTTATAAATTGTGTTTATCATTTATTTATTTATTATTTATTTACGAAATATTTTTCATATTAAATAATCGGAAAGTCATGTCTTTTCACCCTCTCAATAACAACAATAATCCTTTTTATTAATAACCGCCTGGTGTAACATATTATCGATCTGTCGCATCAGATTAACCTCTGTTGATACAAATTGCTCAATCGCTACCACCAACCATTGACATGTTGAGAAAAAGGAATAAACAGAATGATTATTAAATACTATATAAGAATTAAAAATTCAAAGTCGACCACCAAATGAAACACAAATTTTTGAATCCCTTGGGTAGATCTGATATACAAAAGTAGAAAAATAAATATGCTACAATAAAAAACATTACCTAATTATTATTATTATTATTATTATTATTATTATTATTATTATTATTATTATTATTATTATTATTGTCAATCAAACATTTTTCATCCGGCAGCCTTGCTCTGAAGTCAGCCACCTCTCTCTGGAGTTCATCAAACTGCCTTTAAAGTTCACGCAAGGACTCGATATGAATATTATTGTATGAATCTGGATCATCCATATTTGTAAGGAGGGACCTATTTATAAATTATTGTATCTCGAAAAGAAAAGAAAATTGCTTTAAAATAAATCTAACAGATGGATAATCTGTTGCAAAATCTATTCCTTCTGTTAGATAACTTACAATATACTGGCAATCTTTTGCAACAGATATATATATATATATATATATATATATATCTGTTTGATTTCTCCAATAGATATGTCATATATTGCAATGAGTTGATTATCTGTCGTAACAGATGTCTTTAATTGTTTGACAATATAAACAGATGTGGCATCTGTTACAACTAGCTAGTCATTTGTTTATTCATTTTACGCCATATACGGGCTAGAAAGAATAAGGTGCGTGCAGATGGATCCACTATCATATGTGTGGGAGTTAAGTATGTATTACTAATAAGGTCACCGGGATAACACACACAAAGTACAATGTTTTTATGAATGTAGTTTTTAACCGATTAGGCACTGATCATTCAAACAAGATCCTGCATAGTACCGTTAAGTTTGATGGGTTCAAAATTGATAAGGTTAAGGACCTCATGAAGCTGGTGCAGATACCCTGTTACAAATTACTGGCGGTTGTTGCTTCTGCTTATGCATGTCAAGTTTTAAGAAGGGGTCAATATTTGTCATCATTGCAGAGAGCCAATAGCGATTGGACTTAACTTTAAGAGTGCATTGGACTCTAAGAACACCTTCAAAGCCTCGCACTGCATCAAACAAGAACGGAAAACCAATAGAAATTCCCCTGGCCCAAATTTATATGGTTGGGCAGCTCGCGCGGGTGATAATTATACGCCAGAAGGTGCGGTAGGAGAATGCCTTGGAGGAAAAATGGGTGGTTAATGGAATTCTATATTATCTGAGATAATTGAAAAAGAGACAAAGGGTAGAAAGTAACTTCTAGAGAATCTGACCGATGAAATTATTTTAAAAGATGCGAAATCTGAATCAAGTGCAAATATTAAAGTGTATCCAGTAATGTAATTTCGTCTGTTGTCTCTCTGAAAGAAAAATAATACAGATGGACACTTTGCTAGGGAGCTGCATGGTCGAGATTATCACCTAAATAGAAAATATGAGAAGACCAACAAAGCAGCCTCACGGGCATCAAGGGTTGAAATGATGTACAATAGGTCTAGAAAACTTACGCCAATAGAAACTCCAGTTAAAATAAGGAATCTAAGCGAGGGCGGAAATTTCTGAATTTTAAATTTCATCCCATGCCTTCTTGTTTCTGTTTTCGATCAGGTCCACTGCCGTTGACCAGATTGGAACCACAAACGAGATTAAAAGGCAAATTGAGTATCATTTCTTCCTTAGCAATATGGTTATAATTGATTCTGTTTTCTTGCCTTAGTATGCTTTCAATATTCCTTAGAGATGATCAGATGCTTGCTGTAGTATGTGAATCCCAATAATTTTTAAGATTGCCTCCAGCTTGCTGATTCTGTATTCAAACTGGTCGTTGTCATCTTCAAAGTTGGCCAAAAGCTCTTCATCTCTTATGAGCTCTATCAGGGAGAACACCTTCAAAGTTGTGGCATTTTAGGTGCCCTTCAGAACACTTTCTTCAAAAGCCTTAAACAATACATGGAAGGTCACTGTGTTTGTTTTAGGTCAAAATGTATTGATGCACATTGAAGATGTGGTCCCAACAGTTGAACAACACACTTTTATGGAGCGTTTCTCAATGCATATTGATCAACTAATTTGATAAATTAATAAGCAAGGAGTTACGTAGCGTATGGTCTAAACTGACTCTACCAAGCCTATCAAACGTTACGTAACTCTAAGCTCATTACCCTATTAAAAAATATGACCGAGTTAGTGCACAAATCAAACAATCTCAATCTGTCAGCCTTTCTGCTGATCACTCTTCTCCAATATAGATGACAAGATATATTCAATGCAAAAGTCTACACCGTCGCTAGACATGCTTGCCAGGAAGCAATTCTTCAGAAGGAATCAACAGTAATCTCTCAATATCAAGTAATATTGAGAGATTCCTAGATATGACTTTCCAAGACTTTCACTACGGCAAGAATTTTTGTTGATGACAAGATATCCGCCATGCGAAAGTCTACACCAGATACAATGGATAGAACCCCGATCATGAATCCAACATAAGTGTCCATCTGGTGTAGACTTTTGCATAGTGGATATCTTGTCATCAGTAGAAATTCTTGTCGTTGCAAAAGTCTTGGGAAGTCATGACTAGGAATCTCTCAATATCACTTAATATAGAGAGATTAATGTTGATGCCTTCTGAAGAATTGCTCCCTAGCAAGCATGTCTGGCGACGGTGTAGAATTCTTCATAGCAGATATCTTGTCATCTATATTGGAGAATATCGATTAACAGAAAGGCTAAGAGATTGAGCTCGTTTGATTTGTGCACTAACTCAGTCATATTTTTTATAGGGTAATGAGCCTGGAGTTATGTAACCTTTGATAGGCTTAGTAGAGTCGATTTAGATCACACACTATGTAACTCCATGATTATTAATTTATCAAATTGGTTCAGCAAGATGCATTGAGAAACACTCGAATAAAAGTGTGTTGTTCAACTGTTGGGACCACATCTTTAATGTGCATCAACACATTTTGACCTAAAATAAATACAATAACCCTCCATGTATCCTTTAAGGCTTCTGAAGAAAGTGTTCTAGAGGGCACCTAAAATTCCACAACTTTAAAGGTGGGATCCCTGATCGAGCTAATAAGAGATGAGGAACTCTTGACCAATTTTGAAGACAGCAACGACCAGCTTGAATACAGAATCAACAAGCTGGAGGCAATCTTGAAAATTATCGGGATTCACATACTATAGCAAGCATCTAATTTTCTCCAAGGAATATTGAAAGCATGCTAAGGCAAGAAAACACAATAAATTATAACCATATTGTTAAGGAAGCAATGATACTCAATTTTTCTTTCAATCTCATTTGTGGTACCGATCAGGTCAACGACAGTAGACCTGATCGAAAATACAAACAAAAAGGCATGGGATGAAATTTAAAATTCAAAAATTGCCGCCTTCACTTAGATTCCTTATTTTAATTACAGTTGTTGTTGGTGTAATTTTTCTAGACTTGTTTTACACCATTTTAACCCTCGATGCCCGTGAGGATACTTTGTTGGTCTTTTCCTATTTTCTATCTAGGTGATAATCCTGACCACGCAGCTCCCTAGCAAAGTGTCCATCTATATTATTTTTCTTTCAGAGAGAGAACAGATGAAATTACATTACCGGATACACTTTCATATTTGCACTTGATTCATATTTCACATCTTTTAAGATAATTCCATCAGTCAGATTTGCTAGAATTTGCTTTCAACCCTATGTCTCTTCTTCAATTAGCTCTCAGATGATATAGTCTTCCATCAACCACCCATTTTCCCTAGAAGGCATTCTACAACCACACCTTTTGGTGTATAATCATCACCCCGAGTAACCCAACCATATAAATTTGGGCTAGGGCAAAAACTATATTGGTTTTTCGTTCTTGTTAGATGTAGTGCTAAGCTTCGAAAGCCCTCTAAGGGTCTAACGCACCGTAAAAGTTAGTCCAATCGCTATTGAATCTCTTTACAATGACAACAAAACTAGATCCCTTCACAATGCTTGACAAATAAACATGAGCAACAACTGACATTAAATCTTAACAGGGTATCAGAACCATATTCATGGTCCCTCAGCCTTATCTATTCGGACCTATCAAACTTAATTGTAAAATTGCAGACATCTTGTTTGAATAATCTATGACTAATCAGTAAAAATAACATTCACAAAATCAGTGCACTCTATGTGTGTTTCCATGATAACATTATCAGTAATACATACCTCCCACATATGAAGTGGTTTTATCTGCACGCAATTTATTCCTTCGAACCCATTTTTACTGCAGCCTCTTGTGATGGTCTGGCAAAAGTTGATCAATTGTTAATTCCTTATATCTACAAAGAAGAGGGAAAAATTAATGTCACAAAAATAACATTATCTATCTGTTGTAATAGATGTAGAGTCTGTTGCATTAGATGTGGAGTCTGTTGTAACAGATGTGGAGTCTATTGTAATAGATGTAGAGTTATTGCAACAGATGTGGAGTCTGTTGGAATACATCAAACCATCCTTTATGGTGGTTTGATTTGTTCCAACAGTTTCTCCATCTGTTGCAACATCAACAACAACATAAACTACAAATAAAAAACATCAACAACAAAGAAACAACAACAGTTGTTCTAACAACATCATCAACAACAAAGAAGCAACATCCTTTGTTCTAGAACCATCAACAACACAACACTACAAGTCCCAACAATGCCAACCCACCAACAACATTAATAACTGCATCAACAATAAAGAAACAAACAAAATACATATAAAAAAATAATACTACCAACAAGGCTTTTAAACTTCTTCCAACAGATGATTTTTTTTCGCATATTGTAATAAATATTCTTGGTTTGTTTATTCAACACTTAAAAGTTCCTTCAATTTTTTTTAAGAAATATGATATGGGTAAATAGTAATTAAATAAAAAAATAGATGTAAATAACTTGCAAAGAAGAAGACGAGAATGAAAAAGCAATAATGAACCATGCCTTAATGTCAAAAAGGGGATTAAAATAATAATTTTAGTGAAGGAAAGATATGGATTGGTTTAGATACGAAAGGATCTTTGTGAGAAGAGAAGAGAAAATAGAGAAAAAAGGCTACGATAACCCTAAAAAGGAGAGAAAGAAAAAAAAGAGTTGAATAAAATAAACTGCAGCCGAAGGAAGAGAGATGAGATAATTTTTATTGTATTGTGAATGTAGACATGGGGTTTTTCAATATTCATTAATTTCATTAATAATTTGAGGGGCACGAGAAAAACTAAGACTAGTGACATTGAAAAGACAAGACAAGACTGCTCAATCATCTCACTTTTAAGATATCCAAGAAATATTTTTTACCATCTTTAGTAGTAAGTACTACTTAATATTATCTACTCGGATAGAAGCTTGCTTTAAAATTAAAAGAGAAAAAAAATTTCAAACAGATATGTCCATTTGTTGCAACATATATAAATATCTGTTTAGAAATCCAAACAGCTCAGTCATCTATTACAACAGATATCAACATCTGTTTAAAAATTCCAACAGCTCAGTCATCTGTGACAACAGATGAAAATATCCATTTGATAATTAATTAAATCAAATAAGTCATCTGTTACAATAAATATAAATATCTATTCAAAAATTTTTAATAGCTCAGTCATCTGTCATAACAGATGCAAATGTCTATATGATAATTAGAACAGATATGTCATCTGTTACAACAGATGTAATATTTATTTGGAAATTTCCAACAACTCAGTCATCTGTCACAATAAATGCAAATATCAAATTGATAATTAAATTAGATATGTCATCTATTGCAACAGATATGAATATCTATTTGCAAATTTTTAATATCTCAGTCATTTGGTGTAACAGATTTTATTGCAATTAATTTAGGTGGAACTAGGGATGAATGAATGAGCTCACAGAGTCAAGTACAAATCTAATTGAGTCTTTGAAATTTCATGGCATTGGTATTGTGTTCATCCCAACCCGAGTTATCGATCGATCACTCTGAGTTGAAATGAGTTCTCATCAACTCAATCTGAGGATAGTGATAGTACCTAAGTTTATTTAGGTGGAATTAGGGATGAATGAATGATCTCACAAGGTCAACTACAAATTCAATCGAGTCTTTGCAATTACATGGTATTGCTATTATATTTATCCCGACCTGAGTCATCGATCGATCACTGTAAGTTGAAATGAGTTCTCATTAACTCAATGTTAGGATGGTGATAGTTCCTAATTTGATTTATGTGGAACTGGGGATGAATGAATGAGCTTACAGGGTCAACTACAAATCCAATTGAGTATTTGCAATTGCATGGCGTTGGTATTGCGTTAATTCTGACCTGAGTCGTCGATCGATTCTCTAAGTTGAAATTAATTCTTATCAACTCAATTTTAGGATAGTGATAGTACCTAAGTTGATTTAGGTGGAACTAAGGATGAATGAATGAGCTCATAAGGTCAACTATAAATCCAATTGAGTCTTTGTAATTGTATGGCATTGGTATTGCGTTGATCCCGACTCAGGTCGCCGATAGATCACTCTGAGTTAAAATAAGTTCTCATTAACTCAATCTTAGGATAGTAATAGTACCTAATTTGATTTAGGTGGAACTATGGATAAATAAATGGGCTCACAGGGTCAATTACAAATCTAATCGAGTCTTTGCAATTGCATGGCATTGGTATTGCGTTTATCTCGATTCGAGTCATCGATCGATCAATCTAAGTTGAAATAAGTTCTCATAAAATCAATGCTAGGATATTGATAGTACCTAAGTTTATTTAGGTGGAACTATGATTGAATGAATGAGCTCACAGGGTCAACTACAAATCAAATCGAGTCTTTGCAATTGCATGGCATTGATATTACATTCATCCCCACCCGAGTCATCATCGATCACTCTGAGTTGAAATTAGTTCTCATCAACTCAATTTTAGAATAGTGATAGTACCTAAATTTATTTAGGTGGAACTAGGGATGAATGAATGAGCTCACAGGGTCAACTACAAATCCAATCGAGTCTTTGTAATTGCATGGGGTTGGTATTACATTCATCCCGACCCGAGTCATCGATTGATCACTCTGTATTGAAATGAGTTCTCATCAACTCAATTTTATGTTAGTGATAGTACCTTAGTTGATTTAGGTTGAACTAGGGATGAATGAATGAGCTCACAGTGTCAACTATAAATCCTATCGAGTCTTTGCAATTGCATGTCGTTGGTATTGCTTCATCCCGACCTGAGTCGTCGATCGATCACTCTAATTTGAAATAAGTTCTCATCAACTAAATATTAGGATAATGATAGTAGCTAAGTTGAATTATGTGGAACTAGAGATGAATGAATGAGCTCACTGGGTCAACTATAAATCCAATTGAGTCTTTCCAATCGCATGGCATTGGTATTGAATTCATCCCAACCCAAGTCATCGATCGATCACTCTAAGTTGAAATAATGCTTCATCAACTCAATGTTAGGATAGTGATAGTACCTAAGTTGATTTAGGCATAACTAGGGATGAATGAATGAGCTCACAGGGTCAACTACAAATCTAATTGAGTATTTTTAATTGCATAACATTTGTATTGCGTTCATCCCGACTCGAGTTATCGATCGATCACTCTAAGTTGAAATAAGCTCTCATCAACTTAATATTAGGATAGTTATGGTACCTAAGTTGATTTCGATGGAACTAGGGATGATGAAATGAGCTTACAGGGTCAAATACAAATCTAATTGTGTCTTTGCAATTGCATGGCATTGGTATTGCATTTATCTCGACCTAAGCCATCGATCGATCACTCTAAGTTGAAATGAGTTCTCATCAACTCAATGTTAGGATATTAATAGTACCTAAGCTTATTTAGGTGGAATTAGGGATGAATGAATGAGCTCACAAGGTCAACTATAAATCAAATTGAGTCCTTGCAATTGGATGGCGTTGGTATTGCATTCATCCCGACCCGAGTCATTGATTGATCACTGTGAGTTAAATAAGTTCTCATGTACTCAATTTTAGGATAGTGATAGTACCTAAGTTGATTTAGGGGTAACTAGGGAAGAATGAATGAGCTCACAGGGTCAACTACAAATCCAATCAAGTCTTTCCAATTGCATGGCATTGGTATTGCATTCATCCCGATCCGAGTCATCGATTGATCACTCTGAATTGAAATGAGTTCTCATCAAATCAATTTTAGGATAGTTATAGTACCTAAGTTGATTTATGTGGTACTAGTAATAAATGAATGAGCTCACAAGGCAACTACAAATCCAATCGAGTCTTTGTAATTGCATGACATTGGTATTGCGTTCACCCCGACCTGAGTCATCGATTGATCACTCTGAGTTGAAATGAGTTCTCATCAACTAAATATTAGGATAATGATAGTAGCTAAGTTGAATTAGGTGGAACTAGGGATGAATGAATGAGCTCACAGGGTCAACTACAAATTCAATCGAGCCTTTACAATTACATGGCACTGGTATTGCGTTCATCCCGACCTAAGTCGTCGATCGATCACTCTTAGTTGAAATAAGTTCTCATCACCTCAATTTTAGGATAGTGATAGTACCTAAGTTGATTTATGTGGAAATAGGGATGAATGAATAAGCTCACAGGGTCAGCTACAAATCCAATCGAGTCTTTGCAATTGCATAGCGTTGGTATTGCGTTCATCCCGATCCGAGTCGTCAATCAATCACTCTGAGTTGAAATGAGTTCTCATCAACTCAATGTTTTAAAAATTGTATATTTTTAATTTTTTAAAATTAATTAAGATTAATTCGGACAAAATTAGCAATTTTAAAATTTGTCATTCCTTTCCAAAATTACAAATCAACCCATACAAATCATCCATTTGCATGAAAAATATTTCATTTCAAATCTGAAGTTCTCTCTCTCTTCTCTCTCTCTCTCTCTCTCAGGGTCTCCTCTCTCTCTCAACAATACAAATAATAACTACTCAACATTTTGCTCAACCCTTCAAATCAGGTCGATTTTCTTCCTATTTACTACCACATATAGTTTTTTAGACTTTATTCCCACTTGTATCTATCATTTTCTCTGTCTTCACAGGTAATAGAGTTCGAGAAGAGTCAACATTTGTTCTCTATTCTAAAAAATAGGGCTTTTTAGTTAATGATGAAAAAGAAGACTTTTAGTTGTATTATCTTCGATAATGGGTTAACAATTTTGAGTTTTGATACTAAAAAAGTAGGAAGCACCCGAGAAAAGCCTAGTTCTTCTCTCAGTGTTTTGTTAACTGTCGTGGTATTGTTGGATAGTGTTTGTGGTGGTGTTAGTGGCTGTTGTTGGTGGTATTGGTATTTGTGTTTTTTGGCAGTGGTGTCGGTGGTCTTGGTGTTGGCATTGGTGGTGGTCTTGGTGGCATTGATTGCGGTGGTGGTGGTCCATATATTGCAAC
The DNA here is from genome assembly GCA_030864225.1 of Capsicum baccatum var. pendulum. Classification (NCBI taxonomy): domain Eukaryota; kingdom Viridiplantae; phylum Streptophyta; class Magnoliopsida; order Solanales; family Solanaceae; genus Capsicum; species Capsicum baccatum. Next base: position 204,582,668 of record CM061558.1, on the reverse strand, counting down.
GAGTGGAAGATCTATTGGGAGATATTAAATAGGTCTTTAAATAGATTCCCCATCTGTTCCAACTGATGGGTTATCCGTTGGAGTTATTTTTGTAATGTAGCGTAGAATAGTTTATTGAAATTTGTCCATCTATTGCAACTGGTGGAATATCTGTTGGGAGATATTAAATAGGTCTTCAAATAGATTTCCCATCCGTTCCAACTGATGGGTTGTCCTTTGAAATATTTTTTTTATTATGTGGCGTAGAATAATTTATTGAAATTTGTCTTACCTTTTTTTAAAAAATTATACAAACATCAAATGCAATATATTTTTTATTTTTCTATTGTTTGTAGTTAAAAGATGTCTCCCAAAAGAAAAGAAATTGCAAGTGGATCAACTTCTAACCACCCAACAAAAAAAGGCTAGACTACAAATAGATTTGGAGGAACTTTCAGAACAATATCAGTCAGGGCAAAATGAAGCTAAGGAAAGTGATAACTCCTTCTCACCATTGGGGCGTGAAGAGCTGCTTGACGCTTTGTTGGAGCGTCTGGGGCTTTGCATACTTTCTTGAATTGTCTGGGGACTGCCCTCTCTGTTTCCCAATGATCATAGTATATGGCCTCCTCAAGTACAGGTTCAAGTATACAGGGGATGATGGGTGTCCAAAGGAGGGCGGAAAAAGATGGATGAAGTCTGGATCAACTACTGTGGCATGCCAGTTTGTTTTGGATTGAAAGAGTTTGCCATAGTGACGGACTTGATATGTGATCATACAGAAGAACCTCTCATCAAGAAAACACCCCACAAAGGGTCCAACAAATGCATGGTAAAAAAATATGGGTTGTTAGGCATTGTTGGACCTAGCTACAGAGTGAAGGATTTGATGGCGGATCTAAAAAATAAAGATATACCAAAGCACTACAGGGAGAAATTGTGCTTAGTTTGGTTTGTCCATTCCTTTTTATTGGCAAAAGACGTCAGGAAAGTCATAAAACATAATTTTTTGGCGCTTGCTGATGATTTTGGGAAATTTAATAATTATCCCTAGGGATACGACAGCTACTACTTGACTGTTAAATATTTACTGAAAAACTAAATCCAAAGACGACCACATTATATGGCTTTTCTTAGGCTTTCATGGTAAAATTGATCACTATTTTTACTCATTCATTAATTTATATTAAATATAGTTATGACTTTTGTTTTTTTGCTTGCTTCCTGTTTACAATTTTTAGGCTTGGGCATGTAAAGCCATTCCCTCCCCCCCAAAAGCAGTTCAAGGATTACCCGGATAAGGTTTCTCATCCAAGGATCCGTAGGTAGTTGGCTGCAACAGAGAGCAGCAAAAAAAATATTAACGAGGCTGATCTCTTTAACCCTTTCAATGATTCAGTATTTCTTCTTTTAGCTAAAATAATTTGCCTAAAAGAAAGATATTGAAACAGATGTTCCATTTATTGCGACAGATGGGTCGTCTGTTGCCACAAATTACACGTCAACTAAAACTGGTGCAACAGATGGTAATATTTTGTGATAGACGATTCATATTTCACAACAGATTAACCAACTATTGCTCTAGTTCTTTGAACCCTACTCAACAGATTACCTATCTATGCAAATTATGCAATAGATAGGTTATCTGATGCAAGATATTATCAATCTGTTTCAACATACAGATCAACTATTATGGTAACTAGATCGTCTGTTGCATAAGTTGGTTGTGTTAACATTCATGTAACCCAAGCCCCATGTAACCCAACTGACTACAAATTATTATTATATGATTTAAATTCCTCTTATCTTTTTTATAGGTTGTGCATCCTTGGATCGTCCCTACCATAGATGAGCTGGGGATGACTTCTTTTCTTACTCTAGGTCTTGTTGATACAAAACAAAACCCAATGGTGGAGTTAATAAAGAAGGAATTGGCTGGATCAATATCAATAAGAAAAGCAGTTAGGCAAGGTCAGCCTAATGTTGAAGCACTTCACGACCAACCTCAAACTGCAATAGATCCGAGTACTTCTTCTAGGGGTGTTGCTGGTAGAGTTGTTTGTGATGGTCGCAACCATCCTGATGCTGCTGCTGCCATTCATGATTATGAACATGTTGGCGCTCAGCAAAAACTAAATACTTTTAAAAATACCCCTTGCACAGGTCCTCCCTCTCACCCCTACATCGGTCCCACCCACTATTACAGTGGTCCCTCTCACCCTTCCTCACCCTTTATATTCTTATTGCAAATGCAAAGTGTGCAAGGATAGAGAGGATAAACTCCTTAAAAAGCTAGAGGCTATTATTGAACCAGTCGAAGAGTTGAAATCCAGAAGGCGTGTCATACCATCCAACGAGGTGAGGGAGCCATGTACTCCTATAGTGGATGTTAGGAGAAATAGAATAAAAATTAGACAAATTCTCTCCATTTTGAAATCAACAAAAATTACAACTCCTCCCACTCCAAGAGTAGTTGAAGTTCAGGGGCCGTCGAAGAAGGTGGACATATTCGCGACGCTTGGCAAGGAGAAGAAGAAGGAATTGGAAGAATTCATGAAGACGAAGGTTTAAAAGAATACACCATGAATTCATTTGCTGCCAAAGACTTCTCAAATATGACAAATATGCACATGTGGTACGAGGACAATGTATGTTTACTTTTTCTAACCTAGCCTTTAGATATACTCCATGAAGAAGAATCTACGCAGCAGATGTACAATCTGTTGCAACAACTTGGTATTCTGTTGCAACATAATACACATTTGTTGCATAAGTTGCGTTGGCTGGGTAATCTGTGAACTGATTCAGAGAACCCTCTGCATCGTGTTCTTTCCAAAGTATTTTTATTCTTTACAATTACTGACCTATTTAAAAATTATCTTCTTATACCATAGTATGTTAATGAAATTCTCTGCCTCATAAGGGGCAGATAATTAGCGTACCCGGATGCTTTTGATACTGCTGATAAGATAATGGACCTCAACTTCTACAACAATGTCAAGGATAGGTATGCTAATCTCTATAAGATAGCTGATTTTGGTGTCCCAGAATTTGATCAGTTAGTTTCTATATTCTAATGGGATGAAGAAGAGATTAAATATGTTAGAGATAAGAGGCCATATCCACACGGCAAGAGCTAGACCAAGGCAAAGAGAATCCTTACAGTCATGAACGTGGATGTCACACATTTTCTCACTGTTGAGATACTACTATATGAGGGAAAGATTAAGGTTTATGACTGCAAGTTACTTGTCTTCAATGAGAAGATATTTTTAACCCACATGCAGCCACTCTTGAAGTTGTTGCCCAAGTTATTGACGCAGATTAAGCTGATGGATCATTTGTCGGCTGAAGTCTTAGCGAAGGAATCATGGGATTTTAAAGGTCGAAATAAGAACATACATCTCCCAAGAAATACAACCGGTGCAGCATGCAGGCTGTACTCTCTTGCATACATCGAGTGTTTGCTGATCGGCACATAAATGACCGGTGTGTACGACACCGTTGTGGGAAAGATATAATGGGTCTGGGCATATGGGTTACTAACTAAATGGTTGGAGACCGTGTATAAAAAATAACATGTACAAAGACAGAGACGAACACGATAATAAATTTTTATTTCAAGACAATTCACTTTACATCTAGTGGCAATAATTTTTATGTCTGGCCAAGTTAAATTTTTATAATGCAATAGATTTTATATCTGTCGTAACAGATGTAGTACCTGTTGTGACAGATTGATTATCTATTGGAATAGGTTGGTTATCTATTGCGTTATGTAGATGTTCCTAGTCTGTCTGTCGCAACAGATATACGATATATTACAACATATAATCTATCTGTTACAACTGATCGATAATCTGTTGGAGCAAATAAAAAAAGTAGGAAGACCTGTTATATCATTTCTAACAGATGACCTATGTGTTGCATCTCATGTTGCAACATATGTCTAAATTTTTCTGTTAAGATATATCTTTTGTTGTAGCAGATGTATTATCTGTTGTGATAGGCTATTACATTGACGGACTCAAGCTATAAATATCTAATCAATATGGACAAGTTGTTCTTAATCCGGTGCCATGAAATTTGACTTTGGTCATCGTGGATCTTTAACGTCGGTTATGTACGGCTTCTGATCTTTCGCTTCTCCGTATTTCCATAAAAGAGCAGCATAACTTTTGCGGAGTAATCTGGCATCAAGTCCATCATTTGGTACTTGTAATCCATCATTCAAATGCTCAGCGTAGGCGGCAACAAAAGGACCACAATCCCTGCATTATAAAAAAATAGATAATCCATATCTTGCAGTTCATGCAAGTGTTGTGAAATTTATGAAATGAAACTAAATCATGACACTTAAATTTACAGGCTACCAATGGTTTGTTGAGAAATTCCTTCAACATATTGTACATCAAATGGATTAGTTATTTTATCCCGGTATGCTTCAATCGTCGACAAATCAGTACGAACTTTTTGGTCCAAAATTCCACTCATATCAAGGTAAGTAGGCAATATTTTGGCCAGTTTTTGCATCTCAGACAATGGCCTGGAACGTCTCCTTCTCGACATCGAGTCATAAACTCGGATGTGCCTCTCTTTTAGAACGACGACAGTCAATACCCAATGAATTCATCACCACAATTTATTGAGATGTACACTTCGTCGACCAAATACCAAAGTAAGCCAAACGGAATGCTAAAACCTTTGATGATATTGATTAAGCATTCCTTATTTCGGGAAACTTTCGGTTGTTGTTGACAATACCTATCGTAAGAATTATTGATGTAAACTTTGTACAAACAATTGTCTGTCATGTATCTGTATTGTTCTTGTGTTTACGACTTGGCCTTTTTTTGGAGGTAGTAAAAAATGGCATCGATATGCTGCATATATTATCAAACATTTCAGATTACGTAACGAAAAAACTAATACACAAATGAAATTAAATAAAGTATTAATTAATAATAATATGTATGGCATTTAAACCCCATCATTCCAGCAAGATTAGGATTGTGACATCAAATAGAACCAATTCTTCATTTTGGGATGTGCAATAACAAAGTCGAACATATCAAAACCAAGACTCGATTCGTTCACTTTGTAGCGCTTGTCATTTTGTTTTCTACATGATGATTTATATGTGTTAATGTCAGGTTCTTACAATAAGAATTGTATAAACCAATATCTATAAAATTGATTTATGTACTTGCCGGCATGATGCTTTAATAGCCCATCGGTAATCCATTCTGAATAGTCGTTGATCAAGTATTTTAGGTTTTTAGGAGCCTCATCCAAGATGTTAAACCCTTCAAATGAGTAATTCTTCCGTTCTACCAAATTGATAGACTCCATTTTTTCTTCTTCTTTGGAAACAGTTGATGGATTATCAACTGTGATATTATTCTCTTTAGCAGTAGCTTCTACTATGACATCCACCTGGAAAGCCAGAATTGTCAATGCTAAGAGGAGATATACAACAGATTGTCCATCTGTTACAATAGATGAGTCTTATATTGCATCAGATGGATTATCTGTTGGGACAAATTAGAACAGGTAAATCAGAGCAGTATGATAATTTCGAACAGATGAGCCATTTGTTGCAAAATAAGACTCATCTTATAAAACAGATAATGAATCTGATACAATAGGTTAGACAATAGTTGCAACGGATGTATATATCAGTTTGATAATTTTTAGTAGATGTATCATCTGTTAAAACAGATATGTGCCTATTTGTTTTTTGGAACAGATGATGTGCATTCACTTTCTTCAGCTCATGCTGCTCTCTTGTGGCCTTTGCACACTGAACATCAGTACAAGACAAAGATAGAGGCGTTGCAATCTTGATTTTTTTTATGCTTGATAATGCCTTGGAAGTGTCTTTCCTTCTCCTCTTAGACGCCTTGATCTCTAGTGGAGTGTCTTGATATGAAATCCTCTTTGATGGAATGACACCCCTCTTAGATGGCATTTCCTCTACAGAAGTAGTTAGTGTATTAATAGCATTAATCACTCCATTATGTTTCGCATTGCAGTCTTGACATTTGCATGTAGAACATTCACTAGATGTAGCAAAATCTAAAGAAAAATCTGTACAACCATTCTGAGCATAATCATAATGGCTTATTGTTTCAAAAACTGTAAGATGAGCATCATTAGCCCCACCCTCCAAAATTATTTTTCTTGTGATGGTTGTTGCTCCAAATAATTCTATTTTTATTCCATCAACGACCTTAGGGTCCGATAAAGTTTGTACAGACCGTAAAGTAAGAAAAAATGACATCTTCAACTCTCGATTGATCGGAACAAGCCACGGATGGACAATCTAAAATAAATTGGTACATATATTAAGAATGATGATGAAATCATTTAATCATTAATTAAAATAAAAACTTGATTAGAATTGAACTTACTGCTTCCTTGGGGGGATTGAAAAGATCAAGAAATTTTGCATTTTTATCGATTTTGGCCGACAACCATCTCATAATTCTTGGACAGGAAATATATTCCTGGTAGTTCACTTGTTATCTTAAATAAGGAATGGCTTCAAATGCCCAAGCCTATAACATAACGCTAATAAATCAAAAATATTATTGAATAAAAAAATGATGAATCATATCATGATAAAAGAAATATTTACCATGAAGGCCCATGGAAAGCCATATAAGTTGATAGTTTTGGCGTTAACGGAGTCAACAAATATTCGACAGTCATTTTGAATCTTTCATAACCCCAAGGATGGTTGTTAAATGCCTCAATATCCTCAGAGAGATTTATTAAACTGAGGCTTATGTTGTTGTTAACGTCTCTCACCCAAAGAATATTATGTACAAACCTAACAAAGCACAATGATTGCTTGTGCTTCTTTGAAAGTCTTTTACCTTTCAACGCTTCTATCAAATTTTTGTTTTTGATGCTTGGACCAACAATGGACACCAGGTAATCACCATCACTCGACTTTTCTTTGCCTTTATTGGGTGTGCGAGGTGTTTTTTTTTGGATCAGAGTAGATATAACTTGAGAAGGATGATAACATTTTAGTCTGGTAACTATGGGAAACTACTTTCAACCAAAAAAAAACAGGCATGCCACAGTAATTTATCCACACCTTATCCATCTCATCTTTGTTTTCATACATAAACCTGCGCTTGAGAAGATCTTATACCATTTTTATCTGAAAACGAGTATTGTTGTCCTCCGACAAATTAAGATATTTTCCAAAGCAACTTTCCCTAAAATAAGAATCCAATTTTTATTCTTGAAGTATTTTTCTGAAGGTGTCGAAAGATTTTCCCATGACTGACTTAACCATGAGATCACCCGTTAAATCTGTGGCACCATTGTACTGCATTCCCACAGGATAACAATCAATGATGAAGGTTTTGACCAACTCTTCGGTGGAAGGGCTATTACCATTTGGATTATCTCTTTTGAAAGATTCCTCCTCCCTGTGTTAATTATCTTCTGCTCCTAATTGAGATAACGCTTGTAAAGCAAGCTCATAGAGTGGTGGATGTAGTCGAGCTACTGCACTTGGACTTTATTCGATTTCTTTTCTTTTGGGAGCCATATTATCTTAAATTAATAGGAACACAACATAGATTATAATTGATTAATGCATAACAGTATTATAATAGTTCCAACAGACCACTAATCTGTTGCACCAGGTATGTTATCTATTGCAAAATATAATCGACCTATTGCAATGGATGAGTAATATGTGGAAACCGTAAAAATAGATCACTAATCAGTTGCACCTAATATTTTATCTGATGCAATATATAATCGATCCGTTGCATCAAATGACTAATTCATGGAAACCATAAAAATAGATCACTAATCTGTTGCACCAGGTATTTTATCTGGTGCAATATATAACAGACCCATTGCAACGGATGAGTAATCCGTTGGAAACCATAAAAATAGATCACTAATCTATTGCACTGGTATGTTATCTATTGCAACATATAATCGACCTGTTGCAATGGATGAGTGAACCATTGGAAAGAATAAAAATAGATCACTAATCTGTTACACCAGGTAGTTTATCTGTTGCAACATATAACCAACCTGTTGCAACGGATGAGTAATCCGTTGGAAACCATAAAAATATATCACTAATCTATTGCACCAAGTATGTTATCTGTTGCAACATATAATTGACCTGTTGTAACGGATGACTAAACTGTTGGAAAGAATAAAAACAGATCACTAATCTGTTGCAAAATAAAGAGTAAACCGTTGAAAAGAATAAAAATAGATCACTAATTAGTTATCTATTGGATCAATATTATTTAGATTTCTTCCAAATAGAAGAGTCATCTATAGCAACAGATGAATGATCTATTAGATTGTTCACCTATTGCATCAAATTTTCATAGTTGCATCAGATTTTTATCTGTTGCTTTAGATGTTTTCATTTGTTGCATCAGATGTATTCAACTGTCACATCAGATGTTTCGTCTGCTACATCAGATGTTTCATCTATTGCAACACCATTTTTACCAACACAAAAAATAAGTCAACCCAGCAACACCAACACATCACACATACACACACACTAAGAACATCAACTGTGATAAAAAATCACCAATAAATTCAAATCAGCAGTACGACAACAAGAAGAAGAAATACCAGAAATTAGGGTTTTATTCAGTCCACATTTCAATACTAGAACAGTAGTTAGCTCAAGTTTCTTTGTTTCTTCATAATGTTTTACCTGTGAAAAAAGAAATGGGACGACGAAGAACTCGAAGTTATTGTTGCTAGAGAAGTCTTCACATCAGATGTTTCATCTGTTGCAACACCATTTTTACCAAGACAAATAACAAATCAACCCAGAAATACGAACACATCACACACACATACACTAAGAACATCAACTGTGACCAAAAATTACCAACAAATTTGAATCAACAGTACAACAACAAGAAGAAGAAATGCCAAAAATTAGGGTTTTATTCAGTCCACATTTCAATATTAGAAGAGTAGTTGGCTCAAGTTCCTCTATTTCTTCATAATTTTTTACCAGTGAAAAAGAAATGGGATGCCGAAGAACTCGAAATTGTTGTCGCCGGAGAAGTTTTCACGTTGATTAACGGTTGAAAGTAAAAAAAGAAACTCGCCTGACTATTGTCGCCAGAGGTTGAAGGGAGAAATTTTACAGAACTGTTGATTGGGAGAGAGTTGAGAGAAGCTGTCGAGAGGTTTAATTAAAGTGGTTCAAGCTTAAAAAATCTAAAAATTAATAGCTATCTAGATTTTATAAAAAACATGAAATTTTTAATTTATAAGGAAACTTTTCCTTAAAAGGAAAGAACTTTTTTTTAACAAAAAAAAATACTTTAGGACAGTTATGGTTTTATTTTCGGACAGACAAGAATTCTTTTCCCTCAAAAATCTTAACAAGCGTGTTTTCTGGGTTTTTTCCTTCAAAATAAAAAATAAGGTGTTTTCTTTTTTTGAAACTTTAGGACAGTTGTTGGTTTTTGTGTTGTATAAGGACAAGTTTTCAAAAGATATTTTTTTTTTATATAGGGCTCCTTAATTTTAAATATTATAATTGAAGAAATACTACAAAAAGACGATTTTGTCTAAAGTATAAATTTTTAATGAAGGATAAAAAATTTGAAACATATTTCTAAGAATCTTAACACTTTTAATATATTATAAATATAGATATAAATTATAGATTATAGATATAGATATAGATTATAGATTAAAAATTAGAATTAGAGATTAGAGATTAGAAATTTAAAATTAGAAATTAGAAATTAGAAATTAGAGATATAACATATCAATTGTATTGTGATGAGTCATATAATAAAGTACAAAAATCTAAGCTCATGCACTTGTTTGTCTTTCTGTGTTGTGCCAAAACTATGTCAAAGATGGAGTTATAATTACATAATCTTAAACTACTTTTTCTTCCAATATGTCCAATGAAATGACACCTTCATTTATAATTTTATTTAATCTCAACACTGAACTTGGACACAATTACAACCATCTAAGAAAATAAGAACTAATTAATACTACCTTATAATTTATAGCGTCTCATAAAATCATAATACAGGATACGAAAGTTGCAATTCAAAAAACTCTGTGGCCAGTTCACTATCGCTTAGTGCGCTAACAGTAGGAACGGAGAATTAGTCTCACAGTTGTCAGTTGTGCGAATATCTTGGAAACAAAAAAAAAGTTCAATTCACCAATTCAATATTTACAAAATTATGTAATTTGATTTTAAACATAATTGCTGCAAGAAAGGGCATGATTTAACAAAGATTGCAACGTATGGTGGGGAGAGAATAAGCAGAGGATATCAATTGCTCAAGGAACTACAGATGGATTTTCAAACCAAAAGTGTTCTGTGAGGTCAATTGCTCAAGGAACTACAGATGAATTTTCAAACCAAAAGTGTTCTATGAGGTACATAGTGAAATAGGAGTAAACAAAATAATTTTCATAGATGCCACTGGCAATATCTTCTGACAACTATGTTTGCTAATGTAGTTAACACTTTTTAAATTTTCCACATATAATGATAAAAATGAATTACTCCTTGATATGATCACATCTCTATTGTTTTCTTAAATGTGAAATTATTTATCACTATCAGTTAAGTGATAAGATGTCCAAGTTAGCTGAGGTTGTTCTTATTTCAAAGTCTTATAAAAAGATTTGCATTCTCCATCTTTCCAATATCAAAATCCAAAATAAAGATGAAAAGGTGAGTTATAAATAAGGAGAACAATGGAAATTCGTGGACAGACATACCTCTTCTTCAACTTTTTTTTATGACTGATGCGAGCCAATAAAATTGAGTCGGGAAAATAATAATCGGGACAAGAAAAATATTACGATAATTTTTGTATTGATTTCAATATGTGAGTGTTACAATCTTTATGAATCTTTTGATTCATCTTTTCAAATATAAATTCAAGGGATTCAAGCTTGATCGGCTTTTGGGCTTGTACCCGAATCTTATGGTCTTGATCTTGATTGCTTGAATTTATAGAGAAATATGCGACATTTGATCCAGAAACTCTCTTTTGCTTCTTGTTAGAATTGTCTTTTCTTTTCTGAATTATAAGACCTCTATTTATAGTTGTAGGAAGGAAAGAGACATGATGAAGATAGGTTTCTTTAGACCAATCAGATCTAAGTGAGATGGTGACATTTGATTGGGTCTTTAATTTCACTAAGCGTGTTTGTAATGAACTAAAAATTTAATGAAATATGTGAAATTTGTGATTTTGTGAGATTTGACTATTTTACCCCTCCCCGTAGTTATATTATGGTATTTTTGAGGTGTGAGGTTGATTGACATGGTTTTCGATGCATTTTGGTACCATTTTATACGATATTGTAGTTTTTGATGGCTTCGAAAGCCTTATTTTGAACTTATGTGGATATCTTTTGATCTATGCGACGGATGATCGAACGACTGTGCCAACAACTCCGAAATATTGATTTTAGGCTAGGTAGAACTTTGGTTTGGGTCCCAATGCATTCGAGCTCACTTCGACCTATTGGTTGGAAAGTTGGAAAATTGAAGATATTGGTGTGGGATCCACATTTGGTCGAAACGACCTTGGATGGAAAATCTGACTTTACCAGCAGATTTGAAATGTTAATTTTAGGGTGGTAACATATTTGGTGTGATTTTACGGCTTTTAAATCTCATTTCGATCCTCGATTTAAAAAATTATGATTTCAGATTTCGGGGGTCAACTTTGTGAAAATGAAATTTTTTAAAAATCAGACTTTGCCAACACGTCTGGAACATCGAATTTAGTATGGTTGTATAGTTTGTTTGTGTATATCGGACTCTGAACGAATCCCGAACACCCCATCGAAGTTCGGATTGACTTTAAAAGAAAAACCAACTTTTAGCAAAAGTTGTGCAGAAAAATCTGCAATAATAAATAGGAGCTTTTGGCCTATTTTGCTCATTTTTATTTTGCCTCTTGAGAGTTAAACCCTAAAATAGTGTGGGAGCTTAAAGTGAAGCTTGTGGGAGCTTGAATATCTAGATTAATATCTATTTCTTGATTCAATTATGGATTTAAGGTAAGAATTAACTAGTTTCTTAGTAATTTCTTGATTAATTTCTCCAAACTCCAAAATTTTAGGGCTTGTTTTAAATCGAAATTTCACTTTTTTTTACTTGAATGATATTTTTATCCTATAATTACTAGTTTTTCATCAATTTAACATTCAAAACAGCTCTGATTCTTGATTTTAACCCAAATTTTAAAGATTTTACCCGGTAAAGCTTAAAATGGTTTATCTTGAATTTGAACCTTATTTTTCACTCGATTTGAATTGGGTTTTTAGTTGTAGATTCCTAAAAATACGAAAAACACATTTTTGAAGTAAAGTTATGATTTTTCCTTCTCTTTTAAAAATTCATTTTTGGGGTTCGTTTTGACCCCGAACCAAAAGTAGTCAATATGGGTGTCATTGGTTTTGTTTTTATACATAGATTCCATATTTGATTATTTTTAGTGGAGTTTTGGATCATTTCTGAAAATTAAGACCGCGGGTTCTAAATGGAACGGACCGATTTCAGCTTTTGAGATAGGTTATGACTTAACTATTTCAGACTGGGATGGATAGCAAATGATGGTATAAAATGCATGTTAAGGTTGGAAAATATTCATAAAAAATGTCTATCTATGTGTTGTACCCGTGTGAGGGCCTATAGGTGATGTAATTATCAAAATTGAGATATTATGTGATATGTGTGACCATGTGGGGTCCTACATGATATTGATAGCCTTGAATACATGTGAATAATTGTATTGTGTTATTAAAATGCTTAATGTGGTATCATTGGTGTATTGTGATTATATTCATACTTTACTGGCATATGAGACATGTGTCAATTCATGGATGAAACGAAAATAATGAGTGGATATTGGCTCACATGGTTGGAAAAGTGTATCAATATGGTTGGTTGTGGAAATATTTCATATTTTTGGTTGTGGAAATACTCATTGTGATTGGCTGTGATCATTACATCTTCATATCATACTCATTCATGAAACATTAATACCACTGTGACAACATCTAAGAAATACTGGCAAAACCTGATAACACCTTTCTGAGGGACGTGCCAGAAAGAAGATATGATATATGTTGATTGTATATGGGTTGACGAACCCCCATGCGTCCTGTGTTGGGAGGATTGCCTTCGTAGGTGTATATGAGGATTGTGTGACGATCCCGGAGGTTGTGCGACGACCTCATGCACCATCATCATCATTTTATAATTGCACTTACTTTATTGTGTTTATATTGTGTTGTATTGCCATATTCACTTGCCATTTATGTAATTGTCTTTTCTTCTTTTACTTGTATTTGATGATCTTGTATATGCATGTTCCCTCTTGTTCTACTAATATGTGATATAACTCATACTTGTATTCTATCTTGTTGTAATGTTATAATATATGTGATATATTAGAACTGTTAGTGCAGACGGTATGGGCTATCGTTGTGGAACATTTGCTGATTGCAGGTGACGTGCCCTTAGTGTATATATTGTATGATTTATTTACTACTTTGCTTGGTCGTCTTATGATACCTACTGAGTACAAGTTGACCGTACTCATGCCTACTGTGCCTTTTCGGTGCAGGTCCTAGCTTGAGTGTGCCTCAGCTTGCTTAACTCATGCAATTGTTGGAGCTTTCAAAGTAGCGGTTGGACATTCATACATCTGAAGTTCACCTCTATATTTCTATAGTAGTTATGTCTTTATTAATATTCGGCGATAAATATTATTCTTTTGTGGTTATTTTTCTGATGTTTTTGACTCTTGAATTGTATTAGTAGTTCTTACACTATTGACACCTGGTTTTGGGCATGATTGATATTTTGGATAAGTTCTTTCCGCATTGTTATGATTACTTGTATGGTTTGAATTCGTTCTAGAAGCCTTACCTTGGGTATATATGTCTTTTTTTTCCTTTTTGTATCAGTTTGTATGATAGGCATACTTGTCAAGGTATGCCGCGATAAGTGCCATCATGACACTTATTTTTAGGTCGTAACAGTGCTGCATCATTTTGACATGTGGCATAGTCCTATTGGCTTCTTCACTTGTTTTGGAATGCCACATCATTCAACACGTGGCGCTCAATTGGGCGTCTAGAATGCAATGACATCTTGGGCTTAGCAAATCGGGCTCATCTTTTGTGGCCCAAATCAATGGACTAGCCTAATCAAAATTGGTCTTTAATTAAATTCATATTTATTTGAATTTTAATAATTAATTCAATCATATTAATCCATCAAATTTATTTGGACTAATATATTTTGAATTTAAATATAATTTAAAAATTATACTTTGATGATAGGCGAATTTACACGCCTATATCAATATATTTTGCCCATATTTGTGCCACGTTTTGAGAACAAATTATATATTTCATGCACTTTTAGTCCTTTTTCCTATAAATGAGCTAAAGAACATGATTAGCAAAGTTTCAGGTATAAATGATGCAGAATTCAGCATTTTGTGGATAACTTGACGCCAAAGAAAGCTCACGAAGGAAGAAAAGGGATCTTGGACGCCTAAAGGACCAAAAGTGATGCATGGAAAATCTGTCCCGGGCTAAAACAGCATTTCGGAAGACTTTGGGGACTAGCAATAACTTCTTAGGATTAGGATAATGATACATTAACCTAATACAATTGGGTTAAGTATTTCATTATCTTATTAGGATTAGGATAATGATACATTAACCTAGTACAATTGGGTTAAGTATTTCATTAGCTTAGTAAGATTTGGTTAAGTATTCCATTAGCTTAGTAGGAATAGGATATGGGTATTATAAATACCCTATCATGCTAGAGATTTTTATACATTCCTCCCTTAGTGGAGAGATACATTCTACTTCTAATTCTTCTTCTATTCATCTATTCTTAATTTCCGCAACAAGAGAATCGTTACTTTGCCTAGGAATTCACGCCTAAACACCTACCACTCTTGTGCTACACGAAATTAATCATTATTGTGGTATAATAACAATGTCAATCGTGATCTCCTTCGCATTCATGGGTAACTAAACTTCTCTATTGGGGTTATGAAAGCCGAATGAGGTACTATCTATTACTATGAGCTTGTGAGTTCGTGACACGTATGCTGCTTATATCATTATTCTCTTCATCTTAATCTAAATTCTTTGTGGTTACAAACGCAAGAATACGCCAGTATAACATTTAACTTGTTCGAAAGAAAGGTTATTTGTCTGGAAAAGAGATAGTGTCAAGGTAGTAGGGTCACATCCTAAATTCCCTATTAAACAGTTAGTGCCGTAACTGGATTAACCTCTTGGAGAATTCGTACCGTTAGACACGTTTTAATCTCGAAAGAGTTAAAGTGAAATAATCCTCGAATAGGTCGAAAGACGCTTGGATTTACCATCGAATACAATTCTCTATAAGCACATGCATGTCGGAATTCTACACACTCATAGTCAATAGAGACATATAACTCAGGAGGTGGACATAACCCCAACGCTTCAATTCTCATTGTTTACAACTTACGTAACAATCCTTCTCTTTTTACTTTGCTATTTTCAGCTTTTACTTCATTGTTTTATTTACATTACTTGCACGACAAGAATCCCCCCTTTTTACGAGACTTGCACTAAAAGTCTAGTAATCGTTGCCTACTTGTTGACCAAGCTATTCTCTGTGGGATCGATACCCAACCCAGTTGGGTTCTATATTTGCTAACGACCTCTTTACACTCCTACGAGAGCTGTAGATTGAGCGTTATCAAAAATTGGCGCCGTTGCCGGGGAATACGAGTGTCAACTAAGTTTGTGATAGTTACTATACCCTTTGGTTAAAGATTCTCGTACTTTTATTTTTAGTTGTTATTTTTGTTTTATTCAGGTTTGTTCAGTGCATCAATGGATGCACAACGTGAAATTGAAAGGATAGCTGCTCAAGTGCATCAACAGAATATTGATAATCCAGGTCGGGCAACAAATCCTGATGATGAGGACCTGGGCGATGAGGAGCTACTAAACCCACGACATACTGCTGAGATGGCGGCACCCATGCAGAGAAGAGATCGTCAAGCTAGGTTTAGGCCTGAACGCCGAGCTATGCAAATACCATTCGATGATGATGATGACGATCTGGACGAAGCTGGTGCCACAGGAGCCATTATTCTTCCACCATTATCGCCCGGAGCCAAGTTCAACATCACTAGCACCATGATTCAGCTTTTGCAACTCAAGGGATTATTTGGTGGACTAGCAGGCGATGATCCGAATATGCATCTGATCATTTTTATTTCTACATGCAAGTCATTCGACAATCCTGGCGTTGGACAGAATGCAATTCGACTATGCTTATTTTCGTTGTCTCTGTCTGGGGAGGCAACTCTATGGTTGAATGGGCTGACTCCTGATTCTATTACAAATTGGAGGCAATTGAAAAACGCTTTCCTAGAAAGATTCTTTCCGCCATCCAAAAGAGCACAGTTGAGAGATGAGATCACCAATTTTCGACAGCTTCCAACTGAAGCTCTCCACGAAACATGGGAGAGGTTCAAGACAAAGATAATGCGGTGCCCAAACCATCATATGACCAATGTCCACTTGATGGAGATATTATACAGAGCTTTGAATTCGGTGACTAAACCAATGGTTGATAATGCGGCTGAAGGATCATTCATGGACCTCACCTTTGGTCAGGCAAGCAATATGCTAGATCGGATGACGAAGCAAAGTAGAGCTTGGCATACCAGGGATTCTGAGGTAGCAAGCCCCACTTTATCTATTGGCATGACTGCTGAACAAAGGAGAAGAGAAGAAGAACGTGATCAAGACATGGCGCACATGAAAACACAAATGGATCTTCTTACAAAGCATTTATTATCAGGGAAGACCGAAAAAGTTAAGGCCGTGGTATCACATGGAAGAAACGAATCTGATTCAGAAGAAGAAGCCAACTACTTGAACAATCAGGGGGGTTTCCGAGGTATTACCCAAGGAAACCAAGGGCGGAGCTATTATGATAAATCTGGATACAAGGACCGCGATCAAGGTAGTTGGAAGAATAATTCAGACAGGAGTGGTTTGTATATTCCTCCTAGAAATCATGAGGCTGAGGCGTCTGATTTCGAAAAAATGTCTATGGAAGATATGATGGCCAAGCTGCTGAAAGGAGTGGAGGCAACCAATATGGGCGTAACTGAGGTGAAGAACGATTTGTCTTCAATGAATCAGTTGGTTGACTCACATTCCATTGCAATAAGACAACTAGAGCAGCAATTGAGTCAACTTTCAACAGTAATTAATCAAAGAAAAGCCGGCACACTACCCAGCGACACTGTGCCAAATCCAAGGAATGAAGGATCATGCATGGCTATCACTACCCGAAGTGGTAAGGTGCTGGAAACTTTAGCAAAAGGCAAGCAAGTGGTTGATGAAGTAGTGGACATTGATGATAAGGCGACAGAAGAAGCATCCATAGAAAAAGGCCACAACGGCCATGACGTCGACTCCAACAGATTGCAACCTGAAAGAGCTAAAAAACGGAAGCAAGAGGAGAAGAAATCCATGTAGAGAACAATTCCATACCCACCACCACCTTTTCCTCAAAGATTGAAGAAGGTGGCGGATGACACGAAGTTCAGCAAATTCATGACTATGTTGAAACAGCTGACCATTAATGTTCCATTGGTGGAGGCACTTGAACAAATGTCTGGGTATGCGAAATTTATGAAGGATCTTTTGACAAAGAATCGGGCAGCAAGTTATGAGTTGAAAGATGATGTTCATCACTGCAGCGCAATTGCTACAAGATCACTAGTTCAGAAAAAGGCCGACCCCAATGCTTTCACTATTCCTTGCACTGTTGGATCTATGAATTTTGCCAAGGCATTGTGCGATCTGGGTGCTAGCATCAATTTGATGCCACTATCCGTCTATAGGAAGTTGGGGTTAGGCGATCCGACACCAACCAATATGAGGCTCGTGATGGCTGATAGGTCGGTAAAACGACCTGTGGGTATCTTGAATGATATGTTGGTGAAGGTTTCTTCATTCATATTTCCTGCAGACTTTGTTATTCTGGATTGTGAGGCAGATTCTGAAGTTCCCATAATCTTGGGACGTCCTTTCCTCGCAACTGGAAGTGTGCTTATTGACATAAAAGCTAATGAGCTTTTATTTCGGTTGAATGACGACGTGGTCCGCTTTGATATATGCAAAGCAATGAAGCAGCCTAGCGATATGGATGTGTTCTCCGTAGCTTATAAGGATAAGAAAGCATTATCTGTAAAGAAATATCTTACTGTTGAGCCATTGGCTGCTGCACTGCTGAATGTTGAGCATGAGGATGATGAAGATTATAAAGAACTTATGGGTGCTCTAACAGGAATAAGGTCCTATTCTCATACTCCTAAACAACTGGACCTTGATCTTACGAATCAACCGTCACCAACAGCAAAGACTTCCAGCGAAGAGCCACCAATGCTAGAATCGAAAGAGCTCCCCGATTATCTAAGGTATGTGTTCTTGGAAAGTGAAAATATGCTTCCGGTAAGTATGGCGGATGATTTAAGTGAACAGCATGTAGAGGCTCTCATCTCTGCTATGATGAGGTACAAGAGAGCTATGGGTAGGAAGATTGATGATATAATTGGTATCCCTCCTGGGATAAGTACGCACAAGAGTTGTCTCGAAAAAGAGTGCATGCCTACAAGTAAGTATCAACGTCATCTGAATCCATTCAGAAAACGATGCCCCATCTATCTCGATGAAGTCTAAGTAATCGAGGTAACTATGTCGTGCCGCGACAATAAATAAGGCGCTAGATGGGAGGCAACCCATCATTTATCATTTCTCATTTTACATTTTTTGTCTTTCTTTCATTCTAGTACGTATTTTGCTTTTGATAAATGAAAAATCCAAAAATAAGAGTCGTTCCACGACCAAAACTAAGGCGCTTGGTGGGAGGCAACCCATCGTACTAATCATTTTTATTGGTTTTTAGCAAATGTAGGTGCAAGAGGTATAAAACGAGGAGATTGATTCAAATGTCGATTTGGACGTATTGCATGGTAAAGGTGGTAAGTTAGGAATGAAGATGCATAAGGCTATGGATTGAGCATTTCTCATGCCAAAATAGGCATCGAGGAAGGATAGGCCTAGGTAAAACTAGGCCACGAACAATGCAAAACCTATCCTATAGCCCAAGGTCTCGGAATCTAGTGTGCAAAGACATAGGCGCCGCCCATGCTCAAGTATGCTATAGCATAGGCGCCGCCTATGCTAAAGCATTTGGTCTCTGAAGCTCATATGCTTTTCAAAATGCACCGCATATGGTCACTAAATGCTTTTCAAAATGCGCCGCATATGGTCACTAAATGCTTTTCAAAATGCATGGCATATGCTATGTCATTCTGCTCAACTAGGCAAAGCATTAGGCACTGCCTATGGTCACTTTTGGTCTCCAAATCCGATTTTAATGGGTCAAAACTCGACCCAACCTTTTCTTATAAATATGAGACTTAGTCTTGAACTAAAAACACATTGGAAACCTAGCTTATGCACCACCTATAGTCTCCAAAACCTAAAAAAAAGTTTCCTTTTGCTCTTTTTCATCACAAGAACATCATCCAAAGGCTTTAACCAAGTAAGTACTACTTTGTTCTTCATTTATATTTTGTAAGTACTACGTTACTACACCTATTATGAATTGCTAAATCTTGAAAAAGTATTGGTGATGTGAATGTGCTTGAATTAATGTGATACAACTAAGTGAGTGAATGAATACGTAAGGATGATCTTCACTTACTTCCGACTTGAATCTGATTTTAATGCATTGTTATACTACTTGCGAAATTGCTATAGTCATGAACATTGCATAATCTTGTCACTTGAATACTTGCATGTTAGAAGATCCCGTTCATCAGAATAAGACTTATAAGTGCCTACCGACATAGGAGGTTGAGATTATTGATAGAAACTATACCATGAGGTAATCCCTATGTAGTAGTCTTGTTATACCTAACATGAAAGTATTGAAAAGGTTCCAAGAAGTGATACATCTCTGATTTTCTTGTCGGAATTTAGCCCCTAAAACGTATGTCGATGAAGTCAAAGTAATCGACCACTTTCACTTCACTAGTTTGTGCCAATAACCTAAGTGCGGGGTGGTACCCCTACTGCTTGTTCATAAATTGTATCCATTGAGATGATGCTAACATGACTCAATTGATATCTCAGGTACAATGGTACCAAAAGAGAAGGCAAAGATAAGGCTATCACTTCACAAAAAGGCAAGAAAAGAGGCCAAAAAGAGGAGAACCCTCCTCGATGCAAACACCTCGACTCACTCTTAGAATTAAGTGGGATACTTATGAGGAACTTCTAAGGATGACGACTCTGATGATGATTCCGATGCAAGGGGTATGACCCCAGACATAGAGAATGAGTCCGACTAACCAGCTTCTTCTTATTTATTTTCCACTGAGGACAGTGTGTCCTGTCTAAGTGTGGGGTGATGGTATTTGCATTTATTCATGTTTGTTTGCTTAGTTTTCTCTTTTTGTTTTTTTTAGTATTAAATTTTTTTTTTAACGTAGCTTCGCATAAAATTATTCTAATAGGCAGCATGAGATTATAACAAGAGTATGTGCTACAATTATGACTATTGAGATGTTTTAGGCTCTAGTTGTGACTCATTATGTGATATTGTGTGGTTCAATTCCTTTACCTGTTGGGTCAAGAGTCTATATTACTTCCAATAAAGTCGACCATGTGCCTTGTGTGTGTGAGATTAATAGTATATTCTATGTTTGTAGCTGATGCTAGAACTTGCCTGGTATGTATGCAAAGCGAAAATAAGGAGTGTAAGTTTAGGAGATGATTTAGGTATTTCTTTGGCAACCTATACATGTTTACCTTCGTTTTACCTACCCATGGACATCATCCTAGTTAAACCCTTTTGAGCCTTTAGCCTATTTTCTTTGACGAACCTCATATGTAAGCCTAATCCATTTTTTCAGGATCGTAATTTGATCCAAAATCCTAAGTGCTTTAAAGTGAAAAAGTCATGTGACGAAATAAGAGGAAATTGGGTGAGTATGATGCTCTAAATTATAGTGGTGCTTGAATGAGTTATGAAAAAGAAAGTGCTATCATAAGAGGTATGTTATGAAAAGAAAAAGGAAAAAGAAAGCTGAAAAGTGAGTTATGCTTAAAATTAAAAAACAAAAGAGGAGAACAAGGGTGGTAGAATAAAAGAAAGAAAGGTTGAAATAAAAGTGTCAATGATACAATGTGATGTATTAAAGCGCTTAGGAACTTAGTCACTATTTCTGGCCAAAATAGTCCTACCCGTCCCTTAGCCTACATTACAACCATCAAAAGACCTATTTGATCCTAATCTTAGCATTCTGACATTTAGTGGAGTACTACACTAAGGGCAAGCCTATGGTCATCAATTGCTGCATACGAATTCTTTGTGAGAGCGAGAGCAAGGATATTTTGATACCCATGTTTGAAAAATATGCTATACTTGTGAGTGACTATGGGTAATATATTGTGAGACACACATGGTTGATGAGTTTTGGATAGTTGTACATGATTCTTTGTGCCTTAACTTTTGAATATTAGTTGACCACCATCACGAGTCTATGCTAGAGGTTAAGTGGTTTCTACTAATGATCGAAAAACTACTCTTTGTTGATAATTGTTGTGCTTGTCTTGACGAATGTTTTGTGTTGTTGCTGTGAAACCCTAAGTTGATGTTTAGAGGGACATGATATTTTGTTCGAGGACGAACAAAGCTTCAAGTGTGGGGTGTTGATGATAGGCGAATTTACACGCCTATATCAATATATTTTGCCCATATTTGTGCCACGTTTTGAGAACAAATTATATATTTCATGCACTTTTAGTCCTTTTTCCTGTAAGTGAGCTAAAGAACATGATTAGCAAAGTTTCAGGTATAAATGATGCAGAATTCAGCATTTTGTGGATAACTTGATGCCAAAGAAAGCTCACGAAGGAAGGAAAGGGAGCTTGGACGCCTAAAGGACCAAAAGTGATGCATGGAAAATCTGTCCCGGGCTAAAACAACATTTCTGAAGACTTTGAGGACTAGCAGTAACTTATTAGGATTAGGATAATGATACATTAACCTAATACAATCGGGTTAAGTATTTCATTAGCTTATTAGGATTAGGATAATGATACATTAACCTAGTACAATTGGGTTAAGTATTTCATTAGCTTAGTAGGATTTGGTTAAGTATTTCATTAGCTTAGTAGGAATAGGATATGGGTATTATAAATACCCTATCATGCTAGAGATTTTTATACATTCCTCCCTTAGTGGAGAGATACATTCTACTTCTAATTCTTCTTCTATTCATCTATTCTTAATTTCCGCAACAAGAGAATTGTTACTTTGCCTAAGAATTCACGCCTAAACGCCTACCACTCTTGTGCTACACGAAATTAATCATTATTGTGGTATAATAACAATGTCAATCGTGATCTCCTTCACATTCATGGGTAACTAAACTTCTCTGTTGGGGTTATGGAAGCCGAATGAGGTACTATCTATTAGTATGAGCTTGTGAGTTCGTGACACGTATGCTGCTTATATCATTATTCTCTTCATCTTAATCTAAATTCTTTGTGGTTACAAACGCAAGAATACGCCAGTATAGCATTTAACTTGTTCGAAAGAAAGGTTATTTGTCTGGAAAAGAGATAGTGTCAAGGTAGTAGGGTCACATCCTAAATTCCCTATTAAACAGTTAGTGCCGTAACTGGATTAACCTCTTGGAGAATTCGTACCGTTAGACATGTTTTAATCTCGAAAGAGTTAAAGTTAAATAATCCTCGAATAGGTCGAAAGACGCCTGGATTTACCATCGAATACAATTATCTATAAGCACATGCATGTCAGAATTCTATACACTCATAGTCAATAGAGACGTATAACTCAGGAGGTGGACATAACCCCAACGCTTCAATTCTCATTGTTTACAACTTACGTAACAATCCTTCTCTTTTTACTTTGCTATTTTTAGCTTTTACTTCATTGTTTTATTTATATTACTTGCACGACAAGAATCCCCCCTTTTTACGAGACTTGCACTAAAAGTCTAGTAATCGTTGCCTACTTGTTGACCAAGCTATTTTCTGTGGGATCGATACCCAACCCAGTTGGGTTCTATATTTGCTAACAACCGCTTTACACTCCTACGAGAGCTGTAGATTGAGCGTTATCATACTTGATAAAATTTCATTGTTCACAAATATCCCCTACTTCAAGACTTGTTGAATACCTAAATGCTTATAGACTAGGCTTGAAGTATTAACTCGTAATTTATTCGAGATCAATCATTTAATTGCATATATGTTAATCAGATAATGCAAATTAAGATGACAACATGAAGCATTGTGATCAATGAATTATTATTATTATTATTATTATTATTATTATGATGATGATGATGATGATGATGATGATGATGATGATGATGTCCACTTCCTACTTTTGTGGAACACAATTTTCATGGAATTTGAATGTCAATTCTTTTTTACCGACAATGACATGACCCCATGTTTGAATTGGAGTGAACCCCATGTTTGAATTGGAGTGAACCAATTCCATTAAATCCAATTTGTTCGGATATAAAAGTCTATTATGAATTTCACTAGAAATTAATTTTTCTAGTATGAATTGGACACAACAGAGTTATCCACCACCTCAAGTATTTGAAACTTTTCCTAGTTCTATTTCAATAAGAAAATTATTACCGTGTTGTCATATCTATAAATAGATGGATGCTCTCTATTATTTTGATATCACAATGTCACGAGTCACATAAGGGAGCACAATGCAAGGTAATTATTTTCTTCTCCTTTTAATTTTTGTTACTTTTTTCCAGCCCAGTAAAATTCATATAAAATTGTAGAGATACCAAAATTATGAATGATTCACTATTTCAAAAACTAGACTTTGAAGTCTACAACATATCCAAAATTCAAACAAAATATCATTCCATATCATTCTAGATAATTTTTTGAAGTTAGCCTTAACTTTTGACATGCTGAAAATTTCAGATTTGCACATCTTTACAAAAATTTTCATATCTTAAAGCCAGAATAAAGAAATCATGAGCTTCTTGATCCTAATGAAATTAGACACAAAGATCTATATTATATATGACAATCATCATTTAATTCATTTGGAATCTCTCAAATGTTGCTACGAAGTCGATCTTAGATTTTGTCGAGTCGGCAATTTTAGATTTGTGCAACAACACCAAAATATTTGTATCTTAATGGAGGAGTACATAAATCGTGATCCACTTGATTTTTATAGAAATTAAGCACGTACGTATTCCACATATCCAAAATTTGAAATTTAAAACCTCTAAAATCATTATAGATGATTTTTTGAAGTTGACTCTAGATCCTATCCGACAAAGAATTTCAAATTTGTGTCACCTCACCAAATAATTTATATCTTGATGTAGAAACGTCACCATCAAAAGAAACTTTTATTGTTGGAAATCAGACTTTAAAGGCTTCATTCTCACCAAAACATCTTGTTTCAAGCCTATTCAAAATAGTAATGTAAGGCTTTCGAGTTCGAAAAGTCCTGACAGGTAACAAACTCTCTTCTACTTGTATTTTCTTTTCCTTTTCTTTTTGTTGGTAGGCTTCAAAGGATGGTCTATGAAGATTGTAATCTTACAGAAAAAAGGGATGAATATTCATCTCCACCTAAGAAAAGGTAATTTTAATGGTAATCTTATGGAGCATAGGGATGGATACTCATCCTTTCAATAAGAAAAGTAATTTTAATGGTAATCTTATAGTGCACAGGGATGACTACTCATCTCCGTCCCAAGAAAGGTAATCTTAATCGTAATCTTACAACGCACAGGAGTGACTACTCATCTCTGCACTAAGAAAGATAATTTTAGTGGTAATCTTATGCCGCACAGGGATGACTACTTGTTCCCTCCCTAAGAAAAGGTAAATTACTGGTAATATTATGGTGAATAGGGATGGATAATCATCCCGGTTCTTTGAAAAGATAATTTTAATGGTAATCTTACGGCGCGAATATATGACTACTCATTCTCACCCTAAAAAAAGGTAATTTAATGGTAATATTACGGAAAACAGGGATGGATACTTGTCCTCGCCCTAAGAAAGACTTAAGAAGGTTTGAAGGATTTAAAGACATCAACTTATAGATACAGAGCATCTGATGACTCCAACTTTTAGACTTTGAAGGCTTCAATATGTTAGATTTAAAAACTTTAACTTGAAGACTTCAACTTATAGACATAGAGCTTCTGAAGACTTCAACTTGCAACCTTGTCAACTTGTAGGCTCCAATATGGTGAATTTAAAAGCTCAGACAAGAAGACTTAGTGAATTTAAAGACTTCAACTTATAGACAAAGAGAATCTGAAGACTTCAAATTATAGACTCCATGAACTTGTAGGCATCAATATGGTGAATTTGAAAGCTTTAACATGAAGACTTAGTGAATTTAAAGATTTAAACTTATAGACATAAATCATCTGAAGTCTTCGCTATTAGACTTTAAAGGCTTTGATGTGGTAGATTTGAAGACTCCAACTTGAAGAGTTAGTAGATTTAAAGACCTTATCTTACGTCAAGGAAACTCATATTTCATAGGGGTTTGCCTCCATAGAGCCACCCATACTTGGTGCAAATCTGAAGATTGATGAAACAAAGTCCCTAGAAGACTGACTTATAATATGAGTGGAACGTATACTTTACTGAAGCTTACGCAATTGATCTTAAAATGAAATTCCAAGCGCTTATGTACCTCAGTGAAGAGGATTAAGTCACAGTGTAATTTTGGGTGTGTGTTTTTTGCGTCCTAAATTTTGCCTATGTCGCCTCTTTTGAGGATTTCAACCTAGCAAATCCTTTTTTTAAGTCGTAAACAGATTATTCTCTTGCGGACCAGGAGTTGACATAAAATTTATGATCGTGCATTAAGGCGAGCCATCTTCCTTCAGGGATGGTACTTCTTCAAGAACTTGGTGTTGATAGGACCAATTTTATGTCATCTGCAGGAACAAGCTTGTAAGCACCGTTTGAATATGACTATTGTATGACATATGGTCCATCCCACTATGAGGTGAATTTGCCCCCAAACTTATTAGAAGTAATAATGAGCCTCTTTACTACAAGGACTTGATCTTTAACTTGAAAGCATCTTAAGCAAACTTTTTTCATGAAAGAACAAGATAAATGGGCTTGGTAACGTTTAAAATTTCCTCTAGCCTCTTCTCGTTAAGAGCTTTCAACTCCACAAGATACAACTTAGCATTTTATTCTTTGATGAGCCTTTCTTGAATATTAAGTATTAAAGAAGGTATTTGATGCTCAAGTGGTAGGATAACTTCAACTCCAAAAGCAAGTGAACATGGGCTTGCTTATAACAATATGCAGTAAGTCATCTTATATGCCCACAAAGCTTCTTTCATTCGTTCATACATGTCTTGTTTGGATTTGGAGACAATTTTTTCAATAGGTTTCATAAAGTGTTAGTGAATTCTTCAGCTATACATTGGCAACAACATAGTACATAGAAGATTTACGTTTTCTGAAACTAAAGAAATCATAAATTTTGTTCATCAGCTTGTTATCAAATGGCTTGCCATTGTCAGTTATTATGTACCAAGAAATTCCAAAGCGGTAGATGATATTTACTTGAATGAAGTTCACAACATACCCCTTCTATACTTGTTTGAGAGCAAAAGCTTCAGCCCATTTTGAGAAGTAATCTGTCGTGGCCAAGATGTACATGTGCCCACCAGAAGATTTTTGCAGTGGTCCAAAAATCCCCAAGTGTTGAATAAACAAGATGCTATAGTTGGATGTAATGCTTCAGGAGGCTGATGTATTAAATTTGTATGAAATTGACAAGCTTTGCATCTTCTAGCATATCCAAATAATCTTTCACCATTGTTGGCCAATAATACTTTATCCTTTTAATGTGAAAATAGAGCTACGGTCTAGAATGACGAGATTCACAAACTCTCAAGTGCACTTCTTACAAAGCTTGAACGATTTTTTCCTCTCCAAAACATCACAACGATACCCCATCAAATGATCTTCTGTATAACATGACTTTGTAGTAAATGAAGTGAGGTGCACGATGATGGAAGTCACTCATTCTCCTTGGATCCTCTAAGAGTATCCCATAACATAATTAGTCAATAATAGGTTGTCGCCAATATTCCTTTATGGCTTCAGATACAGTGATGAGGTGTTTAACCTTGTTATATTCACCCTTATTTGATGGTAGTACTATCCATTCTTGGTGAATAGTGACTCGTGTCTGATTCGAAAGAATTAAGTTAAATCAACCAAGGCATCAACTTTTTTATTTTCTTTACTTGGTACATGTTGAAGGGTCACTTCTCCAAGACATCCCATCAATTTTTAAGTGTAATCATGATATGAGCGTAGCTCAAGATTTTTTACTTGATAACTTTCCAAAACTTGTTTGATTACTTATTAGGAATCACAAAAGACTTTTAATTGTAGCTGATTCATGTCGAACGCCATCTCAAGTCCAAATATTAATGCTTGATACTCAACAATATTGTTGGAGCAATGGGATAACCTCTTCTTATGGAGTGACAAACACCATACCAACACCTGATCTACCTCCATGTGTGGCACTATTAAAGTGTATCTTCCATAGGGGTTTGGCTTCAACAACCATTGCATCTTTATAAGAAAGCTCATCGGTCAGTTCCCAATTATCAGGTATCGGATGGTTTACCAAGAAGTCTGCCAATGCTTGTCCTTTTGGGGCATGTAAATGATATCAAACTATTGAAATTGAAGGTACCACCTTGTAAATCGGTCATTATGGACTGATTTTGACATTACAAACTTGATGGGATTTATCCTAGACACAAGACGAATGACATGATCTTGAAAGTAGTGGGTCATCTTATGGATTGAGAAGGCCAACGCCAACCATAAATTTTTTATCAGAGAATAATTCAGCTCATTTGGTGTCATCATTCTACTCAGATAGTAAAGAAAGTTTTCTTTGACTTCACTATTTTCTTAAGCTAGTAGTGTTTCAACTGACCTTTCTTGTGCCGCAATATAGAGTATCAATTGCTTTTCAGGTATGGGTGCCGCAAGAGTTGTAAGCTTCATCAAGTATGATTTGATACTTTCAAAGGCCTTACTAAAAGTTTGGTCCCATTTGAAAGGAGCATCCTTCTTCAAGATACAACTAAATAGTTGATATTTTCTGGCTAGGTTTGAGATGAACCTCCTTGAATATGCTAGCCTCCCTTGAAGGTTTTTTAACTCATGAATGTTTCGAGGTTTGGGCATCTTTAGAATTGCATCAACCTTGGCCTGATCAATTTTAATTCCTCGGTGTCATACAATAATGCCAAGGAACTTTCCAGAAGTAACTCCAAAGGCATCTTTTAATGGATTCATTATAATTTGATAGCTTCAAAGCAACTCAAATACCATTCCTAGGTCTTTTAAGTAGTTGTACCTCTTTCTTGACTTTACCACCAAGTCATCTATGTAACACTCAATATTTTTATAGAGCAGGCTGTCAAATATGTTTTGGATAGACCTTTTATAAGCGGCACCCACATTTTTCAAATCAAAAGGCATCACCTTATAGCAATAAATACCTTTGGGCATATAAAATGCAGTAAGCTCTTTATTCTTTGGTACCATATGGATTTGGTTATAGATGAATAAATCATACATGAAGGATATTGCCTCATAACCAGTAGTAGCATCAATCATCAACTCTGGAATGAGAATTGGAAAATCATCCTTAGGACATTGATGATAGGCGAATTTACGTGCCTATATCAATATATTTTGCCCATATTTTAGCCTAGTTTTGAGAACTAATTATCTATTTCATGCACTTTTAGTCCTTTTTCCTATAAATAAGCTAACAAACATGATTAGCAAAGTTTCAGGTATAAATGAGGCAAAATACAGCATTTTACGGCTTACTTGACGCAAAAGAAAGCTCACAAACGAAGCAAAAGGGAGCTGGACGCCTAAAGGACCAAATCTGCTGCATGGAAAATCTGTCCCGGGCTAAAACAACATTTCTGAAGACTTTGGGGACTTACAGACACAAAGCTGGAATTTTACCAAGATACATTAACCTAGTATAATTAGGTTATGTGTTTCACTAATCTATTTGGATTATAACTTTGTAACCTTACCCTAGTACATTTGGGTCAAGGATTTCATTAGTATATTAGGATTTGGTTATTTATTTCATTAGCTTAGTAGGAGTAGGATAGGAGTATTATAAATACCCTATCATGCTAGAGATTTTCATTCATCTCCTTACAATTAAGACATCTTCTTACAATACATTCTTAATTCTTCATTCTTCACTTAATTAATTTTCTTCCATCCTTCTCATCTTCCACTACAAACACTTCTAATCTATTCTTCTATTCTTAAATTCCACAACAAGAGAATCGTTACTTGCTAAGGAATCACCAAAACCACACGCCAAACACCTACTATTCACGCCAACCACCATGCAAAACGTGATATCCTTCACATTCATGGGTAACTAAACCTCTTAGTTGGGGTTATGGAAGCCGAATGAGTTACTATCTATAGCTGTGAGTTTGTGAGTTCAAGACAAGTATATTGCTTATATCATTATGCTCTTCATCTTAATCTACATTCTTTGCGGTTGCAAACGCAAGAATAATGCCAGTCTAACATTTAACTTGTTCGAGAGAAAGGTTATTTGTCTGGAAAAGAGATAATGTCAAGGTAGTAGGACACCCTTTCCTATTAAAAAGCTAGTGCCGTAACTGGACTAACCTCTTGGAGAATTCGTACCGTTAGACACACTTTAAGCTCGAGAGAGTTAAAGTGAAATAGTCCTTGTTGAGGTCGAGAGACGCTTGGATTTACCATCGACTACAATTCTCTATAAGCAATTGCATGTCAAGACTCTACACACTCATAGCCAATAGAGACGTATACCTCAGAAGGTGAACATAACCCCAATGCCTCAATTCTCATTGTTTACAAACCAACGTAACAATCTCTCTCTTTACGTTATTATTTTCAGCTTTTGTTTACATTACTTGCAAAATAAGACTCCCCCCTTTTACGAGACTTGCACCAAAAGTTTAGTAATTTTACTTACTTGTTGGCCAAGCTATTCCCTGTGGGATCGACACCCAACCCAGGTTGGGTTCTATATTTGCTATCGACCGCTTTACACTCAAACGAGAGCTGTAGATTGAGCGTTATCAAAAATTGGCGCCGTTGCCGGGGAATACGAGTGTCAATCAAGTTCGTGATAATTACCAGACCCTTTGGTCAAAGATTCTCGTACTTTTACGTTTAGTTTTTGTTTTTGTTTATTGCAGGTTTTTCTTTTAGTGCATGCCCCATACTAGAAGTTCTGGTCAACCGTTACTACCAATCAATCTTGAACCGCAACGAATTAGAAGAATGGAAGCACAAGCTGAAATCGACAGGATGGCTGCTCAACACGAGCAAGCAAGATTAGCTGCTCTTGCCGCTGCTCAAGTCCAACAACAAAACATTGATAATCCTGGACGAGCAACAAATCCTGACGATGAAGATTTAGGAGATGACGAGTTGATAAACCCAAGGCATGGCGCTGAAATTGCAACACCTGCCAATCGAAGAGGTCGACAAGCTCGGTATAGATATGATCGCCAACCTTTGCAACCAGCTTTCGACGATGATGATGATGATCTTGATGGTGCCGGAGCCACTGGAGCTATAATTCCACCACCTTTAGCGCCCGGAGCCAAATTCAATATCACAAGCACCATGATTCAGTTATTGCAACTCAAGGGATTATTTGGTGGACTAGCAGGCGATGATCCGAATATGCATCTCATCAACTTGATTTCCACATGCAAGTCATTCGACAATCCGGGCGTTGGTCAGAATGCTATTCGATTACGTCTATTTCCATTGTCTCTGTCTGGGGAGGCAACATTATGGTTGAATGGGCTGACTCCTGATTCTATTACAAATTGGAGGCAATTGAGAGACGCTTTCCTAGAAAGATTCTTTCCGCCATCCAAGAGGGCTCAGTTAAGAGATGAAATCAGCAACTTTCGTCAGCTTCCCTCTGAAGCTCTTCACGAAACATGGGAGAGGTTCAAGACAAAACTAACGAGATGCCCAAACCATCACATGACTAATGTTCACCTCATGGAGATCTTGTATAGATCCCTGAATTCAGTAACTAAACCAGTGGTGGACAACGCAGCTGGAGGTTCTTTTATGGACCTTACCTTTGGTCAAGCAAGCAACATGCTAGATCGTATGACAAAACAAAGTAGAGCTTGGCATACCAGGGATTCTGAGGTAGCAAGCCCCACTTTATCTATTGGCATGTCTGCAGACCAAAGAAGAAGAGAAGAAGAACGTGATCAAGATATGGCGCACATGAAAACCCAAATGGATCTTCTTAAAAAGCATCTATTAGGGAAGACTGAAAAAGTGAAAGCTATTGCGTCAAAAGGAAGAGACGAATCTGATTCGGAAGAGGAGGCCAACTACTTGAACAATCAGGGGGGTTTCCGTGGGAATGCCCAAGGAAACCAAGGTCGGAACTATTATGATAAATCTGGAGGTAAAGACCAAGGTAGTTGGAATAAAAATAATGAAAATAGTGGTTTGTACGTTCCCCCTGGTAGACGTGATACCACCACATCTAATTCTATGGAAGACATGATGGCTAAGTTATTGAAAGGAGTGGAAGCAACGAGCGCGGGAGTTAAGAAGGTAATCGACGATTTAGCCTCCATGAAGCAACTAGTTGATTCTCATTCCACTTCTATCAAGCAAATAGAGCAGCAATTAAGCCAACTTTCAGCAGCATTCAATCAAAGAAAGGTTGGCACCTTACCGAGCGATACAGTCCAAAACCCAAGGAATGATGGGTCATGTATGGCCATCACTACCAGAAGTGGTAAGGTGCTGGAAACTTCAGAAAAAGGCAAGCAAGTGGTTGACGGAACAGCAGATATGGACGCCACACCTAGTGACGCCACTAGAAAAGATGCCACAATATCTACTTCCAACGTCAAGGACGTTTTACCTAGTGATGTGCAGCCTGAAAAAAATGATAAACGGAAGCAAGAGGAGAAGAAAGCCATGGAGAGAACACTTCCATACCCACCACCACCTTTTCCACAAAGATTGAAGAAGGTGGCCGATGACACTAAGTTCAGCAAATTTATGACCATGTTGAAGCAGCTGACTATTAATGTCCCATTGGTAGAGGCACTGGAACAAATGCCTGGGTATGCGAAGTTTATGAAAGATCTTTTGACTAAGAAGAGGGCAGCAAGCTATGAGCTGAAAGATGATGTGCATCATTGTAGTGCAATTGCTACCCGATCCATAGTTCAGAAGAAGGCCGACCCCGGAGCTTTCACTATTCCTTGCACCGTCGGATCTTTGGACTTTGCTAAAGCATTGTGTGACTTAGGAGCCAGCATCAACTTGATGCCGTTATCGAT
The DNA here is from genome assembly GCA_030864225.1 of Capsicum baccatum var. pendulum. Classification (NCBI taxonomy): domain Eukaryota; kingdom Viridiplantae; phylum Streptophyta; class Magnoliopsida; order Solanales; family Solanaceae; genus Capsicum; species Capsicum baccatum. Next base: position 204,550,083 of record CM061558.1, on the reverse strand, counting down.
CTATAAGAAGTTGGGGTTAGGAGATCCTACACCAACTAATATGAGGCTTGTGATGGCGGATAGGTCGGTAAAATGACCGGTTGGTATTCTATGCGATGTCTTGGTAAAGGTTTCTTCATTTATCTTTCCAGCAGACTTTGTCATCTTGGATTGCGAAGCAGATTCAGAGGTTCCCATAATCTTGGGACGCCCTTTCCTTGCTACAGGAAGTGTGCTCATAGATTTGAGAGCTAATGAGCTTTCATTCCGAATAAATGATGAAGTGGTTCGCTTTGATGTTTGCAAATCAATGAAGCAACCCAAAGATCTAAGTGTATTTTCTGTGGCTGATGTTGTCTTTGATGATGAGAAAGAGTTACTTGCTGAAGAGCAAATTCTTGATGATCCTTTGGAGGTTTTGCTCATGAAAGAAGAGAATGATGATGCTGAAATTTCTGAAGATGATATTTGTGCTCTATCGAGATTAGGAACATATCGTTATACTCCCAAGAAGCTGGATCTTGATCTCAAGAATCGACCCACACCACCAGCTAAGCCATCTATTGAAGAACCACCCACGTTAGAATTGAAGGAGCTGCCAAGCCATTTGAAGTACGCATTCTTAGGAAGCGGAAACACTCTTCCAGTCATTGTAGCAGCCGATTTGGGTGAGCAACAAGTTGCAGCTCTTATTGCAATCCTACGCAAGTATATTAGAGCTATTGGATGGACCATTGCGGATATCATTGGTATTCCACCTGGGATTTGCACACATAAAATTCAGCTTCAAGAAAAGTGCACACCCACCATTGAACATCAAAGACGTCTAAACCCACCAATGCAAGAAGTGGTGAAAAAGGAGATTATTAAGTGGTTAGACGCAGGAGTCGTGTACCCTATTTCTGACAGTACATGGGTAAGCCCAGTACAATGTGTTCCCAAGAAAGGAGGTATGACGGTGGTTGCGAATACAAAGAATGAGCTTATTCCACTCAGGCCCGTTACTGGATGGAGAGTATGCATGGACTACCGCAAGCTGAATTCTTGGACGCTCAAGGATCACTTCCCCATGCCATTTATGGACCAAATGCTAGATCGATTAGCGGGGAAAGGATGGTTTTGCTTTCTTGATGGTTATTCAGGTTATAATCAGATTTGTATTGCACCAGAAGACCAAGAGAAGACAACGTTTACATGCCCATATGGTACGTTTGCCTTCAAACGTATGCCATTCGGGTTATGTAACGCACCAGCCACCTTTCAGCGATGTATGATGTCTATTTTCTCTGATATGGTAGAAGACACTTTGGAGGTATTTATGGACGACTTTTCAGTTGTTGGTGAGTCCTTTGACGCATGTTTGGTGAACTTGAGCATGGCATTACAAAGATGTGTAGAGTTCAACCTTGTGCTGAATTGGGGGAAGTGCCACTTCATGGTAAAAGAAGGAATTGTTCTTGGGCACAAGATCTCCGAAAGAGGAATAGAGGTTGATCGCGCCAAAATAGAGGTAATTGAGAAGCTACCACCTCCAATTTCGGTGAAGGGAGTTCGTAGTTTTCTTGGCCATGCTGGGTTTTATCGTAGATTCATCAAAGACTTCTCCAAAATTGCAAGTCCATTGTGCAAACTATTGGAGAAAGATGCGAAGTTTGACTTTAATGATGATTGCTTAAAGGCATTTGAATGCCTTAAAGAAAAACTCATTGAAGCCCCTATCATGGTAGCACCAGATTGGACGCTCCCGTTCGAAGTCATGTGTGATGCTAGTGGTGTAGCCGTTGGTGCTGTTCTTGGACAGAGAAAGGAGAAATTATTTCATCCTATCTACTATGCGAGTAAGGTCCTCAATGAAGCCCAAAGGAACTACACTGTCACTGAACAAGAGCTCTTAACGGTTGTGTATGCGTTTGAGAAGTTCCGTGCCTATCTATTGGGTACTAAAGTGATCGTTCATACAGACCATGCAGCTCTTAGGTATCTAATGACAAAGAAGGATGCAAAACCAAGGCTGATTCGATGGGTATTGCTGCTGCAAGAGTTCGATTTCGAAGTCAAAGATAGAAGAGGTTGCGAGAACCAAGTGGCTGATCACCTATCTAGACTTGAGAATGAGTATGTGGCGCAACCAGAAAATCAGATTGATGATGCATTCCCTGACGAGGAGATACTAGCGACAACAATGGAGAACTTACCATGGTATGCCGACTTTGCAAATTTCGTGGTGAGTAATGTGTTACCTTCCAATTTATCTTACCACCAGAGGAGGAAGTTTATGCATGACGTTCAGCACTACTATTGGGATGAGCCTTATTTGTTTCGAAGATGCGCGGATGGTATCATTCGACGATGTATATCCCATGAAGAAGTGCCTACTATATTAGAAGCATGCCACACTTCGCAAGTTGGAGGACATCATGCAGGGAATCGAACGACAAGGAAAGTCTTGCAAAGTAGTTATTATTGGCCTACAATATTCAGAGATGCACACGACTATGTGAGAAGGTGTGACCAATGCCAACGTCAAGGTGCTATTTCAAAACACCATGAAATGCCCATGTCCAAAATTCTGGAGGTAGAACTCTTTGATGTGTGAGGTATTGATTTCATGGGGCCATTCGTGAATTCGTTTGGAATGAAGTACATCTTGGTTGCTGTGGATTATGTGTCGAAATGGGTTGAAGCTGTAGCATTGGCCGATAACAAAGGAAAGCGTGTGGTAGCATTTTTAAAGAAGAATATCTTCTCTCGCTTTGGAGTACCTCGTACTATCATAAGTGATGGAGGATCTCACTTTTGCAACAAGCTATTCAAATCTGTATTGACCAAGTATGGAGTCAAGCAACACAAGGTAGCTACGCCTTACCATCCCCAAACTAGTGGACAAGTAGAGGTTTCCAATCGTGAGATCAAGCAAATCCTTGCCAAGACGGTTAATGCGAATCAGAAGGATTGGTCTCGAAAGCTAGATGATGCACTATGGGCGTATAGGACTGCATTCAAGACACCCATTGGCATGTCACCTTATCAGCTAGTTTATGGGAAGGCTTGTCATCTACCCATCGAGCTTGAATACAAGGCATTATGGGCATTGAAGCACTTGAATCTGAATTGGGATGATGTGAAGAACCTGAGGTTGGAGCAGCTGAACGAACTGGATGAATTTCGTCTCCATGCATATGAAAGATCAGATTTATACAAGGAGCGGATGAAGAAGTATCATGATCAGCGGATTGTTCGACGAAACTTCCAAAAAGGTGACATGGTACTACTCTTTAATTCCAGACTCAAGCTCTTCCCAGGTAAGTTAAAATCAAAGTGGTCTGGTCCATTTAAAGTCATTCAAGTCTACTCGTCGGGAGTAGTCGAATTGGAAAACAATGAGGGTGTTATCTTCAAAGTGAATGGCCAACGTGTCAAGCCATATATCGGTCCTCTTGACTCGATGAATGACATGGCCATCACTTATCTCGACGAAGTCTAAGTACTCGAGATTACTACGTCGAGCCACGACAATAAATAAGGCGCTAGATAGGAGGCAACCCATCGTTTTATTGTTTTATCGTTTTGTCGTTTTATCGTTTTAAGTCTTTTTCTTTTTGATAAATGAAAATCCAAAAATAAGAGTCATGCCACGACCAAAACTAAGGCGCTTGGTGGGAGGCAACCCATCGTACTAATCGTTTTCATTGTGTTTTGAGCAAATATAGGTGCAAGAAGTATGCAACGAGGAGATTGATTTCAATTGACGATTTGGTCGCTTTTTATGGTAAAGTCGGTAAGTTAGGAATGGTGATGCATAAGGCTATGAATTGAGCCTTTCTCACGTCATAATAGGCTTCGAGGAAGGCTAGGCCTTGGTAAAAATAGGCCACGAACGATGCACAACCTATTCTATAGCCTAAGGACTCGGAATCTAGTGTGCTATACACTATGCGCCGCCTATTCCTAGGTGTGCTTTTGACTATGTGCCGCCTATGCTATGGCATTTGAGATACTGAGACCAAATGCCATAGACTATGCGGCGCATATGTCTAGAAATGCCATAGACTATGCGGCGCATATGTCCCATTATGCCATGGACAATGCGCCGCATATGTAAGTGATATGCCGAGGGATATGCGCCGCATATGTGGTGATTTTGTCCCCAAATCCAATTGTAAATGGGTCATAACCCGACCCATACTCCTCCTATATAAAGGGGACTTGTTTTTATGTCATAAACACATTAGAAGCAACCCTAAAGGCGCCGCATATCATCCCAAATCCTCTCAAATTTTTCTTCCTTTGTTCTTCCAATCCACAACAACTTCTCCACAATCTTCAAGCAAGTAAGTGCTCTCTTATTCTTCATCTATTTATCGTAAGTACTACGTTGCTATGCTTATTATAATTTTCTAAATCATGTGAGATTGGTGGTGATGTTCATGTGTTTGGATAATTGTTGCAAAATCGTGTGATTGAATATATACGTATGGAATTCTTGACTTGTTTCTGACTTGACTTTTGTTTCAATGGCATTGTTATGATACTTGCTGAACATATGTGGCTATGAATATTGCTTGAGAGTGTTGTTTGGATGCTTGCATGATTAACCATCCCGGCCATCGGGATAAGGTTATAGTGACTATCGACGTAGGAGGTAGTGTTTGTTGTACGAATAGCAATTCCATGTGGTAACCCCTATGTTGTAGTGTCGCTATATGCACCATGAAAGTCGTCCAAATGGCTGCACATAAGTGATGTAATGCTGATTTTCTTGTCGGAATACAATCCTAAGACGTATGTCGACAAAGTCTGAGTACTCGACCACTTTCACTTCACTGATTTATGCTAACAAGATTAAGTGTGGGGTGGTACCCCTAGTGCTTGCATGTAGATTGTATAAAGTGAGATTGTGCTGCAACTAACATTATTTCTAGTCTCAGGTACAATAGCACCCAAAGCAAAGCAAGGCAAGGAGAAGGCTACCACGACCCGAAAGGACAAAAAGAGAAGCCGAAAAGACCAAGGAGAATCATCTTCAGCACACCTACCACGCAGAATGTTCGGAATCAAATGGGTTCTTGAGGAAGAAGCCAAGGCATGGTACAGCAGCAACAAAGAAAAGAAATATGTGCACGTCGACTTAATCAACAAGGAGACCTTATCAAAGAAGGAGCCGCAAATGTTGGCTAAAATAATGGCTTTGAAGCTGGATTTCATCTTCCGTGACATGGGAGAGTGCAATCTTGACTTGACAAGAGAGTTTTATGCCAACTGGTGGCCAAACACAACAGGCAACGAAGTCAAAATTCGGGGCCAAGTGTTACAGCTTACAGCAGATTGGATCAACTCTTTTCTAGGCCTACCTTCGGTCGACACTGCACCATACAAAGAGCTGTACAGCAGGCCTCCTTACAGAGCAATAAGACACATGCTTTGTGGAAGCAGATCAATGGCAAGATGGGGCAGACATAAGGAAACAAGCCGTCACAACACATTCCCCTATGCTCCACTAAATAGGGAAGCAAGAATCTGGATGCGCATTGTCAACTCATGCCTTATTCCTGGGACGCAATACACCAAGATATCGAGAGATAGAGTGTGTTTGGTTTATGCGTTGATGACGAATGTCCCTATCAACTTTGGGGCAATCATTCGATCTACCATGAGAAAAGCCAGACTCCACCGAAGGTCCCATTTCACATTCGGCAATTTGTTGACAGCAATGTTGCGGAAGGAGGATATAGAAAAAGAACCAGCTGACCACAAACTCCCACATAACCCAAAGAAGGTTGACCTCACCAAGGTCAAAGATGCTGAAACAACGCATGGAGTCAACCTTACTACTGCGGAGAGACATGCTCGTGACGAGAGTTTCTTCCGTCATCTCTATGGCATGACACGATTCACTATGATGAGTGGTGAACGTATTCCAACTGCTGAAGAGCTCCAACAGCTGGACCACGACTACCCAATGAACAGACATGCCCGGGAGATGTGTGGAGTGGGCGTATATTTTGAGGAACCGCTTGACGATGACGTGCCAACTGATGATAATAGACGCTTGCCTGATTCTGATGCTGAGGAGGACTCTGACGATGACTCTTATGATGATTCTGACGAAGGGGGTATGACCCCCGACATTGATGAGGAGTCCGACTAATCAGGTTCTTCGACTTTATTTTCCACTGAGGGCAGTGTCTAGTCTAAGTGTGGGGTGGCAGAATCTGCATGCTATACTTCTTTGTTTGCACCTATGTTTGTATGTTTGCTTGTTTACTTTGCTTTTTTTTTTTTAAGTTTTTAGGAGTAAAATTTTTCTAGCTATGCATGAAATTATTTTGATAGGCAGCATGAGATTAGAACAAGAGTATGTGCTACAATTGTGACTATTGAGACATTTAGGCTCTAGTTGTGACTTATTATGTGATATTGTGTGATTCAATTCCTTCACTTGTTGGGTTGAGAGTCTATATTACTTCCAATCAAGTCGACCATGTGCCTTGTGTGTGTGAGGTAACAGTATATTCTATGTATGTGGCTGATGCTAGAACTTGCCTGGTATGTATGCAAAGCGAAAATAAGGAGTGTAAGTTTAGGATATGATTTAGGCATTTCTTTGGCAACCTATACATGTTTACCTTCAGTTTTTCCTACCCATGTAAATCATCCTAGTTAAACCCTTTTGAGTCTTTAGCCTATTTCTTTGACAACCTTGTATGTAAACCTAATCCATTTTTTTTTCAAGACCATAATTTGATCCAAATTCCTAAGTGCTTTAAAAGTGAAAAAGTCATGTGACAACATAAGAGGAAATTGGGCGAGTATGATGCTTTAAATTGTAATGGTGCTTGAATACGTTATGAAAAAGGAAGAAAGTGCTATCATAAGAGGTATGTTGTGAAAAGAAAAAGGAAAAAAAAGCTGAAAAGTGAGTTGTGCTTAAAATTGAAAAACAAAATAGGAGAACAAGGGTGGTAGAATAAAAGAGTAAAGAAAGGTTGAAAGAAAAAAAGTGTCAATGACCCAAAGTGATGTATTAAAGTGCTTAGGAACCTAGTCACTATTCTTGGCCAAAATAGTCCTACCCGTCCCTTAGCCTACATTACAACTATCTAAAGACCTACTTGATCCTAATCTTAACATTCCGACATTTAGTAGAGTACTACATTAAAGGCAAGCTTATGGTCATTAGTTGCTATATATGAATTCTTTGTGAGAGTGAGTGCAAGGACACTTTGATACCCATGTTTGAAAAATATGCTATATTTGTGAGTGATTATGGGTACTATATTGTGAGACACACATGGTTGATGAGTTTTGGATAGTTGTATATGATTCTATGTACCTTAACGTTTGCATGCGAGTTGATCACCATCACGAGTCTATGCTTGAGGTTAAATTGTTTCTACTTATAATCAGAAAGCTACTCTTTGTTGATAATTGTTGTGCTTGTCTTGAAGAATGTTTTGTGTTGTTGCTGTAAAAACCTTAAGTCGATGCTTAGAAGGACATGATATGTTGTTCGAGGACGAACAAAGCTCTAAGTGTGGGGTGTTGATGATAGGCGAATTTACGTGCCTATATCAATATATTTTGCCCATATTTTAGCCTAGTTTTGAGAACTAATTATCTATTTCATGTACTTTTAGTCCTTTTTCCTATAAATGAGCTAACAAACATGATTAGCAAAGTTTCAGGTATAAATGAGGCAAAATACAGCATTTTACGGCTTACTTGACGCAAAAGAAAGCTCACAAACGAAGCAAAAGGGAGCTGGACGCCTAAAGGACCAAATCTTCTGCATGGAAAATCTGTCCCGGGCTAAAACAGCATTTCTGAAGACTTTGGGGACTTACAGACACAAAGCTGGAATTTTACCAAGATACATTAACCTAGTATAATTAGGTTATGTGTTTCACTAATCTATTTGGATTATAACTTTGTAACCTTACCCTAGTACATTTGGGTCAAGGATTTCATTAGTATATTAGGATTTGGTTATTTATTTCATTAGCTTAGTAGGAGTAGGATAGGAGTATTATAAATACCCTATCATGCTAGAGATTTTCATTCATCTCCTTACAATTAAGACATCTTCTTACAATACATTCTTAATTCTTCATTCTTCACTTAATTAATTTTCTTCCATCCTTCTCATCTTCCACTACAAACACTTCTAATCTATTCTTCTATTCTTAAATTCCACAACAAGAGAATCGTTACTTGCTAAGGAATCACCAAAACCACACGCCAAACACCTACTATTCACGCCAACCACCATGCAAAACGTGATATCCTTCGCATTCATGGGTAACTAAACCTCTTAGTTGGGGTTATGGAAGCCGAATGAGTTACTATCTATAGCTGTGAGTTTGTGAGTTCAAGACAAGTATATTGCTTATATCATTACGCTCTTCATCTTAATCTACATTCTTTGCGGTTGCAAACGCAAGAATAACGGCAGTCTAACATTTAACTTGTTCGAGAGAAAGGTTATTTGTCTGGAAAAGAGATAATGTCAAGGTAGTAGGACACCCTTTCCTATTAAAAAGCTAGTGCCGTAACTGGACTAACCTCTTGGAGAATTCGTACCGTTAGACACACTTTAAGCTCGAGAGAGTTAAAGTGAAATAGTCCTTGTTGAGGTCGAGAGACGCTTGGATTTACCATCGACTACAATTCTCTATAAGGAATTGCATGTCAAGACTCTACACACTCATAGCCAATAGAGACGTATACCTCAGAAGGTGAACATAACCCCAACGCCTCAATTCTCATTGTTTACAAACCAACGTAACAATCTCTCTCTTTACGTTATTATTTTCAGCTTTTGTTTACATTACTTGCAAAACAAGACTCCCCCCTTTTACGAGACTTGCACCAAAAGTTTAGTAATTTTACTTACTTGTTGGACAAGCTATTCCCTGTGGGATCGACACCCAACCCAGGTTGGGTTCTATATTTGCTATCGACCGCTTTACACTCAAACGAGAGCTGTAGATTGAGCGTTATCAGACATGCATTATTTTGATCCCTAAAGTCGATACAAACTCAAATTTATCCATTCTTCTTCCTCAAAGAAATAATACTTGATATCCATGTAGGGTATTTAAATTCACAAATAAAGCCAACTTTGATGAGTTAATTAACCTCATTTTCAATTAATGGAATCAACTTTGGCCTAAATCACCTTTGGGCTTTCTTAACAGGATGAGCATTATTATTGACTTCCAACTGATGGATAACTACTTTTAGATCTAAGACAGGCATATCTTTGTAACTTTAAGTGAAGACATCTCTATATTCTTTGAGTATGTCCATATAAGTGATTAATTCATCCATTTTTAGAAAGGCACTCAGGTAAGTTAGTCTTGGGTCTTTATCAGTGCTAAGATTGACTTTTTTCAAGTGATCTGTTGTGCCCTTCACTCCTCCTTCAAGTTATATCAAATCATCTCCATTATCTTCCTCCCTTTGAGGATCATTATTATTGATATATATGTCATAAAACTAGGAAATATCTTCTAGCTCTTTATCAACCTTCATTTGAGATGGGGCGGCATTCTCACTTTGGGTTGGAATAAGATAAGAAGAGCCTAAACTTTCTTTATCTTCATCATATTTTATGGTATAAACCACGGTATGAGTCTTTGATTTTAGTACTTTATTGCAAGAAAACTTGAGTTCCATCTGCGGCCTTGTTCTGGAAGGAATCAAACTTTGAAAATCCTATTGGATTCTAGGTGAAGAGTGTCTTGTCATATTTTGACAACTTCTCCGATGGTTGTTACTTTTCTTCTTATTTAGTGGACCCAAACTCTTGAACACAAAAGTTCTTTTGGCTGATTCTCCAAGACAATCAAAGACAAAACACCTTTTATTGAAAGTAGTGGACTCCTCCCCACAATAATGTAGTTGCTAACTGCCCTTCTTATGGAGATGCAAACTAGAGGTGGCAGAGTTTACCCTAGGCCTTCACATGCATATCTGATTGTACTTTCTGATGAAATTATGCCTAACCTTGATGACTCATGAGGATTGTATCTAGCCTTTACAAATAACTTGTAACTATTTGGGCCAAATCCTTCTTTTGTTCGCTTCATAGGGAGGATCATATCTTGTGGCAGATTTCAAGCCATAAATTCTCCAAGTCGCCTTAAGGACAACTTTATTGCGTCAATCCACTTGATAGGTAGAGTTATCCCCCTAGTATACTATATTAGGTATTAGATGAATAACTTTCCTCTGTCTTTACCTTTGGTACATAATGCAGCACGAGAGTTGGATTCTTTTTTGAGGATGCAATATTTTCTATATTTGAAGTAGAGGAAGAATTCTTAGTGGCAACCTTTTAAACAGACACCACGCCTTCTTAGCTGCAAGATCATAATACTTGGCTGTTTTGACATCATTAACCCTTTTCTCATTCATAACATAATTCTTTAAGTAGAACTTTGCATCGAAAAAGTATGACTCAGTTTCCATGAATGGCTTATCATAGGTAACTATTTTTCTTTCCAATACACCTTTGAAATAATTCAAGCATTGATAGAAAGAAGATAAGACAATTTTTTTCCCGTATACCCAAGGCCTACCAAGCAATATGTTGTATGAAGTTTGGGCATTTACAACATGCATCAACGTATTTACTATGGATCATCAAACAACATTCAGCAAGTTCATCAGTAACGATGCCAAGTTTCTTTACTATGAAAATAGACAGGATATTGACTTTGGATTTGTCATCTATCAAGATGATATTTATTTTCTTTCCTAGAACATAAACCACCCTATACAAGGGACGATTATGTAGGGTTTCACCAATCATAAGATCATCATTTGTTAATATGATATTTGTATGACCTATGTTTGGCTCTTGGCGAAAAGGTTCAGCAGGCTTTTCAAAAGATGAAGGAACTTCCATTGGTAGGTTTTTACCCTTTGCTCCTCTTTGCTGATATTAAAGATAGATGCCTCAAGGTTGATGTTCGAAATCTTTTCATGAAACCAATTTGGCATGAATTCTTCCAAAAGTCATAGAACACCGTGGTTTTTGGTGGTGATGCTCCACTATCCTCGCCCTCTTTAGAATCTCAACTAGCCTTTATTTTTTGGGTTTTTTCACCATCTTTCTTTTAGTTGGATGCTTGGATGACTCTTTTCGTAGACTTATCTTCTTGTGTCTTCACCTAGTTACCAAAGCCCAAGCTTTGTGATCTCCTTTATCAACTGGAGACTTTTCATTCTCTACTTGTTCCACTTTATTCTCCTCGAAGTGTATTTGGATAAAATTGAGCGAGCTAAAAGTGATAGAGATTTGATGAGAACTGTCCTTCACATCATCAAAGAATATTTTCTTCTTATTCTTCAATTGCATGGTTTTGTCCCTGAAGACAACATTTCTTTAGAGGGTAACCCACAAGACTATGATACTTGTAATAGTTTGGGTCACTAGTCTTTCCAACCTTGTCGGGACGCTTCATCTCTGTAGATCAATGAGCTTAAGCTCAAGAACTTTATTGAAAATCTCAACAACATCAGAATCAATGAATGGGTATTCCTTCTCTTGCATCTCCTTCAAAGGCAACTTCTTATTTGAACATGCTCAAGAAGTCATCTTTACGCTTTGCTTCTTTCTCACCTTTGTGGTGAACTTTAAAGGAGACACATCGACATTCATGAATTCCTTACTATCATTTTTAGGGATAAACTTAATCCATATTCTGAGTTCTTTCTTATCCTTTCTCTTTCGAGGGTCATGGATAGGCGTTACTTCTTTTTGACTATAGATATGCTCAACTTTATATTGTGAGCACGAGTAGCTAACTCTTCAAGAATTTTGGTTTAGTGCCCTGGAAGATATATATATAAGCTCCCAGTGCATTTCTTGGATGCATATCTCTATTGCATAAGTTTCACTAAGCCTATATTTGCAGTTTAGGCTCGCATTTATACATCGATTGATGAAGTCAATGACTAGCTCGTCCCTTTTTGATTAATATTTGTAAGCTTTACCATGATTACTATACACCTTGTCCTATAGAAGTGATTCAGTAACTCATGTTGTAGTTGCTCCCTAATAATGCTACACTTACACGTCGATATAAGCGCAAGGCGATCATTGTCAATATAAAACCCAACTTTGAGTCGGGGTCGAATCCACGAGGAACATTATGAATGGTGATTGGGTAAGTTCAAAATAAAAGTTAATTGCTAAATTCAAACCTAGGATACAAATATTTGGGGGTTTTGAACATTTTTGAATGTATAAAACAATTTTGGGGCTTCTAAAAGACTAACTTGAGTCTAAGAATAATTAGAGTATAATCAATTAGGAACAGATATTAGGGTTATGTCATTCTAGGTGTGAATTAATATATGGGTAATTAAGAATTTATCCAAATTTAGCTAGGAGTCGTGGGTAGGCTATATTTAAAGTATTAGCGTTAGTCTTTCAACAAAGCACTAAATTGCACTCATGTATTCATTTGAATACCTAATGAACATGCCAAACTTACCAATCCAAAACCTCAACTTAGCATCCCTATTTCTAGGATGATGCCCATCAAGCTAGCTACATCACATAACATCTTTATTTCTAAGATAATGCTAGGGAAATACTAGTATCAAATAGTTGTTCACAATTACTCATCACCGAAATTCCTCTTTCAAGGATGATGTGGGATACAAGTCAATTTGGGATTTTCACCCATAAATCTCATTTAATTTGAGGTTTTCACCCACAAATCTCATTCAATTTGGGGTTTTAACCTACAAATCTCATTTCAACTATAGAGTAATAGCAAAACCAACAGTAAATAGATAATTAGGTAGATATATAAACAACACTCATGCATAAATCACAACCTATCCAAGCATAACCCCAAGAGGAAGAACTAGTAACTCATAAAGATAATAAACAAAAATATACCAAAATCTCCATCAAATTGATTCATAAAAGATAAAGAGAATGTTAAATCACACTTTAAATTTCAATAAATCTTTAATGGAATTTGCCAATTCTTCACTTAGGAGTTACTATAATGTCTTCTTAGTTCAAGATTAGTACAAGAATTTTCTCCAAGCTCCAAAGAGATAAGATAAAATTTATGAAGATGAAAAAAGATAAAGATGAATGATAGCGTGAAAGGATTTTATCTTTTTGAGACTTAGGATCAGCTCTGTGAATTTATGAAACTACCTTTGGAACCTTTTCCGCCATCATGATTGCACTACATAGATCGCGATCATGTGGCTTCTAATTTCGATCGCCACTGGTACCTGGTTGACTGACCACAATCGTAATTCTTAGATCGTGATCGTGGTAACTGAGGCTAGTTGATCTACCTGATCTCCAGCCCATGCTCTGTTTTGTCTATTTTTCTTTCCTTTCAGCTTAATTTGAACTCATTTTCCTCAAAGGGCCTCCAAGATCACAAAAATTGGAAATTAATGCATTCCAATGGAAAATTAGCCTCATTTATACAATTTAATCATAGTAGTGTGTAAGAATTTGGGTATCAATGAGTGGTAAATTTAACACTCATCAACATCCCCAACATAAATTTTTGCTTCTCCTCATGCACCACTACTTTTTTTTAATGAGACTACTTAATTATAAGACCCTTCATTTGACCAAATGACTATAATGATTCTGAACTCGATTAGAACCACCAAATACGCCTTAGGAAAAGGAAATACTATCCGCACAACTCCTCTCAAAATCAAACACACTTTCAAGAATGCAAAAGACCTTTAAGAACAACCAAGCAATAACCACTTACTCTCTAAAAGCAGTCATCTATTAATAGTGACTCAACTATACTCTTTTGCCTCATTTTCAGAACATGACAATTTTACCAACCTCTATTAATTTGCATACCTTCTCACGAAGGAGAGTTCCAACACACTTTGATTTCTATCATGCAAAAAGAGACTAAAAATATAAGCACTCACTTTCACAAGGAATCTCTTAATACAAAGAATTATCATGCCATATGCTTTCCATTATTTTCAATTGTCACTACATCAAATACACATGGTTGGAGATCTCAAAGGACTTTTTCAAGCTTGTAATGAAGGCTCGGGAAAGGGTAAGATAAATATTTGGGATCAAAGTGACTACACCCTTCTTGAACTCTACAAAACACACTATGCAATTAAACTTTGGTTCATAGGCCACTTCATTTCTTGCCAACTCACACATGTTCCTACTTTTACCCTTTTAATTCACCCATCTTTTGAAAGCATTTTCTTTTCATCTCTTTTCTTTGTACAATTCATGCACGTCTTTCCTTTTTTTAATCCTTTATTTTTTTTCTATTCATTTGTTCTCTTTGTTTAGCTCTTAGGCACTCACTTACAATTTTGTGGCCCAAAATTACCTCTTCCAAGACTCACTACTCCCAACTTAGGCTTTTAGCCTCAAGTTGCAGTTTTAAGTTCAAGAAAGATAGGGTTCAAAAGAGGGATAAAGTTCAAATGGCTTATGGCTTGTGATGTGGTTGTTAAAGAAAGGTTCAAAGGCTCAAAATGGATGACTAGGGATACTATCTATGTACAGGTAGGCTCTTTAGGCAAAAGTAGGTTCACCCAGAAGGACTAAGATCATTTCACCAACCATGCATAATCAAAACTAGCTTTGAAATACCAATGGGATAAGTTTGAGATGACATAAGTAAGCATGAGAATAAATTAACTACACTCACCATACATGGTATGCAAACTTTTCAAGGAGGATCAATTGCATTTCCTACTAAAGATGAAAGGAGTTATTTACCACACACTACCAACTAAAGACTTTGGAGTCACCAAAAGAAGAAAGTGTTATTACAAAATCATTCACATCTTTGCCCTTGATTTTCACAAAAAATGCCATATGGATATCGCTAGCTCCAAATTAAGATGTTATCTCTCATTTGACCTCTCACAAGGGTATGCCATATGGCTACTCAGGCTTTTCCATATGAATACAGCAATCCCAAATCCATAATTCCATAGGTACTCAGATTTCCATGCATCTATGGCTCAAAACCTAACACGATAATTTTTCTTAAGAATATCATTACTCAATCTATCATAGGGAAAGGCTCTTCCAACATAGCAACTATATGGGTAGGCAAGGTTAGGGATTTTGATGCTAGTTTTTCAACCAAACACCAAAGTATCATCCATGGACCCTTTCGAATACCTTATGGATGTGGCAAACAAATCCAACTAAAGCCTCAATTGGGCATCCCTATTTCTAGGAAAATGCCTAAGACATAGCAAATTCACAATCCATCCTTATTTCAAGGACAGTATAAAGGAATAAGCTAACATCTAGTTATTGTTCACTAATACCTTGTCATCCATATCCCTTTTTCAAGGATGATATAGGATCCAAAAGCATACCCACATCCCCCTTTTAAGGATGATGTGAGATTTTGTGAATTTTGGGTTTTCACTCATAAATTTCAATTCAACAAGCAAGTATTAGTGAAACTCAACATTATTAACCAAGAATCTACACTAGTAATCAAAACCTATACATACTTTCACCTTATTCTAATATAACCCCAAGATAGATATTTAGCTTCTCATGAAGTTTGAGGGAAAAAATATACCAAAATTGCCATTAAATTCTTCCATTAAAGATGAAAGGTGAGGATATTCTCAAATCCAACTTCAATTACAACTAAAATCCTTGGAAAATTAACTACAAGAATCTTTCCCAATTTAGTAGAGTTTTTACAAAGCCTAAACTTGAATTCTAGATGATGATCTCCTATAAATGAAAGGATTTTCGCCCTATAGAGAGTTGGAACTAGATGTGTGAAATTAAAAACTACCTCTGGGGTATTTTCTGCTTGATCGCAATCGCCTAATCTTGATCGGGATCGCAATCTTTGACTAATTTAGACTGGTCGCAATCTCAACCCTCAGACTGTGATTGCGGTAACTGAGGGTCAGTTCCTGCTCCTGATTTCTGGCTTTTGCACTACTTCTTCCCTTTTTTATCTCTTTTTAACTCACTTGACTTCTTTTCTTTCCATTATCTATATACCTGCAAAATATGAGAATTAGTGCATTCAAATAGAAATTCATCTCATTAACACCATTTAATCATAGCAGTGTGCATAAATTTGAGTGTCAATGAGTAGTAAATTTACTACTCATCAACACCCCCAACTTAAACCTTTGCTTTTTTCTCAAGAAACACTACTTCTTCTCAATGAGACTATGCAATTGTATGCCCATTTATACAATCAAATTATCATAATGACTTTGAACTTGATTAGCACCAATAATAACTCTCAAGCAAGGGAAAAGCTATTCTTATGACTCTCCTCAACATGAAACACAATTTCAAAGATGCAAAATACTTTAAAGAACAATAATGCAACAATCACTAACTCTCTAGAAGTGACTTTCTATTGATAGCAACTCTACTATACTCATTTTTCAAAAGATGACAATTCACCTGCCTCAATTAGTCTTCATGCCTCCTTAGAAAACAAATACCATACACAAAATTATCTATTATGCAACAAAGAATTTAAGTGCAAACACTCACTCTCACCAATACTCTCTCAATGCTAACAAGCACCATACCATATGATTGCTTTTATTTTCAATCGCCACTACTATGAATACACTTGGTTGGAGATCTCGAAAGGCTTTTTCATGCTTGTAATGTAGGTTCGGAAAGGGTATGATATCATTTAGGAACAAAGTGGCTACACCCTCCTTGAACATCTACATCATACTATTCAACCCACTTTTGAACATGGACCATTTCATTTATTTTCAAAATTCACACATGCCTACCTTCGCTGCTTTGATTTACCCATCTCCATGAAAGAATTTTCTTTTTGACTGTTTCTTTTGCAATCTATGTTATTCGTTCTTTTGATGATTCCCTTTCTTTTTACTTTTTCTCTTTCTCTCTTTACTTAGCTTTTTAGGCATCCACTTACTAATCATGGCCTAAGGTCACTTCTTCCACGACTTACCACCCCCAACTTAGGTATTTGGACTGAAGTTTCATCTTTTTAAAGTTCAAGAAGGGTAGGGTTCAAAAGAAGGATAAACTTTAAATGGATCAAGACTTGTAATGTGGTTGTCAAAGGAAGGCTTAAAGGCTCAAAATGGGTAACTAAGGATACTAATTAATGTACGGGTAGGCTATTTACGCTAAAGTGGGTTCCTATGTTCACAAAGAAAACCTAAGATTATTTCACCAACCAAACATAATCACAATTAGCCTTAAGAGACTAACTAAGAAAGTTCTAGATGATACAAGTATGCATGACAGTTACATAATTACGCTCACCGCACATGGAATGCAAACTTTTCAAGGAGGCTCAATTGCATTTCCTACTAAAGACAAAAAGAAGTATTTACCGTATACTACAAACTAAAGACTTTGAAGTCACAAAAATAGATAAAGTATTGTTACAAAATCATTCACATCCATCCCTTTGTTTCCAAAAAAATTTTGTAGAGGGGATATGTCTTTCGTATTTCACCACACAATCTAGTTATTGC
Organism: Capsicum baccatum var. pendulum; assembly: GCA_030864225.1. NCBI lineage: Eukaryota > Viridiplantae > Streptophyta > Magnoliopsida > Solanales > Solanaceae > Capsicum > Capsicum baccatum. Next base: position 204,532,587 of record CM061558.1, on the reverse strand, counting down.
TAGCACCAAATCAAGACATTATCTAACATTTAGGCTCTCACAAGGGCATACCATATGGCTACTCAGACTTTGCCATAGGAATACAATAATCCCAAATCTATAAGGCCACGGGTACTCAGATCAAAGGTGTTTCGCTTTAGGAAATATACAAATTATTTGACAGGGTAGTCACTATAGGTTCCAACATTATTAGTTATCTCAACAAAGTGTGCAACATATTGCTTTAGATCAGCTTTGCTCTCAAATTATTAAAATTTAGGGGATGGATAGTCGGTGGGAATTATGAAGCTATCAATCTTTGCAGTGTAGGAATTGTCATAAGTCAAAAAAAAACTTGGTGGCAACATCGTACTTTTATTTGAGGGTCTCTTCAATGAACTCTTTTAGTTGATCAATCGGGATTATTCCCTTAGAAGAAACTTGTACCTCATTTGCTGGTGGTGCTTGTTTTATAGGATGTTCTATCTCGTGAACTTTTAGAGCTTTCTGAGGTAAATGGATGAATCCATATCTATTAATTCATTCATCCTATCCACCAACTTATCATTACGAGCATCTTGATTTTGCACATATTTGGTTAGACCTTTAATTGCCTTTGTCAGGTTCGCAAGTTGCTCCTCCATAGATAAGGCATTAGTTACCATTGCTTACATGATCATTAAAGACATTGAAGAGTAACGCAGATTGTCACATAAGTTGATCATTGAATTACTCATCTTACGTGGTGTAAATAGAGATGATACGTTAGTTGAACGATCATCATTCTTTGTGGTAGAGTTTATCAAATCAGAGTGATCAAGTAGAGTAGAGTCTTCTTAATTATTTCGGTCATATTGCTTCCTTCTTCTGAAGCAGTTGCGTGAGACCTCATTCCTTTGGGGGTTGAAGATCCAAAAATTAGAGTTGGTCTGAATGACACTTGATGTGTTTGTTGTCCTAACATATTGTCCTTTCTCCTTGTGACAACTCTAAAGCTTCCAAAAGTAGTACCAAGGATGCTTTCTACATCAGTAGAGAATTTGAAATCAACAGCTTCAGAGGCAATCTATTGAGAGTTGACCTCCTTGAAAGTTATTTCAGTGTTATTGAACTTTGGTGTTGGAAAAGTTGAGATGAGAGGTAGAGATTTCCTGTCACTGGGCGTGCTAGAATTTGTTAGACAATAAAATTTGAGATGAGAAAGTAATTATCAGGACAAGAAAAATATTAAAATGAACATTTTATTTATTTTAATATATAAGTGTTATAATCTCTATGAATCCTCTCATTCAATTTTTCAAATTAAGGTTAAGGCCTTCGAGCTTGATCGACTTTTGAGCCTGTTCTTGAATTTTGTGATCTTGATCTTGAATGCTTGAATTTATAGAAAATTCTACAGTGTTTGATCCACAAGCTATCTCTTGTTTCTTGTTAGAGTTGTTCGATCTTTTTCTGAATTATTAGACCCTATTTATAGTTGTAGGAATGAAAGTGTCATGGTGAAGATGGACTTCTTTAGACCAATCAGATTTAAGTAACATGGTGATATTTGATTGGACCTTTAATTTTACTAGGCATGCTACACAATTTTGACATGTGGCTTGGTCTTATTGGCTCCTTCACTTGTCTTGGCATGCCACATTATTTTACATGTGGCACTCTATTAGACTATTGGACCTCTAGAATATGATGGTATCTTGGGCTTAGCAAATCAGGCTCATTATTTGTGGCTCAAATCAGTAGACTAGCCCAATCAAAGTTGGACTTTAAATAAATTCATATTTATTTGGATTTAAATAATTAATTTAATCATATTAATCTATTACATTTATTTGGACTAATATATTTTAAATTTTAATATGATTCAAATTTTGTACTGCATAAAATTTTTGCAAAGATGGACTTAACATAATATTATTCTTCGATTTTAACTTTTTGACATAAAAATATTAAGATAATTTATCAGCTGCAAAGATGGATTCAGTGCAGAAGATGTTGCTTTGCTTTTCTAAAAATGTACAAAAAGTCATCAAAAACACCTACTTGTGAATATTTTCCATGAGCTTAGTACCATTTAGTTGTGTGTTTCTAATTTATTTACTTATGTACGCTTTGCATATTGACAAAATGAAATATAAATATAATATTATTGATAAGCATTTTTCTTGTTATTTTTTATCAGAGTTGATACATGTAGAAAGTATTTTTTTAGTCTTAAAAAAGAGTGAACCTGCAAATAATAGAGAGAAAGTGAATAAGGAAGAGAAAGTTGTAGCAGTCATGCCCTTCTAAAATATAACCCATAATGCATTCTGTTTATAATTTAATTTACCATTACAGAAAAAAAAGTGACATGCAGAAGGATTCGAAAACTCCTGTATTACAATCATGCATATTGTAATTTAAATATTATGAACAATTTAAAGTTGATGTACGCAGTGATTCATATATAATCAGGCTGGATCACATAAAGTAAATAAAAGTTGACTTTGAAAATAAGAAATTCATAAACATGAAACATGTCTTACATATATTTATCACTTACATCCAAATTTTTCTAATATGAAAGTAAAACGAAAAGCATTTAATTATATACGTACGTACATACATACATATACATGAGGAGCTATCACTTTCTAATCAAACACAAAGAAATTATTAAAAAATATTTTCAATAATGCCAAAACATGTTTGAACGCATTATTTACCCATCAACATTTCTAGAATAGTCAGTATCTCAAATATTTGTGTTAAAAATATCTTAATGAATTTGCTCTTATCAATAATGATTTCACTTCCAACCTCTAGCCAACTAATTTGCTTTGGATCAATAGACATCATCTTTAGAAGGGAAGTAACCAGTTGTCAAACTAAAGATGAAATATTAAATTAAAAGAGAAATAACAGTAGAATTTTTATAGGATTAACTAATAAAATTAGTCTATAACATCTTAATTTGAAATAAAAGATAAATTGTAACATGATAATTATACTAATGATATACTTGAATATAAAACTTGGAGGTACCTATAGTCAAATACAAATGGGGAAAGCACACAACATGTTGATTATTTTCAGTAATCGGCAAATAAATAAGCGAAATAACATCAATTTATTATCTATTGATAGAAATCTATAAACATATCTCACTAACAATTTGAATTTTTCAATTTTACTTTCCACCAAATTCCAAAAAAGTAATATAATAGAATGCATGCAATCATCAACTTTTAAAGTTCAAACACGATAGAAAATAAGTGTAAATTGGAAGACAAATTACATGATATCTAGGCAATTTGTAAGAAGATTTTTATTGATCCATGCAATATATTACATATAAAAATAAAACTTACTTCAAACCCCAAAATGACTGATTCTAAAAGATACATGAGATAAGAAATCATGCAAAAATGAAATACACGAAACAACTTATATACATTAATACCAATCCAACCAAATTTCTACATTCAACTACCTGTTATGTCTGGATAATTTATGTAATTTCAGGCACCCATTTTTCAATCTCTCTTGAGATAATTAGCTTTATGCAAGAGGCACTCTCCATTTATAAAAATAAATATAAGGTTTCATCAACTTACACCTTTTATACCCATTGATCTTACAATTTTTCACCATCCTAGACAACTTTTAACTTTGTTTTGAAGGGTTAGACCATCAATGGATAGAGCAAAAACTAATTACAATTTAAGAACTTAACAAGCTTCTAAAAGAAATTATAGAAATACCCTCTTATTTCTAAAAGTACATCCATATGAAATGAAGAGAGAGATGTTCAAGGAGAATATTAAGTCTGCTATCAATATTTGATGGGTAAGGATTTAGACAAGTCCATGTAAAAAAGAGAATGAGTGAGTTCAATGCTTCTAGAGATTAACCCATCAAATCATTGAGAAAAATGTTATTGCTAAATGATATGACAAAGAAATTATTATAATCAACTATCAGGACAAACAATTGGAAAGGCAAATGAAGAAGAAGCAAAATGAACAAACGAAAAAGCTCCACCGAAATCTAATGTTGCTCGAATAGATTGTCGCTAGGATGAATATTACAAAAAGGAGGGGAAGACCAGCATAAGGCCTACGTAAAAAATGATATTTGTACAATATTGTAGATCAAAGTCATATATAGTTAAATTCTTCTTCCATGGAGACAACTTGTTGTAGTTTTGATTTCTTTAATTTGACAAATTCAGCAAAGAGACCTGGTCAATCAACTACTGGATTTCACTATTGTCGTATATGTATAGCTACAAATTGTATTATTCCTTTTGGTTGAAAGTGCTAAAGCAGTGCGGCTGGTGTGTTGACACTTGATCCAATAGAATGTTGTTAAGGTTTTGCTCTATAGTATAAAAAAAGATGTGACAATAGCAAAACCTAATTTTTGTACAGATCAGAAAGATTTATTTCTCAATCAAAAATCCATTCTCATAAAAATGACACTGCTGATTTCAATAGAAGGACCTGACCAATTTGTTGCTTTAGTCTTGTTGTTTAATTGAGTATTATGTATTTTGTTCTTGAAATTATAAATCTACTCCTATGCTATAAAGGATAGTAAATTTTCAGTCTTGTCTATGTCTTAGGTTGAGGTCCTATGAACTAGGGTTAGTTGTCATTTCAGCCTTAGTTTAGTCAAGTTCTATTCATCATGAATTATGTTATTATGGGTAGAGTTACCTAAGAGTGTCGACTACAGTTAATTGATGTGTGGGTGTGGTAGAGTTGCATCAATCTTATGATAGAGTTATTATTAAGTGGTAGGATTAAGAGTTTAATCCTAGTGATTATTGGAGTCTATAATCACACCCTTGGTTTGAAGTTAGTAGAGTTCACTGAAAATCCTGTAAGATAAGTAGTTATTTTTCCTTTCTTGAGCAAGGAGGTTTTCACATAAAAATTGTGAGTTCTTTATCATCAGAATTTGTATGTATATCTTGTTATTTACTGATTCTATGTATAAGGGACCTGGTTCTTTACTGGTGGTGGACTCGTATTATCCAACTATCGGTATCAGAGCTATACTCTCTAAACTTTTAATATCTAGAGTAAATTTTTAGTGATGTTTGCTCCACCCAATCTAGAGGAAGGTCAGTCGACCACCGAACCTCCCTGTTTTAATGGTCAATAATATGGTTGTTGGAAGACTAAAATGCATGATTTTATTATGGCTGAAGATAGTAAGTTATGGGATATTATTTGTGATGGACCATCTATTCCACGAAGGACGTCAAGGAATGGAATGTTACGAAACTGGCTACTAGGACATGAAAGAAGAGTGATGAAGATGATAGGAAAAACTTATGAAAAGATACAAAGCAAAGAAATACTGATTTTTGGAGTAGGTCCTAATGATTACAATAGAATTTTGGCATGTGAATCAGCAAAGGAGATTTGGGATTGTTTGAAGACTGCTTATGAGGGAATAAGTCAAGTCAAGAAATCTAAAGAGGACATGCTCACTACCAGTATGAAGCCTTTACTATGAAAGAAAGTGAGACTATCAAGAAATGCACACCAGGTTCACTGCCATAACAAATGCGTTGCATTATCTTGGAGAAGTTATTAAACCCAATAAGATAGTGAGAAAAATACTTGGTGTTTTACCTAAGTCATGGAAAATCAAGGTTAATTCCATATCAGAGAATCGAGATCTCAAAACTCTTATATTGGATGAATTGATTGGCAATCTGAAAACATATGAATTGAGAAAAAAACAAGACTAGGATAAGAAAGAGCAAAAAAGAATAAATATTTGACTTTTAAATCCTCAAAATCTAGTTGTGGTGAAGATTATGAGGATGTCGCTTTTTTAGCTCAATGATTCATAGGAGCTATAAAGAGGAATGGTGGATTTCAGAAAAAAAGAAACACTAGAAATTTATCAAGAGGAAATGATTGTTGTCACAAATATGGTAAACCTGGAAACTTCATTAAGGATTGTCCAATGCAAAAGATAGAATACAAAGATTATATGAAGGCAGGAGGAGACAAAGGCAAAAAGAAAGACCGGGTCCCAAACAAGTCTAAGAAAAGAGTTGCAGCTAATTATATAATCAAGCAAGCATTGGTTGCTTAGGGGGAAACATCTAATGAATCTGATCAGTCAGAACGCCCTAAAAATGCTTTTATTCTGGTTATAGAAGAGGAAGACACCAGTTTTAACTCTCTTTTTTATCTCATGGAAAATTCAGATGATGATGAAGAGGATAAGGTAATCCGTCTTGACATTAAGCAAAACCTCAATGACTATTCTTTGAAGAGACTTAAAAAGCTAGCAGATATTTTGATTGATTCCCTATGTGAGCTTTCTACCGAGAAATATTTTCTTGAGGAGAGTATAGAAATTTTTGAAAATAAAATAATTGCTTTAGGCATTCCAATTTCTAAGTTGGGAGAATAATTTCAAAACTTAACCTCTGAAAAATGTTGAAATGAAACAGAACCTAAAAAGAATTGTCTAATTCTCTTACAAAGGGAAAGTTGAGTCTAGCATTCTTCAAATTGAGCTTGTAAAAAGTGGAATAAGTACCAGGAATACCTTCCAGTCTCTCTTGAGAAAAATGCTAAGCTAGAGAGGGACCTAGTTTATATAAGAGAAGATCTTAACAAATCTCTGAAATAGACTGCCTCATCTTATTAACCATCTGACTATTCAAAGGTCTAACAATGGAAAAGGTCTAGGTTGTCAACAAGTTAATCCTCCTTACATTCCCCAAAGCAAATATGTGTCTATGTCTAGAAACAAGTTAATCCCCCTTACAATCCCCAAACCAAATATGTGTTTGAGTTAAATAACTTATTGTGTACTCACTATGGAATAAATAGGCATCTAAAAGGGGATTTTCAAGCTAAGTTAAGGGTTGAAATTAGTCTACCAAATTATGTTCAGTAGGAGCAGTTAATTAAAAAAGACTTGATCCTTTTTCAAAATCCAAGAAAGCACATCTGAATAAAAAAATGCCTTGATTACTTCATAACACTCAACTTACGCCATTATTTTGGTACAAGACGATCATTTTCAATACAATAACTCAACTTGAGGTGGGGTCGAATCCATAAAGAGTGTGAATATTTTTTGAATCTTATGTATGTTGAAAGTTACTAAGTATTAACCCACAATGTAAACTTAAAGCAAAACATAAATTAAATTGGGGGTATGATTTGAAATGTGTTTGAACAAAATTATCTTATGAAAATAAAAGAGAGCAACAATTGTTGAATACAATTCAATGAGAGAAGAGTCTTGGGGTTATACTTATCCTAGGTATTTTACATGAATGAGTGATTAAGAGTTGGTCCTTTGCTTAGTCAAGGATTTGGGTAGGCTAGATTTTAACTCTTAATGTGAGCCTTTTAACAACACACCAAGTTACACTCATGGGTGTGCCAATTTCACTAATCAAAACATCAATAAAACATCCCTATTTCTAGGATGATGCTAATCAATCTAGCTACACGCATAACATTCTTATTGATAAGATAATGTTAAAAATATAACTAGTATCAAATAGTTGCTCACTACTACTCATCACCCATATCCCTCTTTCAAGGATGAAGTAGGATCCAAGTCAAATTGGGGTTTTTACCCACAACTATTAATTAAAGCAAGAGTAGTAGCAAAACCCAACACCAATAACTATTAGTTAGGACTAACAATCAATATCCATACACTTTAACACCATAATCAAGCATAACCCCAAGATAAATATTTAGCTACTCATGAGATTAGAGAAAGGAAATATACCCAAGTTAGCACCCAATGCTTCTATTGATAACAAAACTACATTAATTGCAAAGCTTTAATCTCAATAAACAACTAAAATATCTTGAAAAATTTAGCAACCATTGTCTTTCCCGAATTAGTAGGGTTTCTCTCTATACAAAAATTGAATTGTAGTTGAAAGATGCCTCAAATGTGTAAGGGTTTTGCCCTTTTGAGAATTGGGTTCAACTGCTTGAAATTACTAATATGACCTTTGAACTTCAGCCGCATCATCGCAAGTGCCATTAGCTGATCGTGACTCCCATAGTTGCAGTGATCCCCTTGTGATCTCCAAGGATTAACCAGGCTTTGGCTAGTCACGATTGCGGCCCTCAAACCGTAATCGCAGTAACTGAGGGTCACTCCCTGCTCCAGGTTTTTCAGCTTTTGTACTAACTTTTCCCTTTTTGTTCCCTTTTCAGCTTTACTTATTGTCTTCCAATTACCTATAAACCTATAAACCATGGGAATTAGTGCATTTAGATGAAAAATTCTCTTTATTTACACAATTTAACCCTAGTAGTGTGCATGAATTTGGATGTAAATGAATGGAAAAATTATCACTCATCAACACCCCCAACTTAAACCTTTACTTGTCCTCAAGCAACACTACTTCTTACTCAATAAGACTATGCAATTATAAGCCAATTCCTGTAACCAAATGATCACAATGATTCCAAACAAAATTAGCACCAACAATTAGCCTTCAAGCATGGGAAAATCTATTCTCCCAACTCCCCTTAAACTAAATCAAACTTTCAAGGATGCAAAGACTTTTAATAATAACTAAGCAAAAATTACTAATTCTCTAGAAGTGACTGTCCATCGATAGTGACTCAACCACACTCCTTTGCCATATTTTGGGAAGATAATAATTTTACCCGCATCAATTAGTCTACATTCCTCCTCACGAAAGAAAATTCCACACACCAAAGTATTTATCAAGCAACAAGGTATCTAAGTGCAAACACTCACTCTCACAAAGAATCTTTTAATGCGAACAAGTATCATACCATATACTTACCCTTATTTTCAATCGCCACTAACTTGAATACACATGATTGGAGATCTCAAAGGACTTTTTAAAGCTTGTAATGTAGGCCCGAGAAAGGGTATTATATCATTTGGGAACAAAGTGACAACACCCTCCTTGAACATCTACATAACACTATTCAATCAAACTTTAGACCATGGGCCACTTCATTTGTTTCCAACTTCACATATGTGACTACTTTCACTACCTTGATTCACCCATTTCTTTGAAAGAATTTTCTTCTCAATTATTTATTTTGTGCAATTTATGTTTTTCCTTCTTTTGATGATTCCTTTATTTTTTCCCTTTTCACTCGCTCCTTTTTCATAGATTTTAGGTATCCACTTACAATACCATGGCCCAAGGTCCCCTCTTCCAAGACTTCACCCCCAACTTAGGCTTTCGGCCTCAAGTTGCATATTTAAGTTCAAGGAGATTAGGGTTCAAAAGAGGGGTAAAATTCAAATGGCTCAAGGCTTGTAATGTGGTAGCCAAAGAAAGGTTCGAAAGCTCAAAATTGGTGACTAAGGATACTGTTCTATGTATGGGTTGGCTCTTTAGGCTAAACTAGGTTCCTATGTTCACAAAGAAGGCCTAAGATCATTTCACCAATCAAGCATAATCACAATTATCCTTGAGATACTAACGAGGCAAGTTCTAGATAGTACAAGCAGGAATGAGAGTTAAACAACTACGCTCATAGTATATGATATGCAAACTTTTCAAGGATGCTCAATTGCATTTTCTAATAGAGACAAAAAGGTGTATTTACCATATACTAACAATAAAGGACTTTGGAGTCGCAAAGAGAGGTAAAGCATTGTTACAAAATTGGTCACATCCATGCCCTTGGTTTTTAAAAAAAAATTAGATAAAGGAGAGTGTTTTCTTCACAATTTCACCACACAAGATTGGTTATTGTGACACCAAACCAAGCCGTCGTCTTATATATTGTCTCTCATGAGGGCAAACCATATGGCTACTAATACTTTACCATAGGTATATGAAATTCAACAAGGGAATGAGTTGAAATTTTTTTCTGTGAGTCGGCTATTGACTCCTTACAATTGACTTGCCTGTAGATTAGTATACTTCACAAACAAATTGGATTTAAACAATTAAGCACATAAAAATAGAACGTAAAGTAATAACACAAAGATTTATCCTAGTTTGGAACGCCAATATGGTGCCTACTTCCAATCCTCTTGGGTTTCAAAGTTTTCTTAAATCGTTGAATATTGGGCTCAAGTACAATGATAGGTGTAATTCCCCGAATCTGATACCCAGAATGCTACACAGTGCTCATGACCCCGAAGGACCATAAGTTAATCCATGATTGATATTTGTACCTGTATACTGTATAATATATTGAATAATGGGGAAACATGAAATGAAAGGCCATAAGATTCACATAACTGAAGTAAAATATAACATCTAAATGGGGTATAAAATACCCAAAAAAAACTAAAATAACTCTCTGAACATAATAGTCTGGAAAGCCTCTAACTGACTGAACTATCTGAGAAAGGAGTTGATGGGACATGTCCCTAACTACCTCCAACTAATAAACTAATTAATGAGATAATAGGAAAATAATCATGTCCTCAAAGAATGAGGACTCACTGCTAACTCTAACTACTGATATCTGGAATCTACTGATGCTCTGGGGCTCGTGTCGCTGAACCTATAGTATAAGACACCATAGCGCAAATACATTAGTACTTTAAATGTACTGGTATGTATGTGAGGTAGGCTGAATGTATGGGGTTTATATGCATGAAAAATGTTGGCCAACTGACTAATATGAATGTGAGAATACATGCATGCATACATAGTAACTATATCTAAAATCGTGATAACATAAGTATGTTGATGACTAACATGACTAATGACTAAATTCTGATAACTGATAACATGAGTGACTGTATGTAATAGTCCTGAATCTGATGGAACTAGCAATGTTCCATACTGTATCTGAGTTGACTGTATCTGACAGTACTAAATTCTGAAGAACTATCTGAGTTCTTTTACTGAGACTGATACTTAGACTGTAGAAGGTAGTCATCTAACCGACATGCCCCAAATGATGCATTACATTTGAATTGGGGTCCAATCTATGCCTTGATTGGAAGGGTATCAATACCGCGCCACTGGTAAGGACAACATATGAGTGACCCTAATATTACAGGTAACTCTAGTGAGAACGGTAGGAACCCTTATATAGTAGGCTAAGCCACCTCATCTACCCTCATATAGCAGGCTATGATGTCTCAACCTAAGCTGGCTATATAGTTCTGGAATGCAATGATTCCTTCTAAGAATCACACACTCATATAACAGGTGAGTTCCTATCCTTGGGTTTGCTCGGTGCTAATTTCTAGTCCCATCTGAATAAACACTGAACATGATTTATTAAACTGAATATGGACTGAGTTACTGAATTTTGTTGACTGACGGAATACTATTGATATTTGAAAACTGACTGAGTTCATGAGATCATAGAGATTTCTCGAGTCATAAGACTGTCTGAAGTCTAAGGATCATAGCTTGACTGAGAGTATCATGAAAACATGACATGGATCTAGGCATACAGCTAATGTTTTAAGGACAAGTATCCCCAGTACTCGATAGAAGGGAACTGATGAAGCATGACTTTATCAAGTACAAGACCCGCATCAATTTCACGAAGTACAGGGTTATCATACTATCTAACATGAATGAGAATGTTGATAATCATATCATAAACTTATATTCTAATATCATGTCCATTCCGACAACATACACATTTCACAATGATTGCATGGAAACCATTTAAACATAGGAGGATGACAAGCATGTCACATTTAGCTTATATCTTGAGCTATAAAGCATGATTTCTATTTTTTCAAGCATTTTATCAACCACCTTGCATGCACAACTTAGGGCATAAGTGAATTCATCAAATTACACATCATAAGAAACTAAATTCATGAATTTTATCTTGCATGGCAACATAATATCATGATAAATACACAAATATTCCAACTTTGAAATCAATAAACGTCAACAACATGATTACAAATAACCCACAACATAAATACCATGATTTATAGATAAAACAAGGTTCTTGAGCTTCATGGATGAAATGAATCCATGAATGAACACAACGCATACCTTAGTTCGTGATTTCATGAAGATTGACGGTGAAACTTTCTTAAAATTGGATCTTCTATGAAAAACCTAGCTTATTCTTGAGAGAAACTTAAGAGAAACTAGTATATTTTGGGTGCGTGTTAAAGGGCTTAAATATGGGTGGAAATTTGATCCAGTTTAACCCTGGACGCGTCATTTAGTTTCAGTAAAAATTTCTCGAATTGGACCCTTGGCGCGACGCGGCTCTGTCGCGCCGTGTCACTGGATTTTGACAATTGGGAAATTGATGGATGGCGTGACACGGAGCTATCGCATTTTCCCTTATTTTACGATCTGGAACTTTGGCACGATGTGGAGGAAATTGCGCTGAGACACTGGAAAAGGACAATTACCATTTTAGCTTGTGGCGCGGCACGCCACTGACCAATATGGCATTGTTTTACGATGGAAACTTGAAATCATAATTTCTTACCTGGTTATCGGATTTAGGAAAATTTTATATCGATGGAAAGCTTATAAAATAGTCATAACTTCTTACGACGGGAAGCTGTTTTACGACAAAAACTTGAAATAGTCATAACTTCTTATAAAAGTGGATTCATCTTTCAAACTAAGTTTCTAACATTCTTGAGAGGATTTTAAGCTCGGAAAATGTATGGGGTATTACAATAGGAAACAATTTCTGAAGATTTATTTTCCTCTTCAGATCTTGTGATACAACTTTAGTTGATGTTACAAAGTTAACTCGATCCTACTCTTTATATAACAATTGTAAACTAAAGTTACAAATCCTTGTAAGACTAAGAATGAGACACGTTGAATTTTCTCCTTGAAGTTGTGTAACCCTTGTCTATCTTCATTCTTTACCTTTTATAGTATTCGGCAGCTACTCTTCATAAAGAAACCCAAGAGATTTTTTGTCAATTAAGGATTTAAATTAATTCCTTGATTGAGGAATATAGACATTTTATATGTCCATATGCAGCTTTGGATCATGTCTATATCATATATATCAATGACCTATTCATTTCTTTTAATCTTATATAGATTAATGTCCATGTGATGATTGTAGCCATCCCTCCTTTTGCTTCATGTCCTAATTTATCTAGTCTGTCGTGATTCTAGGATAATGATTCTCCTTTTATTTTTGAGATGTTTGATTGATTTTTTGCCATGATTTTTGAGTGACATTACCGTGATCCTTATGATTAGATTTCTTTCCATTCCTGGAGTCAGCTTTCTTACTTGCTTCTTTTATTCTTTTGCAATCAGCAATCTTCTAGTATCTTGCATCTTTTATCCTGTAAAGATCCACCTGTTAGTTTGTCATTATTAAAACATTACCTTTGGAGGCTAACAATCTCCCCTTTTTTTATAATGACAAACTTAAAAATTAGTTGACTTCCCTGTTAAGATAGATGGCTAGCTCCTCCTGACTTTCTGTCTTGGTGGTTGTTGTTGACTCTAATGTGATAATAGTCAACTTTCTTCCCTCGTCTTGTTCTCCCCCTATCTTGTTAACTGAAGCACATTTTCTTCCCTTTTTGACATAATAAAAAAGAATAGAGCAAACACACAGCACAGCAAAATTAATATATCCATCCACAGAATAAAAAAAAGGACAAAGCAAAAACACAGCACAATAATTACTAGACATTCAAAGTTACAGTAGGAATTGGCAATAAAAACATATCAGAACAGGAGCAGGTAGTGACTTTATAGAGGCTAAAGTACGATAAGGAACAAACTCCCTTTTGAATATAAGAGTTTAGCATCGTTTGGTAAGGAAATAAGTGAGAGTGTTGTGCATATTAGAGCAGAAGCGATCATAAGATTTCTCAACACTTTTGGTGAAGTTGGAGTAAGAGTTCTGAATGAAGATGGCAGGCTTATTCAAGAAGGAGGAGGATTTAGACTTGATGGACTCAACTTGGGAGAACATTCTATTAAATAGTCTCACTCCTTCTAGTTTGAAATCATCAAGGAAGAGTTGCACTTTTCCTATGTTGGTACCTGTCTCTTTGCTGTGCTATAGAAGCTTTGGAGTCGATTCCTTGATGATGGCCATTCCTTTCTCGATGGCAGTGAGCCTGATCTTGAGTTCTTTAGTTTCCTTATCTTTACAGTACATGGAATTAGGCACAGGTTTACTTACCCTGGATGTATCAGGCCGACCTTTGACAGGCTCCTTTTTAAACCATTCTTTTTCAATTAGAACATAGCCCATGCTTATGAAGGTCTTTGAATGATAAGTGGCAAAGACTTCTACGCTGGATAGGCTGAAAGATCAATTCCATAGTGAAAAAGAATCTGAGTGATGAATAGACCGTAGGGTAGACTTGTCGATGTATGGCAGTCAACTGTACTTTCCATCATGTATTCACGAATCCAGGCACTCCAGTTAATTTTGTATTTTTTTATCAGACAATAGAGAACAAATACATCTCTACAAGTCACATTACCGAGGGATCTCTTTTGAGAAATCAAAGTGATTACAACATATGAGCTAAAATCCTATTGCAGAAGCTGAGGGATAGAGGACCAAAAGAGGGGCTGATTAAGTCGGAATCTGAGACGGCCCTCTTTACTTCATCAAAACTAAATTCAAAAGTCTCTAGCCAGGTGTCGTTCATGAAAGGGACAACACCCGAGAATTTGGTATCAAACACTTTCCCAAATAAAAAGTCATTTAGAATAATGCGAGCACCAAAAACTAGGGTTTATAGTTCCCTGTTATTAGGGGAAAGGCAAAGATTGGTTAAAAATATATAGATAGGATCTAAAAAAACTTTCAGGCCACATAGGCGAAACATCATCAACATGTCTTGAGCTTTGAGAATGTGACCGATGTTGTAGTGGGATTCCTCAAGGTGAGAGAGATTAATCACTCGTATAAAAATAATAGAGTGATTATTGAAGGGGAGAAATTTCTCCTTGTGAGTGAAAGTCTAGAACATATGCATGTCCTTCGGAGACAGAGATTCTAAAGGAAAGGGTCTCTTTTTGTTAGAGGATGACATGAAACCAGAAATGGTATATTTTTTGGACACAGTTAACTGGATAGAGTAAGAAGAAGCTTCCTCAGAGGATTCAGTGAGAATGAAACGATCAAAGTTGGAGGAGTTTTGATTAGGTGAAGTTTTTGTGAGATTAGCCATTGAACAGCTTTTATCATAGTAAAAAGGATGGGGATGGATAAGTAACAACAACAAAACCAGTGTATTCCCACATAATGGGGTCTGGGGGGGTAAGATGTACGCAGTCCATACCTCTACCTCTAAAGAAGTAGAAAGGTTGTTTCCGATAGACCCCCGGCTCGAGACACAAGATACTACACAAATACATAGTAAAGCATATAACAAGATGTCATAACATAAATATGACACCCATAAGTAATAAAAATAGAGAAAAGAAAACAAATTCGTAATAAAACATGGAACAAGGTATCATAACAAGAATAATACCCCCACCAAGTAATTCCCTACACTAGCGACCCAAACTGGCCCTAGCCTTCTGCCCTAATTTGCGTCCTCCAGATCTTCCTATCTAGGGTCATGTCCTCGGTGAGCTGTAACTGCTCCATGTCCCACCTAATCACCTCACCCCAGTACTTCTTCGGCCTACCCCTACCCCGCCTAAAACCATCCAAAGCTAGCCTCTCACACCTACGAACCGGGGCATCCATGCCCCTCCTCATCACGTGTTCGAACCATCTCAATCGGACTTCCCGCATCTTATACTCCACTGGAGTCACACCAACCTTCTCCCTGATAATCTCATTCCGAACTCTATCCCCTCTAGTCAGCCCACACATCCAACGCAACATCCGCATTTCTGCCACCTTCATTTTTTGAATGTGGGAGTTCTTAACTGGCCAACACTCTGCTCCATACAACATGGCCGGACGGACTACCACCCTGTAGAATTTGCCTTTAAGCTTGGGCGGCACCTTCTTATCACACAACACCCCCGACGCGAGCTTCCACTTCATCCATCCCGCCCCAATACGGTGCGAGACATCATCGTCAATCTCACTGTTACCCTGAATCACGGACCCGAGATACTTGAAACTATCCCTTTTACATACCTCCGGTGATTCCAACTTCACTACCACCTCATTCTCCAGCCTCACGTCATTAAACTTGCATTCCAAATACTCTATCTTGCTTCTGCTCAACCTGAACCCTTTAGACTCAAGAGTTTGTCTCCACACCTCTAATTTTTCATTCACCCCCCCTCGCGTCTCATCAATCAAAACTACATCATCTGCAAAAAGCATACACCAAGGCACCTCCCCTTGAATACACCGCGTCAACACATCCATCACCAAAGCAAACAAAAAGGGACTAAGAGTAGATCCCTGATGCAATCATGTCAAGACAGTGAAATGCTCTGATATATGCCAGCGGGACTCCACTCACCTCCAAGCATCTCCAAAGCACCTCCCTGGGGACTTTGTCGTATGCCTTCTCCAGGTCGATAAACACCATATGCAGGTCCTTCTTCCTTTCCCTATACTGTTCAACCAGCCTCCATACCAGGTGGATTGCCTCCGTCGTCGAGCGGCCAGGAATAAATCCAAACTGGTTTTCTGAAATAGACTCTATCTGTCTCAGCCTCACCTCGACCACTCTCTCCCAAATCTTCATAGAGTGACTCAATAACTTAATCCCCCTATAGTTATTGCAACTCTGAATGTCACCCTTATTCTTATAAAGAGGGATCATGGTACTCCACCTCCAAGCCTCAGGCATTTTTGCCGTCTTGAAGATTTTGTTAAATAATCTAGTCAACCACCTTACACCAGCCTCTCCAGCGAACTTCCAAAAATCCACCGGTATCTTATCCGGCCCCGTCGCCCTACCCCTTCGCATCCTGCGAACAGCCTCTCTAACCTTTTCTACCTTAAAACGTCTACAATAACTAAAATCCCAACACTCCTCTAAGTGCTCTAGCTCCCCTAACACAATAAATCTATCCCCTTCGTCATTCAAGAGCTTATGAAAATACGACTGCCATCTATTCTTAATGTGGTCGTCCTCCACCAACACTGTACCGTCCACCCCCTTAATGCACTTCACCTGGTAAAGGTCACGACCCTTCCTCTCCCTAACCTTAACGAGTCTAAACAACTTTTTTTCCCCTCCTTTCCCCTGTAACCCTGTATACAAGCTCTCAAAAGCGGTCGTCTTAGCCGCCGTAACTGCTAACTTAGCCTCTTTCCTAGATAACTTGTACTCTTTCCTGTTTACCCGCTTCTCTTCTTCGACCTTACTCTCAACCAACTTGGCATACGCCCTTTTCTTGGTCCACACTTTCTTCTTAACCTCTTCATTCCACCACCAATCCCCCCGATGATGCCCGGCCTGGCCCCTAGAAACACCCAACACCTCAATTGCATTCTCCCTGATGCACCTAGCCACCCTATCCCACATATTATCCACGTCCCCCTACACTTCCACACCCCCATTCCCGCCAACTTCTCTCCTATCTCCCACGCATTCACTGGCGTCAAGCCGCCCCACTTAATTCTAGGTCTACACTCCTCACCCCTCCTCTTTCTATTCTTCTTTATACCCAAATCCATAACCAAGAGCCTATGTTGGGTCGAAAGATTATCACTCGGGATGACCTTACAGTCCTTACACAACACCCTATCCCCTTTCCTAAGCAACAAAAAGTCAATCTGGGTCTTGGCTATCGTGCTTCGAAAGGTGATCAGGTGATCGTCCTTCTTTGGGAAGCCTGAGTTCACCACCACCAGCCCAAAGGACCTCTCAAAATCCAATAGAGTAGCCCCCTCTTCATTTCTCTCCCCAAAACCAAAACCACCATGCACATCACCAAAGCCTCCCGGTAACGCCCCGATGTGCCCGTTGAAATCTCCTGCTACAACAATCTTCTCTGAGCTAGGCACGCCTCTCACCACCTCATCCAAAGCCTCCCAAAACCGCATCTTTTCCTCCCTCTCCAAGCCTACTTGCGGGGCATAAGCACTACACACGTTCAGGGTAAACCCCCGAATGACCAACTTAATAGTCATCAACCTATCGTTGATCCTCTTTACCTCTACTACCTGATCTCTAAGCTCTTCATCTACTAAGATGCCAACTCCATTCCTACGCCTCTCTCTCCCAGAGTACTAAAGCTTGTAACCATCCACATCCCTAGCCGTAGACCCTACCCACTTGGTCTCTTGAACACACGCAATATTAATCCTCCTCTTTCTAAGAATCTTCAAAAGCTCTATGGACTTACCCTGAAGAGTCCCTATATTCCAAGACCCAACCCTCAGCCTACCATCACTATGTACACGTCTTCCTCTACCACCCCTGAGGCCAAACCTTGGTCTCCCTCCCACTCCCGCCAATTCCTCTTCCCCCGCCCCCACAACAGCCCCCCACCCCAACCCCCTCAGACATGACCCTATCCAACTATCAACGCCCACAGCCACTACTATAAGAAAATATAAGAAAAAATAAACAATGGTAGTAACAAAGCAGCAGCAAGAAATACAAGACTCCCACAAATTCGAAGAAATAATCAAGAAACAAAACTAAACTCAAATAGAGAGTAAACACCAATGGACTCAACACCCAAAACCCCAAAAACAGAGCCCCAAGCCGATAACCCAATAAAAAGCAGTGAAGGAAATGACAACAAACAATATCAACAAATCAAACGCAAGTCAAGATACAGGAGATAATACTAGCATAATACGAAGCATGAAATAACAAAGGTTAGAAGTCACCGGATTACTCTTGTAGACCAAGTTCTCCTTTCCTGCGAGGTATGTTTGATCCCCGCAAAATGATGCAGAAATTGATCACCGAAATATTATCGTCGGAGCTTCGCCCGAGTGCCACCGGAGTCAGAGCTGGTACTGTCGGATCTCGGGTCAGGTCCTGGCCGGCGCACGATGACAGTGAAATGACGAGCTGGTCGGCTAACCAACGCATTGTGGTGGAGATCTGGCCGATTCTCGACCGACGAACGGCATGAAGGTTGGCGACGAGTTGACTACCATCGTTGACCAGAGAGAGAGGAGGAGGAAAGGCAGCGACAGGCTGACCCCCGGGTTTGGCCGATGCGCCCCGGCCGGAGCTAGTCACTTACGATGGAATCTGGTGGCTGACGGTGACGACGGCGTTATTATTGCCGTCGTCGGTCAGACGACGAGGCGAGGGGAGAGAGACAGAGACGATGGCACTGTTGCCGCCATCGTTGGTCGGATAGAGTGACGACGTCGGTGTTGCTGCTGGTTATCGCCGGCGTCGGTGTTGCTGCTCTGGTATCGGTGACTTATTGGAGGAGAGAGTACAATTTATATATTATATTATGATGAATCGGATTATGTAATTGATTCACATCGATTTGGATGACATCTCACATTAAACTTGAGGACTCAAATGTGTATTTGATCAACTAATAAAAAAGTATAAAAATGAATAAGTATAAAAATGGATAAGTATAAAAATAAAAAAAGGAAAGGGGAATTGATAGATTCAAAGATGAGAACCAGGGGTTAGGGTATTATATGAGAAGGTGGAGGAGTGTTGGGAAGTGAGAGAGTGTAGAGAAGGTAATAATGAAGGAAGAGGAAAGGTGGCTAATAAAGAGGGAGATTTGAAAGGAAAGGATGAGGGGTCAGAATAAAGTTGATGATTTTTGGGCCAAAAATAAGCCTTTTGAAAATATAGAGATTTTGGCAAAATATATAGTACTCATTTTTTCTAAAACAAAATCCTTTACAATATATTATACCAAAATTTTTATAGACAAAATCTTTCCTTTAAAAACTAAAAAGAACTACCAGTGATTTTTAGAGTCAGTAGAATAAAATTACCACTTATTACTAGATTTTAAATGAAATAAAGCTTTAGCATAAATAAGTAGATTAAGATCACGAAAGATGTTACACATAATGAGCATAGATTCATAGGACACATTTAAACCAAGAAGATGACACTTAGTTTGCAAAATCTTAAGTATGGCAGCTCAAAATGACTGTGCATACAACTTTGGTTGTTGACGAGTCAACTAGGGCTTGCTTCAGGATGAGTCAAGGACTTATGAGTTTCCCATAAGGACAAAAACTTCTATCAGGCTAGTAAGAAAAATTCTCACACAAGGAAGGAATTATCAGGAATAATATAAAAACATAAAAAAATTATGGACTTGGAATTTTATAAAAATTAACCCTCTTTTTTTAAAAAATATATTCAATTTAAAAAAAAAGGTATTGGACATAATGAACTTTTTCATGAATAGGGACATATGAGGCAGCTTAGAATATTTGAGGGAATCAACTGATAAATATAATCTGTATTGATTCTGACCTTGTCAGATACTTTATTGAGGTCAGTACCCTCTAGGAGAGAAACTGTCTTTATTTTGTTCATTATTTCAGATGCAATAGTCGACTTTGAGGAAGGCATAATCGATTCGGGTGATATTTCCTCGGGCATTGTCACTGAATTTGACTACCTTTCCATCTTTATTTTCTAACACAAAGGAGATACCTTTATTTCAACCTATACTTCTGAAATATCCGCTATCAATCCCTCCTTTTTATATATTTTGCGGAAATGTTCCTACAAAATAAGGAGATTAATTCTACTTAGGTACAAGTGGTATTGGGTCCTTGCAGATTAGTTATTCTTCCTTTATACTCCCAAATACATACTCTTTTAGGCTTATGACTGTAGCTGTAGGATTTCTTTGGTCTTTATCCACCCATAAAATAAACGGGTCCTCGAGGGGAGAAAGAGGTTTTAGCAGATTTAATTGACCCTGATGAGGAACTCAAATAGTTTTTGAATGAATTTTGTCTTACAAACTATGGCTTGGGGAAGTCCTAAAAATGTTTAATTTTATTTTAGCACCATCAAGCTCTTCATGAAGTAGGTCAATTTCAATTTGACATGCCTTTATTTCTATTTGCCAGTTTCGGCGTTCCTCTTCGAGTTTTTGTTTAAATCGAGCTTCACAACTCTTCTTATTTTGAATTAGTTTATTATATTCATCTATGAATTTTTGAAGATCGTCGGTTATCATATCCTAGTTGGATTGAAGAGTATTATAGTTATGATAGTCGTGTTGTCTTACCTCGCTAGGTCCACCTGTTTCCATGAAGCATACATTGGCGGCTTGTACTTCTTCTTTGATTTCATATTCATTTCTCCAGGCTCCAAGGTTTTGATTCTTTCTAGATGATCCTCATCTCAATTCTAGGAAATTTTGTTTGAAATAACCAGGCTTTCCACAGCAGTAACAGAGATCATCATTTCTGATGGAGTTATTATTTTTGCCTCCTTAGGATCTTTGTTGTCTCTGTCTCATGATTTTCCTTACCCCATGATTGATGAGGGCCATTTCTGCACTACTATCATCTTCCAGAATATCCCCCTCTCTAGTTGGAGTAGCGTTGGAGGCTACTAGTTTCTTTTTTTCATCCTTGTGAAACTGGTTGATATAATTTTTCTTATATGCAATAAGGTAACCTCATAGTTTGCCATATATCATGTTGTGAAAATATCCATCTTCGAGAATGGTATCCTTGGTTTCCTAAGTCCTTGGGAGACTTCGAACCAGCTTCTGGACTTGCAGGCTGTGTGGATAGATCATCCCTAGTGATTTCTATGCGCAGACAATTTTACTGAATCTAGCAAACATTGTTTCAATGTCCTCTTTTCTTCCATTCTGAATAGCTCGTATTCATTGAGAAGATCAGTAATTTTTGACTTTTTGACCTTGGTGGTTCCTTCATAGGTTACCTCCAATTTGTCTCATATTTCTTTTGCGGTTTCACAAGTTGATATCTTGTCATATTCTTCCCCGCTAACTGCTCACAAAAGTAAAGTTATAGCACGTGCATTAGTTTGAATTACTTCTTGTTGTTCTTTAGTGACCTCGAAGCTTTCAAGGTCTTCTAAGTCAATACTTCTAGATTCCTTGTCTTTGTTCTTTGAATTCTCTTTAAGTCCCAGAATTGGCTTTGGAACCTTTCTAATGACAACCCAGGCTTGGAAGTCATTTGATTGGATAAAAATTGTGAACTTGCTATTCCAGTAAGAGTATTGTTGCCCATTAAAGAATGGTGGTCTTCTGGAGCAGTGACCATGATGGAGAAAAGCACCGAGAATCTGATAATTTGCCATTTGATCTTTGCTCACTTGGGGTTAAGTAATGCAGTTGGTAAGACCTTGCTCTGATACCAATTTAAATTCAAGAGGGGGATGAATTGAAATTTTCTTCTGTGTCGACTACTGACTCCTCACAGTTGACTCACCTGCAGATCTGTACATTTCACAAACAGATTATATTTCAACAATTAAGCACGTAAATAATAGAATGTAAAGTAATAACACAAAGATTTATCCTAGTCCGGAACACTAATTTGGTGCCTACTTACAGTCCCTTGGGTTTTAAAGTTTCCTTAGATCGTTTAATATTAGGCTCAAGTACAATGATAGGAAACAAGTTCTGAAGACTTATTTCACTCTTCATAGCTTGTGACACAGCTTCATTTGATGATACAAAGTTGACTCGATCCTACTCTTTATTTAACAATTGTAAACTAAAGTTACAAAGCCTTGTAAGACTAAGAATGAGACACTTTGAATTTTCTTCTTTACGTTGCGTAACCCGTGTCTGTCTTTAGTCTTCACCTTTTATAGTCTTCGACTGCTACTCTTCATAAGGAAACCCAAGAGATTTCTTCTTAATCAAGGATTTAAATTGATTCCTTGATTGAGAAATGTAGTCGTTTGATATGTCCATATCAGATATATCCATATGCGGCTTTGGATCACGTCCATATCAGATATGTTTGTGATCCATTCTTTCCTTTTAGTCTTGTATAGATTGATGTCCATGTGATGATTGTAGTCTTCCTTTATTTTGATTTTTTTTGGATTAATCTCCTGATTTATCTAGTCTGTCGTTATTTTGGTATAGTGATTCTCCTTCCATTCCTGAGATGTTTGATTGATTTTCTTGCCACGATGTTTGAGTGTCGTTGCTGGGATACTTATGATTGGATATATTTCCATTCTTGGAGCTGGCTTCCTTACTGCTTTTATTCTTTCACAATCTGCAATCTTCCAGTAACTTGAATCCTTTATCCTGTAAAGATCCACCTGTTAGTTTTTCATTATGAAAATATTACCTTATGAGACTAATTGTACAAAGGCGATCCCAAAACTCTAATGCTATAGGTACTTAGACTTCCCCTGCATCTATGGATCCAAACCCAAACACGATGATTTTCCCTTAAGAATGTCGTCACTCAATCTATCATAGGGAAAGGCTTGTCCGACATCATCATAAACAAGCAAAAATCTAAAACTAAAGACAAATCTAAAATAGAAAAATAAATGACTAATTCATGAAATGTAGGCACCATCAAGGTGTTCGAATATTACAACCCAAAATAAAAATATGCTCATCCAAATCATCCAAAAATAAAATAAAAACATCCAAACAAATATCCAAATAATACAAACCAATCAAATAATTGTGGCTACAAAGGAGACGGGTACCCCAAACTAAAAACTTGCAGTGACCTCACTACATAATCATGAAAGCATAAGAAAAAAGTAAAGGGTGATCCCAGTAACTGCATCAAGAACTATCGCCATTCTCAATCTCAGCATCACCCCTATCATCTTCAGAGTCAGACCATGCTGCTAGTACCTCATCATCACTCTTAGCCTTGGGAGAAAGAAGTCTATATTTGGGTTATAGGGCCTTCCATAGGACTTTTATCCTTTTCCACATCTTCATGAAGAATTTATCCCTATTTTTCTCCCTCTTTCTCATCTTATCATGCTAATCCTTGAGCTCCCTATGCGACTGTGCTAAGGACAAGTAGGCCTACTCCTATTTGGAAATAGTGTCACCTTGATTTTTCTATTCCTTAAGATGCCACTGGTAGTAGGATTAATCAACATAGTAATGGCGGGTGGTGGAAGTCTCTCCTGGCCTCTGAGGTAGATTTGACACAAGATCCCTGATTTTCCTCATCTCAACTGATATATCTCATCAAATGGCCCTACTAAGGATGGCATGCATTAATCTATATCATTCTCCACTGACCTCCCCAAGTCGACCTTCCTCTTCTTGCTCTTTCCAAGAGCTCCCTCTCCTCAGATATTCAATGGGTAAATGGGAGTATTGGGAGAGATCCAACTATCCTTCAAGTAATTATCAACCCCATCTCATTTACACAACTTAGTGATCAAGGATGAGAACATGAGCATGGGACCGCCTTTGTTTATGTAGTGCCGAATCTCCATGACCACAAACCATCCAGCATTCAATGAAATGTTGTCCAAGATGCAGGGCACCATCTGAGCACGCATGGTAGGGACATTTGTCAGGTTGGTAGTGGGAGAGACCCTGCTGCAAATAATTGGTAACCAAATCCTAGCCTCATCTGTGAAGTCACTTATTAGTATCCTATTTTTCATGGGGGCCATGGGACCTCCCTCCCTGGGGACAGATGCTCAACCAACCATATCCAAGTGGCATAATTCTTGATTCATAGCCCCTCATGTCTACCTTTTACAACCCATACACTCTATTAATCTGATCACCCTCAAAATGAACTTATTTGCCCATGATTCTTATTACTAGGTTAGAGAGATTTACTATGTTAAGATTCACATAGAATTCCCTGACCCAATGCTCTCTTGACCGGCATGGTTCTGGGAAAAAGCATATCCATCTTGTGGACACTAATCTCCCGTGGAAAATTGGGAGCTTTTCGGGCACATTTTCCAACTCGATCCCCCTTTCAGGCAGCACTTCTTCTTCATAAGATCCTCATGATAGTTCATCTCGCATTCAGAGGACCTAAAGTGATTGGTATCATAGCCTTCCATTGAGTACCTGGAATCCACACAGAGAGCATTAATCTTTAAGGTCAATGTGAAGAAAATATATTATTTAACTTGATTGAGCTGAAGGAAAGACTCATGGGACATGGACAAGCTTAAAATGCAAGGTTTGAGATTTGGACCAGACTATTAGACTGGACTCAGTTATCATGATCACAGCCTTCTTGGATCACGATCGCGATTACTGAGACTAGCCAGAATCATGCTCTTAGTTTAGCGATCGTGAAAATAGGATTGCGATCAACTTATTTGAGGCATGTCTGACCAAATTGGTCAGAACCCTAAAACTTCCAATTTTAATGCCCAATTGTGTTCCAAATCAAAAAATTCTCATCAAGTCCAAGAAACATAGACCCTAGATACTCAATCATGCCCTTAGAATATGGGAAAACTAGTAAGGGATTCATTCGGGCATTTTATCGAACACTTGGTGTGTCCATTCTATTCCTATTAATTTTGAACAAATTAGGGAACTTAAGACTTCCCCATCAATGTACACACCAATAATAGCAGTTAATCACACCAAACAAGCATATTTAAATTAAGATTTAGCATGCAAAATACAACTTTAGGCCATCCTTAAAACATGAGTTCTAAGGTCAACAGATGAGTACAAAAGAGAGAATTTTAAGCACATACCAAATTAAGGAATGCGGGGGAGGATGCAATGCACAATTCGATGCTATCAACAAGGTCTCAATTTGGAATAATTTCAAAATAATTAGAGAGGGAATTTTATGGGGGTTTGGCAATTGTTCATGTGTAAATCTGCCTTGATTATGATCATGAGCAAGGGATCGCGATCGCGAACCCTATGTTATTCCTATCGCAAGACTCGGGCCATCGCGATCGCTATAACTGAGAGCAGGTTCTTCTCCCCTGTTTTCAACTGCTCAGCCACTACTTAAATTCACTGTATTTTCCCTTACTCAACATCATTCAAATGCAACCCCTTTGGGTACCTAATTTGCATGGATCAATCTTAATAAACATAAGCTATTTTAAAAATCAAAAATCAAAGAATACGGGCCACTTTCGTGGCATGATAGGTCGCCTCCCATCCAGTGCCTAAGTTAACATCGTGGCACGGTGTTATTCAATCTTTAAGTTGGATCCTTGAGGGACCCATCATCCATATCCAAGTCAACTATATCAATGACGGATACCGCTTGAAGTTCCATTGGTTGTTTCTTTGTTTTACACACCCAAAAAGAAACTTCATCATTTTGCACCCGTAACTTTATCTCTCCTTGCTCCATATCAACAATTGCTCTCTCGATTGCCAAAAAGCTTATCCTAAGAATAATGGATATTTCTTGATTGATTTCAAAACAAGGACTATAAAGTCTGCCAAAAAAATGAAACAATCAACCTTTACTAAGACATCATACAAAACTTCAACCGATTTCTTAATAGAGCGATCCGCCATCAAAAGCCTCATTGTTGTGGAAGTATGAGTTCCCAAACCAAGTCTTCGATAGATTACATATGACATTAGATTGGTTCTTGCACCAATGTCACACAAGGCTTTCTCAAATTTGTGTGTCTCAGTGATGCAAGGGATTATGAAGGCTCTCAGATCTTCTTTCTTTTATGCCATAGCAGTAGTCATGATAGCGCTACAACTATGGATCATGTCAATGGTCTCACCATCCATAAGGAATGTCTTGGAAATTAATGTCTTCATTAGCTTAGCACCCGGAATTTCTTGAATGGATTCTAACAATGGAATATTGATTGAAAGATTGCTAAGCTTGGTGAGGAACTTTTTGAATTTAAGATTCTTCTTTTTTTTTCTTGAGTCTTTAAGGGAATTGAGGGGGGATTTTTGTTGTGTTTCATCACCCTCAACTACCTTCGGAGTTCCCTCCTCATCGACAATCTTTTTAATTATCATTGGTTCTTCATCATCCCCTTCTTGAGACTTTGGAGCCTCATTACTTGACTCACCCACATGCTTCTTCTTTGTGTTCAATTTATCATCAAGAGACTTTTCTTTGAGCCCAACTTCTTGTGCACCAAGTTCTTAACCACTTAGGGTGACAATTGTTAAGACATGAGCATAGTTTTTAGTATTTTCCTCTGTATCACTTGGGAGACCGCCCTTAGTCCTAGCATTAAGTGCAGTTGAGGTTTGGCCAATTTGGTTCTCCAATTGCTCGATTGACGCCGAGCGTGATACAATTGTTTGGCTGGTTTGAGAAAAGTCTTCTTTTAATTCTCGGACCATATTGTCCGTCCCTTCCACTCCCATTAAGATTCTAGCAAGAACATACTCGGCTTTGAACTTTTCAGGATCCACGAGATTTGACTCCTTGCTCTTCACTCGGTTACACGAACTGACCCGGGGCCTTGTCATAATGGGCATCCCAAGTCCAAGCAGGTATGGAGACCACCCCAGATACCTAATCCAACCAACCTACACATATCCTAAGTTGGATGAATTCCAAACATATAACAAAATAGCATTATTGTGTAACCCAAGACTCTGGGGTACGTCTATGACTGTGACCACCCAAACGAGTCTAACCATATAATACCCATAGAGATAACCAATTTCCAAACCAAACCATAAACCAAAATCATAAAATTAACTAAACCAAGTTCCATAACATAATATAAAAGGATGGAACAGTGAGAAATTTAGTTCAACGGTATCAGCCCCAATACCAACGACAGTACTAAGGCTGACACAACTATCGATCTCGACTATACCAACCCATAGTAGTTCCACAAAAGCCTTTAACCAAACAATAGTCAATATCTGGTTGGGACATGCCCCTAACCATAGCCCAAACCAATATCCATAAATAAACCAAAGTGTGTGAAAACATCCATGAACATGATATGGGACCTTCCGAAATATGGAAGCTCACCACTTCAATCCAGTAGCTGATCCCGAATTTGATCACTAAGCAGGAGAAGTAGTATGGTGGGTTCTTGTATCGCTTGGGGACACATCCGCCTGAGGACGGGTTAGTGGGTGAATGCTAGCAAGTACTCGAGATAAGGATAAAATAATGCCATCAGTAAAACCAAGTAAACGAACCATAAGCATACAAACTATACATATAATATATATAACCATGTCGAGAAAGAAAACTGGGTTTAGCATGACTTTAAAACCATTAACCTTGGTATGTGTATCTTAACCTTCCTAGAACCACCCACGGGCTATATCGGTCCAGTGTAAGCCCCTGAATGGGCCCTGATGCGTGTAGCCACACAAGTCAGAGATACCATAAGAGTAGGGGATTCCCAAGTACCCTTCTCTCTCCATGATACATATGGACAGTGTACTTTGAGGATTCCTGTGAACCTCGTGAGTACCATATATGGTTATCATGACCAACCTCTCATGTTGGGCAAACATGAGTTTCTAGTGTCCGTCCATTTGACTCGCACCTTCACGGTTAGCTATCACACCCCGCCGTTATTGCCCAATTAAAACTATTTCCAACCAACCAAACCATTATTCCTTTATTATTAACCAAGGCTATAAGAAGTGGTATCGTCATACTGACTATACCTTGCAAGCAATGTCCTTAGCCAAGATTTTAATGTATAGAGATTCCCATGTACCTATAGATTACATTATCAAGTTAACTTGGAGGAATCCCATGCTCCCCACAAGTATTCCATTATTATAATTGCTTGGGGGAATCCTATATACCCCACAAGTTGGTCATTACCATGTTTACTCGAGGAATTCCATTGTACCCCCAGAAGGAGTTCAATTAACCATAACCTTGACCACCAAACCATTCCATTTAACCATTCTAAACCATTGATACCATTTAGGGTTCCATTACCAAACCATATCATGCAATAGTTCCATTAAAAGCCCAATAATCTAGTAAAAGCATTATCATAGGCATTTTATCAAACATGTTGGGGACATAGGTTTCCAAAACCAAAGCCAATTTCCAATTAATCATTCCCATGCAGCCAATTGTCCAAACCACCGTTAAAACATGCAAATCCATAATTAAAACATGGGAAAACCATAACCAAACCTTTAATACCAAAACCCCAACATATAATTGAAAACCCCAAAACCATACAATAATCATGCCATGAAAACATTGTATAAATCATGCCTTTAGTTGGAACTAACAATGAGGGAGAAGTATCTTGCCATAAATTGAGAAGATGATGGAGAGAAATCACCAACAAAAGCCCCAATTTGATCACCTTAGTAAAACCCTAGCCTTTCTTTACCCAAAAGACTTAGATAGGGTTAGAGAGTGCTTTCCAAGTGTTAATGAATAGAATAATAGGGAAAATAACTTACCGAATGTATTATAAGTCGTAGGGTCAAAATGGGTTAAGAGGGGAAATGTCCAAATTACCCCCACTTAACTGCATAAAATCCCCGCAGGTGGGTACGACTCCACTATACTAGTCGTACCCTCCAATACGAGTGGTACCCACCACTCGTATCCTAGACCTCCCTTAGACCCCCCACACTGGTCAATATACGACCATGCAAGACAAATCATATCTAAGGATACGACGAGTACCCTCAACCAGTACCCATAACAGAACCAAAAGGAGTTGACACTTTCTAACATACGAGTGGGACAATACGACTCGTACCCTATATCACAACCCATGGTGAGCCACTCGTACTCAGTTCCACGTGACTTTACTAAGTCTCAGATTACATGAAAGAAACCCAAACCATACTACCCGATCTGACCATACGACTTGTACCAACCCAAGTCGTACTCATTCCAGAAACCAATCCAACCACCAACCATCATTGGTTAGTGTACAACCAACCTTACCAACCGTACCCCAGCATACAACCTGTACCCGCTAGTTGTACCTTGACCAGAAACCAGAAATCTAGGAAATTTTCTAAGAGTCTAAAACCCAGGGTGTTTCAGTCTCCCCCACTAGGTTCATTCGTCCCCGAATGACTGACAAGGTAGGTCAAACACAAGCACAATTCATTTGCATTATCAAATATCAGTCCAACCTTTAACCAAGTTATAAAATAAAGATGCAAGGTCATATTCTAACCTTTAACTAAGTTAGAAAATAAATAAGTGATCAAGAACACATACCTTCCACATAAATATCCAAAGCAGAAAATAAATACGTATATTTGGATTTTATGTCCGCTTCCGCTTCCCATGTAGCCTCTTCCACCTTGTGGTTCTACCATAAAACCTTAATACTGGCCACATCCTTGGTCTGTGACTGACAAACATACTAATCCAACATCTCAACTGAGATATCTTTATAGGACAAAGAATCCAGGATATCTAATCCTTCCAAAAGAACCACCGAGGAAGGATCACCAAGACACTTTCTCAATATTGAGACATAAAATATTGGAT
Source organism: Capsicum baccatum var. pendulum (assembly GCA_030864225.1). NCBI lineage: Eukaryota > Viridiplantae > Streptophyta > Magnoliopsida > Solanales > Solanaceae > Capsicum > Capsicum baccatum. Next base: position 204,502,405 of record CM061558.1, on the reverse strand, counting down.
GAATGGAGCTCAAACTAGAAGGAAACTCTAATTCATATGCCACGTTATTAACCCTCCGCAGAACCACATCAGGACCAACATACCAGGGATCGAGCTTCCCCTTTTTACCAAACCTCATAACTCCATTCATGGGAGATACCTTTAGGAATACCTTATCCCCAACCTTAAACTCCAAGTATCTACGCCTTACATCCGCATAGGACTTTTGGAAACTTTGGGAAGACTTTAACCCTATCTCGAATCACCTTTACATTTTCCATATCCTGATAAACCAAATTTGGACCGAACATATCTGTCTCACCAAGTTCAAACCACCCAATATGAGATATACACCTCATACTATACAATGCCTCAAAAGGGGCCATACTAATCCTAGAATGATAGCTATTGTTGTAAGAAAACTCTACCAAAGGTAGATGCTCAACCCAATTGTCACCATAATCAATCACACATGCCCAAAGCATATCTTTCAATGTCTAAATAGTCCTCTCTGCTTGTCCATCCATCTGCGAATAAAAAACAGTACTCAAACTAACCTTAGTACCCATCCCCATCGGGAAAGACCGCCAGAAGTGAGATAAAAATTATGTACCACGATAAAAAATAATCAAAACAGGTACCCCATATAGCTTCACAATCTCCTAAAGGTACAACCTTGCATAGTCCTCAGCCAAAAAATTAGTCTGTACCTACAAGAAGTGAGTGGATTTTTTCATCCTATCCATAATGACCCAAATCAAATTAAATTGACTCCGAGAACGAGGAAGAACAATAACAAAATCCATATTAATTACCTTCTATTTCCATTTTGGCAATTCCATTTCCTGATACAACCCGTCGGGCCTCATGTGCTCAACTTTGACTTGTTGGCACACCATTACCATTACCATTACCATTGATCTTAAAGACCATCATATTTTACACACCAACATCACTTTTGATTTTCATCAAGACAGGATCCAACACTTGTTTCTCCTTAATATCTGTACCAGAGATGACCAAACCACTTCCTGTACCATCACACCACTATCATTGGAGTCCAAGAGACGAACTCCAAGATTAACCAAATGGTAAATATCCTTCACCAATTCCCGCTTATTTTTTTTCACATGAGTTAAAATCCTTATGGATAACCTTCTAAGAGCATCAGCAACTATGTTAGCTTTACCTTGGTGGCAGTGAAGACTCATATGATAGTCCTTAAGAAGCCTCAACTATCTCTTTTCCCTAAAATTTAGTTCCTTCTGAGTGAACACATACTGTAGACTCTTATGATCAGAAAAGATGTCCACGTGCACTCTGTACAAATAATGCCACCAGATTTTCAAAGCAAAGACCACCGATAAAAGCTCCAAATCATGAGTAGGATAATTTTTCTCATTCACCTTCAACTGCCTAGAAACATAGGCAATCACCTTCCTATGTTGCATCAAACTGCAACCAATCCCTACTGGGGATGCAATACAGTAAACCACAAACCCCTTGTTACCTTTAAGCAATGTCAAAACTAAATCCAAAGTTAGCTTAGCCTTCATCTTCTCAAAACTCCCCTCACAAACATCCAATCAAGAAAACTTCGCCTTCTTCTGAGTCAATTAGTCAATGGGGCAGCTATCATCGAGAAGCTTTCCACGAACTGCCTATAATACCCAGCCAAACCCAAAAAGCTCTAAATATTAGTTGGAGGCATGGTTCTAGGATACCTTGTAACCACAGCCACCTTTTGCGGATCCACCATGATCCCCTCGCTAGACATAACATGACCCAAAAAAGTCAAAGCATTCAACAAAAACTCACACTTACAATTGTTGCTCTTTGAAGGTCTGTAATACCATGCGACAGTGATTAGTATGATCCACCTCACTCTTAGAATAAACCAAAATATCATCAATGAACACAATGATAAAAAGATCTAGAAACTTCCTAAAAACCCTATTCATCAAATCCATAAATGCCATTGGAGCATTAGTCAAACCAAATGACATAACCAAGAATTCATACTGCCCATACCATGTACGAAAAGTTGTCTTAGGGATATCTTTCTCCCTAATCTTAACCTGATGATACCCAGACCGAAGATCTATCTTAGAAAAAAACTTGGCACCTTACAACTGATCAAACAAGTCATCTATTCTTGGAAGAGGATACTTGTTCTTAATCATTACTTTATTCAACTGCCTATGTCAATGCACATCCAAAGGTAACCATCCTTCTTTCACAAAAATAAAATCAGTACACCCCAAGAGGATACACTAGGATTAATAAAACCCTTGATATAGAAGATCCTAGAGTTCCCTTAACTCAGTCGAAGCCATCCTATAAGGAGGAATAAATATTGGAAGAGTGTCCAGAACTAAATCAATATCAAACTCAATATCCCTATATAGAGGAACACAAGGAAGATCATCCGAAAAGACCTCAGGAAACTCATTTACCACCAGAATCGAATGTAAAGAAGGACCTTCTGTGTTAGAATCTTTAATCCAGACCAAGTGATAGAGCACCTTTTGGAGATTAATCTTTGATCTCTAAGATAAGAAATAAACCTTCCCCTAGGATCTAGGGAACCACCCTCCCACTCTAGAACTAGTTCACTAGGGAACCTTAAGATAACCTTATGGGTCCGATAATCTAAGAACGTGTAACAAGAGTGTAACCAGTCCATCCATAGAGTAACATCTAAATCCACCATATCAAGTTCAAACAAATCCACCAAAGTCTTCCCACTACCAACAGATACCACATATAGTCTCCTACTGGGTACAAATAGAAAAAGAATCCAAAATAACCTCAGGATCAAATCCACAATACATAGCCACATATGGGGTCACATAAGAAAGAGTGGACCCAGATCAAACAAATAATACAAGTCATGAGAAAATAGTTGTAATATACCAGGCACGATATCAGATAATGCCTCAGATTCCTAACGAGTAGCAAAAGCATATAACCTACCTCAGATTCCAAACGAGTAGCAAGAGCATATAACCTACCTCAGATTCCAAACGAGTAGCAAGAGCATATAACCTATTCTGACTTATGCCAGTACCAGAAGCAGAAATAGATATAAAAGTAGCACCCTTTGGTGTAGGAGCAGAAGATGAGCGATCGGAGCCTTACTCGCTCCCGAAGCACCCTTACCAACTAGACAATTTTTTAGAATATAGCCTGGTTAGCCACATTTAAAACATCTGTCCTTCTATCACAAAATCCCCAATGAAGACGACTATAGAACTGGCAAGAAGGTCATGAAAACGTTAACTGAGCCCCACTCACATGAGATTGGACACCCTATACTCGGAAATTATTGCCACCCTACTGACGCCTATTACCTAACTATTTTGGGTAAGGAGGACAAGATGTAGAGAAAGAACTAGAACTCCCCCACTTCTTTTTTTTCCATTTACTACCATCCCAACCACCCTCTTATTGAGCACCACCCTGCTTAGAGAACCTATTCCTCTTACTCTGTCTTTCCCGAAACTCCGCCTACTTCCTCTTTTCTTCCTCCACCTGCTGTATTTGAACAACCAATATCGAAATATCTATATCCTTGATCAGCAATGTAGTCTTACTTTCAAGGATCAAATCCTGAGATAACCCAGAAGTGAACTTTCTCATCCTCACCCTCATATTGGACACCAAGTCCAGAGCATACCTTAACAACTTATGAAATTTCAAGGCATATTCCTTGACTGATATTTTTCCTTGCTTAAGATTCATAAATTCCTCCATCTTTGCTTCACTCATGTCTTGATAAAAGAACCAATCCAGAAAAGAATTTGAGAAAGTCCCCTATAAGGACAACTCTTCAATATCACCTCTATCTTTATCCCACTCCCCGTATTACTAGTACGCAACACCCTTGAGCTGATAAGCTGTAAAATTTACCCCTTCCACATTCGTGACCTGCATTACCCTGAAATTCTTCTCCATTTTATCGAAGAAACCCTAAGGATCCTCCTCTACCTTCACACCAATAAAAGTAGGAGGTTTCATCTTCATAAACTAGATAACCCTGGTGGACACAGCAGATGGAACACCAGATACATCTTGCTCAGCCTGAGCAGCAACTAACTAAGAAATAACATGAATGATTGACGAAATTCCACATTAGTTACCTCACCCTGAGAAGGACTAGTAGCAACTAGTGGAACTCTAGAAATATCAAGGATTGAACCCCTAGACCAAGTATGGATCCCCTGAGTAGTACGTGTCCCTTCAACATTATCCCAAGTTGGGATAGAAGATTTACCTTGCGTCTAAAATCTTTGAGGCATGATCTAAAAAGCAAACAAACCAGGATTACAAAGAACCTTAGACCTTGCAGCTTAAAAATAGAATATCAAGAAAATGAAACATTCCTAAACATCCTGTAGCCTCTCTCATATGAGAGTGGCACGCTACACACCCCTAAAAGAGACTCTACTCAACACGGCTTTGTGGACTTCCAATTAACCATGAACCTAAAGCTTTGATACTAACTTGACATGACCCAACCTGGGGCCTTGTCGTAATGGGCATCCTAAGTCCTACCAGGATTGGAGACTACCCCCGTTACCCAACCCAACCAACCTACACATATCCTGAGTTGGATAAATTTAAAATGTATTACAAGATAGCATTCTTGTGTAACCCCAAGACTCTAGGGTAGCTCTATGACCGTGACCACCCAAATGAGTCCAACCGTTCGATACCCATATCGATAACAAATTTCCAAAACAAACCATAAACCAAAACTGTACCAATAACTAAACCAAGTTCCATAATATAATATAAAAGGATGGAATAATGAGAAATTTAGTTCAACTGTATCAGCCCCAATGCCAATACCAATACTAAGGCGGACACCACTACCGATCCTGCCCATACCAACCTATAGTAATTTTACAAAAGACTCTAAACAAAAGATAACCAATATCTGATTTGGACATACCCCTAACCATAGCGAAAACCAATAACCATAAATAAACTAAAATATGTAAAAACATTCATGAACATGAAATAGAGCCTTCCAAAATATGAAAGATCACCACTTCACTCCAGTAGCTGATCTTGAATCTAATCACTAAGAAGGAGGAGTAGAATGGTTGGTTCCTGGATTGTGTAGGGATACAGCCACCCGAGGATGGGTTAGCGGGTGAACACTAGTAAATACTCAGGATAAGGATAAAATAATATCATCCACTAAGACCAAGTAAACCAACTACATGCATACAAACCATACATATAATATATATATATATATATATCCATGAAGGGAAAGAGAACTGGTTTTAGAATAGCTTTAAAACCTTTAACCTAGGTATGTGTAGCTTAACCATCCTAGAACAACCTACTAGCTATATAGGTCCAGTGTAACCCCCTAATGGGCCCCGATGTATGTAGCCGCACGAACCAAAGATACCATAAGAGTAGGGGATTCCCAATTACCCTTCACTCTCCATGATACATATGTACAGTGTACTTAGAGGATTCTCATGTAACTCATGAGTATCATATATGTTCACCATAACCAACCCCTCATATTGGCAAGCATGAGTTTCCAGTGTCTATTCATTGGACTCACACCTTCAGGTTAGCTATCACACCCCACCATTATTGCCCAATTAAAACCATTTCCAACTAACCAAACCATAATTCCATTATTATTAACCAAGGCTATAAGAAGTCATATCATCATACCGACTATAGCATGAAAGCAATGTCCTTAGACAATCTTTAAATGTAAACGGATTCCCATGTACTCATACATTACATTATCAAGTTAACTTGGGGAAATCTCGTGTACCCCATAAGTATTCCATTATTATAATTGCTTGGGGGAATCCCATATACCCTATAAGTTGTTCATTACTATGTTTACTTGGAGGGGTCTATTGTACCCTACAAGGAGTTCAATTAACCATAACCATGACCACCAAATCATTCCATTTAACCATTTATACCATTTAGGGTTCAATTACTAAATCATATCAGGCAGTAGTTCCTTTAAAAGTCCAATAATATAGTAAAAACATTATCATAGGCATTTTATCAAACATATTGGGGACATAGTGTTTCTAAAACCAAAACTAATTACCAATTAACCATTCCTATGCAACCAATTATCCAAACCACCATTAAAATATGCAAATATATAATTAAAACATGGAAAAACCATAACCAAGCGTTTAATACCAAAACCCCAACATATAATTAAAAATCCCAAAACCATACCATAATCATGCCTTGTAAAGATTGTATAAATCATCCCTTTAGTTAGAACTAACAATGAGGGATAGTATCTTGCCTTAAATTGAGCAGATGATAGAGAGAAATCACCAATGTAAGCCCCAATTTGAACACCTTAGTGAAACCCTAGCCTTTCTTTACCCAAAAGACTTAGATAGGATTAGAGAGTGTTATCCAAGTGTTAATGAATAGAATAATAGGAAAAATAACCTACCAAGTGTATTATAAGTCATAGGTTCATAATGGGATAAGAGAGGAAATGTCTAGATCACTCCCCACTTAACTGCATAAAATCTCTGCAGGTGGGTATAACTCTACCAAACTAGTCATACCTTATAATACGAGTGGTACCCACCACTCTTATCCTATACCTATCTTAAACCCCCTATATTGATCAATATATGACCATGCAAAACAGACTATATCTAAGGAAATGACTAGTACCCTCAATCCATACCCATAACAGAGACAAGAGGAGTTGACACTATCTAATATATGAGTAGAAAATTGCAACTCATACCCTATCTCATGACCCATAGTGATCCACTCATACTCAGATCCAAGTTACTTTAGTAAGTCTAAGATTAAGTAAAAGAAATCCCAAAAAATATGACTCGTACCAACCCAAGTCATACCCATTCCAGAAATCAATCCAACCCAACAACCATCACTGGTTAGTGTACGACTAGCCTTACTAACTGTACCCCAGCATACGACCTATACCCCCTAGTCGTACCTTGACTAGAAACTAGAAATTCATGAAATTTTCTAAGAGTCCCAAACCCAGGGTGTTTCACTTGATCATGGTGGGGCATATATCTATCATGCTCCCTTTTCTTATCCCCTGGATAGTTTTCCAAGTACCTAATTTCTTCATCAAGGGCCTTTGCCTCATCCCCATCTTACTCTTTACAGAACACGGCATTGACAGATTATAGGTGCACCTATCACATACTTCATAAGGAGGTCTAATTGTGTCATCCTTTTGGCTATATTTTCCTCCCTATCTTCTTCTTTCTTTCTTTGATCTTTGTTCATAATTGAGGCGACGGGAGAACCCGTGGCTACCTCAGTATCCTGAGTGTGCCACCCTCTATTTCTCTTTGTGATTTGCTCAAGAAAAGTTGAAGCCACACCATGTTACAACCTCACAAGTAATCCATCAGTCGCGTTGTCCACCACAATTTTATTTAGTTGGTCCAACACCATATAGAATATTTGGAGGAGAATCTTATCTGGTACTTTGTGGTTAGGACATTGCATAATATTTTTATTAAATATCTCCCAAACTTCATATACAGGCTCTCCATTAAGATAACAAAAATTTATGATTTCATCTCAGAATTGTAAAATCTTTGATGGTAGGAACGCATCGGTAAGTTCAACCCATAATGTGATGGACCCAGTAGGTAGAGACCTCAACCTCAACATTGCCTCACTCGTTAGAGAGAGCGAGAAGAGGTGTAACCATATGGACTCTTGTGAGATATAAGCAATATCAAAGGGGCACACACCTCCATAAATTCTTCAAATGTAGATTTGGGTATTCATGAGCTTGACCCCAAAAGAGACTTTTCATTTGTAGCATGTAGAGCATTACACTCATGATGTGGAATACACATTTCCTTTATTATGTGAGATGCGGAAGGCACTAGCAGGCCCTGCATCATGAAGGTGGTCCTCATCATCAAGGGGATCATTAAATGTCCCGACATTGTTTCCAAGTTCACTCATTATATCATGGACACTATTAAACTCACATATAAAAGAAAAAAATAACAAAAAACATAAATAACAAACACTATAGATAAACTCAAAGTTAATATCAACACCACACAAGCAAAAACTAAGTTTCACTCTCTGGCAATGGCGCCATTTTTTATAATGCTCAACTTACATCATTATTTTGGTGCAAGGCAGTCATTGTCAATATAATAACCCAACTTAAGTTGGGGTCGAATCCATGAGGAGTGTGACTAGTTTTTGAATCCTATGTATGTTGAATATTACTAAGTATTGACCCACAATGTAAACTTAAAGAAAGACATAAATTAAATCGGGGGGTATGATATGAAATGTGTGTGAACAAAATTATCTTGTGAAACTAAATGAGAGCAATAATTATTGATTATAATCCAATGAGATAAGAGTCTTGGGGTTATACTTATCCTAGGTATTGTACATGCATGAGTTATTGAGAGTTAGTCCTTTTCTTAGTCAAAGATTTGGGTAGGCTAGATTTTAACTCTTAATATGAGCCTTTTAACAACACACCAAGTTACATTCATGAGTGTACCAATTTCACCAATCCAAACCTTAATAAAACATCCCTATTTATAGGATGATATCAATTAATATAGATACACATATAACATCCTTATTGATAAGATAATGTTAAAAACATAACTAGTATCAAATAATTGCTCACTACTATTCATCACCCATATCCCTCTTTCAAGGATGGTATGGGATCCAAGTCTGTTTACCCATAACTATTAATTTAAATAAGAGTAGTAGAAAAACCCAACATCAATTACTACTAATTAGGACTAATAATCAACACCCATGCACTTTAATACCCTAATCAAGCATAACCCTAAGATAAATATTTAGATACTCATGAATTAGAGAAAGGAAATATACCTAAGTTAGCACCCAATTCTTCCATTGATAACAAAACTAGATTAATTCCAAATCTTTAATCTCAATTCACAACTACAATCTCTAGAAAAATTTAGCAACCATTTTTTTCCCCAATTAGTATGGTTTCTCTCTACATAAAAACTGAATTTTAGTTTAAAGATGCCTCAAATGTGTAAGGGTTTTTCCCTTTTAAGAATTGGGTTCAGCTTCTTAAAATTATGAATCTACCCTTTGAACTTCAGCCGCGTTATTGCAAGGCCATTATATGATCACAATAGCGACTCTTACAATCGCGGTGATCCTCTCACGATCGATAAGGATTACTCGAGCTTTGACTGGTCACAGTTGTAGCCCTCAAACCACAATCACGGTAACTGAGGGTTACTCCTTGCTCCAGGTTTTCCAACTTTTTCACTAACTTTGCCCTTTTTGTTCCCTTTTTAGATTACTTTACTTATTTTATTCCAATTACCTATAAACTTGCAAACCATCAGAATTAGTGCATTTAAATGGAAAATTTACCTCATTTACATAATTTAACCATAGTAGTGTGCACATATTTGAATGTCAATAAGTGGTAAATTTACCACTCATCATTACTCCCTTGTCTCCCTTTGGTAACTCGAAATTAAATAGGTTCCCAAACCTAATAAATGATCTTTGTATACAGGTGGGAGTAAGAGGAAATCATAGTTGGTTCATGGATAGTGGATGTTCTAAGTATATGACAGGAAGAACTAATTGTTTTCTCTCACTCAAGTCACTTTAAAGTGGAGGTGTCTCATTTGGAGATGGAAAAGGGGATATATCTTGTGTTAGAAAAAATAGAAAATCACTAAATCATGCTATTAATGATGTGTATTATATGGGTATTTTAAAGTATAGCCTACTCGATGTCTCAAATCTGTGATAGGGCAATAAAGTTAAATTCCTGTTTGATTGATGCATTTTCACCAGTATCCAATCTAGTTTAGTTATTCTTAGAGTTACAAGATACAAGAATATGTATTTTCTAATTTGGATTCAGTTCCAGGAAGTGATCTCACTATCTAAGTTCTCAAAGTAAAAATACAGACATATGGCATAAAAGACTTAGCCATATTAATTCCTTACTTCTTAATAAGTTGTCTCAAAGAATCTAGTCTATGGTATTCCCCAATTGCTATTCTCAGACATCAAGGTATGTGATTCCTATGTCAAAGAAAAACAAACTAGGTCCTCATTCAAGTGAAAGAAGCAAGTTAGTACACCATGCCTCTTAAACTACTTCACATGGACTTAGATGAACTTGTAAAGGCTCAAAGTAGAGGAGCGAAGAAATATGTATTGGTAATTATAGATGATTTTGGTAGGTACACTTGGAGCATGTTTTTGAGATCCAAATATGAAACTTTTGAAGTGTTGGTGATTTTTACCAAGCGAATCCAAGTAATATTAGAGAGAAAAATAGCAGGGATCAGGTTTGACCATGGAACAGAATTTGAAAATACAAGAGTTGAGGAATTTTGTGTAGAAAATAGAATAAGTCATAATTTTTAAGCTTCCAGAACATCTCAGCAAAATGGGGTTGTTAAAAGAAGAATAGGACCTTGATTGATATTGCTAGAACTATGTTGATTGATGGTGATCTCCCTAAGAGATTCTGGGCTGAATCAGTAAATCCTGCATGCTATGTTACAAATAGGTGTTTTATCATGTCTTTTTTCAACAAGACTCTCTATGAATTGTTGTTTAAAATAAGGACTAAACTTAGTTATTTTAGGCCTTTTGGGTGTAAATATTTTATGTTGAACAATAGTAAGAATGATCTTGATAAATTTGATCCCAAGAGTGATGAAATGATATTTTTAGGTTACGCATCAACTAGCAAAGCCTACGTAGTCTATAACAAAAGAACTCATTGTGTTGAAGAAAGTGATCATGTCATTTTTTATAAGTCAGTGGAAATGAAAAAACTGAGAAATACAGAGGATGTAGACATGGAGGAACTCAATTTCATCCATGGTATTTGAGTTTGTAAGTAAAGTGTTGCTTTCTAGGACTGAGAAAAGGAATGAATCATCAAAGCTAGATTTGTTTTTCATGGGAGGTAGTCTCCTTATTCCAGAAGATCAATCTCTCTACCATCATATTGAAGCATATGGATAAGGTGGTGAATAAGAAGCCTAGGAAACATGGGTTACCATATGGGTTTCTACAAAACAAAGTGTATGAGTTCTTTAGGGTACTAGATCGGGAAACCCCCTCTTTAAGCAAACATAAATTCTCTATTGATACACTCCACTAATGTGATATTATTAAGAATAAAGGCGGTGTCGGGACTCTTTCAGTTACATCTGATCTTATCACTTCTCAAGAGAGACCTACGACAAAAGTAACTAACCTAACTACCTTACTTGATCGCAAGGATACTTGATATTACAAAGTTGAAGGATGCTCTATAGAAGGCACACACCAAGGGACCTAGTGTGGTGGATTCTCTAAAATCTAATATTATGAAGTTGAAGGTTGATAATACAGAATTGGAGAAAAGGTTTTAGATCTGATTGAAAGCTTCTCAAAGAACATGATGACTCTACTAAAAGGATCACTTTGCTTCTTAAGCCCATTCCCAAACCCTCTTCTTAAGCCCATTACATATGCCATTCCTTTCTTATTTCTAATGGTACTGATAATGGATGGTATTTTTTATTATGTTTTAAGAACTTCTATTGTACTTACTACTTTGACTATGCCTAGTATATCTATGCTATGTTGTTGTCTAATTTTCTTGCTCCCTCATCTAATGTTGCTTTATCTTTGTTGATGATAGTGTTGCCCTAGTGGAAATGAGTTAACTCATATCTATTTACTTATATTTAGTTTAATTTTTAATATTTTTTATGATTCCAACAGGGGAATAGTGATAAGGGAACTATAGGTAGAACTAGTGATGATGCTAGGGGGAACTGCTAATGGTGTTAAGGGGAACTGGCAATAGCATAAATAGGAACTGATAAATGAATCTACTGGATTTGTGATTATCAAAAAGGAGGAAATTATTGAGGAAATTATTTTAGTTTTAATTTTAATGATTTGACAAATTCAACGAAGGGACCTCGTCTATGAACTGTCGGGTTATCCTACTATCGTATATGTACAACGGTAAAATGTACTATTTATTTTGACTGGTAGTGCTGCAAAAGTATTGCGACTGGTGTGATGACATTGATCCAATAGAATATTGTTAAGGTTTTTCTCTCTTTTATAAAAGCAATATGTGACAAAAGAAAAAACTAATTTTTTCGTAGCTCAAAAATAGTCGACTCTCAAGCAAAAGGTTATTCTCATAAAAAGGACACTGGTCATTTCAACAGAGGACCTGATCGAGTTGACGCTTTAGTTTGTTATTTTATTGAGTATTGTGTCTTTTTTTTCGAAATTGTAAATCTACTCCTATGTTATAAAGTATAATAGATTTTTGGTCTTGTCTATGTCTTAGGTTGAGTCATATAAACTAGAGTTAGTTGTCATTTTAGACTTAGTTTAGTCATGTTCTATTCATCATGCTTTATGTTATTTTGGGTAGAGTTACCTAGGGGTGTCGTCAAGATTTAGCTGACGTGTGGATATGGTAGAGTTGTTGCATCAATCTTGTAATAGAGTTATTTCGAGGTGGTTGGGTTAAGAGTTTAATCCTGGTGATTATTGGTGTAACACCCCATATTTTTGCCCTATAATTTGAACCGTCGTTCCTATGTCAATAAACTCTACTCCCATGATTTACATTCGAATACATGTGTCATGATCATTATCCTAGTGAAAGTAGTACTTACAAGGTGAAAAATGTTCGTAGGAAGCACTTAGAGTAAAGTTGAGTTGAGAACACTTTTATCGATAGAGTTTTTGTATTCGATCCTATAAGGATAAACTTTAAATGAGTGTATCTATAGAAATATATCGATTCAGGTGTCCTACTATATATCAAATGATAGGACTTTGAGTTGTCTTTCCAATGCAATTGGTTACACCTTAATCTAATATTAGAGTGTAAAGTTATGCTCATTTTACCTTAGCATGTCCGTCTGTCATCAAGGTGACGACTTGAGGTGACAAGCCGTCAACTAAGTGACGACTTATCAACCAAGTTGTGAGCCTTAACTAGAATTTGATCAATTCCAGATACAAAGTGATGGCTTGAGGTGATAAGCCGTCACCTAAATGACGACTTATCAACCAATGTCGTCACCCATAACCAGATTATGATCAACCTCAGCTACAAAGTGACGACTTGAGGTAATAAGCCATCAACTAAGTGACGACTTATTAACCAAGTTGTCACCTTTAAACAGCAAGGGTCCAAGTTCATCTAAGTATTGACGACTTAAGTTGATAAGCCATCAACTAGTTGATAAGCTAGCAACTAAGTCATCAACTAAAAATTTCTGTGATTCTTACTTAGTTTTCATAGGGGTATTTTGGTCTTTTCCTCACCTCAAACCCTACCCGTCCTATGACTTAAAGCATCATAAGGCATTATTTTCCCTCATATTCAATTACTTAACATGTGTTTTCTTCTCCGACTCTCAAAATAATAAGATTGGGGTTTCTTCCCAAGAACAAGAAACTCAAGCTTTCCTCCCCCAAGAATTGAGGAATTCAATTCTCCTCTTCAAGGAAAAACAAGAATCTAAGTTCCCTAGTGTAAGAAGTCCAAGAAATCTTTCAAGATTATATCCAAGGCTTTCAAGGTCAAGTTTTCTCCAATAAATCAAGTCTATTAAGGTATGTGGGGTTATGAACAAGGGTATCCTTTCACCCTTGTACGCAAAATTGCATGAATTTAAGATTTGATTACTTGTTTTGAATTAGGATTTATACCCAAACTTCTATATATTCTTGAAGCATGTTATTATCATGAAAATTAAAGCTTTTAGTGTATATATCAAGAAGTGCCTCTGTTATATTTTTAACTTACATAATTCAGATTGTGAATGAGATTAAACTTTCTTGATTTGTTATTGTGAAGTATTTAAAGAATCATATTTAGCATGGAGTTTTGATGTGAATTGATATGAGTTTAAAGAATGGGTTTTAAGCCCTAAGTTTAAGTCTTGAGATTTCAAGAAGGTATATTTTAAGAAATCTTTGATAAGCATGTATTCATATTTTAAGCAAGAATTGATCTTTTGATCCTCAGTTAAGATATGGAATCCACACATGTTAGTTTTGATTACAGTTTAAAGCAAATAGATGCATAATTGGTTTTCATTATAAACCTTTATGCTATTTTAAGGTGGATTTTCTACAGAATGAGCATATAAGTAAGGGAGTAGTATTTAGCACCGAGTTGGGTATGTGTCCTAGTTCACATGCCCCAGAACTACGAGCCAATGTAGATTCATATTATTCCCATTTATATGGATGAAAATACAAATTGTGATCACTTAGCTCAGGTTCTACTCCGTGGCAATAATATGATAGCTCTCCCCAACGAGAGGTTTTTCCCGCAGGGTAACAAGACGTTAGACTCCATGATAGCTCACATGGTTTATGTCAGTTAGAAGAACCTCCCTAAGACAGAATAAAAGAATAGTTATTAGAACTAAGTGTTGTGGCTCACAAATTTTATCATTATACTTTACTACTCATGTTTATGATTTTACAGCTTTGTTTCATTCAAGCCAAGGTGAGTGATTTATAGTTAGCATGCAGTATTTGAAAGTTTATGAGTATATTGAGTTATTTTTTTACTTATACATTCACCTCCACATGCTCAGTACATTCCAAAAGTACTGATCCACATATATGTATATGTGCTACATTGTTTAATAATGTAGGTACCAGTTGTAGCTCATACATCATAATCAGACAGTGTGCAGCTTTTAGTCAGTAGGTGATAAGCCCTTTTGATTCAAAGGCTCGAGCGAGTCATAGTTCGAGTAGCATATTATTTTTTTTATTCGATTGTATTGGTTAGGGATAGTTGGGGGTCATGTCCCGACTACCTATAGTCAATACTAGTAGAGGCTTCATAGACAATCAGTAGAGTTGATGTATTTGATTTCAATCTTGTTTTGTATAATCAGAGTTGTAATCATTTTAATATAGTTTTGTATTGATCATATTCAAAAAATATTTGTCTTCCTCTTATTTCTTTAAGATTTATGTATCTTATTCAGTTGCTCATGAGTTATGTCAGTACAAGGGTTAGCTTAGGATCACTTATGGTCCTAAGCACCGTGTGATATCCAGGGGGTAGTATCGGGGCATTACAATTGGAGTCTGTAATCAAGACTTTGGCTTGAAGTTAGTGTAGTTTGCTTGAAATCCCATGATATAGGTCATGGTTTTTTCTTCCTTGAGTAAGGAGATTTTCACGTAAATATTGTATGTTCTTTATCTTTAACACTTTTATTTATATCTTATTATTATTTGATTCTGTGAAGGACTTGGTCCTTTACTGGTGGTGGACTCGTATAAGCTAACACAACTTCTCTGCCTTGAATGCAATTGGAATATAATTTTTTGTTTGATATGGCTATTAAGTTAAATTTTTGCCCATTGTTGATTATGTTTTAAGTGTCATTGTAATTGAAGTCACAAAGACGTTAGTTTGGAATGAGGTACTAAGAAATTTAGTGTCTGATCATGCAAATAAAAATTGGGAATAAAAATGTGGAGGACTGGAGGTTAAGGGACGTGGGTGGTTTTGATGGATGAAGTGGAGTTGTGGGGAAAATGGGTAGTTTTGTTACTTTATATTTGTTTTTAATTTATTTTCCTTTAAAACTAATAAAAACACAAGAAAAGAATGGTCTAAAAAACCCCAACTTATACTCGAAATTCCAACTACACATTTCAACTTTATGGAAGTCCCATGACCTCCCTGAACCTTTTATTTTCTATATTATTTAATCGTTAAACGCTGACATGTCCATCTAAACCAAATATATACACTTGTTTAACTACATGCGCTTGGTCCACTATTTTTCTATTTTAATTTTACTCCTTAAATCTAACCAAGTGAGCCCCACTTCTTCGCCCATCCTTTTGGGAAAAATAATTTCTTCTTTACCTCACATCCCAATGCATGAAAACTTTCAAGATTATTGTCGATTTGCTGATTTTCTTTTATATACTCTAACATGATATTATTCAAACAGTAGAGGCATTTGGACGAGCCTCTAATGTATATTTTCACTAATTTTTTAGCTTCTTGAATAAATTATTAACAAAATTTGATTCCCATCTACAGAGAGGAAATCCTCAGATATGAAATGTTTGATTGGAGGAATGGGTGTCAATGTCAGCATACATTCAAATTTTCATAAACGGAGAACATTATTTGAGGCCAAAGATTCCGACCTAGAAGACCTAATTTCATTCTTGTCAAATTGGCGAAAATGGGAATCAATGGTACCATTCTTTGAGGTAAAAAATAAAGTTGGGGAAAATGGGCATCAATGGCGGTTTGAACAGCGCTGCAAGTGTAAAGCTTGGAGATTGTTACATCGCCCGACGTGGATCCCACTTTGAGCCCTAAATTTGAAATTTGAGAAGATTACAGGCCCAAAATCTTCAAGGTTTGAAGTGAAAACTACCATTAAAAGTTTTAACAACTAAATTCAAGCTTCAATCTTTGAAAATAGGGAAAAGGCAAGAAGAAAAAAGATTATTTGAGAGAAAATGGTTGAGAAATTAGGGATATATATATATATATATATATATATATATATATATATATATATATATATATATATATATATATATATATATATAAGCAAAACTAAAAGCATCAAAAGAAGTCAAGTGGTAACACAATAGAAAGCGATGTGCCAGTTCTTAGGACAAGATTATAAATGTTGTTATAAAAAAATTGAATTCAAAGAATAGATATATTTAAATATTCAAATTTAAAAATATTATGTTTTATAATTTAAAAAATTATCATTAGCTTGAAACAAGAAACCTAATATTGAAGAATTCTAAATAAACTCTAACTATTCATAGCTTATCCTTTTCAATATTATAAAATATATTTTAATATTAAATAATAATAATAATAATAATAATAATATTCTCTACGTATAATATTTGAGTATGAAAATACATTATTCTTTTAAAAGGAAAAAAAATCATTTTCTTAAAAATTGAATCCCCTTTGAATTTTTAACTAAAAATGCTTAAGTTAATTACTTATCAATTTATTACTTAGTTAAAAATAATAATTAAAAAACTTACGTTTGACTATATTCTACTTTACATTCATTTTGGGTGAAAAGTTATTTATAGAATAAAAACACATATTTTTTTTAAAAAAAAAAGCATAAAAGAAAAGGATAAAATAAGAAAATGGCCAAATTAAAGAAAAATTATTAATTAACTTAAACCAACTTAAATCCCTCACTCACAAAATTCTTCATTCCCTATTTCCCCATTTTCCTCGAGCAATTATCATGCTCAATTTTTTTAGAAGAAAAATAGCCTTTTTATATTATAAATTTTAATTTAATTTTAATTTTAACGCATTTTGACAGAAGCTAATTCAATAAAGATTTCAATAATTGTATAGTATTATTTTGGACAAAGTTCTTGTTCTTAGTATTACTTTATGTTATCTTATTTATTAAATAAAATTTAGTTTTAGAGATAATTTTTTATAACAAAATACTTTTAGATAAAGATAGAGTGTGTTGAAAATTAGTTAGTTGAAATTATGACAAACTTTTGAATTTTGAATTTGAATTGAAAGTAACAAATTTTTCTAAAATTTGAATCAAAAACAAACTCTATACTAGATAAGGCATAATTTAAATTAACCTTTCCTATATAAATGAATTTGTCGATCAAATTTGCTTCTTAGTTCATTCTCTACTTTTTTTTCCTTTAAGCTTATTCTTTGATTCTCCAATCAAATTTATATATTGATAAATAATATTCACGGCTGACATATGCTTTTATTATTATATTTGTGCCCAATTTGCTTACTATTCAAAACTTAAGTTTAGATTATTTGATTATAATTTGCTAACAATTTGTATTATTTGGACGTGAAGAATTGGGATCAATGATTGTCATGAAATAATTTTATATATTGGACGTTGACCTCTTTTTTTAATTGTGCTAGGTTGCTTGGGTTAATAAAAAAAAATTATTATCAAATAAAAAGGTTGGTTTCATATATACCTATTTCTAAATAATCAATAAACTTTGAAAATGACAGGCTAGAGTCAGAAATCTGGAAGTGAATAACAGAAGAAGCATAAGGTAATTACTTATGGAGATCGCATGAATGCTTTGTTATTTTTCTTTCAAAAATAAACTATTTGAATCTATCAGTTTGTCACGCTAAATTTTGTCCTTTATGGTGTATTTCTTTTAAAGAATAATTTTACAAACATATATGTCATTAAGTTTTAAATTTAAATTAAACTTGAATTGAAACTAATGTAATATGTTTCAATTTAAAAAAAAAAAAATAGTTCGATTCGTTAACATAAAAGAAAGAAAAGACAAAGTATCCTAGAATTCTATATTTATAATTATATAAATTGTCTTTCTTTTATCAAAAACATTTTCTATAAATATGTTAGTGAATTTGAATTCAAAATTAAACTTAAATTAGGATAAATTCTCTATTTAAAATTCGCTTTGTTAATGTAAAAGAAAGAAAAAGAACATCAAAGAATACTTCTCTCTCTATATATATATATATATGTATGTGTGTGAAAGAATATTTCTAACAAATATGTTATTGAATTTGAATTTAAATTTGTAGGCATTGAGATATTTAAAAAGATCCATGAAAGTATGCGTTTAGTGAAACGTTGCAATTGAAATTTTCTAATAAGATTTATTTTAATTTTTAAAAAAGTGTTTCAATGATTAAAAAAAAATTATGTAAGGGATCGGGGTTAGGGTAGGTAGGGTAAAAGAAAAATTCTTTAGGGGTTTTGGGTGGGGGTGGGGGTGGGGGTGGGGGTGACTGGGTAAGGAAAAAGTTTTAACAAAAATTTAAATAAGTTACAAAAAATTATAAAATTTGGCTTGGGGGGGGGGGGGGGGGGGAGGGTGGGTAATGGTGGTAGATAAAAGGTGGGGGGATGGGTGCGGGATTTGATTGGGAGATGGGGGTGGGGGTATTTTGATAGTAGATGAGAGCTTTTATTTGAATTGATTTAATAAATATAATTAAAATATTTATAAATATTATTGATGAAACTAAACAATAGAACAAAGAGTAAAATTTAAAAGAAAATAATAAATATGTGCTTAGTTTTTGAAATGAGAGTTGTGAAATTTAAAATTTGGAATAAGAAATTTTGTAATTGATACAATTAAGTGCTTTAAGTGTTTGAAAATTAATTGAAAGATAATTTTTTAAAAAAAATAAAATGTAATTAACTATTAAAGTTGAAATGATAGACCTACAAAAAGCATAAATTTGAAATGAAAAATAAGAATATTATTACATGTCTTAATTGATTAAGAATATAAAAGTAAAAGACCAACAAAAAAATTAACAATTATTTAATATTTCATATTTTATAAATTTTAAAAATCAGTCAATGTAATATGATTCAAAAATTTATTCATATTGTTCTTTTCATATCAAAATATTTAAAATAATTAAAATTGTGATTAACTATCATATATCAGTTGTAATTTTACTATTAATAATTATTTTAATATTTCAATGATTTTTGAAATAGCTAATGTGATATAACAAAAATTGATTAATTTTATAATTTCAAAATAAACTAGCTAATATATTCTAAATGAATATTTTAAAAAACAAATTGCGCATCATGCGGTACGTATACTAGTTTAATTAAAAATAAAATATACATCGTAGCCTTAATATGGGCCGATTTGGACTGTCATGTGTACATTTATTAAAAATTCGGGTGTTAGATATAAGTTGTTACGCGTCTAGAGGAGGTGTTTTCACCTTCTATGACAGGTCAGCGTTTTGGTGTCAAATAAAAAAAAAAAAAAAAGTTCAGAGTGTTGGGGGGGCGGGGGGGGAGGGTCATAGAACCCCGTGAAGTATAGATGCATAGTTAAAATTTCGCTTATAGATTAGAGGGGTATTTGACTATTTTCACAAAATACAAAGATATGAAAATAAATAAAATTTGGGCCAATATGGATCAAGTATTAGCATATCTCTTCTTTGTGATTATTATTTTTTTTATAAAAAAATTATAAGTCTAATTAAAATATTTTTTATTTGATGTTTTATTAATTTTGCAAAACGATGCTATTTTACAGTACTTTGCAGTGACAAAGTAAAAGAGGATCCATGCCCAGAATGACTCCTCAAATAAGGAGGCTATTCCAATTTATTTTATTGCTTATATTTTTTATTTCTTTTATTTTCAATAAATTTTAAATGTTTTTTATTATTCTTAAATTAATTTTCTTATTTTCCAGATAAAGTAATTCAGTTACCAAAAGCAATTTTTAATTGTTTATTCCATTTCAATTTGTTTGTTCTACTTGTTCTTAATTCATTTAAAATTCCAATTAAAAAATAATTGTAAAAATTTATTTTCAATATAACTATTAAAAATAGGGAAAAAAATTATAGCAAGTACAAAATTTGAATATTTTAAAAAACGTAAAAATTAAAAGCAATTTTATGTACGGTGTTCATGGTTCCAATACGAAATTGGTTATTTTGTATATGACTTATTTGTATTAAAATAAAAATAACCTATATAAAATTGAATCTATATCTCTATCTATATCTATATCTATATCTATCTATAATCTATAACCTATAATCTATATCTATAATCTATATGTTGAACTTTTTGTCCGTCATTAAAAGTTTTTACTTTAGACAAAATCATCTTTTCTATATTTTTGTAATATTTAAAAGTTAAAAATTAATTAAATATATTTATGGTAAAACCTTTTCTTATAAGAAATCATCAAAATCAATAACAACTAAATACTTTTTTCGTTAGTTTAAGAATTCTAAATTAACTAAATTTGATTTTAAGAAGATTTGAAAAATATATAAATAAATATTAAAGCGATAGAATAGAAAAATTCAAGAAGTACCAAATTTATAAAAGTTTTAAGTATATAATAAGTGTTATAAATGTACCATATGTAGTGAATGTCTACTTTACCATATATAGTAATACTTACTTTATCATATATTGGGTATGTCGATTTATGAAAAAGTTACAAACCCCAAGGCTACTTTTCCCCTATAAATAAAGGGGTTTTCCCTCATTGTAATTCATCCTTCAAGAGAATAAATAAGAATTACTCTCTCTATTCTCTCTACTCTTCTTCTTGTTCTTTATTATTTTATAACACGTTATCAGCACGAGACTCTACCGTCTCCAATTTGAAGGCTAAGGCTAAGATATGGATAATTTTCAAAGTAAGCTGTCCAATTATGAAGATATTTGTTTGATTGATTCTGGCACTACACATATGATATTTAAAGACAATAAATATTTCTCTCACCTAAACATGGGCAAGATTAATGTTACTATAATTTTTTGTAGTGCTAATTTGATTGAAGGCTTCGGAAAAGCCATTATAATCTTGCCCAAGGGAACTAAACTCATCATAAATAATGCTATGTTTTATCCTAAGTCTCAGAAAAACTTGATGAGTTTTAAAGATATCCGTGAAAATGGTTATCATATCAAGACAATTGATGAGATGAATCTTGAATATCTTGGTATCATCAAGAATGTCTCTGGCCAGACATGTGTTATAGAAAAGTTTTCTGCTTTATCTTTTGGCCTGTATTGGACAAAGATTTGTGCAATTGAGGCACATTCTATTGTAAACCGGAAGTTTACTAATTTCAATACTTTCGTACTTTGACATGATCGTTTGGGACATCCTGGATCTATAATAAGGATACGAATCATAGAAAATTCAAATGGGCATCCATTAAAGAAATTGAAGGTTCTTTCTAATGGTGAATTTTCATGTAATGCTTGTTATCAAAGCAAGCTGATTGTGAGGCCATCGCCAACAAAGTTGGGATTGAATCCCCCGTGTTCTTGGAACGCATACATGGAGATATTTGTGGACCCATTCACTCACCAAGTGGGTCATTTAGATACTTCATGGTCCTAATAGATGCTTCTTCTAGATGGTCTCATGTGTTCCTTTTGTCATCTCACAACTTGGCATTTACAAAATTTTTGGCACAAATAATACGATTACGGGTACAGTTTTCCGATAATCAAATTAAGTCTATTGTCCTTGATAATGCTGCAGAATTTTCATCCCAAGAATTTAATGATTATTGCTTATCGATTGGAATAAGAGTGGAGCATCTTGTACCTCATGTTCACACTTAAAATGGCCTTGCTGAGTCATTGACTAAACGTCTGCAGTTGATAGCAAGACCATTTCTTATGAAAACTAAGCTGCCCACTTTTGTTTGGGGTCATGCAATTTTGCATGCTGCAACACTTGTTCGTCTTAGACCGATGAATTATAAATTTTCTCCATTGCAATTGGTTTTGGTCTAAGAGCCTAATATATCTCATTTGAGAACTTTTGGGTGTGGTGTATATGTGCCTATAGCACCACCAAACTGCACCAAGATGGGACCCCAAAGAAGGTTATGAATTTATGTTGGGTTTGAATCGCCCTCCATTATTTACTATCTTGAACCATTAACGGGAGATATGTTCACTTCTCGATTTGCAGATTATCGATTTGATGAGATAGTTTTCCCAAAATTAGGGGGAGAAGATAGTGACATCAAAAGAGAAATTTTGTGGAAAAAGCCATCACTATCTCATCTTGATCTACGTACTTCTATTTGTGAGCAAGAAGTACAAAAGATTATTCATCTGCAGAAAATTACAAATCAAATCAGATGCATTTACAGATTTGAAAAGGATCACTAAATCACATATTCCTGTAGAGAATGTCCCAATTCGAATTGATGTCCCTAAAGGACCATCCACTAGTGTCGTAGCTAATGAATCTAAAGCACGCTTGAAGTGTGGCAGACCATTATGTTCTAAGGATCAAAATCCTAGAAAAAGAAAAAAAAATGGTCAAGATGACATTACGAAATATTCTCATATGGAAGTTCAAGATTTGTGCAATGTTAATATTTCTGAAGGAATTAATGAGCCTAAGACTCTAGAAAATAAGGAACTATCCATAAAATCAAGTGATAATGAAAATAATTTGAATCGATCTGAAATAGTAGTGGATTATGTCTTTGCATATAATGTTACAACGAAAATCAAGCAAGATAGTGAGGATCTTGAGCCATGATCTGTCACATAATGTCGACAAAGAAATGACTGGTCAAAATGGCAAGAAGCAATTCAATGTGAATTGAATTCACTTGCCAAACGTGAAGTTTTTGGACATATAACTCAAACACCTAATGGTGTTAAGCCCATTGGCTATAAATGGGTCTTTGTGCAAAAAAGTAATGAGAAAAATAAAATACAAAGGTATAAGGCACGCCTTGTTGCACAAGTATATTCACAACGGCTTAGTGTCAATTATGATGAGACATATTCACCAGTTATGGATGCAATCACATTGCGTTATCTTATTAGTTTCACTGTCTATGAGAGACTTGAAATGGATTTGATGGATGTGGTAACAGCCTATCTATATGGATCACTTGATAATAAGATATACATGAAAATTCCCAAAGGATTTAGAATGCCAAAAGCATATAGTTCAAAGCCTTAGGAAATGTATTCCATTAGATTGCAAAGATCATTGTATGGTTTGAAGCAATCTGGACGCATGTCGTATAACCGTATTAGTGAATATTTATCTAAGGAAGGTTATACGAATGATGAAATTTGCCCATGTGTTTTCATAAAGAAAACAACGTCGGAGTAACGTTGGAGTTTTTTATACCTGTTGTCTATGTCGATGACATAAACCTTATTGGAAAGCAAATAGAGCTTAAAAGGGCAATTGATTACCTAAAGAAAGAATTTGAGATGAAAGATCTCGAAAAGACAAAGTTATGCCTTGGTTTGCAAATTGAGCATTTGACAAACGTTATCTTTGTCCATCAATCTTCCTATACAGGAAAGGTGTTAAAATGATTCTATATAGATAGAGCACATTCATTAAGTACTCTGATGGTCGTTCGATCACTTGATGTGAATAAGGATCCATTCCGACCTTAAGAAAAGAATGAGGAACTCCTTGGTCCTGAAGTACTATATCTTAGTGCAATTGGTACACTAATGTATCTTGCAAATACTACAAGGCCTAATATAGCCTTTTCAGTTAATTTTTTAGCAAGATATAGTTTTGTACTACTAGGAGACATTGGAATGAGATCAAACACATATTACGGTAACTAAAAGGGACTACCGATATGGGCTTATTTTATTCTAAAGATTACAGTTCTGATCTTGTTGGTTATGCTGATGCTGGGTACTTATCTGACCCACACAAAGCTCGGTCTCAAACAGGCTATGTGTTCATATGTGGGGGTACTGTCATATCTTGGAGATCAACAAAGCAATCTATCATAGCCACTTCATCGAATCACGCTGAGATTATAGCTATTCTTGAAGCATACCGAGAGTGTGTGTGGTTGAGGTCCATAATACATATCATTCAAGAAAAATATGGTTTGAAATGTGACAAAGTACCCACGATTTTGTATGAAGATAATACAGCATGTATAGCACAACTTAAAGGAGGATTCATAAAAGGAGATAGAATAAAGCATATTTCACCAAAGCTTTTCTATACATATGAGCTCCAAAAAAATGGTGATATTAACGTGCAACAGATTCGTTCAAGTGACAATGTGGCTAATTTATTCACCAAGTCTCTTCCAACTGCAACTTTCAAGAAGATAGTTCACAAAATCGGAATGCAAAGGGTCAAGGATGTTCTCATTAGGGAGAGTTAATACGTGTTGTACTCTTTTTCCCTTACAAGGTTTTATCCCACTGGGTTTTCCTTATAAGGTTTTTAATCAGGCAGCATATATGCGTACTATCTATCAATTAGAAATTCAAGGGGAAGTGTTATAAGTGTACCATATATAGTGAATGTCTACTTTACCATATATAGTGAATACCTACTTTACCATATATTGTGCATGTCTATTTATCGAAAAGTTACAAACCCCAAGGCTAGTTTTTCCCTATAAATAAAGGGGTTTCCCTCATTGTAATTCATCCTTCAAGAGAAGAAATAAGAATTACTCTCTTTATTCTCTCTACTCTTCTTCTTGTTCTTTATTGTTTTATAACAATAATAATGTAATCAATGATTTTGTAAAAGTTTAATCTTAAAACAAGGAAAGATTTTAATTTTTTTTTAAATATATAATTGTACTACAAATATGGTTCAAATTGATGTCTCTTTTAGTCTCTACTGGATGACACTCTTAGCCAAAAGCAGCAACGGGAAGAGGTACTGCATGACAAACGCAAAAGTGATGATTCATCAACCACTTGAACTTCTGGCCGCAATAGATAAAATTATTTAATTTTAAATAATTAAACATTACACATGCAGGCACATACGGTTAATTAATCTAATATATTAAAAGTGTGATGACCCTTAGAAAAGTTATTCGAACTTTTTGCCCTTCACTAAAAGTTTCTACTTTAGACAAAATCATTTTTCACCTCTTTTCCCCAAATTATTCTAATATTAAATATTGACTATAGTAAATATACAAGAAGTAAAACATCTAAATATGGACAAAACCATCAATTGATCCTAATTCTACCCAAAACTCAACATCATACGGTTATTTACTATATTTTTAGCATTAAAAATTAAATATTTAAATATAACCCTAATATATGTTTAATGTCTTCCACTACAAAAACGGTCCTATATTTTGTTTCTTATGGCTTTGGGCTGTAGGTGACAAAAGAGTTTTAAAATGAGGTGTACATGACACAAATCTTAATAATTGAGTGGAGGTGACAATTACTTTATTATGGATTAAGAACGTTGGGTAAGTTTGAGAATAGCCCAGAAGTTTTTAAATTTACACTTTGATCCAAATGTTTACCTAATATAACGGGAAATGGAGGAAAAGGGACATTATTCACTCTCTTCTCATTCATTGTTGTTTTTCTCTCTTAGCAATTTTTGTTGTTCATTGTTGTTGCTGCTTTATTCATCATCTTCTACTTCATTATCATCTTTATCTTCTTCTTGTTGACCATTGATGTTGTTGTTGTTACCGCTACTGTTGCTATTTGACCAATTTCTTAGGTCAAAATTTGTTTCGTACATCACTTTCCACTTTGGCATTACTTCATAGGAGACTTTGGTAAGTCAAATTATGATTTCAGTTGAATTTGTCATCTGGGTAACTGCTATTGTGCTATTTTTTCAACAATAGATAGCACGCGAACATAAATGCAACATAAGAGCCATCTATTTAAACAGGTCTGTTTCAACAGAAGACTCATATGTTGGATTCATGTTTATGGTTCTAAAGTGCCGTAACATGAATCAAACAGATGGATCATCTATTGAAATATATGACCCATCTGTTATAACATATTAGTTATTTGGTGCAACATGATAAAAATGTGTTGCAACAAATTTGTAACATGTTGCAATAGAACCTGAAATTATTTCCAACAGATGTGTTGTCTGTTACAACAGGGTAAATATCTGTTGCAACAGATTATTAACCTGTTGCAACAGAACCTGAACTCGATTCCAACAGATGATAAATATCTGTTTCAATATATTAGTAACCTATTACGATAGAACCTGGCCTCGATTCTAACAGATCATCATCTATTGCAACAGGTAAGTCATATGTCGCAATAGGTTAATTATCTATTGCAACACGTCACTCATCTATTGGAATCAGCTTCAAAGGTTCCTCAGCACTGTAACATCAATCCCAATAGGCTCTTAATATATTGCAATAGATATATAATTTATTGTAACATATGATTTACTTGTTACAACAGATGACTCATCTATTGAAATCAGCTTCAGGAGCGTAACATGAATCCCAACAGGTAAGTAATCTATTGTGAATAATTACACATCTGTTGGGTTTCATTTACGGCACTATGAAATCACTATTAACTTTTTTAACAAATAACTTTATTTAGGTACCACTAATGGAGGGATCAATAACAATAGGGGTGGATTGTTATGGTCAATGGATCGAAAAGAGCAATCGATATGTATGGTGTTAGAAGGAGGGTAAAATTCTAGAGACGATAACTATGATAGTCCAAAGTGATGCTTCGTATGATGATTTTGTGAACTTAATCATCAGCTATTGTGGACTGAATTATCAATTGAAAGAACTCGTCATCAGCTACATACATGGCTCCTTTAAAAATCAAAGGGTACTGCCTTTCAAGATAACCAATCAGTTTTGGTTGCGTGCTTATCTTAGTGATTCATCCAAGCCGATGTTAAGGGTGTACGTGGTTGAAAAGACGAGAGAGAATAAGAAATAGAATGTAGAAGAAGAACAACAACAAGAAATCTTCGATGATAGGTTGGATGATCTAGATATAAATATTTCAGATAATGATCAAACACCTACGCCCGTTGATGTGATCGATACGGTGTACAGTTCTTCTCGATCGACATAGCCTGGCAATCTTCAAGACGACGGCACCGACTTTTTCAAAAGAATATCATTCAAGGACAAGAATGAACTATCTACCACTTTGTTTATTTCTTGCTTGAAAAAAGATTTCAGAATAAAGAATATGATTAATTCGAGCAGTGTCTTTAGCTACAAATGTGCTAATTCGAATCGCAAGTGGTGGTTAAAAGTGGTGAAGTATGTAAGTTCTGACATATTCATCATTCATAAACATAAAAAGGATCACACATGTAGTTCGGAGCACATCTAGGGCCAAAATCCTCACGCCACGGCAAAGGTCCTCGGTGAATATTTCAAGAGTTATTTCCCTGATGGCAAAGGGCCTTCTACAAGGGTTATGACCAATCAACTCCTTATGGAATTAGGTGTACTGGTCTGTTATTGGAAGATACATACGGCCAAGGGGATTGCCAAGGACTTGTTTAGGGGGACACACGAGCATAGGTATGCAGTTTTGGATGTCTACTATTACATGATTGAGTCCACAAATCTCGAAAGTAAGACGGCATTGCATATTGATGAAAACGGAAGGTTCAAGTACTTTTTTGTATCCTATGGTGCTTGGATTCAAGGTTTTAGACATTTGAGAAAAAGGCATAGTCGTCGACGGTACATTCTTGAGGAGCAAGAATAATAGAGTTCTGCTAGTAGCGGTGTAGTAGGATATGGAGAATCACATATTTCCTATCTCTTTTTGTGTAGTGGACAAAGAATGTGATGCCTCTTATGGATTTTTTATGAACAACTGTGAAGTTGCGTCGAAGATACCGAAGAGTTCTATTTTGTTTCGGATAATCATCCAAATATTCTAAAGATGGGTTCAATTTTATTCACTTTAGCTTTCATTGGTTGTTGTATCAGGCATCTTGGAGAGAACATTCAGACCAACTATCACAACAAAAGGGTCGTGACCCTTTTCTATAGAGCAGCTAAAGCATATAGTAGAGAGGAGTTTTCAGACCATTTCAATCAAATAACGGATGTGAATCTCAAGGTAGCAGAACTTATCATACGTGTTGGTTTTGAGAGATGGAGCTGGGCATTCTATTCGGCAGATAGGTACATTCTTATCAATTTAATGTCTTGTTTGAGTTACAAGTTTAGTATGATGTCGTACTAAGTGATTCTTATGTATAGGTACAATATTATGACATCAAACATAGCTGAATCGGTGAATTTATTGTTTGGTGATGAAAGAGAATTTCCCATCAAGGCTATGTCTGAAGTAATAAATAAGAAATAATGCTGATTTTTTAACGAAAGGCATGTGCAGTTCAAGGGCCCAAAAAGAACCCGATTTGTTCTCGAAAACAAAAAAATAATACCAATGAACATCAGTTTGGAAAATAGGTTAT
Source organism: Capsicum baccatum var. pendulum (assembly GCA_030864225.1). Taxonomy (NCBI): domain Eukaryota; kingdom Viridiplantae; phylum Streptophyta; class Magnoliopsida; order Solanales; family Solanaceae; genus Capsicum; species Capsicum baccatum. The sequence continues at coordinate 204,473,584 of CM061558.1, read as the reverse complement.
TATCTCATAAAATAGTAGATTACAATTCAGTATCACCGGTCATGGTGATGTTGCCACGGTCGATCTTCAAATAAGATATTGTACGTGCAGAGTTTTGACTTGGACAAAATACCCTGTCCACATGCCATGGCAGTGCTTTGAGCTCAATACGGTCCAAAATATGGACCTTAAGTTTACGAGCACTCCTCTCAATATTATTCGAGGAAAAAATATGAAATGACATATAGTGGGCATATTACTCCGGTGCCTCCCGAAGAATCTTGGGTTGTTTTTGTGGAGCTTTTGGGGAGATTAATACCTCCTCCATATATTGACTCAAGCACTATAAAACTGGGAAGAAAGCCATATAAGAGGAGGCGTGAAGTCGGAGAATCATTTTCATCAAGAAGAAACAAGTGCTCCATATGTACGCGCGCTGGCCATAAAAGAACTACATGCCTGGATTGTAATCCACCATGATTGTTGTAATTGAAGAAACTTGTGTTGTTGTTTGTTGTGGACTTTTATATATTTAAATCATTGTTGTGAATGTAATGTTATCATTTATTATATATAAAATATCTTTTTTAATAACTTGTGCATCAATAAAATGAAGTAAAACATGAAATAAATATTACAGGGGACCATAATTATTCTCAATAAATTAACTATATGTGGAAACAAATGGATGTTAGCTGGATGAACACAACACAGTTCCATTAAACAAAAATATTTTCCTCCAATAAATGAAAAATCTTTCACAACAGATGGATAATCTATTGACAGAAACCAAATCGATGACCAATCTGTTCCAACACATGGTCCATCTGTTGAAAGAACTCAAAAGCCAAAATTGCTATTGCTACTGAATTTAAAATTGCTCCTTACCTCCAGCCGTCGACATGTTAACATATATGTTTAGAAGAACTAGACAGAATGAAAATTGAATAAGACATAAAAAGCCAAAGTTGACTAAAATTAAATTTTTCAGTAAACAAAAAATAAAATACATTAGGTATAGATCCGATATAGAAAAATTAAAATACATACGCGAAAAGAAAAAATACATTCTAATTATTGTTATCATCATCATCATCATTAATGATAGTTGGCCAATCAACTCGCAGCAGCAGGGCCCTCATCAGCCTCTGCATCTCTCTGAACATCGTCGCTCTCACGGCGACCAACTCCCTTTGCAGGTCATTAACCTGCCTCTGATGTTTCCGTATTTTCTTGCACAAAATAGCAATGTCCCAAACAAGATCAACCATATCTAGAACATTCATGAATTGACAAATGTAAAGAAAAGAGTCCAAATGTAATACAACATACACTACAAACTGGTAGATTTACATCAAAAAAACTTACCTCAACGAGAAAGAAATATGATCTTTGAAGAAAAGTGGTTCAAGATATCACACAAAAAGAAAAAATACAAGAATGAATAAAGTTTAGCAGAATGAAGATTAAGGAGGGACCTACTTATAGAGGATTGAATCTGGATGTGTAAGGACAAAAGGCATGTTTGTTCAGCACAAAAGGCACATCTATTCAACTCCATTGTATTAATTACATTCAAACTGGTTACATTTTATTTTCTGTGAAAAGTCGTAACTTTTTTTTACATTAATACTTATCACCTTTTTTAAAATATTGAGACTTGATGACAGTCGGTATTGTTGAGCTATTACAAGAGATCATCTATCTGTCATAACAGATTTAGCATCTGTTGCAACAGATGGTCTGAATACCCAACAGATGGTCTATCAAAACAGATTTACCGTATGTTACAACAAAAGGTTTGTATGTGCCATACATGAGACATCTGTTGCAACATATGTAATAATTGTTGCGACAAATAGACCATCTGTTGGAGGAGATGTTTTAAGTTTTTCTAATAGCTGATTCATCAGTTGCAACAGATGCAGAATTCAGTTCATCATCTTTTTTGAATATGTTAAATAAAAAGTCATGACTCTTCACCTCTTTTTTAATAGTCATCACATGCATGCAGATGAATAAACATTGTCTGTTCTGTCGCAACAGATTTATCATATGTTGCAACATATAGATTATTTATTGCGAAAGATGGACCATATATTAGAGAAGATGTTTTGATTTCTTCCTACAGCTGATTCACCAGTTGCAGTAGATAGAGGTTTCAATTTATCAGTTGTTTTGAATGTGTTAAGATAAAAAGTCATGACTCTTCACACCTCTCTTTTAATAGTCATCACATGCGTGCAGATGAATAAACAACACTGTCTTACATTTCTTGATAGGGTAGGAAGAATAAGTTAAGTGCAATGGATTCACTTTCATGCATGGGAGTTATGTATATTATTGATCAGGCTACCGTGACAGACACACATAAAGTACAATGATTTTGTGAATACAGTTTTTTACCGATTAGACACTGATCCTTCAAACTAGATCCTGTATTATACAGTTTAGTTTGATAGGTACAAACTGATAAGGCCGAAGGGTTCTAAGATAGTGGTAATGGTACCCCATTACAATTTAATGATGGTTTATGCTCATATTTTTATGTAAAGTTTGGGGAAGGGTTCAAGTTTTTTGTGGCAGTGTAAATATCCATTAGTGATTGGACCAATTTTAATGGCGCAATGGACTTCTTGAAAGGCCTTCGAATCCTCGCACTACAGCAAGCAATGATGGAACTAATAGAAATTACCCTAGTCCAAATTGATATGAATGGATTACTGGAGGAGACTTTTATACAACAGAAGGTGCTTAGGAGAATACCTGTGCGGAATGGGGGAGGTGGAGAAGGCCATATATTATCTCAAACCTTATTTAAAAGAAAACACAGAGAAGTAAGTAAGGAACTTCTAGCGAATATGGCCAATGAAATTGACATGAGAAATGAAAAAATTGGATGAGCTTCAAATGTGGAAATGTATCCAAATATAAAAATCCGTCAGTCGTTGAAGAAAAAAGAAGAATGGTCAATAGGACTAGAGCTGGACACTTTGCTAGAGAATGCAACTAACGAGTGTGGCCTTAATGAAGACTCTAACAAAATACAGGACTAGAACTCTAAGGACGAAGTTCCGCAAGCACAGGAAATTGGTAAGATTGTCGGTCAAAATTAAAACCTAAACCAACAACTCCTTAATTAAAAATAAGGAAAGCAATGGCGTCAATTTCTGAAGTCTAACTTGCATGCCATACCTTCTGTTTGTTGCTATGATCAGGTCAATGGCAGTAGAAACAAAAAGGTTTAAAGTTGGGCAGAAATCCCATGCCTTGTTGTTTCAACTGCCTTTGACCTGACCAGAGCCATAAACGGGAGGCATGGGATGCAAGTTTAACTTGAAAACTGTCACCTTGGCTTGATCCCATATTTTTAATTCAGGAGTAGTTGGTTCAGGTTTCAATTCTGATCGACAATCTTACCACCTTTCGTGCTCGCAAAGCTGCTTCCTTCAAGTTTTGGTCCTGCGTTTTATGGGTCTTCATTGAGGCCACACTCGCTAGTTGCAGTCTCTAGAAAAGTGATCAGCTCCATTCCTCTTGACCATTCTTTTTTTTCTTCAACAACTGATGGATTTTCATTTTTGGATACACTTTCACATTCGCAGCTTATCTATTTTTTTCAATTTTCATGTCAATTTCATTAGTCAATTTTGCTACACTTTCCTTCCTACCCTGTGTTTCCTCTTAAACAAGGTCTGAGATGATATATGGCCTTCTCAACCTCCCTCTTCCCGCATATGTATTCTCCCAAGCACCTTTTGCAGTATAATAGTCTCCTTCAGCAACCCATCCATATAAATTTGGACCAGGGGAATTTCTATTGGTTCCATCGTTGTTTGCTGTAGTGCGAGGCTTTAGAGGCCTTTCAAGAAATCAATTGAGCTATTAAAATCGGTCCAATAACTATTAGATATTTACATTGCAACCAAAAACTTAAAACTTTCCCCAAACTTGACACAAAAACATGAGCATAAATCGTTATTAAATTGTAACAGGGTATCGACACCACCTACTTGGTCCCTCAGCCTTACCAGTTCGAACCTAACAATCTTAACTGTAAAATGTCATATCTTGTTTGAAGGATTAACGCCTAATAGGTAAACAATGAACATTCAAAAATTCATTGTACTTGCTGTGTGTTTTCATGATAGGTTGATCAGTAATACATACCTCCCACATATAAAGTGGTTCCATCTGCAAACAGCTTATTCCTCCGAACCCATTTTTACTCTAGCCTTTAATGCTGGTTAGGCAAAAGTGGATCCATTTTCACTTCTTTTTATCTGGAACAACAACAACAAACCCAGTATATTTCTCCTTTTATCTGTAAACAAGAGAAATATATTTGATGTCAAACAAGAGAAGAACCAAAAAAACATTACTAAAGGGTAACACAAAATTTAGTGAATTAATATATGACGAATTTGATGCAATATATTACCCATCTATTCAATCGATGAGGTATTTACTGCAATAGATTGATGACATGTTACAACAGATGGCTCATCTGTTGGAATAAATCAAACCAGCCTTGCTACTGGTTTGATTTCTTCAAATAGTTGCTCCGTCTGTACAAAAGGGTAGCACAAAATTGAGTGAATCCACAGATGACCAATATGATGCAATAAATTACCCATCTATTCAATCGATGAGTCAGCTGTTGCAACCGATGGATGATATATTGCAATAGATGGATCATCTATTGGAATAAATCAAACCAGCCTTACTACTGGTTTAATTTTCTTTAAACAGATGCTCCGTCTGTTCCAACAACTGATTCATCAGTTGCAATAGTTGAGGAAACTGTTGCAATACCACCAACAACAAAGAAACAAAACCATATGTTCTAACACCATCAACAACACAAATACCACATGTTCCAACTCGACCACCACCCCCAACAACAAAAACACCAAAGTAACAAACAAAAGACATAAAAAAACTAAATTGACAACAAGGCTTTTTAAGTTCTCCCAACAGATGATATTTTTGCAAATTTTAAAAAAAATAACGGTTCGTTCATTCAAGACTTAAAAGTCATCTTTCCTTCAATTTTCTCAATAAATAGAAAACTAGTAATAGGTAAATCATTAATAGCAACAGATGTAAATATCTAATTTGAATTACATACAAAGAAGAAGATGAGATGGAAAGAGCAATAGTGAACAATACCTGCAATGTCAAAAAAGAAAAGGGGTCAGAACATCCAGTTCAGTCGAGAAAAGATATTGATCGATTGATATTCAAAATGATCCTCATCTGAAAAAAGAGAGAAAAGAGAGGAAAAAAGGAAAGAAAGAGAATTGAGAATAAATAAGAAAGAGAGATGAGTTGAGTTTCTCATCTTGAGTTTATGGATGAAGGAGAGAGTATTCTACTCCCTCTGTTTCGTATTAGTTAAGTTGGCCCCTATAGACTTGGCATATCCATTAAAAATAATATTTATTAGGGGTATATTTTACCAAATTATCCTTATTAATTATGCTTTAAAAATATAAATTTTAAAATATATAACTTGTTTAGTCATTTAATGATAAGGGTAAATTTGAATATATACAACTCGTTTAGGCATTTAATGATAAGGGTATTATTGGAAGAAAATATTAAAATCCTTTTAATTTCATTATTGGGATAACTAAATTGAAACAAATATTTTTAGAAAGAGGGCCAACTAAAATGAAATGGAGGAAGTAGGTATGGGTTTTAAATATTTATTAATAACTTTTGAGGGGCATGAGGAGACGGTGACATTAAAAAGACCAGATAAGACAACTCACGAAGGAGATTTTTGAGTTGTCCAAGTAATATTTTCTACCGCCTTAGTATTTTATCTTTTTTATGTCGGACAAGAAATAACTAAATTGCTTTAAAAAAGGATCTTAAAACATCAAAGTCATACTTCACAACAGATGACAATTTCTGTTTGAATATTTCCAAAGCTCGGACATCTGTCACAACAAATGGCAACGCCTGTTTGATAATTTACAATAGATGAGAAATATGTTGGAATAGATGACTTAATCTTTTTGATTATATCCAACATTAAAGACATCTGTTGCAACAGATTGAACATTTGTTTTATACAATTTCAATTGAGTTCATATGTTAGAATAATACCTTAATTGATTAATCTAGGTCCGGGGACAAGGTATCGTAGGGTCAACTACAACTTCAATTGAGTCTTTTGGCAATTGCATAATGAGACAGTATTGTGTTCCTCCTGACCAGAGTCGTCGGTCAATCACTCTGAGATTAATTGATTCTTATTACCTCATGTGTTCAAGTAATACCTTAATTTATTAATGTAGGACTAGGGGCAAGTTCTCATAGGGTCAAATACAACTTTAATTGAGTTTTTTCGTATTTTCATGATGAGAAGGTATTGCATTCCACCTGACCAAAGTCGTCGATCGATCACTTTGAGCTGAATAGATTCTTATCACCTCATATGTTTAACTAATACCTTAATTAAGTAATCTTGAGTTCTCATAGGGTCAACTACAATAGATGGTAGCTCTTATTTGATAATTTATAATAGATGTGTAATCTGTTGTAATAGACGACTTAATTAATTTGATAATTTATAATAGATTGGCAATCTGTCACAATAAATGACTTAATTTATTTGATAATTTACAACACATGAGTAATATGTTGCAATAGATGACCTAATTGTTTGATTATATCAAATAAAAAAGACATCTATTGCAACAGATTGAACATTTATTTTTATACAATTTCAATTGAGTTCATATATTAGACTAATACCTTAATTGATTAATCTAGTACTAGGGGTGAGTTCTCATAGGGTCAACTACAACTTTAATTGAGTCTTTTGAAAATTGCATGATGAGACAGTATTGCATTCCTCCCGACTAGATTCGTCGATTGATCACTCTGAGTTGATCCAATTCTTACTACCTCGTGTGTTCAACTAATACCTTAATTGATAAATATAGGACCAGGGATGAGATCTCATATGATCAACTAAAACTTTAATTGAGTCTTTTGGCAATTACATGATGAGAAGGTATTGTGTCCCTCCCGACCAGAGTCGTCGATCGATCACTCTGAGCTGAACTGATTTTTATTACCTTATGTGTTCAACTAATACCTTAATTAATTAATCTAAGACTAGGGACGAGTTCTTATAGGGTCAACTATAACTTCAATTGAGTCTTTTGGCAATTGCATGATGAGGAGCTATTGCGTTCCTCCCGACCAGAGTCATCGATTGATCACTCTGAGTTGAACCAATTCTTATTGCCTCATGTGTTCAACTAATACCTTAATTGATTAATCTAGGACCAGGGACGAGTTCTTATAGGGTCAAATACAACTTCAATTGAGTCTTTTGGAAATTGCATGATGAGATGATATTGTGTTTCTCCCGACAAGAGTCATTGATCGATCACTCTAAGCTGAACCAATTCTTATTACCGCATGTGTTCAACTAATATCTTAATTGATTAATCTAGGACCAGGTATGAGTTCTCGTAGGGTCAACTCCAACATCAATAGAGTCTTTTCGCAATTACATGATGAGACGATATTTTATTTCTCCCGACCAGAGTAGTTAATCGATCACTCTGAGATGAACCGATTCTTATTACCTCATATGTTCAACTAATACCTTAATTAATTAGTCTAGGACAAGGAGTGAGTTCTCATAAGGTTAATTATAACTTCAATTGAGTCTTTTGGCAATTGCATGATGAGATGGTATTGCGTTCCTCCCGACTAGAGTCATCGGTCGATCACTCTGAGATGAACCAATTCTTATTACCTCATATGTTCAACTAATACTTTAATTGTTTAATCTAGGACTAGGGGTGAGTTCTCATAGGGTCAACTACAACTTCAATTGAGTCTTTTGGAAATTGCATGATGAGATGATATTGTGTTTCTCCCGAACAGAGTCATCGATCGATCACTCTGAGATGAGCCGATTCTTATTATGTCATATATTCAACTAATACCTTAATTGATTAAGGGTGAGTTCTCATAGGATCAACTAAAATATATGGCAGTGTCTATTTGATAATTTACAATAGATGGGTAATCTATTGCGACAAATGACTTAATCCATTTGTTAATTTATAACAGATGGGTAATCTGTCACAACAAATGACTTAATTTTTTTGATAATTTACAACAGATGGGTAATCTGTCGCAATAGATGACTTAATCTATTTGATATTTTATGATATATGGGTAATTTGTTGCAACAAATGACTTAATCTTCTTAATAATTTACAACGGGTAGTTAATCTGTTGCAACAAATGACTTAATTTGTTTGATAATTTACAACATATAGTTAATCTGTTGCAATGGGTTGAACATTTATTTTTATACAATTTCAATGACTTAATCTATTTGATAATTTACAACAGATAGTTAATCTGTTGCAACGGGTTGAACATTTATTTTTATACAATTTCAATTGAGTTCATATGTTAGACTAATACCTAAATTGATTAATCTAAGACACTAATACCTAAATTGATTAATCTAAGACCATGGGTGAGTTCTCATAGGGTCAACTACAGCTTTAATTGAATCTTTTGGCAATTGCATAATGAGACGATATTGCATTCCTCCAAACCAGAGTCGTTGATTGATCACTTTGAGATAAGCTGATTCTTATTACCTCATATGTTCAACTAATACCTTAATTGATTAATCTAGGACAAGGGGTGAGTTCTCATAGGGTCAACTACAACAGATAAAAGTGTCTATTTGATAATTTACAATAGATAGGTAATCTATTGCGACAAATGACTTAATCTATTTAATAATTTACAACAAATGGTTAATTTATTGCAACAAGTGACTTAATCTTTTTTATAATAGATGGATAATCTGTTGCAACAAATGACTTAATCTAATTGATAATTTACAACAGATGTGTAATATGATGAAACAGGTTGAACATTTGTTTTTATATAATTTCAATTTAGTTCATATGTTCAACTAATACCTAAATTGAGTCTTTTGGCAATTGCATTATGAGAAGGTTAAAAATCATGGATATTTTTTATAATTTTAAAATATAATTAAGATCAATTCGGACCAAATTAACATTTTCAAAATATGTCATTCTTTTTCAAAATATAAATCAACCCATACAAATCATCTATTTGCGAAAAAAATGTTTCATCATTTCAAATCTTGAGTTCTCGCTCTTTTCTCTTTCTCAACAATACAGTACAGACAACAACTACTCAATAAATTGTTCAACCCTTCTCAACAGATTAAATTTTCTTCTCATTTTCGACCATATAAGTGTTATTTCAACTTCATTCTTGATTGTACCAATCGTTTTCTCTATCTTCACAGGTAACATAGCTTGAGAAGAGTTTTATATTTGTTATTTTATTCTAAAAAATAAGGGCTTTTAAGTTAATGATGAAAAAGAAAACTTTTAGTTGTCTTATTTTCGAGAATGGGTTTCTAATTTTGAGTTTTGATGGTAAAATCGTAGAAAAAACTCGAGAAAGCCCTAATTTTTGTTATAGTATTTCGTTGACTATTGTGGTTTCGTTGGATGGTGTTTATGGTGTTAGTGGTTGTGGTGGTGGTGGTGGTGGTGGTCATCATGGTGGTACTAGTGGTGGCTGTTAGTGGCATTGGTTGGTGGTATTTATGGTGACATTAGTTGGTGGTGTTTGTGGTAGCTATCGGTGGTATTGGTATTCGTAGTGGTTGTTGCATTAGTTGGTGGTGGTTGTTGGTGTGTCGGTACTGGTGGTGTTTGTAATGTATTTTTTTAAGATTTATTCATACATCAATTGTAATGTAATTTTTGTTTTTCTGTTGTTTGTAGGTAAAATATGTCTCCCAAAAGAAAAACGTGAAAGTGGATCAACTTTTGACCACCCAACAACAAAGGCTATAGTACAGAGGGATTTGAGGAAGCTTCCTGAACAATCCCACTCAGGGAAAAGTGAAGCTGAGGAGAGATATGAAAATAATGTTAAGAAAAGTGGACAAAGGTCTGTAGATAATGATAAAAGTGAGAAAGATGAGGAATTAAAGAGTGAGAAAGAGAATGATTATTAACATGATGATAATGGATCACCAATGGGGCGTGAAATAATATCGACATCCCAGCATGATACTGTCAAAACTATTAGTATTGACAGGTTTAGAGTTGCAATGCCGATAGATGACCCTGCAACAGAACTAACTGGTGAACTTGTACTTAAATGTCAGTTGGGGAAAATTTTAATTATTTTTGGAAAATTATGAAGAAATAAAACATAGATGGACTTTTTAAGAGGAGCTACTTTGGACGGTTTCTTGAGCTGCCCGAGGAACCCCCTACCCATTTTTAAATGAGGATAGTATATGGTTTTCTCAAGCACAGGATCAAGTACGTGGGGGATGATAAAGATTCGGAGGAGGGGGAAAAAAAGATGGATGAAATCTGGATCAACTACTGTGACATGCCAGTTTGTTTTGGCTTGCCAGAGTTTGTCATAGTGACCGGCTTGAGATGCAATCGTCTAGAAGAACCACCTATGGCCAAGGGAACGCCCCACAAAATATCCAAGGTAAGCAGCAAAACCAACAAACTCAAGGAAAAAATAGATGGATTGTTGGACATTGCTCGATGTGGCTACAAAGCATCGGATTTGTTGACAGATCTCAGGGATAAAATCATACCAATGCAGTACAGGGAGCAATTGTGCTTAGTTTGGTTTGCTCATTCGGTTATATTGGCAAGAGACGTTAACAAGGTCATAGAAGATGATTTGTGGGTGCATGCTGAGGATTTTGATAAATTCAACAATTATCTTTGGGATACGACAGCTTCTACTTGACAGTCCAATATTTACTAACAAAGCTATCCTCAGAGACGACCACATTATACGACTTTTCTTGGGCTTTTATGGTAAAATTAATCACTATTTTTACTCATCCATCAATTTATATTGAATATAGGTATTAGAGTATGACTTTTTTTTTCTTGCTTCTTTTTTACATATTTTAGGCTTGGGCAGTTGAAGTCATTCCTCCCCTCTAAAAGCAGGTAACGGATTACCCGGATGAGGTTTCTCATCCAAGAATATTTAGATGGTTGGATGCAAAGAACAATCCAAAAATTAAGGAGGCTGATCTTTTTAACCCTTCGGATGATGCAATACGCTTTATTCAAGTAAAATAATTTTACTCAATAAAAGATATTGAATAGATGTTATATCTGGTGCAACAAATGTTATATCTGATGTAGTAGATGGGACATCTGTTGCGACAGATTACTCATCTTATGCCAACCGGTGCAACAGATGGATAATATATTGTGATAGATCATCTGTTGCATAACATGTAATCCAACAGATTACCCGTCTTATGCAACTGGTGAAATAGATTGGTAATCTGTTGCGATGGAAGATTGATATTTTGCATCAGATTATCCATATGTTGCTCTGGTTCTCTGAACCCGGCTCAAATAAATTTTAACCATCTACTACAAACTATGCAACAGATGTGTAATCTGATACAACATATTGTTAATCTGTTGCAGAAGTTGACTTTGTTAATATGTAACCCAACTGTGAAAATTATTATATTATATGATTTAAATGAGTCTAGTTTTTTGTATAGGTTGTGCATCCATGGATAGTTCCTACTAAGCAGGAGTTGGTGATGACTTCTTTTATTACTCTAGGTCATGTTGATACTATAGTAGACCCAACGGTGGAATTAATAAAGAAGGAATTGACTGGATCAGCAACTATAAGACGAGCAGTTAGGCAAGGTCAGCCTAATGTTGAGGCTCTTCATGACTAACCTACTGAGGAAGATCTAGGTGCTTCTTCTGGTAGAGTTATTGGTGTTGGTGGCAGGCATATTGATGCTGCTATCACTCGTGATGATGAGCATGTTGATGCTCAAGAAAAAATAAATATGTTTGAAAACATCCCTTTCACAGGTTCCTTTCACAGCCAGGATAAACTCTTTGAAAAAGTAGAGGCTATCTCTAAATCTATCAAGGAATTCAAATCCAAGAGAGGTTTCATACCATCCATGAGGGGTGTCATACCAATCAAAAAGGTGAGGGAGCCATACACTCCTACAACGGCGGATAGGAGGAAGGAAAGAGCAATTAGCGATGTACTCTCATGTCGAAAATAAAAAAAATTACAACTCCTCCCTCTCCAAAAGTTGTTGAAGTTCAGGGGTCATTCAAGAAGGTAGACATATATGCAGAACTTAGCGCCAAAGAGAAGAGGGATCTGCGACGGGCTAAGAATGCCAAGCAAGGCACCCCAGATTACCCCAGGCCTCTCTTTTTCCCTCTAGGCTTCCAAACTATGACAGATATACGTATGCGGTACGAGGACAAGGAAAGATTAATTTTCCTAACCTAGCCTTAATCTACTCCATGAAGAAAAAGTTACGCAGAAAATGTGAAATCTGTAGCAACAACTGGGTATTCTGGTATAACTGGTAGTGGTTCTGATACAACTTATTATCCATTTGTTGCATAAGTTTTGTTGGATTATTGATTCAGAAAACCCTATGCAATAGATGGACCATCCATTGCATCTTTACAATTACTAACCTATACAAAAATTGACTTCTTATAGCACAACATGTTGACAAAATTCTCTGCCTTATGAGAAAAAGGCAATTAGCATACCCAGAAGCTTATGACGTTCCCGATAGGATAATGGACCTCGACTTCTAAAAGAAGCTCAATGATTAGTACAATCAACTCAATAATGATGTGTCAGCCTGTGGCACGGGATTTGATTTGTTAGTTTCAATATTGGACAGAGATAAAGAAGAAATAATAAAATATGTTAGAGATGAGAGGCCAAACCCACACGGCAAGAGCTACATCGAGGCAAAGAGGATTCTTGAAGTCATGAGCGTGGATGGAATACATTATCGGGCTATTGAGATACTACTCGAGTAGGGAAAGTTTAAGACTGCAATAAACCTGCCATCGATGAGGTCGGTCTTTTTTTCCACTTGCAGCCACTGATGGAGTTGTTTCCTATCTTGTTGAGGGAGAGTAAGTTGATGAATCGTTTGCCAGCGGAAGTGTTCATGAAAAAATCATGGGATTTTAGAGGTCAAAAAAAGGGCATGAACCTTCCAAAAAATGATACCAGTTTTGTGTGTGGCTCGTATGCTCTTGCACACATCGAATATTTGCTGACCGGCACAGAAATAGCTGAGCCGATGACCTTTCTGTGCGACAACGCTTTGGCAAACCTGCAAGAGGTCTGGGCTTATGGGGTACTAACTGAACACTCGGAGCTTGTGTATATAGAAGAGCCTATGAAATAATAATTTTTTATTTCAAGTCACACTTCACTTTACTTTAAATTACATGTACATGTAGTGGCTATATTTTTTCTGATGAAAGTTAAGTGTTTTATAATACAATAGATTGTCAATCTATTGTAAAATATATTCTATCTGTTCTAGCAGATAGTTTATTTGTTGCAATAGGCTGTTCATCTGTTGCATTATGCCGATGTTATTTTTATCTAATCTAAGTCTAATCTATTGCAACAGTGGGAAGACCTTTTTGATAATTTCCAACAGATGACCTAAATTTTACAACACATGCCTAAATCTGTTTGATATTTTCCAATAATTACTCTTGAATATCCATGTGCTCGACAACACCAAACCAGTAGCAAATACATCACCATGAAAATTTCAGCAATTAGGCTTGAATATCCATGTGCCCAACAACACCAAACCAGTAGCAATAACGACAACAATGTAGTATCTTCTTGCTTAATTTTGTTTCTCTTCAGAAGCCTTGACTTTCTTCAACAAACCCCAAATTACACGGTTTGCTTGTGAAGGGCGTTGTTTTTCATACCAATCAAAGTAATCGCATCCACCCAATTTCTATAAAAACAAGAACACAATTATAAAATAATTACAAGCCAATAATTAATCAACTAATTAAATTAAAAAATATTACATTAAAATCTTACAAGTAAAAAACCTGCGACCTGGATTTTGTTGAGTCTAAGAAATCTTTAATAGAGCTTTATGACCGCACTTACAATATCAAAAATCATTATCACAAAAAATAGTGGAATATGCGCTCAAATTGTCAAGCTCGGTTGGGAAAAAAGATGAAGAAAAGAAAGACCAAATACAAATAATTTAAATAGACAAAAAATGATGACAATGAAGAAGAAGATTTGGGAATTTAGATTTAAATTTTAGGAAGAATATGAATATATAAGACAATCGAAGAAAAAAATAATTGTTGGGGGCCAAATCAGAAGCCAAGTCGGCAAAAAATGCCAAACTGACACATTTGATGCCTATTTTATTTTACGTGATTAAACTGAACATTGTCTACTTGATGCCCATTTTATTTTAGGTGTTTGAACTGAACACTTTTGATGGATTCTGACTTTTTTATTTCAATTAAGTTTCACTTTTTTACATATAGTGGCAATTTTTTATGTTCAATGAAAGTTGAATTTTTATAATGCAATAGATTCTCCATCCGTTGTAATAGATATTCTACCTGTTCTGACATATAATTTATCTATTACAATAGGTTGGTTATTTGTTGCATTATGTCGATGTTTCTATCTAAGTCTATCTGTTGCAACAGTGGAAATACCAGTTTAATAAATTCTAATAGATTACCTACCTGTTGCAACATATGTCTAAATTTATTCAATATTTTCAACAGATGTGTCATCTGTTGCAATAGATACATTTTCTATTGCGATGTTTTGAATCTAGTATTTCATGTCAATTAATAAGTTCAAATCTAAGGAAAAAATAAAATTCATTGACAAAATAAAATAAATCTAAGCCTTCAGAAATTAGATGAAATGAATCAACGAATAAATAAAATGTAAAAAAATTATTGTGGATACAGATCTCAACAAATACATCAACAATTTAAATATTAATGCCAAGAATTCCTAAGGAGGAGTGAGGTTATTACATTGACAACTCAAGCTATAAAGATCTACTCAATATAGACAAGTTGTTCTTCATCCGGTGCTATGAAATTCGACTTTGCTAGTCGTGGATCTTTATTGTCACTTACGTACGATTTATGCTCTTTCTGTTTTTCGTATTTTCCATAAAAAAAAGCAGTATATTTTCTATGTTTTTCAGCAGTAGCTTCTACATCTACCTGGAAAGCCAGAATTGATCAATGCTAATCACGGAGATACAATAAAATGAAAAAGGATAACTCATTTGTTCTATCAAATCAAACAGATATTTCTCTTATTTTAAATTATCCCAAATAGATCATATTTCTGTTGCAATAATGAATCAACTGTTGGGATAAATTTCTACATGAGGAAGACTTGTGTGATAATTTCCAATGGATGAACCATCTATTGCAATATATGACTCATCTGTTGCAGCGGATAGGTCATCTGTTGGTGTAAATAAAAGAGGTATGAAGAGCTGTTTGATTTGCTAAAACATACGAGACATATGTCACAATAGATACATTATCTGGTGCAACAAGTTAGTCAACTATTGCAACAGATGTATATATCTGTTTGATAATTTTCAGCGAATGTGCCATCTGTTGAAACAGATATGTTTCTATTTGTTAGTTGGAAGATATATATATTCACCTTCTTTAGGTCGTGCTGCTCTCCTTTGGACATTGTACATTGCTTAGTGCAACACACGGACAGAGGAGTTGCAATTTTGCTTTTTTAGATGCTTGATAATGCCTTGGAAATCACTTTTCTTCTCCTCTTAGACTTAATCTCTAATGGAGTGGATGGATATAAAATCCTCTTTGGTGGAATGACACCCCTCTTAGATGTCAATTCCTTTATAAAAGTCGTTAATATATTAATAGCATTAATCACTACATCAGTCTTGACATTTTCATGTAGAACATTCGCTGGGAAAGGCAAAATCTGTATAACCAGTATGATCATACTCATAATGGTTTGTTTTAGATACTGTAAGAGGAATATCATTAGCACCAATAGCAGCACCACTACCACCGCCAACAGCTCCATCACTACTAAGACCATCAACAACAACAAGCCCACCCTCCAAAATTATTTGTCTTGTAATGGTTGTTGCTCCAAACAATTCTATTTTTATTCTATAGATAACCTTAGGGTACGATAAAGTTTGCACAGACCATAAAATAAAAAAAACGGCATCTTCAACTCTCGGTTGATCAGAACTAGCGACGGATGCACAATCTAACATAAATCATTACATATATTAGAATGATGATTAGATCATTCAAAAAATTATTAATTAAAATAAAAACTTAATCATAATTATACTTACTACATCCTTCGGGGGATTGAAGAGATCAAGAAATTTTGCATTTTTATCAGTTTTCGCCAACAACCATCTCAAAATTCTTGGACAGAAAACTTCTTCCTGGTAGTTCACTTGTTGTCTCAAATAAGGAATGGTTTCAAATGCCCAAGACTATAAAATAACGCCAATAAATCAAAAACCACTATTGAATAAAAAAAATGAATGATATAATAATAAAAGAAAGAAATATTTACCATGAAAGCCCATGGAAAGCCATATAAGTTGACTGTCTTTGGCGCTAACAGAGTCAAAAGATATTTGGAAGTCATTTTAAATCTTTCATAACCCCAAGGATAGATGTTAAATTCCTCAAAATCCTCGGAGAGTTTTATTAGACCAACACTTATGTTGTTGTTAACGTCTTTCGCCCAAAAAATATTATGTACAAACCAAACCAAGAGCATTGATTGTTAGTGCTTCTTTAAAAGTCCTTTACATTTCAATGCTTCTATTAAAATTTTATTTTTGAAGCTTGGACCAACATGGACACTAGGTCATCACGATCACACAACTTTTCTTTACTTTTTTTGGGTATGCGAGGTGCTTTTTTGGGGTTAGAATAGGTATAACTTGAGACGGAGGATAACATTTTAGTCCAGTAAATATGGAAAACTCCTTCCAATAAAAAAACACAGGCATGCCACAGTAATTTATCCATACCTCATCCATCTTATCTTTGTTTTCATACACAAACCTACGCTTAAGAAGTTCATATGCCATTTTCATTTGAAAACGAGCATTGTTGTTCTCCGGTAAATCAAGATATTTTCCAAAGCAGCTGTCCCTGAAATAAGCATCTAATTTTTATTCTTGAAGTATTTTTCTGAAGGCGTCGAAAAATTTTTCCATGGCTGACTTAACCACAAAATCACCTGTTAAATTTGTGGCACCATCGCACTGCATTCTCAAAAGATAACGATCAATGCTGAAAGTTTTAACCAACTCTTCGGTGGAAGGGATATTAGCATTCGGATCATCTCTATTGAAATATTCCTCCTCCCCATGTTTATCATATTCTACTTTAGATTGAGATAACGCTTGTAAAGCAAGCTCATAGAGTGGTGGATGTAACGTAGCTGTTTCACTTGTTCCTTTACTTGGACATAATTCAGTTTCTGTTCTTTTGGAAGCCATATTATCTAAATTAATAGAAACAGAAAAAATACATATTATAGTTGATTAATACATCATTAAAAAGGATAACAGTAAATTAAACAAGCAAAACAGTAAAATAACAGTTCCAACAGATCACTTATCTGTTGCACCAGGTAGTATAATTGTTGTAGCATATAACCAACCTGTTGCAGCAGATGAGTAATATGTTGCAACAATACAAAATATATCACTCATCTTTTAAAACAGATGAATAGTTTGTGCAACGGATCACACATTGTTGCAATATATGACTGATCTGTTAGAATAGTTAAATAACATATTACAATGGATGAGTAATCTGTTACAATAATAAAAAACATATCACTCACCTGTTGAGAAAAATGAATGGTTTATGTAGCATATCACACATCTGTTGCAACATCATCTATTGTAATATATTATTGATTTGTTGGAACAGTTAAATAATATATAGCAATGTCTTAGTAATCTATTGTGATAATACAAAATATATCACTCATCTATTGATAAAGATGAATGATCTATGCAACATATCACACATTTGTTGCAATATATGAGTGATTTGTCAGAATAGTTAACTAGCCTACAGCAATGGTTGAGTAATTTGTTGTGACAATACAAAATATATCACTCATCTGTTAAGAAAGATAAATGGTCTATGCAATAAGTTACATATCTGTTACAACACATGAGTGATCTGTTGGAACAGTTATCAACGGTCAATATTGTTTAGATTTCTTCCAACAGAAGGGTCGTCTATCGCGGCAGATGAATGATCAGTTGGAAAAATCAAGTCTTGGACATTTCTTATTGAAAGATTTGATAGGATTTTATCCAACAGGAGGTTCATTTGTTGCATCAGGTCTTTAATTCAATAGTTCCTCCATTGCATCAGATGGTTAATCTGTTGCATCAGATTTTTTTATCTGATGGTTAATCTGTTGCAATAGATGGTTAATTTGTTGCATCAGATAGTTAAACTATTGCATCATATGCTAAATCTATTGCATCAATTTTTTTTATCTGATGGTTCCTCTATTGCATCAGATGATTAATTTATTACATCATAATTTTAATTTAATGGTTCCTCTTTTGCATCAGATGTTTGATATGTTTCATCATATGATAAATCTGTTGCATTAGATGGTTAATATGTTGCACCAGGTAGATAATTTGTTGGATAAAACAAAAAATAGTAGCACAATTTTGTTCAACAGAAAAACAGCAATATCATCATTTTTACCAAGAACAAGAACAAAATAAATTAACCCAAATCGTTGATTTGTTTGTATAAACACAAACAACAAAAATAAAACTTTAAAAAAATACAACAAACAATAAAAAATCATAATTCACTTCGAAAAGAGAAGAGAAAAAATATCAGAAATTAGGATTTTATTCAGACCGCATTTCTAATTAAAGCAAAAAATATTAAAATTGTTAGCCAATACTATAAGAGAAGTTGGCACAAGTTCCTCGTTTTCTTCAAAACTAAAAAGGACATAATTTTTATCTGTGAAAGAAGAAAAGGAACGATGAAGAATTTTAAGTTGTTGTGGCCGAAGAGTAAGGATGTCGCGTCGATTAAAGGTTGAAGAATTTGAAGTTGTTGTGGCCGGAGAGCAAGGTTGTCACGTCGATTGAAGGTTGAAGTTGAAAAGAAACTCGAAACTCAACTATTTATCATTGGAGGTTAAAGTCATCGAGGATTGAAAGGAGAAATTTGCAGAACTGTTAGTTAGAAAAGAGTTGAGAGAAGCTGTCTCGAGAGAGAGAGGAGAGAGACTGGTTGATTTAGATTAAAGAGGGGTGTGGGTTGGGTTGATTTGTATTTTTAAAAAGATTAGAAAATTTTAAAAATATTAGTCAAGTCCACAATTAACTTAATCAAGTTTTCTAATGATGTTTGACCCTTTAAATTGGTCAAGGTCACCAATCCTTCATTCAAGACTTAAAAGACACCTTTCCTTCAATTTTCTCTTGTTTCTTATGATTTTGGACTTAAGGCATGTTTTGTTTCTTTAGGTTTAGGACTTAATTATTGAATTCCTAAATATTAGGAATAAAATTTTATTTTAAGTAGGTCTAGGACTTAACTATTGGATTCGTAGAATTTTATCTTTTATATATAAAAAATTCTATAATTCTTCTACGCTCATTCCTCTATGCTATACTTCTTCTTTTTTTTTTTATTTTAGTTTTGATTAAAATTATTCCTTACATTCATTATCAACATATTTCTACCTTTTTTGTAATTTTCTTTAGTTAATCAATTTATCTTTTGTAATTTTTCGTGTTTCTCTTTTAGTTGAAAATTTTTTATTGAAAAGGTGAACTAACATGTTGCGTCCTACCACACACACAAGTGTGCGTGGTCGTGCAAGCAATAAAATGGCCTTTTCAAGCTGAATATCGATTCTACAGGGACTTGGTGTTTAGCAAGCAATCCAACTCTGGCATTACTAATGAGATTAAATAAATGTGAATTGTAACAAAAAGAGAGTTTGAGTTTTAGAAATTTAAAAATAACAATGAACAATAACGAGAATATAAAGTGTTTGAAACAATAATAAGGAGGAATCCAGGGTCGAGGCAATTTGAACAATCCTACAAAGCTACACAATCTCGTTGGTCAAATTAATTATCTTTGTTGTTGATTTACGGGATTAAAACATGATTATGCTCTTTCGAGCCTTTATCTTCTATTTAAATTAGCCCCACAACTACATTGTTGAGCGGGGATGTGATAACTAATTTAAACGTATTTGTATTTCATCTTGTATTTGAACCAAATGAGGCGAATTAGGTATATTCCTATCCTAACCGTGAATCCTATCTTTAATTCATCTAAAAGACAAGAACTTACTCCATATGTTCCACGTTCTAATCTAATGTTCCTCCTTCTGATCTCACAATAGAAATACAGGTGTATTCTAAAGGTCGTGAATCAATAGAATAGCAATAAAAAGAATGTATGAATGACCAAATATGATAATCAACTTTAAACCAACTTAATTGAACGCTAAGTAATCATGTTCGTAGCCCCAACCCTAGAAAGATAATTTTTAGCCACTCATAATCTACTTTACAATCACCAAATTAATGTAGTTCATACAAGAATTAAGTAATGAAAAAAGGAGAATAAAACCCTTATTTGAAGCCTCCCTCGTGTGTTTGTTCTCTCCCAAGTCGTTCAAGAATCTATAGAATAGAAGATAAGTATCCTATTTATAGTAGAGCGGTAAAATTTGTCAAAAACTCCCTTCCATACCATGTTTTTATCGTGTGGATCAAGGGCGTGGCACATCCCTATCACGGATGGCTACTTTCTCTTGCAAATCAACTTTTGGCCAGCTCTGTGCCAGCCCCTTATCGTGTCACTTAGCTTCTGTGGCACGGAGTGTTTCAAACTCCAATTCCCAATATAGTGTTGTTGCTCTACTTTGCTTCGTGTCTCATGGTTTGTAGATGTCTTTCGAACTCTCTTTAAGCTCGTCTTGCTTCTCGATATTGCTATTTATGCGTTCAACCATCCATAAGCATGGTATTGACTCCCAATCAAGATCAATCTTCACAAGTGTCTAGCCCTGAAACACTAATCACATCCATTAGTACACGAACACAAATTAAACTCGATCAAATGAATATATATGCACTGTAGCTCACAAAGTAGAC
Organism: Capsicum baccatum var. pendulum; assembly: GCA_030864225.1. Classification (NCBI taxonomy): domain Eukaryota; kingdom Viridiplantae; phylum Streptophyta; class Magnoliopsida; order Solanales; family Solanaceae; genus Capsicum; species Capsicum baccatum. The sequence continues at coordinate 204,452,475 of CM061558.1, read as the reverse complement.
AATAATTAACACTTTTGGACGTATAAATACGACGAAGATTATAACACGCCAATGAATGGTGTAGCCGAAAAAATCAAAGATTTACCTCTTTTTCTCTTTTTCAATAATTTTGTAAACTATTCTCTTTTAGCCTTATTACTCAAGCATATGCTCCAAATTCTTTGAGACATGTTAATTCTTCCTTCTTTTTTTTTTTTTTAATATTTGGGTTGTAAACTGTTTGATCTCCAATTTTTGAATTCTACTTCTATTTCTTACATACTCAAATGTACAAAAAAATCAGTGTTATTTTTTGGTTGCAACCTTTGTTAAATTTCAGTACTTTAGGAACAATTTTTAATTATTTTTCAATTTACACGTATTCAATAACATTTTCCGCAATTATTTACTTTGATTTTAAAGTATTGATCTCTCTATTATTTGATTTTGATGTGTAGTAGTAATAGTATAGCTAAATATGAGAGATAATAAGGAGAACGGGGAAAGAAAAAAATATGCGGGGAAGAGGTAAAAACAACTTTCTTATCAAATCTCTCTTTTTATTATGCTCATTGAATGAACATTTTCAAGACTATGCCTCGAACATCCACGCTCTTTCCCACAAGTTTAGATATAATGTAAATTCGGGCTATTATTCAATTTTGATGTGTAGTAGTAACAGTATAGCTAAATATGAGAGATAACAAGAAAAATGAGGAAGTGAAAAAGTATGCAGGGAAGAGGTAAAAACAACTTTCTTATTAAATATCTCTTTTATTATTATGTTCATTGAATATAATGCTCATTGAATGAGCATTCTCAAGACTATGCCTCGAACATCCATGCTCTTTTCCACAAGTTAACAGATAATGTAAATTCAGGCTATTTTTCTCTTACAAAATTGATGAAGACGGTGATATTGATTTCGAACCTATTCGGTTGTCTGTAAAATATAATGAATAATTTTTTATGTATCAAATCATAGGCATTTCATAGATTCATAAAAATAAAAACTAATCAAAGATGCCTAGACCAGAGACCTAAATTTTTTCTTATTTATATTTCACTCCATAAAGTGAAAAAATATATATATTCGATGGCCTGCACAAGAGGAAAACAAATTGAGGTACGTCTCTTTCCCTCGCCTTGACTCAGCAATTCCACAAAATTAATTATTGGTATAACTTTTTCTACTACTCTAATTTTTTTTTTTCAATTTGTATAAGATTTAAATACTTTCACGAATCCATATAAAAAAACAATAATATTTCTATAAAAAAAAAAGTCATTATTTCATATTATTCATCATATATTGTAGAAATATGTCTCAATAAAGCTTTTGACAAGTATTATTCTTTCTTTTACATTTTTTTAGCTAAACTGATTCATTTAATAACTAAGAAATTCATCAGCCGAGGAAGTTCAATAAAATTGATTTTTATCTAGTACTTGCACTAAATTGAAAAGAACTATATAAAACTATTGAGCACTTTCTACTTGTATGGGAATCAGAAAAATTCAAGATTAAGTAGCTCAAAAAAAATGTTTCATTCCTTAATATTAACTAGATGCCACGATTTTAAACTAATACACATCCACTTTGAGAATTAACACCTACAAAGAGAGATTCAGATGTTTAGTTTTTTTCTTTTTGCTACTGGAACTCATATATTAACTATGATCTATAAATTAAGATACTATGATCCTAAGTTGAAAGTATAATTTGTTAATGAGATTGCATTAGTTAAATATACTGTACATACTTAGAATATCTCAAAAAAGTATATAGTAACAACAGAAAATCACTTCTTAATTTCCGCTTTACCTTCAAAAAGTGCGGAAAAATTATCAATTAGCAACTCAAACATTTAGTTGCTTCTATGGTGCGCTGCTATGGTCCTCAAAAGCTCAATTAGCAAATCACGATGATGTTGAAAGACAAGTAGAAAATAATTTGATTGCCTAACAACTAGAATTTAATTACTTATATAAAAAAAAAAAAAAACTATCACTTTAAAATTATTTGATAGTACAACAATTTAGTATATGACAATGCATAAAATTTGAACTCCATAATAATTGTGGAAATATGTTATGTTTTCTCATCTTACACAAAAATTAAGAATTATTTGATGTCCATTTTGTTACTATTAAATAAGTATTAACCTGTAAATGAAATAGTATATCAATGACTTACTTAAAGTTTTAAACTTGATACACAGAATAATTTATTTTTTCATATCTATTTATTATTTACTAAATGTGTGAGGGGCATTAGAAATGTTGTTTGAACTCTTTATCTTTCATTAAAAGTCTTTGTTTTAGACAAAATCGTCTTTCTCTATTTTTCTAATATTTAAGAGTTAAAAAATAATTAAATATATTTATGATAAAATATTTCCTTATTATAAGTGATCAGAATTAATGGCAACTAAATACTTTTTTCATTAGTTTAAGAATTCTAAATCAACTGAATTTGATTTTAATAAGACTTGAAAAATCTAGAAATAAATATAAAAGCGTTACAATTAAAAAAAATTAAGAAGTACCAAATTTTTTAAAGTTTTAAGTACATAGTAAGAATATAATCAATGATTTTGTAAAGATTTGACTTTAAAAATAAGAAAATATTCTAAATATAGAGAAATAAAAAGAAAAATAATGGTACTACAAATATGGTTCAAATTGATCCGTCTCTTTTAGCCTCTAGCAGCAAGGAAAAGAGGTGTTGCATGAAAAATGCAAAAGTGATGATCCATCAACAACTTGAAACTTCAAGTGGTAAAATATATATATGTGTTTACACTACAATATATGTTTATGCTTATATTATTATATTAAAGTGTGAAGCATCTTCAAAAAGTGATCTGAACCTTTTGTACTTCATTAAAAATCTCCACAATAGATAAAATTATGTAACTTTAAATAATCAAACGTTACACTTGTGAGACACGTGCAATAAACTAATTAAATAGATAAGCATCAGCATAATTATTAAATTGTAAAAAAAAGATTAAAGTAACTACCAAATTTAATTTTTTTTTTAAATGTTCTAGAAATTAAAAGCAACTACTAACTAATTATTACCTAATTAACTAAATTGTCCTAAACACTAACACTTATCAGTTTTCTAGCCTTCATTTGGCAACAATCTAAGTAAAACTTTCTTGCTATTTAATAGTATATAATATAGATATATAGGTCAAGTCCATATTGGTAGGAGCTTATAATATATAATTTGTTTAATCTGGAATCATAATTATCACGGAACATGTTCATTATCAATTAATAGTACTTATGGTGATTTTTGTAGTTTTTATAACATATGTGTATCATATTTTATGTTTTTTCCTTAAGAAGTGATATACGTTTTTTATCAAACGGTGATGATAATTCACTCAAAACTGACTTGATAAAAATATTTGAAAATGCATGACCAAACACTAGCTTAATTCATGACTTCCTCTGAGATCTAAGAGAGATATGTCTTTTGTAGGTGATGAAAAGATATTGTTAATTTACTATAAATATACTGAACACCAGGGAACTGCATCTCTTAAAGATTGAAGATTGACTTGAAGGTAGCCATACTTATCTTATGATATGAGTGGACTACTCGTTATAACGATAACCATGAGAGATAAAAGCAAAACCACTCACCCTTTTGCATCCCAACTTCAAATCGTCTTTCGATAAAATGACGGTATAATGTGGGGAAGTCATGTCGGCGTCAATGATAATTTTTTATTCGACTGAAGCATCAAAAACACATCTAAACTAAGCCTGTTATTTGGATGAGTCCAGGCCAATTTGGCCCGATTAGACTAGCCCAAAATGAGACCTGGACAGGACTAACTCGGTACCGATTAAGTGGAGCGGTGATGAGTGATAAATTTATAATTCATTTACATCCAAAAGCATGGACACTACTATGATTTAACGGTATGAATGAGACAACTTTGTCATTTGAATGCACTAATTTTCATATTTTGCAGGTATACTGGTGATGAGAAGAAAAGACGTGAAGTGAGCTAAAAAGGGATCAAAAGGGGAAGAGAAGTGCAAAATCTAAAAAGCATGAGCAGGATCTGACCCTTAGTTACCGCGATCACGGTCTGAGGTCCACGATCGTGGCCAGTCAAGATCAGTCAGAGTCAGCGATAGCGAAGGAGTCACCGTGATTGCGGGAATCACGATCGCGACAAGCTAAGGCGATCGCGGCAGCGCGGGTTTATAGTGGGGGCAGTTTTGGAACTTCATGGAGCTGACCCCGAATCCCACGTAGAGCAAAAATCCTTTCAGTTTTTGGTATCTTCCCAACTACAATTGAACTTGAGCAATTTGAAAACCCTACCAAATTGGGAAAACAATGGTTGCTAATTTCTCAATTGAGTTTAGTTATAATTGAAGTTAAATTGGAGAACATTTTTTATTGCATCTTGAATGGAATCATTGAATGATCCTTTTGGTATATTTCTTTCCTTTAACTTTATGAGTAGCTAAATATCTATCTTGGAATTATGTTGAAATAGTGTGCAAATATGTGTGGGTTGTGACTTATTAGTGTTGATTCTTGGTTAATGATGATGGGTTTCACTAATGCTTGCTTGATTGAGTTGAAATTTGTGGGTGAAAACACCAAATTCTCAAAATCTCACATCATCCTTTAAAGAGGGATGTGAGTGTACTTTTGGATCCTATATCATCCTTGAAAGAGGGATATGAGTGATAAGGTATTAGTGAACAATAGTTATATGTGGCTTATTCCCTTTTCATTATCTTAGAAATAAGGATGGAATGAGAATTAGTTAGGTCTTGGGCATCTTCTTAAAAATAGGGATGTCCAATTGAGGTATTGGTGGATTTGCTTGTCACATCCATGAGGTATCTAAAAGGATCCATGGGTGATACTCTTTATGTTTGGTTGAAAAACTAGCATCAAGAACCCCTAACTTACCCTATCCATATAATCGTTAACTAGAATTTGCATTTAACATAAACCAATGCATTATTTGCCCCTAGGAAGACATAATCCCAAGACTTGTCTCATATTGAAATCTTCTCCATATTTGTTTCCCTTAATTGGTAGTTTGAGTAGATTTTGGCAAAACAATTTTCCAAACTAACCAACTCCCCCCCCCCCGATTTTAATTTATGTATTTCATTTTGTTTACAGTACGAGTATCTCTTTAGTAGCTATTAACACCCATAGGACTTGAAGACTAATTCTACTCCTCGAGGATTCAACCCCAACTCACGTTGGGTTAATATACTTGACCAACTTCGTTTTGCCCATATATCATGAAGTGAGTTGAGCGTTATCAAAATAGCATCATTGTTGTGGAGTGAAACTTAGTTTTCTCTTGTAGGGTGTTGATTGTAGCTTTGGGTTTACTCGTAGTGGTTGTTATTTATTTTGGTTGTTGTTTTTGTTTTGCTTTAGGTGATTTCAATAGTATCCACAGCACAATGAGTGATCATGCAAGTAATGTCGGGACCTTTGATGGGCCCTGATGATAAGGAGAAACTCCATGATGATGGATGTGCGAGTGTTATCCATATCCCACCTATCAAGGAAATGGGGTATTCCACGTCATGAGTGTTATGTTGTACATGCTTTGAATGAAAGGTCTCTTTGGGGGGTAAGCTCATAAAGACCCCAATTTTCACTTAAAGAATATTGTGGAGGTGTGTTCTCCCTTCGACATTGCTCACATCTCACAAGAATCCATCTGGTTATGCCTCTTTCTGTTTTCTCTAATGGGTGAGGCGGTGTTGTAGCTATGATCTTTTCCCGCTAATCCAATCACATCATGGTACGAACTTACCGTTGCTTTCTTAGATTGATACTCCCCACCATCAAAGATGTTGCAATTGCTTGACGAAATCACAAACTTTTGTCAATTGAATAGAGAGCCTCTATATGAGGTATGGGGGAGATTTTATAGAAAGCTTATGCAATATCCCAACCACGAGGTCCAGGAGAAGATGTTTATCCAAATCTTCTACTAGGCTTTGGATCAACTAAACAAAACCATAGTGGATAATGCGTTTGGGGGTTCACTTGTGAAGTTGTTTTATAATGTGGCGACAAACTTACTTTAGTAAGTCACAAAGCAAGATTGGAGTGGTATACCCGAGACACTGAGGTATCTAAAGGGTCCCCTACCACCTCTTATATTAATAGAGATCAACGGAAGAAAGAATAAAAGAAGGAGAAAAACATGGGGAAAATTATGACGCAATTAGAGATCCTAATGAAGCATGTAATGGGTGCACCTGCAAAAATGGTAAATGTAGTGGAATCCAAGGGCTATAATGAAAAAGAAGACAAGAGACTTGATGAAGAAATTAGATATTTGGCTAACTATCTGGTGGGTTCTCGCCCGTCCTATCAAAGGCAAGGTGGGAACCAAGGTTGGACCGATCGTGAAAGAAAATAGGAATGGCGTGATAGGGATAGAGATCGTGATTGAATGGATAAGAAAAGAGATTATGATCAATATGTGCCCCCGTATGACCGAGTAAAAGGCAAAGAGTCCAATCTATTAATCCCAAAAAATTCGTGACCGAGGATGTGTTAGCAAGGATCTTGATGAGAGTGGAGGGAATGGACAAGATGGTCTGAGAATTGAAAGGCAACTTTTCAAAAATCAACCAAATGATTGTATCACACTCTGCCTCAATCAAATAATTGAATACTCAAATTGACCAAATCTTCACTCAATTTAATGCTAGACAAAAAATGTGTCTTCCTTGTTATATTGTTGTGAATCCGAAAAATGCTACTCAAGTATTGGCAATTATCACTAGGAGTGGCAAAAACCTTGATGATCATATGGTGGAAGTTGAAAAAAGAGGCCAATGTTGAAAAACAAATGTAACGGAGAAGCATGTAGTTGATTCAAATAGAGAGGCTCTAAAGTCTCAAGAAAAGAATGCAAAAGAACCAATGATGATTGAAGAAATGGTTGATGAAGAGGAAGATCCTAAAGTAGTTGAGAATGATGAACCATAAAGTGATTTGTTGCCTATCATGAAATTTTCCCCTCCATTCCCTCAAAGGCTCAAAAAGAAGAAGGACAATGCCAAATTCAAGACATTTCTTGCTAAACTTAGCAATCTTTCAATTAATTTCCCATTGCAAGAGGCCATTCAAGATATTTTGGGATATGATAAGCTTATGAAGAAATTCATGTCAAAGAAGCATCTTGTTGATGGTGAAAACATTGAAGTTACTAATGGGTGTAGCGTTATCAAGACTAGTGCTATAGCAGAAAAGAAAGAGGATCCCGGGGCTTTTACAATCCCTTGCACGATAGGGACACATGTTTGAAAAAGCTGTGGGACCTTGGTGCAAGCATCAATCTCATTCCCTATGCAATCTATTCAAAACTTGGTTTAGGCACTCTTACACTAATAACAAAGAGACTTTTAATAGCAGACCAGTCTATCAAGGGACCGATTGGAGTTTTGTTTGATGTTTTGGTGAAGTGGACCGTTTGATTCTTCCGGCATACTTCATAAGCTTGATTGTGAAATCGACCAAGATATACCTATTATACTTGGCCGACCTTTTATTGCAAGTGGAATAGTTATTGTTGATATGGATTTAGGAGAAATGAAATTTTGGAGAAATGAAATTTTGGATCCAAAATGATGAAGTGTCCTTTCAACTATGTAAGACCAAGAAACAACCCATAAAACTTCAAATGGTGTTCGTCATTGATGTAGTATACAAGGAAGTAGATGATGGGTACCATGAGGATCCACCTTGAAAGTTGAAGAATGGCGTGCCACGATGATAAATTAGGCATTGGATAGGCAGCAACCCATTAATGCCACAAAAATGGCTCGTATCCTTTAAATTTTGCTTGTTAGAATAGATTTTTATTTTTGGTTTATGATTGATCCATGAAAGTATGGTATTGTAAGGTGTTTTGAATGAGGTTGAATAGGTAGTGTGCAAAATTTGAGTAATGGACTGAACAAGGAAAAATTGAGGATAAAAAAATGGCCTCAGTTACCGCGATCGCGGCACCACTACTATCATGATTGCGGTATCCACGTGATCTTGATCGCAGAACTTGGATCGCAATCGCGGTTATGACTTGTTAAATGACCATTCGGCTGCCATTTTCCCCACACACTCCCTTTTTAATTTCCTTTCAAATTGTAACTAATTTTGATTGAGTTTTAGCATCCAAATACTTGCATTAACATCTCCCTTGTATCCTCAATTCGACATGTGGTTTAAATTCCTTTTTTTATGCATTTTTATAGGCCTTAGAACCCATACCTTAGGATTTGCCTAAAAATTATGCTTTGAATGTTAAATTTTATATTAATTGTACTTGTCTAGTGTGGTTAACTGTTGTTAGTGGTGTGCACATAGTTAGGGAATTCTTGAGTACCCAAACTTGTTCAAAATGATAGAGTTAGAGTGTGCGCACACCAAATGCTCGATTAAATGCCCAAATGAATTCAATGTTAGTTTTTTCATGTTGTGAGGGCATGATTGAGTACCTAGAAACCATGTTCTTTTCTCTTAATGTATGTTTTTACTTTGGAACACAATTTGGCATTGAAATTGGACAAACTAACAGTTTGAAAATTTTGATCGACATAGCCTCAGTTACCGCGATCGCAGTTACATGATCACGATCGCGGCTTAGTGGCCTGCGATCGTGACATGTGAGGTTGTTTTTCAACTTGGACCAAAAATCTGCTAAGTCCATTTCTTGCCCAAAAATTGCTAAGGCACCACCCTATTGGCTTAAATTGATAACATAGCATAGTTTTCACATGTAAATGTTGACGATTAATGCTATTGTGTGATTTTCAGGTTTTTAAGGCTCAACATGGAAGATTATGACCAAACTCAATTCATAGCCTTAGAATGACACAATCATTACTATGCCAACCTTCCAAAAAACAAATTTCTCCTTGAGAGAGGCACTTGTTTGGACAGAGTGTTGGAGAAGCTCTGGGCATTTCATGCCTGTTTGGTAGCCACCGGGTGGAGCTGTTTTGACTCAGATCCTTACTAGAAAAACAAGCATTAGGTAAGGGAATTCTATTCTAACCTTAGCATAGTATCTTTCTCCAAACCAGTTATGTGGATCTGGGAGAAGAATATTCACTTTGGGCCCAAAAAGATTAATGATTTATATGGGCTGTTGGATGGGGACATGAGCTAATATCAGGCAAAGAGGTTTGAAGCGGGGAAATGGGTGTCTGAAAAGTTGTGTCCTGGCAATAAGGTTCATTGGGCAGCCACTAAGAGGGGTATATTGATGAATGATTTCATAGCTGAGGCAAGGATATGGTTGAATATTATTTGTAGTCGGTTTTCTTCATGCACACACATGACTGTTGTTCTAGATATGTGAGCCTGATTGGTTGCTTGTATACGAGACAACATTTCTCTGAATGTTGGTCAGCTTGTGATTTCAAACATGAGGCATTTCAAGAACCAAAGTGGTATACTCCTCTTTTTTTTTTATTACTAAGATGTGCAAGAGAGTCGGTATTGAGAAGTATCCTGGAAACACTTGGTTACATCCTAATACCCCTATTTACCCTCTTAAGATTCGGGGTGAGAGTGCATCTGGTAAGAGAAAGAAGAGGAAGATCAACTAGGCAAGTTGATAGATGAGGACACTGACTCCTACAGGCCATCCACAACAAGTCCTTTTGAGGATATCTCAATGGAGATGAGGGCGATAAAGGAGCTTGTAGCAGGGTTGCCTCAGGGGCCGAGAGAGTCTTCCACTACCCATCATTCATATGTTGCTCGGTCCGATTATGAGAAGTACCTGGAGGATCAGAAGAAGTAAGAGGTCACTATTTCTAGGATTGAGAGGTCCTACTCATATTTGGAACATTCTCACAGGGAGCTCAGGGACTTACACAAGAAGATGAAGAAGATGGAGAAGAAGAGAGACAAATTCTTTACCAAGATGTAAAAGGGGGTGAAGGTCCTTTGGAAGGTCCTGAAACCCAAAGACAGAATTTCTTCTCTCAGAGTTGATAGTGATGATGAGTCCCCATCCAAGTGGTCCGATTCAGATGATGCGAGAGGTGATGCTGAGTCCGAGGGCAACAACAACTCTTAATGCAGTTACAAGGAGCACCTTTTTACTTTCTGTATGCTTTATTAATTATTCTATGAGGTCACTGCAAGCTTTTTAGTTGGGGGTGACCGTCTCCGTATTCATTTATTTGGTTAGTATTATTGAGATATTTGTGGATGTTTTAATGTTGATTTGGATGTTTTTTATTTTTATTTTGGGTTGTAATATTCGGGCATTCTGATGGTGCCCACATTTCATGGATTAGTTGCTTGTTTCATTTTAGTTTTTATTTTTATGTTGCTTATGATGATATCGGATGATCCTTTCCTTAAGATAGATTGAGTGATGATATTCTTAAGGGAAAATCATTGTGATTGGATTTTGATCCATAGATACAGGGGAAGTCTGAGTACCCGTAGCATTGGAGTTTTGGGATCGCCCTTACACCTATGGTGAAATCTGAGTAACCATATGGTTTACCCTCTTAAGAGATGAAATGTGAGACGACAACTTGGTTTGATGCCATCAATAGCAAATTTTACATGGTGTAAATGTGAAGCAAACACCCCCTCCGTCCAAAAATTTTTGAAAACCAAGGGCATGGACGTGAACAATTTTGTAACAATACTTTACCTATGTTTGTGACTCCGAAAACTTTAGCTTGTAGAAATTGATATATACTCTCTTCTCTCTAGTAAACAATGCAATTGATCCTCCTTGAAAAGTTTACATGTTATGTGTGGTGAACGTAATTGTTTAACTCTCATGCACACTTGTACCATCTAGAACATGTCATGTTAGTCTCTCAAGGTTAATTGTGATTACACTTGGTTGGTGAAATGATCTTAGGCCTTCTTGGGGGTATTGATGAGTGGCAAGGTATTAGTGAACAATAGTTAGATGTAGCTTATTTCTTTTTCATTATCTTAGAAATAAGGGTGGAATGAGGATTAGCTAGGTCTTGGGAATCTTCCTAGAAATAAGGATGCCCAATTAGCAAAACAACTTTGCAAACCAACCCCTTATTTTAATTTATGTATTTTATTTTATTTAATTACGGGTATCTCTTTAGTAGTTATTAACAGCCATGGGACTTGAAGACTAATTCCACTCCTTGAGGATTCGACCCCAACTCAAGTTGGGTTAATATATTTTACAATAATCACCTTGCCCATAAATCATGGAGTTAGTTGAGCGTTATCAGGTGGGTTTGGGGTCGGGAAGGAGGGCTGGGCCGTCTGGTCCAAGGAGCTAGGTGGACTGGACTAGTTACAAAACAGGACCAGGCCCAATGGTGCACCGTACCGAACCAACCTAGCCCAATTTAAAAAAAAAATAATAAGGCTGACAATAGCTTGGTCCAAAGACTGCCAATTGAACTGTTGGCAGCCCAAACGACTATATAGTCATTAACCCAGCGACCAATAGTGCAGAAAATCATATTTTAAAAAAAAATTCAAATTTTTTTTATAAATACCCCAATTCAATATTTTTCCACTACTTACAGTCTCATTCTCTCAATTATTCAAATTATCTCCTAAAGTGATCAATTTTATTTTATTATTTTGCAATTATAAATATCAAGCGAAAGTTTTCAAAAGTCTCAACTTTCAAATACTTCAAAAATTTGATATTGTCGTTCAATCTCTTACTTTTAATTTTTAATTAGTGTATTATTTATTGAATATTTATTTGTATTGTTTTTGTACTTTTTGAATATTTGTTAGTTTAATTTGTAATATGGATAAATTAAGAAAAGTCGATAAAAGTGTTAGAAATTTTTATCCTGGAAGTGGTACTGGTAGTAAAAAATTAACTGTTTCCAATTTTGGTAGAGGTAGTGCAAGTACTCGATATACTCGTGCGTCTCCGATACCAATTAGTGAACCCTTTGAGAATGAAATACGTGTAGGTGCTCACAATATGAAATTTTTAGAAGATTAAGAAAATTATGGCATCGAAGCGGAGAATTAAGTAGACGCAATTGCTTTAGGTGAAGAAGATGATGATATTAGTGATACACTCGAAGTCGGTAATGTAAATGTTCGATCTGAATTAGTTAATCTTCATCCCCGGGCCCCTGTAAAATCTCATAAAAGATCTAGTGTTGTTTGAAAATGTTTTACTCATATAGAAGTAACTACTAAGGTCCAATACAATCAATGTCAGAAATTATATAAGCATAAGATCGAAGGTAATAAAGGGGATATAGATTCATTGATGAGACATTTGAAAAAAGAACACCCAATAGAGCTAGCTACGACAAAAGGTGGTGGAACTATTAGGGGGCAACAAACTAGATTGGATCCAAAAATTGATAAATTAGTTCAGAATTATAATAAAATGAGGATCGTGAAGAATTAGCAAAAATGATAGCTTTGGGTTATTTGTCTTCCTCTTTTGCTTTTTCTAAAGCGTTTATTCATTATATTCAACCAATTTATAATCCTATGTTTGAAGGTATTCCTAGAAGTATTTATCGGTCCGATATTTTTAGACTTCATGCACAATATGTTTATTATTTATCTGCATTATTAAAAAATCTTTCAGGTAGAGTTGCTCTAACTTCTGATCTTGGTCGTATTGTTAATAAAATAATTATTTAATAATTACTTGTCATTGGATAGATAGTAAATTTGTTATGCAAAAACGTATTTTAGTATTTTTGTATGATGAAGACCGTCGACGCACTGAAAAATTTATTTCTAAATCTATTACAAAAGTTGCAAAATATTATGGTTTTAAAAAAAAAAGAATTATATATATCTTTTGATAATACATCTAACAACAAGGCTATTATTGACTTGTTAAAAGTTAAACTTTCTCCACCCTTATCTAAAATATTTCATGTTAAGTGTGCTTATCATATATATAATTTAATTGTAAAAGATGATCTTGGTTTTTTTGAGCTTAGTATTGAAAAATTTAGGCTTGTGGTTGGATTTATTCAAGAAAATCATAGAAAAGTTAGACTTGTAAAATTTAAAAAAAAAAGTTATCAAAGTGGACTTAGACCAATATTATTGTTCGGGAAAGTAGATAACAGATAGAATGCAACTTATGATTTTTTAAAAACTTGCTTTATTTGTAAAGTTTCTATTATTGTGACTTTTAATCAATTTGTTGGTTCTTTTCCTAGGTGTATGTTACGTGATTCTGATTGTGTTATGATTGATGATGTTATTAAATTTTTTAACAAAATTTACATAGCTACGATTGAATTTTTTGTTGTTTATTATCCTACTATTTGTAATATTTTAGCTTATTTAGCCGACATTTTTTTATTGCTTAACAAATATATAAACAAATCAGGTTACAAAGATGTTATTATTGCAATGACTGATAAATTCAAAAAATACTTTTATCCATTTTTTCCTATTTACTTGGTTGATGCTATAATAAATACATGTATGAAATTGATCTTAGGTGAATTTATGCACCTAAGACTTGTTATCCGGCCTTAATTAGCCTTGTTTTGAGGACTACTTGTGTGCTTAATGAGTAAATCTTGATATAATTGAGAATATAAGCTTTAAACTACTTGATTATAATGTTTAAGGTGTTTTCAAACAAGTTTAGAATCAATTTGGTCACTTAGAGTTTAGATGAGAAAACTAGTGTTACTAGCTTGAGCAATGAGTTATTCTAGTTCATCTCGATGGATTCTAGTATGAGTAATGAGTTACTAAGGGTATAAGCATTATGTGTAGAATGACTTGTTTATAGGTTTTAAGGTTCAATTGAAACAAGACAAGAGACAAAACACTGAGTTAAAGATCAAAAGGATAAAACTAGTACTCTTAGCTTAAGTTACTAGTCCATCGTCTTGGTTTGTATGTTGTTTTGAGCTCTAATTCATTGTGTTTAATGATATAGGATGCTTGGTGAGTTTATCGTGATGATATATGGATTATACACAAGCTGTAAAGCAATTAGAAAGATCACCACAAAGCTTGGAATGGATGGAGAAACACTTGGGACAAGACTTGACTAAAAATGATTGTTTTGGAGTCATTGGCGTGCCACGGACCTTAGGGACCGCATTAGGGACATGCCAAGGACTTGTGAGCATCCTGAATAATTCCATTATATCAACAAAATTAGGGCATATCACGGACCCCAGACACCGCGATAAGAGTGTGGCACGGCCCTAAGTCAAAATCAGCAGCTTTGGTCCTACTATAAATAGGACACTTAGTTGTTATGTTTGACACCTTGGACGACCTTGGGACTTTAAGGGAGGCTTAATAACACTTTAATTAAGTTTTTAATTCAATTGCTTTGGTTTATTTATGTATTTTAACATGTATTCATTTATTTTGATTACAATTATGTCCATGATTGGCTAAACTCCTTTTTTTCGGGGCTAAGGCCAAGAATATGAGTATTATTATGTTTGAAACCTTGGACGACCTTGGGAATTTAAGGGATGCTTAATAAAACTTTAATTAAGGTTTTAATTCCATTACTTTTTGTTTATTTCTGTATTTTAACATGTATTCATTCATTTTGATTACAATTATGTCCATGATCGGCTAAACTCTTTTTTTCGGGGCTAAGGCCAAGAACATGAGTATTATTATTTTGCATTGATTTGGTTATGGTTGTTTATAATTATTAGTTGTTTATTTATCCTTATTATCACTATTTTAATTCTTCATTACCCTTAGAATACATACATAATCATCTTGTGAACTTGGAAGCAGGAACAAGAGGATAGAACGTGAGATAGATAGAACGGGATTGTAATCTTCTAATTGAATGGAGTTATAATTTGAATTTAGGATAGGAATATACCTATATTCTCTATTTGATTCAAGTGCGGGGTGAAATATGAACGTATTTAACTTAATTCTCGCATTCCCGCTCAACGATGTAGTTGTGGGGGCTAAGTTAGATAAATGATTAGAGGTTCGAAAGATCATAGTCATACTATAGACCTCGTGAACCAACAACCAAGATAAATAACCTAACTAATGAATTTGAATAATGTAGTATTATTGTTCGACGTGCCTTAACCCAGGACTTTTCCCATTGATTGTCCAAACCCTTGCATTACTGCATTGTTTAGTTCACAGTTACTTATAACTTACAAAATTTTTTGGTTACGTAGTATTTAATTAATCTCATTAGTGAACTAAGCTTGGATAGTTGGCAACACAAGTCTCTAAGAGATCGATATTCAGCTTTTTATAAGGCTACTGCATTACTTGGTGAGACCACGTACACTTGTGTATGCGCTTGGATGCGACAGATTTATAATACAATGTCAGAATTTACTTCTATTATTTATAATGCTTTAGCTATACAATCTAAAGAATAACCTTCATTGTTTACTGCTATGGGTGATGGGAACAATTACACCACTGTTTTATACAATCATTATGCTAATTTACTTGATGATGCTTTACCGGCACATATTACTCATACTCCCATTCTACATCCTCTCGGGGAGCCATCATCTTCTAAAAAACAGGTATATAGTAGTCATTATGATTATTTTTGTGATTTAAATATTTAGAATAGGGTGTCTCCTTCAGCATACAGAGTTGTTTGTCGGGAAGAGTTTAAGTATTATCTTAGATAGACTATGGAGAATCGTAGAGTAAGGATCAACACACTAGATTGGTGGAAGAATAATGAAAGACAATATCATGTACTTTCAAGATTAGTTAGAGACATAGTGAATGTTCTAGTGTCAACTGTTACATCAGAGAGCGTTTTTAGTTAAGACGGCAACAACTTGGAGACAGCCGACACTCATAGGGAGGCAATGCCATGAATGTTCTAGTTTGCCTTAGAGACTGAATTAGAGAGGAACGATGAAATCAAGTAATAGAGATAGAGCCGATAGACAAACAAAATCTTGTAGACATTTTGACTTCAAGGGAGAACTCAGCACAATCAAGTCCAATGCATGGCTTTGGCCCCATTGATTTCGACAGTCCTCGGGCGATTTTCGTTAATATTAACATGAATAAGTTGAAAAAAATAATGCAAAATTTGTAGAATTGTTAATTAATCATTTAATCTATTGCATTTTTTATAATTCAATTTAAATGGTTTACTGGATCCTTGTACTTGTTCCCATTTGTGAAGTGGACACTTCTACTTCTTTGTCATCTGAACCATTCAACCCATCAAAATACAAGATTTTAGACCCTTATGACGTATATGTGGCATTACATTGCTAAGTTAGAAATATGTGTGCCATTAAATTGTTGAGTTGGAACAACGCGTGTAAACACGCTTTTTTTAAGCGAGTGAATTAGTATTTTTCATTTAAAAATATTTTTAAAATATAAAAAATAATAGGTTTTAAAAGGGATAAAAATTAAAAACCCCACCACCCTCCCCCTTCCCCCCCTCCTTTTCTCGTCCAACGCCCTCCCTCGTCCCCCCACCCTGTATAACACCTTCCCTTGTCCCCTTATCCAGTCCAACACCCTCCCCCGTCCCTCCACCCCATCCTCATCCCCAGCCCACACACAACACCACCACCAACCCCACGCAGCACCACCACCACCACATCATCCAACCTCTTCCCCTCTCCGTCGTTCCCATTCGCGTCCCCCAACTCCACACAGCACTACCACCACCACACCAGCGAACTTTTCCCCTTACCCCCCTCCTCCCAACCCATCCCCCACCCCACCACAACACCAGCACCACCACATCAGCCAACCCCTTCCCCCCTAGATTTTATGATATACAAATTCTAATTTATATTATGAATTAATTAAGTTATATCGATATGATATAAATTGTTACTTTTAATTTTAAATTAATGGTGGAGATGAATTTTATTTTAAAAAATAAATTTTTAATTTGTTATTTTATTTTTTATTTAATGGTAGAGATAAATTATTTAAAATAATGGTGGAGATGAATCTTTTTGTTGTTGAAGTTTTTGATTATATGATATATAGCGAAATCTTGAGTCGAAATCTCATCTTCGTTGTTGAAGTTTTTGATTTTGTAATATAAATTATGAGATTTTATGATTTTGAATCATAATTTTATGATATATAAATTCTGATTTATATTATAAATTGATTAAGTTATGTCAATATGATATAAACTGTTATTTTAAACTTTTAAATAATGATGGATATGAATTTTATTTTAAAAAGTAAATTTTTTATTTTATTTTTTATTTAATATTATTGATTAATAATTTTAAAAAATAATTAATGAAGATATTATGACATGTCACTGATTTATGTGACGTGGATATTACGCGAAATTTTTTTAGGGAGAGTGAACCACACATGATCAGAAGGGTTTAAAATTTTTTATTTTGATGGTTGAAGAGTTCAGATGACAAACGGCTAAGTAGAAGTGTCTACTTTCCAAATGAAAACAAGTACAAGGATCCAATAGACCAGTTCGCCTTTTGCAATCAATCAAATACAAGATTCATTCTCTCTTTACATTTTTTTCATTTAAATTGAATATCTAACATGAATTAAATACTTTTAATGTGTTACTATCAACCTTTACATAAACATAACAAACATATATACATACAATGAAAAATTATATTAGCAAATATTACTTAAACTACTAGTATTGGCATATAAAAATTCTATATAAGTTTATCTTTTAAGTAGTGTAGGTTAATAATTGAATATATATTTAAGTATTATTATATTAAGTAGATTATATTTTATGTATATATGTGTGTGAATTTTTTAAAGTAGTATACATTGTATGTATATACACGTGCATATTTTTTAAAGTAATATAATGTATATATGTTATATGTATATTGTTTCAAGTAATATTTTAGGTAGTATATCTTGTATGTATATACACGTGTATGTTTTCTAAATTAGTATAATATGTAATGTATATATGTTGTATGTATATTGTCACAAAGCAGTATTTTAAGTAGTATACATTAAATGTATATATGTGTATATTTTCTAAAGTAGTACAATATATAATGTATATATATTGTACAGATATTATTTCAAGTAGTATTTTAAGTAGTATATATTATATGTATATACACGTATATATTTTCTAAAGTAGTATAATATGTAATGTATATATGTTGTATGTATATTGATTAAAGTATTATTTTAAGTAATATATATATATATATATATCTGTGTGTGTGTGTGTGTGTGTATGCTTTCTTAAGTAATATAATATGAGATGTATATATTTTGTATGTATATTGTTTAATGTAGTATGATATGTAATGTATATATGTTGTATGTGTATTGTTTAAAGTAGTAGTAATGTATATATGTGTGTATATTTTTTTAATTAGTATAACATATAACGTATATATGTTGTATGTATATTGATTAAAGTAGTGTTTTAAGTAGTATATATTGTATGCATATATGTGTGTATATTGTTAAAAGTAGTATAGTATGTAATGTATATATGTTGTATGTATATTGTTTAAAGTAGTATAATATGTAATGTATATATATTGTTTAAAGTAGTAAATATGTAATATATATATATGTGCATATTTTAAAATTAGTATAATATGTAATGTATATATGTTGTACGTATATTGATTAAAATAGTATTTTAAGTAGTATATATTGCACGTGTATATATGTGTATATTTTTAAAAGTAGTATAATATGTAGTGTATATACGTTGTATGTATATTGTTTAAAGTAGTAAATATGTAATGTATATATATGTGGATATTTTTTAAAGTAGTATAATATGTAACGCATATATATTGTATTTATATTGATTAAAGTAGTATTTTAAGTAGTATATATTGTGTGTGTATATTTTCAGAAGTAATATAATATGTATGTATATATGTTGTATGTATATTATTTAAATAGTTACAAGTAATATATATTGAATGCATATATGTATGTATGTTTTCAAATTTCAAATTCAAATTAAAACATACAAACTTAGATAATTTGATAACATTACATTCTTAGATATTCATAAGCATACAAACTTAACTTAAATTGATAACGTTACTTAGTTGAAATTTAAAAAGATAAAAACTTAAAATCTTAAATTGATAAAATTACATAAATAGAAATTAAAGCAACAAATTAAGTTGTCCTAACTAACTCCTAGTCAACTATTAAAAATGTATGTGTGTATAATCCTTAGACTAGCATTTTAAATAGTATAGATTGAATGTATATATTAAAAAACCTACCAAAATTCGAATTAGGCTCTTTTTTTTAATGTTTGGATCAAACCTGGATTGGATTGACCCAAACTGACCCCATTAGACTGGCCAAAAAAGGTTGGTGGGCCGATGTTGGTTCGTCAGCACTAAAAATACTGTTGGGCTCGGCACGGCCCGACTCATTAATAGGGGCGGCCGGACCGGATTTGGATCTAGCCCAGTTAAAAAAGCTGGACCGATGTTGGGTTGACCAAGACCGGTGAGGTTGACAGACTTAATCTAAACTGTCTTTTTTTTTTTTTTTTAATTTCACATCTAAACTATTGAAAGTATAAGACACCTAAACTATCACTCATTATTTTAAGAAACACGTCTTAACTAATATATGATGGTGTGTACTACATTTCACTCTCCCTTTTATTTAAAAAAAGAAAGAAAAGTATTAATTATCCCCTGAAATTGCCACGTTTTATTCGGTGTACACCTAAATTATCATTTGTCTTAAATACATTTCCTCCCCCCCCCCCAACCCCGAACTTGTTAATTTAATAAGTTGCGTACCCCTTTTGTGGTCCAAATACCATAACTTATAAAACACGTGCGTACACGTGGAAAAAATTATTTATGTGTCTGTCTACATAGATAAATACCATCCACTTTCCTCATATTTATCCTATATCCAAAAAAATCCACTTTCACTCTTAATTTTTCAATTTCTCTCTAAGAAAATTATGTTTTTGAGTTTTTCTCTACTCCAAAATAGAGAAAGGTTGAATTTTATTCGATCAAGTAAGTTATTATCTAAAAAAAATATTTTTGATTTATTTTCTTTGTGTTAAAAATATGAAATTATTTTTTTCGGTTAGTGTTTCATAGTATTTTTCAGTCACTGCTTTGATTAGGATTTTAAGGAGACTCACATGCACAACACGTTTTCTATTATAATTAATGGAGTAAGAAATCACAATTTAAGTTAGGGATGTACAAAAATCGAACCGATAAAAATGTTATTGATTTATCGTTATTGGGTTAACCATTTTTTAATAATTTTATAATAAAATTTATTGAGTTATTGGTTCGATTTTAATTTTTTTATTGGGTTATTGGGTAAACCGATTACCCAATAAGAATATGCTAAATTATTATTTTACACCTACTTATTTTATATATATATATATATATATATATATATATATATATATATATATATATAAGTAGGATTTTGGTTGCAACTAAAATTCAGTTTTTTTCATGTTAGTTACTATTTTTTTTTATTTCATGAGTATTTTTCTTATCGGTTAAATCGATAAACCGAAAATCAATAAGAAAATATCTTATTGGTTTGGTTATTGATTTAACATATTTAAGAATTATAAATTGATAAACTAAACCGATAATATAAAAAATCGAACTAAACCGATCGATGCACACCACTAATTAAAGTAGATAAAATAAAAGCAATTGAAAGAAAATTATTTTTAGAAATTTTGAAAGTGATGGAGAAAAAAGGAAAATAAATACGAAGAGAGATGGGGCCTTTGAAATTTTTGTAAAAAAAAAATTATGTTTAATCCTTAAAAAATGCTCATGTGGTGATTTTTTTTGGCTTCATCATGCATTTGATGGAGTTTTAACCCACTTTTTGTGTCACGTGGGTCAAAAAGAAACACGCAACTTACTAAATTAACAAGATTGGAGGTATTTAAAATAAATAATAATTTAAACGTACATTAAATAAAACTAACAACTTCAGGGATAATTAATATTTCCCTCTTTAAAAGATGAATCTTGCCACAATGATGTCCATGTGGACAAATATTCCATCGTGGCAAAAAAATAAAAAAAAATCCACATTGGATCTTATCTTCTCCTCTTGGATCTCATACCGAACAAAATTATGGCTACTTCATTGACAATGACGACTCGTCGAGCAGCAGCCTTCACTGGATTCCCTCCTCAAGCACTTGGGCTCAGGCCTCCTAAGGTCAATTGCTGGAAAGAGCCGATGAATATAATCCTGCCCAATGGAAGGACGAACACATTGTGTGATTGTATCTTTGTCTGGTTGGGGCCTGCTTTTCTATGATGGATACAAGTTATTTACTAGAGGCAAGAGAACAAAGAAGAGAATTTAGTGCAAGCAACACAAAAAAGGTGACCGGGAATATACGTGTCATCATATATAGTGTTGTAAAAGACAGTTTTGAGGCTGCCTCGGGGCTCATCCCAACAAGGCACTGGCAAAATGCCTCGAGGCATAAGAGTACGACTTTAGTTTTGTGAGGCTTACGTCTTAAGTCTCTTATATCTAACGCCTAATGCTTGTCTTACCGATCATAGACAAATTATGGATTGAATTTGTTAATGACACTGTTGACCCTTATAATCTTATAATAAATAAATAATACTTCATAATTTTTTTCATCTATGTGAAAAAAAGAAGTTTGAGAAAAACTTAAATAGCAAGTCATGTCATTGTATATTTGTTATTTGAAACTATCTTGAAGATGAATATTATTTAACATTAAAAGAAATACTTAATTAGTTGAATTTTATATCTTCACTTATAATTGATCTTTATATTATTATCATATATCTCAAAATTATCATATTTTATCATTTGCCTACATCTCAAAATAATCGCTATTTGAAATAATAACTATCACAAAATATTGAATCTTCATTCTAATCTAGGTAGTCATCCACTTCAAATCGAATAGTAAGTAAATTATTGTACTTTATTATCTCAAAATTATCATGAAGATACTAATAAAATTTATTGATTATTTTCTTTTAGAGATGTAAATTGCATAGTACGGTAGTAATATATATTTTACAAAAATATATTTATTTATTATTTGAAAGTACAAATGTTAGAATTGAATTGCATATCATAATAGCTTATAGCATTTCTTAATTTATATTTATAAAATTAAATTAAAAGTTTTATTTTCTATGAATTTATTTAATCATGTTTTTAATTGTTTATAATTTTACTTTATAAAATTATTTTGCTATATTATAAATTAAGAATTGAAACACCCATGAGGCTTACGCCTTACTCGAGACTTATGACTCGCTCCGTGTAAATTAAAACATTCCGTTTTACGTCTCCACCTTTTATAACACTGATAATATATTAATCCGAAATTGAGAAGTTCCCTCAAATAATACAACTAATTGAACTTTCAGTCCACATTTTATGAATTTTCTTATCATTGTAAAAATTACCAGAGAGCCTGTGAGCTACTGGTGAGCAAAAGTTGGTTGCATCAATAGAGATGAAGAAGGGAGAGTATCGGGTTTTTATTAAAAAAAATATAAAATACTATGTAAATATGTCAAGTGAACGAATTTTTAATAGCCAAACGTATTTAAATGTGTTTGTAAATAAATATTTAATCTAGTCAGCTTTTTGATGTTTTTTTTAAATTAAAGAGTAAAGTTTAGGTCACGTATGATTTTCTACTCAGCGACGGCTTTAAAATTTGGAAATAGTAGGTTTTAAGTTGAGACATTGAATTTTTGAGTATTTATTTTTGAGAAAATAGCATGTTACCCCTCCCCCGAACTATACCCGAAAGAGTTGAGACACACCTTAACTTTAGAGGGGTCCTATTACCCTCCTAAACTATTTAAAAGTGGATTTATTACCCTCCCGAACGCTGACAACCAGACCTTTAGCAAGAGAGTGTGATACATGCGCCCATAGTATTTTGACACGTATGTTTTTGTTTAAATTGATTTTTATTTACTTTTTTTTTCCATTTTTTATATGTTTTTATCATTTTTCATCATTTTTTCACCATTATTTTTTTCATCATTACTTTTCATCTCTTTTCCTTTTCAAACTTTATTATTCTTACTTCTATGTAAATAATTTTTCGACGACCTTGAAGCGGAATATAGTGAACAATACAGAATTTGAAATTCCCAACGATCTTGAAGTCGAAAATAATAAACAACATCGAATTTGAAACTTTCAACAACCTTGAAGTGGGAAACAATGACAATATCAATTATTAAATTTCAACAATCTTAAATTCGGAAACAACAAACAATACCAATTTCAAAATTTTCAATGACCTTGAAGCCGGAAACAATGAAAAATACCGAATTTAAAATTTGCAATGACCTTAAAGTCGGAAACAACGAACAATACTAATTTCAAAATTTTCGACGACCTTGAATTCGGAAACAATGAACAATACCGAATTTAAAATTTCCAATAACCTTAAAGTCGGAAACAATAGAGAATTTTTAAATTTTCGACGACCTTGAAGTCAGAAATAATGGACAATACCCATTATAAAATTTACGATGACCTTGAATTTGGAAATAATGGACAATATCGATTTTGAAAGTTTTTGAGGATTTTTAAATCCGAAAACAACGAACAATACCAATTTCAAAATTTTCAACGACCTTGAAGCCAGAAACAATGAAAAATACTGAATTTAAAATTTTCGATGACCTTGAAGCCGAAAACAATGAAAAAAAATAAATTTAAAATTTTTGTTGACCTTAAAGTCGGAAACAATAGAGAATTTTAAATTTTTCGACGACCTTGAAGTCGGATATAATGGACAATACTCATTTTAAAGTTTACGATGACCTTGAATTCAGAAGTAATGGACAATAACGATTTTGAAAAATTTTGAGGATTTTTAAATCCAGAAACAACGAACAGTACCAATTTCAAATTTTTCAACGGCCTTGAAGCCCGAAACAATGAAAAATGCCGAATTTAAAATTTTTGATGGCTTTAAAGTCGGAAACAACGAACAATACCAATTTCAAAATTTTCAACAACCTTGAATTCGGTAACAATGAACAATACCAAATTTAAAATTTTCAATAACCTTAAAGTCGGAAACAATGGAGAATTTTTAAATTTTCAACAACCTTCAAATCGGAAATAATGGAAAATATAGATTTTAAAAATTCCGACGATCTTGAAGTTGGAACCAATGAACAATACTCATTTTAAAAGTTCCGACGAATTTAAAGTCGAAACCAATCGATTTTGTACTTGGAGATGAAGAAAATGATAATTAAAAATGAATAAAGAAAATAAAGAAATATTAAAAATTAATTTTTAAATGAATAAAGATTAATTAAAAATGAATAAAGAAAAAAAAAGGAAATATTAAAAATTAAGTTTTAATAAAAAATTCGGTTCTGAAAAAAAGAATGAAACACACTGTCTTGCCACATCAATGTCGGGGGTAATAAATTTATTTTTAAATAGTTTAGGGGATAATAGGACCCCTCTAAAATTAAGGTGTATCTTAACTCTTTTGTGTATAGTTTGAGGGATAACAAGCTATCTTCTCTTTATTTTTTATTTATACTTAAGTTCTTATGACTCGATTCTAAAATACTGAATTTTTTTCTTTCGAATTTTGCCAAATTCACGATCCCATTATTGGATTTGACTCCGTTTGTCCTGCCAAACATTTGTCAACTTTATTGTTGGATGTCAAGGTCTTCCCTTGGCAAGTGCCAACATAGCATAATGCTCTTACAAGTTACAACTTCCCTCTTCGTTCCAAGATCAAAATTTATATGAGTTTCTTAAATGAGAAAATAAAAAATATACTCCATTCTCTATTATCTACATCGTTTTTTTTTGTTTTGTTTTTTTTTTATAATTGTGTATCTAGATCAATTTGCGTGTAGAGGGGAATTTAGAATTTAAAGTTTGTGGATTTCTGGCAAAATAAAAATCTCATATAGTAATTGAGGGTATTTGAATCCACAACTAAGATGTCAAAAATAAGGCTTTACCAAGCAACTTTTCTATCACTAAATCAATAACCACTTTATTTCTGGATTTTCACCTAATAACTCTTATATATTTATTAGATTTCTGAATATAAATATAGGATCTGCACGAAAGCTATTGAGTTCCGGAGAACGCCCACCCAACCCTCTAAATACGCCGTTGTTTGCGTGTAGCTCAATTGATCCTGCAACAAACTTGTCATCTCCAACCAACAATAAATATCGTGTGACTTTATTCACCAAAATTAAAGACTGATGGAAAAAAATCACCTATAATATCTTCGTCTCTACTAAAAATTTGAAACTAATACTTCATAGACCCCTTGTGTAGTGAGATAACGAAAACACACTTTAACGCCCCGTTTGGCCATGAAAATTTCTTTTTTTTTGGAGTTGGAGTTGGAGTTATGTTTGACCATGAATATAAATTAAAGTTGTTTTTGAAATTTTG
Source organism: Capsicum baccatum var. pendulum (assembly GCA_030864225.1). Classification (NCBI taxonomy): domain Eukaryota; kingdom Viridiplantae; phylum Streptophyta; class Magnoliopsida; order Solanales; family Solanaceae; genus Capsicum; species Capsicum baccatum. The sequence continues at coordinate 204,427,049 of CM061558.1, read as the reverse complement.
TGAGAGAAGTATGAGTGAAAAAAATGAAACTTTTCCAAATAATTTTCTGAAATTAGAGTTGAAAAATTCATGACCAAACACAGCGTGTTTTCACTTTTTTCACTAACGTAAAATAATTTTCTAAAAAATAAAAAATAAAATAATGGCCAAACGGCTACTAATTATCTGGTCCTTAATTGGTTGGACGTAAAACAAGAGAGGACCAAAGTGTTGTTTTAATGCAAGAATAGGAGTGTTCTTTTTAGTCAAAGAAGGTAAGAAGAAAAGGTAAAGATACACAGGGAGTGATTCCCAAATATACACGCCATGCCCCACAGTACCCCCACCACATTTCAAAACCGATTTTCCTCTTTTTCTTCTCACTCTTTCATATATTTGTCCCTATTTCACACATTCAATTCAAAGAGGACCATCCTTAAAATTTCTGATACCTCAAAGGCTCAAACAGTAAAAAAGAAATGAGAGGGTTTAAGGTTTTGCTTGGCCATGAGCATTTTTTTTAATTTTTTAAAAAATTTTAAAAACTGAAAAATAAGAAAAAAATTATTTTCTTTTTTTTTTATATCTTTTTTCTCTCACAAAAATTCAAAAACAACTCCAATTATATTCATGGACAAACACAACTTCAATTTCAATTTCAACTCCAACTTTAAATTTTAGTTTTCATGGCCAAATGCCCACTTAATTTGTACTCGTTTCGTTTTAAATTAGTTTTCATATTTACTTTTTGAGAGTCAACCAAATAAGATTAAATTAATTCACTATGTTAAGTTAAATATAAATAAATTTTCAAAAACAATATGAAAATTACTACAAGTTAAAAATTCTCTCATGCTAAATTGATGAAAAGATATTTGAAAATATTGATCAAAGTTCTGCCGAAAGCAAAACATGACAATTAATTTAGGACGGGACATATACATAGACAATTTAGATGCTTTGCATATATTATTGTATTTTAACTTATTTTAGCAAGTAATCTACCTTATGTTTCAGCTTAGTTATCTTGTAATATATGTAATTTTCTTTTAGGTAACATAATATTTATATTAATATTTATTTGTACAACAACAATAGCAATATACCTAATATAATTTCATAAGTAGGGTCTAGTGACACTAGTATATATGTAGCCCTAATCCTATTTTGTGAAGGTAGCGATGTTATTTTCGATACATCCTTAACTCAAGTAAAACATATTAAAATAGTTCTTACTTTTCTCTCATTTGAGCTACTCTATTAATCTTCATCGCATCAGAGCTTATACTAAGTTGAATCGGTACTTGAACTCGACCCTACTTCTCAGTTGAATCTGCATTGATTTTTGAATTCAAGCACATCAAAGTCTAATAATTTTTTTGCAAATCTTCTGTAATTGGTTGCAATGGAAATAGTGTCGATGGAATTTATACTTCAACTATACCTCTAGTAAATACTGCCAATAGCAGTTCTGCTTTTCAGTTTACAACTACCACTTTAAATATTAATCAACTCATGTATCTCTCCACTATTGATATGTCAGGTACTTCACTTGTTTCATTTAGTTAAAAGAAAGTGAAAACTATGTTGTGTGGAGTAAGGCGGTCAGAATTGCATTATTAGGTCGAAATAAGTTTGGAATAGTTAATGATTCTTGAAAGAAAAAAAAATTCTCTATTGATTTAGCCAATAATGGGAGAGAGTTAATGCAATAATATTGCCATCGCTGATGAATCTAGTATCTACTAATTTTATTGGAGGGATAGTACATGTCTAATGCTTATGATGTGTAGGTTGATCTTAAAGAATGATTTGATAAAATAGATGAATCAAGAACCTACAGTTTACATCAAGAAATTGCAACTATGTCACAAGGGGTTCAATCTATTTCTGTCTATTTTACTAAGTTGAAAGGCTTGTGGTATGAGTTTGAATATCTAGTCCTATCACCTGTTTGTAACTGTGAAAAATCAATAGAGATCATGGCTTATCTTCAAAGGCAAAAGTTGTACCAATTTTTATGGGCTTGAATGGTCCATACTCTCCAATAAGAAGCCAAATCTTGTTAATGACACCACTACCAACTATTAGCATGGCTTATTCTATGATTATGAATGATGAAAATCAGAGGTCTATGACTTAGGTTGTGCATGCCATAGGACTTCTTGGTGCTACTCCTAATACAATTGATGCAATTGCAATGTACTCTAAGTTTGGATATCAAGGTGGTTATCAAAAGAAAAAAAAATTATGTTTCCACCTATAATCCTAATGTTGTGTGTGAATATTGTAAGATGAAAGACCATTATAAGATGGATTGCTACAAGCTGATTAGGTATCCACCAGGTCATCCTAAACATGGAGATCAAAGAATGCATAATGAGTTTAAAGTGGCTATGATAGCAAATTTAAGGAAAGAAGGATTGGTTCCAGTGCTCATAATATTGTTATTGATGACTAACAAATGCAACCTTAACATACTAAGTCCTATGGTGCATATCAGACTTCACAACCTATACAAAGTGATGAGATGTTCATACCAAGGTTTACACCTAGATAGTATAATCATATTTGCAAAATGCTGGAACAACAAAATCAAGTCACAATACCCTCTATTAGTTTAGCTAAAATGTCAGGTATTTGGTAAAGCCCTGTTGGTCTCCAATAAACCACATCAGTGGATTATTAACATAAGTGATACAAATCACATGACTGCAGATCTTGAACTCCTTAATAAAGGTTCAATATCCAAGTCTATGCATCCTTAAAAGGTCACATTACCTAATGATGATATGTTACTTTTTACACACACTGGTTTTAGTAGTATCTCAGATAATAGCACTATACAAAATGTGTTCCATTTACATTAATTCAAATGTAACTTGTTGTCAGTTTCATAGGCTACTAAATAACTTAACCATTCTACTACTTTCTTTCCTAACTTCTCTGTATTTCAGAATCTTTAAAGTGGAAAGGTGAAGATTTGGAGACAAAAGAATAGGATATATTTTCTACTGGGGCAAATACTACTAGGATATAGTAAAGTAGCTGATTATATGCCCAATGCAGAGATAACAGATAAAATAGACCTTAAACTGTGGCATAGCAGGCTTGGACATGTTCCATATAGGATGCTATGTAAAATATTTCCTACTAAAATAGTTCTCTTTATGGTGTTATCAATAATGTTGGGTATGTCCATTAGCTAATCAAGTCAGATTAGTATTTCCTACTAGTGTTACCTCTAGTATTAGACCTTTTGATCTTCTACATATGGATCTTTGGAGTCCATACAAAGTTTCTACTTGTGATGGTCATAAATCATTCTTAATTGTTGTAGATGGCTTTAGTAGAATGACATAGATATTTCTGCTTAAACTGAAATTTGATTTTGTGGTTATCCTTAAGCATTTCTTAGCCTATGTGCATAATCAGTTTGACACATGTGTAAAAGTCATCAGAACAGATAATGAAATTGAATTTGTTAACAACTTATGTAGTGATTAATTTGAAAACCTAGGTATAAAACGTCAGAACTCCTGCTCTTATACACCCCAACAAAATAGTATGGAGGAACGAAAGTACAAACACCTGCTAGAAGTGATAAGAGCTCTAAGATTTCAAGATAATATACCTCTAAAATTCTGGGTTATTATGTATAAGCATCAACATACTTGATTTATAGGCTTCCATCTTTTGTGTTAGGTTATATGATACCTTATGAGAAGTTGTATAATAGAAAACTTTTACTGAACCATTTGAAGGTGTTAGGGTGTCTGTGTTATGCTAAAATTGTCAATAAATCAAACACATTGATGCCTAGATCTAGGAAGGCAATTGATATCGGCTATTCAGAAATAAAGAAAGGTTATATACTCTATAATCTTACTAACAAGCTTTTCTTTGTCAATAGGGATGTTGTGTCAGAGAAGACACATTTCCATTCAGCACCGATCTAAGTCAACCTATACAATACCTGCTTCTTACATATGATCCTAGAGTTAAGTCAATAAATACTACTGGTGTGACTAGCATACAACCTAGTCATGACCTTCAACTTTAATCCACAAGTAATAATACTAAAGAACAACCAAGCACTACACATGATCAACTTGTACATCAAACTACCCAAGAAGAACCTATATAACAAATAACATTTCCTACTACTGCAACAAGAAGAGTAACCATATCAATCACAAAACAACAGGCTGTAGAAAAACTTGTACTATATCCTGTCACACCAAGGATGGATACTATACTACAAACAGTTGCTCAACATGAACATAGAAAATCTACCAGGGGTTCAAATCTACCTGGATGAACGAAGATTTTATGTCATTAACTATCAAAGAAAATGTTTTATACCCTCTCTCCGACTATGTCTCTTATGATAATATATCTACTAAGTATCAATGTCACTTATCTCATTTCTTTAATCTTGTGGAGCCTACATTCTATGTAGAAGCTGTGAAATATCTTAGATGGGTGAAAGTTATGCAAGCTGAGGTGGCAGCACCAGAAACCAACAACACCTGAAAGGTGGTTGATCTTCTAGCAGACAAGAAACCTATAGGATGCATATGGATTAATAAGAGTCAAATATAAAGCTTCAGGGAAAGTAGAACTGTTCAAGGCAAAGTTGGTTGCAAAAGGTTTCAGCCAAAATGAAGGAATAAACTACGATAAAACCTTCAGTCCAGTAGTAAAAATGATTACACTAAGAATAGTTTTGGAAATAACAGCCACTAGACACTGGCACACCTATTAAATGGATGTGTTCAATTCTTTCTTACAAGGAGATTTGGAGGATGAGATCTCCATGAAGCTCCCACAAGGATTTAGAAGTCAGGGGGGAAATAGATAGGTATGTAGACTTACTAAATCCTTGTATGGACTGAAACAAGCACCAAGATTGTGGAATGGAAAATTATCTCAAGCTTTAATCAATTGCAAGTTCAGACAAAGTCAATATAATCATTCACTATATATGAAATAAACCAATGATGAAATGGTAGTTATACATGTATATGTTGATGACATACTAGTAACTAAAGATAAGCTGGATCAGATAGTTGAAACAAAGAATGCTCTTCACATAGCCTTTAAGATGAAAGACCTAGGAGAATTGAAATACTTCCTAGGAACTAAGTTTGCAAGGTCTAAAAAAGGAATTGTGATGCACCAGATGAAGTATGTACTTGAATTAATTTCAAAAAATGGTCTTAGTGCTATAAAACTAGCTCCAACACCATTTGATATCACAAAAAAACTGACAACTATAGGGTATGATCAATATATCTCAGAAGGTACAAGCTCAAAAGATGAAGTACTAGCTGATTAAGGGAGATATCAAAGGATAATAGAAAATTGTTATACCTCACAGTAACAAAACCTGACATAGCATACAAAGTACAAACCTTGAGTAAGTTTTTGCAAAGTCCAAAACAGTCTCACATGAGTGCAGCTCTCACGATTATAAAATATATAATAGAAAAACCAGGACAAGGCCTTCTAATGTCTAGCTCAGAAAGAGATGTTCTAATATCTCATTGTGATGTATATTGGGCTACATGTGCCTTTTCTAGGAGATCTATTACTGGCTTTACTATAAAGCTAGGTGAATCACTAATTTCTTGGAAGTCAAAGAAAAAGACAACAATTTCTAAGAGCTCGGCAGAATCAAAGTATAAAAGTCTATTGCGGAACTTACATGGCTGGTTGGCTTGATCAAAGATCTAGGTGTTCAACTATAACTACTAGTGACCATATTCATCGACAGTAAAACAGCTTTACAGATAGCTGTAATTCTTGTCTACCATGAGAGTACCAAGTATATAGAAATAGATTATCATTTTGTGAGAGAAAAAATCCAACAAGGACTGATTAAGACTCAATATATATCCACTCATGATCAACCTGCAGATGCATTTACTAAAGGATTAAGGTTCAATATTAATATCTTATGTCCAAACTTGGCTTTAATTTGTTAATCTCTTTGCAGTGTTAAGTTTAAAGGAGGTGTTGAGGAATGAGTATAATTCAAAGAAGAACAAAAGGAAAAGTTAGTTATTAGATTCTAGAAGTTAGTTCATCATCACATTCAAGAAGTTAGTTATATTGGTGTAGGTAGTTAGTTAACTAGGCTCCTTAGTTAAATTTATCATCCAATCGCTACATATATATCGACTATGTACATACAAAATTCAGATCAATCAGATTGAATACAATACTAAATTATAATGCTTCTTCAATCTTCTTTCTCTTCTTTTTCTCTGTTTCTCTGATCTCTACTGCTCCCAGTTCTCTGTAGTTCTTACTCTTCTCTCATTTGAGCATCATTACTATGTTAATCTTCAAATAACAAATAGTATGATAGCTAATGAAACAAATGAAAATAGGTAATAATAGATTATAACGAAGAATAAGATTGTAGAAAAGTAATAATAACAAAACTGATAAGAAAATCCAGATAATGTTTGATTACCTGCTAACATTCTACCTTAATTCTTGACCTCCGTACCCTCTTTTTTAGAGTCATATATATCCTCAATAAGTTATGAATACGTCATGGATACATATTCTATCTAATCATCTCTTCTCAACATTTCTTCAAATACCTGTTCCTCTAGTTATGTTTTATGTGATCTAATTTAACATTACCAGTGTATAAAAATTAAATAAAAAATAAAGAATCAAAGTGGAAAAGAAAAGGGTGAAGTCATTGAGCAAGTCCAAGCATTGAATTGGGAGCACCTATTAAAGTTAAAGCTGAGAAACGTATCCAGAATTTTTTTTTCTACACCCCTTTAAGTTTTTGAAAAATATTGGTCTTATTAATTTCCTTATACCAAAAAGGGAAAGCAAAACTAATTTCCAACTTGTAATTTTAAAAAGTGTACAAGTATGAAAGCATAAATTAGTAAAATACAACCTTTTCAATTTAAATTAATGAATCAATATGGTGGTTAACAAATTTGACTTGCAAAAAGTTCTAATTGGCATTTGGTAGATATCACTCATTATAAGTGCATGAGGAAACGGTATTAAAAATTAATATATATATATATATATATATATATATATATATATATAAAAAGGAGGATTACGATCTTGCTGATGTGGCATGTCTTAGGATCAAGAAATCGTATTTATTTTTTACCTCTTTTTTTTGACATCTTTTTCATCTTAAAAAAAATTATCTACTAAATTAAAAGAATGAACAACTATGGAGTACTATGCTATTATTACGGTGCCTTTTCTTAATTTCCTAAAATTGATGTGCCTTTACAACTACAACAGTTACCAACTCTAACTGTTACTATATAATTCTGCTTCTACTTTTCCTTTTCTTTCTATGCTTATATAATTTTTTTTTAATAATGGGTACTTTTTATGGACAGAATAAAAAAAAAATTATAGGTACATAATTTTTTTCTGAGTAAGTGTAACTTTTTAATCTTCTTATTTTGTTTTACCCTTTTTCCTTTTCTTTTAATTTTGTAATGCTATATTATATTCAATAAAAAGACTCGATCTTATTTCGTCAATTTTCAAGATGTTGATTTCAATTTCAGTATTTGCTAAGCAGGTAAACAAAAAAAATGATCCACACTCCTTTTTAGTTGTTCATATATTACTATATTTCAATTCTTTTTATCATTGAAATACTTTTCTTTCTGTTTTTTAATTTTTTGTTTGATTTACAATTTTTTCTGCATTTTATTTTCTTAGAATTTTAACCAACCAGAGGTAAGAAATGGATGAATAACATTATTAGTCTAATTATTTTCTTTGCGGTCATTGTCCCAATTGTTTTTTAGATTAAAAAAAAGGAGATTATTGTTTCGAAGTTGAATCACTAAAAATACTGCATTATCAGGAATGAGATTATGAAGTTCCTACGTACTTTCATAAGAGGTATACTCCCTTTATTTATTTTTTTATATTTCTAGCTCTTGATGTTATTTACATTTTTTTATATTAATATTTTTCTTTTACAAGAACATGTACATTTAAGGAGTTTATAAGAATAACGGTTGATTATGTATTGCTATTAAATCAAATCTTATTATTTTTATTATTTTTTAGATTAGATAAATGTAGGAACCCTTTTTTTGTTAAGAATTATGACTATTAATTAATTAAATCAATTGCATAAATTTTACCAACATTTCATTGAATTAATTCTTAACCAAATATCTAATTTAATAATAATATTTAAATCATACATCACATTATATTATCATCGTATCATATTTTATACTTTCCATTTTTTAAAGTTGAATTATAATTTTATCCATAATTAAACCAAAATGTTATAGAACATCTAATTAATTAAATACAAGGATTGACAAATTATTGTCTTTTTAAAAGTGAAAAGTCTTCAAATAGAAAGTTAAATCACCAATAATATTCATCAAATATTGATATACCTCATTAGCCTTCAGAAAGTATAGTGATTGCCAATATTCTACAATAGAATTTTACATAAATATATATATATATATTTTATATATAAAGTGAGTCATAACGACCAACGTTTTTTTGTTTCTCCCACTCCTAAGCTTAAATATCTTCATGAGTATATCGTAACTCCAAAAACATCCTCTATTTAGGATCTTTAATTTACAAAGAAGCAAATGAATGTTAAGGGCTAAATCTTGGATTGATTAGACATGTAGGAAATTGAAAGTTTTTTCTTTCCGGAAAAAATCAAAGCTGAAAATAGAACATTTTAGTGTTATTTTTTTTTTGTTTCATGAGTAAGAAAGAGGAAAAAGAGAGGAAAATAATATAATTTTATTTGGTTTTTTCTCAATTATTTTTGAATTTTTGTGCTATATTAAAAAAACTAAGAAAACTATTCATCTTACTCTCTTAATTATATTGAATATGCAATGTTAAAAACTAAAAAGTTTTCTTTAAATTTCCTTGATTTAATGCTTAATGGTCTTTATTTTCGTAACTTCCTCTAACGTTTTATTGTCATAAGCTATAAAATAATATATATATATATATATATATATATATATATATATATATTCAAAATAGGTGTTTCATAACGTAGTCCTATAAATAGACATTATAAGACGTAAAGATGATCACACAAGTATTTTAAGTTGTTATGCATTCAATGTTTATTATATTCATGTTCTTATTTGACTTGAAGAATAAGATGAAGGTTATTGAACGGTAATCGGCTTGTGAAGTGAATGTCGATGAGAGTTTGAAAGATTGTACATTTTCGCTTCATATTGTTTCTATTTTTTAATGATAAAGATTGCAATAATAACGTTGTGTGTGTATATATATATATATATATATATATATATATATATATATATATATATATATATATATATATATATATATATATTATATATTTTATATAGATTTCTAATTGGCGTAAATTCATAATTTCTTTTGGTTTAAAATAGTATCTCTAACTTTATTCAAAATATGTTAACTATAGTTTTTTGTAACTGTGCGAAGCGCAAACAAATTCACTAGTACCTAATTAGTAGGTTAAATTATCTTGAAATTATAGTTCTATATTATAACTTGAACTAATTTATATCATATGAGAGGTGGAATAAAATAATATCAAGTTGGATCGAATAAGATGGGTTATTCCAGAATTAAATAACATTAGATTTATATTATGTTTGGTTGATAGTATAAATTTACCTCAGGATTTATATTATCAACCAAATTTAATATAAATTTAATATCAAACTTAATCTTGTAATATCTCATCTTATCTTGCGTACCAAATGATTCCTAAGGCTCTAACGTTAGGAGTAACGATCGAGAGAAGGTCTTGAGTTGATTATTAGAAGAATTGTTGGAAATTGGAAGCAGTTACTAATTCATGATATGGCATGTACAAAATGAAAACTTCATTCTCGATTCTACGAGAATTTTTATGAAAGCCTTTCATTTAAAGAACAAGATTTATCTTTTGCCCCATCCAGGCGATCGAAAAATAAATGTTTCTTCCGTTTTAAAAAGAATGATCTAATTTTTTTTAATTTGTTTCAAAAATAAAAACTCCTTTCTTTTTTTGACAATACTTTAATTCCAACTTTTTCCGTGGCATATTTGAGATCACAAGATTAAAGGACATTTTGATAAAATTTGACACAATTTTAATTTAAGACCACAAGATTCAAAAATATTCTTTATTTTTTTTAAACTCCGTATAAAGTTAAAAGAGATCATTCTTTATGAAACGGAGGAGTAAATGGTTAATATATTTATCTCATTATGTTTGGGGAAGTTACAATATATATTTGACCGGTCGCAAAGTAATTACATTTCGTTGTTAGTCAAATGCATAAACATAAAAATGTATACGTTATATACACACACACACATATATTAGCTATTATGATATTTCTACACGTCCTAATAACTCACATGAGTTATGCTCGATTTTTGTCTGTAGATGAATCAGGTTGTCTAACATATTTCAATAAAAGCAGTAAAGATAGTAAATAATGAACACGATAGTTTTACGTGAAAAATACCTAGCTCACAAAAGGTGTAAAAAATCACGACCTATACCTCTACAGGATTTAACCCCAACTTTACTAAAAAAAATGAGCCTCTCAATAAAAGACTACAAACTCTGTAATCTAAGAAATTATAAACTCTAATTTCTAGTGTTCAACAATCTTCCTAGACTGTTGAACCCCATTTCAAGTTTCTCTATTTGAAAATCAGATTACAAAACTCTAGCAACCTTAGAAACTAACTCTAATTTCTAAAAATAGCCAAACATCCCAAGGTTTATATTCCCAAGTATTTAAGTTAACCCAACTCAAAGACTTAACTCCTAAACCAGTTTATAATACACTGACACTAAGAAAGAATGAAATTATTACAACTCAATAAACTTCCTAATCCATATTAACTAAAATAGAAGACTGTTAGACACATGAATGAAACAGGTTCTTAAATTTGATACTTTAATTTGGTTCACTATATTAGGTTGCACTTCAATAGCTAGGTCTCTCTCTCAAATATTGTTCTTACTTATTTGATCATGTTCTCCCCTTTTTTACATCCAGTATATGCACATGAATTTTATTTTGAAAGACCTTGTGTATTTATAACTCTAACCAGGTAGACTTCTAACTCCATAAGGAATCTCATGCTTCTTGAAATCTTTTTTTGAGTGTTGTAAACAAACACAAACTCTCATTCTAAACACATGGTGATCTTATTATGCTTATCTAAAGTTGCACATGTGACGTTATCTACACAAAATCTTCTTGCAAGTTGAATTCTTTTAAAATAGTTTTTCATGAATCATATAAGCTTACTTGTTCCATAGCCTCTTGTCAATCATCAAAATTTCATAAATCTTAACATATTCACCCTTTTGATGATGACAAAATCAGCCCCTTGTGCATTCTATTTTGATATCAACATATTAACCCGTGAACATTGGTTCATCACTTTATTAATTATCAAAATCTGTTACAACTCTTGCTTGACAAGGACTGTTATCTTCTTGGATGCTTGACCCTGCATATTTGTGGATTCCATATGTGGATATGTTTTGTTCAAGTCCATAAGAAGTCATGATTGAAAAGGACTTTCATCTTGCTTGGACGCCTAATTCTATATGTTTTTGGACTCTTGCCTTGGGTATGCTTTGTACAAACTTTGTGGTCTTTCTTTGATACTTTTATATAAGTTAGACTCTGAATGCAGGAACATGTTGATCAACCTATTTCATATACTTATTCCACTGATTTGTCAATTATTAAAACATACATGAGCTTAATAATTTCTCCCTTTATGATGATGACAAACTAATCCACCTTGTGTACTATGCTTAACTTGTTTTAGTCAGTTTAGAGTCTAAATAAATTATCAAAAGACACACATTAAATTAACTAAGTCAGAATCATGAATTGTAAATATTACACAGTATACACAATTTTTTTTGGCATCATAAAAACATGCATTAATTAGGCACTCTCTTGAGTTAGTAATTTTAAGATCATGACCACTAGAGCTATTGTAATACCCCGTACATTTCTAGTTCAGTTCAGCTCCTAATACTAGCTTAAGGCTCTTAGAATCTGAAAGTAAGACTAAGTGTTGTGGGACTTAGTCATATTTTGACTCCCTTTAACTTTGAGGATTTTTTTAAAGTGGTCTTTTCGACCCGAGACGTAAGTTTTTGAGTTGATTCATGATCGAGGGTGTAAGTAGCCTGTCTTGGATAAGTTTTGAATTTTTGGACAAGGTTTGGACCTCATTTGGATTTTCAAAACAGCAGCTCACCGCAATTTCACTGCATCACAGTGGCTATAGTGATATTTGCCTTGGCGCATCGTGGTGGAGTGCAGATCGACAATTGTCAATTTCCATAAACTTACCACGATTACACCTCGTCACGATAAGTATAGTGGTAAGGGACTTGTCGCATCACGGTGAAGCCTTAAACGATATTTTATTTGCGACTTTAATACCCAAAAGGGTAATTAAGTCTTTTGTCCCCACCCTAATTTGTAAAAACAGAAGAATTAACCCTATTCTAAGTATATCACACTCATTCTTCACCAAATTTCTCTCCAAGAAAAATCTGAAGCTTAAACTTAAACTTTAAGAAATTCAAAATTTCACCATTCTTTCTTCAAGATAGTCAAGAATTAAGGTTTCTAATCCAAGAAGTTCAAGAAAATCATTCAAGAACATTCCCAAAGCTTCCAAGTCAAACTTCCAATTTTAAAATCAAACCAATTAAGGTATGTGGGGTTATGAACAAGGATACTCGTTTCATCCTTGTACCTAAAACTAGTTTTAAAGATTAATTTACATGAATTACAATTAGGGTTCACACCTAAAGTATTTTGTTCTGAGTTTTGGATTTATAAAGTGATTGAAGCATAAAAGACCATATTTGTCTTGATTTAAAGAATTTTCTTTTATGATTTGAACACCATAAGTATTATTTGAGACATTGATTACAAATTTCCAATTGAGTTTAAGCATGATATTATTGAAGTATTTCAAGAAGTATATTGAGCATGATGTTTTGCTATGAATTTTACATAAGTTTAAAGCATGGGTTTTATGCCCTAAGTTTTAGTCTTGAAATTTCAAGAAAGATAATGTTTAAGTATTCTTTGAAAAGCACGTATTCAGATTTTAAGCAAGATTTTGATCTTTTAATCTTCAGCTAAGATATGAAATCCACACAGTTAGTTTAATTATAGTTTAAAACAGACAGATGCATAACTAATTTTCATTACAAACCCTTATACTAGTTTTAAGGTGAATTTTCTACAGAATGAACTTACAGATTAAAGGAAGTAGTATTTAGAGCTGAGTTGGGTATGATTCCAAGGTCTCATGCCCCAGAACTACGCGTCATCTTAGGTTTTTAATACCCCTAGTGGGTTCAATATAGTGATCACTCTAGCTAGGTTCTATTCTAATGGCAAGGGTAGAACAAATTTACCAACGTAGGTAAAAGACGTTGGAATCCATGACAGCTCACATGGTTTATGTCGGTTAGAAAAACCTCCCTAACAGAAAAGAATAATAAAAAAAATAGAAACTAAGTGTAAAGACTCACAATTTTATTCATATATTATTTTACATAAGACATTAGCTATGAGATTTCAGTTTACAGATATAAAGGTGAGGTCTTTTTTACACTTAGCCTGCATGATTTGAAAACAGACTTAACTTCAGTTATATTTACTCTACTAGTAGAAAGAGTAAAAGTATAATTTTTAGAAGTAAGTGTTATGGCTCACATGATATATACAGTATGCTTTATTATTCATGATTTATGATTTTTCAGCTTTTAGTTATTCAAGACAATGTGAGTCATTTACACTTAGCATGCATTCTTTACAAGTTATATGAACATTGAGATATTATTTTTACTTATGCATTCACCCCCACGTGCTCAGTACATTCTAAAATTACTGATTCACATATACGTCTATGTTCTACATTATTCAATAATGTAGATACAAATTGTAGCATGGACATCATAATCAAACAGTTCCAGCTTTTATTCAATAGGTAATAAGTCCTTTTGATTCAAGGGTTCGAGTCAGTCATAGTTCATGTAGCGTTTTACTTTTTTTATTCAATCGTATTGATTCGGGACAACTGAGGGTCATGTCCCGACCATATATAGTCAATACTAGTAGAGGCTTCATAGACTGTCAATAAAAGTTAATGTATTTGATTCCAGTTTTGTCTTGTACAATCAGAGTTGTAATCATTTTTATATAGTTAGTTTTGATCATACTTAGAAAAGATGTATCTTCCGCTTATTTCTTTCAGACTTATGTATTTTATTTAGTTTCTCACAAGTTATGCCAGTACAAGGGTTAGTTTGGGATCACTTGTAGTCCACAACGTAGTATAACGACTAGGGAGTAGTCTCTGATCATTACGAAGATGGTATCAGAGCACAAAGTTCAAGTGTCCTAGGGTATCTATGAAGCCGTGTCTAGTAGAGTTTTGCGGAACGGTACAGAGATATTTGCACTTTTCTTCGAGAGGCTACGAGGCATCCAAGAAAAATTTTCCTTTCTTTCATACTTTAGATTGTGCTGTAAAGTTATTCTCTCAGAAACTTCTATCGATTCCTATATTACTCCGTAATCCTTCATCTATGACTTATCCTTGAGATGACATGACTGGTAAGTTCTAATTTCTCCTAAGATTATGTCCTCAGATTTACTATCAGTAACTTTAGAGATCATACCAGCGGCTTGAGAAGAGCTCTCTAGTGTGTTATAAGTTCCTCAAATTAAAAGTTATGTCTTCATCCATATGAGTTGTTCAGTTAAGACATAGTAAGATATGTATTCAGATTCCTCATTAACCCTTCAATTTAGATATTGCTCATAAGAGAAGATAGTATGAATTTATATTGTTAAATAAAGTTTGCATTCAAGGGATATTACAACCGGAGTGTTATGATTTATGAGTAATAGAACCTTTTATAGTTGGAAGTATGGGTATAGAAGTGTAGTGACAAGAAAGGTGGTGGTGGTGATTGATTAAAAGTATATAGATGAACTTATGAATGCTATCGAGTTTATGTTAAGATGATATGTCCTTGTGTGTTATTTTTGTGAAAGGTAGAGCAGGATTTATTAGTTAAGGTGGTTTGTGGTTTGCTTGAAGTCGGAAAGAAGTTATTGATGGTAGTTGTTGTGTTAGAAAAGTTCAAATTAATAATGTAAGTATTGGGTGGTTTAGTATTGTAATTTTGGCTTTCCTAGAGGTTGCAAAAAGGAGTTTAGTTGAAACTTGTAGAGCTATGTAACTAACTAGGTGTATATATGGGTTAATAGTTGTAATGTGTAGAAGAAGAATGTGCTAGTAGATTTTAATAAGATATACTATACGATTATGATCAATTATCGTTGTTATGAGGTTCTAGTGGGCTAGTGTTTCTTGGTGTTTTATTTTATAGCTTCCAAGTGAGAATACTATGTGAGGTTAGATTGTTAATCATGCCTAGCACTAGACACTAAGATTAAATGGTGGATGATCATCAAGGTGGATGTAATAGTTGCTTGGTTAGTGATGCTAGTTATATGGAGGTGGACCAATAGGATTGAAATAGTGAATGGAAGAATCTAAGTTTATTGATTTGAGATTAAGTATGATGTTATAGGTATTTTGTAGAGGTGTGCCCTAGGTGATATGGGGTTGCATTATTGTCTAAGGTTATTAAGTGTCGTGTGTGGTTAGTAGTACCTTTGAGTTGCTAAGTGGGAGGAGGCTAGTTATATAGTATATGGTGTCCTTAATAGCTAAGTTAAGGAGCTATGGATAGGTGATGTTGAGTCTTTTAAATATGATTTTTGATTTTTATGGTTTGGGAATATCCATGTTAAGTGTTAGAATCTAAGTTTGAATCTTTGAAGATTAAGAAAATAGAAAGGAGAGTTGAAATTCTAGATGGTGAAGCTCCTGAAAGTTCCAAGTTAGTCAGTGTTTGAGCTATTATATGATGACTATTGAGGCTATAGAAAGTTGAGAGTCGTATTTCAGAAGGAAGTATTAGCAGTGGGTTTTATACTTTCAGATGCAGTCTTTCAGGGTGAGTTTAGTATTTATGTGTATTATTATACCCCCAGACTCTAGAGTAAAGTGACTGTAGTTCCATTTAGAGTTTAGTAAAGTAGTCCACAGACTTAGAGCGATGACTTACAGCTAAGAGGGAGGTGATAGGACAAGTACCCAAGATAGATTTTTAGATTCTAGTAGTAATGCTAGATTATTGTAGAACATCAGTAAGGGAGGATGATACCCAACCTATTCTTATTTCATGTTGTATTTCAGTCATCACGATATCTACTCATGCCTTACATGTCGGCTCCATGATCGTAGTTCATGTGTGTGCACATAATAGAGAATCATGTACTCTCCCAGTTCATAATATGAGGAGTTTCAGTTCATTCAACAGTAAGAATCATGTTCCATGATTTTATGAACTCCAAACTCAGGTCATGCAGCTCATGACTCATGTACTCATGCTTTACAGTATGTTCGGTTCTAGTACTCATGCTACACTCCTTATGATCAGCGAAATTCAGTTTATGCCATGTAAGTCCTCAGTTTAGACCTTTTTGATGAATCCATTATATTGATAATCTATTTTTCAGGCCTCAGTTAAGTATCCCAGCTATGCGTAGTATTCTTTCGTTCTCATGTCCTAATGACATTCCCTTAGGTCAAGATAATGATGATGAACAATTATGTAGATGAGAGAGAGTAAATATTTCATATTGGGAAAGATTGTTGTATGCTTGTTTTTATGTAAGTCTATAAGTTTGAAGTAATTTTGAGGTTAAGATTTTGGTGTATGTCTTAGTTAGTTGGGAATATGCGTGTCTTCCTAAGAATAGTGCATGAAAATTGTTATTGATAGAGGTATTAAAGAATATAAGAAAGACGTTTTTATGGGTATTTGTTTAGAAGTGCATATGTGGTTATGAAGATAGGCTTGAATGCCATGTTGTGATGTAAGTGGAGGAATGCAATATGTGCCAGTGAATCTATAGTAAGAGTTCAGAGTTAGTCATCGAAGGGGTAAGGCATGTTATGCTTAGGGTGTGAGCCCTGGAAGAGACGTAGAGGATTGAATGATGTGGTTTAGACTAGTAATATGGTGTAGCGTGTTGTATCTTGAGATTTCGAGTTAGGCTTGATCATGGTGTGAGGATTTAGTTCAGTTTAGACTTCGGTAGATGGATTTATCAATGCCCATGTGAAAATTTTAAGTTGAATCAAATGAGTGTGGTATTTAAGGGGAATAGTATAGTTGAGGAAGTATTTAAGAAGTGTTGCTAAGCTTGAAAGTAAGAAGTTGCATTGCCTAAGGCCTAGTAATTCTATCCTAACTTATGATTCTATGTTTATGTTCCATGCTATAGAGTTCTATCAATGTTGTGTTTCCTTAGTCAGATGTCTTGTTCAGATTATGCCCAAATTTTTTTACTCCATAATATTATTAGAATTTCTTAGAAGAGTGTTGGAGAAATACTTCATTTAAGTATGGGCAGTCAGTATGGTCAGGTCCATAGATCCTGCGATCCAGTTTAGCAATCACGCAGATAAGCTCCTATAGATTTTCAACTTTTTGTTTAGTCTTACTACCCAAAGTTTCACGAGTAAGGCCATTTCATGAGCTAAAATGTTCGCATTCATGCAAATTATGAATTCAGCTCAGTTCATGCATCGGTTTCAGATTTAGATATTTAGTCAAGATTTAGACTTTTGTATTATCTTAGTCATTCCTTAGTATTTCAACCAAGTCAGTATCATTTGGGGAAAGAACAATTCCAAGAGGGAGATATTGTAATACCTCGAGTTTTCATGTCCTAAACCTCTCATTTTTTCTCACAAAATCAGATCCAGCCTAAAGTCATGGTTACTTATAAGTTGACTCTCTCATTTCTATCTCAGCCTTATAACCATTATCATGTCAATGCATGTATTCAAGAAATCAGCTTAGTCATGATATTCAGTTCATGTATCATGTTTCAGACTCATTTAAGCACTCATGTTCCAAGTCATGCATGTTCAGTAAATGATCTCAGTTACCTTGGTACAGTACTCTCAGTCTAACTAGTCTCATTCGAGGATGAATATTCCCAAGGGGGAGATATTGCAATACCCCGTACGTTCTTAGTTCAGTTCAGCCCCTAGTACTAGCTTAAGGCACTTAGAACCTGAAAATAAGACTAAGACTATATGTTGAGGAACTTAGTCACATTTTGACTCCCTTTAACTTTGAGGATTTTTTAAAAGTGGTCTTCCCGACCCCAAGATGTAAGTTTTTGAGTTGATTTATGTTCGGGCGTGTGAGTAGCCTGTCTCGGGTAAGTTTTGGATTTTCGGATAGGGTTTGGACCTCATTTGAATTTCTAAAATAGCAGCTCATCATGATTCCACCGTGTTGCAGTGGCTATAGCGATGGCTGCCTTGGCACATCATGGTGGAGTGTAGATCGGTAATTATCAATTTCCAAAAACTCACCGCGATTGCACCGCGTCACGGTGAGGGACTTGGTGCATCGCGTTGAGGCCTTAAACGGCATTCCAGTTGCAACTTTAATCCCCAAAAGGGTAATTAAGTCTTTTGCCCCCACCCTAATTCATAAAAACAGAAGATTTAACCCTATTCTAAGCATATTACACTCATTCTTCACCAAATTCTCTCTAAGAAAACCCTAAAGCTTCAACTTTAACTTCAAGAAATCTAAAATTTCACCATTTTTTCTTCAAGATAGCAAAAAATTAAGGTTCCTAATCCAAGAAGTTCAAGAAAAACATCCAAGAACATTCCCAAGGCTTCCAAGTCACGCTTTCAATCTCAAAATCAAACCAATTAAGGTATGTGGGGTTATGAACAAGGATACTCCTTTCTTGTGTCCAAAACTAATTTTTAAAGATTAATTTATATGAATTGCAATTAGGGTTCTTACCCAAAGTATCTTATTTTGAGTTTTGGATTTATAAAGTGATTGCAGCATGAAAGTCCATATTTGTTTTGATTTAAAGAATTCTCTTTTATGATTTGAACACCATGAGTATGATTTGAGACATTGATTACAGATTTCCAATTAAGTTTAAGCATGATATTGTTGAAGTATTTTAAGAAGTATATTGATCACAATGTTTTGCTATGAATTTTACATACGTTTAAAACATGGGTTTTACGCCTTAAGTTTTAGTCTTGAAATTTCAAGAAAGATAATGTTTAAGTATTCTTTGAAAAACACTATTCAGATTTTAAGCAAGATTTTGATCTTTTGATCCTCAGCTAAGATATGGAATCCACATAGTTAGTTTGATTACAGTTTAAAACAGACAGACATGTAACTAGTTTTCATTACAAACCCTTATGCTAGTTTTAAGGTGGATTTTCTACAGAATGAACATACGGATTAAAGAAAGTAGTATTTAGCACCGAGTTGGGTATGATTCCAAGGTCTCATGCCCCAGAACTACGCGTCACCGTAGGTTTTTAATACCTCTAGTGGGTTCAGTATAGTGATCACTCTAGCTAGGTTCTATTCTGATGACAAGGGTAGAACAACTCTACCAACATAGGTAAGAGATGTTGGACTCCATGATAGCTCACATGGCTTATGTCGGTTAGAATAACCTCTTTAACAGAAAAGAATAACAAAAATTTTTTTAGATACTAAGTGTAAAGGCTCACAATTTTATTCAGATATTATTTTACATAAGACATTAGCTATGAGATTTCAGCTTTCAGTTTACAGATATAAAGGTGAGTCATTTTTACTTAGCCTGCATGATTTGAAAACAGACTTAACTTCAGTTATATTTAGTCCACTAGTAGAAAGAGTAAAAGTACAGTTTTTAGAATTAAGTGTTATGGCTCACCTTTATAATCAATACTAGTAGAGGATTCATAGACTATCAGTAGAAGTTAATGTATTTGATTCCAATTTTTTCTTGTACAATCAGAGTTGTAATCATTTTAATATAGTCAGTTATGATCATATTCAAAAAAGATGTATCTTCCGCTTATTTCTTTCAGACATGTATTTTATTCAGTTGCTCACAAGTTATGCTAGTACAAGAGTTAGCTTGGGATCACTTGTAGTCCTAAGCATCGTGTGACGACTAGGGGGTAGTCTCGGGTAGTTACAGCTATCATCTATACAAATACTTAAAAATTTCATTAGATACAATAAAGTATTCATAAAGACAAAGAAATAGCCAGAAGTAAGAGACTAAAATTTAGGATTTTCATTAATCATTCATAAGATGCATCATTTTTAAAAAATTAAAAATAATATTATAGCACTTGTGATAAGTGTAGAAACTATTTGGAAGAGTCTAAAAATAGAAGGATGGGACTTTTGGTGAAGTTGATGAAGGAGAATCTTTCTTGATCAAGTCAAAGCCTATATGTTACAAAGTTTATAGTCTTTTTTTTTCCTTTTTTCAGCCTTAAGACATGATTTTTTCTCTACAAGAACATCCTTCTTAATATCATATTATACATGAAGCATATTCAAGGCCTCAAGATGATAAACACGAAGTGCTGCAATTTCATTATCCTTAGCAGTCAAGGCAGCTCTTAGATGCTACAAAAGAGCATTGGACCTTCTTGAAAAAGTAAGTACCTCATCTTCATTTGTAAGCCTTAGAGTGTCTAGTCCTTTAGCTTGTATGTGATTGTAATTAATCTTTTTTAGATGAGACAATACTTATTTTGAAATTAATATGTAAATAGTAATGTCCCTGTCATCAACTTCGTTCATTAGTAAAGAAGAACTAGGTGCCTTAACATTTTCTATAGGTGCAGATATTTCAAACCCACCTTTTCAATATCCATCTTATTCATCGATTTTAAATTTCTTTCTACAATGAGCCCAACATGAGAATTAGGTTCTACTAAGGGGTCCCCAAATATATTTTTCTAAATAGATGCATCAATAAAATTTATCTCATTAGATTAATCTAGTTCCACATGAGATCACCCAAATATTCCCCCTCAAAAGATACATCTTTATTAACTCCCTTAACAGTATTGACAGTCCCATAGACATATTCCTCCCGATTCACAGTTCAGATATTTTTTCCTTATTTGGTACCTCAATTTTCTCTTAATCATACACAATAAAAGCATCCTTATCAATAACAATTTTAGTAGTAGCTGCTCTTTCAGAATCTCTATTCACATGACCAGCTTTTAAATTATCAGTCAAGTTTGACAATGAGAAGAGGTGTGATGAAATAAGACTGATAATTTTTAAGAAAAAAGTCATCATTACCTTGAACTTCTTATGTTTGAAAGAGTGGTAGTTATGGAGTTCTTTTAGAAGTCATTCTCTTTTGGACGTTTTAAAAGAAAGAGATACATTTATAATCATTTTTAATAATTTAAAAAAAAATTGGTACACATTGATGATAGGCGAATTTACACGCCTATAGCATTAGATTTTGCCCATATTTTAGCCTAGTTGTGAGAACAAATTATATATTTCATGCACTTTTAGTCCTTTTTCCTGTAAGTGAGCTAACGAACATGATTAGCAAAGTTTCAGGTATAAATGATGCAGAATTCAGCATTTTATGGATAACTTGATGCCAAAGAAAGCTTCACGAGGGGAGAAAAGGGAGTCTTGGACGCCTAAGGACCAAAAGTGATGCATGGGAAACCTGTCCCGGGCTAAAACAGCAATTCTGAAGACTTTGGGGACTAGCAGTAATTTATTATGATTAGGATAATGATACATTAACCTAGTACAATTGGGTTAACTATTTCATTAGCTTAGTAGGATTTGGTTAAGTATTTCATTAGCTTAGTAGGATTTGGTTAAGTATTTCATTAGCTTAGTAGGAATAGGATATGGGTATTATAAATACCCTATTTTGCTAGAGATTTTTAATACATTCATTCTACCTCTAATTCATTCTTCTACTATTCCTCAACAATTCTCATTCTAGTTTTAATTTATCTTTCTACTTCTTTTTCTATTCATCTATTCTTAATTTCTGTAACAAGAGAAACGTTACTTGCAAGAAATCACGCCTAACGCCTACCACACTCGTGTTACACGAAATTCTTATTGTGGTATAATAACAATGTCAATTGTGATTTCCTTCGCACTCATGGGTAACTAAACTTCTCTGTTGGGGTTATGGAAGCCGAATGAGATACTATCTATTACTATGAGTTTGTGAGTTCGTGACACGTATGCTGCTTATATCATTATTCTCTTCATCTTAACCTAAATTCTTTGTGGTTGCAAACGCAAGAATACGCCAGTATAACATTTAACTTGTTCGAAAGAAAGGTTATCTGTCTGGAAAAGAGATAATGTCAAGGTAGTAGGGTCCCATCCCCTATTAAAAAGTTAGTGCCGTAACTGGATTAACCTCTTGGAGAATTCGTACCGTTAGACACGCTTTAAGCTCGAAAGAGTTAAAGTGAAATAATCCTCGAATAGGTTGAAAGACGCCTGGATTTACCATCGAATACAATTCTCTATAAGCACATCCATGTCTGGATTCAACACACTCATAGCCAATAGAGACGTATAACTCAGAAGGTGGAAATAACCCCAACTCTTCAATTCTCATTGTTTTACAACCAACTAAACATTCTTTCTGTTTACTTTGCTATTTCAGTTTTTACTTTAATATTTTGGTTACACATTACAATTCCCCCTTCTTACGAGACTTGTACTAAAAGTCTAGTAATCGTTGCTTACTTGTTGACCAAGCTATTCCCTGTGGGATCGATACCCAACCCAGTTAGGTTCTACATTTGCTAACGACCGCTTTACACTCCTACGAGAGCTGTAGATTGAGCGTTATCAAAAATTGGCGTCGTTGCCGGGGAATACGAGTGTCAATTAAGTTTGTGATAATTACTAAACCCTTTGGTCAAAGATTCTCGTACTTTTACTTTCAGTTTTTGTTTTTGTTTACTGCAGGTTTTTATTCAGTGCATGCCCCATACTCAAAGTTCTGGTCAACCGTTATTACCTATCAATCCTGAACCACAACTAATTGGCAGAATGGAGGCACAAATGGAAATCGAAAGAATGGCTGCTCAACAAGAACAGGCGAGATTAGCTGCTCTTGCCGCCGCCCAAGTACACCAACAAAACATTATAACCCTGGGCAAGCAACAAATCCTGATGATGAGGATTTAGGTGATGACGAGTTACTAAACCCAAGGCATGATGCTGAAATCGCAACACCTACCAACAGAAGAGGTCGTCAAGCTCGGTTTAGGTATGATCGCCAACCCATGCAACCAGCTTTTGATGACGAAGATGATGATCTTGATGGAGCCGGAGCCACAGGAGCCATTATTCCTCCACCATTAGCGCCCGGAGCCAAGTTCAACATCACAAGCACCATGATTCAGTTATTGCAACTCAAGGGATTATTTGGTGGACTAGCAGGTGATGATCCAAATATACATCTCATCAACTTTATTTCTACATGCAAGTCGTTTGACAATCCTGGTGTTGGTCAGAATGCAATTCGATTACGTCTATTTCCATTGTCTCTGTCTGAGGAGGCAACTCTATGGTTGAATGGGCTGACTCCTGATTCTATTACAAATTGGAGGCAATTGAGAGACGCTTTCCTAGAAAGATACTTTCCGCCATCCAAAAGAGCATAATTGAGAGATGAATCAACAACTTTCGTCAGCTTCCAACTGAAGCCCTTCATGAAACATGGGAGAGGTTCAAGACAAAGCTAGCGAGATGTCCAAACCATCACATGACTAATGTTCACCTAATGGAGATATTATACAGAGCCTTGAATTCAATAACTAAACCAGTGGTGGATAATGCGGCTGGAGGATCTTTTATGGACCTCACCTTTGGTCAAGCAACCAATATGCTAGATCGTATGACGAAGCAAAGTAGAGCTTGGCATATCAGGGATTCTGAGGTAGCAAGCCCCACTTTATCTATTGGCATGACTACAGACCAAAGAAGAAGAGAAGAAGAACGTGATCAAGATATGGCGCACATGAAAACACAAGTGGATCTTCTTACAAAGCATTTATTATCAGGGAAGACCAAAAAAGTAAAAGCTATTGCGTCTAAAGGAAGAGACGAATCTGATTCGGAAGAAGAGGCCAACTACTTGAACAATCAGGGGGGTTTCCGAGGGAATACCCAAGGAAACCAAGGTCGGAACTACTATGATAAATCTAGAAACAAAGACCAAGGTATTTGGAAGAACAAGAATGAAAAGAGTGGTTTGTACGTTCCCCCTGGAAGACGTGACGCCACCACATCTAGTTCTGGAAGTATAGAAGACATGCTGGCTAAAATATTGAAAGGAGTGGAAGCAACAAGCGCTGCAGTAACGGAGGTAGTCAATGATTTGTCCTCTATGAAACAAATAGTTGATTCTCATTCCACTTTAATCAAGCAAATAGAGCAGAAATTGAGCCAACTTTCAGCAGCACTCAATCAAAGAAAGGCTGGCACTTTACCTAGAGATACTGTGCAAAACCCAAGGAATAATGGGTCATGCATGGCCATTACTACCCGAAGTGGTAAGGTGCTGGAAACTTCAGCAAAAAGCAAGAAAGTGGATGACGAATAGTGGACATTGATGATAAGGCGAAAGAAGAAGAATCCGCAGAAAAAGGGCACAACGTCCATGACGTCAATCCCAATGAATTGCAACCTGAAAAATCTGAAAAACGGAAGCAAGAGGAGAAGAAAGTCGTGGAGAGAAAAATTTCATACCCACCACCACCTTTCCCTCAAAGATTGAAGAAGGTAGCGGATGACACGAAGTTCAGCAAATTCATGACTATGTTGAAGCGGCTGACCATTAATGTTCCATTGGTGGAGGCACTTGAACAGATGCCTGGGTATGCAAAATTTATGAAGGACCTTTTGACAAAGAAGCGGGCAGAAAATTATGAGTTGAAAGATGATGTTCATCACTGCAGCGAAATCGCTACCCGATCAATAGTTCAGAAGAAGGCCGACCCCGGAGCTTTCACTGTTCCTTGCACCGTTGGGTCTTTGAATTTTGCCAAAGCATTATGTGATTTAGGAGCCAGCATCAATTTGATGCCATTATCTATCTATAAGAATTTGGGGTTGGGTGATCCTACTCCAACTAATATGAGGCTCGTCATGGCGGATAGGTCGATAAAACGACCTGTTGGTATTCTATGTGATGTATTGGTAAAGGTTTCTTCATTCATCTTTCCGGAAGACTTTGTTATTTTGGATTGTGAGGCAGACTCAGAAGTTCCCATAATCTTGGGGCGCCCTTTCCTTGCTACAGGAAGTGTGCTCATTGATTTGAGAGCTAATGAGCTTTCATTTCGAATAAATGACGAAGTAGTTCGCTTTGATGTTTGCAAATCAATGAAGCAACCCAAAGATCTGAATGTATTTTCGGTGACTGATGTTTTCTTTGATGATGAGAAAGAATTACTTGAAGAATAGCAAATTATTGATGACCCATTAGCGACTTTGCTTATGAATGGTAAGAGTAAGGATGCTGAAAATTGTGAAGAAGCTATTTGTGCTCTATCAGGATTAGGGACATATCTCTATGCTCCCAAGAAGCTGGACCTTGATCTCAAGAATCGAACCAAACCACCAGCTAAGCCATCTATTGAAGAGCCACCCACATTAGAATTGAAGGAGCTGCCAAGACATTTAAAGTATGCATTCCTTGGAAGTGGAAACGCACTTCCAGTCATTGTTGCAGCAGATTTGGGTGAGCAACAAGTTGCAGCTCTCATTGCTATTCTACGGAAGTATATTAGAGCCATTGGATGGACCATTGTGGATATTATTGGTATTCCACCTGGGATTTGTACACATAAAATTCAGCTTAAAGAGAATTGCACACCCACCATTGAGCATCAAAGACGTCTAAACCCACCTATGCAAGAAGTGGTGAAGAAAGAAATTATCAAGTGGTTAGACGTGGGGGTTGTGTATCCAATCTCTGATAGTACATGGGTAAGCCCGGTACAATGTGTTCCCAAGAAAGGAGGCATGACGGTAGTCGCGAATGCAAAGAACGAGCTTATTCCACTCAGACCCGTCACTAGATGGAGAGTTTGCATGGACTACCGAAAGCTAAATTCATGGACACTCAAAGATCACTTCCCAATGCCATTTATGGACCAAATGCTAGATCGATTAGCGGGGAAAGGATGGTTTTGCTTCTTAGACGGTTATTCAGGCTATAATCAGATTTGTATTGAACCTGAAGACCAAGAGAAGACAACGTTTACATGCCCATATGGTACGTTTGCCTTCAAATGTATACCATTCAGGTTATGTAACGCACCAGCCACCTTTCAGCGCTGTATGATATCTATTTTTTCTGATATGGTTGAAGACACTTTGGAGGTATTTATGGACGACTTTTCAGTTGTTGGTGAGTCTTTTGAAGCGTGCTTGGCAAACCTAAGTATGGCGTTGCAAAGATGTGTAGAATTCAACCTAGTACTGAATTGGGAGAAGTGCCACTTCATGGTAAAAGAAGGAATCCTTCTTGGGCACAAAATCTCCGAAAGAGGAATTGAGGTTGATCGAGCGAAAATCGAAGTCATTGAGAAGCTACCACCTCCAATTTCGATGAAGGGAGTTCGTAGTTTTCTCGGCCATGCAGGTTTCTATCGTCGGTTCATCAAAGACTTCTCCAAAATTACAAGTCCATTGTGCAAACTCTTGGAGAAAGATGCGAAGTTTGATTTCAATGAAGATTGCTTAAAGGCATTCGAATGCCTCAAAGGAAAACTCATTGAAGCCCCTATCATGGTAGCACCAGATTGGTCTATCCCGTTCGAAGTCATGTGTGATGCTAGTGGTGTAGCCGTTGGAGCTGTGCTTGGACAGAGAAAGGAGAAGATATTTCATCCTATCTACTATGAGAGTAAGGTCCTCAATGAAGCGCAAAGGAACTACACTGTGACAGAACAAGAGCTCCTAGCGGTTGTGTATGCGTTTGAGAAGTTTCATGCCTATCTATTGGGTACTAAGGTGATCGTTCATTCAGACCATGCAGCTCTAGGGTATCTAATGACAAAGAAGGATGCAAAACCAAGACTAATTCGATGGGTATTGCTGTTGCAAGAGTTTGATTTTGAAGTTAAAGATAGAAGAGGTTACGAGAACGAAGTGGCCGACCATCTATCTAGACTCGAGAACGAGCATGTGGCGTAGCCTGATATCGAGAGTGATGTTGCATTCCCTGACGAGGAGATCCTAGCGACGATAACAGAAAAGTTATCATGGTATGCCGACTTTGCAAATTTTATGGTGAGTAATGTCATACCTGCCAATTTATCATACCATCAAAAGAGGAAGTTTATGCATGACGTACAACACTACTATTGGGATGAGCTATATTTGTTTCGACGATGTGCGGATGGTATTATTCGACGATGTATATCCCATGTAGAGGTGCCTACTATATTGGAAGCATGCCACACTTCCCAAGTTGGAGGACATCACACAGGCAATCGGACGGCAAGAAAAGTATTGCAAAGTGGATATTATTGGCCTTCGATATTTAGAGATGCCTACGACTTTGTTAGAAGATGCGACCAATGCCAAAGACAAGGTGCTATTTCGAAACACCATGAGATGCCCATGTTGAAAATTCTTGAGGTAGAACTCTTTGATGTGTGGGGCATTGATTTCATGGGTCCATTCGTGAATTCGTTTGGAATGAAGTACATCTTAGTTGCTGTAGATTATGTCTTGAAATGGGTTGAAGCTGTAACGTTGGCCGACAACGAGGGAAAGAGTGTTGTAGCATTTTTAAAGAGGAATATTTTCTCTCGCTTTGGAGTACCACGTACTATCATAAGTGATGGAGGATCTCACTTTTGCAACAAGCTTTTCAAATCCGTGTTGGCCAAGTATGGTGTCAAGCAACATAAGGTAGCCACGCCTTATCACCCACAAACGAGTGGACAAGTAGAGGTTTCCAATCGGGAGATCAAGCAAATCCTTGCGAAGACGGTAAATGCTAATAGGAAGGATTGATCTCGGAAGCTAGATGATGCACTATGGGCGTATACGACTGCATTCAAAACACCCATCGGCATGTCCCCTTATCAACTAGTTTATGGGAAGGCTTGTCATTTACCCATTGAGCTCGAACATAAGGCATTGTGGGCGTTGAAGCGATTGAATCTGAATTGGGATGATGCGATAAATCTGAGGTTGGAGCAGCTGAACTAATTAGATGAGTTCTGTCTCCATGCATATGAAAGATCGGATCTATACAAGGAGCGGATGAAGAAGTATCATGATCAGCGGATTGTTCGACGAAACTTCCAAAAGGATGATATGGTGCTTCTCTTCAACTCTAGATTGAAGTTCTTCCTAGGTAAGTTAAAGTCTAAGTGGTCTGGTCCATACAAAGTTATCCAAGTCTACTCGTCTGGAGTAGTTGCATTGGAAGACAATAATGGTGTTGTCTTCAAGGTGAATGGTCAACGTGTTAACACTTATATCGGTCCTCTTGACTCGATGAATTATATGGCCATCACTTATCTCAACGAAGTCTAAGTACTCGAGGTAACTATGTCGAGCCACGACAATAAATAAGGCGCTAGATGGGAGGCAACCCATCGTTTGTCTTTTATCGTTTTTCGTTTTGTTGTGTTTTTTTTCTTTTTTCGTTCTAGTTCGTGTTTTGCTTTTGATAAATGAAAATCCAAAATAAGAGTCGTGATACGACCAAAACTAAGGCGCTAGATGGGAGGCAACCCATCGTACTAATCGTTTTCATTGGTTTTGAGCAAATGTAGGTGCAAGAGGTATACAACGAGGAGATTGGTTTCAAATGACGATTTGGACGTAGTGTATGGTAAAGGTGGTAAGTTTGGAATTAAGATGCATAAGGCTATGGATTGAGCATTGCTCATGACAAAATAGGCATCGAGCAAGGTTAGGCCTAGGTAAAACTATTCCACGAACAAGGCAACGCCTATACTATAGCCTAAGGTCTCGGAATCTAGTGTCCAAAGGCATAGGCGCCGCCCATGCTCAAGTATGATATAGCACAGGCGCCGCCTATTCTAAAGCATTTGGTCTCGGAATCTCATATGCCATGCTAAAGGCGCCGCCTATGGTCACTAAGGGCATTGCACTAGGCGCCGCTTATGCTAGCAAATGCTTTGCATTAGGCGCCGCCTATACCATGCATAGGCAAAGCAAAAGGCGCCGCCTATGGTCACTTTTTGTCTCCAAAACCGATTTTAAATAGGTCAAAACCCAACCCATTCTTTTCCTATAGAAAGGGGACTTAGTCTTGAAACATAAACACATTGAAAACTTGACCTAGGCACCGCACATACTCTCCAAAACATCTCAAAATTTTTCTTTTTGCTCTCCTACTTCACGAGAACATCTCCAAAGGCTTCAATCACGTAAGTACTCTTTTATTCTTCATCTATTTTTCGTAAGTACTACGTTGCTATGTCTATTATGAATTGCTACATCTTGAAGAAATATTGGTGATGTTAATGTGTTTGAATTGTTGATACAAAACCATGTGAGTGAACATATACGTTAGGATGATCTTAAACTATTTCTGACTTGAATTTGATTTTGATGCATTGTTATACTAATTGCGGAATTGATATAGTCATGAACATTGCATAATCTTGTCACTTGAATACTTAAATGTTAGAATATCCCATTCATCGGAATAAGACTTATAGTTGCCTACCGACATAGGAGGTTGTGATTATTGATAGAAACTATACCATGATGTAATCCCTATGTAGTAGTATTGTTATACCTAACATGAAAGTATTGCAAAGGTTGCAAGAAGTGATACATCTTTGATTTTCTTGTCGGAACATAGCTCCTAAAACGTATGTCGACGAAGTCTAAGTAATCGACTACTTTCACTTCACTAATTTGTATCAACAACCTAAGTGTGGGGTGGTACCTCTACTGCTTGTGTATAGATTGTATATATTGAGCTGATGCTAATAGGAACATTGTTTAAGTCTCAGGTACAATGGCACCTAAAGCAAGACAAGATAAGACTACCACTTCCCAAAAGGATCCTCAATGCAATTACCACGCAGCATGTTTGGAATAAAATGGGTTCTTGAGGAGGAAGCCAAGGAATGGTATACGAACAACAAGGAAGGAAAATATGTTCATGTCGACTTGATCAATAAGGACAGCCTAGCGAAGAAGGAGCCGCGCATGTTGGCAAAAATTATGGCACTAAATCTGGATTTCATCTTTCGCGACATGGGAGAATGTAATCTTGATTTACCAAGGGAATTTTATGCCAATTGGTCGCCGAAAATCACAGGCAGCGAAGTCAAGATTCGGGGCCAGGTTCTACAACTCAATGCGGATCTGATCAACTCCTTTCTTGGCTTGCCTTCAGTCGATCCAGCACCATTCAAAGAGTTGTACAGCAGACCTCCTTATAGAGCAATTCGACACACACTTTGTGGAAGTAGATCCATGGTAAGGTGGAGCAGACATAAAGACACCGGACGACACAACACCTTCCCATATGCTCCTTTGAATAGGGAATCAAGAATATGGTTGCGTATTGTCAATTCTTATCTTATTCCTGGGACCCAGTACACCAAAATAACAAGAGGTAGAGTGTGTTTGGTCTATGCATTGATGACGAATGTCCCTATCAACATTGGGGCAATCATTCGCTCTACAATGCGGAAGGCCAGGCTACACAAGCGGCCCCACTTCACTTTTGGCAATCTGTTGACAGCAATCTTGCGGAAGGAAGACATCGAAGAGGAACCAGCTGATCACAAACTCCCACATAACCCGAAAAAGGTTGACCTCACAAAGGTCAAAGAAGCTGAAACAACACATGGTGTCAACCTTACTACTGCGGAGAGACATGCTCGAGATGAGAGTTTCTTCCGTCATCTTTATGGCATGACACAGTTCACCATGATGAGCGGAGGTCGTGTTCCAACTGCTGCAGAGCTCCAACAGCTGGACCATGACTATCCAATGAATATGCATGCGAGGGAGATGTGTGGAGTAGGTACATACTTTGAGGAACCTCTTGATGATGATGTGCCGACCGATGATGATCGACGCATGCCAAACTCCGACATGGAGGAGAATTCTGATGACGACGACTCCCATGATGATTCCGACGAAGGGGGTATGACCCCCGACATAGAGGAGGAGTCCGACTGACCAGGTTCTTCGTATTTATTTTCCACTGAGGGCAGTGTCCCGTTTAAGTATGGGGTGCATGTTTTACTTCTCTATCCGCATTTGCATTTATTTATGTTTGTTTATTTATTTGTGTTTGTTTGCTTAGTTTATTGTTTTTGTTGTTTTTCGAAATTGGTTTTTTGTTTTTTTAGTAGTAAAATTTTTTTTTACTTAGCTTCGCATGAAATTATTCTAATAGGCAGCATGAGATTATAACAAGAGTTTGTGCTAAAATCATGCTTATTGAGATGTTTAAGCTCTAATTGTGACTCACTACGTGATATTGTGTGGTATAATTCCTTCAGTTGTTGGGTCAAGAGTCTATACTACTCCCAATAAAGTCGACCATGTGTCTTGTGTGTGTGAGGATATTGTATATTCTATGTTTGTGGCTGATGCTAGAACTTGCCTGGTATGTATGTAAAGCGAAAATAAAGAGTGTAAGTCTAGGAGATGATTTAGGCATTTCTTTGGCAACCTATACTTGTTTACCTTCTTTTTACCTACTCATGGACATCATCCTAGTTAAACCCTTTTGAGCCTTTAAAGCCTATTTTCTTTGACAGCCTCATATGTAAGCCTAATCCATTTTTTTCAAGACCATAATTTGATCCAAATTCCTAAGTGCTTTAAAGTATAAAGTAATGTGACAAAATAAGAGGAAATTGGGTGAGTATGATGCTTTAAGAATGTATTGGTGCTTGAATGTGTTATGAAAAAGAATGTGCTATCATAAGAGGTATGTTATGAAAAGAAAAAGGAAAGGAAAATTGAAAAGTTGCTTAAAATTGAAAAACAAAAGAGGAGAAAAAGGGTGGTAGAATAAAAGAAAGTAGAAAGGTTGTTTGAAAAAAAAGTGTTAATGATACAATGTGGTGTATTAAAGCGCTTAGGAACATAGTCACTATTTCTAGCCAAAATAGTCCTACCCGTCCCTTAGCCTACATTACAACCATCAAAAGACCTACTTGATCCTAAGCCTAGCATTCTGACATTTAGTGGAACATTACACTAAGGGCAAGCCTATGGTCATCAGTTGCTGCATATGAATTCTTTGTGAGAGCGAGAGCAAGGATATTTCTATACCCATGTTTGAAAAATATGCTATACTTGTGAGTGATTATGGATAAGATATTGTGAGACACACATGGTTGATGAGTTTTGGGTAGTGGTGTATGAGTCTTTGTACCTTAACTTTTGAATATGAGTTGACCACCATCACGAGTCTATGGTAGAGGTTAAATTGTTTCTACTAATGAGCAGAAAACTACTCTTTGTTGGTAATTGTTGTGCTTGTCTTGACGAATATTTTGTGTTGTTGCTGTGAAACCTAAAGTAATGTTTAGAGGGACATGATATTTTGTTCGAGGATGAACAAAGCTTCAAGTGTGGGGTGTTGATGATAGGCGAATTTACACGCCTATAACATTAGATTTTGCCCATATTTAAGCCTAGTTTTGAGAACAAATTATATATTTCATGCACTTTTAGTCTTTTTTCCTGTAAGTGAGCTAACGAACATGATTAGCAAAGTTTCAGGTATAAATGATGCAGAATTCAGCATTTTATGGATAACTTGATGCCAAAGAAAGCTTCACGAGGGGAGAAAAGGGAGTCTTGGATGCCTAAGGACCAAAAGTGATGCATGGGAAACCTGTCCCGGGCTAAAACAGTAATTCTGAAGACTTTGGGGACTAGCAGTAATTTATTATGATTAGGATAATGATACATTAACCTAGTACAATTGGGTTAAGTATTTCATTAGCTTAGTAGGATTTGGTTAAGTATTTCATTAGCTTAGTAGGAATAGGATATGGGTATTATAAATACCCTATTTTGCTAGAAATTTTTAATACACTCATTCTACCTCTAATTCATTCTTCTACTATTCCTCAACAATTCTTATTCTAG
This sequence comes from Capsicum baccatum var. pendulum, assembly GCA_030864225.1. Lineage (NCBI taxonomy): Eukaryota > Viridiplantae > Streptophyta > Magnoliopsida > Solanales > Solanaceae > Capsicum > Capsicum baccatum. The sequence continues at coordinate 204,393,916 of CM061558.1, read as the reverse complement.
TTTTAATTCATCTTTCTACTTCTTTTTCTATTCATCTATTCTTAATTTCCGCAACAAGAGAAACGTTACTTGCAAGAAATCACGCCTAACGCCTACCACACTTGTGCTACACGAAATTCTTATTGTGGTATAATAACAATGTCAATTGTGATTTCCTTCGCACTCATGGGTAACTAAACTTCTCTGTTGGGGTTATGGAAGCCGAATGAAATACTATCTATTACTATGAGTTTGTGAGTTCGTGACACGTATGCTGCTTATATCATTATTCTTTTCATCTTAACCTAAATTCTTTGTGGTTGCAAACGCAAGAATACGCCAGTATAATATTTAACTTGTTCGAAAGAAAGGTTATCTGTCTAGAAAAGAGATAATGTCAAGGTCGTAGGGTCCCATCCCCTATTAAAAAGTTAGTGCCGTAACTGGATTAACCTCTTGGAGAATTCGTACCGTTAGACACGCTTTAAGCTCGAAAGAGTTAAAGTGAAATAATCCTCGAATAGGTCGAAAGACGCCTGGATTTACCATCGAATACAATTCTCTATAAGCACATGCATGTCTGGATTCAACACACTCATAGCCAATAGAGACGTATAACTCAGAAGGTGGAAATAACCCCAACTCTTCAATTCTCATTGTTTTACAACCAACTAAACATTCTTTCTGTTTACTTTGCTATTTCAGTTTTTACTTTAATATTTTGGTTACACATTACAATCCCCCCTTCTTACGAGACTTGTACTAAAAGTCTAGTAATCGTTGCTTACTTGTTGACCAAGCTATTCCCTGTGGGATCGATACCCAATCCAGTTGGGTTCTATATTTGCTAACGACCGCTTTACACTCCTACGAGAGCTGTAGATTGAGCGTTATCACACATACCCTCGATCAGTATTTCAATGGTTGATCTTATTTTCATTTTCAAGCCATTTTTCTGTGAAATAGATAAATATAATATTATTTTGCATGAGTTACTTGAACTTGAGAATAGTATAGAAACATAAAACTAAATGTACAAGAATGAGCATAAAATTAAACCTAATGTGCATTTTGTACAGTGTTCTTTAATCAATCATTGAGGGATACTTAAGTAATCTTACTCATCTCCAATTAGATATACAACTATATGTACATGACAGAGCATAAAATTAAACTTAATATGCATTTTGTACAATGTTTTTAAATCAATCATTAAGGGATACTCATGTAATCTTACTCATCCCCAACTAGATTCATGCAATGGATCAGGTTGACCCACATGTTTCATCCATATTTTTTCTTATTATATGATTTTCAGTCTTCTCAATATCTTGTTCTTTAATCAATCACACAACTTGTTGCAACTTACTCTTCTTTGTGTCAATATCTTCATTCAGCAATCTCCTTCACATGATACCTTTTTCACTCTTTTCTTCAATAAGTGAGAGAAATTTTTATTTATCTCCAATCATATGTCTTGAGAAAGCGTTATTTATGTATCAATTCTACTTGATTTCTCTCACTTTTGTCTGCAATTAAATCAAAGGTTAGTGTTAGGTACCCAAACAAACTTGGGACCTTTCTTATGATCAAATGGATGAATCAAATTCTTTTTATCCATGTTGGCAACAAATTGGTACACCTGTTTCTCTAATTAGTTTTTCAAAAAAAATTTTCAACCAATTTTATTTTCTTATTCCTATTTCAGTAGCTTTTGAACATTCAGCAGTGGGATGTCCTAGTTTTCCATAAATACAGCATAAATCCTTAGAGAAAATAGTTTATTCGTGAAAACCTATGCTATCCTCCTCATTATGAGTCCTAATACTTAGATGATAAACAATGCTAGATGAGTTGATCCATCAGTTAGCTCTTTCAAGATCAAGTTTTATCCTAGAGTTTTCTTGAGTTAGCTTTCTAACCTTTTCTCTTTCATAAAATAATTCATCTTTTCTTTGTTTAAGTTCAGGCTTAATTTTTTGACAATTTTCACTCATGTCTTCTTTTCATTTTTCAATAATTGACAACTTTAAGATTTCAGATTTTAGATTCAGGTTGGACGAATCAAGTTGATTGACTAGTTTCTTTAAGGTGTAATTTTTTGTATCAATGACATTCTTGCAGGTCTCAAGATCAATGTAATCAAACTTTCGACTTGCAAAAGCATTGATAACTGATCCCCATTATTTGTTAGCTCAAGAAAACCATCCGTCAGTGCATCATTAAGAAAATTAGTCTTTTCTTAGAATAAAATGCAATTTACTTTTAAGATCTAGTGAACTTACTTCATATTTTACTTCTTCTTCCAAATTAGAGTTATTTATTGTCATGAGTGTTGTTTCATCAACTTCATCATTAGATTCTTCTGATTTTAATCCACATGCCGCCATCATAACAAAGGATTTTTTCTTTTGGAGTCAGATTTCTATTTTAGCTTCAACTTTTTTTCAGCTTTTTTATTTTTTACTCAAGAGTCAGATTTCTATTTTAGCTTCAATTTTTTGCAGCTTTTTTATTTTTTACTCAATCTTTGAATCAATCAGCTTAAGACTTATAGTTGAAACAACACCTCCTACTTGTTCCTTTCTTATTCTGTCGCTTTCCTTTCTTAAAATACCTTTTGAAGTTCTTGGTAAGCATTCTATCATTTAGATCCGATTCTTTGCTGTCAGACTCTTTTAATTTCAGTGACTTATCCTTAGGTCCTTCATTTTTCTCGAAGGTATCTATGTTCTTCTTATACGCGTTCACAAGAGTATTCCAAATTTATGTTGTAGCGGTGCAACCTGAGATCCTGTTGTATTTATCTAGTCTAAGTTCACAAATAAAAATATACTTAGATTTTGCATTCTTTCCAAGCATCTTAAAGTTAGCCTCATCATACTCATTCTTTTCTTTTAATACGTCCTTGTTTTCAGCATCCTTCTTCGTGGGATATTAAGGTCCATTGATAATTCTATTCTAGAGTTTGTGGTTCACAGCCTGAAGAAAATTTTTCATACTTCTTTTTTCATCTTGAGTAGTACTGTCCATTGAACAATGGAGGTCTATTGATGTCTCGTCCTTCGCATTATCTAATAGGTAATGTAGAATTCATCTTTGATCTTATCTGAAGTGTTAGACTTCACAAGATAACCCACTCTGATACCAATTGATATTTTTTATATGCCCAATATTTGCTTATGAATAGATCAGGTTGCCTAACATATTCCAACAGTAGCAGTAAAGATAGTAAATAATGAACACGATAGTTTTACGTGAAAAATACTCGACTCACAAAAGGTGTATAAAATCACGAAGTGTACCTCTACAAGATTTAACCTCAACTTTACTAAACATAATGAGCCTCTCAATAAAAGATTGCAAACTCTGTAACTTAAGAAATTATAAACTCTAATTCATAATGTTTAACAATCTTCGCAGACTGTTGACTCCCACTTCAAGTTCTCTAAATTGAAACTCAGATTACAAAACTCTAGCAATCCTAGGAACTAACTCTAATTCATAAAAATACACAAACCCTCTAAGATTTATGTTCCCAAGTTTTTGAGTTAACCAAACTAGAAGACTAAACTCTTAAATCAGTTTATAAAACATTGACACTAAGAAAGCATGAAAATTTCAACTCAATAAACTTTATAATACATATAACTAATATAGAAGACTGTTAGACACATAAATGAAACAGGTTCTTCAATCTCGTTCTTTAATTTGTTCACTGTATTAGGCTATACTTCGATAGCTAAACCTAACTCTCTGAAATATTGTTCTTACTTATTTGCTCGTGTTTTCTCTTTTTTCCGCTCAGTATATGCGCATGATTTGTTTTGAAAGACCTTGAATATTTATAACTCCAACTAAGCCGACTTCTAGCTCAACAAGGACTCTTATGCTTCTTGGACTCTCTTCTTGAGTGTTGTAATCAACCACTAACTCTCATTGTCAGCACATAATGATCTCTTTATGTTTACCTGAAGTAACAAACTGTTCCTTTATTTTATTTTTGCATATGTGACTTTATTCACACAAAGTCCTCGTAAGTTGAACTCTTTTAAAAGAGTTTTTCATGAACTAGCTAAGCTTACTTATTTCATGTCTCTTGTTAATCATCAAAACTTCACAAATCTTAATATATTTTTTTGTGGATGACTATTTATGTCAATTTCTTCTTATTAATTGTACTGATACATTGAAATTTAAAAATAATTGAAAAAAAGAAGAAGAAAAGATTGTCTCGTATGAACTCTCAACACGAAACAATGGCAATAAGTGAAATTTGATCTAGTGGTGGAACATCTCTACTCGGTTGAACATATGAGTCGCACAGAAAGATAAATAAAAATACTGTTAGTGGATGGGGGGAAAAAATAAAGGGAAACAATGGAAAAAATGTGACTAAGTTAGCCAATTTTCCAAATTTTCGAAAATTGTGAAAGTTAAAAATCCCTTTTCATGTTTTCTCTTTTTTCACCTACGTATAAGCTCATGCTGTCTGCTTCATCCCCTTCTTTTGTTACCAAATATACATTATTTCACTTTATCCCATTCCTAGTAGGGGCCCAACATCCCCCACTACACTTTCCTCTCCTATCTTGACCAGATTTTATCTTTTCTCGATTTTGTAAATCTCTAATTTACCCTGATAAAGTTCTCAAGTTTAGCTTATTGTTTGCTAATTATACTAGTTCTAGTTCTGTAGAAACTAAGTAGGCGTTTAGCCATGTAAAAACTTCTTAAAGTTAGGAGTTAGATTTATCTATAAATATAATTGAAATTTTATTTGAATTTTTGTGTGAGAAGAAAGATGGAAAAAAGTGAAAATAACTTTTTTTTTTCTATTTTTTAAATTATAACTTCAAGTTATAGTCTAAATTCTCATGGTCAAACATCAACTTGAAGTTATATTTGACATAAAGTGAAAAATATTTCCGAAAAAATGAAAAAAATCTCATGGCCAAATGGGCCTAAGATTTCAGCAGCCAAATTCAAAAATAAGTAATAAATTGTGGAAAAAGTAGATTTTCTTGATTGCAATATCCCCGAAGTCAATTTTGGAACAAAATCACCAAGATATTATGAAAAACAAAAATAATGTTACCTAATGATGATTATTTATTTGAAAATGATATTTCTTGCAACTTTTGTTAAAGCAGTTCTGTTGATATATATCCTATACTAACCCTATGATTGCCCTCCATGCACGTTTTATCAAGAAGATGGTCCATTAAATTTCTTGTTATGCACGGCGTTCAAACATGATCGGGATTACAAATGTCTATTATATGCAGTTTTATTCTACATTTGTTACAAGAAACTATTTTCACTTAGAGTTTAAATTCATGATTTCTTGATCACTTGATAATAATTTTATCAATTACCTCATTCACGTTATATCATCACTCTTGAACAAATCAAAGTCATCATGCTACTTAACCAAATTCTAATGTAATAGTTCCTTGTACAACATGTTTTCTTTTGCATCTTTTCAGTTTAACTTGCTACCTTCCTTTCAAAAACTGAAACCAAACTTTAAAAAATGGATGAGATTCAAGAACTAATACTTCATATCCAATTTTGTGATATTGGATGGTGGAGGCAGGACGTTTATTTAGGTGATCAATATATGAAGAAATAAATGTACCAATAGATCAAAAAACAATTAACAACAATTATATGTACGTAAAAATAAATTTTACCTATATATAGACTATAATTTCACCAAAGAAAATTTAAATAAACACTTGCACCCTTATTGCTCCGCTCCGGCGGTGAAAAGTGGGCATGAAAAGTGGGTGCTAATTTAAGTAGTCACTCACTATCTTTGATTCAAATTCTTGAATTAGTTTTTGAGATTCAATTATCACATGCCAATTCTACAACATAATATCATATCAGATCTATCACCATATTTTGTTTATCCATAATATATATGGTCCATACTCCAAATATTTGGTTTCAGTTATGAATATATATTGTTGAAGAGCTCTCACCTATAGCTAACTTTTAGGATTGTGTTACGTCAAATACTTGTTACTTTAATATGGTATCAATTAATCTTGAGTTCAAATATCACTGCTACATAGTATTGGAAAGGATTTTCATTTGTTTGGTCCATTAAGAAAACAAAAAGGTTTAAGTCATCGATAGGTTCTTAAACTTATTTTGAGATTTCACGTGGACACCTCAAATCAGACTTGTATCAATCGAACACTTCATTCTTAACTTATACTCATTTAACACAAAGTGAAAAATCTGTTGAAAATTTGAAGTTAGTGTAACTCACATGCTAGATAGATCAATGAAGTAATGTCACGTGACAATTGAATTCAAATAATTTTTTTAAAAAAATTAACTATATTTAAATAATTAAAAAAACAAGAAAATAAATTTTCTTCTAAATTAATCTAAACACCCCAACCCTGTTCTTCTTCATTGAACCTCACTCCCTTATTATTCGAGTTTAATTTGATTTTCTCTTTGATTGCTTCCTCTGCCTTTACCCCTGAACTAATTAAAATCATATTTTCGGCAATCTTAAGTGCCTATGTGACACATACATGTGCCTACGTGGCACATACATGTGCCTACGTGGACCTTCAGTATGTTGATTTACACAGTGTGCCACGTATGTGCCACGAAGGCCTTAAGATTGCCAAAAATATAGTTTTAATTAATCCAGAGAGGTAATAGAGCCCCCTTTAAGTTGGAGTGTGTCTCAGCAATTTCATTTATAGTTCAGGGTGAAAATAGTGCATTTTCTCAAAAAAATTAATTATTTTTAAAAAATAATTTTAGGTGTGAAAGTTAAAAAAAATATTTTTAAAATTTGGTTCATGCGCCTTAAAAGTGTGAAACACACTTGTTTTTTGGTCATGTCAACATTTGTGTCTAATAGAAATGATTTTTGAATAGTTAAAGCATTCAATAAGTACAATGATAAGTCGAGGGGTTCGAATGAAATCCCAAAATAAGTTTAAGGGTCTATTAATAATTTAACCGAAAAAAAGAACGATAACTACACATCTTAGCAAACATAAACTCTTAATTACCTTATTTAATATAAGTTTCAATTAATTACAATTCATAACAACATCTCTCATGTATTTTCTCTCTTTTTTTATTTTCTATTATTCTCCTTTTTTTTTTTTTTTCAAATTTTTTCTTCATTTTTTCTTTTCCGTTTTTTGTTGTTTTCTCTTTCTTTCTTTCTTTTTTTTCACTTTTTTCTTTTTCTTTTTTCTTTTTTCTTTTTTTCTTTTTTTCATTTTCTTTTTTTCTCCTTTTTTTTTTCTTTTTTTTTATATATTTTTTCTTTATTTTCTGTTACTCTCCTTCTTTTTTTGTTTTTCTTTTCTTGTATTTCTATCATTTTTTCTCCTACTTTTTTTTATTTTTTTCTTTTTATTTGTGCAAACTAGCAAACACAAATACAAGCGCAAACTATAAAATATAAATACAAATGCGAACTATAACATACAAATACAAATTTGAACTATAAAATACAAATATAAATGTGAACTATAACATACAAATACAAGTGCGAACTATCATTTGTATTTTTTAATTATTGAAAAGGAACGATTGATTTTCTTTCTACGAATACTTGTTTGTATTTATTGATACAAATAAATACAATTAAAATTTTTATCCAAATATAATATATACAAATACATATTGTATTTGTATTTGTAAATCATTTGTTTCATTTGTTTGTAATTGCATTTGTACCAAGTGATATTTATTTATTTACAAATATAAATGATAATTTTGATATATAAATACAAAACGGTACTTTTGTATCAAATGACATTTACATATTTATATATTTTAGAACCAAGAAAATACAATTAATGCATTTACTTGTTTGTATACAAATACAAATAATAAATTGTACGTAGTCACGGCTAAATACAATATGCAATCAACTTACAAATACAAATATAAAATAATTTTTTAAAAATAAAAAGGTATCGATGAAAATAAAATACAGATAAAAGTATAATCCAAATATAATCTAAATATACAAACACAATAAAACCATGATATAAGTATAATTCAATATAATATGCAGTCAATTATAAAATACAAATACAAAATAGTTCTTCAAAATACAAGTGTGAATTATATAAAATATAAATGATTGTGCAAACTAACAAATACAAATACAAGTGCGAACTATAAAATATAAATACAAATGCGAACTATAAAATATAAATACAAGAGTGAACTTTAAAATACAAATACAAATACAGTTGTATCAATGAATACAAAAATATAAATAACGGTGTGACTACAAATATGATAAACAATTGTAATATTTACTTTATCATTCGAGACTTGTGCTCAATTAGTCATATTTTTTGAAAATATAAAAATTAAAAAATAGAATAAAAAATTAAAAAAATAAGTACAAAAAAATAAAATAAAAAAGTCAAACAAGAAAAGAAAAGAAGAAAGAGAAATAGAAGTTATCGATTAAAGAGAGAAAAAAATGAAAAAAAAAGAAATAAAAAAAATAAAAATAGGAAAAAAATAGAAGAAAAAAATGAGAAAAATACGAAAAAGAAAAAATAATTTAAAAAGAATGGTAGTGTTTTTGGCGAGACTAAATATAAAGTGTATTTATATTTTTTATAAATACAGATCACTGAGTAAAAGTGAATACAACGACTGAAAATCGAATATAATGACTATAAATAATAATTACGTAAAATATAACTATAAAAAAAGGATTCTATAACAAAGTATCGTTATTTCTAAAAATAACCCTCCCCCGGCCCCCCCCCCAAAAAAAAAAAATACCACATCAAAAAAATTCATGACAATTTCGTATATAAACTACTTTCACTTAATTATGACCATAAATAAAAACACATCACACCGTATTGTCTTGAAAAGTCCAAATTGATGTATTCTCTCCATCCATTATTTATTCAGTATATTAAAAATAAATGATCAATAATATTTGTTTAATTTTAAAAATTAATAAATAATTTATTTATTTTATTTTTATTATTAAATATTATTAATTACTCAATGTATTATATTTATTTTATTTAAAAAGTAATATAATTTAATTATATTTATTATTTTTTAATTTATATATTAAGTTAACAGTGAATAAGTATTGTGCAGGAAATATCATGTACGACTATCTTTTTCAATCAAATGAAATTATGCATGAAAATGAATTAATCAAACACTTATTTGGTCAATAGTCAAAGTGATATGAATATGGGCCATAAAATTTTGCAGAATATCAGTTAAACTTTTGTCTCTTCTCTTCTCTGGTCTTTACTACAATAAATTAAATAGGTCAAGTTTTAGGTTTGAATTTTCTTCTTTATTTATTACTACTACAATAAAGACTGAAAGATGAATGACCCATGGAGTATTACTATTTTCATCGTCTCAATTTGTGACGCTTTTTAAATTTTGCGATTCAAGTTATTAAAAATTTTAATAGTTAATTATCATAATTTATAGTATATTTAATTATGTGATTTTTTATTTATCATATTTTATTTTTTGAGACACAAATTATGTAATTTTTGATTAATATTTTAAGATATATTTTTTAATCATATTAATAGAAGAACGATCGTAACTTAAAGTAATTTTTTGTATGACATTCATACATCTAATTTTAAAATTTAAAATATTAAATTAATTTACTTTAATTTATATTTGACTTTTAGTCAAATTAACTTTCATAAATTAAACGTGAAAAAAAAAATAAACTGAGAAAATATGTAATTTCCAAGTACATAAAAACACACAAATTTTATCTAAATTTACTATAAAAATTAAGAAATTTGACGTTTAAAATTCTAATTCGTATAAATTGTATTGGGACAGAGGGAGTATCTTTTTCTCTCTCTTCAACTCAATAAATACCTCATCATTTTCTCCACTGCCTCTCTTCTTCATGTCACAAAAACCCCTTCTCTTCCAAAAACACACATATACCCCCAAAAAGAAAAAAGAAAAAGAGATGAGTAGAAGGGTAAGTTTTAGTCCTGATCGCGTCCCTGAACAAAACAACATTCCCACAAATATCTATTTTAAAAAGAAGCCATCATCGTTGTCATCTAATAATTGGAATTCTAGGCTTCAAAAGAGTCCTCCTTCTTCTTCATATGTGGCTAGTTTTCTAAAGACTATTGGAACAAAAGTGGCTAGTGCACTAAATTTCTTTTCAATTTCAAATAGAAAAAAGTCATCACGTAAAGTATCATCATCAACAACAGCAAGTTTAGCAAGGTCACGTTCTTATGCAGAAACATTAATTCATGACTCGCAAAGAGCTGAAGCTATTGAAGATTGTATTGAGTTCTTGAATTATTCTTCTTCTTGTTTGCATAGATCCAGTTCTGTTTCTAGCACTACTTGCTGAAAGAAAAAGAAAAAAGGCAGTCCAGCGGGTCCGGAAAAGTATCAGATCACAAGAGTGTATTGAACACAATATTATTTTATATTTCTGTTATTTTCACGACTTAAATATGTGACCTCTCGATCACATAGCACAGCATAACTTTACTGAAAGTTATTCGAAACCTCCATCATGTGAATGTAATTATGTACCGTAGATGAATTGGATTGGGGGAAAAAAAAATATATTTAGACATTTTTTATTTTTATTTTTAATGTAGGAATTAAGTTGCGCTCACTAAAGAAAAGAAAAAGATTTAAGTATTTTTAGGATTAACTATTTACAGCTAGAGTAGAATAGAAGTAGAAAAAATTTCTGATCTTTGAAACGCCGACTTTAGTTTGAGGATTTTGGGTGTATTTATTTTTGTTTTATCTTTGTTTTTGTAAGAGGTTCTTGTTTATTATTCCCTCCGTTTTATTTTATTCGTCTCAAATTGATTAAGTTGATTTCTCATTTTACTTATTAAGATAAGACAAATTTTTCTTTTCATGTTTTATCCTTTGCATTAATTATCTTTTCTTTAAATTAAAATGTAAATATCATTTAATAGATTTATTTTGATAAATTAGCCATGTTATTTATTATTTTTTTAGTTATTGTGTCATCCTAATTTGAGACTAATAAAATAAAACAGAGGGAGTATTTCCTCTCATTCATCGTATATAATGTTTTTAGATGGGACGCACTGTTTAAAAAAAGCATCTAATTAAAAGTAAGAGGTATAAATTATTCTTAATTAAATAATATTGATTTAATGCGATTACTTGATTGTGTAAAAATATAGTTACTCCTTTCGTCCCATTTTACCCGTCCCAAATTGGTTAAGTTGATGTCCCATGTTACTTGTCCCATTTTACTTATCAAGATAAGATAAACTTTTTTCCCGTGTTTTATCTTTTGCATTAATTACCTTTTTTTAAAATTAAAATGTAAACATCATTTAATAGGGTACTTTGGTAAACTAGCTATGTTATTTATTATTTTTCTTAATTGTTGTGTCATCCCAATTTGGGACAAGTAAAATGGGACAGGGGGAGTATTTAAATGGAAATAGATAAATACTTTTTAAATATGATAAATAATCCGTATATATTTTTCGTCATACTTTGAGTACACATATGTCTCACCGTTAATAAAATGGTAGGTATATACCTCTCACGTTAACAATAGGGGTCATATGCATATTCAAAATATGACAGAGGTTATATACGTAACATTTATCATAGCTCGAGATATATTTATCCTTTTTTCATTTAAATTTTTTATCCTAAATAATCAACACAAATCCATTATCCGACCCAATAAATTTAATACCTGAACCAACCACAACTAAAAATCAAAAGATGCCTCTTCTAAATCTCCATTAACACCACCAAGAACAATACACCAGCAATAACACAATACAATGAACAACATCTAACTCCACCAGCTCTTTCATTTCAATTGAAAAAATACATCCATAGATTCCACTCCACCACTATCAATTTTTTTTAAAAAAAAATTATTAATCCATAACACTCAAAAACAACACCAAATAACTTGAACCCTTCACGTTTTAATTTCCAACAAAATTTCATCGAAAAAACACTATCCACCACCGGTCAACACCACCTAACCACCATCACCATCAAATCAAAAATACCCCATCAACGAATCATTATTGCACCCCTAACTCCGGCCACTTCCGACCTAATCTCCACTCTCTCTAACCATAAAAACCAACTATCAGCAACAATCAATCACTGCAGTTTGATTGGGATTCACGTTTAAGAGAAAAGCTGAGGAAATATCAAGTTTGAAACAAAACATAAAGGTCGATTTGAGTTGATTTGAAATTGAGTTCGATGAGTTTATTGGGTTTGGATTAGTTATTTGAAATAAAAAAATTAAAACAGAAAAGAGACAAATATACCTTCGAACTATGATAGATGGTACGTATATACCATCTGTCATACATTGGGCACACATATGTCCCTACCGTTAGTGTGAGGGATATAAATGTACCATTTCAATAATGATGGAAATATATATGTACCCAAATATGAAGAAAAATACATACATATCATTTATCATAATTCGAAGATATATTTGTCCCGTCTTCGTTTTTAAATAAGGCTAAATTTGAAAAGGAGAACTAATATATGGTATTTATTTTAAAAATAATGTTATACTTGATTATTTTTCTTGGCGACTAATGATAGATATATTTCCTCCATCTCAAATTATTTAGCAGATTTCTCTTTGACATTTTTCTTTAAAAAATTATTAATAGGAGAATCTTTTGACTATTTTTTTTTATTTATATCTTTAGATATAATCTCTCTTTATTAAGTATTTACTTTATTGAGGTTTTTGTAGTCTTTGAGAACTAATACTGTATTGTTATGAATAAAATAAAATAATTTAAATTTCTAAAATATTAATTGATTTGAGATAATAGTTTCTATAAATGATAGATAATTTGTCAATTTAAATTTCTAAAATGATAAATGATTTGAGATAATAATTTTTATAAATGATAGATAATTTGAGACAAAGTTGTAATTACCAATATTTTTCATTAGTTAGTGGCAGGCAGACAAGATTTATGAATTTTGATTTGTCTAATTCATGCATATCCCAAAAAAAGAATCTTCTTCAAGTTTTTAGCAAAATGTTAAACTTATCAGTCCAATTTATGGGCATTTTAAATTTTTTAATTTGAGTTATGTTATGTAAAAATAATTTTAAAAAATTATTAGAAATAAAATCTAAAGAGTTAATTTGAGACAGAATATTCAATAAAATTAATTTAATAGATTTTGAAATACATAATAAAAGTAGTGGCTTTATGAATGTCAACATATGAGACTCTTCTTCCTTTCATACTGAACTTGCTGTTACCTTAATTTGATGATGCGACATTAGTGGGAACGTGTTCGGTTTAAGTTTGATTTACTATGTCTCAGAGTAAAGTTCTTTGATTAATGGTCAAAAACATAATTAGAGTATTAGATTTTTTGAGTTTCGGATTTAAAATTATCTGAGTGTGAGTCTTTACATGAGTTATCACAAATTACTTGGACAAACCACACCTAAATTATTAATTGGACAAACCACACCTAAATTATTAATTGTTCACTTTTTTTTGAGATTCAAACAATTAACATTTTAGGTATGTTTGTTATATAATTGGTGATAGTTTAGATAGAATACTCCACTCACATTATAGTTCTGGTATGAAATTCAAAAAGTCAAAATAGTTTAGATGTGAAGGAGAGTCTTGGAGTAACTGGTACAATTGACAGCAACCAAGAGGTCATGAGTTCAAGCATTGGAAACACCCTCTGACAGAAATACAATGTAAGACTGCGTATAATACACCCCTGTGGACTGTGGTGAAGCCCTTCCACCAACTCTGCACATAGCGGAAACTTTAGTACACCGAGCTACCTTTTTTTTTAGAATATTTTAAAGGGTAAACAACATAAATCCCAACACTTTACTATCTAATTACTCTCTCTCTCTACTTTTTATAATAATTACATAAAATCTCAGATATGATACATTAATTAACGTCATGATACATCGGTTTATGATACATTAATAAATCTTTAATTATGATTAAAAACGAAAAGAAATGATAATTAAGCCTACAGTTGAGCAATTAATGCGCTTAATTAAAGAAATTGATGTTTAAATTACCTAATATATGTTATTTAATAACTCATGATAACAAATATCATAAGTTTTCCTATTATGTAAAAACTTATGATATATTGTATTATGATAACAAATATCTCATTGAATAACATTGAGTTCATGATACACTACAATTCATGACACATTACATTTATTTGTGGTTACTAATACATTATTATATTTTTTGCTTAATACTTCATATGTATAAAAATTATCCGATACATTGTATTAAAAACTAAATATCTTATGATAAATTACTTTATATGCAAATACAACAATATTATATCTACTATTGTATTGTTAATTTAGGTTTCTGATACATTAAATTATTTTGGTTGAGATACATCACTGTAATTAAGTTTGCATTATACTTGACTTATTTTTGAAAATATCTGATACATTATATAATTTACATTAAGATATAAAACCACAAGTAGCTTATATGATACACTGCTGAAGAGCAAAATATCTTTTGATGCATAATAGTCTAACAGATGGACGGAAATTAATTTATATAAATTGTAATAAAAACAATCAAAAGTTTAGCTTAAATATCATAGACATTTTGTCCAGAAAGTTTTGATATTTTAATCTATTTTCACGAAAATCAATGTCGTTCATATCATAATGAAATGGTAGAAATTAAAAAAGAAAGTTAATGGTGAAAATATGGAGTTGTTAGATCTAATTTAGTAGTAGATGAGAATATGGTGGAAATTCAAAAGAAAGTTAATGGAAGTTGTAGCTTGAATGTTGAAGTAGAAGATGAAGATGAGAACATGATGGAAATTCAAAATGGGTGAGTTGAGAAAATTGTGGGATATATTTCCTGATTTTTGGGCTTGATTTGCGGCACAATAAGGGGATGTGGGTGGGTTTTTAGATGTATCAGGAAAGAGGTAACTATTTTTGAGTAAAAAGGGATTTTTATAATTACTTTAGTTGGATAAGATTTTAAGTAATAATAGAAACTTAAGATGTGGTTATAAGTAATTTATCCTATTTTAAATGTGTTTTTTATTCCTCACTCTATAATATTAGGATAACTAGTTTAATCATACGTGTCTCGCACGTATAACATTTGATTATTTAAAATTAAATAATTTTATTTATTGCCTTGCACGTTTAACATTTGATTATTTAAAATTAAACAATTTTGCCTATTGCGGAGATTTTTAATAAAATGTAAAGATTCAAATCACTTTTCAAAAATCTTTCACACTCTAATATAATAATGTAAACATAAACATATACACATATATGTTTTACCACTAGAAGTTTCAAGTGATTGATGGATCATTGCTGTTGTGTTTGTCATATAGTACATCTTTCCCTTATTGCCACAGACTAAGAGAGATGTATCAATTTGAACTATATTTATCTTACGATTATTTTTTTATATATTTAAAATCTTTGCTTATTTTAAAGTCAGATCTTTAAAAAATCATTGATTACATTTTTATTACGTACTTAAAACTTATAAAAATCTGGTATTTCTTAATTTTTTCTTATTCTAATAGTTTTATCTTTAATTCTAGATTTTTCAAATCTTCTTAAAATCAAATTTAGTTGATTTAGAATTCTTAAACTACTGAAAAAGTATCAGTTGTCATTAATTTTGATGACTTTTAATAAGAAAAGGTTTTGCCATAAATATATTTAATTAATTTTCAACTCTAAAATTAGTAAAAAATATTGAAATTCTGATGACTTCTAATAAGGAAAGGTTTTATCATAAATATATTTAATTTATTTTTAACTCTTAAATATTTAAAAAAATAGTGAAAAGACGATTTTGTCTAAAGTAAGGACTTTTAATTAAAGACAAAAATTTCAAACAATATTTCTAAGTCGCTTCACACTTTTAATATATTATAGATATAGATTTTAACTTGTACTGATGACAAATCACTTTTCTTTTTAAATTAGACTTACTAGATTGGGTGTTTAATACCACAAAATTAAAGGATATATTTATAAACTAACACAAGATTTTAAAAAAATTTAAAATTTGTGTCAAATCAAAATTAGGTACATTAAAATAGAGTGACAAATATTTATTCGAAAGGTTTATCATTGAGAATTTAACTTAATTATAGAGTGAGAAAATTGAAGGAAAGGTGTCATTTGAGTCTTGAATGAAGGATTGGTGACATTGACCAACTTAAAGGGTCAAACACAATTAGAAAACTTAATTAAGTTAATTGTGGACTTGATTAATATTTTTAAAACTTTCTAATCTTTTCAAAAATACAAATCAACCCACACCCTCCCCTCTCCAAATCAATCGTTTCTCTCCTCTCCCTCCTCTCTCTATCTCGATTGTTTCTCTCAAGTTTCTCCCAACCAATAGTTCTGCAAATTTCTCCCTTCAATCTTCGGTGACTTCAAACTCTCGGCGACAAATAGTTGGGCTTCGAGTTTCTTTTCGACTTTCAACCTTCAATCGTCGTGACAACATTGCTCTCTGACGACAACAACTTCGAGTTCTTCATCGTCCCTTGTCTTCTTTCATAGAAAAAAACTTAGGACTTTTTAGTTATTAAGAAAAAAAGGAACTTGAGTCAACTTCTCTTCTTGTATTGGTTAACAATTTCAATATTTGCTGCCTAAAGTTGAAATAAGGACTGAAGAAAAACCTAATTTCTGATATTTATTATTCTTCTCTTCTCTTTTCGAATTGAAAAATAATTTTTGTTGTTACTGCAGTGCTTGTTGTCGAACTGATTATTCGATTTGTTGGTGTCTGTTGAGTTTTTTGATGTTTGATTTTTGTTCTTTGTGTTTGTACAAATAAAATAATAATTTTAGTATTTTTGGTCACTGTTGATGTTCTTGGCGTCTATGTTGTGTTGGTGTTGCTGGGATGATTTATTGTTATTTTTGGTAAAATTAGTGCATTTGATATTAAATGGTGATATTTTTGTTGTTCTATTGCATAAAATCTTGCTACTATTTTTTTTGCAACAGATGAACCATCTAATGCAACAGTTGAACCATCTGATGCAATAGATGAATCATCTGATACAACAGATGAACAATCTGTTGTTTGAAATTCTGTCAACTATTCCAATAGAACGACATTTCCAAGACTTTGATTTCTCTCGACAGATAATTCATCTGTTGTGACAAATGATGTTTTCGTTGGAAGAAATCTAAATAATATTGACGGTTGATCTGTTGCACAGACCAGTCAGTTGTTTCAATAGATGAGTGATCTGTTGAAAGAAATTACAACAGTATAAAAACTATTTTTATTGTTTACAATAAATTACTCTTCTGTTGCAATGGTTAGTTATATGTTGCAACAACTGAACTTTCTGATGCAACAGATGGACAATCTGTTGTTTGAAATCCTATAAAATATTCCAATAGGATGATATATCTAAGACTTTGATTTCTCCCAATAGATAATTCATCTATTGGGACAGATGATGCTTCTGTTGGAAGAAATTTGAATAATATAGATAGTTGATTTGTTGCACAGACCAGAAATCTGTTTCAACAGATGAGTGATCTGTTGAAAGAAATTACAATAGTGTAGAAACTATTTTTATTGTTTACAATAGATTACTCATCCATTGCAACAAGTTAATTATATGTTGCAACATATAACACACCTGTTGCAACATATGTGTGATTTGTTGGAACTGTTATTTTATTGTGCTGTACATGTTAGATGTACTGTTACCCTTTTTTAACGATGTTTTAATCAATTATAATCTTTTTTATTTTCCTATTATTTTTAGATTATGTGGCTCTAAAAAAAAAGAAACCGAATCAAGTCCAAGTAAAGAAACAAGTGAAGCAGCTAGGTTACATCCACCACTCTATGAGCTTGCTTTACAAGTGTTATCTCAATCAGAAGCAAAAGATAATGAACATGAGGATAACGAATGTTTCAAAGGAGATGATCCAAATGCTAATAGCCCTTCCACTGAAGAGTTGGTCAAAACCTTCATCATTGATAGTTATTCTGTGAGAATGCAGTGCGATGGTGCCACAAATTTAACTAGTGATTTCGTGGTTAAGTTAGCCATGAAAAAATATTTTGATGCCTTTAGAAAAATACTTCGAGACAAAAAATTAGATGCTTATTTCAAGGACAGCTGCTTTGGGCAATATCTTGATTTGTCGGAGGACAACAATGCTCGTTTCCAAATGAAAATGACATATGATCTTCTCAAATGTAGGTTTAAGTATGAAAATAAAAATAAGATGGATGAAGTATGGATAAATTACTGTGGCATGCCTGTTTGTTTTGGTTGGAAGGAGTTTACCATAGTTACTAGACTAAAATATTACCCTTCTTCTCCTTCTCAAGTAATATCTATTCTAACCCTAAAGGGACATCAGGTGATGACTTGGTGTCCCTTGTTGGTCCAAGCTTTAAAAACAAAAATCTGATAGAAGCATTGAAAGGTAAAAGACTTTCAAAGAAGAACAAACAATCATTGTATTTGATTTGGTTTGTACATAATATTCTTTGAGCGAGAGACGTTAACAACAACATACCACTAGATTTAATAAAACTCTCCGAGGATCTTGAGACATTTAACAACTATCCTTGGGGTTATGAAAGTTTCAAAATAACTGTCAAATATTTGTTGACTCCGTTAACGCCAAAGACAGTCAACTTATATGGCTTTTCATTGGCTTTCAAGGTAAATATATTCTTTATTATGATTCATTTACTTTTTATTGAATAATGCTTTTGATTTATTGGCGTTATTTTATTGTCTTGGGTATTTGAAGTCATTCCTTATTTGAGACAACAAGTGAACTACCAAAAAGAAGTTTCATGTCCAAGAATCCTGAAATAGTTGTCAGCCAAAATCGATAAAAATATAAAATTTCTTGATCTCTTCAACCCCCCAAAGGAAGCAGTAAGTCTAATTCTAATTAAGTTTTTTTTAATTAATGATTTTTAAATGATTTAATTATCATTCTAATATATATACTGATTTATTTTAGATTGTGCATCTGTGGCTTGTTTCGATCAATCGAGAGTTGAAGATACCATGTTTTCTTACTTTACGATCTGTGCAAACTTTATCAGACCCTAAGGTCATCGATAGAATAAAAAAAATTGTTTGGAGAAACAACCATCACAAGAAAAATAATTTTAGAGGGTGGGCTTATTGTTGCTAATGGTGTTAGTGGTGATAGAGTTGTTGGTGGTGGCAGCGGTAGTGGTAGTGTTGTTTTTGTTGGGGCTAGTGATGCTTCTCTTATAGTTTTTGAAACAACAAACCATTATGTTTATGATTATACTGTTCTTTTTACAGATTTTTTCTCTCCTAGCGAATGTTTTGCATGCAAATGTCAAGCTACAAGGCGAAACATGATGGAGTGATTAATGCTATAATGCATCAACTACTTTTGTAAAGGAATTGACATCTAAGAGAGGTGTCATTCCATCAAAGAAAATTTCATATCCAAACACTCCATTATAGATTAAGCGACTAAGAGGGGGAGGAAAGACATTTCCAAGGCATCATCAAGCATAAAAAAAGCAAAATTGAAACTCCTATGTCTATGTTTTGCACTTTTGATCAATGTACAAGAGTCACAGGAGAGAGGCATGAGCTGAAGAAGGTGAATATATATCATCTGTTTCAATAAACAAGCAAACTACATATCTGTTGCAACAGATGATGTAGCTGTTTAAAATTATCAAATAGATATATGCATCTGTTGCAATTGTTGACTAACCTGTTACATTAGACGTATTATCTGTTGCAACATATATCTCAACTATTTTAGCAAATCAAACAGGTCTTCCTACAATTTTAATTTATACCAATAGATGGCCTATCTGCTGCAACATATGGGTCATTTGTTGGGACAAATTTTCTACTATTTTGTTTGTCCAAACAGATGAGTCATATGTTTCAGCAGATGGGTCATCTATTGGAAATTATCATACAGGTCTTCCTCCTATTTTGATTTGTCCCAAAATATGATCCATCTGTTGCAGCATGTGACTCATTTGTTTGGACAAATTAAAACAGGAGGAACACCCATTTGATTTGCTAAAACATATATGTTAGCATCTTTGTGATTAGTATTAACAATTATATCTTTCCAGGTGGATGTCACAGTAGAAGCTATTGCTGAAAAACATAATATCACAGTTGATAATCCATCAACTACTTCCAAAGACGAAGAAAAAGTGAAGCCTGTTAGTCTAGAAGAACGGAAGAATTACTCATTTGAAGGGTTCAACATCTTGGACAAGGCTCTAAAAAAACTAACAAAGTTGATCGATGACTATTTTGAATGGATTGTCGATGGGCTGTTAAAGCTTTATACCGGCAGGCACATAAATCATTCTTAAAGATATTGATTTATATAATTCTTGGTGTAAAAATCTGACATTAACATATAAATCATGCAGAAAATTAAATGACGAACACTACAAAGTGAATGAATCGGGTCTTAGTTTTGATATGTTTGACTTTATTGTTGTACATTTCAGAACGAAGAATTGATTCTATTTGATGTCATACACTACTAAAAATATCAAAAGAACTAACCACAAAAACCGACCACACTTTTTGGTCGGAAAAAATTGACCACAAGTGGTAGGTTTTTTATTTTTTATTAATTTATTTTTAAAAAAGTGACCATATGTGGTTGTTGTTATATTTTAAAATTTCAAAATAATAATTTCAATAATTTTTATGTTAATTATTATTTATTTTATAAATAAAAATTAAAAAAAATAAAATCGAACACTTGTGGTTGGTTTTATTTTAAAAAATATAATTAAAACATATTTTTAAAAACCGACCACTTGTGGTAGGTTTTTATAAATTCTTTTTTAGTTAGTTTTTAAAAAACCGACTACTAGTGGTCGGTTTTTTTTTTTTTAAATATTTTAAAAAACCCAACCACTTGTGGCCGATTTTTATTAAAATAAAAAAAAATAAATTAAAGAAACCGACCACTTGTGATCGGTTTTTGAGCTAAAAAAAATAAAAAGTAAATAATTTTTAGAAATCAATAATTATATAGATGTAATCAAATATATATATTATTTTCATTAAAAATAATTATATATAGAATCTATTATATATATATAATTTTTTGAAATTACACTAATCACACATAGTCGATCACCAATATAATAATAATAAAAATTAATCATTCTTAAATTTTGTGAAAAAATTACATTAAAAAATATATCAAATAAAATAAACAAATTACGTTAAACATAATCATTATCTTTTACTTATGTTTCAATATATAAAGTAAATATTTTTCTTTGTATATATGTTAAATGACTTTAAACATGCATAATCTTTGTATAATGAATATGTGTATATATATATCATACCGTTGAGATAATGATATTATATTACTATTCCAAATATAATAATGTAATAGATAACCGATAATTTATCAGAATATAATGAACGTGTTCTATTATAAGGTAATATACTTGTGGATGTGAAATATATAGTACGCATTCAAGAGTTTATATATATAAATATCTTTATATTTATATATATATATATATATATATATATATATCATGTAGTGATCGATTGATGAACGATGTAGTCAAAATCTAGTAAAGTATAATTAAGCTAATCAAATATAATTAATCGATCTCTCATCTGAGTATGTCTATGAAACACGTCGCATTATATTATTGGATAATATACTCGTGTACGTATGTGATATATATAGTACCTATTTAGAAATTGATATAGTCGATAGTGTGTATATGTGTGTGTATGTATAGGTATATATATATATAATATATACATATTATATAGTGAAGGTATATTAATGACATAAGATAATGTAATCGATAATTCATCTGAGTATTTGTGAAATACGTTGTATATTATTATGGTGTAGTAAAATCGTGTATTTGATTTTTATAGTAAGTATTTGAAAGCTGATAGACAATTAGATATATGTATATATACGTATATCTCCTGTGGTGACGTATGCAGTAATCAAAAGCTAGATAACTAAATCTATATATCAAAATATTTTGAATAATACGTTGATAGATATCATACTATTGAGGAAATAGATATACCATTTTGGGTCAATGTAGACACGCGTATGTTGTTGAAGTTACAATAACATAAGACAAGTATTATGAGGTATATCGAAGGGAGAGGGAGGAAGGAAGTAGGGGAGGGAGACAGAGAATTGAATCCTCAAACTGGCATATAATTACCATTTGCTTTCAATTTCGAATTTTGAACGACCGCCAAATTTTGACGGTGAATTTGAGTTTTTTTGCTTACAAGTTTAGTATCTGAGTATATGTGAGATACGTTGTATACTATTATGGGGTAGTAAAATCGTGTATGTGATAGTTATAGTACGTATTTAAAAGCTGATAGATAATTGAATATATGTATATATACGTATATCTCGTGTAGTGATATATGCAGTAATCGAAAGCTAGATAACTGAATCTATATATCAAAATATTTTGAATGATACGTTGATATATATCATACTATTGAGGAAATAGATATACTATTTTGGGTCAATGTAGACACGCGTATGTTGTTGAAGTTGTAATAACGTAAGACTAGTATAACGAGGTATATATATATATATATATATATATATATATATATATATATATATATATATATATATATATATATATATATAATATCGTATTTAAAAGATAATTAACCAAAAAATTATCGTAATTAGCAAAATTCATTGATATTATTATACGATTGAGGAAATATATTACTCGTGTTAATGTGATGATAAAATAACTACTTATCTGATTTATATATATACGAATTGTATTAAATTAATTGGATGTTGTCTGGGTCCCATACACAGTGTATCTACTGTGTATTTATACATACAAATTGTATTAAATTGATTGAATGTTGTTATAAATATTATAGAATTTATTAAAATTTTAGTTTGTTAAAATTAATTTTAATTTATTAATTTATTTTTATAATTTATTAATTTATTAGTTGTAATTTATTAAAATTTAATTTTAATTTTTTTTTAATTATTACGAAAATCGACCACATATGGTTCAATTTCATCATTGTATAATATATAAGTAACTTTTGTTATATTTTTGTTTTTTATCTTACAACATCAAATTTTTATTTTTATCTTTCTTTACGCAATATCTTTCATTCGTATAAATATAATTCACTTACATGTAATCTGAATGATATTCTCAAAACCATGTTTATTATTTCAACTGGACTCAATATAACTTCACTATAAATAAACAAAATGTAATACTTAAAAATGATATGTTATAAAAGAAAATACTTAAAATTATTACTTCTGAAATTTTAATTACTTTTTTTTTGGTTTCTCATTCAGTGTCCGGTGTCCGGTGCCCGGTATTGCAACCCAACTAATTTGGATCGCGCGCTGCAAGGCCCATTAACGTGGCAACGCTCCCAACAGAGTTTTCTCCATACCCAGGGTCGAACCCTCGACCTCTGATTAAGGGTAGAGTAGCCCCATTCACTGCACCACGACCCATGTTGGTGAAATTTTAATTATTTGCCATAACATGAAGACTGCAAAAATAGTTCATTTGGCTCTATACAACATATTATCACTAAAAGTTCAAAAAAAATTATTAGAAATCAAAAATTAAATACACCCATAAAAAGAGGAAAAACAAAAACATGATACACGCACATTTTAATTAAATAAATAATTTTAAAAGGATGAGAAAAATTTAAGAAAAAAGAGATCATATTAAGAGAGTGAAAGGAGATCTTGGCTCAATTAATTAAACGATCCACTATTTAAAAATTAAGAAATAAAATAGAAAAGGAGAATTAGTTGAAGGCATTTTTCTTGTGATCAATATTTTTGTATATGATTTAGTTATAAAAAAATACTAATAAAACTATCAAATATTAGTTTCTTTTTACGTGAAATTAAATTTGTAGATGTAGAACTTTTTTTAGTTGAAAGAAAAATAACTTGTAAATTCATACACTATTTTAATCAACTAAACCTTTATGAGAAAGATAATGACATGTTTCTTATCATTTCTTCGTGATTTCAAGAAATATCAATTAAATACAACTTAACGATATCTCCATAATTCAAATGTAACTACACACCAATCAATTAACCTGCAAAAAAGGTACAAAATTAAAATCGGTGAGATAAGAAAAAAATCATAATTTAATACACTATCAACAATTGATATTTTTATCTTTGACAACATAAATCAAAATAAAAAATAAAACTTCAAACATAATTCAATAGCACAATATTCTCAACTACAATCAACAACAAAATGATAAGGAAAATGTATAAATAAGAAATAATTAAAATGATGAGGAAAAAAATAAATAAATAATCGCATCAAATAGCACAAAAATTAATAAAATTTTCAAATTGGTGGCAGCGAAATCCATTAAGCCATGCCATCCATAAAAGTGACAAACAGCAATCTTCAATTAGAAGAGATTAAATATTCATGACATTGAGTGAGAATTAATTATGAAAATCAATTTTATGTTATTTAATTATATATTTTTTATTTCTAGAAGATAAAAAGGCATATGTATTGTAACTGAATTTTTTAAAAAATGGAGATTTGTAGCATTGATGCAGAAATGAATTAAATGTGGCTAAATGGAGATTAATAGCATGATGTGTAAATGAATTAAATGTGGTTATATTTAATATTTTGTAAATTTTTAAAGTGTATTTTTCATCTTTTAAAAGAGAAAAAATGTCCAAATATTAACAAAAAAGACAAATAATTTTATTCTTGACCTTAGAAAGCACCACATCACCAATTTCATATTTCTCCTTTTTATATATATATATATACTTAGTAGATCTACCCGCGCTTTGAGCGGTTAAAAAAGACGATGTTGGTAGATTTCGAACAAAATTATAAATTATTATTTTGAATCAAAAGAAATTATGAACTTACAACAAAGAAATTCATATATACAAACAAAAAAAATCATAAAAAGAACGTATAAAAATAAAAAAAATAATACAACATTATTCTTACGATCTTAATCATTAAATATAACAAAAAATATAAAATCAATACACAATCTTTCGAACTCTTATCGACATCTCCCACAAGCCGACGCCACCATTCAATAGCCTTCATCTTATTCTTCAAGACAAAAAACAAAAAGAAATGTAATAAGCATTGAAAATATAACATGAAACTTAAAAAACTAATGTGATTATTTGTACAAAGTTTTACTATGTTTATTTATAAAACTGTAATATAGAAATACTAAATACATATCATGAATATTATTCTTAATTGAGAAAAAAATTATTTTAATCCCTATGTTAGGGCCTTATTATTGTTTTGATCCCTGTGATATTTGACTCCGCTCATTTAACCTTTAATTAATCAAAGTAAATGGTTTTAATCCTTTAAGTAACGGCAATTTATAATTTTAACAGATCTGTCAACATAGTCAAGGGCATTTATGGTATTACAACAACAAACACTTCTTTAAGAACAAAAAGAACCCTAAACGTAACACTTCACAAATTGTTCTATAGCATCCTTCCTTCATTCATAACCATATCTCAATCTTCTTCTTTCTTTCATTCATTTGAATGGGGATTAATCATCTAAATCATGGATAAATAACTTTTGTGTTTGTAGATTGATGAACACCTCTTCTCTTTTCTTGTCTTTACAGGTTAGTTCTTTCAGCTGGGACATTATACTAGATGATATAACCAAAATGGTTAAAGCTTTTTTTTGTGGGCAAGAACTGCCTAGGTATGTTACACATACTAATCTAGTTTTGATACCCAAAAAGGAATTGGTCACTACTTATGATGATCTCAGACCTCTTGAGCAATTTTGTCAATAAGATTATTTCTAGGCTTCTTCATGAGAGAGTGGCAGGGTATTTACCAATTATCATTTCCCCTAACCAGTCAGGTTTTGTTAAAGGGGGGAGTATTACTGAAAATGTTCTTCTGGCATAAGAGATTATTAGAGATATCAATTTGAGAAAGAAGAATTATAATGTGGTGGTCAAGCTAGACATGGAAAAAGCATATGACAGAGTATCATGGAAGTATATGATAAAGGTTTTGAGAAGGTTTAGTTTTTCTGAAAGAATCATTGATATGGTTGTCAGACTTATCAGCAATAACCGGTATTCAGTTTTGGTGAATGGGCAATCTTTTGGTTTTTTTCCAGTCATCAAGGGGTTTGAAACAAGGGGATCCATTATCCCTTACTTTATTTATTATAGTTGCTGAGGTACTGTCAATGGGCCTAAATAAATTGTTTGATGACCCTTTTTTCATAGGGTTTGGGATGCCTAAGTGGAGCCCTCGGATAAATCATTTATCATATGCAGATGATACTATATTATTTTGCTCGGGACATAAAGCTTCAATAAAGAAAATGATACATGTTTTGAGAGAGCATGAAAGATTGTCGGGATAAATGATAAATTTGGAGAAGAGTTTTTTTATCTTCATAAGAAAACCCTTTCTAGGATCTGTAGCATTGTCAGAAAGGCTACTAGAATAAATAAGGGGACTTTTTCTTTCACTTATCTGGGTTGTCCAGTTTTTTATGGAAGAAAGAAGAAGTCTCATTTTGAGGATATGATTAAGAAGGTGGTGAAAAGATTGAGTTTATGGTAGCATAAGTTGTTGTCCTTTGGTGGTAGGTATGCTCTAATTACCAGTGTTTTACAATCCATGTCTATCTACTTGTTATCAGCTTTGAGCCCTCCGGTTAGCATTATTACTCAACTTCATAGAATTTTTGCTAAATTTTTCTACGAAAATTCTGCTGGAGCCAAAAAATAAGCATTGGATTTCATGGGAGAACATGTGTTTTTCTAGGGATGAAGGAGATATTAGATTCAAAACTTTGTCATCAATTTCTAGTGCTCTTTATGCTAAACTATGGTGGAAATTTAGAACCTCTGTTGGTTCCCTATGGAGTGAATTCATGTGGAACAAATACTGTAAAAAACATCATCCGATTATGGCTAAAGAAAATGGGGCCTCACATATTTGGAAGAAAATGATTGACCTAAGGGAAGAAGTGGAGCATTGCATCTGGTGGCAGATAAAAGCTGGAAATTCTAGTTTTTGGTATGATAATTGGACTAGAATAGGTGCACTGTACTATCTTGACAATGTTTTAGGGGAGGCAGAAGAGTTAGAGGTAAGGGATTTTATGATAGATGGAAAATAGGATCTAGAAAAGTTGAGCCTGAAGGTTTCTGAGGAGATGGTGGAATATATAAATGAGTTTGTTAGTGTTCCAAAAGATGGGCTTGGAAATGATAATCCTTGGTGGACTGCAAATACTCGAGGGGCCTTAACGGCTAGCTTAGCCTGGGATCTTGTTCGAAGTAAGAAAGAAAAGAAGAAAGAATATATGGACATATGGGTGAAAGAGCTTTCTTTCAAAATCAATTTCTTTATGTGGAGGGTATGGAAAAGGAAAATTGCTATTGATGATGTTCTAAAGATGATGAGGATTAATATGGCTTCTGGATGTTGGTGTTGTGATAACAGAGAAGAGGAACTCATTTATTTCTAACAGCCCCCATAGCTGAAAGGCTATGGAGGCAGTTTGCTGTTTTTGCAGGTATTGATATTGATGAAATGGGACTGGCACAAATAATTCAAACTTGGTGGACAACTAAGATCACACCAAAGCTTGATACAGTTTGTAAATCTGTCTCGATTATCATAATGTGGTGTATCTAGAAGAGAAGAAATGGCATTAAACGTGGACGAAGGACCACTTTTGAGGATCTTGTATGGCAAGCTCAGGACCTGATAAGGAAGGTAATTAAGTTTCTTTTTCCTTGGATAAAAATTGGGAAGGTGTATTGGCCTGATACAGTCAATATTCTAAGAAAGTATAGGCCTAAACTATATTGTGTCAAAGTTACTTGGAACTTCCCAAAGAGGAATATGATTAAATGCAACACTGAATGTGCATGTAAAGGGAATCCAGGACTAGGTGCTTTAGCTTTTTGTGTTAGAAATGATAAAAGGCATGTGTTATGTGCTAAAACTGAAGCTTTAGGGGAAACCACTAACATTGAGGCAGAAGCATTAGCAATTAAGGCAGCTTTACATCATTGCCAGGAGAAGGGATATGTTGGGGTTACTATAGAAACAGACTCACTCATTTTAGTGAGAATGATAACAAGACAGTGGAAGGTACCTTGGACTTTGATACATATACTATAGGAGATATGGTGCAAAATGCAAGCATTAGAGGGGTAGATAACACATATTTTCCGAGAAGGCAATACAGTTGTTGATGCATTAGCTAGTGAAGTAGTTCAGGTACAGCAGACAAGGGAATTTAGTGGTTTCATGGAGCTACCTACTCACATTAGAAGATGCATAAACATGGATAAATCACAAATTCCAAATTTGAGAATCAGGACACGCAAGATTGGCAAGTAAACATGACATTGGCAGTTAATTCTATTCATAACAACAGCATGTATAGAATTTTAAAGCAAAGCACATTGGTTCCTACATTTTCTAGGAGGTACAAGTTGATATCAAGTCAACATCTACATATAAAGGTCAAAATTAGTATTAGGTTGGACGTTTATTCAGCAAAGAAGAGAGAAGAAAAGCTCAGACAGAGCCAAACCAGGAGTTTCCGTGGTCCTGTGGGGATACATCCAAACCACTTATGAAGAGTAATTGGTAAGATCTACACCACATGGAGTTTGAAGCAGCAAGAAGCACTGTCTTACCTGAGGTAAAGTCGATAGCTAATGGAAGCCAATGGCAAGTTGAAAGAGAGATTGAAAAAGAGGCGGCCAACTGAGAAGAGGAAAGTGAAGAGTACTTTGTACTTTCTATGTCCCAATGTTAGAAATTTAATTAGGAAACTTTTCATTTTCTTTGGTAATGGACCGGGTCATTATTGGACTTGGGTTACAAATTGTATTTTTTGGGTTTGAATAATCAATAAAAAGGTCCGAAACAGGACCAAAATTTGATTAAAAAAATTATACGTAAAGAATAATTTAGTGAAATATTTTCAACAAGAAACATAAAAATGAAGTATTGTGGTGTACATTCCAAATTTATATGATCAGTTATACTTTTTTAATGTTAGTTCTTATTAAAATAATCCTAACAACTTCTACTTTTTTCTGTTCTCATGGCAGATGAAGGCGAGGATCCAAATATGTACACCATTAAACTACACTATAAAGGTCGATGGGTATTTGAACCAGAGATGAACTATGTTAGTGGACAAATAGCTTATTATGACTATTGCAATAGTGATGAAAATTCTATAATTCAAATGAGGCAGTATATAAAAAATTTGAAAGTCAATGATAGGAAAGTAAAATTTTGGTTCAAATTTAGGCCTTTTTTTAGATGGATACGAGACTTTTATCAACTGATTTGGATATATATAGCCTTGTCTATGAAATACCCAACAGTAAAGAGGTGAAATATTCGTCGAGCATACAAATGAGGATCAATGGAGCTATGATGTGGTTGATTTCGAGGGTGACCGGATACTACATGATGAAGAAGACCTAGTAGATGTGGATGTAATAGAGAAAGATGATGAGAGTGATGCCACAAGTAAAGCATGTGAGTCCTTTCATAACTCTGATTATTCCTTAGAAGAAGATGACACGCTTTTTGAAAAAAACATTGACTCTACCATAGAGTGGGTTGGTGTTAATGGGAGAAGTAGAGATACAACAACAACAAACCCAGTGTATTCCCACCTAGTGGGGTCTGGGGGGGGTAAGATGTACGCAGTCTATACCTCTACCTCTAAAGAAGTAGAAAGGCTGTTTTCGATAGACCCCCGGCTCAGGACAGGAGACACCACACAGACATAGTAAAGCACAGAACAAGATTTCATAACATAAATACTGCACCCATAAGTCATAGAAGACAGAGGAGAGCACCCAGATTAGTAATAAAACATGGAACACGGAATCATAACAAGAATAATACCCCCACCAAGTAATTCCCTACCCTAGCGACCCAAACTGGCCCTAGTCTTCTGCCCTAATTCGCGTCCTCCAGACCTTCCTATCTAGGGTCATGTCCTCGGTGAGTTGTAACTGCTCCATGTCCCGCCTAATCACCTCGCCCCAGTACTTCTTCGGCCTACCCCTACCCCGCCTAAAACCATCCAACGCTAGTCTCTCACACCTACGAACCGGGGCATCCATGCCTCTCCTCTTCACGTGTCCGAACCATCTCAATCAGACTTCCCGCATCTTGCACTCCACTGGAGTCACACCAACCTTCTCCCTGATAGTATCATTCCGAACTCTAT
Source organism: Capsicum baccatum var. pendulum (assembly GCA_030864225.1). Lineage (NCBI taxonomy): Eukaryota > Viridiplantae > Streptophyta > Magnoliopsida > Solanales > Solanaceae > Capsicum > Capsicum baccatum. Next base: position 204,363,518 of record CM061558.1, on the reverse strand, counting down.
CCCCTCTAGTCAGCCCACACATCCAGCGCAACATCCGCATTTCCGCCATCTTCATTTTTTGGATGTGGGAGTTCTTAACTGGCCAACACTCCGCTCCATACAACATGGCCGGGCGGACTACCAACCTGTAGAATTGGCCTTTAAGCTTGGGCGACACCTTCTTATCACACAACACCCCCGACGCGAGCTTCCACTTCATCCAACCCGCCCCAATGCGGTGCGAGACATCCTCGTCAATCTCACCGTTACCCTGGATCACGGACCCGAGATACTTGAAACTGTCCCTCTTACATACCTCCTGTGATTCCAGCTTCACTACCACCTCATTCTCCAGCCTCACATCATTAAACTTGCATTCCAAATACTCCGTCTTGCTTCTGCTCAACCTGAACCCTTTAGACTCAAGAGTTTGTCTCCATACCTCTAATTTGTCAGTCACTCCCCCTCGAGTCTCATCAATCAGAACTACATCGTCTGCAAAAAGCATACACCACGGCACCTCCTCTTAGATACGTCGCGTCAACACATCCATCACCAAGGCAAACAAAAAGGGACTAAGAGTAGATCCCTGATGCAATCCTGTCAAGACAGTGAAATGCTCGGAGTCTCCTCCCGTCGTCCTCACCTGAGTTTTCACTCCATCATACATATCCTTAATTGCTCTGATATATGCCAGCGGGACTCCACTCACCTCCAAGCATCTCTATAGCACCTCCCTGGGGACTTTGTCGTATGCCTTCTCCAGGTCAATAAACACCATGTGCAGGTCCTTCTTCCTTTCCCTATACTGTTCCACCAGCCTCCGTACCAGGTGAATTGCCTCCGTCGTCGAGCGTCCAGGCATAAATCCAAACTGATTTTCCGAAATAGACACTATCCGTCTCAGCCTCACCTCGACCACTCTCTCCCAAATCTTCATAGAGTGACTCAATAACTTAATCCCCCTATAGTTATTGCAACACCGAATGTCACCCTTATTCTTATAGAGAGGGATCATAGTACTCCACCTCCATGCCTCCGGCATCTTCGCCGTCTTGAAGATTTCGTTAAACAATCCAGTCAGCCACCTTACACCAGCCTTTCCAACGAATTTCCAAAACTCCATCGGTATCTCGTTCGGCCCCATCGCCCTACCCCTCCGTATCCTGCGAACAGCCTCTCTAACCTCTTCTACCTTAAAACGTATACAATAAATAAAGTCCCGACACTCCTCTGAGTGCTTCAGTTCCCCTAACACAATAGCTCTATCCCCTTCTTCATTCAAGAGCCTACGAAAGTACGACTTCCATCTATTCTTAATGTGGCCGTCCTCCACCAACACTCTACCGTCCTCCCCCTTAATGCACCTCACCTGGTCGAGGTTACGACCCTTCCTCTCCCTAGCCTTAGCGAGTCTTAACAACTTTTTCTCCCCTCCTTTCTCCTGTAACCCTGCATACAAGCTCTTAAAAGCAGCCGTCTTAGCCGCCGTGACTGCTGACTTAGCCTCCTTCCTAGATAGCTTGTACTATTTCCTGTTTACCCGCTTCTCTTCTTCGTCCTTACTCTCAACCAACTTAGCATACGCCCCTTTCTTGGTCCCCACTTTCTTCTCCACCTCGTCGTTCCACCACCAATCCCCCTGATGATGCCCGGCCCGGCCCCTAGAGACTCCCAACACCTCCCTTGCATTCTCCCTGATGCACCTAGCCGCCCTATCCCACATACTATCCACGTCCCCCCTACACTCCCATACCCCCATTCCCGCCAACTTCTCCCCTATCTCCCACGTCTTCACTGGCATCAAGCCGCCCCACTTAATTCTAGGTCTACACTCCTTACTCCTCCTCTTTCTATTCTTCTTTATACCCAAATCCATAACCAAGAGCCTATGCTGGGTCAAAAGATTTTCACTCGGGATGACCTTACAGTCCTTACACAACACCCTATCCCCTTTCCTAAGCAACAAAAAGTCAATTTGGGTCCTGGCTACCGCGCTTCGAAAGGTGATCAGGTGATCGTCCTTCTTCGGGAAGCCCGAGTTCACCACCACCAGCCCAAAAGACCTCGCAAACTCCAATAGAGTAGCCCCCTCTTCATTTCTCTCCCCAAAACCAAACCCACCATGCACATCACCAAAGCCTCCCGGTAACGCCCCGATGTGCCCGTTGAAATCTCCTGCTACAACAATCTTCTCCGAGCTAGGCACGCCTCTCACCACCTCCTCCAAAGCCTCCCAGAACTGTCTCTTCTCCTCCCCCTCCGAGCCCACTTGCGGTGCATAAGCACTACACACATTCAGGGTAAACCCCCGAATGGCCAACTTAATACTCATCAACCTATCGTTGATCCTCTTCACCTCCACTACCTGTTCTCTAAGCTCTTCATCTACTAAGATGCCAACTCCATTCCTACTCCTCTCGCTCCCCGAGTACCACAGCTTGTAACCATCCACATCCCTAGACTTAGACCCTACCCACTTGGTCTCTTGAACACACGCGATATTGATCCTCCTCTTCCTAAGAATCTTCACGAGCTCTATGGACTTACCCTGAAGGGTCCCTATATTCCAAGACCCAACCCTCAGCCTACCATCGCTATCCATGCGCCCTCTTCTGCCACCCCCGCGGCCAAACCTTGGCCTCCTTCCCACTCCCGCCCTTTCCTCATCCCCCGCCCCCACAACGGCCCCACGCCCCAACCCCCTCGAACATGACCCTATCCAACCATTACCGCCCACAGCCACTACTACCAAAAAATATAAGAAAATATATTCAAAGGCAAGAAACGACCACAGCAACAACAACAACAGACAACAGCAACCGCAACAACAGACAATAGACAATATCAACAACAGACAATAGACAATATCAACAAAGCAAACGCAAGTCAAGGTACAGGGGATAATACTAGCATAATACGAAGAATGAAATAGCGAAATAAAAGAATGGAATGAAATAACAAAGGTTAGAAGTCACCGGGTTACACTTGTCGACGAAGCCGGAAACCAAAACCCAGCGTAGACCGGGTTCCGGAGAGTTTCGGTGCTGAGATGGAGCTGCGGATGCTGGAAACCGCGGCTGCTGGAGACCGGGCGGCGGGTGTCGGAGACCAGTCGACGGCCGGCGACCGAGCTGCTGCTGGTTGAGACCGAGCGGCGGCTGCTGGGACCCAGGCGGCGGTTGCTGAGGACCGAGGGGGGGTTGGATCTCTCCAGAGCCGGCGAGGGGAGGGTGTGAACGGAGAAGGGGGGTATGCTCGGGGGGCTATGAACGGGGGGAGAGGGAGGCAAGCGGGGTAAAACCGGGGGCCGAAGATCTGGGCCGAGGATCTGGGCCGAAGATCTGGGCCGGGGGGCGCCGGGGGATCTGGGTCGGAGATCTGGACCGGGGGGCGCCGGGGGTCGGCACTGAGGGCCGGCGATCGGGGCCGGATATCGGGTCAGGGATCGGCGCCGAGGGCCGAGGGCGGCGACGGGTGGTCGGCGCCGAGGGCCGAAGATCGGTGCCGGAGATCGGGTCAGGTCGGCGACGGAGGGCCGGGGCCCAGGGAGAGAGAGAGAAGGTAGGGAGAGAGAGCCGTTAGAGGGGGAGAGAGAGTGAGCAAAGCTGAACACGGAACAACCTAGTTTTTTGAGATTGCTTGAGCCAATTTCCGGGAGAAGTAGAGATAATCAAGTTAAAAAAAAAACTATGGAATTTGAAGTTGCCTCAGACATGCTAGATATGTGCCCCAATGACACTCAAGAAGATGATTGTGCTACATCAGACGAGGAATTAATGAGTTTACATAGAGATTCTGATGATGAAAATCAGAAAAAGTTCACTGTTTTTAATCTGACTAGGGATTTGGAGGATCCAAAATTTAAGCTTACGCTCAATATGATTTTCAGTAATAGCAAAAAATTCAAATGGGCAGTTGAAGTACATGTTGTGAGTCAAAAAAAAAAAGATATCAAGTTCAAAAAAAATGAATGTAGGAGGTCGAGGGCAACTTGCAAGATTCCAAGCTGTGAATGGTTTATACTTGCATCAAATGCTAATCAAGATGAACCTTTCATGATCAAGACAATAGGCCCTGACCATTCATGTGGCAATCAAAGGGATGACAAAACTATTGACTCTGGATTTTTAGCTAAGAAATACATAGAAAAGTTTAGAATTAATCCAAGTTGGGGTGTGAAAGAATTTAAAGCTCATGTGATGAGGGCTTATAATTGTACAATTACTCGAAATCAAGCTTATATGGCAAAGAGGAAGGCATTAGATCTAATTACTGGGACTAGAGAAGAGCCATATGATATGTTGTGGAATTACTATGCAGAGCTAAGGAGGAGTAATCCAGGGGCAACATGTATTTTGAAGTTGGACGAAAATCCAAAAATAATGGTCAATGGTAGAAAAAGATTTTTAAGACTCTATGTGTGTTTTGCAGCTTATGAACAGGGGTTTTTAGCTAGATGTCGACCTATAATAGGAGTTGATGAATGTCATTTAAAAGGGAACCAAAAAGGGGGCCAGCTATTGACAGCAATAGGCATTGCTGAAAATGATATGTATCCGATTGCATTCGCAATAGTAGAAGGTGAATTGAAGAAAACATGGAGTTGGTTCCTTACACTTCTTGATGAGGACTTAGGCATCTCACAAAATCCTTTTGCATGGACTTTAATTTCAGATAAGCAAAAAGGTTTAATTCCAGCATTTGATGAGACAATGCCAAATGTTGCACACAGATTTTGTGTGAGACATTTGCACAGTAATTTTAAGACTGAAGGTTTTGGGGGACAAACATTGAAAAATGCCCTATGGAAAGCTGCCAGGGCAACTACAGAACCTGAATTCTCCAAGCGTATGAAATAAATGGAAAAAATAGACCCAAAATCCCCAGAATAGTTCATTAATAAACCTCCCATTCACTGGACAAGGGCTTTTTTCTTTTCCTTTTTAAAGTGTGATTTGTTATTAAACAATTTATGTGAATCATTCAATAGTGTACTTCTGCATGTAAGAGACAAACATATTTGGATAATGATTGAATCAATTAGGATACACAAGATGTCCATACTTTAAGAGAACAGAGACAAGATGATGCAGTATTGCCGGAGAATCTGTCGAAGGATCATAGTGAAGCTAGAGAAAAATAAGGCCAAAGCTGCTAAATGTATTATCACTAAATCTAATCAATTTCACTATCAAATTGAGGACATCTATCTTAGGCTATTCTCTATTGGTCTTAAGGAGAAGATTTGTTCTTGTAGGATATGGGAATTGACAAAAATTCCTTGTAATCATGCTATTGCAACGATATGGGTTAAGAAGGATGATACTGAAAGGTATGTTCATGAATGCTACACAGTTAAGCAGTACTTGAAGAGTTATAATCCATCAATCTTGCCAATTATTAGCATTAATCAATGGCCTAAGACAGGGCTAGAACCACCACTACCACCCATATACAAAGCACAATCAGGTAGACCAAAAAAATTAAGGACGAAAGGTATTGATGAGACAACTCAAAAAGAATCAGATTTTGATAAGCTTACCTTGTTAGAAGCATCAGAAAGGATAGAAAAAAGAAGTGTGGATCATATGGAACTTTAGGACATAATAGTAGAAAGTGTCCTATTCTTATGGCAAGAAACTAATCTGAAGCTCAACATCAATAGATCCATCAGCAAGGCGAAAAGAAAGGTCCTTCGGCACCTAGTAATGCTACAGAAGTGGTTATATAGTCTGATTTTCTTCATCAAGGGTAATAATTCTAAAATGTTATTTTATTGCACGTTTCAAACACTAGTACTGAGAATGTGGCATCAATGCAATCCAGTTCCTTATGTGACAAAAATTGCAATTACTTTTCTTTTTTTACTCATATTGTCTGTATTGGACCTTAACTAACTTATTCTCTACTGTATATTGTAGTTCAATCAACTTAATGAGACAATGATACCTCAAGAACAATTGAGAAGTTATGCATTTATTTTAAAAGAAATTGGTGAGCATGCTAGAGAAGATACAAGGCCACTCATCATTGAAAAAATGGGAAAACAGTACGTCCCATTATAAAGATTACAAGAAGCGCTTTCTCAAAATAGCAAAAGAGTAAGCAGTGATCCAAGGGATAAGAAGAAAGTTATCCTTTAAATAAAGAGAGAAAATCGATGGCATTATGCACGTGAGTTTATATCTGGTTCTTTCTTGATGACTTTAAAGTTTATTATGCTCTAGTGTATGTGAATTGATTGTGTTTTTCCTTTTAAAATTCAATGCAACTTACACAATTACCTTTTATTCGATCCTATTTCTATATTAGTTTACTGATTAATCGAGTAATTAATTTAATTTTTTAATAAGTATCTAAGCAATTTAACTTTAAACTCAAGCCGAATATCCAAAAACATCAATTTAAAGTTAATTAAAGTACATACTTGCATCAGGCTGAAGTGTCTTTGCATCAACAGAACCCGCCAGAATATCGGTAACACCTGTCATTTGGAATTTACATGTATGCATTGAAATAGTATGGTGCAAACATAACAACCGAATCACCAGCATCACAAAGTGCGAAAACAACATTTATGAAAGACTGGAATTAAATCATTAAGATTCCATTAGAGATTTCTAAGCAATAGAAAACAGCTAGCCCGTTAGTCCCTAACAAAGAACATTACATTTACACAAATTAATCTACCGCTACATGTAGCATCTCTATTACACTATAAATGGATATTTATCGTCACTCTACTATCTTCTTTCAGCTCAAGACTGCATCTGAATTTGTTTATTGTAGTAAATAGTGATTTTAATTTGGAGCATTATCGAGGACACCATCCTCCTATTAACTGCTCTTTAATTGGCAGGTTTGGAGTGATCTATTTGTACTCATATTTTGTGAGCCCTTTGACCATCATTTACTCAGTCATGGAAAGTCTAGCCAATTAAATTTTAAATTAGAACCCGAAATAATCATAAGTTTCATTTTTCAGACAAAAAGGAAAAAACCAGACAAGAAAGTTGAAACAATTACAGAAGTTCATTTTATGTATGTGAGAATAATGAAAAACAGATGCTAGGTATTCCTTTTGACTGGATGCTACAACTTTTTATATGTGAATGGGTTTGTTTTTGTAAGTTTCAATAGCAAAAGCCTAAGAAGAAAGACATCTACACCTCTTTAAGCTTTGCAGAGAGAGAAAAAATACTAGCTCTGTCTGCGACTGACTCCCATACTTCAAGTTTATCAAAACTTACACTGTCTTCATATCCTCATCTCAACAGTTTTAAAGAAACGTCTTATGCAATCTATTATCAAATCTCAAGGATAAATTTTTTTGACATGAACGCATACATACTTCTTAATCCTTACAATACTGCAGTGCAAAAATGTTGAAGCACGTTTCTGAATAGATCTTTGGTTCTCACCCTTTTCGTTCCTTTCATTTAAAAGATTTCTCCAATTTCATTTTACAAAAGAGAAAGGGTTGTTCCCATTGCAAAATTGTCATCTCATGAAAGCCACAACACACAAAAATGCAGTAATAATATGCAAAAACTAAACGAGGTGTTATATGAAATAGAGAAAGTTTGACTTTTGATCAGCTTCTTTTCTTTGAAATTTTTTTTTTTTTATGAAGATCAAGTTGTAGCATGGAGCAAAATAAGCCCACAACAGAAGAATAATCATAGATGGGTACAAACAGAAGAAAATAAAATCCACATCTCAAAAGTCAAAAGCACATCATAATTTACATAGAAGCTTAAATTTCACAGGTGAGGCAATTCTATTTTTATTTCATAAGTCTTCCATAGCGTTTATCAGGAAAATCATTGTACGGAAGCTAGCATTTTGTTGACTGCATAAACTTTAACAAGTCCTCACCGAAAAAAGAGAGACATTAAAAAAAATAAGGAAAAACCTTCACTCACAACCATCACTTGCTGTTTTGGAGATAAAATCTCTTAGTATTATAACAATGTAGACAGTAGAAACTTGCACTTTCTTTGAGGAGCCCTACCACAATAAATTAATGGAAAAGAAAAAAAGACGAATCGAATAATAGCTTAGGAGAAATGGGAAGGGGAACCGAATAACAGCTTAGGAAGGTAAAGTAAATATGCACCCCAAATACTGGTAATATGTCAAAGCAAATGAATCATGTATAGAGGTGGTGTAGCATCAATTCAATCCACTCTAACTCAAGCAAGCAATTCACCAAAATGCGGTTTCAACCTACACCACCCAACCTTTATCTAGAAAAAATTGAACGAAAATCGAGAAAAAAAGTTGTCTGCTACTAATAAGGGCAGGTAAGAAAGGAGGTGAGGTGACCGGCACCTATAACCTCAAATGACTAAATAGTAAAAAAAGTAACATTTTACCTGATTTTCACCGGAAGTAACCATCACTAAGGATTTATGTAGGTTCAATAACATTTTACCTGATTTGCACCAGAAGTAACCATCACTAAGGATTTATGTAGGTTCAATAAAATTCTTTCTCTTTCACTCATTTTCACCTGTAGATTGTGTTGTTAACATCACAATGCTCTGAGGATTCCTACTCTTTTCATTCTCTACTATTAAATCGTTGGGTCTGTGTCTATTTCTGATAACCACCATCATAATCATGAGATTAAACTCCAAACAACAACATAACGATGAAAGTTAAGCAACGCATAACTAAGAATTTCTACTAGAACCGAATTTTTTCGCGATAATTAGAAGCCTAAAATAAGGATGAACAAACTCAGGACGAACATACACCAACTAACAATGTACAAGAAAGAATGGGTTAAGAAATTTTACTTTTCACTATTTGAAAGAACAATGAAAACTGTGGTGAAAACAACATACCACAGCCAGAGCAGTTCCCATCTTTTTATGTGAAAAATCAAAATGGAATCAAGGCATTCTCATTTTTTTATTTGCAAAAAAATAAAAATGAAATCAAGGTAATCTCAGCAACCAATACCCCACCCTACCAACAAAAACAACCTCGACGACAATAGTTAGAACAAGATCTATAAAAATATGTTTTCCTAAAGTAGTTCAATGTCTTTACATCTAGATGTAAAGCTCCAGTCTACACATGAGATACCATTGTAGAGTTGAGCTACTAAACTTGAGCTACTAAACTGAAAAAAATGGAGAAAGAAAATCCGATTTGACATAATTGAAGCAAAAATCATTCTATCGTAAGCTCCTCCACGAATTTCCTCTTTGAATTTCATCAAATTATGCATTTGATTGAAAAAAGGGAAAATCAAAAGATTAACAGAAAGTTGAGTTGGAGAGAGAAAATAACACACTGTTCAAGTAAAGATGATAGAAATGAAGCCTTCTTGTTAGTTGTGATGTAAAAGAAAAAACATTTCTTTACACGTGAAGGATAAAACAAAATTTTATTGTTAATAATAGTAATATTGTGTAATACCATAAATGCCCTTAACTGTATTGAAATATCCGTTAAAATTGCAAACTACTGTTACTTAAAGGATTAAAACTGTTTACTTTAATTAATTAAAGGCTAAATGAGAAAAGTTAAATATCCCAGGGATTAAATCATAATAAGGCCCTAACACAGGGATTAAAATAATTTTTTTCTTATTAATTATTTAATAGGTTATGATAATAAAAAAATTGTGGGAGTAATGAAAATAATGATTGTTTAATTTCACATTATAGAAATTTCAAAAAAAAAAAAAAGAACTCAAATTTTTTAACATTGCATATTTAATATAATTAAGAGAGTTAAAAGAGTTTTTTCTTTTTTTAACTTTTGTTTAATATAGAACATAAATGAAAACAAATAGAGAAAAAATCAAAAAAATTGTATTTTTTAGCCAATGAAAGATGTCACATCATTATTTTCTATTCCAAATATATATATTAATATTGACACTCCTTGTCTTCTTCATTTATTTATTTTTTTACATTTTGACATTTCTTAATAAAAATTTTGACTCTGTCATTATCTCACATACATATATTCAACAACAACAACAACAAACCTAGTGTATTCCCACCTAGTGGGGTCTGGGGGGTTAAGATGTACGCAGTCCATACCTCTACCTCTAAGGAAGTAGAAAGGTTGTTTCCGATAGACCCCCAGCTCAAGACACGAGATACCACACAAATACATAGTAAAGCACAGAACAAGATTTCATAGCATAAATACGGCACCCATAAGTAATAGAAAACAGAGGAAAGCACCCAGATTCGTAATAAAACATGGAACACGGAATCATAACAAGAATAATACCCCCACCAAGTAATTCCCTACACTAGCGACCCAAACTGGCCCTAGTCTTCTGCCCTAATTCGCTTCCTCCAGACCTTCCTATCTAGGGTCATGTCCTCGGTGAGCTCTAACTGCTCCATGTCCCGCCTAATCACCTCGACCCAGTACTTCTTCGGCCTACCCTTACCCCGCCTAAAACCATCCAACGCTAGTCTCTCACACCTACGAACCGGGGCATCCATGCCCCTCCTCTTCACGTGTCCGAACCATCTCAATCGGACTTCCCGCATCTTGCACTCCACTGGAGTCACACCAACCTTCTCTCTGATAGTCTCATTCCGAAGTCTATCCCCTCTAGTCAGCCCACACATCCAGCGCAACATCCGCATTTCTGCCACCTTCATTTTTTGGATATGGGAGTTCTTAACTGGACAACACTCCGCTCCATACAACATGGCCGGACGGACTACCACCCTGTAGAATTTGCCTTTAAGCTTGGGCGGCACCTTCTTATCACACAACACCCCCGACGCGAGCTTCCACTTCATCCATCCCGCCCCAATACGGTGCGGGACATCCTCGTCAATCTCACCGTTACCCTAGATCACGGACCCGAGATACTTGAAACTATCCCTCTTACATACCTCCTGTGATTCCAGTTTTACTACCACCTCATTCTCCAGCCTCACATCATTAAACTTGCATTCCAAATACTCTGTCTTGCTTCTGCTCAACCTAAACCCTTTAGACTCAAGAGTTTGTCTCCACACCTCTAATTTGTCATTCACACCCCCTCGAGTCTCATCAATCAGAACTACATCATCTGTAAAAAGCATACACCAAGGAACCTCCCCTTGAATACGCCGCGTCAACACATCCATCACCAAAGCAAACAAAAAGGGACTAAGAGTAGATCCCTGATGCAATCCTGTCAAGACAGTGAAATGCTCTGAGTCTCCTCCCACCGTCCTCACCTGAGTTTTCGCTCCATCATACATGTCCTTAATTGCTCTGATATATGCCAGTGGGACTCCACTCACCTCCAAGCATCTCCATAGCACCTCCCTGGGGACTTTGTCGTATGCCTTCTCCAGGTCGATAAACACCATGTGCAGGTTCTTCTTCCTTTCCCTATACTGTTCCACCAGCCTCCATACCAGGTGAATTGTCTCTGTCGTCGAGCGGCCAGGCATAAATCCAAGCTGGTTTTCCGAAATAGACACTATCCGTCTCAACCTCACCTCGACCACTCCCTCCCAAATCTTCATAGAGTGACTCAGTAACTTAATCCCCCTATAGTTATTGCAACTCTGGATGTCACCCTTATTCTTATAGAGAGGGATCATGGTACTCCACCTCCAAGCCTCGGGCATCTTTGCCATCTTGAAGATTTCATTAAACAATCCAGTCAACCACCTTACACCAGCCTCTCCAACGAACTTCCAAAACTCCACCGGTATCTCATCCGGCCCCGTCGCCCTACCCCTTCGCATCCTGCGAACAGCCTCTCTAACCTCTTCTTCCTTAAAACATCTACAATAACTAAAATCCCGACACTCCTTTGAGTGCTCCAGTTCCCCTAACACATTAGCTCTATCCCCTTCGTCATTCAAGAGCCTATAAAAGTACGACTGTCATCTATTCTTAATGTGGCCGTCCTCCACCAACACTCTACCGTCCTCCCCCTTAATGCACCTCACCTGGTCGAGGTCACGTCCCTTCCTCTCCCTAGCCTTAGCGAGTCTAAACAACTTTTTCTCCCCTTCTTTCCCCTGTAACCCTGCATACAAGCTCTCAAAAGCGGCCGTCTTAGCCGCCGTGACTGCTGACTTAGCCTCCTTCCTAGCTAGCTTGTACTCTTTCCTGTTTACCCGCTTCTCTTCTTCGTCCTTACTCTCTACCAACTTAGTATACGCCCCTTTCTTGGTCCCCACTTTCTTCTCCACCTCTTCATACCACCATCAATCCCCCCGATGATGCCCGACCCGGCCCCTAGAAACACCCAACACCTCACTTGCATTCTCCCTGATGCACCTAGCCGCCCTATCCCACATACTATCCACGTCCCCCCTACACTCCCACACCCCCATTCCCGCCAACTTCTCCCCTATCTCCCACGCATTCACTGGCGTCAAGCTGCCCCACTTAATTCAAGGTATACACTCCTTACTTCTCCTCTTTCTATTCTTTTTATACCCAACTCCATAACCAAGAGCCTATGCTGGGTCGAAAGATTCTCACCCGGGATGACCTTACAGTCCTTACACAACACCCTATCCCCTTTCCTAAGCAACAAAAAAGTTAATCTGGGTCCTGGCTATCGCGCTTCGAAAGGTGATCAGGTGATCGTCCTTCTTCGGGAAGCCCGAGTTCACCACCACCAGCCCAAAGGACCTCGCAAACTCCAATAGAGTAGCCCCCTCTTCATTTCTCTCCCCAAAATCAAAACCACCATGCACATCACCAAATCCTCCCGGTAACGCCCCGATGTGCCCGTTGAAATCTCCTGCTACAACAATCTTCTCCGAGCTCAGCACGCCTCTCACCACCTCCTCCAAAGCCTCCCAAAACCGCATCTTCTCTTCCCCCTCCGAGCCCACTTGCGGCGCATAAGCACTACACACGTTCAGGGTAAACCCCCGCATGACCAACTTAATAGTCATCAACCTATCGTTGATCCTCTTCACCTCTACTACCTGACCTCTAAGCTCTTCATCTACTAAGATGCCAACTCCATTCCTACGCCTCTCGCTCCCAGAGTACCACAGCTTGTAACCATTCACATCCCTAGCCTTAGACCCTACACTCTTTCAGACATAAGATGAAACTACAAAACTAAAACAAATAAGAAAGAATAGCCCAAAAGCAAAAACTTATTTTCGAATATCACAATTGCAGAAAATCAAACGTGAAGTAGAACATGCATATAATCACATAGAATTATAATTGTTCAAAGTGATAAAAAGTAAATGGAAATTTTCATAAAAAGTAAATAAAAATTTGTATCAAAGAAATAAACACAAATTATCTCATTTTTAATGCTTAAATTGTCTTCTTCATAATGCCTTCTGAACAATTCAAATCAAGATACATGCTCAAAAAGAACAATTATTTTTTTTATTATAAGATTCAATAGACTAAAAAGAAGTAAAATTGTGGGAGAGTTAAAACTTGATCTTGAAATATATACTCAATATTATTAATATATGTTGAACCTTGAAAGCTGAAAAGACTATAATGCAATCGAAAAGGCACGTAGGCAGCTTAATGATTCATTATTTCAATTCAATTCTTGAAACTCTAATGACCAACTATAATGTAAATATTCTTTCAACTTTAATGACCACTATAATTAGTTTTTGACCATTTTAGTTAATAAAAAAAAGACTTAAAAAGATCACAGTATGGATGGTGACTTTAAAAGGATGTCATATCATTATTTTCACATTATTTCTTTATATATAAATATAGATTTTAACAATAACTATGAAATAAATAATTAATTTACAATTTTTTTTAATCTTTTCAGTCTTTGTATAATTGTATAGTTTGTTGTTTTCTATTTTTTTTTTAGTAAAAAAATATTTTGAGACTGATTTGCATAAAATTATTTGTAAAAGTTAAGGTCTTAAGATTGCCCATTCTACAAAAAATCTCATCCTTGAAACTGATTTGCATAAAATTCTTGTTGTAAATATTCTAATATATGATTTACAAATAAATAACAATGTTATTTAAATAAGATAATGACCGATTTAAATAAACTATTTTCACATATCTTTATAATCTCAATTTGAGATTTTTTAGAGTAAATCCAAATTTAGATAGTTTTCAATACGAATATCAAATACGAAAAAAAGATACCTTTATAATCAAAGAATTCTTGACAAAGCCGCGTAAAGAGTCAAATTATATGATGTAGTAGCAACAACATAAAACCTTAGTTGTTGTGTGATCACCTATATTATCATTAAACTTTTAGAAATTTAGAATTGAAAGATGAACTAAAAAGTAAAGACCAAAAATGAAATTAAATTATAACACACTTAAAATCATACCCGATTTCAAAATGGTATAGTATATGGAGAGATTATGATGATTTTGGACTCAATAGTTGGTTTCACTTATATACAAAAAAATTATATAGATGGGAGGGAAGATTAAAAGTGTGGAGTTAAAATTAATTGATGATATTTCACAATTAATATAACCTAATAAAAAGAATAGTTACAATCATTCATTATTATATTAGTAAATGCTAATTATCTTAAAATTAAATGAAATAGCTAATTGATAAATAAGTTTTAAAGATAGAAAAAATTTAAAAAATTGTAAAAAAAGTTAAATAGGAATACTTGCTTGTGAGACATGCCACATAAGTAACACCTCTCTCTCTATATATATATATAAAAATAATCAATATAAATATATATAACTATAAGAATATAGTCATACATAATCCAATATTAATTCACGAGAAACTTAAATTTCCGCAGCAACATCAAATTCTCTGTTTTTTTTTAAAAAAAATTACAAGGTATAAATATAGAAAAGATATAATTGGTGTTGTAAATTTATTTATTATTATCAAGATTGATGATAAAATTTAAAATTATTATATGTAAAAAATATTTAAGTTAAACAATTATAATCCTAAATTACATACCTGCTTAAGAAGGTTGCTTGAATTTGATAAAGCTTAACTCCAAATTACATTCACCATTAAGAATGTATTTCGTAAGAAAGAAAGTATTTTTTGAAAAATGTTTTTGATTTTCATAATTGATTGGCTTAAATGTATATGGAATATGATGAATTTGAAATCAGAAATTGAATCTTGAATCAAGATCGAACGTCAGGTTTAGGACTAGGATCTCCGGCCGGATGTTGATTTTGTGGATCGAGGTCAAGTCCAGAGTCAGGTTTCATATCGAGGTTGGATCTCGAGTCCAAGACCTCGAATTTGGTTCGAGGTTGAGAGTCGAGATTTGGGTTTTGGGGTATGGAGTTGTGTCAACAGTGGAGTCATGAGTCGGGATATAGATTCGGATCCCATGTCAGATCACTCATCGATATCGGGAGTTGGGACCCGATATGAGATTAGGATCTAATGACAGGCTTGAAAGTACAATTTTTTGTATCTCATAGAATAAATTCATATAGTTATTAATAATTATCTAATACTTTTTGTGATGATTGAGGTTGATAAGGGGATAACGTACAAGCACGTACATAAAGACTAGTTATTATAAAGGTATGAATAACAATATTGAGTGACCAAAATATCCTTCGGATGTTGAACAACTTTATACCTTTATAAGTTGGAATTTTCTCTAAAACTTAATTTCATGTTGAATAAAATTATAACTTTATCTTTTTCCTAACATCTAGGACTTCAAATTCAAATGAAAAACCTAAATCCTAACAAAAACACAAAAAATTTTCTAACTACTGTATTTCTAATTTCTAACTTGATTAAAAGTTAGATATCAAGGACTCAAATTTACTGTTTTCTAAAAGAGGCAAATTATGTGTCATTACCAAATTAGCATATTATTTAAACCTTTTTAGATATTTCATCCAAGAATTAATATGACAAAGAGCTGTTAGTGAACTTTTTTGGTACCAAATCCAGATTTCAATAGTATTATGATAGCAAGTGTAACCACTTCGTGTACAACACAAACAAAGTATATAATATTTATAACATTTAAGTGAGGTTTAAGCAGTAAATTTAATTTTTAATTCAAAACTTTGTTGCTGATAATATTTCATAAAGAACTAAATTGAAGTGTATTTTTTGTGATACACTATTTTGTAAGGTCTCAGCTCGGAGTCGAGACAGGAATCAAGTTTGGAGATCGGGTCTCAAGCGATATTAGAAGTAGAGTCTTAAATCGGGGTTGAGACTTGAGTTGAGGTTGGGAGTTAGAATCGAGATCGAGAGTCATAGTCGTGATCGGCAACCGAGTCTCACTTAGAATGGGACTGATATGGAGATCGAATCACGTCTCGGGTCAGGAGTTTGGTCCCAAGTCAAGATTTGGCACTTGGGTCGAGATCGGGGAGTCAAGGTTAGGATCGGGAGTTGGAGTTGAGGTTGAGTTTTGGGTCTAGAGTTGTGTCTCGGATTTGGAGTTGGGCCTCAGGTGAAAGTTAGGGTCTCACGTCGGTAGTCGACTCAAGTTCCGGGTCTGATGTCCTAATGTTTCTCAGGTTATACCTAAATTATCTTCAAACAATATTTTTTACTTATTAATCAAAAAGAGTAAAAAAAAAAAGAACTACTTATTTTTCGAAAAAATGTTTTCCAGAATTCCAAACTCACCTACAACCTTTATAATAAATGCAGGAGTTATGAGGCACATGGCATAGAGTAGCACACCAAAAAAGTACAAAACTTAAACTCCCATTTAAAGAGTTCAAATGCAATTTAAAATTATTACTGGATATGCACAAACAATACGAAAATGCTTTTATATTAATTTATACAATTTAACAAACTATTATTTTATTTTTTTGGATTATCATATCAAAGTTGATACAGAAAGTTAAATGTGGTAGGTCAACTTAACTAGAAGTATGACGGTTCTTTAAACATGTGAACCGAACATAAATAAATTCATTATAAATTACCTTATACATAATATATGACCTACTTGTATGATACAGCTTACATCATAAATAAATGCAAATAAAACAATGATATGGTCAAGGGTTATTAGGAGTGTGGAAGATTGAACTGTGGAGGAAATTGCTGCCATTTTCTGCTGAAATTTTGGCAATTTCTATTGACTAGCTTTACTTGGACTTCATTAAAAATTGGAAGTACTTTCAGAGTAAATTGGAGTAGAATCCATTGTACACTGCTGTAACACGTAGTTTGTTAAACTGGAAAAGATGAAGTACTTGTTGCTCACTCAATGTCACATGGGAACACACCAAAGAGAGAAAACAAAACAAGTTACGACACAAATAGGTCTCACTATTTTAAAAGAACTTTTTGGAAAACAGCTGTGTATTCTCAATTTGGCACACGTAAGAGCATAGTTGAGTGGTTGGGAGGTGGGTCTCCCAGTGTGAGAGACTTGAAATCAAATCCAATCTCCGACTGCCACTCAACCATGAGCTATCCAATCTCAAGAGATATTGCACAGGGCAGAAGTCGCGGATTTCTCGGGCGTTCCCAAAAAATAAAAGGATTCTCATTATAGCATCAGTAGCAGTAATGCAGAAAATAATGTCATAACCAGTGATCGTTGTCTGTTAATTGAAGAATAAAACACCCAATATGCTATTACACAAGTGTCTGATGATTATCATCCATTGATGACCCAAAAAAAAGTCGTTTTGAACTTTGGAACTTCGTAATAATGGGCTCGTTCATCTACCCTCCTATACTAAAAATTATCACGCTTGGTTCACGGCAAGACTCAAATTCATGACATGCCCCAACCATACATCCCGCCGTGGGGACAACAAGACCAGTTAACGAGAAGGAGCCCTTACGTTTGGTGACATATAACTGCAACTTTTGAGATGTCGGAGAAGAGAACTGTTTTTGCTTAGGGGTTAAGAGAGAGCTTGTCAAGATTATGGATTCCTTGACTTGAAGCTTTCTTCATTTCAAGAGCTCGTTTGTACGGTGGTGCAATCGGAGGTTGTACAGGATCTAAACACTGATAGGTTCCATCTGCAGCTCTAGGAAGTGGATATGAACGATCTGAATCATATCCACTCAGGTCTCCACAAGCCAAAAATGGGATATAAACCTTATTAGGACCTTCCAGCCATCCACTACTGCAATCTGTCATATAACACATGTTTGGAAGATGATGTAAAATACAAATATAATCGGAATTGCATCTAATCTAGCATTCAAGAAATGGAAGCCGCATTACTTAAAAACAACATACTCAGAGTAGTCCCACAACAAAGTGGGGTCTAGGGAGGATAGAGTGTTCGCACACTTTACCCATACTTCTAGTGGCGGAGCCACATGTACTTGAGGGGTGTCAACCGACATCCTTTCGTCGGAAAATTATACTGTGTAGATAGGTGATAAATTTTATTTATGTATATATATATTGCATATTGACACTCCTTGGCTTCTTTGCGAATTTACTTATTTATATTTTCACACCCCTTAGTGAAATTCCAACTCCACCACTGAAAAGAAACTACAAGACTAATATTACAACTACTAGTATGGTCGAGGAAGCCACATTACTTCTAACGTAAAAAACAGCAACTAGAAAACTTTACTCCAACACAAACAAAATGATAAAGAGTGCTTCCCCACAAATTTAAGATCTAATGCAAGAGGAAGATTTAAGATCCACAACTTACCTCCATGATCATCCAAGGGCAAAATTTAGAGTAAGTGCAAAGGACAAGGCATTTTAGAGAATCGAAATTACCTAGGTCCCCAGTGCCTGATGGACTTCCAACTTGTTCAAGAAGGCGATAAAGGTCTCTCTCATTGAATCCTTCAGGTGGAGAGTAATTTTCACAAACTGCAAATGCCTCTGCATAGCGGAAAGATTGAATTAGATTCATGTTAAGTAGCAATTCTAGTGCTGCTTTAACAAATCTTATGGACCAGAAAGTCAATTTCATTCCAATTCACATTTGATATGCCTCGTTGACTAGTAATTCCTGAAAACCTTCCATTAGTTCACAGAAATAAGCAAAGTTGATGCTGCATATATGAACAAACCCCGGAGAAATATTTTAAGGCAGTAGAAAACCATAAATATTTGAACATTCCTGTGAAAACAACTGCATAACCTTTTTTTAAGATTGCAGGGACATAAGCAAAGACTGAAATCTGTAAAATATTACAACATTAAGCTTTGATGAAATATGACAATTGCCAATATTAAATTTTGACGAAATATGACAAATGACAACATTAATAACATTTTTAAGAGCGGTCAAATGAATGGTTTGCATTCACAGGATAATTTGCCAGATAAACAAGATAGAAACTACTATCTACTCACCTATGCTAGAATTGCGACTACTTTTTGGCTTAGCAAAAGTCACTTCTGTGAAAAACAGTTTTAGCTGCAATACGAAAGTAAAATATCAGCAATTCACCAATCAGACAAATGCAAGAATGTAACCCAATAGCAGAAAACATCTAATTGAGGCTTCCTCTGAAGACTAGACAGGATTTTGACTGAGTTAAGAAACTAAATCCAGAAATAGTGAATACGCATGCAACTAACCTGACAGTAAAGGAGACTTGTGTCTTTTCCTCGAAAAATTTTTGCTATGAACTTTCCGCCTCCTTTTAGTATGTGAGTGACTATGGTTAGGCCCTGCAAGTTCAACCACCCATGTGACAACTAAGATATCTCCAAACAAAGATGGAGAACAGCTTGGTAAGTTTATAAGAGAAACATCTCTTTAAGCAATACAACTGATTGTTCAAAGACAAAAAAAACAATTTAAGCACAAAATCAAAAGACTAAAACCAAGCAAGACAACATAAAGAAACGATTGTTTTCCTTTTCTGGTAATCGATATGAGAAACAAATTAGGAATAGAGAGATAACACCAGCAGATAGAAGAATAATTAGTTATCTTTTCTCCAACAAAAAGCGGATTTCTAGAGTGTGTTC
This sequence comes from Capsicum baccatum var. pendulum, assembly GCA_030864225.1. Classification (NCBI taxonomy): domain Eukaryota; kingdom Viridiplantae; phylum Streptophyta; class Magnoliopsida; order Solanales; family Solanaceae; genus Capsicum; species Capsicum baccatum. The sequence goes on along the minus strand of CM061558.1, from coordinate 204,343,668 downwards.
ACAGGAAGTTTATCGGAAGGTCTGTGTTTTCCCAGGAAGTTTATTCAATGGATTCTAGAAAGTGTATACTATTATGGTTAATGGTGAGACAACACTCCCATTTGATGGTGCAAGTAGACTTACAAAGGGTGACACTGACCACATCTCCCCATATTTGTTAGCTATTTTTATGGAATGTCTTATTTAGGTGCCTTGCTGAACTCAAAGAAATTAAAGAGTTCAAGTTTCATCCTAAATGTGCTAGACTTGGCATTTCTCACTAATGCTTTGCAGATGACTTGCTCTTATTCTCTAGAGGCTGCCTTACATCAGTGCTTTCATAAGTTCTCGTAAGCCTCTGGATTATAAGCTATCAGGGGCAAAAGTTCTATATACTTTGGTGGGGTTTCTGATGCTGTGGGAAGTGATAACCAGCATTTTCCAACTGTTTGGTTTTGGCTATGGTGAACTTCCATTCAAATATCTAGGCATTCCACTTGATACAAAGCAACTTCCTATTATGCAATGGCCTCAACTAATAGACAAGATTGTGGCTAGAATCTCCTCTTAGACTGCTAAGAAACTGTCTCATGCAGGAAGATACCAATTGATTCAGTCAGTTTTCTTTTGAATTCAATCATACTGGTCCCAATTGTTCTTTGTTCCTACCAAGGTTCTTAAGCTCATTGATTCTTATTGTAGAAGTTCCAATTGGTCTGGAACTACTACAATCACTACGAGAGCCTTAATTGCCTGGTACAGAGTGCCTTCCTAAGTCGGTTGGAGGGATGAATCTTATCAATATTCAGAGGTGGAACCAAACTACTATTGCCAAGATTTGTTGGGACCTCATTTTGATAAGGTAGAGATTTTTATTAAAGGTGTACCAAGATGGTACAGGAAAAGAAACAGAAACACCATAAAACGAAAGGCAGCCTCCTATACTCTTCTTCCTAGCATATCCAATAAATCCATATGCCGGTTCAAACTATCTATTAAGCTACCTTTACTCCAGAAATATAAATACTGTATAACATCTATCTGTGAGTTCTCTGCCCTTCAAAGTAAGCTTTGTTCCACTCTACCCAAATTGTCCCATAAGATGCACAGTGGAATAGTTCTCCATATCTGCTTTATCTTTTTTGGTATCACCTGTTCTTGCCAACCTTTTGATACGGAACAAACAAGGAAACACGTAATCACACCCTAAAACAGTCCACAAATCACAACAAATCGTGGACCAAATAGGGACCTCTCTCGGATTCACTATCTAGAACAAGAAAGAAAAGGATACAAGGTGTTAATACACCAAAACAGCCATCCAACAACAAGTTTAGCAACACAAGATGAAGCTCCACAATATTACAATAGCAACAAAAACAAACGAGTTACATTAACAACACAAGAAGCCGAAACTAAAACAAGATACAAGATAGATAGTTAGACAAGTGTTGATGTAGTCTTAACAACCCAAGAGCATATTCCACTCTTGAACCTTTAACACTTCACACAACAAACACCTAACTCTTACAATTGACACAAGAGAGGCGTCCACCACCCAAGCACCAACGTATCAAGCAAAATGCAACACACAAGAGAATCCACCCTTATGTTATGCCCTAGTTGCGGTTGTGGACTCTCTCTCTCTCTAAGAGGAGTGTTCTTTCTTCAACATTCATAAAAACTACCAACTAAAACCCTACAATGTTCAATTTATATTACATTACAAAATAAAAGACAAAAGACTAAAAGACCCTTTAATGAAAAGGGCTCCAAAAACAGCCCATGGAGTGTGCCTGGGACGGTTTTGGGCCTCCTTCACACTTAGACTTGTGCACTCTTTAGGTGGTCTTCAAAATACCCAAAAAGTGTACATGATCGTGATCGTACTCGTATCACCTTTCCACAAACCTTTCACTTTCCGAGGCATCAACCAAGAAAAAGGTGCTCCACAGTTTCCAGATCTTCATGACACAGGAAGCATCTACTACATAGGTCAAAGCCTCTTTCTTGCAAGTTATTTTGAGTTAAGCATACCCCCCAAGTTGTAACCCATCCAAAACATGGTACTTGAACGGGAGCTTTTGTCTTCCATATCATCTTCCAATGCAATGAATTACCCCAGTGACCTGACTGCTTTTTAACATACCATAACAATTCTTAACTAAACATTTCTTGTCTTTACTTGCCCGCAAAATCAGGTATCCGCCTTATTCTGATCAATATGAACCGATCCCAAATTTTGAAGCAAATCACAAAAATCTTCTATTCTATCTCCCAATCATTCAAATTTCTCCGGAACCTCGGTGCCAACCAGTGTTAGAATGAAATTCAGCGATACTCCCATCCTTTTTAGAAGAGCAATTGAACAAAGTGGGGAACTTATTCTTTAAACATTCATCATCAACCCACAACTCTATCCAGAATTTAACTTTTTCTCCATTCCCACCTCCAGATTGGTATCTGAAAGTCCGCTTATGTTCATCCATACTCCCCCATTAACAGTGCTCCATCTCTACTCTTCCCATAAATGGCATTAATAAGTTTTTTCCAAATTTCTTCACCTTCCATGCTATACCTCCGCAAGCGGCAAACTTGTATTACGTAACTTCAGATTTCTCACCCCTAATCCACCCCCTTCTTGTCTTTAAGAACCACCTTCCATTTCACTAAATGAAATCTTCTTTCGTCTGCATTACCTTTCCAAAACTTGTTGGGACCTTGCTAACAAGACTGATAAACTATCAATTTAGATGGATCCATTCTTTCTGTATAAAATCTCAACACTCTTTAATGAGTTCCAGGCATCCAGCAATTTACTCCTAAATAAGCTTTCAAATCAAGTATTCCTAGACAACATTTTGCCCACTAAATTTGGCACCATGACACACTGTTATTTCTCTAGATGCATGCATGCAGCAAGACATGAAAACTACAGCTCAATGTGTGTGTTCCAGTATTATTACGATGTTGCTGCGTATACATATAGATTAGGTGAATAATATACATTTAACCAATTTCATAGAGACTAACCGCCAATATAAGCTGGGATTGAACAAATTCATCCATGTCATGAAGTCCCGTTACTGCAACATTAAAACATAAGCACGGATTAGTTTCATCAAATACAACAAAGACCAATATAATGTATAGAGGTAGTTGAAAGCAGTTTCTTACCATCAGGTGCACCATCACAGACAACTAGATCAGCCTTGCATCCATCAAAATGTCTAATAACCTGTTAAAATTTGAAAATGATGCAGATAAACTGTTAACCACAAGTATGAAAGGAAATAACAGACTACCAATGAAATATATACTCCTGGAAAAATGACAACAAATAAGAGCAAAAGTACAAATGAAGATAATAGAACAAACTAGCACATCAAGATAAGAAGCACAATATCTTACAGCATGAGTATCATGCACGTATGAGGTGTTTTTCAAGCAAATTACAGAAACCATCCCTAATGTTTTGCATAAAATTGAACTTAATATTTTCATATGCTTTAAGTCATGGCTCTTGCCTCGTGTTAAACTCCCTCCTCTTTTTTTTTTTTTTTGACTAAATGTTATACTCCCTCCTTCCCAATTTATGTATCACCATTTGACCAGGCATGGAGTTCAAGAAATAAGAGAGCACTTTGTTATGTTTACTAAATTACCCTTATTAATGTCACTTTAATGCTTACTTTTTAGTTGTCTTTTCTTAAGGACAAAATGGGAATAGTGTCATTAAATAGTTGCAAAAAAAGGAAAGGTGACATTATTTTTGGGACGGACTAAAAAGAAAAGGGGGTGACATAAATTGAGACGGAAGGAGTAATAGTAATTTGTCTACTGCTCCAGCCAATAGAGACACAGATATAAGTGTAAGAAGACAAACTCAAGTTGAGTTTCACATCTAATTCAAATCACACGAGAATTATTAAAGATATAGTTGGACACCAAACTAGCCACATTCCAAATTTGACTCCAAACTAGCCCACATTCTTTCCAAATCTAACCTATCAGTTTTGTCTGAGCATTGCGTCTAATAGATGTAAATTGGAAAACAAACAATGTCCTCAAAACTGCTGATATAAAATGCTTGTTCCTTTCGTCTACACGATTAATCATGTCCTAAAACATCAAACAGAGTTAATAACTCATCTCTTTTGTCTGAAATTGGGAATTTAGATTCCATTTAACCCACTTATCCTGATTCGTCTCTAACTTAATGTCATGTATCATCTTCCATTAATCCACATGTTTAATTGCTTGTATGAATAATTATAACACAGAAACTTATTATCTCCAACGGCTACCTTCCCCCCTCCCCCCCCCCTTCCTCCCCCCCCGGTCCTCAGCCGAGTCGCCGGCGCCCGTCGCCGACCAGTCACTGCCGCCGCCGACCACCGTCGACCACAGTCACTGTCGCCGCCGACCAGATCCCGCGACCACAGTCACTGCCGACGCCAACACTGTCGGCCACAGTCACTGCCGCCGCCGACCAGAACCGCCGACGACCATTGTCGACCACAGTCACTGCCGCCGCCGACCAGATCCGGTGAGATTACCAACAGCCGGCTCCAGCAGGCCCCCCCTCGGTTTCCAGGTTCCGGCGAGACCCCATCCGCCGGCGCCGGCTTCGGCGAGCTCCAGCAGCCGCCCCGGTGACTTCTGACCTTTGCTATTTTAATATATTTTATTTTGCTTTATCGTATTTATTTTATTGTATTTTATCCTATTTTGTGTCATTCTGCTAGTATTATCCCCTTACCTGATCTGCTTGTGATTTGTTAATATTATCTGCTGTCTATTGTTGCTATTATCTGTTGTTTGTTGTTGCTGTGACTGCTGTCTGTTGCTGTTGTTGTTGTGGTCATTTCTGGCCTTTGAGTATATTTTCTTATATTTTTCTGTGTACTGGCTGGGGGCGGTAATGGGCGGATAGGGTCATGTCCGAGGGGTTTGGGGCGTGGGGCCGTTGTGGGGTCGGGGGATGACGTAAGGGCGGGAGTGGGAGGGAGGCCACGGTTTGGCGGCGGGGGCGGTAGGGGTGGACGCGGGGTTAGTGATGGTAGGCTGAGGGTTGGGTCTTGGAATATAGGGACCCTTCAGGGTAAGTCTATAGAGCTTGTGAAGATTCTTAGGAAAAGGAGGATCAATATCGCGTGTATTCAAGAGACCAAGTGGGTATGGTCTAAGGCTAGGGATGTGGATGGTTACAAGCTGTGGTACTCTGGGAGCGAGAGGCGGAGGAATGGAGTTGGCATCTTAGTAGATGAAGAGCTTAGAGGCCAGGTAGTAGAGGTGAAGAGGACCAACGATAGGTTGATGACTATTAAGTTGGTCATTCGGGGGTTTACCCTGAATGTGTGTAGTGCCTATGCACCGCAAGTGGGCTCGGAGGGGGAGGACAAGTTGCGGTTTTGGGAGGCTTTGGAGGAGGTGCTGAGAGGCGTGCCTAGCTCGGAGAAGATGGTTGTAGCAGGTGATTTCAACGGGCACATCGGGGCGTTACCGGGAGGTTTTGGTGATGTGCATGGTGGGTTTGGCTTTGGGGTGAGAAATGAAGAGGGGGCTACTCTTTTGGAGTTCGCAAGGTCCTTTGGGCTGGTGGTGGTGAACTCGGGCTTTCCGAAGAAGGACGATCACCTCATCACCTTTCGAAGCGCGATAGCCAGGACCCAGATTGACTTCATGTTGATCAGGAAAGGGGATAGGGTATTGTGTAGGGACTGTAAGGTCATCCCGAGTGAGAATCTTTCGACCCAGCATAGGCTCTTGGTCATGGACTTGGGTATAAAGAAGAATAGAAAGAGGAGGAGTAAGGAGTGTAGACCTAGAATTAAGTGGGGCGGTTTGACGCCAGTGAATGCGTGGGAGATAGGGGAGAAGTTGGCGGGAATGGGGGTGTGGGAGTGTAGGGGGGACGTGGATGATATGTGGGATAGGGCGGCTAGGTGCATCAGGGAGAAGGCTAGTGAGGTGTTAGGTGTTTCTAGGGGCCGGGTTGGGCACCATCAAGGGGATTGGTGGTGGAATGAAGAGGTGGAGATGAAAGTGAGGACCAAGAAAGAGGCGTATGCTAAGTTGGTTGAGAGCAGAGACGAAGAAGAGAAACGGGTAAACAGGAAAGAGTACAAGCAAGCTCGGAAGGAGGCTAAGTCAGCAGTCACGGCAGCTAAGACGGCCGCGTTTGAGAGCCTGTATGCGGGGTTACAGGGGAAGGGAGGGGAGAAAAAGTTGTTTAGACTCGCAAAGGCTAGGGAGAGGAAAGGTCGTGATCTCGATCAGGTGAGGTGCATTAAGGGGGAGGACGGCAGAGTGTTGATGGAGGACAGCCATATTAAGAATAGATGGAAGTCGTACTTCCATAGGCTCTTGAATGACGAAGGGGATAGAGCTATTGTGTTAGGGGAACTGGAGCGCTCAGAGGAGTGTCGGGAGTTTAGTTATTGTAGACGTTTTAGGGTAGAGGAGGTTAGAGAGGCTGTTCGCAGGATGCGGAGGGGTAGGGCGACGGGGCCGGATGAGATACCGGTGGAGTTTTGGAAGTACGTTGGAGAGGCTGGGGTAAGGTGGTTGACTGGTCTGTTTAACGAAATCTTCAAGACGGCAAAGATGCCCGAGGCATGGAGGTGGAGTACCATAATCCCTCTCTATAAGAATAAGGGTGACATCCAGAGTTGCAATAACTATAGGGGGATTAAGTTATTGAGTCACTCTATGAAGATTTGGGAGAGAGTCGTCGAGGGGAGGCTGAGACGGATAGTGTCTATTTCGGAAAATCAGTTCGGATTTATGCCTGGGCGCTCGACGACGGAGGCAATTCACCTGGTACGGAGGCTGGTGGAACAGTATAGGGAAAGGAAGAAGGACCTGCACTTGGTGTTTATCGATCTAGAGAAGGCTTACGACAAAGTTCCCAGGGAGGTTCTTTGGAGATGCTTGGAGGTGAGTCGAGTCCCGATGGCTTATATCAGAGCAGTTAAAGATATGTATGATGGAGCGAAAACTCAGGTGAGGACGGCGGGAGGAGACTCAGAGCATTTTACTGTCTTGACAGGATTGCATCAGGGATCTACTCTTAGTCCTTTTTTGTTTGCTTTGGTGATGGATGTGTTGACGCGGAGTATTCAAGGGGAAGTGCCTTGGTGTATGCTTTTTGCAGACGATGTAGTTCTGATTGACGAGACCCGAAAGGGTGTGGATGACAAATTAGAGGTGTGGAGACAAACTCTTGAGTCTAAAGGGTTCAGGTTGAGCAGAAGCAAGACAGAGTATTTGGAATGCAAGTTTAATGACGTGAGGTTGGAGGATGAGGTGGTAGTGAAGCTGGAATCGCAGGAGGTATGTAAGAGGGATAGTTTCAAGTATCTCGGATCCGTGATTCAGGGTAACGGTGAGATTGACGAGGATGTCTCGCACCGTATTGGGGCGGGATGGTTGAAGTGGAAGCTCGCATCGGGGGTGTTGTGTGATAAGAAGGTGCCGCCCAAGCTTAAAGGCAAATTCTACAGGATGGTAGTCCGTCCGGCCATGTTGTATGGAGCGGAGTGTTGGCCAGTTAAGAACTCCCACATCCAAAAATTGAAGGTGGCGGAAATGCGAATGTTGCGCTGGATGTGTGGGATGACTAGAGGGGACAGAGTTAGGAATGAGACTATCAGGGAGAAGGTTGGGGTGGCTCCAGTGGAGTGCAAGTTGCGGGAAGTCCGATTGAGTTGGTTTGGACACGTGAAGAGGAGGGACATGGATGCCCCGGTTCGTAGGTGTGAGAGGCTAGCGTTGGATGGTTTTAGGCGGGGTAGGGGTCGGCCGAAGAAGTACTGGGGAGAGGTGATTAGACGGGACTTGGAGCAGTTACAGCTCACCGAGGACATGACCCTAGATAGGAAGGTCTGGAGGGCGAGGATTAGGGCAGAAGACTAGGCCAGTTTGGGGGCACAAGGGTAGGGAAATTTTTTTTTTTTTTTTTTTTTTTTTGGTGGGGTTTATTCCTGTTATTCTTCCTACTCTTATTTTTATTCCTATTCCTATTCTTCTTCTTGTTATGATTTCGGTGTTCCATGTTTTATTAGGTATCTGAGTGCTTCCCGATGTTTCCTACTACCTATGCGTTACTTTATATTTATATTTATATTTATATTTATATTTATATTTATATTTATATTTATATTTGTGTGGCGACTGTCTTGAGCCGGGGGTCTATCGGAAACAGCCTTTCTACTTCTTCAGAGGTAGAGGTATGGACTGCGTACATCTTACCCCCCCCAGACCCCACTAGGTGGGAATACACTGGGTTTGTTGTTGTTGTTGTTGTTGTTGTAGGATACAATGCTAAGAACCTTAAAGGTTGAGCCTACGGAATTTAACTCCTGGATTCATCTCTAGTTATACACCAGCCTTCACAACCATTTTTTTATTAAAGAATGGAACAGCATAGGAATCCATACCACTTCAGCAGTTTTAGCATTTGTTATATCACCCTGCACTTGAATAACACCTTCAATGGGAGCCATAGGCTGTAAGTCAATAGCCACAATAAGTGGTAGATCGTCATCCCTGGAAATCACATAAATAAGAAAGATTATAGCACTTCATGATACATGTTGGGGACACGGCCAGGAAAACAGAAAACGATCAAGCGGTAACAATTGGACTTATACAGTTTTAAGTTGGTCGAATAATGATTATTAAAGTAAATTTTCCTCCCCCACAGACATACATTATAGCTGCAGTGTGCCAGTGTCAAGCCCCTAAGGTAGGAAACTTGTTAACAGCTTAACTCAACCACCACTAGAAATTTTTTTGGATGGACAACAAAAAAATTTTTCCATTCCACGTGGTCACGTGGGTCAAGGCCAGTGGAATACCAGGACTCTAGGAGAAGGGACACCGCAAGCTAGAGCTTTGATTCATGACCAACAGTTCTTCCATATTATGACATGATTAATATGATGGCATGATAACTTTTAGCATTGCACGTCGTCCTCCAGGGGGCAGATTGGTGTGATGTTAAAAAGTGGATGCAGCTTTTTTGTTCTTTATTTATTATGATTATCATATGGGATGGGAAATGCTGATCTACTCTCTTTCCGATATACTGAATGATAAAGTTAAAGAAATGAGACAAAGGAAAAACAATTCACAAAGGCACCGGCACCAACAATAAAAGAAGACCTCAGTCACTAGATCTGAAAGAGAACTTTGAATGTCATTATAATGGGCCTCTTTTCACTTTATCTTGGTAACTAGCTATCTAGGTGACCAAGGTAGTTGTTGTATCAAGAATTTTGATCTTGACAACCATCTTGAGCTCCTAATATGATTTAACAATCAAAAACATAAAAGAGGTACTAGCAATTGTCATAGCACTAATACAATAAAAAAGAAAGTACACATACTTGGTATCAGGTGACAGCTTTGCGGGGAGATATAACGTCCGGCTTAAAACCTATAGACAGAACAAAACCATTTAGAGACTTGTAACTGGACTCACAATAAGGAGAAAGAAATATAGTGCATTAGTTATATTTCTTTACTTTTTCATATATTTCTTTGTGAAAACTAAGTAATGGTTCCATCGGAAACAAGCTAAGTTGTGTACATTACAAAACGTCATGCCAAATTTAACAGCACATACATACTTGTCCAATGAGTACCTCTATATATCAAATAAAAGAAAACATCTTTCCCATTATTTCACTAGTAAAGCTCAAGATCACACTCTAAAACATAATACTATTTGGGCTTTAGACTGCATACACTTTTTTTAATGCTAAAGATATTGGCAGTTCTTATGTTCTATGTAGGTAAGATTCAACAGACCTAAACGAAAGCACAAAGGGAAAGACTTTCAAATTAAGAAGCCATTTTATACAGCAAAAAGTAAAAAACAATAGTTGTCTGAAATAGGAAGGAGCAATAGTGATAACCTTATTTAAAGAGAGAGAGAGAGACCTCTACTATGACAACTTACATCCAATGGCATTAATCACATGTCTAAATGTGTAGATGTGAAAAAAAAAATAGAGAATCCTATTCTACCTCCAAAATCTGTATCACTCTTATAATGAGTATAAATTATAGCAATCCTTTTAAATGATCATGAGTAAGCACAAGACTAATATATTAGCGTGTTATTTTGAGAAAATAAAATAAGGCAGGCAAATCTTCATAGCAGGTGGTTATTGGTTAAAAAGCTATCCACAGACATAAAAACAATAATAGTCTAGTTCAACTGTAAAGACCTGACTCCAGCTGCCTGGTGCGGCACACAAATCCACAACACGCTTCACGCCTGCATAATGAATGAAAGAGTCGTTAGCGGAATTCTACAAACAAGCAATTCTAACTAACAAAGCAGTGAAAAATAGAACTTTGTAATCCGATGGACTGCTACAAAGTAAAACTGGCGTCGCTGAAGTTTTTAGAATGTCTCTGGCAGGCTGTATATACTACATATGGGAGGAGAGGAAGATGAGGTGTTTCCAAGGCAAGCAGAGGGATGCCAATGTGCTCATCAGGCAACTGATTCAAGATTTATTTTACAGGGGTAGCCGAGTGGCCAAGCTAGCAGGGAGATTTCATCAACTTAACTTCTATCCTTCTTAGGTTTATACTTTAGTCGGCTGATATTACAAGGATAATGTATATCCTGCAACTCTTTTTACTTTCTCGGAGATGTTAACCTGAGTGGGGGCTTATGCTCAACTAGCGCTCAGCTGTTAGTTGTGTTTTCTTTTTATTGAAAATACAACTTTGGCAAATAAAATCTATTATTTTCCAAAGAAAACAATAGAACTTGTGAACTCCTAATGCGCAGAACTTTGCTGCAAAGAGAGTTCATTAGCATAGATTTACTCATTCAACATACATGGATTTCAAGCTTTAACTAAACATATTGTAACTTGATATCTTGTCCTTTTTGATGAAGTGAGTTATAAAGAAGTTTTTGATGAAGAACTGGATATCTTGTTCGTCACAGTCATTAGTCCATACAACAAATTTGCTTCAGAATTGGGGGGTTTAGATTGTCCACAATTTTAATTTTCATAAAGGGCTCAAGCCCTACATCAGGAACTGGATTGTAATGAACGAATGAGGAGCTGCCAACTTTTCCGGACCTTTAAAGAGACCTACCAGTAATAAAAGTTGTTACTCCGTAACATTTGTTTGATAACAAAGCCGTTTTTTTCTTGGTAAAGATAAAATGCAGCAACTTTTTAAAGAGGTTTTCGCTCGAGACATTATGAGCTATACAAGTTTATAGCATTAATCTCTCCATATATGGAGAATCAATCACAAGAAACAAACTACAAAATATTTAAGCGAGGTATTGAGAAGAGAACCTTCAAAGATATTAAATTCCTCATCAATCTGAAGGAGCTTGAAGGCGCTTCGGGCACGCCACCCTTCTTCCTTTGCTTTTCGGTAGTAAATATCCTATAGAACAGAAACTTTTAAAAGAAGCAGCATTTGGTTATATAATCAAAAGAAACAACAACTGCATAAAGTCCATACCCTTTTGTCCCTCGATGCTTTTCCCATCAGAATAACTTTCAACGGTTCAAATTGCTTCAATATCGATGGAGCACTTCAATAGGGTTGCAAATTATACCAGGAAAAGACCAGCTTGGAATTGAATTTGTCAAGGTAACCTTTAAGAATAGTACATGACAATGTCAAGTTCTTGGCAAACTGACTCACCAGTTACCACAAAAAAAAAAATATACACAATTTCTACCTTGTCCAAATAATAATAGGCAAAATTCAGGATTTACAACTAGTGAGTTTGGTCGATTTTATCTGCACACTTTTTTAATTAAAATTTGTTACACAGTTCACATGAGATCATTATATATATATATATATATATATATATATATATATATATATATATATATATATATATATATTACTTACTAATAAGAGGGAATCCGTGGGAGACCCGGGCGGGTCTCCGTCAACATGCCTCCTTCCCCTGGCTGCTTCTCCTTCCTGTTTCATCAATTGTTGCCTCCGTAATTTTATTATGTCATCTCTAATTAATTATTATTATAAGTTATTTATGTATTAGAAAATTAATAATATTTAATAAAAAAGTAAAATAGATATTTATGACATGTCTGCTTTAACTGTTTCACCCATAATTTAACGGTATCACCCATAGTTAATTATTATAAGTAATCTAAATATTAAAAAATTATTATAAAGTCATCTAAGTATTAAGAAATTAATAATATTTAATATATTTACTTGACGTTTTATATGAGACCCGTTTAATTTTTTCCCGCAAGTATTTTTGTGTAGTTATTTTGTTGTTTTATATTAGACATATCTGTTTCGTTGTTTCAATCGTAATGTTACTATGTCACTCCTAATTAAAATAGATATAAAATGATAAGTTAATCAAAAAAATTTCACAAGTATTTTTTATAGTAATTTTGCTGTATCATTTCTAATTTGTTGTTGTGAGTCATTAAGACTTGTCTGCTTCGCTGCTTCAATCGTAACTTTACCATATCACCCATTATTAATTATTATGTTCATCTAAGCATTATGACACTTAAATTGGAATAGAAGAAAAAATATTATACATCACAATAATTTAAAACTTAAATTATTTAAAAAATATGTAATTGACTATCAATACCACAAAAGTTTAGACAACGAGAGCGATATATATTATTTGAAAATTACATAAAAAGTATTATGAATTACAATAATTAACAGTTTAAAATATCTATAAAAAAATAAAATTACAATAATTAATAGAGGAAACGATGGAGTTTCCTTTACTCAAATAAAATCTATGTAAAAATAAGTCAACAGAGAAAGAGCTGAAGAAATAACTTGTTTACACATCTACAGAATCAGAAATGATTGTATAACTACAGAGGAACCGTGAGTTTTTTGTCAGCTCAAATAATAGCGAGCATAAATTTGACTGAAGAGCACAATTGCAATACTATGCTGGTATCTTTAGTCCAATCTCAGACAAATAGCAATAAACCATTTTTTCACACTTTCAGTATGCTAGACGGTGACTTTTTCTTTCGCATCTCTTGAGTAATTGCATTAGTACTCTCTTTATGTACTTAGGGCTCTTTGGTTGGAGAACAAGTTATCCCCGGATTGTTATCCAACCCTCAATGTAGGACAAAAACAACACTATAATACTAATCCCTAGATAAGTTATCCCGCGATTTTTATCCCAACCAAACATGGGATAAATGCATCCTAAAATTAATGCCGGGATTAGTTATCCCTTATCCGTCGTACCAAACGAGAAACAAGTTATCATGGGATTAGGTATTCTAGGATTAGTTAACCCGGAATTGTTATTCCACCATCAGTGTGGGGATAAAATAACATTACAATCGTGAAATAAGTTTCCCGTGATTTTATACCTACCCTCCGTCCGACTACGTTCAGTTCTGACTACGTTCAAGACTGATTGAACGCCGGCCAACTACGTAATCCGAATCCAACTGATTGAACGCCGGCCAGAATCTCTGCGACCGGTGGTGCACGTTTCTTCTTCTTGATTGAACGTCGGTCGATAACTAATAAAACAACTCATAAATAGCTCCAGCGGCAATTTTGCCTATTTCAGGCGATTCAATCCTATACGGTTTGGTAAGTTAAGGAACAGATCCGACCGGTAGCGTCCTCCGGCGACTTCTCCGGCGAACTGTTTTGCACTCCTTCCCCCTCTTCTATTTCCTTTCTTTTATAACCTATTTCAGGTACTATTAAGTCCGGCGCATCTTTTATCGACGATACTTTTCCGGCGGCCGGCATACTTTGCCGGCGACCAGCATACTTTTGGCGGCCAATTTCAAGGACAGTGTCAGCAATAGGTAAAGGTGACGACAGCGAAATTTCGGCGACCAATTTCTCCACCAACTTGCCGAAATCCGACGTATCGATCAAGAAAAAATCCTCACTTCATCTTCCTCGGATCAGATGCACTCATTTCATTTTACGTTCAGTCTTGTTGAATATTTGTTTTTCGATCTGATTACCTTATCTGAGTACTGTTACCTGATTTATTACCATATTTATTTATTGTGGTAGTATAGTTCCCATTATTGATTGTTGTTTATCAAAACTTGCGTTATATTATTGGTTTTGTTGCTTTCTATGTATTATAGATTGTTGTCTGTGTCCTTAGCATATAGTGGGCACAGATTCAAGTTTCTTTACTGATTTCATTATAACCAATGTGTCCTTTTAGCCTTATCTTTATCCCCGTCTGCTATCTTTCTTCCTTTTTCGTTTCATCCTTCTTCCCCTATTTGCGTAGTGGAAGTGATTGACGATGGTAAACTAGGGTCATGTCATAGGTCGGGAGGTGTTAGGTCTGGGTTTTTGAAAGAGGGGGGGGTGTAATCGAGTCAGGGTAGGGTCTAGGATCGAGTTTGGGGTTAGGGGCAAGGGGTAGTAAGGTTAGGTAGGATAAGGGAGCTTCTAGGTTGCGAGTTGGGTCTTGAAACATAGGAATTTAGCAGGGTAAGTCCATAGAGCTAGTGAAGATTCTTGGGAAGAGGAGGATTAGTAAAGCTTGTGTCCAGGAAACTAAATGGATAGGCACTAAAGCGAGGGATGTGGATGGGTATAAGTTATGGTACTCGGGTAGCATGAGACGTAGGAATGGGGTAGGTATCTTAGTGGACAAAGAGCTTAGGGGGCAGGTGGTGGAGATTAGGCGGATCAACGATAGGTTGATGTCGATTAAGTTGGTCATTGAAGGACCTACGGTTAATGTTATTAGTGCCTACACTCCGCAAGTAGGCTTGAACGGGGAGGAAAAGGTCTTTTGGGAGGTATTAGATGAGATGGTGAGAGACGTTCCGAGCTCGGAGAAGCTTTTCAGTGGAGGGGATTTCAATAGGCATTATCGGGTCTGTATCGAGCGGTTATAACGATATGCATGGAGGTTTCGATTTCGGGGAAAGGAATGAAGGAGGGGCTTCCCTTTTGGATTTTGCTAGGGCTTTTGGGTTGTGGGTAGCGAATTCGAGCCTCCCGAAGAAGGAGGAGCACCTTATTACCTGTCGTAGTTCGGTAGCCAAGACTCAGACTTTTTACTCCTTATAAAGGCTGATAGAGCGCTATGTAAAGACTATAAATTCATACCTAGCGAGATTCTTTCGACCCAACATAAGCGTCTGGTGATGGAATTGGTAATCAGAAAGGACAGAAAGAAGAGAGGAATGGAGGATCGACCAAGGATTAAGTGGGATAGTTTGACTTTGGCCAGTGCGTTGGAGATAGAGGAGAGGTTGACGACTCTGGGGGCTTGGGAGAGTAGAGGGGATGTGGACAGTATGCGGGAGACGACTGCCAGTTGTATTAGGGAGACCGCTAAAGAGGTGTTGGGTTTTTCGAGAGGCCGATCGGGCAAGCACCAAGGAGACTGGTGGTGGAACGAAGAAGTCAAACGGAAGGTGAAGACTAAGAAGGTGGCGTATGCTAAGTTGGTGGAGAGCAAGGATGACGAGGAGAAGCGGACGAATAAAGAAAAGTATAAGTTAGCTAGGAAAGAGGCTAAGCTAGTGGTTACTGCAGCGACAGCGATTTTTGAGAGCTTGTATTCGGCTTTAGAGGAAAAAAGCGAGGATAGAAAGTTGTATAGGCTTGCCAAGGCTAGGGAGCGAAAGGTGCGTGACCTTGACCAAGTGAAGTGCGTCAAGGGAGAGGATGGCAAAGTGTTGGTAGAAGATGCCCTCCTTAGGAAGAGGTGGCAATCTTATTTTCATAGACTTTTGAACGACGAGGGGGATAAGGGTTTCATCCTGGAGGACTTGGAGAACTCAGAAAAGTGTCGTGATTATGGTTATTGTAGGCGTATCAAAGTAGAGGAGGTCAAGGGGGCTATTCGCAGGATACGTAGGGGCAGGGCAACTGGGCCAAATGAGATTCTGATTCCGATGGACTTTTGGAAGAGCACTGGCGGGGCAGGTTTAAAGTAGTTGACGAGATTGTTTAACACCATTTTTAGGGCGACAAAGATGCCCGGAGCATGGAGTACGATGGTTCCTCTATATAAGAACAAGGGAAACATTCAGAGTTGCAACAACTGCAACAACTATAGGGGTATCAAGTTGTTGAGTCATACTATGAAGGTTTAGGAAAGGGTGGTAGAGTTGAGACTGAGGAGAATCGTGCCTATTTCCGAGAATCAGTTTGGTTTCATGCCAGGTCGCTTGACTACTGAGGCCATTCGTGAGATTAGTAAAGCAGCTTAAGGAGAGAAAGAAAGACTTGCACATGGTGTTTATCAATCTTGAGAAGGCGTATGACAAAGTTCCCAGAGAGATATTGTGGAGGTGCTTGGAGGCTAGAGAGGTGCCCATGGCATACACTAGGTCGATACAGGACATGTACGACGATGGGAAGACTCGAGTGAGGACGGCAAGAGGGGATTCGAAGCACTTACCAGTTTTCACAGGGTTGCACCAGGGATCGACTCTTAGCTCGTTTTTATTTGCCTTAGTGATGGATGTTTTGACGCGACATATCCAAGAGGAGGTGCCCTGGTGTATGTTATTTGCTGACGATGATGTTCTGATTGATGAAATTCGGGGAGGAGTTAATGATAAGTTGTAGCTTTGGAGACAGACCCTTGAGTCTAAAGGTTTTAGGTTAAGCAGGACTAAGACGGAGTATTTAGAATGTAAGTTTAGTGATTTATCGTACGAGGCGGACGTGGTAGTGAAGCTTGATTCCCAGTTAGTCCAGAAGAGGCAGAGTTTCAAGTACCTTGGGTCTATGATTCAAGGGAATGAGGAGATTGATGAGGATGTCACGCACCGTATTGGTGCAGGGTGGTTGAAATGGAGACTCGCTTCGGGAGTCTTGTGTGATAAGAAGGTGCCGCCTAAACTCACAGGTAAGTTCTGCAGAGTGGTAGTTCGACCGGCTATGTTATATGGAGAGGAGTGTTAGCCAGTTAAGAACTCCCACATACAGAAGTTGAAGGTGGCGGAGATGAGAATGTTGTGATGGATGTGTGGACTTACCAGAAGGGATAGGGTTAGAAATAAGATTATTTGGGAGAAGATAGGGGTGGCTTCGGTGGAGGACAAGATGCGGAAAGTAAGGTTGCGATGGTTTGGGCATGTGATGAGGAGGGGGCACGAATGCCCCAGTACGGCGATGTGAGAGGCTGGCTAAGGATGGTTTTAAACGGGGTAAAGGTAGGCCTAAAAAGTATTAGAGGGAGGTGATTAGACATGACATAGAGCAGTTACAGCTTAAAGAGGACATGACCCTTGATAGGAAGGTGTGGAGGAAGCGGATTAGGGTAGAGGGTTAGTGTGTAGAAGCACGTTTGTGGTATATTGGCGATACCTATGTTTTTCGAATAGATATTTTTAGTATCATCTTGTGCGTGTCTTGTTTTAGTTAATATCCTTTTCTATCTGTTATTATAGTGTTGTGTGGATGTATGCTTTTATGTGGTTTATCTGTCCTGAGCCGGGGGTCTATCGAAAACAGCGTCTCTACTTCATCTGAGGTAGTGGGATGGACTGCGTACAGTTTACCCTCCCCAGACCCCACTTGGTGGGAATACATTGCGTATGTTGTTGTTTTCGTATCCATTATCCCTCATATCAAACGATCCCTTATACTTAGTGCAATTTTCTAACCTACTAAGTCTTCTAATCAATCTCTAGTTTGGCTAACAATATAGGAACCTTGACATTTTGGCAAACATTCAAAGAGAAATTTTCTCAAACATATATAGCGCAAAAGTTTAAAAAAAATAGCCAAATATTCAAACTCATTTAAACATCATCAATTTTTATTAACCAAAATCATGTCAAAAGAGAATAAATAGTACTACAAAAAAGTCGAAGAACCGATACCAATAGAATCAATAAATATTGTCTGCATATTTTTACCAACAAAACTTCCTCTATTGGCTATAATTTATTCGTTTACTCCAAATTCTTGTTTGGAGTATCAACAACATATCACCATTGTCAAGCATTGTTGCAGGGAAGCGAATTATGTAACGGATGTAATTGACAAATGTTGTACTTAAGAAATATGCTATGTTCTTCAATCGCTCGAAGCTACCCACTTTCAATTTCGGTTTCTCCATTTTTTTGTGTTTTGGGCATTAGTTCAGTGGCAAACCATGGTTCTGTTTTATCGAAAAATAAAATAAAATGTGTCTTACACATAGCTACAAATAACACCCCTATCCAAATGCTCTCAGGCACTATCCCCGAGGCATCTCTCTAAAGCCCCTTCCGGACATTAGAGATCCTTTTCGGGTGGACTTCTTCCGCCGGAACCCATCCTTAACCAATAATTTTTTGTCTACTCTTTTCTTTTGGCTTATCTACTATGTTGGAGAACAGAATACATCTCCGATTCGAGGGAAGTCTTACGATATCACAGAGGCGAGTTCTAAAGAAGAAATATGGTATGATTGGGTGGAAAGTATTAGAAATCTCACGAGGAGAATGGTGTTGAGCAAGGGAGCATTGATGTGGATTTGCAAGAGATTCTTCGAAGCATCATACATCAAAGGGAGGACATTTAAATCATGGAGAGTCAGAGATTTTGATACACTTACTGCGAAAAAACAGTAAATAAAGAAACAAATATTGATGTTTTACACTAGATATACTGATACTACAACAATAATTTTGAAAACAATCACTAGGAACTGCTAATACTTTAAAATACAACCTAACACAAATGAAATTCACTAATACAGTACATACTACTAAGATTACACAAATTCCAGCATTACTAGACATTCGAAAGGCTAGAACTCTCCAAGAAGATTCCCTTTTCTTTTCTGAATATCTATGCCCACTGTCTTGCCCCTTTTTCTACAGAAATAACCACCCAATACATGTGTAACTGTCTCATAACAGTTACTAAGTTTCCCAATTGCTTATTTAGGCCTCCTAGAATAAGTTTTTATAACTTTAGGTATATCATTACCCGCCCTTATAAGAGTCACCTTGTCCTCAAGGTGAAAGTCAGGATATTGCATATTTCTCCCAAGTGTTCTCAAATACTGGTAGAGTCTTCCACTTGATTAACACTTCCCACTTACCATTGATTAGCTTCCTGGTCTGCCTCGCTGCTTCAGGTTCAACTTGAAGCTCCAAATCTTAGAACCTTGTTAAGGTGTTTTTTATTTTTATTTTTCAGCCTTTTAATTTTTTAAGCAACCACAATTCTTAAATCCTGCATCCACCACTGAGCATAACTATATATTGAACATATTAATATTCTCATTCTTTTTTGGTTTTAAAATACTTGCATATTTTGAAAAAGAAAAAAAACATTAATTATTCTTTTCTTAACTTAAACCTTTGTATTACTCTCTTTAGATTTAAGAAGAATGTAAATAAATAAAGACTAACGAATTAATAAATATATTAATCAAATCACACTCTTAAATAATTATTTCTTTCAACTAAAAAGGAACAGAGAAAGTACATTATAAATTCTATATTAACTAACATATAATATTATTACATTGATTCAAATATTATTTTTGATGCATCTAATCTAATATTTTTTTATAGCTATAATTATATTAAATTGTGTTTAAATAAAATTATTTTTAATGAAATAATTTATCTTGTAAAAGTCATAAAAATCTATAAACATATTCGATTCTCTTGGAACTAATTTTAAAAGAAAAGTAGTTTCTCATTTTTAAAGGAAGAATTGAAAGTCCAAAACATATTCAAATTACGAGTAATCGAATATCATGTGGTTCAAACAAAGAAATGTTTAACTATCGTAATACTTAAAATGTAATTATATATTAGAAGTAACAGTTCCGAACTATCATAATATTTAAAATGTAATTATATATTAGAAGTAACAATTGACAATATTCAACTAACTTAATTGATAACAAGATATCATATTAGGGATCACATCTTGTTAAATCATTTGATTCTTCTTGTTAGTGCAAGTTCTGAACTATCGAAACACTTGAAGTGTAATTATATATTAGAAGTAACAGTTCTGAACTATCATAATACTTAAAATGTAATTATATATTAGAAGTAACAATTGACAATATTCGACTAACTTAATTGATAACAAGATATCATATTAGGGATCACATCTTGTTAGATCGTTTGATTCTTCTTGTTAGTGTAAGTTCTGAACTATCGAAACACTTGAAGTGTAATTATATATTAGAAGTAACAGTTATGAACTATCGTAATACTTAAAATGTAATTATATATTAGAAGTAACAATTGACAATATTCGACTAACTTAATTGATAACAAGATATCATATTTGGGATCACATCTTGTCAGATCGTTTGATTCTTCTTCTCAATATAAGTTCTGAACTATCGTAATACTTAAAATGAAATTACATATTAGAAGTAACAATTGACAATATTTGACTAACTTAATTGATAACAAGATATCATATTAGGGATTATCACATCTTGTTAGATCGTTTGATATATTTTGTCAATGTAAGTTCAGAACTATCGAAATACTTAAAATATAATTATATATTAGAAGTAACAATTGACTATAATATATGATTAACTTAGTTGATAACAAGATATCATATTAGGGATCACATCTTGTTAGATCGTTTGATTTTGCTTGTCAATGTAAGTTCTGAACTATCAAAATACTTGAAGTGTAATTATATATTAGAAGTAACAATTAACGACTAATTCAATGCTTGACTTTAGAATTAATATGATTTTAAAATTTAAGTTTATGATCAAAATGAAATTAATTGGCTCTCGAAATTAAAATCACACCACATAAATCTAAAGAAAAATATATATTCTTACTAAAATATGATAAAATTTTCAAATGAAAATATTCAAAAGTAAAAAGATCACATCTCATTAAATGAGATTTGTACTATTTTTAATAAAATAATCTTTAAAATCCACTTTTTGATAACAAAAATAGTCAAATGTCCATCAAAATGTCCATTCCTGCAGATGTAGTAACAGTTCTACTATTGTTACTTCTTGGAAATTTCATTTCCTCACCAACTCTTCAACTTTCCCTTGCTTTCTTTCTAAAAAAGACTCCATAGTTCATAACACTGCAAACGCTACTTTCTGTTCTTAAAAAAAAAAACTTCTATAGCTAAGAAATTTTTTAAGCTGTGTTCTACCATGGAAGCATCAACAACAAAAGGAAAAAGTATTTTAAGACCAACAGAAAGTGTTGGATTCGATTTTGATGATAAACCTTTGTGTAATCATGTCAAGGTTCTTATGGTTGCTCCTAATGGTGGTGGAAATAGAACATGGTCATGTAACTTTTGTAATAAAAGGGTTACAGGTTCATATTCTAAGGTGAAAGTACATCCGTTAAAACTTTCTGGCCATTGAGTTGCAATATGCAAAGAAATTAGTAATGAAGTATGTGCAACATTAAAGATGGAGAATGAAGAAGCTGAAAAGAAAAAATCAATGGTTCAATTAGATGCGAGAAAAAAGGCAGATTATGTATCCCTCCCCGAAGGCTCGGATTTATCGCAACCGAAAAAACGAAAAGGATCGACGGGTGGAGCACTAGAGAAGTCGTTTAGCATTGCCAACAGAAATATTGCCGACAAGTTGGCGGCTCGAATGTTCTATGCTTCAGGTTTATCATTCAACCTTGCAACTTCTCCTTACTTTAAAAAGTATTCCGAGTTTTTGGCGGCAAATCCTATACCCGGTTATATTCCACCCACTTATAGTAGGTTAAGAACAACACTTTTGGCTCAAGAAAAAGCTAATATAAATAGAAAATTACAACCTATTGGAGATACGTGGAAAACAAAAGGATTGTCAATATGTTCGGACAGATGGTCGGATATTAAAAGACGACCCTTGATAAATATAATGGGAGCATCTAGTGGTGGACCTATATTCTTGAAATCCATTAATTCTAGTGGTGTTGTCAAGGATGGTGGGTACATCACTAATTTATTAAAGCCATTGAAGATGTTGACCCCAAAAATGTCGTTCAAGTTATCACCGATAATGCCAAAAATATGAAACTCGCCGGTACTATTGTTGAAGAAACTTTTCCACACATATTTTGGACACCATATGTTGTACATTGTCTAAATCTTGCTTTAAAAAGTATGTGTCAACCTTTCGAAAAATCGGCCCACTTTTCAAGTTGTGCATGGATATTAAAAGTGATTGGCCATGTGAGTAGTTTAAAGAATTTTGTTGTGAATCATGACATGGCGCATGCCATTTTTCAAAAGCATTCGGAGCTATCTTTATTAAAAATTGCCGAAAAAAGATTCGCTTCGCACATTGTCATGACTTCTCGTGTTTATAAGGTAAAATCGTCATAGAAAAAAATGGTAATGGATGACGAATGGAAAAATTACAAGGGAGACAAAGTACTTGAAGCGAGGGCACGTGAGATAAAATTGCTTGTGATGGATGATGCATGGTGGGATAAAGTTGAATACTTTTTAAAGTGCACGGGGCCGATAGTATCCATGCTTAGAAGAGCCGATCTTGATATATCACAATTGCATCTTATTTATGACATGTGGGATACCATGATTGAAAAGGTGAAGGTGATTGTATTTAACCATGAGGGGAAAGATCTTATTAACGGCCAATCGGAATTTTTTGATACAATTAAGGAAATTCTTCTGGGTAGGTGGAATAAGAGTAACACCCCATTGCATTGTTTAGCATATGCATTGATCCATAGCATCAAGAGAAACAAGTTAGCTTCTTCAAGAGCCGAAGATTTAGTGTTTGTGCATTATAATCTTCGCTTGCTTTCTCGAAAAAAAGAAAAATACATAAGTGGTCCAAGCAAATATTGGGATTTAGGTAAGTCTTTTGATACTTCTTGAGTAATTTTTTATTATGATAAGTTTCTTTCACAATATTCTAAATTCATTTGGTATTGTTTTAGGTGGAGACCATTTCAACATTGATGAAAGTATCAATGAGTTAGTTGAATTGTCAATCGACGAACCTCAACTAGAAGGTGTGTTCTTTGAAAATGAAGTTGAGAATTTAGAAGATGACAACATGGAGGAAATTGAAGAAGATGATCTTTGATTTAGATATGCCCATGTTCATATTAGATGTTTCAAATAGAACTTAGTTTAAATGTAAATTTTATGTAATTATTTTTGGTATATAAACTTGTGAACATGTAGTTTATGTATGATTTTTGGTGATCATTTGACTCTTAATTTGAATCGTTAATTGACTTGTGTCTCTCGTGAATTTCTCTTGGTCTATTTGATTCTAACTTAGTAACTAGTCTAGTCATCTCGACTTACTTCCAAAAGACTAAAAGGTATGTTTCATATCTCTCTTAATCTTAGCTTTGTTTTAATTTTTTATTTGGTATACTTCAATGTGTTATAGTTATACTATCTTATTTTAATATTTTGTTGTGTGAGTTGTAGGAAAAGGAATGAATCATGCCCTTTTAAGGAGGTGTATTTGTTTGCGGCCTCGTTCCTTCATGATCTAACTCTACAAGGCACAAGTTACATGTAAGTTTTTCACAATCTCTCTCATATATATAATTATGCATATTTGATATTTTTGTAACTATATGTATAAACTTTTAATTATTTTTTTTGTTGAGTCCCCGCACCCGTATCCGTATCCAGATCCATATCCCCGAATCTTAAAAATTCGATCATGAAGGATCCGACACTCGACACCCGTGTCCGACACCCGCACCCGAGTCCAAGCAACTTAGGTTTTGAAGAAGATAGGTGTGGGGGTTGGATTGAGACTGAAGAAAAGACGAAATTGAAGAATCACCTTCGATGGGCCAGAATTCGAGTAAGAGGACCAGCGAACAGAATTCCGGCATCTATTGAGGTTGCAGATGAGAACACTGTTTTTTCTTTACCCATCTGGGTGGAAACTCTGGCGACATATCAGAGGAGGTCAGGGGTGGAGGAGAGTACAAGGGAGGAAAGAGGAAGGGGAAGTCTTCGAGAAGCAAACTGGTCAGCGGTTTTGAGGTTCAGAGATAGGAAAGGAACTGAAGTGCAGCTAAAGGCTTTATGCAAATAAGTCAGGGTCAGAAAGGTGAAAGTAGTCACATGGGGGAGCACATGTTCAGGGACCCCACATCTGCAGAGATTCATATTCCATTTATTTCAAAAGAAGGACCTCTTATTTTGGGCCAATAGCTGGCCCAAATATCTAATAATGTAAAGAAAGGACCTGAACCTTTTTTAAATGAACTAAACTCTTGGGATGAGGCCCAAGAGCAATTATTTTCCTTAACAGACTGTATTTTAATGGAGGAAGCTGAGAGAATGAATAGAAAGCCACATCTAATTATTGAGGAAGATGATAATTCGATGCATGCAGAGGTCGCGGTCCCTATCCCAGTTATTGAAGAAAAAATTGAATTGGGGGAGCAGCAAGTTTCAAAACAAATTACTCTGCTGGGAGACCCAACTCTCATTTAGTCTATTGCTTCAGATTGCTTTGAAGAAGCCGAGGGGAGAGCTAATGCGTGGGTGCAGGACAGTATTTTAAGTCTCAACAAGGAGTTTAGAGCAACATTTGAGGGGTGCACAACAGAGGCTCAAACTCTACTGCTCAAAATTGACCAGAAAAGGGAAACGACGGTGAACTTAACAGAAATTACTGTTGAAAAATTTGATAATCAAATTGTCCCCAAAGAAATTAGAAACCTGATCTTTGATGTCAAATTTAAAGAATAGGAAGCAAGGAGTGAAATAAGAAGTTGAGGGAGGAATTCATCCGTTCATTCACCATGAAGATGAAAATTCTTTTACAGAACATAAGGGGGCTTAACAGGGAGAATAAAAGAGATCTAGTGAGAAGTAGAATTCAACAAAAGGGGGTTGACATCATTGTGTTAATAGAGACGAAGTTGAGTGGGGTAGCAGGAGACTATGTACAACAGTTGGGGGGAATAGGTGTATGGCTTAAGTCCATTGGAAGTAAGAGAGGTATAACGGTGATGTTGGATAAGAGATTTTGGAAGGGAGAGGCTGTGGAATACGGAAACCAATGTATCACCTGCAAGTTGACTAGCATAAATCAGTAGTCTATGCATCCTGTGATAGAAATGAAAGAAGGGGGATATGGGAAGAATTGGGTGCCATGAGAAGTTTCTGTGAAGGACCATGGGTTGTCTGTGGAGAGGCTGTGGAATACGGAAACCAATGTATCACCTGCAAGTTGACTAGCATAAATCAGTAGTCTATGCATCCTGTGATAGAAATGAAAGAAGGGGGATATGGGAAGAATTGGGTGCCATGAGAAGTTTCTGTGAAGGACCATGGGTTGTCTGTGGGGACTTCAAATACCACTAATTCCCTGCAGAGAAGACAAATTACAGCAGACAAATTACAGCAGATTATCAGGAGCTATGTCAGATTTTTCCAGATGCATAAATGAGTTGGAACTTATAGACCCCCATTTATTTGGGGGGTCCTACACATGGAGAGGAGGAGCAAAACAGAGGAATGCTTCAAGATTAGATAGGTTCCTTTATTCTTTTCCTTGGGATGAATTGTTCACTCAAGTTAGATAAAGCATATTACCAAACTTGGGGTCTAATCACAACCCTGTAGTGCTGACTTGTGGGGATGATGCATTCAAAAAATCATATTTCAAATTTGAGAATTGGTGGCTGAATGTTGAAGGGTTCAGAGTTCAGGAGTGGTGGGATTCTTTTAATGTGGTTGGCAGACCTGACTTCAAGCTTGCTACGAAGCTCAATCTTCTTAAGAAAAATCTCAAAGAATGGAGCAACAATAATAAAGGTAACTGGAGAGTCAAAAAAAGTCAAATTATGGAGCAGACTGGTAGTTTGAGGCTATTCAGGAGCTCAGACCGTTAACTGATGATGAAGAACTGTTGAGAGCTAATCTAGCAATAGAATATGAAGAGGTTGCAAAGAATAAGGAGATTCGCTGGAGACGAAGATCTAGGATCCAGTGGACTAAGAGTGGGGATAAGAACACCAAATTCTTTCATAGAATGCTACAGTTCATAAAAGGATCAATACCATTGACACCCTGAAGATCAATGATGCAGTGACCTCAGATCCTGTGGCAATCAAAAGTCCAGTTTTGGAGTTCTATCAAAACTTGTATAGAGAAACGGAAAAATGGAAACCTTTTCTGAACATAATGGATGCTCAATCTATCTCAAGGGAGGAACAAGACGGGATATCAAGGGGTTTTGAAGAGGAGGAAATAAGGGAAAAAATGAGGCTATGTGCAGCTTGACAAGGCACCCGGTCCAGATGGTTATACTATGGCATTTTTTCAAGCTTTTTGGGAACTGATAAAAGAGGATCTGATGCAAACATAAACTTCCACTCCCAGAAGGTATTTGAGAAGAGTTTCAATGCTACCTTTGTAGCGTTGATTCCTAAGAAAGCAGAGGCTGGCTAATGGATTTTAGACCTATTAGTTTAATTACTGGAGTATACAAAATAATTGCAAAAGTTTTGGCAGAGAGATTAAAGTAATCAGCAAAGTAGAGAACTAGCATCAAATGGCTTTCATCAAGGGGCGGCAGATCATGGATGTTGCTCTAATTGCAAGTGAACGTGTTGATACCAGAATGAGAGGAACAACACCTTGGGTAATGTGCAAATTATACATTGAGAAGGCTTATGATCACCTAAACTGGGATTTTCTAATCAACACCCTCAGGCAGATGGGATTTGGATGAAGATGGCTCAAATGGATATCTTTTTGCATCAAAACCATTAGATTCTCCATTCTTGTAAATGGAGAACCAGCTTGTGTTTTTCCGACAGAAAGAGGGCTAAGAGAGGGCTAAGGCAAGGGGATCCTTTGTCCCCTATCTTGTTCATAATAGCCACGGAAGGTTTGGACAGCTTAATGAGGGTTGCTTCCCTAAATAACTGGATAAGGGGGTTTGGCATCAACAACAAGGCAAATGAAATCATGTATGTGACTCATCTTCTGTATGCTGATGATATAGTAGTCTTTTATGAAACAGAACAGGAGCAGATTTGTTATCTCAGGGTAATTTTGGTCATTTCTGAAGCATGCTCAGGTCTCAAAGTAAATTGGAGGAAAAGTAGCATTTTTCCGATAAAGGAGGACTTGCGTGCAAGATAGAAAATTTGCCAACTGTATACCTTGGAATGCCATTGGGATCAAAGAACAAAGCACTAGAGATTTGGGATGGGATTATAGAAAGATCTGAGAAAAAATTAGCAATATGGAAATCCTAGTATTTGTCCCTGGGGAGGGAGAGTAACTTTGATCAATTCAGTGCTAGACTCTATGCCAACATATGTGATGTCTTTATTCCCAATTCCAGGTGAGGTGGCCAAGGCTTTGGAAGCTGTGAGAAGGAACTTCTTGTGGCAAGGAAACAAAATTGAGAAGGGTATTAATCTGGTAAAATGGGTAGTAGCTCAACAAAGCAAGGAAAGTGGGGATCTGGGAGTTAAAAACCTAAAGTTACAGAACAAGAGTTTGTTAACCAAATGGCTATGGAGGTATGTTCATGAGGACCAAGCTTTGTGGAAAGAGATAATACAACACAAATATAGGCAAGAAGATAATTGGTGCACTAGAGAGGTGACAAACACTTATGGAGTAAGAGTAAGAGTATGGAAGACCATTAGAAATCTTTGGACAGACCTAAAAGACAACACTAAGATCTTTGTGGGGAGGGAAGATAAGGCAAAGTTTTGGACGGATAAGTAGTGTGATCAAGGAACTTTAAAGAACTTGTTCCCTAGACATTATTCTATAAGTTCAAATCCAAATTTCAGAGTAGAGGAGATGTGGTCTCCCCAAGGGTGGAACCTAGTTTTTAGACTACTTCTCAATGAATGGGAAATGGTTGATGTGGCAGAACTTTTAAAGGTGATAGGTGGAGGGCCTGGCAGACAGACTGAAATGGGCGCATCATGATAATGGAAGTTTCTCCGTAAATAGATATTATGAATGGGGGTTGTTTGGAAGGGCAAGCAGATCTGTTAGCCCATGGAAGGCAATCTGGAGGAGTGTGGCTCCAACCAAAGTGAAATGCTTCACTTGGTAGGTAGCTAGAAGAGCCTGTTTGACACATGAAGCAGTGCAGAAAAGGGGCATTAACATAGCCTCGAGATGTTTTTTGTGTAGAGAGGCCCTAGAGACCAACAAACACCTTTTCCTTCCCGATAAAGTGACAGCCCAGGTCTGGTCCCTTTTTACTAGCATTGCCAACATTAATTGGATCATGCCAGAACACACAGCAGATCTACTAAGCTGCTGGATTAGGAGGGGAGGCAGTAAGAGTTAGAAAAATGGTGGAGATCAGTCCCAACTTGCATTTGGAATGAAAGAAAATGGAGAATCTTTGAAGGGAAAGTATGTACTATAGAAAATATTTTGGTGTAAAGAACAAGATATAGATGATGAGATCCAATTAGTGGACTTTATAGGAGCTCTGTAAGTACTTCCACTCTTACTTTCTTTGTAATACTTTTGGTGGTGACCTGAATACAATGTTAACAGTTTCAAAAAAAAAAAGACAAACATTACAAAACTTAATCATCTTTAATAATTAGTTCATTTTGCTTAATAAAACTCAAAACAACCGAGCTTACGAGATCCTACAATATACCAAATAGTTGATCAAATAGTTACCATACAAACTTTATTAATAACAAAAATGAATCATAACAGAAGAGGAAATCAAAAAGGGATAAATTACCTGGTACCTTTTGTTGGTGTTATGTGACAGGTATTTCGTGGAATCAATCAAGGCGTGCAAGCTGGCCGGATACCACTGCTATGTAAAGAAAAACTGAAACAGTACGAACTGGACTTGCCAAAAAGATGGTAAAAGTGAATCAGTAGTATCAAGCAAGTAGAAGAAGAAAAAGAACAAATGTATAATATAGGAGAAAAATTGGGGAAGGTGCTAACAGAAGGAAATCCTAAAACCCTTGTGCTTGTAACTTTATTGGGACAAATAGAAGAATAAAGTAAAATCGCAGGGCCTTTTCCGTCATTATGCAGACGGAAAGCCTCATATTCATAATTAGGGTGTTCATGGTTTAAACGGAAAAAGATAAATATATTTTTGAACTATGATAAATAATGCGTATATATTCTCCGTCATACTTTGGGTACACATATGCTCCCACCATTAATAAAATGGTATGTATATCTCCCTCACACTAACGGCGTAACGGTAGAGGCATATGTGTGTCCAAAATATGACGGAGGGTATATACGTAACATTTATAATAGTTCGGGATATATTTGTCCTTTTTTCATTTTAATTTTTTTATCCTAAATAATTAACCCAAATCCACTACCCGACCCGACCCCAATTAAAAATCAAAAGATGCCTCTTCTAAATCTCCATTAACAACATCAACAACAATACACCAGCACTAACACAATACAATGAACAACAGCTAACTACACCATCTCCTTCATTTCAATTGAAAAAATGCATCCATAGATTTCACTCCACTACTATCAATTTCAAAAAAAAAAGTCATTAACCCATAACACTCAAAAACAATACCAAATAAATTGAACCCCTCACGTTTCAATTTCCAGCAAAATTTTGTCGGATCATTTGTATATTTCCATATTTCCGACAGCTAATGCAGTCGAAATTTGTATATTTTAACTAAGGCATTTCCGATAACCTTCCGACTATTGTAATCAGAATATTAATAAATAATTATTTAATAAATAAAAACTTTCCGACTACGGTGGTCGTAAATTAATAAAATAATTATTTAATACAATAATTATTCCAACTACAGTAGTCGGAATATTTATAATTATTTATTTAATAATTGGTGAGCTGTTCAACTTGAAACATATGCAGTTGAAAATGTTCTGATAGACTAACGGTTTCAAAAAGAGTCTTCCTGATCTCTTCAAACAAAAGAACTCAACTCCTCTAAGTTTCATCTTTTCAGTTTACTAGTCCCTATCATAAAAGTGAGACCTTCATTATTCCGGCATTTACTTTAACCCCATATATCATATCCAGCATCAAAAGCAGCTAATCCAGATATTGACTATATGAAAAAGGAAGAAGCTCATCGTAAGAAATTACTTTGCACATTTTATCTGAACACAAAAAAACACTTGAAACAGAGAGAAGGTGAAATTAGCAGAGAGAATTTAGTCTGCTAGTTAATTTAACATTTTCCATTCTTATCACAAAACTACCATTGCAAGATTTGACAGCACAACTCACTTCCATCCAAGAGCCGATTAGTTTAAAGCAATCACTATGCATTTACATTCGAAATGCCCAAAATTTCTATCCTACAGTTCCTTTCAAGGAAAAAGCACTATAGTTCTCCTCCAGGAACAAAAGTTGTCACACATGACTTCATACGATGTTGCTTTCCTATCTTTTCTTTCCTCTTGGATAAATGGATGAACCACTAAAGAGAGGAAGAAGCTCAAAAGGAAGTAGACTGCAAAATTCAAGAAGCTCAAAAGGAAGTAGACTGCAAAATTCAGACTTCTGTGTGACCTAACAACAAGGAAGGATAAATAATGTTGTGGAACAACTAAGCATTCTTTTCTACTCGCATCGATCAGTGTTCAAGAAATTTTCTCAGGCAGACACTACAAAAAAGTGAGAAACAGTAAACTGAAGCAGTAATATAAGCATACTTCAGATGAACAAGAACTATTTGATCCTATTTCAAAGAAATGATTACAAAACGTAGAATTTAGCATCAAACCATTCTGTAGAAATTTAATTGATTCCAAGAAACAAATTACTTGCTGGTTTCTAAGCTACAAATACTAGAAACAAAAAAGACATGTAAAGGCACACAATACATGTTAAGATGCTATTAGAATGAAATTGTTTCTTTAACTTATATTCCTCCCTCAACCCTGCACGGTTATGATAAGTTCTATTATACATCCATGTACGATCTTCATTTTCCATCTATACAAGAACGACAAAATAACAATAAAGAAAAGAAACAAAAGCAAGAGAACCAAAACAACAACAGGAAAAAAAACACCAACAGTAGTTATAGTAACAATGAACACACATTGAAGAATAAGAAACTACATGATTACTAAATAATACTAACAATAACGTAACATTAGTCTGACTTGAACATACTATGGTAGTGTTTGATTTCACTAATTAAGCAAATCAAGTCAATACAATGTACTGCACATATATTTTATTTGTCCACCACCTTCTTGTTGTTTATCGATGAGTGAGTTTAAATTTAGTATGTTTGTCAGACAGCAAATGAGATTGATTTAATTAATTTCCTATGAAGTTTGAAATTTGCTGGTGAAGAAAGTAGGGAACACAGAATAGGGCCTAGCTATATATAAAGGGATGTTTTGTTTTGTTCAAAGAAATTATACATAAAAACTAAGCTGTTGAAACATGTGACTTACTAAGTTACTCTTTTGGTTTTTCCTCTTGGAGTTAATCCCTTCCCTTTTCTTCTCTGACTACATAAGCAAATATCATGTTTCAATCTATGGCATAAAAACATTGAAAACCTAAACAAGCATATGCACCACTTCAGAAGACCAGATGAATCAGTTACTTCCACAATATTCGACTAAACAGTAAATCTGATAAAGAAAAAGAAAAAACAGTGGGTGCATTCTCCAGTGATGGTATGCAGTCTTTGGAAAACAATGATGTTCAAAATTACTATGTCATGCTTTATGTCAGGGATCTTTTGAAAACAATCTCTCTGTCTCCATAACCCCACATGGTAGGGGGTAAGGTCTACTATCACCTTGCCACCTAGTAGAATTACACCGAGTATATTGTTATTGTTGTATAATGCAAATCACAAAATTTATGTTCCTAATGAATAGCAAATATTTGAGAAACTGACTTGCTAAACTTGACCAAGAAAGATTTCACTTTTTTGCGGCACTCATGCAGGAGAGAATACCCAAGTTTTCATCAACTTCTTTTATCAAAACAGAGAGAAAATTGGGAAAAGTTAATCTTTTGGGCAGCCAAATATGATGAAAATAAACAGTGAAAAGCAGAAAAAGGAAGACAAAAACTGTCAATACATTAGTAGCTAGTTTCTATTCACTCTGCATAAAGCAACCAACTCAACTAGCAGCCACTTTGAGTGGTGGATTATTTTTTTTAAGGAATCTGCTCTGCTGAACCCTCAACAGCTGAATAACATCTTTTAATCACAAGTTTAGCTAGAAGCTATGGTAGTAGTCCATTTTTAATTTGTATAATATATGGTTCCTATCATTGTCAATTTCACAATTCAAAAAAATCATATGTGCACTCAGTAAACCCCCAAATGCAACCCCCGCACGTCTCCACAACCCCCAAAACAGAATGCAACGAAATGAGGGCAAAATAACAGAATTTAAGTAGGAAAACATGATAATTGAAAATAAAAATGAATTTAAGTACCAGATTTTTATCGAACCACCAACGGCAGAGTGCCTTCAACTAAATCACCATCGCCGTCACCACCAAAACTCCACCAAGTCACCGTCGTCGTCACCACCAAAAATCCGCCAAGTCACCTTCGTCGTCACCACCAAAACTTCACCAAGTCACCGTCACTTGACCCTACTTTAGAGAGAGAAGGGGCAGTGAATTGACCATAGTTTAGAGAGAGAGGGTCTGTAAGGTAGTATTTTATAAGTGTGATTTTAGTTCGCGATCATAGCAAAATGACCATCAACCTGATATTATGTCGATTTTGTAATTTGATATTTTACTTATATCATTTCTAATTCATTAAAAATAATATTTTAAATCTTTTTTGGTGAATATAACACGTTTTTTCTATGTCAGCTATCATATTTGTTTCATCTGTCATATTATTTAAAAAATTAAAAAAATATTACATTAAATTTCAAATCATTTTTAAAATACTAAATAATAAATTAAATATTAAAATTAATTTAATTAAATAAGAAAAATTTGAATAATCATATTTTTATTTTTACTCACAAATTAAACATTAAATTCATTCCAAATAATTAAAAATTTTCTCCAACTAATTTAAATTTTTAACTATAAATTCATATATACAAACATACTAAATTTTCGATTTTTAAATTTGAATATCTTTAAAAAATTCACAAAAAGTTTAATTTTTTCAAGCGAAATTCACTAATTTTTTTTCAATATTCACTATCACTCACTTTCAATTCAAATTTAAATTTTAATGCACCAAAAAAAGATTTCAAATTTAAATTTTTATTCAAAAAAATGAAAAATATTGAATTGAGAAAAATTAAAATAAAAAATAAAAATTAAAGGTAGTAGGGGGCTGAAAGAGTGTTGGGGTGGGGTGTGGGGGTTGGGGCTAGGGTGGAGAGAGGATGGATGGGGCTGGTGAGGTGTGTAAGGGGGGACGAGGCTGGGTGGGATGGGATGGGGTTGGGTAGGGTGTGGGGGTTGGGTACGTACTGGGGTGGGGAAGGGATGGACGGGTATTGGGGTGGGTGGGGAGGCTGGGGGTGGGGTGGGATGGGGCTGGGGTGGGGTGGGAGGGAAAAAAAATATTTTTATTTTTTAAAATTTTAAAAAATATTTTAAAATTTTAAAATTATTTTTAAATTTTTAAATTAT
Source organism: Capsicum baccatum var. pendulum (assembly GCA_030864225.1). Lineage (NCBI taxonomy): Eukaryota > Viridiplantae > Streptophyta > Magnoliopsida > Solanales > Solanaceae > Capsicum > Capsicum baccatum. The sequence continues at coordinate 204,310,109 of CM061558.1, read as the reverse complement.
TTTTAAATTTAAACAAAAATGAAGGGAAAAAAAGGACCCTTTTAAAAAATTTTAAAAATTCTAATATTTATTTTTTAATTATTTTAATATAAAATTGACCACCACTCACACACCCAGGCGAGTGTCTACACTCTCTTTGTCCTAATCACTATTTCAATGCCACATAGGCAAGGTCAACGATCAATGGATGCAAAATATTATTTTTTAATGGGTTCAAGGGTCCAGATAACAAACATCTAAGTAGAAGTGTCTAACTTATAAAACCGACATAGTACAGGAATCCAGAAGGTCATTTTGCCTAAAACATAATAAAAGAAAAAATGACTAAACGATTTTTGTTACAAATTTTCTAATGAAAATTTATTTTACTAAAAATAAGTAACACAAATGATACAAACATAATTTGTGAAGAATCATGAGAAGTTTTTGGTATTTAAAAATTGAATAGGTCAAATCCATCGATAGCCCCTCAAACTTGTCCCTAAAATTCACTTAGACCCCTAAACTAAGGCATGTACTTATTAAACCCCTAAACCCCCAAATTTGATTCCAATTGAGCATTTTTTACCTAATCAGCTAAAAGCTCAAAGTATGTGTTGCACACACGCGCTGATGTGCTAAAAAAGGCTAATTTGAAGCTGACACGTGGCATTGTGGGTACAATAATTATTAAAAATTAATTATAAATTTATTTTAAAAATAAAAATAAAAAATTGATTATTAAAAGAAATTATAAAATTAAAAAAAATTATCAAAAAATAATTATAAAAAAATTTTAAAAATATAAAAATAAATAATTGATTATTAAAAAAAATTATAAAATTTTATAAAAATAAAAAATTTCATTAAAGATCCAAATTATAAAAAAAATAATTGTAAAATTATAAAAAAATAATTGTAAAATTATTTTAAAAAAAAATTATTAAAAAATTATAAAAAATTTTAAAAAATAAAAATAAAAAATAGAATTGAGGATCTAAATTATTAAAAAATAATTATAAAATTATTTTTAAAAAATGCGTTGAGGATTACAATTATTAAAACATAATTATAAAATTATTAAAAAAATAAAAATAAAAAACTGATTAATAAAAATATAAAATAGATTATTTAAAAGAAATTATAAAACTTTTTAAAAAATAAAAATAAAAAATTGCATTGAGGATTCCAATTATTAAAAAATAATTATAACATTATTTCAAAAATAAAAATAAAAAACTGATTATTAAAAATAGATTATAAAATTATTTAAAAAATAAAAATAAAAAACAGATTATTAAAAATAGATTACAAAAATTTTTTAAAAATGAAAATAGAAAATGGCATTGAGGATCCAAATTATTAAAAAATAATTATAAAATTATTTATAAAATAAAAATAAAAAACTAATTATTAAAAAGAAATTATAAAATTTTTTAGAAAATAAAAATAAAAAACTTCCCCACCTTCCCAAGCCCCCACTCCCCAGCGTTAATCTTCTTCTCCCCCCCACCTCACGTTCCTCTTCTTCTCCATTAAAGTGAATCTTGCTTCTACATGAACCTCAAAAACACACACACATATTGTTTAAATCTACTTCAAGAATTCAAAAGGGTTCTAGAAAAAAGTCATATTTATTGAAATTTTTCATAAAATAGTGATATTAATGGAAAAAAAAAAGTGATCTTTCTTGTGGAGGAAAAAAATGGTGATAAAAGTGATCTTTCTTGGAGAAAAAAGTGATCTTTATTGAAATTTGTTGTAATTTTTCAGGAAATGGTGATACTAATAGAGATAAAAAAGTGAATCTTGTTGAAATTTTTCAAGAAATGGGAATATAATTATGGTGGATTAAAATGAATTTGTTCATGTGAAGATATGGGGGGTGACGACGAAGACGCGAGAGTGGGGTAAGGTTGAAACGATGAAGACGCGGGGTGGGGGTGGGGTGCTGTGAAGAAGATGACATAGGGAGTGGGGCATTTTTTTTATAAAAAAGAATTAAGAAATTATAGTAATTAAAATTTATATTAATAAAATAAATTAAATATAAAATTTTTAATTAATATTTTTTGGGGCCCTCAGTGCCACTTGACACATTTCTATTCGTAATTTAATTAAAAAAAATACATCACACGCTTCCCGAGAGTGCACTGCACGCGCAGTGCCATGTGGGCAAAAAATGTCCAATTGGAACCATATTGGGGGGTTTAGGGGTTTAATAGGTACAAAACTTAGTTTAGGGGCCTAATTGAATTTTAGAGACAAGTTTGAGGGGCTATCGATGGGTTTGGCCAATTGAATATTACATGCAATGATGAAAATGTGCGGGCATAAGTCAAGAATGCACCCTCCATATTTTTACTAAATTTTTTAGCATTTCCGATAGAAATAGTTTGTGGAACTTACAACAACAACATACTCAGTATATTTTTATAAAGTGGATCTGAAAAAAAAATGTTCACAATCCGTACATTACCTCAAAAGTGAAGCTCGTTAAACTCAAGATCTTTTATTATTTTTAAAACAAAAAAGGGCCTAAAATGACTTTCAATTATGTAAAATGGTGCAAAAAGGTCCTCTGTCTACCTATTGGGACTAAAATGTCCTTCTCATCTACCTATTGGGCCTAAAATATCCTTCACCTACCTATTAGGCCTAAAATATCTTTTTGACTACTTATTGGGTCTATTTTGCCATTTTATTTAGGCAAATTACATGAAAATGTCAACCTTGACACTTAACTACATAGATAATAGTAATTTTTCAATCTTACAAAAAAAAAGTTTGTTTTACATATATAGTCATTTAAAAAAAATTATAATTTCTAATTTAATGTTATAACTAATTATCAATTTAAGAGATATATTTTCAATCTTCAAATTAAAAGTGGAAAAGATAATTACCGCTTCCAAATCTTTCTCTCACTTGTATTCAAAATTCAAATATTTTAAAATAAACTAAGTACTCCATTATTTGCTCGTATATGTTTCTTTGTGTTTTCATGTATATTAATCATCTAGTATTATTTCATTGTCGTATATTTTTAATTCTAATGTAATAAATTAATCATAATTTTTTATGGATAAATATTCATGAAATTTGATCACTATGTTGAAAGTACAGAGATACTATAATTTTTTGTTGTATAAATATAATTTATGTCAAAGTCAGATTATTATTATATTTTTTATATAATTTATGGGATAAATATTCACGGTATATCTCATTATATCGAAAGTATTTTTATTATTAAAAAATTATTTATTAAATATAAATATATATTTTCAGTATTACATGGTATAAACTTTTTATATCTAAAATATACCATGTATGTTTATGGTATAAGTATATTATATGGTATAATATATCATGTATCTATGATATAAATATAATTTGTATGGTATAATTATACCATGTATTTTTATGATACATTACAAATTATATAAATATATCAATATATCATGAATTTTTATGGTATAAATATACCATATATTTTAATGGGGACTTCGTGAAAGCAGGCAATAAAAATAAAAAACATAAAATTTTGATATAGTGTATAAAAAGTGAATGAACAAAGGCTTCCATAAAAACAAGCAATAAATAAGAAATATGAGAATTTAATATATAATTTTTTTCTATATATTAGAATCTGTTGTAAAAGTAAATATTTTATATGTTATATCTGACAACCAATTAATACGGTTATGTATATGTAATATTTTTTTAAAAATGGCTATTTATGTTATTTTTTCTTATTTATCAGATCAATTTAGAACGACAAACAATTGATATTGAGCACTATTTATTTGGTTAATATTAAAAGGATAGAGATTTTATGTAGTTTAATAAAGATAAATTGTGGTATTATGTAATTTTTTTAAAAATAAAAGGACAAAATAGCCCAAATAGGTAGACGAAAATGACATTTTAGACCCAACAGGTAGACAAGAAGGGTATTTTAGGCCCCTTCCCATTTTTAAAAATGATCAAGATATTCTATCAAACATGTATATGAATTATTCAGGTGACAATTTTATATATTTAAAGATGATAAGAAAATAACAAAATCAATTACGAAATTATTAATTATCTACTCCACTTGTGATTGACTACAACAACAATAACAACAAACCTAGTGTATTTTCATTCCCACATACTGGGGTCTGGGAGGGTAAAATGTACGCAGTCCATACCACTACCTCCGAAGAAGTAGAAAGGTTGTTTTCGATAGACCTCCGGCCACTGTAATTGACTATTTCTTGTTAAATAATAAAAGATCCATGAATATATTTTTACAAGCAAAATGAGTTAAAATCAATAGAAATAAAGATAAATATCAATGTTGACGTAAGAGAGACGTTACCTTATTTTCTATGAGATTTACTAATACATATACATATTTCAACCTACTTATTGAAATTATATTTAACGGCCTATTAACAAATAGAGCAAAGAAAAATTTGTGTCTTATAAATAATACTTGATCAAATTTTTAATTATTGTCCTCTGCTTTGTTGCGCATCAAAATTATTTTAATCACATGCAATTAGTCCCTTATTTTGAAAAGATCATTTTTAGTCTCCACTTTATCATATGAAGTAGTAGTACTTTAAAGAATAACTTTTATTAGTAAATATAATAACTTTCAACAGTTATTCTGAGCTTTTAGAGAAGAAAATAATAAAGAGATAAAATGTCTGTTTAGATTGACTTTTGGCTTTTGACTTATAAGTCTAAGCTAAAAATTCTAACTTATAGCTTTTGGTTTATTTTTATCCAAAAATCATAAGTTGAGATTTATAACTTATGATTTTTGACTTATTTTTAACATTTTAGCTTAAAATTAAGTGTTTATAAGCGCATTTTAAATATACTCAAATACTTCAAAAGTGCTTAAAAATTAATTTTGACTTAAAAGCACTTAAAATAAGTCAATCCAAATAGGCTCTAGATATAATTAAGAGCATTTAAATTGAACAATTTTAGTTATCAATGCACATGACATTTATTTTTAGAATTCTAAATGTAATTAGACATTTCAAAAATCAACATTATTAGTGATTTAATGATAATAATTACTACATTAAGGAGAGAAACACAATATAATATTTTTTTATTTGGCTAGCACCAATATAAAGGCAAAATGAATTTGATATTTAAATTAAAAATCACATTGAATCTGATAAGCCTTGTATCCTTCATTATACATGATCTATCATCTTCGGCTTAAAATTTAAATATTTGGATCAAATTTTAATAATTTTTTCTTGTATCTTTGAAGTGAAGTAAGTATTAGCTTTATACTAACTTTCGTACCATTACTTATTATAGAAGACAAAAGTTTCATTTTTTTAATATAATCCTAACTTATCATAAAGTGTGTCTTGTGATCCCAACATCCTAACTTTGTACAGCATTGCTTTGTCATCTACTAATCTTAACGTCACAACTTGCTTGTCATACTCCCAAGGAAACGCAAATACTGTATTCCGTAAGTTCAACAAAATCCACTACTTTCTATATTCAAATTATATGTACATATAATAAGATCATGTAAGTTCAGCAAAATCCATTACTTTCTATATTCAAATTATATGTACATATAATAAGATCACGTTCATTATGTATCTAGTCGAGTACCTCAATAGTGATGTCAGTTGCACAAAAGTAATCTGATTCTACAACAACTGTGGTTGTATTAATAGTGCATAACTCATTGCCATATTGGTCCTCATCCTCAGGCCTTGCTTTTCCAAGTAATTGTTACTCTTCCAGGATGATTTTCATCACCAATTAATGAGATAAATGACTTTGAAGTTGGAATAAATACTTTTTCTCTACACAATAAAAAAATGTCAAAAAATAATTAGACAACAGAACTTTTCATTTTTTAAAATATTTGGTTTAATTTTATTTTTTTCTTTCTGATTTTCTAACAAAAATTTCAAATAACTAATTCTTTTTTAATTAATGAATCCTTTTATCATCCCAAGACTTCCACCATTGTCTCCTATAATTTGAAAAGACCATCAAATGAGAAATATGGTCGATAAAAGACTACTAACCTCTCTTTTTAAGAAAATTAAAGGTGCAAACCTCTTAATCTATAACAATTATTTTTCAACAATAAATTTTCTTTTTCGAAAAGCAATGTTGAATAATTGATTCACAATTTTTTTCTTTTTTTTTTTGTATTTACTTAGCTTGTTCAGTTTATGTTAATTGTTTGAAGAATATGTAATTATTTGTGGTATGTAATAAATGACATTAATATTAGAAGTAATATTTTTTTAATATACTATACACTTTGTAAGTATTCAAGAACTTTATGATGAGATTCTCCATTTTTCATTCAATGCTTATCAAACATATACGTGAAGGTTGGAAAAATCACAAAACAATTTTATACGTTTAATCAAATTGACCAAAAATCAGCACATAATAAAATGAAAATCTTCACGAATATATATCTTACCTTTTTTCAAACCAAAATGCTTGAAGTTTTGTCAAAAACTTTTGGATCAATTCCTAAGAGATAGCTTTGCCTATGTGGAAATGGGAGATGGTCAACATGGACTTCATTACAGGATTTTTGAGATCCCAAAACCAATATGACTCCATTTGGGTGATTGTAGATAAAATGACCAAGTCTGCGTATTTTCTTCCAGTGTAGATAAATTAATCGGGGGATGATTATTCTAAGTTGTACATCCAAGAGATAGTTCGTTTGCATGGGACTCCAATTTCTATTATATAGCATAATTCTCTTCACAATTTTGACAGTCTTTTGATAACGCTCAATCTACAGCTCTCGTAGGAGTGTAAAGCGGTCGTAGTCAAATATAGAACCCAACTGGGTTGGGTATCGATCCCACAGGGAATAGCTTGGTCAACAAGTAAGCAATGATTACTAGACTTTTAGTGCAAGTCTCGTAAAAAGGGGGGATTGTAATGTGTAACCAAAATATTAAAGTAAAAACTGAAAATAGCAACGTAAAAAGAAAGAATGTTTAGTAGGTTGTAAAACAATGAGAATTGAGGAGTTGGGGTTATGTCCACTTTCTGAGTTATACGTCTCTATTGGCTATGAGTGTGTTGAATTCTGTCATGCATGTGCTTATAGAGAATTGTATTCGATGGTAAATCCAGGCGTCTTTCGACCTATTCGAGGATTATTTCACTTTAACTCTTTCGAGCTTAAAGCGTGTCTAACGGTACGAATTCTCCAAGAGGTTAATCCAGTTACGGCACTAACTTTTTAATAGGGGATGGGACCCTACTACCTTGACATTATCTCTTTTCCAGACAGATAACCTTTCTTTCGAACAAGTTAAATGTTATACTGGCGTATTCTTGCGTTTGCAACCACAAAGAATTTAGGTTAAGACGAAGAGAATAATGATATAAGCAGCATACGTGTCACAAACTCACAAACTCATAGTAATAGATAGTAATCTCATTCGGCTTCCATAACCCCAACAGAGAAGTTTAGTTACCCATGAGTGCGAAGGAAATCACAATTGACATTGTTATTATACCACAATAAAGATTTCGTGTAGTAATGGTATGGTAGGCGTTAGGCGTGATTTCTTGCACGTAACGTTTCTCTTGTTGCGGAAATTAAGAATAGATGAATAGAAGAAGAATAAAAAGTAGAATTAATGGAAGAGTTATAGAATTAAGGAGGAATGAATTGTAAGGTAGAATGTCTTATTGAAGACTTCTCTCTCTCCCCAAAATCTCTAGCAAAATAGGGTATTTATAATACCCATATCCTATTCCTACTAAGCTAATGAAATACTTAACCAAATCCTACTAAGCTAATGAAATACTTAACCAAATCCTAATAAGCTAATGAAATACTTAACCCAATTGTACTAGGTTAATGTATCATTATCCTAATAATAAATTACTGCTAGTCCCCAAAGTCTTCAGAAATATTGTTTTAGCCCGGGAAAGGTTTCCCATGCATCACTTTTGGTCCTTAGGCGTCCAAGACTCCCTTTTCTCCCCTCGTGAAGCTTTCTTTGGCATCAAGTTATCCATAAAATGCTGAATTCTGCATCATTTATACCTGAAACTTTGCTAATCATGTTCGTTAGCTCACTTACCGGAAAAAGGACTAAAAGTGCATGAAATATATAATTTGTTCTCAAAACATTGCTAAAATATGGGTAAAATATAGCACTATAGGCGTGTAAATTCGCCTATCATCATCTTTCCAGAGGGGTTTGGGTACCTAAGTAAACCTTAGTACTACTTTGTACCCTCAAATAGATGGGCAAGTAGAACACATCATTCAGACCTTAGAAGATATGTTGAGAGCTTGCGTCATACACTTTAAAGGTAGTTGGGTAGATTTTTTGCCGTCGATAGAATTCGCATATAACAATATCTACCACTCTAGTATCCAGATGACTCTTTTTAAAGCTCTTTATGAGAGGAGATATAGGTCCCTGATTGGGAGATATGAAGTGGGTGAAACCCATTTATATGGGCCGATCTTGTTCATCAAGCGATGGAGAAAACGAAAATCATTAGGGAGTGACTTAAGATAGCTCAGAGTCGCCAAAAGTCTTATGCCGATGTTAGAAGAAGGAAGTTGGAGTTTGAGGTTGATGATTGCGTATTTCTAAATGTCTCCCCTATGAAGAGAGTCATGCGATTCGAAAAGAAAGAGAAGCTTAGTCCTTGTTATATAGGACCATATCAGATTACGAGAAAGATCGGTAGAGTTGCTTATGAGTAAGATTTTCCCGCAAGTCTGGCTTCTATTCATCCTATATTTCATGTATCCATGCCGAAGAAGTGTATTGGAGATCATTCTCTTATGTTGCCTGTGGAAGAGATCAATGTAAAAGACTCATTATCATACGAAGAAGAACCCATTGCTATTTTAGATCGTCAAGTTTGAATGTTGAGAAACAAGGAGATATCTTCAGTTAAGGTATTGTGAAAGAATCATAAAGCTAAGGAAGCTACTTGGGAGTCGGAGAATGACATCCGTACAAGATACCTAACCTTTTTGAAATCATGTATGATGATATGGAAGGTACTAATCTTATACTACTCTTTTCTTTTCATGTAGTGCTTGAAATCGTGCTTGTTGTGTCCTGAGTCATCATTCGGGGATGAATGATCCCAAGGGAGGCTAATTTAACACCCGGTATTATTCATGGCTTGGTTCAGCTCTTAGTTGTATGCATGGAGAGGTTAAGGCCTGGAATTTTTTCTAAGTGTTGGGGACTTAATTATATTTTAAGCCTCTGAACTTTGAGGATTTTTAAATTGGTCTTTCCGACTCCAAGGCATTTGTTTTTGGATTAATTCATGTTTAGGGAGTAGGTAGTATGTCTTGAGGGAGTTTCAAACTTTTCGGATGAGGATTGGGTGACGTTTGGATCCCAATTCCAGCAGCTCACCGCGATAGTGCCGCGTCGCGGTGCTAATAGCGATGGAACTCCTATCGTGTCGCGGTGATTATCCAAAACACAGTCCAGTTACGGATTTAAATTGTTGAGGGGATTTTGTGTCTTTTTTCCCTCAATTTAATTCATCAAATCACGATTAATATCATCAGTTAAGGCATAAATTACCCATCTTCTCCGATAAACTCTAAAGAAAAACCCTCCCCTTTTTCCCCAAGAACAAGAATTCAATCCTTTTTCCCCAAGTAATCTAGAATTCAAGCCTTTCAAATTCTAGCATCTCAAGAAAGTAGCAAGATTAGGGTTTCATTCTCCAAGTTAAGATACTTAAGGTACGTGAGGCTATCCTAAATTCCATGGGCAAGAATTCATTGTTTTACTAAGTTTTGAAGTATGCTATTATGTTTATAAAAGGGTTTGAAAGATCGTCTTGAATAGCCAAACTATGAACCCATTTATATATATATATATATATATAACGAAACTCCTTCTTTTGTTATGATACCTCTTGATTTAACATGTTATGGGTTATTCAATTTCCTGTTTAGAAGTATGAGATAAATATTTTAATATTATTTATGGACTTGCCATTGGTTATGAATTGAAGAAAGAGTGTTTTCTTGTTTATAAATATTAAATATGACAATTGAAAGAATTACATGGGTTGTTATGAAGGAGTTGACCATTATTTGTTAAGGTGTTGAAAAGGGAAAATCTTTGCATAAGTTTTCACATATTTTGAAGTACGAACTCTTTTGCATTGTTCAAATGTTTTGGTGGTCAATAATGTGTTTTGAGATAAGAAGGGCAGTAGATATGTTGTGGTATAAATGAAGGACTTGCAAGTGACGATACGCTATTACGAAAGTGCCCTCAGCATAATAAGAAATAAATGGTTTATAAGAAGAATGTATGTTTTTGAGAGTCTAAAATTGGGCTTAAAAGAGTTAGATGGTTGCCCGAAGAAGACACGAGTTCAGGAAACTCATTGCCCAAAATCGTGATTTACCGACATGAGTTCATGTTCCCCTGAAATAAGGATTGTACGTTGGCGATAGCCCTGCGACGTAGTAGAGATGCAGAGACTCCAACCTTTGTGGCAAACTTGGGTTGGGGGCTTGGTCGTCGAGTCAAAGACGGATTCCATATAGCCCGTGGAATTACAGATTGTAGGGTGTACCATCTAGCTCAAAAGAGAAAAAAAGCGTAGAGTCATGATTCCAAGAAAAAGTTTTGAAATTTATCAAATCATGCCCATGTTTTTTCAAATGTCTTAGGATGACATGTTTTTATGAAATGCTCTCACCTATGTTGTGTAAAAATATATTTTGTTTTTGGATTGTTCTAGGTACCAGTAAATTATGTATTGACCTCCTATGTTTCAGGTTCTGAGGCCCAGTCTCGCCGTCCTGCTAAACAGTAGATTGTTGTCAGACATTCAGAGTTGGTGAGCCTTCCTTATTTTGGAAGGAGTTTGGTTCACATATGTTGATTTCATTTGATTTAGTTCATGGTCCGATCGAGGGCCTTATCCCAGTTTCAGATAGATTGTTATTTTCAGTTTAGTAGAGATTTCGCAGACTTGTTATAGATGGTTATAGGTTTTCTTATGGACTCATGTTTCGTATTGCTAAGTCAAAATAATATAACTATCATGCTTCTAGTTACTTTCGTATTAATTATAGTAGATCAGTTATGCTTAAAATGACAAGATAAGAGGGCTCTTGCGCCTTTATGGTTTGGGATATCCTTCGTGGCCAGGGTCTCGGCTAGGGTCGTGAAAGTTTGGTCAAACTTTGTGTGCCACTGTTTGGGTGTTTGCTTTAGTCCATAAAGTGACATAACAAGTTTGCACACTTTCTTTTCTTTACCAGGAACCACAAAACCCTCGGGTTGTTCCATTTAAATTTCTTCTTCCAATTATCTATCTAAGAATGTTGTTTTCATATCCATTTAATAGATTTCAAAATCATATACCACCGCTAAGGCAACTAACATCTGAATGGATGTTATCCTTGTTACATGCGAGTACGTATCAAAATAATCAAGGCCTTCTTTTTGTCTAATGCCTTTTACTACAAGTCTTGCCTTGTAATAGTAATATCAACTTTTATTTTCCTTTTGAAAATCCATTTAGAGCCTAGAGATTTATTTTCTGAGGAAGATCAACTAACTTCCAAGTATGGTTGCTCAAGATTGAATCAATCTCACTATTGATTGACTATTTCCAAAAGGAAGCATTCGAAGGTGACATCGCTTCTTTAAACGTTTGAGGCTCATTTTCAAGAAGAAATATTACAAAATCTGGTCAAAAGGATGTTGATGTTCTTTAATGTATACAACGTCTTGGATTCTCATTATTAAGTACATTCTTATATTTTTCATCTCGAGGTCGTTTAGACTCCCCACTAGACTGCTCATGTCTAGTTTTATATGAATAAATGTGTTCAAAGAACTCAGCATTATCTGATTTAATTACCGTATTTTTATTGATATTTGGATGTACGAATTTATGAACCAAAAATTAGCGTGCTTTACTACTTTTAGCATATTCAATGAACGTGCAGTCCACAGTCTTAGATCGTAATTTTACCCTTTTAGGCATAGGAACTTAAATTTTGCTAGACACCCCCACACTTTGAAATATTTCAAGTTGGGTTTTCTTCTTTTTTATTTTTCATATGAAATTGAAAGTGTCTTACTATGGATCACTTTATTGAGCATTCGGTTAGCTGTAAGGATAGCTTCCCACCACAAGTTTTGTGATAAACCCAAACTTATGAGTAAGACATTCATCATTTTCTTTAATGTTTAATTTTTTCTTTTCGCAATCTCATTTGATTAAGGTGAATACGGGACAGTAGTTTGATGGATAATTCAATTTTCTACACATATCTCCGCAAAAAGAGATTTATATTGTAACACCCCGTATTCAAGTACGTGTATTGGCGTATTCAAGTACGTGTATTGGTCTTATTTATATGGAATTAATTTTATTTTATTTTATTTATATCGGAATTTGCCCGTCGATGGTTCCATACGAAGGTTATTGAATAAGCTTTCCAACCATATAAAGATTTCCAAAAACGGATAGGTTTTGAATATAATCGAGCACGTTCGAAACTATAAAACGGCGGCCGGGATATTGGGAATAGTAAATGTGCAGGAAAATTTCCTGCACACAAACTACTGAGGCCAACCAATTTTTTTGGGTCAACTTTGAACGATCATAACTCCCTTAATATAATGAACTGGGAGAGCTGCGACCTATGAAAAGAAAGATCTTTGAGTCTTCTTTCCAATGCAATTGGATTAATCCAATTCCAATGTCTATGTAAGGAGTTATACTCGTTTTACTTCAGCCTCTCAAAACAGATTTTTAGGGTCAACTTCAAACGACCATAACTCCTTGTACAGGACGAACTGGGTGGCCTACTTTATATGAAATGAAAGCCCTTTGAATTATATTTCCAACAATATCAATTTCACCTAAATCCGATATCGGAGCAAAGAGTTATGGTCGATCTACTTTAGCTTATCAAAACAGTCCACCAATGGATAGATTTGACATTATTTAAATTTTAAAGGCACTTTGGTCATTCCCTATGATATTATGGACGGGAATATGTGTATATATACATGTATATGAGTTCAAAAAGTCATTTTCATCATCAATCATAGAGAAAGAATAAACCCTAGCCAAATTTGACCTTTAAATTACTTTTGATTCAACCGTAGAAATTCCAAAGTAATCCGATAACTGCGTTTTTCATCTCGAGAGCTTCGAACGACACCTATTATTTGTGCAAACAGGATTGCATAATCAAGAGGTGAATTCTAAGGTATGAATATTGTTTGCCTTTGTTCTCTTCCATATGTATATGTGTGATAGAGGATTATATGTATTGGTTGTTATTGAAAAGTGATGGAAATAGGGTTATGGACTATTTTGCATGGTTTGATTGTATTGAATTGTGGAAGGTGGATATGGTAATTGAGTTATGGAAGGTGGATATGGTGATATACTATTGAATTGATGATTATTTATGTTTATGGCTCAATTTGGTTTAATGGATTGGTTGGAAGGATAAATGGATCCAAACTTGATATTGGAGGATGTTGTATGAATATGCATGGCATGTGAATGTAATTGGAGTATAAGAGGGTTAAAGTGACACCCTTTATGGTGTAATTAAGGCTTACTACTTAACCACTAGTTTGGTGAATTCAAATAATTGAATTGTGACATTTGGTCACTAATATTAGATTGCTATATATGTTCATTGTAGATAAGTAATCCGAAAAGACGAGAAGTCCATTTGGGACTAGTATTGAAGGTTGACAGTCAGGTATGTAAAGCATACTCTATACCATATCTTTGGCATGAAAGTGAACAATTGTTCTATTAAGAAACTTTCCAAAGTTATTCAGTAACATGTGATCCATAATGATTTTGTATGATGTCCTACGTTACCAATGAACTTGTTTCCACCCTACAAGATGTCAAGACATTCCAATACTTACTTTTTTTCCAAATCTTACATATTTATTGCACTAATGAATGTCAGAAGGTATCCGGTTACTCGAACAAGATCCATGTACTATTAATGACTCCAAAACATTTCATTGATATACCAATAAGTTCCTACTTCATTGTTATGGCATTGATGACTCTAAAACACTTTATTGATGTGCCAATAAGTTCTTACTTCATTGTTATTGCATTGATGATCTATTTATATGTCTCTTATTGATGTATCATTGTTTCAAAGTATCAAAAATGTGGTGGCGACCGAAATAACAATCTCAATGATTAATTGAACTAAGTGATGAAAGTTCTCTCTTATCGGGTGTTATCCTAGGGGCATAAGCCTAGCATGGGTCGATCCCTATTTATGTGTTTATGGGTGGTATCCCAGGGGCATAAGCCTATCATGGGTCGATCCCAGTTGATATGTACTGGAGGCAGCCTAATGGTCACAGTACGGTACAGTAATGATTACAAAGATGATAAGAACGAACGTAAAGTGATTGAATAAATACTATGTAGAGGTTGTCACAAGTTCTAGTAAGTGTGGTCCACTCCTATTATGATTTATTCACTTGTTTCTGATTTCTATTGAGCTCCTATATCATATGTGATTATCTACAGCTTTACATACTTAGTACATATTTCGTACTGACGTCCCCCACGGGGACCTGCATTTCTTGCTGCAGGCACAGGTACCTTAGCTCATACATCGCACAAGTAGGAGCCAGAATACCCAACTGCTTTTGATGAGCTCCAGTTTGCTTCGGGGCTTTCCGTGTCATATCCAGTCACTTTTGGTATTGTATAGAAGTTAGTTATATGGCGGGGTGTGTCCCCACCTTAGTTAAACTCTATGTATTGTCTAGAGGCTTTGTAGACCTAATGTACAGTCAAGGTGGTATTTTATTAATAGACGTGATGGCTTCAACGGCTAAGTATTGTATATACATATATATGTGTGCTCGAGCTTATATAGGTGATTATTTCCTTTTATATGCGACATGATGCTGTCCGAATTTCGGGTTGTCATAAAGGTATGCATGGGAAGTATAAGGTTATGAGCTGGTTCTCCCGGGCCTCCTCTGTTACGGGTGCCAGTCCGCCCAATAGGATTTGAGGCGTGACACATATTCTCCATCCCTGTCACTTCTTGTCGTTTTGATCTTTTTTTCAAATTAATTTTCAACTTCTATTTTATATTGCCTAAACACATCTATTGCTTCATCCTTACCATTTAGCAAATAAATATAACAGTATCTGGTGCAGTCTTCAATAAAAGTTATAAAATACCTTTTTTCACCACGCGATGGTGTTGAATTCATATCATAAATGTCTATGTAGATTAAGTCTAAGCGATTGAAATTCTTTTCAATAGACTTATACATATGCTTAGCATACTTTGATTCCACACATGTTTGACACTTTAAGTTATTGCACTCAAAGTTAGGCAACACTTCCAAACTAATCCATTTTCACAAGGTTTTATAATTGACATGTCCTAAACGACTATGTTACAAATCATTTGACTCTAGCAAGTAAGAAGATGCCTCAGCTTTCTTTATTTCAACAACCATTACATCAAGTTTGAAAAATCCCTCGTTGAGGTAGCCCTTTTATAGATATTTTCCTTCGTGCTTATTACAGATTTCTCCGAAACAACACACTTAAACCCAATTTTAACGAGAAGTATTATCGACACTAAATTCTTCCTAATAGTAGGAAGGTGGAGAACATTGTTGAGATTCCACACCTTGCCGGAAGTCATTTTTAGGAATATCTTCCCACTTCCTTCAACCTTGGTTGTTACATTATTTTCTATGAAGATCACTTAAAAAATTTTGTCCGCACAAACATGTTTAGTGGATCCTGAATCAAACCACCATTCATTTGGATTTCCAACTGAATTGCTTTAAGTGATCATATCACACAAACTTTCAATCTTTTCCATTGTTTTCAATATGCTTATCTGATCTATCTTCTTGTTCTTATTCAGAACCTGACTATAACATTACTACAATTGTAGCACCAACGCGATCAAGTCTTACAACATTTGATACTTTCAAGTATCAACCTAAAGAATGTGAGATTGGCACTTAAAAATTTAATAATTTTTTATATATCACATAAAATTTAAATATTATTATAACTGTATAATTCTAATCATCTAATTACTTTATCATTTATTTCTTTCAATGCAAGATATACTTGTCATTGTCATTAACGGCAACCATCCTATAAAGACTGAAAGCGGAAAAAGAGTTCAGGAGTTCATTATCATGGATAAACAGTAAGTATAAAAGCACTCAACCTCCTGCTTAACTCTATAGTTATTATGTTTGCAATACAAAAAAGAACCTAATAGAGTAGACTGCAAAAAGAACCTATATGTTGATATTGAGATTGTAAAGTCTTTGTAACGAGTCAGGCTACTATTGGACATGTGTTTACAAATGATCAATTCTCTCTCCCCTCTTTGTTAGTTTACTTTCTGTCCTATGAGACTACCTGAAAGTTGCTCATAAAATAAGAGTTGAGCTTATTTTTGCTGCTAATTCTAACTCTTTCGTGATGAGTGGTTGGTCTAGTGTAGAAATTAACACACTACATGACAATGAATAAATAATTTGGTAGGTTTTCGTCTTTCATTATTTCAAATATATGATAATTTGATGAGTAGAGACACTGTGGTACTTTATATAAAGTAGTAGTGCTCACTACTTGGAGGCCCAGAATACATGTTGTTTGATTTGATTTTCATATGTTGAATGAAACATGAGTTTTTATTCTCAAGCTACGAATGTTAGTTGTAGTTTGAAACATACATTTATTATAAGAGTTGTTAATTCTTCACCGGAATTATATTAGTTATTATAATCATATGATTGACATTGATTTCATCAATTTACTATAATTACTGAACTTTTAGTTTCTAATCAGGTTGAGTACAATCCACATCCTTGCGACATTCTAGAAAAGTTTTCTTTAGTAAATAGTTATCTATCTTGAGATGACTCATGTTTAATCAATTTGAATGAATATATGAAGTAGGTCATATATAGGATGCATCCTTTAGTTTTTCTTGTATAAGTAAACTCTATGATCTGCAAAACCCGGCAAACAAGAAGGAAACAAATTGTGATGCCCATCAAATTTTATATGTTGTGTTTCTTCAACATTATATGCCGTGTAACTTTTAATTAATGTCTGAAAATATATTTTCATTATATGCAGGAAAAAGCTAACAAAATTGGCACTATGGGATAGTTTTATTGATCATGACGGGACTAAACTTTTAGAACAACTTTCTAAGTACCCGGTCGTTCTTGCTAGAAGAGTTTTAAAAGCAACTATAGGTAAAACATCAACCATTATATTTCTTTTTTAAATAATAAATATTACATGATGAAATTATTAAAACTAAATATTTCAATGCATGTTAGATCAACAAATAGATTCAATGGTTTGTCGAATAGGTTCAATACGACAATTACGATTAATCCTCTATACCCACAGGCTGCCGCACTGAGGACATGATAATATGCATTTATAATTTGATATTTACATTCAAAATGCCAAGTAGGAACTACATCTAATGGTAGGATAAGACATTCAGATGATACAATGTAGTAAATTGCAAATTATAATTATTTGTAGGGTCAAAACAATTGAACCAGAGCTTGTTGCTTATAAGATGAAGAGCACTACTGCAATGAGCTCTATTATGTTGGTTCCATTTGAGGATGAAATCATGCCTATCACTAATATTCAAGAACAATTTTCGATAATAATAATAATTGTGGTTTTATTTTTGTAAAGATATGTTAACTATATAATTAAAAAGTTAATAAAATGTGTAATTCTTTAATTTTTAGGGACAAGTATTTTATGTCGAAGCTGAACTATCCCTTGCAAGTAAGGACCAACTCTTCTGTGTGTTACATTGCCCAAGTTTTAAGACATTATTCCCGAGATAAAATGTGCGAAGGAAAATCTACTGCACGATTTGTCACCGATCCAGACTTCTAACTCCCAAGTATAATTGCTTTTTAACAACATAATTTACTCAGTTAGATTATTTCTTCAATATAATAAATATGACTGATTACTACATTTAAATTGTGTTCGTTCAATTTTAATAGATGCCACTTTGAAGTCATTGTTAAAGACAATAACGGTATTGCAATAACTATTATTTCGGATGAAGTCGCAGAGAAAATGTTATTTCTTCCTGCTGAAGAGATTTATGAGATCACGTTTGTCAAGGTACCTAAAATTTTGTGTCTGAAAAGGTCACTGCACTTCTATTTAATTAGGTGATTCATCTCTCATTTGTTAAAAAATTAAAGGTTACAGATCCATAAATGTTTACTTTGGAATACATTCATTTTAATTAAGTAACAAAATCATTGACCAAATTATTTATTTGTAAATCATTTAACATTGACAAATATCGATAATAAAAAAGAACAGGGGTATCCTTAAAGTACTTCAGGCATCTTTTGCATATACTTTTTAATGTTTACTCCATGCTTAAAATTTCAAACTATCCTTTGAATGACAATGACGTAACTTATACTTTGAATTATTATTATTAGTGATACCATAGTTAATCAACTTTTACACTTTCAGAAGGACACATAATCTCTTCTAGGTGTGAAAAATCAATTTGATAACAAGATGTTCAAAATTCAAATGAAGAGGTTATATGCAAAAAATCACTATACAACGCCAAAGTTTTCCATTTTATCTTGCTTGGAAGAAAAAGATGTGATTCATAAATCATTGCCACCAATCATAGTTGATGTTCCAGAGGTGACAAAACGCACAATTAAACATCTTAGCTCTGAGACAAGCAAACATCAAAACACAACAAACAAATGCAGTCCATCCTCTCAGAAACAAAGCATGGAAACAAGAACTTCTTCTATGAAGAAGAATTAAAAGGTAATACTATTTATTTCACTATTGAGTTTTGAATTTTAAATGCCACTTCATTACTTAAAATTTCTTTTTTTTCCTTTTCAATTTTGCTATTTTTTTTCTACCCTAAGTGTAAAGATTTGGATACTAATTGTTGTATAAATCAACATATATAAATGATAAATTTTTCGATTGAAGGAGTTTCGGATGAACCTCTTATCAAAGGTCTGGCTTCGCCCCTTATTTTATGAAACAAGACATAGAAATGTATGTTGCAGTGATATTAATTATTTATTCGTGATTCGTATTTATATTTTTGGGCTAAACAGAATTCACAATTTTGAGAAAAAATGCTAAACGGAGCACAATCAGAATATAATAGACTGACATGACTTATATAGTTTGTATGTCAGACAAAAAAATCACTTGAACTGAAGTTTCATATTCACACTAACCATCACGAAAACCTTTTCAAAAGTTGAACCATAGCACATATTTGTGAAGGTGATGCTGAACCTAAGTCAGCACAAACAACCAGTATATTTATGGGCACAACAAATACAAAAACAAATAGTGAAAAAATAAAAATTGGTGAGGGTCATACTAACCTCATTATTTCAAAGATTGGAGTACATGAATTCGTCAGGATAGTTGATGTTAAACTTCAGTCATAACACTTGTTGATGAATAGATGAGCATAGTGGCCAACGAATGCATAAACTTAATATGTAACATATTTGTCGCCAATTTTTTTCAAAGATATGGAAAGGATGAATAACATTTTTTTCCTTCTGAACCACAGTTGATGATGAAAAATTTTGACAGTTACAACTAATGAAGGAAGAATCACTAAAAACATGACAAAACACAATTTGAAAATGCAACGCATCACATTAATCATAACATCATTTTGTAAATAACATATGAAAATGTATATGGCATCAACGTTTGTTTTATAGATAATATAACATCTTTTTTTTGAAAGAACTGTTAACGAATTATTTTTTTGTAGATAATATAACGACATCTTTTATCAAAGAATAACATATGGAATTGCTGTATCGCAAAAATGCTTTCTTGATCGTTGAGGGTTCATTAATAGAGAAGCGTAAAGAAGTGACAATATTTCAATCACTTTAACAACCTGTAGTTTAATGACACAAACATCATAAAGAATTATCAAGCACTTATGAAAGAACAAAAAACAACAGTAAGTCTCATTCTTAGAGATGACCCTCGAGTTCAGTTGCTTTTGGGTCTGATATGGTGTCGACAACAATATCATTTTTCAATTTATCGGTATCCGATCATAAGTTCTCATGGACCTATAGAAACAAGCTATCTACCATTGTAAAATCTGTTTGTATAGGCTTGTGCATTGATTTACACTCGTAGGTTAATAAATCATTCAATTAAAATCGAACTCTTCGGTTCGCTTTTTTTTCATGCGATTTAAAGAATAGGAGGATTCTACCTATAAAGGTCAATGAGAAGATTATGAAAGAGCTAGGAACATTGGAACTAATCCAGCTAGTTATACAAACCAAAGACACAAAATACTCCCAAGTCAACTATGTTGGAGTTTCTTTCCACCTGCTGTTATTGATTAACATCTTTCTTTGCGACTTATGTAGTCAGTAGTCAGGAAGTCAACTTGTAAACATTCATAAGCATCATCGGATTCGTAAGGTAAAATTATTGCAACATATGGAGCTCCATATATTATTTGAAAATTTCAAAAAAATATTATAAATCACAATAGTTGACTACTTAAAATATCTAAAAACCATATAAAAAAATTGATAAATTATCTATATTTTTATTTGTGCTTCATAAGTTGAGACAAAATAAATATATACTGGGTGTGTGCTAGAATGCGCTCCTCTAGATCTAGTTTGCAAATATCTGAAAGATTTGGGGCAGGAAAATGCACAAGTAGCTACTTGAAGGATTAAGTATAGCGAGGAGTTTTAAGTTTAACCTCAAACCTCAAGTCGTGATCTAAAGTTTGAGTGGTTCACTGTCTATGACTTCTAAATTACAGAATTTCTAAGTTAACAGAAAACTTGAAATGAAAGTATTTTAAGTTATCATGATTTCATTTATCATAGCCAGAATTTTGGTCATTCGATCATTGAGTTCTATTTAGGGTATCTATTGTAGAGTAACATCTCTAGGAAAGATTCGAAGTAACATTTTTTGAATTTAAAATCACAACAATATTAAAAATAAGACAAATACGAAATAAGAAAAAAGAGAAACAGGGGATAGCTCACCTTGAGACCCAAAGCAAGAGTAACTATTTTACCACTCACTTCACCAGCATAGAGTCTTCTTGATGTGCTCATCACGAAAATTGATTTTGCCCCTGGCAACCCTTCAGTTGTATCTAGAAGATTTCCAGTTTTCTCATGCACAATTCTTCCTTCAGCAACAATATATTTGTAATGTTCTCTCTCTTGCTGATTAAAGAAATATTAAGAGGAAGAAATCAGGAAACACATGCTAATATCAGACAATCTAACTAAAGGATTATGCCGAAGTTAACAGCTTCAGTTCAGGGACAAAAAATAGGCAACTTAAGCATGCAAAAGAACTATATATCATATGGTGTAAAATGGTGCTAATCAGATCTATCATGCATATTAAGAAGTAACAACACCCATACAAGTTCTAATCAACCAGTTGTCTGTTATAATTAATGATTAATGTTAAAATTTGTGCATTGAGTAAGTAACAAAATATTCAACATATACAGGTCCAAGGTACTGGATACTTTGCTTCTGAAGCTTAGATCTTGGACATTCTTCGAGATCAACCTTTTTGCCATCTCCAAGACCCAATCTGCAGTTGTTTTTTTAGAAAATTCTATGTATCCTTACACAACATCCGTCAGGATTCATACATCTTATAAATAGCTTCACAGAAAAATACATCTTGTCTTATCCATATAGCAAAGAAACTGCACCAGAAAAAAGAGAAGCCAATAACGCATAAGGTTCTTGGACTTTATGTTAATTGTTACGGTAAAACAAGAAGTATTTCCCCATGATATAGTAAGAGAATTTTTGCTCTTTCCCTAATTTGATGATGCAGTATTAGTGGGAACGTGACCGGTTTAAGTTTAATTCACTATGTCTCATAGTAAAGTTATTTCATTAATGGTCAAAAACATAGTTAGAGTACTTGCTTTTTTGAGTTTTGGATTTTAAATTATCTGTGTGTGAGTTTTTTAACCTGAGTTATCACTAATTATTCTGACAAATGACACCTAAATTATTAATTGCTCATTTTTCTGTTTGAAAGTTCAGGTATGAGATTCAAACAATTAATAGTTTAGGTATGTTTGCTATATAATTGATGATAGTTCAGATAGAATATTCCACTCATATGATAATTCTGGTATGAAATTAAAAAATATCAAAATATTTTAGATGTGAAGGAGAGTCTTGGAGTAACTGGTACAGTTGACAACAACCAGGAGGTCACGAGTTCAACACTTCAACCATTAGAAATGCCCTTTGACAGAAATGCAATATAAGGTTGCGTATAATATATTCTTGTGGTGGAGCCCTTCCTCGAACCCTGCATATACCGAGAACTTTAGTACACCGGACGACCTTTTTTTAAGAATATTTTAAATGTGTTTTTTATCCCTCACTCCATAATATTAGTTTAATTTGAGTTGTACAAATAACAAATCACTTTTCTTTTTAAATTAAACTTTACTAGATTGTGTGTTTAATACCACAAAATTAAAGGACATATTTATAAACCAACACAAGATTTAAAAACTTCTTTAAATTTTCTATCAAATCAAAATGAGATACTTTAAAATAGAGCGACAAATATTTATTTTAAAGGTTTATTATTGAGAATTTAACTTATAGAGTGACATGCCAGATGATTTTGACATTATTAATGCTATTTGATTTATTAATATCAGTAACCACTCCGTTTTTTAATTTACCGTATCAAATTACTATAAAATATTACACATTATTGTAGACTAATTTAACTCGGTGGAATTTTTTTATCCATATTTATATTATTATAAAAGTATGAATAATAATTTTGCGTGATCAAGATATTCTTTATTAAACGATCTTATATTTTTTTAAGATATAATTTCCCCCATCAGAAAATGTACTAATAGATATAAATGCAATTTTATGTTAGGACTAAAACAAAATATTTTTGTACAAGAATAAAATTAATTTACTCCTTTTTAAATTTTTATGTGCAACGCACCTTCATATTTTCAAAACCCATTAGGTTTTGGACACTATACCCAATAACCAAAATAAATAAAATATAAGATAAGTCTCTTTCCTTCAATAGTATTATAGATTACGGACTACTAATAATCAAATTGCAATTTTCAAAAAAAAAAAAAAACATATAATTTCTAAGGACTCCAATTTACATACATGCTAAAACTCCGTCAAACAAAGTCACATTTATATATAAAAAAACTAGACATTGAAAGCCCGTGCGGATATATTATTTTTTGTCTTAATTTATGTGACATAAATATAATTTAGATAATCAATCATTAAAATAATTTAAATTTTTAGTTATTGTAATTTATAATATTTTTTCTTCTATTCTAATTTAAGTGACACGTATATAAGTTCGAGAGTCAATTTAATATTTTATATATTTTATATTTTTAAGCTGTTAAATATGTGAGTGATAATGCTTTTGGCATAATTTTTCAATAAGTTATGTCTTCCTCTGCCCCATCGTAATTTCTGTGGCACTAATATAATTTCGATAGTCAAACAAATATTTTATGTTGACATATCATTTTGTGTGCATCTTATCCTTTTTATGAAATATTATTAAATTTTTAATGCTTAGATGACGATAAAAATTAATTAGGGTGATATAATAAAATCACAATTGAAACAATGAAGCAGACATGTCTTAAATATTTACAACAACTAATTAGAAGTGATAAAATAAAATTATTTATAAAAAATACATGTGAAATTTTTTTGTATGTGTCTCATATAAGACATCTAATTAATTTAAAATATCGAGAGTTAATTTACCATTTTATGTTTATTTTATCTTTTTATTAAATATTCTTAATTTGCTAATACTTAAATGACTTATAATAATTAATTAGGGGTGATATAGTAAAATTATGACTAAAACAGCTGAAAAAGGTAGTACAAAACATCAAGAATTAATTTATTATTTCATTTCTATTTTATCTTTTTTTCAAAACTAATCACGGGTGATGTGATAAAATCACGATTGAAACAGCGATGCAGACATATCTTAAATGACCTATAACGATGATATAATGAAATTACTATAAAAAATACTTGTGAAATTTTTTAAATATGTCTCATATAAGACATCAAGTAGAAATAAAACGTCAACAATTAATTTATCATTTTATATTCAATTTATTATCTTCATTAAATATTACTAATTATTTTATACTTAGATGACTTATAATAATTAATCAGGGATGATATAGTAAAATAACGATTGAAGCAGCTAAACCAGGCAGCACAAGCAGGCATGTCGAAGAGGTACCTGCTTATTGCCATTTATAAGTAATTACTAGATATCAATGACCCGTGTTAGTACGAACCCAATATATGTTATTTTTGGTGTTAATTTATGTGACACAAATAGAATTTAGATAATCAATCATTTAAATTATTTAAGTTTTTAATTATCGTGATTTATAATATTTTTTCCTCTATTTCAATTTAAGTGACACTGATATAATTTTGAGAGTCAGCCAAATATTTTATATCTTTTAAATTTTGTACGTTGTTAATTATGTAATTTATAATTTCTTTTATGTAATTTTTCAATAAGACTCTCTCTGCCCCGGTTTATGTGGCACAGATAAAGTTCAACTCTCAATCAATTTTTTTTTAATATATATTTTTATATTGAGTTCTTAATATTGTTATTTACAATACATTTTATCTCATTTTCAAAAAACATATGTAACTTTATGTCTTACTCTGTTCCATCCCAATGCAATTTATATGACACTAATGTAATTTCGATAGTCATTTAAATTTTTTATGTTGACATATCATTTTTCTAATGTTTAGATAATCATAATAATTAATTAGGAGTGATATAATAAAATTACGATTGAAATAACGAAGCAAACATATTTTAAATGACTCATAATAACTTATTATAAGTGATATAATAAAATTAAAATAAAAAATAGATGTGAAAAAAATACGTGGGCCTCGTATAAGATGTTAAGTTAATTTAAAACATTAATAGTTAATTTATATTTTTTTTGTTTATTTTAAATTTTTATTAAAAGAAAAAAAGGGCAGCACGATGCACTAAAGCTACAGCTATGCACGGTGTCCGGGGAAGGGCTCCACCACAAAGGTGTTTTGTACGTAGCCTTACTTTGCATTTCTGCCAGAGGGTGTTTCCAAGGCTTGAACTCGTGACCCTAGTCATATAACAATAACTTTACCAGTTACTCCGAGGCCCCCTTTCGAACTTTTTATTAAATATTATTAATTTTTTTTAAAAATATTTTATTAAATATTATTAATTTTTTAATATTTAGATAACGTATAATAATTAATTAGGGATGAAATAATAAAATTACGATTGAAGCAGCTGAAACAGACATGTCTAAAATGTCCATTTTGTTTTTTTTATTAAATATTATTAATTTTTTAATACATAAATAACATACAATATTTAATTAGGAATGATATAGTAAAATCACGTAGGAAGCAGCATCACCTGCTTCCCAAGTTAATTTATCTTTTTTTTTTTTTTATTTTAATTTTTTATTATGTGTTTGCCAAGAAGTTGACATTGTCATGTACTGTTCTTAAAGGTTACATCGACAAATTCAATTCCAAGCTGGTCTTTTCCTGGTATAATTTGCAATCCTATTGAAGTGCTCCATTGATACTGAAGCAATTTGGACCTTTGAAAGTTAATCTGATGGGAAAAGCATCGAGGGACAAGAGGGTATGGCTTTATGCAGTTGTTGTTTTCTTTTTGATTATAAGTCCAATTGTTACTGCTTGATCGTTTTCTGTTTTCTGTTTTCCTGGCCGTGTCACCAACATGTATCATGAAATTCTACAATCTTTCTTATGTATGTGATTTCCAGGGATGACGATCTACCACTTATTGTGGCTATTGACTTACAGCCTATGGCTCCCATTGAAGGTGTTATTCAAGTGCAGGGTGATATAACAAATGCTAAAACCGCTGAAATGGTATGGATTCCTATGCTGTTCCATTTTTTAATAAAAACATTGGTTGTGAAGGCTGGTGTATAACTAGAGATGAATCCAGGAGTTAAATTCGTAGGCTCAACCTTTAAGGTTCTTAATATTGTAGTTTCTTTTTAATATTCTTTAGTGTAGCAATTAATGCATTTGAAGATAATAAGTTTATGTGTTATAATCTATCTATCTATATATAAAAGAAGATGGGAAGAATGATGACGTGGCACCTCTTATATGCAAGAAAACCTATTTATCTTTTTCTCAATTTTTTGAGATTTTTTTCTCTTTTGCTTTCCTCAAAATAATTTGTTAGAAATTAAAATACATTTAATAATTACTCTTTAATTAGTCATATAATTGCTCAATTAAAAACATCAAGCATTTAAGAATATTAAAGGGTCATTAATTTAAAACCTTTCCTCATTCTAATAATTTATTTTCATTAAATTTATTTTTAATGATAAAAAAAGGAAAGAAAAAAAAATTGTTACTTAGCAAACCTCAAAAGTATGCAATAAAAAAGTTTAAATGAAAATTCAAAAGTCACATTAGGAAAAAAACATCTTTTTGATATTAATTAACATTAACAATTAAAAATTAATAATTAATGATAAAATAAATAAGAAGAGTCATACTTGACAAACTCTATTTATATGATGGATATTGAGTGTTTGTGTTTGATATTTATTTTTATGTGTTTGTCTCTATACTTTTCATATGTTGAAATCTTAAATATAATATTTCTATATTGTCTTTAAATCATATCAATTTTTTTTCAAATATATACTTATTTGATATCTGTCTCCTTTATTTTTTTTTTCCTTTTCAGGTTACTAAGAAAAGATTGAGTGTATGAAACTTTCAAACTACAAGCTTTGAAGAAATAAGAGGAAAGGAGAGTGGAAGATAGAGGAGAAGGTCTCCTACACAAATTTGATATTTGAATACGTTCGATCATTTGAAAAGGAGCAACATATGTCCATAACTGAGACTTGGGCGAGATATAACTTTTATCTATGTATCTTTTTTTTTTCTTTTCTTTCTATTCAATTAATATAGAATTGATTTTTATTGATTTGAGACATTTTGCAGAAGCAAAATTTGAAAAATTTTTAGGAGAATTTAGAATCGATTATTTTAGACACTTGGATCATTTGTTTTTCTTTTTTCCTTTTATTTTACTTCTTTATTTGATTTATTCTCTTACTTTTTTGTTTCATCTTTTTTTTTTTAATTAAATGACAATTTTTTTTGTAAATTTGCACATATTGATTTTTGATATATGAATATTTTGGTTGAGATCGAGAATGATATAAATAATAAAGTAAAACGTTATTATAGATAATGAAACACAGTTCAATGAATAAACACTATTTTTTTTAATTTTTCATCTGGTGTTTGATATTCGCATTGAAAATTCAGTTAATCCAAATTCATTCCGAATAGACTTATGAAAAGGATTTTTTCATTCTCAAGCCTATAGAGAGTAATTGATCTAGAAAAAGCAGATAAATATATTTTTGATTAATTAAAATTTCATAACAACTAAATCATCTTGAGATATAAATTATTCTGAAAGTGCATAAGACATTCAAGAGACTATTGACAGAAAATAAGAGAGCATGAAAAACGATAATTTTAATTTTTAAAAGTTGAACTTTTTGATTTTTTTTTTTTAGCTTAGT
The DNA here is from genome assembly GCA_030864225.1 of Capsicum baccatum var. pendulum. Taxonomy (NCBI): domain Eukaryota; kingdom Viridiplantae; phylum Streptophyta; class Magnoliopsida; order Solanales; family Solanaceae; genus Capsicum; species Capsicum baccatum. Next base: position 204,282,307 of record CM061558.1, on the reverse strand, counting down.
AGATAATTTTTAAAAATGAAAAAAATCCTAAAAAGTTGAGAAAAAAAGATAAATAACAATACTTGCATGTGACTTATTCACTTTAAGAAATTAGTCATTAGTAACTAACTAAATAAAAGAATTAGTTACTTCCTTTTATCTATCATATAAAATTAAGCTTAGTGTAGGTGATGTCATAATTTTCTACGATCGATAATAATATTTTATTTTAATTTATTTTGTTAATTTTGTTTTTTTACTCATTTTTGGTGAATATTTTATCTTTTTTGACTTTAAATTTATTTTTATGCTGTGAACCGTCGTTACAATCTTCTCATGTTCCTTATTTCTTATTCCACTTTAATGGAGGAACATAATTTCATTATTAAATTTTCTTTCTACTCATTTAAAGGTGTTATAACTAGGAGTTCATGAAAATTTCTACAATATCAAGTATTACCAAATAAAATTTGTTTCCTAAATTTTTTCAACAGTCTTAATATATTGTGAGAAAAAAAATCAAAAAGCATAAAATAATATAGAATTAGAAGATACAGATCTATATAATTGATAGTTTGATGATGAGCAAACTAAATATTCTACGATTTCAAGAAAAATTGAAGATCAACAATAATTTTTTTTTTATTTGGAGACTTTGTCCCCGAATAAACATCCTAATTTACAATATCACTTAATATAGTATTTCTCATTTTTTCTCCATTTCACAAATTTTATATTTTTTGTGTAATGTTTTCTTTATAATAAATATATGTTATTTTAAAGAGCAAAAGTTTTTTATCTCATAACTCTCTTCCTTTTCATTAGAGTCATTACAAAAATAATTGAGAATGTAATTTAATTAATATATCAGACCTCTCTTTGTTTTATGATAAGTAATGTTAAAAATAAAGTCGTAGAAAAAAATCAAATCTTTTTGAATTTTTTGACTTGACAAGTACTTAAATATGACAACTTTTAACATATGTGCAAGTGTAAATGGAAGGAGTAAAACTCCTATAGAAAATATAATATATATTAGTTAAAAAAGAATAAGGTACATGCAATAACAAACCCCATAGACTCATACATATATGGGGCTTTGGGCCACTGGTGATAAAAGAGATTTAAAATAAGGTGTAGGTGACACAAGTCTTAATAATTGAGTAGAGGTGACAATTACTTAATTATGGATTAAAAAAAGTTTGAAAAAATTCAAAATAACTCACAAGTTTTTAAATTTATATTTTGATCCAAATGTTAGTTAGTATAATGGGAAACGAAGGGAAAAAAGACACGTTTTTCTCTCTCCTCATCCGTTGTTATTTTCTCTCTCTTCGCGATATTTGTTGTTCATTGTTGCTGCTGCTTTATTCATCATCTTCTGATTTATTATCATCATCTTATACTTCATTATCATCTTCATATTCTTCTTGTTGACCATTGTTGTTGTTGTTGTTACCCCAACTGCTGCTCTTTGACCAAATTCTTATGTCAAATTTTATTTCGTAAATCACTTTCAACTTTGGCGTTTACTTGAGAGGAGACTTTGGTAAGTCAAATTATGCTTTTTAGTTGAATTTGTCATCTGGGTAACTGCTAGTGTGCTGTTTTTTCAACAATTGCTAACACGCGAACATAAATGCAACATAAGAGTAATCTGTTTAAACAGATTCATTATCTGCGGCACCAGATAAATATTCTGTTGTAATAGTAGACTCATGTTGGATTCATATTATTGTTCTAGGTGCCCGTAATATGAATCGAATAGATGGGTATTCTGTTGCACCAAATTAGTAATCTGTTTCAACAGATAAATAATCTGTTTCACCAGATTACTAATCTGTTTCGAACAACAAAATACAGCTCCTGTCACAAACCCAACAGATTACTCAACTCATATGTTGATCTCTTGCTATTGATACTGAAATCAAATTATTCCTTAATTGTATACATGTCATTCGTTGAGAAAAAGAAATAGACAACACAAAAATTAAATAAGAAATAAAAAGTCAAATGCATCAAACATAATTTTTTATAAAAACAAACAAAAAAATACACAGATAAAAAAAAAGCTTAGTTATTATTATTATCATTATCATCATTATTATTTGTATGGACAGCCGGTCAATCTTCAATCGGCAGTAGCCGCGCCCACCTCAGCCTGCGGATCTCCCGCAGCATCCTTACTCTGACGGTGACCAACTCCCAATGCAGTTCATGAACCTCCTTCTGCAGTTTCCACATAGCTTCTCCTAAAATAGCGACATCCCACACAGGATCAACCATATCTAGAAAACGCATAAGTTGTCAAAACACACACGTAAAAACAAAAGTAAGAAAAAGAAAGAATTTGAATGTAATACAACGTATATTTACACAAAAATCAAGAAAAAAACTTACTAAAGACAGGAAAAAGCTATCAATTCCTTGAAGAGAAAGTAGTTGAAGGTGTAACAAGAGCAAGGAATAAATAGTGTATGTAGTAGAATGAACGATTGAGTAAGGAGGGACCTATTTATAGAGGATTGAACTTGAATGAGTCAGGCAAAAAATCCCAACTGTTCACCTCCATTTATTAATGACATTCTTGATTACTGTAAAAAGTTATGACTTAATTAAATTAAGCAATATTGTGATAAGTCATGACTTTTCAGCTTTATTATTATTAATAATTATTTCTTTCCAGGAACCATTTTACACTGAGTTGGACAACAAATGATATATCTGTTGCATCAGATAACTCATCTGTGACAATAGATATATCATCAGTTGCAACAAATAGATAACCGGTTGTATCAGATAATATATCTGTTGCAACATATAATCTATATACCTTTTAAAAAAAAAAACTATCTTCATGACATCCAAATTTTTTGAATTTTTAATTATATAAATTAATAAAGAAGATTTAAAGGCACAACTGTTCACCTTCATTTATTAATGACATTCTTGATTACTGTGAAAAATTATGACTTAATTAAATTAAGCAATATTGTGATAAGTTATGACTTTTCAGTTTTATTATTATTAAAATAATTAGTTCTTTTCAGGAATCGTTTTTACACTGAGTTGCACAACAGATTATATATCTGTTGCATCAGATAACTCATCTGTAACAACAGATACATCATCCGTTACAACAAATAGATAACCAGTTGCATAAGATAATATATCCTGTTGCAACATATAGTCTATATATCTTTTTTAAAAAAAATTATCTTCATGATATCCAAATTTTTTGACTTTTTAATTATATAAATTAATAAAGCAGATTTAAAGGCACAACTGTTCACCTCCATTTATTAATGACATTCTTGATTACTGTAATTAGTTATGACTTAATTAAATTAAGCAATATTGTGACAAGTCATGACTTTTCAGCTTGTTATTATTAATAATTAGTTCTTTTTAGGATCCTTTTTTACATTGAGTTGTGACAACAGATTGAATATATATTGCATCAGATTACTCATCTGTTACAACAAATATATCATCCGTTGCAACAAATAGATAACCTGTTGCATCAGATAATATATCTGTTGCAACATATAATCTATATATCTTTTTTTTAAAAAAATATCTTCATGACATCCAAATTTTCTAATTTTGTAATTATATAAATTAATTATGCAGATTTAAAAACAAGAATATTTTTGGTGAGTTTTTTACGATTTAAATTGTGTTTATCATTTATTTTCTTATTGTTTTCTGTGAAAAGAAATGACTTAATTAAATCAAGCTAGTGAGTTTTTTTTATTATTGTGACAAGTCATGACTTTTCAGCTTATTAAATTTAAATAACCTTTTTCTCAATTTAAAAATTGAATACACCTGGTTTTCAATAACCGTTTCTTTAATAACCATTTTTTAATTGAGTTATGGCAACAGATTGTATATCTGTTGTATCAAATAACCCATCTATTTCAACAAATATACCATCTGTTACAATAAATCGACCATCTGTTTAAAGAGTTTTTTTATTACTTCTAACTGATTCATCAGTCACAATAGATGAGGAATTTGATGCATCAGCAACATTTTTTGTTTTTGTTTATTGAATGTGTTTAGACAAAAAGTCAAAGTCACGGCTATTCATTCACTTTTTTCTTAACAATCATATCATCATATCACTCAATTAATCCAATGTTGTGACTTTTTAAAAATTAAATAATCTTTCGTTTACGATTATAATATCATTTAGTTCCTTATTATTTATTAACGAACCATTTTTAGGAGAATTTCTCATCATGAATTTTCACCATCATCTGTTGCCACAAGTGCCAATCCTTACCTCCAACCGTCGACATGTTGAGAATAGGGAATAAATAGAATGATAATTAAATATTGAATAAGAATTAAAAATTCAAAGTGGACCAAACCAAACCAAACATATACATTGTTTTGCGGAGAAATTCAAAACAGGAAAATCGGTTTAAGTTAGAGATTCCGAGTAAGTGGTTCCTATTAACGTTTTAGGAAGGTGTTAGGCACCTAAAACGTCCACTAACTTACGGTTATCCGGACTGTTTGAAAACGTCTTTGATTAACTTCTAAAATTTGATTTGTTGAAAAGTGGTTGTTTTGAGAAATATTTTGAAAGTTTGCAAAAATTATTTTTTAGCGAATTCATTAGGGGATGTAACTAGGTTCGCAAAAGGCATGCAAAACAAATAATCAGGAAGAAAAGGGAGAGGGGAGAGAAGTAGTGATTTAGGCTTTGAAGCCTAAACCGTTAAACCTGTCCTAACCTAGTTGGGTTTTCAACCTGTTTCACCTGTCCTAATCTAGTTTTTGAGCGTTTGGCTCGAATCTTGCCTCTACCTATATTAAATACAACTTTCGCTTCGAGGCCGAGATGAATGAATGGATAAATAAGCGAATAAAACAAACGAAGACAACAATACAGGTATTTAATCCCCCATTCAACCCCTCATTCTTCTTTTGACTCCTCGTGTCCGCGCACTAGGTTGCTTTTTGGCTTTTGGAAAAGTCTTCTAAAAAGGATTGGGCCTCAATGGTCCATTACGTAATGCATGGGAAAGAGTCCATTTGGATTCCCAAATGGGTTCATGCAAAAGAAAAGAAAACGAGGGAATTAACACACTTGTTTTAGGATTTTATATTCATAGATAACTTATGAGATAAAACATGAGATAGAAATAAATAAATAAAAATTTGTAGGCAATAGGCACGTAACATTCCATAAATAGATAAGGTATGAAGAAGAGTATAGAGACGAATCACTTTTTCAACCAAAATATAGCAAGTACAGAGTCCATCAGTAATGATTAGGCCAATACATTTTTAAGAAAAATGATTATGAACCATTCCTATTACACAAGAAACAAGATACAGAACAACTAAAACAAAGAAAGTGACAAGAGGTCATCTTTAAACAGAGAAGCTACCGCTCTTCATAAACTAATTAGTGACGGGAACCTAAAATAAAACAATGTCAAATTTAAATGGCATTTGTACACGAATCTATCGTGCAGCTATCAAGACAATCAAATTTTTATATCTAAGAGGCAAAATCAACATATCTAGTAGAGTAAGTGAAGGAATGAAGCAAAACATAGCTGCACAAATAATCTCATCCATAAGACTAACACTATTCAGAGTTAACCCACTGAAAGAAAGCACAATTTATGACCCCAAAGGATATACCAATCCCCCACCCTTATCTTCTCTTTGACCAATTCGGAATGAACACACAAATGTCAAAGAGAAGGCCCCTACTGGTTCATTGAACTGGTGTCTTGAATTTCAAACACATACCCACTATCTCCATTGACTCTAGAGGCTGCGAGAGTTAGCAGCAGATATGTACGATCCATCTAAACCATAAATTTTGAAATAAAGTTCATGCTAAATAAACTATCTAGTTTGAGCAGGATCCGATAGTCATTCAATAAATATTCGTAAGTTACAAATATTAGGCTGAAATTATGTGATAGGTTAAATCAAATAGCAATACAACTTGAACAAAATAAGGAGCGCAAACCACTGGGAACATTTAGCTAATCAAAAAAAGGGGAAAGGACAGAACCAATCCATCTTAAATAAACAACATTCACAGGTGAAAAAAAAACAAAATTGCAACTAAAAAGAATATCAATGGATTTTATAACATCTATGCAAGATGAACATCAACATCAAAATCGATATTACGACATTAAGAAAACAATAACACGCCGATAGAGATCTTTTAAACAAAACAAAGAATCTATGTGACATATTAGCATTTAAATCTTGTTGAGCAAAAACGACACTAAGTTAGCATTCTAACCCTTGCCATGAACATTGTTGAGTCAAACAATGAACTCAACCATCAACAACAGGAATGTGGGACGTCCACAACATAATATACGCTAATAGAGAAGTAAATAGCGGACTAACAACCTTAATACAAAATGAGGAACTTCTGACAGACGATAATAACTATGGGATCAACCATGGAGCAACTTTTCATATCATACTAGCAGAATAACAATACCAAAACAAATTCAAAATAATTTTAACGGCCTTCATCGCCTCTATGATACACAGTCCCAGCCTCATTCAAGATACATAGATGACCATTTTCTATGAAGAAAGAGGGGTGAAGCAGGAAATATCAAAATGAAGCAGAAAAAGAGATGAGCATGCGTTTACCTTTTTCGGGGCAGCAAACAGGACGACGAGCTATCAACAAACTTATCACTACTGGAATCTCACGACGTCGACCACCAACAAAGCATCCTTTTGCTTTTACCTCTTAGAGATTTTGAAACCCCCCCAGATTTTCAAACTAAATATCTTCAACCCTTAGCTTTTTTGAAAATATTTCGAACCCACTTTGCTTCTAAAACTTCCAACTCAAAAAGGAAAGAAGGGGAGAGAATAAAATTCCTAAATTTTCTCTGCAGAGAACCTAACCCCCAGATTTTTCCCCTAACTAAAAAAATCCCCCTGTTTCCTACCCTAGAATTTTTTGCCCTAATTCTCAAACCCTGAGTTTTATCCTCAGAATTTCTAACCCTAATTTTGACTCCCTCCCCCCACTTTTTTTTTCTTTTCAATGAACGAAGGGCCTCCTTATATAGGAGATGACAAGGGGTACTTTAGGGACTTGAAACAAAAGGATGTTTCGAATTTGAAATTCGAAAACCCCCCTTTGGCTTGGGATTTCCTCAACAAATGTACCCATTTTTTTTAGAAATGGTGGACCAATTAAAATGGAGCCAAAAGAATTCCATTCGAGAACCAATTAACCCCCCCAGATATGTACGAATTCATACCACCTTATCCAAGAAGAATCAAACTTAGACGTTGGGGAGGACACGTACACGAGTTCTAGAAGGCTCTCAAATTTTTCTTGTATGGACTCGTGTGAGAGTCATGTAACGCATACAAGAGGGAAAAAGAGCGGTTTTGGGGTTAATTTAGGGCCTGAAATCAGATCGGGTTGGGTGAGTTGGGATAGAATTTGGTCGATAGTTCAGGTCGGGCACAGGTGAACTGTGCGTGAATGGAGGTTATTTTTGTTTGTTGAGGTTGGAAACTGATCTTTTTTTGGAGAGGAAAGGGAATGGATGTAGTGGGCCGGGTTAAGTGTTTGGGTTTGGGCTGGTTGGGTAGTTTTGGTTGGGCTGATATAAAAAAGAATAAAGGGGCTGGTTTGAGTTTTTTAAATAGTAAAAAAAAGTTAGGTTGATTTGGGTAAATTAGGGATTTAGGCTATTTATTAAATAGCCATTGAATGACAAATTAGATGATCCTATTTAATTTAGCCTAATCCCAAATTAAATTGACCAATTGTTATGGTCAAAATAATTTTAGTTGAGGTGTAATGCAATAAATTGACTAAAATAATGACATCTGAAATGAATTAACAACCAATTCTATTCCGAAGTTTCTTGATTCAATAAAATCGAACTAATATTGATCCAAATAAATTATTTTTGAGAATAAATTAAATTTAAATCAATATCTTAATTATTTGAAATTATTTTCAACACGAACCTTGATTAAGATCCGATATGTTGTAAAACAAATATGCAGGTATCAAAATTATATAACTTTGTATAATTAAATATGATAATGTATAATCGCTTATTAAAATGATGAAATTACGTACATAAAATATTTTTTAAAAATCTTTTATTCGGCTAAGATAAATGTTGTAATTTTATTTGAAAATCGAAGAAACTCCGAATTGAGCTTAGTTATGGATGGCAAAAATTAGGTGTCAACAACTGCCCTCTCCATTTGGGTAGGGTGAATGTAAGTAACTCTGGGCAAAGAGAGGTTGACGTTCCTAAATTTTGTCCGACCATAGATTCGAATCTGGAAGAGGCTGATTTTCGCATGAGTTTCATAGAGCATGGCCGAACCTCGGTATCAGGTTTCCTACAGATCTCAGGTTACATGAGAATTCAGGCCACTTGTAGTTCATAAATCTTGATCTAAAGCACGATTTTCAAACAAAATCACAAGTTGTCTCAATTTTTAAAGTTTTTGATAAAATCAAAAAGCTGGGGAATAGAGGGATTTGAGGGGAGGTTGGAATGCAGTTGAGTTTTCTGCACAGAGCCCAGCCTACATATCCTCAAGATTCAGGGAATCAGACTACTTGTAGTTCGACTCTATCGGTGAAAAAGATAGCCTTCTATTTTCAGATAATCTTTGGATCATGATGAGTGACAAGTTGGTCGAGTTACAGAAAAGAGGCTTGTAACCTCTTAATCATGAATGTGGGATCCTTCATACCCATAGACAAGAACTTACCCGAACATAATTTCCAAAACTCTAAGAAAGTTGTCACCCGAATTTAAAATAAAGAGAAAGTTCCCCTCGTTATGAGTTAAGACAACTTCCCAGAGGTAAAGATGAGACCATAATATCCAAAAAATAACCACAGGCCTTCTAATAGAGGCGTGGTTAGATGGTGGTGGTGATCATCATTTATCTCGCATCTAGAGAGTTTGACATCTCTCTCCAGACTATGTCCCGTTTTGCCATTGATGTCCCGTTTTGCTGTTGAGAAAGAGTTCCACGTTGTGCTGTGTCCTTTTGGAGTCGTCCGCACTTGTGGTTTTGATTTGAGATTTTCATCCTTTTGGATGCTCTCGGCAATTTCTCACACGAAAATCATTAGTGATAATCTCAATTCACGAAAGAAGTATATAGTATTTTACCATATCTCCACATGAGTTGTTGTCTAAAAAGCGAAGTCATCCTTTCTTGTACCTGTTTGATAGGAAATAACTCGCAATAACAGACACAATAACCTCCTTGGTTGTTGTATAATTATGACATTTGTCGGTTGAATATGTCTTCAAAGTGAGGTGGCCCTTTTGGACACCGACGATACTTTATGCAGAACGGTCTCTACAACCGTGTAATCTTGTGCTGAAGTGGCAACCCTTTTGGTTACCTATATAAATTTTTGTATGTGGAATGATAACCTCTCCGGTTATAGCCGATGATCAATTTATAAGTTTTCTTTAAATTACCAATATTTGGATAATCTTGCGTATTATTTGATTGTTGGATACGAGGCGACTTACATATATCCTTTGAATTGCTAGATTTTAGGTAATCCTGCACATTATTCGACTTTGGATAAGAGATGGCTTACAAATATCCCTCCAATCGCTAGCTTTCAGGTGTTCCTGCATATCATCCGACCTTGGATACAATATGACTTATAGATAATCCCTCAAATTGTTAGTCTTTGGGTAATCCTGCACATAATCGATCTTGGATATGATGCATCTTATAGAGAACCCTTGGACGTATCAATTTGATAATCTTGCATATTCTCCAGTGAGGATTTAGTTGCGACTTACGGATAACCTTTGAACTATCGATTTTTGGGCGATCTTGCACACTATCCGGTTAGGATGTTGTTGTGGCTTACGGATGACCTACAGGATATGAACGCATAAGTGATCTGGTGCACTATCCTATTTCAAATAATATGACTTATAGATGACCCTCAAATTGTCAATTTCCAGGAAACCTTATATATCAGTCATCCTTAGATAGTGACTTAAAGACGTCCCTTCAAATCGTATGCTCTCGATGTATTCAGATGCTGATTCATGAAAAGATGATGATTTCCTCGATGCCAGCATTGTGTCTAGCGCATCAACAGATATATTAAATGCTGATGATATCCTCATACCAGTGTTGTGTCTAACACGTCAATATATATTAAATAATGACGATATCCTCGATGCCAGCATTGTGTATAACATGTTAAAAGATATAAAATAACAATGATATCCTTGGTACTAACGTTGTATCTTGCGTGTCAACAGATATATTGAATGCTGATGGTATCCTCGACGCCAGCGTTGTGTCTAGCGCGTCAATAGATATTGAATAATAATGATATCCTCGATGCCAGCGTTCTGTCTAGCATGTCAACAGATATTGAATACTTTCTGGGGCGATGGTATGAGATGGCCTTTGTGGCAATGATATGCGATTGCCTTGGCGGCAATGATATGTAATGGCCTTTGCGGCAATGATATGTAATGGCCTTTGCAGAAATGATATGTAATGGCCCTTGCGTCAATGATATGTAATGGTCTTTGTGGCAATGATATGTAATGGCCTTTGCGGAAATGATATGCAATGGCCTTTGCGACAATGATATATAATGGCCTTTGCGGTAATGGTATATGATGAACCTCGCAAAAATGATATGTAATGGCCTTTGCGGCAATGATATGTCATGGCCTTTGCGGCAATGATATGCAATGGCCCTTTCGGCAATGATATATAATGGCCTTTGCGGCAATGATATGTAATGGCCCTTGCGACAATGATATGCAATGGCCCTTGCGGCAATGATATGTAATGGCCTTTGTGACAATTTAAAACAATTTTACCTGAGTTTGTTTGTCTGCGTCTTGCTTTCTACATGTACCTGTACTCAAGGTAAACGATTAGTAGACACAAAGTCACTTTTGCTAGCGACCATTTTTTAGAAAAATTCTAAATACAGTATTTGTAAAGTAGACAAGACACTTTTGTTTGTCCTCCATGATCTTAAGAAATGAGATGGACAATTCAAAAGATCTTCAATAAATGGGTATTAGACCTACTTTTAGGGCTACCCAAAAAGTACCGTCATTATTATATGCTCTGTTATGGCTCCCGACTTGCTTGGGAATTTTTTAAAAGAAACGCTCATTTTTGTGTATCAAACCCTGCATCCACAGAAAAGTGATTAGTTTGAATGAAACTACTCCGTGTTGACCTTCTTCGATTCTCCGCTTGCTCCAAGCCATCTTTTGGGTACTCTATCGTGTTGGGACTTTCACCCTTGACTCCCCGTCCTAATTGATGTCTAGGAAATCACTAAGTAAAAGATTTATATAGATTTTTGAAAGCAGTCTTAATTTTTAGAAAATAGTTTTGAAAACTTATATAAAATTTTTTAGAAAATCTCTGCCAGTCATGTCATGTAATAGCTCAATGACCAACTTTCTCTTGATTCTGACAATGTTAGACGTTTGACAGAGGATTGCTTATGGATTCAATATTGTCAAGGCCCGCTACCAGAAGTTTTATCAAAGACGGAGATTCAATCTTCCCAGAATTTATCACAGGTGGTGATTCTCAAATCTCAACTTCGACCTCTAGTGCTGGGGAATTTGAAATATATTTCAATATTTGGTGGAAATTTTGAGGCCTTCCTCAAAATTTCTGTCCCAATTTAAAGTATCCTGAGATGATATCATCTCGAGTGGATCTGAAGTCTTTGCTGATCTTCATTCTCTTTGTTGGATGTTGATCTTCTCTTTTGAATTTTCAAGATTCCTTCTAAAAAATTCTGCCCTAGTTTCCATTTCTTGGGTTATATGACCGAGCCGTTGGGGCGCCTACGTATCCCGTTGAAGCAAGAATCAGGTCAAATGTAATTCAAGACTACGCTAGGGATATACAAAAGAAATTAATGGGTTGATCGAAGCCGACATAGGCCGCCTACGTATCCCTTTCTCAGAAATTCAGGTCATCACGTAGTTCATACATAAAGAGAAAAGATAAATTATCCTAAGGGGTTGACCGAAGCCGACATAGGCCGCCTATGTATCCCTTTCTTAGGAATTCAGGTCAGACATAGTTTGTACATAGAGAAAAAGGATTCTAGGCAATTACACATCATAAAATTGATACTATTATAAAGGAGATTACAAATAAGCTAAGAAACTAAAGCTATAACATCTTTCAATCATGATATATCTTTACCTCATCAGAATTGATTGGTTTGGTCCACTCTTGACCATCTATCTCTGGTAGTATTAGGGCTCCTCCAGGTTGGGCTTCTTTTAATTTTCACATTCCTCTATATCTACTACAACTGCTCCTCATCACCTTTTCTGTTCATCAATATTTCCTTCGCCTTGTTCGTCTAACCCTTGACATGACATGACATTGGCAGGTTTTTAAATTATTGCTACCAAAATAAACTATGCTAGATAATCATATTTAAAAAATAACTTCTTAAATAATGGGAGGCCTTTTGGAAAATAACTAAAAACTATGGCTTATGACCTACACAAATATGGGCCCATGCCTTTTTAAAAGTTGTAAAAAGAAAATTTGAGACATAAAAGGGTGGGTCACGGGGCCTCCTCCAGATCATAATCAATTTAAAAAACTATTAGTAATTGCCCTTCCATCTACCACGACGGGCGATGAATTAGGAGTGGGGTGGAAGTCCAATTTTGTAAAGTCTCTCCTGGTGCAACATTCTTTACCTCACTGTGTTTTGAAAAATCTTCTGGTACTGCATTGCATCCCTCGAACTGATTTCTTATCCCATCCCCAAGACCATCATCATTTGATATCTTATGTATGAGAAATGATTGGTGCAGGGTGGCGATGGTTTAGACGGACTCTCCTTTGAATTATCTTCGATCTCATCTTCTTTTCTTGGCTGGTACTCTATTCCATGCTTAAATGCTTTTTATGGGACCATAACAGGCTCAATAATTCTTCTAAATCCTTACTTAAGGAGGCCACAACTTTCTCTATCTTCTCCATCTCTTCTGTTTTTTTGAGTCCTTTTGAATTTACCTTAGTGATGGCCTTGCTAGACGCCCATTCACCCCCTATTTCAATCATGTTAACTGTAGGTCCCCCATGGTTAGGCAATGGATTACTGTTAACATTTGGTGTCGACAACTGAAGTGTGATGAACATCTGATCGATCAAATCTTGGATCTTATGTTTTAAGTTAATACAATCCTCGGTACTGTACCCCGCTGCTCCTGAATGGTAGGCACAATTTTGATTGGGACGATAAAATCAGGAGTTGGGATTGATAAGCTTTGGCTGGATCGGTTGCAAATAACTAGCTTTCATCAATCTTTCGAAGAGCTGGGTATGACTTTTAGCTAGCAGTGTGAAGTTTTGGGGAGGTTTCTTTTTGAAGTTCAGACGTGGAGGGTTATAATGGTTCTGATTTATAGGAGGAGGTACTTGATGATAATTTAGAGACGTTTGGACGTTTACCTGGTTATTTGGAAAAATAGCTTGAGTATGAGGCTGATAATTTGGCTGTGGAACTTGGCACTGGGATAAAATATTTGGAATTGGAGATTGACATTGGGGTTGAGCATAGAATACAGGCTGAAAGCTTGATGGCGATGATGAGGAAAGAATATTCCTAGTCTTGAATTTCCTCTTTAAATTATCAACAAAATTAGTAGAGACTGCATTCGTATCCTCTTTTTTCTTCTTTAGGAATGCAAAAGATTCAGATGATGTTGGGGTTTTGGCAATTTTTCCTGTTCGGATGCCTTCCTCTAACGATTCCCCAATTTTTACTAAATCTATGAAAATTGCTCGGACCGCGGATACCATCTTGGTATAAAATTCTCCTTCCTGTGCGTGAGAGAAAATTGATACCATTTCTTCCTCAGACATGGGAGGTTGTACTTTAGCAGCCTCTTTACTCCAACGAAAGACGTAGTCTCAAAAACACTCATTATTCTTTTGTTTGATCCGATCTAGTGAGTATCGGCCAGGGACTATCTCAATGTTAAATGCGAACCTGTCAAGGAAACCCTTGGCCAATGCTTTCCAACCAGTCCATATTTTTAGTTCCTGAGACATGAACCACTCTAAGGCTTCACCACCTAAACTTCGGCTGAACAGACGCATCAATAACGCCTCATTTTTGCTACCCCCATTATTTGATCACAATACCTTCTCAGATGGGCCATTGGATTTCTGGTGCCATCGAACACTTCAAATTTAGGGACCTTATACCCTTCTGGTAGATTTATTCCAGGGTGAACACATAAATTATCATACCCTAAACCGTTGTGGTCCCTCACTCCATGAGATTCTTTGATCCTCATGATCTCTTTATTCATAGCTAGAAACTTCATTTCATGCTCGGTCTTTCACTCTTTCTCTTTCTCCTCGTAATAGTCCATCTTGAGATTAGGAAGAAGATTTTAAATATCGGGGGATATAATGGCATGGAGGGGATTTGGAAGGGAGACTTGATTTTGTAAATGAAACAAAGTGGGTTGGTAGGTGGGGCGGATGTTATGAAAATTAGAAAGGTTTTGTGGAATTTAAGAGTGGTTTGGTGGAATCTGAGAAGGATTTTGCAGATTTGGAAATGAATTTGGTGGATTCGAAGGTAGGTTTGACGTATTTTGTGGGTTTGAGTGTGAATCTTGCGGATTTGGGAATGTATTTTGTTGATTTGAAAATGTGTTTTGAGGATTTAGGAATGGATTCGGAGACGGGTTCTGTGGGTTTAGAGATGGATTTTGCGGATGGTAGGCGTCTGGGTTATTTTCACGATTGGTATTTTAGACAAATGGGGGAGTGGAGATGGACGATACGTTATTTGGCTGATCCCCAAGAGTAGGGGTGCTGAGGGGAGGAATTTGGAGTGGAGTCCTGTGTCCTTCCGGAGTGGGAGCGTTGATGGTGACGGCCAAGTTAGCCAAATCCTGTGTGTGATTTATTTCTTCCTGAAGCATTTCTAACTTTCTTGCAAGTTCCACAATCATCTCATTCTGTTCCGCTATCACATTGTCTCGGATAGTCAGTGCGCTTTCTTCATCATTTCCTATCATTTTTGAATGATGGTCAGAGGATGGGATTTTGTACACTTTCGATCGGGTGAACTAGGGATGTTCTGCCAGCTTATATCAACACGGAGTAAGTTCTATTATCTGTAAAGTAAAACAACTCAAAGGCAGATGTGTTAGTTTCCGTATATGATAAGTAATGCTAAATATTTGATAGGAAATAACCACATAGAGTTGTTTGGATCATAGGCAAATTCATCCATAGGAGCATAGAGGATAAACTTGCTTTTGATCTAAACAAGCACACAAGACAGTTATATTACACAAAACATTATAATAATGCGTATCCTAACTGGGGTGACCCTTTTTGAGCCAAGGGTTTAGGCCTAACGATTTTGAAGAAAATATATGCTTCCTTAAAGTCAATCCATTATCCCCCAACTTATATAGACACGAAAAGGGCATAAATGCCTACAAAAGATAACGAAAGAGGGATACAATCTTTAGGGAAAAAGGGAAAAACATGAAAGAGGATAATTTCCCGTGCAGGGGAAACAGAAAAACTAGCTACTGGAGGCTCTTTCGTCTACCTTTGCCTTCTTTGCCTCGTCCACTTCTTTTATTGGTGACATCCGTTAACGTTCAAACTGTGCCTTTGATGCAACCTCCCAAATCGATCAATTTCTTGCTTATCTTGTTTTAATTCTTCTTACAAAAGTAAACAAATTAAGCTTTTTCCCGACACCCAAAGGATAATGGATTGAATTTAGATAAGCATGTATTTTTTTCAATACATAAATATGATTCGTCTGTAATTAACTCAAGTTCAATAGACGCAGGGCAAGTTTTCTAATGGGCCTAATACCCCGCTCGGGTATTGGGTTGTCCTAGGCTCATGCCTAAAATAGTGTTTTGGTTTCGTTCTATCCTAGGTATCTAGAGTGGGTTTGAACACTGGTTCTCAAGCGGACAACTTGTGTTTGAAAATACAAACAACCATCAGACGACTCACGTGCTAATAAACTGTTTGTATTTCCAACACATTTTTGGAATTGATCAATAGGGGTCGGGATACCCACGAAACCCTAAAATAGTTTAAGTAATGTAGGAATATGCCATGAGATGCGATAGTTAAACTTTACAAAATCGAAGTATATAAACACATAAGCAGTTAATCAAAAGAAGAAATCAAGCAATTGGTTAGAACCTAGTTCAAAAATCTCCAGCAGAGTCGCCATTTCTGTTTTGCGGAGAAATTTTTGACTTTTTGAGAGTCGCCACTTAATTTTGAAAAGGAATTAAGAAACCTTTAAAGAGTTACTTAAAACGATTCAAAATAGGAAAATCGGTTGTAGTTAGAGATTCCGAGTAAGTGGTTCCTATTAACGTTTTAGGAAGGTGTTAGGCACCTAAAACGTCCGCTAACTTACGGTTATCCAGACTGTTTGAAAACGTCTTTGATTAACTTCTAAAATGTGATTTGTCTAAAAGTGGTTGTTTTTAGAAATATTTTGAAAGTTTGCAAAAATTATTTTTTAGCGAATTCATTAGGGGATGTAACTAGGTTCGCAAAAGGCATGCAAAACAAATAATCAGGAAGAAAAGGGAAAGGGGAGAGAAGTAGTGATTTAGGGTTTGAAGCCCAAACCGTTAAACGTGTCCTAATCTAGTTGGGTTTTCAACTCGTTTCACCTGTCCTAATCTAGTTTTTGAGCATTTGGCTCGAATCTTGCCTCTAGCTGTATTAAATACAACTTTCGCTTTGAGACCGAGATGAATGAATGGATAAATAAGCGAATAAAATAAACGAAGACAACAATAAATGGCTAAAATAAAATAAAATGACGAATGAGACTTTTGTCTCTTAGCCGCTTCGAATGTAGGATTTCAACCCCTCATTCTTCTTTTGACTCCTCGTGTTCGCGCACTAGGTTGATTTTTGGCTTTTGAAAAAGTCTTATAAAAAGGATTGGGCCTTAAAGGTCCATTACATAATGTTGGGGAAAAAGTCCATTTGGATTCCCAAATGGGTTCATGCAAAAGAAAAGAAAACGAGGGAATTAACACACTTGTTTGAGGATTTTATATTCATAGATAACTTATGAGATAAAACACGAGATAGAAATAAATAAATAAAAAGCTGTAGGCAATAGGCACGTAACATTCCATAAATAGATAAGGTATGAAGAAGAGTATAGAGACGAATCACTTTTTCAACCAAAATATAACAAGTACAAAGTCCATCAGTAATGATTAGGCCAATACTTTTTTAAGAAAAATGATTATGAACCATTCCCATTGCACAAGAAACAAGATACAGAACAACTAAAACAAAGAAAGTGACAAGAGGTCATCTTTAAACAGAGAAGTTGCCACTTTTCATAAACTAATCAGTGACGGGAAGCTAAAACAAAACAATGTCAAATTTAAACGGCATTTTTACACGGATCTATTGTGCAGCTATCAAGACAGTAAAATTTTCATATCTAAGAGGCAAAATCAACATATCTAGTAGAGTAAGTGAAGAAATGAAGCAAAACATAGCTACACAAATAATCTCATCCGTAAGAATAACACTATTCAGAGTTAACCCACTGAAAGAAAGCACAATTTATGACCCCCAAGGATATACCAATCCCCCGCCCTTATCTTCTCTTTGACCAATTTGGAATGAACTCACAAATGCCAAAGAGAAGGCCCCTACTGGTTCATTGAACTGGTGTCTTGAATTTTGAACATCACCCACTATCTCCATTCACTGTAGAGGCGATAAGAGTTAGCAACAGACATGTACGATCCCTCTAAACCATAAATTTTGAACTAAAGTTCATCCTAAATAAACTATCTAGTTTGAGCAGGATCCGATTGTCATTCAATAAATATTCGTAAGTTACAAATATTAGGCTGAAATCTTGTGATAGGTTAAATCAAATAGAAATAAAACTTGAACAAAATAAGGAGCGCAAACCACTATGAACGTTTAGCTAATCGGAAAAAAGGGAAAGGACATAACCAATCCATTTTGAATAAACAACATTCACAGGTGAAAAAAGAAAACAAAATTGCAACTACAAAGAATATTAATGGATTTTATAACATCTATGTAAGATGAACATCAACATCAAAATTGATATTACGACATTAAGAAAACAATAACACGTCGATAGAGATCTTTTAAACAAAACAAAGAATCTATGTGACATATTAGCATTTAAATCTTGTTGAGCAAAAATGACACTAAGTTAGCATTCTAACCCTTGCCATGAACATTGTTGAGTCAAACAATAAACTCAACCATGAACAACAGAAAGGTGGGACGTTCACAACACAATATACGCTGACAGAGAAGTAAATGGCAGACTAACAACCTTAATATGAAATGAGGAACTCCTGACAGATGAGAATAACTACGGGATCAACCATTGAGCAGATTTTCACGTCATACCAGCAGAATAACAATACCAAAACAAATTCAAAATAATTTTAGCGGCCTTCATAGCCTCTATGATACACAGTCCCAGCCTCATTCAAGATACATAGATGACCATTTTTTATGAAGAAAGAAGGGTGAAGCAGGAAATATCAAAATAAAGCAGAAAAAAGGATGAGCGTGCGTTTACCTCTTTCGGGGCAGCAAACGGGATGATGAGCTATGAGCAAACTTATCGCTACTAGAATCTCACGACGTCGACCACCAACAAAGCGTCCTTTTGATTTTACCTCTTAGAGATTTTGAAACCCCCCAGATTTTCAAACTAAATATCTTCAACCCTTAGAGTTTTTAAAAATATTTCAAACCCACTTTGCTTCTATAACTTCCAGCTCAAAAGGGAAAGAAGAGGAGAGAATAAAATTCCCAAATTTTCTCTACAGAGAACCTAACCCTAAGATTTCCCCCCCAACTAAAAAAATCCCCCTGTATCCTACCCTAGAATTTTTTGCCCTAATTCTCGAACCCTGAGTTTTATCCTCATATTTCTAACCCTAATTTTAACTCCCCCCCCCCCCTTTTTTTTTCTTTTCAATGAATGAAGGGCCTCCTTATATAGGAGAGGACAAGGGTACTTTAGGGAATTGAAACAGAAGGATGTTTCGAATTTGAAATTCAAAAATCCCCCTTTGTCTTGGGATTTCCTCAAAAAATGTACCCATTTTTTATAGAAAAGGTGGACCAATTAAAATGGAGCCAAACAAATTCTATTTGAGAATCAATTAAACCCCCCTGATATGTACGAATTCATACCACCTTATCCAAGAAGAATCAAATTTAGACGTTGGGGAGGACACGTACACGAGTTCTATAAGGCTCTCAAATTTTCCTTGTACAGACTTGTATGAGAGTCATGTGACGCATACAAGAGGGAAAAAGAGCGGTTTTGGGGTCGATTTAGGGCCTGAAATCAGATCGGGTTTGGCGAGCCGGGATAGAATTTGGTCGATAGTTCGGGTCGGGCACAGGTGAACTGCGCGTGAATAGAGGTTGTTTTTGTTTGTTGAGGTTGGAAGCTGATCTTGTTTGAGAGAGGAAGGGGAATGGATGTAGTGGGCCGGGTTAAGTGTTTAGGTTTGGGCTGGTTTGGTAGTATTGATTGGGTTGATATAAAAAAGAATAAAGGGGCTGGTTTGAGTTTTGTAAATAGTAAAAAAATAGTTAGGTTGATTTGGGTAAATTAGGGATTTAGGCTATTTATTAAACAACCATTGAATGACAAATTAGATGATCATATTTAATTTAGCCTAACCCCAAATTAAATTGACCAATTGTTATGGTCAAAATAATTTTAGTTGAGGTGTAATTCAATAAATTGACTAAAATAATGACATCTGAAATGAATTAACAACCAATTCAATTCCGAAGTTTCTTGATTCAATAAATCGAACTCATATTGATCCAAATAAATTATTTTTGAGAATAAATTAAATTTAAATCAATATCTTAATTATTTGAAATTAATTTCAAGACGAACCTTGATTAAGATCCGATATTTGGTAAAACAAATATGCAGGTATCAAAATTATATAACTTCGTATAATTGAATACTATAATGTATAATTGCTTCATAATATGACGAAGTTACGTACAGAAAATATTTTAAAAAAATCTTTTATTTGGCTCAGATAAATGTTGTAACTTTATTTGATAATTTAAGAAACTCCGAATTGTGCTTAGTTATGGAGGGCAAAAATTAGGTGTCAACATACATAAATTTTTTTGAATCCCTTATAGGTAGATTGAATATAAAAAAAGAAAATACATATGCTAAAAGAATGAAAAAACATAACCTAATTATTATTACTTCTATTATTATCATTGTTATTACTATTATTATTACTATCATTATTGTCAACCGGACAATTTTCATCCAACAGAAGCAGGGCCCTCCTTAGCCTTGCTCCGAAGTCGGTTAAATCCTTTCGGAGTTCATCAAACTATCTTTGAAGTTCCTGAAAGGACTTGATATGAATCTTTTTGTACGAATCTGGATCGGCCATATTAGTATTGTAAGTGTAGTAGAATGAACGAGTGAGAGGATATCGGAAGGACCTATTTATAAAATGATTGAATTGGAAGGGACTTGACTTAGTCAAATAAAAAGCCACGATTGTTCATATCCCTTAATTAAATAAAACTGGTGACTTTTCGAATATGTAAATTAAAAAAAATGGATCTAAATACAACATTTTATCCTTTTGTTGTATTTCAGAAAGAGATATCTTGGTAATCTGTTGCAAAATATATTCCACTTGTCAGATAACTTACAACATATTGACAATCTGTTGTAATAGATGGATCTATCAGTTTACTTTTCCATCAGCTGTGGCGTCTGTTGCACTTGCTATTTATTCATACAAGCAATTAAACATGTAGATTAACGAAAGATGATACATGACATTAAGTTAGAAATGAATCAGGATAAGTGGGTTAAATGGAATCTAAATTCCCAATTTCAGACAAAAAAGATGACTTATCAACTCTGGTTGATGTTTTAGGACATGATTAATAGTGTAAACAAAAGGAACAAGCACTTTATATCAGTAGTTTTAAGGTCATTGTTTGTTTTCCAATATACATCTATTAGACGCAATGCTCAGAGAAAACTAAGAGGTCAAATTTGGAAAGAATGTAGCTAGTATGGCGTCAAATTTGGAATGGGGATAGTTTGGTGTCAAACTATATCTTTAATAATTCTTGTGTCATTTGAATTAGATCTGAAACTCAACTTGAGTTTGTCTTCTTACACTTATATCTGTGTCGCTATTGGCTGGAGCGGTAGACAAATTACTATTACTCCTTCCATCCCAATCTATCTGACACCCTTTCCTTTTTAGTGCGTCTCAAAAAGAATATCACCTTTACTTATTTTGCAACTATTTAATGGCACCATCCCCATTTTATCCTTATTGGGTCCCATTTGAAAGAAAAGATAACTAAAAAGTAAGCGTTAAAGTGACATTAATAAGAGTAATTTAGTAAACAAAACAAAATGTTCTCTTATTTCTTAAACTTCATGCCTGGTCAAATGGTGACACATAAATTGGGACTGAAGGAGAATAGCACGAGGCATGGGCCATGACTTAAAGCATATAAAAACATTAGGTTCAATTTTTGGCAGAACATTAGGGATGGTTTCTGTAATTTGCTCAAAAAACACCTCATACGTCCATGATACTCATGGTGTAAGATATTGTGCTTCTTATCTTGATGTGCTAGTTTGTTCTATTATCTTCATTTGTACATTTGCTCGTATTTATTCTCGGTTTTCTAAGAGTATATAGGAGATATTGGTAGTCTGTTATTTCCCCTTATACTTGTGGCTAACACTTTGTCTGCATCATTTTTAAATTTTAACAGGTTATTAGACATTTTGATGGATGAGTCCCACGTATTGGGCCGTGACTCAAAGTGGTGGCCTATGTTCCAGTAGTGGTGGCCTGGACCCAAGAGGTGTGCCAGCCATGACCAACTGGTCATAGCCGTGACTAACGAGGATCGATCCACGCATGGAGACATTACTCGGAGTGGTGGTCTGTGCTCCAGGAGTGGTTCCTTGGACCTAAGAGGGGTTCCAGCCGTGACCAATAAGGTCGTTGGTTCTCAAGCGGAGGTGATTGTTATGAATCAATTGTCCCACATTGGAAAATAGAGAAATTCTAAGGGGATTATAAACCAAATAGGTTCTCCTACCTATTAACCAAATGGGAGAGCCCAACCCAAAAGACTAGCCTAATAGGTGGGAGAACCCATTTGGCTTATAATCCTCTTAGCATTTCTCTATTTTTCCAATGTGGCGCAATTGGTTTATGTTGGTCTTTGTTGTATTTGATGAAACTAATCCTTCCTTCTGTTTTTATGTTGTAGTAACGGACTTCATGACATGGATGAATTTGTTCTATCCCATCTTATATTGGCGGTTAGTATCTATGAAATAGGTTAAATTTATATTATTCACCTGATCTATATATATAAGCAGCAACATCGTAATAATACTGGAACACATGCATCGATCTCTAGTTTTCATGTCTTGCTACATGTATGCATCTCCAGAAATATCAGTGCAGTGGTGCCAAATTTAGTGGGCAAAATGTTGTCTAGGAATACTTGATTGAAAGTTTATTTAGGAGTAAATTGTTGGATGCCTGGAACTCATAATGAGTGTTAAGATTTTTTTATATAGAAATAATGGATATATCTAAATTGATAGTTTATCAGTCTTGTTAGCAGGGTCCCAACAAGTTTTGGAAAGGTAATGCAGAAGATTTCATTTAGTGAAAAAGGAGGTGGTTCTTAAAGAGAAGAAAGAGGTGGATTAGGGGTGAGAAATCTGAAGCTACATAATAGAAGTTTGCCTCTTGCGGAGGTATATCATGGAAGGTGAGGAAATTTGGAAAAAACTTATTAATGCCATTTATGGGAAGAAGTAGAGATGGAGAACTATCACACTCTTTTCTCGCTCGTGAGGGTCGAATTGAAGGTTTTTTTTAGTTAAAGTGGCAGTATTGAATATGGATTGTTTTATTTACAGAGTCGTCGCTTGGAATTGAGTTATGGTGTTCCAAGTCACCTAATTGAATCCCTAATAAAAAAGAAATGACTCTTTGTTGGTCTGCGAAAACAGAAGATCGGGTAAGGAATTCTGTTGACTGAGGGAAAGGTATGAGGCACCCCTCGAATCCCGTGATTCTAGCACGGTCGCTTTTATTAACTTATCTTGACTTAAACTATTTTAATAACTTATGTTTGAAGGCTTGATTCACTCATTTTTGATATACTAAAAACTTGTCTATTTATTCCTGAATTAAGTCTATATAAGTTAATTTTACAACGGTCTTTGCCGAAGTGCGATATTGGATCCTCAAATTATTTTAAATATCTTAAAAAGATGCATACGCCACATTCTTAATCGAGATAAATATATTAAACGTGCCTAAAGCTTATCTAGAGTTTAAAAAGGCATTTGTTTCTTGTAAATTCGAGACAATTTTATCTTATCTACTTATTTTCACTCTTTTCTTTTATTATTTGTGACAAGTTTTGGATTAATCCGCAACTCGTCTCTCTCCCTTACAAATGGGTTTTTCCTCTCTTTTATTTTCTCTATTATAGGATGAGTCTTGAATAAATTCGTAACACATTTTCCTCAACCTCACAAAATTAATTCGGAACTTAAAACAATTGAAACCACAAAATATTTTCTAGCTTAAGAAACTAATAGTCTTATCTTGTGGTTATACATAACTCAAGAGAACACCAAAAATATATAATTTAAAGGCATGATCAAAACTTATTAAGATAATTTTTATATTGACCACATGGAATTCAACAACAACATATCCAATGTATTCCCACCTAGTGGGATCTAGGGAGGGTAGAGTGTACGTTGACCATACCACTACCTCAGGTGAAGTAGAGATGCTGTTTCCAATAGACCCCTGACTTAGAATCAATAACAGTATAGCAAACACAAAACATAAATTCATATAAACTTGTACAGTCAAAATAAACTAACGCAGCTAGCCACAATATAATACTAGAGCCATAAGATACTACTAAAAACTATATATCCAAAACATAGACAGTACTTGACCCACGCACAAGAAACTTCAGACACAAATAAAGAACGCCCCCCTAACCCTCTACCCTAATTCGCATCCTCCACACCTTTCTATCAAGGGTCATGTCCTATCAACCACATGGACCTATTGGATAAATAATTAAATGACAAGAAATGTAACTTTCTTTTATGAGAAAATGCTGAGTTTTCACCCTGAACTATACATGAAATTGTTGAGACACACACAAACTTTAGGAGGGTCCTATTACCCCTGGACTAATTAAAATCCTATTTTTTGCAACCTTAGTGCCTACGTGGCACATCAGTGAATCAACACACTTAAGATCCACGTAGTGCCACGTATGTGTCACGTAGGCACTAAGTTTGTGAAAAATACAATTTTAATTAGTCCAGGGGTAATAGGACCCTCCTAAAGTTTGGATGTATCTCAGTAATTTCGTGTATAGTTTAGGATGGAAACAAAACACTTTTTCTTCTTTTATTAATAACAAATCATTTAATCAAAATACACAAATTCCAAACCCAAGTAATAATGCCTAGATTTAAATGGGTTCATAGTTTTCTAATTCAATACCCAATTTCATCAACCAGTCTGTTCTCGAGAACCCCAACCAGTACCAAAATCTTAACTCCGAGCCAACCCCACCGTTGAAAATCCCCAAGATTTGATTCAAACAGGAACCCACAAAAATTATCGAGCAATTCGAGACAGAAATTATGAAATACGGAAAAAGCCCATACACAATTTTTGCCAGAATCAACTCAAACAACGAGTTTTAATGGTTTTTTTGCTTGATTTGGACTTTTTGATAAATTTTCGACATTTTCCAGCGATGGAAACGATGATCAAACCAAGACCAGTGACAAAAGGTCACCGGTTTTCCCCTCATTCACTGGTGTTCTCTTTTCTATCCTATTTTCAGCGTGATTCTAACAGTGAATGGTCGGTTTTGGGTTGTTACCGGTGGAAACTCGTTGGAGTAGATGGAAAACGGGTCTGTTTTGGTTGAACTTTGGGGATTGACGGTTGCTGGTCGATGCTTTTCGGCAAGTTTTCAGCGAAAACTCACCGGAAAATTAAGCAACTGAATCTTCTCTATTTACTCTTCCATTTCGATCTCTCTCCCCCCTTTTATCCCAAAATTTCTCTCGTTCTCTCTCATTTTTCCTAATCACTCTCCTTTCACCATCTCTCTAATTTTTTTACTCAATTTCGCTTCCCTTTTTACTCTCAATTTCCTTTCTCCCCCTCCTTGTTTTCTCTATCCCCTCTCTCGGTTTCTTTTTTTTTTCCTTTTCCGATCACACCCTCTCTGTTTTCTATTCTTTTTCCTCTTTTACCATCTACTGTGTGGGTGTGGGTGTTGTACTGCTATATTATTAAAAAAATTGCAGAGCGTGTGTGTGAAATTGTACAATGTGTCTATTTTCAAGATTTTTCTTTTTTGTTAATTATGGGAAACAACTAGCTTATATAAACAAAGAAAAGCCAATCCTCAAACACAAATTTTTCTACACAGAATTATATATATATAGTAGCGAGGAGTTCTTTTCTAACACGAAAAACGGTGAAATATTATAATAAAAATTCTTGAAAATCCCTTTTTTAATTATATCATCCAAAACGAAAACCATCGAATATATAAAAAAAAGAATAAAGAAATTGTAAATAATGACGAGAATAAGTATCACTTGAATATTTTCATACATGCTTTTCCATGATAAAATTTACAACATAAAATGGTTCAGGATCGAAGAACCTGTGATTACTTGAACTGAGTAATGAAGCGAGAAAATTGTCGCCGAAAGCACCAACGGAAACCTGAACTCAATTCTCCTTTTTATTTTTCTCTTTTTTTTTGTTTTCTCTATCTGTCTTCTTCTCTGAATGTAGGTAACTTCTTTCTCTTTGTATTTTATTTGTCTGTTTTTTTTTGGGGGAGGGAGTTATATATCAGAGAGGTTGAGGGAAGTTGTCAGATAATGGGGGATAATGATTCTTTTTTTTTCCTTTTTTTTAAATTTAAAATATATAAAATACAACAACAAACCTAGTGTATTCCCACATAGTGGTATCGAGGAGGGTAAAATATATGCAGTCCATACCACTACCTCCGGAGAAGTAGAAAGGTTGTTTCCGATAGATCCCAGCTCAAGACAAAAAATAGCAAACAAATTCGTAATAAAGCATGAAACAAGATGTAATAACAAAAATAAAACTCCCACGAAGTAATACCCCTACACTAACGAACCAAAGGCACCCCCTATCCCCTCCTACCAGTACTCCAACCTATGGACCTAGCCCTAAGACTACCGGTTCGGCTACCCCAAAGCTTTCCTAACTACTGTCTACGACCCGCCCATACGCACTAGCCGTCTCACTTAATTCGTGTCCTCCATACCTTTCATCTAGGGTCATGTCCTCAGTAAGCTGTAACTGCTCCATATCATGTCTAATCACCTCTCTCTGGTATTTCTTAGGCCTACCCCTACCCCGTCTGAAACCATCTAAAGCTAGTATCTCATACCTACGAACTGGGGCATCCGTGCCCCTCCTCATCATATGACCAAACCATCTTAACCTAATTTCCCACATCTTGTCCTCCATCGAAGTCACTTTTACCTTCTCCCGAATAATCTCATTCCTAACCCTATCACCCTTAGTAAGCCCACACATCCAACGTAATATCCATATTTCTGCCACCTTTAATTTTTGAATGTGGAAGTTCTTGACTGGCCAACACTCTGCTTCGTACAGCATGGCCGGACTTGCTACCACTCTATAGAATTTGCCTTTAAGCTTGGGCAGCACCTTTCTATCACACCACACTTCTGAGGCGAGCCTCTACTTCATACATCCTGCCTCAATACGGTGGAAGACATCCTCATTAATCTCTCTATTCCCTTGAATTATGGACTCGAGATACTTAAAACTATCCCTCTTACAAACAACCTATGAATTCAACCTTCTACCACCTCGTTCTATCATTAAACTTGCACTCCATATACTTCGTCTTGCTCCTACTCAACCTGAACCCTTTAGACTCAAGGGTTTGTCTCCAAACCTTCAATTTATCATTCACGCCCCCCACACGTCCCATTAATCAAAACTACATCATCTACAAAAAGCATAAACCAAGGCACCTCTCTTTGGATATGCTGCGTCAACACATCCATCACCAACGCAAACAAAAATAGGTTAAGAGTCGATCCCCGATGCAACCCTGTCAAGATAGGGAAATGCTCTAAATCTTCTCCCCGCCATCCTCACCTGAGTCTTTGTTCTATCATACATGTCTTTAATCGATCTGATGTATGCCATCGGGACCTTACTCACCTCCAAGCATCTCCAAAGAAATCTTAAGAGAATACTAAAACTACTAGCTTATTTATTAAAATCTAAATTAAAAGAAAAATATTTCTTTTTGGAAATTTTTAGTATTATTTAAAAATATTCCAAAATGTAACTTTATCTATTTATTTATTTTCAACTAAAACTTATTAAAAATGAAATAAGAACTAAAATAAATATTTAATTTCGAAAAATAGATTAAAACTTGGAAGGTCAAAAATCACATGTCTAACCATAAATGGGGGAGTATGAAAGAACATAAGCAGACTTTCGGATACCAATCTGGAGGTGGGAATGGAGAAAAAGTTAAAATTTTGGATAGAGTTGTGGGTTGGTGATGAATGTTTAAAGAATAAGTTCCGTACTTTGTTCAATTGATCTTCTAAAAAGGATGGGAGTATTGCTGAATTTCATTCTAGCACCGAGGTTCCGGAGAAATTTGAATGATTGGGAAATAGAAGATTTTTGTGAGTTGCTGCAACAACTGGGATTGATTCATATAGATCAGAATAAGGTGAATACTTGATTTGGCGGGCAAGTAAAGACAAGAAATATTTAGTTAAGAATTGTTATGGTGTGTTAATAAAGCAACCAGGTCACTGGGTAATTCATGGCCTTGGAAGATGATATGAGAGACAAAATCATCCGTTCAAGTACCATGATTTGGATGGGTTACAACTTGGGGTATGTGCTTAACTCAAAATAACTTGCAAGAAAGAGGCTTTAACCTATGCGTAGATGCTTCCTGTGTCAAGAAGATCAGGAAACTTTGGAGTACCTTTTTCTCCATTGCAAAATTTCTAGAGAATATTAGGAGTTATTTCTAAAACTTCACGGTATTAATTGGTTGATGCCTCGGAAAGTGAAAGGTTTGTGGAAAGGTTGGCAAGAACTGGTGATACCCAAAAAGATAAAGCAGATATGGAGAACTATTCCACTGTGGATCTTATGGGACAATTTGGCTAGAGTGGAACAAAGCTTACTTTGAAGGGCAGAGAACTCACAGATAGATGTTTTACAATATTTATATTTCTGGAGTAAAGGTAGCTTAATAGATAGTTTGACCCGACTTATGGATTTATTGGATATGTTAGGAAGAAGAGTATAGGAGGCTGCCTTTTGTTTTATGGTGTGTCTGTTTCTTTTCCTGTACCATTGTGGTATACCTTTAATAAAATCTCTACATTATCAAAATAAGGTTCCAAAAAATCTTGGCAATAGTTGTTTGGTTCCACCTTTGAATATTTATAAGATTCATCCCTCCAACTTACTTAGGAGGCAGACTCTGTACTAGGAAATTAAGGCTCTCGCGGTGATAGTAGTAGTTCCAGACCAATTGGAACTTCTACAATAAGAATCAATGAGCTTAAGAACCTTGGTACAAATAAAGAACAATTGGGACCAGTATGATTGAATTCAAAAGAAAACTTACTAAACCAATTGGAATCTTCCTGCATGAGATAGTTTCTTAGCAGTCTAAGACGAGATTCTAGCCACAATCTTGTCTATTAGCTGAGGCCATTGCATAATAGGGAGTTGCTTTGTATCAAGTGGAATGCCTGGATATTTGAATGGAAGTTCACCATAGCCAAAACCAAACAGTTGGAAAATGCTGGTTATCACTTCCCACAGCA
Source organism: Capsicum baccatum var. pendulum (assembly GCA_030864225.1). NCBI lineage: Eukaryota > Viridiplantae > Streptophyta > Magnoliopsida > Solanales > Solanaceae > Capsicum > Capsicum baccatum. The sequence goes on along the minus strand of CM061558.1, from coordinate 204,253,212 downwards.
TCAGCAACCCCACCAAAGTATATAGAACTGTTGCCCCTGATAGCCTATAATCCAGAGGCTTACGAGAACTTATGAAAGCACTGATGTAAGGCAGCCTCTAGAGAACAAGAGCAAGTCATCTGCAAAGCATTAGTGAGAAATGCCAAGTCTAGCACATTTAGGATGAAACTTGAACTCTTTAATTTCTTTGAGTTCAGCAAGGCACCTAATTAAGACACTCCATAAAAATAGCTAACTAATATGGGGAGATGTGGTCAGTGTCACTCTTTGTAAGTCTCCTTGCAGCATCAAATGAGAGTGTTGTCTCACTATTAACCATAATAGTATTGTTGACAGTGTTAACACACTCCAAAATCCATTGAATAAACTTCTTGGGAAAACACAAACCTTCCAATAAACTTCCTATGAACACACTCTAGAAATTCTCTTGTCATTGGAGAAGACATACCTAATTATTCTTCTGTTTGCTGGTGTTATCTCTCTATTCCTAATTTGTTTGTCATATCGATTACCAGAAAAGGAAAACAATTGTGTCTTTATGTTATCTTGCTTGGTTTTAGTCTTTTGATTTCGTGCTTATATTTTTTATTTTTCTTCGGACAATCAACTGGGGGTCTATCATAAACAACCTCTCTATTTCTTCAGAGGTAGCAGTATGGACTGCGTACATCTTACCCTCCTCAGATCTCACTTTGTGGGAATACACTGGATTTTTTGTTGTTGTTGAACAATCAGTTGTATTGCTTAAAGATATATTTCTCTTATAAAACTACCAAGTTGTTCTCAATCTCTATTTGGATATATCTTAGTTGTCATATGGGTGGTTTAACTTGCAGGGCCTAACCATAGTCACTCACATACTAAAAGAAGGTGGAAAGTTCATAGCAAAAATTTTTTGTGGAAAAGACATAAGCCTCCTTTACTGTCAGGTTAGTTGCATGCGTATTCACTATTTTTGGATTTAGTTTCTTAATTCAGTCAAAACCTTGTCTAGTCTTCAGAGGAGGCCTCAATTAGATGCTTTCTGCTATTGGGTTACATTATTGCATTTGTCTGATTGGTGAATTGCTGATATTTTACTTTCGTATTACAACTCAAACTATTTTTCACAGAAGTGACTTTTACTAAGCCTAAAAGTAGTCACAATTCTAGCATAGGTGAGTAGATAGTAGTTTCTACCTTGTTTATCTGTCAAATTTTCCTGTGAATGCAAACCATTCATTTGATCGCTCTTAAAAATGTTATTAATGTTGACAATTGTCATATTTCGTCAAAATTTAATGTTGTCAATTGTCATATTTTATCAAAGCTTAATGTTTTAATATTTTAAGGATTTCAGTCTTTGATTATGCCCCTGCTATCTTAAAAAAAAGGTTATGCAGTTGTTTTTATTGAAATGTTCAAATATTTACGATTTTCTACTGCCTTAAAATATTTATCTAGGGTTTGTTTATATATACAACATTAAGGGTGTGCAAAAATCGAACCGATAAAAATGTTATTGGGTTATTGATATTGGGTTATTGGGTTAACGATTTTTTATTGGTTTTATATACAAATTTATTGGGTAAATGGTTCGGTTTCTATTTTAGCTTATTGGGTTATTGATTAAATCAATAACCTAATAAGGATACACTAAGTTATTGTTTTATCCCTATTTAAGTTATATATATAAATCTCTCAATATATATATAGAGAGAGTGAGATAAATAGATAGATAGATAGATATGTGTATGTGTGTATATATATATATATATATATATTATATGCACTACTTATTCACAATTCAGTGTTTCACAAAATATTAACTTATTTAGGGTAACAAAGGCACAATATAAAGCTCGGCTATTATTGTATTGAAAAGCTTGAAGCATTTATAGCTTCCAACAATTAGGATTTTTTTTCTAACTAACATTCAATTCAAGTTTGAAGATTCTTGTTAACTAAAATGCATTGCGTAGGATTTTGGCGGTATCTAAGATTTCGTTTATGTTAGTTGTTACTATTTCTATTTTATAAGTATTTTCTTATTGGTTAAACCAAAAATCGAACCGTTAAGGACCAAAGACCGATAAACCAAAACCGATAAGAAAATCTATTATTGGTTGGTTATTGGTTTTACATATTTAAAAATCGAAAACCGATAAACCGAACCAATAACATATAAAACCGAATCAAACCGATCGATGCACACCTCTATGCAACATCAACTCTGCTTATTTCAGTGAATTAATGGAAGGTTTTTAGGAATTACTAGTCCGCGAGGCATAGCAAATATGAATTGGAATGAAATTTTGACTTGTATAGTTCTGGTCGATAACATGAGTCTAATTCAATCTTTACGCTATGCAGAGGCATTTGCAGTTTGTGAAAATTAATCTCCACCTGAAGGATTCAATGAGAAAGACCTTTATCTCCTTCTTGAGCAAGTTAAGTTGGAAATTCATCAGGTCAAAATATAAAGAAATAAATTCGCAAAGAAGCCAATGAGTGCCAATATGTAATATATATACATAAATAAAATTTGTCACCTATCTACACAGTATAATTTTTTAATGAAAAGATGTCGTTTGACACCCCTCAAGTACATGTGGCTCCATCGCAGGAAGTATGGGTAAAGTGTGCGGACACTCTATCCTCCATAGACCCCACTTTGTTATGGGACTACTCTGAGTATGTTGCTTTTAAGTAATGTGGCTTCCATTTCTTGAATGCTAGCTTAGATGCAATTCTGATTATATTTGTATTTTACATCATCTTCCAAAAATTTGTTTTTGTAGATTGCAGTAGTGGATGGCTGGAAGGTCTTGGGCTTTTGGAGACTATGAGCAATATCTCTTGATTGATACTAGGATATCTCATGATTGATCTTCCATATCTCAATATCTCATCAGTGATTTAGTTTCTATTTAGGAGAAGATTACAATTCTTTATTACTTGATTCTTTACTTATTTGGTTAGTGCTCTCTTGTATATATATATATACACACACATCAATAAAATTAATACACTTCTCTCCAGTAGTAAAATTTATATGGTATCAAGAACCTAAAAGCTTCATAGCATTTTTTTCCTCCCTGAGAATTTGTATTTTTTTCCCTCTGCCAAGATAATGGCTCCAAGCAATACCTCCACTGATAACACCTCAGGAACACCTCCAAACAATTCCTCCACTGAGAATACTTCCACCACACCTTCTCATATGGCTGCACCAAGTTCTCCCATAATTCTCACTATGAATAACATTGAGCAGTTGATTAGTATCAACGTTGTTGCTCAGGCACCTCTAAAGCTCAACAATGTGAACTACCAGTCATGGAAATACCAGTGGGAAACCATCCTCACTACATATGACTTTCTTCACTTCGTTGAACAGCCACCAAGTTCAACAACCACTCTTTTTCATAAAAGGCAAGACTATCTCATCAGAAGTGCCATTGTTGCCTCTCTATCTTTTGATATTGTTCCTTTTGTTATTGATGCCAAGTCTTCCTATGCTCTCTGGAAAAATCTGGCGGCAACCTATGCAAATCCATCACATGCCCGTATCATGAGTCTTAGAGAATCCCTAAGCAACATGAAAAAGGGTAACCTCTGTATTACCTCATACTTGCAGAAGATCAAACAAATCTGCAGCACTTTAGCCTCGGTTGGCATTCATATTTAGATGGATGAGCTCTTTCTTCATGCTTTCCATGGACTTCCAGTAGAATATAATACTATCACTACAGCTCTGCGTGCCTGAGAAACTTCAGTCTTATTTGAAGAGCTTCATGAGAAGCTCCTTAATTTTTAGCAGAATCTTAATCGCTTGTTTCCCTCTACCATAGTTCCAATTACAACAAACTTTTCTGCTAAACCATCACCTCACAACAATCGTTCTCGGCCCATTCCTGATTCACGTCCAGGAAATAACTCAAATCAATTTGCTGCTAATAATACCGGGACTCAATTTGATGGTAAAAACAACCACATGAATCGGCCTCGTGTTACTTGCCAGCTTTGTGATAAGCCTAGCCATCACGTGAAGCAGTGCCAAAAATTATTAGCAATTATTTCTGTGCTTATGGATCTGAATCAGATGGACATACAAGAAATAATGCTCAGTCTCATACACAACGGCCACGTGCTAACTATGCCACTCACAAAAATAGCAATGATGGAAATTGGCTTGTTGACTCCGGTGCCTTGCATCATGTCACGCAGGATCTCTAAAATTTGTCCCTTCACTCCGAATATGATGGCAGTGAAGACATTATGCTTGGTGATGGTAACGAACACAAAATCACCCATACAAGATCTACCTTTTTACCATCATCTTCTCGGGTTTTAACTTTATCCAATGTTTTGTATGTTCCTAAGATGAAAAAGAACCTTATTTCTACTTATCAACTTTGTAATGATAATTATGTCTCTGTCTGATTCTCACCTTATTCGTTTGTTATGAAGGACTTTTGCACGGGGGTGCCTCTATTAGCAGGGAAACCTAAAAATGGTGTTTATCCATAGCCTTCATATCTTCAATCACCAACCTCTCCTCAAGCCCTGCTGCCGCCGCCACCATAATTGCTTCCAATTGGCATCGACGTCTCGGTCACCCTTTCTCTCCCACTCTTCGTCAAGTTCAAGCTTTTAGATATTTCATCTTTAATAGAAAAATCGTTCTTTTGTAATTTTGTTAATGTAGTAAAATGCATGTGTTTTCTTTCTACAACTCCACAATAAAAAGCAATGCTCCTTTGGAATACATTTATTCTGATGTTCGGGGTCCTTCACTAGAAATTTCAATCGATGGTTTTCAATATTATCTAATATTTGTTGATCATTATACGAAATACATCTGGTTGTTTCCCATAAAACGAAAGTCTGATATGTCCATTATCTTCCAGAAATTTAAGAAAGTTGTAGAAAAGCTCTTTCAAAAGCCCATCATCTCTTTTTACTCTGACAATGGGGGTGAATTCATCCATCTTAGATCCTTCTTTGAAGACAATGGAATTTCTCACCTTCTCACTCCTCCACATACCCCTAAATATAATATAACTACCGAACGTCGTCATCACTATATTGTTGAAATAGGCATCACCCTATTACATAATGCGAGTCTCCCGCTAAAATTTTAGTCCTATGCCTTTACTACTGCAGCATACCTAATTAATCAGTTACCTACCAGAATTTTAGAGAATCAATCTCCCTATTTTTGGTTGTATGGAAAACAACCAAACTATACCAAGCTTTGGGTCTTTGGTTGTTTGTGCTACCCATGGTTAAGGCCTTATAATCAAAACAAATTGTAACCTCGCTCCAGCCCATGTATTTTTCTTAGATACTCGCAAAATCAAAGTGCTTATGTTTGTTTTGATCCTGTGAAGTCCAGGTTGTATTTATCCAGGCACGTGGACTTTGTGGAGCATCATTTTCCATATTTATCTATGGAAATTAAGACCAATCGACCTGATTCTAACACTGTTTATATGGGCTCTCTCTCATTATACTATTCCTTTTACATCAAGTCCATCGGGTAACTCCTCTCATGATATATCCACAACATCGGATTCAGGATGTACCTCTCATAAGGTTGCCACCAGCAATTGCTCTTTATCAGACGATCCTGACCACTCCACTGCATCCTTTTCAGGTATGATTTCTACTACTTCTGGTTCCTCCATTCCTTGTTCTGCCCCTATACCAAATCATCCTATGGTTACTTATTCTAAAAACAATATTAGTAATCCAATTCTAAGACTTTGTCTTAATTCCACCTTAACTCCTAAACCAGTATAATTCCTTGCAAAACAACCTTCTAAATTGCAAGCCATTCCCTCAAATACCATTAGCAAACCCAAGCCCATCAGATCATATCTTTTCTCTAGTTCAATACCAAAACCTATTGAGCCTAGGAGTGTTAACCAAGCTTTAAAAGATCCTAAATGACATGCTGCCATGAATGAGGAATTATTGGTACTTAAGGGTCAAGGCACATAGTCTCTTGTAACAATAAATTCTCAAGCCAAACTCGTCGGGTCTAAGTAGGTTTTTCGTGTTAAATATAACTCTGATGGAAGTATTAGTCACTATAAAGCTCGACTTATTGCTAAAGGTTTTTTGTAGCGTCCAGGTGTTGATTATGGTGAAACTTACTCTCCAGTAGCAAAGTATACCACAGTGTGTGTGATTCTCTCACTGGCTACCTCATTTTATTTGCCACTTCATTAACTAGATGTTACAATGAGTTCTTGCACGATACTTTAACTGAGGAAGTTTATATGTCTCAACCTCTCGGGTTTGTGAATGAAACATATCCCACTCATATTTGTCGGCTTCACAAAGCAATTTATGGGCTTAAACAGGCTCTGCGAGCATGGTATGAGAAACTCAAATTGTATCTTGTTTCATATAGATTTTTCCATTCTCAGTCAGATCATTGCCTATTTATATATGCTAAATCTGGAGTTATACTTATCTCATTATTCATGTTGATGATCTAATTATTACAGGGAATAATCAAAGTTCGATGGAAGATTTTATTGGGTGTCTTGCTAATCGTTTCTCTGTTAAAGATCTTGGTGATTTGCATTTTTTCTTGGGTGTTCAAGTTATTCGCTCACCTTCTGGATTTTTCTTAGGTCAGCAGAAGTATATATATGAGATCTTAGACAAAGCCAAAATGGCTGAAGCTAATCCAATTGGCACACCAATGGCAAGCGGATCTTGTCCAATAAGTATTGATGGCTCTCTACTTAAGGATCCTAAAGAATATCAAAGTATAGTTGTAATTTTACAATATCTCCACCTTACCCGACCGGATGTAGCCTTTGTTGTAAGCAAATTGTCTTAGTTTACAAGTGCTCCAACGACTACACATTAGGCTATCAGGCTATGGTAAAACGAGTTCTTTGCTATCTTGCTGGGACATCTTCTAATAGCCTGTTTCTTTGGAAAGGTAAGTCATTAAATCTGCACGCCTTCTCTGACTCAGACTGGGCAGGTAATCGTGAAGATCGCTCCTCAACTACAGCATATATTGTGTTTTTAGGCTCCAATCCGATCTCATGGAGTTCTAAGAAGCAAAGAGTTGTTGCTCGCTTATTCACAAAAGCTGAATATCGTGCTATTACTTCAGCTTTAGCTGAAATTTATTTGGTTTATAATTTTCTTAAAGAGTTATCTATTTATCTCAAGAAACTACCAGTTATCTACTGTGACAATCTTAGCACGAATTATGTGTGTGCTAAACCAGTTTTCATCCCAAAATGAAGCACATTGAGATTGACTGTCATTTTGTTCGAAATCTCTGCCAACAAGGCTTGCTATGTGTTTCTCATGTCTCATCTCAAGACCAACTAGCTAATCTTATGACTAAGCTACTTCCAAAAGCTCCATTTGAAGCACTAAGGTCCAAGATTAGTAGATCGGACCGATCTACCATATTGCGGGGGCATATTAGCAATATCTCTTGATTGATACTAGGATATCTCATGATTGATCTTCCATATCTCAATATCTCATCAATGATTTAGTTTCTATTTAGGATAAGATTACAATTCTTTATTACTTGATTTTTTACTTATTTGGTTAGTGCTCTCTTGGATATATATATATATATATATATATATATATATACATATATCAATAAAATTAACACACTTCTCTCCAGCAGTAAAATTTATAGAGACCTGAGTGGATATGATTTAGATCATTCATATCCACTTCCTAGAGCTGCAGATGGAACCTATCAGTGTTTAGATCCTGTACAACCTCCTATTGCACCATAGTACAAATGATCTCTTAAAATGAATGAAGCTTCAAGTCAAGGAATCCATAATCTTGACATCTCAAGAGTTGCAGTTATATGTCACCAAACGTAAGGGCTCCTTCTCGTTAACTGGTCTTCTTGTCCCCACGGCTGGATGTATGGTTGGCGCATGTCGTGAATTTAAGTCTTGTCATGAACCAAGCCTGATATTTTTTAGTAGAGAAGGGTAGATGAACGAGCCCATTATTATGAAGTTCCAAAGTTCAAAATAACTTTTTTTGGGTCATCAAAGGATGACAGACACTTGTGTAATGGAAAATTGGGTGTTTTATTCTTCAATTAATAGACAACGATCTCTGGTTATGAAATTATTTTCTGGATTACTACTACTGATGCTATAATCAGAATCCTATTATTTTTTGGGAATACCCCTGAGAAACCCACAACCTCTGCCCTGTTCAATATCTCATGAGATTAAACCACACCAGGCAAGCCCAATGTAATGAGCTTATGGTTGAGTGGCAGATGGACGCTAGATTTAATTTCAAGTCTCTCACATTGGAGACCCATCTCCCAACCACACAATCGGCAAAAATAAGAATCCTTTACATAGCTAGACACAACTCTAGACCCAAAACTTAACCTCGACTCCAGCTCCTGATCCTAACCTTGACTCTTGATCTCGGCCCAAGTGCTAAACCCTGACTTGGGACTAAACTCTTGACTCGAGACCTGATTTGAACTCCATATCAGTCCCATTCTAAGATGAGACTCAGTTGCCGACCACGACTACGACTCCCAATCTCGATCCCAACTCCCAACCTCAACTCGATAAGACTCTACTTCTGATTCCAACATAAGACTTGATTCCCAAACTTGATTCTTGTCCCGACTCTGAGCTGAGACCTTACAAAATAGTGTATCACAGAAAATACACTTCAATTTAGTTCTTTATGAAACAATATCAGCAACATAGTTTTGAATCAAAAATTAAATTTACGTGCTTAAACCTCAACTTTAATGTTATTAATAATATATACTTTCTTTGTGTTGCACACGAAGTGGTTACATACTATTGAAATCTGGATTTGGTACCAAAAAAGTTCTCTAACAGCTCTTTGTCATATTAATTCATGGATGAAACATCTAGAAAGGTTTAAATAATACGCTAATTTGGTAATAACACATAATTTTCCACTTTTAGAAAATAGTAAATTTGAGTCCTCCTTGATATCTAACTCTTAAACACGTTAGAAATTAGAAATACAATAGTTGGAAAAATCAAATTTTTGTTAGGATTTAGGTTTTTTTAGTTGAATTTGATGTCCTACATGTTAGGAAAAAGATAAAATTATAATTTTATTCAACATGAAATTAAGTTTTTGAGAAAATTTCAATTTATAAAGGTATAAAAGTTGTTTAACATCCGAAGGGTATTTTGATCACTCAATATTGTTATTCATATTTTTATAATGACTAGTTTAGGATACGCGTGTTGCACGTGTATCAAGCATTAATTAAGAATAAATGAATATAAAAAATAAATTATTGTGTGCAGGATATTTTATTAAATACAAAATTAGTAAAAAAAATTCACATACTTGAACTGTCTCACGACATTCTGACACGTACAACTTTAATGGACTAACAACCCAACCCTTAGAACATACTACAACCTCAGGTGGTGAAGAGCTGACATCGATGTGGCAAACCTTTTCGTCATGTGAGATCTTGGAGAAGATCAACATGTTATCCATAGAGTAACTTTTATCAGTTGAGTGACGGCCCTTCCATTCGGCATTATCGGATTACTAAGGCCGACTTTCGTCTCTTCTTGGCGGGAGGATCTTATAGTCAAGTTCCCTTCTGTCTTTGCACTCGAGGGTCAATCTTCATCCAGTCTAAAGAAACCTTTGCCTGCCTCCATTACCTTTTGGGAGGCCTACGCACTATAGAAAATATCCCTTAACCTGTAGGTCCTGACACAAGGTTAAAATTCTAGCCCTTCTAGAGTGGTATCTCACTGATGCCTCAGGCCTCTCAAAAGGAGGCCTTTTTTACCTTCCACCCAAGCTGCACAAAAAATGCCCAAAGTTAATCCCAGGTAATAGTAAAGCTTTATAGGGTCTTTTTGTTTAGGTGCAGGTAGTCTATATCTTCACAGACATGTGTATTTCACCGAACCTCTCTCTAAGATAGTTTCCAGATCATTACGCATTTCGTGTGGGTCAAAACTTACTCGATAAGAAATTTTGCTAACTTTGGACTGTTATAGTTACGATCGTTGTTCACTAGAGCTTCAATCGTTGGCTCCCCTATCATCAGGTCACCAACTTTCTTGACCTTTCGGCATAGGGCATACGTCATCCCCTATATATGGTATTATGACTTTGTGGAGACTTGTGCTTTTGGTAAACAATCGCCCGGGCTTGGTCACTATGACCCCCTTTGTGAGGAGGCACCCCTTCTCCCGAAGGTATGGGGCTATTTTGCTGAGTTTCTTAAAGTGAGTTATCCTGCTCCCTTAGGTATTCTCTACCTACCCATCTGTGTCAGTTTTGGGTACAAGTAACCTCTTGTCCAAAGTCATTCGAGCTTTTCTTGGGAGTATGTCGTGGGTTACTTTTGTGCCATAGCGGCTAGTATTCTAATATTGGCTCAAGGTATTTTCTCTGCCCCTACTTACAATGAAAAAAAGGCAAGGACACCTTACGTTCTTGAACTGATAACCATCTTTCGGCTAACCTAGCCTCCTCCGTCCCTCGGTACCAACAAGGGGTAGTACAAGAATATTCACCTGTTGTCCATCGACTACGCCTTTCGACCTGATCTTAGGCCCTAACTTATCCACTGTGGACGACCCTTGTAGAGGAACCCTTAGGTTTTCATGGAATTGGATTCTCACTAATGTTTGTGTTACTCAAATCGATATTCTGGCTTTTGCTTCATCCACTACTTGCGCGGAGGCTTCTTTCTAAGATGGAATGTTACTCTACCAATGTATTTTTACATTTCACAGCTTTGGTGGATCTCTTAGCCCCGTTCATCTTCAGCGCAAGAACGCTCGATCAGTGGATTATTACGCACTCTTTTAAGGGTGGTTGCTATAATTGACAACGCGATGTGGATGTATGCTCTTCTGTCAGTTTAGAAAGAGTACGTAATACTGACATTCAGAATAGAAATAATAGCTGCAAATCACACATCACAATTGCTGCAAAGAAATTTCATTCAATCACATATTGGAATGACAATGCTCAACACATCAATTTTAACTTAGGATATATCCGGAGAATGTCAAAAGATTTGAAGAGTAACTTAAACACTGAATAAAATTCAGTTATAGCTTGTTCACTTTCTCTAATAAAGTTATTCTGTGTATAGATAAAACTCAAAAAAGCTAGACAAAATTAATGTAAAGAATTTAAAATTACAACTCCTTTTATAGAAGTTTTGGAATATGCAAATAAAAGGTTTCATAAACCCAAAAAATTAAAGTGTAGTTTTTTATTTAGATTAAAAATAGGAGACAATTTTTAGCAAGAGTTCTAAAGAAATTATGTAATTTCTTAGTAAATTTTTCTTTCCTTATTTTTGAACTTAATGTACGTGGTTTCTTTTTGGTGGGGGGAGGGAGGTGTTGGTGGTTGGTATTGAAAAACCCTGGGTTTCGATCCTTGGAAATTTTCTGAGTGTTGGCTTCTGGACATCATACGACTTAGGGGTACCAGTGTATGATAGGATACAGTTTGGTGGGTTTTGGTCATATGTTAACCAGTGTAGGTTGGTTGGTTTTCATCTAAGGTACGAATGGATCATACTAGTCGTATGTTAGGGTACTAGTAGTATGATGTCAATCGTATGTTGCCCTATGTCTAACCTGGAGGAGTCTATTCTACCTAAGCTACGGATTTAGGGTACGAGTCGTATGATTAAATACAAATTAGACTTGGTAGTCGTATGTTGGATAGTGTTGGGGTCCAAGGAGAGGCCTAGGGTACAAGATAAGTGTACTAATAATACCCTAAGGTACGGTTTGGGGGGGTTATACCCTCCTGCGGGAGTTTTATTTCCCCTCTTAACCTCTTAAGGCCCTATGACTTATAACACTCTTGGGACATCATTTACCCTATTATTCTAATCTTAAACACTTAGAAACTCTCTCAAGGCTCTTGGGTCAAGGAAGGCTAGGGTTTCTTCAATAGGGTCAATTTGGGCATACAAGGGTGGTTTCTCTCCATCATCTACGTAATCTAAGGCATGCTATTCCTCCCTCATTGTTAGTTTCAACTAAAGGCATGTTTTATATATGGTTTTCATGGCATAATTGGGGTATGATTTTGGGTTTTGAATATATGTTGGGGTTTTTGGTTATAAATGGTTTGGTTATGGTTTTTTCATGTTTTAATTATGGTTTTCATGTTTTAATGGCGGTTTGAACATGTGGTTGCATGGGAATGATTAATTGGTACTTGGTTTTGGTTTCAAAAACTATATTCCTCAACCTATTTGATAAAATGCCTGTGAGAATGTTTTACTATGTTGTTGAACTTCCATTGAAAACTTTGATGGTATAAAGTGGTAATGGAACCCAAACTGGTTTGGATGGTTTTTAATGGTTAAATTATAAGGTCTTAGTGGTCATGGTTATGGATTAATTGAATACACTTGTGGGGTACATGGGAACCCCCCAAGCAAACTTAATAATGATCATTTGTGGGGTACATGGGAATCTCCCAAGCAACTTAATAATGTAATCTAAGGGTACATGGGAATCCCTTCTTTAAAGAAGATGGCTAAGGACATTGCTTGTAAGCTATGGTCGGTATAACGATACCACTACTTATAGCCTTGGTTAATAATAAATAGAATTGGTGGTTTGGTTGTGTGCTAATAGTTTTAATTGGGCAATAACGGCGGGGTGTGATAGCTAACTGTGAAGGTGTGAGTCCTATGGACGGACACTGGAAACTCATGTTTGCCGACATGAGGATTGGTCATGGAGATTGTTTTGCCACTTTTTCTATTCGAAGGGTTGGAAAATATTAGTTTTGACTTTTTAAACTATTTCAAATCTTTAAAGAAAATTTTAAAATAATTTAAGAGATTACAGAGTCGTCACTTGATTTTTGAGAAAATATCAAGAAAAACTAAAAATATTACTTAAAAGATTCAAAACAAAAAAAATCTTTTAAGTTTAGAAATTCTGAGTAGGTGGTTCTTATTAATACTTTTGGAAGGTTATTAAGGCACCAAGAGTATCCGCTAACTTGCGGTTATCCAGACTATTTAAAAATAACTTTTTTGACTAACTTTAAAAGGGAAAATTGGTTTTTAAAAAGAAAACAATTAAGAAAAAAATTGTCTTTAAGATTTGTGCAAAATAAATTTAACGACTTAGTGGGAATTTTTAACTAAGTCTAAGAAAACTAAGAGAAATTAGCATATAAAGTGGAAAGGGGGAGCCTAAATAACTTAAGTCATTAGGCCCAAATCCATAAAGTCCGGCCTAGGTTAATTTGGGCTTTTGGCCCATCTTCACCTGTCCTAATCTAAAACTTGGGCTTTTGTCCCATAACCTGTCCTAAGCTAGTTTTCGGACCTTTGAGGCCCAAAATTTACAAAATAAGGCAATAATAAAAATTGAGACTTTTCAAGTCTTTTAGTAACCTCATTAATGAGTTTTCATCCATTTTTCTTTTTCTTTCATCTTTTGCACCCGTATACCATATAATCGACTTTGGGTTTAAAACTTCGGACTTGACTCGTATAAATGGGCCTCATAGTCCCATTAAGAAATGCAAGAGGAAAGGAGTCCAGTTGGACTCCAAAACAAATTCATGCAAAGAAAAAGATAAAAGAAGAAGAATTAATATGTGTTCGAGAATTCTACACTTAATAACTAAATGATGATATGAAAAAAATAGCATTCTCAAGCATAAAGAAATAGTAAGCTATGATATCAAAGCAAGCCATATTATCCAAAGAAAAGAAATTAACCCATCTCCTAAACAATCTTGCAAAAAATTGAATCTAGCACAATATAATTAACTAGCCCTTGAAAAGAAGACATGAATCCACAAGCATAGTTGCTTAAAATTTGGACAAATAGATTAACACATATTTGCTCCAAATACTATGATATGATAAAGTCTAAGATATGTTTTCATTAAGCAAAGAAAATAAGAATGAGAAAGAGATGAGGAAATCTTTCATAGCACCTCAAATATGAAATACAAGACATATTAATGCAACAACACTTTTTAATACAAAGTGGATCAATCAACATATCTATAACTTAGAAGAAGAAAATCACTATAGCATAAGAATAACAATGGGATGTCTAAATGAATAAAATCACTTTAAGAAGTAAACCAATAAGCGAAGTGAAGTAAATAACATATATTAGGCATATTTGAGAAATGATATTCGAAGACAAGATAGGAGAAATAGTAAAAGATTAATTCTAAAAAAAAGTGTCCAATTATGCCAACTCCTATTTTAGTTCTACACCATTTCAACAAAACCTATAACCCTAATAACTTTTCAACCTAAACAAGAGAAAATCAAAGATAATTTTGACCACGAAAATGAGTAACTCACTACTTCAAATTGAGAAACAATTTCACAGACCCTTAACAATAGTAACCATTCTTTTTCGACATAAAGAAAACAACTTTACATAGTAAAAGCAAACATATCCACCAATAATGAATTTAAATAAAGCATGAGCATGCAGTTTAAGCAAAGATCAAAACTTTACCCATAATAATCAAAGAATAAAGCCAAAAGGCGAAATAATCAATATTAACTATTCTTTTCAACATAAAGGAAACAACTTTACATTCTAAAAATAAACATATCCACCAACAATGTATTTAAACAAAGCATGAGTACATATTTTAAGCAAAGATCAAAACTTTATCCATAATAATTAAAGAATAAAGCCAAAAGGTGAAACAATCGATATTGACTATTCGTTTCAAACATAAAGGAAAGAACTTTACATGCTAAAAACAAACATATACACCGACAATGAATTTAAATAAAACATGAGTACATATTTTAAGCAAAGATCAAAACTTTATCTATAATAATCAAAGAATAAAGCCAAAAAAATACGTTCAACTATTGCTAGCTCATTTTTTATACCATGAATATGAAAATAGCCATAATATCGATATCATAGTGTCCTATAGCTTTCAATACCGTCTACATCAAACAATCCCAATAAATAAAATTATAATTACGAACTACAAAGAAGAAAAAGATGATGAAGAAAACGATAATAAAACTAAAAGGGGGAAAGGTGTGTTTACCTTTTCTGGGGCAGCAAAACGGAACTACAAGCTTTCTTCGGAGTGTTGATCACCAACGGAAAGCATTCAACACAAGAACTTCAATTAACCCACGAATTTCACGGAAAAAGAATTTTTTTACTAAAATTTAAAAAAAAACTCTTCTTTGCTCAAAACTTTTTTTTTTAAAAACTTTGAGACTTGCTTTCTAAAAAAATAATGATAGTATTTATACGAAAGGATGGAGATCCAATTCTATTAATCCATCAATGTGGGAGAAAGAATTTAGGGGTATTTTTAGAATTTTTAAAAGTGAAGATAAGGTGAGGTGGAAGATTAGGTGGGAGGAAATTGTACAATGTAGTATAATTTTTGAATTTTAAAGTTGAAAAAATGACAAGGTTGAGGAGAAATTGTACAATGTAGTACTATTTTTTAATCTTAAAATTGGAAAAAGGACAAGGTTGAGGGGGAATTGTATAATGTAGTACAATTTTTAAATTTCAAAATTTGAATTTTGGGATTTGAATTTGATTTTGGTGGGAATTGGGTAGAAATTATGAGAGTTTTTGGGAATTTAGGGTTATTTAAAATATAACCCCAATTGAAATTTAAAATTTAGCCAAATTTATTTAATTTTTGACCAAATTGAAAATCAGTTGGCCGACTGCATTGCAATTATGGCCAATTTGATTTCAATTATGGCCAAATATAATAGATTGGCCAAATTAAATTAAAAATTAAATACGAATTAATACTTCTTTTAATCCCGAGCTTCTTGATTTAATAAAATAAAATAAATATTTCTTCAAATAAATTAATTTTGAGAACAAATTTTATTTAATTCAACACTTTACACATTTAGATTAATTTTCAAACTTAATTAGTAAAAGTCCAATTTTGATAAAATATTCATTTAAGTAAAATTTTTTATACAATTTCAAATATATAAAAACAAAAATGTATAATTATCAATTAAATGACAAAATTAATCCGAATAAATATTTAGAGCATATTTATCCGGATGAAATAAATATTTTAATTTTATTAAAAATTAAAGAAACTCAGGATTAAATTTAGTCGTGAAGGGCAAAAATTAGGTGTCAACAGTGACCATATATATAATACTTATGGGGTACACGAGAATCCCTTAAGTTACACTTCTATATATGTATCATGGAGAGCAAAGGGTACATGGAAATCCCCTACTCCTATGGTATTTCCGATTTATGCGGCTACACGCATCGGGCCCATTCATGGGGTAACACTGGACCCATACAACCCATGGATGGTTCTAGGATGGTTAAGCTATATATACCCAGGTTAATAGTTTTAAGGCATGCTAAACCCAGTTTTCTCTCCCGGCATGGATATATATATATATATATATATATATATATATATATATATATATATGATTGAGCATGCATATGGTTGTTTACTTGGTTTTAAAGATTGATATTACTTTATCCTTATCCTGAGTGCATGCTAGCATTCACTTGCTAACCCGTCTTCGGGCGCTGTATCCCCACGCAATGTAAGAACCAACCATTCTACTCTTTCTGCTCAGTGATTGAATTTGGAATCAGCTTATGTTGAATTGAAGTGGTGAGCTTCCATTTTTTGGAAGGATCCATTTCATGTCATGGATGTATTTACATACTTTGGTCATTTTATAGACTATAATTTTGTCTATGGTCAGGGGAATGTCCTGACCGAATATTGTTTTACTTTTGGTTAGAGGTTTGGTGGGACTATAATGGGTTAGTTTGGGCGGTGTCGGTAATGGTGCCAGCCTTGGAATTGGCATTGGTATTAGGGATGACATCGTTGTACTATATTTGATTTATGATTTTTCCATTTTATTTTGGATTATATATATAAACACATTAGTTATTGTCTTGGTTTAGTTAGTTATTGGACGGATTGACTTGGTTGGGTTGGTTTAGGAAGTAAACTTATCCCAAGGTCAGTATATCTATAAATATGCTATCTTATTATATGTTTGAAATTTACCTGACTTAGGGTATGTGTTTGGAGGTGGGGTTGGGTATCGGGGGTGGTCCCCGATCCTGGTTGGACTTAGGATGCCTATCATGACAAGGCCCCAATTCAGGTGGCACTAAATTGTTATCAAAGCTTTAGTTTCATGGTCAAATGGGAATCCACAAAGCCATGTCGAGTAAAGTCTCTTTTAAGGGTGTGTAGCATGCCACACTCATAAGAGAGAGGCTACAAGGCATTTAGGAATATTTATCTTTCTTGTGTTCTACTTTCATGCTTGGAGTCTAAGTCTTGGAATCTTCTCTAATCCCTGTTTGTTTACTTTTCAAATCATGCCTCAATGATCTGATACATATAAAAATGCATCTTTCTTAATAGGGGATGATGTTGAGGGGGCATGCTCTACCCATGGGATCTGTACTCGATCTAGGGGTCCAATCATTGATTGTCCTAGAGTTCCACCGGTTCTCTCTAGACCTTCTCAGGCCGACGTTATGAATTTAGAGTTTTGTCTCAGTTGGTAGCTTCTTAGGCTGAGCATGGTATATCTGTTATTCCATCTTCTGAGGCCACAAGAGTTGGCCAGTTCATGAGGATGAACCCTTCAACTTTTACTGGTGTTAAGGTGAAGAAGGATCCTCAGGGTTTTCTGGACAAGATGGAAAATATATTCAGGCTTATGCATGCCATGAATGTGGAAGGGATGGAGTTTTCTGCCTATCAGTTGAAGAATGTGGCATACCAATGGTACGAGGAATGGGATAGGGCAAGGGGTGAGGTTGATGAGTTATCTCTGTGGGAGACTTTCTCTAATGCATTTATGAGCCGCTTCTTTCCTCAGGAGTTAAGGGAAGCAAAAATAGAGGAATTTGTTAATCTGAAATAGAGAAAGATGTTGGTCAATGATTATGCCTTTAAATTTTGCCAGTCGTCTCAGTATACTCTGGAGATGGCATCTATTATGAGGGCCCAAATGAGAAAGTTCACTTCGATACTATCTCGTAAGTTGATCCTTGAAAGCAAGAGCGTATTTTTGATTAAGGATATAGATATCTCTAGGTTGGTTGTTCATATGCAACAAGTGGGGGAGGATAAGAGAAAACAGACTGACATAGAAACAAACAGGGAAAGAAGTTTAAGATTTTTGAGCAAGGTGGTGGGAAACAACAAAATGGTAGAGATGGTGGTAAATGGCCAAAGAAAAAGTGGGGGAGTTTTAGTTCTTTCTCCACAGCTAGTGCTCCCTATCCAAAACTATCAGGAGACAAGCGTCAGCAAGGTGGAGATAATTTCAAGGCATAGGGTGCCCAATCTCAGGCTAGTGGGTTTAGTCAGCTTTATTATGTCCTCTTTCTAGGTTCTATGGTCGATTGCATCAGGGTTTCTGTGATGAAGAGAGGGACAGGTGTTTCAAATATGGTCTGCCAGGCCATATGCTTACAAACTATCCAGTTGGTAAGGTTGCTTCAGAAGCAAATAAGGTTCTGATTGCTTCATCTATGGCTCCAGCACCAAAGGATGCACCATCTAGTTCCGGCACTGGTCGAAATCAACTTTATACTCTCACTACCCGATAGAAGTTTGACACATTTCCTACGTCATGACTGGTATGTTGCAACTCTTTTCTCGCAATGTACATTGTTTTCTTGATCTAGGATCCACTCTCTCTTATGTTCCCTTCTTTGTGCCTATGCGTTTTGGTTTTGGTTCGGAGTGTGTTTCAGATCCTTTTTCATTTTTTACCCTGATAAGTGACTTTGTGATTGGTAAAAGAGTCTATAGGGTCTGTGTGGTATCTGTTAGTAGTAAGGATACTTTGGTGGATTTTTATGAATTAGATATGGTTGATTTCAATGTTATTTTAGGGATGGATAGGTTGCACTCGTGCTATGCATCCCTAGATTGTCGGACCCGTAGGGTTTTCTTTAAATTTCCTAATGAGCCTATTATTGAGTGGGAGAGTGGTTCCTTAGCTCCTACGGGGAAGTTTATATCATATCTTAGAGCTCAAAAATTAATCTCCAAGGGGTGTCTCTATCATCTGGTCCGAGTTAAATATTCTAACTCAGAGGGTCCTTCTTTTCATTCAATTTCGGTGGTGAAAGAGTCTCCTGAGGTCTTTTCTGATAACCTTTTTGGTGTTCCTTCAGATGGGGAGATTGATTTTGGGATTGATATTATCCCGAACACTCGTCTAATTTTTATTCCCCCTTATAAAATGGCTCCGACTGAGTTGAAGAAACTCAAAAAGTGGCTTAAAGATCTATTGGATAAGGCTTTCATCCATCCTAGTGTGTCTCTGTAGGACACACAAGTGTTGTTCGTGCATATAAAGGATGGTTCCCTTCGGATGTGTATTGACTATCGGCAGTTAAATAAGGTGACTGTTAAGAATAGGTATCCTCTCCAAAGGATAGATAACCTATTTGATCAGTTACATGGTCCCAAATTATTTAGTTTGACCAATGCTCCTACGGTATTCTTTTGTTAGTTTTTGGATCTGTTTATCATTGTGTTCATTGATGATATTCTGGTGTACTTTAAGAGTGAGGTGGATCATGCCAATCGCCTTCGTGTTGTGTTACGGACTCTAAAAGAACACTAGTTGTATGACAAATTCTCTAAATATGAATTTTGGTTGGATGCTATCACTTTTTGGGTCATATTATTTCTAGTAAGGGGATCATGGCAGATCTGAAAAGGCTGCAGTGGTTAAGAAATGGACTAGACCCACAACTCTAAACGACATTCAGAGCTTCTTGGGTTTAGCTGGCTACTATTAAAGGTTTGTGGAGAGTTTCTCAACAATAGCTACCCCATTGACTAAATTGACTCAAAAAAAGATAAAGTTCTTCTGGTCCGATGCTTGTGAGGGTAGTTTTGAGAAGCTGAAGTGTAACCTAACTTTGGCTCTGGTTTGACCTTGCCTGAAGGGACTGATGGGTTTATGGTTTACTGTGATGCATCTTGCGTGGGACTTGGTTGTATTCTGATGCAGCGTAGTAAGGTTATAGCCTATGCTTTTAGGCAGTTGAAGGTACATGAGAGAATTCTCCTACTCATGATTTGGAGCTGTTAGTAGTGGTGTTTGCATTGAAAATATGGCGGCACTATTTGTATAGAGTGCACGTGGACATCTTCTCGGTTCATAAGAATCTACAGTATATGTTCACTCAAAAAGAGCTTAACCTCAGGCAAAGAAGATGGATTGAGCTTCTCAAGGACTATGATATGAGTCTTTACTACCACCCAGGTAAAGATAACATGGTTGTTGATACTCTTAGCAGGTCGTCCATTGGGAGTCTAGCTCATATGGATAAGGAAAAACGGGAATTGGTGAAGGATATTCACCGTTTGGCTAACCTGGGAGTTCATCTCTTTGACTTCAAGAATGGTAGTGTGTTGGTACAGGAGGTGGCGCGGTCGTCTCTTGGCATAGAGATCAAGGAGAAGTAAATTCTAGATCCTATCTTGATGAAAATCAAGGGTGATGTAGGTGGGAAAAAAGTGATGGTATTTGAGATGAGTGGCGATGGCACCTTGCAGTACCAAAAGAGGTTATGCGTTTCTAACATCGATGGGTTGTGAGAAAGGATATTGGTCGGAGCGCATGAATTGCGTTATGTTGTTTACCTCGGTTTAACAAAAATATATCATGATATCAAAGAGATGTATTGGTGGAGTAGTATGAAGAGAGATGTAGTTGATTTTATGGCCAAATATATGGTGTGTCAACAAGTGAAAGTTAAGCACATGAGGCTTGGAGGCTTGTATCTCGAAATTGAATTGCTGGTATGGAAATGGGAAGTAATCAACATAGATTTCATTATCGGTCTTCCTCGGTCTCGAAACAAGTTTGATTCTATTTGGGTCATCGTGGATAGGATGACAAAGTCAGATTACTTTTTGCCAGTGAGGACTAACTTTTTGATTGAGGATTATGCGAGGTTGTATCTTCATGAGATTGTAAAGATGTATAGGGTACCTGTTTCTATTATCTCTGATCATGGTACAAAGTTTTCATCTTACTTCTGTCAATCTTTTCAGAAAGGGTGGGTACTAAGGTTAGTCTGAGTGTTGTTTTTCATCCACAGATGGATGGACAAGCAGAAAGGACTATTCAGACATTGGAGGATATGCTTCGTGCATTCATGATTGACTATGGTGGTAATTGGCTTGAGCATCTACCTCTTGTAGAGTTTGCTTACAATAATAGTTACCATTCTAGCATTGGGATGGCCTCTTTAGAGACGTTGTATGGTAGGAGGTGTATATCTCCTATTGGGTGGTTTGTGCTTGGTGAGGTCGATATGTATGGCTCGAACTTGGTTTACCAGGCCAGGGAGAAGGTGAAGGTAATTCAGGATAGGCTTAAGGCAGCCCAAAGTCACCAAAAGTCCTATGCAGACTTGAGGCGTAGGGACTTGGAGTTTGAGTTTGGGGATTAGGTGTTCCTAAAGGTGTCTTCTATGAATGTAGTAATGCGGTTTAGGAAGAAGGAGAGGCTCAGTCATTGATATGTTGGTCCTTATGTGATTTTGAGGAGGGTTGGTAATGTGGCACATGAGTTAGAGTTGCCGTCTAGTTTGAACTCTATTCATCCAGTATTTCATGTCTCTATGTTGAGAAGGAGTATAGGTAATCCTTCATCGATTTTTTGTATGGAAGGATTAAGTATCTCAGATTCTCTATCTTATGAAGAGGTCCCAATTGAGATCTTGGATCGGAAGGTTCGTCGGTTGTGAACCAAGGATGTGGCCTCGATTAAGGTTCTATGGCAAAACCACAAGGTGGAAGAGGCTACTTGGGAAGCATAAGAGGACATAAAGTCTAAATATTTGTTCCT
The DNA here is from genome assembly GCA_030864225.1 of Capsicum baccatum var. pendulum. NCBI lineage: Eukaryota > Viridiplantae > Streptophyta > Magnoliopsida > Solanales > Solanaceae > Capsicum > Capsicum baccatum. The sequence goes on along the minus strand of CM061558.1, from coordinate 204,231,308 downwards.
ATTTTTTGCTCCCGGGATTCGTGAGAAAGGTATATGTTCTTCATCATACTTTTGTTTTCAAACTTTGTTAAAGGAAAGGCTGATTTTCTTGTATCTTTGTTTTCTAACTTAGTAAAAGGTTAGATTCAAGGTGTTGGGGTATAAATAATGCTTGTACAATCTTGTACCATAATTCAGGGATGAGTGATCCAAGTGGGGGAGAATTGAAACACCCTGGGTTTTAATTCTTAGAAATTTCTTGAGTTTTGGCTTCTGGACGTCATATTACTAGGGGGTACTAGTCGTATGAAAGGGTACGATTTGGTGGGTCTTGGTCATATGTTAACCAGTATAGGTTGGTTGGTTTCTGTCCAAGATACGAATGGATCATACTAGTTGTATGTTAGGGTACTAGTAGTATGATGTCAATCGTATGTTGCCTTATTTCTAACCTAGGGAAGTTATTCTTCCTAAGGTATGGATTTAAGGTACTAGCTGTATGGTTGGGTACGAATTGGCCTTGGTGTTCATATGTTGGACAGTGTTGGGGTCCAACGAGAGGCCTAGGTATGAGATAAAGGTACCACTCGTACCCTAGGGTACAGTTTGGGGGTGGTCATACCCTCCTGTAGGAGTTTTATATAGTTTAAGTTAGAGGTAATCTGGATATTTCCCCTCCTAACCTCTTAAGGACCCACGACTTATAACACTCCTGGGACATCATTTACCCTATTATTTTAATTTAAATGCTTAGAAACTCTCTCAAGGCTCTTGGGTCAAGGACAACTAGGGTTTCTTCAATAAAATTAGTTTGGGGATTACAAGAGTGGTTTCTCTCCATCATCTTCATAATTTAAGGCTTGTTACTCCTCCCTCATTGTTAGTTCCAACTAAAGACATGTTTTATGTATGGTTTTCATCGTAAAACTATGGTATGGTTTTGGGTTTTGAATATATGTTGGAGGATTTGGTTATAAATGGTCTGGTTATGGTTTTCCCATGTTTTAATTATGGTTTTCATGTTTTAATGGTTGTTTGAACATGTGGTTGCATGGTAATGGTTAATTGGTACTTGATTTTGGTTTAGAAAACTATATTCCCTCAATATGTTTGATAAAATGCTTATGAGAATGTTTTTACTATGTTGTTGAACTTTCATAGAAAACTTTGCATGGGATAAAGTGGCAATGGAACCCTAACTGGTTTGGATGGTCTTTAATGGTTAAATGGTAAGGTCTTGGTGGTCATGGTTATGGATTAATTGAATACACTTGTGTGGTACATGGGAATCCCCTAAGCAAACTTAATAATGATCAACTTGTGGGGTACATGCGAATCCCCCAAGCAACTTAATAATGTAATCTGTGGGTACATGAGAATCCCTTCTTTAAAGAGGATGGCTAAGGACATTCTTTGCAAACTATGGTCAGTAGAATGATACCACTACTTATATCCTTGGTTAATAATAAATAGAATTGGTAGTTTGGTTGTGTGCTCATGGTAATGGTTTTAATCGGGCAATAATGGCGGGGTGTGATAGCTAACCGTGAAGGTGCGAGTCCAATGGACGGGCATTGGAAACTAATATTTTCCAAATGAGGATTGGTCATGCCAACCACATATATAATACTTATGGGGTACAGGGGAATCCCCTGAGTTACACTTGTATATATGTATCATGGAGAGCTAAGGGACACGGGAATACCCTTCTCATATAGTATCTCCGATTCATGCGGCTACACACATCGGGGCCTATTCAGGGGGTAACACTAGACACATATAGCTGTGGGTGGTTCTAGGATGGTTAAGCTACACATACCCAGGTTAATGATTTTAAGGCATGCTAAACCCGGTTCTTTCTCCCGGATGGATATATATATATATATTTATATATATATATATATGTATGTATGTATGTATGTATATGGTTGTGTATGCATATGGTTGCTTACATGGTTTTAAGGATTGACATTATTTTATCCTTATTCTGAGTGCATGCTAGCGTTCACCTGCTAACCCGTCTTCAGGTGTTGTATCCCCATGCGATGTAGGAATCAACCATTCTACTCTTCCTGTTCAGTGATCGAATTTTGAATCAGCTTGTGTTGAATTAAAGTGGTGAGCTTCCATATTCTGGAAGGCTCCATTTTATGTTATGGATGTGTTTACATACTTTGGTCATTTTATAGACTATGGTTTTGGCTATGGTCGGGGGCATGTCCCGACCGAATATTCTTTTACTTTTGGTTAAAGGCTTTGTGAGACTGTCATGGGTTGGTATGGGTGGTGTAGGTAATGGTGTCATCATTGGCATTGGCATTGGTATTGGGGATGATATCGGTTGACTATATTTGATTTATGATTGTTCCATTTTGTTTTGGATTATATATATAAACACATTGGGTTATTGTCTTGGTTTAGTTGGTTATTGAACGGATTGACTTAGTTGGGTTGGTTTAGGAAGTAGACTTATCCTAAAGTCAGTACATCTACAAATACGCTATTTTGTTATATGTTCGGAATCCACGCGACTCAGGGTATGTGTTTGGAGGTTGGGTTGGGTATCAGGGGTGGTCTTTGGTCTTGGTTGGACTTGGGATGCCCATCACGACAAGGACCCGGTTTGGGTCGTGTCAAGTATTTGAAGTCCTAAATTTAAGGTGAAATTATAACTTTTTTTATAAAAATTTTGAAACAGACAAATAAAAGGATTCATAAACTAAAAAAAGTTAAAGGATAGAATTTGATTTAGACTAAATAGGAGACAAGTTTTGGCAAGTGTTCTAAAGAAATTAGGTAATTTTTAGTAATTTTTTTCTTCCCTTTTTGGGGGGGCTAAATGTACTTTTTTTTTTTTTAGATATTTTAAAGTCCTAAATTTAAGGTATATAATTCAAATAAGGAAAGGTCTAATAATTAAATTTAAATAAATTTTAAGTTTTAAAAATTAGGAAAATAGTGAAAAGATAATTTGGTCTATTACAAAGACTTTCAATGAAGGACAAAAAGTTCAAACAACATTTCTAAGGCCCTTCACACTTTTAATATATTATAGATATAGATATAAATTATAGATTATGGATATAGATATAGATATAGACTAGTCTTTATGAATGTGCTTTGCACGTTATCCCCCTTTCAACCTCAATCATCACAAAAAGTATTAGATAGTTATTAAGAACTATATGAATTTACTCTATGAGATACAAAAAATTGTACTTCCGACCTTGACATTAGATCCTGGCCTCGTATTGTGCCTCGACCCCGATCCCGATGTGTGATCCAACATGGGACCCAAATTTGTACCATGATTCATGACTCCACTGTTGACACAATTCCATACACTGAAACCTGAATCTTGACTCTCGTCCCGGAACCAAGTCCAAGGTCTTGGACTCCAGATCCAACCTCGACATGGAACCTGACTCTAAACTTGATCTCGATCCACAAACTTGACACCCGATTGGAGATCCTAGTCCTAGACCTGACGTTTGACTTCAACTCGAGATTCACCTCCTAATTTCGAACCCATCATTTTCCAAACTCATTTAAGCTAATCAATTATGAAAATCAAAAACTTTTTTAAAGAAATACTTTCATTCTTACGAAATGCATCCTTAATTGTGAATGTAATTTGGAGTTAAACTTTGTCAAACTCAAGCAAATTTCTTAAACATTTATGTAATTTAAGATTATAATTGTTGAATTTAAGTTTTTTTTCTACATACAATAGTTTTGAATTTTATCATCAATCTTGATAGTAATAAATAAATTTACAACACCAATTATATCTTTTCTACATTTATAACTTGTAATTTAAAACAATTCAGAGAATTTGATGTTGCTGTAGAAACTTAAGTTTCTCGTGAATTAATATTAATTATGTATGATTATATTCTTATAGTTATACTTTGAATTGAAATGAAATACAAATAATAGAAATTTTAAAATAGAAAAGTTAGACATTATGTTGTCCAATGTGAAAAATAAAGGCACTTTTTTCCCCAATATATCGTAATTTAGAAATATAAAATGATGTAATTGTTTTATTATAACAAATAATTATTGATACCTCAGAAGTAATTTGATGTTTTTGAGTTGTTGATATAAGAGATGACAACACGATTTTTGCCTAACTTATGATCATTAAAAAAATTCTAAGGTAAATCTCTTCAGCCTTTATCTTTTTTTTTTATTATTATTATTATTATATTATATTCTAATATATAGAAGAGTGAAGAGAAAATTGAAGGAAAGGTGTCTTTTAAGTTTTGAATGAAGGATTGGTGACATTGACCAACTTAAAGGGTCAAACATAATTAGGAAACTTGATTAAGTTAATTGTGGACTTGATTAATATTTTCAAAACTTAATTTTTTCAAAAATACAAATCAACCCACACCCCTCTCCTCTCCAAATCATTGACCGTCTCTCTCCTCTCTCTCTCGACAGCTTCTATCAACTCTCTCCCAACCAATAGTTCTGCAAAATTTCTCCCTTTAATACCCGACGACTTCAACATCCGAGTTTTTTTTGACTTTCAACTATTAATCGACGTGAAGACTTCTCCGGCGATAATAACTTCGAGTTCTTTGTCGTCCCGTTTCTTCTTTCACAGGTAAAAAATTATGTCCTTTTAGTTATGAAAAAATAGGGGAACTTGAGTCAACTTCTCTTCTAGTATTGGTTAACAATTTCAATATTTCTTTCTTAAATTTGAAATGTGGACTGAATAAAATTCTAATTTCTGGTATTTCTTCTCTACTCATTCCGTTAAATATAATTTTTTTTTGTTATTGTAGTTCTTGTTATCGAACTGTTGATTCGATTTGTTGGTGATTTTTTGTCACCGTTGATATTCTTAGTGTGTGTGTGTTCTGTTGGTGTTGCTGTGTTGATTCGTTGTTTTTCTTGATAAAAATGGTGGTGCAACAGATTAACCATCTGATGCAATAAATTAACCACCTGATGCAATAGATTAACCATTTGATGCACCAAATTAACCATCTGATGCGAAGATTAACTATCTAATTCAACAAATGAAACATCTGATGCAACAGATGAATATAACAGATTATTCATCTATTGCGACAAATGACTCTTCTGTTTGTAAGAAATCTAAATAATATTAATCCAACAGATAACTCATTTGGCAACAGATGAGTGATCTATTTCAACAGATGTGTGGCATGTTTTTATTATTTCCAATGGATTACTCATCCACTGCAACAAGTTTCTTATAGGTTGCAACAGATAACCTACCTGTACAACAGATGAGAGATCTATTTTTATTATTTCCAATGGATTACTCATCCGCTAAAACAGGTTGGTTATATGCTACAACAGATATCCTACCTGGTGCAACAGATAAGTGATCTATTTTTATTATTTCCAATGAATTACTCATCCGTTGCAATAGGTTGGTTATATGCTGCAGTAGATATCCTACCTGGTGCAACAGATAAGTGATCTATTTTTATTATTTCCAACGGATTACTCATCCGCTGCAACAGGTTGGTTATATGCTATAATAGATATCCTACCTGGTGCAACAGATGAGTAATCTGTTGTAATTGTTTCCAACGAATTACTCATTCATTGTAATAGGTTGGTTATATGTTGCAACAAATAACCTTTTTGGTGCAATAGATGAGTGATCTAGTTTCATTGTTTCCAACGGATTATCATCTACTGCAATAGGTTGGTTATATGTTGCAATAGATAACATACCTGGTGCAATATATGTGTGGTCTGTTGGTGTAGACACGTAATTTTGTCTGGCCTAATATTAATTTTTACCTATTTACCCTACCCCTATCCTCACCCTTACCTCACCTATCCTCTACCCCTACCTAATTTTACCCACCTTCTACACATACTTTCTCACACCATATACACAACATACCATACCCATAATTCACTCACACCCTCTCTCACAATAGAATACTCACATAGATTACACATACTACATTATCTACACAAGACAACACTACACAGAAAAAATTCGAGGGGCACACACACACTGCCAATACATATCGCCACTACACAATCTCTATTTTTCTTCTCATTCAGAGAATACAAACACAGAAATAGACACAACTATATTCACACTCACTGGAAAGAGATTACTCACAGCCATACACACATTACTTTTCACAATTAACATCACAATACTGACCCTCATCGGAGACGACCATATTCATACGCCCCACGCGATATACTCCATCAAACATGCAACTACACCATACCCAATCGGGAACTAGAGAATATGGAGAGAGGTCAGAGAGTTAATAGGGAAACAGTGAAGGCGAGAGAAGAGTAAAAGCAAAAGAGAACAAAACAGAGAAAGATTGGTGCGGGTTACTATTCCAACGATTAGTGCACCGTCGGTTTCGACTAAAACGCCTCCCTGGCCAATCACGCAAGCAACCCACCCCTAAAATAAACTTTTTTTTTGTTTTTTCGGCTAAATCAAATCGGAAATACATAAACGGGCGAGCTCTAGCCGGAAATCCAATCAACTTCGGTAAGTAGCAAAAGTCCTTATCAAACGATTCAAAAAATTCTAACTGGATCATTGGTATTTTGGTTGTTCTATCTTGATTTACCGAGTTGGCGGGTCCATGTTGAGTTTACTGAATCAAGGTCTCAAATTTGGTTTCAATCCGTTGGCGGCATCGAACAATTGGGATTTGACATAAAAATTGAGGTCCATTCTTCATCTCATTATCAATTAGTCTTCATTACTTGATACTTTGTGTAGTAAATTCGTGGCGTGTGAATGTTGCTTTATGTGAATCTTCCTTTTGAAAAAAGATTCCAAAGGTGACTTGGCACACCAGATTTATACCAAGTGGCGATTTTGAGTTTAAATGTAAATAATCTTTTCAATTTTTATTTTTATTTTTTGTCACTTAATAATAAAAACTCTTTTCAAACTCAAAATTAAATCTTTTGGTAAAAAAAGGGTGTGACAGTTGTAACTGTTATTTTATTATTTTGCATGTTAGATTTACTGTTATCCCTTTTTAATGATGCATTAATCAATTATAATCTATTTTATGTTCTTGTAATTTAAGATAATATGGCTCCAAAAAAAAACCCAAATCAAGTCCAAGTAAAGGAACAAGTGAAGCAGCTAGGATACATCCACCACTCTATGAGCTTGATTTACAAGCGTTATCTCAATCAGGAGCAGAAGATAATGAATATGGAAGGAGGAATGTTTCAAAATAGATGATCCAAATTCTATTAGCCCTTCCACCAAAGAGTTGGTCAAAACCTTCAGCATTTTTATCTTATCAGAATGCAATGCGATGGTGCCACAGATTTAACGAGTGATTTCGAGATTAAGTTAACTATGGGAAAATCTTTCTATGCCTTTAGAAAAATACTTTGAGAACAAAAATTGGATTCTTATTTCAGGAAAAGCTGCTTTGGGCAATATCTTGATTTGTCGGAGGACAACAATGCTCGTTTCCAAATAAAAATGGTATATGATCTTCTCAAGCGTAGGTTTATGTATGAAAACAAAGATAAGATGGATGAGGTATGGATAAATTATTGTGGCATCCCTATTTGTTTTGGTTGGAAGGAGTTTGCCATAGTTACTGGAATAAAATGTTATCCTCCTCCTCCTTATCAAGTTATACCTACTCTAACCCCAACAAAATACCACGCACACCCAATAAAGGCAAAGACAAGTTGAGTGATCGTGATTACCTGGTGTCCATTGTTGGTCCAATCTTTAAAAATAAAAATTTGATAGAAGCATTGAAAGGTAAAAGACTTTCAAAGAAGCACAAGCAATCATTGTGCTTGGTTTGGTTTGTACATAATATTCTTTGGGCGAGAGACGTTAACAAAAACATAAGCGTCGGTATAACAAATCTCTCTGAGGATCTTGAGGCATTTAACAACTATCCTTGGGGTTATGAAAGCTTCAAAATGACTGTCAAATATTTGTTGACTCTGTTAACAGCAAAGACAGTCAACTTATATGCCTTTCCATGGGCTTTCATGGTAAATATTTTTTTTATTATGATATGATACATTTTATTATTCAATAATGCTTTTGATTTATTGGTGTTATGTTATAGGCTTGGGCATTTGAAGTCATTCCTTATTTGAGACAATAAGTGAACTAACAGGAAAAAGTTTTCTATCCAAGAATCCTGAGATGGTTGTCAGCCAAAACTGATAAAAATAAAAAATTTCTTGATCTTTTCAATCTCCCGAAAGAAACAGTAAGTCTAATTCTAATCAAGTTTTTATTTTAATTAATAATTATTTTAAATAATTTAATCATCATTCTAATATATAGACTAATTTATTTTAGATTATCCATCCGTGGCTTGTTCCGACCAATAGAGAGTTGAAGATGTCATTTTTTTGCACTTTACAATCTGTGCAAACTTTATCGGACCCTAAGGTCGTTGATAGAATAAAAATGAAATTGTTTGAAGCAACAACCATCACAAGAAAAATAATTTTAGAGGGTGGGCTTGTTGTTATTAATGATGGTAGTGGTAGTCGTAGTGGTGCTGTTGTTGGGGCTAATGATGCTTCTCTTAGAGTTTTTGAAACAACAAGTCATCATGATTATTATCATATTGGTTATATAGATTTTGCCATTTCTGGCGAATGTTCTGAATACAAATGTCAAGAATGCAAAGCAAAACATGATAGAGTGATTAAGCTATTAATGCACTAACTGCTTCTATAAAGTAAAAGACATTTAAGAGAGGTGTCATTCCATCAAAGAGGATTTCATATCCATACACTCCACTAGAGATCAAGGTGGCTAAGAGGAGAAGGAATGATATTTCCAGGGCATCATCAAGCATAAAAAAAGTAAATTTGCAATGCCTCTGTCTTTGTCTTGCACTGTTGTTCAATGTACAAGGGCCACAGGGGAGCAACATGAGTTAAAGAAGGTGAATGTATATTATTTGTTCCAACAAATAAATAAATAGGCACATATCTGTTTCAACATATGATACATTTGCTAAAAATTATCAAATACATATATACATCTGTTGCAATTGTTGTCTAACCTGTTGCATCAAATATGTTATCTGTTGCAACATATGTTTGTCTGTTTCAGCAAATCAAACAAGTTTTCGTACTGTTTTAATTTGTACCAACAAATGAGTCTTATATTACAACAGATGGGCCATTTGTTTGAAATTATCATACCACTCTGTTTTACCTGTTTGAATTTATCCCAATAGATGATCCATCTATTACAACGTAAGACTCATCTGTTGTAATAGATATATAATCTATTGTATATCTATAATTAGCATTGATAATTCTAGATTTCCGGGTGAATGTCACAATAGAAGTTACTGCTGAAGAGCATAATATCACAGTTGATAATCCATCAACTACTTCCAAAGAAGAAGAAAAAATGAAGTCTGTCAGTTCGAGAGAACGGAAGAATTACCCATTTGAAGGGTTCAACATCTTGGACGAGGCTCAAAGACAATAACAAAGTTGATCAATGACTATTCAGAATGGATTGCCGATGGGCTGTTAAAGCATCACGCCGGCAGGTACATAAATCAATTTTAAAGATATTGATTTATACAATTCTTGCTGTAAAAAATATGACATTTAACACATATAAATCATCATGTAGAAAACAAAATGACAAAACTACAAAGTGAACAAATCGATTCTTGGTTTTGATATGTTCGACTTTGTTGTTGCACATCCCAGAATGAAGAATTGGTTCTATTTGATGTCACAGCCCCAAACTTGCTGGAATGATGAGGTTTAAATGTCATTCATATTACTATTAATTAATACTCTAATTAATTACATCTGTGTATGAATTTTTTCATCACGTAATTTAAAATGTTTGACAATATGTGCAGCACATCGATGTCATTTTTTACTATCTCTAATAGAAGGACAAGTTGTAAACAAGAGAACAATACAGAATATAGATAAACGACAAACAATTATTTGTAAAAAGTTTACATCAATAATGCCTACGATAAGTATTGTCAACAACAACCGAAAGTTTCCCAAAATGAGGAATGTTTAATCCACATCATCAAAGGGTTTAGCATTACAGCTGGCTTACCTTAGATTTGGTCGATGAAGTGTACATTCTAATCAATTGTGGTGATGAATTCCATTAGATATTGGCTGTCGTCATTCTAAAAAAGAGGCACATCTGAGTTTATAACTCGATGTCGAGAAAGAGACGTTCCAGGTCATCGTCTGAGATACAAAAACTGGCTAAAATATTGCCTAGTTACCTTGATATGAGAAGTTTTTCGTACCAAAAGGTTCGTACTGATTGGTCGACAATTGAAGTATACCAGGATAAAATGGGTAATCTATTTGATGTAGAATATGTTGAAGGAATTGCTCAACAAACCATTGGTAGCCTGTAAGTATAAGTATCATGATTTAGCTTTATTTCATAAATTTCACAACGCTTACATAAACTGCAAGATATGGATTATCTATTTTTTAAAATGCAGGGATTGCGGTCTTTTTGTTGCCACTTACGCCGAGTATTTGAGCGATGGATTACAGGTACCAAATGATGGACTTGATGACTGATTACTCCACAAAAGATATGCTGCTCTTGTATAGACATAAGAAGAAGCAAAATCTCGAAAACCATACGCAAGCGACATTAAAGATCCACGACGACCAAAGTCAAATTTCGTAGCACCGGATGAAGAACAAGTTGTCCATATTGAGTAGATCTGTATAGCTTGAGTCTTTCAAAGTAATAACCTCTCCTCCTTGGTTAACTTGTCGATTTATTTGTAGAGTAGATCATTTGTACCCATAATAATTCTTTTACATTTCACTTACTTGTTGAGTTATTTCATGTAATTTTTGAAGGTTTCGATTTATTTTATGTTGTCTATGAATATAATTTAATCTTTAGTTTTAAACTTATTAATTGAAATGGAATACTAGATTCAAATATTGCAATAGATAATACATCTGTTGCAACAGATGACATATCTTATCAAACAAATTTAAACATATATTGCAACATGTAGGTCATCTGCTAGAAATTATATAACATGTCTTTCTACTTTTTTGATTTGTTCCAATAGATTACCTATCAGTTGCAATGGATAGATTATATGTTGCAACTGATTGTATATCTGTTGTGACAGATAGATAGAAACATTTGCATAATGTAACAGATGCCCAACCTATTGCAACAGATAATCAATCTGTCACAACAGGAATGATATCTGTTATAATAGATAGACAAGTTGTTGCATTATAAAAATTCAACTTTCGTCAGACATAAAAAAATTGCCACTACAATGTAAAGTGAACAAAGTGGCTTTAAATAAAAAAATTACTATCATGTTCGCCTTTATCTTTGTACATATTCTTCTTTATACATGGGCTACAAGCATTTAGTTAGTATCCCATAAGCCCAGACCTCTTGGATCTTTTTCATAATGGCATCCCACAAATTGGAAATTCCTGTGCTGGTTAGCAAACACTCGATGTATGCAAGCGAGTACGACCCACACGCGGCATCGGTTTTATTTTTTTGAAGGTGGATGTTCTTATTTCTACCTTCAAAATCTCATGATTCCTTCTTCAAGAATTCCGCGGGCAAATAATCCATCAGTTTACTCTGCATCAATAACTTAGGGAATAACTTCAAGAGTGGCAGCACGTAGGTTAAAAACTTGGCCTTCTTGAAGACAGGTAAGTTGCAGTCATAAATCTTAATCTTTTCCTCGTCGATTAGTATCTCAAAAACGAAAACATGTTTGACTTACACGTTCATGACTCTAAGGATTCTCTTTGGCTCGGTCCAGCTCTTGCCGTGTGGATATGGCCTTTTCCTCTAACATAGTTAATCATGTCTTCATCCCATTTGAATGTATAAACTAACTGATCAATTCCTTGGTCACCGGGACCAATTTGACTACGGAGAGTATCGTACCTCCTCTTGAAATTATTGTAGAAGTTGAGGTCCATTATTCTATCAGTAACATCATAAGCATCCGGGTAAACTAATTGTCTACCCCTCATGAGGTAGAGAATTTTATCAACATACTTTGGTATAAGAAAATAATTTTTAAATAGGTTAGTAATTGTAAAGAAGAAAAACACAGTGGAAAGATTCTATTGCAGAAGGTTCTCTGAATTAGTTCACAGATTACCCAGCTAACATAACTTATGCAACAAATGTGTATTATGTTCCAATAGAATACCCAGCTGTTGCAACAGATGTATTGAAAGTCTAGGTTAGCAAGAGTAAACTTACATTATCCACGTACCACACATACATATTTGTCATACTCATGACGTCTTGGGTGGCAAATAAATGCATGGTGTATTCTTTTGGAGGTTTCATCTCGTCAGTCATGATCTCTTCCAATTTCTTCTTCTCTTCGTAGCCAAGTGTCGCCTACATGTCCACCTTCTTCAGTGGCCCCTGAACTTCAACAATTCTTGGAGTGGGAGGAGTTGCAATTTTTTTAGATTTCCAATTGGAGAGTACTTGGCTAATTGTTCTTTTCTTTCTCTTAACCGCTGTTGTAGGAGTGTATGGCTCCCTCACCTTCTTGGATGGTATGAAACCCCTCTTGGATTTCAAAATTCTCAGCAGCTTTAGCCATTGCCTCTAGTTTTTAAGGAGTTTATCCCCTTTGTCCTTGCATATTTTGCATTTGCAATGAGAACATGAGGGTGGAGAGGAGTGAGAGGGACCTGTGCAAGAGGTGTTTCCAAACGTATTTATTTTTTCCTGAGAACCAACATGCTTATAATCATGGCTGGCAGAAGCAGGATGGCTACCACCATCATCAACAACTCCACCAGCAACACCCCCAGAAGAAGCATGCGGATCTATTGTAGTATATTGGTCATGAAGAACTTCAACATTAGGATGACCTTGCCTAACTGCTCTTATTATAGCTATTGCTCCAGCCAATTCCTTCTTTATTAACTCCACGGTTGGGTCTGCTATTGTATCAATAAGACCTATAGTAATAAAAGAAGTCATCCCCAACTCCTGCTCAGTAGGCACGATCCAAGGATGCACAACCTATAAAAAAAATGGAAGGCATTTAAATCATATTATATAATAATAATAATTTACAGTCAGTTGGGTTACATATTAACACAGCCAACTTATGCAACAGATGATCTATCTGCCATGATAGCTGATCTGTATGTCGCAACAGATTAACAATATATTGCATCAAATTACCCATCTGTCGCATAGTTTACAGTAGATGGGTAATTTGTTGAGTCGAATTTAGGGAACCAGAACAACAAATGGTTAATCTGTAGCAAAATATGGATTATCTATCGCAATAGATTATACATCTATTGCACCAATTGCAATTGATAGGTAATATATTGCAACAGATGACCCATCTATCACAACAGATGGCACATCTGTTTCAATACCTTTCTTTGAGGCAAATTATTTTAGTTGAAAGAAGACATACTGCATCATCCAGGAGTTAAACAAATCAGCCTCCTTAAGTTTTTTGTTGCCATTTGCAGCCAACTACCTAAGGATCCTTGGATGAGAAACCTCATTTGGGTAATCCTTGAACTGCTTTTGGAGGGGAGGAATGTCTTCAAATGCCCAAGCCTAAAAAATATAAACAGAAAAAAAGAAAATAAAATTCATAATAATTATATTCAATATAAATAAATAGATAAGTAAAAAATAGTGATCAATTTTACCATGAAAGCCCAAGAAAAATCGTATAATGTGATCGTCCCTGGGCATAACTTTGTCAGTAAATATTTGACAGTCAAGTAGTAGCTGTCATATCCCTAGGGATAATCGTTGAATTTCTCAAAATCATCAACAAGCGCTAACAAATCATCTTCTATCACTTTCCTGACGTTTCTTTCCAACAAAACGGAATGGACAAACCAAACTAAGAACAATTTCTCCCTGTACTGCTTTGATATGTTTTTATCCTCGAGATCTACTATCAAATCCCCTATTTTGTAGCTACGTCCAGTAATGCCCAAGAACCCATCTTTTTTTCCTGGTGTTTGTTGGACCTTTTGTGGGGCGTATCCTTATTGAGAGGTTCTTCTAGACGATTGCATCTCAAGCCCATCACTATGGCAAACTCTTTCAATCCAAAACAAACCGGCATACCACAGTAGTTGATCTAGATTTTATCCATCTTTTTTTTGCCCTCCTTCGAATCTTTATCATCCCCCGCGTACTTGATCCTGCGCTTGAGAAGACCATATACCATGCTCATTTAGAAATGAAGAGTGTGGTCCTCAGGCAGCTTAAGAAAGTATGCAAAACAGCTCCTCTTAAAAAGTCTGTCTATGTTTTCATTCTTCATAATACTCCTTAATTCATCAAAACCTTTCCCCAACTGAAATTTAAGTACAAGATCACCAGTTACTTTTTTAGGGAAATCCATCGGCATCACAACTCAAAACTTGTCGATACTAATGGTTTTGACAGGATTATGCTGGGATTTCGATATTAATTCATGCCCTATTGGTGAAAAGTAGTTTTTACTTTTCTCAGCTTTATTTTGCCCTGACTGAGATTGTTCAGGAAGTTCCTCCAAATCTATCTGTACTCTATCCTTTTTTTTGGGTAGTCAAAAGTTGATCCACTTTCAGTTTCTTTTCGTTTGGGAAACATCTTTTAACTACAAATAATAGAAATATAAAAAATGCATTACATTTGATGTCTGCATAATTGTTTTAAAAAAATGTAAGACAAATTTCAATAAATTATTATACGCCACATTAGAAGAAAATACTCCAACGGATAACCCATCAGTTGGAACAGATGGGGAATCTGTTTGAAGACCTATTTAATATCTCCCAATAGATCTTTCACCTGTTGCAATAGATGGACCACCAAGACCACTACCATCACCACAACCAATTCCACCACTAATGCCAAAACCAATGCCACTAAGAACGCTACCAATGCCTCCAAGACCACCACCAATGCCACCAAGACCAACAACAATACCAAGACCGCCAACACTACTACCAATATCACTAAGACCACCGACACAACCACCAAAACACGAACACTGACACCACCACCATCACCACAAACACCGTCTAACAATACCACGATGGTTAACAAAACACTGCAATAAAAACTAGGGTTTTCTCGGGTGCTTTCTACGCTTTTAGCATCAAAACTCAAAATTGTTAACCCATCTCAAAGATAATACAACTAAAAGTTTTATTTTTTATCATTAACTAAAACGCCCTAATTTTTATAAAAAGAACAAATGTAGAACTCTTCTTGAACTCTGTTACCTGTTAAAATAGAGAAAACAACGGATACAAGCGAGAATAAAGTCGAAAATTACAACTATATGGTCGGAAATAGAAAGAAAATCAATCTATTTTGAAGGGTTGAGCAATATGTTGAGTAGTTGTTGGCTATATTATTGAGAGAGAGAGAGAGAAGAGTGAAAACTTGAGATTTGAAATAAGGATAAGTTTTTCCCGCAAATGGATGATTTGTAATTTTGGAAAAGAATGACAAGTTTTGAAATTGTTAATTTTGTACGAATTGATCTTAATTAATTTTTAAAATTTTAAAAGATTTTTAGTTTTTAAAACATTAAGCTAATGAGAATCTTTTCAACTCAGAGTGATCGATCAACGACTTGGGGCGGGATGAACGCTATACCAGCACCATACAATTGCAAATACTCAATTGAAGTTATAGTTGACCCTATGAACTCATACTTATTTCCACCAAAATAAATTTAGGTACTAGCTTAACATTAAGCTAATAAGAATCTTTTTAGCTCAGAGTGATCGATCAATGACTCAGGTCGAGATGAACGCAATACCAACAATATGCTATTTCAAAGACTCAATTGAAGTTATAGTTGACCCTATGAACTCATTCATCCCTAGTTCTACAAAAATAAATTTAGGTACTAGCTTAACATTAAGTTAATGAGAATCTTTTTATCTAAGAGTGATCAATCAACGACTCGAATCGACATGAATTTAATACCAACACCATGCAATTGCAAAGACTCAATTGAAGTTATAGTTGACCCTATGAACTCATTCATCCCTAGTTCTACCAAAATCAATTTAGGTACTAGATTAACATTAAGTTAATGAGAATCTTTTCAACTCAAAGTGATCAATCGATGACTTGGGTCGGGGCAATACCAATACCATGCAATTACAAAGACTTAATAAAAGTTGTAGTTGACCTATGGACTCACTCATCCCTAGTTATACCAAAATCAATTTAGGTACTAGCTTAATATTAAGTTACTAAGAATTTTTTCAACTCAGAGTGATTGATCAACGAATCGGGTCAAGATAAACATAATACCAACACCATGTAATTGCAAAATCTCAATTGAAGTTGTGGTTGACCCTATGAACTCATTCATCCCTACTTATACCAAAATCAATTTAGGTACTATCTTAACATTAAGTTAATGAGAATCGTTTCAACTTAGAGTGATCGATCGATGACTCGGTCAGGGCAATACCAACGCCATTCAATTGCAAAGACTTAAAAAAGTTGTAGTAGACCCTATGGACTCATTCATCCCTAATTCTACCAAAATTAATTTAGGTACTAGCTTAACATTAAGTTAATGAGAATCTTTTCAACTCAGAGTGATCGATCGACGAATCGGGTCGGGATGAATGCAATACCAACACCATGCAATTACAAAGACTCAATGAAATCTGTTGTAACAAACAACTGAGTTTTTGGAAATTTTCAAACAGATATTCATCTATGTTTCAACAAACGACATATCTAATTTAATTATCAAATAGACATTTGCATTTGTTGTGACAGATGACTGAACTGTTGGAAGTTTTCAAACAGATATTGATATCTGTTGTAACAGATGACATATCAGATTTAATTATCAAATGGATATTTGCATCTGTTGTTACAGATGGCTGAGC
The DNA here is from genome assembly GCA_030864225.1 of Capsicum baccatum var. pendulum. Classification (NCBI taxonomy): domain Eukaryota; kingdom Viridiplantae; phylum Streptophyta; class Magnoliopsida; order Solanales; family Solanaceae; genus Capsicum; species Capsicum baccatum. The sequence goes on along the minus strand of CM061558.1, from coordinate 204,214,400 downwards.
CGTTGGATTTTTTCAAATGGATATTATTATCTATTGCAACAGATGATATATCAGTTTAAAAATCTTTTTTTCTTTTAATTTTAAAGCAAGCTTCTAACCAAAAGATTACAGATAGATAAAATAGTACTACTAAAGGTGGTAAAAAATATTTCTTGGATAACTCAAAAATCTCATTGACTAGTCTTATCTTATCTTTTCAATGTCACTCATCTTCCTCGTGCCCCTCAAGTTATTAATGAATATTAATTAATGAAAATTTAAACCCACATCTATATTTAGAATTATCTTATCTCTCTTTTAGCCCTGAATTTATTTTATTCATCTTTCATTTTTTTCTTTCTCTCCTCTTTAGGGTTATCAATGCCTTTTTTTTCCTCTTTTCTCTTCTCTTTCTCATAAGGATCCTTTTCGATCTAAACCAATCCATATACTTTTGACATTGTAGGTAAGGTATGGTTTACTTTTGCTCTTTCATTCTCGTCTTCTTCTTTGCAAGTTATTTACATCAGTTTTTTTATTTAATTACCATTTACCTATATCATATTTATTTTAAAAATTTGAAGGAACTTTTAAGTATTGAATAAACGAATCGAGATTTTTTATTACAATATGCAAAAAAAGTCACCTGTTGGGGGAAGTTTAAAAGTCTTGTTGACAGTAGCATTTTTTTGTATGTATTTTATTGGTTTCTTTGTTGTTGATGTTGTTATTGATGTTGTTGGTAGGTTTGGTGTTATTAGAACTTGTTGTGTGGTGTATGTTGATGGTGTTGGAACAAAGGATGTTTCTTTTTTGTTGATGATGATATTGTTGATGGTGTTGGAACAAATGATGTTGTTTTTTTATTGTTGATGTTTTTTATTTGTTGTTTCTTTGTAGTTTATGCTGTTGTTGATGTTGCAACAGACGGAGCAATTGTTGGAATAAATCAAATCACTAGCAGGGCTGGTCTGATGTATTCCAATAGACTCCATATCTATTACAATAGATTCCATATTTGTTGCAATAGACTACACATCTATTACAACAGACTCCATATCTGTTGCAACAAACTCCACATCTGTTGCAACAGACTCCATATCTATTGAAACAAACTACATATCTGTTGCACCATACTACACATGTGTTGTAATAGACTTCACATCTATTACAATAGATGGATAATGTTCTTTCTGTTCTTCTGATATTTGACATTAACTTTTTTCCTCTTCTTTGTAGATATAAGGAACTGAAAGTTGATCAAATTTTACCCGACCAACACAAGAGGCTATAATAAAAATAGGTTCAGAGGAATAGACTGCTTGTAAATGGAACTACTTCATATGTGGGAGGTATGTATTATCGATAATGTTATCGTGAAAACACACATAGAGTACACTAATTTTATGAATGCTATTTTTACCATTTAGTCATTGAGCATTTAAAAAAGATATTTATAATTTTACAGTTAAGTTTGATAGGTTTGAACTGATAAGGCCGAGGGACTATGAATATGGTTCTGATACCCTGTTAAGATTTAATATTGGTTGTTGTTCATGTTTATGGGTCAAGCATTGTGAAAAGATCTAGTTTTGGTGTCATTGTAAAGAGATTCAATAGCGATTGGACTAACTTTTAGGATGCATTGGATTCTGATAAGGCCTTCGAAGCCTCCCACTGCTTCAACTATGAATGAAAATCAATATAGTTATTGCCTTATCTTGCTCGGGGTGATGATTATACGCCAAAAGATCCGGTAGGCGAATGCCTGCGAGGGAAAATGGGGGGTTGATGAAAGACTATATCATTTGAGAGATAATTGAAGAGGAAGCATAGGGTAGAAAGAAACTTCTAGTGAATTTGATCGATGAAACTGACTTAGAATATGAGAAATCTAAATCAAGTAAAAATATAAAAGTATATCCGGTATTGAAAAATCTTTCTATTGTTTCTCTGAAATAAAATTAATGCAGATGGACACTTTTCTAGGAAGCTGGGACTAGGTAGCATGGTCGGTAGTATCACCTAGATAGAAAATAGCAGAAGACCAAGAAAGCAGCCTCACGGGCATCGAGGGTTGAAATGATGTAGAGTAAGTCTAGAAAACTTGCTCCAATAACAACTACAATAAAAATAAGGAATCTAAGAGTAGCCTATAATTTTTTTAATTTTAAATTGCATCACATGCCTTCTTGTTTATGTTTTCGATTAAGTAAATTGTTGTTGACCTGATCGGAACCACAAACAAGATTAAAAGGCAGATTGAGTATCATTACTTCCTTAGCAAAATGGATATAATTGATTGTGTTTTCTAGCCTTAGCGTGCTTTCAACATATCTTGGAAAAGATCAGAGACTTGCTGTAGTATGTGAATTTCTATAATTTTCAAGCTTGTCGTTGTCGTCTTTGAAGTTGGTATAAAGTTTCTGATCTTTTGTGAGCTCGATCAGGAACACTTTCTTTGAAGTTGTGGCATTTTAGAAGCCCTTCAAAACACTTCCTTCAGAAGCCTTAAATGATATATGTAGGGTCGCTATGTATGTTTTAAGTCAAAATATGTTGATGCATACTGAAGCAGTAGTCCCAATAGTTGAATAGCTCACTTTTATTGAGCATTGATCAACCAGCCTTCAAGGGAATTGATAAATTAATTAGCAAGGATTTACATAACGTTTGATCTAAACTGACTCTACCAAGCCTATCTAACGTTACGTAACTCCAGGCTCATTACCCTATCAAAAACCTTTTCCTGAGTTAGTGCATAAATCAAACGAGCTTAATCTCTTAGCATTTATGCTGATTGCTGTTCTCCCATATAGAGCACTAGATATCTGCCATGCAAAAGTCTATACTATCTGCAAAAATTCTTGCCACAACGAAAATCTTTAGAAGGCAAGATTAGCAATCACTTAATATCACTTTTATGACTTTTTTGATGTCTCTTGCAATTATATTGAAATGGAAAAACCAAACTAAGCATAATTGCTCACTATGTCCATTCCAATATATTGGCAAGAGACGTCAAGATAACCATAAAAGTGATATTGAGAGATTACTAGTCATGGTTTCTAGAGACTTTCGTTGTGGCAAGCATTTCTGTTGACGGTGTAGACTTTTGCATGGCTGATATCTTGTCATCTATATGGGAGAAGAGCGATCAGCAGAAAGGTTGAGAGATTGAGCTCGTTTGATTTGTCCACTAACTCGGATAAAGTTTTTTGATAGGGTAATAAGCCTGGAGTTACGTAGCATTTGATAGGCTTGGTAAAGTCAGTTTAGGTCAAACGTTATGTAACTCCTTGCTAATTAATTTATCAAATTCCTTGAAGGTTAGTTGAGCAAAATTGCATTGAGAAACGCTCAATAAAAGTGAGCTATTTAACTGTTGGGACCACTGCTTGAGTATGCATCAACATATTTTGACCTAAAACATACATAGCGACCCTACATGTATCATTTAAGGCTTCTGAAGAAAGTGTTTTGAAGGGCTTCTTCAATGCCACAACTTTGAAGAAAGTGTTCTTGATCGAGCTCACAAAAGACCAGGAGCTCTATACCAACTTCAAAGATGGCAACGACAACCTTGAATACCAAATCGACAAGCTTAAGGTAAGCTTGAAAATTATCGAGACTCACATACTACAGCAAGCCTCTGATATTCTTCAAGAAATGTTGAAAGCATGCTAAGGCTAGAAAACACAATCAATTAATCTATATTGCTAAGAAAGTAATGACACTCAATCTGTCTTTCAATCTTGTTTGTGGTTCCGATCAGGTCAACAACATTGGACCTAATTAGAACCACAAACAAGAAGGAATGGGATGCAATTTAAAATTCAGAAATTGCAGCCTTCTCTTAGATTCTTTATTTTAACTGCAGCTGTTATTGGTGGAAGTTTACTAGACTTACTATACATCATTTCAACCCTCGATGCTTGTGCTGCTTTCTTGGTCTTCTGCTATTTTCTATCTAGGTGATAATACCGACCACACTACCTAGTCGCAGCTCCCTAGCAAAGTGTCCACATGCACTATTTTTTTCCCAAAGAAACAACAGACGAATTTTTCATTACAGAATACACTTTCATATTTGCACATGATTCAGATTTCTCATGTTTTAAGTCAATTTTATCAGCCAGATTCGCTAGAAGTTCCTTGTTACCCTATGTCTCCTCTTCAATTAGTTTTCAGATAATATAGTCTTTCATCAACTCCCCTTTCCCTCACAGGCATTCTCCTTCGGCTCCTTCTAGTATATAATCATCTTCTCGAACAACCCTTCCATATAAATTTGGTCCAGGGGAATTTATAATGATTTTTCGTTCTTGTTTAATGAAGTGCGAGGCTTCGAAGTCCTTCTCAGATTCCAATGCACACTTAAAGTTAATTTCAATCACTATTGGATCTCTGTAATAACACCAAATATTGATCCTTTCTCAAAACATGACACACATAAACATGACCAACAACCGTTAGTAATTCATAATAGGATATCGACACCATCATCATGGGGGCCTCGGCCTTTTCAATTCAAACCCATCAAACTTAAATGTACAATGCAGGATCTTATTTGAATGATCAGTGCCTAATCGGTTAAAAACTGCATTCACAAAAATATTATACTTTGTGTGTGTTGTCTCGATGACCTTATCAGTAATACTTAACTCTCACACATAATAGTGGATCCATCTATCTGCACGTACCTTATTCTTCCTAGCCCATCTATAGCTTTAATTAAATAAACAGATGACTAACAAGTTGCAACAGATGTCACATCTGTTTAAATTGTCAAACAATTGCAGACATCTGTTATGACAGATGATCAGTTTGTTGCAACATATGACATATCTATTGGAAAAATCAAATAGATATATCCATATGTTGCAACAGATTGTCAATCTATTGTAAGTTATCTAACAGATGGAATATATTTTGCAACAGATTACCCATCTGTTAGATTTATTTTTAAACAATTTTCTTTTCTTTCTGAAATACAATAAAAGATAAAATGTTGTATTTAGATCCATTTTTTTAATTTACATATTCAAAAAGTCACCAGTTTTATTTAATTAAGGGATGGACAGTCGTGGCTTTTTGACTAACCCCTTCGAATTCAATCATTTATAAATAGGTCTCTTCTTACTCGTTCATTCTACTACACTTATAAATATGGCTGATCCAGATTCGTACAAGAATATTCATATCGAGTCCTTGCGGGAACTTCAAAGGCAGTTTGATGAACTCCAGATGAATTTGACCAACTTCAGAGCAAGGCTAAGGAGGGCCCTGCTGCTGCCGGATGAAAATTGTTCGATTGACAATAATAGTAATACTACTACTAATAATGATAATAATAATAATAGTAGTAATAATAATTAGGTTATGTTTTTCTTTTAGCGTATGTATTTTCCTTTTTTATATTGGATCTATCTAAGGGATTCAAAAATTTATGTTTAATGGTCGACTTTGAATTTTTAATTCTTATTTAATATTTAATTATTATTTTGTTTATTCCTTATTCTCAATATGTCGACGGTTGGTGGTAGGGATTGAGCATTTGTGGCAACGAAGGTTAATCTGATGCGACAGATAGATCATATATTGCAACAGACGGTTATTAATAAAGAATGGTTATTGTTGTTATTGAGGGGGTGAAAAGTCATGACTTTCCAATTATTTAATATGAAAAATGGTTCGTAAATAAATAATAAGGAAATAAATGATAAACACAATTTATAATCGTAAAAGAACGGTTATTTAATTTTAATAACTGATCATGACTTTTCACCATTTTTGTTTTTAAATTTATTTTTTAAAATTATTTATTTATTATGTAATAAAAAAAGTCACGATATTGAGTTAATTAACTTATATGTTGATTGTTAAGAAAAAGGTGAACAATCATGACTTTTTGTCTAAAACACATTCAACAATGTTGCTGATGTATCAAATTCCCCATCTGCTGCGACTAATGTATTAGCAAATAGAAGAAATCAAAAAAGCTATTAAAATAGATGATTGATTTGTTGCAATAGATGGTATATCTGTTGTAACAGATGGTTTATCTGATGCAACAGATATACAATCTGTTGCCAGAACTCAATAAAAATGATTATTATTTTATTAAAGAAATGGTTATTGAAAGGTGTCTTCGATTTTTAAATTGAGAAAAGGTTATTTAATAACAATAAGCTGAAAAGTCATGACTTATCACAATAATAAAAAAACTCACCAACTTGATTAAATTAAGTCATTTCTTTTCACAGAAAATAATAAGAAAATAAATGACAAACACAATTTATAACCATAAAAAAATAATTATTTAATTTAAATAGTTGACGTTAATATTAAATAGGCTTCATTTCTTTTCACATAAAATATTTTTGTTTTTAAATCTTTTTTTTAATTTATATAATAAAAAAGTCAGTAAATTTGTATTAATTATATGATGATAATTTTTTTTTTAAAAAAAGATAGATAATACGTTGCAACAAATAGATTATTTGGTGCAACAGATTTTCTATTTGTTGCAACAAATGATATATTTGTTGTCACAGATGAGTTATCTGATGCAACAGATATAGAATCTATTGTCACAACTCAATAAAGACAGTTCTTGGAAAGAACTAATTAATAATAATAAACTGAAAAGTCATGACTTATCACAATATTTCTTAATTTAATTAAGTCATAACTTTTCACAGTAATAAAAAATATAATTAATAAATGGAGGTGAACAGTCGCGCCTTTTTGCCTAACTCATTCAAATTCAATTCTCTATAAATAGGACCCTCCTTAATCAATCGTTCATTCAACTACACTTTATTTATTTATTGCATCTTTTTTTTCATATTACACCTTCCACCACTTTCTCTTCCTTGACTCGGGTAAGTTTTTTTCTTGTCAATTTGTAGTATATGTTGTATTACATTCGAATATTCTTTTTTTTTACTTTTATTTTTACATTTTTTGTCAATTCATATGTGTTCTAGATATGGTTGATCCAGTGTGGGACGTTGCTTTTCTGCAAGACACCGTGAATATACTTCGAATGCAGGTTTATGACCTGCAATGGGAATTGGGAGCAGTTAGAACAAGGATGCTCCATGAGATCCGCTGGAGAGGGAGGGCCTTGCTACTATCGATTGAAGATTGGACAACTGACTATAATAATAACAATAATACTAATAATATTAATAATAATTAGATTTTTTACTTTTATTCTATGTATATGTATTTTTATTTGTTTTTGTTTAGTAAAAAAATTATGTTTGATCAACTTTGACGTTTTAATTCATATTTAATTTTCATTCTGTCTATTATCTTCTCAACAAACATGTCGATAATTGGACGTAAGAAATAATTTTGAATCCAGTAGCAATAGCAAGAGCTGAAACATATTGGTTATTTGTTGGGTTTGTGGCAGGGGCTGATTTGTGTTATTCCAAACAGATTACTCATATGTTGCAACAGATAATCAGTCTGATGCAACAGACAACAGATAACTAGTCTGTTGCACGACTTTGACATTTTAGTTCATACTCCCTCTATCTCAAATTATCCGTTTCAAATTGAGATGACACATTGATTAAGAAAAATAATTAATAGCATGCATAGTTTACCATTATACCCCTATTAAATGATATTTACATTTTATTTGAAGAAAAAGTAATTAATGCAAAGGGTAAACACATGGATTTTTTTTGTCTCTTCTTGATTAATGAAAAAAAGCAAGTAAAATGAGAAATAAAATTAGAAAATTTGGAACGGGTAATTTGAGACGGGGGGAGTATTTAATTTTCATTCTATCTATTATCTTCTTAACAAATATGTGGACGATTGGACGTAAGGAATAATTTTGAATCCAGTAGCAATAGCAAGAGTTGAAATATATTGGTTATCTATTGGGTTTGTGGCAGGGGGTGATTTATGTTGTTCCAAACACATTTGTTGTAATGAATTACTCATTTGTTGCAACAGATAAGATTTCTGTTGCAACAGATAATTAGTCTGATGCAACAGATAATAAGTGTGTTGTAATAGATAATTAGTCTGTTGCAACAGATAAATCTTCTGTTGCAACAGATTACCTATCTGTTCAATTCATGTTACGGGCACTATAAAAGCATAAATATGAATCCAACATATGAGTCTTCCATTACAATAGATTACTCATCTGATGCACCAGATGAGTGATCTGTTTAAATTGTGGGCACTTATATTGGATTCATGATCGGGTTCTGTCCATTGTTGGAAAAAAACAGCAGTAACTGTGTACCCAGATGACAAACTCGAATAAAAATCATAATTTTACTTACCAAAGTCACCTATGAAGTAATGCCAAAGTGGAAAGTGATGTAGGAAATAAAATTTGACCTAAGAAATTGGTCAGATAGCAGCAATAGCTGTAACAACAACAATGGTCAACAAGAAAAAAAATAATGATAATGAAGCAGAAGATGATGAATAAAGCAGCAACAACAATGAACAACAATAATCGTGAAGAGAGAGAAAACAACAACGGATGAGAAGAGAGAGAAACACACATTTTTCCCTCCGTTTCCTATTATATTAACTAATATTTGGATCAAAGTGTAAATTAAAAAGCTTGTGAGTTATTTTCAAACTCCCTCAACTTTCTTAATCCATAATAAAGTAATTATCAGCTCCACTCAATTATTAAGACTTGTGTCACCTACACCTCATTTTAAAACTCTTTTGCTACCTACAACTCAAAGCCCCAAGAGTGAAAGGAAGCAGGTGAAGGTCGTCGTGCTTGCTTCCTCCGTGATTCTACGATATCACCCTAATTACTTATTATATATCATTTACATATTAAAAAATTATTTAATAAAAAAATTAAAATAGATATGTCTGTTTCAGTTGATTCAACTGTAATTTTACTATTTCATCTCTAATTAATTATCATACGTCATCTAAGTATTAAAAAAATTAATAAACTGACTCACCAGTTACCACAAAAAAAAATATAGACAATTTCTACCTTGTCCCAAATAATAATAGGCAAAATTTAGGATTTAGAACTAGTGAGTTTGGTCCATTTTATTTATACATACACACTACACACTTCTTTAATAAAAAACCGTTACACAGTTCACATGAGATCATTATCACCGAACAATTCCCTCGGGTGCTCTTTTCCTGATACCCATAATTTTAAAAGTGTCATATATATATATATATATATATGTTTAGGGGTGACAAACGGGTGGATTGACTTAGATTTGGACGGGTTAAATATGCATCAAGAAAAAATGGTTTGGATTGCAATCCGCCCATATAAATATGGGTAAATATGGATTTGGTCAAATATGAATTGGGTAAAAATGATTTCAACCCACTTTAACTCCAAAGTCAAAAACTTAAAACTTCTATTTCATATCAACTTGACTTTTTTTCTAATTTTTTTAGTTTTTTATTTTTAGTTTTTTTGGTCTCCCTTCTATATGTAGCCTCTATTTTTTTTTTTCTTTTTTTTCTTTTTTTATTTTTTTGTCATTTCTTTTTTTCTCTCTCTTCTAGCTCTTCCTCTGCCCTTTGTTTCTCTTTCTTTTTTCTTTTCCTTTTTAGTCTCCTTTTTTTCTATTTTTTTTATTTTTTTGTTTTTACTTCTTTCTTATTTTTTTCTTTTTTGGTTGTATTTTATGTTTTATATTTTTTTTATTTTCGAATAACATGGTTAAGTCGAATACAAATTATGGATGATGACTAACATATCGTAACTATTCAGTATATTTATTTTCACCATCATCTTTTTTATTTTCCCTTTTCTCTTGTTTCATTATTTATTTTTTTTTATTTTTTTTATATTTTTTCTTTCAATTCTTTCTTTACACTTTTTTCTCTCTTCTATCTCTAACTTCTACCTCTCTTTCTACTTTTTTTTTTTATTTTTAATTTTCTTTTTTTATGATAACGAAAATACCATAAGCGCATATTGATTTAGATTCGCCCAATATTTATAATTCGAGGGCTATGTGGATCCTCAGCCATATATATTTTAGTCTCAAGAAAATATAATTAATTCATATACTTTTTTTTGGATTTTTTATCCGGTGTTCGATGCTTGCATTGAGCCCCGACTAATCTGGATTGGGCGTTGCAGGGCCCATTAATGTGGCAGCGCTCCCAACAGATTTTTTTCCATAACCAGGGTCGTACCCTCGACCTCTGGTTAAGGGTGGAGTAGCCCCATCCACTGCAACACAACCCATGTTATTTTAATTCATATACTTATTTGTATTTAAATACAAATGATAAATTGCACATATTGACAACTAAACTATTCAAATACAAATAATAACTTTATTTGAAATATATAGTATGATACAAATAAATTTAAAGTAAAAAAATATAAAATGCAATGAAAAAAAAAGATGAGGAAAAGAATAGAAAAAAATAAGAAAAATGACAAAAATGTAAAACTCAATCGGTAGGAGAGTTCTCAATTCAACTTTGAGTTAGGAGATTTTTATGGTTTTAATTCATCTCCAAAGATGTTTTCACACTAAAGAATTGATCTTCACACTTATATCTAGATACAAAACATTGGTTTTTGGTCTATATACGTATGAAGGATGGTTTAAATTTTAGCTCAAAAATATAGGGTGTTATAGCCATGTTGTAGATCAGTTAGAGTTTCTATAATAGTGACAGTGATCATTCACCCATAGCTCCTTCCATTTTAACTTGCATGGTTGCTCTATTATGGATGTCCATACTCATTATCTAATTTTCTTGTACTATTTTATGCTGGGTTCTGGGAAATTACTTGTTATTTTCCGCATTAAACTCATTTATTTAGATGTATTAGACTAGTGGTGGAATAGATTGATTGGATAATTGTATTTGAAATTCTAGATTTGTCATTTACATAACAAATATAAATTGATCAATTTAATATTATAGTAACTTCTACATTTTTGAATGGTGGGCTATTTAGGTTTCTCCTATCTGGGGTAGGTATAGGTAGGTGTCCGACACGATCCGACTTGACAAGATCTTTTTGCCTTCATGTGCTAGCGCATTTGTTTTACTCCAAGCAATTGAAAAGTTGGTAGAAAATTTTGAAGTCCGCTCTTGTTTTGACATGGATTTGACTAAAACATATAAGGAAAAAAATGATAGTTTTCTACTTTGATAACAAACACAAGAAAACAAAAATAAAAATATTTAAATGAAAGAGAAGACAATGGATGTTTCTTTTTCAAAAAATGAAGAAAATAAAAAACTTATCTGAGTGTCGTAACTGGCTTCAATGATTATGACATACATTTTGAATTAAGCATCCCGATATTTCTATCCAAGCTATTTGTTACTTGTTGCCGACTCATTCATTTTGAAATTGAGTTTCTTTCTTTAAGCCCATTGCATGTATATCATCGACCTTATTCGACCAGTGACTCCTACAATGGTTTTGGCTAATTCTCTTTTATCACTTTCAGTTCTCTCGACTCATTATTGCCTTATGGTACCTATGAGGATTTTCACCAATAATACTCTCTCATTCATTTTTCTCAACTTACCCTAGCCTTATGGTGCCCAAAATGCAACATCATATATCTATCGCATGCTTAGCCTTGACATTTTGAAAGATTGATTTAAAGGTTTTTCTTTAGTGGTAAGTGGCTTTTGGATAAGATTAGTAAGAAAAGACATATAAGGCTCAAAAGATAGTTGAAATGTGGTGGTATTTACAACTTTTTGGAATTGACTCAATCTACGAAAATAAGCTTTTCTCCAATTTCTTTAAAACAGGGCGATTTGGATTTTTTACTTGGTTGGACTGAGGTAAGGCTACCTGCATATCTTTTCATAGCAAGAATCAGGTCAAATAGTTCAAGTAGCTTGTTCTCTTGCTTGGTTTTGGTTTTATTTTTTTAACTCTAAATTTGACTTTTTTTTTCTTTTTCTTTGACCTTTTCTATTTTTGAATTTTTCTGACTCTATTTTTTTTTCTTAACACTTGTCTCATTTTTGGAATTTTTCTGACTCTATTCCTTCCTTTTTTGATAATTTTTTCTTTTTTATTTTGTGACTTCTCAGACTCTATTTTAATTTCAAAAAAGGGATACAAAAAAAGTAGAATTAAATCTTAGAAAGGGTAAATAAAAGATGACACAATATTTAGATATAACAATAAAATGCCTTCATCATATTAATCCTTAAAAATGAAAGTACATAACATGCAATATGAGAGTGGAAAATGAATATCATACATAAATCATTTCAGAATAATAACATTGATTGAGAAGATGTAACTTCTTCCATACTTGTCTAACAAACAACTCCATTTATGTTGTACATCTCTTACAACTAATGACGGATGCCTTATTGAAGATAATTTTCCTTTTACCTCTTGACAGAGAAGACGGTCCATCCTATGATTAATCTAATTCAAAGTGCTTGAGATGCACCTTCTCATTGATGACCAAGTCAAAGTGATTGCCTTAATCCATTCAAATGAGGCTTTAACTCGGTCACTAAATATCTCAATACTTTACTTATTTCCTTATATGTTTTTTTTTCTAATTTTAACTTCTTGGTTCAATGTTTAATGATTGGATTGGATTTTAAGATCTGGCTGAAAATTTAGCAAACATGTCTTATAACTAGAATCAAAATAGAAATAACTGTGTAAAGAAAAAAGAAGAAAATCAAAGAAACAATATATATTAAAATAAAAAGTGAAAAAGAGACAATGTATTTTGTTGAAAGAAAAAATAGAAATATGTAAATACAAACACAAAAAAATAAAATAAGATAGATCCCGAACTACAACCTTGGAATAATTTGAATAACAAAGAGGAAATCAAAATAGACTATCAAAATTTCTTATTGATGGGGAGAGCAATGTCTTCCCAATTACTGATATTAACATATTAGCCATTGGTTTGCATCTATGAATGAATAGAACTTTCATCACTGTCAAATATATTTCCCTTAACAAATAAGTTTTGGGTCCCCATGACTAACTCATTACATCCCACAAATTATGCATTGTCGTATGTTGGTGAAGAACTATATATGATGCTTGTAGTGGGAAGGTCTTGCAGCACAGTTAATTTTTCTTTAATTAGCCTTTCTATTTCTTTTTTCAAAGTGCGACAGTCTTCAAAGTATGACAATCTTCAGTACTATAGCTTTGGATATTAGAATGATACGCACATCATACAGAAGGATCAGAATTTCTTAAATATGGGTTAGGATCACACCCGAGGAGAGTGATCATATCCTAATATCTTAATTTTTAGAACAAACTAGTATAAGATCCCCTAATTAATATGAAACAATCTCTTGGCATCTTCCTTCTTTCATATTCTTCCTTAGGTTTAAATTTAGATTTGGGGGTACCTTGGTCAGTTTGTTGAGGTGGGGTATGATTTTAAGGGATTGATGCACGTCATTGTTGATAAAAAAATGATTGGTCATGTGTTTGTGCATTGTACAAAGGATATTGAGGAGGACAAATGGAATATTTTGGATTTTGGGGGCAGTAACCTTGTTGTGGGTAAGTATATGGATACTATGCATGATCTCAATGTTAAGGCTAGAAGTATTAGTGAGTTCAATCAGGAACTAGGTATAACAATAGCTATATATTTCTTTTTTTTCTTCCCTGAATCCCTCAATTAATTGCAATATCATCTCAAATATGCCAAAAGATCCGATGCCCTTCATACTTCTCAAATTTTAATATTTAAAACCAGGAGGGATACTAACACATTAAAACATGCCTTAGCTATTATATGAAATACTTTCATAACACAAAAGTCCCAATAAACTTTCCTTAGCCTATTCTAAACTCTTCATTTTCTAGCTATTTCATCTTGTTCTTCTATCATGCCAGGCTTTTTGGTAAAAAAAAATTATCGATGGTTTGATTAACTTAAATATGGGCTCAAGATTATAGTGGTAATCATCAAGAGTGTTGAACACCGGCTTACTAGAAAATCAGGAAATCACAACTATTGGATGAATAACAAAAGTAGGAACCTCGGTTGGAGGTGGAGATACAAAAGCAGGAATAGTATGTGGCACAGGGAATATGGTAGTTCTGTGTTAAGAAGTTGGGAAATGGGTATTAGAAGTGTTGGGATGGTATTTGACTCAGAGTGAATCGCAGTGCATGTTGTGGCTGTTAAAAGAAATAGAAAATTAAGTTTGCGACATTGGTGGTAAAGTAGAGGGATTTTTGGGATAATTAGTGGGAAATGGAGGAGGAGGAAACCCACTTAGCCCAAACAGGTGAGTTTCCTTCAATTGTTGCCTTAGTTTCAAAATATCCTCTTGAAGTCTTGACCCATCTTCTCCAAAACTCTTTGTTGGGTCAATTAGAGTGATTTTTGTCTCTTTGTTGGACATAGTTACATTTTCTTTAGACTTGGTGAAATAAGGATGATATGCCAGGATGCCACAAGTCAATCACCTTAAACTATCTAATATACAGATAATTAATGTGTTAAGAGTTCAATATTTTTCAAAATGTCTTTTTTCTTATTTTTTAATAAAGATCACCGTACGCTATAAGAGTTGCCTATGTATCTCACAATTGAGAGAGAGAAATCAAGTATGCGTAGTTTGTGAAGTTCTAACATAAGATCACCAATCAAATACTTTTGTTTTGTAAAAAATTAAAGGAAAAGAAATTAATAAGTCACAAAAGACGAAAACTTTTTTTTTACTTTATATTAAAGAAATTTATGAAAAATATTTTTGGATATTTGACTTTGAATTTTATATGAAAATAAAACCTAAAATTACCAAAGAAAAATATTTTTATACTTTTATTTGAAGAATCACCTGAAACAATTAATCTAAAAGAAGAGTAAAGAAGGTCTTTTTTCCCTTTTTCTTTGGATAAGGAAAGAATAATATTTTTTGATAAAGACTAAATAATTTTTTTGAATAATGATAAAACCTTATTTTTTTGACCTTTAGAATAAAAATCACCGAACTCGAGAAGAGTTGTCTAGACATCTCACTTTGAAAAAGGACAATTAGGTGTGTGTAATTCGTCCAGATTAGACAAAAAGTTTTTGAAGATTAGAATCTATTGAAAGCTGAAACCTTTTTTTTCTTTCTGTTTTTGACTTTGTAAAAAAGGTATTGAAAGTAAATATTTTAGGCTTTCTTTTCATGAATTGTACAAAAGAAACTATAAATAGAACAAACTCTGCGATTTTTGTTAAGAAAATATAAAATCTCCTTTTTTTTAGAAAAATAAGCCCGAACAAATTTGAAGTTTGTGAAAAACAGGCATAAAATTAGAATAATGCCCCTCTCTTTTCTATTTCGCTAGGTACGATAATATTAGGCAACAATCCAGTAGACCTTCTGTACAATATTACAAATAGCTACCAAAAACGGGTTTAATTGCGGGATTTATTGTGGGGTTATTTTAACCCTTACAAAATTATATTAAATGTTAGGGTTAACGATATTTCGCTAAAAATTACTCCCTCCGTTTAAAAAAGAATGATCTACTTTTCTTTTTAGTCCGTTTAAAAAAGAATGACTCCTTTCATTTTTTAATAATTTTTTAATTTTAACTTTTCACATGATGGAAAAAGCTCACCTTCTCTCTCTCCAAGGGTCAATTTTAACATTTAACACTCACCTTCACACTCCCTCCGACTGACCGACAGCTTCTGACGCCGGCGATGACGTCGATTGAGCCAGAAAAGGTAAGGTTGAACCTCTCTCCCACCCCAGATCTCCCTCACCCCGAGTTTCTCTTTGTACTTGCCCCCCCTAAATTCCCTTCTGGTTCCATCGCTCCGGTCGTCGGTGGAACCACGATTCCCGCCGACTCGACGCTGGCAACAGTGAGGGGTTTCACCTGCAGCAAAATAGGTAGGTCAAACAGGTGGTTCGGGTCAGAAGACGTCTAGATCCCGGCAAGATTGCAGAAGACTCTCCGGCGACACTCCAAAAATGTACCAGCAGTCCTTTTACCAATGACCTTACTCCGACAATGATTTTTCACATCAAATTGACGAAACCAGCAGCTAGCAGGCGTACCGGTGACATCTACACTTTTAGGCATTTAGCCACTTCAGTCAGTTTTTTATTTCCTGTATATTATTTTGCTGTCGTGTCCCTGTCTCTTGTTATGGCTTCTGTTTCACTTTTTTGCACCCTTCCTGTTGCTTGTGTGGGTAGTAGTGTCTGGCTGCTTTGTTTGGAGATTGTTGTTGAGTTGTGTTCCGGATTAGTACATCACTTGACTTAGTATTAATTTATGGGGTAGACTTTTTCCACGATTATTCCATCTACTTTACTTGTACCTTTCTTTTCCTGTTGTTGCTTTATTACGGTCACCTCTTATGTTGCTTCATATTATTTATTGTACTATCTCCTGTATCTTGACTTGCGTGTCTACTGTAGTATATTCGTGACTTGCACCGCCCCTTATTATTTGTTTGGCTGTCCTTGGTGCCAGACCATTAGTGTGCTCTATTTTTCTTACTGTTAGTTTTGTCCTTACCTTGGTTTTGTTTTTTCTCCCTATTTGAGTTTAGTTTTGTTTCTTGATTATTTCTTCTAATTTGTGTGAGCCTTGTATTTCCTGCTGCTACTTTGTTACTACCATTATTTATATTTTCTTATATTTTCTTGTAGTAGTGGCGATGGGCATTGATGGTTGGATAGGGTTATGTCTGAGGGGGTTGGGGTGGGGGGATGTTGTGGGGGAGGGGGAAGAGAAAAGAGTGGGGGTGGGAGAAAGGCCAAGGTTTAGCCTCAGGGGCGGTAGAGAAAGACGTGTGGATAGAAATGGTAGGATGAGGGTTGGGTCTTAGAATATAGGAACTCTTCAGGGTAAGTCCATAGAGCTTGTGAAGATTCTTAGAAAGAGGAGGATTAATATTGCGTGTGTTCAAGAGACCAAGTGGGTAGGGTCTAAAGCTAGGGATGTGGATGGTTACAAGCTTTGGTACTCTGGGAGCGAGAGGCGTAGGAATGGAGTTGGCATCTTAGAAGATGAAGAGCTTAGAGGTCAGGTAGTAGAGGTAAAAAGGATCAGCGATAGGTTGATGACTATTAAATTGGTCATTGGGGGGTTTACCCTGAATGTGTGTAATGCTTATGCGCCGCAAGTGGGCTTGGATGGGGAGGAGAAGATATGGTTTTGGGAGGCTTTGGATGAGGTGGTGAGAGGCGTGCCTAGCTCGGAGAAGATTGTTGTAGCAGGAGATTTCAATGGGCACATCGGGGCGTTACCGGGAGGCTTTGGTGATGTGCATGGTGGTTTTGGTTTGGGGTAAAGAAATGAAGAGGGGGCTACGCTATTGGATTTTTCTAGGTCCTTTGGGCTGGTGGTGGTGAACTTGGGCTTACCAAATAAGGACGATCACCTGATCACCTTTCGAAACGCAATAGCCAAGACCCAGATTGACTTTTTATTGCTTAAGAAAGGAGATAGGGTGTTGTGTAAAGATTGTAAGGTCATCCCGAGTGAGAATCTTTTGACCCAACATAGGCTCTTGGTTATGGATTTGGGTATAGAAAAGGATAGGAAGAGAAGGGGTGAGGTGTGTAGACCTAGAATTAAGTGGGGCGACTTGACGCCCGTGAATGCGTGGGAGATAAGGGAGAAGTTGGTGGGAATATGAGTGTGGAAGTGTAGGGGGGACGTGGATAGTATGTGGGATAGAGTGGTTAGGTGCATCAGGGAGAATGCTAGTGAGGTGTTGGGTGTTTCTAGGGGCCGGGCCGGGCATCATCGGGGGGATTAGTTGTGGAATGAAGAGGTTAAGAAGAAAGTGGAGACCAAGAAAGGGGCATATGCTAAGTTGGTTGAGAGTAAGGACGGAGAAGAGAAATGGGTAAACAGGAAAGAGTACAAGTTAGCTAGGAAGGAGGCTAAGTTAACAGTTACGGCGGCTAAGACGACAACTTTTGAGAGCTTATATGCTGGGTTACAGGAGAAAGGAGGGGAAAAAAGTTGTTTAGACTCGCTAAGGCTAGGGAGAGGAAGGGTCGTGACCCCAGGTAAAGTGCATAAGGGGGAGGACGGTACAGTGTTGGTGGAGGACGGCCACATTAAGAATAGATGGCAGTCGTATTTTCATAGGCTCTTGAATGACGTAGGGAATAGAGCTATTGTGCTAGGGAAGCTGGAGCACTCAGAGGAGTGTCGGAATTTTAGTTATTATAGACGTTTTAAGGTAGAAGAGGTTAGAGAGACTGTTCGCAGGATGCGAAGGGGTAGGGCGACGAGGCCTGATGAGATACCGGTGGATTTTTGGAAGTTTTCTGGCGAGGCTGGTTTAAGGTAGTTGACTGGATTGTTTAACAAAATTTTCAAGACGGCAAAAATGCCCGAGGTTTGGAGGTGGAGTACTATGATCCCTCTTTACAAGAACAAGGGTGACATTCAGAGTTGCAATAACTATAGGGGTATTAAGTTATTGAGTCACTCAATGGAGATTTGGGAGAGAGTGGTCGAGGTGAGGCTGAGACGAATAGTGTCTATTTCGGAGAACCAGTTTGTATTTATGCCTGGACGCTCAATGACGGAGGTAATTCACCTGGTACGGAGGATGGTGGAACAGTATAGGGAAAGAAAGAAGGACCTGTAGATGGTGTTTATCGACTTGGAGAAGGCATACGACAAAGTCCCTAGGGAGGTGCTTTGGAGATGCTTGGAGGTGAGTGGAGTCCCGGTGGCATATATCAGAGCAATTAAGGATATGTATGATGGAGCTAAAACTCAGGTGAGGACGGCGGGAGGATACTCAGAGCATTTCACTGTCTTGACAGGATTGCATCAGGGATCTAGTCCTAGTCCCTTTTTCTTTGCTTTAGTGATGGATGTGTTGACGCGACGTATTCAAGGAGAGGTGCCTTGATGTATGTTTTTTGTAGATGATGTAGTTTTGATTGATGAGATGCGGGGGGTGTGAATGATAAATTAGAGGTGTGGAGACAAACACTTGAGTCTAAAGGGTTCAGGTTAAGTAGGATCAAGACAGAGTATTTGAAATGCAAGTTTAATGACGTGAGGCTGGAGAATGAGGTGGTAGTAAAGTTGGAATCACAGGTGGTATGTAAGAGGGATAGTTTCAAGTATCTCGGGTTCGTGATTTAGGGTAACGGTGAGATTGACAAGGATGTCTCGCACCGTATTGGGGCTGGATGGATGAAGTGAAAGCTCTCTTCGGGGGTGTTGTATGATAAGAAGGTGCCGCCCAAGCTTAAAGTCAAATTTTACAGGGTGGTAGTCCGTCCAGCCATGTTGTATGGAGCGAAGTGTTGGCCAGTTAAGAACTCCCATATTCAAAAAAATAAAGGTGGCAGAAATGCGGATGTTGCGTTGGATGTATGGGCTGACTAGGAGGGATAAAGTTCGGAATGAGACTATCAGGAAGAAGGTTGGTGTGACTCCAGTGGAGAATAAGATGTGGAAAGTCCGATTGAGATGGTTCGGACACGTGATGAGGAGGGACATGGATGCCCCGGTTCGTAGGTATGAGAGGCTAGCTTTGGATAGTTTTAGGCAGGGTAGGGGTAGGCCGAAGAAGTACTGGGGAGAGATTATTAGGCGGGACATGGAGCAGTTACAGCTCATTGAGGACATGACCCTAGATAGGAAGATCTGGAGGACGCGAATTAGGGTAGAAGGCTAGGGTCAGTTCGGGTCGCTATTGTAGGGAATTACTTGGTGGGGGTATTATTCTTGTTATGATACTTTGTTTCATGCTTTATTACGAATCTGTTTACTTTTCTCTGTTTTCTATTACTTGTGGTGTCGTATTTATGTTATGCCATCTTGTTCTATGCTTTACTATGAATTTGTTTAGTTTTCTGTGTCTCGAGTCGGGGGTCTATCGAAAACAGTCTTTCTACTTCTTTAGAGGTAGAGGTATAGACTGCGTACATCTTACCCTCCCTAGATCTCACTATGTAGAAATACACTGGATTTGTTGTTGTTGTTCTACATGATATGTTTAAGACCACAAGATTGAAAGACATTTTATTATATTTGACATATCTTTAATTTAATTTAAAATTACAAGATTTAAAAATATTTTTTATTTTTTTAAACTCCGTCTCAAATCAAACTAATCATTCTTTGGAAAAAACAGAGCGAGTACATATTTGCAAGGGATTTAACCGCCTATCCATCAAAAAAAAAGAAAAAAAAAAAATAGCGCCAAATGAAAGAATATTTCCCCTCTTTATTTTCCCCAAAACATTTCCCTCTCATTTTTTTCCAATTAGAGAGAGTGGGAGGTATTCTCCATCCATTGATTACAAGAGGTACGCCGGCCATTGATTACAGGAGGTACGCCGTCCACTGATAGAACTCCGGCAACACATTGATATGAGATACGTCGGCTTCTAGCTCTCAGGTAATTATGAAGATTTGGCTTCTCCACTTTTCGGTCAATCTCCGGTGCCGTTGTCCACGATGTTTGTCGGGAGCTGGACAAAAGTAGTGTGCCTCGGTTAAGCTCACTATGAACGATGTCACTGCACCTTCTCGTTTTATGCTGTTCTCTTTTTGCTTTAACCTGAAAGGATGGTGCGAATAAGAATGCTATGTACTCTAGTTCTAGCATCTCAGGTTATTTTTGATTGAGTATGAATACCTGACCAAATATGTTCATGGGTTATGTGTTGTTCTATATTATGACGCTCTTTGGCTTCTCTATTGCTGATTTATCAATTGTGATGATTTGCTATAAAACAATTGTGATTTGCAGAATGAAGTCTGACCTAAAACCTTTCATGAAGCAGTGTGTTTGCTTTGTTTTGCTCTATATTAGGAAAATAATTGTTTGAACCAGTGGTTAGATTTGAGCCGAGGGTCTATTGGAAACAACCTCTCTACCTCACAAGGTAGGGGTAAGGTCTCGTGCACACTACCATCTCAGTATCTTGTTGAGGGGTAAGGTCTGCAAAGAGCCTTGTCTTCTTCAAAGGTACTATTGGATCAGCTGTACTATGTCTTCGCTGGACATAGTACGTTTTAAACTGTAAGTGTTGTTATCCATATATATCATTCCAGGGATAAATTTGTTACATAAAAATGATCAACAACAATGACAACTATGCCTCAGTCCCAAGCTAGTTGGATCAACTGTGTAGATCCTCGATATCCATTTCTCTCCACTTGAACCTATTTCATTGCACTATTCAATAGTTGAGGTGTTCCTGCGCCAGAAGTCCTCTACCTAGAAGTGACCATTAAAGAAGGTAAAAAGGAAAAAGTAATGAAGGCCGTTCTACAAAATTCATCCCATAGGATGGTGGAGGAGGAGAGGCAACTCGACAACTATGAGTAGTTAAGCCAATCACTTACTGATAGTGTACTTGCATCCTTAGTTTGAGGTATTAAATTTTAAGCAGTAGTATGGAAGTATTCTGCAATGAAGCACACATTGTATCTTTCTTATTGATGTACTTTCTCACTTGCCTCGGAAAGGAAAAATGGAACTTTTTTCACAAATCGAAGCAAATAGCATGGCTTAACATATAGGATACCGAAGGGAAGGGAAGTTTATCACCAATTCAATAGTAGTGCTTCTGGCCTACACAATTTGTTTCCTGGTTGATTTCATTTTCCTCTTTCATGTGCTTCTTGTTTCTACGTAATGCTAGACTTTTTTCGTTGGCAGATTCTCAAATGACTCCTTAAGTTGCCGGAGAACAAGGAGTGTGCAGATTGCAAAGCCAAGTATGTACATATATTTGAATTTGATAGTGTGGCATTCAGAACTTATTCTGCTGAGAGGATTGTTGACGTTAAACAGAC
Source organism: Capsicum baccatum var. pendulum (assembly GCA_030864225.1). Lineage (NCBI taxonomy): Eukaryota > Viridiplantae > Streptophyta > Magnoliopsida > Solanales > Solanaceae > Capsicum > Capsicum baccatum. The sequence goes on along the minus strand of CM061558.1, from coordinate 204,192,637 downwards.
ATCGCCTTTAGTATATGGACTTATTTGATAATCTTGCGATGACTGTAATTCTTTTTTTGTTTAAATTCAATGCAGAGGTCCTCGATGGGCAAGCGTGAATCTTAGGATCTTCATATGCATGCAATGCTTTGGGATCCACAGAAGTCTAGGTGTACACATATTGAAGGTAACTTATTGACTTTTCTACCCTCGTTATGTCAGAGATTTTGTAGATATACCTGAACTATGAAATGGTTCAACAATGCATGTTTTAATTTCTATGTTTTGTGACAATTGAAATGATCGTGGTCTACAATCGTGCAGTTTATAATAGTCCTTTCTTGTCAATTCTTGATTGACATAAGAACCATTTCAACTACTAAATATAAGGGCGAGTAGATACTAGTAGAGCATCACCTATTCATCGATCTGCACCTGCCTTTATACAGTTGGTTACAAAATTCTCTATTTTAGAAAGAGGAACTAAGGTAGTAGATCTTTTAGCTCCTAAAAGCTGTGGAGGAAAAATCGGACTACTCAGGGGAGCTGAAGCGGGTAAAACAGTACTGCTAAAGCTCACGGGGTGAATGTTGGGCGTAGTGGTCCAGTCCCCTTATATATATATATTCATTCTTTTGATATCATAGTGTCCGGTCCAATTTGCGTGCACCTCGATTACTGTTATTGGGTATCTACTACTTACCAGTGCAGGCATCAGTTAACTATCCGTCAAGACTTAGACAAATGTGAAGAAATCTCCAATTATTTTTTGGAAATTGAACATGAGACCTCTTGCTTCTCAACCCACTTTATCAACCACTAGGCCACACCCTTTGTTGTGCTTTGAACTAATAAATATTATGTGAAAAGTATACTTATCCTTTTTTCAGCAGACAGCCCCCTACTGAAATCATTGGATCACCAAGATGGAGATGGATATACATCTACTTATTCAACTTAGTTATGACTTTACGATCGGCACTGTGATTTCTTTCTACCAATTACCATGCATACATGAATGTACTTTATCTTCCCACCTGAATTTTATCTCAAGTGGAAGGACTGAAAGTTATTAACGTACTGTACTTGAAGATCGCTCTAAATTTACTTGCCTCGATGGATGAAGTTAATGGCTCAATGAGGGCAGTAAATCGAGTAGGTCAAGCTTTGCATTTTATGCTGTTTGTTCTACTTGCCTCATAATTTTGGGAGCTTGAGTAGAGATGCAAGCCAAGATTGGCTCTCTGTTTCTCGGTCCCCGATAATTGTTAGTTATTACTCCCTCCTTTTCAATGTGTTTGTCTTACTTTCCTCTATCTCTTTCCTTTTTTGGCAACTCTTTAGTTCTAACTTTCCACATGGCATGTTTAACACCACAAGATTAAGGCATTTTGGTACATTCTGCATATCTTTAATTTCTATCCATCAGATTCAAAAGTCTTCTTTACTTTATTAAACACTGTGTCAAGTCAAAACCAGTCAAACAAATTAAAACGGAGGGAGTAATTTGTTTCTGGTTATAAACCTTAGGTATAAGTACCACATAATCATATGCATTCCATCTTCCTATTCCTCCTTCTTAGCCACAACTTACTGGCGTAGGAGTTTGACTGCTCTCTACTAAGTCCTAGCCTCTCCTCTTTGCTCAACTGCGTGTCAGCATCTAATCTTAGCATGCCTTCATGTTTGTCTCCAACACATACTTTTCGGCCTAGCAAGATAACTTCGGAAGTGCTTGCTTATGACAGATCAATTATGAGTACTGTTGTTGAATATGATTGTTCCATTAGCTGTTGTTTGTGTATTTTTGCAGGTTCGATCAGCTGCACTAGATACATGGCTCCCGGAACAAGTTGCATTTATTCAATGTTAGGTTTTTCTCCTCAAATTGTTACACTTTTTATGTTGATGTGATAAATAAGTTGACTCAACTGTTGATCCAATAAATAGCCTAATTGTGTGTTATCCCTTTTTTGTTGCCGGTATAGCAATGGGAAATGAGAAGACGAATAGTTATTGGGAAGCCGAGCTTCCTCCAAATTCTGATAGAGTTGGTATTAAGAATTTCATCCATGCAAAGTATGCCCCATACTAGTTCCTGGCTTAAGCAATCCTTTCGATCTAGTATGTTGCAACTTCATCGGCAGTATCTGTATTTCGTTTAGGTATGAGGATAAGAGGTGGATCCCTAAGGATGAGAAGGAGATTCAAGAATGGAGGGCCGCAGGGCGACAACGACATTGTGACAGAAGTAGGCATGGGCATGCTCGTAACTCCAGTGGTTCATCCGATGAGAGGGTGAGTATACAATGCCCTAGCACAAAGAAAGCAATGTCTGCTGCTAGATTCAATATACCTCTGCCACCAAGAGGGCCGGAACAAGTATGTCAAACTTATATTCACCATTCTGGTACTTTTATATCTGTTACAAACTTTGAATCTAATAGTTCAACTCATGAAAAGGTATCTCCAGGTGCGGGTGCACTTCCTCACCAGACAAGTTAGACGACACAACCGATTGCAGTTGCTGAATCTGTAAAGCAGGTTGCAGAAGTTGTTAATCCTCATAGAGTTGATATTGTTACTGATCTTTTCGACATGTTGTCTATGGATTCTCCAAATGAAAATGGCGCAAGTGCTACTTCTGTAGATGATAAATCGTGGACAGCTTTTCAATAACTTTCCTATATTTTTTCTTTAGCTCTTTTATTCTAATCAAACCTTGTAACTTCTCAGCTGTTGAAGAAGAACCAGCAGCAAAAAATGGTGTTGCGCAAGCTGATCATCGAAAATGCCAATCCGCCTCTGCAATTGACGATTTATTCAAGGATTCATCAACAATGTCGTCATCTGTTTCAACTTCCTCCTGGTTCGATAAGCCTCCGAAAGATGTCAAAAATGATATCATGAACCTTTTCGACAAGGTATTATATGTAATTTTTGACATAGTACCTTAAGATGTCATCAAGAGAATCACTGCTATGAGGAATTTTATGTTCCCCAGAGAATGCCATCTAATGACAAATGGATCCATTAATGAGTCTTTTGAGGTATTATTTTTCCTACGTGTGGATTCAGAGCTCTACCAGAAATTACGCCTTTACAGTCCGTGAACGCAGAAGTTTATGAGTCCTAGTATACCTTATCTTTTCCTATGTGCGACAATGTGGTATCAATAATCACGTTTGCTGACAGACTGATGTTTTAAGGTTCCATAAATTATTGTCATTGTTATATCTAAACCATGACTTCTGCTATTGTCCCATATATTGTTGAAGATTTATATGAAAACATACCAAAGTGTCATTGGTGATTGCTCAGCTCGTAGAGTCGTGGATTCGCTGTATTGTTTAATTATAATGTCATTTTACCAAAGTGTCATTTGCCAATTATAATGTTTAATTAGTAAGGTGTGTTATTGATAATATGAATTGAACAAATTTTGGATTGTAGGTTATGCCTAAAGGAACAATCAAATTTGAGCTAAAATTAGAATCTATAATTAGTTATTGAAAATTGATGGGCCCCATTAAATTTTTTTAAAAAAGAACAATTGCGGAGGTTTTAAACCCCTGCAATTCTTAAATAAAAATTTATTGTAAAAAGAAGAGAAAATATCCAATTACTCCTCTGAACTATATCCAAAAAGGTTATGACAAACCTCAACTTAAAGGAGGTCTTATTACCCTTGAACTAATTAAAAGTGTAATTTTGACACCCTTAATGCCTACGTGGCACACACGTGGCACTCACGTTTGCCTACGTGGACACTTCAGTGTGTTGTGTTATGTATGTATCACGTAGGCACTACGTAGGCACTAAGGGTGTCAAAATTATACTTTTAATTAGTTCAGGGGTAATAGGATCCCCTTTAAGTTGAGGTGTGTCATACCCTTTTTGGGTATAGTTCGGGGGGTAGTTGGGTATTATCTCTAAAATGAATTAAATTTAAAGTAACGGGGGTTGACCGCCGCAAATTAAGGCAGTAAAAAAAAACTGCTGCAAATTGATTGTGACGGCTCGTATTGTAGTGGGTTTTGGAAACCACCGGAATCTAAATTAGCGGGGGTTTTACTGTAAAATTAACCCCCGCAATTTGACCCATTTTTTGTAGTGGCACAAGTTGGTCTTTAATAGGCTACTTGTCTTAGATAGACCTAACCCGTATGTCGAGTCCCGCTAAGTCAAATGCATATGATGCAGATAATGTGAAGATTAATAGGGATAGCTACATCTGGAATTCAGTTCTACTAGATGTAACTTGATAGAGAGGTGTCTAAACTGGCTTACTCGAGTGAATACCTCGAGTCAGGGAGGGGTAACTTGTTTGGTAGCAGTGCTATTCGTCTTCGTTGCTGATCCAATCTTGCTTAATATGTGTGACTAATAATCCTTCACCAAGTGCCAAGACACTTTGACTTTATCTCAAAATAAAAGTAGGATGCCAAACTGCATTCCTTCTACCCTATATTTCAAAGACCTAGAATGAGTGCACGAAAGAAGACAGTTTATGATATAGTTCAACAATATCAAAGCGATAAATGAGCAACAAATAACATATTCGACCCCAAAACATAACATATCCAAAATAATGAAAGCATGTAAAATTTAATATCATAAAACTCGAATTTTGGTTGTCCCCAGCAGAGTCACCAAAGATGTTGCACCCTCTTTTTGGGCCGAAATGCAAGGTTCGAACAAATTTTTTCCCAATTAAAGTGACAATAATGAATAGATATTAATTTTATTGAATAGAGCGCCACTTGAAATTGAGTTACGGTGTTCCAAATCATCTTTTTGAATCTCTAATCAAAAAAAAATTACCCTTTATTTTTGATCTGCAAAAACAAAAGACCGGATAAGGAATTTTGTTGATAAATAAAAAGGTATGAAGCATTCCTTGAGTCTCGTGGTTCTAATACGATCACTTTTACCAACTTATACTCATCTTTTGACTATTTTTGGTAAGTTGTGTTACGGGCCATTGATTTTATCATTTTTAATTTTGAACTTTATGTCTCGACCTAGATGCATAATTGCATTCTAAGTGTTGACATACATCCAGTTTTCAGACATAACTGCGCTCTTCTCTCAAACGCATCATACTTATGAGGTTTTATCTATGTGTCTTCTTAATTATTGAGACAATCTTTATCAAGGTGCGTGACTTCATCCTCAAATTTCTTTATTTGTTATTACGTGTATCAAGAAAGATACGTAACCGCATTCTCAATCAAAATTAGATTTTCCTCGTGACTAAAGCTCATCTAGCATTAAAGGTATTTGTTCGTCTCTTGCAAATTTGAGACCATTTTTTTTTATCCATTATTCTTTCTTTTCACTCCTTTTTATTCAAATTTACAAGTCTTGAATTAATTTACAACTCGCCTCACTTCCTTACGAATTGATTTTTCCTCTCTTTTCTTTTCTCAATTATAACAGGTCTCGAACAAAATCGCAATCTGTCTCCCCCAATCCTCACATTAAATTAATGACTCGAGCCTTAAACAAATATATTAACCCAAATTCACATATCCAAATCAGATTTTTTTCAAAGACAACCACAACCCAATGACGACGTTCAAAATTATAAGAGGTATCTCATACCAAACGACAAGACAAAAATGTCAAATATTGTAATTAAAAGATATCACAGGAATAACCAAAACAGAATAGAAGGAAAGAGCAATGTACTATATTCGCCAATTATGCCTTAAGACCTCCACGTTAATTCATCTCAGTTTACCAAATATTTGAATATAAACCATTATTTTACAATCAAATAATAATTACTAGAGTTCTGGATATGCTTTGAATCCATTTTTTTCTTTTTCCATTATCTAATAAATCCAACAACTCATATTTATCAAAATAAAGCATCATGAACGTCACTTCACTCTTAAGTTTATGTTTAAAAGTGGATTAATTGCTAGGAAAAATAAAGAAATCAAATGACAATATCATTCTAGAACTAAAAACCTCACAGTGAATATTAATAATTAAACTTGAATCTCTGTAAATCTATCATTTAAACATCAAACAAGGTATATCTAGTGAGTAAACTAAGATGTAATAAAATGTACATTTATAGCCAAAATTCCTTCAATTAACTCAATTCGGTGGAAAACAAAGGGTAATTCGCAACTTTACACCAACAATAAGACCACCGACCGAAGCTCGATCGGCTGGACCACTTCTAACTCGACAACAATTGAGAGTAAGCTTACAGAGATTAAAAGATGAATTTCATGGTGTTTTCGAGTGGTTTGTGATGTTTTTGTGTGAGCTGGTTTTTGGAGCTCTTTCCTATTATTCTTTCTTTCTTAGCTCCAAGGGTTTTGGAAGAAGGAAAAAGGGGTCTCACAACTGCTTCTTCACGATTCTTCCAACTGATTTCTTAATGATTGGATCCCTTCCTTCCCTTTGTTTCTTAAAGGTTTCTATTTATAGAGTCTACTAGGTTTAGGGTTTGGTATTTATTTTTAGCTAGTCTTTGAATTTTGGATGAGATTAACGAAAACTTAGGAAGAAAGAATAAAATATTCTCCACTCCGATGGAATACGCTATGAATAGACAGATTGGGATAGAATGTAATGTGTGACAACACCCTATTGGGTTTAACTTTTTTTTGTTAAATTTTCTTTTTCCTCGATTTTGTAGGAATACACTGAATTTTTTATTGTTGTTGTTGTTTCTTTTTCCTCGAAAATATTAAAACAAAAGTAATGTATTTAAAAACATGACTATTTTTGTGGTTTTAATTTTTTTTTGATAAAGGTTTTTGTTGTTTTAATTTTATCAAATAAAATCTACTAAAAACGAAATAAAAGCTAAAATAAAAGAACAACAACAACATATCCTATGTATTTCCACAAAATAGGAATATAATAGCTAAAATAAATATTTTGATAGTTAAAATAGGTTAAAGTTTGAGGAGAGTCAAAAATCACGTGTCTACAATATATATGCACTAATATATACATAAAATTTGTATAGTGTATTCAACATTAATTTGATGTATGCATGATCAATTTCATACGGTGCATCCGGATACATGTATCTATTACCAAAGATGCATGTATCTTGAGTCTAATATGCACCAATGCATTCATTAAATAAGCCACTATCCACTTTATCTGGGCATAAATACATAGAAGAAGAAGAGGAAGCATAAATATACAGAGTATTAATATGTGGTGTATTCATGCGTGCTTATAGCTACCATTATTAGCCCCACTATAAAGGAAGTAACAAAATAATATGCAAATTGTACAATATCAGGTGACCAAATTCCTAGATCTAAGAAGCTAGGAGCTTTAGAACTACACATAACGGCATAACGCAAATCAAAATCATAGCAGCTTTACAGTACTCTATGTTGATGTCACGACCTAAATTCATAGTGGGTGGAATCCACACTAACCCTCCGGTGGGAGAACCAACTAACCCAATAACCTTTCAACACTTGGTCAAAAATTAGGCAACTAAACCAATGTCATTGAATAAAAACCAATATTCAATATCTCAACGAAAGTAACAAAACAAATAATGTGGAAAAACCATCCCCTTGGACCTGAAAGTCATTGTACCAAAACTCTATAAATGTCAAAAAGTGGGGATACAACCCAAAATCAAAGTAATGTCTAAGTTTGAAATAGATGGACCAAAAAATAATAGAAGAACCCATGGTAATCCAGAAGAGAAAACTTACCTTTGAGTTAAAAAATGGTCTAAATCATAGCTAAGGTCTCAAAACAGCCGTCGAAATATGATCTACAGTCAATAAAAATAAGTGCATGTGTAGTATCAATACACAAGAAATAATAGTGTACTGGTATGATCACCGGTTAATTCAAATGGGAAATATGAAAACATAATCATAACGTTGTATGCCCAGACAACCACGAACACCTATCATGCAACCTTACCTCAAGTTCATAACACAACTTTATTCATAGGATCATGAAATTTAGGCAGTATGAGTCAACATGGATAATAAAACAAGTCAAGTTAAGTTCACTAACAAGACTCCAAGTGAACCATCATGACTCAATATCTACATCAATCATGTCCCATTTAAGCAAGTAAACAGACAACATAGAGATATGTCACAACCTGTAATTAGCTCAGACCACTTAAGGATCTATGAAAACAACAAAATGACAATTAACATGCATCCCAATTTACATAAGAATCTACCCACAATAATAAATCACATAGACCGATTTACTCAAGGAACCAACATAATAAATGACAACACATAATCCTTGGTTCACCCAAGGAACCATCACATTAACCTGTATCTTGCATATACATGCTGAGGGTCTTGTTATTGCCCACTAGCCATCATCTGCAGGGGATGAGCCATAACGCCCCGGGTTTTTGGTCCTTGAAAAATTTCTAAAAATTTATCCTCACTGTCCTGACTACGAATCCCCTAAAGAGTCGTAGGAAGTCGTGATGGGTCATAGGAACTCAGTCATGACTTAATTAGAACAAGTGGCTTAGTAATCTGCTCTGAGTACGGGTGGCTCTCAACTAGTCGTCAAGACTTCTTACGGGTCGTAAGGACCAAGTCGTACGGTATCCAGAAAGTTTGGCCCAAGATATTATCTTCATTACAACTTGAGGCCACGAGTCGTAAAGAATCATGAAGAGTCATTATGTCCAAATCGTAGGGTATCCAGTGTGTCATCCCAAAGTATTGTTGTCTTGAGTACGAGGAGTGGTTACGAGTCGGTGGTATGAATCGTAGCCAGACTAGTATAAGGCCATGGCAGTTCTGTATTGACTATGACTCCTTGTGATAAGTCGTAATGTATCTATACAAGTTGTATAGGGACCCGTAGATACTTGCGATAATTTTCAGTCTTTTCATTTTCCCTCTATCTCAATTGTAACTCATGACCTAAAACCCTATTGGGGACCCCATTAGCATTGTTAACTCACTAAAACACTTTCAAAATCTTTCTTAAATTCTCTCGAGCAACCATACTTAGGGTTTTCAAAAAGTAGGTCAAGTAGAGCTTCAAGGGTTGAATTCTCTCCGTAATCCTAAGTATTTCAGGCATGCTACTCTTACCTCATTGTTAATTTGTTAAAATCATATGTTTTAAAGTATTGTTCATGAAATATTTATGTTGATTTTAAAAACATGGGTTGAGGGTTTTTGTATAACTATTGTTTATGTGATGTTTCATGGTTGTTTTGCGTGGGTTAAGTTTAAATGATGGTTTTAAAGTCAAATTTGATACATGGGAATGTTGAATGAATAAGGGATTGTGATTTTTCAAATTTGTGACTTTTGAAGTGGTTATGATCTCAACCCCATATTGTGAAATAGATTTTTAATTTTAAGAAATATGGAAATTTGTAAAATTGAACCAAAGGGGTTGTGAATTTCCCCCAAGTGAAGATAATAAGTATGACATGTTGATGTTACCTTACATGTGTAGCTGGTATGATGATACCAAAAATGTATGCCTTAATATGTAATGTGGTTCAACGAATAGAATTATGTGATACTTATTTTAATTGGGCTTTACTAAGGGTTGTGTAGTTGAGTCGTGAAAGTGAAGGTCCTGAAGGACCAATACTAAAAATTGTGGTTGCCGATGCGGGGGTCTATATAATCAGGAGGTTTAAGTCCTCCTTATTATTATTATTAGCATATGATTGGGAGGTTCGAGTCCCCCAGATATTATTACATGATTTGGTGCTCATGTCACATTAATATACAACGAGGTTTGAGTCCCCTATAGTTCATATGTATACCTTCTGGTTCATGCGGCCACACGCACTAGGGCCCTACAGGCTAGGGAAGAGCTAGGCCCATATAGCCCGTGAGTGCCTTCGTATGTTATGACAGTTGAGCTACATAATTCAGGCTAAAGTTTTAAAGTGCATGTTAATCCTTGTTCCCTATCCCGATATGTGATAAATATATATATATATATATATATATGTATATGTATATATATATATATATATATATATATATGTATGCATTTGATTATGTTCATTGGTTTTGAATGATTTTGAAGTGTTGACCATGATATTATGTCATCCTTACCTCTGATTTACATGCTAGTGTTCACCCTACTAACCATCTTCAGATAGTGTATCCTCATGCGCTACAGGCACCAGAGCTAATTCTACTTTTTTTGTGCAGAGTTAGGTGGATCGGCTCGGTTCGTCGGTTCTTTATAGTGAAGTGGTGAGCTTCCATACTTCAGAAGACTTAGATATTTCATCATTTCTTATCATAGACTAGAGTTGAGACTTTCATTACCATTACCATTATCATTTTAATTCTTATTGCCATATGTCAAAGTCGGGGATATGTACCGACCAAACTAGTTTTGGTTTTTTATTTAGAAGGATTTGTTTGGATTACTGTGGATATTGGGTGATGTTGGTAAGTTTTTTGGTTGGTGTCGATCGTCGATTATAAATATGTTTTAACATTCTTTAAGCTTATTGCATGCTATCTTGTTATATGTTTGAAATTTATCCAACATTAGGGGATATTGTGTTTGGTTTGGTTAGGTGTAGAGCATGATCTCCGATTTATGTGGGACTTGAGATACCCATCACGGTTAAGCCCTGGTTTAGGTCATGACATGAGCTCTTGTCCATGTACCAAATCTAACACATCAAGTGTCTGCCATCCTTATACCAACCAATATCGTGAAGATTTTCAAATACCGATATATTCTACAATAATGATAGATATCACAACATTCACAACCATAATGAATACATAAACAACACTTGCAACAACAATAAGCTTTACACATAAGTTCATTGCATGCGATTAACACTTATGATATCAAACACTCCTTTGCTTTTCTTGAACATGAATTGTAAAAGCAACACTAATGAATAGTTAACATGCACACATAAAACAAGTTGAATTTTTAACTATATTAAATCATCACCTACCTTAATCCAAGCTTGAAATGCTCTAAGGAACTTGAGCTTTACTTTTCCTTTCTAGCTCGGCTTGATTGTGGTATAAAAATAGGAATATAACACATATTCTACCAAATAACCTATAATATTGAGGATTACAGCCTAATCCTAAAACCCAAGACCAAATCTGTGATCATCACACCTATTCTAGGATTTTTCTACCATCAATTCACCTTAAAATTATCAATTTCATGGTTAGTGAATTACTATTGGGGTTAATGAATTTTTGATGATTAACAAGAAAAGAAAATATGTTGATCAAGCTGGTTTACTGATGCACGATAGCAAGGATGCAAGCTCAGAAAAAGTTCACTGATAAATGAGGATAAGAGTGCTCGATCTCAGGAATGGATAAGTTTGTAAATATGATAAACACAAAGCATCTATCATATATGAAATGAAGATTTTGAGTCTGATTATAACATATCAAGATAAGAGAGGTTGAGTTGAAGAAGGAGTTTTACTATGAACAAAACTCTAAAGAGTTAAGAGTTTCACCTGAGTAAGAAGACTTATCTGACACTTACAAATTAAAATGCAATTGACTTAATAGTTCACAGCTTGAAGGAGCATGTAGTTAAACCTGATTTAATTAATTGGAAGGTAAGAATTCTTAGTTTCTATGTATTAGGTTTGGTTCTTGAGTTGTAATATTGATGTAATTCTAGTTTCAGTAAAGTATAGACTGACTTATGATTATTGTCTTCAAGTTGGGGAACTCAATGACTTAGGACCATATACCTTGAGAGGTTTGTGAGTGGTGTTTGAGTAGGAGTTAGAGTTTATAATTCTTAGATTACATAAGTCTTGTAATTTGTTGTTTGCTGAGGCTCAAAGTTGCATAGTGAAGTTTGAGGTAAAATCCTGTAGAGGTATAGGCTGAGGTTTTTCACACCTTTTTGAGCCGGGTGTTTTGCACGTGAAAATTACTGTATTATTTAATTATACTATTACAACTTTATTGAAACATGTTAGATAACTTGTTTCACTCATAGGTTACTATTAAGTTAAAATAAGTAAATTAGTAGGTCGCACACTTTATTAATTACAATCATGCAAGAGTAAATCCAAAGGGTTTACACCCAATTTATCCCATTGCACCAGAAAATTCTACTATGTCAAGCTAAACCCTCCCTTAAAATTGTAAAAGTGATTCTAAGGCTTAGAATAAAAAAAACTAGTGGATAAAAATATATAACTTACCTTTATAAAGAATTCAAGTAGAAAATATGGTGAAAATTATTCCAAATCGCTCGAGCCCTCCCCAAAATATGTTTAGAAATAATAAACTATTTTTGAAAAATTTTATGTATAAACAATGATTTATCCCGCTATAGAGACCCAATCCCACTAGAGTAGCATCGTTATAGCGGAATTCGTCTGCTATAGCAGGATTGACCGACTGTTACTCCCGTTATAGTGGGAATTTCTCTGTTATAACGGTGGCTCCATAGCAACCTGCCATCTACTACACTGGGTGTGAAGAGGTAGAAACTCATAAAAGCTCCAAGTTTTGCTTTTCCGTAATTCACCCCCAAACCATGACATATATCCCAAGCCAATCCTTTTATGCCAAGTTTGATATCGCGAGTTCTACTCACCCGAAAATACTTTTGAAAAGTCCTATAAATTTATTATCATCTTATCCAACATAAAATCATGCTAAACTTAATTACATTTACTCAATCCATTCCTGGATTGCCTTAGATCATACCTCGTTCAGATTTTGTTCAAGCCTAACCTAACTTGAAATTTTTAACTCCATATTTCAAAAATCTTAACACAAATATTTGTATTATTGACTTATCCATAATGATGAAAAGGGCTTGTTCTAGTTGAAATATAGATCAACCTATCACATGCTAGATAGTTCATCTAAAAGATAATTTTTTTCAAAGATTTTATAGCACATCTATGTTACAAATTAAAAAGATACCTTTAATAGCATATTCGGCTGAGTGGTGTCAAGAGGTGATAACTTGACCTTTTAAAGTAGAAGGGAGATTTTGAATAGCCTCTAATAATCGATGAAGATGGAGAAATGTGTGAGAGAGAAAGAGAGGTAAAATCTAAGAGGTTGGACACGACTGAAATCAATGGGCGTGATTTGGGGAGAAAGTTAGAGGGACAAATATAGTGTGGGAGATTTTTAGCTAGACTTAAAGGGCATATATCTAACATGTTGATGTGAGATCAAATTATATATACTTAATTATTATTTGTCTCATATTTAATATTTTTATTTATCCTTTTTGAATATTAATTTTATAAATTATGCTGAATATTATATTTTTATTTATAAAATTAAATTAATATAAAAATAAATAAATTAGAAGAAAAAATTAAATTAAATTGAAAAGTTACATAAAAAAATTAAATAGACAGTTTAATGGATTAAATCTAATATAATAATATACATGCGCAAGTTGAATTTGAATTGAAGAGAGAAAGTAATCTTACCTGAGATGTGGTAACATGAGAAGTGTTGGAAGCAAGTTGAGCGGAGAAAGGACAACATGCATACCAATGAATAAAAATGAGAAAAGTTGAGGCGGCTAGGTGCGACTACGACACGCTATGTAGTCCAATTCCAGTCTGAATTTTTGTTTTCTCAATTCATTTTGCACTTAATTATTTTATTTAAGAATTTTTCTTATATTTATAAATATTTTATAAAAATATTTTTAGTATAACTTTGATAATTTTGAAACTTTGGAGAGATAATTTGTAAATTATTTATTTAAAGAAAGCTTGAAGTCATCGTGAAGACGGGAAAAACTAATTTATTCTTTTCTTCTCCATCATTATTAATTTTCTTTTGAAAATTCAAGATTTTTGAATTTATTCTATTCAATTTATAATTTCATAATTATAATTTTTTCTATAATTTCTAATTGTGATTTTCAATCCATGAGTAGCTAAATCCTACAACTAGAATTATGAAACTCATGATGAATTAACTAAGTAGGTTAAAGTACGTAGTAGTTCTTGAACATTGTTGATGTATGTATTGTTATTTTCCTCATTTTGATTGCTTTTTGTCAACATTTGAAATCGGCTTGTCTTTACTCTAGACGAAAGAATGAGTAACAGATGAGAGAAGAGAATAAATAACAGAGACTTGTATCTATCAACCTTCACTTAATAGCTTGAGTCGATAATCTGAAAAAGTTAATTTGGGATCCAAAATAGGAGTTTGTAGTGTAAACTCAGGAGAAGAGAATACTTACTTGAGGATAGTATTTAAACAAGAGAAAAAAACTATTTTAAGTGTACATAACCTATCTATTCTATATGCTAAACATGGGATAGATCACGTACGTAGAACCTATGGAGTTATGATATCACGGGGAACAAAATCCTAGTTCATCATTCTCATTGATTTTCTCAATATAAATTGATATATGTTTACTTGTTACTTAAATTTAAAAATTATTTACTTGTTCTTTTAAATTCCTCCTTAAAATAAATGAGTAAAATCCTAAATAACCGTATTGACCTAGGTTCTAACTATATCTTCATGGGATCGATCCCAACTTGATTGGATTTTATATTTGATAGAAATTGCTTTATACTTTATTTTTAGGTGTAATTTGGATGAAATCACCTTTACTTTGCTAGGAAACTATTAAGTGATGTACTATTATGTAATTATTTTAAAGTATTGTATGATTTAGTAGATATATTCGGGATGTTCTTTTAATTATGTAGCTTTTCCAGAAAAAAATGAAATTGGGCTAAGCCTGTATTCACTACGTAATAAGAAAAAGAATTAACAATGAAATCAAAAGATTAATCCATATATTATAGAATCTCTTGGATAACTGTCCATTTTGAAAACACAATTAGCAAAATACTCACAAATCTTCAAAAACTAGTGAAACAGACATCATTGTAACATCAGCAAAAAAAAAAGTCTAAAAATACTGTCCACCCAAGTATCAAAATCTTGAAACATTAAAATAGTCCAAATCCCTAAAATCTTAAATAATTTATACCCTAACCATATAATTTTAATTACCAAGTAAATATTATAAATTAATTTCTTCTCTCCAATTGTACCCTCCCTAAAATTTTGAAAACTACAAAGTAGTCTCTATCCCCAAATTTTTAATTACCAATTAAAAGTTAAAATCAATTTCTTCTCCCCAAATGCTCATGATTTCTCCTTTTCAGGACCCAATTTCTAAGTTTCAATCATTATTAGTTGATTCAGTTACTGTTATCTCTTACTAATTTCATCATTATATTAAAATCTATACTTATTACGACCCAAATTAACATCTTGATGGAACCTATATTTCCAACCAATCGATATGCCAACCGAATAATTTTATCAGTTTATTTTATAAAATTTAGGAAAAGAGTTGTAATGACTCTCTAGACTATTTTCTATATTTCCATACTATTTTGGTGATTAGAGCTTTTCCATAGATTTTTCAAGTCATTTATGAATTTTTGGAGCTGACTGTTCAGTTACCGGGTAGTTCATTTGATTTTTGGAACATTTCCTGCTTTAAAGTTTTTGTTGTTAAGAGTTGAGTATCGGGCCTAAACTGCAGGTAAATGGTCTTGTATGCTAATTTTGATAGTTTTGTTAGAACCAAAATATCAATTTTAGGCTATGAGAATCTTTGGTTTGGGTTCCAAGGTCTCTGAACTTATTTGGGCTATTGGGTGAAAATTGGTTAAAATGAACCTTGGGTGTGAGACCCATATTTGATCAAGACAACTTTATATGGGAATTTTGATGTAGTCGTTGAGTCTAGAATGTCTAATTTGGTAGGGTATCATAGTTTGTTTGCATTCATGGGATTCCAAACTAATCTCGAGGGTTCGATCAAAACTTGATAAGTTTTGCTAAGTTGCTGGCGTCGGCATCGACTATAGGTCACTAAAGCAGTCAAAGCCCAAGCCCTACCCCTTGTCACTAAAACAACCCTATTACCACTTTAGAAGTAGTTGCTTAAGCAATGATTGATCGCTTTAATAATAGGGTACATGTGAGGATGATCCACTTTAGCGGTATCTTGCCTGCCGTTTTAGTGGTGATATCTTAAGTGGCTATATGGCCAATTAAGCAGCCACCACTTCTATTTGTGAGGGGTTACGAGTCCCGACTTTCATAAATCCTAGACATCTTAGAATCTTAGAAATTTGGATTATTGGGTGTCGGGAGCAATTTGGAAACACCATCTTGTTCATTTTCTCATCTCTATTTCCATAAGTTTGCATTAGTGTCTTGATTAATTTTTTGATTTAAATTTAAATTTTTAGTTTACTTTATGGGATGATTTAGGGTCCATTCATGCTCGAATTTCACCCATTTTTTAGGATAAATGATCCTTAAGCTTAGAGAGACGTTTTGATGGTTTCAAAGTTGTGATTCTGCAATTCTTTTTTTTTCTTTGAATAATTTTGGGCTTTTATTATAATAAAAATCTGAAACACATTACAAAGGGCCCAACACCCTTAAAAGGCCACACACAAATAACAAAACATAAAACATTCAAAGCCCAACTCGGTTGACTCGAGTTTCCACAACATATAACCCTTGTAGGGTTTCCAAAATGGTCACTTCTCTTTCCTCTTCACCTTCCCTATCATATGAGCTAATGTTTCTGCCCGACCTCAATACTAAGCTCTTCCTCTTTTTCTTGTAGGTTATCAACCTTTGTGGTCGTCTATTTTTAGTTGTTGCTGTTGTATTCTTAGCTACCAAGAGTGAGTTTTGCTCTTCCTTGCTCTATTTTGCTATAAATCTCTTCTTATAATTTTCTCTCTTACAACTGTGTTCTCTGATGGATGGTGTAGGCTCACTCTTCAATACTGTAGGATCTTGTCTGTTGTTACCTCTTCTGATAAACTGGTAATATATTACCCTACTCTTACCTCCAGTATTGCTTGTACTGACCTTATTGTTTCTTAGGTGGAGCTGAAATGAAGTGCCAAGGTATCTTCAATCTACTGCCACAAATGTTGAGTGATTTGGTACCAGGTTCTTCATGTCCAATATGACCTCAGATCCTCCCATTTTTCCGGGTCCTTTTTGTTGGCTGATGTATATAGGCTAATTAGCATTTATCTCATTTTGATGCCTTTGTGGATATTTGTAATTATGCTTGTAAAGTACTTCATGCTTAGCCTTCCCATCCCCCTCATCCCTTTAATGGTGATACTCTCAAGTACGAGCTTTGTAATTTATAACTGTTTATCAGCCTCCTACTTGTGGATTCTAAACTGTGAAAACTTGTGGAAGTGCTTCCTCCTTTGTCTATTGCTGTGTTTTCTAAGAAGTCAACTATTGCATTTTCTTCTCTTAAAATGTGCTGAAATGTATGGACCTTGTTTGCAAGTTGTGATTTTTCAAGTAGGCTTTATATGAGATGTTTAGCTTGATTTTAGATCCGAAGCATTTATATGTAATATGGGTATTGTTATTCTAATGTTAACGCAAGATTATTATTTTGATAGTGTGGTATCATACATAGGCTTCTCAAAAGGGAAAAACTCCGATTTAGTGAACTTTATCAAGCTTTCGACGCATCTAGGTTGGCTAGGCTTACTGCACTCTTAGATTGAGTTTTACTATTGTGTTAGTGTAGTATTATGCTAGCGAAGGGTAAAGTTTTATGACATGGTTACTATTTTAGATTTCATGGGTTAGAGTTATTTGTTTTGGGGTATTGTTAGTGGAATTCAACCTCGTCACTCCTCTTAATGATTATGATAATCTCTTAGGACTAGTTTTGGCTTATCTCATACCTTAGTGTAAAATTGTAAGGTCTTAGTCAAAGTTTGGGTAGGTGTTTGCCTTAGTATAGGTTTTGAGGCTAGAAGGAGGCCCCGCCATCCCTCCTTATAGGTTAAATATTTCAATTTGCTCCTAGTAGACATAGAATACCTTCTTTGGACTTTTGGGATATTCTTGATCCTTAGGGTGACTTAGGCCTCCAATCGATTTTTGGTCAGTTGAAGTACCCAAACTAGAATACAGTTGAACCTTAATCTTATCTATTATACTTATTGATTATACCTCACTACTCTTGTAAAATACTTGTTGAAGTTAGTGGTTTGATATTTATAATTGGGATTTAAAGAGGTTATGGCTTCAGATTATTATTATTTGGGATCTACTTACTAGTTTTAATTCAAGTCCGGTAGTTGTGGTTCGTTATGACATTATAATAATGATATCATTCTTCAATTGTGGTTCAAGTCCAACAATATGGTTTAAAGGGAATCTTAAGTATGGTCTCAGTATTGGTCACACTATATTTTGATTTTCAATACTCTGTTCCTTGTTTCATCCACCGGACTTATGGGAGATTGGCTGGATTACTTACTCATTTGTTTGCATCTTCTGGGTTTATGAGGGCCCATTTAGGTTACAGTTTGACTACATTTGTTAGGACTTACTTATTATGCATGATTATCACTTTATCTCGACATGGAATAGTATTCTAGATATCATCATTATCCATGACTTTACATTACTTACCTTTTACAATACTTTTATTATGATTTAGCTCTGTCGATCGATGATGTCTACAGAGTACCCGTTGTTTTGGTATTCATGCTGCACTTCTATATCTTTTTTCTGATGCAGATTTGAGCATGAGTCACTGCCAGTAATGTTCTATCCAGCTTTTCTTGAGATTCGGAGATAAGGTGAGCTTCCGGAGCTAGAGTTGATCCTCTCTCCTTCTACTATTATTGAATAGTCTTTAATTTTGAGATTACCTACATATTTATACTATTTAGTTGTAATGCCCCGAAAGTACCCTTTTGGACATCACACGGTACTCAGGACTACGAATAGCCCCAAGCTAACTCATGATATCTTTACAACTCAGAATTCACAAAATAAGGATGGTATAACCTGGATTTTGATTCATCCCGCATCTCCAGTTTTGCTTACCAAAAATGGCCCACTTGGAGCTCTTGATTCCGCAGTGTGGCCCAACAAAGCAGCCTCACCATACTACCTATTTAAAGTTTGAGAATAGGTCAAGGGCGTTGTGCGGTTAGGTTGGATCCCTGCTCGAGCAGTGACATCCTGACCCGCCTGCCATCTCAGTCATGGGGAAAGCACAATTTAGGCTTGCTCGAAGTCGGTTTCCTGTGCCGCATACCTAAACATAAGAAGAAAACAAAAGATAAACAATCTCATAACTTAAAGTGAATCTTTAACTTAGAAATCTTTACACAAACTTCTTAAACTTAAGCTTAAACATAGTCTGACAAGCCTCTACTATAGACTAGAGAGCCATTGGGACAGACCCCAGCTGACCCGCACATAAATTGAAATCAATGTCTAAAATACTTCCATCAAAGAAAACATAAATCTAAAAGACTGGGTCCTCGGACTGGCCAAACATTGGGATGCAAGCAATGATAACGAAGTCACTCGTGCTAATGAAACGGGCACCCAAACCTACATTATAAGACAATGTAGCATACAAACGTATACGTGGACCAGCACATCTGGAATTTACTGAACATGTGTGGGGTGAATGCATAAGTAAAACAATACTGAATATATATATAAGCTTTTGAACTGTGCATGCTAAACGTAAAAGACTCATCTTGGACTTGAGTAAAACTTAAGACTACAAATCTTAAATTTAGAGTATGAACTATATGGATAAATTTAGTGAGCCATAATGCATAGTTTCTAGAAATCTTTGCTTTTAATCTTGCTTATGGAAGATTTTTCTAACCGACATAAACCATGTGAGCTACCATGGATTCCAACATCTTATCCACGTTCGGGAGAGCTGTACTAACCTTGCCATCGGAATAGAACCTTATCTTAGTGATCACTATACTTTACTTAATCCATATTGAGAAAAAGTTTAAACTACGTTGGCTCATAGTTTCTGAAAATTTAGGATATGCTTATCCACATTCCCTTCTTGGTGCTAAATACTACTCCCAAAGTTATATAAATATTCTCATACTTAGGAAATCCACCTTTAACTAGCACAAGGGTTTATGGGAATATTTATATAAAGGAAATCCACCTTAAACTTGCACAAGGGTTTATATACTGAAAACTAGTTATGCTTCTCTTTGCTTAAATCAGAATTAGAAGGAACAATTTATGTATTTCAAGTCTTTTCATTAGATCTAAAGATCAAACTTTATTGTAAACTTAGTGCTTATACATAAGCCTTAAATCTAATTCTTTCTTTCTCAAAGCTTGTAATTTAATATTATGCTCAAAATTTACATAGAAATCTTTCATCAATTCATCAAACTTCAAGCCAAGATAATGGAATCATGTCATAATAGTAGTAATGTAAATCAAAACATGAATAGAAAGGATATTTCTTGTACAAATCCATCTTTGAATCACATGATAATAGTATAAACTCAAGAATATAAAAGTTGGGTATGAACCCTAATTGCATTTTATGTAAATACAACTTTAAAACAATTTTTGGGTACAAGGATGGAAGAATATCCTTGTTCATAAACCCAACATACATTAAAGTTCTTGGCTTTGTGAAGCAAACTTGACCTTTGAGACTTGTGAGATGATCTTGAGAAGAAACACTAACTTGTTATTGAGAATGGAATGGCAGATTTTGTGTTGTTTAATCAATGGAAACGAGAAGAAAAGTAACTCCCCTTGGGGTTAAATGTTGTGGTTTGGGAGTTATAAATGGTAAAAGACTAAAAATCCCCTAAACTTAAATTCTCAAAATTTACTCTCTAGTTCTTATGAGTTGATCATGCGACTCATATGGAAAGGTACGACTAGGCTTCATAAATCATAAAATAGATAGAACCAAAGAGGGTATACACTGATCAACTTACGAGCTCCACCTACGACTCGTATCTTCATCATATGAACCTTAGCCCCCACTTGTATCTTGGACAGTATATCAAGGAGCCTACACCGATGAACTTATGACTCTCCTTTATACGACTCGTACCCCACTTGACGACTCCTAGGGTCAATTCATACATACAATAGATTATCTACCATGCCACACTACTTTGGATACGATTTCAATTTACCACTCGTATATTGTGTATACGACTCAAGGGATGAGTCGTATAATGGACAAAAAACTTTTAGAGACAGGAGTATTACAATTTCTTCCTCTTGAGAACATTCATCCTCGAATGTGGCATCACTTAGGACTAGTACAAAGGATCAGTCGCACCAACAACCAACTTATAAACAATCTTACATCTATCTTAAGGATCTAACCACACACCACATATGATACGACTTAAGAATACTTAAACAGACTTAAAGAGAGAGAGTCCTTGCTGAAAATAACTATTTACCTTCGGTAGGAACAGAGTTGGAAGAAAAGAGATGAGGATACTTGGCCATCATGTCTGCTTCAGCTTCCCATGTATCCCCTTCAACCAATTGGTTTCTCCATATAACTTTCACTGAGGCTACTTCCTTATTCCTTATTCTTCGGACTTGCCTATCAAGTATATCTACAGGAATATCCTCGTATGAAAAATTATGTTTAACCCCCATGCTTTCTAGGGAAACTGCTAAGGATGGACTTCCAATACACTTCTTAAGCATTGAAACATGGAACACTAGATGAACCACTGGTAAATCTGCTGGAAGATTCAATTCACAAGCCACCCCTCCAATATGCTTCACTATCTCATACGGACCAACAAATCGTGGACTCAACTCCCCTTTCTTTTCAAATATCATTATACCCTTCATAGGAGACACTTTCAAGAATACCTAACTGCCCACTTCAAAGTAGAGCTCTTTTTTTCTTACATCAGCATACGACTTCGACGACTATGAGAAGTCTTCAACCTTTCAAAAATTAACTGAACCTTTTCCATGTCTTCAAGAATAGAATTCATCCCAATCAAATCCACTTCACCAACCTCAAATAATCCTATAGGTGATCTATATATACGCCTATACAATGCTTCAAACAGAGGCATTTGAATGCTAGCATGATAACCATTATTATAGGAGAACTCAATCAACAGTAAGTAGTCATCCCAACTTCCTTTGAAATATATAACACATGCCCTCAACATGTCTTCTAATTTCTGAATTGTGTATTTGGACTAACCATCGGTGTGCGGATGAAAAATAGTGCTAAGATTAACCTTTGTACCAAGGCCTTTCAGAAAAGATTGCCAAAACTGCGAAGTGAACTGCGTGCCTCTGACTGAAATAATGGATCAAGGTATCCCATGAATCCTTCATAACTCACAGATATACAGTTGGTCATAATAATCTGCCATGTATGAAGTCTTGACATATAGAAAATGAGCTGATTTAGTCATTGGATCTACTATAGTCTAAATTGAATCATGCTGACATTTTGTACGAGACAACCCTGTGATGAAATCCATATTCTCTACTTCCCACTTCCAAGTAGGGATACTAATCTCTTGTATCATAACTCCCAATCTCAGGTGTTCAACCTTTACTTGTTGAAAATTCGGACATTTTGCCACAAACTCTGCTATGTCCCTCTTAATACGATTCCACCAATAAGTTTCTCATAGGTCTCGATACATCTTAGTAGCATCCAGATGAATGAAATACCTAAAACCATGAGACTTGGATATTATCCTTTCCTACAACCTGTCTACATTCGGAATGCAAAGTCTACCCTGATATTGAAGTACACCATCTCCCCCTTAGGAGAAAATATCAACCTTATGCAACTGACTGCTTCTAATGTATGGTTAAGGATGGGATCATTCCAGTGACTCTCTTTCACTTCTACTACCAATGATGATTCTGAATGATTTTGAACAACTACTCCCCCATCATCAGTGTTGAGCAAATAAACTCCCAGACGGGTTAATCTATGCATCTCTTTGGCTAATTCTCATCCTTCCTCCTTCATATGGGCCACACTACCCATGGACGATCTACTTAGTGCGTCAGCCACCATATTGGACTTACTCGGATGATAGAGAACACTTATGTCATAATATTTCAATAACCCCAACCACCTTCTCTGACAAAGATTCAACTCTCTTTGAGAAAATATGTACTGAAGGCTCTTGTGATTAGTGAAAGCATCAACATGCACACCATATAGGTATTGCCTCTAAATTTTCAAAGCAAACACTACACTAGCTAATTCTAAGTAGTGAGTTGGGTAATTCTTTTCGTGATCCTTACATTTTCTAGAGGCATAATCTATCACTCTCTTATTCTACATCAACACTTAACCTAACCCAACTCTAGAAGCATCACAATACACTAAAAACCCGTCTAACCCTTCTAGTAAGGCTAACACTGGTGCCAAAGTCATTCTATCTTTCAACTCTTAGAAAGTATTCTCACACTTATTCGACCATATAAACTTCACATTCTTTCAGGTTAGGTTAGTTAATGGTGTAGCTATAGAGGAGAATTCTTCTACAAATTTTTTGGAATACCTAGCCAAGCCCCAAAAGCTCCAGATATCGGATGGAGTGATGGGTCTAGGCCAGTGCTTTACAACATTAGTTTTCTGTGGATCTATATGAATACCAGCCCCTCAAATGACATGCACCAAGAAGGTAATAGATTCCTCCCAAAACTTGTATTTACCAAACTTCACATACAATTGACAGTCCTTGAGGGCCTATAGTACTATTCTCAAATGATTCGCATTCTCTTCCTCACTTCTGGAATACAATAGTATGTCATCAATAAAGACAATGAAAAATATATCCAAGTACTGCTTGAAGACCCTGTTCATCCAATCCATAAAGGCTAAAGGAGCATTTTTCAGTCCAAATGACATAACTACAAACTTAAAGTGGCCATACCTCATTCAAAAAGTTGTTTTTGGAATATCTTGCTCCCAGACTTTCAATTGATGATATCCTAATCTAAGGCCAATCTTGGAGAACCACTTGGCACCCTAAAGCTGGTCGAATAGACCATCAATTCTATGAATGGGATACTTGTTCTTGATGTTAACCTTGTTTAACTGTCTATAGTATATACACATTCTGAGAGTACCATATTTCTTGCACACGAAGAGGACTAGAGCACGCCACAGAGATACAATGGGTTTGATGAAACCTTTATCTAAGAGGTCTTTAAGCTGTTCTTTTAACTCTTTGAGCTTGGCTGGAGCCATGTGATAAGGAAAAATAGAGATGGGATAAGTGTCGAGAAGGAGATCAATACCAAATTCTATTTCTCTATGTGGAGGTAACCCTGGAAAATCTTTAGGGAAAAATTTGGGAAACTCATTGACTACTCGAACTGACTGAACTGTTGGGGCTTCAGACTTAGTGTCCTTGACTCAAACTAAATGATAGATGCACCTTTTTGATATTAACTTTTTGGCCTTAAGATAATAGATGAAACAACCTTTGGGAGACTCGAATCTACCCTCCCACTCAAGAACTGCCTCATTAGGAAACCAAAACTTCACTATGGGGGTGCAATAATCTATTGATGCATCACATGAATGGAGCCAATCCATGCCCAGAATAACATCAAAATCTGCTATCTCTAACTCTATTAGGTTTGTTAGTATGATCCTATAGAGGAGGGTAATAGGACACTCCCTATAGACTCATCTGGCAACATTTGACTCACCCACTGGGGTACAAACAGAGAAAGGCTTAGAAAGATTTTTAGAACCTACCCTAAAATTTACAACTACTAAGGGAGTTACATAAGATAAATTTAATCTCTTATCTAAAAGCACATAAACATCAAGATGAAAGGCACGAACCATACCAGTGCCAACATCTAGTGAAATCTCATGCTCCTGATGGGATGGTAATGTATAAAATTAATTCTAGCACTGACTGGAATTGGTGATGGAAGATGCGCCCTGAGGAGGAGCTGGTGGCCTGGCTGAGGGGCTGAATTGTTGACCTGAGTCAGAGAATGAATATCTTTATTTCCATGCTTAGAATATGGATACTCCTTGATTCTATGGTCTATTTTTCCATAACTATAACAACCCCCTTTGCCCATCAAACACTTACCAGGATGAGTCCTTCCATACTTAGCACATGTTGGGTAATTTGGCCTTCCAACAACACTGTTCTGGGACCTGGAATTCAAAGTCCTGCCCCAACCCTCCCGCCTAGCTCTGGGTGCAAGAAAACTGGCTAAAGATGGAACAGACACTAATGAATGACCCTGAAACTGGGAACGGTTTCCCCTTCCTAACCTTGGATGACTAAACTCAAATTTTCCAGTCCTAGCTCTCTTATTCCTCTACTCTCTATTTTTAACTTTTCTACCTCAATTTGTTGAGCATGAGTCATTAATCTAGCAATATCTATATCTCCAATCAGCATGGCAGTTCTACACTTCCTGACCACCAAATCAGACACCCAAGTAAAAAATTTGCTCATACAAGTTCTAGAGTTAGCTAACAACTTAGGATCATACTTAGACAACTGAGTGAACTTAAGAAAGTACTCTTTCACCATCATAGAGCCCTACCTCAAGTTACAGAAATCCTTCACCTTGGCCTCCCTCATCTCACACAAAAAGAACCTGTCTAAAAAAGAATTTTGGAACACATGCCAACTCACAGGAGCTGCATTCTCACCTCTTCCTTTCTTTCACATAACAACCCAATCAAAAGCAATATTATTAACTTATAATATACCAATTCTACACTCTCCTCTTCAGTTACATACATAATCTGAGTTAACTTTCTCACCTCATTAATAAAGAACATGATCCTCATCCACCTTTGACCCATGGAACTCCGGTGGATTCATCCTTATAAAGTCCCAAATATGAGATGCAACTCAATTACCTTTCTCTTAAAGTGGGACCACTGCCTGCCGGTTCCCTTGAATATTGGCGGTCCTAGCTTGGGCCAACACTTGAAAATTAGTTCTACATTTTTTAGCTTGGAGAGGAGGCATAGTCTATCTCATAAAAGCATGAGTTAAGAAAGATTGAGACAACTGTAAGCACTATAGATTATGAAAGAACTAATAATTCCTAATTCGTTTCATAGACTCTTGCTCATAAATGTGGTGCGCTTCACACTCATGATCAAGACTCTACGTAACGTGGCTTGTCTGACTCCCTAGGACTCTTCAAAACCTTATGCTCTGATACCATGTTTGTAATACCCCGAAAGTACCCCCTAAATGTCACACGGTACTCAGGACTAAAAATAGCCCCAAGATAACCCATGATATCTTTACAACTCAAAATTCACACAATAAGGATAGTAAACATAAGAAGAAAACAAAAAATAAACAATCTCATAACTTAAAGTGAATCTTTAACTTAGAAATCTTTACACAAACTTCTTTAACTTAAGCTTAGACATAGTTTGCCAAGCCTCTAATATAGACTAGAGAGCCACTGGGACAGACCCCAGCTGACCCCACATAAACTAAAATCAATGTCTAAAATACTTCTATCAAATAAAACATAAATCTAAAAGACTGGGTCCTCGGACTATGAGGACTCAAAAAATGTTAGAATTCAGGTAATGATGCTGAAGTCACTCATGCTACAGGAAATGAGAACTCGAATGTATATTATAAGATAATGTATCACACAAACATATACGTGGATTAGTACTTCTGAAATCTATTGAGCATGTAGGGGTGAATGCATAAGTAAAATAATAATGAATATATATAAGCTTTTGAACTGTGGATGCTAAATGTAAATGACTCACCGTGGACTTGAGTAAAAATTAAGCCTACAAATCATAAATTTAGAGTATGAAACATATGGATAAACTTAGTGATCCATAATGCTTAGTTTCTTGAAATCTTTGCTTTTAATCTTGCTTACGGGAGATTCTTCTAACTGACATAAACCATGTGAGCTACCATGGAGTCCAACGTCTTACCTATGTTGGGGAGAGATGTACTACCCTTGTCATAAAAAATAAAACCTTATCTTAGTGATCACTATACTTTACTTCATCCATTTTAGGAAAAAGCTTAACCTACATTGGCTCGTAGTTTCCAAAAAATTAGGATACACTCATCCACATTCTCTCTCAGTGATAAATACTACTCTCAAAGTTATATATATATATATATATATATATATATATATATATATATATATATATATATATATATATATATATGCTCATACTCAGGAAGTCCACCTTCAACTAGCACAAGGGTTTATATACTAAACACCAGTTATGCTTCTCTTTGTTTAAATCAGAATTAGAAGGAGCAATTTATGGATTTCAAATCAAGTCAAAGATCAAACTTTCTTGTAAACTTAGTGCTTATACTTAAGCCTAAAATCTTATTCTTTCTTTCTCAAAGATTATAATTTAATATCATGCTCTAAACGAGTATAGAAATCTTTCATCAATTCATCAAACTTCCAGCCAAGATAGTGGAATCATGTCATAATAGTAGTAATGTAAATCAAAACATGAATATAAAGGATATTTATTGTACAAATCCATCTTTGAATCACATGATAATATTATAAACTCAAGAATATGAAAGCTGGATATGAACCCTAATTGCAATTTATGTAAATTCAACTTTAAAATAAGTTTTGGGCACAAGGATGAAAGAATATCCTTGTTCATAAACCTACATACCTTAAAGTTCTTTGTGAAACAAACTTAACCTTTGAGACTTGGGAGATGATCTTAAGAAGAAACCCTAATATTGTTCTTGAGAATGGAGTAAGAGATTTTGTGTCTTTTAATTAATGCAAAAGAGAGGAAAAGTAAAGCCCCTTAGGGATAAATATCATGGGTAGGGAGTTATAAGGGGTAAAAGACTAAAAATCCCCTTAACTTAACTTCTCAAAATTTACTCGCCAGTTCTTATGAGTTGACTATACGACTTGTATGTAAAGATACGACTAGGCATCATAAATCATAAGATGGACAGAATCAAAGAGGGTATACACTGATCAACTTATGAGCTACACTTATAACTTATATCTTCATCAAAGACTCTTAGACCTCCACTCATATCTTAGATAGTATCTCAAGGTGCCTACACTGATGAACTTACGACCCACCTTTATATGACTTATACCCCACTTGACGACTCCTAGGGTCAAGTCGTACCTACAATAGATTGTCCACCATGCCACACTTCTTTAGATATGATTTCAACTTACCACTCATATGTTGTGTATACGACTCAATGGACGAGTCGTATGATGGACATAAAACTTTCAGAGATGGGGCTATTCATTAGTACTCTTATTTTTGAGTTTATTGGCACTTGTATTTACCTTACTAGGTCGTGGGATACTCTTTTATTCTCTCTCTCACATTTTATGTTTGTACTATTGTACTTATATTTCTACTGCTTACAATTCAGTTGTAGGCTAATTTTCAATTTTCTTATACCTTCCACTAATAGCTCATTACTTCAGGAGTCAAGCTATGGTTTGGCTTACCTACTAGTGAGTTGAAGTAGGTGCCATCATGACTTACACAATTGGGCTATGACGAAATTAAAGAAATAAATAAATTATTTCCAATACTAAGTCTTTCATAAATAAATGCAAAGATAGTTGAAATACCACCAAGATTGGTGTCATAAGTACAAGAGCTTCTATAATAAACTACAAGTATGACACTAAAACTATAATGTCTAAACTTAAGAAATATCCTTCTAAATGTTAAACAATATAAATAAAAAGATAGAGGAATATGCAGACCACAAAACAACCAAACAACTTACCACAACTCTGAAATGACCCAAGCTTGAAGTCAAAATACGTTATAAGAAGCGCTAATGCTTGAAATTAAATCTACAGTACAAAATATTACAATAAATATAGTATGAATACAAAATTTGGTGCACCCAATAAATCTTATAAGACGACGAGAAATAAGTAGTAACATAATTATGTAAGAAATCATCCTCTAAATTTTTAAGTTTACACAATACTTGACAATGACTTATTCAAGGAAACGAAGATAATCAAATTCCACAACATGTTAAATATCAATTAAGAACATAATCAAGTAAGAATCGAGAATGTAATGAGATGCAATATAATGAGATGATATGTGTCAAACTATGAATTATAATGGCCTAAAACAGACTATATCACTTGCAAGTTGGTCACTCAAGGAATGATAGTACTCAAAAGCTTATGTTTCCCAATAAAACCACTTGTCATGGTATGTAATTAGTAAAACTAAACTTTGATAAGATTTTGGAAGTTGAAAGCAAGATCTAAATTTTGTAAATAAGTGAGATTAAAATAACATAAATTTTATTAACTAAAACTTTAAAATGTTTAAAATACTAATTATATTTAATTCTCTTGACTATGTGTCTATGAGACCTCAAATATATTTTGAGTAGAACTATTTTTATGTAACCAAACAAACTGATGACTAAAATACTATCAGAAATAATGAGAACTCACTCAAGTTAATAGTATAGCCTATTGAAGAGTCTGTACACAAACTCGTATTGTTGAAAGCTGGGGGTTACATAGTCTTATTTCTTTGAATGCACTAGAAAATAAAGCAGTAAAGTAAAAGAAAATAATATCTTAAACTGATAAAGCTAATAATTTGAGACACAAATAATATAATCGTAAATGGGACTGAATAATTAAAATGGAAGATGGTGAGCTTGAATGTTGTAACTTAAAGTAAATGAGATAAAAAGTTTCT
Source organism: Capsicum baccatum var. pendulum (assembly GCA_030864225.1). Lineage (NCBI taxonomy): Eukaryota > Viridiplantae > Streptophyta > Magnoliopsida > Solanales > Solanaceae > Capsicum > Capsicum baccatum. The sequence goes on along the minus strand of CM061558.1, from coordinate 204,163,090 downwards.
TAAAACTAAAATTGATTAACTGAAATCTAAACAAGACTTGAAAATAAGGCTTCATAAAAATCTCTTTAAACTGTGACCTTAACCAATCATATATTATCTAAAAATAGGTAAGTTTTCTTTTTAGGAAGTTTTTGTTAACTGACATAAATCATGTGAGCATCACGGAATAGAACATCTTGTCCTCGTTGCCAGAACCCAACGTCATGCCCATATTGGTGTATCCATCCTATACCTTTCTAGGATATAAGATGAAACATAATCTGAGAATCCTAAAGCTGAGTCTGAATGCTATAAATGATAAAGGATTAACCCTATTTGGATGATCCTATCCTACGGTGGAAACTTGATTTTGGGGCATGTGTTGTCTAAATCCATATCCTTCTCTATGCCAAATAGTCCTTCCAAAAAATACTAATTTCTCATAATATAAGTCATAAAATATTTATAAAAATCATTGACTACAAATATAGTATCATAAGCATATCTATTTTCTATAAGCCCCGACTCTAAATGTCTTTAACTTTTCTTAACTTTTCAAAATACATTAAATTTTCTCTCTTTCCAATACAAGATAATATCATAAATATTCTTGATAACTTTTCATGAACAAGAACTTAGAGACTTCAAATCACATTTCATGAAACTCATGAATAATCTAGTAAATCATGAAATAAAATTTTCAAATACATTAAAGGAAATTGATAAACTCTATTTAAAAATTTAAAGGCATGTATTAGGAATCAAATCAAGGAAAAGACTTCAAACTCATGAAATTTTTATTAAAAATCATAGTCTATTCAAGTGATTTCATCAACATATCAAGAACTAAACTCAAGGATTTCAACTCTTAAAAACCCTAACATAATTCATGAATTGTAACTAAAGTTGAACTTGATAGTAGGAGAAAGGAATTCCACATGAAAGGATTAGTTTTACATACCTTGGGGATAAATTTTTGGGAAGGAATTTTGAGGAAGAATCCTATCTTTGAACTTTCTCTTGAACTTGAGAACTTGAAATATTGGAGGAGGAGAAGAGGATAATAAATCAACATAAACTAACGTTTTGGGGGCTAAAAGGGTTTAATAATTGGGTAAAAGAGGATTTACGTGAAGGATAATCATCCCTTATAGGTAATAACTAAGGGTCCCTACTAACCTAGTATGTATGTAGATATTTTATGCATGCATTAATTATTGCATTACATCTATGGTGGTTCTTTGACTATTGTTTTTTAAATTACCTAAGTGTAAGTGATGGATATGAATACTTGGATATAAGGTGCATTTTGATTGTTTGTAAATATTATTTTATATGTTTATAAATATATATGTGAAGGGTGTTGTATTATCTTTCTTATGGAATTATTGTTGTTTATATTGAGGATTGGGGTGGTGGCATTATCGTTGGAGAGTAGGGAATAAAGTAGTGATCTACAATTATCATGAGTGAGGGATATTAGAGGTTGTCTAAGGGAGCTGAATGAGTAAGATATGTGGACTTGGTAGTTCTATGAGATTACGGTTACTTAGTCTCTATAAGGAAATTCAGTAGTGTTACCATAAAAAGAGAACATGGTAAGGTTTAGAGATGAAGAATACCTAAGGGTGTTGGTAATGTTTAGTTATTAAGTATTTGTTATTGTCATAATCTCTTCTTGATTTTTATATGTTATTATTTATTTTCTAACCCTGATCAATCGATGATTCCTTCTAGTCTATGCGGTTTTATTGGTACTAGATTTACTATATCTCCTTTTAGGGATATAGCCGAGTTGCAGGTCAGTTGGGGTTTCTATATATGCAGTGGTGATTATTCTTCAGTAGCTCCTATCATCCTAATCTTACATGTATTTTGTGTCTGGAGTCATTTTTCATTTGTGTGTTGTTCTTGTACCTATTTCAACAAGTTTCTGGGGAGTTGTGTAATTAATTTTCACAATGTAATCTATAAGATGTTTTATTTTAAATGGAAGGTTTATTATCACCAATACTTAAGAATTTAATAATATTTTACACAGTGATTAAAGGTTGGGTAGTAAGGGTTCTCCTATTTAGGATAGAGTTGGGTAAGTTCCCACATAATGTGTGATTTGGGTTGTGACCTTTTTGAACTTGCCAAGATGTCTGTTGAAATTATTGGTGTACAAAATCAAAAGTAAAATTTTGGAAGGGAAAAATTTAGGGTAGGCTGACTGCCTTCATCTTGCCATAGCGGAACATTTCCTGTTGTAGTGGCACCAGTGTAGTGATAATTAGGCTGCTATAGTAGGAATGAGGCAGCGAGATCTATATTTTAAATCCTTTTTTCTTCTCAACTTAAAACATACGACATTGTCTCCTCCTAAAAACACCCTAGGGTTATCCCTAGACCTGAGAACGATAGGAATGGAGAGGCAACTTTAAGAGGGTGTATTCTCATAGTAGATTTGGGGAATATTCATCAAGATTTGTAGAGCTTGATTAAGGAATGATAGTTTATACAATTAATAACAACATGATAGTTCATACAATCAATAACAACAACTTGGTGCCCCGTTAGGCTAGGTTTAATTAAGTATTAGTGTAATGCCCTGAGTTTGTACCTTAGACGCCACATGGTGCTTATGACCCCTAAAGACCACAAGATAACCCATGATTGGTACCTACTGTGAACACTGAATAATAATATTGAAATAATGTAGAAGTTAGGATGAAGTGCCATAAGGTTCAAATCTGAATATTGATAATATAGCAACTGATAATAACATTTGAAAACTGAATACTGTCTGAACTAGTTTAATTTGAAAAGCCTCTAATTGAACTATCTGAATGTGTAGTTGATGGGAGCATCCCCACACTAACTCCAACTAATAAAATATTGAATCTACTATAATACTGAAATAAATGAATATCCTCAATAGATGAGGGCTCACTACTGAATCTGCTGCTGCTAACTGAATCTGGCTAAGCGCAGTCAGGAACCTGTGCATTTAAACGTAAGATATGAGATATAATAGAGCAAGAAAAGAGTATGAGATCAGTATGTGGAATATATTATTATGATAGAGGAGGTAAGGCTGAAATGCATGGGCTCATATGCATGAACAATAACTGACTGAATGATATAAAGTAACAGAATGACAATACATAGAGAACTGAAATTGCTGTAATCACTAAGTATGCAATATATGCATATTTGTATATACATGTTGTGTATTTGAGATTATACTGTAATTGAGTACTGAGTTCTGTTGGCTTTATAACTGATAACTGACAGCCATGGTTCTGTAGAACTAGATAGAGTTCTATATTGAAGACTAAAACTGAGACTGTGGGAGGTAATTATATAACTTATATGCCCCTCTCTGAATTGATTGGGGTCCAACCTGTCCTAGTTAGAAGGGTGTCAGTACCGTGCCATGAGTACAAACACTAATTGTGTGGATCTACTAAAATATCATCCCGATGGACTAAGAGTCACCCTCTACTAGCAGGTTCCTTGATGAGAGAGGTATTACCCTCAATTGGAAGGTAAACACCTTATCAACCCTTAACTAGCAGGGTGATATCTCAACCTACGCTGGCTACGTAATTCTGGAATGCAAGTACTTCTATAATGGATCACACCCTCTATTGACAGGTGAGCCCCCATCCTTGGGTTCGCTCGGTGCTAAATCCTACTCCCAACTAAATGACACTAATTATTATATTGAACTAAACCGGACTGAGTTTCACTAACTTCTCAAACTGATTGAGTGCTACCGTTCGTGACATTGCTGAGACTATTTTATAGCTAATGTGATCTAGGTAAGCAGATAGATTTTTTGGGTATTGAATACCCCCAGGACTTGATAGAATCAATAGTAAAATATGGCACAATATTGAAAGCATATTAGCTTGCCACTTAGTCATGATTCATTCATTGAGATATTTTTTCAAACACTTGCAAGGCATGAACTTGTACATGAATGGGAACACATGCTAACATGTCATGATTGCACTATTCAATTCCTATAGGCATTCTAACAAACACTTGGGATGCATGATTATTTCACATAATAATAAACATATATAGTTATCATGGCTACAACATTCAACTTGTAAATTCAAGATTTAACATGAGAATCACATAATTCATCACACATTCTATCTTAGTTTCATGAAACTTGTAATTAATCATGGATTGAAGACCATATAACAATACACACATGAACACAATCCAACTCAGACATGTAATTCATGAAATCTCAATCTTGTATTTTGAAAAAATATTCATGGGCTCCATGGATGGTAAGGACCCATGGATGGACATCTAACATACCTAGGAGGATGAGTTCTTGAAGTTTCTTAATGGAATTCTTGAGGATTGCTCTTGATTCTTGGAGGTTAGGGTTTTGATAATTGAGAGAATACTCTTGATTTTGGGTATAATTGAAAGAATAATGACTTAACTAGGTTATTAGGGGTTAAATCACGTGTTTAGACTGATTAGGGTTGTGGAAAAAGACTAAACTACCCATGAAAAGAATTAAATTTCCATCACTGAAAATCCCAATTTTGGCTTTCACCGCATGTGGTGGCATCATGGTAAGGCACTAGATTTTGTTAGATCGTGTAGTCCAAGGATGAGTGCGAAAATGCACTTTGGCACAATGCGGAGGTATCGCTGAGCCTCACTGGAAAGTGACAATTGCGAAAGGCACTTTGGCGCGACGCGCCATTATCGCGTTGACACATTGAAAAAGCCAATTAGGAACTAGGACTTCATCGTGATGCATTGGAATCACGGTGTCTCACTAGAAACTGATGAATGCCATTTTGACCCTCACCGCAATACAGTGCTTCTCAATTTGACCTATTGTTTCACTAAAAGTGCCATAACTTATCATGCGGATATCGAATTTGGGTGAAATTTATATCGTTGGAAAGCTAATTCAATTTTCTACTATCTGATGGGTCTTAATCTAAAAAATTCTAAGTGTATTGAAAGTTCTACATAGAAACTCTCATACACTAAGAGCGGAACTGAGTTAGAAGAGTACGAGGTATTATAATTAGAAAGCATAACATGATATAGATTGATGGGAGATATCATTTTTATACCTACAGTCATGGTGTTTGGTAGAATAAAATATAATAATTAATGCAAACATGAGATTAATCTTGTGTAACTATTATTGATTGTGTAAAGTTGTTGAGACCTACATGTTGTTATGTCTTTCCTACTAATTGAGTAACAAAGTTTGATTAGGTAATAAGTGATAAATGGAGATGAAATTATAATAATTCAGTGTTAATGTCATGTGACCAGGAGGTCACGATCTCAAGCCTTGAAAGCAGCCTCTGGCAAAAATATAAGGTAAGACTGCGTACGATACACCCTTGTGGTGGGGCTCTTTCTCGAACACCGTACATAGAGGTAGCTTTAGTGCACTGGGCTGCCTTTTTTAGTGTTAATGTCATTGAATTATATTTTATTGTTGATGATTTCTATATGTGACATAATCCCTTGTGTTATAATATGCAATAATTTATGCTAATGTTTTGAGAAAGGGGGAAACGGGGAGTTATGAAGCTATCCAACTAGTTGGGTAGTAGAACAAGTTTTGATTATGATAAATGCCTGTGGTAGAAGAATAGGGAGACATTGATGATAATCATGTGTGGTTAGGATCAAGTAGTAATCAATGAAATAAATTTCTTAAATGAATATAAAAATATGTGTGTATCATAAAATAAGAGTTAAACTTGATTGGTCTCATGTATGTTTCATCGGTTATCCGTTATTTGGCCTGCGAGTTACACCTGTAATAAGAAAGTTATTATTTGATTAGGTTTGATGCTATAAACTGTTGATTGTCCTTAAACCAAGTTGTTGGTTATGGTTGAACTAGATTTAAGACTTAATTTAATTACAAGCATGCATTTTAAACTAAAGGTTTTCTTATTTTAATGAAACGCATGATAGTAAGGGATGAACATGCTAAAGGTCGAGTATAAGTATTGTGAATTGATAACTTACAATATGATTGATAGAGGAATTATTGAAATGCAAGTGTTTTCTATTCTAGGACTTGCTATGTATTTTACTTGTAATGGTATGTGGTTTTTGTTATGATTTGATTTTGCTAAATGGATGGTTTTGATTGAATTAATGGATTTAAGGTTGTATAAGGGTGAGGATGTTGAGAGAATGGTGGCATAACAATGATTTTGGAATAAATGTGGTAAGACAGCATATGTCTAGTATATTTGGTACATAGACTAAGCTCGTCCCCTGTAGGTCATGGCTGCTGGTGGGCACCCATAGTTCCCATAACATATGTACGCACTATGATTTGGAGAGTTTGAAAGTTCCTTGAGTGGATCGAGACTGTTTATATCATATATTATTTTTGGTTCCTTGAGTGAATATTTTATTATTATGTATATTATAATTCTTATGTGTCCCATTTGCGTAATATTTTGTTTCTTAGTATTAGAAATTGGTTGCTAGTATGGAAAACTCTTTAATTGCCTTCATATGACTTTGTGCTGACGAACTTGGTGATTTCCCATTATGAAGTGCACAATTAATTATACAAACTATTGGTTTTGCTAGGAGCGAATGAAATGGGCTGTAATAAATAATGTTAATGAATTATTAATTGGCTAATAAGGGGATAGGCAGAAATGAGTGAATGAACTATAGGGATTTATACAGGAATCCTAGAAAGTAGTGTGCGCTAGGGGAATAATGGTAATTTACTTATAATTTTATATCTTGAACTTAGTGGTCGTTAGTGAGATGTGATTAGAAAAAAATAGGTCTATGTAGTTGTCATCATGCTGAGGTGAGTTACCCGTTTGTGTTGTGTATAGTGAGAATATAGTAAGAAAGTGGTAATATGGAATATGAAATGATGGAAGTTAAATTTGGTTATTTTATATACATACTTGATCTTGAAATTCTATTTTATATTTATGTGATTTAACCTTAGTCGGCCAATGATGTCTACCAGTATGTATGGTTATATTGATATTACTCTTGCTATAGCTTTTTTTATGTATTTTTTGGTTGCAATATCAATTGATATTTCTTATATGATGGGACTAGTGATATCCAACAACTTCTGCCCATCCTATTCCTATAGTGGAAGTTGAGTCTTGTGCTTTGTCCCTTCTCTAAGTAGCACTTGTATATGTCTAGACTAGGTCCTCTAGAATATGTTTTTATTTTATTATATCTTTACCTAGGTTGTAATACTTTGTAATTAAATTATTGAGGTAAAATTAGTTTATTAATGACTTCTACATATTAATTAAATGGGTTACAATTAATGACTTTTATTGTATCTCCACTCTTTTATTGTATTTCTTTTCCCAAGCCCCTTTTCAAACAATCAAATAGATGGAATAACTGAACTAAGATAACCTACCATATGAGATTTAAATATAATGGAAAACAATCAATATCCTAGAAGAAAAACAAAGCATTTAAAAGTGAGAGAAAGTAAATATTATTTGTTACAACCCTAAATAGGGGAAATTACCAAATTTATAGAAACACAATAAGGGAATAAGGGGAATGCACATGCCCCAAAAAGTAGATGGAGGCCCCATCGATATTAAGGCTCGAACAATAGAGTCGTCTTCCTCTATCCTGCTTAAGAATGAGAAATCTCGTGCTTTCTCTCTCTTTATCTTGGGTATCTTCTCATTATGGATCTCTTACCCAAACATAACCTTCGTAACCTTACACATTTGGGAAAATATGTATTCTTTGGAACACCTCTTTTTATTTTTCTCATTCAACTCCCTTTTGAGCTAGGCATGGGCCTATGCCAGGAAAGTGCAAGATGTATGGAGTTTTAAAAGTCCTCTAGAGCTATAAGGAGATCACCCACGGGGAGTCATGTGAGAGTGGATCAGGAAATCCTTCACGAAAGCCAAATCTAACTCTAATCACTCAAAGGCCCCTATTGTGGGTGTAGGGTGGTTATCAACTCTCTCAACCTTGAATAAACTGCTACTCTTTCTTTCAACTTTTCTCTCTTTTTTTTGTTCATCCCTTGAACACCCTTCACTTTAAAGGGGTTGAAGGGTATGTCACACCACATATCATGATTTTCATAATTCTATGACACCCTTTCTTGGGCTCTTAACTTCGTAATCAAGCTGGGGAAGTATGGGTCTATGTTGAGAGAAATTTCCCATATTGCACAAATCACCACCAGATTTCAAGCATAAGTCACACTTGTGGTGTTGCTTTGTAATAACCTAAAATGTTGTTACGTATGATAACAGCCCAAAATAAAATTTCAATAGATAATAGGCTCAAAGTGGACTGGGAAAAATTTAAATTAGGGAGAAAAATCAAAGCCTAAGGGAATTGGGCCAAGGGGCCAAATTTTAGACTAGGTTGGACTGCCTGTAACTACTGCTGGGGTCAGATAACTACTATAGTGGTAAAAGTTCTGCCACAGTGGTAAGAAGTAATATGCCAGCTGAAGGATTTTTAAGAAACCTCTTCTTTTTTATTTACCTAGATCCTCTTCCTTCAAACACTATGAAAAACCTTATCTTCCCAACCATGAAATTTTAAATGCCAAGGTTTACGATAGTAGTTTCGAGACACACCTAGAAGGAACCCAACATGGGAATAAATCTTGCATTTGTGGAACAAATCTCTCCTCTTTATAGCAATATGTTTAGACTAGGAGTTAAGTGGAGGTTTATTTTATAGCAACAAGACTTGGGAAAAATGTATTTAACATTAATAACAATGTCAAAAATATCATGCATTAGGCCTTCAGGCATACAGTTGGATGGATGAACACATTTAAAGTCTAGTTTGGTTTGAATATGATTGTATAACTATGCATTATGTTGTTATATTAGTAGTGATTAGGGGAAAATAGAATGGTAGAGCAAATATATATAGCTTAATACCTTTTCGACCTTAAATATTGTGTAGAACTGAACATGATAACATGAAATAGTAAAAAGGGAAATTAAGTGAACTTTATTAATTCTAACGTCTTAATGAATTAGGTTGCACTGAAGGGGAACAACTAAGGGATATGTATGATAAGTTGGGGGCTGGATGTCATAGCCTAAAAACCAAGGGCATTTGTCGCAACAAGCCTTGACAAGTAAGCCTATCATACAAACTGATACAAAAAGGGAAAATAATAACAATAACCCAAAGTAAGGCTTCTAGAAAGAAGCTGAAACATAAATTATAATAACAGCAGAACAACATAACCAAATATACCATAATCCCAAAACCTGATGTCACAGTGTAAAAACTAACTAGTATATCATCGAGATTAAAATACATAAGATATCATAACAGGAACAACTATGCCTCTGAATGCAAAATAATGACATAATCTAAATAAAGAAATGTAGTAGTAGACTTCAAAAGCAAGAACCCAACCACTACCTCAAATAGCTCCAAAGTATCACCTGCAGTCAACCATCGTGAGGTGCACTCGAACCTGGATCTATACGAAAAGGGCATAGTAGGGGTGAGTATGATCCACTTGTACTCAGCAGGTATCATAGTCCGACTAAGAAAATTAGAAAATAAAGCATACAAAAGACACACTAAGGGAATGCCACCTGCAACTAGAAAATGACCCAAACGGTATCTCACACTGTCTCTACTAATAGTTCTATGATATTCACATACACCATAGCAATACGAAAGAGAAATCCAGGTATATAGGTTTCACACACACAAATATGAGGAAAGAAATACACATACAAACGTATCACATCAATGAAAATAATACATCAAAAAATAAATAAAGTAGATACAAATGCATTAAAAATAATGATGATAGTGATAATGATGATGATGATGCCCGAGGTTATTGCACAACCTCCTAATGTGGCATGGAAACATGACACTTTTGATGCATAAAAACATAAATTTATGTGTGAATTTAGGATATTTTATTGGATATGATGCACTTTGGTGTGAATTACAAGTAAAATGGGTATACTACAGTGTTTGAATGGAAAAGGATGAAAAAGACCTAAAAAAGACCAACTTTGAGTAGTATATGAGTCAACTCTTTAATCGTAACTATCCGATACGAGTCGTATCCTGAATTGTACTCACAACAGAACCAAAGGTCAACCTGTAGACCCAAGTATAAGGAAGATACGACTCAAGTATCCAAATCTTAAGACAGGATACAAGTAATACAGAGAAGCCATAAGCATAACAGAACATAAGCTACTGTTCAAGAGTTGAAGTATCTAAAGTATATGATTCAGAAGTCTGAGTACAACTCATTTAGGGATGTCGTATATAAAAAAGTGTTCAAAGATTAGAAAGACAAAAGTCCCAGCTCGATAGGAGTGAAGAACACGAGTCATAAACTCAGGTATGACTCATAAGAAGAAGTCTTAAGCTGAATAGGAAGTTGAAGCCTTGGGAGATGAGACACTGGAATGGATACGAGAAGGCAGGGTACGACTTGTATGATTCTAATATGAGTAAAGACTGAGTCAGACCAACTGCCAACAAAACTTTACCTTTCTTATTTTTATTAGGATTTTAATGTTGTTTTGAGATACTATAATACCCTAGGGTTTATCTTTTATTAGGTTACGCTCTTTTACATATTATTACAATACTTTACAATACTTATACAATTGTTCTTGAGATTTTAGGGTTTATTCAATAAAATACTTTGGATTTAATCTTCTTATATTTTTACAATTGGTTTTATGTGTTTTTCATTGAGAATCATGGTTTCTTGCATAAAAATGAGCGACTGATCTCCTTGACTAGGATTGTGGGAACCCTGGTGGATTAGCTACATAGAGGAAGTATGAAACTCATCTATTCTAGGGTTTCTACATGTATCTTAATCTTTTTCATGATAATTAATCTCAAGTATCTACAGTAACTCGAGATAACCTGTATTCGCATTCATCTCTACAAGGGAGCTTATGTTTGGGAAAATAAGATTAGGATAGTGATTTGGGATTGACCCCTACCTTTTAGTTCCCGCTATCTCATCTAATCATTTGATCCTACCCTGTGATTGTGAACTGAGGTCATAGAAAGAAGCAATAAGGCGACTGTAACACCCCAATTTTCTAGAACCAGAATTCCACATGGTTCTCATAATCCCAAAGGAACATAAGCTAACCCTTCTCTTATACCTGCTGCAATAACTATATAAAAATACTAAATAATGCATAAAATTGGTGGAACAATTGTCATAAGATTCAAAACATCTAAAATAATCAATACTGAAAACTGAATACTAATACATCTGTTCAAAAAACCTTTAACTGTCTGAACTGTGGAGTTGATGGGACATATCCCCAACTAACTCTGTCTAATGAAAATAAACTGAATCTAATGCCATAGTAAAATAAGGATCATACTTAAATGAAGAGGACTCACTGCTAAGTCTACTACTTCAGACTGAGTCTGGACTGCTAAGGGTGATCTGGATCTCGCGCTTCTGAACCTATGGTATAAGACACCATAACGCAAGAGAAAAGTATGCTTCAGTACTTTGAATGCACTGGTATGCAAGATAAGGTAAGGCTAAATGCAAGGGCTTATGCATTAACAATTACTTATCTAAATAACATGAGAGTACTGGAAGAGGACATATGCATGAATGCACAAACCAAAACTGGAATCGCAGTAACACTGAATATGAACTTTGAATACGGGTTTCTAAATACTGACTTACTGATGACTGATTCTACTAGTACTGATGTCTGAGTTTGCTAATACTGAGAGACTGAATAACTGAGTCTATTGAGATTGATGTCTAATGCTGATACTAATTTATTATATATGAGATCAAGCCTATATAACGGGTGACCTCTGAGTCTACTGATAATGAATATGATTTTCTAAATATGAGATCAAGCCTTTATATAATGGGTGATCTCTGATTCTACTGATATTAATTATGATTATCTGAATCTGAGATCAAGACTATATAATGGGTGATCTCTGAGTCTACTAACATTGAATATAATTGTCTGAATCTGAGATCAAGCCTATATAATGGGTGAACTCTGAGAGGTAGTCAAGCCTAGTATAATGGGTGACTCCTCAGTTGACTTCTATTACTGAGACTAAATCTAAAATTGAGAATGTGGGAGGTAGTTATCTAACTAACATGCCCCTTCTAGCTAGTTGGGGTCCAACCTATACCCCAGTTAGAAGGGTGTCAGTACCGTGCCATGGGTAAATACACTTATCTCTGAACCTAGGATGACATGCCTAATATAATGGGTGACACCTGGTTGGAGCCAAGCCTAATATAACGGGTGACTCCTAGGAGGTAGTCAAGCCTAATGTAATGGGTGACTCCTCATCCTGTACTAGCTATGTAGTTCTGGAGGTATAGGGATTACTACTAATTACTCTGCCTAAATAATGAGGAAGCCGCCATCCCTGCCCTCGCTCAATGCTGAATCCTACTCCTAACTGAATAGACACTGAACTAATTCTTAGACGGTACTAGACTGAGCTGAATCTATTACTGTTCATATTTCTTAACTGATTTGACTGAATTTACTTGGTTCTGTTGACTGACAGAATACTACTAAGGTCTAAACTAAATATTGAATACTTCTAAGATCTGAGTTGAGTACTGAACTGAAGCTGGAATTCTAATGATACTTGGATTACTGAGATTTCTTATGTTCTGTAACTGTTTGAGAGTACTGAATTTTGTAACTGACTGAGTTCTAAGAATCGTGACTTAACTGAGATTATCGTGAAAACTGACACGGGCTCTAGACTTGTAGCTAAATTGTCTGGTATAATTACCCCAGGACTCGATAACTTACAAGTAAAATATAACCATTTTAAATAATCATGACCATGGACTTTCATTCACCTTTACAATCATTAAAGCATCTCTTTAAGAACTTGGAAATCATAAACATATAATAATATAGGGATACATGCTACTGGCTCATACTCCATTCAACAAGGTCTTATAACAGACATTTTATATGCATTGAAGAGCACATAATTAGGGAATTTCATGCTAACATTTTACAATTCATTCACTAAGGCTTTTCAACAAACACTTGGCATGCATGAACTTACGCACAATTGGAGATTTCTAGTCAACATGCTTTGGTTATACCACAAATTCTATACTTAATCATCATGAATACATCAATATCATGCAACTTGGAGAGGGTTTATCATGAACATCGTACAATTCATCACATACTAGAATCAACTCTTGAAATTGGTAGTCTAAATCATGGATTAAAACTTAATAATACCATGAACTTCAATTTAAATTCACATGAATCATGAAAACTCATAAATATAAGATCTTTGAATTTAGAAAAGGATTCTTGAACTTCTTGGGTGGAAGGAACCCAAGAATCAACATCTAACATACTTTTCTATGTAATTCTTGAAAGATTCACGGTGAAACCTTGATGATTTGAGTCTTGTATTAAAAACCCTAGGTCTTGTTCTTGAATAAAATTGAGAGAAGCTAACAATATTTGGGTATAAATATGCTGAACCTCGTGTTAAAGAGTATCTATAGGGGTTGGGAAAAGACCCTTTTTGCCCTTGAAATTAAAATCCAGAACTAGAAAAATCCCAATTTTACATGCTAGCGCGACGCGCCATAATTGCATCAGCTTACTGGAAATTAGACAATTAGGAAACTGAGCCTTGGTGCGATGTGGTGGAAATAATGTTGCCACCTTGGTTGCGAACTGGAATCACGGAGGCTCACTGGAATTTGACAATTGTCATTTTGGCTAGCTCCGCGACGCACTAAAGTGCTAGGTGGCACATTGTCTCACTAAAATGGCTCTAACTCTTCGCCTGAGTGTTGCATTTGGGTGAATTTTGTATCGACGAAAAGCTTCTTCAATTACCTATATGCATTAAAATATTTCCCACTTTGGAAGTCACTTCTCGATCTTTTAAGGTTGGAATTACACTTCACTTAACACGCTCTAAGGCTCAAACTATGAGAGAACTTAGCGGGGTCTTACAGGGACATCCTGAGACTTACCCGGTAATAGGTAAAATTTATCTTCATGCTCACCAAGCGGTTGATAATACCTATCTTGCAGAATTGGCATTCAGAACAACAGAATAATTGGGTTTATCATAAGAAATTTATGGAGTTGAGAAGCTAGGGAGAACACAAACCTAGTGTTCTTCTCATATTGTATACAACTCAAAAGCACTTATGAGTTTGGTTACTATTTATGATAGATACTACAATCCCCCCATTTACTTTCCTGTATTACTCGAGGATTACATCAAGTCAAGCAACTGTTCATATTTTCCCTGTGGGATCGACCCTAACCTAGTTGGGTTATTATATTTGTAATCGACCCCATTAAACTTCTAATTGGAGTGTAGTTTTGGGCAACATCAAATTTTAGCGTGCCGTTGCCGGGGAATACGGTTTGAGTAGTGAATTGAATTGGTGAAGTTCATGGATTTTTTAATTTTTGTTTTTTCTTTGGAATACACCGTTGTATGCTTAGTACTAGGAGTAGAGGCAATCCCTTACTCCCTTTTGATCCAAAACCAGATAAAATCCTTCAAACATCGAGAAAGATGTTTGGACAAGTTTGTGAAGGGGTTCAAGATCCCCCACCTGTGGATCTGAATGTGGCACTCACGCATGTTCCATTTGATCCATAGAATATTGCAAACTTACAGACACAATAATTGTTGGAGCGAGAACGTAGAGAAGCCGAAGAGGCCAAACTTACTGCAGAGGTGGAGATAACTCAGTAAGGTGGACTAGTCAGGCCTACACAAGTTGTTGATCATCGAATTCAGAGAGGCAGGGCTTCATTTATTCTAGTATATCAACACTTAGATATATATGAGGATGATGATAAAGATCTGGCTTATGTTGAGCCTACTGAGTCTGGAGCTATTGTTCCTCCCGCCTTAGTCCCTAATGTGAAGTTTGATATCATTAGTGCAATAACTCAATTGTTGAATTTGAAGGGTGTATTTTTGGGTACAACTAAGGATGATGCAAACATGTACCTTGCAAATTTTCTTGGGATCTACACAACTTATACTATTCCAATGGTTGATCTGGAAGGATTGAGATTGAGGTTATTTCCATTTTCTTTGAAAGGAGAAACATCACTATGGTTAGGGAAACTCCCAAGAGGATCTATCACTACTTGGCATGAGTTGAAGAAACTGTTTCTGAGCAGATTCTTCCCTCCTGCATGGATTCTATAGTTGAAGGATGACATTTATAACTTTAGACGATTACCAACAAAATCTATATATAAGACATGGTTTCGATTCAAGAAGAAGCTTAGCATGGTACCAAATCATTGAATTAAAGGATCGAACTTGTCAGAAATCTTCTATAGACCATTGAATAACAGTTCGAGTGCTATGGAAGATACTATTTAAGGAGGAGAATTTATGCATCTTTGTTGGGATGCTATGTAGGAAATGCTAGATGACATTGCTGTGACCAATAGGGGATGGCATACTAGATATTCAAAACGTGGTGGTGGTACATATGCTATTAGAAAAACAAACACTTATAGAGCAATGAATGATATGGTAGCACAAGAGGTTGCACAACTTTATAAAGATATTGGGTTGCTTACAAAATAGTTTACGTCAATGAGTGCTGAGAAGGTGAATACAGTTGCAGCACAAGAGTCTACTTCCAAACCATTTGAGATCGAATTTGAAAAAGAGGCAAAGTATTATGATTAGAGATTGGCAGATTTCTAAGCCCAAGGGCAAGGAAATCAAGCTTGAAACTACTATAATGATAGATATAGGGATAGGAATAGAGAAATATATGGTGATTTGCAGTATAAAGATCACCATAAGGAGAAGAGTGACATGTATATTCCACCAGGTAGTCAAGATATGGAGTCCAGAATGGAGGCTCTTTTGTCTAAACTGGTCAAAGGACAAGTAAGTCAAGAGACCTGCCTAAAGGATATCAAAGCTGATCTGTCAGGATTAAACAAGAAAGTTGAGTCACATGCTATAGCAAAAAAGCAGTTGGAGAAACAATTTGGTTAGATATCAGCCACAGTAAATTAGAGACAGCTTGGCACTCTTCCAAGCAATAAGTGGTAAACCCCAGAAATGATAGCTAATGCCATGCCATTACCACTCGGAGTGGTAAAATCACTATAGATCCACATGTAGCTACTGTTGATGAGTAGAAGAATGATGATGAGTCAGTTGATGAAGAAAAAAGTAGCTAGTAGAATGAAGGAGAAAAGAAGGCTATAGAGCCTGTGCTGAAACCCATTCCAAGACCTCCTCCTGTCTTTTCTCAAAGGCTGAAAAGAAACAAGACGAAGGTAAGTATCCAAAATTTTTGTCTATGTTAAAAAATTAACTGTCAATATACCACTTGTAGAGGCATTGGAGCAGATGCCAAGATATGCAAAATTCATGAAGGATTTGATCACCAAGAAGAGGCCAGTCAGCTATGAGTTAGTTAATAATATTCATCATTGTAGTACTATAATTATTAGATCTTAGGTAGAGAAGAAGGGATCTTTGGTAGAGAAGAAGGAGGATACTGGCACTTTCACAATACCTTGCTTTATTGGGTCTTTCAACTTCACTCGAGCATTATGTGACATGGGGGATAGCATTAAACTTATGCCTTTTACCATATTTAAGAAGTTGGTGTTGAGATCTCCCAAACCAACTACCATGATACTAGTGATGGCTGACAGAACAGTAAAGAAGCCTGTTGGTATCCTTTATGATGTTTTGGTAAAAGTGTATTTTTTATATTTCCTATTGATTTTGTTGTGTTATATTGTGAAGTGGACTTTTAGGTACTAATTATTTTGGGAAGGCCATTTTTGTCTGTAGGTCGGACGTTAATTGATTTGGAGAAAGGACATTTGATATTGAGACTCAATGATAAACAAGTGACATTCAACATACGTAAATCTATAAAGTAGCCCAACGAATTGAAAGTGATATATATCCAATTGATATATATGATGAGGAGGCATATTCCTTTCATGATATTGATGCAGTCACTCTATGGTATGATGATTCTGATAC
Source organism: Capsicum baccatum var. pendulum (assembly GCA_030864225.1). Taxonomy (NCBI): domain Eukaryota; kingdom Viridiplantae; phylum Streptophyta; class Magnoliopsida; order Solanales; family Solanaceae; genus Capsicum; species Capsicum baccatum. Next base: position 204,146,050 of record CM061558.1, on the reverse strand, counting down.
AGTTGTCCTTGTTGAAGAGAGACTAGGTGTCAAAACACTGACAGTTGTAATCATGAATTTTGACTCTGATGGGATCAAGGAGTATAAGGAGTTAGTAAGTGAACTGTATGGGAGTAATTATAATTTTGTGCCAAAGAAGTTTGATTTAGACTTGAAGAATAGAACTACTCCACCTGTCGCCCATCCATTGAAGAACCATCGGTGTTAGAGTTGAAGGCCCTCCTATCTCACTTGAGATATGTATTTTTAAGGGCCAACAACACATTATTGGTTATTATTACAGCTGATCTGAGACAATCAGAAGTAGAAGAATTATTGTAAGTATTGCAAAGATTCAAAAGGTCCATATGATGGTCCATTGCAGATATTCTTGGTATTTCGCCTGGTTTGTGTACTCACAAAATACAACTTGAACTAGATTGTGTTATATCTATTGAGCATCAGAGTCAACTCAATCCTCCTCTGTAGGAGGTGTTGAAGAAATAAATAATCAAGTGGTTAGATGCTGGTATAGTGTATCCTATTACTGATAGCAAGTGGGTCAGTCAGTATAATATATTCTGAAGAAAAAGGAATTACTATGGTGCCTAATGAGAAAAATGACCTAGTTCCTATGAGGCCAATCACTGGATGGAGAGTGTGTATGGATTACAAAAAATTGAATGCATAGACTTAGAAGGATCATTTTCCTATGCCATTCATGCATCAGATGTTAGATAGGTTAGCAGGCAGAGGATGGTACTTTTTTCTTGATGGGTACTTAGGCTATAATCATATTACTATTGCACCAGAATACTAAGAGATGATGACTTTTACATGTCCTTTTGGGACTTTTGCATTCAAGCACAAGCCATTTAGGCTATGCAACACTCCAACCACATTTCAAAGATGTATGATGTTAATCTTCTCTGGACCATCGAAGTGTTCATGGATGATTTTTAAGTTGTTGGTGATTCTTTTGAACATTTCCTAAGGCACTTGGCAAGTGCTCTCTAAAGGTGTGAAGAATGCAACTTGGTACTTAATTGGGAAAAGTGCCATTTTATGGTCAAAGAAGGAATTATGCTTTGGTACAAAATTTCAAAGAGAGGAATAGAGGTTGATCGAGTGAAGATTGAGGTAATTAAAAAATTACCTTACCCAATTTCTGTTAAGGGAATTCAAAGTTTTCTAGGGCATGCAGGTTTTTACAAGCGATTTATCAAGGACTTCTTGAAGATTGCTAATCTTCTTTGCAAGCTTCTTGAGAAAGAGGTAAACTTTAATTTTGATGATACATGTAAAAAGGCTTTTGAAAGCCTAAAAGAGAAGTTAGTGACTGCTCCAATCATTATGTCTCCCGATTGGCCTTTACCTTTCGAGATTATGTGTGACACTATTAGATTGGCTTTAGGGGCTGTACTAGGCTAATGGAAAGAAAAGATCCTTCATCCCATCTATTATGCTAGTAAGGAACTAAATCCTGCTCGAAAGAACTATACTGTGATGGAGCAAGAGTTATTGGCAGTGGTTTTTGCTTTTCAAAAGTTTAGATCTTACTTGATAGGGACCAAGGTAATTGTGCACACTGATTATGTAGAATTACAGTACTTAATGGCTAAAAAAATGCAAATCCCAGGCTTATTCGATGGGTGCTGTTGTTGTAAGAATTTGACTTTGAGGTGAAGGATAGAAAAGGCACAAAAAATCAAGTTGCAGATCACTTGTCTAGACTGGAGGAGGAAGCTCTGTAGAAGATGGCAACTGGGTTGGAGATTGATGATAGTTTTTCAGACGAACAGATATTAACAGCTTCTCAAGATCTCATTCCATAGCTTGCAGATTATGCAAACTGCTTAGCTAGTGATCTGGTTCCAAAAAATCTTTTGTATCCATAAAAAAAGAAGTTCATGTATGAGGTAAGGAAATTTTTCTAGGATAAACCTTATTTATTCAGGATTTTTGCAGATGGAGTCATTCATAGGTGTATACTTGAAGTGAAGGTGATGAGCATACTTAAGGCTTGTCATTCATCATCAGTTGGGGCCCATCATGGAGGATCCCAAACAACTAACAAAATCCTTCAATGCGGCTACTATTGGCCAACCATATACAAAGATGCTCATAATTTTACATCTGCTTGTGATCAATGTCAGCGACAAGGTACTATTTCTAGAAGACATGAACTACATATGACTCCTATTTTAGAATTGGAAGTGTTTGATGTATGAGGCATAGATTTCATAGTATCTTTTATGAGTTTGGAATGAAATACATACTTGTGGCTGTAGGCTATGTTTCGAAGTGGGTGGAAGCAATTGCGCTACCTAACAATGAAACACGTAGTGTCACTGTATTTTTGAGAAAGAACATCTTTTGTTGATTTGGTCTGCCACATGCTATTATTAGTGACGGAGGGTCACATTTCAACAATTACCTATCCAAAAGTCTGCTTGATAAATATGGAGTTAACCATAGGGTGGTAACACCCTATCATCCGCAGACTAGTGGATAGGTTGAAATATCTAATAGAGAAATCAGGTCCATATTGATGAAGACTGTAAATGCCAATAGGACCAATTGGGCAAGAAAGTTAGATGATGCATTGTAGGCTTACCACATAGCTTACTAAATCCCCATAGGTGCTTCACCTTATTAGCTTGTGTATGGAAAAGCTTGCCATTACCAATTGAGATTGATCATAAAGCACTATGAGCGTTGAAGAAGCTGAATCTAAAGTGGAAGGATGCAACAAAGTCAAGGATTAATAGTATCAATAAGTTGGATGAATTTTGGTTCCGGGCATATGAAAGTTCAGCGCTTTAGAAAGAAAAGATGAATTTACATCACGACCGCATGATTGAGAAGAGGGTATTTGAAAAAATAACTAGGTGCTACTATATAATTCCAAGCTTCATTTGTTTACAGGTAAGCTAAGGTCAAGGTGGCATGGTCCATTCACAATTATAAGAGTTTATCCCTATGGTGATTTAGAAATAAAGAGGGATGGTGATCCCACATTCAAGGTAACGGACAAAGAGTGAAGCACTATTTGGGAAATATAGAAGACGTGAATGAAGTATTTGAGATTGACCTTGATAAAGGATGATTAATCAAGGAATTTGTGTCGTATCAAGATGTTAAATCAAGCGCTATATGGGAGGTAACCCATGGGGCTAGTTGGTGAAATATGAGAATTGAACTTAGCCACGACGTTAAATCAAGCGTTGATTGGGATGCGACCAATATTTTTGTACTTATTTCATTTATAAGGTAATAGGTTTGTTCAATGTGAATGGATAAGAAATGCAGAAAAAATCCAGAGAAGGTGAAAAGTAGTCAAACAGACTCTTTATGAGTTGTATCTATATGGTCGGACTCATGAGTAGGAGTCATATTAACCTGGGAGAAAACTCAGAATCAGGCAAAAGTTTCTGAAATGGATACAATTCTCAGAACAAGTCGTACCCTTAAGGTACAATTCATCACCTTGAGCCGTACCCACCCCAGAAACCTAGGTAAGTCCAGGGATATACGAGTAAAAGCAATGACCTATAAGCCTGGGTACGAGTCGTATACGCCACTCGTACCCATACTTACTAGGTCAAATCTCGAGTTGACCTAGCCCAACTCTTTAATTAAAAGGAAAAAGAATACTGGATCAAACAATCGATGGAAACTACTCGTACCCAATTCATTCTTCACCCTAATTTCAACCATTAATCTACAAAATCAATATGTATTCTACTGATTAAACTACCAATAACTTTAAATCTTTCAAATTGTGTGATTCAAACTCAAATTTGGGAAGAAATAGACATTGAACTCGAGTGCTCAACATCTTCAAGCATCAAGTAAGTTCCTAAAACTCTTTTCTCTACTTTACAAGTTGAAATGAAGTAGTATTCATCATTATGAAATTTATAGTGGGTATTTTATGAAATTGCTATGGAATCAAACTTTAAAGTTGGACTTCTATATTGCAGTGGATACAAAACCTCTTACGACTCATGCCCATCGGTATAGGAACCTTAATGGGACTCGTACCCACTGACAACATAGAATTTAACAAATTTAATATTCTAAAATAGATACAACTCAACCTTACGAGTCATACCCAGACCATATGACTCATACCCATATGGGATGATATAGGTTAGAACAAATGTTTCAGATCAACTTACTACTGTTGGTAACCAGTCATACCCTTTCGTTATGACTGGTTAGGTGGAGTCGTAAGCCGACCAGTGAACAAAGGTCACACACTGAACAAAATACAACTCATCTATACAAGCTGTACCCAATTGGTACAACCCGTATCCACCACTCGTACCCAAATCAGAACAAGAACATTGAACTTTAGTTTTAAATTTTTATTTTTTCTCTAATTAGTTACTAATAGTGGTGTATTTGTAGGAACCATGCCTCTAAAGAATGCTTTCTCATCCAAGCAAGTTGTGAAGAAGGACACTAAGCAAACACCAACTACTAGTATGGAATCCAGTAATTCTGAGTATGAGACTTTATTTGAAAGCAAGGGGAAATGTATGATGAAACCTTTACAAAGAAATCCGCACAAAAAAGAAAGAAAGATGTGAAAGCTAAGGGAAAAAAGGTAGTTCCCCAAAACTCAAAATTACCCTCAAAGAGCCCAAGGAGGAAGAATCCTACTGTATCTCCTCCCTTCTCACCTTCACTAACTTTCGATGATGATAATGCTGATGATAATGAGGATGATAATTATGATAAGGCTAAATCTAGTTCGGAAGAGGTAAATTTTGAGCTTGCTGAAACTATGGAGGATGTGAATGAAGTACCTCCAATAGCCCGACAGGACCCACCACTTGCTCTTACCACTATCCCAGTTCCTAGTTGAATGATAGGGGTACCCCAAAATGCAGGATACATTCAATAGTGGGTTGTTCTGGCTTCTAGGTGGCAAGATAAAAAAGGTACTACATTCAAAGAAAAGAATAACTACTATGGGGATGTCAGAGTTACCTGAGTTTAAAGAGAACTTCCAAAAGTACGGGTTTTAATAGATGATGACTGTGCTAGGGAAATATTATGAAGTTATTGTTCATAAGTTCTACGCAACATACAAAGGTGAGTTTTTGAGGCAATATCCATAGGGCCAGTTGTGGAGGAGAGGTGATCCTATTACCTCACTTATGATTCATGGAGTTTAGGTTGATATTTCACCCTGAACAATTAGGAGATTTTTGTATCTGTTGAACTATTAGGCTCCAGCCAACACAATGGAGATGGAATATAGTAAGGAAGAGATGATGAAGATAACCAAAAGAACGTTGGGTTCTAAAGTAAAATGGTCATTTTTTGGCATATTGCGAAGTGTATTTCTTCGAATGTCATAAATGTTGTCTAGGTTATAGGAGGACTAGGGGTGGTCTCACAACAGATAAAGAAGAGTACCCTTATCTTTGAGGGTAAGGCTTAAGAAAACTAGCCTGACACCAGCTGTGTCCTACGATATGTGATGATATTCTAAGATTGGTCTGGGATGCTATGATAGCTGGCTTCACAGTCAGTTATGAGTTTGATATCGATGAGATCATATTCTGAGAGTTGAGGGGTAGGGTAGTTGGGGGTCAAAAGGCATTTCTAGCCTACCCCTACATGATTACACAAATTTGTCTGGCTGTGGGAGTGTTGGAACTCCCTGGGATAGATGAGATGATTGAGGCAGATGGATATTTGACATTGGCCTATTAGAGATGTGACCAACCCTTTGGACCGACCTATGAGATAGGCAGTAGATATTATGGAGGGACCACTTCCCTAGGACAATCAGACTGACACCCTTGCTACAACTGTGGCTACTGAGGTAGAGTCATAGAAAGAAGGCGTACATATAGATGCAATGGGTACTTCTAGTGCCCCTCTACCAGTCCAGTCTGTACCAACTAGGCCAAGGGGTATTCCTTTAGGTATTATGATGATATCCCAATCTGCAAGGACTGAGGTTGTAACCAAATTAGCTATACTTGATGCAAAGGTAGGTCTCATAGAAGGGGGAGTGAAAAATTATCTTGACAGGAAGTTTAATGAGAAGGATAGGCGAGTCCAATGGTGCCTAATGTTGCTGAGATCAGAACCAAGGTTGCAAAAATCAAGAAAATTGTCTTAGAGCTTTATAAGAGACCGGTGGTTGTTGAGCACATTATAGAGATGGTGATTCCTACTATCCATGTACCTAATATCTGAGCATACATGGATGATTCACCCGCAGTGGATACTAGAGAGCGAAGAGGTGAGATAAAGAGAAAGAGAAAGGAATACAAAGAAGCTGATAAGAGGGCTCGTGCTGAGAGTATTCAGGATGAGCGGGATCGTGAGACAAGGTTCCACAAGATGACCATGAGAGCTGGTGGATTGAGATTTGTAGTTTTTGATACTGCAGGGGTTATGTTCTCCCGTATGCTACTGCTTCAGTCCTGATTGATAGGATGGTAGCTGATTAGAGTGGGACCCAATCTGCAGGCCCTCGTGCGGATGTCAATGATCTGGTGCCTTGAGCACATAGGTATGCCCTTTATTCCTACTCTATTTATTTTTACAGCATTGAGGATAGTGCAACGATATTTAGTTGGGAGTGAGGGTTATTCCATAAAATTTTGGAGTAGCTTAAATAAAAGATGTAGCTAAAACCAAAAGTCTATTATGACTTGCAGGTTTGATGCAGGAAGCTGAGATAGGGAGTAGATAAGCGTGCCTGTGGCAGAAGATTATTTTTTATTATGATTTTGGAGTATTTTGAAAATTTTTTGTATTGAAAGATTTTGTTTTGTTTAGATTTTTAAATTGTGATTGTTGAAATACTACTGATTTGAAATGCTATTGTGAAAAGTTGTGTATAAATCAAAAAAAGTTGATCTCCCTTCAAAAAATTTTGTTTAAATAATTGTGTGATTGGTATACTTGTGTGAGACTGTTACGAATCTAAAAATGGAATTAGGATTAGGGATAGAAAAATTAGGGACAAAACAATTGCATAGTTGGATAACTAGTGCTTAGTAATATAGCCCGGTGCTAGTGTGTGTGAGATATACTGAGTTCCCGGTATGTTGGAATCTAGAACTTCCCCGGTTGATTTTACCTAGGTCTAGGGTAGTTACGTAGGAGATGATCATAGACCCTTTTTGTAAGAGTCTAGTTGAGCCTAAAATGCCCTAACCGAACGAATGAATCCCCTTTGATCCAAATAGTTAAGCCTTCATAGACCAATTTTTCTTGTTACACCTATCACCTTTCCATTTAATTTACAATGAACCTTTTTTGGCCCTGTTCCTTATGTGGAACTGTGCACTTCAACTCAGGAAAATCGCCTAAATTGAGGGTGGCTATTATAGGGGTGCAAAGAGGAAACTGAGTATGAAGAAAAAGGGTAGAAGAAAAATAGTTGAAACCTAAGTAGGCATGGTGAAAAGAAAAGAAAGAAAAGTTGCAATGAGAATCAAAAGAACAAGAATAAGAAAATAAGAGTGCTAGAAAACCACACCTGACCCAATTAGAATGTTCTTAAAGAAAAAGGGAGACATAAAGGGTGGAAATAAAAGAAGTGAAAAGTAAGTGGACCTCGAGAAAGGAGTAGTGTTCAGGAGGCGTAGTCACTAAATGAATTCCAAAAGATATCATACCAGTACGAAGCCTACGTTATAAAACAAATAAAGTCCTATAGTGATCTTACCATGATTTTCCAAAAATGTAAGAAAAGAGCATAAGGTCGAGCCTGTGTTATTCTGTATACATCGTTGGTACTTTTTTGTAAGTGAGAGAGTCATTTGTTATATCCCTGAATAGATTGATTTATCAAAAAGAATAGTGAATGGGATTTCTTTGACTGTGAGTGCACATGGGCCATGTTTGTAGGTTGTTTGATGAATGCAATATATATCGATACCCGATTGTCTATTTCTAATGTAGTGCCATCTTTGGATTCCCTCATATTTCTAAGTGTGCTAAATGGTTATACACAACTGAGATTTGAAAATTAGAAGTACGGGGAAACAACAAGATTTAAATTAAGTTCAAAATCACTGCCGTGGGTATCTTAAGAACATTCTATTTAAGCATCGTCTCTGTGCTAGAAAATAGTTAGTTGGTTTTGTTTGCCTGAGGACATGCAAAATTCTAAGTTTAGGGTTTTGACGTGGTGTTGAAACACGACACTTTAGATGATTAAAACCTCAAATTTATACGTGAACTTAGGATATTTTGTTGGATATAATGCACTTTCGTGTGAATTGCAGGTAAAACAGGTATACTACAGTGTTTAAACTAAAAAAGAAGAAAAAACCCTGAAAAAAGCCAACTTTGAGTAGTATACGAGTCAACTCTTGAATCTTAACCATCTGATATGACTTGTATGCTGAATTGTCCTCATAGTAGAACCAAAGGTTAACCTGTAGAGCGAAGTATGGGGAAGATATGCCTCAAGTATCCGAGTTGTAAGACAGGATGCGAGTCGTATAGAGAAGTTATAAGCATAACAGAACCTAAGCTACTACTCAATAATTAAAGTTCCAAATTTATAAGAGTCAAAATTCTGAGTATGACTCATAAAGGGATGTCGTATACAAACTAGTGTTCAAAGATTGGAAAGACAAAAGTCCCAAGTGGATACGAGTGAAGGACACGAGTCGTACACTCAAGTAAGACTCGTACGAAGAAGTCGTAAGCTAAATAGGAAGTTGAAGCCTTGGTAGATGATACACTGGAACGGATATGAGAAGGCAGGGTACAATTCACATGATGCCAATATGAGTGAAGACCTAGTCGTACCAACTGCTGACATAACTTTACCTTATCCATTTTTAATAGGATTTTAATGTTATTTTGAGATACTATAAATACCCTAGGGTTTATCTTTTATTAGGTTACGCTCTTTTACATATTATTAAAATACTTTTATAATTTTTATTGAGATTTTAGGGTTTATTCAATTAAGGACTTTGGAGTTTAATCATCTTATTCTTGCACAATTGATTTTAAGTGTTCTTCATTGAGAATCGTGGTTCCTTGCACAAACATGAGCATCTAATCTCCTTGACTAGGGTTGTGGGAACCCTAGCGGATTAGCTAAGTAGAGAAAGTGTGAAACTTATCTGTTCTAGGTTTTCTACATGTATCTTAATATTCTTAGTGATAATTAATCTCAAGTATCTGTAGTAACTTGAGATAGCCTGTATTCGCATCCATCCCTACAAGGGATCTTGTGTTTGGGAAAAGAAGATTAGGATAGTGATTTGGGATTTACCCCCACCTCTTAGTTGTCACCATCTCATCTAATCACTTGATCCTACCCCGTGATAGTGAAATGAGGTTATAGCAAGGAGCAACAAGGCGACACCTTGAGACTTACTTGGTAAAGGGTGAAATTTATCTTCATGCTCACCAGGTGGCTGATAATACCTATCTTGTAAACTTTAGATGCAGAACAACATAACAGTTGGGTTGATCACGAGAAATTTATGGAGTTCAAAATCTAGGGGGAACACAAACCTAGTGTTCGTCTCATATTGTCTACCACTTGAAAGAACTCAAGAGTTTGTTTACTGCTTATGATAGATACTACAATCCCCCTATTTCCTTTTCTGTATTCTTGAGGATTACATCAAATCAAGCAACTGTTCACGTTTTCCATGTGGGATCACCCCAACCTAGTTGGGTTATTATATTTGAAATCGTCTGCATTATACTTCTAATTGGAGTGTAATTTTAGGCGACATCACCTTCGTGTATACATACAGAGCTAAATCTTCCCAAAGTAGGAACCATAGAGGGTTCGTCAACCTATACAACCAATATCCACTACCAATATTCACAACTTCTCTCCAGCACATCCATTGGTTGAGGGTTTTAAAGATATCACATTTCTGTCAGAAAAAACCAGTATTCCCAGTAGTTCCAAAATTTCCACGATGGTACCAATGTTTCATGAATGTGTATGATATGAGCATGTAATGTTCACAACAGCCTAGAATAAGTACTTTCATATCCAACTAATATACCAAACAAGTGAGCCAATAATCCACTAAATATTTCCAACCATCTATGAATGCCAACATAAACCATATGCCAAGAGAGTAGAATATAATTAAATACATCATTGATACCAAATTAGGCCTTCTCAATATATATGACACAATTAATTTCACATATGCACAACTAAGAATGTCATATAGGATACCACATGGTCTCACATAACAAATAATATTCCAAAAAAACCAAACACAACAATATATAGGCCTCCATACGGGCACAACACATTAACGATAACTATTTTATTGATTAGTTCCCACACCCTTAACATGCTTTTGCATCGACATTTACTACCCAACCCAGACTGAAGAAAGTTAAACCATAACCTACCTCAAATACGGGAAACCAGTCTGAAAGCCTTCAATCTGAAGTGTTACTCCTCAAGAATGGACTCAAAATCAACTAAATCATACGAATCTAGAATCTATGTGTCCAAAGAAAGCCAATAATACCCATATTGCCTATTTTTAAGTAGGGGCCAAAACAGATCCTCGAAATGGGTTTTGAAAAAAAAGGATAAAATCATATTTTTATTTTTGAAATATGTTCCCCATATTTTTAGGAGTCTAAATCTAAAAACCCAAGCTAAAATGAGTTAAAATAAGGTCCAAATTGAAGAAATATCATGTTCAAGCTATATCGGTAAAAATCCCCAAAATTCATTTTAAAATCAAGAATTAAAGTTGTTTTGAAGATGAAATCAAAAGAAAAGTGATAATTATAAGATTAGCAACTCCCCAAGTGAAAACAAATTGAAATCAGGGTTTAAATTAGAGAATTATTATTTCTAGGCCTTATAGGCCAAAATACCCAATTTCTACCTTTAAATTCACGTTTAAACAAGAATTACATGATAAAATTTGGAGAAAATATTTGAAATAGGTATTATGGAGCTTATCCAAGATTAAAAAGGGAAGAAATAACTCTTCACAAACCCTAAGCTCCAAGTCTCAAAAAATGGTGAAAAATATCAAAATATGGGTATATAAAGGTTCCAGGCATTGCATACACGATCACCGGGTCGCGTATGTGACATTTGATTATGCGACTAGGTGTCACGTATGCAGTACCTTGCCTGATGGAAGGCATCACATTTATGATTATGTTGTCGCATACGTGACACTTTGGGATAATTAGCTGAGTTCCGTATACGACTGGCAACCGCGATCGCGGGTGCACCAGCACCAGTTGGAGACTTGGATTCTGCAAGTCTTTACGGACCCCTCAGTATTTATCCAAAATTCCGTGAATGAAAACAAACTATTTCACCTACCAAATTCGATGCTCCCGACTCAATGGCGATACCAGATTTTCAAAAAAATATCATTTTAACAAAATTGACCCTCGAAACTCAATTCCACCACTTTTCAAACTAAGGGTTAAAATAAGATATAAAATCCATAAAACCACACCAACTATGTTACCAACCTAAAATCGGTGTTTTGGATATGCTGGCACAATCCATTTTGCCATCTAACGGACAAATCAATAAAAGTTGATCAAAGTCAACTATAAGGCTTCTTAAGCCACCAAAAACCACAATATCGTATAAATCACACTAAAATACATGGGAAATAGTGCCAATTATCCCTATACCACAAAAATACCATAGAGTATCCACAAATAGGGGTAAAATGGTCAAATCACATAGAAATAAATATTTCACATAAGTCATCAAAATTCTAGTTGTTACACTAGAAACCAACACTGACTCTCGAGATTGATTAGTGAGCTCAAAAGAGCAATAATGTGAACTAAGGAATAGAAATTCCATTTTAAGAAACTAGGGATGATTAAAGATAATGAGGGACATAAGAGGTTGGGATGTGGGGAGAGAGAAAGTGTATATTAGCATAAACTTGGGTTACTGTAGTCTATAAGGATATTTATAACATGATGGTTGGGGGATATGTATATATGTTTAGATTATGACTACTATATAAATGAGTTAAATGATTATTGTAGTACTTTGCATTTCGTGCTTGATAGTGTATTTTCCATCTATGATTGCCCTCTAGCATGACTTATGACATTTCATCTATACTGTGTTGATATGTTGTGATATGGGTTGGTTAGCACTCCAGTACAGATATGATTATTATGAAATGCGTCAGGTATAATTCTAGTATGATTGTGGTTCGGGTTTGGTACCATGCCAATACAATTATGATATGGGTTGGGTACCACACAGGTAGAATATGATGATAATGTTTAAAAGGGTAAAAGATAATGCACACATCCTGTATACATGCATTATTTCATGTAATTTAATATGATTCTATCTTATATGCTCTCATATGTGTTTTCTATCAAGGTAAATAATGAAACAGGGTTTACAAATATACATTAGGTCTTTTGTTTGGATCAGGTTAGGGGTAAGATCCTATGACCCCTGAGATGACCTATTAAGGTATAATATGACTGGAAAACTTATGATAATTATAGAGTATGGTATGGTGATTTTAAATCTCGAGAGAGCTTGGGTGGATAAAACTTAAAGGATAGGTAACATAAGAAAGGTTAGGTTGGACTAGGGAGTCAAAGGACAAAGATATACGAAAATTTTAAATAATAGATAGTCCACAAAGATGCTAAGATGATACGTAGTGGATTCTTCAACTGGAGGTTTAGAACCAGAAACTTTACTTGATGTTATGATTTTTCCGTATTTATAATTAATTTTATTTATAATTGGATGATGATGGTTACCTGTACGTATGGTCGTACAGATGCTACACTTACTATACCTCCACCCAGGGGTATATCCACGAGGTAGGTTAGTTGGAGCTTCTATAACAACAATGCAGGCCACTTAGCAATAAATCCTACCATTTATATCTTACATGAATATTTTTGTGGATATTCCTACTCCCTGTATTGCTCTCTTATATTGATTTAGGCTAGGTTCTGGAGAGTCATTTGTAGTTGTTATTCAAATTTACTGTTCATATCTGATGTATTCAAAAAGCTATGGAAGGAATTGATTTAGTAATCATTTGAACTATTGAATTGTTATTAAGATGATATATAGCTTTGGTTAAGTAAACTTTGTAACAACTTCCGCATTGATACTAATTGGGACCAACGAGTCCTAATTGTGATAATTGAGAAAAGTAACCAATATAGCCACGTCATGCTGCTATGTTAAATCAAGCACTGGTTGGGAGGCAACCCAATGTTTTAGTGTTTAATTTGTTTTCATTTTTATAAGTTTAAAGCTTGGGAAAATAGCTGAAACATGGTAAAAATTGCAAAATATAGAGAAGTCCAGGTAAAGGGACTTACTGACCCACTTTTGGGAGTCATAAGTCCCACTTACGCTCGGTAAGTGATGCAGTAGATGTCAGAGTAAAAATCTGAGAATTTTGTGGTCTCTAAAGTTTTACTTATGAACCCACTTATGGGGTACGTAGTTACCACTTACGATCCTATAAGTGGGGTAGTTGAAATCAGAGTTAAAATTCAGAAGGTTACAAGATTTTTCGGTCACTTAAGTTGGCCCACTTATGGGCCGTAAGTACCACTTACGGGCTGGCCCTATAAGTGGACTAAAAATCCCAAGGTCAAATTCTTGAAAACTGGGTTGGGCCAAAGTGGATCCGACCCGATCCAACACACCATCAACGCTAAAAACCCTATATGTAATCCAAATTCCCCACTTTCTCAGATTTTGTAACTTCCCACTCAAATTTAAACTCTCCACCTTCATTTTATCACTATAAAGGCAAAGAACCACAACGTCATATCTCACTTGCACACACAAAGAACAAAAACTAGGGTTTTCATCAGGCTTAGTCATATTCCACTTCCATCATTTACAACTAAGGCAAAATTATTGTCTCCTGCTGATTCTAGTTATAGCTATCTTAGCAAAGAAATTGAGTTGGTACTTAAAATAATAGTTGAGAACCTAATATGGTTTAAACGTGAATTTGTTGCATTATTCTTGATTGGAAAGTATGTGATCATATCCTACATGGAAGTAGAAGTTGAATAAGTAGATGAAAATCTAAATTCCTTATGCAAATACCTGTGAATTTTAACTTGGTATATGTTGTTGTGTATGGAATTAGACTTAAAAATGCAAATACCCTGTGTGGCATAAAATAATTTGGGAAAATTTGAAGTACCCTCAAGAGGGTACCTAATAGGTACTTACGAGCCACGTTAGTGGAACTTATGGGTCGTATGTTTCATTATAGGTGTCAAACTTGAAGCCTTAAAGTTTTAGGTCTTTGTTTGGCACTTATGAGGGAACCTACGATACCCATAAGTGGCACCTACGACCCGTAGGTGGGGTCATAGGTACCCTACCTAGGGTGTTTTTATTTTTTCCATACGTTTTTGTTCCAACTTATGTTTCAAGCACTAAAAACTAGCCTTTTAGGTATGATGGCACCAAAAGCATCCCATAGGAAGATAGTTCAGTTGAGGTTTGGGGATGAGTCCCCAAAGTGGAGTGTCTTTTTAGAGAAGTACCCCGTTAGACTAGAAAATACTCTAGTGGCCCCAAGATAGACCAAGGGATGATCTCTGAGATAGGCTACAACTGAAACAGTTCTGGCCATATTGGGCACCCATCCTGCCCCAGTATCACATCAGCCGGGCACTTGTCCCTCACCAACACTGGAGAAGGCCCATACGACAACACTTAGACCTATTTCTAGGTTGAGGATAAAGAAGGCCTAATCCACACCACCATACTCTCCCTAGTTTGGGGAGGGAGTGGGTTCTTCCGAGGATGTTCAGAGGATTAGGTAGATTCATAATCTGGGTCTGAATAGAAGGTTGAGTCTGGAGAAGTATTAGGGTCTATAGAGGAAGAGAAGGCTCCTGACTCCCAGTCTAAGGAGGAGTTGGAGTATGCATCAGGATCAAAGAGTGAGTCAACTTTAGGTTCAGTTGTAACTTAGTATAAGGAGGGTGTGAACCATATCCCACATGAGATTTCCTTATCATCTATACAAGATGCTCCATCAGCGATCCCCAGGGTATTATTTAGGATAGAGTATGTGGCACCGACAACCATAATAGAGTTTGACTTCAGGATGAAACTAGCGCAAGATAGACACACTATAGAGGTATTAACTTCAGACGACAGAGACTTGACTTGGCTAGGTGGATAGTCATATAGGTATCTGGCTTAGGCACTGATGCCCCTTGGATTAAGAGTAAGGGGGAGATAAAGAAGGCAATGCTATATTTCACAACAAAATTTTGGTGGACCATGGTATGATTTAGACTGATTTCAACAATATCAGACAATATACTGACTTAGAGGAGAGCCGCATTGGTTGCTAGTTTACTTGTTAGATATGAGATAGATTTTGCAAAACTAATCTGACTAGAGATTCATGCTCGTGCATTTTGTAAGACCACCACTCTCCTATTCCCTTAACTTATCCAATGTTTATGTGATACAACTAACATTCTAGATATTCTTGATGTTGATTGTAGAACCAAGGTGATGAGCATAACAGATATCAGTTTGATCATGGGTATGACAAATCCAATCCTTGCACAAAGATCTCAACCACCTCCGATAGTGATTTTAGTCTATTTTTAGGGACCTTTAGTTTTGGTCGAGCCTGTTGAGAGTTATTGGTGATGATATTATAATGGGCGAGATAAACGTTAAGACCGATATTACTACTAAGGGGGAGAGGGCCCAACTACAGCTACTTCAGCCCTGACTTCTATATCTGAGTTGGATAGAGCATCCACTGTTCCTCTTCTCCCCATGATTATAGGTATTATTAAGGTGCCAAGAGTGTTCTTATAATATTTGGTGGAGCGATAGAATGAGCTGTTAACCTACCTCACTGATATAGTGCCTCAGCTTGCCACATTGTATGCCTAGATCTAGCCTTAGGTCTGGAATACTCTAGAGAATACTAAGGCTCAAAGGAGGGATGAGATGATGGAACTTAAAAGTGAGTATTATGCATGGATTGATGACTTTGAGGGTCGGGTGAGTGCATGATTTAGTGAGGTACAAGATTCAGATCTATTTGGGATTCCAAAGGAGATGGTCACCTTATACACTGAGTACACTCTCTTGTAGAGAGATGGGTTCTGATCATTACCTCAATCATCCCCTCATTCACACAGTCATTACCTCCATATTGATCTATGTGGTTTAATTTGATTGCTGAGGAAGAGATTGTCTTGACTGTTAGGACCAAGAAGAGTCTAGAGGAGGAGCTATAGGACCTCACCTTACCATTTGATCAGGCTCTAAAAATGAATACCATTGATTATCGGGAGTCCTAGATAGTTGATGAGAAGTGACTAGCTGAGATAGTAGCAGGTGAATCTTCTAGTCATGCCCCACCTCTACATTCACCAGTTAAGACACTTCGTGCCCCATATAAGGGTAAATTAGAGATAGATGCCTAGAGCCTCCCATATTTGTCCTCTTCCCTTATTTTATATTGTAGTTATACACTTGGGATAGTACATAGTCTTTTTGTTGGGGATGGGGGTGTACCACAATCGAGGATTTTTCTTGTTGTGCTTCTTTTCCAGTCAACTGCAGTATCTTAATAGGAATGATATGTTTAGGTTGTTTTGCATTTTGTATCATATATATGTTATGTTTTTTTATGTTTAACTAGAAAAAAATAAGGAACCTACGGGTAGTTGATGTATTTTGATTGTGTTCAAGTGTTTTGAGAAAAATGATATCCCTCCAAAAAGTTTTTTTTGATCTATGTGATGTGTTTATGTGTGTGACCATTTTGAATCTTTTTATGGCATTAGAACTTAGGGAAAAAATAATCAAATCTAACATTTGCATGAACCAGATAGGTCGTAGCTGGTAATATAACCCCATACCGTGTGTATGTGAGATGCTTATCTAGTAATATTTGTGCATTCAATCCAGAACTTTCCCATTTAGTCTTGCCTAGGTTATAGGATAGTTGGTTAGGATGTTATCATAGGCCGTTCTTGAACTTAGTCCACTCTTATCCTAAATGACCATCCAAATGTGAATAAGTATACCTTGATCCCTAAATTTGAGCCTATGTAGACCTATTTTCTTGTTTTTACCTTTTACCTTCCTAATTTAAGTACAATGAACTTGTTTTGGCCATGGTCCCTCCTTGGACATTGTGCAACTCAACTCTGGAAAATCGTCTAAGTTAAGGGTGGCTATTATAGTCGTACATAGTTAAAAATTGGGTATGAAAAAGGTTTGATTAAGAGAAAAGAAAGTAGGTTTGGGTGTGTTAAAAGAAAAAAATAAAAAAACAAAGAGAAAAAAAAATAAAAAGAGAGATAAAAGTGAAAAAGAAAAAGAAAGAATAAAAGAAATGACGCCCAATCTGAATAAGCAATAAAGGAGAAACAAGAGAGAAACCAATTAAAAATTGTTATTGAAGTAGACCCCAAATTTAATTGTAGTGTCAAGGAGGGTTAATCACTAATTCCCAAATATATCATACAAACCCCTAAGCCTACATTACAAACCGAATAAAGTCCAACAGTGATCCTAGTCCGCCTTTCCTAAAAAGTAAGGTAAAGAAAATAAAGAAAATCCTAAGGTATACTATGCACATTGATTGGAACTTCTTTTGTGAGTGTGAGTGTCTCGATATCGTCCCCGCAGTAACATGCATAATTATATTGTGTGAGTGGGACTTTTTAGTTGTGAGGGTACATGGGTTGTGTGCTAACTATTTATCTGTTCAGGTAGTGCAACTTATGTATCTGCTTGGTTGTTTATTTCTAATGTAATGCCCTATATTTATTCCTTTGTGTTGCATTATTGGGATACATAGATCCACATAATTGGTTTTGAAAAGTTAAAAATAAGAGGGGTGACGTGTTTTGAGCTGAAAGTGAGTTGGCTGTTGTAGGTACCATAGTTTTTTGTTGGTTAAACATCATCATATTCTTTTGTTATGTGTTTTTTACTGAGGACATGAAAAAATTCTAAGTTGAGGTGTTGATGTGCCAGGGTTTCATGATACTTTCAATGCTTAAACCAGAAAGTATTAAAGTACTTAGGTCTGTTTTGTTAGATATGATGTGTTTTTGTTTTTGGTTTGCAGGAAATTAGGTTGTTGGAGATGATGAGAAGAAAATATGATGAAAAATTATAGGAGGACCACTTACGAGGCCACTTACGGCCCATAAGTGGTATGTACGATTGTCGTAGGTCCCTCCGTAGGTGTCAGAAGAAAAACATCTGAGAATCTAAAGTTTGAAGTTCTTTTCTGATAGTTACGAAGGGGCACTTAAGTGGATTAATTACAACTTACATCATCGTAAGTGCCTTCACAGGTAGAGGTTTTACAATTTTGAAGATGCCTAACACTTACGACACCCAGCTATAGGGCGTAAGTACCACTTCCGGCTCATACGTGGGTTCATAAATGGTCATTAACCCAATATTCCTTATTCGTTTTGGTTAGGATTAATAGGGTTTTAATGTGTTCTATAATTACCCTTTGATGTTTCTGTATAAGTTTAGACACTCTTTACATTCACAAACATATATTGATTCTAACATTCGACTTTTGATTTTGAAATCCTTTGTTCTTGATTATTTGGTTGATTATTAATTAGAGATTATTGGTTTTTTCTTAAATTATTATGAGATTAATCTTATCCTTTCTTTTATGAATTTCATGGATATTCTTGCAAACATGACAGGCTAAACCACCTAACTAGGGTTATGGAAACCCTGTCGGCATAACAAAGTAGAAGAAGTGTAGGTCCTTCTAAATCAGTGTTTATGCATGTATTGTGATCTTCTTCGATTTGTATGCTTTCTTAACTACTGCATAAGTGAAGAACTTGCCTATTTTTGAGATCATCTTCACAAGAGAGGTTGAGATTAGGAAAAGAACATCACAACATAAATTCAAGGCTACCAACCCTCTCTAATTAACTTGACACACAAAAAAGATATTTAATCTATGATCAAAGATAAGGGTTAGTAAGGAAACACTCTAAGACTCACAAGGTGAAGAGTAAAATTCACCAAAGGTGTTTAAAAGACGGTTGGTGATACATATCTTGTAAGATTCTACATGCATAGAATTGAGATAGTTAGGTTGAGCCTGATAAGTCTACGCGGTTAGGAATCTATGGGGAACAGAATCCTAGTATTCATCTCAGATTGATTTCAATCTAAAGCGATCAAGAATTGTTGCTACTTTACTATTTTCACAGAAAATCCCCAATTTACTTTTCTATATTTTCCATCTACTTCAGCAAATGCGTGAGAGATATTTGGTTTATTCCTTGTGGGTTCGACCCCAACCTTTGTTGGGTTATTGTATTTGACATAGACCACATTATACTTCTTTGGAGGTATAAATTGGGTGACATTAGTATAATGTGTATCCAAATATACTAATGGACTTAAAGATTGGGTGTGATCCTAAGAGTGTCTTTATTTATACAACTTGAGCTACACCTTATATCTCTGTGATTTGGAGTACTACTTGACTTTTATCCGATCTCATATAAACCACCCTGGTACCTGGCTATTGCTGAAACACTTTGAGGATAGTAAATTGAGTAAGTAAGGAGAATGATGAAAGTATAGCATTATTTTAATTTGATAGACAAAAAATGGTGTTGCTTGTGGTTAGGAAGCAATAGAATTGTGAATTTCAATTTATGTTACGTGAAACAAGAGGTTATTATGCTACTAAAGCTTGCATAAAAGAAGTATTATATAGAAACGAACCTGAGAATAAGTAAGGAAAAAATCCAGTCAAAGCTATTAGAGGCTATCACTGCAATGGATCTTTTACCACGACAACTATAAGATTAACCATTGCAGCAGCTCTAGACAGTGTCGTGCCAACCATTTTTGTTTTTATGATTTGCAATTCTGTAAGGCAATCCTATTTTCAAAATAATAAAATTATAAGAAATTCATCAAATATGCATTATAAGCAAAGATGGTTATTATTAAGGGGGAGGGAAGGAAAAATGTCCTAAAAGAAAGAACAACAAAAAGAGCAATTGTTTGTTACATGCCCCAAAATGCTTAAAACATAAAAAAGGGGGAGACTAGCTAGTGACATTATCTCTGAGACTCAAGGCAACTAATGTCACGAACTGTGACCACCCCCTAGTCGTAACCCGATGCTTAGAACTACAAGTGATCTTAATCTAACCCATGTACTGGCATACTACTAGAGCAACTAATTTATAATGTAAATAAAAGATAAATATGCTGAGTGAAAGAATAATCATGAGAAAATTTGAATAAATATAATATTGATAAAGTTTAAAATATGATAAATCTAAAGACAGAACTTGAATTACATATCATGACTTTGACTGACTATCTATGACGCCTCTACTATACTGACTGTAGGTGGTTGGGACATGCCTCCAACTACTATAAATCAATAGATAAGAATGATAACAATACAGTACATGAACTATATCTGACTAGAGTTCCCAAAATAGGAGAACTCATCATCTACTGTCCGAAAGCTAAGAACTGTTTGATCCTGGTGCATGAAGTACATCTTGTACCTATATTATGAAGGATGTGGCCAAAAACACATATATGTGGTCAGTAATTTGGAATGTACTGAGTATATAGAGACATGCACCAAATCATGAAAATATTTAAAACATGCTTTAAGACTAAGGACATAAGTTATATGCTGAGGCATATATTTAAAACATAGATATATGTGAAAACTGTAAGTCATTGTGAGATTTATAAATCATGAGCTAAAAACAATTCTGTAAGTTGGGAAATGGTAAAACATGAATACTGTATATGAATCTCATTAAAGCTGAACATGCTGTAAAACTGAACTGAGGATCATGTATGGATACCGAGTATGAAAATATGGATATATAAAACTAAGAATGCAAGACCAAGTAAAACATGTACTGAAATAATCTGAATAACTAAATAACTGAAAATCTGATTACTTGGTCAAGAAAACCTGAACTGATATAGACTTAATACTGATTGAAATTATAGGATTTATCATGTAATCGACATGCCCCAATCTGAGCTAATTAGGGTCCAACCTAAAACCCAGTTGGAAGGGTGTCAGTACCTTGCCACGATTACTAACACATGGTTGTGAGGATCCACTAGTCTATTGCCCCGAAGGACTAGGGTGTCAAGCCTAAACTAACAGGTGACCCCTGAGAGGAAGTCAATCTTAAACTGACGGGTGACCCCTTATATCCTACGCTGGCAACATAGTTCTAGAACTTAAGGACTGCTACTAAAGACGCTGCCTAAACTGATAGGGGATCCGCCATCCCTGCATTTACTCGGTGCTAAATCCTACTCCTAACCAAATGACACTGGTATTATTATGGGTATAACATCATATGGTACTGTACTGATAAGTTCTCAACTTAAATATGGTAGTCTGAATATAATAATAAAAATCATGACCTCTTTAACTTGTAACTTGAAAACAAAGACATAAATAAACAGATAGGTATCGAGTGTTCATACTCCCCCAGCACTGAATCATCACAAAATACATAAAAAACACTTAAAATAGTGGTATACAATCATAGTTGAAAGATCCAAGACATAAGACATTTCAATAATTGAGTGAAATACATGAACTTGAACATAGGGATGAGTTAAACTTCTGAAAACAATATATTCACATGATTTAATTCATAATGTGAAGATTTGACATGGAATCACTTGAATAGAACATGAGTAATTCAAATTTAAATTAAGAAATAAACTAGTCTACATGGGGAACACATGTTGACATGGCTTGAATTCAAATTAGTAAGAAATACATGGATTAAATTCATACGTTGCATGGATAATTTCATAAAATAGTGTACAATTCATACTTTGAACCAAAAAGAGGGTTTTTGGGCTCAATGGGTTAAAGGAACCCATTGATGAATACCCCACATACCTTAATGGTTAGATTCTTGAAGAATGCTTGAACTTGAAAACTTGAACTCTTAAATTATTGGGAAGGAAGGCTTGAATTTTCACACTATTAGGAAAAATGAGAGTTTCTACAGGAGCAGTTTTGAGGATAATGGGAAAACAATGCCCTTTTGACTATAATAAGTCGTGTTTTAGATGACAAGGATTGAGAGGAAAGGACCAAATTACCCCTTGGCCCTTTTTATCATGAAGCTGGAAATAAAATGCCTCTATATCATGGACCCTACGGTGGGGGAATAGCCTACACAACGCAGACCCTATTCCAAGGGAATAGCCTACATGGTGTGGACCCTATTCAAGGGGAATAGCCTACGTGGTGCAGATCTATCGCGGACCCTTACTGTTTCTCACAAAAATGGTCATAACTTTTTGCTCGGGTATCAGATTAAGGCGAATTGGATGCGTTCAAAAGAGGACTCAATTATCTATAAGTTGGTGGGTCTTGAGCTAAAAATTCCACATATTCCAGAAGTTATACACATTCAAAGTTGACTTTTGTAGGATCGAATACAAAAATTTGTCTGAATCAAAGGCTCTTAGCTCAATTTTGATCTAAGTGATTCCTATGAACATTTTTCACCTAATAAGAACTCTTCACACTAGGATAACGATCATGACATATGTATTCAAATACAAATCATAGGATTAGAGTTACACATGTAGGAACGATGTACAATGTTTAGCCCTAAAATGTGGGGTGTTACAATTAAACCCTCATCCCCCATTCTATTAAGCAAAGAGAACTCCTCAAAGTCCTTCCTGGTCAACTTTGGTAATATCTTCTAGGGAGAGGTACACTAGAACACCACCTCTACTACCTTCCACATTCTCAGAAGCATGAGGTAATTGGAGTGATCCTTCTTCATTTATTTATTCCACTCTCTATGAAGCTCTACATAAGCTCGAGTTAGGTCCGGTAGGATGGATAAGCTTGATGGATCCAATACATAAAGAGGGCAGGTAACCTGTAACGCCCTGAGAGTACACCCTGGGAGTCACACGGTGCTTACAGTCCTGAGGGACCACAAGCTAACCCATGAACTGGTACCTGTCATGAGCACGAAATAATAATATCATAATTATGGAAAACATCAGATATTTCCATAAGGTTTTATCACTAAATTAATACTGAAATATGAATCTATAGAAAAAATAACTGAATCTGATCAAATACTGATAAACTAATATGTCAACTAAAAATCTCAATACTGAATAACTGACTCTAATGTCTGAAAAGCCTCTAAAACTGACTGACTGAATATGAGTTGATGGGACATGCCCCTAACTAACTCTGCTAACTACTAAAATAGAGATATGAAGTAAAATAATCTATCCTCGAATGATGAGGACTCACAACTGCTATTGTACTGCTGATATCCTGAGGAGTGAGGTCTAAGCGTGGTCTGAGAACTGAGCGTCAACACCTATGATATAATACATCATAGCATAAAATAAAGGTATGCGATCAGTACTTTGAATGTGCTGGTATGCTAAATGAGGTAGGCTAATATGCATGGTTTCATGAACAGAACTAATAATTAATTGAATATGCATGTAAAACATGTAGTACTGAGTAAACAACATGAATCTGTAGAGGCTGAAAATATGGAGAATCTATAGATACTAAGTATGCATGACAACTTGTAAATATTGAAGATATGTGAAAATCGGTAGACACTGGGGATGCATAACCAAGCATATAACATGGACTAAATAAAATCTATAAAGTTAAATATTGAGAAAATACTGATATTTGTATGCTTTGGTCAAACAACCCTAAGATTTCATAACTGATCTGGAACTATAACTGAGACTATATCTGAGATTGTAGAAGGTATCATCTAACTGACATTCCCCAATTTGAGCTAATCAGGGTCAAACCTGTAACCCCGGTTGAAAGGATGTTAATTCCGTGCTACAAGTACCAACGATGGCTATATAGATCCACCAAACTGATATAATGTCCAAAGGATTAAGGGTGTTAATACTGAACTGATGGGTGAGCCCTGCGAGATAGTCAAGCCTAATCTGACCGGTGACTTCTCATAACCTACGCTGGCTATGTAGTCCTAGAGTATAGGGACTGCTACTAATGACTCTGCCTATCTGATGGGGAATTCGCCATACCTACACTCGCTCGGTGCTAAATACTACTCCTCACTGAAAGACACTGAAATACTACACTATTTTGAGTTTATTTGACTGGTAGCTGACTGTTCTGATAATGCTTATAGTATATTCTAAAGACTATTCTGTAATGTACTGATACTAGACTAAGTAAACAACTATGCATTTCGGGTATTCAATACCCCCAGGACTCAAAAACAATAATAGTAAAATGACACTAAAGCTTTAAAGACAAAACATAAAGGCTTTTATTTCAATCAATCACTCATGTAGGCATTTTATCAAACACTTGTAGTTCAGGGTTTAAAACAATTATAGGAATGCCATGGAACTTATAAAACTTGCATGAATTCAACATAATAGTACTAAATCATGGTTTTATTCAATAAATAATAATATAAAAACATGGAGGATTGAGTGATATCAATAATTTCATGGTAACATAGTATAAAATCAATAGTATATGGAGGTTCGTGGGTGAAATTATAATTTAAAATAAAATAGCTTGAAAAGATTATAACTTGGTAATTAAAATAGTATAGTTGGACTCCATGGATGAAAGGAATCCATGGATGAACATCTACCATACCTGGAATAGTGAATTTCTTTAAGTTCTGGGTGACTTCTTGAGGATTGGCCTTGAATTTGAGAGCTAGGGTTTCTTGTTCTTGAAAAGGGGATCTTTGATTGTGTGAGAAATTGATATAATTATGACTACTTAGGGTGTTTAAGGGTTAAATTTTGTGTTTTAGGTTAATTAGGGCCATTGAAAAAGACCCAAATACCCTTGAACAAATTTAAAAATGGAAGCTGAAAATTGAAGATCCCAATTTTTGGCCTTGGCGCGATGCACCACTATCATGCCAAGCCACTAGAAAAAGGACAATTAGGACCTAGACAAACATAGCGACGCAGAGCTATCGCGTTAATCCTTTGAAGTGCCAATTTGGCCACCTCTGCAATGCGCTACCATCACGGAGGCCCACTGAAAATTGCCAAACTGGAATTGGTCTACTCCGCGACACACCAACATCGCGGAGTCATATTGAAAATTGATAATTGTCATTTGGACTGTCTCCATGACGCGCTAAGGGTTAAAATGATGATTTTTAATGACTGAAACTAAAAATTAACATAACTACTTACCCGGTTATCGGATTTCAGTGAATTTTATATCGTTGGAAAGCTAATTGAATTTTCTACTCAATGTCAAGCTCTAAAATAAAAAATGGTGAGTGTTTAAAATTTTTTGTTTATGAATACTCATTCAATGGGACTTACATTACACTAAGGAAATACGGGGTGTTACAATATCTCCCCCTTGGTGTCATTCGTCCTCGAATAAAACTGGTTAAGCTGAGGGAAGCTGGTGGGCTGAGCTTACACACTGAACATGCATATCTGATGCATGGAATACATGAATAAATTGATTTGTAAATACCCGATTGACATGAACATGATGTGCAACTTAAACTGAGCATGATATAGTGAAATCTTAAGAAGATTAGAATCTTATACTGAATCTGGATTCGCAGAGAAGAGATAAGGGTACTTAGTCCATATATCTATTTTTGCTTCCTAAGTACCTCCCTCAATGGACTAATTCCGCCAAAGAACTTTGACGAATTTAACTTCTTTATTCTTGTAACGCCCCGAATTTGGTACCTGGAATACTACACTATGCTCATGACCCCAAATGACCACAAGCTAACCCATGACTGATATCTGTACCTGTATACTGCATAATATACTGTATGATTGCGGAAACATGAACTAAAAGGCCATAAGGTTCAAGACTGTAACATAACTAATAAAGTTATAACATCAAAATGGGATATGAAATACCCAAAACAAAACTGAAATAACATAATAGTCTGGAAAGCCTCTAACTGACTGAACTGTCTGAATGAGGAGTTGATGGGACATATACCTAACTAACTCCAACTAATAAATTACTTAATGAGATATAAATAAATGATCATGTCCTCAAGAGATGAAGACTCACTGCTAATTCTGACTGCTGAGACTGGAATGCTACTGATGCTCAGGATCTTGTGTTTCTCAACCTATGGTATAACACACCATAGCACAAATGCGTTAGTACTTTGAATGTACTGGTATGCATGGAAGGTAGGCTGAATGTATAGGGTTCATATGCAAGAACAATACTGGCTAACTGACTAATATGAACATGAGAATACATGTATGAATACGTAGTAACTATATCTGAGATTGTGATAACATGAATTTACTGCTAACTAACATGAATGATAACTGAATTCTAATGACTAATATAACTAATGACATGACTGACTGTATCTGATAGTCCTGAATCTAATAGAACTAGCTTAGTTCCGTACTGTATCTAAGTTGACTATATCTGATAGTCTTGAATTCTGCAAAACTATCTGAGTTTTATTACTGAGACTGAATGACTGCATCTGACTGTCCTAATTCTGTAACTGAAATTGTAGGAAGTAGTTATCTAATCGACATGCCCCTAATACACAATTATTGTTGAGTTGGGGTCCAATCTATAACATCAATTTGAAGGGTGTCAATATCGCGCCACTAGTAAGAACAAGCTATGAGTGACCCTCATCTGACAGTGTCCCTAAAAGAGAATGGTGGGGCCCTCATCTGACAGTGCTTATCTACCTCATTAACCCTTATCTGACAGTGTTGATGTCTCAACCTATGCTGGCTACATAGTTCTGGAATGTAAGGATGACTTCTAAGAATCACACCCTCATCTGACAGTGTGTGTTCCCATCCTTGGGTTTATTCGGTGCTAATTTCTACTCCCACCTGAATAGACACTGAACATGGATTACTGAATTGAACTGGACTGAATTACTGAATTCCATTGACTGACGGAATAGTACTAAGATTACTGAATAACTGAGTTTTCCTGAGTCACATGATTGACTGAGTTATATGGATCATGGCTTAACTAAGGATACAGTGAAAACATGACACTAAAGCTAGGCACATAACTATATTTTTTTTAGGTACAAGTACCCCTAGGACTCGATGGAAGGAAACTGGCAAGGCATGACATTCTTGAATACATGACTAACATCAACAATATATAATCCATTGACTAAGATATTTCATCAAACACTTGACATATATAACTTATACATGAATGGAGATTTCATAATATCATACTAGTATGACATTTTTCCTTCACATAGCATTTAATCAAACATGTGGGGTGCATGCTTTGGTTATACAATCATCAACACATGTAATAATCAAGGATACATCAATCAACTTGTAAATTGAAGGGCGTATATTATGATTATTATTTAAATCATCACATACTAGGGTCAATCATTGGAATATGTAATTTAAAACATGAATCAAAACCACACAACATCATGAGCATGAATTTCAATTCAATTTGAATCATGAACATTCACAAATACCCAAATCTTGGATTTTGAAAAGAGATTCTTGAGATTCATGGGTGAGAGAGACCCATGAATCAACACATGACATACCTTAGTTCTTGATTTAGTAAAGATTGACGGAGAGACTTTCTAGAAATTGAATCCCCAATTAAAACCCTAGCTTGTTCTTAAGAGAAAATTGAGAGAAACTAGTATATTTTGGGTACCGAATAGCTAAATCTCGTGTTAAAGGGCTTAAATAGGGGTGAAAAATTAACCCTTTTAACCCTGAATACGTCTTTTAATTTCAGTGAAATTTTCCCGAATTGGACCCCTGGCGCGATGCGACGCTATTACACCGTGTTACTAGAATTTGACAACTGGGAAATTGAGGGATGGCGTGAAGTGGAGCCATCACGTTCTCACTTCATTTGCGACCTGGTAGTTTGGAACGATGCGTCACTATTGTGGACCCCTACTAGAATTTGAAAATTACCATTTTCTCCTGTGGCGCGGCACGCCACTGACTAATATGGCTCGGTTTTACAACGGGAACTTGAAATAGTCAGAACTTCTTACCCGATTATCGGATTTAGGCGAATTTTATATTGATGGAAAGATTATTGAATTTCCCACATAACAAAAAGTGAAAATCTTGAAAATTCCAAATGAAATAAACATCATTCAATTTAGAAGCTAACACTTGAAATTTTTGAGACAAAATTAGTTAGGAAACTTTGGGGTATTAGAGTTCCTTAGTCTACAAACTTGATGATCAAGAATTTCGATTGGCACTTCCTTAAGGAAAGACTGTTCTGAATATCTACACTTTCTAAGAAAACTACAACAGGTGGATCACCAATACACTTTTTCAACAATAAGACATGGAACACTGGGTGTAATGAGGTTAAATCTGAAGGCAACTCAAGCTCGTAAGCTACCTTTCTTAAACGACTGAGAATTCTGAAGGGACCAATATATCGGGGACTGATTTCCCTTTCTTGCCTAATCTCTTCACTCCTTTCATCGGAGAGATTTTCAAGTACACAAAATCACCAACCTCATACTTGAGATCTTTTCTCCTCACATCTGCATATGATTTCTATCAGCTCTGGGAAGCCTTAAGCCTTTCTCTAATCAACTGAACCTTCTCTAAGGCATCAAACACCAAGTCAGGCCTTACTACTATGACCTTACCTACTTCAAACCAACCAATTAGAGATCTACATCTCCTACCATAGAGAACCTTAAATGAAGCCATACATATACTAGAATGATGACTGTTATTGTATTCGAATTTAATCAAAGGCAAGTGGTTATCCCAACTACCTTTAAAATCAACTGTGTATGCTCTGAGTATATCCTCAAGAGTTTGAATAGTCCTTTCTACTTGACCGTCTGTCTGAGGGTGAAAGGCTGTACCGAGATAGACTTGGGTACGAAGACCCTTTTGGAATGCTTTCCAGAAATGATAGGTAAACTGGGTACCTCTATCTGAGATGATAAATAAGGGAACATCATACAACCTGACCAACTCTCTGAGATGATAAATAAGGGAACATCATACAACCTGACCAACTCTCTGAGATGATAAATAAGGGAACATCATACAACCTGACCAACTCTCTGAGAAAGATTTGGCATAGTCCTTGACTGAATAAGAGGTATGGACTGGCAAGAAATGAGCTGATTTGGTCATCCTGTCTATGATAAGCCAAATAGAATCATATTGATGATGGGTACGAGGCAAACCTATTACAAAATCCATGTTCACTTCCTCCTACTTTCAAGTGGGATTACTGAACTCCTACATAGACCCACCAGGTTTCTGGTGCTCAATCTTAACTTGCTGACATGTAAAGCACTTAGCCATAAAATTTGCAATATCTCTCTTCATCCCACTCCACCAATAGGTCTCCCGCAAATTACAGTACATCTTGGTTGCCCTTGGATGAATAGAGTAACACGCACCATACGCTTCCGCAAGAATTTGTTGCCTCAAATCATCTACGCTAGGCACACATAATCTACCCTGACAATGCAACACACCATATCCCCCTTGGGAGAAAACCTCCACTTTCTGATCTCTGACTGATTCTTTTAACTTAACTAGAATGGGATCTTTATCTTGCTTTTACTTCACCTCGAAAACTAAAGATGATTCTGAGCTACTCTGTACACACATACTACCCTCTGCTGAGTTAACTAAGCGGACTCCTAGTCGGGTAAGCTGATGAACTTTCTGAGATAACTGCTTCTGACCATCCTCAACATGAGCTACACTAACCATGGACAATCTACTAAGAGCACCATCCACTATATTGGCCTTGCCCGGATGATACAAAACACTTATGTCATAATTCTTTAATAATTCTAACCACCTTCTGTGATACAGATTCAAATCTTTCTGAGAGAACACATACTGAAGGCTTTTGTGATTTTTGAACACATCCACATGAACCCCATACATGTAATGCCTTCAAATATTTAAGGCAAACACTACAACTGCTAACTCAAGATCATGAGTAGGGTAATTCTTCTCATAGGGTTTAAGCTGTTTGGAGGCATAGGCTATGACCTTACCTCTCTATATGAGGACACAACCCAAACCTACTCTGGATGTATCAAAGTACACAGCAAAACCATCTAAATGATCTGATAGAGTCAAGACTGGGGCTGAGGTAAGTCGAGTTTTCAACTCCTAAAAACTCTTCTCGCATAAATCTGACCACTCAAACTAAACTTTCTTCTAAGTCAATCTGGACATAGGGGATGTAATAAAAGAAAACCCTTTAATAAACCAACAGTATTGGCCAGCTAAACCCAAGAAAATCCTTATATCTAATGGAGAGATGGGTATAGGCTAGTTTCTCACCACCTCGGTCTTTTGAGGATCAACTCTAATGACATCACCAGAAATAATATGGCTAAGGAAAGCTACTGATCTTAGCCAGAATTCACACTTACTAAATTTAGCAAACAACTGGTGAGCTCAAAGAGTCTGAAGTACTATTCTGAGGTGGTCTGCATGATCATTTTCACTATGGAAGTAAACAAGAAAGTCATCAATGATGACTATGACAAACATGTCAAAGCACTGCTTGAACACTCAGTTCATCAAGTCCATGAAGGCTGCTGGGGCATTTGTAAAACCGAAGGACATGACAAAAAATTCAAAGTGACCATACCGAGTTTAAAAAGCTATTTTCAAAATGTCACATTCTCTAACCCTGAGCTGATGATAGACTGATCTGAGGTCTATCTTGGAAAAGTAGCTATCACCTTGAAGTTGGTCAAACAAGTCACCGATTCTAGAAAGTGGATATTTATTCTTGACTGTGACCTTGTTCAATTGACGGTAGTCAATACACATTCTAAGAGAACCATCTTTCTTATGCACGAATAGGACTAGTGTACCCCACGAGGAGACGTTGGATTTGATAAATCCCTTATATAAGAGATCCTTCAACTGTTCTTTCAATTCTTTGAGTTTAGCTAGAGCCATTCTGTATGGAAAAATAGATATAGGTTGAGTATCTGGGAGAAGGTCTATTCCAAAGTCGATTTCCCTTTTGGGAGGAACTTCGAGGAGATCTTCATGGAACACATCTGGAAATTCCCTGACTACTGAAACTGACTCAAGGGTTGAAGTTTCTGAGTTAGAGTCTTTGACTCGTACAAGATGGTAAATACACCCCTTCGATATCATCTTTCTGGCTCTAAGGTACGAGATTAACTAACCCTTAAGAGTTGTAGTACTACCCATCCATCCAAGGACTGGTTCATTTGGTAACTGAAAATGAACTATTCTATTTCTATAATCAACTGAGGCAAAGCATGAGTAGAGCTAATCCATGCTGAGAATGACGTCAAAATTTATCATCTCTAACTCAACAATATTGACTGAGGTAACTTTCTATGATATTATGATCGGACAGTTCCTATATACCTGTCTGGCTACAATGGAAACACCTATTGGGGTAGATACTGAAAAGGGCTCTGCTAGAGTTTCGGGACTAACTCCAAAGTTGACAGCTATATATGAAGTTACAAAAGAAAGAGAAGCCCCAGGGTCTAGTAAAGCATAAACATGTAAGTGAAAGAGCTAGAACATACCAGTAACTAAGTCAGGAGAATTTTCCTGATCTTGGTTGGACTAAAGAACATATAATCTATTCGGACGCTGACCATTGGTAGCACTGAAAGGGTCACCCTACTGAGTCAGGTGATCGGATAGAAATGACGACTGATGGGACTGGCCCTGTTGGCGCACAACCCTACCATTTTGAGAAACTACCCAAAACTTCCAAATCCGATGGCCTGGATTTCCATACCTGAAGCACACATCACTACCCGCTCTACACTCACCCTGATGGTGTCTGCTACATTTCTAACATAGATGATTTGTACGAGCACTGCTAATACTGACTTAGGACTTAGAGCCTGGTGCCCTATCCTTATTGTCATTTATAAATTTAGGTACTGGGGCATTGGCTGAAGAGGGTGCTGGGGTTGTAGACCTCAGATGAAACTAGGGATGGTTACCACCTTCTGACTTTGACTGATTGAAATTAAAACTACCCATCCTAGCTCTCTTGTTTCCTCTCTCCCTATTATGTCCCTATGCACACGCAAGTGTACGTGATCGTACAAGTAGAATCAAGAATTAGATAGTCAGATATCGTTCCCACAAAAACTAATAAACTAGAAATTTAATCAACCTTTAGTTTAAAGAAATTAGGTATTAAGTGCTTGAGAGTATCAAGATGATGTTGAGTTTATGAATAAAAATGTAAATTATTAAGCAGTGAATAACTAGTGGTGACTAGAGAAAAACAAGCAACGGTTGTAATAAATAATGATGAGGATTCCAGGATTGAGGTATTTCAAATAATTATACAATTCTCTATTCTTATCACAGTCTAATTGGTTATCGAGTTGTTTATTCGCAAGAGTTATGCCATGATCTAGGCCTCCCGACCTCAAATCTTCTACCTATTGAACATTGTAGCTATAACTCCCGCAGAGATACGACAATTCTTCTAGATTCATAAAGTTATCTTCTTGCAATTGAACCAAGCAAGGCTTCTAGATATATTCCTATCCTAGATGCTAATTCAAACCCCTTATTTTATAAAAGGATAAGAACCTTGATCCTTAATTTCTTCGTTCTATCCTACGATTATCCTCCCAGATGCACCTAGAAATATAGATTTATTCTAATGATGGACACTCATCAAAATAGTAAGCTCAAGAAATTAAGAACAACCCAGATGATAATCCAAAAAGAAATTATGAATAAGAATATAAAAGAGTAATCATGTTCTTGGCCTCAACCCTAGAATAAGGGTGTTTAGCCACTCATATTTGAATTCAACATCCAAAATAAGTAATTAACCATACCCAAAAATAATTCTTCATGTAAAGAAGTTCAAAAGAAATATTAAGAACTCTAAAAGAAAGAATTTTTCATTTTTTCGCCGCTGCTATGCTTGCTCCAAAAGTCCTTAGAATTGTGCTCACGTGTTCCTTTTGTACTTAAGAAAATTTTACCAGATCTGCAGTCATGACGTGATACGTCGCTAATCGCATTAAACCAACCAATGCGTCGCATCAACATCGCGTTGTCACACTGGAATTCATCTTCTAAAATCAAGTTAAGTCAATTTCTTCACCATACGACGTGACGCGTTAACACCGCATCGTGTCACTGGAACTTGCTCCTCAAAATTTGGCCAAGTGTCAAAACATTAGGCATCAACGCGACGCGTTGACATCGCATCGATGCACTGGAACTTGATCTTTAAATTGCTTCTAAGGCACAAAAATTACACATCGATGCGACGCGTTGAAATCGCGTCGTTGCACTAGAAGTTGTTCTTCAATTTTTTGCTAAGGTATAATATATTACCAGTTAACATGACACATTGAGATCGTGTCATGTCACTGGTATTTTTCTCTAGTTTCTTTCTTTCTTCTCATCAATCCTCCAGATGTTTTAGCCTTCAATCCACATAGTCTTTCGTCTTTTCATGATATGTATCCCATTTTATTCTAAATCCATGAAAAATTAACCCTGTATGTCTAATCATATCGGTTAGCCATGAAACACAATTTAACTCACAGTT
Source organism: Capsicum baccatum var. pendulum (assembly GCA_030864225.1). Lineage (NCBI taxonomy): Eukaryota > Viridiplantae > Streptophyta > Magnoliopsida > Solanales > Solanaceae > Capsicum > Capsicum baccatum. The sequence continues at coordinate 204,112,430 of CM061558.1, read as the reverse complement.
CAATATATTTAGCATACTTTTTATTCTCAAAACAAGTCAAAATATGTATTAATAGAGGTGTTTGGACATATAAATACGCCCAAGATCTCCACCCCACACTTAAAACCTTATTCGTCCTCGAACAACATCAAGCAACACAAACATCAAACTTTTTAATCACAACCTAAGAATCATGCTAATGTTGGGAAAATGCACCTTTATTTCACACTTTATTGTCCCGACAGTGTCATTCAATTTGTTGGCAAACTTAATATAAGCACGAAATCAAGAATTCCATAAGTAATCCGACTTTCATCCGCATGCACCCTCACAACAAGAAAGTTTTCCCCATATCACTCATAATTTAAAAAACTTCATCAGGAGTGGAATATTAAAATTCAATCACTCGCTCTCAACAAAGAATTCATATATAATAGAAGATGAACCATAGGCTTGCCCTTAGTGTATTACTCCACTAATAGTTGGATGTTGAAACGTAGGATCAAATAGGTCTTTTTATGGTTGTAATGCACACTGAGGGACGGATAGGAACTATTTTGGAAATAATGACTAATCTCCCTAAGAAATTTAATACATAACTACCTTTAATTAAAATCATATTTAGTCAACCATACTTTTCACCTCATTATCTTTATGCATCCATTATTTCACCCAGATCTTTCAAAGCACGTTAACGTCACTTTGGCAGGAGTATTTTCTTTTACATTTTAGCTTTTCTTCACATCCCAATTCTCGTTACACACCCCTATAATAGCCACCCTCTACCTAAGAAAATTGCCTTAATTGAGGTGCACATTGTCCTTAACGGACCAGGGCCAAAATAGGTTCATTGTAACACAATAACTGGGAAACAATAACTCAAATTTTCATCACAAATTATTTTCTAACTCCTAACCTACAACTTTATGTGAGCCAATAAATTCTCTTAGAGCTTCTCTTTCACCTTTTTCCATTCTTTGTACTTCAAATTCCCCTTTATTTTATTATTAAAGTGCTTAGGAAATATGGATCAAATTAAAGTTTTATCAAAGAAAAGGATTCATCTACATACGAGGCTACCAAAGAAATCAGGCTATAGGCTCAACGGGGTAGACTATGAATATGCATAAGGGTAGGCAAATATAGTCCTTAAAATTCGGTTAACAAAGAATTGCATAAATCACTTCCTACTCCCAACACCCTTTATTTCGCTTTGTAAACACACCGAACAAGTTCTAGTCATCCCCATACATGCAGAATATAAATAATTTCTCACACACTCAATGCATGCTAAGAATCATGTTAGATCCTTAAGGTCTCCAATTTTTGCTCTTTATCAAATTCAATATCAAGCCAATCAAATCAACTACACCTATTGAGATTTCATATTTAAAAGCAAATTTTTTTCCCAACACTAATATTTCTCAGAGGTTGCAATCGGGATCTTGCTACTTTCTCAGCTTCTAACGACGCATTCCCCTTAAGATGGTCGTAATCCATCAATCTTAGGGGAAGTCACTAACTAAGACGATTGCATAACAAAATTTTCCAAAGAGGGCATACATAATTACTGTAATCCAAAATTATACGACAAAGGGTAAAAATAAAATACCTGCAATCTGAAATTGCACCAAATAATTCCTGCCAAAAATAAACCAACAAAAATAATTCTTGCCAAAAAGGGCAATACTTGTCAACTTACAAACATCCAAAAACACAAAACAAATAAAAATTGTTTGTTCATCCAACCAGGCCAACACAACTTAGTTAAATAAAAGAGATAAAGAAGATGAAAACCGACCACCCCACACTTAAGCTGAGAACTATCCCAGTACTAGCAAAAAGGGTATGGTGTCGTAATACTCCCTGTTCAGTCAAATGTGACCATGGCAAGTACATCATCAAATTTAGCATTATTGCCATCACCAACATCATCACCGGAGTCATCATCATCATCATCAGATTGCTCTTCTTCGTTGGACTCATCATCAAAGTATCCCATACTCCTCTCCTCATCTGTTGGGACATCATTATCCAACGGCTCATCGAACTTATCACCTATCCGCAACAGGGTCTTAGCATAACGCCCTATTGGATAATTCAACTCTACATCTCAGACTTCCCATTGGGTGACTGCTCGCCCAGATGCCCTCAACAACAATTTAGTAAACCCATATATTCGGGCAATAATCTCATTATTCTGAGTTTGACGCTCGATCATAGTTAAATTTATCCCATAGGAGCTTGCCCTTTTGTTCGAGAAATATCAAGTGGCCTATCACCGACAGGTGGTAAATAATCTGTATCTTCTTCTGGCACCCCCTGTTACCTCAATTATTTAGTCAGCAATTCTCTAAATCCATATCTCCTACCTTCCAAAAATTGGGCCTTTCTCATCGTCAAAAAAATAATAGAACCAACATTCACATCCACATCCTCTCTCATTAGGGAGTAAATCAAACATACTCGATCACAAGTCACTTCCATCATATGTTTCTCATAAACCAGGTAAGTATAGGTAATTCATGACCATAGACATGCCTCCCTATTAAAATGAGCAAATATAAGCAAAACATGTGTACCTCTCTCTTTGTGGTGAATCCACCTTGCCATAAATCTAGTGCCACACAGGAAATGATGTATATCCTTATATGGGGGCTCGATTATCATCATCTTCAGTTGGTTGGGATCAGCATAGGGTGTAGTTAAGCCTAACAACTCATTAATAGTGTCTGCCGTGAAAGTGATCATCTGACCACACACCTCAACTTCAGACTCTCTCGGGTTCCAGTTTGCATAAAACTATCTTATCAAGCTTAAATTGCACTCTCTTGGCTGCTAAAAAAGAAACCCTATACGTTGAGCCTTAATCTTCCTTGCCATTGAAGGATACTCCTTTAACAAAGTCCTCCGATTGATGAACTGATCAATTGAATATTTGGATTCCTTGTGCTGTGAGTACCACTTTCTACCCGCTTCAACCACAACTTTTGTTCTGAACCTGCGATGCCCCCTGGAAATTTGAGGAGCTGCTGGTACTCTATCAGCTTATCTACTTCTCTTGTTTGCAGATCCTGATGTCCCTATTGTGATCTTTCCCTTGCTAGCCATGTTACCTATTCAGCACAACAACCCACAAAAATAAAAAACCAAGAACCTTCGACACTAGCTACCACTAAATGTGAATGTCACCCCACACTTAGTTGCTAGCACAAGTTGCTACAAAAATCACAATGCACTCGGATACTCAGACTTCCCCTTTCTATTTCATAAGTCCATGGTCAGTTATCCAACATTACTCTTTTAACATCGATTAATCTTAAGGAAGTGAAAAAGAAAATTCTATCATTATGACCACTTTCAGTTCATTTAAATAGAAACTACCTTAACTCAACCCCACACTTATTTTCTATCATGTAGTGAATCAACAAATCCCAATTTAGTGATAGTGAATCAACAAAACACATTAATTAAATCATTATTTACCTACATGAACAATGTGTCAAACCAATCAACAGCCTATCACCATCACCTCCTAACATTCCTGCACAAATTTAACAACTACTATTCAGAGTAAATTCAATTTAGTGAAATGAAATCCCTTGGAATTGAAATTTCAAATAAACTACGTTTTCAATCACACAAGTTATATCAATATTGAAGCACATTTGATTCTCAAAATTTAAAGTCAAGGTATCATGAGAATTTACCTTGTCTTGGTTGAGAAAAAAAGTTGAAGTAGAGACCTGAAAATTTTTGACAACTTTTGACTAAGGATCGACTTAGAGTTTGGGGAAAAAGGGGTGGCGCACAGCTAGGGTTAGGTGAGAGGAGTGAAAATGTTTAAGTGTGGTATTTATAGATATGATGCAATAATGAGGATCGATGCGGCGCATTGTATATCGTGTTGAACAATCAATACGACACGTTAAGTTAGCATCAATTCTCTGGAAATAGCTTTGAAATTTTTTTCTAAGTGTGGAATTTATGCCCATCGATGCGACGCACCAAGATCACGTTGATCCTCAGGAAATTGCATCCAAAAATTTTTCCAAGGCCAAATTTCTTAGATTTTTAAGCATGTATTCTTACCCCTTACCTTTTTCACAACTCATTAGCTATTTTACTTACTCAATGGTCCATGTTCACCATCTTCTTTATATGTACCTAATTTCTCATTCCTACATATCAATCAAAAACAATAAAATTATGTAAGCAAAAGTGGGTTGCCTCCCACCAAGCACCTTATTTTCGGTCATGGCACGACTCATATTTTTTTTGTTATTCATCCATTAAAAATTTAAAGTACCTATTATATTACATTTGTGGGTTACCTCCCACATAGCTCCTTATTTTACATCATGGCACAACTTAGCTCAGCATCACTCATCAACAAAAGTTATAGATTCTTTATGCTTATCTGGATGATCCACCCAATAATGGTTTACACGCTGTCCATTCACAAGGAACTTCTCCGTATTCTCGTTATTCCAAAACTACACAGGTCCATGAGGTGTCATACGCACCACCTCAAAAGGTCCAGACCATTTCGATCGCAATTTACCCAGAAATAACTTAAGCAGTGAATTGAAAAACAAAACAAGTTGTCCGGGTTCAAATACTCTTTCTTGAATTTTCTTATCATGCCATCTTTTGGTATTCTCCCTATATAGTTTGACATTTTTATAAGTGTAAAGTCTAAACTCCTCCGGCTCGTTCATCTGTAATAACCTTTTCTCCCCCACGACAGTCATCTCAAAGTTTAGCTTCTTCACCGCCTAATTTTCTTGGTGTTCCAACTCCACAGGAAGATGACACGCTTTACCATACACCAAGTGATATGGAGATGTCCCAATGGGCGTCTTGTAAGCTATTCGATAAGCCCAAAGTGCATCATCTAGCTTCTCCGCCCAATCTTTTCTCTGTCCATTTACCGTTTTCTGAAGTATCTGCTTAATCTCCCGATTTGATACCTCAACTTGTCCACTATTTTAGGGATGATATGTAGTGGAAACCTTGTGCCTGGCACCATATTTAGCAAGAAGATTTTTGAACCAGGTGTTAATGAAATGTGTACCTCCGTCACTAATGATTGCTCTTGGTGTACCGAATCTGGAAAATATGTTCCTCTTCACAAATTTCAGCACCACTCTTTGCATCATTTGTCGGACTCACCATAGCTTCCACCCATTTAGAGACATAGTCAACCGCTACTAAAATGTACAAATTACCTTTTGAAGGTGGGAATGGACCCATGAAATCGATCCCCCAAACATAAAAAATTTTGGCTTTTAAAATATTGTTGAGGGGCATCTCATGACGCCTAGATATGGTACCTAACCTTTGACATTGATCAGAATTCTGTATGGAAGCCACTGTATCTCTAAATAGAGTAAGCCAGAAAAAACCTAATTGCAGCACTTTTCTCGCATTCCTCTCACCTCCATGATGTCCACCATATGAAGATGAGTGGAAATCTTTCAAAACATTTGAAAATTCAGCCTCTGGGATACACCTATGAATAACTCTATCTGGACCATTCTTGAAAAGGTACTTTTCATCCCAAATGTAGGTAAGAGAATCATGGAGTAATTTCTTTCTTTGTTGTGTGGTGGCCTCAGGAGGGTACACCTCACAAGCTATCAAGTTCACAATATCAGCGTACCATGGGAACTCAACTGCATCTAACGACAATAACTTCTCATTAGGAAACTCTTCCTTAATACTCAGGAAGTCATCCACAATATGGTCTCAATTTTCTATCCGTGATAAGTGATCAACAACTTGATTTTCTGCTCCCTTTGTATCTCACACCTTAAGATCGAATTCTTATAGTAACAGAATCTACCTAATCAGTCTTGGCTTTGCATCCTTTTTTTTAACAAGATACTTAATGGCAGCATGGTCAGTATGAACAATGACCTTAGTACAAAACTAAGTAAGATCTAAACTTGTCGAATGCATACACCACTGCCAACATTTCTTTCTCTGTAACCATGTAGTTAACTTGAGCATTAGTTAATACTTTGCTAGCATAGTAGATAGAGCAAAATACTTTATCTCTTATCTAACCCAAAAATGCTCCCACAACAATGTCACTAGCATCACACATTAGCTCAAACGGTAACTCCCAATCTGGTGTGATTAGAATAGGTGCTTTAGTCAACTTCTTCTTAATCTTTTCAAAATCTTTATAGAAATTTATCCCAAACTTGAACTTGGATTCTTTTTCTAACAATTTGCACATGGGGCTTGCAATCTTTGAGAAATATTAAATAAATCATCTATAGAACCCTGCATGTCCTAGAAAACTCCATACTTCTTTGACTGTCACTGGATGAGGCAACTTTTCAATCACTTCAACCTTCTCCTTGCCCATTTTAAGTCCTTTGTATGACACTTTATGGCGTAGGATAATTCCTTCCTTAACCATAAAGTGGCACTTCTCCCAATTCAGCACCAAGTTTATTTCCTTACATCGCGCTAGGACTCTGTCAAGATTCTGCAGGCACTTTTCAAAAGAATTACCATACACAGAGAAATCATCCATGAATACCTCCACAAATTCTTCCACCACGTATGAGAATATCGCTATCATACATCTCTGGAATATAGCAGGTGCATTGCATAAACCAAAAGGAATATGTCTGAATGCATATATACCATATGGACAAGTGAAAGTGGTTTTCTCTTGGTCTTTCGGTGCTATGCTTATTTGATTGTAGCTAGAATACCCATCCAAAAAATAATAATACTCCTGCCCCACCAATCTATCTAGCATTTGGTCAATGAAGGGAATTAGATAGTGATCTTTACAAGTTATTTCGTTCAATATATGATAATCAATATAGATCCTCAAATTGGTCACCGTATGGGTGGGAATCAACTCATTATCATCATTGGTCACTACAGTCATTCCTTCCTTCTTTGGTACACAATACACCAGACTAACCCATTTGTTGTCTAAAATTGGATAGACAATAACACTATCTAACCACTTGATCACTTCTTTTTTGACCACCTCTTTTATCATAGGATTCAACCTTTATTATTGCTGCACTTTAGGTATGTAACCCTCTTCCATGTAGATGTTGTGCATGTAAAATTCTTGATTGATTCCTGTAATATCGAATATCTGCCAACCAATCACCTTCCTTTTCCTCTTTAGAACTGCTATAGCTTCCTTTACCTGTACATCTGATAATCCTGTAGATAAAATAACAGGCAAAATATCTTGATCACCAAGAAAAACATATTATAAATGAGGAGGAAAAACCTTAAGATCCAAGTTAGGAGCTTCTTCGACTAAAGGCTTGGGTGAGGGGCCAATTGGCCGATTCAAAGGCTCAAACGACACTTTTTTAGTCTCAACCACTGCCAATTTCATAAGCTGGACCAATTCCAATGCTTCCACGTTGCCATACAGATCATGAACCATCAAAGCTCACTCTAATGGATTATCAGACAACAATAATTACCAATCCAAAGCAAGATTAATAACTGATATAGAAGACAGCTCCTCATATATGGCTGGAAGTTTCAAAGCCTTGTACACATAAAAAAATTCCACTTTATCGTGTGCTTGCATTGTTATTTTTCCTACTGTTACATCAATGAGTGACTAACCTATTCCTAAAAAGGATCATCCCAAAATAAATGGAACATAAAAATCAGCCTCAAAATCAAGAACCACAAAATCCACCGGGAAAATCAAAGATCCCACTTACACCAACACATCCTTAATAATTCCATCTGGTCTAGCAAGAAACCTATCCACCAATTGAAACACAATAGTCATGGGTTTCGGACTCCCAAGACCCATCTTTCGGTACCATGCTATGGGCATGAGATTTTGCTAGCACCCAAGTCACACAATCTATGTGCACAAATAGTCTGTCCAATGGTAATCTGCAAGGTGAAACTACTTGGATACTTCCACTTTGTGGGCAATTTATTTTGAATTTTAGACGTGCACTCTTGAGTAAGGGCAACTATAGCATATTCGGTCAACCTATTCTTTTTGGCAACAATATCCTTCAAGTATTTCAAATATTTTGGCACACTGTGCAGAATGTCAACAAGAGAAAGATTTACTTGAACCTGCTTCAGAAGATCTAGAAACTTCTTATAACTGGCTTCCTCTTGATGCTTCCCTACCCTTTGAGGAAAGGGTAAGGTGATAGTATTCTTCTCTACATGAATTTCATCACTTGCCTCTTTTTCAGTGACCTCCAAATCTGCCTTATCTTTCAAACTGTTATCTGTAACTGTGAAATTATCTTGCTCCTGAATTGTCTCCTTATTTTGTAGCCCACTCCTTATTGTAACCACATTCACCTATTTTGTATTAGCCTCAGTGTCGCTAGGCAATGTTCCTTGTGGACTTGTATTCTACGATCATGCAATTTAACCTAGCTGCAACTCTAGATTTCTTGTAAGCAATTGTTGACTCTTCAACTCAGCTGCAAATTGTGCCTATTGAGTCTTTATATCTGCCACAAATAGTGCTTATTGAGCCATGAACAGTTCAATCAACTCCTCCACATTACTATTCTGAACAGTCGGCTGATTATTCTGAGCCAGCTATGGATTTGATTGCACTGGTCCCTTATACTGATTTGCATTCTGCGCCTGATTTTCGCCCCATGAAAAGTTAGGGTGGTTCCTCCAGTTTGGATTATATCTGTTGACCATGACAATTTACATTCCCCACGTAGTTGACTGAATCTGATCTAATAGAACATGCATCTGCTTTATACTCACCACTTATGCAAACTTTACACCACAAATATACCTATTGAACTGCATTTGCTATGGCTGCTGGTTGTGCCGCACCCAACTCTAAGTTGTTCAACTGAGTAGTCATATGATTTTGCATTGCTGCAATCTGTGCCTATAATGCAGTAAATTAATCAACCTCCAATACCCCTGTAACTTTCTTTGGACCGCTCCTTGCGTTGCATGCCAATCAAGATTCCCTTATGCGATTCGATTCAGCAATGTATACAATTCTTTATAAGTTTTCTCCAAAGCTTGGCCTCCTGCTGCTGAATCCAAGAGAATCTTCATATTAGACTCAAGGCCTTCTATAAATGTGTGCACCAAGACATCATTGATTAATGGTGTTGATGACAATTTCTGAGCATGCCTTTAAATCTCTCCCAAGCTTGGTAGAGATTTCTCCATCTTTCTGTCTGAAACTCAAGATCTCACTCCTCAATCTGACATAATTAGTATTTATATCATCAGGAATGTTTATATCACTTATTTCTAGGAGGGTCTGTATGTGCTGCTGTGGATCCTCGTGTGAAAGTCCGTGAAAGTGCCCCACAGAATTCAACAATTGCACTATATTTTGTTTTAATTCCCACCAGCCTCCTGAATGCTGTTAGTTACATAGTTCATAAATGGGCTTGCCACTTCACAAACAGGTCTTACGGCTAGCCGAACAGGAAAAGCTGGAATAACAAGAGCTGGAATATTTCCAACATTTAGATCAGTAACAATTTGGTCTCGTATTTCAGCCATCTGTCCCCATTGAATGTAATATTAAGGTCTTCGCCTCAGATGAAAAATTACTTTTGGTTTTGTAAAGGGCTCTATTAACTCTTTATCCCTAGCCAGTCCAATGTTTAGCTAAACCTGTAAAAAATCAGCCGCTAAGATCAAGTTGTTAACACTTAAACTTATTATCAAAAACCAAAAATTAAGCAATTAACTAATTATATTAGTCTCCAGCAATGGCGCCAAAAAATTATTGTGTCCCTACGCACACGCAAGTGTACGTGATCGTACAATTAGTATCAAGACTTAGACAATTAATATCGTTTCTACGAGGACTAATAAACTAGAAATTTAATCAACCTTTATTTTAAAACAATTAGGTATTAAGTGCTTGAGAGTATCAAGATGATGTTGAATTTATGAATAAAAATGTAAATTATTAAGCAGTGAATAACTAGTGGTGACTAGACCAAAGCAAGAAACAGTTGTAATCAATAATGACAAAGATTCCAGGGTTGAGGAATTTCGAACAATCATACAATTCTCTATTCTTATCAGAGTCTAATTGGTTATCAGGTTTTTTATTCGCAAGATTTATGCCACGATCTGGGTCTCCCGACCTCAAATATTCTACCTATTGAACATTGTAGCTACAACTCCTGCAGAGATACAACAATTCTTCTAGATTCATAAAGTTATCTTCTTGTAATTGAATCTATCAAGGATTCTAGATATACCCGTATCCTAGATGCTAATTCAAACCCCTTAGTTTATAAAAGGATAAGAACCTTGTTCCTTAATTTCTTTGCTTTATCCTATGATTCTCCTCCTGGATGCACATAGAAATATAGATTTATTCTAATGGTGGCCATTCATCAAAATAGTAAGCTCAAGAAATTAAGAACAACCCAGAGGATAACACAAAAAGAAACTATAAATAACAATATAAAAGAGTAATCATATTCTCGGCTTCAACCTTAGAATAAGGGTGTTTAGCCACTCATGTTTGAATTCAACATCCAAAATAAGTAATTAACCATACCCAAAATTAGTTCTTGAAGTAAAAAAGTTCAAAAGAAATATTAAGAACCCTAAAAGAAAGAATTTTGCATTTTTTCGCAGCTGCTATGCTTGCCCAAAAATTCCTTGTAATTGTGCTCACGTGTTTCTTTTATACTTGAGAAAATTTCACTAGATTTGCAATCATGAAACGACCTATCGCTGATCGCATTGAACCAACCAACGCGTCACATCAACATCGTGTTTTCACACTGGAATTTATCTTTGAAAAATCAAGCTAAGTCAATTTCTTCACCGCACGATGTGATGCGTTGACATTGCATCGTGTCACTGGAACTTTCTCCTCAGAATTTGGCCAAGTGTCAAAACTTTAGGCATCGATGCAACGCGTTGACATCGTGTCGATGCACTGGAACTTGATCTTTAAATTTCTTCTAAGGCACAAAAATCATACATCGACGCGACGCATTGACAGCCTGTCATTGCACTGGAAGTTGTTCTTTAATTTCTTTTTAAGGGACAATATATTACCAGTTGACGTGACGCATTGAGATCACGTCATGTCACTGGTATTTTTCTCCAGTTTCGTTATTTCTTCTCATCAATCCTCAGGATGTTTTAGGCTTCAATCCACATGGTCTTTCGACTTTTTATGATATGTATCCCATTTTTTTCTAAATCCATGAAAAAATAACCCTGTATCTCTAATCAAATCAGTTAGCCACGAAATACAATTTAACTCATAGTTTAATATATTTAGCATAATTTTTATTCTCAAAACAAGTCCAAATATAGGTTAATATAGGTGTTTGGACATATAAATACGCCCAAGATCACTCCCTCTCCTTAATCTTTTGCTCCTCTATCTGTTGAGCATGGACAATCAGCCTAGACAAGTCCATCTCACTAATAAGCATTGCGGTTCTGCACTCCTTAATCACACTAACAAATATGCCAGACACAAACTTACTCATCTTAGATAGATTATCAGCTACCACATGAGGACCATACCTATCTAACTGAGTAAACTTGAGGGAATACTCCCTCACGGTCATGTTTCTCCACTTCAAGTTAATGAACTCTTAACACTTTGGTCTCTCTTAACTCCAATGGGAAGAATCTGTGTAAGAAAGTTGTGGCAAACTCTTCCCATTCTACAAGCCCTGCATCTACAACCCTATCAACTTTCCACTACTTAAACTAAGTATGGGATACATCCTAAAACTGGTAGGCATCAAACTCAACACTCTGACTAGATTTCAGCCCCATAGCATTCGTGACCTTCTGAGCCATATCTAAGAATTCCTGTGGATCCTCTTTAGACTTAGATCCCATGAAAGAAGAGGGATTCATCCAGTTAAAATTCTAAATTCTAGGTGAAGAAGTATTGGCAACTGGGTTGGCCAAAAAAATAGGAGGCCATTCATTTTGTGCGGCTACGGAATTGGCTACAGTAGTGAACGCAACCCTAAATTCTACGTAAGAGATATGCTCGTCCAGAGGATCTGCCTAGACGGGCTAAGGGGCTGGCTGATCCTATTCTTTTTTCGTTCTTCTTGGAAGGCATGTTCTGCAAATCGAAGAAAGAAATAGATTATACAGGGAGTTTAACTTAAGCTCATGCTCACTCGCACGACATGAATACTAAAAGAAAGGAATCTTTTTCTAAATGCCTTGTAGCCTCTCGTCCATAAGTGTGGCGCGCTACATACCCATGCACAAGACTCTACTTGACGTGACTTTCAGACTTTCTAAGACACTTTAAAACCTTATGCTCTGATACCAAGTTTATAACGCCCTAAGAGTATACCCTAGGTGTCACACGGTGCTTACAATTCCGAGGGACCACAAGCTAACCCATGAGCTGCTATCTGTCATGAGCACTGAATAATAATATCATAATTGTAAAAACCATCTGATATTGACATAAGGTTTTATCACTGAATTAATACTGAAATATGAATATATAGAAAAACTATTTGAATCTGATTAAATACTGATAAACTGACATGTCAACTAAAAATATGAATACTGGATAACTAACTCTAATGTATGAAAAGCCTCTAAAACTGATTGACTAAATATGAGTTGATGAGACAGGCCCCCAACTAACACTGCTAACTACTGAACTAGAGATATAAGGTAAAATAATCTATCCTCGAATGATAAGGACTCACTACTGCTACTATACTGCTGATAGCCTGAGGAGTGAGGTCTTAGCGTGGTTCAGGAACTGAGTGTTAGAACCTATGATATAATACATCATAGAGTAAAAGAAAGGTATGCGATCAGTACTTTGAATGTACTAGTATGCTAAATTAGGTAGGCTGATATGCATGTTTTCATGAATAGAACTAATAATTAACTGAATATGCATGTAAAACATAAAGTACTGAGTAGAGAACATGGAATCTATAGATTCTGAAAATATGGAGAAACTGTAGATACTGAGTATGCATGACAGTCTGTAAATACTGAAGATACATGAAAATCTATAGACACTAGGGATGCATGACCAAGTATATAACATAGAGTGAGTAAAATCTATAAACTAAAATACTGACAAAATACTAATATTTCTATGCTTTGGTAAAAAAACCCTAAGATTTCATAACTGATCTGGAACTCTAACTGAGACTGTGGGAGGTATCATCTAATCGATATTTCCCAATTTAAACAAATTGGGGTCCAACCTGTAACACCGGTTGGAAGGGTGTTTATACCGTGCCACGGGTACTAACAATGGTAGAATGGATCCACTAAACTAATATAATGTCCAAAGGACTAAGGTGTCAAGCCTGAACTGATGGGTGACCCCTACAAGATAGTCAAGCCTAATATAATGGGTGACTTCTCATACCATATGCTAGCTACGTAGTTCTGGAGTATAGGGACTGCTACTAACGACTCTGCCTATCTAACGAGGAAGCCACCATCCCTACTCCCGCTCGGTGCTAAATCCTACTTCCAACTGAAAGACACTGAAATACTAGACTATTTTGAGTTCATCTGATTGGTAACTGACTGTTCTGATAATGCCCATAGTATGTTCTGAAGACTATTCTGTAAAGTACTTATACTAAGCTAAGTAAACAACTATGGATTTAGGGTATTCAATACCCCTAGGACTCAAAAAGAATAATAGTAAAATGACACTAAAGCTTGAAAGACAAAACATGAAAGCTTTTAGTTAAATCAATCACTCTTATAGGTATTTTATCAAGCACTTGTAGTTCAGGGTTTAAAACAATCATAGGAATGCCATAGAACTTATAAAAATAGCATGAATTCAACATTATAATACTAAATCATGGTTTTATTCAATAAATAATAATATAAAAACATGGAGGATTGAATGAGATCAATAATTTCATAGTAACATGATATAAAATCAATAGTACATGGAGGTTCATAGGTGAAATTATAATTTAAAATCAAATAGCTTGAAAAGATTATAACTTGGTAATTAAAATAGGATAGTTGGACTCCATGGATGAAAGGAATCCAAGGATGAACATGTAACATACCTGGGATAGTGAATTTCTTGAAGTTATGGGTGAGTTCTTGAGGATTGGCCTTGAATTTGAGAGCTAGGGTTTCTTGTTCTTAAAAAGGGGATGTTTGATTGTGTGAGGAATTGAAATAATAATGACTATTTAGGATGTTTAGAGGTTAAATTTTGTGTTTTAAGTTAATTAGGGCCATACAAAAGACACAAATACCCCTAAACAAATTTAAAAATGAAAGCTGAAAAGTGAAGATCCCAATTTTTGACCTTGGTGCGACACAACACTATAGTGCCAAGCCACTAGAAAAGGGAAAATTGGGACCTGGACAAACACCGTGACATAGAGCTATCGTGTTAATCCTTTGAAGTGCAAATTTGGCCACCTCTGTGACACGCCATCATCGCGAAGGTCCACTGGAAATCGCCATACAAGAAATTGGCCTGCTCCACACGTGCCAACATCGCAGAGTCGCACTATAAATTGATAATTGTCATTTGGACTGTCTCCACAATGTGCTAAGTGTTAAAATGACAATGTTTAATGAATGAAACTTAAAATTGCCATAATTTCTTACCCGGTTATCAGATTTTGATGAATTTTATATCATTGGAAGGCTAATTGAATTTCCTACGCAATGGCTGACTCTAAATTGAAAAATGATGAGTTTTTAAAATTTTTTATTTATGAATACTCATGCACTAGAACTTAGATTATGCTACAAAAATATGGGATGTTATATCGACCTGTCTAGATAGCTCTAGACTACATCAAGATCATCCTCCCAATCACCAAGAGATGTAGGGTCCTGAGTAGAAGGAGCACTCAACCTCCCAGTCCCACTAGCCTAACTATTCTCATCTCTTCCTCCACCTTCCTCTTTTTCTTACTCTCTTCTTGAATTTCCCTACCCTGCAATGAGTTACATACTACCTTACAGTAATCCTTGGTCTCTCGAATCTTTTAAGGCACATTCACCTTGACACAAAGTGCGGTAACTATGGAAGGAAGGAATATATCTTTTCTATGACTCCCTGTCATAAAAGTTCTATAATTCATCAACAATCTGTGCCTCTACTTTCACTCAGATCCCTGAAAGAGCACATGCTACCACCATGTCCTGGTTTCAGATACATCTATAATATTTCCTGAGGGATATATTCTTTAGGACACCAGTTGTAACCATACCCTAGACTTAACTGAGAAATAAGTGCTCGTCATCCCCTTGAAACTATACTATTTCACCTCAACAACTCGTACTTCTGGCGCCAAAACCCCAAACATCCACTCCAAGTCTGTTGCGCAAATTCTCACCACAAAGGTGGCATTAGAAGGGTTCGGGACATCCAAAGTATCATTGATGGTAGACACATCCATCGGTACCTTTTTTTCTCAAACACGGTTAGTGGGGAGAGGTATCAACTAGTCTAACATTGGGAGGTTGACATAAAATTCTCATACAACCTCCATGTTGGGCTGAGGGACTAATTTAGTCAACATCTCCCACACATAAGTTTTCAATAGGTTGTAAAACCCCGACAAATACTTCTCTATTTCCCTAATAACAATACCCTACTCATAAAGGACACTCCTAGAATAAAGTTTCTCCTTATAATGGTCTCGATATTCGGTGTTGGGAAATCTATAGTAGGTAGATTTTTGGGCCATGATGATTATGTAAAATCCACTAAAAACTAGTTAGAACCATATCAAAACACCGAAGAATAAAAGAAAAATTCAAAATATCAAAAAAATAAAAAAAAAATGGTGGCTTACCTCCCCATACAATAACAACAGTTAATTAACGATTTTAGTAGAAAAGTTACCACTATAGCGGTTTGTCGACCTTAAATTGTCAACCTCCCCTCCCATGGAGGATTTTTAAATTTTCTCTATAATTTCAAAAAATTAGTATAAATTGGTCTGGTAGAAGTGTGATGAACCTTCTTACACTAAAATAAGGGTGTAAAACAACCCAAATTCAACCCAAATCATTGGAGTAAGTGACCCTTCATCTTTCACCCCTCCTGTGGACAAAATCTATCATGAACTACATTTATGTTATGTTTTGAATATTGTAGGTCCATTGAAAATGTAGGAGAATTTAACATGCCAAGATCTATGATCTAAAACACCATTAAATCAAGTTTGTCTATTCTAATGTAATCCTACGATTATAAAATGAGAAATATATTGAGTAAGTAGAATAGGTGAGGAAAGTACCTTGAATTCATTGCTGGGGAGGTATTTCACCGAGAATTGAGAGAGTTTTGAGATAGTAGAGTGAAATAGGGGAAAATAAAATTTTCCTTCTATATGACTGCCATGAACCGCTCCTTTGATTGGCAACCACTGTAGTGATACTATAGTGTTAACTAATCGTGGTAGTGCTAAAATTCTTCTAAATCCAATTTAGTCTCAAAGTTTTGTGCATTATTGTGTCGTAACATGTTGAGGTAATGATAATTGAAAGTTATGTCATAAATTAATTATCTAGGTCGACTCAGAGAAAATGTGAGAATAACCATTAGGCCTAGATTAGGCAATACTTTAGTAGGCGTACATTGAGAAGCAGGGATTTACAATGAGATACTAGATTTCATTGTAGGGAGATAATTCTTCTAAGGTATTGTACAAAAATTCATCGAGCAGTCATGCATTTGTGCATTCTTACTCTCAAGGCCATTCAAGGATGAACAGTGGGTAAAATAGTATCTAATATAACAATCTAATATTTCATTACATGCAAAAACACCCTTAAACAATTTTCAGTAAAAAATAGGCTCAAAGTTGATGGGAAAAATTTAAATTGGATTGAAAAATCAGGGCCTGAGGGACTTAGGACTAGAGGCCCAATTTTGGTCTGGGTTGGACTGTCGTAACCAATGTTATAGATAATTGCTACAACAGTAAAAGTTCTACTATAATAGTAATAAGTATTATGCCAGTTGAAGGATTTTTAAAAAACCATTTTTCTTTTTTCCCTAGGTCTGCCTTTTTCTTCAAAAATATTCTGAAAAATCTCATCTTTCTAACCATAAGATTTCAAAGGCCAAGATTTATGGTAGAAATTTTAAGACACATACATAGGGAATCCAACATAAGAATACATCTAGTATGTGTAATACAACTCACTCCTTTTTCTAGCAGTATGTTTCACCTAAGAGGTAAGCTAAGGTTTATTTTATAGCAACTAGACTTGGGATAAATGCATTTAACAATTATGGTAATGTTAGAAATATCATGAATTAGGCCTTCAGGCATGGATTTTGATGGATGAATGCATTTAAAATCTTGTTACATTTGAATATGATTGTATAATCATATATTATGCTGATATGTTAGTCGTGATGAGTGGTGGATAGAATGATAGAGTGAATGTGAGTAGACCAATATTTTTTCAAGCTTGAATATAGTGCAGAGCTCAATATGATAACATGAAATGGTAAAAAGAGGATTTAAGTAAACTTGATTAATTCTAATGTCTTAACGAATCGAATCTCACCAAAGGGGAGCAACTAAGTGATGAAGTACGACAAGTTGGAAGCTGGAAATTAGCACTGAACCCCAAGATTATTGTACGCATAAAAGAACAATAATGTGAAAAAATAAATTCAAATTTTGTTACAAGAAAATATAGAAGAACAAAAGATTATTGATGGAAATATGAGGTTGGGATGTGGATAGAGAGAAACTGTTTGTTAACATGAACTTAGACTACTGCAGTCCATAAGGATAAATGCCATATGATGGTTGGGGGATATGTATAGATTAGGGATACTGTTCAAATGAGTTAAATGGTTGTTATAGTACTTAGACTTTCTAGGCTTGTTCTTGATTGTGGATTTGACATCTATGATTTCCCTTTTGCATGACTATGATTTAATGACGACATTGTATTTTATCTGCATTGTATTAATATGCTAGATATAGGTTAAGTACCAGTCGGTATGGATATAATTGTTATGATATGGGTTGGATACCAAGACAGTATGATTGTGATATGGGTCGGGTGCCATATCGGTATAAATATGATGATGATGTTGAGTAGGGTAAGAGATGATGTACACATATTGCATAGATGCATTCTATTATATGTTTTAATATGATTCTATCTTATATATGCTCTCACACATGTTTTATATCATGATAAATAATGAAAGAGGGTCTAAAAATATATGTTAGTTCCACTATGTGGACCAGGATAGGGGCAAGATCCTATGACCCATGAGAGGATCTGGTAAGGTATAATATGACTGGAAAACTTATGATAATTATGTAGTGTGGTATTGTAACGTCTTGTGATTATAATTTAGAGAGGAATTGGGTGGATGTAACGTAAAGAACTATAGGTAGCATAAGAATGAGTCGGTGTAAAGGAAGAAAGGTATAGGTTGGACAGGTAGTCAAAGTACAAAGATATACAAAAATATTAAATGATAGAAAAGCCATAAAAATGCTAAGATAATAACTAGTGTATTCTTTACTTGGGGGTTTAGAGTCTAAAACTTTACTTGATGTTATCATTTTTTGTATTTATTGTTGATCCTATTTGTTTCTAACCCTTGTTGGCCAACAATGCTTACCAATACATGTAGCTGCACTGATGCTATACTTAATATACCTCCACTCAGAGGTATTTCCATAGTGCAGGTCAATTGGATCTTCTAGATCAGTGACATCGCGTACATGGATGTTGCATCGCATATTTTCCTACTCCATATCTACTACTCTTATGCGGGGTTGTAACACTACAAAAATCCAAACTAAGATTAGAACCATGCTTAAAGTACATGTGAAAACAAAAATCATGTTTTAGTTCTATGAGAAGTGATTTAGACATGTTTTAAGTCCACAAGTAACTCCTAGTTCATGTCCAAGTCAAAACCTTCATACCATTAATTCCTTGAGAAGAATCTTGCTATAGTAAACTTCAAATGAGCATAATTCCAGGATTTCTGAAGTATTTTGAGATCCAGACCAACAAAATTATACATATTTGAATTATCTTTCCAACTTATCTAGTTTCTCCTTTATTCAATATTGGAGTAAAATGTTATGCCCATTTTAGTGAAGCACTATCCAACAGTGAGAACCTATGAGTGTAGTACGATAGTGGTGAGATTGTACGACTGTAAAATGATCCCTATCTGATCGAAACATCCCCAAACATCTAAAAATTAACAAGTATACTTTAAACCATGATGGGGAACCACAACTATGTTTAGAAACCACGATCTTAAGTACGACCTTGAATTTTAACGTTGATCTAGTTGGAATCTACAACCTACAAACCAAGGTACGATTATAGGTGGGTCCTTCATAGTTTAGAGATCTCATATCCATATCCCCACCACTAACACCACCTATGATCATGGGTGGGTTCCATGATCATGGGAAGGTCTCGTAGTCCCTTCCAACAACTTTTCAGTTAAGAATTTAAAAGGGCACATTAGTCATTTCTAGATTTTTAACATCAAAACTATGTCATTTAAGCCATTTCAAGTTTGATTATTAAGATAAATGTTACCCTATGTAATACCCCATACTTCTACCTAGCTTAAAAATCATCCCAAAAATGTTAAAGACTTTTTTTAAAGGATGAATCCACTTTTATACACATGGAATTTTCAAGGTTTTGACTTTTTGTTGTGTGGAAAATTGAATAATATTTTCATTAATACCAAATTCTCCTAAATCTGGTATCGGGGTAAAAAGTTATGGCCGTTTATGGAAAACTATCCGAACTGCCCAGGAGCAATGAAAAGTGCGACGAACCATTAAGCTAGCAACGGACCATCACCCAGACCATCGCAACTGAGGTAGTAAGACTATCTTCTAGCCAAACTACGATGGAAAGAGCGATGAACCGTCGAGCAAGAAATGAACCATCACCTAAACCATCGCTAATAAGGTAACAACCCATTTTTTGGCTAGACTGCGACGGACAGAGCGACGAACCATCACTTTAGCAATGGACCGTCGTCCCAAGCCATCGTAGATCCTGTTCAGCAATTTAAAGCCATTTTTTTAAGGGTGTTTGAGTCTTTTCCACCCTTCTTAACACCTAATTATACAAGATCAGAGCTCATAACTTCATTATCCATCTACAACACCAAATTAGGGTTTCTCTCAAAGATCAATCCCCAAGAACAAGATCCAAATTCTTCTTCAAGAAACTAAGAAATTCAAGTTCTTCAAGTCCAAGAACTTCAAGAAACTCACAATCAAGGTATGTCAAGTGTTGATTCATGGGTCCCTTTCACCCATGAAGCTCAAGAATTTCTTTTCAAATTCCAAAGATTGTGTATTTATGAATGTTCATGATTTAGTTGAATTGAAATTTATGTCCATGTTGTTGTTGGGTTTTGATTCATGTTTTAAATGATATGTTCCAATGATTGATCCTAGTATGTGATGATTTGCATAATATTAATGATAAACCCTTCAAATTGAAAATTTATTTATGCAATTATGATAATTAGATGCATTGATGATGGTATAACCAAAGTATGCTCCCTATGTGTTTGATTAAATGCTTATTCAAAGGAAAAGTGTCATTATAGTATGATAATATAAAATCCCCATTTATCTACAAGTCAATGCATGTCAAGTGTTTGATGAAATATTTTAGTAAATGAATTATGGATATATGTATAGCCTTTGTTGTGCTTTCGAACTTGTTCCATGAATTACTTTTATGCTATCAAGTCTTAGGGGTATTTATACCCGATAATTTAGCTGTGTACCCAGAGCTAGTGTCAGTTTCATAATAGTTTTAGTCACACCATGATCAGTAGAATTCAGTCAATTACATGACTCAGGAAAACTAAGTAATCTCATGAAATCAGTCAGTTAACAGAATTCAGTAACATTTTGTCAGTCAATAGAACTCCATGAACTTGGTCCAGCTGCTCTCAGTAAAATCAGTTCTATGTATATTTAGTTAGGATTAGGATTTTTCACCAAGTGAATCCAAGGACGAGGACACACACTTACAGTAGAGGGTGTGACCCTTAGAAGAAATCCTTGTGTTCCGGAACTATATAGCCTGCATAGGCTGAGACATCAACACTGCCAGTTGAGGGTTGATGAGGTGGATCAACAATTCCAGATGAGGGTCCTACCATTCTCCTTTAGGGATACTGCCAGAAGAGGGTCACTCACATCTTGTCTTTACCAGTGGGGCGGTATTGACACCCTTCCAATTAGGGTTACAAATTAGTCCCCAACTTAGCTATATTTATTTATTTATGGCATGTCAGTTAGATAAAAACTTTCCATGGTCTCAGTCTCAGTCTCAATAAAAGAACTCAGATAGTTCCTTAGATGCAGGACTGTCAGATACAGTCACACAATTCAGCATGAAACTTAGCTAGTTCTATTAGAATCAGGACTGTCAGACACAGTCACTCAGTAAATATGAAACTCATATTATCAGTATTCATATTCAATATTATAATGATTTTAGTTACATTTCACATATTTATGCATTTATTCTTACGTAGTCATTTTCATGTTCATGTCAGTCAGTTATAGTTCATGCATATGAACCCTTGCATTCAGCTTACCTTCAGCTTACCTAACTTGCATACCAGTATATTCTTATGTATTGACGCATACTTTTCGTTGGTGCTATGTTGTTTTATACCATAGGTTTAGAAGCACGAGGTCCAGAGCATCTTTAGTAGATCAGCCGTTCAGTAGACAGACCAGCAGTGAGTCCTCATCATTCGAGGATGTTATTATCTAATTATTTCATTCTTTCAATACTAAGTTTATTTTAGTAGTTGGAGTTAGTTGGGGATATATCCCATCAACTCCTTATTCAGACAGTTTAGAGGCTTTTAGAATAGCATGTTTAGACAGTTATTTCTGTTGTTTTGGTATTGATATATCCTAACTCCAGATTTTATATTTTATTAGATATTTAAAGCTTATGGCCTTTCAGCCTTTTATTTCATATTTATACAGTATATTATGTAGTTCTCAGTTACAGATATTAGTCATGGGTTAGCTTGTGGTCCTTCGAGTTCATGAGCACCGTGAGGCAGTCTGGGTACCATATTTATGGAGTTACAAACTTGGTATCAAAGCAAGGTTCAATAGTGTCCTGGGAAGTTTGATAGTTGCATCTAGTAGAGTCTTATGAATGGGTGTGTTGTGCGCCACATTTATGTATAGGAGGATATAAGATGTTTTAGGAATGGTTTCCCTTCTTTCAGTATTCATGTCATGCCAGTGAGAATAAGCTCAAATTTAACTCTCAGCCAGTGGTGGCAGATAGCAAGGCCAAGATAAGTAAGTTTGTTTCTGGGGTAAATGATAGTATAGTTAATAAGTGCAAATCCGCAATGCTAATTAGTGATATGGACATAGCCAGGCTTATGATCAATACTCAATAGATAGAAGAGCAGAAGATTAATATGAGAGAAAGGAAAAATAAAAAATCCAGGAAAGGTAGCTTAAATTTTAACTAGCCTAAGTTAGAGAGTGGTAATCATTTTCGATTTTGGACAAAGTCATCCGTCCCATCTCCTTCCTCATCTAGTGCTCCAGTTTCTAAGTTCAGGGATGGTAACAGAGATAGGGTGCCAGGCTCTAAATATTAGGGTAGTGTTAGCAGTGCTCGAACCAATCCTCTTTGTCAGACTTGTGGTAAGAACCACAAGGGTATTTGCGAAGCTGACAATGATGTGTGTTTCAAATGTGGTAAGACAGGCCACAGAGTTATACATTATCCCCAATCAGCATTTCAAGGTCAGCATAATCATTTCTCAGCTTAGTTTGGTCGCCCGAATCAGCAGGGTGCCACTTCCAGCACAACCAGTGGGTAGCGCCCAAATAGACTTTATGCCCTCCAGTCCCTACAGGATCATAAAAGTTCTCCTGATGTGGTCACTGGTACATTGCAGATCTATCACATGTATGTTTATCCGTTGCTAGATCCAGGAGCTTCTTTGTCGTTTGTTACTCCTTATATAATAGTCGATTTTGGAGTCAATCCCAAAATTCTAGCAGAACATTTCTCAGTCTCTACCCTAGTGGGTAAAACTATCATAGCCCGACAGGTATACAGGAATTGTCTGGTTATTAGAGAAGACTGAATTTCATGTCATTCTCAGCATAGATTGGCTTAATTCCTGTTATGCTACAGTCGACTACAGAAATAGATTGGTCCAATTTTTAGTTTTTGAATGAACCTGTCCTAGAGTGGAGGGGTAGTACTTCAGCGTTCAGAGGTTAGCTTATTTCCTACCTTCAGGCATGGAGAATAATATCTAAGGGTTGTGTCTATCATCTTGTTCAAGTTAAGGACTCTAGTTCCAAAACTCCCAGTCTCAAATCAGTCCCAGTAGTGAAAGAATACTTAGATGACTTTCCCAAAGATCTTTTAGGAATTCCTCTCGAAAGGGAAATAGACTTCGACATTGATCTCCTTCCAGATACCAACCTATATCTATACCTCCATATAAAATGGCACCAACACAAATCTGAGAATTGAAAGAACATTTAAAGGATCTACTAGACCAGGGATTCATTAGATCCAGTGTGTCCTCGTGGGGTGCATCGGTCTTATTTGTGCAAAAGAAAGATGGTTCTCTCAGAATGTGTACTGACTACCGCTAGCTCAATAAAATCACGGTCAAGAACAAGTATCCACTTTCCAGAATTGATGACTTGTTTGACCAACTTCAAGGTGCTAGTTACTTCTCCAAGATAGACCTCAGATCAGGCTGTTATCAACTTAGAGTCAGGGAATGTGACATTCTGAAAATAGCTTTCCAAACTCGGTATGGTCACTTTGAATTCTTAGTGATGTTCTTTGGTGTTACCAATGCCCCAGCCGCTTTCATGGATTTGATGAATCGTGTGTTCAAGAAGTACTTGGACATGTTTGACATAGTCTTTATAGATGATATTCTTGTTTATTCCCACAGTGAGCATGATCATGCAGACCATCTCAGAATAGTATTGCAGACTCTCATAAATTATTAGTTGTTCGCCAAATTTAGTATGTGAGAATTTTGGCTAAGGTCAGTAGCATTCCTCGGTCATATTATTTTCGGTGAAGGCATTAGGTTTGATTCTCAAAAGACCAAAGAAGTAAGAAACTGGCCTCGCCCTATCTCTGCATCAGATATCAGGAGTTTCTTAGGTTTGGCTGGCCATTACAGATGGTTTGTTGAGGAATTTTTATCTATTATATCCCTTAATGTCCAGATAGACTCAGACGAAAGTCAAGTTTCAGTGGTCAGATTTCTGCGAGAAGAGTTTTCAGGAGTTGAAGACTCAAATCACCTCAACTCCAATCTTGGCTCTTCTCGATGGTTCAGATGGGTTTGTGGTGTATTTTGATGCATCCAAAGTAGGTTCAGGTTGTGTTCTCATGCAGCATGGTAAGGTGATAGCCTACACCTCCATACAACTTAAGCCCCATGAAAAGAATTATCCTACTCATGATCTTGAGTTAGTAGCCATAGTTTTTTTCTTGAATATTTGGAGGCATGACTTGTATGATGTTTATGTTGATGTGTTCATAGATCATAAAATCCTTCAATACATATTCTCTTAGAAATATCTAAATCTTCATCAGAAGAGGTGGTTAGAGATCTTGAAAGATTATGACATGAGTGTCCTTTATCATCCGGGCAAGGCCAATGTAGGCCGATGCTGTCAGTAAATTGTCTATGGAAAGTATTGCTCATGTTGAGGACAGTAAGAAGAAGTTAGCTTAGGAAGTCCATCAACTTACTAGACTATGTGTCCACTTAGTCGATTCAGGAAAAGGTAGTATATGGGTTCAGAATAGCTCAGAATCATCTCTAGTTTCTGAGGTGAAAGAAAAATAGAATAGAGATCCCAGTCTTGTTAAGTTGAAAGAGTCAGTCAAAGATAAAAAAGTAGAGGTTTTCTCTGAAGGGGGAGATGGTGTTTTACCTTGTCAGGGTTGTCTGTGTGTGCCAGGTGTAAATGACTTGAGGCAATGAATTCTTGTAGAAATGCATGGTGCGTGCTACTCTATTCATCCAAGGGCCACTAAGATGTACTATGACTTGCGGAAGATCTATTGGTGAAGTGGGATGAAAAGAGATATTGCAGAGTTTGTGGCTAAGTTCTCTACATGTCAGCAGGTTAAGGTTGATCATTAGAAGACTAGCGGGTCCATGCAGGAGTTCAATATTCCCACTTGGAAATGGGAAGAATTGAACATAGAATTTGTGATGAGTTTACCTCGTACTCGTCATCAGTGTGATTCGGTTTGGGTTATTGTTGATAGGATGACCAAATCAACTCTTTTCCTTCTAGTCTATACCTCCTATTCAATCGAGGATTACGCCAAACTCTATATCAGGGAGTTGGTCAGATTACATGATGTTCCATTTTCCATTGTCTCAGATAGAGAAACCCAGTTCACCTCTCATTTTTGGAAAACATTCTAAAAGGGTCTTGGTACCTGATTTCACCTTAGTACAAACTTTCATCCTGATATAGATGGTCAAGTAGAAAGAACCATCTAGATTTTAGAAGATATGCTGCGAGCATGTGCAATTGATTTCAAGGCAAGTTGGGATGACCATTTGCCTTTGATTGAGTTTGTATGCAACAATAGCTATCATTCCAGTATTCGAATGGATCCATTCGAAGGTCTCTATGGTAGGAGATGTAGATATCCAGTAGGTTGGTTCAAAGTTAGTGAGGCCTCAGTTATAGGGCCTGACTTAGTATTCGATGCCTTAGATAAAGTCCAATTGATCAGAGAAAGACTTCAGGCTGCTCAGAGCCGACAGAAGTCTTATGTAGATGTACATAGAAAGGATTTAGAGTTTGAGATTGGTGACTATGTTTATATAAAGATATCTCCTATGAAGGGGGTGAAGAGGTTTGGAAATAAGGGAAAGCTGAGTTCCCAATATGTTGGTCCCTTCAAAATTCTCAGTCGCTTTGGCAAAGTAGTTTATGAGCTCAAGTTGCCTTCAGATATAACTTCAGTGCATCCAGTCTTTCATGTCTCCTTGATTTAGAAGTGCATAGGTGCCCCAGTAGTTATAATACCAATTGAGGGAGTAGACATTCAGAAAAGACTCTCTTATGAGGAAATCGCAATCGAAATCATTGACTATCAAGTTCGCAGAATGAGGAACAAAGAAGTCCCTCTAGTCAAAGTTCTTTGGCGGAACCAGTCCGTTAAGGAAGCTACTTGGGAAACAGAAGAAAATATACATACCAAGTATCCTCACCTATTCTCCATAAATTCAAACTCATCCCAAGGTAATAGATTTTCTTAAGTTTATTTAGCTTATGGTTCAAATTTTAGTTATAAACTATGCTCAGTTTTCGTTTCAAACTTGGTATCTTTACCCTTACATGTTCAGTCGCATGTACATAAGTCAGTTTAGTCATGTATTCACACATCAGATATACGTGATCATCTTATCATTACTCTCAGTCATGCATTCATGTATCAGCACAATCATAAAATCATGCATCAGATATGCATGATCAACATGAATCTCAGTAATGTCAATCATTTAGTCATGTCTCAGTTGTTCATGTTTAGTATATACTTTAGCTTATCATTTCTCCCATCTCAATCAGTCTTATTCAAGGACTAATGTTCCCAAGTGGAAGATATTGTAATACCCCATACTTCTACCTAGCTTAAAAATTGTCCCCAAAATATTAAAGACTTGCTTTACAGGATTAATCCACATTTATACACGTGGAATTTTAAAGATTTTGAATTTTTGTTGTGTGGAAAATTGAATAAGCTTTCCATCGATAAAAACTCTTCCTAAATCTGGTATCGGGGTAAAAGTTATGGCCGTTTATGAAAAATGTCTGAACTGCCCAGGAGCGACGAAAAGCGCAACCAACTGTTGAGTTAGAGATGGACTATCGCCTAGACCATCACAACTGAGGTAGTAAGACCATCTTCTGGCCAAACTACAATGGAAAGAGCGACGAACCATTGAGATAGCGATAGACTGTCGCCTAGACCGTCGCTAGTAAGGAAGCAACCCATTTTCTAGCTAGACTACGATGGACAGAGTGATGAACCATCGCCCACGCCATCATAGATCCTGTTCAGCAATTTAAAGCCATTTTTTAAGGGTGTTTGAGTATTTTCCACCCTTTCACCTACTTATTCCAGATCAGAGCTCATAACTTTACTATCCATCTATAACACTAAATTAGGATTTCTCTCAAAGATCAATCCCCAAGAACAAGATCCAAACCCTTCTTCAAGAAACTAAGAAATTCAAGTTCTTCAAGTCCAGGGACTTCAAGAAACTCATAATCAAGGTATGTAAAGTGTTGATTCATGAGTCCCTTTCACCCATGAAGCTCAAGAATCTCTTTTCAAATTCTAAAGATTGTGTATTTATGAATATTCATGATTTAGTAGAATTGAAATTCATGTCCATGTTGTTGTTGGGTTTTGATTCATGTTTTAAATTACATGTTCCAATGATTGATCCTAGTATGTGATGATTTGCATAATATTAATGATAAACCCTTCAAATTGCAAATTTATTTACGCAACCATGATAATTAGATGTATTGATGATGGTATACCCAAAGTATGCTCCCCATGTGTTTGATTAAATACCTATGTGAAGGAAAAGTGCCATTATAGTATGATAATATGAAATCCCCATTCATGTAAAAGTCAATGCATGTCAAGTGTTTGATGAAATGTCCTAGTCAATGAATTATGGATATATATATAGCCTTTGTTGTGCTTTCGAACTTGTGCCATGGATTACTTTTATGCTATTGAGTCCAGGGGGTATTTATACCCGACAATTAAGCTGTGTGCCTAGAATCTGTGTCGATTTCATGATAATCTCATTCACACCATGATCAATATAATTCAGTAAGTTACATGACTCAGGAAAACTCAGTAATTTGATGAACTCAGTTAGTTAACAAAAGTCAGTAACATTCAGTCATTCCACCAAACTCTATGAACTCGGTTCAATTCTTTTCAGTAAAATCAGTTCAGTGTCTATTCAGTTGGGAGGAGAATTTCACACCAAGCAAACCTAAGGATGAGGGCACATACTGACAGTAGAGGGTATGACTCTTAGATAAAATCCTTGTGTTCCAGAACTATGTAACCAACATAGGTTGAGACATCAACATGTTTAGATAAAGGTTGATGAGGTGGATCAACACAACTAGATGAGGGTCCCACCATTCTCCTTTGGAGAAACTGCCAGATGAGGGTCACTCAAAGCTTGTCTTTACCAGTGGCGTGGTATTGACACCCTTCTAATTGGGGTTACAAATTGGACCCCAACTTAGCTATATTACTTTATTTGGGGCAGATTGGTTAGATAACTACTTCCCATGGTCTCAGTCTCAATCTCAGTAAAAGAACTCAGATAGTTCTTCAGATGCAGGACTATCAGATACAGTCACATAATTCTGCATAGAACTCAACTAGTTCAGTTAGAATCAGGACTGTCAAACACAGTCACTCAGTAAATACGAAACTCATGTTATCAGTATTCAAATTTAGTATTATCATGATTTTATTTACAGTTGACGTATTCATGCATGTATTTTCATGTAGTCATGTTCATGTTCATGTCAATCAGTTATACTTTATGCATATGAACCCTTACATTCAACTTACCTCACTTATGTACTAGTACATTCTCACATACTAACGCATACTTTTCTTTTATACTATGGTGTTTTATAGCATAGGTTTAGAAGCAGGAGATCCAGAGCATCCTTAGTAGATAAGCCATTTAGCAGATAGACTGGGAGTGAGTCCTCATCATTCGAGGATGTTATTATCAGATTATTTCATTCTTTCAATACTTAGTTTATTTTAGTAGTTGGAGTTAGTTGGGGACATGTCCCATCAACTCCTTATTTAGACAATTTAGAGGCTTTCAGATAGTTATTTCAGTTGTTTTGGTATTGATATACCATATCTCCAGATGTTATGTTTTATTAGATATTTGAACCTTATGGCCTTTTAGCCTTTTATTCCACATTTATACAGTATATTATGTAGTGCTCAGTTACAGATATCAGTCATGGGTTAGCTTGTGGTCCTTCGGGATCGTGAGCACCATTTGGCATTCCGGGTACCAGATTCAGGGAGTTTCAAACTTGGTATCAAAGTCAGGTTCAATAGTGTTCTAGAAAGTTTGAAAGTCGCATCCAGTAGAGTCTTGTGCATGGGTTGTTTTGCACACCACAGTTATGTACAGGAGGCTATAAGATGTTTTAGGAATAGTTTCCCTTTTTTTAGTATTCATGTTGTGCCAGTGAGCATGAGCTCAAATTTAACTTTTAGTATAATCTGTTTATCTCGTTTCGTTTATAGAACATGCCTTCCAAAAGAAGAAATAGAAATCAGTCAGCCCCTTAGCCCTTCGAAGCAAACCCCTTGGACGAACATGTTTCTTATGCAGAGTTTAGAGCTACATTCACTACTCTTCCTAACTCAGTTGCAGCTTAGAATGAACGGTCAACTACTGTTCAGGCCAACCCAGTGGCCAATACTGCTACAACAAGGACTCGGGACTTCTCCCGAATGAATCCTCTATTTTTTTTTGGGTCTAAGTCAGATGAGGACCCTCAGGAATTCCTTGATCAGGTTCAGAAAGTTATGGATATCATGGGAGTTACTGCTAGTAAGAGTGCTGAGCTAGCTGTATACCAGTAGTAGGATATGGCTTATACTTGGTTTAAACAATGGAAAGCAGAGAGGGCTAGAGATGCAAGGCCTATTGAGTGGGAGAAATTTGCCACTGCCTTCTTAGATAAATTCTTTACCCAAGAGATGAGATAAGCTAAGGTTTTGGAATTTATCAACCACAGGCAGGGCAACATGATAGTGAAAGAGTATTCTCTTAAGTTTACTAAACTAGCTAGATATGCTCCTCAAGTGGTGGCAGATAGCAGGGCCAAAATGAGTAAGTTTGTTTTTGGGGTAAATGATAATGTGGTTAATGAGTGCAGATTCATAATGTTGATTAGTGAGATGGACATAGACAAGCTTATGATCCATGATCAATAGATAGAAGAGCGGAAGATTAAGATGAGAGAAAACCTAGGACAGGTAGCTTTAATTTCAACCAGCCTAAGTTAGAGGGTGGTAACCGTTCTTAGTTCTGCCCAAAGTCACCCGTCCCAGCTTCTTCCTCAGCTAGTGCTCCAGTTCCTAAGTTCATGGATGGTAATAGATATAGGGCGCCAAGCTATAAATCTCAGGGCAGTGTTAGCAGTGCCCAAAACAATCCTCTTTGTCAGACTTATGGTAAGAACCAAAAGGGTATTTGCAGAGCCGGCAGTGATGAGTGTTTCAGATATGGTAAGATAGGCCACAAAGTTAGAGGTTGTCCCCAGTCAAGATTTCAGGGTCAGCATAACCATTCCTCAGCTCAGTTTGGTCGCCCGAATCAGTAGGGTGCCACTTCCAGCACAACCAATAGGCAACGCCCAAATAGACTTTATGCCCTTCAGTCCCGAAAGGATCAGGAACATTCTCCTGATGTGGTCACTAGTATGTTACAGATCTTTCACTTGCATTTTTATGCTTTGCTAGATCCAAGAGCTTCTTTATCTTTTGTTACTTCTTGTATAGCAGTCGATTTCGGAGTCAGTCTCAAAATTTTAGTTGAGTCATTCTCAGTATCTACCCCAGTGTGTAAAACTATCATAGCCCGATGAGTATACAAGAACTGTCTGGCTATGATATTTTAGAAAGTCATATCAGCGAACTTATTTAAATTAGAGATGACTGATTTTGATGTCATTCTTGGCATAGATTGGCTTCATTCCTGTTAATCCACAGTTGACTGCAGAAATAGATTGGTCCAATTTTAGTTTCTGAATGAACCTGTCCTAGAGTAGAGGGGTAGTACTTCAGCATTTAGAGGTCATCTTGTTTCCTACCTTTGAGCACGGATAATGATATCTAAGAGATGTGTCTATCATCTATTTCAAGTTAAGGACTCTATTTTCAAAACTCCCAGTCTCGAATTAGTCCTAGTAGTGAATGAATACTCGAATGTCTTTCCCAAAGATCTTCCAGGAATTCCTCCCAAAAGGGAAATAGACTTTAGCAGTGATCTCCTTCCAGATACCCAGCCTATATCTATCCCGCCGTACAGAATGGCACCAACAGAACTTCAAGAATTGAAAGAATAGTTAAAGGATCTACTAGATGAGGGATTCATTAGACTCAGTATGTTCCCGTAGGGTGCACTAGTATTATTCGTGCAAAAGAAAGACAGCTCTCTCAGAATGTGTATTGACTACCATCAGCTCAATAAAGTCATGGTCAAGAACAAGTATCCACTTCCCAGAATTGATGACTTTTTGACCAACTTTAGGGTGCAGTTACTTCTCCAAGATAAACCTCAGATGAGGCTATCATCAGGTTAGAGTCAGGGAATGTGGCATTCTGAAAATAGCTTTCCAAACTTTTTATAGTCACTTTGAATTCTTAGTGATGTCCTTTGGTCTTACCAATTCCCCAACCACTTTTATTGACTTGATGAACCATGTGTTAAAGAAGTACTTGGACATATTCATCATAGTCTTTATATATGATATTTTTTCTATTCCCGCAGTTAGTGTGATCATGCAGACCATCTCAGTATAGTATTGTAGACTCTCATAAATCATCAGTTGTTTTCCAAATTCAGTAAGTGCAAATTTTGGATAAGGTCAATAGCATTCTTCAGTTATATTATTTCCAGTGATGGCATTAGGGTTGATCCTTAAAAAATTAAAGTAGTAAGAAACTGGCCTCACCCTATCTCTCCATTAGATATCAGGAGTTTCATGGGTTTGGATGGCTATTACAGATGGTTTGTTGAAGGATTTTTGACAATTGCATCCCCTATGTACTGGTTGACTCAAAAGAAAGTCAAGTTTCATTGGTCAGATCTGTGCGAGAAGAGTTTTCAGGAGATGAAGACTCAACTCACCTCAGCTCTAGTATTGGCTTTTCCCGATGGTTCAGATGGGTCTGTGGTGTATTGTGCCATATCCAGAGTAGGTTTAGGTTATTTCCTCATGAAGCATGGTAAAGTAATAAACTACGCCTCCAGACAACTTAAGCCTCATGAGAAGAATTATCCTATTCCTGATCTTGAGTTAGCAGCCGTAGTTTTTACCTTGAAGATTTAGAGGTATGACTTGTACAATGTTCATGTAAATGTGTTCACAGATCATAAAATCCTTCAATACAAATTATCTTAGAAAGATCTAAATATTCGTTATAGGAGGTGGTTAGAGCTCTTGAAAGATTATGACAAGAGTGTCCTTCATCATTCGGGCAAGGCCAATGAAGTAGCCGATGCTCTAATTAGACTGTCTTTGGGTAGTGTTGCTCATGTTGAGGACAGTAAGAAGAAGTTAGCTCCGAAAGTCCATCATCTTGCTAGACTAGGTGTCCACTTAGCTGATTTAGTAGAAGGTAGTATATGGGTTCAGAATAGCTCAGAATCATCTCTAGTTTCTGAGGTAAAAGAAAAATAGGATAAAGATCCCTGTCTTGTTAAGTTGAAAGAGTCAGTCAAAGATCAATAAGTAGAGGTTTTATCCGAAGGTGAAGATGGTGTTTTGTGTTGTTAGGGCCGTCTGTGTGTGCCAGGTATAGATGATTTGAGGCAACGAATTGTTGCAGAAGATCATAGTGCGCACTACTCTATTCATCAGGGGCCACTAAGATGTACCGTGACTTAAGGGAGCTCTATTGGTAGAGTGTCATGAAGAGAGATATTGTAGAGTCTATGGGTAAGTGCTCTATATGTTAGCAGGTTAAGGTTAAGTATCAAAAGCCTAATGGGTCTATGTAGGATTTCAATATTCCCACTTAAAAGTGGGAAGAAGTGAACATGGACTTTGTGACGTGTTTGCCTCGTACTTATCAGCAGTATGATTCAGTTTGGGTCATCGTAGATAGGATAACCAAATCAACTAATTTCCTTCCAGTCTATACCTCCTATTCAGCCGAGGATTATGAAAAACTCTATATCAGGGAGTTGGTCAGATTACACAATGTTCCATTATCCATTGTCTCTGATAGAGGTACCTAGTTGATGTTAGGCGTATTTACACGCCTAAAGCACCTTAATTCACCCATATTTTAGCTAAGTTTTAAGGACAAAATATATAATTCCTGCACTTTTAGTCCATTTTCCTGTAAGTTAGCTAACCAACGTGATTAGCAAGTTTTCAGGTATAAATGATGAAGATTTCAGCATTTTATGGACTGTTTGACGCCAAAGGAAACCTCACGTAAGAAGGAAGGCAGATTTTGGAAGCCTATGGACTAAAAGTGATGCATGGAGAACTTATCCTGGGCAAAAACAATATTTTTAAAGACTTGGGGGATCAGCAGTAACTTAGTAGGATTAGGACAAGTATGCAGTAACCCAGTAGGACTAGGAAAAGGATAAAAACCCTATTTCAATAGGACTAGGATATGGATGTTATATAAACCCTATTTTGCTGAAACTTTTCAGCATTCTCTTCTTATCCCCCTTTCTATTCCTTCCCATTCTAATTAATTCTTATTGAATTCATTAAAATCAATTCATTCCCTTTCAATTAATTCTTTCCCTTCTTCAAAAATTCATTTTCAAACATTATTCTTCATCTATTCGACTTTTAATTTTCACGACAAGAGAAACGCTACTAGCAAGGAAATCACACCACAAGTGACACCAAAACATACTTCACGTGAGATTGTTATTATTTTGGTATGATGATAATGTCTATTGTGTTTTCCGTTGCACTCATGAGTAGCTAAACTTCTCTGTTAGGGTTATGGAAGCCTTATGATATACTATCTATTGCTATGAGTTTGTGAATTCTTGATACGTATGCTGCATATATCAGTACTCTCTTCATCTTAATTGAATTCTTGTGGTTGCAAACATATAGAATACGCCAGTATAGCATTAACTTGTTCGAAAGAAAAGTTACATGTCTGGAAAAGAGAGAGTGACAAGGAAATAGGGCTACCAACCCCTGTTTAAAAGTTAGTGTCGTAACTGGGTTAACCTCTTGGAGAATTCGTACCATTAATTATACGCTTTAAGCTCAAAAGTGAGATAATCCTTGATGGTCGAAAGACGCTAGGATTTACCATAGAATACGAATCTCTATAAGTGCATGCATGTCTGAATTCAGCATAACTCATAGTTAATAGATACGTAGAACTCATAAGGTGGACATAACCCTAACTTACCATTCTCATTGATTAAAATCTTGCTAAACAAAAAATTCCGTTTTTACTTTGCTATTTGGATACTTCTAGTTCATGCCAAACCCTAAACCCCTCTTTTTGTAGAATTTTCGATCAACAGTCTATTAATCGTTGCTTACTTAGTGACCAAGTATTCCCTGTGGGATTCCACACCCAACCCAGTTGGGTTCTATATTTGACAGCGACCGCTTACACTCTTACGAGAGCTGTAGTTTGAGCGTTATCAAATTTTGACGTCGTTGCCAGGGAATACGATTGTCAACTAAGTTTGTGATAGTTACTAGACCCTTTGGTCAAAGATTCTCGTACTTTACTTTTAGTTGTTGTTTTTGTTTTATTCAGGATTTGTTGACAGAATGGAGGCGCAACGAGAAATTGATAGAAGGGCTGCTTAACAGGAGCAGGCTAGACTAGCTGTGTTGTCCGCTGCCCAAGTACATCAACAGAATATTGATAACCCTGGGCGAGCAACAAATCCTGACGATGAGGACCTAAGGGATGACGAGTTACTAAACCCTAGGCGTGATGCTTAGGTGGTGACACCTACAAACAGAAGAGATCGTCAAGCCAGATTTAGGCCTGAATGCCGAGCTGTGCAGATTCCTTTCGATGATGATGATGACGACCTGGATGGAGCTGGTGCCACAGGAGCTATTATTCCTCCGCCCTTGGCACCCGAAGCCAAGTTCAATATCACTAGCACCATGATTCAGTTATTGCAACTCAAGGGATTATTTGGTGGACTTGCAGGAGATGATCCGAATATGCATTTGGTCAATTTTATCTCTACATGCAAATAATTCGACAATCCAGGCGCTGGACAGAATGCAATTCGGCTGCGCTTATTTCCATTGTCTTTATCTGGTGAGGCAACTCTATGGTTGAATGGGCTGACTCCTGATTCTATGACTAATTGGAGGCAATTGAAAGACGCTTTCCTAGAAGATTCTTTCTGCCATCCAAGAGAGCACAATTGAGAGATGAAATCAACAATTTTCGTCAGCTTCCAACTGAAGCCCTCCACGAAACATGGGAGAGATTCAAGAAAAAGCTTATGAGGTTCCCAAACCATCATATGACCAATGTCCACTTGATGGAGATACTATACAGATCCTTGAATTCAGTAACAAAACCAGTGGTTGATAATGCTTTGGGTGGTTCATTCATGGACCTTACTTTTAATGAGGCAAGTGGTATGCTAGATCGTATGACAAAGCAAAGTAGACCTTGGCATACCAGGGAGTCTGAGTTAGAAAACGCTACTATATCTATTGGCATGACTGCAGAACAAAGTTGAAGAGAGGAGGAAAGCGATCAAGATATGGCGCACATAAAAACACAGATGAATCTTCTTACCAAGCACTTATTATCAGGGAAGACCAAAAAAGTCAAAGTTGTTGTGTCATAGGCAAGAGGTGAATCCAATTCTGAAGAAGAAGCTAACTACTTGAATAATCAGGGGGGTTTCCGAGGCAATGCCCAAGGAAACCAAGGTCGGAACTAATATGATAAATCGGGAAACAAGGATCGTGATCAAGGTAGTTGGAAGAACAAGACTGACAGGAGTGGTTTGTATGTTCCTCCTGGAAGATGTGACGCCGCTGCATCTGGTTCTAGAAATATGTCCATGGAAGATATGATGGCTAAGCTGTTGAAAGGAGTGGAGGCAACCAGCACGGGAGTAACTGAGGTAATAAATGTTTTGTCCTCAATGAAGCAATTGGTTGACTCACATTCTACTGCAATAAAATAGCTGGATCAATAATTGAGTCAACTATCAGCGACAATCAACCAAAGAAAAGATGGCACTTTACCTAGTGACACTGTGCAAAATCTAAGGAATGATGGATCATGCAGGGCTATTACTACCAGGAGCGGTAAGGTGTTAGACAATCTGTCTAAAGGCAAGCAGGTGGTTGATGATATAGAGGAGATTGTTATTGATGCAGATTGTGATGATTCTATAGAAGCTGAAAATCAGAAGGAGCGCGTTCATGAGAAAACTATTCCTCTTCCACCCCCACCTTTTCCTCAGAGATTGAAGAAAAAGGCTGATGACACACCTGAAAAGGCTGATAATCGGAAGCAAGATAAAAAGGAAGTGGTGGAGAAAACGATTCCCCTTCCACCACCACCTTTTCCGCAGAGACTGAAGAAGAAGGCGGATGATACAAGGTTCAGTAAATTCATGACGATGTTGAAGCAGCTGACTATTAATGTTCCTTTGGTGGAGGCGCTGGAACAGATGCCTGGGTACGCTAAATTCATGAAGGACATTTTAACAAAGAAGCGGACAGTAAGCTATGAGCCGGCAGATAATATTCATCATTGTAGTGCAATTGCCACAAGGTCCTTAGTACAGAAGAAGGCAGACCCTGGTGCTTTCACTATTCCTTGCACGGTTGGATGTATGAATTTTGCTAAGGCATTATGCAACTTGGGAGCTAGCATCAATTTGATGCCGCTATCCGTGTACAGAAAGTTGGGGTTGGGTGACCCTACACCAACCAATATGCGGCTCGTGATGGCAGATAGGTCAGTAAAACGACCTGTGGGTATCTTTAATGATGTGTTGGTGAAGGTTTCTTCCTTCATTTTTCCTGCAGACTTTGTTATTCTGGATTGTGAGGTGGATTCTGAAGCTCCCATAATCTTGGGTCGTCCTTTCCTTGCAACAGGGAGTGCGCTTATTGATTTGAGAGCTAATGAGCTTTTATTTCGGTTGAATGATGAAGTGGTCCGTTTTGATATATGAAAAGCAATGAAGTAGCCCAGCGATATGAATGTGTTCTCTATAGATGATGCTTATTATGAGGATGAAAAAGAATTATCTGTAGAGACGCAGCTTACTGATGAGCCATTATCTGCTGTGCTTTTGAATTTTGAGAGTGAAGATGTTGAGGATCATGAAGAAACTATTTGTGCTCTAACAGGAATAGGGTCCTACTCTCATGCTCCTAAGAAGTTGGACCTTGATCTTAAGCATCGACCTTCACCAATAGTAAAGACTTCCGTTGAAGAGCCACTAGTGCTAGAATCAGAAGAGCTCCCCATTCACCCAAGGTATGCGTTCTTGGGAAGTGGAAATACACTTCCGGTGAGTATTGCGTCTGATTTAGGTGAACAACACGTAGAGGCTCTCATCTCTGCTCTGAAGAGGTACAAGAGAGTTATGGGTTGGAAGATTGATGATATAATTGGTATCCCTCCTGGGATATGTATGCACAAGAGTCATCTTGAAGAAGATGGCATGCCTACAAGTAAGTATCAGCGTCGTCTGAATCCATTCAGAAAACGATGCACCATCTATCTCGATGAAGTCTAAGTAATTGAGAGAGCCATGTCGTGCCGCGACAATAAATCAACCGCTTAGTGGGAGGCAACCCATCGTCTTTAATTATTTTGTTTTACTAGGAGTTTGTTTTGGTAGTCGAGCCACGACCAAAACTAAGGCGCTTGGTGGGAGGCAACCCATCGTTCTAATCATTTTTGTTGTTTTTGAGTAAGTGTAGGTGCAAGACGTATAAAGGAGGAGCTTGGTCTCAAATGTTGATTTGAAAGTGAGCAATGTTAAAGGTGGTAAGTGAGTAATGAAGGAGCAAAAGACTTTCGGTTAGGCATTGCCTATACAAATCTAGGCAATAGACAAGGCAAGGCCTATGTAAATCTAGGCAATGGACAAGGCAAGGCCTATGCTGTGGCCTTTGGTCTCTGAATCTAGAATGCCATAGCATAGGAGCCGCCTATGCCAAAGCCTTTGGTCCAACAATGCCATAGCATAGGCGCCGCCTATGCCAAAGCCTTTGGTCCAACAATGCCATAGCATAGGCGCCGCCTATGCCAAAGCCTTTGGTCTAACAATGCCATAGCATAGGCGCCGCCTATACTCAACTAGGCAAAGCATTAGGCGCCGCCTTTGCCTCCCAAATCTCTCAAAACTTTTATTTTTGCTCATCTAACCTTGCAAGATCATCTTCCGAGTTCAACACCAAGTAAGTTCTTCGTTTATATTCCGAAGTTGTTACAATGCTACACTTATAACGATTTGTTAGATCTTGAATTGATGTTGGTGATTTGAATGTGGTTAGTTTGTTATGATACAACTAGTTGAGTGAAAGAATATGTGTGGGTGTTCTTGACTTGGTTCCAACTTGTATTTGATTGTTATACACTGTCGTAGATTTATGGAATCGAAATGGTGAAATTAATTGCATAATCTTCAAACTTGAATACTTGAATGTTTGAGTGACTCGTTCATCGAGATAAAGATCATGATTGAATACAAGCATGAGATGTTGTGATTATTTCTATACCATAAACTTGATTCAATCTCTACATGGTCGTCTTGTTCCAAAAGTGTATTAATCCAAACCATAAAGTATGGTCAAGATTACATAACATAGAGTTGAAAAGAACAGTTAAAGACAACATGCAAGTATGACTGTGCTGAACATATTGTTGGAACATATCCCCTAAATGTATGTCGATGAAGTCTGAGTAATCGACATCATTCACTTAATTAGTTTGTGTCAACAAATTAAGTGTGGGGCGGCGCCACTATTGTCTGTTTGTCGATTGAATCTTCCGAGATAAAGCTAACATGACTCTATTAGGATCTCAGGTAGAATGGCCTCAAAAGAACGACAAGGAAAACAAAAAGCGCCCACCTCACAGAAAGGTAAGAAAAGAGGAAGAAAAGATCAAGCTGAATCCTCCTCGCTACAAATACCTCGACGCACTTTTGGCATCAAATGGGATACAATTTGAGGAAACTCTGAGGATGACGACTCTGATGATGATTCCGATGCAGGGGGTATGACCCCAGACATAGAGGATGAGTCCTACTAATCAGGTTCTTCTTATTTATTTTCCACTGAGGGCAGTGTGTCCCGTCTAAGTGTGGGGTGCTGGTATTTGTATACTGTATTTCTTTGCTTACCTGCATTTATTCATGTTCATTTGTTTGATTTTTAGTAGTAGTTAAATTTTTTCAAAATTTTTTCAAAATTTTTTCTCTTTAAGTTTTCTTTTTAGATTTTGCATAAAGTGCATGAAATTGTTCTGATAGGCGGCATGGTATTATGACAAGAGTTTGTGCTAAAATCATTACTATTGAGATGTTTAGGCTCCAAGTGTGACTCACTGTGTGATATTTGTGTGGTTTAATTCATTCATCTATGGGGTCAAGAGTCTATACTGCTCCCAATAAAGTTGACCATGTGCCTTATGTGTGTGAGGATATAGTATATTCTGTGTTGTGACTGATGCTAAAACTTGGCTGGTGTGTGTGTAAAGCGAAATAAAGAGTGCAAGTTTAGGAGATGATTTAGGCATTTCTTTGGCAGCCTGTAATTGTTTACCTTCTTTTTACCTACCCATGTACATTATCCTAGATAACCCCCTTTGAGCCTCTAAGCTATTTTCTTTGACAGCCTCATATGTAAGCCTAATCCATATTTTTCAAGACCATAATTTGATCCAAATTCCTAAGTGCTTTAAATTGTAAAGTCATGTGACAAAATAAGAGAAAATTGGGTAAGAGTGATGCCTTAGAGTGTATTGGTACTTGAATTTGTTATGAAAAAGAAGTGGCTATCATAGAGGTATGTTATGAAAAAAAAAAGAAAAAGAAATAGAAAAACAAAAAGATAAATTGTGTTTATGATTAAATAAAAAGATAGTTATGTTTGAATGGCAAAATAGGTGAAAAGGGGTGATAGATGAAAGAAAGGTAGCAGGGTTCATTAAAAGAGAGTGTTAATGGCATAATGTGATGTATTAAAGCGCTTAGGAACTTAGTCACTATTTCTGGCCAAAATAGTCCTACCGTCCCTTAGCCTATATTACAACCTGTAAAAGACCAATTTGATCCTAAGCTTAGCATTCTGATATTAGTAGAGCATTAAACTAAGGGCAAGCCTATGGTCAGCAGTTGCAACATATGAATTCTTTGTGTGAGTGAGAGCAAGGAAAATCTTATACCCATATTTCGAAAAATGGAATACTTGTGAGTGAGTATGGGTGATAGATTGTGAGACACACATGGTTTATGAGTTTTGGGTAGTTATGTATGATTCTTTGTGCCTTAACTTTTGAATACGAATTAACCATCATCACGAGTCTAGGTTGGAGGTGGGATTGTTTCTAGTATTGATCAAGAAAACTACTCTTTGTTAATAATTGTCGTGCCTGTCTTGATGAATATTTTATGCTGTTACTGTGAAACCCTAAGTAGATGTTTATATGGACATGATATTTTGTTCGAGGACGAACAAAGCTTTAAGTGTGGGGTGTTGATGTTAGGCGTATTTACATGCCTAAAGCACCTTAATTCACCCATATTTTAGCTAAGTTTTAAGGACAAAATATATAATTCCTGCACTTTTAGTCCTTTTTCCTGTAAGTGAGCTAACCAACGTGATTAGCAAGTTTTCAGGTATAAATGATGAAGATTTCAGCATTTTATGGACTGTTTGACGCCAAAGGAAACCTCACGTAAGAAGGAAGGCAACTTTTGGAAGCCTATGGACTAAAAGTGATGCATGGAGAACTTATCCTGGGCAAAAACAACATTTCTAAAGACTTGGGGGATCAGCAGTAACTTAGTAGGATTAGGACAAGTATGCAGTAACCCAGTAGGACTAGAAAAAGGATAAAAACCCTATTTCAATAGGACTAGGATATGGATGTTATATAAACCCTATTTTGCTGAAACTTTTCAGCATTCTCTTCTTATCCCCCTTTCTATTCCTTCCCACTCTAATTAATTCTTATAGAATTCATTCAAATCAATTCATTCTCTTTCAATTAATTCTTTCCCTTCTTCAAAAATTCGTTTTCAAACATTATTCTTCATCTATTCGACTTTTAATTTTCACGACAAGAGAAACGCTACTAGCAAGGAAATCACACCACAAGTGACACCAAAACATACTTCACGTGAAATTGTTATTATTTTGGTATGATGATAATGTCTATTGTGTTTTCCG
Organism: Capsicum baccatum var. pendulum; assembly: GCA_030864225.1. Taxonomy (NCBI): domain Eukaryota; kingdom Viridiplantae; phylum Streptophyta; class Magnoliopsida; order Solanales; family Solanaceae; genus Capsicum; species Capsicum baccatum. The sequence continues at coordinate 204,071,178 of CM061558.1, read as the reverse complement.
TTGCACTCATGAGTAGCTAAACTTCTCTGTTAGGGTTATGGAAGTCTTATGATATACTATCTATTGCTATGAGTTTGTGAATTCTTGATACGTATGCTGCTTATATCATTACTCTCTTCATCTTAATTGAATTCTTGTGGTTGCAAACATATAGAATACGCCAGTATAGCATTAACTTGTTCGAAAGAAAAGTTACATTTCTGGAAAAGAGAGAGTGACAAGGAAATAGGGCTACCAACCCCTGTTTAAAAGTTAGTGCCGTAACTGGGTTAACCTCTTGGAGAATTCGTACCATTAATTATACGCTTTAAGCTCGAAAGTGAGATAATCCTTAATGGTCGAAAGACGCTAGGATTTACCATAGAATACGAATCTCTATAAGTGAATGCATGTCTTAATTCGGCATAACTCATAGTTAATAGATACGTAGAACTCATAAGGTGGACATAACCCTAACTTACCATTCTCATTGATTAAAATCTTGCTAAACAAAACATTCCATTTTTACTTTGCTATTTTGATACTTCTAGTTCACGCCAAACCCTAAACCCCCCTTTTTGTAGAATTTTTGATCAACAGTCTACTAATCGTTGCTTACTTAGTGACCAAGTATTCCCTGTGGGATTCCACACCCAACCCAGTTGGGTTCTATATTTGACAGCGACCGCTTACACTCTTACAAGAGCTGTAGTTTGAGCGTTATCACCAGTTCACCTCTCATTTCTGGAAAGTGTTCCAAAAGGGTCATGGTAGCCGAGTTCACCTCAGTACAACCTTTCATCCTTAGACAGATGGTCAAGCAGAAAGGACCATCCAGAATTTAGAAGATATGCTACAAGCGTGTGCAATTGATTTAAAGGAAAGTTGAGATGACCATTTGCCTTTGATTGAGTTTTCATACAACAACATCTATCATTCCAGTATTCAGATGGCTCCATTCAAAGATCTCTAGCCGGTTGGTTCATAGTAAGTGAGGCCTCAGTTATGGGCCTGACTTAGTATTCGATGCCTTATATAAAGTCCAGTTGATATGAGAAAGACTTTAGGTTGCTTAAAGCTGATAGAAGTCTTATGTAGATGTACGTAGAAATGATCTCAAGTTAAAGATTAGTGACTATGTTTATCTAAAAATCTCTCTTATGAAGGGAGTAAAGAGGTTCGACAAGAAGGGAAAGCTCAGTTTCTGATATGTTGGTCCCTTCAAAATTCTCAGTCGCTTCGGCAAAGTAGCTTATGAGATCGAGTTTCCTTTAGATTTAAATTTAGTGCATCCAGTCTTTCATGTCTCCTTGCTTAAGAAATTCATAGGTGGCCCAGTAATCGTAGTCCCTATTGAGGGCGTAGGCATTCAGAACAGTCTCTCTTATGAGGAAATCTCAGTCGAAATCATTGACTATCAAATTCACAGACTGAGGAACAAAGAAGTCCCTGTAGTCAAAGTTCTTTGGTGGAACCAGTCCGTTCAGGGAACTACTTGGGAAGTAGAAGTAGATATGTGGACTAAGTATCCTTACCTCTTCTCCATAAATGCAGACTTAGCCCAAGGTAATAGCTTTCCTTAAGTTCATTAAGCTTATGGTTTAAATTTTAGTTACAAACTATGCTCAATTTTTGTTTCAAACTTGTTATATTTACCCTTACATTTTCAATCGCATGTACATAAGTCAGTTCAGTCATGTATTCACGCATCAGATATGCATGAACAGCTTATCAGTACTCTCATTCATGCATTCATGTATCAGCTCAGTCATAAAATCATGCATTCGATATGTATGATCAGTATGAATCTCAGTAATGTCAGTCATGTAGTCATGTCTCAGTTGTTCATGATCAGTATGTACTTTATCTTATCATTTCTCCCATATCAATCATTCTCATTTGGGGACGAATGTTCCCAAGGGGGAGATATTGTAATACCCCGTACTTCTACCTAGCTTAAAAATCATCCCAAAGATGTTAAGGACTTTCTTTAAAGGATGAATCCACTTTTATACACATGAAATTTTCAAGATTTTGACTTTTTTTGTGTGGAAAATTGAATAAGCGTTCAATCGATACCAAATTCGACTAAATCCGGTCTCGAGGTAAAAAGTTATGGCCGTTTATGGAAAACTATTTGAACTACCCAGGAGAGATGGAAAGCGCGATGAACCATCGATCTAGCGACAGACCATCACCCAGATCATTGCAACTGCAGTAGTAAGACCATCTTCTGGCCAAACTATGGTGGAAAGAGAGATGAACCGTCGATCTAGTGATAGTCCATTGCCCAGACCGTCACTAATAAGACAGCAACCCATTTTCTGGCTTGACTGCAACGGATAGAGCGACGAACCATCGCGCCAGCAATGGACCATTGCCCAAGCCGTCACAGATCCGTTCAACAATTTAAATCCATTTTAAGGGTGTTGGAGTCTTTTCTACCCCTTTTAACACCTAATTATACCAGATCAGAGCTCATAACTTCATTATCCATCTACAACATTAAATTAGGGTTTCTCTCAAAGATCAATCCCCAAGAACTAGATCTAAACCCTTCTTCAAGAAACTAAGAAATTCAAGTTGTTCAAGTCTAAGAACTTCCAGAAACTCACAATCAAGGTATGTCAAGTGTTGATTCATGGGTCCCTTTTACCCATGAAGCTCAACAATATCTTTTTAAATTCCAAAGATTGTGTATATATAAATGTTCATGATTTAGCTGAATTAAAATTCATGTCTATGTTTTTGTTGGGTTTTGATTCATGTTTTAATTACATATTCCAATGATTGATCCTAGTGTATGATGATCTGCATAATATTAATGATAAACCCTTCAAATTGTAAATTTATTTATGCAACCATGATAATTAGATGCATTGATGATGGTATAACCAAAGTATGCTCCCCATGTGTTTGATTAAATGCCTATGTGAAGGAAAAGTGCCATTATAGTATGATAATATGAAATCCCCATTCATGTACAAGTCAATTCATGCCAAGTGTTTGATGAAATGTCTTAGTCAATGAATTATGGATATATGTATAGCCTTTGTTGTGCTTTCAAACTTGTGCCATGAATTACTTTTATGCTATAGAGTCCTGGGGATATTTATACCCGACAATTTAGCTGTGTGCCTAGAGCCAGTGTTAGTTTTATGATAATCTCAGTCACGCCATGATTAGTAGAATTCAGTCAGTTACATGACTCAGGAAAACTCAGTAATCTCATGAACTCAATCAGTTAATAGAAGTGAGTAACATTCCATCAGTTTACGGAACTCCATGAACTCGATCCAGTTCTTCTTAGTAAAATTAGTTCAGTGTCTATTTAGTTAGGAGTAGGATTTCGTATCGAGCGAACCCTAGGACAATGGCACACACTGACATTAAAGGGTGTGACCCTTAGAAGAAATCCTTGTGTTCTAAAACTTTATAGCCAACATAGATTGAGACATCTACACTATCAGTTGAGGGTTAATGAGGTAGATCAACACTTCCAGACTAGTGTCCCACCAATCTCTTTTGGGGACACTGCCAGATGAGGGTCACTCACAGCTTGTCTTTACTAGTGGTGCGGTATTGACACCCTTCCAATTGGGGTTACGGATTGGACACCAACTTAGCTATATTGCTTTATTTGGGCAATGTCGGTTAGATAACTACTTCCCATGGTCTCAGTCTCAATAAAAAAACTCAGATAGTTCTTCAGATGTAGGACCGTCAGATACATTTACACAGTTCAGCACGTAACTCAGCTAGTTCTGTTAGAATCAGGACTGTCAGACACAGTCACTCAGTAAATATGAAACTCATGTTATCAGTATTCAGATTCAGTATTATCCTGATTTCATTTACAGTTGACATATTCATGCATGTATTCTCATTTAGTCATGTTTATGTTCATGTCAGTCGGTTATACTTCATGCATATGAACCCTTACATTCAGCTTACCTCACTTACGTACCAGTATATTCTCATGTACTGACGCATACTTTTCTTTTGTGCTATGGTATTTTATACCATAGATTCAGAAGCAGGATCTCCAAAGCATCCTTAGTAGATCAGCCGTTCAGTAGATAGACTAGGAGTGAGTCCTCATCATTCGAGGATGTTTTCATTCTTTCAGTACTTAGTTTATTTCAGTAGTTGGAGTTAGTTGGGGACATGTCCCATCAAATCCTTATTCAAAAAGTTTAGAGGCTTTCAGACTAGCATGTTCAGTAAGTTATTTCAGTGGTTTTGGTATTGATATGCCATATATCCAGATGTTATGTTTTATTAGATATTTGAACCTTATGGCCTTTCAGCCTTTTATTCCGTATTTATATAGTATATTATGCAATGCTTAGTTACAAATATCAGTCATGGGTTAGCTTGTGTTAATTCAGGGTCATGAGCACCGTGTGACATTCCAGGTACCGATTTAGGGCGTTACACCTTAAGTCCTCATTACAATAACCAACACTTATCTTTAATAGACAGAGATGCAATTTTCTTTCCCAGGGCAGAATTAGGGTTCTTTATATTCAGTCCCTAATTTAAACTATTTCTTAGGGTTTCTATCTCCAAGTATGTAAGATTTAATCAATGGGTATCCTTTCACCCATTGAGTCCCAAAGTTAACTTAATTTCTCATTTTAATTTCTTCCTCAGAGTTTAGGGTTTATAACTGTTGTGAATTCTTTGATATTCTAGTTCCTTGATCTCATTGAGTTATAGGACCATGTTTTAACATGAATTTTAGTACAATTACATATTCAAAATCATAAACTCTAATTATATTAATAAATCCTTGATTATTGGGATTATGTTTTTAAATTCCTTAATTCCCCCAGTTTATGAAATTTGTCATAGAAGTTGTATTCTTTAGAGATGGCAAGTTATGTACACCCGTGACCTAGGATTTCATGCATATACTTATGAGTGCTAAATCCTCAAGCCTATATATTTTTGAATTACTTTAGATAATGCATTTATTTTTAGTCTTTAGATTATCATTATCATTGAGCATTGCAATTATTAGTCCCATTCTGTTGGAAGTACTACTTAGAATCAAGTGAACTCAGAGATGAAGGCTCACCCATCAGTTAGGATGAGACCTTTTGTAGAAGTCCCTAAGTCCTAGAACTCCGACATTACCATAGGGTGTAAAATGTAACTTGTAAGATCAGGCTTGACACCTTAGTCCCTTTGGACGTTAGTTTGGTGGATCAATGTCAGTCAATGTTCGTATCCTTGTCAAGGTACTGAATACCCTTCCAACTTGCATTATAGTTGGACCCTAGTTAGATCAGATTAGGGTATCTCAGTTACTATAGATCCCACAGTCCACCACCCACGGTTCATATTTAGATACTTACATGACCTTATATCCAGTTATTCAGCTTATTACACAGTACATGTTTATTACTTGGTATTGCATCAGTGTAATATGCTACATGAATCATGTTTTACCTATATCAATTATTTCCTATCTCACTTACTCAGTATATTCAAAATATTGATCGCATACTTTATTTTGAGCAATATTATCTCATAATATAAGTCTTGACGTTCAATATCTAGATAACGCTTAGTAAGATCTCCTATTATATTAGTAGCAGTACTTTGGTGAATCGTCATCATTTGAGGACTAGTATCAGTAATTTTTATTTTATTTCAGTTTTAGACATTTAGAATTAGCTGGGAGCTTATCCCAACAACTCGTCTTAGTAGAGGCTTTCAGACAGACAATAGAAATTTAGTTTCATGTGATGTTAGTGATTTCTATTTTTATTTTAACATTGATAATTGGTTTTGGAATTTTTATATATAAACCAAAATTTAGATTCCACACCATATTATTCAATTTGATACAATATTCTTAGTGTCATTATAGGCCATGGGTTAGCTTAGGGTCACTTATAACTTTAAGCACTGTGTTATGATTATAGGGTAGTCTTAAGTCGTGACAAGGGTTAAGACTTGGTTTTGGGAAGTTACTAGTAGTTTTTTTCCGCATTTACTTTCATATCTAATGTATTAAAAACAAGTTATGGAATGAATTAGTTTAGTAATTATTTGAACTGTTGAGTTGTTATTAAGAAGATAGATAGCTTTGGTTAAGGGAACTTTGTAACAACTTCTACATTAATTAATGGTAGGATTTAGGTTTCTCCAATCTGAAGTAGGTATAGTTAGGTGCCCGGTATGATTCGATGGGTTGGTTTGTGATATGCTTGAAGGATGAATCCTTTGAGATACCAAGTTAAGCCATCTTTGAGCCTTTGCACAGAAGTGCATACTCTTTTTCCTCGTAGTACTATTCCAATTGACCTTTCATTAGTCAGCCTCCACTATTAGTATGTCTCTCAACGACCATAGGTTTATCTCTATGTAATTCTTCTTAAAACCATAATTAAGAGTGTTTGGCACCCTGAGGCATCATTGATATTAGCCACGTTCACAAGGATATTCACTCACCGAATGCATATGGTGGGATAGCGGTCGTCCCCACACAAAATAAGAAGCATAGAATAAAACTATCATATCTCACTCAAGGTGTAATTCTGGGTGGGTTGTACCAGCATCATCTACCCAAACTCCTATAACCGAGCATAGAATTTTGGTGTTGCATCTTTCACGTCCTTCATAATAAAGCCTCATCATTGAAAAAGCCCTTTCTCTTATAATCAGTGAACCTTTACTAGCAAGTCAGGTCAAGAAAATACTTGTAAGAAGGGTGAGCACCACCTTGATTTTGGTCAGCCATAATATAAATATGCTCTTAATATTAAGTAAATTCTAGTTAGTAGTTATAGATATACCCAATAGGATATAATTTTCAAAAAATTGTAAATTTGAAAATTTCAGGGTTGAATACTACTAGAATCCACTTATAAGGGAAGAATCCCACTATAGTGGGGCTACTGTAATTACCCCTATAGCAAAAAGGATCCTTCTATAGCAACATGCATCATCCCCATCCAGTCTTTGATGCATCAATTGTGACATTTTGCAAACTTTGCAATTTTTTAACTTAGATTGTGTTTAGTGATGTAGTGTGCAACCTCGAAATTTCCAAATCTGGATGAATAAACCCCAATTTAAGCCCCGGTGGATAAGAAATTTTGAAGATGTGACTCTTCATCTTCTACCTCTTGTTCAAGCCCCAATTCTGCTATTAACTCCATAAATCTTACATCTAGAAAGCCACAAGAGCATTGGGAAGTTTGTGAATTCATCCCAATTTGGGAAAAATAAACTCATTTCTAAACTAACACTAATCTGTACAATTTCTATTGAATTCTAGTCAAAATCCTTGAAAAAAGGTGTTAAAGAGTAAGAAGATGAAGTTAAAGTGAGAATTTACATTGAATTTTTGTTGGTGGGGAGAATCGATTGGAGTGTATGGTGGTACTATAGTAGTTCGCTTTTCTCTACAACAAAATATGTCCTACTATAGCGGGAGCCAAGTAGTGGGGGCCGGTGAATTTTCTTCCCTTGGTGTTTCTTATGCAATTTTGTTTAGTGATAAGGCCTCAGTTTCCTTGGGTACTCGTATATAGATGTTCTAAACAATCAATCCTAGTTACAACTGTTGTGCACATAGTGAGGTATTTCGTAGTGCTGAATTGTACATATAAAGTTTGTGTAATTATAGTGTAAGGCCAATAAGCGATGTCGAGAGTTAATGACACTGGGAGTGCGTCAACCTTGTATTCCTCAATATCATTACATCAACCTCATATTCCTCATAATCATTGTTTTTGGGATGAACGGTGTATAAATTAGTATATACTGTAATGACCCATCCCATTTTTAGTATGATTAGTACATCTAAATGGTACAGGGGTGTCGGTAGTTTTTAAACTTATCAAGGTGTTCATTAAAATTATTGGTAAATGAAGTCAAAAGTTAAATTTTGGAAGGGTAAAAACTTTAGGGAAGGCTGATTGATTCCTGATAACGCTCAATCTACAGCTCTCGTAGGAGTGTAAAGCGGTCGTAGTCAAATATAGAACCCAACTGGGTTGGGTATCGATCCCTCAGAGAATAGCTTGGTCAACGAGTAAGCAACGATTACTAGACTTTTAGTGCAAGTCTCGTAAGAAGGGGGGAATGTAATGTGTAACCAAAATATTAAAGTAAAAACTGAAAATAGCAAAGTAAAAAGAAAGAATGTTTAGTAGGTTGTAAAACAGTGAGAATTGAAGAGTTGGGGTAATGTCCACCTTCTGAGTTTACGTCTCTATTGGCTATGAGTTATGCGGAATTCGGATATGCATGTGCTTATAGAGAATTGTATTCGATGGTAAATCCAGGCGTCTTTCGACCTATTCGAGGATTATTTCACTTTAACTCTTTCGAGCTTAAAGCATATCTAACGGTACAAATTCAACAAGAGGTTAATCCAGTTATGGCACTAACTTTTTAATAGGGGATGGGACCCTACTACCTTGACATTATCTCTTTTCCAGACATATAACTTTTCTTTCGAACAAGTTAATGCTATACTGGCGTATTCTTGTGTTTGCAACCACAAAGAATTTAGATTAAGATAAAGAGAATAATGATATAAGCAGCATACGTGTCACGAACTCACAAACTCATAGCAATAGATAGTATCTCATATGGCTTCCATAACCCCAACAGAGAGGTTTAGTTACCCATGAGTGCAAAGGAAATCACAATAGACATTGTTATTATACCACAATAAAGATTTCGTGTAGTAGTAGTGTGGTAGGCGTTAGGCGTGAATTCCTAGCAAAGTAACGTTTCTCTTGTTGCGGAAATTAAGAATTGAATAGATGAATAGAAGAAGAATAAAAAGTTGAATTAATGGAAAGATTAGAAGAGTTGTAAGGTAAGATGAGAGTTAAAACTAGAATGTGTAAAATCTTTAGCAAAATAGGGCATTTATAATACCCATATCCTATTCCTACTAAGCTAATGAAATACTTAACCAAATCCTACTAAGCTAATGAAATACTTAACAAAATCCTACTAAGCTAATGAAATACTTAACCCAATTGTACTAGGTTAATGTATCATTATCCTAATCCTAATAAATTACTTCTAGTCCCCAAAGTCTTCAGAAATGCTGTTTTAGCTCGGGACAAATTTTCCATGCATCACTTTTGGTCCTTAGGCGTCCAAGCTTCCTTTTCTCCTTTCGTGAAGCTTTCTTTGGCGTCAAGTTACCCATAAAATGCTGAATTCTGCATCATTTATACCTGAAACTTTTCTAATCATGTTTGTTATCTCACTTACAGGAAAAAGGACTAAAAGTGCATGATATATATAATTTCTTCTCAAAACTAGGCTAAAATATGGGCAAAATATAGTACTATAGGCGTGTAAATTCGCCTATCATCAACACCCCACACTTGAAGCCTTGTTCATCCTCGAACAAACTATCATGTCCATCTAAACATCAACTTAGGGTTTCACAGTATCAACACAAAATATTCGTCAAGACAAGCATAACAATCATTAACAAAGAGTAGTTTTCTGCGCATTAGTAGAAACAATTCAACCTCTAATATAGACTCGTGATGGTAGTTAATTCATATCCAAAAGTTAAGGTACAAAGTGTTATACACAACTACCCAAAACTCATCAACCATGTGTGTCTCACAATATATTACCCATAATCACTCACAAGTATAGCATATTTTTCAAACATGGGTATAGAAATATCCTTGCTCTCACTCTCACAAAGAATTCATATGCAGCAACTGATGACCATAGGCTTGCCCTTAGTGTAATGCTCCACTAAATGTCAGAATACTAAGCTTAGGATCAAATAGGTCTTTTACGGGTTGTAATGTAGGCTAAGGGATAGGTAGGACTATTTTGGCCAGAAATAGTGACTATGTTCCTAAGCGCTTTAATACATCACATTGTATCATTAACACTTTTCTTTCAAACAACCTTTCTACTTTCTTTTATTCTACCACCCCTTTTCTCCTCTTTTATTTTTCTATTTTGAACATAACTAACTTTTCAGTTTTATTTTTTTCTTTCCTTTTTCTTTTCATAACATACCTCTTATGATAGCAATTCTTTTTCATAACAACTTCAAGCACCATTACATTCTAAAGCATCATACTCACCCAATTTCCTCTTATTTTGTCACATGACTTTACACTTTAAAGCACTTAGGAATTTGGATCAAATTATGGTCTTGCAAAAAAATGGATTAGGCTTACATATGAGGTTGTCAAAGAAAATAGGCTAAAGGCTCAAAAGGGGTTAACTAGGATAATGTCCATGGGTAGATAAAATGAAGGTAAACAATCATAGGTTGCCAAAGAAATGCCTAAATCATCTCCTAAACTTGCACTCTTTATTTTCGCTTTACATACATACCAGGCAAGTTCTAGCATCAGCCACAAACATAGAATATGCTATTATCTCACTCACACAAGGCACATGGTCGACTTTATTGGGAGTAGTATAGACTCTTGACCCAACAGATGAAGGAATTGAACCACACAATATCACATAATGAGTCACAATTAGAGTCTAAACGTCTCAATAGTCATGATTTTAGCACGTACTCTTGTTATAATCTCATGCTGCCTATTAGAATAATTTCATGCAAAACTAAGTTTAAAAAATAAAATAAAAAATTTAACTACTAAAAAAAAATGGAAAAAAAAATAAAAAAAAACTAAGCAAACAAACATAAATGCAAATGCGGATAAAGGAGTACAGCATGCAAATACCACCACCCCACACTTAGCCGGGACATTGCCCTCAGTGGAAAATAAATACGAAGAACCTGGTCAGTCGGACTCCTCCTCTATGTCGGGGGTCATACCCCCTTCGTCGGAATCATCATAGGAGTCGTCGTCATCAGAATTCTCCTCCACATCGGAGTATGGCATTCGTCGCTCATCATCGGTCGGCACATCGTCATCAAGAGGTTCCTCAAAGTATGTACCTACTCCACACATCTCCCTTGCATGCACATTCATTGGATAGTCATGATCCAGCTGTTGGAGCTCTGCAGCAGTTGGAACCTGTCCACCACTCATCATTGTGAACCAAGTCATGCCATAAAGATGGCGAAAGAAACTCTCATCCCGAGCATGTCTCTCTGCCGTAGTAAGGTTGACGCCATGTGTGGTTTCAGCATCTTTGACCTTTGTGAGGTCAACCCTCTTTGGATTGTGTGGGAGTCTATGATCAGCCGATTCCTCTTCAATGCCTTCCTTCCTCAAGATTGCAGTCAACAAGTTGCCGAAACTGAAATGGGACCGCTTGTGTAGCCTAGCTTTCCGCATTGTGGATCGAATAATTACCCCAAAGTTGATAGGGACATTCGTCATCAGTGCGTATACCAAGAACACTCTATCTCTTGTTATCTTGGTGTACTAGGTCCCTGGTATGAGGCAAGAGTTGACAATACGCAACCATATCCTTGCTTCCCTATTCAAAGGAGCATATGGGAAGGTGTTGTGTCGTCCGGTGTCTTTTTGTCTGCTCCACCTTGCCATGGATCTACTTCCACAAAGTGTATGTCGAATTTCTCTATATGGAAGTCTACTGTACAGATCCTTGAATGGTGATGGATCGACTGAAGGCAAGCCAAGAAAGGAGTTGAAGAAATCCGCATTGAGTTGTAAAACTTGGCCCCGAATCGTGACCTCACTGCCTGTGGTTTTCGGCGACCAGTTGGCATAAAATTCTCTTGTCAAATCGAGATTACATGCTCCCATGTCTCGAAATATGAAATCAAGATGTAATGCCATGATCTTGGCCAACATGCGCGGCTCCTTCTTCGCTAGGCTTTCCTTGTTTATCAAGTCCACATGAACATATTTTCTTTCCTTGTTGTTCCTATACCATTCCTTCGCTTCCTCCTCAAGAACCCATTTTATTCCAAACATGCGGCGTGGTAATTTCATTGAGGATGATTCTCCTTGCTCTTTGCGGCCTCTTTTCTTGCCTTTTTGGGAAGTGGTAGCCTTATCTTTGCCTTGTCTTGCTTTGGGTGCCATTGTACCTGAGACTTAGAACAATGTTCATGTTAGCATCATCTCAATGGATACAATCTGTACACAAGCAACAGGGGTACCACCCCACACTTAGATTGTTGATACAAATTAGTGACGTAAAAAGTGGTCGATTACTTAGATTTCATCGACATACGTTTTAGGTGCTATATTCCAACAATCAAACCAGAGATGTCACCCTTTTTGTAAGCTTTGAAATACTTTCATGATGGATATAGCAAGACTACTACATAGGCATTACATGAAGGTATAGCATGTAACAATAATCACAACCTCCTATGTTGGCAGGCCACTATAAGTCTCATTCCGATAAACAAGTCATTCCAACATGTAAGTATTCAAGTGACAAGATTATGCAATGTTAATGAATATGGCAATTCCGTAAGTAGTATAACAATGCATCAAAATCAAATTCAAGTTGGAAACAAGTTAAGATTATCCCAACGTATATGTTCACTCACTTGGTTGTGTATCAACAATTCAAACACATTCTTATCACCAATATTTCTTCAAGATTTAGAAATTCATAATAGGCATGATAATGTAGTACTTATGAAAAATAAATGAAGAACAAAGAAGTACTTACTTGATTAATGCCTTTGGTTGATGGTCTTGTGAAGAATTAGAGCAAAAAAAAAAATTTTTGAGATGATTTGGAGAGTATGTGAGGCGCCTAGTTAGGTTTTTCAATGTGTTTGTGTTTCAAAAATAAGTCTCCTATTTATAGAAAAAGGTTGGGTCGGGTTTTGACCCATTTAAAATCGGTTTTGGAGACAAAAAGTGACCATAGGCGGCACCTTTAGCTTTGCCTATGCTTGGCATAGGCGGCGCCTTTTGCTTTGCCTTTGGTGAGCATAGGCGGCGCCTAGTGCAAGGCCTTTAGTGACCATAGGCGGCGCCTATCACTTTGCATTTGAGATTCAGAGACAAAAGGCTTTAGCATAGGCGGCGCCTATGCTATGGCATACTTGAGCATGGGCGGCGCCTATTCTATGGCACACTAGATTCTGAGACCTTAGGACATAGTATAGGCCTTGCCTTGTTCGTGGCCTAGTTTTACCTAGGCCTAGCCTTGTTCGATTCCTATATTTGCATGAGCAATTCTCAATCCATAGCCTTTTGCATCTTCATTCCTAACTTACCACCTTTACCATGCAATCCGTCCAAATCGAAATTTGAAACCGATCTCCTCGTTGTATACCTCTTGCACCTACATTTGCTCAAAACCAATGAAAACAATTAGTACGATGGGTTGCCTCCCACCAAGCGCCTTAGTTTTGGTCGTGGAACGACTCTTCTTTTTGGATTTTTATTAATCAAAAGCAAAAACACATACTAGAACAAAAAAAATGAAAAACGATAAATGATGGGTTGCCTCCCATCTAGCGCCTTATTTATTGTCGCGGCATGACATAGTTACCTTGAGTACTTAGACTTCGTCGAGATAAGTGATGGCCATATAATTTATCGAATCAAGAGGACCGATATAGGGTTTAACTCGTTGGCCATTGACTTTGAAGATAACACCATTGGTGTCTTCCAACTCAACTACTCCAGACGAGTAGACTTGGATAACTTTGTATGAACCAGACCACTTGGACTTTAACTTTCCTGGGAATATCTTCAATCTGGATTTGAAGAGAAGCACCATATCATCCTTTTGAAAGTTTCGTCGAACAATCCGCTGATCATGATACTTCTTCATCCGCTCCTTGTATAGGTCCGATCTCTCATAAGCATGTAGACGGAATTCATCCATCTCGTTCAGTTGCTCCAATCTCAGATTCATTGCATCATCCCAATTCAGATTCAATCGCTTTAATACCCACAATGCCTTATGCTCAAGCTTAATGGGTAAGTGACAAGCTTTCCCATAAACTAGTTGATAAGGGGACATGCCAATTGGTGTTTTGAATGCAGTCCTATAGGCCCGTAGTGCATCGTCCAGCTTCCGAGACCAATCTGTCCTATTAGCATTTACCGTTTTAGCAAGGATTTGCTTGATCTCTCGGTTGGAAACCTCTACCGGGCCGCTAGTTTGTGGGTGATAAGGCGTGGCTAACTTATGTTGCTTGACACCATATTTTGCCAACACGGATTTGAATAGCTTGTTGCAAAAGTGAGATCCTCCATCGCTTATAATAGTACGTGGTACTCCAAAGCGAGAGAAGATATTTCTCTTTAAGAATGCTACAACACGCTTTCCCTCATTGTCGGCCAACGCTATAGCCTCAACCAATTTTGAGACATAATCTACAACAACTAGGATGTACTTCATTCCAAACGAATTTACGAATGGACCCATGAAATCAATACCCCATACGTCAAAGAGCTCTACTTCAAGGATTTTCGACATGGGCATCTCATGGTGTTTCGAAATAGCACCTTGTCTTTGGCATTGGTCGCATCTTCTAACAAAGTCGTAGGCATCTCTGAATATCGAAGGCCAATAATATCCACTTTCCAATACCTTTCTTGCTGTCCAATTACCTGCGTGATGTCCACCAACTTGGGAAGTGTGTCATGCTTACAATATATTAGGCACCTCTACATGGGATATACATCGTCGAATAACACCATCCGCACATCGTCGAAACAAATATGGCTCATCCCAAAAGTAGTGTTGTACATCATGCATAAACTTCCTCTTTTGATGGTAAGATAAGTTTGCAGGTATCACATTACTTACCATAAAATTTGCAAAGTCGGCATACCATGGTAATCCTTCCGTTGTTGTTGCTAAGATCTTCTCATCAGGGAATGCATCATCAATCTCGATTTTAGGCTGCGCCACATGCTCGTTCTCGAGTCTAGACAGATGGTCAACCACTTGGTTCTCACAACCTCTTCTATCTTTAACCTCGAAATCAAATTCTTGCAGCAGCAAAACCCATCGAATTAGTCTTGGTTTTGCATCCTTCTTTGTCATTAGATACCTTAGAGCTGCATGGTCTGTATGAACGATCACTTAGGTACCCAACAAATAAGCTTGGAACTTCTCAAACGCATACACAACCGCTAGGAGCTCTTGTTCTGTGACAGTGTAGTTCTTTTGGGCTTCGTTCAGGACCTTACTCGCATAGTAGATAGGATGAAATAGCTTCTCCTTTCTTTGTCCAAGTACAGCACCAACGGCTACCCCACTAGCATCACACATGACTTCGAACGGGAGAGACCAATCTGCTGCTACCATGATAGGGGCTTCAATTAGTTTTTCTTTGAGGCATTCGAATGCCTTTACACAATCTTTATTGAAGTCAAACTTTGCATCTTTCTCCAAGAGTTTGCACAATAGACTAGAAATTTTGGAGAAGTCTATGATAAACCGTCGATAGAAACCTGTGTGACTGAGGAAACTACGAACACCTTTCACAGAGATTGGGGGTGGCAGCTTCTCAATAACTTCAATTTTCGCTCGATCCACCTCAATTCCTCTTTCGGAAATTTTATGCCCAAGAACGATACCTTCTTTTACCATAAAGTGGCACTTCTCCCAATTTAGCACTAGGTTGAATTCTACACATCTTTCCAATGCCATGCTTAGGTTTTCCAAGCACGCTTCAAAAGACTCACCAACAACTGAAAAATCGTCCATAAATATCTCCAAAGTGTCTTCAACCATATCAGAAAAAATGGACATCATACATCGCTGAAAGATGGCTGGTGCGTTACATAGCCCGAATGGCATACGTTTAAAGGCAAACATACCATATGGGCATGTGAACGTTGTCTTCTCTTGGTCTTTGGGGGCAATACAAATCTGATTATATCTGGAATAACCATCTAAGAAACAAAACCATCCTTTTCCCTCTAATCGATCTAGCATTTGGTCCATAAATGGCATTGGAAAGTGATCTTTGAGTTTCCATGAATTTATCTTTCGGTAGTCCATGAATACCCTCCATCCGGTGATGGGTCTAAGTGGAATAAGCTCATTCTTTTCATTTGCGACCACCGTCATGCCTCCTTTCTTGGGAACACATTGTACCGGGCTTACCCATGTACTATCAGAGATTAGATACACAACTCCTGCGTCTAACCACTTAATTATTTCTTTCTTCACCACTTCTTGCATAGGTGGGTTTAGACGCCTTTGATGCTCAATGGTGGGTGCACAATTCTCTTCAAGCTTAATATTGTGTGTACAAATCCCAGGTGGAATACCAATAATATCCGCAATGGTCCATCCAATGGCTCTTATATACTTCCGTAGAATAGCAATGAGAGCTGCAACTTGTTGCTCACCCAAATCTGTCGCCACAATGAATGGAAGTGTATTTCCGCTTCCTAGGAATGCGTACTTTAAATGACTTGGCAGCTCCTTCAATTCTAACGTGGGTGGCTCTTCAATAGATGGATTAGCTGGTGGTGTGGGTCGATTTTTGAGATCAAGGTCCAGTTTCTTGGGAGCATGGCGATATGTCCCTAATCCTCATAGAGCACAAATAGCTTCATCATAATTTTCAGCATCCTTACTCTCACCATTCATAAGCAAAGTCGCCAATGGGTCATCAATCAGCTGCTCCTCTTCAAGTAATTCTTTGTCATCATCAAAGTAAACATCAGCCACCGAGAATACATTCAGCTCGTTGGGTTGCTTCATTGATTTGCAAACATCAAAGCGAACTACTTCGTCATTTATTCGGAATGAAAGATCATTAGCTCTCAAATCAATAAGCACACTTCCCATAGCAAGGAAAGGGCGCCCCAAGATTATGGGAACTTCTGAATCTGCCTCACAATCCAAAATAATAAAGTCTGCCAGAAAGATGAATGAGGAAACCTTTACCAATACATCACATAGAATACCAACAGGTCGTTTTACCGACCTATCCGCCATTACGAGCTTCATATTGGTTGGAGTAGGATCACCCAACCCCAACTTTTTATAGATAGATAGTGGCATCAAATTGATGCTGGCTCCTAAATCACATAATGCCTTGGCAAAATTTAGAGATCCAACGGTGCAAGGAATAGTGAAATCACCGAGGTCAGCCTTCTTCTGAGCTATTGATCGGGTCGCGATTGCGCTGCAGTGATGAACATCATCTTTCAACTCATAACTTGCTGCCCGCTTCTTTGTCAAAATATCCTTCATAAATTTCGCATACCCAGGCATTTGTTCAAGTGCCTCCACCAATGGAACATTAATGGTCAGCTGCTTTAACATAGTCATGAATTTGCTGAACTTCATGTCATCCGCCACCTTCTTCAATCTTTGAGGGAAAGGTGGTGGTGGGTATGGAATTGTTCTCTCCACGGCTTTCTTCTCCTCTTGCTTCCGTTTTTTTAGCTTTTTCAGGTTGTAAATCATTGGGGTTGACGTCATGGACGTCGTGGCCTTGTTCTGCGGATGCTTCTCCTTTCGTTTTATCATCAATATCCGCTGCTTCGTCAACCACTTGCTTACTTTTTGCTGAAGTTTCCAGCACCTTACCACTTTGGGTAGTAATAGTCATTCATGACCCATCATTCCTTGGGTTTTGCACAGTATCGCTAGGTAAAGTGCCAGCCTTTCTTTGATTGAGTGCTGCTGAAAGTTGGCTCAATTGCTGCTCTATTTGCTTGATTGAAGTGGAATGAGAATCAACTATTTGTTTCATAGAGAAAAAATCATTAACTACCTCTGTTACTCCCGCGCTCGTTGCTTTCACTTCTTTCAATATTTTAGCCATCATGTCTTCCATACTTCCAGAATTAGATGTGGTGGCGTCACGTCTTCCAGGGGGGATGTACAAACCACTCTTTTCATTCTTGTTCTTCCAACTACCTTGGTCCTTGTTTCCAAATTTATCATAATAGTTCCGACCATGGTTTCCTTGGGTATTCCCTCGAAAACCCCCCTGATTGTTCAAGTAGTTGGCCTCTTCTTCCGAATCAGATTTGTCTTTTCCTTTTGACGTAATAGCTTTAACTTTTTCGGTCTTCCCTGATAATAAATGCTTTGTAAGAAGATCCACTTGTGTTTTCATGTGCGCCATATCTTGATCACATTCTTCTCCTCTTCTTCTTTGGTCTGCAGTCATGCCAAAAGATAAAGTGGGGCTTGCTACCTCAGAATCCCTAGTATGCCAAGCTCTACTTTGCTTCGTCATACAATCTAGCATATTTCTTGTTTGACCAAAGGTGAGGTCCATAAAATATCCTTCAGCCGCATTATCCACCACTGGTTTAGTTATTGAATTCAAGGCTCTGTATAATATCTCCATTAGGTGAACATTAGTCATGTGATGGTTTGGGCATCTTGCTAGCTTTGTCTTGAACCTCTCCCATGTTTCATGAAGGGCTTCAGTTGGAAGCTGACGAAAGTTGCTGATTTCATCTCTCAATTGAGCTCTTTTGGATGGCGGAAAGAATCTTTCTAGGAAAGCGTCTCTCAATTGCCTCCAATTTGTAATAGAATCAGGAGTCAGCCCATTCAATCATAGAGTTGCCTCCCCAGACAGAGACAATGGAAATAGACGTAATCGAATTGCGTTCTGACCAACACCAGGATTGTCAAACGACTTGCATGTAGAAATAAAGTTGATGAGATGCATATTCGGATCATCGCCTGCTAGTCCACCAAATAATCCCTTGAGTTGCAATAACTGAATCATGGTGCTTGTGATGTTGAACTTGGCTCCGGGCGCTAATGGTGGAGGAATAATGGCTCCTGTGGCTCCGGCTCCATCAAGATCATCATCATCGTCATCAAAATCTGGTTGTATGGGTTGGCGATCATACCTAAACTGATCTTGACGACCTCTTCTGTTGGCAAGTGTTGCAATTTCAGCATCATGCCTTGGGTTTGGTAACTCGTCATCACCTAAATCCTCATCGTCAGGATTTGTTGCTCGCCCAGGGTTATCAATGTTTTGTTGGTGTATTTGGGCGGCGGCAAGAGCAGCTAATCTCGCCTGCTCCTATTGAGCAGCCATTCTTTCGATTTCCGTTTGTGCCTCCATTCTGCCAATTCGTTGTTGTTCAGGATTGATAGGTAATAACGGTTGACCAGAACTCCGAGTATGGGGCATGCACTGTATAAAAACCTACAGTAAACAAAAACAACAACTAAAAGTAAAAGTACGAGAATCTTTGACCAAAGGGTCTAGTAATTATCACGAACTTAATTGACACTCGTATTCCCCGGTAACGGCACCAATTTTTGATAATGCTCAATCTACAGCTCTCGTAGGAGTGTAAAGTGGTCGTAGTCAAATATAGAACCCAACTGGGTTGGGTATCGATCCCTCAGAGAATAGCTTGGTCAACGAGTAAGCAACGATTACTAGACTTTTAGTGCAAGTCTCGTAAGAAGGGGGGAATGTAATGTGTAACCAAAATATTAAAGTAAAAACTGAAAATAGCAAAGTAAAAAGAAAGAATGTTTAGTAGGTTGTAAAACAATGAGAATTGAAGAGTTGGGGTTATGTCCACCTTCTGAGTTTACGTCTCTATTGGCTATGAGTTATGCGGAATTCAGACATGCATGTGCTTATAGAGAATTGTATTCGATGGTAAATCCAGGCGTCTTTCGACCTATTCGAGGATTATTTCACTTTAACTCTTTCGAGGTAAAAGCATATCTAACGGTACAAATTCAACAAGAGGTTAATCCAGTTACGACACTAACTTTTTAATAGGGGATGGGACCCTACTACCTTAACATTATCTCTTTTCCAGACATATAACTTTTCTTTCGAACAAGTTAATGCTATACTGGCGTATTCTTGTGTTTGCAACCACAAAGAATTTAGATTAAGATGAAGAGAATAATGATATAAGCAGCATACGTGTCACGAACTCACAAACTCATAGCAATAGATAGTATCTCATATGGCTTCCATAACCCCAACAGAGAGGTTTAGTTACCCATGAGTGCGAAGGAAATCACAATAGACATTGTTATTATACCACAATAAAGATTTCGTGTAGTAGTAGTGTGGTAGGAGTTAGGCGTGAATTCCTAGCAAAGTAACGTTTCTCTTGTTGCGGAAATTAAGAATTGAATAGATGAATAGAAGAAGAACAAAAAGTAGAATTAATGGAAAGATTAGAAGAGTTGTAAGGTAAGATGAGAGTTAAAACTAGAATGTGTAAAATCTCTAGCAAAATAGGGTATTTATAATACCCATATCCTATTCCTACTAAGCTAATGAAATACTTAACCAAATCCTACTAAGCTAATGAAATACTTAACCAAATCCTACTATGCTAATGAAATACTTAACCCAATTGTACTAGGTTAATGTATCATTATCCTAATCCTAATAAATTACTGCTAGTCCCCAAAGTCTTCAGAAATGCTGTTTTAGCTCGGGACAGATTTTCCATGCATCACTTTTGGTCCTTAGGCGTCTAAGCTTCCTTTTCTCCTTTCGTGAAGCTTTCTTTGGCGTCAAGTTACCCATAAAATGCTGAATTCTGCATCATTTATACCTGAAACTTTGCTAATCATATTTTTTATCTCACTTACAGGAAAAAGGACTAAAAGTGCATGAAATATATAATTTCTTCTCAAAACTAGGCTAAAATATGGGCAAAATATAGTACTATAGGCGTGTAAATTCTCCTATCATCAATTCCGTCCCTTCATAGTTGGACACTTTCATTGCAGCGACAATCGGGCCGCTACAGTGGGAAGTGGGTGTGAGTGTTGAAAGTTTATTGAATTTAAATTAATTTATTTATTTGGACTATATTAAATTAAAAAAAAAAAGTCCAAATAATGTGACCAACATGATTGGGTTAATAATCTAATCTCAATTATATTGGGCTAATTCATATGAAATGATCATCCCATGTTTACTAACCTAAGGACCAAATGGGTGCTAGCCCATCTTAAAAGTCCAAGCCCATGTCTCTTGTCATATGAGGTGGCAATCCATGTTAAATGAAATGAGCCACTAAAATCATGCCATGTGTCGATATTATATGGCAATCGAAGTTAAATGAAATGAGACACTAACATCATGCCATGTGTGCAAATGACATGTTCTAGCCAATCAAAATAGAGTATGTCACCAATAGAATGTGATTGGTCAATTTAAAATCGACCAATCAAATCACGTAATTGCCATACCCATCCAACTACAAATAGGGGTCCTCATAATTCACAAAGGGGGATTTTGAGAAACAAAAAGCAAGAAGAGAGCTCATGGAACAAAAATCATAATTTCTCTACAAGTTATAAGTTTCAAGCAATCAAGCTCAAGCTCAAGTTCAAGATCAAGAACGAAGGAAATTTTGTTCAAGATCAAGTTACTTGTTCATATTCATCATCCGTGGAAATCATCCAAGTATTTCTAATGAATTAATATCCATATTCAAGTTCGAAGATAAAGATTCAAGATAAAGCTACTCAAGCCCTTGAATTCAAATCAAGTTTAAGTCCAAGTTCATATTACTTTGAAGAATAAGAGGATTATCATAGAGATTGTAACACTTACTATATTCGAAATTAAATATTATATTTTGTTACTTCAATTTTCCTGTATTGATTATTATTTTTCTTGACTCAGAGAATTTGTTGTCCACAAAATCTGGCACGCCCAGTGGGAACTTCTCTACCTCTCATATCTTTACATTAACCATTCTATTTAAGAATACCAAAATGGCATCCAATAAGTTTTACTCAAAATATGTTGTTGCTAAGTGTGACAACCCGAGACTACCCCCTAGTTGTAACACGGTGCTTGGAACCATAAGTGATCTCAAGCTAACCCATGAACTGATGTACTACTTGAGCAACTGATTTAAATTGTATAAAACTAAACTTTTTTAGCGGAAACATGATCATAAGGAAATCTGAGTGAATGTAATACTAAATAAGTTTACAATCTGATAAAACTTAAGAGAGAACTAAAATTTACATTTCATGACTCTCACTGACTATCTGTGAAGCCTCTATTGTACTGACTCTATATTGTTGGGACGTGCCTCAAACTACCACTAATCAACACACTTGAATAATCAAAATAAAGTACATGAAGTACAACTGAGTGGAGTCCCCAAAATAGGAGAAATCATCACTTGTTAGCTGGAAGCTGCAACTATCTGATTATGATGTGTAGGCTATAATTGGTACCTACATTAAGAGATAATGAAGCACATAGACATAGATGTGGATTAGTACTTCTGGAATGTACTAAGTAAGTAGGGGTGAATGCAATAAGTAAAACTAATTACATATATATTCTTCAAACGTGTATGCTAAATGCAAGTAGACTCACCAAGAGACTGAAATAAGCTGAAAAATGAAGCATATCTTAAAGCGAGAGTAGCAAACATAATCTAATAAGCTGGTGAATCACTACACTTAGTTTCTTAAAATCTCTACTTTTATAGAATAAGTAGAACTGAAGCTGAGAAGTAGTGAAAGCATGAATAGTGGGTCTGAAACTATGTGATGAAAATTGACATAACTTAGGGATCTGAATATACAAATATACTGAGCATGAATTCATATTCATACAAAAACCAGACATAACATGTACTAAGCTGATCTGATTAACTAAATAACTGATAGCTGAATACTGAATAACTGACATCTGAATACTGAATAACTGACATATGGGTATTGATTATGAAAACATAAACATGTAAAACTGAGAATGAAAGATCAAGCATAAATATATTTCTGAGATAATTTGTAATCTGAAAGACTAAAATCTGTATAACTGAAAATTTTTATGCTTTGGTCAAGCAAACCTGAGCTAAGACGAACTGAATACTGACTAGAATTGTGGGAGGTGTCATATAACCGACATAAACCATATGAGCTATCATTGATTCCAATGTCTGACCCACGTTGAGGAGGTTTGTTCTATCCTTGACATTAGAGTAGAAGTTGAACTGGCTTGATCACTAAACTGATGTCGCAAAAGACCAGGGAGTCAAGCCTAAACTGATGGGTGACCCCTTAGCGGAAGTCAAGACTAAACTGATGGGTGTTTCCTCATATCCTACACTGGATACGTAGTTGACCCTTGTAGGATCGAATAAATTATTCTGGGAGATACACTCATCTAAAGTTGACCCTTGTAGGATCGAATAAAAAAGCTCAATCGATAATAGTGTCCTTAACTCTTCTTTGATCTAAGTGCTTCCCGTGAACATGATTCGCATCAAAAGCACTTTATACACAAGGTAAGTGATCATGACACACGTATTCATATGGAATCATGGGATTAGAGTTTATATATGTAGAAATAAAGTTTGAATTCTAGCTCGAAAATGCAAGGTGTTATATTATCTCCCCCTTAGAATCATTCGTCCTCGAATTATGAGCAGGAACTTATTGAAACTTTAGAATTGCGGAATAAGGTCACATGACATGTCTACTAATGAAGGATATAGTTGAGACAAAACATTAAAACTTTATCATGGAGCTAAATTCTTAGATGACTTAACTTTATTGACTATAAGGTTAACTTCAAAGTGATAACTGATGCAACAAAATCCCAAGAGTTGTTGAGGATGGGATAAAGTACGTAACTTCTCATTAGGAATTGTCCCTCAACAAAATACATATAAGAATTAAAAAAAAGGGCTTCATGGCATCACCAAGTACATTATGTAATCACAAATCATGAGACAACAAAACCGAGGGTGTAAAAGCGGTATTACACTGTCTGAGCTGGAACACTTGAAAATCTAAGATCATCACTGAAAACTTATGAACCGAGTCATGACTAAATAGCTGAATCTGAAACATGATGCTTGGTCTGAACTGAATTCACAACTTACATAGATACGAATAAATTACCTCATGGAATAGCCATATTCATGAAACTTCAGGTAGTAAGACTAGTAGAAAAGATGGAAAATCATATGAGATTATCTATCCAAGTGCTAAGCTGAATTACTGGCCATACAGACTAAATCATATGAAAAACTTATACTCAACTGGAGTATTTCTTCAACACTCTGTCTAAGAAGAAGTTCTAATAACATTAGGGAGCAAAGAATCTTGGGCATGATCTAAGTAAGATATCTGAGTAAGAAATCTTAATATGGATATAACTCTGTAATAGGGAACATAGGCCTATGAAACATAAGCTAGGATAGAATTACAAGGCTTTAGGCAATGCGATTTCCTAATTAAAACTTAGCCTAGTTCCTTAAATACTTACATGGGTATTTATAACTACTTTAGCCCAAGTCTGAATTAAGCTATATACTCTCTCCATATTCAAGCCTAACTCAAAATCACAAGGTACTACATATAACACCATAATAATAGCATAAACCATAAAGTCAATACCCCATGCGTGTCTCACAACTTCTCATCTCAAGAAAAATTCTTCTTACCACTTCAATAACTAAATTGAACCTCTCACTAGGAATTCACTAATGCATAATGTACCCATCCACTTATATACCAACATGATATTCGAGCCCATCATTATAATCACATACAAACTTCAAGGAAAAAACCCATAAAAGCATCTTTCTCACATTCTCTAAACCTCTATCAATAATAACTTTCATACACCATCCCCGTGAAGACACGCACGAAGTTTCAACTAACCATGCCATATATCAAAATCTCTACCTCAATATTTCTTCAAACTTATGAACTTACATACAACAAGCATACAATAATCTTTCCCCAACATAAAATATTTACTCTTCTCCCAACTAAACAATTACTCATAACCACTATCATTTCATAAAGGAAGGTCACTGAAAGGTTAGAACATGAGGACCTGAAACATGAAAAAATACTATGCATAACTTTGACACTTAACTGAGGCTGAGAAATAAAGTATCAAAAGCATGATTTCATTAAGAGATCTAAACTGAGAACATACATGACATAATCTAAATTTCGCTGATCATTATAACATACCATGAGTTCTGGGAGATGAGCATACTGTAAAGCATGGGTACATGAGTCATGAACTGCATGACCCAACTTTGTAGTTCATAAATTCATGGAACATGATTCGTACTACTGAGCAAACTGGAACTCCTTACACTAGGAACTAAAAGCATACATAATTCTATGGAAAGTGCATAAATATGAGTTATGATCATGGAGCTGACATACAAGGCATGAGTAAATATCGTGATGACTAAAGTACAAAACTTTACACTGAGATAAGAATGGGTTGGGCATCATCCTCCCTTACTACTGTTCTATAACATACATACATCACTACTAGAATTTAATAGCCTGACTTGGTTACTTATTCTATCATCTCCCCTTAGATTTAAGTCATCATTCTATGATATGGACCCTTTTTAAATAAATTCTGAACTGAACTGAAACCATTTTAATCTAGAGTCTGAGACATAATAATACACATAAATATTAAACTCACCATAAAAGACTGGACCTGAAAATGTAAAACCCACTGTTAATACTTCTTTCTGAGATACAACTCTTAACTTTCTATAGCCCCAATGTCATCATAGAATAACTTAAATACTGACTAACTTAGAATTTTTAGGACTATCACCATAACATGAGTTCTCACCATCTAGAATTTCAACTCTTCTTTTAATTAGCGTAATCATTACAGATTCAAACTTACATTCTAACACGTAACATGGATATTCCTAAACCTTTAATGAAACATACTAATTCTATCATAGTGTACTAATATCACATCTCTAAACTTATACATTTCCCTAAACCATGAGAATTACCATAACACCAAAACATCCAATATCAATAACCTATAGCCCATAACTTAGCTGATAAGAACATCATATACTACAGTACTAGCTCATGGACATATAACCTACGAAATAGGTCATACTATCCCCATTTTACTATCGCTAAACTTCTGGGTTCATGCTTCTAACTCTAGATTATATGCTATCATAAGATTCTGAAAAAGGATCTGAAAGCATATCTGAATTTAGCTTAGTGCATAATTTTCATGAATAAGAATGAACACTTTTAAAGATTAGAACATAAGGGTACTGGTGTGATTCTTTTAATCTCGCATGAAATACCATAACTGTCTATGGGGACTATCTGAGAAAACTCAATCTATAAGGATTTAAGCTTGGTTATTTCTATTGCCTCAAAAATAAGGCAGAGTTTGCAAAAATGGAGCAAGATGAGAATCTACATAAATTTTTTACAGGTCACTTTTATTGCATGATCTGAGATATGAAAGAAGGAAAACATTTCTTAAATTCCTTGTAGCCTCTCAAAGAAAAGTATAGACATCTTCGTACCGTTCTATAAGACTTTACTAGACACAGCTTCTTAGACACCCTAGGAAACTTGAACTCTGGTCTCTGATACCAAGTTTGTCACGGCCAAAGACTACCCCCTTATCTTAACACGGTGCGTAAAACAACAAGTAATCCCAAGATAACCCATGAACTCGCATACTGCTTGAGGAACTGATTCAAATTGTATAAATCAAAATTTATTGAGCAGAAATATGATCATAAGAAAATCTGAGTGAATGTAATACTGAATAAGTTTACAATCTGATAAAATTAAAGAGAGAACTAAAATTTACATTTCATTATTCTGACTGACTATCTATGAAGCCTCTACTATACTAACTATAGATAGTTAGAACATGCCTCCAACTACCACTAATAGATACACATGAATAATCAAAATAAAGTTATGAACTACATCTGACTGGAGTCCCCAAAATAGGAGAACTTATCACCTATTAGATGGAAGCTACAACTGTCTAATTATTATGTGTAGGCTATAACTGGTACCTATATTATGAGACAATGTAGCACATAGACATATATATGGATCAGTACTTCTGGAATGTATCAAGTAAGTGGGGGTGAATGCAATAAGTAAAAATAATTACATATATATTCTTCAAACGTGTATGCTAAATGCAAGTAGACTCACCAAGAGACTAAAATAAGCGAAAAACTGAAGTACCTTAAAGCATGAGTAGCAAACATATTCTGATAAGTTGGTGAATCACTACACTTAATCTTAAAATCTTTGCTTTTGTAGAATAAGTAGAACTAAAACTAAGAAGTAGTGGAAATATGAATACTGGGTATGAAACTACATGTTGGAAACTATCATAAGTGAGGGATCTGAATATACAAACATACTAAGCATGAATGCATAAACATACAAAAATCAGACATAACATGTTCTAAGACAATCTCATCAACTAAATGACATATATCTTAATACTAAATAACTGACGTATGGATACTGAATAACTGACATATATGTACTGATTATGAAAACATGAACTTGTAAAAACTGAGAATGTAGGACCAAGTATAAACTTGTTTCTGAGATAATATATAATCTAAAAGACTGAAATCTGTATAACTGAATAACTAAAAATTGTATGCTTTGATCAAGAAAACTTGAGCTGAGACATATTGAATACTAATAGAAACTATGGGAGGTATCATATAATTGACATAAACTATGTGAGCTATCATAGAGTCTAACGTCTGACCCACGTTAAGAAGGGTTGTTCTATCCTTGACATTGGAGTAGAACTTGAACTGGCGTGATCACTAAAGTGTGTCCTGAAGGACCACGGAGTCAAGCCTAAACTGATGGGTGACCCCTGAGAGGAATTTAAGCCTAAACTGATGGGTGACTTCTCATATCCTATGCTGACTACGTAGATTTAGAATACAGAGACTGCTATCAACGACTCTGCCTAACTAACGGGGAAACTTACATCCCTGCATTTACTCGATGCTAAATCCTACTCCCAACTAAAAGTCACTGAAATACTAACTAGTGCATTCATTGATAACTGATAACTGATAAGCTCAGGTCATGGTGTTCTGAAAATAATAGTGCATACGAATTCTGAGGTATTTATAAACATATAATTGATAATGCTCAATATGATCATGGTGTTCTGAATATGATATTAAAACCATGGTCTAACTGACTTGTTACT
The DNA here is from genome assembly GCA_030864225.1 of Capsicum baccatum var. pendulum. Classification (NCBI taxonomy): domain Eukaryota; kingdom Viridiplantae; phylum Streptophyta; class Magnoliopsida; order Solanales; family Solanaceae; genus Capsicum; species Capsicum baccatum. The sequence goes on along the minus strand of CM061558.1, from coordinate 204,043,325 downwards.
TGATAAATAGAAATAATGTAAAACACAAAGGTATCGGGTGCTTATAACCCGCCAACACAGAATGATTATAAAGAGAATATGATATCAAACTTGAAGTACTGTAGTATGTAATCATGGTTCAATATCCCAAAACATAGATATTTCATTAAATATGTGAGTATCATGAACTTGAACATAGGGATATGTTAAAACATGCAAAAACAACATCTTGACATAGTTTAATTCATAATTTGAGACTATGACATAAAATTGATTGAACATGGCATGGGAATTTGAATATATAACATGAAATAGCATAATTCACTTGGAAACACTTGTAAACATGGATTGTACTTGAATTACTAGGAAGTTCATAGATTAATTCATGAGTTTCAAAAGGATTTTATAAAATAGGAATAGAACCATACTTTTAATTTAAAATAGGGTTTTTGGGCTCAATAGGTGAAAGGGACCCATTGATGAACACCTACATACCTTAATTTTCTTGACTTATGAAGAAACCCTGAATCTTTGAACTTGAATGATGAACTTGTGAAGGAAATCCTATTCTTGATGTTTCTTGAAGATTTTATTAAACTTGTAAGCTTGAATTCTTGGATTCTTAGGAAGAGAAAACTTGATTTTCTTGTTCTTGGGAAGAAAAAACTTGAATGTCTTATTCTTGGAAAGAAACCATAATCTTATTGTTCTTGATAGTGGGGAGGATTAATGGCATCTAAAACTGATTAGAAAGGGCTAATAACGCCTATTTAATGCTTTATGTCATGGGGGAGATAGGGTTAGTAGAGAGGAAAAGACCAAAGTACCCCTAAAAATCTGAATAAAAATTGCTGAATTTCCTTAGTTGATGACTTGGCAGATAGTTTGTTATCTAGTTGAAAGCTTATCAGCCTAGTCGTCAACTCCTTCAGTGATATTTCCTAAGGTTGACGACTTTGGCTGATATCTTGTCAACTAGTTGACAGCTTATCAGCCTATTCATCAACTCCTTCAGTGGTACTGCTTAAGGTTGACGACTTTGGCTGATGGCTTTTCAACTAGTTGACAGTTTATCAACCTAGTCATCACCTTGATGACAGATAGACATACTGAGGTAAAATGGGCATAACTTTTCACTCTGATATTGGATTAAGGTGAAACTAGATGCATTGAAAACAAAACTCAAAGACATTTCTTTTGATATATATTAGGACACCTGAATAAATATATTTTGGGAGATAAAATCATCTAAAGTTGACCCTTGTAGGATCAAATATAAAAACTCAATCGATAAAAGTGTTCTCAGCTTCACTTTGATGTAAGTGCTTCCCGTGAACATGATTCGCATCAAAAACACTGTATACACAAGTAAAGTGATCATGAAACATGTACTCATATGGAAATCATGGGATTAGAGTTTATATATGTAGAAACGACGATCAAATTCTTGCCCAAAAATACAGGGTGTTACACTAAGGCTACTGACTCTAAGTTTTTCCCTAAGGTGGACAGCATACTTGATGCTACCATGGAAAGTGTGGTGTCCATTACTAGGAACAAAGAAAACTACTAGGATAACAAAAACTTCAAGTGTCCTCCGTATCAGCTCATGCATTTGATCTTCAGTTTTCAAAGAGGGCAAGAATTTTTCCTAATGAGTTGGAATAAGGGGAGAATATCATAGAGATTATTTAGAAGACTTTAGATTGACTTAGCCCATTTAAGACTAAGGACTACACCATGCAAGCAGATGATGATGCCTTGATTACCAAGTCTGTTTCAATCATTACTCATGAATTATTATACTCAGATTTTAGTTTGGAGGAAAATACATGCTTTAATCCTTCATCTTCAGTATCTATCCAAGAAATGATGACTAACACCTTAATTGTTGATTAACAATTGGCAAATCTAACAAAGGAGATCGAAGGGATAAAAAAATATGTCCAAGATTAAGATAATTGGATTGTCAAAGTGACAAATAGAGTTGAAGTGGTATTAAGAGAGGATCAAGTCATGCATCTGGGAAGCGCCCAATGGAACAAGACAAAAAAGACTCATTTGTGAAGTAAAGACATTTTGCTGATGTACTGGAGGTATCTACTGATGGGTTAATCCCAATTCATCAACTAAAAAACTTTACTATAGAAACTATTAAAGACAAGTTTGATGTTGCTTCCAAACTATCTCTCATATATATCAAGCCATGTACTTCAAGAATTGATGGTTAGAAGATTTCTGCAAGTTATCAACCTCCAAAATTTCAATAATTTAAAGGTAAAATAAACCCAAAGAAATATATTGTGCACTTTGTTAAAACTTGCAATAATGTTGGAACTTATAAAGATTATCATATTAAACAATTTGTGCACTCCTTAGAAGGAAATACATTTTATTGGTATACTAACCTTGAGTCTGGTTTCATTTATAGTTGGAAAAACTTGAGCATGAATTTCTTAATCATTTCTATAGAACGAGACATATAGTAAGTATGGTTGAACTCAGAAATATGCACCAATGATAGGATGAATGCATCATTGAGTTTATCAATTGATAGAAAACTGCGAGTCTTAATTGGAAAGATAGACTTAGTGAGGCTTTTGGGATAGAAATGTATATTGAAGGAATGCATTCGGGATTTTTTTACATCCTACAGGGCGTCAAACCCAAGTCATTTGTAGAACTTGCCACACACACTCATAATGTGGAGTTAAGCATGTCCTCTAATAAGCGATGAATTTATTGCTCATTTACACTCGACATTCATGCACATTACTATGTTTTGAATGAATAAAAAAGACCTATGTATGATTAAATGCACTAATATCCACATTTTGCAGGCATACAGGTTATGAGATGGAAAGATATGGACTTGAGATGAAAAAGATCAAAGGAAGAAAAAAGAAGTGCAGCTGGAAGACCTAGAGCAGAAACAAGCCTCAATTACCATGATCGAGGCTAGTCAATATAGCCAGCAACCATGATTGCTTTGATCCACACGCGGTCATGATAGCTTTGATCACAAAAATCTGGTGCGATCGCAGTCACGCGAGATTTAGCTCAGGGGCAGTTTTATAATTTTTAGTAGCCGAGCCCAAATCCTTTAGGAGCTTAAAACCCTTGCCCATTTTGGTCATTTTAGAGACTAGCAATACGTTGAATTTGAAATTGAAACCCAAAATTGGGCAAGAATTATAAAATTGATTTGGAGACTTTGATTTTGATATTTGTGAAGAATGGATGCTTTGAACATCCCATTTGGTATATGTTTCTCTCTTTTCTTCATGAGTAGCTAAATATTTTAGTCTTGGGATTATGTTGAACTAAGGTGCAAATTAGTTGTGGGTTGTGATGTATTTGTGTACATCCTAGTTAGATGATAATGGGTTATACTATTTCTTAATTAAATTTGTTGGGATTTGTGGGTGAAAAACCCAAATACCCACATGGGTTTGTGAGTGAAAACTCCATACTCTTAAAATCCTAAACCATCCTTGAAAGAGGGGTTTGGGTGAACTATAGGAACCCTTATCATCCTTAAAATAAGGATGCAGGAACCAAGGCAATATTATACAATTATTGGGTTTAATCTACCCATTTTAACTATCTTAGACACAAGGGTGATTTTTGCCTTAGGTATTATTCTAGAAATAGGGGTGCCCTAATTGAGGTAGCGGGTGAATATGATTGTCACACTTGCTAGGTAATCGAAAGAGTCAACAATGAAATCCTTGAGGTTTTATTAATAACTTAGCCTTATGGTCCCTAAACCTAGCCTACCACATTAGAAGTTTACCAGCATGTGCATCAAATCTCACACACCCACACCTAAGTTTCCCTTAGGTAGACATGATCCCAAGATCCTTCAAATATCGAATGTAAATTAAAATTTGTTGCTTAGTTTGTGAATTTGAGTTGCTAGCGATATACACTCTCCCTTAATTGAGAAACCTGCCTAAAATTTTCAATTATTTCATTTTCTTTACTAATACTTTGGGTATTATCTTAGTAGGACTTAATTATCCACACTACTAGAACTGTATCTTTCACTCCTTGTAGATTCAACCTCAATACAAGTTAGGATATTGACAATGATCTCTCTCTACCACTTTACATAGTATAGGAAAGCATTATAATCATTAAGTGGAAATCAAGGACCACCAGTTAATGAACCCCAAAAAAGGAAAATACAAACTAGAGGTAAAGAAAGGGGGTAAGTTTGTGCCAAGGTCTGAGAGTAAAGAGGCGATGAATGTTAATGACCTACTATTGAGGGTCACCATAAATATATGTAAAAACAAAATTGTGAAAACCACATCTTTCCAGAATAATTCCAAGAAAAAGTTAACTTTAAAGGACATGCAAGAAAAAAAGTATCCATTTTTAACTCAGATGTCCCAATAATTTTTGAAGAACTTATTTCATTGAAACTTCTCGAGTTACCTAAAATAAAGTGTCTAAATGAAACTGAAAGGAAAACTACTGCAAATATCATTGGTTGTTGGGTCATCCAATAGAAAAGTGTTTTATCTTCAAGGAAAAGGTCGTGGACTTAGCCCGTATAGGACAGATACTGCTCGAAGATAGGAAAGAGAGTTTTAATCAAGTATCCATCACTTTTGGTTCAGTTTATCCCATATTTCTTTGCAACTTTATGGAAGTACATGAATATGATGATCTATTAGTCGCAACCCCATACAAGATGATTATAGTTGGCGGCTATGAACCCATTGATGTTAGCAAGCCACTACTCCTTTTTGTAATGAATGAAGTAATAGTGAAACAGGAACCACTAGAAGTAATGAAATCCCTTATTGAGCACACTGATGATGAAGGATAGATCCTAGATACTTGGTGGAGACATTGCAAATTGAGCTCATGAAATGAGCCAAGCAAGAAAGCAATAAGAGGAAAGATGATAAAAAGACCCGAAATGGTGGAGAAAAATGTGTGAAAGCTGAAAATTGAGAAGAATTATCAGTGAAAGCCCCGTTATCTAGTGACATTAGAGCAATTCTTTCCAATTTTGTTTGGTGAGGAAATGTCTTATATTAGCATCAAGGCTTCTATTGCAATATCGAAAAAAAGAGATAATAATGGAAGACTCATCATTGTCGTTAATCTTGTTACATCAAGAACCCGCTAAGTCCCTTTCTGAAAAAGTGAACACTTGTGATGCAAAGATTATATTCACTAATATTGACTTTTTATTGGGTGAGACATCACATAATCATCCCTTGTATATGGTTGGCTATGTGCACGAGCACAAAGTGAAAAGAAATATGATTGATGATGGTTCTAGAGTCAATATTCTCCCAATTCACACCGTGAAAAATCTTGGAATCTCGATGAATGAATTGTCTGAATGTCGTATTATGATTCAGGGATTCAATCAAGGGGTTGAAAGAGACATAGGTTCTATCAAACTAGAAAACTACATGGGAGATATGTTTTCAAGATTATTAAAATATGTGATTAACGCAAATACCTTGTATAATATCTTATTTGTAAGGATATGAATACATAATAACAAAGTTATCACGTATACCTACCATTAATGCTTTAAGTACTTTGAAAATGGATTCCAAAAATGGTAGTAGCTGACGATGAGCCTTTTACTAAAGCAGAAGCCCATTTTGTAGATGCAAAATTTTACTTAAAGAAATATATCCAAATTGAGGTAAATGTTGGTGATGTGGATCCTATAAAGGAGGTTGATACTATAAATAAGAATGATGAGGCAACGGAAAAGGCAAAGATGGTGGTTAAGAAGAGTCCAGCATTTTTTTAATATGAATAAGTTATCGCGATCAATGTGGCATTATCGAGTAAGAAAGTGACTCCAATTATCCGCTATGTCCTAAAGGAAAAGAAGGTTGAAGTACAATCATCTGGGTTGCAGTAAAATATGTTAGGAGGGTTGACTTTTCCTATTAAGAAAATTGATGTGATCAAGTCACCTTCAAGATTTGTGGATGGGTTTCTCAAGTAATCTAATCTTGATCTGCATAAAATATTTCCTAAAAAGTGTATGAGTGAGGGTTTTGAGCTAAATGCTTATAAATTATTGGCAAAAGTTGGGTACTATCCCAATGAAGCCTTTAAGTTAGGGAACCTCCCACCTAAAGCAATTAGAGGGCCAAACCATGGTCTAAATCCTACTCAGAGAATGATGATAGAGAAAGGATATGTTGTCAAACAATTGCATGGAGGTTTGGGTTACAAAAAACCATCACCGATCTGTATATATATAAATAGGGCATATATCAACTACATTACCCCTAAGAAAGATTCTATAACATCTAACAAAAGGGTTTTTGTGTTTGATCAGCTCACTGACCCATGTCCAAGAACTTGGTATTTGATAGGTTGGGGCCAATAAATAATAAATACAAATGCCAAGGAAATAATAGAAGGATGGAAGAACATGTTTATTCTAAAGAGCCTAGTTTTCACAAAGGTTGCTCTAGTTTGATTCCTTCTAGAATAAGGTAAGAATCGAAATTACTAGTTTCATGTAAAGATTCCCTCAAAGCAAGAACCCATACTATAGATCATACTGAGGATCATGATAAAGATATATAAAGTGTAGGATCATTATATCACATCATAATTTGTGATGAGAAAGGTACTCTCCAACATGAGAAGATCAAAGATGAGTTCGTTAAATCAACACATATTATCATATATCTTTCAATGATTGTGATCCTCAAGAAATTAAAGAGGTTAAAGATGCACTACCTGAACTTGAAAAAGGGGTGAGGAATACTGTTAATGTATTGATAAAAGTCAATCTTTAGACTAATCAAGATCGAAGTCCTATGTATGTAAGCACCTAATTGGATGCTGATAATGAAACAAATATGGTGTGTTGCTTATAGAGTTTACAGGGGTATTTTCTTAGAGCTATAAACAAATAACAGCATGATATCCTAAAATTGTAGTTCATTGCCTCACTGTGAAGAGAGGTGTTAGCCCTATTAAGCAGGCTAAATATTGTTTAGACCTAAATTAGTCCCTTTTATTAAAACTAAAGTCAACAAGCTCATCAAAGTAGGTTTCATCCGTGAAGTTAAGTATCCCATATGGATTCAAGCGTAGTACCTGTAAGAAAGAAGAATGGTCAAATCCGAGTTTATGTTGACTTTTCAGATCTTAATAATGCATGTCCTAAAGATGAATTTCCTCTTTCGATACCCAAGCTTATGATTGATGCCACAACTGGATATGAGGCAATGTCTTTCGTGGATGGCATATCTGGTTATAATCAAATTCGTATGGCACCAAGAGATGAAGAACTCACAACCTTTTCCACTCTTAAAGTAATATATTTCTACAAGGTGATTCCTTTTGGTTTACAGAATACTGGTGCTATTTATGAATAATTTATATTTTTTATGATATGCTTCATAAGAATGTTGAATGTTACATTAATGACTTAGTAGTGAAATCAAGAAAGAGATATGACCACCTACATGATTTGAGAATGGTATTTGAATGACTTTGAAGATACCAACTCAAAATGAACCCTTTGAAGTGCATTTTTAGAGTTGCTTCTAGAAAGTTCCTTGGTTTTATTATTCGATATCATGGGATTGAAATTGATTAAAATAAGGTAGATTTTATTTTGAAGATGCCTGAGCCTAAGGATATTCAGAACTGAAAAGTTTGCATGGAAAGTTAGTGTATCTTAGGAGATTTATTTCAAACCTAGCTAGGAGGTGTCAACCATTCAGTCGTCTTATGAAGAAAGATATTCCCTTTGAATTGGATCTTGCCTTCACCAATACTTTTGAGAGTATAAAGTCTTATCTAATGAAGCCTTCAATTCTTTTAGCTCACATACCTGGAAAGCCATTGATACTATATATTGTGGCATAAGAAAGATCAACAGGAGTCTTTCTAGCACAAGAAAACCATAAATTGAAAGAAAATGCCCTTTATTACTTGAGTAGAATGATGACGCTAAATGAGATAAAGTATTCTCCTATAGAGAAGTTATGTTTGGAACTTGTATTCTCAATTTAGAAAATAAAGTATTACTTTCAAGCTCATGTTGTACGACTCATCTCAATAGAAAATCCTATCAAGTTTGTCATATCCAAGTCCGTATTAAGAAATAGACTAGCAAAGTGGTACCTATAATTCTAACAATTTGAAATTGTATATATCTCTCAAATGGTAGTGACAAGAAAAGTGCTGGCAGATTTCCTGCCCGACCATCCAATTTCGCATAATTGGAATTTATCTGATGAACTACCTAATGGAGATGTTATATTTGTATAAATCCAACCTATTTGGAATATGTACTTTGATGGCGTTGCCCATTATGAGGGAGTTGGTGCCGGAGTGGTATTTATCACTCCCAATGGGGAGGTTTTGCCATATTTCTTCACTTTAACACAGTGTTGCTCTAATAACGTTGAATATCAAGTGCTCAAACTTAGACTCGAAATGGATGTCGATAAGAAACAATTACAATTTAAAGTATTTGGAGATTCCAAGTTAGTGAGCAACCAAGTTTTGGGTAGTCATGATGTCAAGAAGCCTGAGTTGCTTTGTTATCGCGATTACGCTTAGAAGTTGATAAGTTGGTTTGGAGAGGTGAATATTCAACACGTCCCTAGGGTGAAAAATAAAAAGGTTGATGCATTAACAACTTTAGATTCTGCATTGGTATCTACTAATCAAATGCCAGTCCTCATTTGCTAAATTAATTACTTGTGTTATGTAGCTTTACCAGAAAGCCTTCAAAGAAGGAAAAAAATATGATGACGAGCCCCTCACTTTCTTTACTAAAAAGTTACACCTTATAGATGATCATTTGACGAAGTACTCTTACATTGTTTGGGAATGGGTAAGTCTGTTCAAGCTATGCAAGAAGCTCGTTCTAGAGTATATGGGGTATATCAATATAGTCCAAAGCTTCATTTTCATATAAAAAAGTATGGGTTATTACTCTTGGCATACTATGGTGAAAGATTTCTTGGATTGTGCTCGAAGGTGTAAAGATTGTCAACTCTATGCAAATTTCATACATCAACCCCCAGAGGTATTGCACCCGACAGTTTCTTCATGGCCATTTGAGAGGCCTGGAGATTGGATGTTGTTGGACCATTACCTAAGTCTTTTGGTGGACATTTGTTCATCTTAGCTATAATTGATTACTTTTAAAAATAGGTTGAAGTTGTTTCTCTGAAAGAAGTAAAGAAAAAAAATATGGAAAACTTCTTTCAAGTCAATATTATCTATTACTTTGGTATTCCTAGATATATACTAGAGGATAATGTTAATCCATTTAATAATAAGTTGATCACTAAGGTATGTGATCTTTTTGGCTTCAAGAAATGTAACTCCTCCATGCATTATGCTGCTGCCAATGGCCTTGCTGAAGCATTCAATAAGATACTTCGTAACTTGTTGAAGAAGGACATGTCAAAGTATAAGAAAGATTGCAATTATAGAATAGAAGAACCTCTTTGGGTGTATAGGATAATATATCGCACAATGACACAGGCAACTCCTTATTCACTTATTTATGGAGCTGAAGTAGTCTAGCCACTTGAGTGTCAAATCCCATTATTGTGGATTTCTATTCAAGAAGGACTTACTGATGAAGAAAATGCTTGATTATGCCTTGAAGAATTATAGGCTTTGGATGAAAAGTGGCTAGACTCTCAACAAAGCCTGACATGTTATCAAGCTTACCTATCTCTATCTTATAATAAGAAGGTCCTTCTTAGATGCTTTAAAGTAGGTGACTAAGTACTTGTTTTAAGAAGGCCATTATCACCTCTCATTGATCTGGAAGCAAATTTTCAGCTAAGTGGGATAGGCCATATGTTGTACGAGAAGTATATCAAGTGGTGATTACAAGCTTGTTGACTCAAAAGGTTTGCAGATTGGCCCTATCAATGGAAAGTTCACAAAAAGATACTATCCCTGAATAGAAGAAGACTGCTCTTTTAGACACCACCTTAAATGGCATATCACTCCTAGCCCACAGGAGTATAAACTATGTTCGGCCCCAAAAAAAAGTCTGCTAGGTTTAAAATCTCAAAAAAGGTGTGTAATGCCTCGCAAGATCCTACACAAGTTTCCAGCTATTTGCCACATGTTTAGATATCACAAAGCAATTTTTTTCACACTAAGTACAAGTGACATGACCTTTTTAAAGCCCCAAGATTTTGAACATTTTATTTTTGGCTTTCTCGAGTTCCAAACATTATAAGTTGAAATATGTTTAGGAATGTTAAAAGGGTCATTCAGAGAGTTTTGAAATTTTTGAAAGAGGTTCAGAGTGACTTTGAACCACGGAGGCAGTAAATCTACACAATTTCAGCATGTCCTAAAGGTTACTCTCCGCGTTATGCAGTGTGTCATGGAGGTTAATCTCCATGATATGTAGCATATCATGGAGGTTAGTCTCTGCAATACGCATCGTGTCATGGAGGATGGCCTCCATGATAGCCACTGTGCTATGCTGCAGTAGAAAATCGTGTAGTATTCTTTGTGTTATGAGGGATATTTTTGTCTTTTCCCTCTTCCTAAATAGTCAATCCATGACTTAAACCCCAAGAGGGGCATTAGTTTCCCCATTCATTATCAGTTAACAATACTTAATCTTCTCCCTTTTCAAGAACATAAAGAATCAAAAGATTCTCCCAAGAATTCACTCCTCCAAGGTCTCAATTCCAACTTTTCTTCATGAATTCAAGTAAACTCAGGTATGTGGGGTATTCATCAATGGGTTCCTTCAACCCATTAAATCTCTAAAATCCCTTATATTTAAGCATAAACCTTTTTCCCTCTTTTGATAAAATTTTAATGTCAAGTATGAATTTATTTAACTTTCTCTTAATAGATTTGAATACAAACCATGACAATGTGTTTCCCCATATGAATTATGTCCTTACATGCCTTATAAACTCATTCACCCATATCATGTTCAGTTGATACCATGTTGATTATAAATTTATGAATTAAACCATATGAGCATGTTTTCCTTATAAGTTTAACATCTTTTCATACTCATCATCATGGATTTCATCAGTTAGTAAATATACTAAATTTAGGGTCCACAAATTTAAAAATTCCTTACAATATTGTGATAATGTTATTATATTTAATATATCATTTAGTGTAGGTGGGTTATGAACACCCGATACCTATATGCTTAGGCATGTTCTCGATTTCCAGCAATGAGTTAGTTAGATTATGATTCTATCATTATATTTAGATTATAAATACACTATTATTTTTAACATACCCTATTTGAGCAAATCAATTATCAGTGCATGTTCTAGTTCATGTTTACGTGTTAGTTCAGTTGGGAGTAGAACTTAGCACCAAGCGAATTTAAGGATGAAGGCTTTACTGACAGTCGAGGGTGACACCTTTAGTAGCAATCCTTAAGTTTCAAAACTACATAGCAAGGATAGGTATGAGAGGTCTTCCTGATAGTAGAGGGATGAAACTCTTTTAGGGGCACTTGCCTATTGAGGGTGATACCCTAGTCCTTCGGGAAACCATTTTAGTAGATCCACACTGCAAGTGTCAGTACCTGTGGCAAAGGACCAACACCTTTCCAACTGGGGTTACAGGTTGGGCCACGATTAGCTCAAATTAGGGAATTTTATTTAAATGTTAGCTCTTACAGTCTCAGCTCAATATTTAGATCATATCACTATAGGTTTGCATAACCAAGCATGCAGTCTAATAGTTAATTAGTTGCTTAGTTTTACAGATTATTTCAGCATATGTTTTACTTAGTCTTGCATTCTTCTTACATGTTTATGCATTCATGCTCAACACTTATATGTATTTCAGTTGTCCCTATCTCAGCTACCAGTACATTCAAAGTACTGATCGCATACATTTTTTGTGCTATGTTATTTTATAACATAGGTTCAGACACTATGTTCCCCAATCGCCCTTAGTCAGTTCAGTGATACTCAACAGCAGTTGTGGTGAGTCCTCATCCATTGAGGAAAAGTTTCATGCAGTTATTTTCATTAATTTCTTTATTTCAATCATTCAAAGTTAGTTAGGGGTTTTTCCATTAACTCCTCATGTTCTAGAGGCTTTCAGATAGTCAGACTTGTTTTCAGTTGTTATCAGTAGTTCAGACATATCGGGTATTGTTTCATTATCACATCTTAATAGAATTTCTCATTAGTTTAGCTTCCGCATATGATATTTTATTATTACTTTATTTAGTGCTCACAGCAAGTACCAGATTCATAGGTTAGTTTAGGGTTACTTATGGCCTAAAGCACTATGTTATAACTAGGGGGCAGTCCTGGGTCGTGACAAACTTGGTATCAGAGACTAAGGATTTAAAATGTCCTAGGGTGTCTGCAAGCCATATTAAGTAGAGCCTTGTGCATGGGTGTGAAGCACGCCATACTTACGGGCAAGAGGCCATGAGATATTTTAGGAAAGTTTTCCTTCTTTCAGTATTCATATTGTACGAAAGAGCATGAGCTCTATTGAATTCCCTTTTCTAACTCATCTTTCATCTGTTTATAGAAAATGCATCTAAGAAAAAATAACGGAAGAAGTAACGGGGATCAACCTGCACCACCACCTATTCAAGAAGACCCATTGAATGAACATGTTTTCCATGCTGAATTTAGGACCACTTTCACCATTTTGGGCCAGACTATAGCTGCTCAGAATAACCAGCAGACTGTTGACCCAGCTAATCTAGTAGTGAGAATAGCAGCAGCTAGTATCCGAGACTTCACTCGATGAAATCTACCATTATTTTTTGGATCCAAGTTTGAGGAGAATCCGCAAGAGTTTATAGATGGTGTGCAAAAAGTGACAGATATTATGGGTGTTACTGCTAGTGAGAGTGTTGATTAGCTACTTACTAATTACAAGGAGTAGCCCATACTTGGTTCAAGCAGTGAAAGGATGATAAAGGTGTTGAGGCAGTGCATATAGAGTGGGATAAGTTTGCTACGGCCTTCTTAGATTGATTCTTCCTACTCGAGTTGAGGGAGGCCAAGGTGCAGGAGTTTATAAATTGTAAGAAGGGTAACATGAGTGTGAATAAGTAATCACTCAAGTTTATCCAGTTGGCGAGGTATGCTCTGACTATGGTGGCTGATGGTTTTTCTAGACTAACAGTTCATGCTCAGCAGATTGAGGAGGAAAAGCTCAAAGAGAAATAAAGGGAGAACAAGAGGGACAGAATCGGTAGCTTCAACTTCTTAATGGAAAATGAGTATTGAAGTAGTGGGCCAACCAACCATATACGTAATAAACTGGGAAGCATACCTGAACAAGATCAAGCAGCGGGCATTCTAATATTGTGTTTAGTACCCTATAGGTACTACCTAAGACCGAAAAACTGCAAGTCTAACTCTTCGTCGACTTGTTAAGTGACAGATTTATCCATGGAAAATGAGTATTGAAGGAGTAGTCACTTAAGTTTATCCTGTTGGTGAGGTAAGTTCTGACTATGCTGGCTGATTCTAGGGCTAGAATGAGTAAGTTTTTGTTTGGTGTGTCAGATGATGAACTGGGAAGCATACCCGAACAAGATCAAGCTGCGGGCATTCTAATATTGTGTTTAGTCCCCTATAGGTACTAGCTAAGATCGAAAAACTACAAGGCTAACTCTTCGTCCACTTGTTGAGTGACAGGTAACTTTGAGGACTCTTAGACGGATAATATCTCCTTCCTTTGTAGGAAACACAAATACACACAACCAATAAAGAAAAAAGTCAGCCAAGTATGTATCATCCTTCTTGTGACTCTTAACTCCTAACTTATGAAATAAGCCTTCTTCTTCAGATGACCAATTAACAACTTTGTCGAGTTTCCCACTCAAGTTATGCAATGATTTTAGATGGATGAATTTTTTCTCTCTTCTTGGCAGATGTGGTTCATATTTAGAAGCTTTCTTACACTAAAACTTTGTATATTTGTTCACGGGAACACTAAGATTATCACAAATCCCTTCACGTAGCTGATGGAAGGCATCGAGTAGATACTCATAAGTTTTAGGGAGAAACCTCTTCCCCTTATCATAAGTGCCTGTAAGTTCTGCAACATCCGGCACAAAATTTTCATAAAGGCTTCATATTATCGATAGATCTCCAATTATGTGTAAATCCCAAAAGGATAGGAACATTTCTCCAACTGAGGTAAGCAACTTATTCATAATAAGACACCAAGCTTTGCAGACGGCTTGTAAGATATTTGTATTATGGTCATAAGTAAAGAGTGAACCATGTACAACATAGTAAATCTTTCTATCCTTTAAAGTCTGGAAACTCCAACTCAAAACATCTTAAGACCATTCCCAATAGCTAGGAATGTAGTGAAACTCACCACTAAGTTAAAAAGTGTCACCCCGTCTATTCTCTCTATTTATGATTCGTCGTCCTAAGCATGGCAAAGTACTAGGAATATTTTTGGTATGATGATTGGAAGAATGAAGTACCCATGTTTTAGGTGGATGACTATGGTATTCAAGAGTCCATTTGTCCAAACCAGATAATTCTCCAAAGGTGGCCCCAGAGCAACATATTGTCCAACTAATGGTGTACCAATGAGTAGCTTTGTCTTCACCTCGCTATCCTTGTGATATGATATTATAAGATATCGCTGCTCAGAGGAAGAAGATATTGAATCTCTAAAGTAAACCATGATTAATGGTTCAATAATTATGAATTATGAATTCTAAATTCAAATGTGATCAACATCAGTTAAGTATTGATCATATAAAGTCTTTGACTTGGACAATGTGAGGTCGCCGGCTCAGACAGTGTAAAGTAGTTGCCTTAAATAATGTAAGATCTTTGGCTTAGACGGTGTGAAGTCGTTGGTTCGGACAAGGCAATATTTTGGCTCAGACTGTGTAAAATTTTTGCCTCAAGCAACATAAAGTCTTTGTCTCGAACAAGGCAACATTTTGGCTCAGACTGTAAAATATTTGCCTCCGGAAACATAATGTCCTTGGCTCAAACAGTGTAAAAGTCTTAGCCATGGACTATGTAAAGTCTTTGCCTTAAACAGGTGAACAGTCTTTGGCTCAAATAAGGTGACACTTATGACACCTTATGCTCAAATATTCAGTGTTTCTAAGGCCTCAAATTTACGATGTTGAAGCAAGGACATTAAAAATGACCCTTCACACCATAAGATTATTGTTAACATTATTGTGTCATGTTATGGTAAAGCTCTTCATTTTATGGCACCCATAATAAACATTCTTTCCGTTGGCCTAAAAAAAGAAACGAGAAGAGCAAAGAAAGAAAAAAAGCATATACTTGAGTAAGAATTATCTTGATTGTAAAAAGTTGATCGAGTTACTCTCTCGACTTAACATGCTTGCTAAAAAGACACATATTATCAGAATAAGCATCAGATCATATACCAACTTCTATTAGCTACAATAGTTTAGAGTAACCAGCCACCTCGTGATTCTTAATGCATAAGACCAGAGGCAAAAAAAAAAAATGCTAACAAAAGCAACAAATTCACGTGAATTGTTTTTACTATTTACATATTCCAACATTCCTTATCCGTTGAAGGTAGAGCAATGTATTATTTTGGAACGTACTAGCACAATGACCATTTAAAGAGCAAAAAATATATTTTATAACTCACATGACATGTTTGACTTCAAAGTTATTCCTTTTGAAAAGTCAACAAAAGTGGCCATTGATATTAAAAGGGAAAGTTGGGACATTTTCTTTTCTTACCATTTAAACTGGAAAGTTTTATTTGTTTTGCTTGTTTTTGTTTTTAAAAAAAAGAGATGATAAAAGTTGACTATGTGAAACGCGCGCACACAAAAAAGGACGCACTGGAGAAAAGCATGGTGAAGCAGACCAAAGTGTGTGTGAATATATATATATAGATATAGATATATTTATATTCCTCTCTTCTTTATGGATTATCATAAGAATTGCTCAATTAAAAAAGTGATAATTTATAAAAAAATAATTTTTTGAAAAAAAAAAAAGAATGCTTTGGGAAAATCTTACTAAGGGACGACTATGACCTTTCGCAAAATTCCAACGAATCAGCTAAGAAATTTTAATGAATAATGTATGGAAGGAGATGCTATTTATAGAGGGGTCAGAGAAGAAACTAATATCCTAGTCCAAAATAACTTCAATATTTGATAAATTAAAATATTTGAGGATAAAAGCTGACAACTTTATTCCTACGAGGACTCATACACTTGGTATCCCATTTGGAGTCGAACTCCATCCTTTTCTCGGCAACATGAAATCATCAAATCCACTGCAAAGCATCCTATATTTCTTGGGATAAATCCCATTGGACCCATCATTATTGAAATGGATAACGAAGCATGATTTTTTTTTATTTAGTTAATTAAAATTAAAAAAAGAAATCCTTTAATTAATGTCACTACATTCGCTAATGAAGGTAATGGCAATATCCTTGCCAATCTAATGGTGGGCACATGGTAGTGTCTTGAAAAAAAAATCTAAATTTCTAAGGAAGACCACGTGTATGAAATAAGGTTGCAACATGTTAACTCTAAGACTTATCATCCTTCTGTACTAAAAAACAAGAAACTTAGATATTGTTAGATACCTACGTCGCCTAAATTATATTTTTGCGACTTGCAAACAAAAAATCGAATTAAAATATTGTCTTCAGCAGTTTGCTATTGCCAAGTATGCAATTGCAAATAAATCATGGGAATACTCGTGTGGAAATTTCGGTTTTTGCTTGGAATGCAAAATCGTTACGTCACAATGCTTCAAAGCTCGTTACCATTACGACAAAGTTACACTTCAAAACGCATTGAAGTAGGAAGCATTTGTGAGTGTTGAAAGTTTATGAATTTAAATTAATTTATTTATTTGGACTATATTAAATTTAAGAAAATAGTCCAAATAATGTGAGCAATATGATTGGGTTAATCATCTAATGTAAAATACATTGGACTAATTCAAATAGAATGATCAACTCATATTTACTAACCCAAGGCCCAAATAGGTGCTAGCCCATCTTAAAAGTCCAAGCTCATGTCTCTTGTCACATGAGTTGACAATCCGTATTAAATGAAATGATCCATTAAAAGAACGCCACGTGTCAATATTATTTGGCAATCCAAGTTAAATGAAATGAGTCACTAAAATCATTAAATTTGTGCAGAGATATTCTAGCCAATTAAATTAGAGTTTATCACCAAAAGAATGCGATTGGTCAATTTCAAATCGACCAATCAAATCACACAATTTTCTTACCCTTCTAACCATAAATAGAGGTCCTCATAATTCACAAAGGCTAGGCTTTTGAGAAACATGAAGCAAGAAGAGAGCTTGTGGATCAAAAACCATAATTTCTCTTCAAGTTATAAGTTTCAAGCAATCATGCTCAAGATAAAAAATGAAGGAAATTTTATTCAAAATCAAGTTACTTGTTCATAGTCATCATTCGTGGTAATTATTCAAGTGTCGGTGACAAATTATTCAAATTAAAGTCCGAAGATAAATATTAAAGATCAAGTTACTCAAACCCTTGAATCCAAATCAAGTTCAAGTCCAAGTTCATATTACTTTGAAGAATCAGTGGATTATCATAGAGATAGTAACACTTACTACATCTGAAATTAAATATTATATTTTATTACTTTAATTTTTCATGTCTTAATTATTATTTTTCTTGACTCGGAGAATTTATTGTCTACAATGGGCAATCACCTTTTTGTTTTAAAACCCTTTTCCTTTTCATCTTAAGACGTATGATATTGCCTCCTCCTGAAAAACACCAGAGTTATTTCTAGACCCGAGAATGATACAAATAGAGAGACAACTTTGAGAGGTCACATTCTAGTAGTATATTCATGGAATATTTAATGACAATTGGTAGAGCTCAATCAAGGAATGATAGTTCATACAATCCATAATAGCATCTTGGTGTCTAGGTAGTTTAGGTTTAATTGAGTACTAGACTACGTTAAAAGCATAATCTTGATATAAATTGATGGGATATTTTATTTTTAGGCCTGCGGGCATAGTGTTTGATAGAATAAAATGTAGTAATTAATGCAAACATGAGATTAATCGAGTAAGACTATTATTGAATGTATAAAATTGTTGTTGAGGCCTACATGTTGTTATGATTAGGTAATAAGTGATAAATGGAGGTTAACTTGTGATAATTCGGTGTTAATATTATTGAATTATATTCTATTGTTGATGATTGCTATGTGTGATATAATCTCATGTTAAAATGTGCAATAACGTATGTTAATTTTTCAAACAAAGGGACTATGAGGAGTTGTAAGGCAAACCGACTAATTATGGCATCAAGATAGGTTGAGGAGTTGCGTAGTAGAATAAGTTCCAATTATGATGAATGATTGTTGAAGAAGAATAGGGTGAAGTTGACAAATAATAGCATGTGGTCCAAATTGAGTATAATTTGTCACGATCCAAATTAGATTCTATGATGGCACTTGTCACGCCATCCAGTATAGGTAAGCCTATTCCATCCCAAACATAATAATCAACGTAAAAACAAAGTAGAAGAACTAATAATACAAATAATCCCAAATTATATAAAAGAAATTTAGTCTTAATGATACATCTTGGGTCTGGTTGTCACTAGTACAAGCCTCTAATTAAGAAAATGATCGAATAGTCTAAAATATCTCAAATATGAATAAAGCATAAATAAGACAAAGAGAGATCTGGGTGAGCTCTGCTACCCATCAGCCACTACTTCAAACTTATTTAAAGCCAACACCAAGAGAAGACAATCTATGCTCATTACTTGAATCAATACCTACACGGGTCCCTCCCTCCCAAAAAAAAGCAAGGGTGATTACGAAACACTTGTACCCAACAAATATTATCGATAATTGATCCTAATACAAAGTGATAGCAAGAATACCACACCAACCATCCAATTTACCCCAAATAAATCTGCACTAAAAAAGACGAATCCTATTATAGTAAAAATCAAACTGGTCAACATAATCAAATCAGTACACTTATGGCGAAAACTTACAAGCTCAAGATCAATGGCAATAGAGATAAGTCACATAAAAAGAGAATCTCACCAACATAGTATATGATATCCACTCACCCTACCGATCCAACAATCTCGTATAATGTTGAAAATATCCATATCATACATCCACTAGATGTGAAATAGTAGTCTTAACGAATCAAGTCATATACAATACCATATGTATAATAATATAACGACCACCATATCCTTTCAGAACAAGTGTAATGAAATGCAATGTAGTAATATGAGAAGCAATATACCCAATATCACAAATAAGATCTAAACACACTAATACAACATAAAAAGGAAGTACTCAAATGCAATATCAATCATATAAAGAATGCAGTGCAATGCATTATGATGGTTTGGCATGTATGTAATTATCATATGTTTCACCTCGTATACACCTTTTGAGTATAAAATTCTAGGACAGGTCCACTGTTACGATGCAGTTGGTCATGAGTGACACCCAATCTAACTCTACGATGGGAGAATCGTCTAACATAACCCTTAACCAACTAAATCATACCTTCACTGGTCACTTCCCAAAATACTTATCATTAACTTACTAAAACACAATATTAGTCAACCAAACTCAATACTAACTTATTTAATATTCGTAAATAAAATAAATTACGAAAGTATCTTAAATTATTACAATCCCTGCAACCTGAAATTCATTGTACAAGAACATCTAAAGAATATCCAAAACCAAGTCTAAAATATCATCCAAAATACTAAGTAAAGAAGTTTCTTAGTACTGAAACAAAGGGCATAAACAATATAAGAATGATCCAATGGCTGTCCAAATATGGTATTCACCCTTGAATCAATGTTTAAATCATGGACTAAAGTCAATGTCTCATCTCAAACGCTCAAAGATGCTCTGCACTCAGCAAAAGAAGAGTACATATAGTATCAGTATAACAACTAAGTACCGGTAGGCATCATCATCCGACTCAACTCAATACCATACAAAGAGGCAAGTTAAATGCAAGTAACAACAATTGTTTTATCCTTTTCGAATCTCATTAAAAAGAAAATGGTTTAAACTTTTTCAAACTATTTAAAAAATTCAAGAAAATTTCAAAATAAATTTGGAAAATTTATAAAGTCACCCCTTGATTTTTATAGAAAATATCAAGAAAACTTAAGAAAATTTCAAAGATTCAAAAACAATAATACATCTTTGAAATAAGAGAAACTGGGTAAGGGTTCAATTATTACCCTAAGAAGGTTTTAAGGCACTTAGGAGCATCCATTATAAGAAAAATAATTTACCAAAATATTTTTGACTAACTTTAAAAAGTGGCTAAATTTTGCAAAGACTTCATTTTATAAAAATATTAGCTTTAATTCAAAAGATTGTTTATTTATTTATTTATTTAGAAAAATACCACTATTTTATACAAATCTAAATAGTCCATCCTTAGTTAAGAAAAAATGACTTGAAAGTAAAAAATTAAATCAAAAATTCATTTCATTTTTTTACCCAACTTTAAGGAAAAAACTTGTAGTTATTTTTAAAGAAAAAAAATCATTTTTTGATTTTTATTTTTGAAGATAATGTATCTTTAAAAATGCTTGAATCGAAATAAGTAAGTGATACTTTAATTATGGAAAAATTGACCTCTTTTTTTTTTTAGAAGAAACTAATTGGAGAAAAAATATTTTTCTTTATGTTTAAAAAAGATCTCTTTAGCTTAAATGAGACTAATTGACACATGAACAAAAGAATGTCATTTTAATGCAAAAGACTTGTTGTCAAGAAGATTAACACAAAATTCATTTTTACTTTATTTTTTTATAGAAGGTAATTAAATACGAAATTTCAAATATGTAAAGAAAGAAAAAAAATAAAGATAAAATAAAAATGGAAACACCTCAGAGAATTCATCTTGATTAATTAATTAAATGTTAGAGTTAACACAAATAATTGAAATGCATTACAAATAAGGAAAAATTACTTAAATCTACAACTTAAGTTTCTATTATTACAAAAAATCCCAACTACCAAAAGTAATTACAAAAATCTCTTTTTGACACTTTCTGTCTTGAAACTTGATACATATCTCACCTACCCTTTTCTAACGTTTTCAAATTTTGAATTTATAAACATGCTCTTCTTAAATTGCTCAACATCAATAGTTAAACAAAAAGAAACCATAATTGTTGCATCCCACTCTTCCCCCCCTCTCTAATGTTTTTAACCCTAACCCTAATTCAATTTTCATTCCTATTGATTCCTCTCCTTCGAATGTTCTTTACTTGTCTTTCAACCAGGATTGCGATTGCTTCGCAGTGGGAACTGGTTGTGGTTTCCTGATCTACAATTATGTCCCGCTCCATGAGATTTTTCATCACGATTTTATTAGCAATGCTAATGGTGGAGGTGAAATTGGTGTTGTTTAGATTTTTTTTGATGTTATGTATATGTTTGACATAGACCCGTCTTTCAAAGGTAAAGGATTTTGTTGTTGAATCTGCATATTTTTATCAATTTTTATATTCTTATATATAGCTATAAAGTATTAGTTGTTATTATTTCAATCCTAATACATAGATTAGTTATGTATAAGGTTGCAGATGTAGTTTGAGATTTGTTGTTATTTCACCCCTTATACATAAAAATGTGATGTACATGAATGGATACTTCTAATCTGATCCATATCATAGTTATGTATATTGGTTGGTAGTTCCCTGTTGTCATGATTTTTTCACTTGTGATACAAAATTATGCTATGTATCTAAATATACCTATACATAATGATGTTATGTATCAAATTTGACATAACTACAGTTATTATCCTCCTGATACGTAACATTGTTATGTTTAAGAATGGAATAATTGATGTTATTTCAAATCTGATACATAGAATAGTTATGCATAGTTATGTAAATAAAAAATATTTATCATCAAGTTAGTTTATTTTGCTCCTTAAATGATTAACTTTGCTTTTAGATTTAATTAATATTGATATGCATTGTACAATCTTTACAAGGGATGAAATACCGAATCAAAGAAGTTCCACTTCATTCTTTGCGTATCAGTAATTCATACAACCTTAAATTCAGGACACTGGAATGCCCTAAGAGAATTGCAATATTCTTCTTCTTGATAAAATTTGATGAAAAATAGAGCTTTAAATTTGTTAAAGAAGATCTTGGAAAGAAGGTCTTGAATGATCCGAAGTGAGATTTTCTTATCGTACTAACTGATTTGGTGTTTGAAATTTTTGGAATTGAAAAGTTATTACTGAATTTTAGGACATCATTAATCACACATTAATAGTTATGGTATTAATTGTGTTCTACATTAACGGAAGAACTGTATTTTCTTAAATATCGCTTAAACAGTTATATATGATACATAAGATACTAATGTATATCAACGTTCAGTAATGTATATGAATAAGTAAAATTCGGGAGAGAGAAAATTTATTGAAAAAATTGAGAAAGAGGGTAATTAAGGAAAAAAATACTGAGATTTATAAAAATATTGAGCCCCCTTTTAGCCCATAAGTTGTTGTCTAGACTTTGTCATGGACTTGGTCCATTTCTGTTCTTGTATATCACAACTATTTTTCCCTGCGTTTTTCTATATATACATTGTTTATCGATGTATAAGGATTTGTATACTTGCTTTCAGTTTTGTTATGCATCATATATTGACGTATACCAACCACCTTTGACCTGTAAAGCCCATATATCTATTACATAAAGTGTATACTAGCAACTTCTTATTACATATTAATTTATTTTGACTTGAAAGAATGGGCTTTGCCTGAAGGGATCCAGGGATTAGAGTCTCATGGACTCAATGAGGGAATTTCATGTAATGAAAAAAAAAAGGATTATAAGAAGATCCACACTAACAAATGCAATAAAAAACCTAAAGAAGGCATTTTAACTTAAGTGGGAAGATGCTATCAAATAATAATATTCAGATATAAGTGAAATCAAGACAGTAAATTCACAATTTTAAGAGGGAAGAAACCCAACTTGGACAAATCTGACCTACAGAATAGATTTCTTAGTTATGTTTATTAATAAACACAATATCCAAATTTTATCGGGCTTAGGAATTAAACTTTGTTAAAAAATAAATAAAAATATATAATTAGATTGATATGTTGAATACGCAAGTTGATTATTAAGACTGAGAAAAGTTCAAGTGACAGAAAACAAATGAGAAGGATCATACCAAGTGAGTAATTTGTTCAAATTACAACAAAATACGCTAAAACACCAACATAATTCAACATACAAACCCTATTTTTTCATGTTAGCCACTGTTATAGTTGAGAAATATCAAACCACAAAACATTCGCTCAAAAATCCAACTTCATTTAGAAATAAAACACTAAAACTTATTTCAAACCATTTTCATACGAAGGACTTCACCAACCTCATATTCAAACAAGACCAATCCCGTACCATAAGGAAAACATCGCATTCTTAGAAAATAGATATGAAAGGTAATGTCTTTGCACGGCTTCCATCACCAAGCCAATCTCATTACAGAAACAATAATTAAAACATCAATGAAAATTTATACTGAAACATTTAAACACAAAGAATAAGGAGATAAAAAGACGAGGTTTTTACCTTCTCTAGAGTAGCGACTGGGGCTACGAGCTTATATCAATGAAGTTTCTACCACCTAGACTTGATTCTAATTGACGAAGTTCAAACGAGGTAGTCAAATTTTAATTTTTTGAGTGTTCTTCAAGAATTTCAACTACGTAAGATTAGAATCATGCGCCTCTAGAATTCCCCCTTCCCCCAAAAAAATTACCTCCATACAGAGTGAAAAACATTGGTATTTATGGACAAATCCAAACATCAAAGTCCGTATTTGAAACCAAAATTTCATTGAAGCCAACAATCCATTTTTGGGATGTTTTCAAGTTTTTAATGCAGATTTGAAATCAATTTTCCCTTGTATCACCAATTTGGGATAGTTCTTAACTGATCTTGTCGATTCACGGGTTGGGAAAGTAAAAAAAATATGAATCTAGCTGGCCTAGTGGTAGAGCTGAGACAAATATGGAGGTTTGGGTTCTCTAATTTGGGCATAGAGGGGAAAGGGGAGAAGGGGCATTGGTTGTTGTTGATTTTGGGAAAATTGATGGGGATAGGTCTATTCTCTTAGGGTAAGAGGAGTTGTATACGACTGAATTTTTAGGAAGGGGAGACGCGTGTTTGGTACTTTACTATTTGACTAAAATCTAAATCATCTGATCATTTGATTAGACGGTTCATATTTAGAAAATATTTTTTTTTAAAATAGAAGAGAGTAATATATATATATATATATATATATATATATATATATAAGACCTTTGTATTAGAAAAGAATTAACGAATAAGATGAGTTTGTGCTTTTGGATGAGGAATTATGTTTCTTTGCTAACGTGGAAGCACACGATTGGTGGATATAATGTTGAGTGGATTGATGAGGTTGATGTGGGGAATGGACCGGGTTTTGAGCCAATTTTTGGGCTTCTTTCGGCTGAAGTTGGTGAATAAAAGTTGGGGTTGAATAAATAAAATTGAGATCAAATTATTTCTTAACCCAAATACTTTTTTTACTCACTAAAATTATTTTTATTAATTCTTCTTATTGTCCTAAAAAGTTATTTTGATATATATTTTTATTATATGTATAAATTTAATATTTTTGTAACTTTTATATATATATATATTAGTCTTAAAATATAATTAGAGAGAAAAAATGAATGTGATTATCAAAATTATTTTTTGTGTGACTTTGATATTAAATAATTAATCATATTTAATTAAAATATTTCAAAATATGATAGGAAGAAGATAAATTCTTTTTTTATTCCTTTCAAAATTCATAGAAATCAAACTCTGAATTTATTTTGAAATATACTTAGGATCAAAAAGCATAGAAAAAATAATTAAAGAAAAAGAGCGAGCCAAAATTGGGTATCAACAACTACCCCTGATTGATTGAAGATGATGTAAGAATCTTTGGACAATCAAGTTGTTGTAACCAATTTTTTCGGGCGAAAAAGGAAATATGAAAGATTGTGACTGAGCTCTGATTTTTAAGTTGCCTACATATCTCTGATTTCACGAGAAATCAGGTCATTTTTAGTTCAAAAAAAGGTTTGGATTTTGCATGACTTTCGTGGAGTTATGGCCGGACCCCAGCATTGTATTTCCTACATATGTCAAGGTGATGAGAATTCAGGCCACTTTTAGTTCCTAACGCTTGATTTTAAGCATGATTTTTAAAAATTTCACAAGCTATCCCAATTTTAAAATTTTGGTAAAATTGGAGAGATAGTGAATAAGTGGATTGGGATGAGGTTGAAATGTAGTTGAGTTTTTTACATAGAGATCAAACTACATTTTATTAAGACTCAAGGAATTAGGCTGCCTAGAGTTCGACTCGATCAGTGGAAAAGGTAGTCTTTTATGCTAAGACGACCTTTGGCTCAGGATGAGTGACAAATAATTGATCTAGGGACTAGAGGCTCGTAATTATCTCAATTATAAAATATGGGTCCCTCACACATATAGATATGAGCTACATGGGCATAATTCCCAAAACTCTAGGTGTACGACACCCAAATTTGATGAAATGAAAGGTTGCCTCTTGCATGAGTTTAGAAATACTTTGAATGTGAAGCTGAAACTAAAATATCCTGAAATACCCACATGCCTTCTGATAGGGGTGTGGTTTGATGGCAGTGGAAGCCATCTTTTAGCTCATATCTGAAGAGTTTGATATTCTTATTCAAACTATATCCTAGTTTGCTGTTAAAAAAAGTTTCACATAGTACTGCATATTATTTAGAGCCGTTGTACCTGTGATTTTGGTTTCAGATTTTCATTTTTTTTGGATGCTCTCGATAACCTATCGAACAAAACTGTTAGTTATAAGCATATTTCATAAAAGGTTCTATAGTCTTTTAACATATCTCCATTTGAGTTGCTATCCGAAAAAAGATGTCATCCTCTTATGTACCTATTTGGAGGGAAGAAATTTTTACGATAACAGACATAACAACCCTCTTGGTCTTTGGATAAAATAACTTTTTAATGATAAAAATTTTTCTTCAAAGTGGGGTGTCTCTCTTTGGTATCGACGACACTTTGTATGGAATGTACTTTTCAACTGCGTAATCTATGTTGATGTGGCAACCTTTTTGTCACTTATAATACTTCTTGATAGATATCTCTCAAATTGTCAGTCTTTCGGTAATCTTGCGCATCATTTGATATTGGATAAGAGGCGGCTTACAAATATCTTTTGGAGTTGCTAGCTTTGGGTATTCCTATACATTATCTGACCTTGGATATGAGATAACTTATAGATATCCCTTAAATCACTAGCTCTCGGGCACTTCTGCACATCATTCATGTCACAATCTGAACTAGGGCCTAGTTGTGATAGGTATTTCAATCCCATCGTAGACTAGAGACCACCCCCTCAGCCTAACCTTAAAAGCACAATAATAATAATAATAAAGTAGAAACCAATCAAGATAGTAATAAAATAGGTAACTCAAATGAAAGATAAGAGTCAAAACAACAACTAACCCACACTTGTCCATAATATCCTTTAAAACCAAAATAGTAACTAAGTCAGGACATACGCCTGACTATAACCAAAGAAAATAATCCAATAGTACTAAGTCAGTAAATAAAGAATAATGAAATTATAAGGCTTCCGAAGGATGGAGGCTCAACCACCTAATGCTGCACAGGAGCAACAAAAAGTCTTCGGATCCTACATTATAAAACAATGTAGTGTCCTAGGAAGGTAAGTGGGATAAGCACTGGCATGTAACTCAGGGAAAGTGATAAAGTAATGCCATGTCCAAAATGAGTCAAAACCACATTCACACATTCATATATACATATATAGGATGCCAGGAAAGGGTAAAGGGTCGTGAACGTGAGTGTTTAAGGATTTAACCTAAACTGCACAACTCAATCTATCCTAAAGGAACCCATGGGCTATATTGGTTCAACTCCCCGTACTTAAAAGGCCCCAGTGCATGTTAGCCACATGAACCGAGGAAAATCAGAGTGAAAACTAAAGCCACTGAGGGAAAACTAAAGCCACCAAGGCCATAGTCATCCCAAAAAATATATATAGATCAAGTGTGCATCAAGCACACGGTCATATAGACCTCCAATGCCGACAAATGTGGTTTCTAGTGTCCCCCCCTCCCCGGGACTTACACCTTTACGGTGAGCTACATAATTCCCTTTAAGCCCAAATTAAAATAATTTGCACATAAATCAACCCATTAACCCAGAAGTCATTCATTAAGGCATTTACCACTTTGTATTGTCATACCAATATACTTGCAAAAGCTAAATTAATTATGCCAAACCAATTCATACAACCAAATTAGACCCCCAAGTTCCATTTAAAAATCCATATCCAAGGCCACTAAGCCCAGCCAATACCATTTCCATTCATTTATCCTTTAATGCAAATGCATTGTGTTAAAAAATACGTTAAACCATGCAATTATCAATATTTAAAATCAAGTTCAAAAAGTGGGTTGAGGTTAATTCCTATTCCAAGCCAAAATTACTTCCATTTGGGGAAACCCATGTCCCCCATTTCAATCATTTAAGAAATGCACCAATTTAGTTCCAAAAACTTCTATTTAAATCATGAATAATTAATTTAAAACATAAGACAAGTAATTCAACTAGTAACAACTAAAATCCCTCAATCCAATTTCAAAATCCACAATTTAAATCACATAAAAATGCATTCAATTATGCCACAATGTAAAATTCAAGTTTAAGGAAGAGAATCATGCCTGGAATACATAAGGAATTGAAAAAGATTTGAAGTTTGGAGCTCGGATGATGAATGCACTGTAAAACCCTTGAATGTTCTTGGGTTTTGAGTTTAAGAGAGAAAGAGGATGATTTGATCTTTGAAAACTGAAGAGAATGGGGTTATTTTATGTTATATGGTCATATAAGGGGTTAAAAGAGCAAATGCCCCTCACCCCAAGTGAAAAATAAAAATTAGATGAAATTAAAGCATCATCATGAAACACCAATATCGCTAGGTTTAGCCTCCGTGCCACGCTAATATCGTGGGGGTTAACCTCCGTGACATGACCTTATCGCAGATCCTCCATGCCTCGAGGTCCCAAAATGACCCCGAACCCCTTCCAAAAATCCAAAACTTTCTCCAAACACCTTTTTAACATCCCTAAACATAATTAAGTCAAAAATTGACATTACGCATGCAGGAGGATAAAAAATAAAATCATCAAAGTTTTATGGGGTCTCACATTATCCCCCCCTCCTTAGGATCATTTGTCCCTGAATAATGAGTTAGGACATTTTTAGCACGATAATAGAAAGAATACACTAGAATCAAATGACAAACTTGAAAGGTGACAAGAGGAAAATAAAAATCATAGCTTAAGCACTTTCATTCACGTTCGGTGAACAAGAACGGGTATTTGGCCTTCATATCTTCCTCAGCTTCCCATGTAGCTTCTTCCATCTTTTGATTTCTCCAAAGGACCTTAACGGAAGCTAGATTCTTGGTCCTCAACCTATGAACATGCCTGACCAATATTTCAATTAGGACTTACTCATAAGATAAGGAATCTATAACGTCAACATCCTCAACAGGAAATATCAAAGAAGGATTATTCACACACTTTTTCAGCATGGACACATAAAACACGGATGAATTGAAGCTAGACTTGCTGGCAAATCTAACTCATAAGAGACATTCCCAATTCTTCTCAAAATCTGATACGGATTAATGTAACGGACACTGATCTTCCCTTATTCCCTAACCTCATGACTCATTTCATAAGAGACACCTTCAAGAATACTCAATCACTTACTTCAAACTCCAACTCTCTTTGCCTCACATCCGCATAAGACTTTTGGCAACTTTAAGCAGACTTAAGTCTTTCTCTAATTACCTTCACATTCTCCTTAGATTGGTGAACAAAGTCAGGACCAAACAATCTAGTCTCACCCACCTTAACCCATCCAATAGAATACCTATACCTTCTACCATAAAGAACCTCAAAAGGAGCCATTTAAATGTTAGAATGATAACTTTATTGTAAGCAAACTCAATAAGAGGCAAATAGTCACCCAACTACCTTTGAAATCAATCAGACAGGCCCTTAGCATACATCCAAAGTTTTAATAGTATGCTCTACTTGCCCATCCATTTAAGGGTGAAAAGTAGTGCTAAGGTTCACCTGAGTACCCAAACCTTTTTGAAATGAACACCAGAAGTGAGAAGAAAACTCCCACCTCGGTCTGAAATAAAGGACACTAGCGCACCATAAAACTTCACAATCTTCTGAATGAATAACTTAGCATAATCCACTCTCGAATAGTTAGTCCTCACATACAAAAAGTGGGCAGACTTAGTCATCCTATCCATAATGTCCCAAATTGAATCATACTAATTTTGAGACTACGGAAAAACTGTAATGAAGTCCATGTTAATCATCTCCTACTTTCACATGGGCAACTCTATCTCTTGGGACATACCACCAGGCCTCAAATGTTAAACCTTGACTTGTTGATTAACAATATATTTGGTAACAAAATTTGCCACATCTCTCTTTATATTGTTCCACTTATAGATTTTCTTCAAGTCATGATACAAAATTAGGAACACATAATCTCCCTTAATACCTCAGAATACCATCTCCTCCAATCTCAAAAGCCATAACCTTTTCCTAACCCACATCATCCTTAATTTGCATAAGTATGGGATCCAAAGCCTACTTCTCATTTACCTCGACAACAAGAGATGATTTGACCTTTTTCTATAAAATTACTCCCCCATCCTTAAAGTCCAAAAGACGAACTACCAAGTTAGTCAACTTGTGAATGTCTTTCACCAACCTTTTTTTCTCCTCATCAGCATAGGATAAGGTCCTTATAGACAATATGCTAAGAGCATCATCAATAATATTAGCTTTACCTGGATGGTAGTGCAAGCTCATGTCATAATCTTTAAGCAATTTGAGCCTGTTAGTGCAATCTCATATCGTAATCCTTAAGCAATTTGAGCCACCGCCTCTGCCTGTAAGGTTCAATTCCTTTTGCATAAACACATACTACAAGCTCTTATGATCTGAATAAATATCCACATGCACCCTATATAGATAATGGGGTTAGATCCTCCACGCAAAAACCACAGTTGCTAACTCTAGATTGCGAGTCAGGTAATTCCTCTTATGAACTTTAAGATACCTAGAAGAACAGGCCACAACCTTATCATGCTGTATCAAAACACAACCTAGTCCCACACAGAACGTATCATAAAATACAACAAAACCACCAGTACCCTCGAGCTGGGTCAAAACCGGTGCAGAAGTCAACTTATCCTTTAACTTCTTAATAGTACCTTCACAAGCATTTGACCATAAAAACTTAACCTTTTACTGGTTTAACCATGTCAGTGAAGCAGTAATAGAAGAGAAACTCTTCATAAATCTCCTATATTACCCAGCTAAGCCCAAGAAGCTCTTAATGTTTGTTAGAGTTGTGGGTTTAGGACATTTCTTGACTCCTTTTGTTTTATGGATCCACCTTGATCCCTTCACGAGAAACAACACGACCAGAAAGGTCACAACACTTAACAAAAAATCACACTTAGAAAATTTCGCATACAATTCCTGGTCCTTAAGAGTCTGCAACACAATTCAGAGGTGATTGGCATGATCCTCCCCAGTCTTAGAGTACACCAAGATGTCATCAATGAAAACTATCCCAAATAAGTTCAAAAACTATCTGAACACCCAATTAATAAGATCCATAAACGTAGTCGGAGCATTAGTCAACATAACCAAGAACTTATAGTGACTATACCGAGTTTAAAAAGCAGTCTTGGGAATATCAACCTTTCTAATTTTCAACTGATGATAGCCCAAACAAAGATCTATCTTATAGAAACATCTAGCACCCTAAAGTTAATAAAAAAGTCATCAATCCTTGGAAGAGGATAATTATTTTTCACTGTCACTTTATTTAATTGATGATAATATATATATATATATATTCAAAAAAACCCATCTTTCTTTTGCACAAAAAATACAGGAGCACCTCTCAGGGAAATACTAGGACGAATGAACCTTTATTAAGAAGATATTTCCATTTCTCCTTTAGCTCTTTTAATTCAGCCAGAGCCATCCTATAAGGATGAATGGAAATAGGATGAGTATCCAACATAAGATTAATCCCAAATTCTATTTTCCTATCGGGAGGAATTACAGGAAGATCATCGAAAAACACTTTAGGAAATTCATTAACTACGAGGATAGATTGCAATGGACTTTCAAAATTAGAATCCTTAGCCAAACTAGATAATATAGACACCTTTCTTAAATTAAGTTTTGAGCTCTAAATAGGAAATAAACCTCCCTTTGGGTACTAAGAACTCTCCTTCCATGCTAATACCAGTTCATTATGGAAATAAAAACTAACCCTTTGGGTTCCTACAATCTAGAGAATCATGGCATGAATAAAGTCAATTCATCCCCAATATAACACCAAAATCCACCATACCCAATTCTATCAAATCCACTAATGTTTCTCAATGAAAGATAGACACCATATAACCTCTATAGATTTTTTTAGCAACTATAGAATCACCCACTGGAGTAGAAATAAAAAAGGGGTTGGAAATACTTTTAGGACCAAAACCAAAATACATAGCCATATAAGGGGTCACATAAGACAGGGTATAACCCGGATCAAGCAAATAATAAATATCATGTGAAAAGAGTTATAACATACTAGTAACAACATCTAGGGATGCCTCAGATTCCTGACGAGTAGCAAGTTCATAGAGGTGATTCCATCCACTACCGGTACTAGAAGTATCACCCTTTGGCGCGGGAGCTAAAGAAGTGGCAACCAAAAATTTATTAGCCCCAGTGGTAACCCTAGCTGAAGGAAAATATCATTGCATATGACCAAGTTGGCCATAATTCTATCATCAATTTCTTGCTTTCTCATAATATCAATGGTGAAGCTTCCCTAAAAAACAACAAAGAGGATAAGGTGGGGCTAACTAAGCTCGATTAGCCTGAGACTGGGCAGTATGTGCCTTAGGACCACTACTAGCCTATAAACGATGATCACCTAAAGGCTTAGGATAAGAAACACTAGCAGTAAATAAGAATTTCCCTAGTCCTTTTTCTTGGTCAACTGTTGACCATCTTTTCTACTATTCTGTTGACCCCCACCCTGCTCTGAATATCTAAACTTCTTATTCTGACTCTCTTCCATCTCTGCCTATTTCTTTTACTCATCTTATACCTGTTTCATATAAACCACTAGCTTAGAGATGTACATATCATTATTCTACATAGCAGCCTTATATTCTAGTACCAAATCATGGGACAAACCAGAAGCAAACTTTCTCATTTGGGACCTCATATTAGCCACTAACTCTAGAGCATAACGGGACAACTGCTGAAATCTTAAAGAATATTACTTCACACTCTTCTTCCCCAACATCAAGTTCACAAACCTTTCAGCCTTAGATTCCATCAACTCCTGAGAAAAGAAGTGATCAAGAAAGGCCCCTAAAAATTCATCCCTTATAGCCTTCTCAGCATCATCACCCCTCATATCTTTACACTCTTCATACTACTAATAAGCTACATCTTTTAACTTATATGCAATAAACTATACACCCTCATAATTAATAGCATGCATTACCCTAAAAATCTTCTCCATCTCATCAATGAACCTCTGAGGATTCTCTTCAACCTTAGAGCCTACAAAGGTTAGGAGATTCAACCTCATAAACTGGCTAACCCGAGTGACCACAAATTAATGAGCAACAAAACTAACACAGTCAGACTAATGAGACTATGATTTCACCAACTAAGTAAGCATATGAATAGTTTGACAAAACTCCACATTAGAGATATCTCTCTAAGGTAACTGAGTATGAGTATCACCAGCCCAAAGAGGACTAGTAGAGATAGGTGGAACTCTACGTGGAGTGGTACAATCAGGAGTAGGGACCCTAGACCGGGTCTATACACTATAAACAGGGAGATTTCCCTCTATATACTCCTTAGGTCGGACAGAGTTCCCAGTAGAGTTTCTATGAATGTCAGATCTTTGGAGAGGCATAATCTAAAATGCAAGGAATCGAGTAGTTAGAGAAGTTTTATAACATTAGACTTTATAGCCCAAAATAGAACACAATAAAGGAAAACATTCATGAATACCACATAGCCTCCCCCTTATAAGTGTGGTGTGTACACGTCCATAAAAAAACTCTACTTGACATGGCTTTATGGACACCGAATGACCCTAAAACATGATCTAATACCAAGCTTGTCATGACCTAAACTAGGGCTTAGTTATGAAGGGTATCTCAAGCCCACCATAGACCAGAGACCATCCCCTTAGCCTAACCTCATGATCACAATAATAGTAATAATAATAATAATAACAACACAGAAGCCAATCAAGATAGTAATGAAAGATGAATAGATAAATCAAATAAAAACTAAGAGTCAAAATAACAACCAACCCTCACTTGTCCACAATAGCCTCTAAAACTAGGATAGCAACTAAAGTGCGACATGCCCCCGACTATAAAATAAGAAAAGAATCCAAACTAAGTCATTAAAGAAATAATAATAAAATAATAAGGCCTTACAAAGGATGGAATCTCACTAATTCACAGCAACTCAACAAATGGGCTCAACCACCTAACGCTACATAAGAGCAATGAAAAAGTCTTCGGACCTTACATCATGAAATTATGTAGCATCCTAGGATAGTCAATAGTATAAGCACTCGCATGTAACTTAGGAAAAGTAATAAATAATGTACACATTCATATATACATATGTATAATGCTATGATAGGGTAAAGGGTCATGAACGTGATAGTTTAAAGATTTAACCTGAACTATGTAGCTTAATTCATCCTAAAGGCACCCATGGGCTATAAGGGTTCAGTTTCATTATTGAAAGGGCCCCAGTGCATGTTAGCCACACGAACCAAGGAAAATCTGAGAGAAAACTAAACCCACCAAGGCAATTATCATCCCAAAATATATATACATCAAATGTGTTTCAAGTACACAGTAATATAGACCCAAACGCCGGCAAACATGGTTTCTAGTATTTGCTCCCCTGGGATTTACACCTTCAGGTGAGCTACACAATTCTCTTTAAGCCCAAGTTAAAATAATTTTCACATAAACCAACCCATTAACCCAGTAGTCATTCATTAAGGCATTTACACTTTGTATCATCATACCAATATTCTTGCAAGCCAAATTAATTATGCCAAACCAATTCACACAACCAAATTGGACTCCCAAGTTCAATTTAAAATCCATAACCAAGGCCACCAAGTCCATCCAAAATTATTTCCCATTCCTTTATCCTTTAAAGAAATTTATTGGGTTCAAAAATAAGTTAAATCATGCAATTATCCATATTTGAAATTAAGTTCACAAAGTGGGTTGAGGTTAATGTCAATTCTAAGTAAAAATTTATCCAATTTGGGGAAACCCATGTCCCCTATTCTAATTATTTAGGAAATGCACCTATTCAATCCCTAAAACATCAATTTAAAGAATGAATAATTAAATAAAAACATAGGACAAGTAATTAATTTAGTAACAACCAAAACCCCTCAACCCAATTTCAAAACCCATAATTTAAATCGTATAAAAATCCATTCAATTATTTCCACAATGTAAAATTCAAGTTTCAGGAAGAGAAACATTCCTGAAATACACAAGAAATTGAAAATAATTTGAAATTTGGAGCCTGGATGATGAATGCATTATAAACCCCTTGAATGTTCTTAGGTTTTGAGTTTAAGAGAGAAAAAGGATGAATTTATATTTGAAATCTAAATGAAAAGTGTTATTTTATGTTATAAGGTCGTACAAGGGGTAAAAAGACCAAAAGTACTACACCCTGAGTGAAAAAAATAAAAACTGAATGAAATTAAAACATCAACGTGGCACGCCAATATCGCGGAAGTTAGCCTCCATGCCACGCCAATATCTCAGAGGTTAACCTTGGTGACATAATCTTATCGAGATCCTCACTGCCTCGGGATCCCAAAATAACCCCAAACTTCTTTCAAAAAATCCAAAACTTTTGCCAAACACACTTTTAACATTCCTAAATATAATTTAAGTCAGAAATTGATCTTATGCATACGGGAAGGTCAAAAATAAGATCATTGAAGTTTTATAAGGTCTCACAATCTAACCTTGGATACAATATGACTTATTGGCATCTCTCAAATTGCTTGTCTTCAAGTAATCCTGCGCATAATTGATCTTGGATATGACATAGATTATAGAGAACCCTTAGACCTACCAATTTGGTAATCTGGCATATTCTTTGGTAAGGATTTAGTGATGACTTATGGATAACCTTCAAACTGTGGAATTTTTGTCAACCCTACACTCTATCTGATTAGGATGTCATTGTGGCTTATAGATGACCTATGGATTATCAACTCACAGGTAATATCACACACTATCTTATATCAAATATTGTGACTTATATATGACCCTCGAATTGTCAATTTCTAGAAAATATAATATGCCGTCTGCTTTGAGATAGCGACTTAAATACGTCTCTTCAAATCACGTGCTTCTTGAGCTTTGGTAGTGAATGTCATTTTATCTTTGATAATTGATGCACTTGAAGCCGATGGATATCTCTTAATGTCGTACTATTTTAGCTTTTCGTGATTTGATTAGATATGAATACTTTAAAATATCCTTCAATGCCAAACTCTCGTGTCTCTACATTATTAATGGATATATATAGAAATGCTTCAAAATTTCCTTCAGCACTAGACTCTTTCTCCTTTGTGTGATTAGCGGATATAGAAGAATTTAAGTCGATCCTAGTTATCAAATGTGATTTAGAGATACCTTTGGATTATTGTCTCTTTGAAACTAGTTGAAAAGCGAAATATTGTCTTTGGGACATGACCCATACAGTATGGAACTTTCGATATGGACCTTTTGGCATGGCCCTCTGGACCTTATGGAATGGACCTTTTGGTATGGCCCTTTCTGCTTGATATGATGTGACAGGAAGAAGATGATGAATGCAAATAATTATGCAGGGATTATAGAAAACATCACCTTAATTATTCCATTAGTATATTGATCTTTTTGTATGTATCATTTCTTATCATCATATATTCTTTATGATCCTTTATTTGTTGGGGATTTGAGTAGTTAT
This sequence comes from Capsicum baccatum var. pendulum, assembly GCA_030864225.1. Classification (NCBI taxonomy): domain Eukaryota; kingdom Viridiplantae; phylum Streptophyta; class Magnoliopsida; order Solanales; family Solanaceae; genus Capsicum; species Capsicum baccatum. Next base: position 204,007,068 of record CM061558.1, on the reverse strand, counting down.
TATTTCTATTTTGCCTTCCATATCTGATAATCCTTGTAACCATAAAAATTTTTTAGTTTCATAAAACTCAATTACTTTTGGATTTTTCGATCATCCTAACCCTTTATTATCGGCCTTAAGATATTTTTCTTTGTTGTATTCCTTTAAACCAAAAGAATATATTGAATAACTGGAGCTTCTATTGGTTCTTTTTAGGTTTTTGGATAACCTACTTCCATAGAAAAGTTGTTAGTTTTTTGGTAAAACTATTTTGTGTCGACTTCTTTTGTCTTCAGCTCCTATCATTACGATCATCGGGTTCTTATCTTCTTCAGTTATTTGTTATCCTATGAATCCTAATTCAACTCCCCAAGTTAGTGGGTGTAAGGAAAAATCATTGCATAAATTACTATAGGGTTAGTACTTTTGTAAATAATTGAACTTTATAAAATCTTTATTCTTTTCTTTAAATAAGATTAGGAGGGTTTCTGTTAATTAAGCCATTTCATATGCTAGCTTTAATGAATATTTTTGGCTAAAGGGCTTGACACATTAGTTATTCTGTCGGCAAGCTCTGGAGATCTTTTAGTATTATGGCTGAGGAGTTCTGAAGGTGACCCTTTGAGAACTCTAATGCAACTAAAGGTCCATGAAGTTGACTTTGCTCCTTTGATGATGAGGAATCCTTGGTGTCTTGTATTTGAATGCATTAGTACGGTATAGTGGAAATTTTGAGGTCTTCTTCAAACTACTCAATTACTGATATTTCCCTCAAAATTTGTTTTTTGGATGCTAGAGGATGATCTTCTTCTTCTGAATTTTTGAGATTTTTTCTCAAAAATTCTACTCGAGTTTCCATTTTTTGGATTGATATGACTGAGCCATTATGGAACCTAAGTATCCCGTTGAATAGGAATACGGTTAAACGTAGTTTCCAAAATATAAAAGAGAATAAAGATAGAATTAAAAGGATGACTGACGTCGACAAAGGCCATCTATGTATCCCATCCTTGGGAATTTAGGTCATCACGCAATTCAAGAAATATAAATAAAATTTCCTAAGGGGTTGATCGAAGCCTACATAGGCCACCTACGTATCCTCCTCTTCTTGGTAATTAAGGTCAAATGTAGTTTGTACAAAATGATAGAAAATTTTAAAACTATTTTAAAGCATAAAATGATTACAAATAGGAAAAATAATTACAAGGAAATAACCACAAAGAAACACCACATCAAATGTAGTATCTCTGCACTACATCAGATTTGATCGGCTTGGGCCACTTTTTGCCATCCATCTCAAAAAAAATCAAGGATCTTCTAGATAACACTTAGCAGATTACATACGGTTCTTTCCAATTCGGAGCGAACATTCTCTTATATTCCTCTTGGTGAGGGAATATGCGCTTGAGCACTAATTATCCAATGTCAAACATGATATCTTTTACTCTTTTATTGAAAACATGAATCATTCATTGTTGATATAACTAGCCATGGAATATAATGGTCATCATATTTTCATCGATCATCATAAGTTGTTCATGCCGAACGCGGACCCATTATTCACTACTGAAGCCTGCTTCTTGGATGATTTTTAAAAATGATATTTCAACTTGAGTGTGTATTACCACTTCTATTCCACGGACTAGCACGTAAGGAGTTTCCCTAGTCGAAGTTCTAACTGTTGTGTGATATCCTATCAAGGCATAAGACAAATCTCATGCCATGATTGGTGACTATCAACCATCTTTCTTAAGATATTCTTGATGTTCTTATTGGCTACTTCAACTAATCCATTCATTTGAGGAAGATATAAAGTTGAATTTTGATAAGTGGTCTTGAACTATTCACGTATCTCTTTCATCAAGTGATAATTCAAGTTTGCTCCATTTTATATGATGATTGACTCAGGTATCTCAAATCGACAATCTTTTACCCACTTAGTGAAGTAATTGATAGCAACCAAGATGAATCTGTGTCTATAAAAAGATGGTGGCTCAATCAGGATAATAGTATCCATGCTCCAATCTACAAATGGTCATGGTGAGCTCATAACATTAAGTTTATATGGGGGCATCAGGATCAGATCCACGTGTATCTGACACTTATGACATTTTTCAACAAACTTGCTACATCACTTTCCATGGTCATCTAGAAATGTCCGGTACTTAGGATCTTCTTGGCTTGAGTGAACCCCTTCATATGAGGTCCACACATTCTGGTGCGGATTTATTTTGTAGCTTTAATAGAATCTATACATCGTAGAAATCCCAAATCAGGGTCCTTCTATAAAGGACTTCCCTATTCAAAATAAAATTGTTAGCCATCTGATGGATTATTTTCTTTTGATTGATGGTTGCATCTTCGGGGTATGCCCTAGCTTCATATACCTCTTAATATTGAAGTACAATGGCTTTTCATTTGGTTCTACCTCAACTTGTGCATAATGTGCAGGTTTTCCCTTTAAACTTATTTCCAATAGATTGATGTAACTTTGATTCGGATGTTAAATCATGGAGGATATAGTGTCCAAAGCATCGATGAACTCATTTTGTATCCTTGTAATATGTGTGAGCTCCACTTCCTTGACTCTTCTGCATAAATCATGTACCAATTCTATGTATGGGGTGATTTTAAATTTCTTATGGTCCATTCACCTCAAACTTGGTGAAACAATATATCATAATCTCCAATGACTAGTAACTCTTGAACATTTATATCAATAGCCAATCTGAGACCGAGAATGCAAACTTTGTATTCAGCTATATTGTTGGTGCATAAGAAGCATAGTATGGCGGTAACTGGGTAATATTTACCTTTTTTTGATATTAAGACCACTCCAATTACTAAACCCTTGAAATTAACCTCCCCATCAAAGAACAATCTCTAACCAGGGTATACTTCAATAATGTCTTCTCCTACAAACAATACCTCTTCATCTAGGAAATTGTTAGGAGTGGCTCATAGTCTTCATTAACTGAATTCTCTGTTAAATGATCCACTAGGGGTTTCCCTTTGATTGATTTTTGAGTCACGTATATAATTTTGAACTCAATCAGTAACATTTGTCATTTGGCCAATTTCCCTATGTGCATGGCCTTTTGGAATATGTACTTCAAAGGATCAATTCTAAAGTTGAGATACGTTGTATATAACGTTAGTAATGCCTCAGCTTATGGGCCACCTAGGTCAGTGCACAACAAGCCTTTTCTAATAGAGTGTAATGAGCCTTATGTGGCGTGAACTTCGTACTCAACTAACAAATTTCTTTTTCCTTCTTTCCACTTCCATAATATTGCCCTAAGACACATCCAAATGCATTGTCTGTGACTAATAAATATAGCAATAGAGGACTTACTTCTCTTGGAGGAACTAGTACTAGTGGACTAGATAGATAATCCTTGATCTTGTCAAAATCTTTCTGATATTCTTCGATCCATTTATTTGGCACATCTTTCTTTAGCATCTTGAGGATAGGATCGTAAATAACTATTGAACGAGCTATGAAACTATTGATGTAATTCAATCTTTCTAAGAAACACATAAGTTCCTTCTTTGTATTTGGAGGAGACAACTCTTGGATCACTCTAATTTTCAAGGGGTCAAGCTTAATACCCCTTCTACTAACTAAAAACCTAACAAATTCCCATATAGTACCCCAAAAGTACACTTGGTAGGATTCATCTTCAAATTATACTTTCATAATTGACCAAGAACTTTCTCCAGTGGGATAAGTGGTCTAAACTCTTACGAGATTTGGTAATCACATCGTCCATGTACACTTAAATCTCCTTATGGATCATATCATGAAATATGGTTGGCATGGCTCTCATGTACTTAGCACCAAAATTCTTGAGACCAAAGGTCATCACCCTATAGTGATAAATACTCTAATGTGTGATGAAAGTCATTTTTTTTGCATCTTCTTGATCAATCAGTATTTGGTGATATCCGGCAAAATAATCCACGAATGACTGCACTTCATGCCTCGCACAGTTGTCAATGATAATGTGGATGTTTGGTAATGGAAAATTATCTTTAGGACTGGACTTGTTCAAATCTCTATAATCAACACAAATGTTGATCTTTCCATCCTTTTTTGATACTAGAACAATTTGTCTAGACATGTTAGGTATGTCGTGACTTTAAGCTTGAGTTTACTTAGTGACATTTTCCTTGATACTCAAGCTTAGATCTGGCTTGAATTTTTGAGAATTTTGCTTCACAGGATTGAACCTTGAATCAATTGGCAACTTGTCTAATACAATATCTATACTCAATCGTCGCATGTCATCATAGGACCAAGAAAATATATCAATGTATTCTGTAAGTAAACTGATGGGTTTTTTTTCTGTGCAGTAACCTGATGAGTTCTCTTTTCTGTGCTTCTCTCAGATGAACACTAATTCTAGTTTCCTTGACTTCTTTGTCATCACTTATATTGACTAACTTTGTCTTCTCTGGGTTAGTCTTTTTACATGACCCAAACCAGGACCTAGTCGTGTCGGGCATCTCAAGTCCGACCTGGACAGGAGACCACCCTAATACCCAACCAAAATTGCCCTGTACCCTATGTCGAATAAATTTTAAATATATAACAAGATAGAATAATTATAATTAAAATGCCTTTAATAAAGTTCATAACCATAACTATCCAAACATCTAACCAAGCATCCAATCGGTGTCAGCCCCAATATCAATACTAATGCCAAGGTTGACACCAATACCGATACTGCCCATGCCCATAATAGTCCCACAAATCCTCTAACAGAAATCCAAGAACATTCGGTCAGGATATTACCCCGACCATAACCAAAACCAAAGCCCAAGAAATAAACAAAAATAGAAAAATAAGTCCATATCATAAAATGGAGTCTTCCAAGAGTGAAGCTTACCACTTCAATCTAACACAAAGTTGTTCCCGAATTCAAGATCACTGAACACGGGAGTAGTATGGTCGGTCCCTACACTGTGGGGGGATACAAGTGGAAATTATAAGTGCTGCGGAGAAAGATCTGGTGCCCCAAGTGCCAATTCTTTCTATCAGCAAAATGATTATAACTGTGCTATTTAGAAGTAGGTTTGATCCTGTATGAGGTTTGGGTAAGAATTTGGAAGGAATTATTAATCCCATTATGATCCCAGAAAAAGAATTTAAGTTTGGGTTAGGATACCAGCCAAAGAAAAATGAGATTGAAGATAAGTCAAAGATGAATCTATCCAATCCATTGCCACTTCTGTACCAGTCATTTCCTATGCATGAGGTGTCAAAATATGATGGTCTTGGGAAGTGAAAGGAAATCCCTTTGAGGGATGCAATGCTATACTAGATTTCCTGAAGTCTAGTGGAGTGAGAAAGGTTACACCAGGTGAGGCTTTGCAAAACTGGACCCCCACTCCACTGATAACTCGCCGCCCATCGTGGTAGGTCAAAGGGAAGTTACTAGTAGTTTTTAAAAATTGGTAATGATCCAAAGGAGGCCCCGTGATCCACCCTTTTATGCCTTAAATTTTCTTTTTGTGTTTTATTGCTTTTAAAAAGGCACAGGCCCATATTTGTGCAGGTCGTGAGTCATAATTTGTAATAATTTCCTAAATTTCAATTAAAAAGCCTCCTTTTATTTAAGAAGTTATTTCGAAATATGATTATATTATTTTATTTTATTATCTTTTTATCATCTAAGTTGGTTTGTTTGTTTATTTTAGTGATAGTAATTTAAAACCTGCCAATGTCATGTCATGTCAAAGGTTAGATGAACAAAGCGAGGTGAATGATGAGGAATAGAAAGAATATGATAAGGAGAGGTTAGTAGAAGATATGGAATAATTTGAAAATCGGGAGAATCCCAACCTGGAGGAAAATGAAGTAGTCAACTTGGGCGACCGCAATGAAATAAAAGAGACAAATGTTAGTGTTCACTTAGCAAAATCACAAAAAAAGAGAACTCATTTGCTTGAACGTGAGTACATTGACATATTTTTTGGTCCTACGATGATATGCCGGGATTAAAAACCAACATTATGTCGCATAAGTTACCAATTAATCCCAAGTTTGATCCAGTTAAGCAAAAATACAGAAATTCAAGCTGGACTAAAGTTTTAAGATCAAGAAAGATGTGATGAAGAAAATTCAATCTAAGGTCATGGAGGTTACAAAATATCCAACATGGCTAGCCAAATTGTCCCAGTGTCGAAAAAGGATGGCAAGATTCGAATTTGTGTTGACTACAGAGATTTGAATAGAGCCAGTACTAAAGATAATTTTTCGCTACCCAACATCCACATCCTTATCGATAATTGTTTGAATCATGAAATGTAGTCTTTTATGGATGGTTTCCTAGGGTATCATCAGATATTAATGGATAAGGAAGATGTAGAGAAAATGGTTTTCATTATGCCTTGAGGTGTTTGTCATTATAGGGTGATGTCGTTTGGTATCAAGAATGCTGGCATGACATACATGAGGTCTATGGCTATGATTTTTCATGAAATGATTCAAAAAGAGATTGAGGTGTACATGGATGGTGTAATTGTCAAATCTCACAAGAGTTTGGATCATCTGACCCATTTGGAAAAATTCTTCAACAGTCTAAGAAAGTTCAACTTAAAGTTGAATCTTGCTAAGTGTGTTTTTGGTGTGCCAGTCGGTAAATTACTAGGGTTCATAGTCCATAGAAGGGGCATCAAGCTAGACCCCTCCAAGATCAAGACAATTCAGGATTTACCACCGCTAAGGACTAAGAAAGAGTTTATGAGTTTCCTGGGTCGTTTAAATTATATTAGCAAGTAAATTGCCCAATCGATAGTCATATGTTAGCCAATTCTCAAGATGTTGAAGAAAAATGCTTTAAATAAATGGACAGAAGAATGTTAGAAGGCTTTTGATAGAATCAAGGATTATCTGTCCACTCTGCCGATTTTGGTTACACCAAGGGAAGGAAGTCCGTTGTTTCTTTGCTTATGAGTCTCAAAAAACGCTTTTGGGTATGTCCTTAGGTAACATGATGATACCGGTAAGAAAGAAAGAGCAATCTACTTCTTGAGTAAAAAGTTCACGCTATATGAGGCTTGCTACACTCTTGTAGAAAGAACATGTTATGCTTTGAATTTGGTCGTACAAAAGTTGAGGCATTATCTATCCTTGTACACAACATATCTCATTTCTAGAATGGATTAGTTGAATTATATATTTTAGAAAGCCATGGCTACAGGAAAGTTAGCCAAGTGGCAAATATTGTTGAGTGAGTTTGACATTGTGTATGTGACTCAAAATGCATTCAAGGGTAGCTAAGAATATGGTTGATAATGAGTATGAGAAACTTCGAACTTACTTCCCACATGAGGAAATTTTAATTATGGGAGAAGACATTGCATAGATATACCCCGAATGGAGATTCTTCTTTGATGGAGCGGTTAACTTCAAAAGCTCAGGAATCAGAGTAGTTTTGGTGTCAGAAACATGCCAACACTATCCAGCAACTGCTAAATTGTGCTTCTCGTGTACCAATAATATGGCTAAATATGAGGCTTGTATCCTACATCTCAAGTTAGCACTTGATATGGGTGTTCATGAATTACTCGTCATCGAAGACTTACATTTTCTGATTAATAGGGTATGGGGGAATGGGCGGTAAAGAACTCAAAGAGTATCCCTTATGTATAATTAGTGAAAGATTTGTGTGGAATATTTAAGGAAGTTAATTTCAGACATATCCCGAGGATACATAATGAGTTTCCTGATGCTTTAGCTACTATATACTCCATGATTCAGCACCTGAATTAGAGTTACATTGATCCCTTGGAAACTAGCTTGAAGGAACAACTCGCACATTGTGCGTACATCGATGAGAAGCCTAACAGAAAGACATGGAACTATAATATTAAAAGGTATTTAGAATCTGGAATAAATCCTGAAGAGGCCATCAACAATCAGAAGAAGACAATTCGGTGTTTGGCAAAGAATTATTTTCCAAGTGGGGAAATCCTTTTTAGGAGGACTCCAGACTTAGGATTCTTAAGATGTGTCGATGCCACAAAAGCCATGAAATTAATAAAGAAATTACATATCGAAGTCTGCAGGCCTCATATGAAAGGGTTTGCCCTAGCTAGAAAGATCCTGAGAATTGGTTACTTTTGGATGACTATGGAAAATAATTGTAGCAAGTATGTGCAGAAGTGCCCCGAATGCCAGATACACGGAGATTTGATTTGAATGCCTCCACATGAGCTTTATGCAATGATTTTACCTTGGACTTTTGTATCTTGGGGCATAGATGTTATCGGACCAATAAAATTGTTGGCGTCAAATGGGCATAGATTCATTTTTTTGCCATTGATTACTTCACTAAGTAGGTTGAAGCTGCTTCAGATAGAGCTGTCAACAAGAAGGTGGTTGCATATTTGGTAAAGAATAACTTGATTTGTCGATTTGGAGTGCCAAAATCAATCATTACTGATAATGGGGATAACTTGAACAGTCACTTGATGAAGAAGATTTATGATTAGTTCAAGATTGTTCATCGAAACTCGGCCACATATTATCCATAGAAAAATGGAGCCATGGAAGCCTCCAATAAAAATATCAAGAAGATCTTAAGGAAAATGATCAAAAATGGTAAATCATGGCACGAGATATTTCTTTACGCTCTACTAGGGTATCGTACAATAGTTTGAACCTCCATTGGGGAAAATCATTATCTACTCATTTATGGGAATGAAGCTGTGATACCTACCAAGGTTGAAATACTTTCCTTAAGGATTATCCAAGAAACTGGATTTAAGTAACGAAGAATGGGTTCACGCTCACTATGAACAACTCATGTTAATTGATGAGAAGAGAATGCTTGTTGCGTCTCATTGTCAGTTGCAGCACAAGATGATCCGCGCCTTCAATAAGAAAGAAAGATCTCGAACATTTGAAGTTAGTAAATTGGATCTCAAACACATATTTCCTCACCAAAAAGAGTACAAAGTCTAGTTCGCTCCGAATTGGCAAGGACCATACATAGATTGCAAGGTACTATACGGAGTAGATCTGATTCTATCTAAGATGAATGGTCAAGAGTGGAACAAACCAATCAATTCTGATGCAGTAAAGAGATGCTATGTTTGAAGGATGTTTTTTGATTTTGTTCCCTTTGTTTATTTGTAATCACTTTTATTATAGTTTTTGTTTTTTGATGTGTAATTGCCTAGAATCCATTTCCTTTTATGTACGAACTACGTTTGACCTGAATTCCTAAGAAAGGGATACATAGGTAGCCTATGTTGGATACGGTCAACACCTTAGGAGAATTTATCCTTTCCTTTTATGTACGAACTACGTTTGACCTAAATTCCCAAGAATGGAATATGTAGGCAGCCTATGTCGTCTTTGGTCAACCCCTTAGGATATTTATCCTTTTTCTTTTATGTATGAACTACGTGATGAACTAAATTCCCAAGAAAGGGATATGTAGGCGGCCCATGTCGGCTTCGTTCAACCCATTAGTTTTTTCCATATATCTCTAGTGTAGTTCTGAACTACATTTGACCTCATTCCTACTTCAATGGGATATGTAGGAGCCCCAATGGCTAGGTCATATAACCCCAGGAAATGAAAACTTGGGCAGAATTTTTGAGAAGAAATGTCAAAAATTCATGAGAAGAAGATCATCATTTAACAAAGAGAACGAAGACCAACAAAACTTCAGATCCTCTCGATCTAAGATCATCTCAAAAAAAATTAAACTTGGGCACTAAACACTAGAATATATTTCAAATCCCCCGGTACCAAAGGTCAAAGGCAAGTTTTGGATATCACTAGCTGTGACCAAGTCTAGGTAGACTAAATCTCTGCTATGACAAAACTTCTAATAGAAACCCTCAGCAAAGATGATGAATCCCAGGAATTCCTCCGTTAAATATCGAATACAGTTAGAACCAAGAAAAAGATATTCGTTGAGGTAGTACATGACGAACGAGGTAGTACATGACATGACTAGCAGAGATTTTCTAAAGCTTTTACAGAAGTTTTGAAACTAGTTTTTAAAATTAAGACTACTTTAAAAAATCTATACAAATATTTTTACTCAGTGATTTCCTAGACATCTATTGGAACAGGGATTCAATATGGAAGTCCCAACATGATAGAGAACCCGAAAGATGGCAAGGATCAAACCAAGGATCAAAGGAGATCAACACGGAGTATTTTTACTTAAAACTAACCATTTTTCTGTGGATGCAGGGATTAATACATAAATATGAGAATCTTTTTCAAAAATCCCCAAGTGAGTTGGGATCCACACCAAAGCATTAATGCTCAAGAACGATATTTTTGGGAAGCCCAAAAGACAGGTTTAATACCTATTTATCGAGGACCTTTTGAATTTTCTATGTCATTTCTTGAGACCATGAAGGACAAACAAAGACATCTTATCTTCTTTATAAATATTGTATTTGGAATTTTTCCAAAAAATAGTCGCTAGCAAAAATAAATTTATGTCTACTAAATATGTACCTTGGGTGAAGGTACGATCAAAGGAGACGGACCTATAAGGCCACAATCAAAGGATTTACCAAGAGAAGGAAGAGAAAAAAGTCATCATCAAATTCACCATGAGGCGATAAACGGTATTTGAGAAGTTCCCCAAAAAGGTATTTTACCCATTTTTTTATATTTGGTGGATTTATCATTTAAATGTGTATCCAAAGAAAGATGATAAGATGAATAAGTTATCCAAATTAGTCATTTAAGCTATTATAAAGCTTGACTCTGGTCGCTAATAAGAGCGAGATTGTGTCTACTAACTGTTTACCTTGAGTACAGGTACATGTAGAAAACAAAATATGCAGACAAATAGGCTCGGGTGAAACTATTTTTAAATCGCCAAAAGGGCCATTTTATTTCATTTCATTGTCAAGAGGATCATTTCATCTCATTTCAATGTCAAGAGAGCCATTTCATATTATTTCATTGACAAGTTTCATAAAATTTCATTGCCAAGAGGGCCATTGCATTTCATTTCAATACCAAGAGGGCCATTGCATTTCATTTCATTTTCAAGAGGGCCATTTCATGTTATTTCATTACCAAGAGGGACATTGCATATCATTTCATTGTCAAGAGGGTCATTTCATATTATTTTATTGCAAGAGGTCCATTTCATCTCATTTCATTTCCAAGAGGGCCATTGTATATCATTTTATTGCCAAGAGGTCCATTTTATGTTATTTCATTTCCAAGAGGGCCATTGCATATCATTTCATTTCCAAGAGGGCCATTGCATATCATTTCATTTCCAAGAGGGCTATTTCATATCTTTTTATTGCCAAGAGGGCCATTTCATCTTATTTTATTTCCAAGAGGGACATTGCATATCATTTCATTTCTAATAGGGTCATTGTATTTCATATCATCGCCAAGAGGGCCATGGCATGGCATTTTATTTCCAAGAGAGACATTGCATGACATTTCATTGCCAAGAGGTTCATTTCATATCATTTTATTACCAAGAGGGCTATTTTAGATCATTTCATTGCAAAGAGGGCCACTGCATATCATTTCATTGCCAAAAGGGCCATTTTATGTCATTTCATTGCCAAGAGGGCCATTGCATATAATTTCATTTCCAAGAGGGCCATTTCATATCATTTTATTGCCAAGAAGGCCATTTCATCACATTTCAGTGTTAAGAGGGCCATTGTATATCATTTCATTGGCAAGAGAACTATTCATGGCCAAGAGGGCCATTACACTTTATTTCATTGCCAAGAGGGCCATTTCATCTTATTTTATTGCCAAAAGGGCTATTGTATTTCATATCATCATCTAGAGGACTATTTTATTTCATTTTATTGCCAAGAGGGCTATTGTATTTAATTTTTGTTGACACGTGATATAGCATATGATGGCATCGAGGATATCATCAGCATTTAATATCCGTTGAAATGTAAGATAGAATATGCTAGCATCGAGGATATCATCAGTATTTAATATCCGTTGACATGCCAGATAGAATGCGCTGGCATCAAGGATATCATAGCATTTAATTTCCATTAACACACGAGATAGAATAAGTTGTGTTGAGGATATCATCAGCATTTAATATCTGTTAACATATAAGATAGAATATGCTGGAATTAAGGATATCATTATATTTAATATCCGTTGACACGCGAGATAGAATACGCTGGCATCAAGGATATCATCAGAATTTAATATCTGTTAACATGCGAGATAGAATACATTGGTGTTGGGGATATCATTACTTTCAATATCCATTGACACTCAAGATAGAATACACTGGCATCGAGGATATCATCAGTATTTAATATTCATTGACATGCAAGATAGAATACGCAGGCGTCAAGGATATATCATCATTTAATATCTATTGACACGCGAAGATAGAATACTCTGGCGTTGAGAATATCTCCTTATTTCATGAATCATAATTTGAATGCATCAAAATTATGTGATTCAAATGGACATTTTTAAGTCGATATCTGAAGGTGGATGACATATTAGATTTCCTAAAAATCCACAATCTGAGAGTCATCTATAAGTCATATTATTCGAAATAGAATAGTGTACAAGATTACCTATGAGTTGATAGTCCATATTTCATCCATAAGATGCAAAAATATCCTAACTAGATAGTATGCAAGGTTACCCAAAGATCGATAGTTTGAAGTTTATCCACAAGTCGGAACTGAATTCTTATCGGAGAATATGTAAGATTATCAAGTTGATACGTCCAAGGGTTCTCTATAAGCCGCATCATATCCAAGATTAATTATGTGTAGGATTACCCAAAGACTAGCAATTTTATAGATATATATGTCATATTGTATCCAATGTCAGATGATATGCAGGAATACCTGAGAGATAGCAATTGGAGGGATATCTGTAAGTTATCTCTTATCCAAGGTTGAATAATATGGAGGATTACCTAAAAGCTAGAAATTCAAAAGGATATTTGTAAGTCGCCTCGTATCTGAGATCAAATAATGTGCAAGATCATCCAAAGATTAACAATTCAAAGGAAATCTAAAAGTCGTATCGATACAAAAGATACACAAGACTTACCCGAGGTCATATGCAAAGAATCATTGTTAATAACCGGAAAGGTTATCATTCCAAATACATCAAGGATTATAGGTGACCAAAAGGTTTCCATATCAGCATAAGATCACATGGTTGCAGGGACCATTCTAGATAAAGTATCGTCGGTGTCTAAAAGGGCCACCCCACTTTGAAGACATTTTCAATCGACAAATGAGCTAATTATACAACAACCAAAAGAGTTTTTGTGTCTATTATTTAAAGCTATTTCCTTTCAAATAGGTACATGAGAGGATGGCTTTTCTTTTTAAGCAACAACTCACGTGGAGATATGGTAAAAGACTATATATCTCTTTCATGAATTATGTTTAGCACTAATGATTTTTGAGACATTGTCGAGACCATCTGAGAGCATAAAAATCTCCAAATCAAAAATACAGGCGCGGATGATTCCAAATAGTATGCAGCACAACATGTAACTCTTCTTTAGCAGTAAAATAAGACATAGTCGAGAGAGAGACGTCAAACTCTTTAGATGTGATCTAACTAATGATCGCCAGCACCATCAAACCACACTCCTATTAGAATACATGTAAGTATTTTAGAATATTTTGGTTTCAGCTTCACCTTCGGGATATTTCAAAACTCATGCCGAGGGTAACCTTTTCTTTCTTTCAAATTCAAGTGATAGGACACCAAGAGTTTTGAAAATTATATCCAAGTAAATTCTAACCTATGGATGTGAAGAGTTCCACATTCATGGTTAAGAGGTTACAAGCCTTTTTTTCACAACTCGATCAACTCCAAAGCCAAATATTACCTTAAATAAAAGACTATCTTTTCTATCGATCGAGTCGAACTACAAGCAGTCTGATGCCCTGAGTCTCAGGGATATGTAGGCTGAGATGTATGATAAAAATTCAACTGCATTCCAACCTCTCCCCCAAATCCCTTTATTCCCTATTTTTTCGGTTTCACCAAAAACTCTAAAATCAATATATCTTGTGATTTTTTTGAAAATCGTGCTTTAAATCAAGATTTATGATGTACAAGTGGCCTGAATTCTCATGTAACCTGAGATATGTAGGAAACTCGATACTGGGGTCCAGCCATAACTCCATGAAACTCATGCAAAAACCGAACTCTCTCAAAAGCGAATGTGTGTTCGGGCAAAAATTGGGAACATCTTCCCTTTGCCCAAGGTTACTTCCATTCACCCTATCCAAAGGGAGGGGAAGTTGTTAACACCTAATTTTTTCCCTCTACAACTAAGTTTAATTTTGAGTTTCTTTGATTTTAAATAAAGTTGCAACATTTAGTCTATCCAAATAAAAAGCTTTTCAAAGTATTTATCTGGGTAATTTTGTCATATTAAGTAGCAATTATATATTATCATATTCAATTCTATGAAATTGTATAATTTTATTACTTAAATAATTAGTTTACCAAATATCGAATTTTAATCAAGGCTTATCTTGAAAATAAATTCAAATGATTAAAATCTTGATTTAAATATAATTTGTTCTCAAAATTAATTTATTTGGAACAATATGTGTTTAATTTTATTATATCGAGAATCTCAGAATTAAATGAGGTATTAATTTATATTAAATTTTAATTTAATTTAGTCAATCAGATAGATTTGGCCATAATTGAAATCAAATTGGCCATAATTGGAATACAATTGGCCAATTAATTTTGATTTTGGCCAAAACTTAAATGAAATTGACTAAATTATAGACTAATTGGGGTTAAACTTTAAACAACCCCCAAAGATAATAGTCTAATATACCCTTTCCCAAAATAACCCAACTCCTCATAACCAGCAGCCCAATTACAATAACAGTTATAGCCCACCCTCTTAACCAATAGCGGCCCAACAACAATTTGACCCAACCCAACATTTTTTATCCTCTTCTTTATAAATAATAGAACACCGACAACAACTTCAACTTCAATATAAAACCTATGACACCAATGGATTTCAGAAAATACAACAAGCACGATAACAATAGCCAGTAACAACAACCCGAGTTCTGACCCAAATTTGACCCAAAAAAGCCCCAACGGCTTGTGTCTCATCCAAACATTTATCTCTTTCCACCCTTACATGATTAACATACTTTTTAGTATGAAATTGGTCTCAAAGCTTCTAGATTTTTTCTTAGGTGTCTAAATTCGTACTATGCCAATTTGATTTTCACTTATCATTGCTTCAAATTTATTTTCCTCCTCAAATTCTTCCCCCCCCCCCCAAATTGAGACGTTCTAGAATGGAACACTCAACGTATTCCTATTTTCCAATGGTATGAATAAGGATGGATCCACTCTCATCATCGTCCATTATTATAAAGATTTAGTCATAGCCATTTGATTCAATCATTTCCCTATTAAAATCTTAAAATTACCCTTGAAATTTTTGTTCCTACATCGGTGAAAGTTCAAAGGAGTGACCCCAAAATCTTCCTATAAAAAGATCATTGAGGAGCTAAATGGAAAAGTCTTGAAGGCTAGAAAAAGATCTCTCAAGAAAAAGTTATTTTTTTTAGTACAAAACATTATCACAAAAAGCCATTGAAATTCTTAGAGTAGTTGCGGAGCTTTCCGATGGTGTCCGAGATCCTGACAGTAGCTCGTAGTCTTGTTTTGCAGCTCCAAAAGAACTAACACTTCATCTCCTTTTAGTTTCAAAAATTTTCTTTTTCTCCTAGTCAATTTGTTAGTATTTTAGCTTTATAATCGTATTATTCATAGTCGTAATTGTATGTGTAATAGAGTTTTCAGGGAATGTTTGTTGTAGCCGTCCTTGAAGCCCATTAGGTTTTAGTGAAATTTAATGTTTTTTTTGAGCTAAGTGTTTTATTCTGGCTATTTGATCTTCTGTTCAGCTTGAAACTTTGTTAGCCTTCTAAGTTACTGTTTTGTCTCATCACTGATAGGTAAAATTACTCCACGGTTTTATATCTGAATTGATTTTTATTGCATTAGTTTGGATTAGTTATAAATTTGGTTAAGAAAATCTAATTTTCTAATTCATAATCATGAAGCAGGTTAAGTTGCTTTGAGCTACGATTAGGATCTTGGATCATGTTTCTTTATTATACTAAGTCAATTTTATCCCCTTGAAACCATTATTTATGCACTTTTTAGTTACGTGTTTGATGTGTTCTATCTATAATTGATGTTGATTTCATCGCAATATGGTTTATAATATTTCACTGAAGGTTAATTTATTTTGAACGCAGGCAAGACCATGTTTTATTTCTTAAATAATGCACAAATTCTCCGACATTCGTCTCAACATGTTCTTTTGGGGATTATTTTTATACTTTTGTAAGCTAGAATTTTTATGAAGTATGTTCTTTGAGGTTCTATTACTATCTATTGCAGCATAATATCTTTATTTTGTTCTGGTTACTTAATCCCTAGTTTACATTATTATTATTGTGCATCTTAGCCTTGTCTAATTGATGTTATATTTGGATGATTATTGTTGTAACTATGTCCTACTGTTTGTCAGGATTTGTGTTTTGTGTGTAGTTTTTGTCCCTTCTCTGTTATCAGTCCATTTTTTTTTGTTGGGTCACATAGTTCCAACATATTTGTATTTTGGCATAAAATTCTTCGAAATTAGCTCATAACTTGTTTTCTTTGGTATGGGGTAACATGAGAATATCGTATATAGTTTGGTATTGCTTATTCTATTGAAGTGTATGACTTCATTTTAACCTTAGTGTTAGAAGCAAACTAATAGTTTCTTCGTTGTTGAGATTAGGTGTGACTTTATTTCCCTCCTTTAGTTTGGTTATTTTGTCTGCTTTATAGCATGAGAGAAAAGAGGTAAGACTAGCTTGACTTAGCTCACCCATCTTTGATAATGAAGATAATGATACTGGAGTAGCTTCATAGTAGCTTTCCTAGTAATGTTGCTTAATCATTGTCAATGGATTGTTATTTGCTTGTCATAGTCATGTTTTGACTGAGAAATATTTCATTGATATACTTTTCCATCTTACCTCCTATATTCATAGTTCAATATTTCTTACACTTGAGAGTGTTATCTTTTCCATCTCGTCTATTAAGTGTAAATTTTTTGAATATGTATTAATTCTTTCATTTTTATCTTTGCATGAACCTGCCTTCGAGTCCAAATGGACTCCTTCCCTCTTTGCATTTTATAACGGGTCAATGAGGCTCCTCATTTTAAGTCAACTTCAAAAGAAATTTTAAAAGTTGATCATGTGGTATATCGGTGCAAGAAGATAGAAGAAGGTGAAGAATGGGTCAAAAACCCCCTCTTAGAGTTGCTAAGAGACTCAAAAGTTTTGATTTTATTTGTTTTGTTTTTTTATATTTCATTTATTTATTTAGTTATTTATCTATTCATTCATTTAGAGCCTCGAAGCCAAAGTTGTATTTTAATATAGGGGAAGCCGATTCTGAGCCAAAGGGTCCGAAAAAATAGTTTAGGACAGGTTATGGGCCAAAAGTTTGATATTTTGATTAAGATAGGTGTAGGTGGGCCGAAGGCCCAATTAGATTAGGACGGGGTTGATGGATTTGATCTTACAAGCCTAAATCTTCTAATTCTCCCTTTTCCCATTTACGTGATTATTTGCTATTTATCTTCTTTAGACTTGGTTAAATTCCCTACTAACTACTCTTTTTTCAAAGTTAGTCAAAGTGGTTTCAAATTTTCCGGATAACCGCAAGTTAGCGTATGTTTTAGGTTCCCTAAAAACCTTCCTAAAACATTTATAAGAAGTTCTTACCCGAAATATTCTTAAAGGCCTAAGTCTATTTGTGCTTTGAGACTTAGGATTTTATTTTAAAAAGTTTTCTTAATTTATTTTCAAATAAATTAAGTGGCGACTCTATAATTTCTGAGACTATTTTGAAATTTTCTTTAAGGTTTTGAAATAGTTTAAAAAGTCGAAACCAATATTTTCCAACCTTCGAAACCCAAAAAGGGAAAAACACCAACCAAGAGCAACTGAAACCCTCCAACATATACTTCAAAACTCAAAACAATATCATAATAATTCCATGAAAATTAATCAATAAAACATGTTTTTAGTTGAATTTAATAATAAGGGAGGGTTAACATGCCTTAGACAACAAGGAAGACGGGGATAAAACTACCTCATTAGAGCCTTAATTGATTGCCTTGAAGAAAACCCTAGCCTTTCTGGAACCAAGATCTTGAGAGAGATTTGAGAGTGTTTTGAGAGTGTTTGAATGTGAACAATAGGTTAAGGAAGCCTCCAAAGGTGTTTTATGTCATGGGGTTTAAGAGGATTAAAGAGGGGAAATGTCCATAATACCCCCAACTTAAACTGTAAAAATTCCGTTGGTGGATACGGTTGGACCCCTCAACTCGTATCCACATCATACAAGTGGTACCCTCTACTCATATCTTGATCAGAAAGTTGGACACTACATTCTATCCAACATACGACTTCTTAGACTAAATCGCACCATCACCATACGACAAGTACCCTTCAAGTCGTACCCTAAGCAAAACATCAAGGCTAGACACTAGACAACATACAATTGGACACTATACCCCTCGTATCATGAACATATGGCTCATACTTAGCAAGTCGTACCCCTAACAGAAACTCAACCACCACTCACTAGACACCCTACAAATTGTGTCACTTGAACCATAACCACACCATACGACTAGTAAAGTGAGTCATATGGTGATCAAAAAGATCAAGACTCGAGAAAATTGCAAGGAACAGAACCCAGGGTGTTTCAATTCTCCCCCACTAGGATCATTCGTCCTCAAATGATGGAACAAGGCAATACAAGAATGATAAACCCCCCAAATGTTTCTACTCTTAACTTTAAGATGGAAAATAAACGCCAAGGAATTCCCATTTTACCTTTAACAAAGACAATAAACAAAGAAGCTAAGAATCAACACATACCTGATGCACGAATTTTTAAAATGGGGAATAGGAACGAATACTTGGACTTCATTCCCTCTTCAACTTTCTATGAAGCCTATTCCACCTTATGGTTCCTCCATAGAACCTTTATCGAGGCTACATCCTTGGTCCGTAACCGTTGCACTGAATGATCCAAGATTTCAATTGGGACCTCCTAATAAGATAGGAAATCCGAAATATCAAATACTTGATAGGCACAACCTGCGATGGATCACCAATACACTTTCTCAATAGAGAGACATGAAATACCAAGTGAATGGAGCTCATGCTAGAAGGCAACTCCAACTCATATGCAACATCGCCAAACCTTATCAAAACTAAGTACGGACCAGTATAACGAGGACTGAGTTTCCCCTTCTTCCCAAACCGTATCACTCCCTTCATGGGAGACGCCTTTAGGAATACCCTATCTCTAACCTCAAACTCCAAGTCCCATCTCCACATATTTTTATAGGACTTTTGATAACTTTTAGCAACCTTAAGCCTATCTCAAATCACCTTCACCTTCTCCATAGCTTGGTGAACTAAATTTGGGCCTAATATATCTGCCTCTCCAACCTCGAACCACCCAATAGGAGATCTAAACCTCCTACCATACAAGGCTTCAAACAGATCCATCCCAATGCTATAGTGGTAGCTATCATTATAGGAAAAATCAATAAAAGGAAAATGCTCAACCCAACTACCACCATAGTCATTCACACAAGCACGAAGCATATCCTCAAATGTCTCAATAGTTCTTTCTGCTTGCCCATTTCTCTGTGGATGAAAAGAAGTACTAAGACTCACCTTGGTCCCCAAAACTTTTCAAACAACCACTAAAAGTAAGATGAAAACTGCGTACCATGATCTGAGATGATAGAAATAGGTACCCCACGTAACTTCATAATCTTATGGAGATACAATCTGGCATAATCCTCTGTCGAGAAGTTAGTCCTCACTGGCAAAAAGTGAGCAAACTTTGTTATCTTATCCATGATGACCCAAACCAAATCAAATTGATTCCAAGATCGAGGAAGACCGATAAAGAAATCTTTATTGATTACCTCTCATTTCCAAACAGGCAGCTCAATTTCTTAAAACAATCCTCTGGGCCTCATATTGCTGACACACTATGCATATGGCTAAAAATGTAGCCACATCCCTCTTCATATTGATCCACCAATACATCTCTTTGAGGTCATGATACATTTTCATCGAACTAAGATGAACAACATAGCACGGATCATGCGCCTTCCCCAAGATCCTCTTTTGCAATCTATCGACGTCAGAAATATATAACCTCCCTTGGTACCACAAAGTACCGTCACTACTAATCTCGAAGACCATCACCTTTTTATCACCTACGTCACCCTTGATCCTCATCAATATAGGCTCTAACATCTGCTTCTCCTTGATCTCAGCACCAAGAGACGATCACGCCACTTCCTAAACAAACACACCACCATTCTTAGACTCCAAAAAGCAAACTTCGAGGTTAGCCAAATGGTGAATATCCTTCAACAACTCCCGTTTCCCTTTATCCATGTGAGCCATAATCCCCATAGATAATCTGCTAAGAGCATTAGCAACCATGATAACTTTACTCGAGTGGTAGTGAAAACTCATGTAATAATCTTAAGAAGCTCAAGCTATCTCCTTTGCCTGAGGTTAAGATTTTTCTGAGTAAACACATACTGTAGGCTCTTATGATAAAAAAAGATATCCATATACACCCCATAAAAATAGTAATGACAGATCTTCAACGCGAATACCACAACTAGCAATTCCAAGTCATGGGTCAGATAATTCATCTCATGAACCTTCAACTGTCCAGAGGCATAAGCTATCTTATTTCTATGCTATATCAGAACACAACCAAGCCCCACACAAGATGCACACTAGTAGACCACAAACCCATCAGTGCCTTCAGGCAAAGTCAAAACTGGAGCCAAAGTTAGCTTGTCCTTTAGCTTTTCAAAACTCCCCTCACAAGAATCAACCATAGGAACTTTACCTTCTCTAAGTAAACTTAGTTAACGGGGTAGCTATAGTAAAAAAAACTCTCCACAAATGTCCTGTAGTCACTCACTAAACCCAAGAAGCTCCGAATGTCAGTTGGAGTCGTGGGTCTAGGCAACTTCTTCACCACTGCAACTTTCTGTGGATCCACCATGATCCCTTCACTAGAAATGATATAACCTAGAAAAGTGACAGCATTCAAACAGAACTCATATTTCGAGAATTTAGCATATAACTACTATTTTTTTAAGGTTTGCAACACAAAGAGGAGATGGTCGGCATGATCCACCTCATTCTTAGGGTACACCAAAATGTAATATATAAAAACAATGACAAACAGATCCAGAAAAACTGATGGAAGACCCTACTCATCAAATCCATGAATGTCACAGGGGCATTGGTCAACCCAAAGGACATAATCAGAAACTCAAAGTGCCTATATCAGGTATGAAAGGTAGTCTTAGGGATATCTACCTCTCGAATCTTTAGTTGATGATACCCGAATCAAAGATAGATTTTGGAGAAAAACTTAGCACCCTGAAGTTGATCAAACCTATCATTTATCCTTGGAAGAGGGTACTTATTCTTTACCATTACCTTTTCCAATTATTGATAATTAATGCACATTCAAAAGGAGCCATCCTTCTTATGCACGAATAATGTTGGTACACCCCATGGGGACATATTAGTATGGATGAAACCCTTATCTAAATGATCCTTTAATTGCTTGTTAAGCTTCTTCAGCTTAACTGAAGCCATTCTATATGGGGGAATAAAAATTGGATGAGTTTCCGGAACAAGATCAATCCCAAACTCAACCTCCCTTTTAGGAGGAACACTAGGAAGGTCATCAGGGAAGACCTCAGGAACTTCATTCACCACCGATTCAAAATATAAGAAGGACCATTAACCTAGACTAGATAATAGAGATACCCCTTGGAGATTAATCTCCGAGCTCTAAACTATGAGATGAACTTCCCTTTAGGAGCTGGGGAACCACCCCCATTTGATAATCGGCTCATTAGGGAATTTAAAGACAACCTTACAAATTCGAAAGTCTAAAGAAGCATAGTATGAGTGAAATCAATCCATCCCCAGTATGACATCGAGATCTACCATATCTAATTCAAACAGGTCCACCACAGTTTCTTTGCTACCAATAAATACCACACACACCCAATAGGCTCATCTAGCAATCACAAAGTCACCTACTAGAGTAGAAATAGAAAAAGGGTCCCAAATACACTCGGGACCAAAATAAAAATGCACAACCACAAATGGGGTCATATAATAAAGAGTGGACCTCAAATTAAGTAAATAGTACATATCACGAGAAAAGAGTTTCAACATACCAGTCACAACATCTGGGGATGCCTCAGACTCCTGTCAGGTAGTGAAAGCATAAGACAGTTCCGACCAATGTCGAAACTAGATAGTGCACCCTTTAGTGCCAAAGTTGATGATGAGGAAATTGAAACCTTATTCTCCCTCGAAGCAACCTTGGCCATTGGATAATTTTTAATCAGTATTCTGACTGACCGTAGCTAAAGCACATATCTCTTTCTTATTTACACTAACCCTGATGTAATATACCACAGAACATATAAGGAGGATATAGTGGAGCTGACTGGACCCTACTAGCCTGAGATTAGGAACCCTATACCCTAAAGTTTTTGCCACCATAGAAACGCTTATCACCCGACGACTTTGGGTAAGAAGCACTAGCCATCGAGTAAGACCCAGAGTTTCTCCACTTCTTCTTAGGCCACTTCCTACCATCCCTACCACTCAGTTGTTTGCCACCACCCTACTCAAAGAACCTAAGCTTCTTGACCTACTTCTTCCTTATCTCATCTTGCTTTTTCTTCTCTTCTTCTACTTGCTCTATGTGCACAATCAACCTGGAGATATCTGTGTCCTTAATAAACAATGCAGCCTTACTCTCCAATATCAAATCTTTGGATAACCCATAAGCAAACTTCCACATTCTAGCTCTTATACTAGAAACCATCTCCGGAGCATACCAAGATAATTGGTAAAACTTTAAGGCATACTCCTTGACTGAAATCTTGCCTTGCTTCAAATTAACAAACTCTTCTGCCTTTGCTTCCCTCAACTCCTGAGAAAAGAAGCGGTCCAAAAAAGATATAGAAAAATTCTCCCACAGAGATGACTCAACACGTCACCTGTTGAATGATCTCATTTCTCGTACTTTTGGTAGACCATATCCTTCAGTGGGTAGTCAACAAACTACACGCCCTCCATATTCATGGGTTGCATAACATGAAAAATTTTATCCATATCATCCAAAAAACCTTTAGGATCCTCCTTAACCTTGACACCAGTGAAAACATGAGGGTGTAAACTCAGAAATTGGCCAACCCTTATGGCCTTAGAAGATGGATTAATAAAAGTACCATGCTCATCCTGAGAAGTTACCAACTATGCCAATATATAGATAGACAAATGAAACTCAAGGTTTGTTACTTTAGCCTGAGGAGCTTGAGAAGGACTAGAGGGAACCGGTGGAACTCTAGGAGGACAATCAGTAACTGGACCCCTAGACCAGGTCTATACTCTGAAAGTAAAATGTGTCCCATCAATATTGTCCTTAGGTGGGTAAGAAAAGTTTCTATGAGATTCATATCATTGGGGAGGCATGATCTAAAAGAGAACACATAGGGATTAGAGGAAAATTTAGGTCCTTATACTATACATCTTAAAAATAGAACATAAGAAAGAGAAACATTCCTAAATTCCTTACAGCCTCTCCCTTATAAGTGTGGCGTGCTACCCACCCTTAAAAGAGGCTAAATATGGATTTGTGGACTCCCAAGTGATCATAAACCTAGCTCTGACACCAATATAAAACGACCCAAATAAAGGCCAAGTCGTTTCAGGAATCTCAAGTCTGATTTGGACTGGAGACCATCCCTAACACCCAACCATAACCTCCTTATACCCTATGATGGATGATTTTTGAACATTTAACAAGATAGAACAATTAAAATTGAAAGGCATTTAATAAATTTCATAACCATAACTATCCAAACATCTAATCAAGCATCCAATTGGTGTCAGTACCAATACCAATGCCAAGGTTAACACTAATACCGACACTGCCCATAGTAGCCACACAAAGCCTCTATAAAAATCCAAAAACATTCAGTCAGGACATGCCCCCGACCATAGCCAAAACCAAAGTCTAAGAAATAAATAAAAATAGAAAAAGAAGTCCATAGCATAAAATAGAGTATTTTGGTGTATAAAAGCTCACCAATACAGTCCAACACAAAGATGTTCTCAAATATAAGATCACTGAAATTAGGAGGGGGAGTAAAATTATTGAAAATTAAATTAAAAGGTCACTGCCATAGGTATCTTAGGACCTTCTTGTTTAAGCACCATTTTGTTTTGTGATAGTTTGATTTCTGTTTGCCTGAGGACAGACAAAAGTCTAAGTTGAGAATGTTGATGCTCCATGGAAACATGGCACTTCCAAAGCTTAATACCATGATTTTATGCAGGACTTAGGTTGTTTTAGGGTATATGATGTGTTTTTGTGGTTATTACAGGTAAATAGGCCAATATAAATGTTGGACTACAATTGGAAGAAAAAGAATTATGAAGACCAAGTTGCAGAAGGTATAAGTACCCTTACAAGTCATTAACACCTTATACGACTCAGAGGCTAACTCGTAACCATAACAGAAACCAAGGTCAAAAAGAAAAACAAAGTGTATAGAAGATACGACTGAGAGCATGAGCCGTAAGATAAGGGTACGAGCCGTATCATAAAGTCATACATAGAGTAGAACCAAAGTATGCAAATCAAAATTAAAGTGTCAAAAGAATATGAGTCAAAAGTTTGAGTATGAATCGTATGATCAAATAGTAAGCAGACCAGTGTCCAAGCTTAGAAAGACTGAAGTCCAATAGGGATACGAGTGAAGGCCATGAGTCGTATGGTCAAGGTACGACTCTTGAGCATAAGTCATAAAAAGAACAGAAAGTTGAAGCCTTGGGAGATCACAATGGAGTGGATACAAAATGTATAGTCTGACTCGTAAGAAAATCATACGAGTGAATGAGAGAGTTGTACCATGTGCCAACTTAACTTTTCCTTTTCTATTTTTATTAGTATTTTTGGGTTATTATTGGATACTATAAATACTTTAGGGTTTATCTTTTATAGGGATACATTCTAGAATATCTTTTTGCATTATATTATACTCTATTACATACTTTACAATTATTCTTGAGATTTTGGGTTTTTGTTCAATTAAAGGTTTTAGCTTTTATTAATCTTATTTTGTACAATTAATTGCATATTTTGTTTATTGATTATGATAGATTATTGCATGAACATAAGCGGCTAACTTCCCTAACTAGGGTTGTGAGAACCCTGGTGGATTAACCACATAAGTAATATGGGAAATCCATTTATTCTAAAGTGGCTACATGTATATTAATCTACTTCATCACAATTGACCTCGGAGCAACTGCAGAAGCTTGGGGATAGCTTGTATTTATAAATGTCCTCACAAGGGAGTTTGTGATTGGGAAAAAGGATTAAGATAGTAATTTGAGATTCACATCTATCTTATTATTTTGCCATCTCATCTAATCAACTCGAGACTTAAAAGGTAAGAGTTGAACTAAAGTCATAGATAGGGAGAAATAAGGTGACGCCTTGAGACTCAAAATGTAAAGGGTGAGATTTATCAACATGTTCACAATATCCTTGATGATACATAGCTGTCAACTTTACGTGCAGAGTCGTAAAATAGGTGGGTTGAACACAAGAAACTTACAGAGTTAAGAATCCAAGGGGAACACAATCCTAGTGTTTGTCTTCTATTGTTTACAACCCAAATCATTTAAGTTAGGTTACTACTTACTGATTACTTCAAAATTCCCCCATTTACTTTTTTGCACTACTCGTGGATTCCATCATATTAAGATATTGTTCAAAGTTTTCCCTGTGGGTTCGAGCCCAACCTAGTTGGGTTACTTTATTTGGCATCGACTGCATCATACTTCTCTGGAGGTTTGTTTTAGGTGACATAAAATTTTGGGATCATTGTCAGGGAAGATAGTGCGATTTATTGATTGAATTTATTGAAGTTCACCGGTTTTATTTTTTGCTTTTGATTTGGCATACATCGGTGTATGTCAAACACTAGGAGAAAAGGCAATGCATTACTCCATTTTGATCCAAAGCCAAAAAGAATTCTTCTAACACCATGAAGGATGCAGAACATGTTTATGATGGTATATTGACTGGTGTTCAATATCCTCATAATGTCCCACCACCTCCTCTACATAATAAGCTATAAAATATTACTGATGGACAGACTGAACAATTATTAGTAGCAGTAGCAGTTGATGAAGATAGGGTGGCTGAGGAAGCATGGTTAGATGAAGAGGCTAGGCTAGATCAGAATGTAGTGCTAGCCAAGCCAAGACAAGTGCCTTCATAATAAGAGAGAGTTCAAAGAGGTGGAGCTCTGATGATTCCTGCTTATCAGTATATTCAACCATATGATTAAGATAAAGACATGGGATATGTTGAACCTGCTAAAACAAAAGCTAACATTCCTCCTACGTTACCCCCAATGTTAAATTTGACATTACAAGTTCTATGATCCAATTGCTAAATTTAAAAGGTGCATTTTTGGGATTAGAAACTGATGATGCAAACATGCATCTAGCTAATTTTACTGGGATTTGTTCATCGTATGATATTTAAGGGGTAGACTAGGAAGCTTTAAGATTAAGGTTATTCCCATTTTTGCTGACTGGAGAAGCATTATTATGGTTAGGGGAACTTACGAGAGGTTCAATCGCTACTTGGCATGAGTTGCATAGACAATTTCTGAATAGATTTTTTCCTACTACAAAAATGCTACAATTGAAAGATAAAATTTACAATTTTAGATAATTACCTACAGAATCCATGTATGAGGCGTGTTTTAGTTTCAAAAAGAAGCTGAGCATGGTACCTAATCACAGGGTCCAACTTGTTGGAAATCTTTTATGGATCACTGAATGTCAATTCTAGAGCAATGAAAGATACAATTTTAGGAGGTGCATTTATGCATCTTAGGTGGGATGTTGCACAAGATATACTTGATAATATTTTGGTAACTAATAAAGGTTGGAATACTAGATATGCTGAGTATGGTGAAGGTACATATGCTATTAGAGCAGATAATGCTTATATGGCTAGTCATGATATGGTAGCATAGCTTTGGACAGATATTGGGTTGCTTACAAAATAGTTTACAATAATGAGTGCTGAGAAAGTGAATGTAGTTATGGCACAGGGTTCTACTTCTAGAACTTTTGAGATTGAATCTATATCTTAAACATAGGTTGGTGAATCTTTGAGCCCAAGGGCAAGATAATCAAGGTCAAAACTATTATAATGGAAGATACAGAGATAGAAGCAGAGAGAAAGATGCTGATTAGCAACAGAAAGATGACTACAAGGAGAAAAGTGACAAGTATGTTCCACCAGGCAGTCGTGATTCAGAATCTAGAATAGAGGTAATGTTGTCAAAACTGGTCAAAGGACAAGAAATTTAACAGATCTGTATTAAAAAGTTAAAGAAAGACTTGTCATAGCTGAATTAGAAAGTTGAGTCTTGTGCTACCGCAATTAAATAACTAGAATAGTAGTATGGCCAGATGTCGACCATATTAAATCAAAGGTAACTTAGCACTCTTCGTAGTAAAATGATTGTAAATCTAAAGAATGATGGTCGTTGCCATGCCATTACTACCCAAAGTGGTAAATCCACTATGGATCCACCTGCACCCACTATTGATGAGCAAAGGAATGATGATGATCCTGCTGATGTGAAGAGTAGTAGCAAACAAGTTAATGGAAAATATGAGACTGACGAACCTGCTCTGAAGCCTATTCTGAGACCTCGCACTTCTTTTCCTCAAAGACTAAAAAAGAAACAAAAAGAGGGTAAGTATTAGAAATTTTTGTCTATTTTAAAGGAACTATCAGTCAACATCCTACTTGTAAAGGCATTGAAGCAAATGCCAGGATATGAAAAATTCATGAAGGATCTAATAACCAAGAAAAGGTAAGTCAGTTATGAGCCAGTCGAGAATATTCATCATTGCAGTGCTATAGCAACTAGATCATTGGTAAAAAAGAGGGAGGATTCTGGTGCTTTGACTATACCTTGCACCATTAGATTTTTCAACTTCACTCGAGCTCTATGTGATTTGGGGGATAGTATCAACCTTATGCTATTTGTAGTATATAAGCAGTTGGGGTTGGGAACTCCTACTCCAACTATCATAAAACTAGATGGCAGATAGGACAGTGAAAAAGCCAATTAATATTCTATATAATGTATTGGTGAAGGTGGCTTCTTTCATCTTTCCTATTGATTTTATGATCATAGACTGTGAAGTGGAATTTCAGGTCCTAATTATCTTGGGAAGACCATTCTTGGATATAGTAAGGACGTTGATTGATTTGGATCTAGGACATCTAATGTTGAGACTTAATGATGAACAAATGATATTCAACATATAAAAATCCATGAAGCGGCCTAATGAGTTGAGAGTTATATCAGTGATTGATGTGTTTGATGAAAAAATAAACTTTTTCCATGATATTGATGCAATAACTACTTGGGAAAATACTTCTGATACTGTTCCTATTGAAGAAAGGTTTGGAGTTGAAGCTCTAGAAGCCATGATCATAAACTTTAATAGTGATGGTATTGAGGACTATGATGAGATGGTATGTGCATTCTATGGTAGTGGTTGTTACTTTTATGCACTAAAGAAGCTTGATTTGGATCTGAAGAATAGAACCACTCCACCTACTCATCCATCTATTGAGGAGCCACCCATCTTAGATTTGAAGGCTCTTCCTTCTCATTTGTGCGATACATTTTTGGGATCCAACAACACTCTATTGGTAATCATTGTAGTTGACTTGGGTGAGACAGAAGTAGAAGCTTTGTTATCAGTGCTATAGAGATTCAAAAGGGCCGTATGTTGGTCCATTTCAAATATTGTTGGTATACCGCCTGGTATTTGTACTCATAAAATTCAACTTGAGCCGGATTGTATTCCAAGTATAGAGCATCAACATCGACTCAATATTTCTATGCATGAGGTGGTAAAGAAAGAGATAATCAAGTGGTTGGATATTGGTGTGGTGTACCCCATTATTGATAGTACATGGGTTAGTCTGGTACAATGTGTTCCAAAGAAAGGTGGTATTAACTTTGTACCTAATGAGAAGAATAATCTAGTGCCAATGAGGATAGTCCCAGGATGGAGAGTATGCATGAATTATAGAAAATTGAATGCATAAACTCACAAGGACCATTTTCCCATGCCCTTTAGGGACCAGATGCTGGATAACTTATGGGTAGAGAATGGTACTATTTTTTGGATGGGTATTTAGGTTACAACCAAATCACGATTGCACCCAAAGACTAAGAGAAGACAACCTTCACTTTTCCTTATGGGAGCTTTGTATTCAGATGTATGTCATTCATATTATGTAACGCTCCAGCCATATTTTAGAGAGTATGATGTCAATTTTCTCTGACATAGTAGAAGACACCATCGAAGTGTTTTGGATAATTTTTTAGTCATTGGTGATTCTTTTGATGATTGTTAGTTCACTTGGACAATGCTCTTAGAAGGTGTGAAGAATGCAACTTGGTATTTAATTAGGAAAAGGGTCATTTTATGCTTAAAGAAGGTATAGTGCTTGGATAAAAATATTCAAAAAGGGGTATTGAGGTAGATAGAGCAAATATTAAAGTAATTGAGAAATTACCTCCACCAATTTCTGTGAAAGGTGTTCATAGCTTTTGGGTCATGCTGGGTTTTATAGGCGATTCATCAAGGATTTCTCCAAGATCTCCAACCCTCTTTGTAGGCTTCTTGAGAAAGAAGTGAAATCTGAGTTTACTGAAGCATGTTTGAAGGCTTTTGAGTGCCTGAAAGAGAAGTTGATGACTACTCCTATCATAGTATCCCTAGATTGGTCTTTGCCTTTTGAGATTAGTGGAATAAGATTTGTTGGCAGCGGCTTTTTCCTTTGAGAAGTTTATATCTTATTTGATTAGGACAAAGGTGATTGTGCACAATGATCATACAACATTGCGATACTTAATGGTAAAAAATGCAAAGCCTAGACTAATTAGGTAAGTGTTATTGCTGCAAGAATTTGATTTCAAGATCAAGGATAAAAAAGGCACTGAGAATCAAGTTGTATATCATTTGTCTAGACTTGAGGAGAAAGCTATGCAGAATGTTAAAGATGGATTAGAGATTATTGACAGTTTCTAGATGAGTAGATATTAGCAACTTCCCAATATCTGATTCCATGGTTTGCAGACTATACAAATTATCTAGCAAGTGATCTAATCCCATAAGATCTTTCCTTTTAGCAGAGAAATAAGTTTATGCATAAGCTAAGGAAATCTTTCTAGGATGAGCCTTATTTATTCAAAATTTGTGCGGATGGGATTATTCATAAATGCATACCTGAGGTAGAGATGACGAGTATACTTGAGGCTTGTTATTCTTCTCCAGTTAGGGGTCATCATGGAGGAACCCACAAAACCAACAAAATCTTAAAATGTGGGTATTATTGGCCAATAATCTACAAAAATGCAAATGATTTTGCTTCTACTTGTTATCAATGTCAATGATAAGGTAACATCTCTAGACACCATGAACTTCCTATAACTCCTATCTTAGAGTTGGAATTGTTTGATGTGGGGTATAGACTTCATGGTTCCTTTTGTGAGTTTGTTTGGCATGAAACATATACTTATGGTTGTGGATTATGTTTCTAAATGGGTGAAAGAAATTGCTCTCTCCAATATTGAAGCACGTAGTGTCATTGCATTCTTGAAAAAGCATATCTTTTCTCAATTTGGCACACCACACGCTGTCATTAATGACGGTGGGTCACATTTTTAATACTATCTATTCAAAATTTTACTTAAGAAGTATGGAGTGAAACACAAGGTGGCGACACCTTGTCATCCGCAGACTAGTGGACAAGTTGAGGTGTCCAATAGAGAAATTAAGTCCATCTTGGTGAAGACAGTAAATACCAATAGGATTGATTGGTCACTAAAGTTCGATGATACATTATAGGCTTACTGCACAGCTTTCAAGACCCCCATTGGTGCTTCTCCTTATCAGTTGGTGTACTGCCTGTTGAACTTGAACATAAAGCACTATGGGCATTGAAGAAGCTAAATTTTGAGTGGCAAGATGCAGCCAAGTCAAGGATAAATAGTATGAATGAGTTAAATGGAATTCCGACTCCAAGCATATGAAAGTCTACACTTTTCAAAGAAAAAATAAAGCTGCATCATGATCTCAAATTAAGAAGAGAATTTTCTTAAAATTTGATCAGTTATTACTCTACAACTCAAGGCTTTGCTTGTTTCTAGGTAATTTGAAGTCTAGATGGTATGGTCCCTTTACTGTGCTAAGAGTGTTCCCATATAGTGCTTTAAAATTAAAGCGAGATGGTGAATCCCTATTCAAGGTGAATGGGCAAAGATTAAAGCACTACATGGGTAACACTAGGGAAATAAATGTGATTTTTGAAATGGACCTTAGTGAATTCTGAGTAACTAAGGCAACTACGTCATACCGCGACATTAAATCAAGCGCAACATGAGAGGAAACCCATGAGGCTAGTTGGTGAAATCTGAGTATCAAACTTATCCACGTCGTTCCACTGCGTTAAATCAAGAATTATATGGCAGCTAACCCATGTTTTTGTACTTATTTATTCATAGGGTAATATGATTGCTCAGTGTGCAGGGCTAAAGATTGTAGAAAAGTTCCAGAAAATTCAAGAAAGTAGGTCATATAAACTCTTCGCGACTCGTACCTTCAGGGTACGACTCATGAGTAAGAGTCGTAAGGACCTGGGAGATAATTCAGAATCAAGTAAAAGTTTTTAGAGTCTTTACGATTCTCGTAACGATCCGTACCCTTAAGTTACGACTTGTCACACTGAGTCGTATCGAATCCAGAACCCAGGTAAGGTTCCAGGTCTTTATGAGTCAAAGAAAAGACCCGTAATCCTAGGTACGACTATACACATGACTTATACCCAAGTTTACCAGGTCAGAGATCGAGGGTCAACCCAACCCAGCAATTAATTTTAAAAAAAAAAAGAATTAGGGCACCTGATACGGGTACCAGAAACCCGAATCTCTACTAAACCAAAAGTACCTTCATCTTTGATCAGTTTTGAGCTCTAAAAGCATGATTTTATTTTAAATCACCTACCAACTTGCTCAGATTCATTTATATTACAAAAATTAAGCACTAATTTGGGAAAGAAAATCACAAACTCAAAAATCCTACATCTCAACTACTTAAGTATGTTCTTGCTCACAAATGCTCTTTATTTCGAGTTGAAATTGCTAATGTGATATAGTTAGAACTTGATTTAAGTTGAATTTTCTTGAATGTGTCCATTTGGAACCTTAGTCTTAGGGGTTGAACTGAAAGTGGGTATTAGGGAAGAACTTGAAATGTTATGTGGAAATTTTATCATTTTTTTTACTGATTTAGGGATGAAATTGTTGTATAAAGAGAGGGTAGTTCAGGAATTTCGAATTGGAGTCAACTCTAAAGTTGAACTTCTATGTTGTAGTGGATATGACACTCTTTACGAATCATACCTACAAGTAACGGGGTTGTAATGAAACTCGTACCCACTGACAACATAAAAGTATAACTGAGTGTAGACTCTGGTATGGATATGACTTGCCTAAATGAGTCATATCCAAACCATACGACTCATACACTTAAGTCATAAGGACCTGGGTAGATATCATATATTAGAGGATTATTTTTGGAATGCTTATGACTGTTAGTAATGAGTCGTACCTTGCTTGTACGACTCGTTAGGAGGAGTCATAAGTAGTCCAGTGAACAATCATCCATGCACTATTTATACCCAGTCGATACGACTCTTACCCATCAGTCGTACCCTATACAGATCTTGGACACTAACATTTATTTTCTTTTTTTTTCTTTCTTTTCCTTATTTAATTACTAATGAATGTGTACATTCAAGTACTGCCTCCAAAAGGTGTGTCAGCTTCCAAACAAGTGGCAAATGAAAGGACAGGTCAAGCCAAGGGACCATAGAAAAGCTCAGGGAAAGAAAGTAGTTACCCCAAAGAACAAACTCCACGAAGACCAAGGATAAATAACCCGAGTACCTCCCCTCCTCACTCACCTCCACTTTTGGAGGCAGAAGATGATGTTGAGTCCATTTTTGAGGAAGTGAGCTCAGAGAATGCTAGTATGGAGAAAGTGGATGCTACTCTGGTTGATCGACAAAACCCTTCACTGGCTCTTACACCGACTCTGGTGCCCACCGTTGAATGGTGGGGATACCCCAATATGTAGGCTATATATAATGACGGGTTGAGAAGACTCCAGAATGGAAAAATCAAATGAAGTTTGTATGTTGAGCGGGGGTTGATTACTACGGAGATGACTGAGCTGCCTCAATTTGAGGAGCGATTCAAATAGTATGGGTTTGAGTGGATGACCAAAGCTCCCAGCAAATACAATGTAGCATTAGTCTAAGAGTTTTATGCGGCGTACAAGAGAGAGTTACAATGATAGTATCCATAGGTCCAGCTGTGGAGAGGTGGTGATCCCATTACCTCATTATTTTTTCAGGGTGTGCGGGTCAACATCTCCCTATGTACTATTTCTAGATTCTTATACAGACCAGATTATCAGGCTCCGATGAACACTGGTGAGATGGAATACAGACTTGAGCAGATGCAAAAAATCACTAGGAAGTAGCTGGGAACGTTGGACAAGATTGGGCATTTCAGGTGGATTTTTGGCTTTACAAAGGCAAATGGTGAGAATATTATTTGGGTAGTTAAAGGCTCGAGAGTGGTATCCCATAAGATAGAAAAGAATTCACTAAAATTTGAGGCCAAGGAATAGTGGACACTGGCCCAACACCAATTGTGTCCTACTACTGAGGACAATGTGTTGAGCCCAGTGCATGCAGCTTTGATAGTCGAGTTCATGGCCGGTTATGAGTTTAATGTTGGAGAGTTCTTATCTTGGGAGATGAAAAAATTGGTTGTAGGTGGAGAAAAATTATTATTGGTGTATTCATGTTTGATCATGCAGTTGTGTTTGGCTGCGAGGGTACAAAAGCTCTCGGGTATTGATGAGATGATAGAGGCTATAAACAATACTAACTTGGGGTTGATCAGAGATGCAGCCAACCCATTAGCCAGGAAAGCACGAAGAGGAGCAGATATGTTAGCAAAGATATACCAATAGAGCAGTCAGACTGAGGCTGCTGAGACTACTGATGCTATTGAGGTTGGTGGACATACTGAGACTGTACAGACTTTAGATGCAGCGGGTACATCTGGTTCCCTACCTCCAATGTAGTCCATACTAACTCGACCAAGATCTATGCCATCTAGGTTTATTATGATTTCACAGGCCATGTTGACTTACGTAATGATGAGATTAGGCACATTAAAGGCCAAGGTACGAAACATGGAAGGGGGCGTAAAGCCCTGGGTTGATACTCAGTTGGCAAACCAGGATAGACAGGTATAGAGTAGGCTAGATGCCTTTGTGTTGAGGATCACTCGACAGTTGACTAGCGACCAGACCCTGATATTACGAAGGTAATGTTGAAGCTGGCAAAGATAAAGAGGATGTTCGCTGAGCTATATGACAGACCAGTTATCTCAGAGCCTCAGGTCACGACTACAGTGCCCGATGTTCATGTTGATAATATTTGGGCTATTCTGTACTTGGTAGAAGAGACCCAAGAGGAAAGAAGAGAGAGGAAAAAGAGAAGACATGCAGAGAAGGAAGAAATTAGGAAGGCTAAGAGAGATAGCCTATAGACTGAGCAGAATCGGCAGGCTAGGTCCAGGAGATCCATACTGGAGTTGGGAGTTTGACACCGACCACTGATGTTGCTGAGGGGGTTGGTTTTATGCCCCGACTACTGATATAGAGCGAGTCCCGGTAGTTGATGGAACGACAGTTGATGATGGTGGGACCCTCTCTGAAGGCCCACGTGTTGATATTGCTTGATCCGGTGCCTTGAGTACCCAGGTATGTTCCTGATCCTGTGTACTTTAATTTTTTTTAGATGCACTGGGGAAAGTGCATGAGATTTAAGTTGGGTGAGGGCGTGCAAAAGGTCACCACAGGCTATACTTGCCATGTTTTGAAGCCCGTGGCCACAATCTGGAAAATTTTAAGAACTGGCATGTTTTATTGTTATTTGTGTTCTTGTGTGTTGGAAATAGCTTAAATAGGAGGAGAATAAGTATCTGTGGCAGTTGAGTATTTTGAATGACTATGCTGAAAATTTTGTGCTGAAAAATTGATACCCCTCCTAAATTTTAAGGGAACTGTGTGATCGTGTATGTGTATGAGACAACCGTGAATTTGATAATGTCATTAGGATTAGGAATAGAACAACTAGAGCAAAATTTTGCATAATTGGATAAGTAGTGCCTAGCAGTGTAACCCTATGCGAGTGTATATAAGGTATTACTGAGTTTCTAGTGTATCAAAATCTAGAACTTGCCCGGTTGCTTGTACCTAGGTCTGGGATAGTCAAGTAGGAGATAATAATAGGCCCTTTTTATTGTAAGTCCACTTGAGCCTACATGCCCAACCAAATAACTTATGAATCCCTTTATCCAAATATTCGAGCTTTAATTGGCCAAGTTTGTTGTTTACACCTATTTCACCTGCTCGTTTCTACAATGAACCTATTTTGGCCTTAGTCCTCATTGTACACTATGCACCTCAACTCAGGCAAATTTCTTACGTTGAGGGTGGCTATTATAGTGGTGCATAGGAAAATAAGTGTGGAGAAAGAAGTGTGCAAGAAAAGAATGAACAAGGACAGGTGCGGTGAAAATAAAAGAAAACAAAATAAGAAGATGAAAATTGCAAGAAAAGAAAAAGAAAGTTAGAAAAAGAAAAGTGCACCTGGTCCAAGATGTATGCACTTTAAAATAAAAAGGGAGACATAAGGGAGAAAATAAAATAAAAAGGTAAAGTGGTAAATAAGTGGACCCCAAAAGATGTGTAGTGTCAAGGAGGCTTAGTCGCTAAATAAATCCAAAAAAGATACCATACCATCCTCTAACCTACATTACAAGCCGAATAAAGTCCTTTAGTGATCCTCTCTCGACTATCCGAAAACCTAGGAAGAAAGTATATGGGCAATCATATGGTATTCTGTATACACCGATTGACACTTTTTTGTGAGCGGGGCATTGTTTGCTATATCCCTGAATAAATTGATTAATCTTAACCGAGAGCTAATGGGATTTCTTTGATTATGAGCGCACATGGGGTATGTTGTTAGGTCGCTAGGTTTTTCGGAAAATGTGATTTTATATGCTTGGTTGTCTGTTACTAATGTAATACCATCATCAAATAACTATTTGTCATGCCATGTATTGTATCGTATACACAGTTGATTCTTGAAAAGTTTAAATTAGGAGGAATAAATTTGTTAAAAATTGAATTGAAAGGTCACTGCCATAAGTATCTTAGGATCTTCCTAGTTAAGCACCATTTTGTTTTGTGATAGTTTGATTTAAGTTTGCCTGAGGACATGCAAAAGTCTAAGTTAAGGTTGTTGATGTGTTTTGGAAATACGGCACTTTCGATGCTTAAAACCATGAATTTATGTCTGGACTTAAGTTATTTTAGGGGATACGATGTGCTTTTGCGGCTATTGCTCGTAAACAAGCTAATATAAGTGTTGGACTGAAACTAGAAGAAAAATACCTGTGAATACCAAGTTTCAGAAGGTACGAGTCCCCTTACAAGTCGTCAACACCTCATACGACTCGGAGACTGACTCTTAAGCACAACAAAAACCAAGGTCAAGAAGAAAAACAAGTGTAGAGAAGATACGACTGAGAGTATGAACTGTAATATGAGGGTACAAGTCGTATCATAAAGTCGTACAAAGAGCAGAACTTACAAGACGTATCACAAAATTGTACAAAGAGCAGAACCCAAGGAAGCAAATCAAAATTGAAGTATTAGAAAAATATGAGTCAAAAGTCTGAGTACAACTTGTATGATCAACCAGTAAGCATACCAGTGTCCATGCTTGGAAAGACTGAAGTCCCAAGTGGATACGAGTGAAGGCCACGAGTCATGTGGTAAAGATAAGAATCGTGTGCAGAAGTCATAAAAAGAACAGAATGTTGAATCCTCGATATATAAGACACTGGAGTGGATATGAGAGGCATGGTACGACTCGTAAGAAGAGCATACAAGTGAATGAGCGAGTCATACCATGTGCCGACATAACTTTTTCTTTTTTGTTTTTACTAGGATTTTTGGGTTATTTTTGGATACTATAAATACCCTAGGGTTTATCTTTTATAGGGTTACGTTCTTTAACATCTTTTTTCATTCTATCATACTCTATTACACACTTTATAATTATTCTTGATATTTTGGGTTTTCATTCAATGGAAGGCTTCAAATTTTATTCATCTTATTCTGTGCAATTAATTACATGTTTTCTTTATTGATTATCATGAATTATTGCATGAACATGAGTGGCTAACTTTCCTGACTAGGATTGTGGGAACCCTGGTGGATTAACCACGTAAGGGAAGTGGGAAATTCATCTATTCTAAAGTAGTTGCATGTATCTTAATCTTCTTCATCATAATTGACCTCAGATCTACTGCAGAAGCTTGGGGATAACCTGTATTCGTAAACGCCCTCACAAGGGAGTTTGTGATTGGGAAAGATGATTTAGATAGTAATTTGAGATTCATGTCCATCTCATTATTCTGCCATATCATCTAATCAACTCGAGACTCAAAAGGTGAGAGTTGAACTGATGTCATAAACAAGGAGCAATAAGGTGACGCCCTAAACTCACAAGGTAAAGGGTGAGATTTATTAAAACATTCATAAGACTGTTGATAATACATAACTTGTCAACTTTACATGCAAAGTAGCAGAATAAGTGGGTTGAACACGACAAACTTACAAAGTTAAGAAGCCACGGGGAACACAGTCCTAGTGTTCATCTTCTATTGTTTAGAACCCAAAGCATTGAAGTCTGGTTACTACATACTGATTACTTCCAAATTCTCCCATTTACTTTTCCACACTGCTCGTGGATTCCATCAAGTGAAGCAATAGTTCAATATTTTTTCAGTGTGTTCGACCCCAACCTAGTTAGGTTACTATATTTAGAATCGACCGCAACATACTTATCTGGAGGTTAGTTTTGGGGGACATCACACAGCAAGCCAGTGGAAATTTGTAAGTATCTCTTAACACGTTTATATATGTACAAAGAGTTTAAGTTATTGTTATTATTGAACATTTTATATCTATTTCTTCAATCATGTTCAGGGAATGTGGAGTGTTTGTGGTAGCTTTTGTTGAGTTTCTTAGCAATCGAATGCAGATTCCCGTATCACATTTTGATGTTGAATATAATCAAAAGAGATATTCAACACTCTTATGGAATTATGGAATCAAAAAGTTTAATAAAGTATATGTTAGTGAGCATGATGATCCACCAAGACCAAGGCCAAGTTATGTCCCTTCGGCCGATGATTCTGTTATTGTTGCCATAGAGTAGCTACTAAGTTTTTGTCAGGTTTGTTTTGAATAGTATTTTATGTACTGTCTTACTAGCCAGTATTATTGTTATTTCATATACTAAGTTTAGTGCTATTTTTTTTATTTGGAGAAAATTATTATCACATTTTTAGATCAATTAAAATTGTGAGATGTTTTACTCATCATTTACTTTTCTGTTCAGCACATGCAATTCTATAAAACATATATATAATAAAATAGTTGAATAGTACTTCAAAATGTTACCGTTCTTATTTGAAATGTAACAGGTACTTTATTTGGTTTCAAAATAATTTCACATATTAATGTATATAAAATATTAAGAATTATTTGATTAGTATCAATATATGCAATAAGATTCTCATAGTGATTTTCTATTTTCAATAAAAAAAATGTTCACATACATTATACATACTAAATAGCCATGTATCATATAAATATATTAAACCATACTGACAAAATATAAAAATCAATACTTAAATAGATGTAAAGTTATGCATCATAAATAGCAACACAAATACAAGAAATGTATCATATTTCTAGTCACGTTGTAGCCTAACCAATTTGGCATTACAATAATTTTGGTGACTTTGTTATTTAGCACTAAACAGTTTGTAATGTATCAGTCAAAAGATTAATATATAAAAGTTTACATATTTTTTTCTAAAGTTATGTATCATTTTATTTTTAATCATCTATTTTGATGAATACCAGTAATAAATCATAATATTAGCTTTAGTGAATAAAACCATATTAACATGGACAACCTTTTATGATCAAGTTGATGGCTCATTTGAACAACAAAATACAGTTATGTAAAGTAATATATTACTTAAAAATGATTAATCATTAAATAAAATATAAAAGGAATTGAAAAATTCAAATCATAAAAAAATCAAAAACTCATTCAACTTTAACAATGTTCAAACATTATTCAACAATAGCCAAAACAAAATCAAACTAACATAGACCAATTTATCAGAGTACATCTAACATGCTATGCATCTTGCAACATAAAAATCATTTCTTTTTTGGAAAGAAGTTAAATGTGCGTCTATTGTGACCTTTAATCACACATTTTCATACAGTTTGTGTTTGACGTTAGTGTTTCACTTGTTATCTTATTCCTACCTTTTTTTGTCCTCCAAGGTGGTCTTCTGTATTTTGGTGGTATGACCACTTCGTCTTCGACATATTGAGGCACATGTCAATCCTTCTTATCGGGCATAGGTATCATTGGAACTTCATTTGTCTTCATTAATGTTGCAGGCTTATAGTAATCAAAGCACCACGGACCAAACTTGATAATATTTTTACTTTTCAATACTGAAATTGCATGAGAACATGAAATTTCGTCAACCTGAAATATACCGTAGTTGTATTTTTTACCATCTAGGTCCATAATGTATATTCTACCAGATTTATGAACAGAATAAACGTACTCTGATGCAGGGTTGACCTAACAAACCAATAATCAATAATATATATATAAAATAAATAACAAAAAATTACTCAATTATTTTATTTAACAAACCGAGTTATTAATAAAACATACCGTCATTCGTGACACTTTCACTCCATTAAGTGTTAGAATTTCCTGAAACCTTCTCTTAATATTGTATTTGTATATGATGCAATTTCTCTATTTTTTCAGTTCCACGCTCCAAATAATGCTCTAAATTCTTCCAAAATAACCTAAGATCCCCAATTCATGTGCCTCTACTAAACAACCATTTATACATTTGGTAATGTTAGATATCACCATCCACCCTCTATTTATTGGAGTATGAACCCTTGACCACTTCTCATAACCTGCATCATACAGGTAATTGATGATAGGCGATATTACGCGCCTATATCAATATATTTTGCCCATATTTGTGCCACGTTTTGAGAACAAAGTATATATTTCATGCACTTTTAGTCATTTTTCCTATAAGTGAGCTAACGAACATGATTAGCAAAGTTTCAGGTATAAATGATGCAGAATTCAGCATTTTATGGCTTACTTGACACCAAAGAAAGCTCACGAATGAAGGAAAGGGAGCTTGAACGCCTAAAGGACCAAAAGTGATGCATGGAAAATCTGTCCCGAGCTAAAACAGCATTTCTGAAGACTTTGGGGACTTGCAGTGAATTATTTAGATTAGGATAATGATACATTAACCTAGTACAATTGGGTTAAGTATTTCATTAGTTTATTTGGATTAGGATAATGATACATTAACCTAGTACAATTGGGTTAAGTATTTCATTAGTTTAGTAGGATTTGGTTAGATATTTCATTAGCCTAGTAGGATTAGGATATGGGTATTATAAATACCCTATCATGCTAGAGATTTTTATTCATCTTCATACATTCCTCCCTTAGTGGAGAGATACATTCTACTTCTCAATTACAACTCTTCTAATCTTCCCATTAATTCTATTTTTCTTCTTCTATTCATCTATTCTTAATTTTCGCAACAAGAGAAACGTTACTTTGCCTAGGAATTCACGCCTAAACGCATACCACTTGTGCTACACGAAATTAATCAATCTTGTGGTATAACAACAATGTCAATCGTGATCCCCTTCGCATTCATGGGTAACTAAACTTATCTGTTCGGGTTATAGAAGCCAACTGAGATACTATCTATTGCTGTGAGTTTGTGAGTTCGTGACATGTATGCTGCTTATATCATTATTCTCTTCATCTTAATCTAAATTCTTTGTGGTTGCAAACGCAAGAATACGCCAGTATAACATTTAACTTGTTCGAAAGAAAGGTTATTTGTCTGGAAAAGAGATAGAGTCAAGGTAGTAGGGTCCCATCCTAAATTCCCTATTAAACAGTTAGTGCCGTAACTGGATTAACCTCTTGGAGAATTTGTACCGTTAGACAAGCTTTAAGCTCGAAAGAGTTAAAGTGAAATAATCCTCGAATAGGTCGAAAGACGCCTGGATTTACCATCGAATACAATTCTCTATAAGCACATGCATGTCGGAATTCTACACACTCATAGTCAATAGAGACGTATAACTCAGGAGGTGGACATAACCCCAACGCTTCAATTCTCATTGTTTACAACTTATGTAACAATCCTTTTCTTTTTACGTTGTTATTTTCAGTTTTTACTTTAATATTTGGTTACACATTCCAATCCCCCCTTTTTTTACGAGACTTGTACTAAAAGTCTAGTAATCGTTGCCTACTTGTTGACCAAGCTATTCTCTGATGGATCGATACCCAACCCAGTTGGGTTCTATATTTGCTAGCGACCGCTTTACACTCCTACGAGAGCTGTAGATTGAGCGTTATCAAAAATTGGCGTCGTTGCCGAGGAATACAAGTGTCAATTAAGTTTGTGATAATTACTAGACCCTTTGGTCAAAGATTCTCGTACTTTTACTTTTAGTTTTTGTTTTTATTTACTGCAGGTTTTTATTTAGTGCATGCCCCATACTCGAAGTTCTGGTCAACCGTTATTACCTATCAATCCTGAACCACAACGCATAGGAAGAATGGAAGCACAAGCAGAAATCAAATGGATGGCTGCTCAACAGGAATAAGCAAGACTGGTTGCCCTTGCCGCAGCCCAGGTT
Organism: Capsicum baccatum var. pendulum; assembly: GCA_030864225.1. Lineage (NCBI taxonomy): Eukaryota > Viridiplantae > Streptophyta > Magnoliopsida > Solanales > Solanaceae > Capsicum > Capsicum baccatum. The sequence goes on along the minus strand of CM061558.1, from coordinate 203,964,813 downwards.
CAACAGCAGAACATTGATAACTCTGCACGAGCACAAATCCCGACGATGAGGATTTAGGTGATGACGAGTTACTAAACCCTAGGCATGATGCTGAAATTATAACACCTATCAACAGAAGAGGTCGACAAGCACGGTTTAGGTATGATCGCCAACCTATGCAGCCACCTTTCGACGATGATGATGATGATCTTGATGGTGCCGGAGCCACTGGAGCCATAATTCCACCACCATTAGCTCCCGGAGCCAAGTTCAACATCACAAGCACCATGATTCAGTTATTGCAACTCAAAGGATTATTTGGTGGACTAGCAGGCGATGATCCGAATATGCATCTCATCAACTTTATTTCTATATGCAAGTCGTTTGACAATCCTGGTGTTGGTCAGAATGCAATTCGATTACGTCTATTCCCATTGTCTCTGTCTGGGGAGGCAACTCTATGGTTAAATGGGCTGACTCCTGATTCTATTACAAATTGGAGGCAATTGAGAGATGCTTTCCTAGAAAGATTCTTTCCGCCATCCAAAAGGGCACAATTGAGAGATGAAATCAGCAACTTTCGTCAGCTTCCCACTGAAGCTCTTCATGAAACATGGGAGAGGTTCAAGACAAAGCTAGCGAGATGCCCAAACCATCACATGACTAATGTCCACCTAATGGAGATCTTGTATAGAGCCTTGAATTCAATAACTAAACCAGTGGTGGATAACGCAGCTGGAAGATTTTTTATGGACCTCACCTTTGGTCAAGCAAGCAATATGCTGGATCGTATGATGAAACAAAGTACAGCTTGGCATACCAGGGATTCTGAGGTAGCAAGCCCCACTTTGTCTATTGGCATGACTGCAGACCAAAGAAGAAGAGAAGAAGAACGTGATCAGGATATGGCGCACATGAAAACTCAAATGGATCTACTTACAAAGCATCTATTATCAGGGAAGACCGAAAAAGTGAAAGCTATTGCGTCAAAAGGAAGAGACGAATCTGATTCGGAAGAGGAGGCCAACTACTTGAACAATCAGGGGGGTTTCCGCGGGAATGCCCAAGGAAACCAAGGTCGGAACTATTATGATAAATCTGGAAACAAGGACCAAGGTAGTTGGAAGAACAAGAATGAAAAGAGTGGTTTGTACGTTCCCCCTGGTAGACGTGACACCACCACATCTAATTCTGAAAGTATGGAAGACATGATGGCTAAATTATTAAAAGGAGTGGAAGCAACGAGCGCGGGAGTTATGGAGGTAATTAATGATTTGTCCTCCATGAAACAATTAGTTGATTCTCATTCCACTTCAATCAAGCAAATAGAGCAGCAATTGAGCCAACTTTCAGCAGCACTCAATCAAAGAAAGGTTGGCACCTTACCTAGCGATACTGTGCAAAACCCAAGGAATGATGGGTCATGCATAGCCATCACTACCAGAAGTGGTAAGGTGCTGGAAACTTCAGCAAAAGGCAAGCAAGTGGTTGACGAAGTTCCGGGCATGGATGACAACGCAAAAGGAGAAGATGCCGCAGCACCTACTCCTGATGACAAGGACACCTCACCCAGTGCTGTGAAACCTGAAAAATCTGAAAAACGGAAGCAAGAGGAGAAGAAAACCGTGGAGAGAACACTTCCATACCCACCACCACCTTTTCCCCAAAGATTGAAGAAGGTGGCGGATGACACAAAGTTCAGCAAATTCATGACTATGTTAAAGCAGCTGACCATTAATGTTCCATGGTGGAGGCACTTGAACAAATGTCTGGGTATGCGAAATTTATGAAGGATCTTTTGACAAAGAAGCGGGCAGCAAGTTATGAGTTGAAAGAAGATGTGCATCATTGTAGTGCAATTGCTACCCGATCGATAGTTCAGAAGAAGGCCAACCCCGGAGCTTTCACTATTCCTTGCACCGTTGGATCTTTGAATTTTGCCAAAGCATTATGTGACTTAGGAGCCAGCATCAATTTGATGCCATTATCGATCTACAAGAAGTTGGGGTTGGGTGATCCTACTCCAACCAATATGAGGCTCGTCATGGAGGATAGGTCGGTAAAACGACCTGTTGGTATTCTATTTGACGTATTGGTGAAGGTTTCTTCATTCATCTTTCCAGCAGACTTTGTTATTTTGGATTGTGAGGCAGACTCAGAAGTTCCCATAATCTTGGGGCACCCTTTCCTTGCTACAGGAAGTGTGCTTATTGATTTGAGAGCTAATGAGCTTTCATTCTGAATAAATGATGAAGTGGTTCACTTTGATGTGTGCAAATCAATGAAGTAACCCAAAGATCTAAGTGTATTTTTGGTGGCTGATGTTTTATTTGATGATGAGAAAGAATTACTTAAAGAAGAGCAAATCATTGATGACCCTTTGGAGGTTGTGCTTATGAATGGAGAGAATGAGGATGCTGAAAATTGTGAAGAAGCTATTTGTGCTCTATCGGGATTAGGGACATATCGCTATGCTCCCAAGAAGCTGGACCTTGATCTCAAGAATCGACCCACACCACCAGCTAAGACATCTATTGAAGAGCCACCCACGATAGAATTGAAGGAGCTGCCAAGTCATTTAAAGTACGCATTCTTAGGAAGAGGAAACACACTTCCAGTTATTGTGGCAGCCGATTTGGGTGAGCAACAAGTTGCAGCTCTTATTGCTATTCTACGCAAGTATATACGAGCCATTGGATGGACCATTGCGGATATTATTGGTATTCCACCAGGGATTTGTGCACATAAAATTCAGCTTCAAGAAAATTGCACACCCACCATTGAGCATCAAAGACGTCTAAACCTACCTATGCAAGAAGTGGTGAAGAAAGAAATTATCAAGTGGTTAGACGCAGGAGTTGTATATCCAATCTCTGATAGTACATGGGTAATCCCGGTACAATGTGTTCCCAAGAAAGGAGGCATGACGGTGGTCGCGAATGCTAAGAATGAGCTTATTCCACTCAGACCCATCACTGGATGGAGAGTATGCATGGACTACCGAAAGCTGAATTCTTGGACACTCAAAGATCACTTCCCAATGCCATTCATGGACCAAATGCTAGATCGATTAGCGGGGAAAGGATGGTTTTGTTTCTTGGACGGTTATTCAGGCTACAATCAGATTTGTATTGCCCCCGAAGACTAAGAGAAGACAACGTTTACATGACCATATGGTACGTTTGCCTTCAAACGTATGTCATTCGGGTTATGTAACACACTAGCCACCTTTCAACGCTGTATGATGTCTATTTTTTCTGAGATGGTTGAAGACACTTTGGAGGTATTCATGGACGATTTTTCAGTTGTTGGTGAGTCTTTTGAGGCGTGCTTGGCGAACCTAAGCATGGCGTTGCAAAGATGTGTAGAATTCAACCTTGTGCTAAATTGGGAGAAGTGCCACTTCATGGTAAAATAAGGAATCGTTCTTGGGCACAAAATCTCTGAAAGAGGAATAGAGGTTGATCGAGCAAAAATAGAGGTTATTGAGAAGCTACCGCCTCCAATTTCGGTGAAAGGAGTTCATAGTTTTCTCGGCCATGCAGGTTTCTATCGTCGGTTCATTAAAGACTTCTCCAAAATTGCTAGTCCATTGTGCAAACTATTGGAGAAAGATGCAAAGTTTGACTTTAATGAAGATTTCTTAAAGGCATTCGAATGCCTCTAAGCAAAACTCATTGAAGCCCCTATCATGGTAGCACCAGATTGGTCTCTCCCGTTCGAAGTCATGTGTGATGCTAGTGGTATAGCCATTGGTGCTGTTCTGGGTCAGAGAAAGAAGAAATTATTTCATCCTATCTACTATGCAAGTAAGGCCCTAAATGAAGCCCAAAGAAACTACACTGTGACAGAACAAGAGCTCCTAGCGGTTGTGTATGCGTTTGAGAAGTTTCGTGCCTATCTATTGGGAACTAAGGTTATCATTCATACAGACCATGAAGCTCTTAGGTATCTAATGACAAAGAAGGATGCAAAACCAAGGTTGATTCGATGGGTATTGCTGCTACAAGAGTTTGATTTCGAAGTCAAAGATAGAAGAGGTTGCGAGAACCAAGTAGCTGATCACCTATCTAGACTCGAGAATGAGCATATCGCACAACCTGAAATTTAGATTGATGATGCATTCCCTGACGAGGAGATATTAGTGAAAACAATGGGAAAATTACCATAGTATGCCGACTTTACAAATTTCGTGGTGAGTAATGTGATACCGGCCAATTTATCTTACCACCAAAGGAGAAAGTTTATGCATGACGTACAACACTACTATTGGGATGAGCCATTTTTGTTTCGACAATGCGCGGATGGTATTATTCGATGATGTATATCCCATGTAGAGGTGCCTAATATTTTGGAAGCATGCCACACTTTCCTAGTTGGAGGACATCATGCAGGTAATCGGACAGCAAGGAAAGTGTTGCAAAGTGGTTATTATTGGCCTTCGATATTTAGAGATGCCTACGACTATGTTAGAAGGTGCGACCAATGCCAGCGCCAAGGGGCTATATCGAAACACCATGAGATGCCCATGTCCAAAATTCTTGAGGTAGAACTTTTTGATGTGTGGGGTATTGATTTCATGGGTCCATTCGTGAATTCGTTTGGAATGAAGTACATCTTGGTTGCTGTAGATTATGTTTCGAAATGGGTGGAAGCTGTAGCGTTGGCCGACAATGAAGGGAAGCGTGTTGTATCATTCTTAAAGAAGAATATCTTCTCTCGCTTTGGAGTACCTCGTACTATCATAAGTGATGGAGGATCTCACTTTTGCAACAAGCTATTCAAATCAGTTTTGGCCCAGTATGGTGTCAAGCAACATAAGGTAGCTACGCCTTATCATCCCCAAACTAGTGGACAAGTAGAAGTTTTCAATCGCGAGATCAAGCAAATCCTTGCGAAGACGGTTAATGCGAATAGGAAGGATTGGTCTAGGAAGCTTGATGATGCACTATGGGCGTACAGGACTGCATTCAAAACACCCATTGGCATGTCTCCTTATCAACTAGTTTATGGGAAGGCTTGTCACTTACCCATCGAGCTCGAGCATAAGGCATTGTGGGCATTGAAGCAATTGAATTTGAATTGGGATGATGCTAAGAATCTGAGGTTGGAGCAGCTGAACGAATTAGATGAGTTCTGTCTCCATGCATATGAAAGATCAGACCTATACAAGGAGCGGATGAAAAAGTATCATGATCAGCGGATTGTTTGACGAAACTTCCAAAGGGGTGATATGGTACTTCTCTTTAACTCCAGATTGAAGCTCTTCCCAGGTAAGTTAAAGTCTAAGTGGTCTGGTCCATACAAAGTTATCCAAGTCTACTCGTCTGGAGTAGTCGAATTGGAAGACAATAATGGTGTTGTCTTCAAAGTGAATGGCCAACGTGTTAAACCTTATATCGGTCCTCTTGACTCAATGAATTTTATGGCCATCACTTACCTTGATGAAATCTAAGTACTCGAGGAAACTATGTCGAGCCACGACAATAAATAAGGTGCTAGATGGGAGGCAACCCATCGTTTTATCGTTTTATTGTTTTTCGTTTATCGTTTTGTCTTTCTTTTGTTCTATTACTTGTTTTGCATTTGATAAGAGAAAATCCAAAAATAAGAGTCGTGCCACGACCAAAACTAAGGCGCTTGGTGGGAGGCAACCCATCGTACTAATCGTTTTCATTGGTTTTGAGCAAATATAGGTGCGAGAAGTATTCAACGAGGAGATTGGTTTCAAATGACGATTTGGACGCATTGTATGGTAAAGGTGGTAAGTTAGGAATAAGGATGCATAAGGCTATGAATTGAGCATTGCTCATGCCAAAATAGGCATCGAGGAAGGCTAGGCCTACGTAAAACTAGGCCACAAATAATGCAAAACCTATACTATAGCCTAAGGTCTCGGAATCTAGTGTGCAAAGACATAGGCGCCGCCCATGCTTAAGTGTGCTATACACTATGCGCCGCCTATGATATAGCATTAGGTCTCAGTATCTCAAATTCCATACACTATGCGGCGCATATGTCCCTAAATGCTATACACTATGCGCCGCATATGTCCCTAAATGCACTACACTATGCGCCGCCTATACTATGATTATGCAAAGCACTATGCGCCGCATAGAGGTCATTTTTTTCTCCAAAACCGTTTGTAAATGGGTCAAAACCCGACCCATTATTTTCCTATATAAAGGGGACTTGGTCTTGAAACATGACCACATTGGAAATTGACCTAAAGGCGTCGCATATCCACCCAAATCATCTCAAAATTTTTCTTTTTTGCTCTTCCAATTCACAAGACCATCTCCAAAAGCTTCAATCACGTAAGTACTCTTTTATTCTTCATCTATTTCTTGTAAGTACTACGTTACTATGTCTATTATGAATTGCTACATCTTGAAGGATTATTGGTGATGTTAATGTGTTTGGATTGTTGATACAAAACCATGTGAGTAAACATATATGTTAGGATAATCTTGACTTGTCTCCGACTTGAATTTGGTTTTACTAGCATTGTTATACTATTTGCGGAATTGCTATGGTTATGAAAATTGCTTAAGCTTGATACTTGGATACTTACATGTTAGACTATCCCGTTCATCGGGATAAGACTTATAGTTGCCTACCGACTTAGGAGGTTGTGATTGTTGAAAATAATTATACCATGATGTAACCCCTATGTAGTAGTGTTGATACACCTAATATGAAAGTAGTGCAATGGCTGCAAGTAGTGATGCATCGCTGATTTTCTTGTCGGAATATAGTTCCTAAAACGTATGTCGACGAAGTTCAAGTAATCGACTACATTCACTTCACTGTTTTGTATTAACGAACCTAAGTGCGGGGTGGTACCCCGACGGCTCGTTTATAGATTGTTTCCTTTGAGTTGATGCTAACATGAATATTGTTTAAGTCTCAGGAACAATGGCACCTAAAGCACAACAAGATAAGGCTACCACTTCCCAAAAGGGCAAGAAGAGAGGTCGCACGGACCAAGGAGAATCATCCTCCATGAAACTACCCCGCCGAATGTTTGGAATAAAATGGGTTCTTGAGGAGGAAGCCAAAGAATGGCACAAGAACAACAAGGAAAGAAAATATGTTCACGTCGACTTGATCAATAAGGACACCCTAGCGAAGAAGGAGCCGTGTATGTTGGCGAAAATAATGGCGTTGAATCTGGATTTCATCTTCCGCGACATAGAAGAATGTAATCTCGATTTGACAAGGGAATTCTATGCCAACTGGTCGCCGAAAACCACAGGCAACGAAGTCAAGATTCGGGGCCAAGTGTTACAGCTCAACGCGGATTTGATCAACTCCTTTCTTGGCTTACCTTCGGTCGACCCAGCACCATTCAAAGAACTGTACAGTAGGCCTCCTTATAGAGCAATACGACACACACTTTGTGGAAGTAGATCCATGGCAAGGTGGGGCAGACACCGAGACACCGGACAACACAACACCTTCCCCTATGCTCCATTGAATAGGGAAGCAAGAATCTGGTTGTGTATTGTCAACTCATGCCTGATTCCTGGGACTCAATACACCAAAATATCAAGAGATAGAGTGTGTTTGGTCTATGCTTTGATGACGAATGTCCCTATCAACTTTGGGGCAATCATTCGCTCTACGATGCGGAAGGCCAGACTCCACAAAAGGTCCCACTTCACTTTTGGTAATCTGTTGACAGCAATCTTGCGGAAGGAGGATATCGAAGAGGAACCAGCTGATCACAAACTCCCACATAACCCGAAGAAGGTTGACCTCACAAAGGTCAAAGATGCTGAAACAACTCATGGTGTCAACCTTACTACTGTGGAGAGACATGCTCGTGATGAGAGTTTCTTCCGTCATCTTTATGGCATGACACGATTTACTATGATGAGTGGTGGACGTGTTCCAACTGCTGCAGAGCTCCAACAACTGGACCACGACTATCCAATGAACATGCATGCACAGGAGATATGTGGAGTGGGCGTTTACTTTGAGGAACCTCTAGACGATGATGTGCCGACCGATGACGATCGACGCTTGCCAGACTCCGACGAGGAGGAGAACTCTGACGACGATTCTTATGATGATTCCGACGAAGGGGGTATGACCCCCGACATTGAGGACGAGTCCGACTGACCAGGTTCTTCGTATTTATTTTCCACTGAGGGCAGTGTCCCGTTTAAGTGTGGGGTGGCGGTATCGCATGCTATACTTCTCTATCGCATCTATGTTTGTTATCTATGTTTGTTTACTCTGTTTACTTTGTTTTATTTTTGTTTGTTTACTCTGTTTACTTTGTTTTATTTTTGTGTCATTTTTTAGGAATAATTTTTTAGCTTCGCATGAAATAATTCCAATAGGCAACATGAGATTATAACAAGAGTATGTGCTACAATTATGACTATTGAGACATTTAGGCTCTAATTGTGACTCATTATGTGATATTGTGTGGTTCAATTCCTTCACTTGTTGGGTCAAGTGTCTATATTACTTCTAATAAAGTCGACCATGTGCCTTGTGTGTGTGAGATTAATAGTATATTCTATGTTTGTGGTTGATGCTAGAACTTGCCTGGTATGTATGCAAAGCGAAAATAAGGAGTGTAAGTTTAGGAGATGATTTAGGCATTTCTTTGGCAACCTACATATGTTTACCTTCGTTTTACCTACCCTTGGACATCATCCTAGTTAAACCCTTTTGAGCCTTTAGCCTATTTCTTTGACAACCTTGTATGTAAGCCTAATCCATTTTTTCAAGACCGTAATTTGATCCAAATTCCTAAAGTGCTTTAAAGTATAAAGTCATGTGACAATATAAGAGGAAATTGGGTAAGTGTGATGCTTTAAATTGTAATGGTGCTTGAATGTGTTATGAAAAAAAAAGTGCTATCATAAGAGGTATGTTGTGAAAAGAAGAAGGAAAAAGAAAGCTGAAAAGTGAGTTATGTTTAAAATTGAAAAACAAAAGAGGAGAACAAGGGTGGTAGAATAAAAGAAAGAAGAAAGGTTGAAAGAAAAAATTGTCAATGATACAATGTGATGTATTAAAGCACTTAGGAACTTAGTCACTATTTCTGGCCAAAATAGTCCTCCCCGTCCCTTAGCCTACATTACAACCATCAAAAGACCTTGATCCTAAGCTTAGCATTCTGACATTTAGTGGAGTATTACACTAAGGGCAAGCCTATGGTCATCAGTTGCTGCATATGAATTCTTTGTGAGAGTGAGAGCAAGGATATTTTGATACACATGTTTGAAAAATATGCTATACTTGTGAGTGATTATGGGTAATATATTGTGAGACACACATGGTTGATGAGTTTTGGATAGTTGTATATGATTCATTGTACCTTAACTTTTGCATGTGAGTTGACCACCATCACAAGTCTATGCTAGAGGCTAAACTGTTTCTACTAATGATCTGAAAACTACTCTTTGTTGATAATTGTTGTGCTTGTCTTGACGAATGTTTTGTGTTGTTACTGTGAAACCCTAAGTTGATGTTTAGATGGACATGATATTTTGTTCGAGGACGAACAAAGCTTCAAGTGTGGGGTGTTGATGATAGGCGATATTACGCGCCTATATCAATATATTTTGCCCATATTTGTGCCACGTTTTGAGAACAAAGTATATATTTCATGCACTTTTAGTCCTTTTTCCTATAAGTGAGCTAACGAACATGATTAGCAAAGTTTCAGGTATAAATGATGCAGAATTCAGCATTTTATGGCTTACTTGACACCAAAGAAAGCTCACAAATGAAGGAAAGGGAGCTTGAACGCCTAAAGGACCAAAAGTGATGCATGGAAAATATGTCCCGGGCTAAAACAGCATTTCTGAAGACTTTGGGGACTTGCAGTGAATTATTTGGATTAGGATAATGATACATTAACCTAGTACAATTGGGTTAAGTATTTCATTAGTTTATTTGGATTAGGATAATGATACATTAACCTAGTACAATTGGGTTAAGTATTTCATTAGTTTAGTAGGATTTGGTTAGATATTTCATTAGCCTAGTAGGATTAGGATATGGGTATTATAAATACCCTATCATGCTAGAGATTTTTATTCATCTTCATACATTCCTCCCTTAGTGGAGAGATACATTCTACTTCTCAATTACAACTCTTCTAATCTTCCCATTAATTTTATTTTTCTTCTTCTATTCATCTATTCTTAATTTCCGCAACAAGAGAAACGTTACTTTGCCTAGGAATTCACGCCTAAACGCATACCACTTGTGCTACACTTAATTAACCAATCTTCTGATATAACAACAATGTCAATCGTGATCCCCTTCGCATTCATGGGTAACTAAACTTCTCTGTTGGGGTTATGGAAGCCAACTGAGATACTATCTATTGCTGTGAGTTTGTGAGTTCGTGACACGTATGCTGCTTATATCATTATTCTCTTCATCTTAATCTAAATTCTTTGTGGTTGCAAACGCAAGAATACGCCAGTATAACATTTAACTTGTTCTAAAGAAAGGTTATTTGTCTGAAAAAGAGATAGTGTCAAGGTAGTAGGGTCCCATCCTAAATTCCCTATTAAACAGTTAGTGTCGTAACTGGATTAACCTCTTGAAGAATTTGTACCGTTATACACGCTTTAAGCTCAAAAGAGTTAAAGTGAAATAATCCTCGAATAGGTCGAAAGACGCCTGGATTTACCATCGAATACAATTCTCTATAAGCACATGCATGTCGGAATTCTACACACTCATAGTCAATAGAGACGTATAACTCAGGAGGTGGACATAACCCCAACGCTTCAATTCTCATTGTTTACAACTTACGAACAATCCTTTTCTTTTTACGTTGCTATTTTCAGTTTTTACTTTAATATTTGGTTACACATTCCAATCCCCCCTTTTTTTACGAGACTTGCACTAAAAGTCTAGTAATCGTTGCCTACTTGTTGACCAAGCTATTCTCTGAGGGATCGATACCCAACCCAGTTGGGTTCTATATTTGCTAGCGACCGCTTTACACTCCTACGAGAGTTGTAGATTGAGCGTTATCAGTAATCCTTGATTCGGTGATCAATCTTCTCGACCTTGGCCATAAGGTGCTAAAAATCTTCTTTTTTATAAGCTTTGGCCATAGAATAGTATAGGTCACTAAGTTTATCCTTGCTCCTTCTAAAGTTTGTGAAAATATTTCTCCAAAGATGGCAAATGCATGCATAATGAGAAATATTAGGATACACAAAGCTGAAACTTTTAATTATTATTTTATTGTGATCCGATACAACACATGTTCTCAGGTTCCCTATACGCACTCTTAAACTATTCGAAAAATTAATTGTTATATAATGGTACAAGATAAATTAAAATGAAACATATTGTTATGTATCATAAAGTCCATTGAATTCATATGATTTGACGTACCTGTGCCATCAAGAGTGTTAGCAGAAAGAAAAGTTTCTTTGTACAATCTACTCAAATGAGCACCGTCAATCACAACTACTGGTCTACAATATGGGAAATCATGCATCATTGGTTGTAAAGCTATAAACAAATATGTGAATTCATTATCTGCAGCCTTATGCATCCTAATGTGTGATTTCAAATACACAATGTTTAGTATGTAAATGTATCTCGGTATTTGTCTATATCCATCAGCAGGTCTAGCTCTAAGCATTTCTATAGCACGTTCCTTAGCATGCCATGCTTTAATATAATTAATATCCACACCATAAATAGTTTTTATTTCTTCGATAATGTCCGCTGGAGTGTGTTCTCTAGTGGTTTACTAATTTTGGCTTTGTAAAGTTACTAACAAAGGTAATTGTAGACTGCAACTGCTTTAACACCCTATCACTCATTGAACATGTATGTTCATCATTGAATCTATGAATTTTAAGAAGATCTAAATTCATCAAGCAAGTTTCCTTCATGAGCTAACTATAATTTTCATTACGACATTTCAACCAATAACTGCATATATTCATATATCGTCATAAGTTTTAAATAAAAAAACAAAATGTATCTGAAAAACTAGTAATGTATTAGGCAGTGAGAAAATAAGACAATTTCACCATAAATGTATCATAAATAAATTACATTGTTATACAACATAATTATTGATGTATTTTGACAATCCTATGACACCATCCAATGCACGTTCTCTTATCAAATTAATTAACAGGTAAATTATAGATACATGAGTTATAATGTATCATACTAAGAAAATAAACACCAACAACACAAAAGCTATCCACAAACATAGAAAAAAATATATTTTTTAATTAGATCTTGTAGATCTGAAAGTAAAATTGTAATCTAACACATACTTTGTCATTACAGCTTCCTTGTACAACTGCTTGACCTTAACTTCAGTATTTTAGCAATTAGTGATGAATTTTGTAGTTTCAATTTCTGGTACATACAAAGAGTATTGATTGGTCGACTCAATGACAGTTAGTGCAAGCGCATCTGATTCTGTTCCTTCTATGCAAACCATTGCACCAGTTTAAATATCAACTTCTCTCTCTTCAGTTGATTTATCTATTGTTGTTATGCATAATAGATACATTACAAAACCTGTAAATATTTTCTTTAACTTAGCATAGACCTTAACACCATATTGTTTCTAATCACCATCGACGTCGTATTTCCTTCAACAATATATCGAACATCAATCTTTTTCTTCGATTCATCTATGTTAATCTCCATAGCAATGGCGAAAATCAACATCATATATGAAACACTTTCGCTAACTACAATTCCATCGTTTTTATACTTTTTATAAATAATTTCACTTTTCCAAATTCCAGAATGTCTCAGCAAAATCAAAATAATCATGACGAAAACAGTATGATAGCTTGGGCAATTAATTTTTTTTGAAAGAATATGATGAAACCAACATGAATTGATTTTTTAAATTTTACAAATGTGATGTTGTTATGTATTTTATGTATTTTAAATGGAAATTCCTTTAATTAAGCGTATTAATTGCTCAACGGTAGTCTTACTTACCCTTTTCTATTTTTAACCGCATTTAATATCTTAGTAATGTATCATAAACTAATGTATCATGACATAGATTAATGTATCATATATGAGATTTTATGTAATTATTCTAAAGGTAGGAAGAGAGGGTAATTAGGTAGGAATGTGTTGGGGTTTATGTTGTTTACACTACAAAAATAATTTGCCAAAATAATTTTTGACTGACTTAAAAAGGTGGCTAATTGTTGTAAAGACTTCATTTTATAAAAATATTAACATTAATTCAAGAAATTATTTATTTATTTTTAAAAATATATCATTATTTCATTAAAATCCAAATAGTCCATCCTTAGTTAAGAAAAAATGACTTGAAAGTGAAAATTAAATCAAAGATTCATTTTTTTTTCACCCAACTTTAAGGAAAAAATAATTTGTAGTTAGTTTAAAGAAAAATCCATTTTATTTTATTTTTATTTTTGAAGATAATATATCTTTAAAAAGATGCTTGAATAGAAATAAGTAAGAAACACTTGATCAGTTATGGAAAAATTAACCTCTCATTTTTTTAGAAAAAAAAACTATTTCTTTTATGTTTAATAAAGATCTCTTTAGCTTAAATGAGACTAATTGACACATTGACACATGAACAAAAGAATGTTATTTTAATGCAAAATGACCTGTTTTCATGAAAATTAACATACATATTTTTACTTTATTTTTTAACGAAGGTAAATTAAATAAAAAAAATTCAAATATGTAAAGAAAGAAAAAACGAAGATAAAATAAAAATGGCAATACCTAGGAGAATTTATCTAGATTAATTAATTAAATATTAGAATTAATACAAATATTTGATCTTTCAACAAATGCTTCATTATCCACCATTGCAAAATAAGATTGCATCCTTGAAAGAAACGGTACCCTTTTTGAGAATTTTTCAAAGCCCGATATATTTCAGTAACGACCATAGGACTTAAAGTGTGGAACACCTTAGTAGTGTCGTATTCCACTTCATAGAAGAGCGCATATGTCACCATAACGATGCTTTGATCAGTGGTACCATTTTCTCCTTGTGGGAACACCATAGTTTCAAGTAGGCTCACTATGAAAGCAAATGCCCTTTTATCCTTCTATTTTAGCTCAGATGCAAATTCATGCCCAAATTTTTCAAAAGCATTAGACCTTCCAAACCTGCGGTATAACTCGTAAAAGGATATTTAACCCATCTAGCTTCCCCAACCAAGTACCATCTTCAATAGAAATGACATCCTTGATCTTTTAACGGTTCCATATGACCGAGACTAAAACATTGTTGTCCAGTGTACTCTTTCCTTTGATGCACATATCAATGCTTTCATAGAAATATACCACTTCTTCGATACTAGGGGTCAATTCAACTCCCCAAAAGCGAAATACCATGTTGTCATCAATACAAATTTTGCCAATGCATGAATCATCTCGGGCCAAACATTAATATCTAGAAATAAAGGTAGATGACCAATATGCGTCTTCACGATCCTCTTATCTTCCAAACTCATGTAGGTCCCCTAAACCTTAAGAAAATCATCTGTCTTGGTAACCATTTTGAATCTTCTAAAAAGGACTGGTAGAGCCATCACTATTTAGAAATAAACAAGGTTAGTCTTTCCTCCTACCCCAAATGATAATTAATTAGATTTGTTAACATATACTCCTTCCACACATAAGCATGATTCATCTAAGATTGACTCATGGTCAATAGACGTAGGGTAAGTTTTCTAATGGATTCAATACCCCCTCACGTATTGGGTTATCCGAGGCTCATGCCTAAAAAAATTTTGGTTTGGCTCTATTCTAGGTATCTAGAGTGGACTTTGACCAGGTTTTAAAGTGAAAATAAAATCATGGGTTGCCTCCCATGTAGCGCCTGATTTAACGTTGCGGCACGACTCAATTATCTTGACTACTTAGACTTCGTCAAGATACATCGATGATACCATTTGTACCTCATTTGTTGGATCAAGAAAATGCTTTATTCCTGGTCCAACTACTTTGAAATCATCCATATCCTTACTTGCAAGTTCAACTAAACCAGCTATGATCTCCACAGCAGACCTATCCATAACTAGTACATCTTGCTCATCTTCATAGAATACATAAAAAATCAAGAAGACACTCATCTATAAACACCTCCAAGGTGTCTTCAACCATATCTGAGAAAATGGACATCATGCACCGTTGAAAAGTGGCAGGTTCATTACATAGCCCAAATGGTATTTGTTTGAATGCAAAAGTACCATATGGGCATGTAAAAGTGGTCTTATCCTGATCTTTAGGAGCAATGAAAATCTGGTTATATCCAGAGTAACCATCCAAGAAACAGTACCATCCTTTTCCTGCCAATCGATCAAGCATTTGATCCATGAATGGCATTGGGAAATGATCCTTTAGCGTCCACAAGTTTAGCTAGTGGACAAATTGATTTTGGCAATACAAACAACCATTGGACGCCTAGGTACCAATAAACCATCATATTTTTAACACTTTATTTGGAATTGATCAATAGAGGTCACGACAATCGTGAAATCCCAAACTGTTTAAGTATTCAAATAGGAAGTATGTCATGAAATGCAACGGTTTAAACTTTGCAAAATCTGAACACATAAGCTAACCAAACAGTTTAATATTACAAATTTGAATAGTTACTCAAAATTAGTTACTTCAAATATTTGGTTAGAACCGAGTTAAATTTCCAGCGGAGTCATCATTTTTGTTTTATCTTTTCAGATTTCATTTAAAACAAAATGGTTTTGACCTTTTCAAAATATTTTCAAAAATTCAAGAAAATTTTAAAATACTTTTGAGAAATTTACCGAGTTGCGACTTGATTTTTATAGAAAATATCAAGAAAACTTAAGAAAATTTCAAAGATTTAAACAAAGAAATAAATCTTTGAAATAAAATAAACTGAGTAAGGGTTCAATTAATGTCCAAAGAAAGCTTTTAAGGCACTTAGGAGCATCCATTTAAAAATAATAATTTACCAGAATAAATTTTTACTAACTTTAAAAGGTGACTAATTTTTGCAAAGACTTCATTTTATAAAAATATTAACTCTAATTCAAGAGATATTTATTTATTAAAAAAATATCATTATTTCATTCAAATCCAAAAGTCCATCTTTAGTTAAGAAAAAATGACTTGAAGGTGAAAATAAAATCAAAACTTCATGTCATTTTTTTTACCCAACTTTAAGGAAAAAACAATTTGTAGTTATTTTAAAGAAAAATTTACTTTTTGATTTTTGAAGATAATATGTCTTTGAAAAGATGCTTGAATCAAAATAAATAATAAACACTTCCTCAATTATGGAAAAATAAACCTCTCTTTTTTTATTAGGAAAAAACAATTCGAGAAAAATTATTTCTTTTATGTTTAAGAAAGATCTCTTTAGCTTAAATGAGACTAACTGACACATGAACAAAAGAATGTTATTTTAATGCAAAAGTCTTGGTTTCAAGAAGATTAACATAAAATTCATTTTTACTTCACTTTTTAAAGAAGGTAAACTAAATAAAAAAATTCAAATATGTAAAGAAACGAAAAAAATGAAGATAAAATAAAAATGGCAACACCTCAGAAAATGCACCTAGATTAATTAATTAAATGTCAGAGCTAATACAAATAATTGAAATGCATTACAAATAGAGGAAAAGGTGAGAATTGGGCCCTTTTTTAGCCCAGAAGTTGTTGTCCGGACTTTGGACTTGAGTTTTCATGAACTTGGTCCATTTTCGTTCTTGTATATCAATTGTATATCACAACTCTTTATTCCTACGTTTTTCTGTATATACACTATAGACCCGTATACTTGCTTCTAGTTTCGTTATGCATCATACATTGGCGTATACTAGCAACCTTCGACCTGTAAAGCCCATATATTTGTCATATATAGTGTTACCAACAATTGTTAATTATATATTAATTCATTTTGACTCGAAAAGAATCGACTTTGCCTGAAGGGATGCAAGGATTGGAGTCTCGTGGACTTGGTGAGGGAGTTCCATGCAACAAAAAAAATGGATTAGAAGAAGATCTATGTTTACATATGTGGTAAACAATCTAAAGAAGGCATTTTAACTTAACTTAAGCGAAGAAGATGCTATAAAATTATCATATTCAAATATAAGTGAAATCAGGTAGCAAATTCACAATTTTAAGTGGGAAGAAACTCAACTTGGATGAATCGGACCTACATAATAGATTTATTGGTTATGTTTATAAGGAAACACATTATCCATATTTTATCTTGCTTAGGACTTAACCTTTGTTAAAAAATAACGAAAAAACTCTAATTAGATTGATGTGCTGAATATACAAGTTGATTACTAAGACTGAGCAATGTTCAAGTGACAGAAAACAAATGAGGCGGATCACATCAAGTGAGTAATTTGTTCAAATTACAACAAAGTACGCTCAACACACTCAAACACCAAAATAATTCAACACACAGACCTTATTTCTTCATGTTAGTTACTACTATGGTTGAGAAATCTCAAACCACAGAACATTCTCTCAAAAAATCCAACCTCATTTAGAAATAAAACACAAAAACTTATTTCAAACCATTTTCATACGAAGGAATCTAACTTCTTAATCTCAAATCTTCACCAATGTATAATTAAATACAAGGTCAATCCCGTACCATCAGGAAAATTTCGTTTTCTCAGAAAATAGATACGAAAAGTAAAGTCTTTGCACAGGTTCCATCATCAAGCCAGCCTCACAACAACAATAATAATTAAAACATAAATGAAATTTTTTAATAAAACACTTAAATATGAAGAAGGAGGAGTATAAAGAGATGAGGTTTTTACCTTTTTTTGGAGAACTGACTGGGACAATGAGCTTATAACGATGAAGTTTCCACCACCTAGACCCGATTCTGATCGATGAAGTTCAATTGATTTCATCGAATTTTAATTTTTTGAGTTTTCTTTAAGAATTTTGGTTATGCAATATTAGAAGTGTGTCCCTGCAAAATATTTCATTTTTTCCCCCAAAATTCCCTCCCTACAGAGTAAAGAATATTGGTATTTATAGGAAAATTCGAACTTCAAAGTCTGGATTTGAAATAAAAATTTCATAAAAGCCAACAGTCTATTTGTAGGACTTTTTCAAGCTTTTAATGTGTATTTGAAATCGATTTTCCGCTTGTATCACCAATTTGGGACTGTTCTTCACTAATCTTGTTGATTCATGGGTTGGAAAGCTAAAAAAGAGTGAATCTAGTTGACCTAGAAGCAGTTCCACGATAGTTATGGAGGTTAGGGCTCTCCGGTTTAGGCATGGAGGAGAGGAGGAGGAAAGATATAGGAGAGAAAGGGTGTTGGTTCTTGTTGATTTTGGGAAAATTGATGGCGATGGGTTGATGCTGTAGGAGAAAGAGGAGTTGTACCCAACTGATTTTTTTAAAAAGACGAGATACATGTTTGGTACTTGGATATTTGACTGATATTTTGGACCATCCGATCGTTTGATCAGACAGTTCATATTTAGAAGATGTAAAAAAATAAGCTGAAAAATCATGACACTTGGATTAGAAAAGAATTAACAGATCTGATGAATTTGTGTTTTTGCATGAGGATTTGTGTTTCTTTGTTGATGTGTCAGCACACGATTGGTGGATATAGTGGGGGGTGAATTGATGAGAAGGATATGGAGAATTGTCCGGGTTTTTGGATTAATTTTTGGACCTCTTTCGGTTAAAATTGATGAATAAAAGCTGAGCTTGAATAAATAAAATTGAGATCGAATTATTTCTTAGCCCAATTTTTTTTTCTCACTAAAATTAATTTTATCAATGCTTCTTATTATCCTAAAAAATTATTTTGATATATACGTATATAAATAATTTAGTATACATAGTTAAAGTTAATATTTTTGTAATTTAATATATATATATATATATATATATTGAAAATATAATTAGAGAGAAAAAAAGTGATTGTGATTATCAAAAATACATTTTTGTGTGACTTTTGATATTAAATAATTAATCATTTTTAATTAAAAAAATTAAATCAAGATAGGGAAAGATAATTCTTTTTTTCAATTCTTTTCGAAATACACAGAAATTAAAATCCGAATTTATTTTGAAACATACTTAGGATCAAGAAGCATAGAAAAATTAATTAAAGAAAAAAGAGTGAGTAAGAAATAGGTGTCAACGGCAATCAATCACAACTAATAATTAATTGACAATCAAATAGAGTCATAACATTTTATCTCATTGGGAATACAAGTACATCAATTACAGTTAGGCAGATTCTTCAACAATTGGTCACCATAGCATACATACTCACACACACATATATATTAAAAATGAAATAATGATTATGTGCATGAAATATGTAAACACATACTATAGTCATCAGGGACAATTATATCCGACCTGCATGGGACCTAATCCAATATATGTACCTATATTGGCATGGTACTCGATCTAATAACAGTGTCTGCATGACACTTGGTCCATATAATAGTATCAGTGTGATCTGATCCATATATCCTCTCAAAACCATATGTTTAATACATAATATAGTCAATAATCACAAGTAATGTCTGCAAGAAAATCACAAACACCCAACTCACATATAAGTGCAGAGACAAGCAAGTCTTTCCTATAATTAAATCATAGCATACTTGATTCCTTTCTTGTAACCACTATATAGACACAAACTAGACCTTCCTTTTAATCTCAACCCATTCTTGATCTATAAAGAACACTTCCACAACTATTAACACAATATTTTACCCTTCCTAAACATTAGAAACTCACATTTATCAAATTAACCCAAGAATTTGCCCTATTTCATTCATCTTAGGGTTTTCTACCCACTAATCTCTTGAATTCTACGTATTTTAACACTACGATTAAGAATTCTACCATAGGAAGAACTTTCTAACACCCTATGTTCAACAATAATTGATAATAAACTAAAACCCCACCAATTCCCACCAGTTCATATTTAGGGCTACTATTTAAATTTCACCATGATTATAATTCTCATAATTTCCATAAATCTAAAGGAGTAATTCAAGTTTAGAGTGAAAGAGACCTTACCTTAAAGATGAAAACCCTCAAAAGCTGAAGAAAATTGGCCCTGCTAAGCCCTTGAATATATTTTGGAAAAAATGGAATGAAAAATAGATTTTTGACTAAACTTTACTGATATAATGGATATTGACCACTGCAGCAGTATGATTGTCATTACAGTGGAGGATTCATTACTACAGTGGCTCCTAGGCTAATTGGGGTTGCCGCTACGATGACATTCCTATCATTATTACGACACTTTTATAGCTACAACAATCCCAAAGTAGTATCTTGAGACTTAGTCCTAGTGTTGGCCATATCACAACATACTTCTTGAAATTTGATATTACAAACTAATCCTTTCACAGTAATTGCTATAGTCGAAGTTCTACTAACCTGTTGTATTCACCAAAAGTTACTATAACTTCCTAAAATCGACCTCTAACACAAATTCATCTCAAAACCACAAACCAATGCTTAAACAAATATTATATTTCCCTAGACCACAACACATTCAAAGTACGCCTAAGACTAGATCAATCCTAAAATTTTAAAATTTGGTCTAAGGAAAATCTAAGTAAAGGTTCTACTTTCAATTTCAGCAAGATGATGATTTGAGTCGTTATATTATATATCAATTTACTCCATGTTAGTCCCCAAACTATAACACAAAAAAATATAAAAATTGAGCAAAGAAATACCTAAATCTATGAACAAGTATGGATAGCACTTGCCCATATCTACCTCCGTCCCCCATGTGGCTTCATGCACCGGATGGTTTCTCCACTAAACCTTCTCAAACATAATGACTTTAGTTCATAACTTTCTCAGATTCATATCCAAGATAACAATTGGCTCCTCTTTATAAGAGAGCTCCTTGTCAAATAATTTTGAATCCCAATAAATTATGTTGTCTCCATCTCTGTAGTACCTATTGAGCATTGACAGATAAAACATAGGATGAACTCCTGGAAAGATAGGAGGAAAATCAATAGGACATTGACCCTACTTCATTAAAAACCTCAAAAGGTCTGATGTAATTCAAAATCAGTTTTCCCTTCTTTTAAAACCACATTACACCCTTCATGTGTGACACTTTTAGCAAAACTTTCTCATCTTTCTCAAACTATAGATCTCTTACATTTTTGTATGCATATTCCTTCTATTAACTCTTAGCTACTACCAACTTCTCATAGATGAACCTTACATTATCTATTGACTCCTTTAGCATATTCGTTCCTCAAGGTCTCACCTCATAGGCATCAAATTACCCTATCGATGATCTATATCTTCTTCTATACAAAGCCTTAAAAAGAGTTATGTTAATACTAGAGTGGTAACTACTGTTATATGCAAATTCACACTAGGATAGATATTGGTCCCACTGACCACCAAAGTTTATCACACAAGCTCAAAGCATATCTTAAAAAATGTGGATTATCTGTTATGACTGCATATTCCTCTGTGGATAAAATATTATACTTAGGTCCAACCTAGTACACCAATTCTGACTGAAACTTCTCCCAAAAGTTTAAGGTAAACTAAGTACCTCTATTAGACACTATAGAAATAGGTACCCCATGAAGTCTTACAATATCCTTCACATAAATCTTGGACAACTTGGTTGCATTACAATCCACCCGTACTTGAATAAAGTGTGCAAACTTGGTCAATCGATAGATGATCACCCATATGGAGACACACTTCCTTACAGTCTTTGGAAAACCAATAACAAAATACATTGTTAGGCATCCTCTAAAAGTGGCACCGGGTTTTCGATGCTCATACTAGACCTGTTGATAATTTTGACACTTGTTCACAAAATTTATAATGTTCCACTTCATTCTGCACCACCAATACTATTTTCTCGAGTCTCTATACATTTTGGTAGCACATGGATGTATAGAGTACTTTGAATTGTGGGTTTGTAAAAGGATTATAGGAATTAAGTTGCCCACACGAGGCATACACGTGTCCCCAAATCTACTCACTTTTCATAAAAAATGACCTCCTTAGCCTCACCTTGTAACATTTTTTTCTTTAAGACTTTTCAATTACTTGTCTTCAAACTACCTACTTTTTATCTTCTCAAAGAAAGTAGACTTAGCCTCAACATCAGCTAACACTCCTCACTTGATAGTTAGCTGCAATCTCATAAAATCATTAGTCAGAGTTTGTACCTCTCTAGCTAATGGGCGCCTCGACAACTCCAACTATTCCAAATATCCCAAGTTTTCTAGCTTTGAGTTTAATTCATCTGCCACTGTATTGGTTGTGCTCGAATGATATAGAATTGGGATGTGATAATCCTTGATCATCTTTATCCACCGTCTCTACCTCAAATTCAGATCTTATTGAGTAAACACATGCTACAAACTATGTTGGTCTATGAACACCTTGTACTTCACCCCATAGAGGTAGTGTCTCTAAATTTTAAGAGCAAACACAAACTACTGCCAATTCTAAATTATTGGTAGGATAGTTCTTCTTATATGGCTTCAGCTGCCTTAAAGCATAAGCAGTTACATTCTGACCTTGCATCAAAACAACATTTACACCTGATCGTTAAAAATTACAATACACAATGAAATCCTTACCTTCAAAAGGAAAGGTAAGGTCTTGAGCTCTTGGAAGCTTTCCTCATACTTATCATTCCACATAAAAGGTACCTCTTTCTTAGTCAAGTGATTTATATCAGCGATTCAAATATGAACCAATGACGGTGAACCTCTTAACAAACTGAAGATAGTAACTAGCCAACCCCATATAACTATAAACATTAGTAGGGGCTCAATTTTGAACAGCTTGTGGGTCAACTATAACCCCTTCCTTAGACACCACATGCTCCTAAAATGACACTGAATATAACCAGAACTCATACTTTCAATACTTAGCATAAAGTTGTTTCTTCATAAGCAACCCCAACACTATATGCAAGTGAGCTTTTTTTTTACTCTATTCTCCTTGAGTAACCAAAATATCATCAATGAAAACAATAAAAAACTAATCCAAAAGAAGCTTGAATACTCAATTTATCAATCTTATAAATATGGTTGGACCATTGTTCAAACTAAAAGACATAACCAAAAACTCATAATGTCTATAACAAGTTCTAAAGGAAGTCTTTGGGATGTCCTCCAACCAAATCTTAAGTTAATATTTACCTGACCTTAAATCAATCTTTCAGAATATTACGGCTCCCTACAAATGGTAAAATAGATCATTTATCCCAGGCAAAGGATACTTGTTATGATATCATCTTATTCAAAAGTTGATAGTCAATGCACATCCGCATAATACCATTTATCTTTTTTCCATAAAAACTATAAGATCCCCCAAAGGAAAAACACTTGGACGAATAAAACTCTTCCCCAATAACTCTTGTAATTGGAATTTCAATTATCTTAATTCTATTTGTGCCATCTTACAAGGAGGACTAGATATATGATGGATTCTTAGCTCTATGTCTATGCAAAAGTCAAAACTCCTAGTCAGGAGGCACACTGGGAGATCATCGAGGTACATCTCTAAGAATTCACATACTACCAAAATTAAAGCAATATGAGGAATTGCTGAATTGTCATCCTAAAAAAGCTAGGAACACCCAACACCCTCATTTAACTAACTTCTAGGCACGAATAGTTGACGGGATTTTCAAAGGAATAGGCTTTAGAGTGCCTTCATGCTCTAACTTATCTATCCCAGGTATAACTATAATAATAGTTTAACATAGAAATCAAGAATACCATGATGAGGAGACAACCAACTCATCCCTAAAATAATATCTAACACCTCCATATCTAATATCACTAAGTTTGCCAAAGTTTTATACCCCAATAAACATCATAGGACATACCTGATAAACTTGATTAACACATATAGAAAACTCACTAGCATAGACACATACATGAGAATAGAAATTCACATTTTAAGTCCCAAACCATTCCAAATTTCACAAACATATAAGAGAAAGTAGATCTGGGATCAAATAACATAGAAGTCATATGATCACAGACAGGATTAGTAAACGTCAGCATCTGGATGTACGAGAACAACTTAAAGATGAGTCTTATCACCACCCTGTCCACCACTTCTACTATCATGCACGTCATCTCAGGCAACTTGTCCTATACCAAGTTAGCTTGGTTAACCTTCTTACTGCATTATGACAACCACATCCACCATGTGGATGACCCCTACCATATCCTCCACTACCATGACCTGTTGGGACTAAGAAATTAGAAACTAGCTATTGAGTCAACTTTCCTACAGATAAGCAGTTAGGACAAAACATCAGAATATGACTCAATCCCTCACACTCATTGTATCTGTGTCTAAGACAGCCCGCTGAATAAAAGATGTTAAAGGTGTATAACTATATGTTTGAGAGGGATATAACTGACCCCTAATGGTCCCCTGTACATATAAATATAGCTTAATGAAATGAATGAGAGGAGTAACCCTATAAACATGGTTACTCAAATAAGTACCATTGAACGGACCTATTTTATGGGCCATTTTTTTACCTTTACCTCTCATTGCTTCTTAATCCTTTCAACCTTCTTTGTTAACAACTTTTAAAAAGACTTTTTGAACATAGCCACTAATAGAGCAACCACCTAAATACCTGAGTTCAAATGTATCACAAGATACCTGATTCTCTTCTCCTCTAAAGTAATCAACTAAAGTGCATACCAAGATAAGGCATGAAAATTGACCTCATTAGATGCCAAAGAAAGATCACCCTGCCCAAGTTTTAGGAATTCATCCTTCTTTTCATCCCGATAGGTACAAGGAACATACTTTTTAAGGAATACATTCTGAATCTAGGACCAAGTAAGTCAAGGTAAACTGGCCCTACACTCCACAAAAGACCTCCACCATTACTTTACCTCTGCATGCAACTGAAATATCACAAACTCTTCACCATATATCTACAATGTCAATCTTATGAAGACACTCGTGACAAGTAATCAAGAACTCAAATGTATTCTTTGACTCAGTACCCTAAAATACTAGAGGTTTCATAAATGAACTTATAGAATAATCCATGCTCATCATCAGTCATTAGTCATCACCAGTCTCAATACCTATTGGGGAAACACTCTTGTCTCAAAGCCCTCGTCCATACAGGGAGCTACAACACAAGAGTGTTGTAAGGCTGGGTATGGAAATATAGGCACTACTGGAGTAGTACTTGTTCCAACCAAACCAATCAAAAAACTAAACACTCACAGAATTAATTCTACAGACATAGGTACCTAAGTTTCACCGTTCTGCACAATCACTATATTCTCCAGAACTACAATTTCTTCCTCCTCAACCATCACTTTTTAAATCTGGACCAAATTCAAATCATCCTGTTGTGAGGTAAAGATGATAATCTCTAACTGGCCAGTCTTTTGGCTACCCGTTATCTACCTCTGATAGGTGATACCTCTTATCCTCCTCTTCTATCCCGGCCTCTAACTCAAGACTTACCTCAAACTACAGCCTCAGTAATCGGTGTTAGTATTGCTACTACTAGTGTAACTATTGTGTCCACTACTACTCTAGTGGAATGAGTGTTCACCATATATGAAATAAGATTGATGAAGGTTAGATACCAATTTGTATCACTAGTTACCAATTGGAATCAAGTACTAGAACAAAAAGAAGAAAGAAGTGAAAATTGCTTCCTAAAACCTTGTAGCCTCTCAAAGAAAAATACAAATGTCTCCATATTATTTCACAAGACTTTACTAGACATTTTCTTGTAAAATAAGATGAACGAACTCATTGCTCTGATACCTTCTTTGTGACGACCAATTGGTCATGAGTGGTACACATCCTAACTCTACGATTGAAGAATCATCTAACCTAACATTACCTTCACAAGTCACTTTCCTCAAATAACCATTAGCTCAATAAACACAATATTAATTAGCAAAATTTAATACTAACTTATTTAATATCACAAACAAAATAAAATTTAGAAGTATCTCTAATTATTAAGACCCTCGGGACCTGAAAGTTACCATACAAAAACATCTAAATAATATATAAAACCAAGTCTAAAATATCATCCTAAATACTAAGTAAAGTCATAAGCAATATAAGAATGATCTAATGGCTGCCCGAACATAATGCTCACTCTTGAATTGATGTCTGAATCACGGACTAGAGTTGAGGTCTTATCTCAAACTCTCAAATATGCTCTACACTCAATGAAAAAAAGAGTACAAGTAGTATCAATACACCAATTAGTACTGGTAGGCATCATCGATCAACTCAACTTAACACCATACAAACAGGCAAGTTAAATGCAAGTAACAACGATCAACACACAACTTACAAAATTGACAACCAAATATAGTCATAACACTTTATGTCATTAGGAATACGAGAATTCAAGTACATTAATTACATGCGGGCAAATTCTTCAACAATGGTGACACACACAAACACACACACACACATATATATTTAAATAAAATAATGATTGTTTGTATTCGAGATGTGCACACATACTAGAGTCACCAAGGACTCTTAGATATGACCTGCATGGGACAAGCTCAGTTCATATACCAGTAATGGCATGATACTTGATCCAATAACAATGCCTATATGACACCCAATATATATAACAATGTTAGTGTGGCACTTGATCTATATATAATCTCAATACTATCTTAAAATTGTATGTTCAATATATGGTATAGTTAATAATTACAAGTAATGCCCAAAAGAAAATCACAAACACCAAACTCATATATAAGCACAGAGTCAAGAAAGTCTTTACTATAATTAAATCATAAATTACCTAAATTCCTTGCTTATAACCACTATATAGCCACAACCTTGCTCTTATATTCAATCTCAACATGTCTTGATCTATAAATAATATTACATAATTCTTAACAGAATATTTCACCCTTCCTAAATATGAAGAACTCACAATTATCAAATAAACCAAAGAATTTGCCATATTTCATCATCCTAGGGTTTTCTACCCTTTAAACTCTTGAACTCAACATATTATAACATTATGATCAAGAATTCAACCATGGCGAGTATTTTCTAAGACATTGGGATTAATAACAACTGATAATAAACTAAATCCCTAAAAATTCTCACTAGTTCATAATTTAGGGCTAATATTCAAATTCCACCATGATTTTGTTTCTCACAATTTCTATGAATCTAAATAAGTAATGTAAGTTTGGAGTGTAGATAATTCTTACCTCAAAGATAAATAAACCCCAAAAGCTAAAAAGGATCGCCCTTGCTAAGCCCTTGAGTGTTTTTTGAAAAAGTGAGAATGAAAATAGATTTTTGATCTTAAAACAAGATATACTGTTCATTGGCCGTTGTAGCCATGCTGCTGCCACTAGAATGGCACCGCTGCAGTGGAGATCTATCATTGCAACGGCTCCTATGCTAATTGGGGATACCACTGCAGCAACACTTATATCGCTAGAACAACACTTCTACCACTGCAGTGAGCCAAAATTAGTAACTCGGTATTTGGTCCCAGTTCTGGTCATTTCACAACACACTTATCAATATTTGACATTATGAACAGACCCTTTCACGGTAATCGCCATTGTTCTACTAACCTTTTGTATGCACCAAAAGTTGATAAGACTTCCTAAACTCATACTCTAACACAAAATCAACTCAAAACCACCAACTTAATTCTTTAATAACAATCAGATTTCCCTTGACTACCACATACTCAAAATACGCCTAAGACAAGGCCAGCCCTGAATTTTCAAAGTTTGATCCAAGGAAAAACTAAGCAAAGGTTCTACTTTCTAATTTAATATAATAATGATTTATTTTTTTAAACCCATATGGAGTTCGCAACCCATATACTATCACAGTCTTATCAATCAATCTACCGGCATATTTCTTGGTTACTACATTTTATAAAGTGTCTCATTTTCTTTCAAAATTAGTGCTTCTCAATGGTACCAATTTCAGGGCTATGGATGAATGAAATGAGGAATCATGTAATGAATCAACTTGACAATAGTATAAATGAGCTCAAGTCTCGTCAAATATCAATAGATCTTGATATAAGTCTTCATATGGAAACACAATAGTAGAGAGTCATGTAAGACATTAATAATATCAATTCAATCCCCCAACATGGGCATCGCAATAATAATAGAGGATAATTAGTACTCAAATAAGACCAATACCATTCCCTTCACGAGTACCACAATGATAATAATCTCTCAAGTCAATAATAAAGTCAACACAATTCCTCATTTAGGCATCACAAAAATAATAACCAATGCAAATAATGTAACATAAAGAATTAAAATCAAGTCATAACTTGATTTACATAATAAGTTTTCACCTTTATATGCTAAGTGACCACTAAAACCTAATAATAACATCAAATACTATAAATCTATTCATATGCTAAGTGCTAACTAAATACCCATCACATCATTAAATAACATACTAATATAATGATCCCTGGGTGGTTACTAAACCCCAATCATTTTATCAAAATTCATTAAATATGATTCAAGCTCTTAAATAGATATCCACTCTCAATTTACTCAACATCAATAGTCACCTATCTACAATTTACCATAAACATTTTCACAAGTAGATAGAATAAATAAGTTGTCCATTTTTATTACTTAAACCCATCAATAAATTCCGATCCCCATGGAGATGTTCGTCATCTAATATACATGGTACCTCCAAACCCATAATGATTCACAACACAATCAATATACACAGAATATATAAACACCTAAGAAAAGAGTTGAGGTACATCACAACTTGCCTTATAGAAGATCTACAAATCGTATCTATTTCAATGAAATATGGTATCTATACATAAATACAAGACCACGAATACCCATATTGATACACTTTAATTCTGGATCCAATTACTTTGAGAAGCGATCCAAACAATAAATTGGTGAAATTGAATTTTTTTATGAATGATCATGTTTCCTATTTTTAAGGGTTCTATATCTGAACGCCTAATGAAAATTAAGTAGAAATGAAGGAAAAACATACTTTTTTACTAGATAAAACCCAAATTTTAACTTGAAAAGCTAAGATTTGAAGATGAAAACGCAAACTAATCAGTGAAAAATAATGAAATACTAGTTTAGAAGATCACCTAAACTACTAATCTTAAAAACTCACTTTAAAACTCTAAAAAACAAGCTTGAAATCTTTGAAAATGGTGGAATGGAATTTTAAATCTCAACATTAGAAAGAAGTCATGAATATGAAATGGAAATTCTTGAAAAATAAAAAAATGAAGGAAACATTACAAATCTAATGATTATACAAGAAA
Source organism: Capsicum baccatum var. pendulum (assembly GCA_030864225.1). Classification (NCBI taxonomy): domain Eukaryota; kingdom Viridiplantae; phylum Streptophyta; class Magnoliopsida; order Solanales; family Solanaceae; genus Capsicum; species Capsicum baccatum. The sequence goes on along the minus strand of CM061558.1, from coordinate 203,935,492 downwards.
AACTCCTTAAGAATAGACTCAAATGGAGCTTCCTAGCTTCCAAAATGTCAAAAATACTAAAATTTTGTGATATACCGATTTAAAAACTATCCAAGTAAAAATGTGTTCATTATTATTAGGGACCAAGGTATAGCGATATAGCTAAAGGAACCAAAATTTATTCATCACTATCAATTACTGTGATAGTGATGAAGGAACCAAAATTTGTTCATCATTATCAGCGACTGAGATATCGATGAAGGAATCAAAATTTATTCATCACAATCGCTGATAACGGTGAAAGAATCAAAATTTATTCATCGCTATCAGTGGCCAAGATATCACAATAGTGATGAGAAAGTTTTCACCAATGCAATAACTAAGAAAATTCAAGTTTCAAACTCCCCGACGGACCCTCACAATGCATTTAGAACTCTGTGAACACAATTCAGCTATACTACTTAGCTAAATTCGATATTTTGAACTCAATGATGCATCTAAAATTTTCAATAGAGGTCGTTATCAATAAGTTACTCCTATAATCAACTTTACTCCAATAAAATACATATTTCAATCAAATATTCAAAAATTACAAAAGGACCTCGAGACTTGAACCACTATGCCACTAATCCAAAATGGACATTTCAAATCTTATGAAATTGACAAAATTATGATCTGATGTTTGGATCATAGAATGTTGATCAAAGTTAACTATATTACATTAAAGGCTACTCAAAACTCCAAACTCATATAAATCACTACTGAATATTTTGGAGTATGTGCAACCCATTTCTACAACTCATGAATGATGTAAAACAATAATAAAGAATTAAATTGTCAAAACATAGAATACTCGAAAAATAACAATAAGGGTTGTGACATAATCAATGGATGAAATTGCATAAATGAATATAAACCCCTATGTGTATCTTAAAATAGGAGTTAAACTTGATTGATCAGGGGTATGTTTCATGGGATATCCATTGGTTGGCCCTTGGGGCCACCTGTAATTGAAAAGTTGTTGTTTCATCGGGTTTGATACAATAAGCTGTTGATTTTCCTTAAAACAAGTTATTGGTTATCGTTGAAATGGAGTTAAAACTCAATTGATTGCATATGTGCATTTTGAGCTGAATCTTTGTTAATTTAGTTGCAATACATGTTATTAAGTGATGAACAAGTTAATGATTGATTCTAAACATTGCGAACTGATAGCTTACAATATGATTGATAGGGGACTAATTTATATGCAAGTATTGTTCTTCTAGGACTTGTTACCTAATTGTACTTGTAATGGCATGTGGTTGTTGTTATGAATTGATTATACTAAATACATTATTGTGATTGAATTGATAGATTGAAAGGGTATAAGGGTAGGGATGTTGAGATAAGGGTTTCATAATACTTGATTTGGGATAAGGATGAAAAAATACCAGTTTATTTAATATATTTGGTAAATGGACTGAGCTCGTCCCTTCTAGGTCATGATTAGTGGACAACCATAGTTTTCATAGCATGTGTGTACACTATGTTGACACCTAATTTTTTCCTCTGCGACTAAATTTAGTCCTCAGTTTCTTTGGCTTTAATAAAATCGAAATATTTATTTCATCCGAATAACACTTTTCAAAATATTTTTATACATAATTTTATCATTTTAAGTAGCGGTTATATATTATTGCATTCAATTATACGAGATTATATAATTTGATTACTTAACTATTTATTCTATGAAATATCGAATTTCAATCAAGGCTTATCTTGAAAATAATTTCAATAATTAAAATATCAATTTTAATATAATTTATTATCAAAATGATTTGTTTGGATAAATATGTGTTTGATTTTATTAAATCAAGAAGCTTAGAATTAAAGGAAGTATTAATTCGTATCAAATTTTAATTTAGCCAATTTATTAGATTTGATCGTAATTGAAATCAAAATTGGCCATAATTGCAATGCAATTGGCCAATTAACTTTCAATTTGGTTAGAATTTAAATAGAATGAGCTAAATTAAAATTGAAATTATTTTCGAATAACCCCAAATCTAGTTGGGGTTATTCTCTAAATATCCCCATAATCTACCCATCAACCCATTTTCTTTTCTTTTATTTTTGGGAGCCCAATTTAAAACCTCAGCCAAACCAGGCCCAATTTTCGCCTGACGCGTCCAGTCCAAAAATGAACCTACCTGGCCCAAGCCCTCTTTTCTTCTTCATTTAATTATCAACAGCAGCCAAAAAAAACCATGGCAAAACTGAGAAATAGCGTACAATCAAACGACAATACCAATAATTCCAAACGACAAAATCAGTGACAACATCAGAAACCCATGACCCAACCAGCCCCATACCCGACACCGAACAACAATAACTTCAACCCGATTTAATAATTTGGATTCTAACGACAATAAATAGCTCATCTTTTTGGAGTTTGAAATTTGAATTTTTGTACCAAAATAGTACCAAAATCCAGCTCATCCTTTTGGTCTCTTATCTTCGATTCTCTCATGAGTAATACCGTTTTTGCCCCCTTGATTTGGGTTAATCCCACATCATTTGGGAATGAAAAGGATACTTTTATTTCCTTCTTTAAAAACATCTCTTTGGAGTAGAAATAAACAAGTCTCAAAGGGGGAAAAATATTTTGAGCAAAATCAATAAATTTTTAAATTTTTAGAAGCCATAGAAGCTTTCAAAATTAGAGCAAAGCTTTTCCTGTGGTGTTTGTGACTCCGAAAGAAGCCCGGCGTCCTGTTTTGCTGCTCTGAAAGAGGTAAACATCTTTTTCCATTTTCATTTTTATTATCATTTTTTTATCTCCTTTTTTATAATGTTGTTTGCTGGGAGTAGCTGTAGAAAGGCCTATAGGCCATAGGATTTGTTTGCATAAATCTACAATATTTTGCTTAGTCAGCAATATACTTCTTTTATTTGTTACTCTCTATTCATGTTTGAATGTATTAACCAGCTCAAAAATATTGCCTTTCATGTTGTCGTCATTCTGTTAAAGGTGGTAAAATATGGTTGACTATGTATTGAAAGATTTGTAGTTGCTATCGCAGAAGCTTGCACGAGAATGTGTGATTTACTATATTGATGAATAAGCCTCCATCTCAATTTTTAAAAAATTTTTGATTAACCTTTAATCGGTTCAAGCTTCCCTTTTCTTTTCCAATTATGCTGGCCGGGTTCTTTGATAATTTTTCCTTTAAAGACTACATTCAAGATCGTTAAGTAGTTCGCACACACATTTTAGTTAAAACTGCATGTCAGTTCTTTTCTTTTTCCAACAGTAATCGCGAACATCTAAACTACCTGCATTAATTTGTTGTTGGCTACATTTGACATCTTCTGCTAGAATATTGTAAGACATGCTATTTTGAAGTAAGGACTCTTAACACTGGTTTTGATATTCTTTATATAGACAGGGTTCCCTTATACAATAAAGTGGCTATTTTTATCTTAAAGTTTGTTAAGCCTTGGAAACTGGCAAAAACTAATGCACTCTTTATTTTTAAAAAGACTAGCCAGTCTCTGTTTTTAAAAATTTAATTTGATTTGTATTAAATCTTTGAAAACTTTAATAATTGGTTTAGTCAAAAGTTGGAAGGTATTGCAGAACTAATTGTAATGGTTCATTTAATCATAAAGTTTAGCTCTTTTGTCGTGTATGGATATATTAGCATCATTTTGTCCCCGTTCAATGCTAATAATATTAATAATAAAAGATGAGTTCTTCCTTTGTTTTTCTTTCTTTCTACTCCAATGGTTCAACACAACCCTAGAAATAAGTCGCAATTTGTGAGGTTCTCTTAAATGTTAGAATTATGTGTTTGGAATCTATATTTGTGTGTCGAGCATTTGTTTTAAATAGGATTAGCCCTCGAGTGCACTAGTAGAATTTATTTAATTTGCTCTTAAGGCATTAGTCGAAATCGGTTAATGATAAGTTGCATGTAATATACGAATATATTTGATTGAAAGCATTCGATTCATGGACGTCATGCTCTACATTTATTTTTCATTGCCTAACCCATTTCAAGGTAGTTCTTTTTTTTCTCTTTATTTTCTAATTTTTGATTGTCATTATGCATGTTCAAGTCCTTCCTACTTATCTGAAACTTAAGTGATTAATTTTGAATATTTCTTTCTTTACTTCTTAAAACAGTTTGCAATCTTTTCTTTGTACTAGTGACTTGTATTTCAATATTTTAGCTCACTGTTTTTAGCCCCCATGCATTGCAATTTACTTTTTTTATATATATATACATGTGTATTTGTCTTTTTATGCACCATTTTGTGTTGGATGAATATTAACTTTCTTTACTTCCTACCTTTGCATGTGAATTCACGTTGAATCCGAACGGACTCTCTGACCTTTGCATTTCATGATAGGCCAATGAGGCCCATCTCTTCGAGTCGATTCAATTAAGTCTAAATTCGATCGTGTGGCGTATTGGATACAATAAGATAGAAGAAAAAGAAAATAGATTGGAACCCATTGGCAAAGTAGTTTAGAGACTCAAAAGTCTCAGTTGTTATTTTATTTATTTACTTATTATTGTCTTTATTTATTTTATTTATTTATTTAATCATTCATTTAGGCCTGGAAGCCAAAGTTGTATTTAATACAGGTGGAGCGAGATTCGAGTCAAAGGCTCAAAAACTAGATTAAGACAGGTGAAACGAGTAGAGAGCCCAATTAGATTAGGATAAGGTTCGTTGATTTGGACCCAAAACTAGTTCAGATTTAGTTAAAATCCCTACTAAGTTGCCCAAAACTATTCTGCACAAGTCTTTTCCAAAAAAAATCAATCACTTTTCAAAATCAATCTTTTTGAAGTTAGTCAAAAGATGTTTTCAAACAGTTTGGATAACCGCAAGTTAGCGGATGTTTTAGGTGCCTTAAACCTTCCTAAAACGTTAATAGGAATCGCTTATTCAAAATTTTTAAATTGTAGATAATTTTTCTATTTTGGATCGTTTAAAGTAATTTATAAAGGTTTCTTAATTCCTTTTCAAAATTAAGTGGTGACTCTCTAAAAGTCAAAATTTTTGCAAAATAGAAATGGTGAATCTGTTGGGGATATTTAACTAGGTTCTAACCAAATTCTTAATTTCGTCTTTTGAGTAACTGTTTATGCTTTTATATGTTTTGATTTCGCAGTATTTAATTATTTCATCTCATAGCATAATCCCGCATTGATTTATTAAATTATTTTGGGGTTTGGTGGATGTCCCAGCCCCTGTTGTTCAATTCCAAATAAGGTGTTGGAAATACGATGGTTTATCAGCATGTGCATCATCTAATGGTTGTTCGTATTTCCAAACACAAGTCGTCTTCTTAAAAACCTGGTTCAAACCCACTCTAGACACCTAAGATAGATCAAAACTAAAACCTTATTTTAGGCATAATCCTAGGTGACCCAATACTCGAGGGAGCATTGGGCTCATTAGAAAACTTGCCCTGTGACTGTTGACTTTGAGTCAATTACAAATGAATTATATTTATGTGTTGAAGAAATACATATTTTCTTAATCCAATCCATTATCCTTTAGGGGTCGGGAGAAGGCTTTCTTTGCTTACTCTCATGTAAGGACGCCTCAATCATACGCCAATTGAGGGAGGAATTGAAGCAATCCAAGCAAAAAAAAAAGATTGATTTTGAGGGTTGCATTTAGAGAATAGTTATACGGGAATCTCTTGATCATCAACGGATGTCAGCAATGACAAGAAGTTGACAAAGATAAGAGGGTGAAAGCCGATAGAAGAGCTTTCAGGAACTAGTATTTTCTATCCCCTGCGTGGGACATTGTTTTTTTTCTTGTGTTATTTCATTTCCCTAAAAGGGTGTATCCCCTTTTGTGCAACTTTTGTAAACATTTATGTTATTTATGTATACCTATGAAGGTTTTGGGGATAATGGATTGGCTTTGAAAAGGCGTATATTTTCTTAAAAATTCGTTAGGCCTAAACCCTTGGCTAAAAAAAGGTCACCCAATTAGGATGCACATTTATTACAATATACATATGTAATATAACTGTTTATGTACTTATATGTGTTATGTTGATTCGAATTAAATGTGAATTAATCCAATCACATTTTCCATAGAACATCTCTTGTCATAAATATACCCTACTATACAAAAGTTCGACCAAACGTACTCCAAGTCTCCCAAGTTTCTCAGAAAAGTCTGCAGTCATTTTTTAAACTTCCAAAATAATTGCTACCATTTTAGGAAAGTTGACTTTAGAATCTGAAAAAACCATTATAGTTTTGAACTATGTAGGGCCTGATTTCTCCTCCGTGAGATCCATAGGCAGCCTTTCGGCCAGGCCCATATCTCCAAAAGCTCTGTTGTTCTCCACTTTCTTGAAAGAAGTGTAATAAGGCCAGAAAATAGAAAAGTTGAGCCTTCCTGATGAATTCCACCTATCCATATCATTGAGAAAAATTCTATTCATTGAAATTCTTGAGTCATCATTACTTTATAGATCAAATTCGCATGAGATGAGAAACAACACTATGTGTTTACTTCCTACCTTATCATCTTGCTTTCCTCATCACTAACGGAATCTAACATGTCATCCTTTGAGTTGTTTTTACTTTGAATGCAATATAAACTACTCTGTGTTGGCACAAAATAGCCCTACTTCACTAGATCATAACAAATAAGAGATCTCTTTCTTGACTATTGTTACAGGAAAAGAAAAATGACTAGTAGTAAAACTGGACTCTACCAATCATTTTTCAAACCAGTAAACGATGGTCTCGAGGATGGGATAGGAAAATAAAAGGGAAGAATTTTCCAAGACAACCGGGATCATGGAAGATTAATAGGACAAAATATTGTTGAATTAGACCTTCACTCCACCCATGACTCATCGCCCATCGTACAATAATAACTTAAAACCTACCATTGTCATGTCATGTCAAGAAGAAGGATAATGATGAATGAGAGACAATAGCCTTAGAATAGTCAACAGAAGAGTCAAAGAGTTCGAGAATCAAAGAAGCCTAATCTAGAGGAAACTGAGGTGGTTAACTGGGAAGGCACTGACTAAAGGAATTAGACAATTGATCCTTTGTTCTATCAAGACAAAGGTAATGAAAATGCCATATCATCCGTAGAAGTGCTTACTTCTATCCTAGTAATATGGATAATAGTATTCAGGGTCATTTAACCCTAAAAATTCTTTATATGTACGAACTATGTTTGACCTAAATTTCCAACAAAGAGATACGTAGGCGGCCTATGTCAGCTTTGGTCAACCCCTTAGGAAAATTTATCCTTTTCTTTTATGTACAAACTAAGTTTGACCTGAATTCCCAAGAAAGGGATACGTAGGTGACCTATGTCGACTTCGGGCATCCCCTTAGGACAATTTATCCTTTCCTTTCATGTATGAACTACGTGATGACGTGAATTCCCAAAAAAGGGATGCGTAAACGGCCTATGTCAGCTTCGGTCAACCTATTATATTTATCTATATATCCTTAGCGTAGTCCCGAACTACGTTTGACCTGATTCTTGATTCAACGGGATACGTAGGCGCCTCAATGGCTCGGTCATATAACCCCAGAAAATAAAAAATAGGGAAAAATATTTGAAAGGAATCTCAAAAATTCACAAAAGGAATATCACCATCCAACAAAGAGAACGCAGACAAACAAAGGCTTTGGATCCGATCGAGTTGAGATCGTCTTAAACAACTTTAAATGGGGAAGAAAATTTTGAGGAAGGCCTTAAAATTTACACCAAACACTGGACTATATTTCAAATCCCCCAGTACCAGGGGTCAAAGTTAAGCTTTAGAAGTCACCAGCTGCTACAAAGTAAAGGCAGACTAATTCTTCGGCTGTGACAGAATTTTTTCAAGAACCCTCCAGCAATGATGATGAGTTTTGGAAATCCTCCGTCAAATGTCAGACATAGTCAGAACCAAGATAAAGGCGTTCGTCAAACTTGTACATGATATGACCGCATGGATTTTATAAATCTTTCACAGAAGTTTTGAAACTAGATTTTAAAATTAAGTCTACTTTTAAAAATCTATACAAATCATTTTATTTAGTGATTGTCTAGGCATCTATTGGAATGGGGAGTCAGAGTGGAAGTCCCAATATGACGGAGTACCCGAAAGATGATGAAGAGCAAACCAAGGATCAGAGAAGGTCAACACGGAGTAGTTTCACTCAAAAACTAATAATTTTTCTGTAGATGCAAGGATCAATACACAAAATGGGAATCTTTTTCAAAAATTCCCAAGCGAGTAGGAGCCACACCAAAGCATACAATGCTCAAGAACGGTATTTTTGGATTTCTACAAAATGGATTTAATACTCATTTATCGAGGACCCTTTGAATTACCTATCTCATTGCTTGAGATCATGAAAGAAAAATGAAAGCACCTTATCTTCTTTAGGAATATTGTATATAGAATTTTCCTAAAATAGTCGCTAGTAAAAGTGACTTTGTGTCTACTAAATATTTACTTTGAGCACAGGTGTATTTGAGGGAGTTGGTAAAATGAATACAACAATCAAAAGGATCACTCAATAGAAAGAAGAGTGAAAATTCTTCCTCAAAATTTAATGAAGAAAAACAAACGGTATTTGAGTGACCTTAAAAAGGGATTTTACCTGTTCATTTCTATCTGGTAGGTCTGCTATTTAAATACTTCTTCAAAAATAGGATGAATAGTAGATTAAACCATTCAGATTATGATGCCGAGTATTTGTCGTTTAAACTTTTATAAATTTGAGTGTGGTCGCCAGTGAGAATGACATTGTGTCTACTAACTATCTACATTGAGTACAGGTGCATATAGAATGCAAAAAATGCAAACAAACGGATTCAGGTTAAATCACTTTCATTTTCAAGAGGGCCATTACACAAAGGATCATCAACATCTAATATCTATTGACACGCGAGACACAAAAGCTGGCATCGAGGATATCATCAACATTTAATGTCTGTTGACATGCGAGACACAAATGTTGGCATCAAGGATATCATCAACATCTAATATCTATTGAAATACGAAACACAAATGCTGACATCGAGTATATCATTAGTATCTAATATCTGTTGACACATGAGATACAAATGTTGGCATCGAGGCTATCATCAACATTTAATATCTGTTGACATGCGAGACACAAAAGTTGGCATCAAGGATATCATTAGTATCTAATATCTGTTGACACACAAAACACAAATACTGCCATCGAGGATATCATTAACATTTAATATATGTTGACATACGAGACACAAATGCTGGCATCGAGGATATCATCAGCATCTAATATTCGTTGACACGCGAGACACAAATGTTGACGTCGAGGATATCATCAACATCTAATATCTGTTGACACGCGAGACACAAATGTTGGCATTGACGATATCATCAGCATTCTAATATCTGTTGACAGGCGAGACATAAACGTCGTCATCGAGGATATTATCAACATCTAATATCTTTTGGCACGCAAAACATAAATGTTGGAATCAAGAATATCATCATCATTCTAATATTTGTTGACAGGCGAGACACAAATATTGTTGTTGAGGGTATCATCAGCATTCAATATTTATTGATACGTAATACACAAATGCTAACGTCGAGGATATCATTAGTATTTAATATCTGTTGACACACAAGACACAAATGATGGCATTGGTGATATCTTGTTATTTTATGAATCAACATCTGAATGCATCAAGATTACGCTATTTGAGGGGACACCTTTAAGTCGCTATATGAAGATGAGTGATATATGAGATCTCCTAGAAATTAACAATTTGAGGGTCATCTATAAGTCATATTATTTGAAATAGGATAGTGTGCAAGATTACCTATGATTTGATAGACCATAGGTCATCCGTACGTCGTAATAACATCCTAATCGGATAGTATGCAAGGTTACCCAAAAATTGATAGTCTGAAGGTTATTCATAAGTCACAACTAAATCTTTACAGGAGAGTATACAAGATTATCAAATTAATAAGTTTAAGGGTTATATATAAGCCATGTCATATCCAAGATCTATTATGTGTAGGTTTACCCAAAGACTACCAATTTGAGAGATTTTATAAGTCATATTATATCCAAGGTGGGATGATATGTAGGAATACCTGAGAACTAGCGATTTGAGGGATATCTGTAAGACATCTCTTATCCAATGTTGGATAATGTGTAGGACTACCTAAAGTCTAAAAGTTCAAAGGATATCTGTAAGTCACCTTATATCTGTAATGCCTCGCACTTTCCTATGCTAGAAAATGAACCATTGTTCGTATATGTGAAAATCCCAATTTTGTAAGCCATATTTGGGCACCTAAATTACCACGAGTACCCTAGTTATGAGATATCTTATGATGTTTTAAGTGTGGTTATATGAGTCACTTAATGTAGTACAAGCTAAGAGTTTCAAAATCCATCAAGTTTTAGTGTTTGAATTTGCAAGGGTCATCTTTGAATGAGAATAATTGATAAATATATGATATTTCTACATATTTCTACTCACAAAATTATAGATAATCTAATTATCTTTCCAACGATACCAATTTCACCAAAATCCGACACCCAAACTAGGAGTTATGGCTTTGCGAAGTAGAGTGTGTCGCCTAACCAATCGCACATGGCCACTGAAAAGCATATGTGATAGCCTATGCGGTGCCTATGTAAATATAGGCGATATCATATGCGGCGCCTATGTAAATATAGGCGATATCATATGCGGCGCCTGTGTAAATATATGCGATATCATATGCGGAGCATATCTTATGGTTTCAAGTGACTTAAACACTCCATTTTTGGGTTATTTTGAGGGCAATTAAGTCTTTTGGCACTCCTTACACACCTCTAAACTTAATCTTACGAATTTAATAGATTCTAAACACATCATAACCCTATTATCAGTCTAAGTTCATCATCCAAGAGCACTAAAGAAAAAAAACAACTAGGGTTACACAATCAACATTGAGGGTCCAATCTTTTAATGAATCTGTTACCATAAAGGTATGTGGGGTTATGAATAAGAACACACTTTCGTTCTTGTGCCCAAAGTTTGCATTATTTTACAAAGATACATGATTTTTACATGTTTTATCATGAATTTGAAGTGATAAATATTATCCTATGTTGTTGTTCAAGATACTATAATTATTTTGAATGTTTAGAAAATAAACTCCATGAGTTTGAGATTATTGTTATGATTAAATGCTGAAATTTTTCAGATTTCCGTATAAATTATGCATGCTTGTGATATAAAGCATAAATATTGAAATGTTTTGATTAAGTATCGCTATAAGGGTCATTAACCCACATTGAGATTGTTGTTTTGAGAATTTATATGCTACATGCACCCATGTTTAGACTATTTTTGATGAAATATAGAAAGATTTGACCTTTTGGTCATAACAGAGTTAAAATCCACTTGATGAAATGAGTTATGAATTTTATCATTTATTTAACTTAAGAAATATGAGATTACCCTTAAAGTGGATTTTTATTGAGATTTTTTAGCATAGTATTGGGATTAGTATTTAGCACCGAGTTGGGTATGTTACTACGGTTTCATACCCCAGAACTACGTGCCACCATAGGTTGAGACATTGACTTCCACTATATGTGAAAAATTGAGATAGTGATCACTAAGATGAGATTGTTCTATACTGATGGCAAGGGTAGGACAGCTCTAACTTTACGAGGACAAGTCGTGGGACATCATGGGTGCTCACATGGTGTACATGTCGGTTAGAAGAACCTCCCAAAGAGTCGTCCCTCATTCTTAGATTGATTTTACTGATTTAAAAGAGATTTGAAATGCAGATTTATGATGTATTCAATATTCTAGATTTCACTAAGATTACTTGATGAGAGAATAAGAAAAGAATCTTGATATTTGGATTAAGTGTAATGGCTCATGATATCCAGATTGGCATGTTTTACCATTCATTGTGTATGATTTAAGATTTTAGATTTCTTTCAAGCTTTATGAGCCATTTACAAATGTCCTGCATGATTTAGAAAGAAAACTTATGACATGATCATTAAATATATATATATATATATATATATATATCACCCCTATGTACTCGGTACATATTCCATGGTACTGACCCACATGTTTGCATGTGGGCTACATTTTTCCTATAATGTAGGTTCAGGTGCTCATTCCCAGGTTTATCGTGATTATCCGAGCACGTTGATCTACATCCTCTGCAGTGGTGAGTCCTCATAGTATGAGGACTAGTTATTCAGATTTCCTCATTTACTTTGAGTCGTTCAGTTTATTTCCTAAGTTCGGGTCAGTTGGGGTTTGTCCCAATGGCTCATGGATATACAGTTTAGTAAAGGCTTGTTAGACTAGATGGATAGATTGATCATATTTGTCAGAGTTATCGTATTTTGTTATTTTCGTATTTCATTCGTATTGCAGTATGATATTATGGAGGATGTTTAGATGTTTTGATTATGATGACTTTGATTATAAGTGTTGAATGGTAGAAAAATGGCTAAAAGGGTTAGCTTGGGGTTACTTGTAGCCTTAAGCACCGTGTGACGCCTTGGGCCCCGTTTTTGGGGCGTTACAATATCCAACATCAAATAATGCGCCAGATTATCCAAACATATCCAATTCAAAGGAAATCTATAAGTCGTATCATGCAAAGATGTGCAAGACTTGCCCGAGATCATATGCAAAGAATTATTGTCAATAATCAGAAAGGTTATCATTCTACATACAACATGTAATATAGGTAACCAAAAGGGTTTACGCATCATCAAGACTACACAGTTACAGGGATCATTTTTCATAAAATATCATCGATGTTCAAAAGGGCCACCCCAATTTGAAGACATATTCAACTGACAAATAAGCTAATTATTCAACAACCAAGAGAGTTGTTGTATCTATTATTTCAAGTCACTTCCTTTCAAATAGTTACATGAAAGGAATGACTTCGCTTTTCAGGAAACAACTCACGTGGAGATATGTTAAAGACTATATACCTCTTTCGTGAATTGTTTTTATTACTAACAATTTTGTTTGAAACATTGTCGAGAGCATCCGAAAGGATGAAAATCAAAAATCAAAACCATAGGAGCGGATGACTCCAGATAGGACACAGCACAACGTGGAACTCTTTCTTAGCAGCAAAATTAGACATAGTCTAAAGAGGGACGTCAAACTCTTTGGATGCGAGCTAAAGGATGATCGCCACCACCATTCAACCATACCCTTGTTCGAAGGCATGTGGTGTTTCGATATATTCTGGTTTCAGCTTCACCTTTGAGAAATTTCTAAACTCATATAGAGGGTAACCTTTTATTTCTTTCAAATTCGAGTGATAAGACACCTAGAGTTTTGGAAATTATGTCCAGGTATAGGAAACCTAATACCGAGGTCCGACCATAACTCCAGGAAACTTGGGCGAAAGCCAACCTCTTTAATATTCGAACTTGCGGTCAGACAAAAATTAGGAATGCCAACCTCCGCTTGCGCAGGATTACTTGCATCCACCCTGCCCAAAGGGAGGGGGCAGTTGTTAACACCTAATTTTTTCCCTCCAGGACTAAATTTAATCCTGAGTTTCTTCAATTTTTAATAAAATTAAAATATTTATTTCATCCGAATAAAAACTTCTCAAAATATTTTGTATACACAATTTTGTCATTTTAAGTAGCGACTATATATTATCGAGTTCAATTATACGATATTATATAATTTAATTACTTAAATATTTATTCTATGAAATATCAGATTTCAATCAAGGCTTATCTTGCTAATAAATTTTGAATAATTAAAATCTTAATTTTAATATAATTTAATATCAAAATGATTTTTTGGGATAAATTTGTGTTTGATTTTATTAAATCAAAAAGCTTAGAATTAAAGAAAGAATTAATTCGTATCAAATTCTAATTTACCCAATCTATTAGATTTGACCTTGATTGAAATCAAAATTGGCCATAATTGCAATGTAATTGGCCAATTAACTTTAATTTGGTTAGAATTTAAATAGAATGAGCCAAATTTAAATTGAAATTATTTTTGAATAACCCCAAATCTAATTGGGGTTATTTTCTAAATAACCCCATAATATACCCGTCAACCCATTTTCTTTTCTTTTATTTTTGGCAGCCCAATTTAAAACCTCAGTCAAACCAGGCCCAAGTTTTGCCTCACCCGTCCAGTTCAAAATGAACCTACCCGGCCCAAGCCCTCTTTTCTTCTTCATTCAATTGACAACAACAGCCAAAAAACCCCATGGTAAAAATTGAGAAACAGCATACAATCAAATAATAAAATCAGTGACAACATTGGAAACATGTGACCCGACCAGCCCCGTAACTGACCCAAACAACAACAACTTCCCCCCGATTTAATACTTTGGATTCTAACGACAATAAACAGCTCAGTCATTCGGAGTTTCAAATTTTAATTTTGTACCAGAATAGTACTAAAATCCAGCTCATCCTTTTGTTCTCTTTTCCGGTGGTGTTTGTGACTCCGACAGAAGCCCGACGTCCTGTTTTGCTGCTCCGAAAGAGGTAAATATATTTTTTCATTTTAATTTCTGTTATCATTTTTTATCACCTTCTTTATTATGTTTTTAGCTGGGAGTAGCTGTAGAAAGGCCTATAGGCCATAGGATTTGTTTGCATAAATTTGCAATATTTTACTTAGTCAGCAATATACTTCCTTTCTTTGTTACTCTCTATTCATGTTTGAATGTATTAACCAGCTCAAAAATATTGTCTTTCATGTTATCGTCATTCTGTTAAAGGTGGTGAAATATGGTTGGCTATGTATTGAAAGATTTGTATTTGCTATCGTAGAAGCTTGCACGAGAATGTATGATTTACTATGTTGATGAATAAGCCTCCATCCCAATTTTCTGAAACGTTTTGATTAAACTTTGATTGGTTTAAGTTTCCTTTTTATTTGTCATATATGTTGGCTGGGTTCTTTGATAATTTTTCCATTTAAGACTACATTAAAGATCGTTAATTAGTCCGCACACACATTTTAGTTAAAAATGCATATCAGTTCTTTTTTTTCCAACAGTAATTGTGAACATCTAAACTACCTGTATTAATTTGTTATTGGATACATTTGACATCTTCTGCTATTATATTGTGAGACGTGCTATTTTGCAGTAAAGACTCTTAACGCTGGTTTTGATATTCTTTATATGGACAGGGTTCCCCTATACTATGATTTCGCAAATTACTACTCTAAAGTATCTATTTTTATCTTAAAGTTTGTTAAGCCTTGGAAACTGGTGGAAACTAATGCACTTTTTATTTTTAGAAAGACTAGCCGGTTTCTGTTTTTTAAAACCTTTAATTTGATTTGTATTGAATCTTTGAAAAATTCAATAATTGGTTTAGTCAAAAGTTAGAAGGTATGGCAGAACTAATTGTAATGGTTTAATTTATCATAAAGTTTAGCTTTTTTGTGGTGTATGGATGGATTAGCATCGTTTTGTCCCTATTCAATGGTAATAAGATTAGCAATAAAATATGAGTTCTTCCTTTTTTTTTTCCTTCTTTCTATTCCAATGGTTCAACACTACCCTAGAAATAAGTCGCAACTTGTGAGGTTTTCTTAATTGTTGGGATTATGTGTTTAGAATCTCCATTTATGTGTCGTACATTTGTTTTAAATAGGATTAGCCTTCGAGTGCACTAGTAGAATTTATTTAATTTTCTCTTAAGGCATTAGTCGAAATCGGTTAACGATTAGTTGCATGTAATATGCGAAAATATTTGATTGAATGCATTCGATTCATGGACGTCATACTCTGCATTTATTTTTCCTTGACTAACCCATTTCAAGATAGTTCCTTTTTTTTCTTTCTTTTCTAATTTTTGATTGTCATTTATGCATGTTCAAGTCCTTCCTGCTTATCTGAAACTTAAGTGATTAATTTTGAATATTTCTTTCTTTACTTCTTAAAACAGTTTACAATCCTTTCTTTGTACTAGTGAATCGTATTTCAACATTTTAGCTCACTATTTTTATCCCCCATTCATTGTAATTTAGTTTATTTTTTCATATGCATGTGTACTTGTCTTATTATGCACCATTTTGTGTTGGATGAATATTAACTTTCTTTACTTCCTACCTTTGCATGTGAATTCACGTTGGGAATCCGAATGGACTCTCTCACCTTTGCATTTCATGATGGGCCAATGAGGCCCATATCTTCGAGTCAAGATTCAATTAAGTCTAAAGTCGATCGAGTGGTGTATTAGATACAAGAAGATAGAAAAAAAGAAAATGGATTGGAACCCATTGGCAAAGTAGTTCAGAGACTCAAAAGTCTCATTTGTTATTTTATTTATTTACTTATTGTTGTCTTTATTTATAATATTTATTTATTTGTTTATTCATTCATTTGGGCCTCGAAGCCAAAGTTGTATTTAATACAGGTGGATCGAGACTCGAGTCAAAGGCTCAAAAACTAGATTCGGGCTCGTGAAATAGGCCGACAGACCAATTAGATTAGGACAGGGTTCGTTTATTTGGGCCCAATAGCCTAAGTCTTTTACTTCCTCCTTCCTTTCCCCATTTATGTGTTTATTTGCTTATTAGTTGGTTTAGATTTTGTTAAAATTCCTACTAAGTCGCCAAAACTATTTGCATGTCTTTTCCAAAAAAAATCAATCACTTTTCAAAATCAATCATTTTGAAGTTAGTAAAAAGATGTTTTCAAACAGTCTGGATAACTGCATGTTAGCGGACATTTTAGGTGCCTTAAACCTTACTAAAACGTTAATAGGAACTGCTTACTTAGAATATTTAAATTGTAGATAATTTTTCTATTTTGGATCATTTAAAGTTATTTATAAAGGTTTCTAAATTACTTTTCAAAATTAAAGTGGTGAGTCTCTAAAAGTCAAAATTTTTGCAAAACAAAAATTGCGACTCTGCTGGGGATATTTAACTAGGTTCTAACCAAATGCTTAATTTCGTCTTTTGAGTAAATGCTTACGTTTTTATATGTTTTGATTTTGCGGTATTTAATTATTGCATCTCATAGCATAATCCCGCATTGATTTATTAAATTATTTTGGGGTTTGGTGGATGTCCCAGCCCCTGTTGTTCAATTCCAAATAAGGTGTTGGTAATATAATGGTTTATTAGCATGTGAGTCGTCTAATGGTTGTTCGTATTTTCAAACCCAAGTCGTCCACTTGAGAACTTGGTTCAAACCCACTTTAGGAACCTAAGATAGAGAAAAACAAAAACCCTATTTTAGGCATGAGCCTAGGATGACCCAATACTCGAGGGGGAATTGGGCTCATTAGAAAACTTACCTTGTCACTGTTGAATCCGAGTCAATTACAGATGAATCATATTTATGTGTTGAAGAAATAAATGTTTGTTTAATACAATCCATTATCCTTTGGGGGTTGGGATAAGTCTTGCTTTGCTTAGTTTTATGTAAGGACGCCTCAATCATACGCCAATTGAGGGAGGAATTGAAGCAAGCCAAGAAAAAAAATGATTGATTTTGATGGTTGCATTTAGAGAATAGTTATACTAGAATCGCTTGATTATCAAAAGATGTCTCCAATGACAAGAAATGGACAAAGCTAAGAGGGTGAAAGCCGATAAAAGAGCATTCAGGAACTAGTATTTTCTATCCTCTGCATGGGACATTGTTCTTTTTCTCGTGTTATTTCCTTTCCCTAAAAGGGTGTATCCCCTTTTGTGCAACTTTTGTAAGAATTATGTCATTTATGTATACCTATGAAGGTTTTGGGGAAAATGTATCGGCTTTAAAAAGGCGTATATTTTCTTCAAAATTCGTTAGGCTTAAACCCTTGGCTCAAAAAGGGTCTTCCAATTAGGATAAACGTTTATTACAATATGCTTATGTAATATAATTATTTATGTACTTATATATGTTATGTTGAGTCGAATTAAATGTGAATTAATCCAATCACATTTTCCATAGAACATCTCTAGCCAGAAATATACCCTACTATACAAAAGTCCGACCAAACAAACTCCAAGTCTCCCAATTTTCTCAGAAAAGTCTGCAGTCATTCTTAAAACTTCCAAAATAATTGCTACCATTTTAGGAAAGTTGACTTTAGAATCTAAAAAATCCATTATAGTTTTGAACTATGTAGGGCCTGATTTCTCCTCCGTGAGATACATAGGTAGCCTTTCGGCCCGACCTATATCTCCAAAAGCTCTATTGTTCTCCACTTTCTTGAAAAAAGTAATAAGGCCAGAAAGTAGAAAAGTTGAGCCTTCCTGGTGAATTCCACCTATCCATATCATTGAGTAAAATCTTGTTCATTCAAATTCTCGAGTCGGCATTACTTCATGGATCAATTCGCATGAGATGAGAAACAACTCTATGTGTTTACTTCCTACCTTATCATCTTGCTTTGCTCATTACTAACAAAATCTAACACGTCACCTTTGAGTTGTTTGTACTTTGAATGCAATAGAAACTACTCTGTGTTGGCACAAAACGGCCCTACTTCACTAGATCAAAACGAATAAGAGATTCCCTTCTTGACTATAGCTTTGTTACAGGAAAAGAAAAATAACTAATAGTAAAACTGGACTCTACCAATCATTTTTCAAACCTGTAAATGATGGTCTCGAGGATGGGATAAGGAAAATGAGAGGGAAGAATTTTCCAATACAACCAGGATCATGGAAGATTAATAGGAGGAAACATTGTTGAATTGGACCTCTACTCCACCCATGACTCATTGCTTGTCGTACAATAACAACTTAAAACTTGCCATTGTCATGTCTTGTCTAGAAGTAGGATAAGGAAGAATGAGAGACAATAGCCTTAGAACAGTCAACAGAAGAGTCAAAGAGTTCGAGAATCAAAGAAGCCTAATCTAGAGGAAACTGAGGTGGTTAACTAGGAGGGCAATGACTGAGGGAATCGGACAATTGATCCTTCGTTCTATCAAGACAATGGTAATGAAAATGCCATATCATCCGTAGAAGTGCTTACTTCTATCCTAGTAATATGGATAATTGTATTCAGGGTCATTTAACCCTGAAAATTCTTTTTATGTACGAACTACGTTTGACCTGAATTCCTAAAAAAGGGATACATAGGCAGCCTATGTCGGCTTCGGTCAACCCCATAGGAAAATTTACCATTTCTTTTCATGTATGAACTAGGTTTGGCTTGAATTCCCAAGAAAGGGTTACGTAGGCAGCCTATGTCGACTTCGTTCATCCCCTTAGGATAATTTATCCTTTACTTTCATGTATGAACTACGTGATGACCTGAATTCCCAAAAAAGGGATACGTAGGTGGCCTATGTCGGCTTCGATCAACCCATTAGATTTTTCTATATATCCTTAGCATAGTCCCGAACTATGTTTGACCTGATTCTTACTTCAACGTGATACGTAGACGCCCTAATAGCTCGATCATATAACCCCAGGAAATGAAAACTGGGGTAGAATTTTTTAGAACGAATCTAGAAAATTCACAGGAGGAATATCATCATCCAACAAAGAGAACGCAGGCTAACAAAGGAGTCGGATCCTCTCGAGTTGAGATCATCTCAAACAACTTTAAATGGGGCAGAAAATTTTGAGGAAGGCCTCAAAATTTCCACTAAACACTGGAATATATTTCAAATCCCGCAGTACCAGAGGTCAAAGTTAAGCTTTAGAAGTTACCAGCTGCTATAAAGTCAAGGCAGACTAATTCTTCGGTTGTGACAGAATTTCTTGAAGAACCCTCCAGCAATGATGATGAGTTTTGGGAATCCTCCGTCAAATGTTAGAAATAGTCAAAACGAAGATAAAGGCGTTCATCAAACTTGTACATGACATGACCGTCATGGATTTTCTAAATCTTTTACAGAAGTTTTAAAACTAGATTTTAAAATTAAGACTACTTTTGAAAATCAATACAAATCTTTTTATTTAGTGATTGTCTAGGAATTTATTGGAACGGGGAGTTAGAGTGGAAGTTCCAACATGACGGAGTACCCGAAAGACGGCGAAGAGCAAACCAAGGATCAGAGAAGGTCAACATGGAGTAGTTTTACTCAAAAACTAATAATTTTTCTGTAAATGCAAGGATCAATACAAAAACTGAGAATCTTTTTCAAAATTCCCAAGCGAGTGGGAGCCACACAAAAGCTTACAATGCTTAAGAACAGTATTTTTGGGTTGCCGCAAAATGGATTTAATACCCATTTATCGAGGACTCTTTGAATTGCCTATCTCATTGCTTGAGACCATGAAAGAAAAGTGAAAGTGCCTTATATTCTTTATGAATATTGTATATAGAATTTTTCTAAAATGGTCGCTAGCAAAAGCGACTTTGTTTCTACTAAACCATTCAGATTATGATGCCGAGTATTTGTCATTTATACTTTTGCAAATTTGAGTGTGGTTGTCAGTGATAACGGCATTGTGTCTACTAACTATCTACATTGAGTACCGGTGCATGTAAAAAGCAAAAAATGCTGACAAACGGATTCAGGTTAAATTGCTTTCATTTTCAAGAGGGCCATTACACAAAGGATCATCAACATCTAATATCAATTGCCACCCGAGATATAAATGCTGGCATCGAGGATATCATCAATATTTAATATCTATGGACACGTGAGACACAAACTCTGGCGTCGAGGATATCATAAGCATCTAATATCTATTGAAATACGAGACATAAATGCTGGCATCGAGGATATCATTAGTATCTAATTTCTGTTGACAATCGAGAAGCAAATGTTGCCGTCGATGATATCATCAACATTTAATATCTGTTGACACACGAGACATATAAGCTGGCATTGAGAATATCATTAGCATCTAATATCTGTTGACATGTGAAACACAAATATTGGCATCGATTTTATCATCAATATTCAATATTTGTTGACACGCGAGACACAAACGCTGACATCGAGTTTATTATCAGCATCTAATATCCGTTGACATGCGAGACACAAATACTGACGTCGAGGATATCATCAAAATCTAATATCTGTTGACACGTAAGACACAAATGTTTTCGTCAAGGATATCATTAGCAATCTAATATCTGTTGACAGGCGAGAGACAAACCCCGGCTTTGAGGATATCATCAGCATTCAATATCTGTTGATACGTGAGACACAAACGCTAGCGTCGAGGATATCATCAGCATTTAATATCTGTTGACATGTGAGACACAAACGCTGGCGTCGAGGATATCTCATCATTTTATGAATCAGCATCTAAATGCATCAAGATCACGCGATTTGAGGGGACACCTTTAAGTCACTATATGAAGATGAGTGATATATGAGATCTCCTAGAAATTGACAATTTGAGAGTCATCTGTAAGTCATATTATTTGAAATAGGAAAGTGTACAAGATTACCTATGATTTGATAGCCCATAGGTCATCCGTAAGCCGCAACAACATCCTAACCGAATAGTATGCAAGGTTGCCCAAAAATTAATAGTTTGAAGGTTATCCATAAGTCGCAACTAAGTCCTTACCGAAAAGTATGCAAGTTTATCGAATTGATAAGTCAAACGGTTATCTATAAGCTATGTCATATCCAAGATCGATTATGTGCAAGGTTATCCAAAGACTACCAATTTGAGAGATATTTATAAGTCATATTGTATCCAAGGTCGGATAATGCGCAGGAATACCTGAGAACTAGCAATTTGATGGATATTTGTAAGCCATCTCTTATCCAAGGTCGGATAATGTGTAGGACTACCTAAAGTCTAACAATTCAAAGGATATCTGTAAGTCGCCTCATATCTAACATCAAATAATGCACCAGATTATTCAAAGATTGCCAATTCAAAGGAAATCTATAAGTCGTAACGATACAAAGATGCGCAAGACTTTCCCGAGATCATATGCAAAGAATTATTGTCAATAATCGGAAAGGTTATCATTCCACATACAACATGTAATATAGGTAACCAAAAGGGTTTCCGCATCAGCAAGAATACATGGTTGTAGGGACCCTTTTTCATAGAATATCATCGGTGTCCAAAAGGGTCACCCCGCTTTAAAGACATATTCAATCGACAAATGAGCTAATTATGCAACAACCAAGAGAGTTGTTGTGCCTATTATTTCAAGTCACTTCCTTCCAAACAGGTACATGAAAGGAATGACTTCACTCTTCAGGCAACAACTCACATAGAGATATGGTAAAGACTATTTACCTCTTTCGTGAACTGTGTTTATTACTAACAATTTTTTTTTAAAACATTATCGAGAGCATCCGAAAGGAAGAAAGTCTCGAATCAAAACCACAGGTACGGACGACTCCAGATAGGACGCAGCACAACGTGGAACTCTTTCATAGCAGCAAAATGAGACATAGTCTAAAGAGGGACATCAAACTCTTTAGACGCGAGCTAAAGGATGATCGCCACCATCATTCAACTACACCCCTCTGTTCGAAGGCATGTGGTGTTTCGAGATATTTTGGTTTCAGCTTCTCCTTTGGAACATTTTTAAACTCATACCGAGGGTAACTTTTTCTTTTTTCCAAATTCAAGTGATAAGACACCTAGAGTTTTGAAAATTATGTCCAGGTATAGAAAACCTAATACCGAGGTACGGCCATAACTCCAGAAAACTCATGCGAAAGGCAACCTCTTTCAAATTCGAACTTATGGTCAGACAAAAATTAGGAACGCCAACCTCCCTTTGCCCAGAATTACTTGCATCCACCCTGCCCAAAGGGAGGGGGCAGTTGTTGACACCTAATTTTTTCCCTCCACGACTAAATTTAATCCTGAATTTCTTTGATTTTTAATAAAATTAAAATATTTATTTCATCCGAATAAAAACTTTTCAAAATATTTTTTATATGCAATTTTGTCATTTTAAGTAGCGATTATATATTATCACGTTCAATTATACGAGATTATATAATTTGATTACTTAAATATTTATTCTATGAAATATCAGATTTCAATCAAGGCTTATCTTGAAAATAAAATTCAGTAATTAAAATCTTAATTTTAATATAATTTATCATCAAAATGATTTTTTTGGATAAATATGTGTTTGATTTTATTAAATCAACAATCTTGGAATTAAAGAAAGTATTACTTCGTATCAAATTTTAATTTAGCCAATCTATTAGATTTGACCATAATTGAAATCAAAATTGGCCATAATTGCAACGCAATTGGCCAATTAACTTTTAATTTGGTTAGAATTTAAATAAAATGAGCTAAATTAAAATTGAAATTATTTTTAAATAACCCCTAATCTAATTGGAGTTATTTTCTAAATAACCCATAATCTACCCATCAACCCATTTTCTTTTCTTTTATTTTTGGCAACCCAATTTAAAACCTCAGCCAAACCAGGCCCAATTTTTGCCTCACCCGTCCAGTTCAAAAATGAACCTACCCAGCCCAAGCCCTTTTTTCTTCTTCATTCAATTGACAACAGCAGCCAAAAAACACCATGGTAAAAATTGAGAAACAGTGTACAATCAAACGATAAAATCAATGACAATATTGGAAACCCGTGACCCGACCAGCCCCGCACCCGACCCAAACAACAACAATTTCAACCCGATTTAATACTTTGGATTCTAAAAACAATGAACAGCTCAATCATTTGGAGTTCGAAATTCAAATTTTTGTACCAGAATTATACCAAAATCTATATGCAAAGTCCTTACCGGAAAGTATGCAAGATTATCGAATTGATAAGTCCAAGGGTTATCTATAAGCTGTGTCATATCAAAGATCGATTATGTGCAGGGTTACCCAAAGACTACCAATTTGAGAGATATCTATAAGTCATATTGTATCCAAGGTCGAATGATGTGCAGGAATACCTTAGAACTAGCGATTTGATGAATATCTGTAAGTCATCTCTTATCCAAGGTCGGATAATGTGCAGGACTACCTAAAGGCTTACAGTTCAAAGGATATCTGTAAGTCACCTCATATCTAATATCAAAAAATGCGCCAGATTATTCAAAGATTGCCAATTCAAAGGAAATCTATAAGTCTTATCGATACAAAGATGCGCAAGACTTTCCCGAGATCATATGCAAAGAATTATTGTCAATAATCGGAAAGGTTATCATTCCACATACAACATGTAATATAGGTAACCAACACTGTATCAGCAAGACTATATGGTTGCAGGGACCATTTTTCATAGAATATCATCGGTGTCCAAAAGGGCCACCCCACTTTGAAGACATATTCAATCGACAATGAGCTAATTATGCAACAACCAAGAGAGTTGTTGTGTCTATTATTTCAAGTCACTTCCTTCCAAACAGGTACATGAAAGGAATGACTTCACTCTTCAGGCAACAACTCACATGGAGATATGGTAAAGACTATATACCTCTTTTGTGAACTGTGTTTATTACTAACAATTTTTTTTTGAAACATTGTCGAGAGCATCCGAAAGGATGAAAATCTCAAATCAAAACCACAGGTGCGGACAACTCCAGATAGGACGCAGCACAACGTGGAACTCTTTCTTAGCAGCAAAATGAGACATAGTCTAAAGAGGGACGTCAAACTCTTTAGACGCGAGCTAGAGGATGATTTCCACCACCATTCAACCACACCCCTGTTCGAAGGCATGTGGTGTTTCGAGATATTTTGGTTTTAGCTTCACCTTTGGAACATTTTTAAACTCATACCGAGGGCAACCTTTTCTTTTTTTTCAAATTCAAGTGATAGGACACCTAGAGTTTTGAAAATTATGTCCAGGTATAGGAAACCTAATACAGAGGTACGGCCATAACTCCAGAAACTCGTGTGAAAGGCAACCTCTTTCAGATTCGAACTTATGGTTGGACAAAAATTAGGAACGCCAACCTCCCTTTGCCCAAGATTACTTGCATGCACCCTGCCCAAAGGGAGGGGGCAGTTGTTGACACCTAATTTTTTCCCTCCACGACTAAATTTAATCCTGAATTTCTTTGATTTTTAATAAAATCAAAATATTTATTTCATCCGAATAAAAACTTTTCAAAATATTTTTTATATGTAATTTTTCCATTTTAAGTAGCAATTATATATTATCATGTTCAATTATACGAGATTATATAATTTGATTACTTAAATATTTATTCTGTGAAATATCAGATTTCAATCAAGGCTTATCTTGAAAATAAAATTCAGTAATTAAAATCTTAATTTTAATATAATTTTTTATAAAAATGATTTTTTTGGATAAATATGTGTTTGATTTTATTAAATCAACAAGCTTGGAATTAAAGAAAGTATTAATTCGTATCAAATTTTAATTTTGCCAATCTATTAGATTTGACCATAATTGAAATCAAAATTGGCCATAATTGCAATGCAATTGGCCAATTAACTTTTAATTTGGTTAGAATTTAAATAGAATGAGCCAAATTTAAATTGAAATTATTTTTGAATAACCCCAAATCTAATTGGGGTTATTTTCTAAATAACCCCATAATCTACCTATCAACCCATTTTCTTTTATTTTATTTTTGACAGCCTAATTTTTGCCTCACCCGTCCAGTTCAAAAATGAACCTACCCGGCCCAAGCCCTCTTTTCTTCTTCATTCAATTGACAACAGCAGCCAAAAAACCCCATGGTAAAAACTGAGAAACAGCGTACAATCATATAATAAAATCAGTGACAACATTGGAAACCCGTGACCCGACCAGCCCCGTACCCGACCCAAACAACAACAACTTCACCCCGATTTAATACTTTGGATTCTAAAAACAATAAATAGCTCAATCATTTGTAGTTTGAAATTCAAATTTTTGTACCAGAATTGTACCAAAATCTAGCTCATCCTTTTGTTCTATTTTTCGATGGTGTTTGTGACTCCGACAGAAGCCCGACGTCCTATTTTGTTGCTCCAAAAGAGGTAAATATCTTTTTCCATTTTAATTTCTATTATCTTTTTTTTATCTTCTTCTTGATAATGTTGTTTGTTGGGAGTAGCTGTAGAAAGGCCTATAGGCCATAGGAATTGTGTGCATAAATTTGCAATATTTTGTTTTGTCAGCAATATACTTCATTTGTTTGTTACTCTCTATTCATGTTTGAATGTACTAACCAGCTCAAAAATATTGCCTTTCATATTATCGTCATTCTATTAAAAGTGGTAAAATATGGTTGACGATGTATTGAAAGATTTGTATTTGCTATCGTAGAAGCTTACAGAAGAATGTATCATTTACTATGTTGATGAATAAGCCTCTATCCCAATTTTCTGAAAAGTTTTGATTAAACTTTGATTGGTTTAAGCTTCCTTTTTCTTTTTCATATATGTTGGACGAGTTCTTTGATAATTTTGCCATTGAAGACTACATTAAAGATCGTTAAGTAGTTCGCACACACATTTTAGTTAAAAATGCATATCAGTTCTTTTTTTTCCAACAGTAATCGCGAACATCTAAACTACCTGTATTAATTTGTTGTTGGCTACATTTGACATCTTCTCTGAGTATATTGTGAGACGTGCTATTTTTCAATAAGGACTCTTAACGCTGGTTTTGATATTCTTTATATAGACAGGGTTCCCTAATACAATGATTTCACAAATTACTACACTAAAGTGTCTATTTTTATCTTAAATTTTGTTAATCCTTGGAAACTGGTGGAAACTAATGCACTTTTTATTTGTAGAAAGGCTAGCCGGTTTCTGTTTTTTAAAACCTTTAATTTGATTTGTATTGAATCTTTGAAAAATTCAATAATTGGTTTAGTCAAAAGTTGGAAGGTATGGCAGAACTAATTGTAATGGTTTATTTTATCATAAAGTTTGGCTCTTTTGTGATGTATGGATGGATTAGCATCGTTTTGTCCCCCTTCAATGGTAATAAGATTAACAATAAAATATGAGTTCTTCCTTTTTTTTCATTCTTTCTATTCCAATGGTTCAACACTACCATAGAAATAAGTCGCAACTTGTGAGGTTCTCTTAATTGTTGGGATTATGTTCTTAGAATCTCCATTTATGTGTCGTACATTTGTTTTAAATAGGATTAGCCCTCGAGTGCACTAGTAGAATTTATTTAATTTTCTTTTAAGGTATTAGTCGAAATCGGCTAACGATAAGTTGCACGTAATATGCGAATATATTTGATTGAAAGCATTCGATTCATGGACATCATACTCTGCATTTATTTTTCCTTTCCTAACCCATTTCAAGATACTTCCTTTTTTTTCTCTTTATTTCTAATTTTTGATTATCATTTATGCATGTTCAAATCCTTCCTGCTTATCTGAAACTTAAGTGATTAATTTTGAATATTTATTTCTTTACTTCTTAAAATAGTTTACAATCCTTTCTTTGTACTAGTGACTCGTATTTCAACATTTTAGCTCACTATTTTAGCCCCCATGCATTGCAGTTTACTTTTTTTATATATATATGCATGTGTATTTGTCTTTTTATGCACCATTTTGTGTTGGATGAATATTAACTTCTTTACTTCCTACCTTTGCATGTGAATTCACGTTGGGAATCCGAACGGACTCTCTCACCTTTGCATTTCATGATGGGCCAATGAGGCCCATATCTTCGAGTCAAGATTCAATTAAGTCTAAAGTCGATCGAGTGGTGTATTAGATACAAGATGATAGAAGAAAAAGAAAATGGATTGGAACCCATTGGCAAAGTAGTTCAGAGACTCAAAAGTCTCATTTGTTATTTTATTTATTTACTTATTGTTGTCTTTATTTATTTTATTTTATTACTTATTTATTTATTCATTTATTTGGACCTCGAAGTCAAAGTCGTATTTATTACAGGTGGAGAGAGACTCAAGCCAAAGGCTCTAAAACTAGATTAGGACAGGTGAAACGGGTTGAGAGCACAATTAGATTAGGACAGGGTTTGTTGATTTGGTCCCAATGACCTAAGTCTTTTACTTCCTCCTTCCTTTCCCGTTATGTGTTTTTTTTCTTATTTGTTTGTTTAGATTTAGTTAAAATCCATACTAAGTCACCCAAATCTATTTTGCACAAGTCTTTTCCAAAACAAGTCAATCACTTTTCAAAATCAATTGAAGTTTGTCAAAAAATGTTTTCAAACAGTCCGGATAACCGCAAGTTTGGAGACGTTTTAGGTGCCTTAAACCTTCGAAAAATGTTAATAGGAATCTCTTTCTCAGAGTCTTTAAATTTTAGACGATTTTTTTTGTTTTGGATCATTTAAAGTAATTTATAAAGGTTTCTTAATTCCTTTTCAAGATTAAGTGATGACTCTCTAAAATTCAAAATTTTTCCAAAACACACTATGATTTGAAGAGTTTGATGGTTCCTTGAGTGGACCGTGATTGTTTATATTGTACATTATTTTGGGTTTCTTGAGTGAACCATTTATGTCAATGTACATTGTGATTCTTGTGTGGTTTATTTACATAACGATTCATTTCTTTGTATTAGGAATTGGGTTCTTGTATGGATAACTCTTAATTGCCTTTTTATGACTTTTTGATAATTAATTTGATGATTTTCCATTATGAAATGCACAACCGATTGTACAGACTCTTATTTTTGCTAGGAGTGAATGGAATAGGCTATAATAGATAATATTAATGAATCATTAATTGGTTAATAAAAGGATATGCAGAATTAAGTGAATAGATTATAGTGATTTAGGCAAGAAGCGTAGAAATTAATGTGAGAGCTTGTGTAATACTGGCAATTTATATATAATTGTTGTATCACGAATTTAGTGGTGGTTAGTGAGGTATGATAAGAATGGAATAGGTTAGTGTAGTCATCCTATTGACATGAGTTTCCCATTTATGCTATGGATGGTTAGAATATAGTAAGAGTGTGGTATCTGAAATATGAAACAATTAAAGTTAAATTTGATTATTTTATTTACATGCTTGATCTTGAATTTCAATATTATGTTTATGTGATTTAACCTTGGTCGGTCGATGATGCCTACCAGTATGTGTAGTTGTACGGATACTATATTGATATACCTTTTTTGGTATATAGTATGATTGCAAGATCAATTGATGCTTCTTATATGATGCGACTAGTGATCTCCAACAGCTGCTGATCTTCCTACTCCTTTGGTGAAAGTTGAGTCTTGTGTTTTTTCCCTTCTCTATGTAGCTCTTGTACATGTCTAGACTAGATCCTCGGCAAGATGTTTTTCGTTTATTGTATCTGTACTCATATTGTAATATTTTATAATTAAATTACTAATGTAAAAAATTAATTTGTTTATGAATTTCACATATTAATTGAATGAGTTGCAAGGACTCTCCATTCTAGTTAAAATAGAGTAGTTGCCCACACGATCCTCCTAATTTAATCCTATCACTATTTTATAGCAAACACAATAAATTTAAAAGGACCAACAAGCAAACATAAAGTTAGATAGTGATAGTATTTATCAAAGAGGATGTTGAAGAAGAGGCAATCCAATGCATATCCAATAACATATTTCCAGGTAAATAATCTCTCAATCGGAGAAAGTATTTCCAACAATGTTGAGAGCCAACAGTAGACTCAAAACAATGAAAATGTTGATGTTTTGTTGAGGAGAAGAGCTAACACAATGATTTTGTATCTTTAAGACAAAGTTTGCAAGTACAAATACCACAAACAAAGTGAAATCTAAAATGATTGCAACTACTTATGTTCCTTACATCTATTGAAGTAAAATAAAACAAATGGAGTGTCATATTCATAATGAGTTTGACCAACTCACAAACACTTTGGTGATGAAAAAAGAGAGCCATATCATGCAATATATATGTTTTTTTTTCAAATCAACTTTACATGAAAATTTATACCAACAACAATTGTTGCGCCCAACCGCACATGCAAGTGTACGTGGTCTCACCAAGTAATACAGTGGCCTTATAAAAAGCCGAATAACGATTCCTCAGAGACTTATGTTGACAACTCTCTAATTCTAGCACACTATTGAGATGAATCTAGTGCAAACATAACCAAAAGAGTTTGAGAGTTATAAGTAACTATAAACAAAACAATGTGGAAAAGTAAAGTGCTTAGACAATTAATAAAGAGAAACCCAGGTTTAAATCACTACGAACAATCATACTTTGCTATTAAACTTCATTGGTTAGGTTACTTATCTTGGTTGTAGATTCACAGGGTTGATATTATGATCATGGTCACCCGAGCCTCTAATCACCTATCTAACTTAGCCCTACAACTACATTGTTGAGCAGGGATGTGAGAACTAAGCTAAACGCATTTATATTTCATCCCATAATGAACCAAATAAGTCATGTAGGTATATCTCTATCCTACATGTAAATTACAATCTTTATTTTATAGAAGCTTATAATCCTACTCTATTTACCCCCATATTCTATCCTTTTATTCCCCCTCTCGAGTTTACAAAGATAACAATGAATGTATTTTAAGGGTTCTGAATTCTTAAAATAGTGATAACAAGGATAAATAAACAGCCAAATATGATAAGCAATCAAAACCTAATCAATTCAAAGCAACAGTAATTATGTTCTTGACCTTAACCCCAGAAAGGCCTTTTAGCCACTCATGGACATATTCATAATCACCATAGATGAATACAAGATAAAATCTATAAATAAACTAAAGTAAAAGAATAGAACCCTATTTGAAGTTTTTTTCATCCATTCTCCAAGTTTCAAAATCTTCCAAGGTGTCTTACATCAAGTTCAAGTGTCCTACTTATAGGGGAACAATTTGGACATTTTTGGATTAGGGTCCGTGTCGCCCCTCTTATTTCCAGGGACTGGGGTGTGGATACCTCTCTTATTCCCAGGGACTAAGATGTGCGACGCCCCTCTTATTTCTAAGAACTAGTATCATGACCCGAGGCTACCCCCTGGTCGCAACAATGGTGCTTACGGCCATAAGTGACCACAAGCTAACCCATATTCTAGTACCTACTGTAAGCACTGAATAATATAATGCGAGATCTACATATGCAGAAAGTAAACTGATATGGTACTATGCTGAAATCAAATAAGGAAATATAATCCAATATATCTGAAACAACCAGATGAACTAAAATCAAATAAGGGTCTATCTATCTAAAATAACTGATAATAGAACTGAAAACTGGTTGTCTATTTGACTTCCTAAAAGTGAGGATTTGATGGGATAGACCCCCAACTAACTCAGATTAACTGAACATAAATAGGCACTAAAATAACAATAAGATATGTCATGTCCTCGATAGAAGAGGACTCACCACTACTGTTGCTAGATAATGCTAGACTGTCTAAGTACGATTAAGAAACTGAGTGTCTAAACCTATTTTATAAGACAACACAGCGCAAAGAAAAAATATGAGATCGGTACTTTGAATGTACTGGTACGTGAGATAAGGACTAACTGAAATGCATAAGGTAACTGAACATGGATGCATGACATATAAAACTGAGAATGCAAAACCAAGCAAAAGCATATATTTTAAAATAATCTAGAATTTGAATAACTTAAATTTGTATAACTGAACATCCAAAATCTGTACACTTGGTCATGCAAACTTGACCTGATTTATTCTGAGAACTACACTGAGACTATAGGAACTAGATATAGCGGACATACCCCAATCTGAGCTATTGGGGTCCAACTTGTAACCCTAGTTAGATGGGTGTTGATACCTTTCCAGGGGTACCAATACATGACTTACAATGTGGATTCACAAGGCTGATGTCTGAATGACGGGGGTGTCATGTCTCTACTGATGGGGGACCCCTCATAAACTATTGTGGCATTATAGGTCTGGAAGTTAGGGAATGCTACTAATAACTCATGCCAACGGATGGGGGAGTCGTCATCCCTGCATTCACTTAGTGTTAAGTGTTACTCCCAACTGAATGACATTGGTATTATTAGTCGTTTAACATGACATGGTACTGTTCTTGTAAATGCTCAGCATGAACATGATATTCTGAATATGATAATAAAACCATGGTTTGACTTACTTGCTAATTAAAACAAAATCATTTAAGAACACATGGGTATTGGGTGTTCATAAGCTACCAGCACTAAATGATTACAAAATACGATAACATTACTTAAAATAGTGATATTAAGTCAAAATTCAAAGACCTAAACCAAGAAATAACCCAATGAATAAGACACATACATGAATTTGAACATGGGAATGTGTTAAACAGGAGAAAACATCATACTTAAATGGTTTAATTCATAACTTGAGTATTTATCATGAAATAAAGGGAATTAAGATAAGAAAATTATAATTCAAACATGAAGGGACTTAAATAACGTGGATACACATATTGACATGGCTTAAATTTGATTGACTAAGAAGTTCATGGATTAAATTCATAAGTTTCATGGATAATTTCATAAAATAGGATAAGATTTATACTTATAAACTAAAATAGGGTTTTTGGGATCAGTGGGTGGAAGGGACACATTGATGAATACCCCACATACCTGTAGTAGAAGCTTTAGGGAAGAATCCTTGTAATTGTTGTTACCTCTAAGAAACTCTAATTGTTGTTCTTGAGTATGGGAGAGAATATTAACGTGTTAAGTGCTTGATATTGATAGAAAATAAACTTCTTTGAGGGTTATAAGTCGTGGGTAGAGTTATAAGAAGGAAAAGGACCAAAAATCCCCTTTAACTAATCATTACAAAATTCACCGCTAGTCTATACAAGTCGATCATACAACTCGTATGATGATGATACGACCGGCCTCTTGACTCGTTTGGTTGAATCAGAATGGCATTCACTAGTCAACATATGAGTCCCTCCTCATGACTCATATTATTTTATATGACTAGTACTCACCCTCTCGTAACCTGTAAAGAACTCATCTCACCCCACACAGACTTGGTTATGACTTACCACATACGATTCATATGATCATTTGACGACTCCCAAGGTTTAAGTCATACCTTAAACAGAAAGTCACCCATCACACACTGTCTTGGGTATGAGTTCTATGTACGACTTATATGATGTGCATACGACTCAAGGGATGAGTTGTATGATGCACAAAAGATTTTCAGGGATAGGGTATTACAATATCTCTCCCATGGGAACATTCATCCTCGAATGAGATTAGTTAAGCTGAGATATTAAGAAAACTGAGGTCATAGACTGAATGTTCATGAACTAAAACATGATAAAACAACTGAGTATGAGACATGATACATTGACTGAACTAGTTTCGTGAATTCATGCAATGACATGAGAATGGTTACATAGCTGAAATAGAGATTGGGAAAAGAGTCGATTCAAGAAAAACCGTTACCTCGAGTTGAGTCTGACTTCATGGAGAAAAGATGAGGGTACTTGGATCGCATATCTACTTCTGCTTCCTAAGTAGATCCCTCAATAGACTGACTTTTTCAAAGAACTTTTGCCAAGGGAACCTCTTTGTTCCTCAACCTACGAATCTGACGGTCAAGGATCTCAGCTGGAATCT
This sequence comes from Capsicum baccatum var. pendulum, assembly GCA_030864225.1. Taxonomy (NCBI): domain Eukaryota; kingdom Viridiplantae; phylum Streptophyta; class Magnoliopsida; order Solanales; family Solanaceae; genus Capsicum; species Capsicum baccatum. The sequence continues at coordinate 203,902,088 of CM061558.1, read as the reverse complement.
CTTCATAAGAGAGACTATCTCTCATATCCACACTATCTAATAGCACCACTGAAGTTGAATCAACAATACACTTCTTTAACAATGAGACATGAAATACTGGTTGTACTGACGCTAAGTCTATAGGCAACTCTAGCTCATAAGCTATCTTCCCAAAGTGGTTCACAATCCTATATGGGCAAACTTAACAGGGACTAAGCTTCCCCTTCTTACCAAATCTCTTCACCTTTTTCATGGGTGAAATTTTCAAATACACAGTCACCAATATCAAACTCAAGATCTCCTCTTCTCATATCGGCATAAGATTTCTGATGACTTTGAGCTATTTTTAGCCTCTCTCAGATTAACTGAACTTTCTCCATTGCCTCAAACACTAAATCTTGCCTTATCAAGGTAGCCTCACCTAATTCAAACCAACTAATAGGAGATCTACATCTCCTCCCATAAAGAGCCTCAAATAGAGTCATCTGAATACTGGCGTGATAATTGTTGTTGTAGGCAAACTTAATTAAAGGTAAGTGGTCATCCCAAATACCCTTAAAGTCAATAACATAGGCTCTCAACATATCCTCTAAGGTTTGAATAGTCATTTCTGCCTGACCATCACTGAGGATGAAAAGCCGTACTGAGATGAACCTGGGTACCAAGACCCTTCTGTAAAGTTTTCCAAAAGTGAGAAGTAAATTGAGTACCCCTATCTGAAATGATAGACAACGGAATCCCATACAACCTAACTAACTCCTTGATATAGAGTCTAGCAGTTGAATACAAAGTATGGACTAATAAGAAATGGGTTGACTTGGTCATCTTATCTACAATGACCTATATTGAATCATACTAACCATGTATGCATTGAACTTTTGCCACAAAATCCATGTTCACCACCTCTCACTTCCAAGTGGGGATGCTAAACTCTTGAAGCGTACCACTAGGCTTTTGGTGCTTAACCTTAAACTGTTGATAGTTCAAAACCTTATCCACAAACTCTACAATATCTTTCTCCATACCAATCCACCAATAGGTTTCTCATAAATCACAGTACATCTTAGTGGATCCTAGGTCAATAGATTGTCACGTACTATGTACCTCAACTAATATTTGTTGCCTCAGACTATCAACACATGGAGCACATAGTTTGCCTTGACAACAAAGCACACCATCTCCCCCTTGGGAGAAAATCTCAACCTTCTGATCTCTAACCGCCTTCTTCAAATTGACCAAAATAGGATCCCTACCTTGTTTTTCTTTTACTTTGGCAACCAATGAAGATTTTGAACCATTCTAAACCCATATGCTACCTTCACCTGAATCAACCAACCGAACACCTAATTTAGCAAGCTGATGAACCTCACGAACTAACTCTTTTTTATCTTCCTTGACATGAGAAACACTACCCATACACAATCTACTAAGGGCATCTGCCACTACATTGTCCTTGCTTGGATGATACACCACACTCATGTCATAATCCTTTAATAATTCAAAATACCTGCTCTGACAAAGATTTAGATCTTTCTGCTTGAACACATACTATAAACTCTTGTGATCTGTGAACACATCCACATGAACCCCATAAAGATAATGTCTTCAAATCATTAAGGTGAAGACAAAAGCTGCCAACTCACGAACATGGGTTGGATAATTTTTTTCATGAGGTTTAAGCTGCTAGAGGCATAGGCTATGACCTTACCTCTCTATATTAATACACAACTAAGACCAACTCTAAAAGCATCACAATACACTACAAACCCATCTGAACCATCTAGCAAAGTCAATACTGGGGCGAAAGTGAGTTGAGTCTTCAACTCCTGAAAACTATTCTAGCAAGAATCTAACCACTGAACTTTAATCTTCTCCTGGGTTAGCCTCGACATGGAGGAAGCAATAAAAGAAAATAGTTAGCTAAACCCAAGAAACTCCTGATATCTGATGGGGAGATGGGTCTAGGTCAGTTTCTCAATGCTTTGGTCTTTTGAGGATCAATTCAAATGTCATCACCAAAAATAATGTGACTAAGGAAAGCTACTAATCTAAACCAAAATTCACACTTACTGAACTTAGCGAATAACTGGTAATCCCTAAGGGTCTGCAAAATAACTTTCAGATAGTCTGAATGATCACTCTTAATATGAGAATAGACAAGGATATCATCAATGAAGACTATGGCGAACATATCCAAGTACTATTTGAATATACTATTCATCAAATCGATGAAAGCTGTAAGGGAATTTGTTAGTCCAAAAGGCATAACTAGGAATTTGAAATGACCATACTAAGTCTTAAAGGTTGTCTTCAAAATGTCACATTCTCTGACTCTAAGCTGATGATAGCCAGATCTGAGGTTTATCTTACAGAAATAACTCGCACCCTAAAGTTGATCGAATAAATCAGCAATTCTGGAAAAGGGTACTCATTCTTGATTGCGACTTTGTTCAACTGACGGTAGTCGATACACATTCTGAGAGAACTATCTTTCTTATGCACGAAAAGAGTTGGAGTGCCTCTTGGGGAAATTCTAGGCCTGATGAAACCCTTATCTAAGAGATCTTTCAACTGGTATTTTAATTCCTTAAGCTCAGCTGGAGCCATTTTATAAGGTGGAATAAATATAGGTTGGGTGTCTGGAAGGAGATCTATTCCGAAGTCAATTTCCCTTTTGGGAGAAACTCTGAGAAGATCTTCAGGAAACACATCTGGAAATTCATTTACTACCAAAACTGACTCAAGACTCAGAGTTTTAGAATTTGAGTCATTGACCCGAAAGAGATGGTACATATAGCCTTTGGATATCATCTTTCTTACCTTAAGATATGAAATAATCTAACCCTTAAGAGCTTAAGTGATACCCCTTCATTCAATAACTGGTTCATTAGGAAACTGGAACTGAACAATTCTATTTCTATATTCAACTAAGGCATAGCATGATTTGAGCCAATCCATTTCGAGAATGACATCAAAATTAGTCATCTTTAACTCCACAAGATCAACTGAAGTAACTTTTTGAGACACTGTGACCGGGCAATTTCTGTAAACCGATCAGGCTAAAATCAACTTACCTACTAAGGTAGATACTGAGAAAGGCTCTACTAATATTTCAGGACTGACACAAAAATTAATAGCTATATATGGAGTCATGAAATAAAATGAACCTTCGGGGTCTAAAAAAACATAAACATGCAGGTGAAAGACCTGTAATGTACCCATAACCACGTTAGGAAAACTTTCCTGGTCATACCGAGTCTGGAGAGCGTACAATCTATTTTGGCGTTGCCCACTGGTGGCACCCTGCTGAATCGAGTGACTTGCTAGCGCTGCTGAAGAGTTTATTTGACCCCGCTGATGATTATTGCTGCCCTTCTACATACCGACAGGGCAATCCCTAATCTTGTGGCCTGGATTGACACACCCAAAACATATGTCACTTCCAGCTCTACACTCACCTTGATGATTCTTACCTCACTTCTTGCAGAGCAGATTGGTTCGACTACTGTTCACACTACCTTGGGACTTAGAGCCCGGCGCCCTATCTTGACTGTCCTGCTTGAACTTAGTCATTGGAGCACTGGATAAAGATGGAGCTGAGGCTAAAATTTTTTTGTGGAACTGGGATTGGTTACCACCTTCCAACCTTGGCTGATAAAAATTAAAGCTACCTATTTTGGCCCTCTTATTCTTTCTCTCTTTTTCTTTATGTTTCACCTCCTCAATCTACTGAGCATGAACCATAAGTCTAGATAAGTCTATCTCCTTAATCAACATAGTGGTCCTACACTCCTTTACCATACTATTAGATACACCAGATATGAACTTACTCATCTTGGACCTATTGTCAGCCACCATAGTAGGAGCATACCTCGCTAACTGAGTAAACTTGAGTGAGTACTCCTTCATGCTCATACTACCCTACTTTAAGTTTATGAATTATTGAACCTTAGCTTCCCTTAAATCTAGTAGGAAAACCTATCTAGGAAAGTCAAGGTAAACTCTTCTCACTCCATAGGCTCTACTTACACACCCATGTCTTCCTTCCACTACTTAAACTAGGTGTGAGCTACACCCTATAACTGATATGCAACCAACTCTACACTCTCATTCAAAGTGACATACATGATGTCTGTCACCTTCTGTACCATATCCAAAAACTCCTGCAGATCCTCCTAACACTTGGACGTAGAAAACAAAGAGGGATTCATCCAAGTAAAATCCTGAATCCTAGCTACAGTTGTATTTTTCACTGGATTGGTTGGGGCAACAGCCTGCTGGTTGTTCAAAGTATCTATAGAATGGGTTAAGGCTATAAAAATGACCCTAAACTCAGCATGAGAGACATGGTCGTTAAGGGGATCTTCCTGAACAGGTGGTGTGGTTGATCCCCGTTCCTCCTTTCATTATTTTTGGGAGGCATCATCTGTAAACGGAATAAAGGACGAGTTAGAAAAAGAAATTCAATAGACCCAGTACTCTTTCACACGACATGAATACTAAAAGTAGGGAAACTTTCCTAATAATGTCTCGTAGACTCTTGCCATAGGTGCGACGCGCTTCATACCCATGCAAAATACTCTACTCAACATGGCTTTTAGATATCTCACAACCCGATGCTACTCTCTGGTCGAAACAACGGTGCTTATGGCCACAAGTGACCACAAGCTAACCCATATTCTAGTACCTACTGTGAGCACTGAATAATATAATGCAAGATCTGCATATGTAAAAAGTAAACTAATATGGAATTGTGCTGAAATCAAAAACAAAAATAAAATACAACATATCTGAAACAACCAGATGAACTAAAATCAAATAAGTGTCTATCTGTCTGAAGCAACTGATAAGAGAACCAAAAACTGGTTGTCTATTTAACTGCCTGAAAGCCTCTAGAAATCATGACGAGTTGATGGGATAGATCCCCAACTAACTCCGATTGACTGAACATAAATAAACACTAAAATAATAATAAGATATGTCATATCTTTGATAGAAGAGGACTCACCACTACTACTGGATAATGCTGGACTATCTAAGTACGATCGAGAAATTGAGTGTCCAAACCTATGTTAAAAGACAACATAGCACAAAGGAGAATATGTGATCAGTACTTTGAATGTACTAATAGGTGAGATAAGGACCAACTGAAATACATAAGGTAACTGAACATGGATGCATGATATGTAAAACTGAGAATGCAAGACCAAGAATAAACATATATACTAAAATAATCTAGAATCTGAATAACTAAAATTTGTATAACTGAATACCTGAAATCAATACACTTGGTCATGCAAACCTAAACTGATTTATTCTGAGAACTACACTGAGACTGTGGGAGCTAGCTATAACCGACATGCCCCAATCTGAGCTATTGGGGTCCAACTTTTAACCCTATTTAGATGGGTGTTGATACCTTTCCAGGGGTACCAACACATAATTGACAATATGGATCCACAAAGTTGACGTCTCGAAGGACGGGGGTGTCATGCCTCTACTAATGGGGGACCCCTCATAATATACGATGGAACTGTGGGTCTGAAACTTAGGGACTGCTACTGATGACTCATGTCTAACTGATGGGGGAGTCATCACCCCTGCATTCACTCAGTGCTAAGTGTTACTCCCAACTAAATGACACTGGCATTATCAGTCATTTAACATGACATGGTACTGTTCTTGTAAATGCTCAGCATGAACATGATATTCTGAATATGATAATAAAACCATGGTCTAACTGACTTGTTAATTAAAATAAAATCATGTAAGAACACATACATATTGGGAATTAATAAACCTCTAGCACTGAATGATTACCAAATACGATAACATTACTTAAAACAATGACATAAAGTCAAAATTAAAAGACCCAAAGCAAGCAATAACCCAATGAATAAGACAGATATATGAATTTGAGCATGGGAATGTGCTAAACATAGGAAAACACCATACTTAATTTAATTCATAACTTGAAGATTTATCATTAAATCAAGTGAATTAAGACGAGAGAAATTGTAATTCAAATATGAAGTGACTTAAATAACGTGAAAAAACATGTTGGCATTGCATGAATTCAATTTACTAAGAATTTCATGGATTAAATTCATAAGTTTCAAGGTTGATTTCATAAAATGGGATAAGATTCATACTTTTAAACTAAAATAGGGTTTTTAGGCTCAATGGGTGGAAAAGACCTATAGATGAATACCCCACATACCTGTAGTAGAAGCTTTGAGAAGAATCCTTGTAATTGTTCCTACCTCTAAGAAACCCTAATTGTTGTTCTTGGGTATGAGAGAGGAGATTAACGTGTTAAGTGTTTGAGATTGAGAGAAAAAAGCCTCTTTGAGGGTTATAAGTCGAGGGTAGAAGTTATAAGAAGGAAAAAGACCAAAAAACCCATTTAACTGATCCTTACAGAATTCATCATCATTCTATGCGATTTGACCATACTACTCATATGATGATTATACGAATGGACTCTTGACTCATAAGCTTGGCAGAATCAGAATGGCATACACTGGTTAACATTCGAGTCCCTCCTTATAACTCGTATCATTTCAGACCAATAGTAACCACCCTCTAGTAACTTATACAGAATTTATCTCACCTCATACTGAATTGGTTACGACTTACCACATATGATTCATTACGACTCCCAAGGTTTAATTCGTACCTTAAATAGAAAGTCACCCATCACACACTGTCTTGGGTACGAATTCTATGTATGACTAATATGATGTACATATGACTCAGGGGATGAGTCGTATGATACATAGAAGCTTTTCAGGGATGGGGTATTACAATTAGGGTATGTGACGCCCCCTTATCGCAGTGACACACTAAAAAGTCATCTTGTAAGCCATATCCATGTCCTTCCATCCCAAGCTTTATGGTGTTGTTTCCACTAGATGTAAAGCTTGTGTATCATACATATATCATCACCATCAACTCATAAATCATACTATAGCATCAAACACCATGGATTTGAGCTCAAAACAACACAACATTCAAGACAAAAAAAACTAGAAACTTAAGCTAAGAACTAGTTTTGCCCAATTTGATCTTTAACTTCTTATTCGACTCTAGGGTTGATTCAATTGAATATTAAACACTATAAACAAGTTTTTCCACACATAATTATACAATAATAAACTTAGTAACTCATTACACTCACTAGAATACACAGATAACAAGTAGAGCAACACCTATCTCAAGCTAGTAGCACTAGTTTCTCAGTTGAACTCTAAGTGACCAATTTGAGTACAAACTTGTTTGACATACACCTTAAACATTATGATCAAGTACTTAAATACTTACATGCTTATTTATATCATTATTCACTCATTAAGCACACAAGTAGTTCTAAAAACAAAGCTACACAAGCCCGGATAACAACACTGAGATGCATAAATCCATCTCAGATCATCACCCCATACTTAAAGCCTTGTTCGTCCTCGAACAACTCATTACTCTAAGAATCATATCTAAGGTGACTCCACACTTCTACTACAAGCAATACACTGAAGCTAGTACTACGATGACTACACAGAATGCAAGTCCTTACACTAAGCATGTTATATACACAATTGACAGTTCAAGAATACTACTCAAAACATCCTAGCCTCAAGAATTGAGTCACCTTGTTTGCAAACTCATACATTTTATTCGATCAAATACATAATACAAATTATCCAAATATCATCAAATATGCTCTCTCACAATAAAAGAGTTACTGATAATCACTCACATAAATATAATTTATTACAAATTAGGTACAAGAATTAAATTAGGCTCACTCTCACAAAGAATTGACAAGTTACACAAGATGACCCATAGGCTTTCCCTTAGTGTAGCACTCCACTAATATCAAAATGTTAAAGAACAAGATCAAGTAGGTCTTTACGGGCTGTAATGTAGTCTAAGGGACAGGTAGGAACTATTTTGATCTGGAATAGTGACTATCTTCCCTATGCACTTTAATGCATCACACTCTTCATTCAATTCACGTTTAACAACTAATTTCCACTACTTCTATCTACCCACATCTTTTGTTTAGCCCCATCTCATTAAGCCTATTCATATATACTATGGTAGGAGTATTGTCTATTAATTCATAATCCAATTTTACCCTTATTCACACCTACTTTATGTTATGCACCCCTGTGATAGTCATCCTCAACTTAAGAAATTTGCCTTAGTTGAGGTGCATAATATCCAAAAAGGACCAGGGCCCAAACAGGTTCATTATAACACAACTGGGCTAAAGATGGGAATTTCTTTAGCACAAATTTCTCTAACTCCCAACCATAACACATCAATTATACACACCAATAACTATTACCTTGAGGCTTCACTTTCACCTTTCTCCTACTTGAATTTAAAACTCCTTAACTCAATGAATTTCTTTTACACTGAACCAATTAGGATCTTTGGATCAAATTAAGGTCTATTAAAGAAGGGGGTACAGGCTACATATGAGGCTGCCAAAGAAAATAAGCTTAAGGCTCAATAGGGTTAACTATGATGGGGTTAACTATGATGCACAAGGGTAGGTAAAAGAGGGTATCAAACATGACTATCGAAGAAATGCTGCATATATCATCTCCTAAACCCACACTCCTTATTTTGCTTTGCACTTACACCAGGCAAGTTCTAGACATCAAGTATAATAAGGAATACATAAAACCTCATACACACATGGAACATGATCAATTAAAGTAGGATCATTATAGACTCTAAACAAATAATCGCATGAATTCACATTAAGCCAACAAGTACACGAGTCATAATCGTGAGCCTAGGAGTCTAAGAAGTAGTAATTCACACAATCAACATGCTTTTACAACCAAAATGCTTGCATCATGCAATCAAATATAGCACAAATAATAATATCTCACACAAAAAAAATTAAAATTACTCCTAAAAATGGAATTTTCCACCCCACACTTAAAAATCTACTTTGTCCCTAAAGCATACTTAAAAGTAAAGATAGAAATACTGCTAGAGGCCTCTAGGACTAGGTAGTATCATCTTTACACATAAAGGAAGTCCGGGGACCACACACTTAGTCTTTTCTATGCTCCTTAGCTCAAGTTTTTTGGTACTCAAACTTCCCATCATCCTGTGACTCAACAAAAGCAAAAACTACGTGAAGTAAAAACTAAAAATATTGAAAATAAAACCTACCTTAACTTGGGTTGCCTCCCAAAAAATGCCTGATTTAGTGTCTCAGCATGACCTAATCTTCGACTTATCCATTTTCCTTCATCCTCTTCCTCCTACTTGGAGGCCATCTTCTTATTTTTTTCTGACCTCTTGAGCGTGAACTCTCAAGGTGAATAGCTTTCTCCACAATAGCCTTTTCAGGCTCATTAATCTGCATCAGTTTTGGCTGGGGTATTTGTGGCTTGGGCAGCTCAATGAGAAAGTCTAAAGAAGTTTTTGGTGGACTAAACTTCACCACCCCACACTTACCCCTATCAATCACTATAATCATACATAAATCTTTGTAGTGGGATAGCGTATTGAGTGGTTTATAAACTTTAAAAGCTACCTCTTCATCATCCAACCACATTATGAGTGTGTATTTTCTCACATCTATCAATGCTCCTCCCGTCGCCAAGAATGGACCTCCCAAGATGATTGGCACTCTTTCATCTGCCTGAAAATCTATAACAATAAAATCAGTAGGAATAATAAACTTACCAACCTTGATGAGAATATCCTCTATGATTCTTTTAGGATGGGGTAGGGTCCGGTATCCCAATTGGAGTATCACGGAGCTCGATCTCAGCTTCCCCAAGTCCAAAGAGTTGAAGAATGAAAGGGGCATCAAATTAATGTTTTCCCTTAAATCACAAAGTGCATAGACCATCTCATTGTTGCCAATTTGAATAGGGAGCGTAAAACTACCAGGGTATTTAAGATTTTTTGGCATCTTCTGTATCAACACAAAACTATACTCCTCAATGAGTGATACTATCTCGACATCCAATAGCTTAATTTTATTATTGATCATATCCTTCAAGTACTTAGCATACTTGGGCGTTCCCTGTGAAACATCTAAAAGAGATAGATTAATGTGAAGCTCTCTGAACGTGTCAAAGAACTTCTTGAAGCATACATCCTCCTTTTCTTTTCTAAGCCTCTTTGGAAAAGGTGGTGGTGGTCTCTCCTTCACCAGTTTAGCAACTTTTGTTTATGAGTACTCAGACTTCCTTAAATTTTCAGTATCTTTGTCATCTACCTGTTGAGAAACCAACTCCGCATCTACCAACTTAATTTTATTTGGAGGTTCTTCATTGAGTTTTTTACCACTCCTAAAAGTGATTTCCATTGCTTGTTTAGGAGATTCAATATCACTTGGCATACCACCTTGAGGCCTGATATTTTGCGCTCCTGCCATCTGACCTATCTACATCTCCAAGTTCCTTGTAATAATTTGTTGGATCTTCACTTCTGCTACCAACTATGCTTGAGTAGCCATAATATTCTACAATATCTCTTCAATATTGCTAGTTTGAGTTGTGGTCTAATTCCCTAGAACCTGCTGCTGCTAAAACTGTTGTTGCTGGTTGTTACATGATAGAATTGGTGGCTGAGTCTACCACCTTTGATTGTAGGTGTTCCTATAATTTGACCTTTGAGCATTGCCCACAAATATCACCAACTCAATATTTGCACTACACATGGTTGCAGAATGACCATTGTTGCCATAAACCTTACCCCAAGTATTTCTCTGATTAATTGCATTAGTTGTTGTTGCAGGCTGTGTAACCCCCAATTTTATATTGTTGAGCTGAGTAGTTAACTGATTTTGTAGCGCAACAATCTGAGCTGATAAAGCAATAAACTAGTCCACATCCAATACACCTGTAACTTTCTTTAGAGAACTTCTTGAGTCAGCATGCCACTCAGGATTCCCTTGTGCAATCTAGTTCAACAAGGTGTATAGTTCGACATACGTCAATTCCAATGCTTGACCACCTGCAGCTGAATTTAGCAAAATTTTTGCGTTGTGATAAAATGTCTTAACAAAAGTGTGAAATAGTACCTGATTGGACTATTCATGATGTGAATAGTCCCAAAAAAGAGCTTTAAAACTCTCCCACACATAATATAAGTTCTCATATAGCCTTTGTTTGAAGCTCACAATCTCACTACGCAGTCTTGCCAGATGGAAAGAATTAGATAAAAAATTTCTGAGCTAAGTCATCCTAGGTTATGATTGAACTTGCCGGCTCAGTGTTTAACCACTTCGTTGCTTCCCCCAATAGTGAAAAGGGTAAAAGTAACAGCCTAACATAGTCAGTCGATACACCTATAGGGATGAATGTGTCACTGATCTCCAAGAAGTTTCGTAGGTGGACTTATGGATATTCATGTGAAAGCTCCATAAACTGTCCACTTCTGATCATAAGTTGCACCATGTTCTATTTCAACTCAAAGTTACCTACAGCGGCCGATTTTGGAAAAACGGTGGTCAAATTCGTTGGAAGTGTGATTGCTACTTCAAGAACTGTCCTGCGGGCTGGTGGATCTTCAACCATGAGAGCAGGATTGCCTTATTCCTATTGAATTTGTGGGATACTATAGAAAAGGATTGTTTCTCTCTTTTGTTGTAAGAAGTGTTACTCAGGTTCAGGGTTTGGTTCAACCAATTCCCGATCCCTTGCCAACTTACTAGTCTGTAAACCTATTTCCTGTAAATTCAATACCAAAACCAAGTGTAAACCACCAAACAAATCTAAAAAATAAAACTAAAACTAAAATAGTTGCCAATTTACAAGTCCTCGGAAATGGTGCCAAAAACTTGTTGTGCTCAAGCACACACACAAGTATATGTGGTCTCACCAAGTAATGCAGTGGCCTTATAAAAAGTCGAATATCGATCCCTCGGAGACTTGTGTTGACAACTATCCAATTCTAGTTCACTATTACTTTTAATCTAGTGCAAACATAACCGAAAAAGTTTGAGAGTTATAAATAACTGCAAACTAAACAATATAGAAAATTAAAGTGCTTGGAAAATCAATAAAGAGAAATCCAGGGTTAAAGCACTACGAACAATCATACTTTGCTATTGAACTTTATTGGTTAGGTTACTTATCTTGGTTGTTGATTCATGGGATTGATATTATGATCATGGTCTCCCGAGCCTCTAATCACCTATCTAACTTAGCCCCACAACTATATCGTTGAGTGGGAAGGTGTGAGAACTAAGCTAAACGCGTTTATATTTCATCCCGTAATGAATCAAATAGGTCACGTAGGTATATTTCTATCCTACATGCAAATTACAATCTTTATTCTATAAAAGCTTATAATTATACTCTATTTACCCCTACTTTCTATTCTATTATTCCCTTTCCTGAGTTCACAAATATGACAATGGATGTATTTTAAGGGTCGCGAATTCTTAAAATAGTTATAACAAGGATAAATAAAGAATCAAATATGATAAGCAATCAAAACCTAATCAATTCAAAGCAATAGTAATCATGTTTTTGGCCTTAACCCCGAAAAGGGATTTTAGCCACTCATGGACATAGTCATAATCACCATAGATGAATACAGGATCAAATCCATAAATAAACTAAAGTAAAATATGAAAACCCTATTTGAATTATTTTCCTGCCCCTCTCCAAGTTTCAAAGTCGTCCAAGATGTCTTACATTAAGTTCAAATGTCCTATTTATAGGGGACAATTTGGCCGTTTTTGGACTAGGGTCCGTGACTCCCCTATTATTCCCTGGGACTAGGGTGTGTGATGCCCCTTTATCGCAGTGACACACTAGAAAGTCATCTTGTAATCCATATCCATGTCCTTCCATCCCAAGCCTTGTGGGGTTGTTTTCACTTTATTTCCATCTTGTGTAGCATCCACATATCATCACAATCAACTCATCAAGCATGCTATAGCATCAAACACCACGGATTAGATATCTAAACAGCACAACGTTCAAGATAAAAAAAACTAGAAACTTAAGCTAAGAACTAGTTTTGCCTTTTTTGATCTTTAACTTCTTTTTTGACTCTAGGCTTGATTAAATTGAATCTTGAACACTATAAATAAGTTTTTCCACACATAATTATATAATAATAACCTTAACAACTCATTACACTCACTAGAATCCATAAAGATCAAGTAGAAAAACACCTACTCAAGCTAGTAACACTAGTTTTCTCAGTTGAACTCTAAGTGACCAATTTGAGTACAAACTTGTTTGACATACCTTAAACATTATGATAAAGTAATTTAATACTTGCATGCTTATTTATATCATTATTCACTCATTAAGCACACAAGTAGTTCTCAATACAAAACCAAACAAGCCCGAATAAGAACATTGAGGTGCATAAATTCACCTCAGATCAACAATCTAACTGAGTTAGGCTAAAGTCCTTGTTCGTGATATATGAAAAAAATCTCAATTGAAACACAAACCATCCATAGAAAATTTCAAAAGATACCCAACATCAGATAAAAAGCCACCAATTTGTATAGTAAGTATATTTAAATGGAATATCCTTCAACACCAAATGTCTTTAAACATATATATATATATATATATATATATATATATATATATATATATATTAATTATATTAAAAGGCAAATAATTTTTGATGAATAGGAAAATGGAGAAGATTCTAACTCAGTTGAAATCATAATAAACACATCAAGGTCTTAGTACAAAAATTTATGACTACAAAATAAGTTATAATCTTTAACAATCTATGATTTGCTTACATTTAATAAATATCTCTTAATGTATGAATCTAAAAATAGATTTGAATCTAAAATTGAAGTTGAAGTTGACCAATTGGAACCACTTTGTACAAGGTTTGATTAGCCAGAGCCGGTACAAAAGAAGCATGAATTATGAATTGGAGTCATTAAAAGAAGGATATTAATCCTACATCCTCTCAGAAAAACTCCTAGAACGGATAGAATGGGGACTCTGAGGGATTACTCTCGGATATTGAAGAGAGTCAGGCATGACAAAAGAAATGATCACAATCATAGAAAAAACATACTGAGTAGAAATGATGCAGGCCTACAATGTCAAGGATCAATAACATTGAAGCGCCACATTTGTCTAAACACTACTTCAACATAGATGTGGTCGATCTGGTAGGAATGATTAGACAAATCAAAGACAAAAAAAGATCAAACCCTATTAAGTCAAATCCTAACATAAGTGATATAGGGCTAATATGTGAGTTCCAAGGGCCTTATAGACATTACACTGGGGATTGCACCACTTACAAGAAAAAATGACACGATTATTCAAAGAAAGACATATCTCAAAGAATTATCGAGGGATCAAGCAAGAAACAACTACAAAATATGCATGGATGCCAAAGTTTCAATTTAGCCAAGAAAATTTGAATATGCGTGTCACGACTCAAAAAAAACAAGGATCATGATGGCACTTGTCGCCGCGTACCTTGACAAGTAAGCCTATCACCTAAACTAGTACAAAAGGGAAAAAGATAGAAATATCCGAGGTAAGGCTTCTAGAACGAAGTCAAACCATACAAGTAATCATAACAATGTGGAAAGACCTTATCCAAATAACATACAATCCCAAAATTAGGTGTCAATAATTTAAGAACTTCTAATACAATACATAAGTCGAATACATAGTAAAATAACCACAAAGAATCAATCTCCATCTCTGAATACTAATAAAGACATAACTAATACAAAAAGATAAAGGCAAACTCCGAATGTAAGAATGTCCAACCACTACTTTGAGTAATCTGAAGGTGCCCAAAATCAACCAATATAAGGTGCACTCGATCTAGGACCTACACCGAAAGGGCGCAGCACGCTTGAGTATGATCCACTTTTACAAAGTAGGTATCATAGGCCGACCAAGCAAAGTAGTAAATAAAGCATACAAAATATACACTAAGGGCACGTCACCTGAAATCAAAAAATGTCCCACAGCGGTAGCCCACATCGCTAGCACTAACAGTTCTACAGTATCCACACATAATACAACAATACACCAGATAGGGATACAAATACACATAATATCACATACAAGTAGAAAAAAGAGGAACGTGTATACTCAAGATCATCAAGTACAAATAAATAATAGACATTAACAAGTCAAGATATAGAACAAATAGATAGAGATCAAGTCAATATGGCAATACAAGCACAACACAACACAATAAAGCAAGTGCAATGTATATGGTGTTGATGATCCACGAGGTAATCACCCAACCTTTGGGATCTTCGTACAATGCTTGTATACACCTACGGAGGAAATCCTCCTAATGTAGGACCCTTAGGGGATTTGTTAACCCTTATACAATCCATATCTCAATATCTCCTCTCCGATACATCTCTTGGGGTGGGTTATAAAACCCAATGTTCTCGGAGTTTCCAGAATTCCCAATATTTCTAGTATTTGCAGAGCACATAAGACACAAATCAAGTATGACAAACAACAATAAGTATATTCAAAACATACAACAAACAAGTAAGATTATGTGTATAATGCCATGAGGATAATAATGCAATGTTCACGACCCATAATAAGGAATATTTCCACAACTATCCACATGAGATATTTCTACAACTAATAATAATAATACATTTTCACAACCACGTGAGCCAATATCCACTCATTAATTCCATCATACATGAATTTCCACATGCTTCATATGACAAGTATGAATATATCATAATACATCAATGGTACCACATTAGGTATTTCAACAACACAATACAATTGTTCACATCTATTCAAGACTATTAGTATCACATAGGACCCCACACGAGCACACATATCACATAATATCTCAATTTCAATAATTACGTCACATATAGGCTTCAACATGGGCACAGCACATAGATAGTCATTTTTCACGATTAGTTCTCACTCTTAATATATATTTTGTACCATTATTTACTACCTAGCCAGTCTAAAGAGTTAATCCATAACTTACCTCAAATTTTGAAATCGATCTGCTACAATTCAAACCCAGACCTTACTTTTCACGAACAATCTCAAAATCAACTAAAAACAAAAGGTATAGAATCTACACATCAAAATAAAGCTAACGATACCCATATTGTCTACTTTTAGTTTGGAATCAAAACGGACCACCAAAATGGGTTTTCAAAAAAAGAAGGGCAAAATTATAGCTTGACTTCAAAAACGTGCTCCTCATATTTTTAAGAATCTAAAACTGAAAATCCAAATTAAATCGAGTCAAAACGAGGTTCAAATCAAAGAAAAATCATTTTTTGAGCTTTACCCAGTAAAATCTTTGAAATTCGTGTTAAAATAAAAAAAATTGAAGCTATTTTGAAGGTTAAATTGATTAAAAAAAACTAGTAATTATAAGATTAAAACATTGTTCAAGTGAAATTGGAGTTTAAAATCAAGCCCTAAGATTTTTGGGGTTTTGAGAAATTTATCAAGAATTAGAGTAGAAAAGAATGAAATCTCACCTTAAATCCGTAAGAGAATCAAGAAATAGATGTCAATCTAACTTTCCAATCTCCACTTTTAAGTTCTCACCCTATTTTAGGGTTTAACTCTCAAGATGCAAAGTGAAAGAATGGGCAAAACAAGAGGGGTAAAAGCTGTTTTTATATTGCAAATTTATTTACACCAGATTTTTAAGTCCAAAAACAGACTTCGATGGGGTGGCCAAAATTTGTTTGCAGTTTGATATACGCAAACGAACTATGCAACCATATTAAATTTGATGCTCCGGACTCAAGGAAAATGTCATAAATTTGAAAATATGTAGTTTTCATAAAGTTGACCCTCAAAATTCAAAATTATAATTTTCAAAATCGAAAGTTGAAATGAGATTTAAAAGCCGTAAAATAACACCAAACATGTTACCACCCATGATTCAACATTCCAAATGTATTGGCAAACTTGAAATTTCCATTCAAGGTTGTTTCGACCAAATGTGGGTCCCACACCTTTATTTTTTACTTTAAATTTTTTGACTAATAGATCGAAATGAACTCGGGTGCATCGAGACTCAAACAAAGGTCTACCTAGCCTAAAATTGATTTCTGGAGCTGCTGGCACAGTCCGTTCAGCCATCTATCACACAGATAAAAAGATAACCACACAGGTCCATAATAAGGTTCTTAAAGTCACCAAAAACCACAATATCGCACAAATGGTTCCAAAATGCATCAGCAACTGTGTCAATCACCCCACACCCCAAAAATAGCAAAATACAACTACGGGGAGGGATAACATAGTTAAATCATACAAAATCACAAATTTCATATATATCATCAAATTTTTAGGCCGTTACTTCATCCACCACTAATAATCTAGTTTATCCTCGAATTAAGGCAAAGAAATACCTAAATCAATTAAGAGATGGGGATAGGAACTATGCATATTAAACTCGATCTCCCAAGTAGCCTCATTTATAGATCAATGTCGCCATTGAACCTTAACCACAAAGATAACTCTAGAGCGCAACTACCCAATATCCCTAGCCAAAATGGAGACTGACTCTTCAATAAAGGACAACCACTCATCTAACCGGATAGACTCCCAATAAATGACATGAGACTCATCAGAAATATAATGGTAAAACATAGAAACATGAAAAACTGGATGAGCGGCTGATAAATCTAGAGGAAAAACTAACTCACGGGCCACATCACTAATGGTTCAAAGAATCTCAAATAGACCAATATACCTGGCGCTAAGCTTGATCCTCTTCCCAAACCTCATCACACCATTCATGGGTGAAACTCAAAGCAAAACACGATCACCAACACTAAATCTCAAGGAACGAAGTCTATGGTCTGCATAGCACTTCTGCCTACTCTGAGCTGCTATAAGTCTATCTTGAATAATCTGAACTCCATCCAAAGACTCACGAAGCAAGTCCTTACCTCGAGGTCTCACCTCTAAAACATTGAACCAACCCACTGGGAGCGGCAACGCCTAACATACAATACCTCAAAAGGATCCATATCAATACCGAAATGGTAGCTATTATTATATGTAAACTCTGATAAAGCCAAATACTACTCCCACTAGCCATAAAAATCCATCATGCAAGCACGGAGCATATCCTCCAAAACCTATATAGTCTGCTCTGACTGACCATTACTCTAGGGGTAAAACGTTGTGCTAAGATCAACTTGAGTACCCAACTCAACCTAAAAAGTCTTTCAAAAGAGAGATGTGAACATAGAACTCGATCTAAAATAATAGATACTAACAAACCATGCAGACGCACAATCTCATGAATGTAGATACAGGTCAACTTCACAGCACTGAAGGAAACTTGAATTAGGATGAAATAGGCTAACTTGGTCAATCGATCCATGGTGACCCAAACATTATCAAAACCATGAGAAGTATGAGGCAAATCAGTCACGAAGTCCCTAGTGATCCGCTCCTACATCCACTCAGAAATGGGTAACCTCTAAAGCAATCCACCAGGTCTTATATGCTTGACCTTCACCTATTGACAACAAAGGCAATGAGCCACAAAATTTGCTATATCTCGCCTCATACCACCCCACCAGGAGTGTTGTCTCAAGTAACGATACATCTTAGTCACACCTGGATGGATCTAATATCTGAAACAATGGGGCTCTTCCAAGATCAACCTAATCTAGTCTCCCACTCTCGAAACACAAACTCGAACTCCAATCTGCAAAACTCCATTCGAATTAGGTGAAGCCTCCTTAGCATCTCCATTCAACACCTTATCTTAAATCAATCTCAATCCAACATTATCAAATTGATGAGCTCGAATCTGCTCCATCAAAGAAAATTTAGCCTCCACAACTATCAAAATGCACCCAGGTATCGAAATATCAAGCCTAACCATCTGATTAGCTAAAGATTGAACCTCTATAGATAAAGGCCTCTCCAGGGTAAAAAGATGCGCTAAGCTACCCATGCTAGTCGGCTTTGACTTAAGGCATTCATAACCATAGTAACCTTGTCTGGATGATAAAAATAGTCAAGTCATAATCCTTAAGCAACTCAAGCCAATGATGTTACCTCATATTAAGATCTCACTGGGTGAAGAAGTACTGAAGGCTACGATGATCCGAGAAGATTTCATAATAGACTCCATACAAGTAGCGTCCACAACTTTAAAGCAAACACAATCGCGCATAACTCCAAATCATGGGTAGGATAATTTCTCTCTTGGGGCTTCAACTAACGAGACACATAAATAATCACCTTGCCCTCCTGCATCAACATAGGACCCAATCCAACACCTAAAGCATTAAAAAACACGGTGAAACCTATGCCTTCCTTGGGCAAAGTCAATATAGGAGCTGAAGTCAACAAATACTTGAGCTTTTGAAAAGCTTGCCTTATAAGTATCAGTCCACTAAAAGAAAATCTTCTTCTGAGTTAACTTAGTCAATGGAGTTGTAATACATGAGAAACCCTCAACAAAATATCAATAATAACCTTCCAAGCTAATAAAACTCTGAATCTCGATGGGTGAAATAGGTCTAGCCTAATCATGAACCATTACAACCTTGGATGGATTAACCATAATACCTCTTTAGTCACCACATGACCCAAGAAAAAAATAGACTCCAACCAAAACTCATACTTTGAGAACTTACCATACAACTTCTCATCCCTCAATCTCTGAAGCACAATCCGTAAATGCTCCTTATTATCAACTGCACTCTTAGAATAAACCAAAATAAACCAAGCTATCATCAATAAATACAATAATAAGGGAGTCGAGATACGGTTGAAACACCTGGTTTATCAACTCTACGAACACGGCAGGGGCATTGGTCAACCCCAAAAATATGAGCAAGAACTTATAATGACCATATCAAGTTTGAAAATTAATTTTTGGAATATCCAATGCTCTAATCCTTAATTAGTAATAACCGAACCTCAAATCAATTTTTGAAAACACCGCAGTACCCTGAAGCTGATCAAATAAATCATCAATGCGAGGAATAGGATACTTATTCTTAACTGTCGCCCTATTCAACAGTCGATAATCAATATACATCCGCATAGACCCATCCTTCTTCTTCACAAATAAGATAGGTGCATCCCAAGGTGATACACTTGGTCGAATAAACCATTTATCCAATAACTCCAATAACAGATCCTTAAATTCTTTCAAATCAACTAGGACCATTCAATAAGGAGAAATAAAGATGGGTTTGGTTCCCGACTCAACATCAATGGCAAAACCAGAATCACAATCTGGAGGCATACCAAGCAAATTCGTAGGGAACACATTCGTAAACTCACAGACAACACAAACAAAATCCAAGAAAGAAGGTAAAGCTAGTATCACGAATATGACCTAATAAAACAAACATCCTCTCTCCACCAATCGATGAGTCTGAACATACGATATGATCCTCTTGGGTCCTAAATAAAGCAAACCCTTTCAATATATCCTTGGCACACCGACGAAGCTAAAGTCATAGTCTTAGAAGAATAATCTTGGATGGCATAATGAAGAGCCTACCAATCCATACCTAAAATAACATCGAAATTAACCATATCTATCACAATTAAATATACCCAAGTCTTATAGCAAGAAAAAGTCACAACACAAGATTGGTGCACGTGATCCACATTAAAGATTCTTCTACAGGGGTAGATACATGAATAGGAATGAAAAAAGGTTCACTAACAGAATCGAAACCCAAAGCAAAATATACAAACACATAGGAGAAAGTCAATCTGGGATCAAATAACACAAATCCATATCTAAAACAAATGAGGACGATACTTGTAATCACAGTGTTAGAAGCTTCTGCCTCATGTCTGGCTGGTATGGTATAGTACTTTCCACGATGACCAACTGGCTGAATAGCCCTATGGCCACCACCATGAGTTTTACTACCTCTACCTCTTTCACCTCTAGTAGAACCCCTACCTCTCACAACTGAAATAAGAGTAGCTCTAAATACACGGTGGGGACAGTCCTTAGCCAAATGGCTAATTTCATCATGCACAAAGCAACCTCTAAACTTATACTGGCGGTGCACCCTCTTGGCATCTCTCTGAGATGGTCAAGGAGTAGATCCCTACGTCAATGAGCGGTCTCTTATACTCTAGAATGACACCCCAAACACTATCATCTGAGTCATGGCTTGTTGAAAAGTAGGAGACAAAACAAGTCTAGCTAGTTGAGACACCACCAAGGGGGTAACATAGATAAAGGCCGAACTCTCAACCCCAAAGCAACATACTCAAATACTGGCAATGAAGAAGGAATAGTAATTTAAGTTTGAGGAGTACCCAAAATAGAAGTAGGTGCAACAAGAGGATCCACACTCTAAACTAGAGGAACACCCCACAAACCAAAAGAGAAACCTCTAAATGGGTCAGCAAATGCACCAACAATCTCTCCAAAACTAGAGCAGATAAACCCTAAGGAACTGGAGTAGAACCCATACCTCCAACGTGCTTAACACGAGGCTCAAGAAAGAGTCCCCTAGTACTCCTCCTAGAAGGGGCTAAACCACGAACATGTCCACTCCCTCGAGACCATCCACAACTCGATTTCGCCCTCTGGGTGAAGGCTCTGTATCTCTACTCTCGCTAGACCTAGTCAACACCATCAGTGCAGAAAGAGTGAAGCACAACTCAGAACACAAGGTATGAAAGAACTTCTCACTATAAGTAATAAAATGATGAAAGTTTTCAAAAGACATCCTATAGTCTCTCAAAGATAGATACAGACGTCTACGTACCGATTCATGAGACTCTATTAGACATTTCGTTCTAACACCGTTGAGACCAATGAAACCTGGCTTTGGTACTAATTTGTCACGACCCAAAAATACAAGGGTCATGATGGCACATATCGTGGCATACCTTGACAAGTAAGATTATTACCTAAACTGATACAAAAAGAAAAAAGACAGAAATATCCAAGGTAAGGCATCTAGAATGAAGCTGAATCATACAAGTAATCATAACAATGCGGAAAAAACTTAAATACCATATATTACCAAAATCAGGTGTCAATAGTGTAAGAACTTTTAATATAATCCATGAGTCGAATACATAGGAAAATAACCACAAAGAAGCAATCTCTATCTCTGAATAGTAATAAAGACATAACTAATACAAAAAAGATAAAGGCAAACTCCGAACGTAGGAATTTCTAACCACTACCTTGAGTAATCTAAAGGCCCAAAATGAATAATCTAAGGAGTACTCGAGCTAGGACCTGCAACGAAAGGCACAGTAGGAGTAAGTACGGTCCACTTGTACTCAGTAGGTATCATAGGCCAATCAAGAGAAGTAGTAAATAAAGCATACAAAATATACACTAAGGGCATGTCACCTACAATAAAAAATTATTCCACAACGGTAGCCCACATCACTTGCACTAACAATTCTATAGTATCCAAACATAATACAACACACTAAATAGGGATATAAATACACATAATGTCACATACAAGTAGACCAAAGGGAAACATGTATACTCAAGATTATCAAGTACAAATAAAGAAAGATAAAACAATTAGACATTAACAAGTCAAAATATAGAACAAATAGATAGATGACAAGTCAATATGGCACAACACAACACAATAAAGAAAGTGCAATGTATATGATGATGATGTTGATGATGATGATGATGATGATAATGCAAGAAGTCATCATACAACCTCCGATATTATCTCACAATCCCTTGATACACTCAGGAAGGCAAGCCTCCCGGTGTGGGACCCATGGGGGTTCTTCAACCCATATATAATCCATATATAAATATCTCCTCCCTGGCACATCCCTTGGGGAGTCTTATAAAACTAGATATTCTAGTGTTTCTAGAATTCGCAATATTTTTAGTATTTTCAGAGCACATAAGACATAAATCAAGTATGACAAACAACAACAAGTATATACAAACAAGTGAAATTATGTGTATGATGCCATGAGGATGATAATGCAATATTCACGACCCATCATAATGAGTATTTCCACAACCAACCACATAAGGTATTTTCACAACCAATCATAATAATACATTTCCATAACCACGTGAGCCAATATCAACTCATTAACTCCACCATTCATGAATTTTCACATATTTTATATGCCATAAGTATGAATATATCACAATACACCAATGGTACCACATTAGGTATTTCAACAACATAATACAATTATTCACATGTATTCAAGGCTACCAATATCACATAGGACCCCACACGGTCACACATATCATATAATATCTCAATTTCAATAATTATGTCACATATAGGCTCCCATACTAGCACAACACACAGATAGCCATTTTTCATGATTAGTTTCCACCATTAATATGCATTTTGTACCATCATTTACTACCCAACCCAATCTGAAAAGTTAAGTCATAACCTACTTCAAATGCCAGAATTAATTCATTACACTTTAAACCCACATCCTTATTTTCCACGAATAATCCCAAAATCAACAAAAATCAAGAAATATAGAATCTACACGTCAAAATATAGCTAACGATATTCATATTAACTATTTTTTATTCGGGGTCAAAATGAACTTCCAAAATAAATTTTCGAAAAAGAAGGATAAAATCGTAGCTTTACTTCAAAAACATGTTTCCCATATCTTTAGGAATCTACAAGTGAAAAACTAAATCAAATCGAGTCAAAAATGAGGTTCAAATCTAAGAAAAACTATTTTTTGAGCGTTACCCGATAAAATCTTTGAAATCCTTTTTAAAATCAAGAATCGAAGTTGTTTTGAAGGTTAAATTGATGAAAACTAGTAATTATAAGATTAAAACATCATTCAAGTGAAAAGGAGTGAAATTGGGGTTTAAAATTAAGCCATAAGATTTTTAGGGTTTTGAGAAATTAATCAAGAATTAGAGTAGAAAAGGATGAAATCTCACCTTAAATCCATAAGAGAATCAAGAAATAGATGTTAATCTAGCTTCTCAAGCTCCCACAAGATTTAATTTTAGGTTCTCACACTATTTTAGGGTTTAACTCGCAAGATACAATGTGAAAGAATGGGCAAAATGGGCAAAAAAGAAGAGGGATAAAAGCTGTTTTTATATTGCAGATTTTTTTACACCAAATTTTTAAGTCCAAAAAGGGACTTCGATGGGGTGCCTGGGATTTCTTTGGAGTCCGATATACTCAAATGAATTATGCAACCACACTAAATTCGATGCTTCAAACTCAATGGAGATATCAAAATTTCAAAAAAAAACATCATTTTCATAAAGTTGATCCCTCAAAATTCGAAATCATAATTTTTCAAATCGAGAGTCGAAATGAGATTTAAAAGTCGTAAAATCACACAAAATATGTTACCACCCTAAAATCGATGTTCCAGACGCATTGGCAAAGTCAAAATTTCTATCCGGGTTCGTTTCAACTAAATGTAGGTCCCACACCCATATTTTTAGTTTTCCAACTTTCTGATCAACGGGCCGAAATAAGTTCGGGTGTATCGGGACCCAAACCAAATATCTACCTAGCCTAAAATTGATATTTCAAAGTTGTTGGCGCAGTCTGTTTAGCCATTTGTCACACAGATCAAAAGATAACCTCATAGGTCCATAATAAGGCTCTTGAAGCCACCAAAATATTGCATAAATGGTACCAAAATGCATCAAAAATTATGAGAATCACCTCCACACTCCAGAAATACCACAATGCAACTATAGAAAGGGGTAAAATAGTTAAATCATATAAAATTATAAATTTCACATATTTCATCAATTTTTTAGGTCATTACAACGTGATTAACATGATCATTGAAAGATAGGAGGTGAACATGTCACATTCACTGCTCTGAAAAAGATCAAGATAATTATCATAAAGAAAAAACAAATAGAAGAAGAGGAAACAATCAACCTCAATGGCGATGACCTAGAAGTCACCAAACAGCCTCACAATGATGGTTTGATAATCATAATTACTATTTTTGATTTCAAAGTTGAACGCATATTATTAGGCCACAGAAATTCCGTCAACGTAATCCATTGGACAATGGAAAAGAATGGATTGTTGGCCATCCCTCACATCAAATATATACACTTATATACACCTATCTTTAGATGTAAACTAGTTATTAATAGCCCGTGCAAGGAACGTGCCCAACAAATATTTTTTAAAATTTTATTTTAATTATTGTAATTTATAATTTTTTTAAAATATATAACAAAAAAAGTTTATAGATATTTTAAGTTGTTAATTATTGTAATTTATAATACTTTTTATGTAATTTTTAAATAATATATATCGCTCTCGTTGTCCAAACTTTTGTAGCATTGAAAGTCAATTATATTTTGTAAATAATTTAAGTTTTAAATTATTGTGATATATAAGATTTTTTCTTCTATTCCAATTTAAGTGTCATAATGCTTAGATGAACATAATAATTAATTATGGGTGATATGGTAAAGTTACGATTGAAGCAGTGAAACAGACATGTGTTAATGACTCATAACAACTAATTAGAAGTGATATAGTAAAATTACTATAAATAATACTTGTGAAACTTTTTTGATTAACTTATCATTTTATATCTATTTTACCTTTTTTTGTCAAATATTATTAATTGATACAATGCTTAAATGGTCATATTAATTAATTAGAAGTGACATAGTAAAATCACAATTGAAACAACAAAAAAGACATGTCTAATTAGAAGTGATACAACAAAATTACTATATAAAAATACTTGCAGAAAAAAATTAAATAGGTCTCATATAAAACGTTAAGTAAATTTAACATTAAATATTATTAATTTTTTATTACTTAGATGACTTTATAACAATTATTAATATTTGGATGACTTATAATAATTAACTATGGGTGATATAGTCAAATTATGGGTGAAGCAGCTGAAGGAGACATGTCATAAATATCTATTTTACTTTTTTATTAAATATTATGAGTTTTATAATACATAAATAAAGTTATAATAATTAATTAGAGATGATATAATAAAATGAGGGAGGAAACAGGTTATGAAGCAGACAGGAGAAGCAAGCATGTTGACAGAGACCTGCATACTTCTCGTTGCCATTCCCTCTTATAAGATATAATTTTTTATTAATTATTAATTTTATAATACATAAATAAAGTTATAATAATTAATTAGAGATGATATAATAAAATGATAGAGGAGATAGCTTATGCAGCAGGCATGTTGACGGAGACCAATCTGCTTCTCCTTGTCATTCCCTCTTATAAGATATACTAGACGTTAGAGGCCCGTGGGTTAATGTAGTATCTTCGTCAGCATCATAAGACAATGTTTCTTATCTAAATTAGCACAAGATATTCCCTAGGTTGTTTGTGGTTCTTAAAAATAATTGAGATACTAATGCATCGTGGAACTTGCGGAGTAAAAAGTTGCTCTTCGTAATGTTATTTCAATCTCTTTCCCAGTGTTGTAGTTTAACTGAGTACAATAAAATAGTTCACATATTAACCAACACTTGTTTCCTTACTGCTATCCTTTCTGCTAGTGCCAACTTTGTAACTAAAGCAGGAAAAAGGAAAAAGAAAGAGCAAGTCTAGATAGAAAGATAGAAAGCATCTGATGAAGTTTTGAGATACATCAACAAATGCAAGATGCAACCACACTAATATATTAACAAAAACAAGATGCAACCAAACTAATATTTTCATCTATAACTTGCCAGAAATTCAATTCAAACATGTGCCTCTATTTACGAATTGCATACGATAAAACATAACAATTACAGATCACAATTAGTTTACACTGTATGATTTAAACGAAATCAATTGACAATATCAATGCCAATTTGTGAGATTTCAGGACAGAGATGGTAGTAAGCTTCTTTGAGAAGTATAATTCACTAAGGCAAATATCCATTTCAAACCCATCTGTACGAAATTACAATACCCAATAGGTCAAAAAAAATCATTTTGTGGCATATTTAGCTGTCAGTAAGAATCCAATATCAGTTTCCATTTCTGGCTCAATAGTTTAAGAAAGAATGACAGATCTTATTTTCCCATCTGCACAGTGAGAGAAAAATTACTCTCCATCTTTTTATACGGTATCAATAAATAAAGCATAAAAAGAGCACGACATGTTACCTATGTCTATCATATTGACACTCAACAACACCATCATTAAGCGTTATAGGCATTACTATAGCTTCACCAGAGAATGAAGAGTTATAGTGAAGACCAACTGTAATCTACAATTAGAGTTCCATAGTTACTATGGTTCTCACTTTTCTAATAAGTTAGTATAGAAACAGAAATCACTATTAGGTTACAACCAATTAAAATGGAACATATCTTTTCACAGTTATATCTATAGATGGACACTACTGTTCTATTTGATGCTTTCTCTATTCTAAACAAACAAAAGATTGTCACAAATCAAAAGAAATCTGAGGGGTAAAAATTACCGAGACACCAACAGGAGAGTCCCTGTAGCATTAAGTCACTACCATTTCCTGTGCAAGTAGTTCATATATAAGTTAGAACCAGGAAAATGCATAAGATTAGATAGATTATATTTTGTGATACTTTACTATTATTTGGTATAGCAGAAATCTCATATAATTATCTCTTGATATCGCTAAGTATATGTTATAATCTTTGTAATCTACTCGAGAAGTACATGTCAAGATTAACGGCATATATATTTTGGCCCGCCGATAGTGGGAGCTTTAGTGCACCGAGATATCTTTTGTTCAACAAAAGAGTTGAATATTTCTCTGGATGTAAGGCTTACAAAACACCAAAAATCTGAACTGCGTTCAACATTATTAATATGGCGTAATATAAAAATCACAAATAAAATATTACTTAAATAAGCATATTGGCATTTATATTTATATAATCTTCTAAGAGAGAAGCTATGAAACCGACATATACCCATCAATGACAGAGTTTCTTGAAAAGAAATACAGAATCCACGATTGTGTTTATAGGAGAGAGATAGGGAGAGACCAATAAATAGGCTTCATAGGAAAGATGTATAAACTCACTACAACTGCAGTGAAGCTAACTGATCCATATAGAGCAATTTAGATTCTACACAAAGATTTCCTCATCAAGTGTTCGAGTTAGCTGATAAATATATTAGACAACATTGAAATATGTTAAGAATCTTGTTTGGATTAAGATTTCTCTTTTGACTAAAGTGATCAGATCCTTTTGAATTATAACTTAGGAGAATACATATTGAATCTATCATTCATAAAGTTTATGCTTTTATGTGGTCACAACATTAAAAAGAAAATCTGAATTTTCTACAAAGTATTTACCTTGTCGATGTAGTGAATTAATTTATGCATTTTCTTAAACAAAGATTTAGCACATTGGCATTGGAAGTCATCTCCCATGGTTTAGATGAGGTAATTTGTGTGTGTAACATTTGCCTGCACATTAAAACATTTAACTTTTTGATAATTGCATGAACATGTATGTAATGACCTAAAAATTTGATGAAATATGTGAAATTTGTGATTTTATGTGATTTAGATATTTTACACCTCCCCATAGTTTCATTATGATATTTTTGGGGTATGGGAGTGATTGGCATGATTTTCGATACATTTTGGTATCATTTATGCAATATTGTGGATTTTGATGGCTTAAAGAGCCTTAATTTGGACTTATGTGGATATCTTTTGATCCGTGAAACAAATGATTGAATGGACTATGCCAGCAGCTCCATAATACCAATTTTGGCTAGGTAGACCTTTGGTTCGGGTCCCAGTGCATCCGAGCTCATTTCGACCTATTGATCAAAAAGTTGGAAAATTGAAAATATGGGAGTGGGACCCACATTTGATCGAAACGACCTCGAATGGAAAATCCGACTTCACCAGCAGATCCAGAATGTCATTTTTAGAGTGTTGGCATATTTGGTATGATTTTACGGGTTTTAAATCTCATTTCGATCCTCGATTTGGAAAATTATAATTTTGGGTTTCGGGGATCAAATTTATGTAAACGACATTTTTGAGAAATATGATTTTGCCAATGCATCCGTAGCATCGAATTTAGTGTGGTTTCATAGTTCGTTTGCATAAATCGGACTCCAAATGAATCCCGGACACCCTGTCGAAGTCCGGAGTGGACTTTAACAAAAAAAATAAACTACAGCTTTTTTGGTTATTTCAGTAAAGATTTTCTGTACTTATAAATAGTTTTGAGTCCATTTTGCTCATTTTTCATCTTGCCTCTTGAGAGTTAAACCCTAAATAGTTTGGGAGCTTAAAAGTGAAGTTTGTGGGATCTTGGGAAGCTAGATTAACACCTTTTTCTTGGTTTTATGACGGATTAAAGGTAAGAATTCACCCTTTTCTTAGTAATTTCTTGATAAATTTCTCACAACAACAACAACAACAAACCCAGTTTAATCCCACAAAGTGAGGTCCGAGGAGGGTAAGATGTACGCATTCCATACCACTACCTCCGGAGAAGTAGCAAGGTTGTTTCCGATAGACCCCCGGCTTAAGACAGAGAATAGTAATCAACTCCAAACAAAAAGATGACAATACATAAATACGCTAATTACAAAAAAATAGTGAACAGAGGAATAGTAAACAAAGAAAAGTAAGCAATTGTAATACAGCATGCAACAAAGTAGCAAAACAGGCTTAATACAACCAACAAGTAAAGCCCTACCCTACCTACCCAACTTGGCGCTAGCCTTCTAACCTAATACGCGTCCTCTAGATCTTCCTATCTAGGGTCATGTCCTCAGTAAGCTGTAACTGCCCCATGTCCCGCCTAATCACCTCTTTCCAATATTTCTTCAGCCTATCTCTACCCCTCCTAAAGCCATCCAAAGCAAGCCTCTCACACCTACAAATCGGTGCATCCGTGCCCCTCCCCATCACATGCCCAAACCATCTCAATCTTCCTTCCTGCATCTTATCCTCCACCGAAGCCACTCCCACCTTCTCCTGAATAATCTCATTCTAAACTCTATTATCTCTAGTAAGTCCACACATCCAACACAGCATTCTTATTTATGCTACCTTCACTTTTTGGATGTGAGAGTTCTTAACTGGCCAACACTCCACTCCATACAACATGGCCGGATGGACTTCCACCCTGTAGAATTTGCCTTTAAGCTTTAGGGGCACCTTCTTATCAAACAACACCCCCGAGGCGAGCTTCCACTTCATCCATCCTACCCCAATACGGTGAGAGACATCCTCATTAATCTCTCCATTCCCCTGAATCATAGACCTAAGATACTTAAAACTATCTCTCTTACAAACCGCCTGAGAATCCAACCTTACTACCACCTCGTCTTCCTCCCTCGAGCCATTAAACTTATATTCCAAATATTTGGTCTTGCTCCTACTCAACTTGAACCCTTTAGACTCAAGGGTCTGTCTCCACACCTCTAATTTATTATTCATACCCCTCGAGTCTCATCAATCAAAACCACATCATCTGTAAAAAAACATACACCACGGCACCTCTCTTTTGATACGCCATGTCAACACATCCATTACCAAAGCAAACAAAAATGGGTTAAGAGTAGATCCCTGATGCAACCCTGTCAAGATAAGGAAATGTTCTGAATCGCCTCCCGCTATCCTCACATGGGTTTTAGCTCTATTATGAATGTCCTTGATTGCTCTAATATACGCCACCGGGACCCCACTCACCTCCAAGCATCTCCAAAAGACTTCCCTAGGGATTTTGTCGCACGCTTTCTCCAAGTCGATAAACACCATGTGCAAGTCCTTATTCCTTTCCCTATACTGCTCCACCAGTCTCCGCACCAGGTGAATTGACTTCGTCATTGAGCGTCTGGGCATAAATCCAAACTGGTTCTCCAAAATAAACACTACCCTTCTCAACCTCAACTCGACCACTCTCTCCCAAATCTTCAGAGTGTGACTCAATAACTTAATACCCCTATAGTTGTTGAAACTTTGAATGTCACCCTTATTCTTATACAGAGGTATCATAGTACTCCATCACCAGGCCTCGGGCATTTTCGCCGACTTGAAAATGTCGTTAAATAAATCAGTCAACCACCTCAAACCAGCCTCACCAGCGAACTTTCAAAAATCCATAGGAATCTTATCAGGCCCCATCGCCCTACCCCTTCCCATTCTGCGAACGGCCTCTCGGACCTCCTCCTCCACCTTAAAACGTCTACAATACCTAAAATCACGTCACTCTTCTGATTGCTTCACCTCTCCTAACACAATTACTCTATCCCCTTCATTATTCAAGAGCCTATGAGAATACGACTGCCATATTTTCTTAATGTGAGCATCCTTTACCAATACTCTACCATCCTCTGCCTTAATACACTTCACCTGATCGAGGTCACAGCCTTTCCTCTCTCTCGCCTTAGCCAGCCTAAACAACTTCTTTTACCCTCATTTCTCCTCTAACCCCGCATACAAGCTCTTAAATGCTGCCATCTTAGCAGTCATAACTGCTAGCTTAGCCTTCTTCCTCGCTAACTTGTACTCCTCCCTATTTACCTGCTTCTCTTCTTCATGCTTACTCTCAACCAACTTAGCATACGCCTCCTTCTTAGTCTCCACTTTCTTCTTAACTTCTCTATTCCACCACCAATCCCCTCGATGGTGATCGGCCCAGCCCCTAAATACACCCAAGTCTTAGGGCATGATTTTAACCCTAAAAATCTCTGATTTTAAACCCAGATTTCACTTCTTTTCACTTGAATAATATTTTTATCTTATAATTACTAGTTTTTAATCAATTTAACTTTCAAAACAACTCCGATTCTAGATTTTAACCCGGATTTCAAAGATTTTATTCGGTAAAGCTCAAAAATAGTTTTTCTTTGATTTGAACTCCGTTTTTACTCGATTTAACTTTTTTTTTCAGCTGTAGGTTCCTAAAAATACGGGGAACATGTTTTTAAATTAAACTACCAATTTTGCCCTTCTTTATGGAAAACCCATTTTGGGGGTCCATTTTGACTCCGAACCAAAAGTAGTTAATATGGGTGTCGCTGGTTTTGTCTTAATGCGTTGATTTCATATTTGATGTTTTAGTGGAGTTCGGGATTATTCGTGACAAGTAAGGTCGCGGGTTCAAGTGTAGCAGATCGATTTTATCTTTCGAGGTAGGTTATGACTTAACTCTTTCAGACTGGGTTGGGTAGTAAATGATGATACAAAATGCACATTAAGGGCGGGAATAAATCATGAAAAATGGCTATCTATGTGTTGTGCCTATGTGGGGGCGTATATGTGATGTAATTGTCAAAATTGAGATATTATATGATATGTTTGACAGTGTGGGGTCCTATGTGATTTTGATAGCCTTGAATACATGTGAATAATTGTATTGTGTTATTTAATATGGTACCAATGGTGTATTTTAATTATATTCAGACTTTATTAGCATATGAGACATGTGGAAATTCATGGATGAAACGAAAATAATAAGTGATATTGGCTCATGTCGTTATGGAAATGTATCATTGTGGTTGGTTGTGGAAATATATCATGTGATTAGTTGTGGAAATACTCATTGTGATTGGTTGTGAGCATTAAATCTTCATATCATACTCATTCATGAAACATTAGTACCATCGTGGCAACATCTGAGAAATACTGGCAACACCTTTTTAAAAAAATATTGTAACACCTTATAAAATCCTTTCTGAGGGATATGCTAGAAAGTAGATATGAGATATGTGGATTGTATACGGATTGACGAACCTCCTATGGGTCCTACGTAGGAAAGCTTTAGCTCCGTAGGTATATACGGGGATTGTGCGATGATCTCGGAGGTTGTGCGACAACCTCGTGCATCATCATCATCATCATATACATTACACCTACTTTATTGTGTTTATGTTGTGTTGTATTGTGTTATTGGCTTGTCATCTATGTATTTGTCCTACCTTTCTTTACTTGTATTTGATGATCTTGTATCTACATATTCTCTCTTGTTCTATTTATATATGACATAATGTATACTTGTGTTCTATACCTTGGTGTGTTGTCATAATATATGTGAGATATATTAGAACTATTAGAGCAAGCGATGTAGGCTACCATTGTGGGATATTTTCTGATTGCAGGTGATGTGCCCTTAGTGTATATTTTGTATGCTTGATTTACTACTTTTCTTAGCCGGCCTATGATACCTACTAAGTACAAGTGGACCGTACTCATGCCTACTGCGCCCTTTTGACATAGGTTTTAGCTCGAGTGCGCCTCAGCTTGATTGACTTAGGAAATTGTTGGAGCTTCCAAGGTAGTGGTTGGACATTCACGCATCCGAAGTTCACCTCAATCTTTCTATAGTTGTTATGCCTTTATTAGTATTCAGAGACAGTTATTATTCCTTTGTGGTTATTTTTTCTGATGCATTTGACTCTTGGATTATATTAGTATTTCTTACACTATTGACACCTGATTTTGGGCATGATTGGTATTTTGGATAAGTTCTTTCGCATTGTTATGATTACTTATATGGTTCGACTTCGTTCTAGAAACCCTACATTGGGATATTTTTGTCTTTTCTTCTTTTTGTATCAGTTTGAGTGATAGGCTTACTTGTTAAGGTACGCCACGACAAGTGCCATCATGACCCTTATTTTTAGGTCGTGAAAAATTGGTATCAAAGCAGCTAGGTTTCATTGGTCTTAACGGTGTAAGAACGGTATGTCTAATAAAGTCTTGTGGATCGATACGTAGACTTCTGTATCTATCTTTGAGAGGCTATAGGATTTCTTTAGGAAACTTTCCTTATTTTATTCCTTATCGTGTGAATTCTTTCATATCTTTTGTTCTGAGTTGTGTTTCACTCTTTTTTCGTGGATGGTGTGGCTTATACTACATATCAGTTGAGAGATATTGTGAGAAATTAGTGGATATCATTTATCGGTTATAGGCTTATTGATGCTCCTGAGTTGTCATATGATCAGTTTATTAATGCCTTTTTGGAGAGATCTATGCCTTTCAGTTCTGAGACCTTATGTGGGACGAATTTGATCATTTGGAGAAAGACTCCATGACAGTTTTTGAGTATAAGGCATGTTTTCATGCCCTATCTAGATATTCCTATAATAGTTTTTCCATCAATTTTGGAAAAGTTAGAAAGTTCATGAAGGGTTTGGATATTTCTCTTCAGTTGGCTATATCTTAGAAGATTATGCTTCGAGCTCCTCTTTAGAGGATTATGGATTATGGTAAGATGACAGAGGGTATTATTAGTGTATCTCAGGGAGGCTCCAAGAAGGAGAGACGTTTTGGTAAGTTCAGGAGTTAGACCTCTCGAGACAGAGATTTTAGAGGATCTCGTGGATACTATGGTAGGCCAGTGCAGGTGATTTTATAGAGTTCAGCTAGTGGATCTTCTATTCAGTAGTTCAGGGTGGCCATTCTGGCTCAGTTGTACTTTCTCTTATTGAGATTGGTCGTAAAGGTTGCTATGTGTGTGATGAGATTGGCCATGTAGCCAAGGACAGTTCTCGTCGTGTGTTTAAAGTTATTCTTATTTCAGCTGTAAGAGGTAGGTGTTCTACCAAAGGTGCAAAAGGTAAGGAGTAGGGCCTGTGTTGGTAGTTGTGGGCTACTCAGGCAGTTAGTAGTCATGGATAGTGTTATGCTATACCAGCCAAACCTGAGGTAGAGGCTTCTAATGCTATGATTACAGGTACCTTTCTCATTTATTTCAGACTTGCATTTGTACTATTTGATCTCAGATTGACTTTTTCTTATGCATCTGTGTATTTTGCTTTGGGTTTTGATTTTGTTACTGATATTCTTTCCATGCTTATTTATGTATCTACCCCGATAGGTGATTTTTTAGTGGTGTATCAGGTGCATCGATCTTGTGTTGTGACTTTTGCCGAGCGTGATACTTTGATAGACTTGCTTGTGTTAGATATGATCGATTTTGATGATTATTTTGGGTATGGATTGGTTGTTTCCTTATCATGCTATCTTATATTGTTATGCCAGGACTGTGACTTTAGCTTCGTCGAATGTGCCGAGGATATCTTAGAAGGGTACACTTCATTTGGGTCCTAAAAGGGTTATATCTTATGTTCAGGCTTGTAAATTAGTTGAGAGGGGATGTTTATCTTACTTGGCCCATATTTGTTACACCAGTGTTGTTTTACCTCCTTTCTTGGATTCTGTCTGTGTTGTCCGTGAGTTTATAGATGTGTTCCCTACGGACTTTCCTAGTATGCCTTCGGATCAAAATATTAATTTTATTATTGATGTTGAGTCGGGCACCAAGCCTATTTTTATTCCTCCTTATAGGATGGCCCCAGCAGAGCTGAAGAAACTAAAGGATCAGTTACAGGAGTCATTGGATAAGAGATTTATTCGACCTAGTATTTTACCTTGGGGTGTGCCTATCTTATTTTTGAAGAGAAAAGATAGGTCTATCCAGATATGTATTGATTATTGACAGTTGAATAAGGTGATGGTTAAGAATAAGTATCCTTTTTCTCACATCGATGATTTGTTTGATCAGCTTCAGGGTGTTGTGGTATTTTCAAAGATTGATTTGAGGTCTGGTTATCACCAGTTGAGGATTAAAGCTTCAGATATTCCTAAAACTGCTTTTCGGGATCGATATGGTCATTATGAGTTTTTAGTCATGTCTTTTAGGTTGACCCGTGCCCCTGCCGCATTCATGGAGTTGATAAACTGGGTGTTTCGACCATATCTTAACTCTTTTGTTATGGTATTTATAGATGATATCTTGGTTTATTCCAAGAATAAGGTTGAACATGAGGATCATTTGTGGATTATGCTTTAGAGATTGAGGGATAAGAAATTGTATGCTAAGTTATCTAAGTGCAAGTTTTGATTGGAGTCAGTTTTCTTCTTGGATCATGTGATGACTAAGGAAGGTATTATGATTGATCCAGCTAAGGTTGCAGTGGTTTGTGATTGGGCTAGACCTACTTTACCCATCGACATTCAGAGTTTTATTGGCTTGGACGGGTATTATTAGTGTTTTGTTGAGGGTTTCTCTTCCATTGCAGCTCCGTCGACCAAGTTGACTCAGAAGAAGAATTTCTTCTAGTGATATGATATTGTGAGGCGATCTTTCAAAAGCTCAAGGATTTGTTGACTTCAGCTTCTATATTGGCTTTGCCCCATGAGGGCATGGGCTTTATTGTCTTTTGTGATGCTTCGGTTGTTGTGTTGATGTAGAAGGTCAAGGTAATTAATTATGTATGTGTCTCATCAATATTGGAGCCTCGTGAGAGAAATTATCCTACCCATGATTTGGAGTTGTGCATAGTTCTATTTGCCTTGAAGTTGTGGAGGCACTACTTGTATGGAGTCTGTTGTGAGATCTTCTCAGATCATCGTAGCCTTCAGTACTTCTTTACTAGCGAGATCTTCATATGACGCAGCGTTGTTGGCTTGAGTTGCTTAAAGATTATGACTTGACTTTTCTCTACCATCAGGGTAAGGCTAATATGGTTGCGGATGGCTTGAGCCGAAAGTCGACTAGCATGGGAAGCTTGGTGTATCATTTGACTTAGGAAAGGCCGTTGGCCTTAAAGGTTCATTCTTTGGCTAACCCGATGGTTAGGCTTGATATTTTAACACCGAGATATGTTTTGGCATTTATGGAGGCTAGATCATCTTTAATAGAGTAGATTCAAGCTCATTAATTTGATGACGTTAGATTAAGGTTGATTCGAGATAAGGTGTTAAGTGGGGAGGTTAGGGAAGCCTCACTTAATTTAGATAGAATTTTAAGGATTAGGGGCTGAGTTTGTGTGCCGAGAGTGGTGATTGGATTAGGTTGATCTTGGAAGAGGCCCATTGTTCTAGATATTCCATCCATCCAAGTGTGACTAAGATGTATAGTGATTTAAGACAACACTACTTGTGGGGTGGTATGAGGCGTGATATAGCGGATTTTGTTGCTCGTTGCCTATGTTGTCAGCAGGTGAAGGCCAATTATATGAGACCTGGTGGTTTGCTTTAGAGTTACCCATTCTCGAGTGGAAGTGAGAACAAATCACTATGGACTTCGTAACTGGGTTGCCTCGTACTTCTCTTGGTTCTGACAGTGTTTGGGTCATCATGGATCGATTGACCAAGTCATCTCATTTTATTTCGGTTCAGGTCTCATTAAGTGCTTAGAGGTTAGCCCGTATATTCATTCGTAAGATTATGCATCTGCATGGTTCGTCGGTATCTATTATTTCAAATTGAGGTTTTATGTTCACATCTCACTTTTGAAAGACTTTTCAAGATGAGTTGGGTACTCAGATTGATCTTAGCACAGCGTTTCACCCCAAGACTGATGGTCAGCCAGAGCGGACTATCCAGGTTTTGAAGGATATGCTTCACGCGTGTGCGATGGATTTTGGTGGCCAGTGGGAGCAGCATTTAGCTTTAGCAGAGTTTGCATATAGTAATAGCTACCACTCCAGTATTGATATGGCTCTTTTTGAGACATTATATAGTAGGCGTTGTCTCTCCCCAGTGGGTTGGTTTGATGTTTTAGAGGTGGGACCTCGAGGTACGAACTTGCTTCGTGAGTCGTTGGATAGAGTCCAGGTTATTCATGATAGACTTAGAGCAATTCAAAGTAGGCAGAAGTGTTATGTTGATCGTAGACTTCGTGCCTTGATATTTGGTGTAGGTGATCATGTTTTTCTTCGAGTTTCACACATGAAGGGTGTGATGAGGTTTGGGAAGAGGGGCAAGCTTAGCCCTAGGTATATTGGTCCATTTGAGATTCTTCGAACTGTTGGTGATGTGGATTATGAGTTGGTTTTTCCCCTTGATCTGTCAGTTGGTCATCCAATTTTTCATGTTTCTATTCTTCGTTGCTATATTCCTGATGAGTCTCATGTTATTCGTTAGGAGTCGGTTCAATTAGATGAGCGATTGTCCTTTGTGGAGAAGCCAGTTTCCTTTTTAGCAAGGGATGTTAGGCGGTTGCGCTCTAGAGTGATCCCTGTGGTTAAGGTCCAGTGGTGACATCAACCTGTAGATGAGGCTACTTCAAAGGTTGAGTCTGATATGCATAGTTCCTATCCCTAGCTTTTCATTGATTCAGGTATTTCCTTGCCTTAGTTCGAGGACGAACTAGATTTTTAGTGGTGGATGATGCAACGATCTAAAAACTTGATGAAATATGTGAAATTTGTAATTTTATGTGATTTGATTGTTTTACACCTCCCCGTAGTTGCATTATGATATTTTTGGAGTGTGGGAGTGATTGGCATGATTTTCAACACATTTCGGTATCATTTATGCAATATTATGGATTTTGATAGCTTAAAGAACCTTAATTTGGACTTATGTGGATATATTTTGATCCGTACGATGGATGGTTGAACGGACTATACCAGCAGCTCTGAAATATTGATTTTAGGCTAGGTAGACCCTTGGTTCGGGTCCCGATGCACCCGAGCTCATTTTGACATATTGATCGAAAAGTTGGAAAATTGGAAATATGGGAGTGGGACCCACATTTGATCAAAACGACCTCGGATGGAAAATCCGACTTCGTCGGTAGATCCAAAATATTGATTTTAGGGTGTTAGCATGCTTGGTATGATTTTATGGGTTTTAAATCTCATTTCGACCCTCGATTTGAAAAATTATAATTTTGGATTTCGGGGGTCAACTTTATGAAAATGATGTTTTTTGGAAAATCTGATATTGCCAACGCGTCCGGAGCATCGAATTTAGTATGGTTGCATAGTTCATTTGCATAAATCAAGCCCCGAATGAATTTCAGGTACCCCGTCGAAGTCCGGAGTGGACTTTAACAAAAAAAAACTACAGCTTTTTTTGTTATTTCAGTGCAGATTTTTTGTACTTATAAATACTTTTGAGTCTATTTTACTCATTTTTCATCTTGCCTCTTGAGAGTTAAACCCTAAATAGTTTGGGAGCTTAAAAGTGAAGCTTGTGGGAGCTTGGGAAGTTAGATTAACACCTTTTTCTTGGTTTTATTAGGATTAAAGGTAAGAATTAACTCTTTTCTTAGTAATTTCTTGATAAATTTTCGAAACCCCAAAAATCTTAGGGCATGATTTTAAACCTAAATTTCACTCCTTTTCACTTGAATAATATTTTTATCTTATAATTACTAGTTTTTCATCAATTTAACTTTTAAAACAACTCTGATTCTTGATTTTAATCCAAATTTTAAAGATTTTACCCGGTAAAGCTCAAAAATGGTTTTTCTTCGATTTGAACTCCATTTTTTACTCAATTTAACTTGAATTTTCAGCTGTAGGTTCCTAAAAATATGGGGAACGTGTTTTTGAAATAAAGTTTCAATTTTTTCCTTTATTTTCGAAAACCCATTTTGGGGGTCCGTTTTAACCCTGAATCAAAAGTAGTCAATATGGGTATCGTTGATTTTATCTTAACGTGTAGATTTCATATTTGATCTTTCTAGTGGAGTTCGAGATTGTTCGTGAAACGTAAGGTCGCGAGTTCAAGTGTAGCGAATCAATTTTGGCTTTCGAGGTAGGTTATGGCTTAACTCTTTCAGACTAGGCTGGGTGGTAAATGATGATACAAAATGCACGTTAAGGGTGGGAACTAATCATGAAAAATGACTATCTATGTGTTGTGTCCTTATGGGGGCGTATATGTGATGTAATTGTCGAAATTGAGATATTATGTGATATGTTTGACCGTGTGAGGTCCTATGTGATATTAATAGCCTTGAATACATGTGAATAATTGTATTGTGTTATTTAATGTGGTACCATTGGTGTATTGTGATTATATTTAGACTTTATTGGCATATGAGACGTGGAAATTCATGGATAAAACAAAAATAATAAGTGATATTGGCTCATGTGTTGTGGGAATGTATCATTGTGGTTGGTTGTGGAAATATATCATGTGATTGGTTGTGAAAATACTCATTGTTATTAGTTGTGAGCATTACATCTTCATATCATACTCATTCATGAAACATTGGTACCACCGTGGCAACATCTGAGAAACACTGGCAACACCTTTTAAAAAAATATTGTAACACCTTATAAAACCCTTTTCGAGGGATATGCCGGAAAGGAGATATGAGATATATGGATTGTATACGGGTTGACGAACCCCCATGGGTCCTACGTAGGGAAGCTTTAGCTCTGTAGGTGTATACGGGGATTGTGTGATGATCCCGGAGGTTGTGCGACGACCTCGTGCATCATCATCATCATCATCATATACATTGCACTTACTTTATTGTATTTATGTTGTGTTGTATTGCGTTATTGGCTTGTCATCTATGTATTTGTCCTACCTTCCTTTACTTGTATTTGATGATCTTGTATCTACATGTTCTCTCTTGTTCTATTTATATGTGACATAATGTATATTTGTCTTCTATACCTTGGTGTGTTGTCGTAATATATGTGAGATATATTAGAACTGTTAGTGCAAGCGATGTGGGCTACAATTGTAGGACATTTTCTGATTGCAGGTGACGTGCCCTTAGTGTATATTTTGTATGCTTTATTTACTACTTTGCTTAGTCAACCTATGATACCTACTAAGTACAAGTGGACCGTACTCATGCCTATGCGCCCTTTCCTTGCAGGTCTTAGCTCGAGTGCGCCTCAGCTTGATTGACTCGGGCGATTATTGGAGCTTCTAAGGTAGCGGTTGGACATTCATGCGTCCGAAGTTCACCTCTATCTTTCTATAGTTGTTATGTATTTATTACTATTTGGAGACGGTTATTATTCCTTTGTTGTTATTTTTTTTCAATGCATTTGACTCTTGGATTGTATTAGCAGTTCTTACACTATTGACACCTGGTTTTGAGTATGATTGGTATTTTGGATAAGTTCTGTCGCATTGTTATGATTACTTATATGGTTCAGCTTCATTCTAAGACTTACCATGGGATATTTATGTCTTTTCTTCTTTTTGTATCAGTTTGGGTGATAGGCTTACTTGTCAAGGTATGCCACGACAAGTGTTATCATGACCCTTATTTTTGGGTCATAACAATGTGGATCTATATCCTTGCCACTAATTATAGTTCTATGAATAATAATGGTTATGAATAACTGAAAAGAATTGTAATCAAGGTGCAGACTTGGGTGATTGTAGCTTTGATGAAGTCATTAACCCGTTTGTCAACATTGATGTCAAAGATAAGAGGATCATTTTGCAGTTATATGCCAAATTGTAAAAAATTAACTCCCTTGATATAATTATTTTCTTTCTGACAGAACCTGGACTGGAATGAAATTATCATTCTCTTTGAAAAATAAACCATAGAGAGACTTATTTTTATTTTCTGACAGAACTTGGACTGGAACGACATCATAGGTAAATATCTGCAAAGCACCCACAAACCGTGTTAATCTCAAGTGAGCAATGATATAAAATAAATTAACAAAGCTTAAGAATGTTTCATCTACCTGGAAGGAAGAACCAAATATTCTTGAACCACTCCATATAACCTCAAAAGTTTTATCCTTTTGTGTTTTGCTTGGTCTTAATAATCAATGCATGCAAAATGAACAGAATCAAATCCTACCCGTGAAAGTTACAAGGGAAAACTAAAATAAGGATCAACAGTTAAGAGATAGAAACTAAACAGAATGATGAACTTCAAATAATTCATTTCTGTAAGAATTCAAGTTATAAACACCGACATTATTGAAGGTTGATAACACTATCAGTAGTCTAATTTAACATGTGACAACAGTTTAGTTGTCATTTTTATCAAGTAACTAATTGATGATTATAATATAAATTTACATTCAATTAACTTAATAAGTGATATAATTGTGTGAAAATGTCGTTGCATAGAAATTAAACTCTACACTACAACATATGAACTTCATACAAGAAATCATACAAAAATAAATTATCTTTTAAAAAATAGTCTGTCATTTTCTAAGATACAAAGTTTGTTCTGCCAATTTCAGTAAGCGAGAAAGAGGAAGTCTGAGACAGAAATCTCAGGCAACTAATTGTTGTTCCAGTCTGAAAGTCTGATATAAGAAAAATTACCAACTTCTTATTCAAAAAATTCACACCAGATCAACCAAGACTCTATTATACTTCTACGAATACTGTACAAATAGAAAGATTTTAGTTACGATTTTATCAATATTTTGGGGTTCAAATTGGCAGTTAGTTGCTTTAATAAGTGCAATATGCATCGTGTTGATATATTTTTTCTGGCATATAGGACGAAGAACTACTTTGAAAACTGCGAGAAGAAGATCCAACGACAAAATTGCTCTCTTGTATCATTTATACAGCAGTAGTTATAGCCTTTAGCAGCATAAGGGAGCATATCAATTGCCTTTGGCTTGAACTGTGTACGCATATGGAAATTACTTTTAAAAATACATCATGTCCATACCAACTCTACACTCCTCGTTATTCGTCACAAATTACCAGTAGACATAGTAGTTAAGCTACTTTTAAAAGTACATCATGTTGATACCAACTCTACACTCCTCGTTATTCATCGCAAATTACCAGTAGACACAGTAGTTAAGCTATATAACCAGAGCTGTATTGAGGCTAGAATTGAAATTACTTGTTCTGAATCCTAAAACGCACTAAAGAACTTTAAGAACATGAAGAAGCCATAGTATGATCTTAGAGTTTCAATTCTATCAAAAGTAAAAGACCCCAAATGAACATATTTTATACTAACTTTGCACCCAATGTCACAAATAAGTAGTAAGTGCATTAGAATCCCATATACACCGACTTAGAACACTATTGATGTTAGAATACATAATGGCTTGAATTAAGATCCTTGGTAGAATTTGAGACTTAGTAAATTTATAGATTTGGTGATTTATTTCATGTGTCGATATTGATCTCCTTCCTCAGATTAAACTATGCTAGAAAACTTTACAAATACATAATTCTTCAGAATTTCCAATGAAGGAATAGGGAGCAATTCTAATTGAAGCCAAGAACATTAATAAGCAAGTAGT
The DNA here is from genome assembly GCA_030864225.1 of Capsicum baccatum var. pendulum. Taxonomy (NCBI): domain Eukaryota; kingdom Viridiplantae; phylum Streptophyta; class Magnoliopsida; order Solanales; family Solanaceae; genus Capsicum; species Capsicum baccatum. Next base: position 203,859,204 of record CM061558.1, on the reverse strand, counting down.
AGAATCGTAGTGGGGTATCAACATTTTATCCACATCAACGACAACATACCAAGTGATATTCCACAGGTGGCGTTTGGGGAGGGTAGAGTTTAACCAGACCCTACACATCAAAGGCCACAAATGATCATATTTTCCAAATTACTTGCTCTCTTTCACATATCTAACTATGCAAGCGTTACCTGTAGTTTGCTTTCAAAGTAGTATTCCTTTTCTTTGGTAGCAAAAACATATAGTATTGCCCTCTTCATCGTTAGCCTCAGCTAACTGCAACACCCACAAAACGCAAATTGATTAATAAAACAGCCCTAATCCAAATTAAAGGGTATTTAAAGCAAAAAAATTACCTTGTAGTGTTGTCAATCAAGAGGTGAGTCGAATCGAATTGAATTCCGCAGGTTTTGAATTTGTCAAACATAGCCTTTTTTATCCAACAAATAACTAGTCAATTAAAATTTTTGCAATTTCTCGGCTATGTTTATTTTTACTCTTGATAGAATTAAAATCTTTTAAACCTATTCAACGAAGCTCGAAAAGTAAAGGAAAAATTCGAGACGAAGAGGAAAAAAGAAGTGAACGATCAAGTAAATCAATGTTTCAAACCAAAATTATCAAGAAAATTTGATATTTTTGTAATTTCAAGAATGCTTCAGTATGATCAAATAAAATTACAACAATAAAAAATTGAATCTTTTGAAAACTTGAAAAAGAAATTAAAATTTGAAGAAAAAAAAAACACAAATGAAGAAAACTTACAGTATTTAAATTAAAGATATGAGGAGCAACAAGATTGTGAGAATTCTTCAATGGGTGGGAACAAGATTTCATCGATAAGAAAGAGTGGAAAGGAAAGCTGTTATCTTTATAGACTTACGCATGCAATAGCTGAAATTTAAAATAACAAATTTACCCTTACTGTTGAAATGACGAAAATAGCCCTTTGGAAGTTGGCAGGACAACCTCCACCTGCCTGCTTTTACACCACTTCACCACTTCTATATATTAGTAAAAATACATATAAAATCCAATGTAATAATCCTTCAAAGAATATTCTTAGTGATTTCACGATAATATAGAATGACATCATACTCCTTGTTATTTTCAACGAATTGATTATACGATGAATAATCTTTAGAATATTAACATCATACTTTTTGTTCTTCCTTAGATGGTAAAATTATACCAAGATGTTGTTAAAACAAACTAATATATAAAATAAATAAATAAATAAATAAATAAATAAAAACTACTTATAAAACATAAGAAAATATGATGCAATCAAGCTTGTACAATTTATTGCATGATATATATTTAATGATACAAATTTAAAGTTATGAGTGTAATAGTTCAATACATTTTTTTGAGTATTTATTGTCCTATGATGTGTTATATTTGAACTTATTGGCATGCTCAAATTTGAATCCGAAGAATTCTAAGGTAATTCCACTCCTTGAATTGATGAGGGAGACAATCGAATTTATTTGTATTGGTTCTTTTTTCTCAATTGCAAAACACCTATTACAAAATATGGTTTCCTAAAAATTGTGCATCGTAAATGTGAAGGCAACAAACACGACCGCAAAAGATAAATTAAATTTAACTCTGATTCAAGTTTACTTTAAAACTGTAGAAGCATCAACAAAATTATAAAAGAAAAAAATATATCTTATAAATAAAAAAAATAATCAAATCATATTAAACAATAAAATTAGATTACTGAGCAAAAAAGTGAGGTTCATCAATAAGTATCTGCACAAATTGTAAAATCATCACAACCATATAGTTGAGAATTTGTAGAAACCTATTAAAGAGAATTTGTAGAAACCTAAATGCACAAATTGTAATAATCGTCACAACTATGTATTTGAGCATTTGTAGAAACCCATCATTTTTTTAGCGCAAAACACAATCAAGTAGAGCTTTTTTATGCAAAGTTTCCAACAACTCTTCACAGGTGAACCCTATAAATTAAATGCAATATAAATTTCACAACTCTAATAGATTCAAAGTTACATGTCAATACGTGAAGATTCATGAATTTTCATCGACATTTACATAAGAAATCACACCTCGATTTTCAAGGAGATGCTATTGAAATACTCCCTTCATTTCAAATTATCCGTCCCAAATTGAGATGACACATTGATTAAGAAAATAATAAATAACATGCCTAATTTACTATAGTACTCCTATTAAATGATATTTACAATTTAATTTGAAGAAAAAATAATTAATACAAAGGGTTAAACATGAAAAAAAGAATTGTCTTGTCTTGATTAATGAAAAAAAGACAAGTAAAATGAGACATCAAATTAGAAAATTTAGAATGAATAATTTGGGATGGAGGGAGTATTAATTATTTTAATTATTGGACAATATGAATTATTTAGATTAAAGTTTTGAAATTATTTTAGTTTTGTTACTAGGATATTAAATGAGAATGCTTGTTATAATAGATATTTAATATTAAATAGATGACACGTATTATTATATGCCACCAATTATTAGTGATGTGCAAAAAATGATTTAATTGATAAATCAAATCGATAAAAATATTATTGATTTATCGATATTGGGTTATTAAGTTAATAAATTATTTTTTTTTAAATACAATATAAAATATTTTTTAAAAAATTAATTATTAAAAGCTCAATTCTTTAATGCACCCTGACCCATAAATCGAACGCCAAACCAAACTTCCAAAATGACAAGTGAGGCTTGCTCAAGTGGTTGAGCACCTCCACCTTCAATCGGTAGGTTGAGGGTTCGAGTCACGCTGGAGGAGAAGTGTGGGAACACTATTGATCCTCCTGGAGAAGGGGAACAAAAAAAAAAAAAAAAACCAAACTTCCAAAGAGAAAAACATCAAAACTAATTCGATGAATCGTATCAATTCGATTCAATTAGCTTTTGATATTTTTGCTCCACTCATAATTAAGACCTAATTTTTTTTTTTCTCAATTTCAGACTCAACTTTGTGGGGATATACTGGTTGTTATTGTTAATTTTTTGTCTCAATTGCCCTTTCCACAATTTCCACTTAACAAAACAAAATTAAGCCAATTTAATTTTATTTATTTCTCATCCAAACCAAAATAATCAAACATAAAACATACTAATTCAACTTGGTGACTCCGTAACTGAATCCTCCTTCCTCAGTTCCACCTTTCGCCGGCTCCAAAAAAATAAAAAAATAAAAAATAAAAACTTTCGCCGGCGTTTCTATTTTCCAAATCTCTAATCAATGGAGGACGGTACACCCGACAGTGCACAACGTACAACCGGTGAGCGTGTAAAGCTCAACGTCGGCGGCAAGCTCTTCGAAACTACAGTATCTACACTTCGTTCTGGTGGGCCCGATTCCCTCTTATCCGCTTTATCGAACCGGACTTCAAACGAACCGGTTTTCATCGACCGGGACCCGGAGATATTCTCGGCTTTATTAGCTCTTCTCCGGTCGAACCGTCTCCCTTCGACGGCAAAGAGGTTTTCCAATCATGAACTAATCGACGAAGCGGTTTATTACGGGATTGAATCTCAACTTCGATCTGCACTCGCACCGAGTCAACTCAGTGGAATTGATGCATCCCTATTCTCGACTATTCGTCCTTCATCTGACGGCGTTGTAACGGACTTTAACGCCGTTGATTCTGACGGCTCCGTTTGGGTTGCTCACGGCGGTCAGGTTTCTGTTTATGATTGGAGTTTAACACATACGGAGACTGTACGGACTCATCTTGATTATATCAGCTCGATTAAGAAGGTTGGAACAGACTTGGCTGTTGTCGGGTCGGAGTTTGAATCGGGGCTCCATTTTTATAACTTGGCTAATGGGCGTAGAGTCGGGTCTGTTGAATGGACGGACCCGTCTGATCCGAGGATTTACAAGGCTAAAGTAAACGCTGTTGTGGATTCGGTTGATTCAGTTTATGCTGCGTTCGAGTGTCAACATAGAGAAAATTGTGTGGTAAGTATTGATAAGGGTACGATGAAGGCTGTTTCGGAGTTGGGAAGGCAATCTGGGAATTCGGCGAAGTCAACTGTTGTTGGAAAGTTGACATTTTTGCCGGAGATAAATGCGTTGCTCGGCGTTTCAGTTAGTGCTGGAGCTTTTGGGTATTCGGGTTACGTGAGGTTGTGGGATTCCAGATCAGGAGATGTTGTGTGGGAGACGAATGAACCGGGTTCGGGTCGGAGTAGCCGGTTTGGGGACTCGTTTGCTGATGTTGATTTTGATAGGGAGGATTTAACAATGTTCAAGATATGTTCAAAATCAGGTGATTTGGCAGTGTCAGATTTACGTAAATTAAGTGAAGATCCGTGGGTTTATCTGGAAGAGAAAAATCCATGTATGAGGCATGCAGGTGGTGGAAGCAGTACTTTGATTCACTGTTATCGAAAGCAGGTGTTCGTGGGACGAGGAGGAGAGTTGGAAGTTTGGTCGAGAATGGTGGAGAAGGGAATTGATGTTGAGAGGGAAAGGGTGTTGCATGAAGGATTGTATAGAAGGAATTATATGGATAAAGTGGAGGATGCCGAAAGAGGAATCATAAAGAAAATTGAGGGAGCTGGTGATAGGCTGTTTGTTACGAGAGAAAATGCTGAGGGCATTGAGGTGTGGCAAAGTTCTCAGTTTTCTGGTGCTGTTTTAAATTTGTGATAGTGTCGAGCTGTGAGCTTTGCATTCTATGTATGAGCTTCCATTGCCTGTCTCATGCCCAGACAAAGGAGAGGGTTGCAATCGGTTGATGATTAGAGTAAAACTACAACCCAACCGAACTAGTTCGAGATTGAGCATAGTTGTTGTTGTAGTATCTTTTTGAGCTGTCTGCTGCAGTTTGCAATGATCATCAATTGGTTGCAGTAGGTTGACTGTCAAAGTAAAGTTAGAATCCACCCTGAATTAGTTTGAGATTGAGCATTGTTGTTGTATCTTTTTTAGCTGTCCAACTGCAGTTTGCAATGATCATCAATGAAACGAATTATGTATTTGGTGATTTCTTTTAGATGTCAAGTTGATCAATCAAGAAACAATGTGCAAAGGTTAATATGATCATGGCGATTACCTGAAATTGGATTGTTGATCCCTTTTGGACACGATGTTGATCAATCAAGATTAAGAACAATGCGGAAAGGTGTTACCTATCGTGTAATAAAATGAATTTGGTTTATTGGTGAATTTGGGCATCCCTGTTATCAGGAAAGAATCGTATCCAATTGGGTTAAAGTTAGTTGTATCAGAGGTAGGCCTCTAACTGTTGCACTTGATGGTCTATTTGAATTCATGACTTTGGTTGCTAGATTGCTGTATCATTTGGTTAGCTTGCATGTACAAGTGAGCTTATAAATTTTTACCTTAGTTTCATGCATAATTCCACTTGACAAAATTTATAGCCTATACCTTAGAAAACAAGGTGCTCGGGAGATTTGTAAGCATTGTATTCTTTATTCCAGTTGCTAATTATGGTGAGTCATTTCAACACACAGCAACTAGTTTAGTTTACCTGTAGCTTTTATCCCAATTTAGAAGTAGTCCCTATTCCTTTTATTTGTACTTATCAAATTCTCTTGGGGGTGGTTCTATTTTTTCTTTCCTGGTCTCCCCCAAGGAATACTGAAAAGCATTTTTAACACTTCTTTTGTCATTTTCTGTAATGTAAGTGCTGGGGTTATGTGGTTGTGTTACTAGTCTAGTAGACAAGCAAAGTGATGGCCCGAGGAACATCAGAAAAACTCCCCTGTGATCATATTTTCCTGATCAAAAGAAGCCATAAGTGAACATTGAAATTTTAAACAGGGTGCTGCTATAATTTGGAAACTCATAAATTACGCTTAATAATTAATCTCAAAAGACTGAAATCCCTAGACTACTGGAGGGGATAGCAGTAGGATGTTTTTGTCCCCAGCCCCCAAACAAAAAATGGAAAGCAATAAAGAGAAAAGACAGATAAAGACTGAAGAAAGGGAATTCATGGTTTAGGAATACCTTTATATAGGAGAAGCTCTTAGCATTAGTGAAGTCATAATAGAGGAGCTATGATTTCCCTTTCATAGCTGTGGAAGGCAGAAATCACAGGAGACATAAATTAGCTCAGAATTGATGGTAAAGGATCTTATGAAACATGAAAACAGTAAGTGGAAGCATAGGTTCTTTATCTGTTAGTAACCTGCAGTTTGTGCATCCCACTTATAAACAAAAAATGCAATTCAATACCGTCCCATGCAGCACTAATTAGTGCCAAAACTATCATATAACGATATAAAAAACATTAAATATCATCAAAATATATCAAGCGAAAGACCTATAAAGTGTTTCAAAACTTAAACTAAAGTTAAAAAACGTCCACAAAGTGTCAAAACCAACAACAAAACTTGAGAATGCCAATCCTAGGGGGTTGACACCACAAACACCCCATTACTCTCAGGGGTAGTTTGGTACGAGGGATAAGGAATAACTAATCTCGGGATTAATTTTAGGATGAGCTTATCCCATGTTTGATTGGGATAAAATGCATGGGATAACTCAATCTCAATTAGTTATCTCGGGATTATAGTGTTATTTTTATCCCTAATCCTGGGATAGTTAGTCCTGGGATAATTAATCCCAAAATAACTTGTTTACGACCAAACGACCCCTAGTGTCTTGGCTACTTGATGCCGAGGAAGAAGATAGAGAACGATTATGATGACGAGCTAAGTTAAAGACTTGTTCCATGATTTCCTCGATGGTTTTGCACATGCTATCATTTCGAGCAACCCGTTGTGCCTCGAACTTTGCCAAGGCACGCATGAGTTATGAGATATGCTATGACATAGCAGCGATCTTAACATAGTCAATCGTTGTGGTTTGGTGTGATGATCCAATACCTTCCAGTCCTGATTGGCTATGTCGCAAATTGTTCCTAGAGCCCATCCCATAGACCCCCACCCAAAACCACTTTCTCCTTCCAAATTTGATTGGCTTTTTCTGGTATAGGCTGGGCCGGTCGGTCCTGAGGTTACTCAGTTTGGCTGAACTCAGATAAGTATTGTTCATAATCCTTCTAAATGATAAAAAACAAAAGTTTAATATATATATATATATACATAATAGAGATACGTTAATACTTCATATCTAAATTTTTAAACTTGACATTTTCAGCTCTTGGCTCTACCCATACATCTGGATCCGACTTATTTTTCTTCTTCTTTATATGTGTTTCCTTGAAGATCTCAGCTTAAGTTGGGGGCGCCCCAATTTTTGCACCGACAAACAAAATGTAATTAAACATAATCAAGTAATATTTATTCATCTTTATATAAACATATAAATTAAAAGGTAAATATTATTACTTACCATTTCCCTAGCTATGGTCCCAACGTTCTTTGCACCCCCGATGTGCAACTAGCCCCGTTTACGCTTGCTCTGGCAATCTTGGCTTGTTCAGACAATGCCTTGAATTCGTATGAATCTCAATATTCTTGAAGCTGCTCATACACTTCCTGTAGAAGCCATTGTCCACAATTGCTGGTATCCCGAGCAAGTTAAAGCTAGCTGGACAGCCTGACACTAGCTTTTGTCTCAAAAGTGATGGAAATAACTAGATTGTACCTTCTCCTCCAGGTACACATGCCTGAAAATTAAGTGACTAATGTTAGATGATATATATTAATATTAAACTTTACTAAATATCAATTAAATTGTATATACCGTAAACTCATTAAACATGACATGTCACATCCTCTATGGAATCTCCTTCCATACGGATGCCTAAAAAGCCTCTTTATGCTCTCATGTAGAGTCGTAGCAACCGTTCTTGAGGGATTCCATCTGCAAAAAAAGAAAATAAATATGTCAAGTCATAAATAATTAATGAAGATGAAAAAAATAAAATGAACTTATCAATTAAGAAAACAAACTTACGATCCATCAGGCTCAATCATCACTCTACCAAGCCTGTAGCTGCCTGCATGTTAGACTCAGAGTTGATATCTCTAAGCTGCAAACCTGATAGGTGAGGATGGATCATGGGGGAATGCAACAACAACAACATACCTAGTGTATTCATACAAAGTGAGGTTTGGAGAGGGTAAAGTATACACAGTCCATACCACTACCTCAGATCAATTAGAGATGAATTAGAGAGGTTGTTTCCGGTAGACCCCCGACTCAAGACAGATAATAGTATAACAAACAAAAAACATAAAAATAGACAAGATGATGAGATAACCCAATGCTAGATAATAAGAGAAACCCGACACCGATAGAGTAATACTATAAACTATCTATCGATATCACAAACATCATCAGAAAACTACGAACTAGAAACTACAGACACGGATACAAACAAAACACTCCTCTCTGCTATTATGGATGCATTCCTACTCCTCTAGAAGTGGCTAAGCCTTGTGGCTGAGGAATAATGAGTGTAGGCACATGAAAGTGTGGGGAGTAGTAGTATGTGGAGGTAGTGAATGAAAAGTAGAAGACTATATTTGAGGGGATGTACCATGAAAATCTCTGGATTTGCAGTGCCAAAGGGGACATAAGACACTGGTGGATAAGAGGCAAGTTGTGGCGCAGCTGAAAGATAAAATGGAATATCGTCAGGTTCTGACCTTCTAATGTTCTTCTTCTTGCTCGTACTAGACTTGTTACTCTTAGTAGTACAAGCTTGAGTGCCATCACGACCTAATGACATCTATATACAAACTTACATTTACAACATATAAAGAAAATCATAAGTATTAAAAAAAAATTAGTGTTATTTCTTTTAATTAAAATTAAAAATCACTAGTATTAAAAAATTAACACTAATTAAAATTGAAAATCACAAGTATTAAAAAAATTAGCTCATACTCCCTCTGCTTAAAAAAGAATGACCTACTTTCCTTTTTAGTCTGTTTAAAAAAGAATGACTCTTTTTCTTTTTTGGCAATACTTTTATTTCAACTTTCCACATGGTATATTTAGGACCACAAGATTAAAGGGTATTTTGGTACATTTGACACAACTTTAATTTAAGGCCACAAGATTCAAAAGTCTTCTTTATTTTCTTAAACTTTGTGCCAAGTCAAAGCAGGTCATTCTTTTTTAAACGAAGGGAGTAATTTTTTTTAATACTTATGATTTTCTTTATATGTTGTAATGTAAGTTTGCATATAGATGTCATCAAGTCCTGATGGCGATCGAGCTCATACTACTAAGAGTAGCAAGTCTAGTAAGAACAGAAAGAAGAAAACTAGGAATCCTGTATAGCCTGATGATATTTAAGGTCATCTTTTACAAGCGCCAGAACGTGGCTCTTCTCTACCGATGTCTTATGTCCCTTTTGGCACTGCGCATCCTAGAGATTTTCATGGTACATCCTCTCGGATGTACTCTTCTACTTTCTCCTCACTACCTCCACACACTGCTACTCACATTTTCATGCCTACACCCACTATTCCTTGGCCACAGGACTTGGCCATCTCCAAATTTTTATTTGGTACTCCATCCTTTGCGATTCCAGTTTGTGGGAATACACTGGGTTTGTTGTTGTTGTTGTCCATCCTTTGCGATTCATTGTCCAACCTATATACCAACTCTGACGCGTAGACAACTACTCCCACATTGACTTAGCGTTATGCACCTTCATTGGAGGATGAGGAGAATCTGATTGATCTAGCACCTGATGATAAGGACGGGCTTGATAGAGTGATAATTGAGCCTGATGGATCATTGTAAGTTTGTTTTCTTAGTTGATAAGTTTATTCTTTCCATCTTCATTAATTATTTATGACTTGACATGTTTATTATGTTTTTTTCGGGTGGAATCTCTCAAGACCGATTGTTAAGGTTCTAAATAGAGGGTTAGGAGGATTTTTACGCATCATTATCACTCTTGGAAGGAGATTTCAAAGAGGATATGACATTCCATGTTTAAGATATATACAGTTTAATTAATGTTTAGTAAAATTTAATATTAATATATATCATCCAATGCTAGTCACCTGATTGTCAGACAATGTGTACCTGTAGAAGAAAGTACAATCTGGTCATTTCCATCACCTTTGAGAGGAAAGCCAGTGTGCTGTCTAGTTGGCTTAAACTTGCTCGAGATACCAGAAAGTGTGGACAATGGTTTCTATGGTAAATGTATGAGCAACTTCATATTAGGATTAAGACGAATTCAATGCGTTGTTTGAACAAGCCAAGAATACCGGAGCTAGGGTAAAAGGTGGTTCATTGCACACTGAGGGTGCAAAGAGCATTGGGACCATAGTTGGGAAAATGGTAAGTAATAATATTAACATTTTAGTTAATGTGCTTATATAAAGTTGATTAAATATTACTTGATTATGTTTAATTATATTTTGTTTGCTGGAGCAAAAATGGGCGCCCTTCGACTCAGGTTGAGATCTTCAAGGAAACACATATAATGGGGATGAATCGGATCTGGATGTAAGGGTTAAGCCATGGGTCAAAATGCTTATGTAAGTTTAAAAATTTAGATACAAAGTACTAACATATCTTTATTTTATACATATATGTTAGCTTTTGTTTTTTAATATGCAGGATGATTATGAGTGATACTTGTCTTAGTTCAGCAAGCCTAGGTCCGGTAGGACCCAGCATATGCCGAAAGAAGCCACTCAAATTTGGACTAAGACAGTAGTGGTAGACGTGGGGTGGAGAGTCTATAGGATGGGCTCTAGGAACTGCTTATGACACATCCAATCAGGACCGAAAGGTATTGGATTGTCACGCCAGGCCGAAGCGATTGATGATGTTTAGATCGTTGCTATGTCGCAGCAGATTGCGTAGTATACGCATGCCTTAGCAGAGTCCGAGGCACAACGAGTTGCTTAAATGATAGCATGTGCAAAACAATCGAGGAAATTAAGGAACAAGTCCTTAACCTGGATCATTGTCGTACCTGTTTTCCATCTTCCTCCTTAGTATCAAGTAGCGAAAACACCGAGAGTAATGGGGATTTTGTGGCGTCAACCCCTTAGGATTGACATTCTTCTGTTCTGTTATATGTTTTGGCACTATTCGGTTTTTGAACTTTAGTTTAAGTTTTGAAACACTTTATAGGTTTTTTGATTATTATATTTATGTGTTTGGTTGTTATTTAGTGTGTTTAATAATGTTAATATGATTGTTTGGCAGCAATTAGTGCTTCTTGGGACTATATTAAATTGCATTTTTTGTTTATAGGTAGGGATCCAAGAGTCCCTATCTATCACTTTTCTGGAAATTTTCAAGAAAAGCGACATGGTTCGTCACTTTGTTCTTCCATATGAAGAACTAAGCATTGAAGAAAAAGCGACGAGCAAGGTTGCTTATTTTAAAGAATTTTAATTTTTTTTTGACTTCTGCGTTTCTGTTCGTCGTTCCAAAGCGACGCAGTCCGTCGCTTTTAGGCCTTCTTTTTGTAACTAGAGATTGACGAGGATGTCATTTATCGTATTGGTGCAGTGTGGATGAAATGGAGGCTTACATCCAAAGTCTTATGTGATAAGAAGGTGCCTTCTAAACTTAAGAGGCAAGTTCTATAGAGCGGCAGTTAAACCAACTATATTGTATGGAGTGGAGTGTTGGACACTCAAGAACTCTCACATTCAAAAGATGAAGGTGGCGGAAATGAGGATGTTGCGATGGATGTATGAGTTTACTAACAGAGATAGAATTAGAAATGAGGATATCTGAGACAAGATGGGAGTGACTTCGGTGGAAGACAGGATGTGGGAAGCGAGGTTGAGAAGGTTTGGACATGCGATGAGGAGATGCATGAATACCCCAGTGAGGAGGTGAGAGAGGTTGGCTATAGATGGATTTAGGAGACGTAGAGGTAGACTGAAAAAATATTGGAGTGAAGTGATTAGACAGGACATGGTGCAACTACAACTTACTGAGGACATGACCCTAGATAGGAAGGTGTAGAGGATGCTGATTAGGGTAGAAGGTTAGTAGGAAGGAATGCGTCCATGCTATTAGATAGGAGTGCTTTATCTTGTTTTCCGTATTACTAGTCGTAGTGCTACACTTGTAGTTTCTTGTTCTTGAAGTTTGGTGATGCTTATTGTTTCTGGTAGATTGACTATAGTATTATTTTGGGGTAGTTTTGTTTCTGTTACTATATGTAGTTTTGTTACTACCTATTAGTTCTTGTACTTCTATTACGTCTTTTCTAGATTGTTTTTGTCTTGAGTCAGGGGTCTATTGGAAACAACCTCTCCACCGCACCTCTGAAGTAGAGGTACGGATTACGTACACGCTAACCTTCCCAAACCTCGCTTTGTGGAAATATTGTAAAGGTTGTTGTACTTGGTGATTACAGAGTGTTTGATGCACAATACCAAGACTGAAACTTCTCTATTGTGAAGGAAGCATTTCGAGTAATCTTTTCTGCTCAAGTCATGGAGGAGTAGAAACAAGGGCTTCACTGGAAAGAACAGGAACATACACCTTCGACTTATTGTTTTCAGGCATTAGAGAACTAATTGTGTAAACTGGTGCTTAGCATATTTGAGGAACTACAAGCTTAAAAGTATATCGCTGCTTTAAGAAAAGCAGAATATCATCATCCCCTTGGACTTGGCATACCCCTCTTTCATGACAACATGTGTCACTGCAAACTGACATGGTTTCTAGAATGATTTCTAATGTAGAATGTTGAACTGACCATTTCAAGCTGCTGATTATGTCACTGCAGGTTCAAGGACTAAGGCTTGGATGGTGTCTTGTTAGAGTCTATTCGGAAGAAGAAAAGAAGTTGCTAAATGATGGAAGTCGAGTGTTACCAAACCCCAATATTCTTGATGATCATGTTGCATGCCCAGCAAAACAGCTAGGCTACAAGCTTGGAGATCCGTAGGTTCTAGTAACCTCATTAGTTTTTGTCGGGTTAGTATGTTTACCTCAGGTACTATGTTTTCTAGGGAGTCCTTTAGTCCTGTCATATACATATGTGAGAACTTAGTACTTTTTTGTTCTTGTTTTGTATAGAATATTGGTCCACTATGAGCTTAAATGGAGCAACATGGTCAGTGAGGATTTATGTCGCTGACCGCAGCTTGCTTGGGATTGAGGCGCAGTTGTTGTAAATTGGTTTGCGAAAATGCCCCTAATCTTGTGCGAGCACCCTTATATATTGTGGTGTCAACGTGTGTTGATAGTATATTATTGTACTGCTTCAAGAAGTGAATCTTTTAGACAGGAGCACATGAGAGCCTTGATGATTTGGTTGACAAACCTTACTTGGCAATATCAGTTTGTGCATTCCAACTCTTCTGTGGTGTAAATGTGTAATCTTACTTGGTATGCATTGACATATTATATGGAATTATTAGAAAAAGATGAAGATACGTGACTTAAGAGTGGGGGTTCCAAAAGCCAACCCTTTTATAGATCAGCCCGTGCATGCTTCTTGTCTTTGTTTGCTTTGCACTCTATTTCAAATGTGACAGCAAACTCACCACTTATTTTATAGTTCGTATTAGAGTTAACCATTTGTTACAAACTGTCGAGGGGTCTGATTTTTCCGCTTTCTCCTCCTGATTCACTGATTTGGAGGTATAACTAAAACTTTTTTGCCATTTCTAGTATTGCTATGTCACACAATAGTGAGGTGCACTGACTAATATGGCGCATTGGCTATCTAATCATTTCAGGAAGTAGGGACATTTTGAGTCTTCTGTTAAAAGCTCAAAACGAGAAGACTGAAAGGAGAGATTACAATTTGTTTTTGGAACAGTAGATTCATTACTGGCATCAAGAAGATGCAAAGTGTACAAAAAGAGATCCTATATTCCTATCAGTTTCAGTACAGTTGTCTATGCTATATTATATCATGAAGTAGGGAGATTCTGTCATTAACAAATCGGTCTTGTTCGTGAAGAGTTCATAAATCGTGTAGCATTTATGAAAATTCAAATTTTAATATTTGGCTAAAGTCCTGCAAATAATTGTTAGTGCTTGTATATTTCTAAGGGATCGTTTGGTAGAGTGTATTGAAAAGTTAATGCATACATTAGTTTAACGTGTATTAGTAGTACCTTGTTTAGTATATCTTTTTATCATATAATTAGTTATACACACTATTGTGTATTGAAGTTTTTATTACTAACACCTCAAAATTCATGACATTAGTAATGCAATGAATCTAATGCATGTATTAACATGCTGAAAGACACTATTATCCCTAAAAAAAAAATTTCGCATCCTTTCCAACATATATATTGAGGTTATTATGTAAAATTTTTTTTTTTTTTAGAAATTATGTAATTCATGTTATTTTTAATACATCGAATTAAACACTATATAAGAAAAATACAAGCATAGCTAACACAAGCATTACTAATACATCATATTTTGTATTATTCTTATACACTCTACTAAACGACCCCTAATATGTATCGCTAATTTCTATCTTTATCTCTAGTTTCTATCTCTATCTCTAGTCTTTTATTTCTATCTTTAATCTCTAATATACTAAAAGTGTGAAGGGTATTAAAAATATTGTTTGAACTTTTTACCTTTAATTAAAAGTCTCCACTTTAGACAAAATTGTCTTTTCACCTTTTTTTCTTGAAATTTTATTTAGTTATTTATAATACTTTAGGTGTCCATGCACAAAAAGCTGTCGTATCTAAATTTGGAGTAAATTTCTTAAATTGTCACTGAAGTTTTACAAACATTCCATTAATGTTACTTATGATTTTTTTTTATAATAATATCATTGAACTCTATAATTATTCCAAGAAAAATAAAAAACTAACAAAAATGTTAAAAACTTAACAGTATAACCAACTTACTATATTTGATCCAACACTTAATTATGGGTAAATCTCAAGAATAGACCCAAATTGGGGTGACTTTTAAATTATTATCAAATAAAAAAGTTTCCTTAAAATAACCTTTACCTATTAACTATTAACTATTTTTTTGGACGAAATTGCCCCTAACCAATGGATTAAATTATATAAATGATCCTCATAATGGATAACATCTCCATATTTATATTTTTCAACTTTCATTTTTTTTTGTCTTTTTAATGTTACTTTGATTTTTATTATTTCTTTTCTCTTTTTTTTTTGTTTTTTTTTTCAACTCTTACTTTTTTCCTTTTTTCCTCTCAACTTATTTTTTTTTTCTTTTTTTTTATTTTACTTTAATTTTTTTATTCTTTTTAGTTTTTCTCAATCCTTACTTGTTTTTTACACCACTCAACATCTACTTTTATAAATGATACACGAACAAAATACGAAATCGAAAACTAAACTACGACACGAATACGAAAGCTAAAGATAGATAGAAAAGGAATAAGACAGACAAAACAACAACAACAAACCCAGTGTATTCCCACATAGTGAGGTCTGGGGAGGGTAAGATGTACGCAGTCCATACCTCTACCTCTAAAAAAGTAGAAAGGTTGTTTCCGATAGACCCCCGGCTCGAGACACGGAATACTACACAAATACATAGTAAAGCATGGAACAAGATGGCATAACATAAATACGACACCCACAAGTAATAGAAAACAGAGAAAAGTAAACAGATTCGTAATAAAGCATGAAACAAGGTATCATAACAAGAATAATACCCCCACCAAGTAATTCCCTACACTAGCGACCCAAACTGACCCTAGCCTTCTGCCCTAATTCGCGTCCTCCAGATCTTCCTATCTAGGGTCATGTCCTCAGTGAGCTGTAACTGCTCCATGTCCCGCCTAATCACCTCTCCCCAGTACTTCTTCGGCCTACCCCTACCCCGCCTAAAACCATCCAAAGCTAGCCTCTCACACCTACGAACCGGGGCATCCATGCCCCTCCTCATCACGTGTCCAAACCATCTCAATCGAACTTCCCGCATCTTATTCTCCACTGGACTCACACCAACCTTCTTCCTGATAGTCTCATTCTGAATTCTATCCCCCCTAGTCAGCCCACACATCCAACGCAACATCCGCATTTCCGCCATCTTATTTTTTGAATGTGGAAGTTCTTAACTGGCTAACACTTCGCTCCATACAACATGGCCGGATGGACTGCCACCCTGTAGAATTTGCCTTTAAGCTTGGACGGCACCTTCTTATCACACAACACCCCCGAAGCGAGCTTTCACTTCATCCATCCTGCCTCAATATGGTGCGAGACATCCTCGTCAATCTCACCGTTACCCTGAATCACGGAACCAAGATACTTGATACTATTCCTCTTACATACCACCCATGATTCCAACTTTACTACCACCTCATTCTCCAGTCTCACGTCATTAAACTTGCATTTCAAATACTCTGTCTTGCTCCTACTCAACCTGAACCCTTTAGACTCAAGAGTTTGTCTCCGCACCTCTAATTTATCATTCACACCCCCTGCGTCTCATCAATCAAAACTACATCATCTGCAAAAAGTATACACCAAGACACCTCTCCTTGAATACGCCGCGTCAACACATCCATCACCAAAGCAAACAAAAAGGGACTAAGAGTAGATCCCTGATGCAATCCTGTCATGACAGTGAAATGCTCTGAGTCTCCTCGTGCCGTCCTCACCTGAGTTTTAGCTCCATCATACATGTCCTTAATTGCTCTGATATATGCCACCGATACTCCACTCACCTCCAAGCATCTCCAAAGCACCTCCCTGGGGACTTTGTCGTATGCCTTCTCCAAGTTGATAAACACCATGTGCAGGTCCTTCTTTCTTTTCCTATACTATTCCACCAGCCTCCGTACCAGGTGAATTGCTTTCGTCGTCGAGCGGCTAGGCATAAATCCAAACTGGTTCTCTGAAATAGACACTATCCGTCTCAGCCTCACCTCGACCACTCTCTTCCAAATCTTTATAGAGTGACTCAATATAAAAAATTGAAAGCAAATAAAGGGTGTATCAAACCCTAAACCCTCAATCAATTAAACCGAACAAAGCACCTAAATCTTACGTAGACCTCAAGGGAATCGATTCCCAAGCAACCCACGTTTCTAAACAAAAGATCAACACAAGCGAATTCACGCTTGCGTCACACTCTCACAAGTGTTCAAATTCATAATTCAACATAAACTACTTACTAAAATGAAAAGAAGTCTTATTTATAGTCTAGGCTAGGTTATTACATCATATGGGCCCAAAAGTGACCCATTTAGGAAAGACAAATGCATAGAAGCCCATTAGGCACTTGCTTGAGCATATGGGGCGCACATGGGGCACATCCCAAGGGTATAGTGGGCTGTTTTGATCCACTCTAGAGGATAAAAACTGAAGTAATATATATAGCCTACAGATACTTTAACACTAGGAAAAAAAAAGCAGGACTCTCAAAACTCAAAAAGGATATTTACTTCTGGAATAATCAAAAGGGATACTCTTAGCCAGTTAGCCTACAACTATGTTCCATTTGACTTGAGATCACTATCTGGCTTTCACAAGACCAATATTACAATATACTCATAATTATATGCACACTAGCATATTAGAATCTAAACTCTATCAATTTAATTACAATACTATATATAACAACAACAACAAAAAGAAATCATCATGATATAGTTTATACATGATATTTGTTTTAAAAAATGGAAGTAGCCCATTGATACCAAATCTCCAGATAATTTGAATAAAATATCTAAAATAGTAGTACATTATTTTGTGTGGAAATTGTCTTGATGCAGGAAAAATGGCCGACAATTAGATAGGAATGTATATTATTATATTATATATATTATATAATTAAAAAAAGTATATTAAAAATTTTGGTTTAAATCGAAAAATCGAATAATGTGAACCTAAAATCCGTAACCCGAATCGAAATACCGAAATTATAAAAAAAACAAACCAAACCCGAACCGAAAAACCAAAACCGAAAAACCAAAATGATTCGGTTCGGTTCGGTATTTTGTTTTTTGGGTATTTATGCCCACCCCTAATTTTTATTTTCTTTTTTTCTTTTTAAATTTTTCTCGACCTTTGTTTTTATTTAATCTATTTTTTAATTTTTATCAACATTTTTTTTTCATTCTCTCTCAACTTCTACATTTTCTTTGATTTTTATTTTTTAAATGTTTTTCTTCATTTTCTTCTTTTTTCGTAAATTTGATTATTTTTGTTCTTTTCTTCGATTTTTTCCAATCAAGTTACATCTCATGAGCAAGAGTTGACACTTTCACATTATAAAGGCACGACTTATGACTTTCTAACAACAAGCTATGTTTCATTGGCAAGAATTGACACTACCATATTGTAGAGGCAAGACTTATGACTTTCAAACAACAAGTTATGTTTCATGGGCAAGAGTTGACACTACCACATTATATTTTGATTTATGAGATGTTTTATAACCCTTACCTTAGAGGCAAGACTTAGCTCATGGACTCTCAAACAACAAATTATGCCCCACGGGCAAGAGTTGACTCTACCATGTTATATTTTCATTTATGAGATGTTCTACAACTATTGCCTTAGAGGCAAGACTTAGCTCAAGGACTTTCAAACAACAAATTATACACCACGTCATGAGTTGACTCTACCATGTTATGTTTTCATTTATGAGATGTTCTACAACTATTGCCTTAGAGGCAAGACTTAGCTCAAGGACTTTCAAACTACAAATTATGCCCCACGGGCGAGAGTTGACTCTACCACATTATGTTTTAATTTATGAGATGTTCTACAACTATTGCCTTAGAGGCAAGACTTAAATCAAGGACTTTCAAACTAAAATTATTTCCCACGGGTAAGAGTTGACTTTACCATGTTGTGTTTTTATTTATGATATGTTCTACAACTATTGCCTCAGAGGCAAGACTTAGCTCAAGGACTTTCAAACTACAAATTATGCCCCATAGGCAAGAGTTGACTCTACCACATTATGTTTTCATTTATGAGATGTTCTACAACTATTGCCTTAGAGGCAAGACTTAGCTCAAGGACTTTCAAACTACAAATTATGCCCTACGGGCAAGAGTTGACACTATCACGTTATGTCTTCATTTATGAGATATTCTACAACTCTCGTCTTAGAGGCATGACTTATCCCAAGAATTTTCAAACAAGTTACGTATATTGGGCAAGAGTCAACACTAACACATTGTATTTTTTACTTATGAAATGCTCTATAATTTTGTCTTAGAGGTAAGACTCAGTCTAAGGACCATCAAACAATAATTTATGCTCCACGGGCAAGAGTTGACATCACCATATTGTGTATTAATTTATGAGATATTTTATAACTCTCCTCTTAGAGGCAAGACTAAGACCAAGGACTTTCAAGTAACAAGTTGTGCCCAATGGACAAGAGTTGAAATTACCACATTGTGTTTTGATTTATGAGATATACTATAACTCTTGTCTTAGAGGCCAAACTTAACTCAAGGACTTTCAAATAACAAGTTTTGTCCCATGGGTAAGAGTTGACATTATCACATTATGTTTTGATTTATGAGGTGTACTATAACTCTTGCTTTAGAGACAATTTAACCCAAAGACTTTTAAACAACAAGTTATGCTCCACGGACAAGATTTGACACTACTACATTGTGTCTTGATTTATGAGATATTTTATAAATTAAGGGCTTTTAAACAACAAGTTATGCCCCATGGGTAAGAGCTGACACTACCACATTATGTCTTGATTTTTGAAATGCTCTATAACTCTTGCATTAGAGGTTCGAATTAGTCCAAGGACTTTCAAACAACAAGTTACGCCCCATGGGCTAAAGTTGATACTACCACATCGTGTCTTGATATATGATATTCTATAACTCTTGCCTTAGAGGCAAGACTTAGCCGACAAGTTACGCCCCATGAACAAAAGTTGACACTATAATATTATGTCTTGATTTATGTGATGCTCTATTAGTATTGCCTTTAAGATAAAACTTAGCCCAAGAACCTCCCAAAAGAACAAGTTACGCCCAATGAACAAGTGTTGACACTACCACAATATTTTTTGATTTGTGAGATGTTCTATAACTCTTGTCTTAGAAGCAAGTCTTAACTCAAGCATTTTCAAACAACAAGTTATGCTCCACAAGCAAGACTTGACACTATCACATTGTGCGTTGATTTATGAGTTGTTCTATAATTTTTATCTTAGAGGCAAAACTTATTCCAAAGAACTTCATAACAACAATTCATGCCCGTAAATTTGCTTTGATGTCAAAAAAAGAAGATTCCTTTGCGGATTATTCAATTTTTTTATTTATTAGCAAAATATAATAGAAGTTGAGAAAAAATAAAAAAGCGATCAAGAAAAATAGAGAAATAAAAAAAAAAGGTTGAGAAAAACAAGATAAGAAAAAAATAAAGATTAAAAAAAAGCGAAGAATTAAAAAAATTGAGAAAAAATAAAAATGAGAGGAAAAAATAAAAATAAAGTTTGAGAAAAATGAATAAAAAAATTAAAAATGATAAAAACCAAAAATAAAAGAAAAATAAAGGTTGAGACAAATGAATTAAAAAAATAAAACAAAAAGAAATAGATAATATTTGAGAAAAAAAAAGATAAAAAATAAAGGTTGAAACAAATGAATTAAAACAAGAAAATAAAATTAAGAAAAAAAATTTAAAAAGTGAAAATAATAAAAATAAAAATAGAATTTGAGAGACATGAGTATGAAAAGTTTAAAAAAATATTTGAGGTGTAGAGGGCAAAATTGTATTTGCACTATACTAAAAAGGAAAGGAACACTAGTCTTTAAAGACTTTTTTTATTAGGATCAAAAATCCAAAGTCACTCATTATTGGGGCTATAGCGTATAATTTTCTGCTTAATTATTCATAACCCATGACTCATTTAACCCCACATTTAGATCAAAAGAAAGAAAAAATGATATTGTCTAGCACTTTTTAAAACAAATAGCTCAAGTTTCAAATTTTGCCAAAAAGTGTCCAGTCGGATAAAGTATTTTTATTTTATAGTCATTTCCTAATTTGGTCACTTTGGCCCATGTAATTCAGATACAGTCCATATACAATACTGATACAATTTTCAACTTGGGTCATTCGGCCTTTTTAAAAATATTTTAGTTTTTTTTTTTGCTATAAATTTTTTAACTGAAATATATTCTGCTTTTTTTTAATTATTTAGAGATAATAATTAAATATAATTATATAAAAATGTATATATATAAAATATATATATAAAAAAACATATAGAAAGTGTATAAAAATTATATAATTGTTATATAAAATGTGTAAAAAAATAATAATGTATAATTATTGTATAAATTACGTATCAAAACTATATAATTTTCGTATAGAATATTTATATGTATAAAATATGTATAGAAACTGTATAGAAGATGTGTAGAAACAGTATAGAACAAGCCAGCAAATTGAAATGGCTAGAAAGTGAAATTTAAATGCCATGGCCATTTTCATGGAAATAATTTAATTTGAAGTGTCGATTTTGTCCTTTCCCCTAAAAGAAACCCTTTTTCTTCCTTATTCCATCAGTAGAAGATATCATCGGTTTACCTTAGAAAAAAGAAAGACATTTTTTGAAGCTTTTGCAATCCAAAAAAAAAAACAAAAAATTCAACTAATTTCATGGAGAATGGGAAGGCTTCTCACTCCCACAAGCCGCTGATAATGTTGACTGAATGATAGAAAATGAGGTAAAAAAAAATTCTTTATTGCTGTATTTTTTAGGTCTTTTTTAGGAGAATAAAGTATTTTTTAACTCTCCAACATGTTATTGTAGTAATTTCTTAAAGTTATTTTTATTTGTCTTGAAATCGACATGGATTTTTATCTTTTTTGTTTTTGTATTGACTACAGGCTTGGGGTTGGAATTTTTACACTATAAATTCATGTTTTAGGATGTGTGTTTTGTATATTTGTTCTTTTAAAATACACTCTGTAAAATACATGTAGAGTATTACCTCCTTGAATAATTCTCATTTTCTTTATCTACCCATAAAAGTCGAGATATTTTAGTGTCAACTTCGGTCTTTTTTGATCTCTTTAATCTGATGCTTATGCTTTTTTATGATCGATTTCATTTGCTTGTTATAGGAGTATTCGATGCACAAGTGTGATAATTTGAGTCTTTTCTGAATCGTATTAGTGTTGAGGATGATAATCTTATCACACAAGTTACTATTGAAAGATGAGATAGTGATGTTGAAGAAGATTTTTGTGATTCGGATTATAACATATATGTTGAAGATAATGACTTTTAGGAGGTTATAGCGAAATAAAAAACTAGAAAAGGAAAAGGAAGGCCTAGAAATGTGGCTTTGAAATTAGGCCCATCATCTAGGACTCTGATTATAGTATCACAACAGATTACTGATGTTGATTCTGAATATGCAGATTCAAATGAATTGCTTAAGGAGGTTGATTCTGAAAAAGAAAACAATAAGGTTTCATATGAAGAGTATAATGAAACTAAATATAGAGATTAAGCCAACGTTGAAATTAGGTATGAAGTTTGGAAGTTTTGAGGAATTTAAACAAGCTTGTAGAGACTGGGGTATTAAACATAGGAGATAACTTTACTTTTCTATCAATGATACAGTAAGAGTGATCTGCTCCTGGAAGGAAAATGGTTGTTCATTTAGGAGTCACGCTAGCAAGTTGAGTCAAGATGATCCTACTGTTCAGATTAAGTCAATTAATTTAACTCATACAGGTGGCAACGTGTTTGATAATTTTTACATGTCACCGTAGTATATTGCTAAAAGGTATCTTGACAATTTTAGAGTTGATCCTGATTAGAGTGTAAAAGGCTGATTGCAGCTATCCTGAAGGATTATAGCAACACAACATCATATAAGAAGGTATGGAGGGTCAAAAAAATAGCTTTGGATTATGAACATGGAGAAGAAGGCCTTCAATATGGTCAACTTTTATCATATTGAGATAAATTGTTGAATTCTAACCCTGGATCAACAGTTGTGATTTGAAGAGATGATGAAAAATTTTAAGGTTTTTATGTATGTTTAGGAGCACTGAAAGAATCATTTAAGTTGGGATGTAGACCTATTATTAGCCTTGATGGATGTTAGCTAAAAGAAACTTTTGAAGGAAATTTATTGTCTACAGTTGCTATAAATCCCAATGACTGCATTTTTCCTATTCCATACGCTATAATAGCTCAAAATAAAAGTAAAGAAACTTGGAGTTAGTTCCTGAAAAATCTTGGACATGACTTAGAAATAAGGAACAACCATCATATTACATTCATGTCTAACCGACAAAAGGTCAATCACATACATGCTTCTCTAACATACTATTTTATGTTATTCACTTTAAAGTTTCAATGTTGTGTTTAATCATTTTTGTAGGGCTTAATAGAAGAAGTCAAGAAATTATTTCCATCTGCTGAACATAGAAGTTGGGTTAGACATATGTATCATAATTTTAGAGGAAAACACAAAGGTTAAACTATAAAAGATTTGGTATGGAAAGTAGCAACGACCAGTAATACAGTAATGTTCAAGAGATGTATGAAAAAATTGAGCAAGAAGATAAAGAAGCAAGAGAATGGTTCAATCATTCAGAGAGACCATTTGAAAGTTGGACTAAAGCACTTTTTAGCACAAACACTAGATGTGATATGCTGCTCAACAACTTATGTGAAAGCTTCAACAAGTAAATAAAAAAAGTATCTTCTATAATTATGCAACGCAACCTAGAGAGCGTTTTTCTTAATTTAACTCGATAGTTTAGAATTTAATTATTTACTTCTATATTCAATTAACATTCAAAAATTTATATCACTCTTGAAAGTTGAATTACGTCTAATAAATTTATCTGGGGATTTACTCTTGAAATTTTTTATTTCTACAAATTATATTAGACGAGAAAGGAGAAAGAAAAACTCTTTTGTCAAAATGTAGAACTTTTGTGAAGCATAAGTCATCTGTTAATTTTCTATTCGACTCAAAAACATAGAAAATCAACTAAAGCCATCAACTATTATCAATATGTCTAACTAATGTATTTTTAATATTTTTTAGGTGCATTCTTGATTCCAAAGATAAACCAATCATTACGATGCTAGAAATGATAAAAAATAAATTAATGAATAGTTTGTACAAAAAGAAAATTTGGATTGACAAGTATCAAGGCATGATTTGTCCAAAGATTGTCAAGAAATTGAACAAAATCAACGACGAGGCTACTATGTTTAGACCTGAATATTCAAGAGGGCCAAAGGTTAGAGTTATCGGACCTGGTGGACCATATGTGGTGGATTTGGTGGCTAAGAGTTGTATTTGTAGGAGGTTTGATTTAACTGAATTGTCGTATACTCATGCTTATGTTTCTATTATTTGAAATAATGAAAAAAATAGAAAAGTATGTGAATGTATTCTATCATGTTGATACTTTCAAGAGTGTGTATTCACATTACATCAACCCAACAAATCATGAAGATCATTGGCCAAAAGTTGTGGACTGTATAGAAATTCTTTCTTCTAAAGTTGTGAAGAAAAAGAAAGGGAGGAAGCCTAAGAATAGGAAGAAAGAAGTCAAAGAATTAGAAAAGAAAAAACAACTGCAACTGCTAAAAAAAAAGCTGAAAAAAGGCTAAAAATACAGGAATTCAAAAGTTATCCAGGAAGGACTTTGTAAAATAAAAATGTTCAATTTGAAAAAACAGCAGTCATAATGCTAGAGGTCGTTATAAATGGGCCAAAAAATTGGGTGAGGTAGTTTCAAGTCAACCTGAAGAGGGTACAAATTCAACTAAACAGAATGAAAATGTTGAATTTTGGGATAACTCTCAGTTGTGGATTAACTCTCAAATGGATTTGAACTTAACTCAGGTAATAAGTTCTTTATCTGTTTTATTTCATTTATTTTAGTTTCTTAACTTTTTCTTTTTCTTTTTGTTTTAGAAAGGTGCAAAATTATAAAATTACTTACTACTGAAGCACCCAATGAAACATTACATATTGCTGATGAACTTTTAGAGATATTGAATGGATTAGGTGGACATGGTGCTGATTGTGAGACTTCTGTGCATTTTACCGAATCACCTGCTATACCTTCTGTGTCGAAGAGCGGTGAACATCTTAAAAGAAAAGTCATATCAAATTATGTAGTTATTGCTGAGAAGAAGAGTAAAATATAGGAGTTATGTTAGTGTCTTTATTTGATCTTGGGAAGAACTTTTTTAGACATAATTTTTTAGACTTACTTTTGCTAAAATTAGTATTCATATGCACATGTTTATCAACTTACATGGTCTTCTACTGTTGCCTCTATTAAGCAATATTTGTCTACAATGTTGCTTATTAGGAGCATCATTTTAGTCGTTATTGAAATGGAATATCAATATGAGCTTTTTCTATCTATGCTTGTTTGTTTCTCTCTTTATGTTTCATTGAAATGTTGGGTAATAAGTTAGATAATTCATCGGCTATGTAATGGTTTTTGCAAGCTTCAAGTACTTTTTTTTAAAGATTAGACTACTCTGTTCGTGTTTTACTTCATCTACATAAACTTACAAGTCTCTTACTTTTTTAGTTGTTGTGTTTTTCTCGAATGTTAAGATAGCCATAGGTTTGGTATATTCAATAGAAGAAGTTTTTTTTATTCTTATTTGGTGTCCGACTAATTCGAATTTATGAAAGTTGTTGTTAATATTGCAAAGATTGCACATATTAAAGAGAACGTAAATAAGAAGAATTGATCAAGAGTCTCTTCTAATGATGAAATCAAGAGTCTCGACTGCCACATGTCCCACATTGCTGTCAAGTTTGCTGAAATTTTGACCAAGATTGACAGGCGTTCGGGGAAAGAACTCGAGAAGAAGCCAAAGTTCTTGAAGAATGGTGATTCTGGTATGGTTAAGATGATTCCCACCAAGCCTATGGTGGTTGAAACCCTTGCTGAATACCCACCATTGGGTCATTTTGCTGTGAGAGACATAAAGCAAACTATTGTTGTCGGTGTTGTTAAGAATATTGACAAGAAAGATCCAACTAAGGTCACCAAGGCTGCCCAGAAGAAGGGAAAGTATTGATTAATTGCCTCAGTTACTGCAGTAAAAGTTGAAGTAGTTGCTAGACATTATCCAGTTTTTTTAGCCATGTTGGACATTATCTAGTTTCTTTAAGCCATGTTCTCTTAACTTAATTTAGTGGTTTACTTTTAGATGTTAGTGGTTTAGTTATTTTGGATATTGCTAATCATGGAATCATGTACAAAGTAGTGGCTTAATTATAGGCTTTAGTTATTGCATTTTTTAGTAATTAAGTACCACTTCAGATTAATAAAAAATCATCCTTTGTGCAGTAAATTATTTGTTCTCTTCTTTCTTTCTTTGTTTTCACTTCAAAGAGTTGAAGTTAACCTTACAACTCCAACAAATTGGTATCAAAGCTCTCTTCTTGAGGGACCTACATTTGAGGGAAACATATCTTTCTTTTCTTGTTTTTTTCTCCTATGGATTCAGAGACTCCTTTCACTGCACTAGCACCACCTGTCTTTAAAGGTGAAGGCTATCATATCTGGGCAGCAAGAATGGAGGCATATATGGAGGCAAATAATTTTTTGGAAGTTGTTGAGGAGGACTACGAAGTTCCTCCCTTGCCTAAAAATCCAACCATAGCGCAGATGAGGAATCACAAGGAAAAAAACAAGAAATCAAAGGCTAGCAACGTTATTCGCTGCAGTCTCATCTGAAATCTTTGTTAGGATTATAACATTGAAATTAGATTTTGAAGTCTGGAATTTCCTTAAGAAAGAAATGAAGGATATGAACGGATCAAAGGTATGCGTACTCTTAACTTGATTCGAAAATTTGAACTTCAGAAGATGAAGGATTCAGAGACAATCAAAGAGTATTCTAATAGATTACTCAACATTGCCAACAATGTAAGATTACTTGACTCTAAATTTCCTGATTCTAGATTGGTTCAAAAAATTCTAGTAACAGTCCCCGAATGATTTGAAACAACTATTTCCGCACTGGAAAATTCTAAGGATTTGCCACACATTAGTTTGGCAGAACTGTTGAATGCTTTGCAGGCACAAGAACAGAGAATACTTATGAGGTTCGAAGGATCTGTTAAGGGTGCGCTACCAGTAAAAGTTCAATCAAGCCAGGGAGACCAAGGAAAGAAGAAGTGGAACAAGAAAAACTCAGTTACTCATTCTCCTAGATCAATAGGGGAGCGAAACATGATTTTCCTCCTTTCAAGCATTGTGGAAAGAAGGGTTATCTATCGTTCAAATGCTGGAGAAGGCCAGACCAACAATATGAGAAATGTCAGCAGATGGGACATTATCAGAAGGTTTGCAAGAATAACACTCAGCAAACTAATGTTGCACAGGTAGCTAATCAGGAATATGAAGAGCAGCTCTTTGTAGCGACATGTTTGGAAACTAGCTGCTCGAGTGAAAAGTGGCTTATTGATAGTGATTTGACAAACCACATGACATTTGATCGTGATCTCTTCAAGAAATTGGATACTTCAATAATTTCCAAAGTACAAGTTGGTAATGAAGACTATATTTCTGCTGAAGGCAAAGGTACTGTGGAAATAAAATGCTCCTTAGGTACAAAACTAATCAAAGATGTATTTTTTGTACCTAATATTAGTCATAGTCTGTTAAGTGTTGGTCAAATGCTTGAGAATGGTTTCAAACTTCTCTTTGAATCCAATTACTGTCAAATCAAGGATGAAGATGGCAAAAAAATTTTTAAGGTAATGATGAAGGGAAGGAGATTTATATTGGATCTTTTAGATCATGAGTAAAAAACTTATTCTACAACTAAGATCAATGAACAAGTTCCACACAAAAGACTTGGACATTTCAACTATGCTTCTTTAATTAACTCATAAAAGAAAGATCTGGTTTGAGGGCTGCTTAATCTTGAAGCTGAAATATCAGATTGGATAACTTGTCAACTTGGCAAGCAAGGAAGGGTACCTTTCAGGAAAACAACCTGGAGAGCCATTGAAAAGCTAAAATTAATCCACATAGATCTGACTAGTCCTCACCGAACTTCGTCACTCAAAGAGAGCGTTTCTCCCCGAATGGGGCCCTACACAGTACGAATACAAATTAGTTAGATTCCAGTGTGGGTACCGGACACCAGATGATAAAAAATACTGCAAGACGAATCTTTAACTGGCAGATATGTTTACCAAAGCCTTGCCAAATAGCAGATTTGAATTTCTCAGAGAAAGACTTAAAATTTGCAGCAACTAAAGTAAGGAGGAGTGTTGATTAATTGCCTCAGTTACTGCAGTAAAAGTTGAAGTAGTTGCTGGACATTATTCAATTTTTTTAGCCATGTTGGACTATCTAGTTTCTTTAAGCCATGTTCTCTTAACTTAATTTAGTGGCTAACTTTTAGGTATTAGTGATTTAGTTGTTTTGGATATTGTTGATCATGAAATCATGTACAAAGTATTGGCTTAATTATAGGCTTTAGTTATTGCATTTTTTTTAGTATTTAAGCACCACTTCAGATTAATGAAAAATCATCCTTTGTGTAGTAAATTATTTATTCTCTTCTTTCTTTCTTTTTTTCTCTCTTTCTTTCTTTCTTTATTTCTTTGTTTTCACTTCAAAGAGTTGAGGTTAACCTTACAACTCCAACAGAAAGTGAACAGTGCAGTGTAATGCTGGTGTTTTCAATGTTTTCTATTGTCATAAAGTGTGTTATGTCGACTCTATTTTGTTTAATTCTGCTATATGTTGGTTTTTTATTTGCTTTCTAGGTTCTAGTTCTCTGCCTTGTATGTCAGTTAACAATTCTCAGAATTGAGTACTTGACAGGCAGTGGCGAGCATAATTTGAATTTGTTTTCATTTACTTCTGTTGAGGTGCCTTGGTTTTCCATGGCTCGGGACTTTTGTTCTTTATGTTTACTAAATTTGAGATTAAGTTTGAGACTCCTTGCCTTTTCTTGCATTAAAAAAAATAAAAAATGATGAAATAATGAGTAACTGGATTTAATTGCTAAAGGTGGTCGAATAGGTCAAGGGTTATGGATAATCAAGTGTTGGGTCAAAATATAGTCAAATGAGTCATGTTGTTATGTTTTTAACACTTCAGTTAATTTTTTTGCTTTTTGGAATAATCGTAGAGTTCAATGATATTATTATCCAAAAAAATCATAAGTGACATTAGTGAGATGTTTGTAAAACTTCAGTGACAATTTAAGAAATTTACTCCCAAATTTGGTTATACGTACCATTACTTTTGGTAAGACTAATAATAAAATCAGAGTGCACTAGCACTCCTACAATTTTTCCATACAAGTTTTCCATTAAAGTGCACCAGGAGTCCTACAATTTTTCCGTTCAAGTTTTGCAACTTCAACAAAGTCAAGAACTCAATGTAACTCCTACAAATTCTCCCGGTTTCAACGTACAATACCAACACCAATATATCTATTTTTTTTGGAAAAATAAAACTAAAATCGGAGTCCATTGAGTCCTTTTTTTTTTTTTTTTATAGTTGGTGGTATTTTAATACAAATCATATACTTGTTTGAAATTAAATTCTTTTGGTTTATGAATTCTTCTGGTTGTCTGTTTTAAAACCTCTACGAAAAGAGTTAATTTCAAATTCTTTTAATTAATTATGTAGTGAGTTTTATTTTTATGTCTTCTTCCTCAACTTATTCCATTTTACAACTCTTCTTGTTTTTGTTGCTAAACATGCACAAATTTATTGTGATTGAATATTTTCTTTTATATTTTCTCCATTCTAATTTGCTTATTTTACTGTTCTTTTTAATCTATTATAAAACTGATAATGTTCATCTATAAGTTAAAAAAAGAATGCAAAAACTCAAATGAACTAATCTATTTTCCTTTATGCATGTACATATAGTAACAAAAGAATTATAAATATTAAGTCGAGATCATAAATTCCTCAATTTTTTATCATGAAAAATCAAAGACCGGCAACTTGAAATAGCTTTCGGTCCCTTGATACTTTTGGCTATAAAAATTAGGTGGCTGTTGCGGCACAAAAAAAATTTAATGATGAATATTTTTATGTGTATTAATTTTCTCTTTTTATCAAGAACCTGAAACTTTCAAGAGTCAGAACCCTCACTAATTTCAACAGTAAGATAGTATAAAAAAACTACTTCCTCCATCATGAGTCAAACAATAAAAGATTAAAAAACATTACATGTCAGCAAAAACCTCTAAGTTTATCAAAAGAAAATCACATTTTTGGTAGAGGAATCGAGAGAGAATACAAAAAGGCAATGGAAGATAAAGAGAAGAAAGTGAAAGAACAATCAACTACCAACTAACCTTCCACCCTAATAATTGACATTCAAACTCTTTTTTGAGACAATATAATGTGAATATAAGCATCACTAAACGGAAGAATTTTACTTCTCGACAAAAATCATGGACGAAAATTACAAAAGGATATGTATATCAAGCAGGCCTGCTTATTGCCATTTATAAGGTAAAATATGAATACCACAAAGATTAAATAAAAGAAATTAAAAGTAATATGAGAAAAAAGATTGAAATTGAAGTGCATAGAGAACCAAAATAATGAAAATGATGTTGTAATACTTTTTTTATTTTAATCCGAGATTTAGGGTCGAGTCTTAGATATAGAATTATGTTTATTAGGGAACATTTTATTCTCCGCCACGATTCCATAATGCAGATATCAAGCACCCAATAGAAAAAAAATTACAAAGATGTTGATTTTATACGTTCCGAAAAGAAAACACTTAACCTTTTTCACCTTTGTACTCCAAACTCACTTCATTAAAAGTTTTTATTTTAGACAAAAACGTCTTTCCACTAATTTTTCAATATCTAAGAGTTGGAAATTAATTAAATATTTATAGCAAAACCTTTTCTTATTAGAAGTTTATCAGAACTAATAACAACTAATTACTTTTTCCATTCGTCTAAGAATTATAAATCAGCTGAATTTGATTTTAAAAAGATTTTAAAAATCTAGAAATAAATATAAAAACTTTAGAACCAGAAAAAATTATGAAGTATCAAATTTTTAAAAGTTTTAAGTACGTAACAAGTATGTAATCAACAAAAAAGTGATGATCCATAAATCACTTGAAACTTTTGGTGATAAAATATATATGTGCTTACAAGAAAATATATGGTATATTTATATTATTATATTAAAGTCCAAAAGACCTTCGAAAAGCTATTTGAACTTTTTGTACTTCATTACAAAATTTACAATAAACAAAACCATCTAATTTTACATAATCAAAAGTTACACATGTGAGACACGTGTGATTAAACCAGTATATGTACTAATGTCGCAAAACACAATGTTCCATCAGTACAGAAATTGGAGATGAGAGTATTTCCTGGCCAGCACAAACTTAAGGTTGGGTGGAATATTTTTCCTTGTCGGGTTGTATCATAATCCTTTCTAAGGGTTGTTTGGTTGAGAAATAAGTTATTCTGGGAATAGTTATTTCGAAATTAGTTCTTCTATTCTCAAGGCGGATAAAAATAACATTATAATTTTGGGATAACTTATTCTCGAATGAGTTAATCCATGCATTTTATTCCAACCAAATATGGAGTAAGCTTATCCTAAAAGTGATCTCGAGATTAGTTATTCTTTATTCCTTGTACCAAACGAGCCCTAAAAATTTCACAGGGTACCCGATTTGATATAATATCAACAACAAACGAGAAAGGAAATGCAGAAACGGAAGTTAAAAGATAGAATAGGAGATACGAGTGTAGGATCCATTGTGAACTATATCTGTACGAAAGCTAAAACCTCCAATTCGAATAAAAAAATGAGTATCAATTCAAGGATAAATAGCGAGACACAAGATAGAAAATCAAAAAAATCGAAGGGTATACTAAATTCTAAGACCTCAATCGTATTAATCCTAAAAAGTACCTAAGTATTACAAAGACTTTAGAAAAATTGAATCTTTTTGCAACCCCGTTTCTAACAAGGTTCAAGAAAAGCTTCATAGAGATCTCAAGTCTCTCACAAAAGAATACTCATCAATCATCAAAATCTAAGCTAATAAAATGAGTAAGACATCTATTTTATAGTTTGCCTTTTACAAATATAGCCCAAATGGTTATTTAAGAAATAACCCTCCCATGGTCAATCTGGCTCGCCAAAGTAACTATTTGATTGCCAAAGTGAGGCTTGATCGCCACATTTGACCTTGATCTCGCCATACTTCAGTCGCAAAATACAAAGTTCCACCATTATATAAATTGGAGACTAGAGTATTTCCTGGCCTGCACAAACTTAAGGTTAGGCGAAATATTTTGTCTAGTTGGGCTGTATCATAATCCCCTAAGGGTTGTTTGGTTGTGAAATAAGTTATCCTTTAAATAATTATTCTGGAATTAGTTATTCCATCTTCAAGGTGGATAAAAATAACACTCCAATTCTGGAAGAACTAATCTTAAGATGAGTTATCCTATGCATTTTATTCCAACCAAATATGGAGTAAGTTCATCATAAAAGTGATCCTGAGATTAGTTATTCTTTATTCCTTATACCAAACGAGCCCTAAAAATTTCCCAGGGTACCCTATTTGATATAATATCAACCACAAACGATAAAGGAAATGCAAAAACGAAAGTTAAAAGATAGAATAGGAGATACGAGAGTAGGATCAATTGTGAACTATAGATATACTAAAGCTAAAAGCTCCATTCGAATAAAAAAATGAGTATCAATTCAAGGATAAATAGCGAGACACAAGATAGCAAATCGAAAGCAATCAAAGGGTATATTATATCCTAAAACCTCAATCATATTAATCCTAAAAATCGCCTAAGTATTACGAAGACTTTAGAAAAATTGATTCTTTTTGCAACCCCCGCTTCTATCAAGGTTCAAGAAAAGCTTCATAGAGCTCTCAAGTCTTTCATAAGAGATATTCATTAATCATCAAAATCTAAGCTAATAAAATGATTAAGGTATCTATTTATAGTTTGCCTTCTACAAATATAGCCCAAAAGTGGCTATCTAAGAAATAACTCTCCAATGGTCAATCTGGCTTGCCAAAGTAACCATTTGATCACCAAAGTGAGGCTTGATCGCCACACTTGACCTTGAGTTCACCATACTTTACCTAGTGATTACCAAAGTGAAGCTTGATCGTCAAACTTAGCCTTAAGCTTGCCTCACTTCAACTCTTTATCGCCAAAGTGAGGTTTACCTCGCCAAACTTGGCCTATGATCGCCAAAATGGGCATTTGCACCCTTCCTTGCTCCCTTGGACTTCTCATTCTCCAAGATATTGTTAGCCCATATGTTATTGGGCCTTTAGTTTATGGACCTTTAGGTTATTGGCTATGTATATATAGCCTCCTTTTGGTTTAGTCAGTTTTTATGCTTTTCAGATTATATTGTAAACCTTAGCCTTTCTTTCTTTCAATAAAGTTCTATTAATATGGTATCAAAGCTAGTTCGATCCATGTCCTTTGATTTGTTGGTTGAAGATTTTGTAGCAGGCACCTACTGCGCGGATCGAACTCCGCGGTGAGTTCGCTGGGGGGTACGGGGGGCAGCGCGCCCCCGTTCGGGGTTCGGGGCGGAGCCCCGAATTTTATTTTTTTTGAGGTGCTGCTGTATTCGTTTGCTGTCTGGTATTGTTCGTCTTTCGTTCTTTTGCTTGCTGCCATTGTTGTTCGTTCGGAATTGTTCAACCTAGGGTTTTGCATCTTTTTATTTTTTGAATTATTTGTGTGTTGCTGTGTTTACAATGACTGGAAAGGATGATTCTCTCCAGTCCATTAGTACTCAATTAGATGGTAAGAACTATGCCTATTGGAGTTATGTCATGAAGAATTTTCTTCGTGGGAAGAATATGTGGGGTTATATCACTGGAGTAAAACCAAGACCTATCGATGATACAACTGAAAATTTTGATTTGTTGGTGGACTTATGGGAAACTAATAACTCCAAGATTATCACTTGGATCAACAATTCTGTAACTCAGTCAATTGGTATGCAATTGGCTAAGTATGACACAGCAAAGGAGGTCTGGGATCATTTGGAAAGACTGTACACTCAGTCTAATTTTGCTAAACAGTACCAGTTGGAGTATGATATCCGTGCTCTTCAACAGCATGACCTCAGTATTCAAGATTTTTATGCTGCCATGTCGGATTTGTGGGATCAATTGGCACTTACTGAATCTGCAGAGTTAAAAGGTTTTGGGCCGTACATTGCTAGACGGGAAGAGCAACGCTTGGTTCAGTTTTTGATGGCACTACGTTCTGACTTTGAGGGCCTACGTGGAACAATCCTTCATCGATCTCCCCTCCCTACTGTTGATTCTGTGGTTCATGAACTGATTGCAGAGGAGACTCGTATCAAGTCTCAAGTGGTTCAAGGGTCTAAAGTAACTACTACTCCTGTCGTGTTTGCTGCTTCAACTGATCAGTCTAGGCCACCACGTACTCAGACTCGACAATCTCCTAAAGTTGCATTTGATGAGTGTGCATTCTGCAAACAGAAAAATCATTGGAAGGCTCAGTGTCCGTTGTTACTTAACAAGGTCAAACAGCCTCAATCTAGGCAGCAACAGAAATATGGGCAGCAAAAGTCTCCGTCACGCTCCTCTGGTGCTCCTCCATGGTCATCTCGTCCTCCACAGTTCGCTGCTGCTGCACCATCTGTAGATGTTGAGTCTGTTAGCACTATGCCACCTTCTGCGTTGGATCCCCAGGTTTTCGAACAGTTCAGACAGTTCTTCGTTTCTAATCCTACGGCCATGTCAGCATCTATGTCTCATTCGGGTTCGGTTTCTTCTAGTACCTCAGGTATTCCTTCCTCCTTGTGGATATTGGATTCTGGTGCGTCTCATCACATGTCCCCTCATTTGTCATCGTTTGGTTCTTTGTCACCCATTTCACCAATTTCTGTTATGTCCGCGAGTGCTGTACCTATGTCAGTCGAGGGTGTTGGTTCTGTTACTACCCCTCACATTGTCCTCTCTGATGTTTATTACATTCCCAAACTTGCTTTAAATCTTGTTTCGGTCAGTCAGTTGTGTAAGGCTGGTAATTGGGTGTTTTTTTCTGAATCTGTTTGTGTTATACAGGACCAACACACTCAGAGGGTGATTGGGACCGGCCGTAGGTTGGGGGAACTCTATGTCTTGGAGAATCTCAAAGTGTCTGCAGTTGCTGCCTCTAGCATAGATTTATCTTCTTTTCGTTTGAGTCCTTTGTCTTCTCCGTTTTATCTTTGGCATTCCAGATTAGGACATGTGTCAGTTTCACGTTTACGTTTTTTGGTCTCTAGTGGTGCTTTGGGTTATGTGAACACTAGTGATATTTCAGATTGTAGTGGTTGTAAACTGGCAAAATTTTCTGCCTTACCGTTTAATAAAAGTGTGTCTTATTCTGTTGCTCCTTTTGATATTATTCATTCTGATGTATGGGGACCAGCGCCAGTTTCCACTAAGGGTGGATCGACCTATTATGTTTCGTTTATAGATGACTATACTCGTTATACCTGGGTGTATCTTATGAAACGCAGATCTGATTTCTTTGGCATTTACAACAACTTTAGAGCCCTTGTTAAAACACAACATTCGGCTGTGATAAAGTGTTTCAGGTGTGACTTAGGGGGTGAATATACCTCTAATGACTTCACTCAGTTACTTGCCTCTGATGGTACCATACACCAGTCATCTTGTACCGACACTCCTGAGCAGAACGGTCTGGCAGAAAGAAAACATCGTCATATTGTTGAGACAGCACGCTCTTTACTTTTGTCTGCAGAGGTTCCTAGTATTTTTTGGGGAGAAGCAGTCCTAACTGCTGTATATGTGATTAATCGTATTCCTACTGCATTGACTTCAGGGATGTCTCCGTTTGAGAAACTATATGGTCACCCGCCGAATTATTCTGCATTACGAGTTTTTGGATGTACTTGCTTTGTTCTTCGTCCTCATGTTGAACGAAATAAGTTAGGGTCAAAATCAGCTATATGTGTGTTTTTGGGGTATGGTATTGGACAAAAAGGATATCGTTGCTATGATCCTGTAAGTCAGAAATTATATGTTTCACGACATGTCACTTTTTTGGAACATATTCCTTTTTATTCCATTCCAGCTAAAACCCATGATGTGACAAAGTCAGATATTCGGCTTATTGATCCCTTTGGGATTGACATAGAGGTTCCAGTTCCGGATTCATCCATGCCATCTGGTGTGCCACCTGATAGTGCTTCAGCCTCGCCTGTGCCTGAGTCTTCTCCTTCGACTGTTGAGACTGGAGACCCACCACCTCTGAGGAGGTCTACTCGACCTTGTAAGTCCACCAAACTGCCAGATTTTTCCTATTCTACATATTCAGCCTCATTTGCTTCCTTTATTGCAAACATACATCATTTGTCTGAACCTGAGTCGTATAGAGAGGCTGTGTCTGATCCTCTTTGGCAGAATGCTATGGCTGAGGAACTTGCTGCTCTTCATCATACACATACATGGGATTTGGTTACTCTCCCACCTGGTAAGCATGCAGTTGGTTGTCGATGGGTGTATAAGATAAAAACAAAATCTGATGGGTCTATTGAGCGATACAAGGCGAGACTTGTGGCAAAAGGGTACTCACAACAATATGGTATGGATTATGAGGAGACTTTTTCCCCCGTAGCAAAGATGACAACTGTTCGCACTATGATTGCTGTTGCATCCGTTCGACAGTGGAAGATATTTCAGATGGATGTCAAGAATGCTTTTCTGAACGGTGATCTCCACGAGGAAGTTTATATGACTCCTCCCCCAGGTATTGACCACCAGCCAGGTGAAGTTTGTCGGCTTCGAAAAGCTTTATATGGTCTCAAACAAGCCCCTCGTGCTTGGTTTGAGAAATTCTCCACTGTTATTACTTCCCTTGGATTTGTCCCGAGTAACCATGATTCAGCATTGTTTGTTAGATATACAAGTGCAGGGCGAATTCTATTGTCCTTATATGTAGATGATATGATTATTACTGGTGATGATCATAGTGGTATTGAGTTATTGAAGCATGATTTGGCTCATCGATTTGCAATGAAGGACTTGGGCTTGCTGCGTTATTTTCTGGGTATTGAGGTGGCTCAGTCTAAGAAAGGGTATCTTCTTTCTCAGACTAAGTATATATCTGACTTGTTTACACGGGCGCGTCTTTCTGACAACAGGACTGTAGATACTCCCCTTGAAACCAATGCACGTTACTCTCCTAGTGATGGTGTTCCATTATCAGATCCGAGTCTTTATCGGACTATTGTGGGTAGTTTGGTTTATCTTACGGTTACTCGTCCAGATATAGCACATGCAGTTCATGTTGTTAGCTAGTTTGTTACTGCTCCTACTTCTGTGCACTGGGGAGCTGTACTTCGTATTCTAAGGTATCTTCGTGGCACTCAGTTTCAGAATCTCTTGTTTCCCTCGACGTCATCTCTCGAGTTGCGAGCCTATAGTGATGCTGATTGGGATGGAGATCGCAATGATCGTAAATCCACCACTGGTTTTTGTGTGTTTCTTGGAGACTCTTTAATCTCGTGGAAGAGCAAGAAACAAGATGTTGTCTCTAGATCTTCCACGGAGGCTGAGTATCGTGCCATGGCTGTGACTACATGTGAGATTATTTGGTTACGTTGGCTTCTTGCAGATATGGGGGTTCACATTTCTATGCCTACTCCCCTGCATTGTGATAACAAAAGTGCGGTACAAATTGCAAAGAATTCTGTCTTCCATGAGCGTACGAAGCACATTGAGATTGATTGTCACTTCACCCGTCATCATTTGCAGCTCGGGACCATATCGCTTCCTTTTGTTCCATCGTCTTTGCAGATTGCTGACCTTTTTACGAAGGCTCAGTCGGCGTCTCGATTTCGTTTTTTGTGTGACAAACTCTCAATGCTTATTGCTGTTGCATTGTGAGTTTGAGGGGGGATGTTAGCCCATATGTTATTGGGCCTTTAGTTTATGGACCTTTAGGTTATTGGCTATGTATATATAGCCTCCTTTTGGTTTAGTCAGTTTTTATGCTTTTCAGATTATATTGTAAACCTTAGCCTTTCTTTCTTTCAATAAAGTTCTATTAATAGATATCATCCACACATTGTATTGCTCAATTGGGAGCTCCCTCCAATCGCACCTACTTTGAGCTTTATGCCTTCATTCCAAGCATCTACTAAGCCCTAAAGGTAATGATTTGGTGACAAGACCACTAACTCCTTAGCTCGACTTTGTGTATAAAGCTTTGATGAAGATTTGTTGCACCTTTCTTCCTTAATAAAAAAGATTCGACCTCGAATTCAAACCTTGTAAAACCTTAGACAATATCCTCATGACATGAGGATTAGTGTAAGAAAAATTAATTTTATCATCATGCCAAGGATGCACACACTTAATAAATAATCAAACATCAAGTGATCAACTAAGATTCTGAAACCCATCAAAGCAAGAGATACTTGGCTTCTTGATATTTTGATAAAGGTGTATTTTACAAAAAACAACATCAGTTCTACATTTAGGCGACCACAAATGCCCCTTTATGTCAAGGATATCATAGTAACTCTCATATCTAAGTGCAATATCATAAACATAGTCATCCCAAGTTACGACTCTACCTAATGCACTAGCTATCTTCAAGAATGAAATTACTCCCAATTCATTACCTGGATCAAATACAAAGGTATTTCCACCATAAGTTTGCAAACCTACCACATGGTTGCTCACATGAAGTCAAGTAGTAACATCAACCAAAAATCACATGAATGAAAAGAAAGGTTACTACAATACTCATCACCAAATAAGCAAACACCAGGGTCAAATGGGAAGGGATAACATACAATTGCGTTAAGAAGACTCCTATTTATCCTGTTGCTACTAATATCAATATTCGAAATAATCTTCAAAGAAGAATGAGTATTATTATATGCAAATAGATTGTAAAGAAAGGTGTGTCACAAAATAACTTTATCCAGGGTATCCTTATGTGTAAGACCACTATTAGACTCGATTTCATTGGTTATACCATTAAGAATTGAAACACACACATAAAAAGAAATAATTGGAGTATGAAGACCACATTTCCTTTCAACATAATCTTTTCCCACAAGTTTACTCTCATCTTTTAAGAGGAGATTTTTATTTGTGGAAAGAATTTCATTAAAGCATAGTGGATTATTACATAGGTGTCACACCATAAGGTACTTCACTATAAGTGATCACATTATCTCCAAACAAGAAATTGTACTTAAATAGAGAATGATAAATCAAAGAAAGAGAATTAAAATGTGTAACTTCACTCTCAAAAAGATAAATATCATTTTATGAAGCACTTTAAGCACATGATCTATAAGAGCAAAACAGGTAATAGGATCTTCAACCAAAGATATGCTTAAAGAGAGAACGATCAATCCAAAAAAAAAGAATTAAAATATATAGCTTCACTCTAAAAAAGATAAATATCATTTTTAAAGCATTTTTAAGCACATGATCTCTAAGAGCAAACCAAATAATAGGGTCTTCAATCAAAGATATGTTCAAACAGTCACTCCTATTCAATTGATAACTTTATCAACATCATTAATAGTTTGAGGTTCATTAATTACATCACAAACATCCTTAATTAGTGATTTAGAATCACAAGCAAGTTGGTAACACAATTTTTAAAGAATCAATTTGGACTCAAAACAGAGGTGTTAACACTAGGTGGACTCAAATCAACTTTATAAGATGAATCATTTTGAGTCATGATCAACTAGTGTATCCACACTCTCAATATGTAAAATATCAACACTTGGTAAAAAATCATTGTCTCACATAAAGACAGATTGTCATAACACTTTGTATATTAGGCAATTCTAAAGTGTTTAGCTATTTTAACTTGAAGTATGTAAGAAGGATTTTCTTTACCTTGGGGTAAAAATCCCGTCAAAGCGTTAGAACACACTTCAAGCCATTCATCGGAAGTGGACAACTAAGCTTTATAACTCTTAATCTATGTTCCTAAATAGAATAATGCACTCATCACTTCATTAATAACAATCTTTTTATTGGATGTTTGTGCTTCCCCATTGGTTAACATTGTACCTGCATATGTACTTCTACAAAGAGAAGGACAAACAAATTTATATTGATTTTGTGGCCACCCCACCCCCACCATAACCCACCATACCCCCACTCCACTTTTCACATCCTCTTTTTTTAATACTCTTAGGGTGACATCTTACACTTTCTTACTCCTCTCAGTCTTTTATCTTTCATTTTTAGGACTTGGAGTGAGTGCCTATCTTTTCTTGATGATTGAGGAAGATGGGTGTAAAGATATGTTATCCCACTGATCTACAACTTTCTTGGGCCATTTGTTCTTATTTGAGATCCTATGTCTTTCAAATCAATGGGCTCCCAAACATAAAAGACAAAAGTCTTTGGGTAATACATCACACCAAACCTCTTCGTAATATCTATTACAAGTGAAGGAGATATTCACACCATAATAAAATCACATCCCTTTATGGTATATGTATAATGCTTTGACACTCGAGGTATCCTCAAGCATTCTACCATAGAAGGAGTGGTGTAGTTAGCATGACACCAATCATTGAAGACAAAATCGAGTCCTGGAGTTCCAAATATAAAGTTTTTATACATTTTTGACACATATTTGTATCTCATAAGTTCCTTCAACATACTCCATGTTGTAATTTTACCATCACCAATCATTCAATATCTTATCATGGAATCCCACCATGTCAAAAAGAACACTTCAAATTGTGCAATGACATATCTTACTTTCTCTATTTTGAGAAAATCATGATTTTGAAAAATTCATTCACATTGCCACTCCAAATCAAGATAAGCCTTGAGATCTTTCTTTCTTACGAAAATAGGAAGAGCGACCCCAGTGAAATCAAGACTCCCATTATATCCCCATAGTTGCCTTATTTCTAATTCTTGATATTTGTGTATTGGAATAAGAAGTATAGGATGACCTACTTCTTATAGATCCTTTGTACCTAAAAAATGAGCAAATAATGTTAGTAGTAAAAGCTTCCCACCAATACTCGCATTTTCTCACCTTTGAATACCTCTAATTGGCTCAACAAATGTTGAATCTTTCTTGAATTCTGATACAAGAATAATCACGGATATGGACTTATAAGGGTGCGCGTTGGTCTTGAGACTTGGTGTATGTAATTTAAGTGTAGAAGAGTCCCAAAACACATCAAAATCAGCCCATAACTTACACTTGATAGGCAACCCACTCTTTGAAGGCTCTTTTGGTCATTTTAACTTATATCTTATAATAGTTATATAAAGAACAATGTAGGGTTTTATTTACTTAGATTATTATGGATATTTAAGTGAGAAAAACTTTAAAAACACAAAGTCCTCTCTTCTCTTGATGAGGCAAAATCAAAACTAGGAGACAATAATAGGGTAGATTCTCTTTGTTGTTGATTGCTTGGAAAAATTGATGCTAGAGAGGTGAATTCCGATCTTGTGTCTTTGTAAGATATAGGTTTATTGTTGTATGTAGTGTTAAGGGTCCAAGAGTTACCATTCTTGGGTTCTTAACATTATACCTTCATGTTGTCTATCTATCCATCCCCTTCCTTTTGTAATCTTATATCCATTTTGTATCTTGTATTATGAAGCTATTTTTATTGCTGTTGTTCTCATTGTGGTTTAATCTTGTGTTGTTAAATTAGTTTGTTGTTGGCTGCAAGGGTTTCAAACACCGAGTAATATTGTCCTTCTTGTATTGCATTCTTGAATCCGAGAGTGGTCTCCAAAAGGGTCCTCGGTTCTTCAAATTATTGGAGTATTTTTGGAGTGTGTTTGGAATGTTTTGAGCCAATTTCATGTCTTCCAAGTTCTTACCGTATCATTTGGTATAAAAGCATGGCTTGATATTGTTCCTAAAAGATCAATCTTGGGATTGCTTGTTAGAAAAAAAAATTATTGAAAAGCTAAAGATTTCAGAAAAATTACAATCTGTCCATTGTTGTTGTCTTGGCCGAGATTGTGTTCTTGGCCGAGATTTGTTCTTGATTCTAGGTCTAGTAGACTTTTACTTATCTTGTGTGTTTGTAGTGTTAGTTTTTTTCCCCACTAACACTTTGAGTCGATACAAACTTGAGATTGAATTGTTAATATTGTTGTTGTAAACAAAGTGTGGCTGATTGGATGTTGTTGTTGTTCTAGCCTTGACCGAGATGAAGGCCTTGTGTTGTGTTGTGTTGTGTTGTTTTTGTAGATCTTAAAAGATTGTTGTTGTGTTCTTTTTGTTCATCAAAACCTTCACCTTTTGTAAAACCAAAAACACAACACAAAGGGGACTTAGCCGATTGTTGTTGCTATCCTTGTGGTCTTGGCCGTGAGATTGTTGACCTTGTTATGGTGGACTTGTTGTTCTTAGGAGATTTTTATTGGTTGTTCTTTTTGTGGTTGTTGTGTTCTTGAAGTTATTCACCATATTTATCAGCTTGTTAATATTAAAGTGAACTTAGATCTTAAAAAGGTGAAAGACAAGGTATAGTATTTGTTGAATCTTGAAAGACCCACAACAACCAAAAATACTTTACATCACATGTCAAACTTTTTTCATAAAATAAGGGTCCATGTTTTAAGGAGAAGTACAATTCTAGTCAAAGACTTTTAAGTCTTGAAATTTGAATTGAAAAGGGAGCTCTAAAGACTAGTT
Organism: Capsicum baccatum var. pendulum; assembly: GCA_030864225.1. Classification (NCBI taxonomy): domain Eukaryota; kingdom Viridiplantae; phylum Streptophyta; class Magnoliopsida; order Solanales; family Solanaceae; genus Capsicum; species Capsicum baccatum. Next base: position 203,816,614 of record CM061558.1, on the reverse strand, counting down.
TGTACTTTCCTCCATTGAACAATTTCCACCAAAGTCCAAATTGTGAAATTAAAATTTGTCAAGAACCGAACCACTAGTGGACTGCGACGTGGACCTCCACATCACCATATACACTGGTCACACAACAATTTTGGCTCAAATTTTGATCTTTTAGTTTCATTGTGTTGTTCCATTAGTTTCATTTGTTGATTCCATTACTAACAAGCTAATACTAGATTGTAAGTTAGTTTTGAAACTATCCTTCGTGTATACGTTCCTTTGTGTGTCTTATTCTTTTGAGTCATTGTAATACTTGGTCCACCTGCCAATGCCTCACAGAGTACAAGCAAGGTTACAACACTTGTGAGACCAAAGTAAAAAAAATCCGAGAGACAAAACAATAGAGAGGGAGTGTGAGGACCATTCTTATACATCTAACTTGTTTGATGTTTTGTAGGTAACTTCTTGGGCATAAACGTAACCATATTGGCCCTCCTTGATTCTTTGTCCCAAGACCTTGATAGGGTAAATGTGGGTCTTGAAAAAATTGATTCGGCTATGGTAACTATGAGTGAGAGGTTGGATCAAATAGAAAGTCAAAGGAACTCTCGTGTTTTTACTCCCAAAACTTTACTTCCAATGACCAATCCTCCAAGACCACAACATAATGACACAAGTCAAGCTCAAATAACCCTCCAAATCGAGAACAAGATAGACTACTTCCCCCGCAAGTTGATCAATTCCAACAAGAAGGACTTGGAAGTCAATTTCCTCCCATCCAAGATCCACAATCGAAGCTCCATATTACCAAATTGAGCCTCTCAACCGAAACTTCCCTTTTCCAAAACCGACATATCTAAGAAGAGGAACATGGTAGAGAGACACACAAAGGATATGGAATCTACAATGATGCTTATATGATATAAAGAGACTTGAGTCGGATGAGATTGAAGGCCAATATCAAGAGGGAGAGGAATTCGAGGGTCAAAATGAAGATGTTGGATTTGAAACTTTTTGTCATTATGCTCTCAGGTTTGGCTAGCTTGTGGACTGTGTTTTGTGAATCTCTTATGGGATATTTTTAGCTCATTTTTTATACATCCCTTGTTATTATTGAGCTTTCGGGCTCTTCATATTTTGTGGACTATTTAAAGTGGTTTCTTTTGAAGTGGCCAATTGAACGAGATGAAGTCGTGAATTTATGGGCAAATTCCTCTCAAAATGGAGAGGATAATACAAGAATAATTACTTATATGGACTTATAAGGGTGAACGTTGATCTCGAGACTTGGTGTGTGTAATTTAAGTGTAGAAGAGGCCCAAAACACACCAAAATCAGCCCATAACTTACACTTGATGGGCAGCCCACTCTTTGAAGGCCCTTTTGGTCATTTTAACTTATATCTTGTAATAGTTATATAAAAAACAATGCAGGGTTTTATTTACTTAGATTATTATGGATATTGAAGTGAGAAACACTTGTAAAATACAAAGTCCTCTCTTCTCTTGATGAGGCAAAACCAAAACTAGGAGACAACAATAGAGTGGATTCTTTTTGTTGTTGATTGCTTAGAAACATTGTGCTAAAGAGGTGGATTCCGATCTTATGTCTTTGTAAGAGATAGTTTTATTGTTGTATGTAGTGTTAAGGGTCCAAGAGTTACCATTCTTGGGTTCTTAACATTATACCTTCATGTGGTCTATTTATCTATCCTTTTTTTTTGTAATCTTGTATCCATTTTGTATCTTGTATTGTAAAGCCATTTTTACTGTTGTTGTTGTTGTTCTCATTGTGGTTTAATCTTGTGTTTTTAACTTAGTTTGTTGTTGGCTGAAAAGGTGTCAAACACCTAGTAATATTGTCCTTCTTGTATTGCATTCTTGAATCCAAGAGTGGTCTCCAAAAGGGTCCTCGGTTCTTTGAATTAATGGACTATTTTTGGAGTGTGTTTGAACTGTTTTGAGCCAATTTCGTGTCTTTCAAGTTTTTACCGTATCCAATTCAGCGGTAAACAAGTATTAATTAAGGATCTCGGTTGGAATTTATTCAACGAAGAACCAACAACTCAATTAAAAACTAACAGACTTGAATCAAGAAGTTAATTGTGAGGTTAAACTCAAAAAGCACACAAAAAAAAACACAAGATAGAAAACGAACTCAAGAACTAATCAACACCCAAGTAAAAGAATTACTAATTGAAAATTAGTTTTAAGAATAAAGAGGTGACTAGAAATCAAAGAAATGGAACTAGGAAGTTAGAACTTGAGATTTTTCACATAAATGAGGTTTGAGATCGCAAAACTCGAAATGAAATCTCCAAACTATCTCATCTCACAAAATTAGATCGCTAAAGTTTTGTTGTGTTGTGATCAAATCACACAAAGTTTTTTCATGAGACAAGTAATTTTGAGAGCTACAGTACCCATCACAAAATTTGATAGAATATTTTCCGATGTTGTGCGAGCTCTCCCGTAGTTTTGCGAATCGCCAAGCACTTTTACGAACTCATTTTAGATTGCAAAACTCACCAGTAAGGACACCTGGATCTTTTAAATTTTATCCGTTTGTTGTCCGCTTTTACTTTCTTTGTCCTAGTACTTGTCCTTTTCAGTAAATTTCTTTTTGTACAGCACGTATTCTTTCCTTTTTTTTCTTTTTCTTTTTCTTTTGGAACAAACTCTCTCCTTTCAAGGATTCTTCTTCAATAATGTATGAAGTTCATGAAGACTACCAAGAACATGATGAACTTCAAAAATTCATAATTCTTTCATTTTAGCTTCAAATTTCATGAAATTCGAAATTCGAACTCCTTTTCATATGAAAAATAAACTCTGGTATTTTTTAACCCTCAATTCCAACTCAATAAAATTAGATTTTAAAACTCATTTCCTCCTTCTTCAAGTCATGAAGAATATCATGAACATAAATAATATTCCAAATTTGAACTCAGTGGATTTCAATAACGTTTTCACCCAATTTTGATTTTGAACTCTAAATAGTAGTGAGAATAAACCCCAATACCAAAGAATCTCTAATGTTACCTAGATCTACAACTACTTACTTGGTTTTAAGTTCCTCAACCCCAACAATGGTGAAAATCTCAAATCAAGTCCAACTAATGTGAAAGCCCAGACCTAGACTCAATAAATACTATAGAACACGATTCTAGTATTGGAAACTTAAATAAGATACCAGATCAAAATTATTTTTGAATTTTCAAAAATTTTGCAACTCAATTTTTTAGTAACAAACTCAACACTAGACTTGTAGGAACGAATCTAAACACGACTCTGATATCAAATAATGTAATATCTCACGAATGAGAAAGGAAATGTGAAAACAAAAGATAAAAGATAGAAAAAGAATTATGAGAGAAGGATCAATTGGAAACTATAGTTATACTAAAGATAAAACCTCCAATGAATTTGAAAACGAGTATTAATTGAAGGATAAATAGCAAGACACAAGATAGGTAACTAAAATCAATCAAAGGGTACATTAAATCCTAAGACTACAATTGTATTAATTTTAAAAAGCACCTAACTCTTACAAAGATCTCAAGAAAATTGAATCTCCTTATAATCCCATTTCTAACAAGGTTCAACAAAAGCTTCATTGAACTCTCAAATCTCTCACAAGAGATAATATTCATCAATCATCAAAATATAAGATAATAAAATGACGAAGACCTTTATTTATAATTTGCCTTTTACAAATATAGTCCAAAATGGTTATTTAAGAAATTACCCTTCAATGATTAATCTAGCTCGCTAAGGTAACCATTGGATCGCCAAAGTGAGACTTGATCACCACACATGACCTTGACCCACCACATCACCTCTTAATCTTCAAAGTGAAGCTTGATCGCCAAACTTAACCTTGAGCTCGCCACACTTCATCTCTTGATCACAGAGTAAGGTTTACCTCGCCAAACATGGCCTATAATTACCAAAATAGGTAGTTTTCCTCTTCTCCGCTCTGTTAGACCTTCCATGCTCCAAGATATTATCCACACATGGTATTGCTCAATTAAAATCTCACGTCAATCATGTTTACTCTCAAGCTTCAAGAATTCATTTCAAGCATCCACCAAGCCTCTAAAATAGTGATTTAGTGACAAGCCTACCAGCCCATTGGCTCAACTTTGCGGGTAAAGCTTCAATGAAGCTCGACTTGCATCACTATTTAGTCTCTCGCATTTGGCTTGTACAGGCCTTTTAAAATATTTAACTGATAGTATTAGATGAAGGTTTGGCTTTTCCTTTTTCTATTGTTTCTTCTTGATGACATATGAGTTGAGGCTAATAGTGTAATACTTTGATGACTAACAAACATATGCATACAAGAAATAGGTTTTTAAAATCTCAATAAAGGATTGATGGTGTTCACAATAATGTATTATAGAAAGCTAGTTTCCTGCCATTTCTAGAATAATGAGCTACTACCAAGGGTATAATATAAGCAATGGAGAAAACAATGATAGAACTAGGTCCTTTATAATTGACTGTAGAAGATTGTTGATCACGGCAAAATATATTTTAAGTCGTCAAAGAATTTTTAGAGGAATTAAAATTACGACGAATTCAATTATGCAAAGAACAAGAAAGAATATGAAAATATTAATCATATTTACATAGAAGGAATAAGTTTTGGAAAATAGAAGAAAGATCACCAACAAATGAAGAAAGAAGAACCAAATTGGTGATTGAAAGCTGCAAAGCTAAATTCAAGCGTAAAATAAATTCTTAGATCAATTTCACGCTTGATAAAAATATCATAAGGGAAGAAAGAAGTTAGCTCACATCTTAAGTATAGTTAGTTCATTGAATGACTTATTTACAGATAAAAATATGTTGTATCAAGAAATTATGGAGAAAATTTATGTAAACTGAGGAATTTGACATCTAACACAAAAACATTACAATTTTGCACATGGCTTTGGAAATATGAATAACAATCGAAAGCCTATACAAATAAGGAGACTAAATTTGACAAGGATTATAATCTTGAATTTTTTATCTAATCCTTGTTGAATTAGAAAGAGAATTTTGGTCATCCTTATCCTATATATATCATCATTTTTATGTTATCAAAAACAAACAAATGGAGAAAGAAGAGATCACAAAAGAAGAATCAACTAGCAATATCTCAAAGAAATTCGTTCTTATTGTCATGCCCTATTTTTTATCAAGGTTAAATAAATATGACTTATCGACTTTAAAAGAATTGAAATTTGTACACAGCCATCACCTAATTTTTAAGGAAAATAAGATTCAAATTTTTCTGAAGGAAAGGGGTTAGACACCCTTTAGAATCCACAAATATGGTACCTAACTAAACTAAATTTATCAAAGAGGGAGGAGGTAAGAAATTAATTTTTGAAAAATATAAGTATTTAAAATAATGTAAAAGATGTATGGATATTAAGTATGAATCTATTGTTATAAAAGATATGTATAAAAATATATAAGGTACATGTGAAAAGAAAAATATTTTGTAATGTATGAAAAGAAACGTATCTTTGATGTGATATGAAAAGAAAAAGTATTTACGAATAATATTTTGGAATAATACATAAATATGACCCTAAACTTGACACCAAATTATAAAATTAACCTTAAACTTTGACTGTGCACAAATGTGACCTTTGACTGTACAAAACCTGAACAAATAAACACTCATATTTTGCAACTTAGACGCGTGTATCTCACTTGCGCCTGCGTGAATTAGTCAACCAATCATACGGTGCCACATCATTAAAAAGGATGACATGGGAGGGCTTTTGTCTTTCAATTAAAACGACGTCATTTTGCTTCTATCAATAAATTTTAAAAGGTAAATTTAAAATTGTAAAGTCTATTATTATTATTATTATTATTATTAAAAATAATAATAATATTTTAATAAAATTTTCATCTTAATAACGTTTTATTAACATTAATTTAATATACTACGATATTTTAATAAAATTTTATCTTAATAACATTAATTTAATAACGTTTTAGTAACGTTAATTTAATATACTACTACTATTGCCCTTAATAACGTTTTATTACAAATATTTTAATAACATTAATTTAATATACTACTACTACTGCCCTTAAAAATATTTTATTAATAACGCTTTAATAACGTTAATTTAATAATGTTAATTTATTAACATTTTAATAATGTTTTATTAAAACTCTAATTTTATTATTATTATTAGTATAGTGTCATCTTTAATTTAATATTTAAATAAATTATATTTAAATATATTATATAACTTAAATTCGCCCTCTACTTTATAATATATATAGATATCCGTGCAATTTTTTCATATGAGGCTGACCCACCTAATTAAGAAATCTTCAATATTGCTCTTTTTTTGCAATGACAAAAGAAATTAAATACCATTTTCATCAATAGATGAAAATAATGGAAAGATAATAGGGAAAATTCATCTAAATATATAAAAAGGAATTAGGAAGGGCATAATAGTCATTTGATCATTTTTTTACTGTTGGGAGGCTCAAGTATTAAGCCCGACGCACTTAAATTTGCGTGTACACACGCATTTTGCCACATAGGATAGGAGTGTTTATTTATTCATGTTTTGTATAGTTAAAGGTCATATTTGTGCACTGTCAAAGTTTAAGGTCAATGTTATAATTTGGTGTCAATTTTAGGATCATATTTATGTATTATGCCTAATATTTTTTACTTGGTTAAAATTATGGAGAAAAATAAAGATTTGTTTGAGAAGAAAAGACTGCATAATATTTATAATGTAAATGTGTGAATCAATTGATTAACTCGGTTTTTTTATGTAATTATTACCGGCCTAAATTTTACCTAAACGTGTGTTATGTAAAACTATTCCCGCCTGACACCCTAAAAAGCAAAGTTTTCACTATGTTTAATGTGTACAATTATAGGAAAAAAGACAAGTACAAAATTTTCCTTTTGAATGTTATTTTTCGGCAAGTGTCCCTGTGAACCTGTACAAATATGCTACTGACAAAGAAATAAATTAAGAACTATGTATGCATATATATATATATATATATATATATATATATATAGAGAGAGAGAGAGAGAGAGAGAGAGAGAATTTTATTAATGTGTGGGCTCATATTAGATTTTAGATATCCATGACTACAAAGTGGTTGGTCGATTTATCCGTCATCCTAAGTCGCCTTGTCAAGATACGAATCATAAAACCCTTTGTGTTGTCGTGAAATTATAAAAATTTCATCAGTGCTCAAATTTATTTATTTTTGTTACATATTTGTATACATAATGTCCATCTTTTATTTGGGGAGGCCTCAAAGATCCGACGAAGAAATATTGTTATTGACCATGTATTTATTTTTATATAAAATAAGTAAGCTTGAGAAATAAAATTCTGTCTTTTGTTATGGGTTGGCCTCGAAAATCCGACGGAGAGATGTTGTCATTGGCCATGTATTTATTTTGATATAAAATAAGTAACCTTGAGAAATAAAATTTTATTTTTTGTTATGGGGTGACCTCGAAAATTCGACAGAGAGATGTTATCATGAGTCATGATAGTGTGATACTAGTTATTTGTTACCAATAAGATGTAAAGGACAAAATCAATCCCGGACAGCACAATGAAGTAGCAAATATAGAAAACTATGGCAAAATTAGTAGTAGTAATAACAATAAACAATAATGAGTGGAGTAGCAGTAGAAACATAAAGAAAAACTCGAGCAGCTTGAAAGTTAAATCAATGTTTGAAACATGTAAATACTCATTGAAAAGTATGAAGTTTTGCCAACTCTAACCAACAACATTTAGAGCAACAACAAAAATCAGGTAAGGAAGAAAAATAAAACATTATTTTTTCAATCAGATCCAAGCCAAAATCCAACGAGACAACATTGATGAATAACCAAATAAAACATAGACCACAAGACCCAAACTAGAGAATTTTTTGGTCAGTGATAGCAACGAACAGAGAAGAAAGAGAAAGACCATGATCTGGTCGACGATGATGAGGAAAATGGTGACAGGGACAGAGAAAGAGGGATGACACAGTGGTGAAGCTCCACCGTCATTCGTTGTTTGTTCGACGGTCAAGTCTGGCGGGGGTAACATGATGGAGAAATATGGAATGGCGGCGCTAGTGGTTTGAAGGTTGAAGCTCACCATCCATCAACTCCAGCGAGCCAGCGATAGAGTGGTGGGATGAAGGATCGAGATTCACTGAATCTTCAGCGATAGTAAGTGCATGCAGTAAATGGAAAAGAGGAGAGAAAAAAATAGAAGGGAGGATAGAAGAATCTGATTCTTTTGTGTGTGAATCGCGTATGTGTTTGAATTTTGTGTTAACGTGTGTATGTGTATACGTGAATTTGAGAGAGAAAGGAAAATATCTATGGGGATGAAAATATGTGTTAAAAAATTAACTCCCTCCACTTATCTATAGTAAAATTGGACACCCCTCATTATTCAAAAGATAAAAGGGTGTCCCCTATTTTTATTATAGGGCACCCTTTGGTCCTTAAGTTATTGACAAAAAAATCTTTCATTCTTTTGACCAAGAGACAAAGTTATTGTTCAAAGGATAGTGTCATTGTGTGGTCGTCGTTGTAAGATGTGACAAGACATTATTGTGTGGTCATTGTTAGATGTGCTAAGACATCATTATGTTGTTGTTATCGGATGTAACAAGACACCAAACTATTATGCTGTGTATTAAAATAACTGATCTGACTTAGCATTTGTGGATTGTAATAATGTGCAAAATGTAGAAATTGATTTGTAATTAAAAATGTAAAGAAAATTAAAAATGTAATTAACTTTAAAATATATTAAAAATAAATGTAATGACATGTCGTGTGCGTGTGCAGATGATTGTTAAAAGGATAATAAATTGATAAAAAATTCTAATGTACAGAGAATTATCAATAAATTATGAAAAGTAAAATATGACAATAAATTATCTTCGAACGCCAATAGAGGATCGTAAACGACGGATCAACGCGTTGAATTGGTGGAAGAATAATGAAAGATAATATCTTGTGCTTTCAAGATTAGCTAGAGATATATTGAATGTTCCAATGTCAACCGTTGCATCAGAGAGCTCTTTTAGTCAGGGACGACAACATCTTTGAGACAATCGACACTCATTGGGAAGCAATGATACGAATGTTCTAGTTTTCCTTAAAGATTGAATTAGAGCGGAACGAAGAAATTCAAGATTAGAAGTGGAGCCGAAAGACGAACAGAATCTTGAAGAAATTATGACTTCAAAGGAGAACTCAACAAAATCAAGTCCAATGCATGGTTTTGCCTCCATTGATTTTGACTATCCTATGTCAGTTTCCGTTAATATTAGCATGGATGAGTTGAATAAAATGATGCAAAATTTGTAGATTTTTCATTCATGTACATTATAAATTTTGAATCATTTTACAATCAATAAAATATAATATTCATTCACTCCTTACTTTGTAATTTTTTCTATTTAAATTGAATTTCTAGTTTAAATTAAATACTTAGTTTTAATATATTACCAATTTACTATCAAGTTTTACACTGAGTAATAGACAATTAAACATAACAAACATATAATCATATATACACATAATAAAAAAAAAATTCTTTTAAGTTCAAAACCTCAAGTATTATTAATTTATTATATTAAGTAGCATATTTTTTAAAGTATTACATATATTGTATGGTACGTATATATGTGTATATATTTTCTATAGACACTAAAGTAGTGTATATTTAACGTATACATGTGTATATATTTTATAAAGTAGTATATATATAGTGTTTATATGTTGTATGTATATTATTTAAAGTAGTACATATATTGCATGGTACGTATATATGTGTATATATTTTCTATAGACTCTAAATAGTATACATTTAAGGTATACATGTGTATATGTTTTACAAAGTAGTATATATATAGTATTTATATGTTGTATGTATATTATTTAAAGTAGTACATATATTGAATGATACGTATATATGTGTATATATTTTCTATAAACTCTAAAAGAGTATATATTTAACATATACATGTGTATATGTTTTATAAAGTAGTATATAACTATATATATAGTGCGTGTATATATTGTAGCATATATATTTTAGTATATATATTGTAGTACATGTTTTATTAAAGTAGTACATATATTAAATGGTACGTATATATGTGTATATATTTTCTATAGACTAATAGTATATATTTTCTATAGACTCTAAAGTTGTATATATTTAACGTATACATGTGTATATGTTTTATAAATTAGTATATAATATATATATATATATATATATATAGTGTGTGTGTGTGTGTGTATTGTAGTATATATTTTATTTAAAGTAGTACATATATTGAATGGTACGTATATATGTGTATATATTTTTTATAGACTCTAAAGTAGGTAGTATATATTTAATGTATACATGTGTATATGCTTTATAAAGTAGTATATAACTATATAAGTATATATATAGTATGTGTATATATTGTAGTATATATATTGTAGTATATATTTTATTTAAAGTAGTACATATATTGAATGGCACGCATATATGTGTATATATTTTCTATAGACTCTAAAGTAGTATATATTTAAGGTATACATGTGTATATATTTTATAAAGTAGTATATATAGTGTTTATATGTTGTATGTATATTATTTAAAGTAGTACATATATTGAATGGTACGTATATGTGTGTATATATTTTCTATAGACTCTAAAATAGTATATATTTAAGGTATACATGTTTATATGTTTTATAAAGTAGTATATATATAGTGTTTATATGTTGTATGTATATTATTTAATATAGTACCTCTATTGAATGGTAAGTATATATGTGTATATATTTTCTATAGACTCTAAAGTAGTATATATTTAATGTATACATGTGTATATGTTTTATAAAGTAGTATATAACTATATATATAGTGTGTGTATATATTGTAGTATATATATTGTAGTATAAGTTTTATTTAAAGTAGTACATATATTGAATGGTACGTATATATGTGTATATATTTTCTATAGATTCTAAAGTAGGTAGTATATATTTAACGTATACATGTGTCTATGTTTAATAAAGTAGTGTATAACTATATAAGTATATATATAGTGTGTGTATATATTGTAGTTAATGTTTTATTTAAAGTAGTACATATATTGCATGGTACATATATATGTGTATATGTTTTCTATAAACTTTAAAGTCTAAAGTAGTATATATATTTAACTAACGACTAACGTATAGTCGTATACATGATTACATGTGTAATTGTGTATATGTGTATATGTTTTTTAAATTCTAATGTAGTATATACTATATTTATAGTGTATATATATTGTGTGTATATTATTTAACGTATTTAAAATGTATATAGGTGGGTGTATATAGTGTATATTGGAGAAAAAACTAAATTTTTTTTAAGGTTTAAACCGGGTTGATCGGGTTGGACCGGGTTATGTGTAATGGGCCGGTCCCAAGTTGTTTCTTAAAAAATTATTGTTGGGTTCGAAACTGTACTGGCCCATTAAGCCAAGCTTGAAACCAGACCGGCCCACGAACCGGTTAAAAATCACGGGTTGGTTCCGGGTTGACCCGGTCCAACCCCATTAACTGGCTTAATCTGGAGGTGGGTGCCTTGGATGAAAAAGTGCAATGCATGTTTTTGAAGGTATGTTCTTGAAAGCAAAAGCTGACTATCAGTATTTGGAGGTGGGCACCTTGAATGAAAAGCATGATGCATGTATTTGAAGGTGAATGTCGAGAAAAAAAGAAAAATATTTTGTATTTTCTTTGCAAAAAATATGGAAAAGTGAAAAATGCAAAAAATTTCTTTGTATATCTTTGTAAGAAATGTGAAAAGGTGAAAATCCATAAGATTGTTTTGTGTTCTCTTTGTAAGAAATGTGAAAAGGTGAAAATCCATAAGATTGTTTTGTGTTCTCTTTGTAAAAAATATTGAAAGGTGAAAATGCATAAGATTGTTTTGTATTTTCTTTGTAAGAAATGTTGAAAGGTAAAAATGTAGAAAATTATTTTGTATTTTTTTGTAAGAATGTTGAAAGATAAAATGCAAAAAAATAAATTGTATTTTCTTTGTAAGAGATGTTGAAAGGGGAAAAAGGTATGATCACACCTTAATTGTAGTTGATACCAGCAATTAATAGTGTGTTTAGGAATTTCTATCTCCTTCCTATCTAACCGAGATCGAATTTAAGGTAGTTCCTATAATTTCAAGTGGTACCTCAGACATACCTAAATATCGACAAGATTTATTCATCTTGCTTCAAAAAAAAAAATTTAAACTGTGTTTATTCTCATGTTTCAAGTGCCCTATCCAGAAAAAATGTCCTTTTTTTACACTTATTTGAGTATTTTCTTTTGAATTTAGCGATGTCCATAAGTATACACTCACACTTAGAAAGAAGTTCATTGAATGCAATTGTGATATCATAGTTTGACCTTCATGTAAGTATCCACTAATGTGATAATACTTAGAATAAGATCTTGTAGGACTTGTTATCGGCTTGTAATATAGGCTTGGGGATGGGTAGGATGATATTTAGAATGAAAGTGACTAATTCCTCAATGAGTGGTGCACTGTATCTATGTTTTTGACATTTGTTGTGCTTTGACGTTTGATCTTCTTTATTGTGTTTTGTTTCCCCTTGTTTTATGTTTGCTTTGACTTCGTTTCAATCTTGTGTTGGATTTTTCTTCCCTATTTTCGATACGTGTATCATCTTTTTTTATGATGATTCTCCACCTTGCTGGAGAAGGGGGTCTTTATTCCCTCGTCTTTGAAGTTGTCTTTTATTTTTGTTCTTCTGGGAAAATACGTTCTTTGCCTTTAGCAACTTTGATCTTAATTATCCATTCACAACTTGCACATCACTGAAGGAGGTGGGCCAAGAGAGGATAATGCATGTAAACACTTAAAAAGTATAGGCTCAGATGTGGTTAGCCAAAGAAATAATTTTAGGCACAAAAGGAGAAATGCTAGGGATTAATGTCATTTGGTGGGCTGTGAAAGGCACAATCGGGCCAAGGAAGGCCTACAATCCTTTTCCAAACTAAGTGTAACTTAGAATTTTGCCTCAATAAACATTGAGGTCAAGTTCTAGATCAACAATGCAATGCAATGAACTGATTTAAAGCTCACCACACAATGCACTTGAAACGATGAGGTTGGCTTCGTTCTTGTCTTAGATGTATGCAAGAGAATTTTCAAGTGTCACCCAGGTTTGACTAAAAGGTACCAAAAAAATTTATGATTTACCATGAAATCGGTCCTCTCCATCAAACCACTTTATTTTTTCTCATGCACATTTCTAACTATGTTGGTACCAACCAAGTAAAAATTTTTAAATTTTTATTTATTTAGAAAAAGGGAATGCGATAGAACCCGAATGAAGGTTGCCTATGTATCTTGTTAAAACAAGAATCAGATCTGCATAGTTCAGGAGACTTTGTATGTATGATTTTCATGAAGTGGTGATCATCCTTGAAAATAATGTGAAAGATAATTAGGGAGGAAATGCTCGCAACATCAAAATTATTTCGATCAGAAGATCGAGGGGATGGATGTCAAGCATGAGTTTTGATACTACTTCAATACGTGGACAAGACTGAGAAGGTCAAACATTGAAGAAGTTATAGTATTATTTTGTCGCAATTGGCAGGATTGTTATGACTAAAAGAGTGTTAAACCTTTTCTTTTGAAAGTAAAGATTGATACGTCACAAATTTAATGGTTTATGACGTTCAAAAAAAGGAGCTAGGTGTTCTCAAACTAGAATCAGTGAGGAATTAGAGGTAGGCCGGTTAGGTACTAATTCTATTGAGATTTGGATTTGAGGGGTTATTTATTTACGCTCTTTGAAAACCTTTAGAGAGCGTCTTTGAACTGTTCTAGAAAATTACCCCAGTTTGAATGCCAGAAAAAATTATTCTAAAATGGTCAAGATATAGAACTCTAATATAAGGCTGCCTACATATCTTGTCAGGACAAGAATCAGGTCAAACCATAGTTCAAATTTTTTTGTGATTTTATATACAACATGATCTGTTTGTAGAATAGAATTTTTTCTAAATGGTTGAGAGTAGGAATGAATAATTGCGAGAAGGCACACTAATCTAAATGCACCAGCTCTGAAATTATGAAATTCAAAGATGATTTAAAGAAGTGTGAGACCCCTCCCCTGCGTGAACCACAGTGTGTGAAGTGTACGGCAAAACACTCAATGAAGTTGTGATTATGAAGTAAAATGATGGGAAGTATTTTTCAAAATATACAGATATAATGTATTAAACAAGTAGTGAATAAAAGAACTGATAAGATCGTAAGAACTAATTATTGCAAATAATATAAAAAAACTATGAGCAAATACGCACAATTGCAGTGTGAAACAGGTAAAGAATCAAAAAATTTAATCATACACAAAAATGTAAAAATACCTCCCTCAATTAAAAAATTGAGTCTATTATGGTTATAACCTGTTATTGATTCCCAACAAAGTCGTCATTCTGTCATGTCCTTTTTTTTTAATCAAAGTTAAACAAAATATACCTTATGAACTCTAAGAGAATTAAAATTTGTACAGAGTTGTCACCTAATTTTTAAGAAAAATAAGAAAACCTAGTTATTAACACATGTGATTTATGTTTCAGTCTGCGAAAATCAATTGAGACTCCAGGTAAGGATTTAAATTATTCTGAAGGAAAGGAATTAGACACCCTTCAGAATCCACAAATGTGGTACTCAACTAGACTAAATTTATCAAAGAGGGAGGAGGTAAGAAATTGATTTTTGAAAAATATAAGTATTTAAAATAATGTAAAAGATGTATGTATATTATGTATAAATCTATTGTTATAAAAGATGTGTATAAGAATATATAAGATACATGTGAAAAGAAAAATATTTTGTAATGTATGAAAAGAAACATATCTTTGATGTGCTATGAAAAGAAAAAGTATTTACGAATAATATTTTTACTTGGTTAAAATTACGGAGAAAAGTAAAATTCGTTTGAGAAAAAAGGACTACATAAGATTTATAATATAAATGTGTGAATCAATTGATTAACTCAGTTCTTTTATGCAATTATTAACGACCTAAATTTTTCCTAAATGTGTATTATTTAAGAATGTTCTTGCCTGGCACTTCAAAAAAGTAAAGTTTTCACTATGTTTAATGTGTACAATTATAGAAAAAAAGACAAGTATAAAATTCTCCTTTTGAATGTCATTTTTCGGCAAGTGTCCCCAAGAACTTGTACAAATACGTTAGTGACAAAGTAAAATAAATTAAGAACTATGTATGCACACACACACACACACACATATATATATATATATAATCTTATTAAAGTGTGGGGTCGGGTTAAATTTTAGATAGCCATGGCTACGAAGTAATTGCTCAATTTATCAGTCATTTTAAGTCGGCTTGTCAAGATACAAATTGTAAAATTCTTTGTGTTGTCGGGGTCAAATTAAATTTTAGATACGCCATGACTACGAAGTGATTGCTCAATTTATCAGTTATCCTAAGTCGGCTTGTCAAGATACAAATCGTAAAATTCTTTGTGTTGTCGTAATATTATAAAGATTTTGTCATCACCTGAATTTATTTTTGTTACATATTTGTACACGTAATGTTCATCTTTTATCTAGGGAGTCCTCGAAGATTCGATGGAGAAATATTAAAAGTGGTCATGTATTTATTTTGATATAAAATAAGTAAGCTTGAGAAATAAAATTTTGTCTTTTGTTATGGGGTGGTCTCGAAAATTCGACAGAGAGATGTTGTCATTGACCATGTATTTATTTTGATATAAAATAAGTAAGCTTGGAAAATAAAATTTCGTTTTTTGTTATGGGGTGCCCTCAATAATTTGGCGAAGAGACGTTATCATTGGCCATGATAGTGTTATAATAACTTATTTGTTACCAGTAAGATGTAAAGAATAAAATCATCCCGAACAACACAACGCAGTAACAAAGATAGAAAACTATAGCAAAATTAGCAGCAGTGATAACAATAAACAATAATGAATGGAGTAGCAGTAGCAACATAAAGAAAAACTCGAGCAACCTGAAAGTCAAAGAAATGTTTGAAATATGTAAGTGCTCATCGAAAAGTATGAAGTTTTGCCAACTCTAACCAACAACATTTAGAGCAACAACAAAAATCAGGTAAGAAAGAAAAACAAAACATTATTTTTTCAGTCAGGTCCAAGCCAAAATCTGACGAGATAACATTGATGAATAACCAAATAATACATAGACCACAAGACCCAAACTATCGGAGAATTTTTCGGTCAGTGATAGAGACGAACAGAGAAGAAAGAGAACGACGTCACTTTCACAGCTTTTGGCGGAGTGACGCCTGAAGCCATGAACTTCGGCCAGATCTGTCCAACAATGATGAGGGAAATGGTGACAGCGAGTGGAAAAGAGGGATGACACAACGGTGAAGCTCCGTCGTCACTCATCGTTCGTCCGGCGGTGGCATCGTGATGGAGAAAGGTGGAAGGGCGACACTGATGGTTTCAAGGCTTGAGCTCGCTGGCCATCAACTCGTGCGAGCCAACGATGGAGTGGAGGGATGGGGGATAGAGATTCGTCGGATCTCCTCCGATAGTAAGTGCAGGCAGCAAATGAAAAAAAAAAAGAGATAAAATGAGAAGAAAGGAGAGATAAATATGATTCTTTTGTGTATGAATCTCGTGTGTGTATGAATTTTATGTTAAAGTGTGTATGTGTATACATGTATTCGAGAGAGAAAGGAAAATATGTGTTGGGATGAAAATGTGTGTGTTAAAAAATTAACTTCCTCCACTTATTTATAATAAAATTGGACACCCCTTATTATCCAAAAGATAAAAGGGTGTCCCATCTTTTTATTATAGCGTACCCTTTGGTATTGAAGTTATTGATCAAAGGATTTTTATTCCTTTTGACAAACAGACAAATTTATTGTCCAAACAATAGTGTCATTATGCGGCTGTTATTAGATGTGACAAGACATCATTGTGTGGTCGTTGTCGGATGTGACAAGAACCAAACTATTATACTATGTATTAAAATAATTTATGCAACTTAGCGTTTGCGGACTGTAATAATGTGCAAAATGTAGAAATTGATATGTAATTAGAAAATGTAAAGAAAATTGAAAATATAATTAACTTGAAAATATTATAAAGAGAAATGTAACGTAATGTCGTGTACGTGTGCAGATAATTGTTAAAATGATAATAAATTGATAAAATATCTTAATGTATAGAGAATTATCAATAAATTATGAAAAGCAAAATATGACAATAAATTGATAAAATTCTAAATTAAGGATGACTATCAATAATTTGTTAACAATTATAGAAATATGTGAAAAATATATTCCATGCCTTTTAACGATCAGGAATCCTGAAGACGTTAATTTTAAGCACGGAGAGCAAAAATTAAGTGTTAACAGCTATGAAGGATTATCAAAATTATTTTCATTGGGTAGTCTGATTCTCTAAGGTTATTTATAATCTGTTATATTCAGAATGTTTGTATTAGGTATTGTTTTTGAATTGCATAGAGGTCGTTTGACTATGTATAATCATTAAACAAGAAGAGTAGAGAGGTTAGATAAGAGGAGACATGATTATTAAGAACAGTTCTTTAGATGTTATAAGGGCGCTTGTAAATCTCAATTTATAGTGGAGATAAGGGTTGTGATTTTTAACTCTTCAAAGAAGGAATTTTTCCACGTTAATACTTATGTTGATTTGCTTTTTGCGATTTACCTTCTTATGTAGTTTCTCAAACAATTTAATTGTTTGTGTGCATAGGACGCAACCAAACTAACATCTCCCATCTAGGATTTGACATTATCAGATATTTTTTATCCATTGATCCTGAATTAGTTTTGTTTTATTCTACATGAAACAACAAGTCCCATTATGATTGAAAATCTTGAAAATAAAAGAGTGCTGTTGGAAAAGTTTGAAAACAATGATAGTACTCTATTATTCTTTTTTTGGGACTCATTGGTAAATTCATAATCTTTGCCACAACTAAGGGTGTCAAACGGGCCGGGCTGCCCCGGCCCGACCCGGCCCGACCCGGCCCATAACACCAAACCGGACCGGTTTGACCCGGCCCGGAAAGCCCTAGGGCTTTAGGGTACCGGGTCCCGGTCCGGTTTTTTTTAAAATTTGGGCCCGGTTAACCCGGCCCGGACCAACCCGGTCCAGGCCCGCCGGTTAACCGGCCCAGCCCGGCCCGGCAACAGAAAAAAAAGTGTATATTTAATGTATATTTCATGTATATTTAATGTATATTTAATGTATATGTTTATATATCTTCTATAGAAGTGTATATTTAATGTATACATGTGTATATTTTTTATTTAAACTAGTACATATATATTGAATGTTGCATATATATGTGTATATGTTTTATAAATTAGTATATAAGTATATCTATACATATTGTAATGTATATATAATGTAGTAAAGTATTACATATATATAGAATAGAGTGTATATATGTGAATGGATCTTCTATTGACGTGTATGTTTAACGTATACATGTATATATATTTTATTTAAACTAGTAAATATATATTGAATGGTGCATATATATGTGTATATGTTTTATAAATTAGTATATAAGTATATCTATACATATTGTAATGTATATATAATGTAGTAAAGTATTACATATACATAGAATAGAGTGTATATATGTGAATGGATCTTCTATTGACGTGTATGTTTAACGTATACATGTATATATATTTTATTTAAACTAGTAAATATATATTGAATGGTGCATATATATGTGTATATGTTTTATAAATTAGTATATAAGTATATCTATACATATTGTAATGTATATATAATGTAGTAAAGTATTACATATACATAGAATAGAGTGTATATATGTGAATGGATCTTCTATAGAAGTGTATATTTAATGTATACATGTGTATATATTTTATTTAAACTAGTAAATATATATTGAATGGTGCATATATATGTGTATATGTTTTATAAATTATTATATAAGTATATCTATACATATTGTAATGTATATATAATGTAGTAAAGTATTACATATACATAGAATAGAGTGTATATATGTGAATGGATCTTCTATTGACGTGTATGTTTAACGTATAAATGTATATATATTTTATTTAAACTAGTAAATATATATTGAATGGTGCATATATATGTGTATATGTTTTATAAATTAGTATATAAGTATATCTATACATATTGTAATGTATATATAATGTAGTAAAGTATTACATATACATAGAATAGAGTGTATATATGTGAATGGATCTTCTATTGACGTGTATGTTTAACGTATACTTGTATATATATTTTATTTAAACTAGTAAATATATATTGAATGGTGCATATATATGTGTATATGTTTTATAAATTAGTATATAAGTATATCTATACATATTGTAATGTATATATAATGTAGTAAAGTATTACATATACATAGAATAGAGTGTATATATGTGAATGGATCTTCTATAGACGTGTATGTTTAACGTATACATGTATATATATTTTATTTAAACTAGTACATATATATTGAATGGTGCATATATATGTGTATATGTTTTATAAATTATTATATAAGTATATCTATACATATTGTAATGTATATATAATGTAGTAAAGTATTACATATACATAGAATAGAGTGTATATATGTGAATGGATCTTCTATTGACGTGTATGTTTAACGTATACATGTATATATATTTTATTTAAACTAGTAAATATATATTGAATGGTGCATATATATGTGTATATGTTTTATAAATTAGTATATAAGTATATCTATACATATTGTAATGTATATATAATGTAGTAAAGTATTACATATACATAGAATAGAGTGTATATATGTGAATCGATCTTCTATAGACGTGTATGTTTAACGTATACATGTATAGAGCAGAAATAAGAAACCAAGGAATGGAACCATAGCCCAACGACGACCTCAAACTTGAAGAATTATGACTTCATGGGTATATATAGTGTATATCTAGTGTATATATAGTGTATATGAAGTGTATATAGTGTATATCGAGTGTATATATAGTGTATCTTTGATGTTTTATTTAATTTTTTGACGGATTTGACCGGTTTTTAACCGGGTTTGACCCGGTTTTAGCGGGTTGGGTTAAGTGGGCCGGTTCCGGGTGGGTTTTAAAATTTTTACTGTGCGGCCCGGCCCGGCCCGGACCGGTTAAGGCCAAAACCGGCCCGTAACCGGCCCGGAACCCGACAAAATTGAGAGGGCCGGTTCCGGGTTGAACCGGCCCGGCCCGTTAGACAGGTTTAGCCACAACCTCTATCCTTCGGGTGAACATTTTGTGATGATCTGCTCACTGTGTAATAGCTCACAAATCACACATAAGATGTAAACGGCGTTAAGCAAGCCCCATGTGACGAACTCATGACTAAGTGGCAGGCAGAGGACAATTTGGTAGTTCTAGGCAAAAATTTATTTACATAAACTTCATGCGAAAATATCTAAAGTTAGGATCTTGTCAAAGCCACGACTTTAGAAAAAATTATCTGAAATTAGACGTTGCAAAAATAATAACTTTAGACAAAAATATGTGAAGTTGATCATTCGAAGCATTTTCATTCATGTACTCATTACTTTGAGATGTCAAAGCACTATAGTGTCCATTGAATTTTATCACTTTTTTTTGTTGTTATTTGAAATAAAATCTTACTTCTATTTAATTTGTTTGTTTGGTTTTGACATGACACAAAATTTAAAAAAATAATGAAGACTTTTGAATCTTGTTACTTAAATTTAAGATATGTAGAATGTATCAAAATATTCATTAATGGTGTGATCTTACAAATGTCATATGAATAACTTAACTAAAGAGTTGCCAAAGAAAAATATATATATTTTTAAAAGAGGCTAAAAAGAAAAATTAAAAAAAATTGAAAAAGGGAGTACTAGTTTCTTTTGTTTGCTTCGTCTTACGTGAAGTAATTGACTTGGCTTGGCCCTTTCAATTTGCTTTAGAAGATCATATGTTCAATAAAAAATGCTCGATGTTTGGCTTCTTCATTGGGTTTGAAATCGAGAGAGCGTAAGTTATTAGTTGAAAATTATATAGACGATAAATTAAATGACAAATAAAACAGCTCTAAAAAACATATTAGTGATATGATTTGATCATTTGACCTACATATTAAAAACTAATATAATCTCATAAAAGAAAACAAAAAATTGTTAGAGAGAAAATTCCCTACTAAACAAGACTCTTTAATGACTACATATGAAAAGAGGAATATTCTATTTATAAAGGTACAAAACATTTCTTTAAAGAAAGAGGTTAGCAAAGTATAAAAGAGAATTATATTTTTTTTTTAGAAAAAATAAAAGTGATTATGGTAATACTTTGACTTTCCTTCAATAAAAAATTAATACTAAACTTTATAAGAAAATCATGGTAAACTCTAACAAATCTTTCTTTTTTTACTTGATTTTCTTGACATAACTTGATCCGCCTTCTTCACATGCATGATTTTTGTTTTCACATAATTTTCATCAGTGATGCTTATCATGATTAAAAGTTGATATGAATTAAAAATTAGAGTCCTATGCATTAAAAATTTTGTGCATTAAAAGTGAACACAGATTAAAAACAAAAGTTATGTCTTACAAGTATATGTACGAGTGTTGACACCTAATTTTTGCCCTCCACGACTAAATTTAATTCTGAGTTTCTTTAGTTTTTAATAAACCAAAATAATTATTTCATCCAAATAAAAAAAAAATTTAAAATATTTTTCGTACGTGATTTTGTCTTTTTAAGTAGCGATTATATAATATCGTGTTCAGTTATACGAGATTATATAATTTGTTACTTAAATATTTATTTTACAAAATATTGGATTTAATTAAGGCTTATCTTGAAAATAAATTCAA
Source organism: Capsicum baccatum var. pendulum (assembly GCA_030864225.1). Classification (NCBI taxonomy): domain Eukaryota; kingdom Viridiplantae; phylum Streptophyta; class Magnoliopsida; order Solanales; family Solanaceae; genus Capsicum; species Capsicum baccatum. The sequence continues at coordinate 203,794,639 of CM061558.1, read as the reverse complement.
ATGATTAAAATCTTAATTTAAATATAATTTATTCTCAAAAATAATTTATTTGGATAAATATGCATTCATTTTATTAAATCAAGAAGCTCGGGATTAAAAAAAAAAAAGATATTAATTCTTATCAAATTTTAATTTAATTTATCCAATCTATTAGATTGATCATAATTGAAAATTGGTCATAATTGTAATGTAATTCGTCAATTAATTTGGTCAAAATAAATAATATATCTAAATTTTAAATTTCAATTGGGGTTATATTTTAAATAACCCCAAAATTCTCAAGAACTCTCATAACTTTTACCTAATTCCCATCAAAAAATAAATTCAAATTGTACTATTCCCCCCAACTTTGTCCTTTTTCGATTTTGAAATTCAAAAATTGTACTACATTGTACTATTTTCCCCCCACATTATCTTCCACCTCACCTTATCTTTAATTTTTATATTCCAGAAACCCCCCTAAATGCTTTTTCTCCCACATTGGTAGATGACAAGAAATAAATCTCTATCCTTTCCTATAAATACTTTTCTCCCATATTGGTGGAAAAAGAAAAAAAAATACTACTTTGGTAGAGAGAGGAGGGAGAAGGAAGAAAAAAAAAGATTAGAAAGGGGAAAAAAATCCTTTTGAACAAAAATAGTTATTTTTATTTAGTAAAAATTTTTGTTTCATAAAGTTGATCGGCTAATCAAAATTTTTGAGTTACCGGCGACGTTTTTCGGTGGTGGTTGATTCCAACGAAGCTCGTAGTCTTGTTTTGCTGCCCCCCAAAAGGTAAACACACTTTCTTTTTTCTTTCTTTTTTTTTTTATTATTTTAGTTTTTATTATTGTTTTCTTCTTCATCTTTTTTCTTCTTCGTAGTTCGTAGATATAATTTTGTTTGCTTGATTGTATGTTGTAGATGGCCTTGAAGGCCCTAGGACGTTATGGTATCGAAATTCTAATTATTTTCAAGTTCATGATATAAAAATGAGCTAGCAATAGTTGTATGTGCCTTTTTTTACTTTATTCTTTGATTATTTTAGATAAAGTTTCAATCTTTGCTTAAAAGATGTATTTATGTTTTTTTTAAACTCGTTGTTGTTGGATACATTTGTTTTTAGTACGTAAAGTTATTTTCTTTATGTTTAGAAGAATAGTTAATGTTGAATGTTTTGCCTTTTCACCTTATTCTTTGATTATTTAAATAAAGTTTAGATCTTTACTTGAAAAACGATACTCATGTCTTGTTTAAACTTATTGTTGGTAGATATATTTGTTTTTAGCATGTAAAGTCATTTCCTTTATGTTGAAAAGAATAGATAATATTGATTGTTTCTCTTCTTTTTTTGGTAATTTATTCTTTGATTATTTTGGATAAAGTTTAGATCTTTACTTGAAAAACAATACTCATGTTTTGTTTAAACTTAGTGTTGGTAGATATATTTTTTTAGCATGTAAAGTTGTTTATTTTATGTTGGAAGAATAGTTATTATTATTTGTTGCGCCTTAATAAAAATAGTAATTAGTTAAGTCAAGAATTTGTCATTTGCTTACTAATTATTTTAATGGATTTCAAAACCCTCATTTAAGATATGAAGTGCTAGCTTTATTTTCCATCCAAGATGTTTATTCTTCTTTATTCGCATGTTGTCTTTTCAAAATGATAAGAAAGTTCAAACTTTTGCGGCTAAATAAAATTATTTGGATATTTTTGACTCATGCATAGTATGATTGTGAAACTTTTGCTTTGCATTTTTTATTTGTTGACTCTCATTCTTGTGCAAGTGTGCTTATTCTTGTCATTCAAAAATTGATTCTTGATAGTTTTTTTTACTTTGAAATATGTCACTTTTATACCTTGAAAATATATTAATTTCTTTATCTTTTCTTTATATGCAAAAAATATCTCGAGTCTAAATGGACTCCTCTCCTCCTGCATTTCGTAATGGGTAAATGAGGCTCACCCCTTCGAGTCAAGTTAGAAGTTTAAACCTAAGGTCCACTACATGCCGTGTGGGTGCTAGAAGATAGACAAAGAAGGAAAATGGGTCAAAACCCATTGATGAGGTCACTAAAAGACTTGAAAAGTCTCAATTTTTATTATTGTCTTTTTTTATTTATTCATTTAGTCATTTATTTATTCATTCATTTCGGCCTCGAAGCCAAAGTTGTATTTAATACAGGTGGAGCAAGACTCGAGCCAAAGGCTCAAAAAACAGTTTAGGACAGGTGAAATGGGTTGGAAGCCCAACTAGACTAGGACAGGTCTCGTTGATTTGGGCCTAATGGCCTAAATCCTTTACTTTCTCCTCCCTTCCCCTTTTATGTGTTTATTTGTTTATTAGTTTTATTTAGACTTAGTTAAAATCCCTACTAAGTGGCCTAAATTTATTTTACACAAGTCTTTTTTTTTTTTGAAAAAATCAAATCACTATTTCAACAAATTAATCTTTTCGAAGTTAATCAAAAGACGATTTTCAAACAGTCCGGATAACTGCAAGTTAGCGGACGTTTTAGGTGCCTAACACCTTCCTAAAACGTTAATAGGAACCGCTTATCTAGAATCTCTAACTTAAAATGATTTTCCTGTTTTGAATCATTTGAAGTAACTCTCTAAAGATTTCTTAATTCCTTTTCAAAATTAAGTGGCGATTCTCTTCAAAAGTCAAAATTTCCGCAAAATAGAAATGGCGACTCTGCTGGGGATCTAAGTAGGTTCTAACCAAATGTTTTATTTCGTCTTTGATTAACTGTTTATGTGTTTCGATTCTGTAAAGTTTAATTATCGCATCTCATGGCATTTCCTCCATCTTATAAACTGTTTTGAGGTTTCGTGGATGTCCCGGCCCTTGTTGTTCTATTCCAAAATATGTTGGAAATATGAACAGCTTATTAGCACGTGAGTCGTCTGAAGCTGTTCGTATTTTCAAACTCAAGTTGTCCGCTTGAGAACCAGTGTCCAAGCCCACTCTAGACACCGAGGATAGAACGAAACCAAAATTCTATTTTAGGCATGTGCCTAGGACGACCCAATATCTGAGCGGGGTATTGGGCCCATTAGAAAACCTGCCCTATGTCTATTTGACCCCGAGTCAATCACAAACGAACCATGCTTATGTGTTGAAGAAATATATGCTTGTCTAAAATTCAATCCATTATCCTTTGGGGGTTGGGAAAAAGCTTGATTTGCTTACTTTTGTAAGAAGAATTAAAGCAAGATAAGCGAAAAATTGATCGATTTGGGAGGTTGCATCTAAGGCACAGTTTGAACGTCAACGGATGTCACCAATAAAGAAGTGGACAAAGCTAAGAAGGCGAAGGTTGATAGAAGAAGCACTCGAGAATTAGTATTTTCTCCTGTGTGGGAACGTGTCTTCTTTCGTGTTATTTACCTTTCACTAAAGATTGTATCCCTATTTTGTTATCGTTTGTAAGTATTTATGCCCTTTTCATGTCTATATAAGTTGGAGGTTAATGGATTGACTTCGAGGAATCATATATTTTCTTCAAAAATTGTTAGACCTGAACCCTTGGCTCAAAAGGTTCACCCCAGCTAGGATATGCGTTATTATAACATTTTTATATGATATAACTGTTTCATGTGCTTATGTGTGTATGTTTGAATCAAAGGCAAGTTTATCCACTATGTCTATGGACGAACTTGGCTATGACTCAAATAACTCTATGTGGTTATTTCATGTCAAATATTTTGCATTATTTATCACATACAGAAACTAGCACATCTGTCTTTGAGTAGTTTTACTTTACAGATAACAGAAATTACTCTGTGTTGATAATCTAGCAGAACATCCCTACTTCACCCGAATGAAAACACAGAAAATTCCATCCTCGAACCATCATTCAAAAATGACAGAAAATGACGAAGAAAGCTCACTGGCTATCCGGGATAATGTGATAGCGGAACAGAATGAGATGATTGCGGAACTTGCAAGAAAATTAGAATTGCTTCAAGAGGAAATAAATCGCACTCGAGAATTGGCTAACTTGGCCATCACCGTCAATGCCCCTGCTCCAGGGGGACACGGGACTCCACTCCAAATCCCTCCCCTCAGTACCCCTATTCTCGGGGACCAACCAACTAACGTATCATCCGGCTTCACTCCTCCATTTGTTCAAAACACTAATCGTGAAAATAATCCAGACGCCTACCATCCACAAAGTCCATCCACAACCCCACTTCGAATCCATTCCCAAATCCTCAAAACACATTCTCAAATCAACAAAACGCATTCCCAAATCTGCAAGATTTACTCCCAAATCCAAAAAATACGGCAAACCTACCTTCGAATCCACCAAATTCATTTCCAAATCCGCAAAATCCCTCTCATATTATGCCAAACTACTTACAAGGCCCACATAACCTTCCCAATTTCCAAAATGTTCTCCCCACTTACCAACTAAATTCCCTTTATCTGAAAAATCAAACCTTCCTTCCAAATCCCCCTCAAGCCATCATATCCCCTGACCCTTCCTAACCTCGAGATGGACCATTATAAGGAGAAGGAGAAGGAATGGAGGGCCCAGCATAAAAGGAATTTACTAGCCATGCAAGAAGAGATCATGAGGATCAAAGAGTCTCACGGGGCCAAGGACCACGACGGTTTGGGGTATGACGATTTGTGTGTTCACCCAGGAGTAGACCTACCAGAAGGATACAAGGTCCCTAAGTTTGAGATGTTTGAAGGTATCGGAAATCCAATGGCCCATCTAAGAAGGTACTGCAAGCAACTAGTATGGATAGGGAAAAATGAGGCGTTATTAATGCGCCTATTCAATCGAAGTTTGAATGGTGAAGCCTTGGAGTGGCTCATGTCTCAGGAGCCAAAAAGGTGGACTGGTTGGAGAACATTGGCCAAGAGTTTCCTTGACCAGTTCGCATTCAACATTGAAATAGTCCCTGATCGATATTCACTAGATCGGATTAAACAAAAGAGCGTTGAGAGTTTTCGAGATTATGCTTTTCGTTGGAGAAAAAAAGCTGCCAAAGTGCAGCCCCCCATGTCCGAGGAGGAAATGGTATCCGTGTTCTCTCGCGCTCAAGAAGAAAAATATTATACCAGGATGGTGTCCGCTGTCAGAGCGACCTTTGCAGATTTGGTAAAAATAGGACAATCATTAGAGGAAGGTATTCGGATAGGAAAAATTATGAAAACCCCGACATCATCTGGAACTGCCATGTTTTCTAAGAAGAAGAAGGAAGAGGTAGGTGGGGTTTCTGCCAATTCTGTTACAAAATTGAAACAACGGTTTAATTCTAGAAACGTTTTATCTTCCCTGCCATCACCTAACCTTCCACACGCATTCTACGTCCACCCCCAATACCAAAATCCACTCCCAAACATCCCACCATCATACTAAGCTCCACAACCAAATATCTTTCCCCAATACCCAGTTTCACCTCTAAATTATCAGTCTCATTTCCAAACTATTCCCCCAAATAGCCGAACAAATTTCTAAACACCTCCAAATTACCACCAAGTACCCCCTCCTACAAACCTAAGCCCTTATAACCCCTAGCGTCCAAACCACGAAAAGAAACCTCCCTGAAACTTCACCCCACTAGCTGAAAGTCGCACCCAATTATTTGAAAGATTGAAGAATGCTGGTCATTTGTAACCAGTACAGCCAAAGCCTATCAATCCTAGCTCCTGGTTTTATCACCCTAATCAAAATTGTGCCTATCATTCAGGGGCAACAGGGCATAGTACCGAGGACTGTCTTATCTTGAAACACAAAATCCAAGATCTGATTGATCAAAAGGTTATCACGCTATAGGCACCTACTCCAAATATTAGCAGTAATCCACTGCCCAACCATAGGGGATCTACAGTTAACATGATTGAAATAGAAGGTGAATGGGCATCTGGCAAGACCATTACTCAGGTGAACTTCGAAAAGCACAAAAGGGAGGAAGAGGTAGGAAAGATAAAGAAAGTTGTAGCTTCTTTAAGTATCAGCAAAAAAGCCCCATTTATAGTGATGATTGCACCGACTCAAGTGTACGCTCCTCCTTTAAAGAAGGAATTTATTGTGCAAACCACCGCTGCCCAGGGGATGACGCGATCAGGACGATGTTACATCCTTGAGGAATTGACCAACAAGAAAGATTCACAAAAAAGCCAATTACTGAAGGAGGGGCTGAGGAATTTTGAAAGCGTATGCCACCAAAGGATTACTCAATTGTCAAACACTTGGAGAAAACGCCAGCCCAAATCTCTGTCTTGGCACTATTATTGAGCTCGCAACACCACCGATAGGCTCTGTCGAAGGTCTTGGAGGAAGCATATGTTTCTGCAGGAACAAACGTTGAGAATTTGGCTGCGATGATAGGGAACATTATGGGGAACCATCTCATATCATTCAGTGATGAAGAGTTGCCATTTGAAGGAGCAATGCATAACAAAGCCATGTATGTCACCGTCATTTGTCGAGATTATACAATTAATCAGGTATTAATAGACGACGGATCTGGTGTGAATATTTGTCCCCTCTCACGCTGGTCCAAATGGGCTATAATCTGGGAAAAATTCATCAAAGCCACGTAAATGTGAGAGCATTCGATGGAGGGCAGAGAGATACCATAGGAGAAATTGATTTGCACATCTAAATGGGGCCTGCTGAGTTTAAGACTAAGTTTCATGTTATGGATATCCATCCTAGCTACAAACTGCTTTTGGGAAGACCATGGATACACGGGGCAAAGGCAATTTCATCACTCCTTCATCAATTATTGAAGTTCATTTGGAAAGATCATGAAGTAGTCATCCAAGGAAAAGAAAGTCGAGCGCACCGTCCCAATGGTTATGTGCCGGTGATTGAAGATGTTCCAAAAGGTAGCAGTTTCTATACAGTGGAAATTGTAAATGCTATGGAAAGATATTCGACATCCAAAATATCAATGCCTTCTATCTACAAAATGACTGCAACTGTGATGTTAAGAAATGGATTCGAACCTGGTCGAGGCTTAGGCAAGAATTTACAAGGAATTATTGAGCCTATTGCGATCCCAGAGAGAAGCTCTAAGCACGGGTTAGGGTATCAGCCTACCAAAAGAGATAGGGTTGAGGATAAGCCAGAAAAGAGTCTGTTTAGACCCTTGTCACTTCTGTTCCAGTCATTTCCCGTACGAGAGATGTCAGATGATGATGGTCTTGGGGATGGGATAGGAGATTTTTTTGAAGGATGCAATGCTGTACCAGAAGATCTCCCAAAGTCCAGCAGGGTGAAGTAGATTGCGTCAGGGGAGGCTTTGCAAAATTGGACCTCCACTCCACTCATAACCCATCGTCCATCGTGGTAGATGAAAGGGCAATTACTAATAGTTTTGAAATCAGTGATGATCCAGAGGAGGCCCCGCAATCCACCTTTTATATCTCAAAAATTTATTTCCGTATCCTACTGCTTTCAAAAAAGGAGGGGGCTTGTATTTGTGTAAGTCACAATCCATGGTGTTGTAATTATTTCTCAAATTTCAATGAAAAGGCCTTTATTTATTTGAAAAACTATATTAGTTCTAAAACGCTCCTAGTCATATGTGTTGTTATTTTTTTATCATTTAACTTAGTTTGTTTGTCCATTACAGTAACAGTAGCTTAAAACCTACCAATGTTGTGTCATGTCAAAGCCTGAACGAACAAAATGAAGGGGACAATGATGTTTGAAAGGACGATGACGAGGAACGGTTAGTTGAAGATATGGAGGAATTTGAGAATCGTGAAAAACCCAATCTAGAAGAAACTGAAACAGTCAACTTGGGAGATCCCGATGAAATCAAATAGACCAGTATCAGTGTCCACCTCGCGGCGCCACAAAGGGAAGATCCACCTGTTGCGGGAGTATATCGACGTGTTTACTTGGTTCTATGATGATATGCCAGGGTTGAACACCAGCATTGTGTCACATAAATTGTCGATAAATTCTGAGTTTGATCCAGTCAAGCAAAAAATGAGAAAATTCAAGCCAGATTTAAGTCTAAAGATCAAAGAAGAAGTGTCAAAACAAATCCGATCTAAGGTTGTTGAGGTGTATGTGGATGATGTAATTATCAAATCCTGCGAGAGTTCTGATCATCTAACTCATCTGGAAAAATTCTTCAACAGATTAAGAAGGTACAGTTTGAAGCCGGGTAAAATTATTTTATCACTGCCACAATGGCCATTGCATATCATCACCGCAAAGGTCATCACATATCATTGCTGCAGAGGGCATTACATATCTGTTGACGTGCTAGACACAACGCTGGCGTTGAGGATATCATCAGCATTCAATATCTGTTGACGTGCTAGACACAACGCTGGCGTCGAGGATATCATCAGCATTCAATATCTATTGACATGCTAGACACAACCCTGGCGTCGAGGATATCATCAGCATTCAATATCTGTTGACGGGCTAGACACAACGCTGGCGTCGAGGATATCATCATTATTCAATATCTGACGACACGCTAGACACAACGCTGGCGTAGAGGATATCATCAACATTCAATATCTGTCAGTACGCTAGACACAACACTGACGTAGAGGGTATCATCAACATCTATTATATATCGGTTGACGTACTAGAAACAACGCTGGCGTCGAGGATATCATCAGCATTCAATATCTATTGATGCGCTAGACACAACGCTGGCATCGAGGATATCATCAACATTCAATATCTGTTGATGTGCTAGACACAACGCTGGCGTCGAGGATATCATCATCATTCAATATCTAATGACACGCCAGACACAATGCTGGTGTAGAGGATATCATCAGCATTCAATATCTGTCAACATGCTAGACACAATGCTGGCATAGAGGGTGTCATCAGCATCCAATATATCTGTCGACATGCTAGACACAACACTGGCTTAAAGGATATCATCAGCATTCAATATCTGTCAACACGCTAGAAACAACGCTGGCATAGAGGGTATTATCAGCATCCAGTATATTTGTCAACACGCTAGACACAATGCTGGCGTCAAGGATATCATCAGCATTCAATATATGTTGACGCGCTAGACACAACACTGGCGTAGAAGGTATCATCAGCATCCAATATATCTGTCGACACGCTAGAAACAATACTGGTATCGAGGATATTATCAGCATTCAATATCTATTGTCGTGCTAGACACAACACTGGCATCGAGGATATCATCAGCATTCAATATATATGTCGACACGCTAGAAAAAATGCTGGCGTCGAGGATATTATCAACCTTCAATATATCTGTTGACACGTAAGACACAATGCTGGCATCGAGGATATCATCATCTTTTCATGAATCAGCATCTGAATACATTAAGATCACACGATTTGGAGGGACGCCTTCAGGTCGCTATCTAAGGATGAATGATATATAAGATTTCCTAGCAATTGACAATTTGAAGCTCATCTATAAGTCATATTATTTGAAATAGGATAGTGTACAAGATCACCTATGAGTTGATAGCCTATAGGTAATCTGTATGCCACAATAACATCCTAAGCGGATCGTGTGCAAGATCGCCCAAAAGTTGATAGTTCAAAGGTTATCCGTAAGTCGCAACTAAATCCTTACCGGAGGATATGCAAGATTTTCAAATTGATACGTCCAAAGGTTCTCTATAAGCCGCGTCATATCCAAGATCGATTATGTGCAGGCTTACTCAAAGACGATCAATTTGAGGGATTATCTATAAGTCATATTGTATCCAAGGTCGGATGATGTGCAGGAACACCTAAAAGCTAACGATTGGAGGGATATCTATAAGTCATCTCTTATCCAAAGTTGGATGATGTGCAGGATTACCTAAAAGCTAGAAATTCAAAGGATATCTGTAAGTCGCCTCGTATCCAACATCAAATAATGCGCAAGATCATCTAAAGATTGACAATTTAGGAAAAATTTATAAATCGATCATCGGCTACAACCGAAGAGATTATCATGCCACATGCAACAAGTGATATAGGTACAATAAAGGATGACTTTGCTTTTCAGGCCACAACTCACTTGGAGATATGGTAAAAGACTACATACCTCTTTCATGAATTATGTTTAGTACTAACACTTTTTGCTTGAAGCATTGTTGAGAGCATCCGAGAGGATAAAAATCTCAAATAAAAACCATAGGTGCGGACGACTTCAGGTAGGACGCAACACAACGTGGAACTCTTTCTTAGCAGCAAAACGGGACATAGTCTAAAGAGAGACGTCAAACTCTTTGGACGAGCTAAAGGATGATCACCACCACCATCCAACCACACCCCTGTTAGAAGGAATGTGGGTATTCAGGATATTCTGGTTTCAGCTTCACCTTCGGGATATTTTTAAACTCATGCCTAGGGTAACCTTCTTTTTTTTTTCAAATTCGGGTAGCAACACACTTGGATTTTTGGAAATTATGTTCAGGTAAGTTCTTGACTATGGATATGAAGGATCCCACATTCATGGTTAAGAGGTTACAAGCCTCTTTTCTACAACTCGATCAACTTGTCACTCATTCCGAGCCAAAGATAGTCTGAAATAAAAGGCTATTTTTTCTACCGATTGAGTCGAACTATAAGCAGTTTGATTCCCTGAAATCTTGGGGATATGTAGGCTGGGATCTATGTAGAAAACTCGACTGCATTCCAACCTCCCTCCTAATCCCTTTATTCTCCAGTTTCTCAGTTTTATCAAATACTCTAAAACTGAGATAACTTGTGAATTTTTTTAAAATCGTGCTTTAAATCAAACTCTATGAACTAAAAGTAGCCTAAATTCTCATGTAACCTGAGATATGTAGGAAACCTAATACCGAGGTCCGGCCATGACGCTATAAAACTTGTGCGAAAACCAACCTCTTTCAGATTTGAATCTATGGTCGGACAAAAATTAGGAACGTCAACCTTCATTTCCCCAGGGTTACTTACATCCACCCTACCCAAAGGGAGGGGGCAGCTGTTGACACCTAATTTTTGTCCTCCACGACTAAATTTAATCCTAAGTTTTTTCAGTTTTTAATAAACCAAAATAATTATTCATCTAAATAAAAAAAAACTTAAAATATTTTTCGTACGTGATTTTGTCATTTTAAATAGCGATTATATACTATTGTGTTCAGTTATATGAGATTATATAATTTTTTACTTAAATATTTATTTTACAAAATATCGGATTTAATTAAGGCTTATCTTGAAAATAAATTCAAATGATTAAAATCTTAATTTAAATATAAGTTATTCTCAAAAATAATTTATTTGGATAAATATGCATTCATTTTATTAAATCAAGAAGCTCAGGATTAAAAAAAAGGTATTAATTCTTATCGAATTTTAATTTAACTTAGCCAATCTATTAGATTTGATCATAATTGAAAATTGGTCATAATTATAATGCAATTCGTCAATTAATTTGGTCAAAATAAATAAATATGGCTAAATTTTAAATTTCAATTGGGGTTATATTTTAAATAACCCCAAAATTCTCAAGAACTCTCATAAATTTTACCCAATTTCCACCAAAAAATAAATTTAAATTGTACTATTTCCCCCAACTTTTTTCTTTTCCAATTTTAAAATTCAAAGATTGTACTACATTGTACTATTTACACCCGCATTATCTTCCACCTCACCTTATCTTTAATTTTTACATTCTATAAACCCCCCTAAATACTTTTTCTCCCACATTGGTAGATGACAAGAAATAAATCTCTATCCTTTCCTATAAATACTTTTATCCCACATTGGTGGAAAAAGAAAAAAAAATACCTCACTCTCTCCTATAAATACTACCACTACTTTGGTAGAGAGAGGAGGGAGAAGGAATAAAAAAAAAAGACTAGAAAGGGAAAAAATTCTTTTGAGCAAAAATATTTATTTTTATTTAGTAAAAATTTTTGTTTCATAAAGTTGATCGGCTAATCAAAATTTTTGAGTTGCCGGCGATGTTTTTCGGTGGTGGTTGATTCCAACGAAGCTCGTAGTCTCGTTTTGCTTCCCCCAAAAAGGTAACCACACCTTTTTTATTATTATTATTATTTTAGTTTTTATTATTGTTTTCTTCTTCATCTTTTTTTCTTCGTAGTTCGTAGATATAATTTTATTTGCTGGAATTGTATGCTGTAGATGGCCTTGAAGGCCCTAGGACGTTGTGGTATCGATATTATAACTATTTTCATGTTCATGATATAAAAATAAGCTAGCAATAGTTGTATGTGCCTTTTTTGGCTTTATTCTTTGATTAGTTTAGATAAAGTTTCAATCTTTGCTTAAAAGATGTATTTATGTTTTTCTTAAACTCATTGTTGTTGGATACATTTGTTTTTAGTACGTAAAGTTATTTTCTTTATGTTTAGAAGAATAGTTAATGTTGAATGTTTTGCCTTTTTACCTTATTCTTTGATTATTTGAATAAAGTTTAGATCTTTACTTGAAAAACGATACTCATGTCTTGTTTAAACTTATTGTTGGTAGATATATTTGTTTTTAGCATGTAAAGTCATTTCCTTTATGTTGAAAAGAATAGATAATATTGATTGTTTCTCTTCTTTTTTTGTTAATTTATTCTTTGATTATTTTGGATAAAGTTTAGATCTTTACTTGAAAAACAATACCCATGTCTTGTTTAAACTTTGTGTTGGTAGATATATTTTTTTAGCATGTAAAGTTGTTTATTTTATGTTGGAAGAATAGTTTTTATTATTTGTTGTGCCTAAATCAAATAGTAATTAGTTAAGTCAAGAATTTGGCATTTGCTTACTAATTACTTTAATGGATTTCAAAACCCTCATTTAAGATATGAAGTGCTAGCTTTATTTTTCATCCAAGATGTTTATTCTTCTTTATTCGCATGTTGTCTTTTCAAAATGATAAGAAAGTTCACACTTTTGCGGCTAAATAAAATTATTTGGATATTTTTGACTCATGCATAGTATGATTGTGAAACTTTTGCTTTGCATTTTTTATTTGTTGACTCTCATTCTTGTGCAAGTGTGCTTATTCTTGTCATTCAAAAATTGGTTCTTGATAGTTTTTTTTACTTTGAAATATGTCACTTTTATACCTTGAAAATATATTAATTTCTTTATCTTTTCTTTATATGCAAAAAATATCTTGAGTCTAAATGGACTCCTCTCCTCTTGCATTTCGTAATGGGTAAATGAGGCTCACCCCTTCGAGTCAAGTTAGAAGTTTAAACCTAAGGTCCACTACATGGCGTGTGGGTGCTAGAATATAGACAAAGAAGAAAAATGGGTCAAAACCCATTGATGAGGTCACTAAAAGACTTGAAAAGTCTCAATTTTTATTATTGTCTTTTTTTATTTATTCATTTAGTCATTTATTTATTCATTCATTTCGGCCTCGAAGCCAAAGTTGTATTTAATACAGGTGGAGCAAGACTCGAGCCAAAGGCTCAAAAAATAGCTTAGGACAGGTGAAATGGGTTGGAAGCCCAACTAGACTAGGACAGGTCTCGTTGATTTGGGCCTAATGGCCTAAATCCTTTACTTTCTCCTCCCTTCCCCTTTTATGTGTTTATTTGTTTATTAGTTTTATTTAGACTTAGTTAAAATCCCTACTAAGTGGCCTAAATCTATTTTACACAAGTCTGTTTTTTTTTTTTGAAAAAATCAAATCACTATTTCAACAAATTAATCTTTTCGAAGTTAATCAAAAGACGATTTTCAAACAGTCCGGATAACCGCAAGTTAGCGGACGTTTTAGGTGCCTAACACCTTCCTAAAACATTAATAGGAACCACTTATCTAGAATCTCTAACTTAAAATGATTTTCCTGTTTTGAATCATTTGAAGTAACTCTCTAAAGGTTTCTTAATTCTTTTTCAAAATTAAGTGGCGACTCTCTTCAAAAGTCAAAATTCTCCACAAAATAACGAGTTCAAAGGAGCTCAAGCGTTAAAAGTAGGCAAGGGTTGAACTGAAGATTGATTTTGTTTAAAAGATGGAGTAGCAAGATTTTTGAAAATATGATTGAAAGATATGTCCACATGTAGTATTTGAACTTTTTTTTTTGAAAAAAAAATCTTCTCTATCGCCAAGTTGGTTGCAACTTTGATTTTGACATGTCTTCAATCTAAATCATCGAATCATTGAACCATAGGCTCTGATAGCACTTGTTGGGTTCAAATTAAAATTGAAGGTGTCATGCGGAAACTATTGGTTGCAAATCATGTAGAGGATAAATCAAATGACACATAAAGTTATTTGAAATAGCATATTATTCATATGGTTTGGCCATTTGACCTACATATTAAAAACTAATATAATCCCATCAAAGAAAATATAAAACTGTTAGAGAGAAAATCTTCCATCAAACAAAACTCTTTAATGACTACATTGTGGATGCTATTGTGTTATGGTATGAGAAAAGAGATATTCTAGTTATAGAGGTACAAAATCTAGGTTAGCCAAATATGAAAAAGAATTATATTTTTATTTCATGAAAAGTAAAAGTAATTATGGTAATACTTTAACTTTCCTTCAATAGAAAATTAATACTCAAACTTTATTAAAAAACTGAAACAAAAGACCTTACCTTTTTAAGTTCATAACTTCGGTTAAAAATATCTGAAGTTGACATTGATAAGCCGTTATAGTTTTGAAGTCTTATCGAGGTCACAACTTTAGTCAAAAACATCGGAACTTTGGCTTTGTCAAATTCACAACTTCAGTAAAAGAATGTTTGAAATTGGCTTGGCGAGCTTATAGCAAACTTTAGACAGAAATGTTTGATATTTGGCATTCACAAAATCACACTTCAGACGAAGTATCTAAAGTTAGACACAATTTTTTAACTTCAATCGCGTAGGTCTGAAGTTATACCCAAAGCGAATAAATCTATAATTATTTTAATTTCAAGTCTTCATTAAATGACAAGCCTTAAAATGAATATTTGTACACTTGCTCCTACTTATATGTCAGATGATTGGACATAAGTTATTCCGAGATTAGCTATCACACGACTAACTATCTCAGGATAATCCTAAATTTAAAAAAAAAATTATTTTGGAACTAACTAATACTCCAACCAAACACAGGATAATCCTAAATTTTTTAAAAAAATTATTATACCTTATATTTCACACTAAACGACTCCTAAAGTATTGGATAATCCTATATCATGGATTGGCCACCCCATTAGAAAAGAAAAACAATATTTTTAGCTGTGGGCAAATGTTTTTTGGATTGTAGGTAGATCGAAATTAATGAGCTTTAAATTAGTGTTGCAAGCAGAATTTAATTAGGTCTAGTCCCAGAAGCCGATCACATATTCAATGGGGTCATTCCCACTTTAGTGGTTATTTTATGTTGGTTTTTAATAATTATCTTTCGTGATGAAAAAAAAAAGGATTTATAGGACATTAACATATACTTTTTATCATAATATTTCTCGAAGTCTTGATTTTAGGATTTTAAAAAATTATATCTTACTAGCTATAAGTTCAGTTACTAAAGTTATAAGTTAAAAGACCAACCCGTGAAAATTAAAGAGCAATCATGAGCAATTTATGCCATTTCAACATCAAATGAACCTCCAATCACATGGGCTTCTACCAATCGAGCTGCTTCTTTTACTTCATTTCACCCAAATTTTCTGGCTGTACAACCTTGGGTCCCCCAACTGTAATATTATAAAAGAAAAAGGAAAAATCTAAGAAATATCAACTATAGAGTTTTAATTGTAACTTTTATAGTAATAGTTTTATAATTATGAAAAAGTAGTAAATTATATTTTATATTTAAGTAAACTGTTGTTATACAAATATATATACAACAAGATTTACTGTCTCTATTTTACTCAAATTAGTTGAGTTAAATAAGAAATAATTATTCAATCTAATTAAATTATGATAAATTACACTTATTTAAATTAGTAGATTTTTTTTTCCAAATCAAACTCAAATATGAAGATTATTATTTCTATTTTCATGATCTTCAAAATTTCAAAATATCATTCTATTATATCTCTAACTATTTTTTCTTGTTAGTTTTTTTATTTTTTTAATCTTTTTTTTCTTTTTCATTTTTTCTTTCCACTTTATTTTCTCTATTCTACTTTTTTTTTTTCCTTTTTTCATTTTTTTAATTTATTTTTTTCTTTTTTTTGTTTTCTTTTTTTTCCTTTTCTCATTTTTTTTTTCGTTTTCTTCTTCTTCTTTTTTAATTTTTTTTTTACTTTTATTTTTACACTTCTATTTCTGGTTTCTATTTCTCTTTCTTCTTCTTTTTTTTTTCTCTTTCACTTCTTTTTTTTTGAATTTTTATTTTTTCTATTTTTTTCTATTTTTTTTTTTTACTCTTCTATCTCTATCTTTTATTTTTAAAAGACAAATATCTATATCATAAATATATATTCAAAAAATATACAAAATAAATAGACATACAGATCTGCATATGTATTTATGGTAAAAAACATACATATATATCTGCATATGTATTTACAGAAATACATATTTGACTCACATGTATATATAAACATATAGGACACAAGCTCTATAATAAAAATGACAATTATATACATATACTTATAGCTAATAAAAAAAATACATGATACATATCTTAAATAGTAAAAGAAAATAAATAAGTACATATGTTACTCTCTAAAATGACATAGTATGTACAGTTCAAAGACAAATTCAACACCATATAAAATGCATATAGCTCTGCATATGTATTTGCAGAATACATACCTGATTCATATGTATATTCTTATTTTATATAAGACACCTTTGTATGTCGCAAATACATATGAAGATATATAGTATATTTTTGTTTGTTACTGTTTAATATGAATATGATATGCATTTCGTAAATACATATGTATGTTTTGTAAAGTAAATACATATCCAGATCTGCATGACTATGTATTTTGTATGTTTTTTGAATATGTGTATGTGATATACATATTTGTCTTTTCAAAATAAAAGTTAGAGATAGAAGAGTAATAAAACGAAAAAAATAAAAAGATAAAAATGAAAAAAAGAGAAGTGGAAAAGAAAAAAGAAAGAAAGAAAGAGAAATAGAAGTGTAAAAAAAATAGAAAAAAGAAGAAGAAAACGAAAATAGAAAAAGAAAAAAAAATATATGAGAAAGGAAAAAAAAAGAAAACGAAAAATGAAAAAAAAAAAAGAAATAGAAGAGAGAAAATAAAGTGGAAAGAAAAGGAAATCAAAATAGAAAAATAAAATGAAAAAATATAAGATGAAAAAAAACTAATAAGAAAAAAAAGGGTAGAGATATAAGTGAATGAAAGATAGTAATGATGTTTTATTTTGAAATCTTGAAGATCATGGAGATAATTATCTTCAAATATGAAAAAGAAAAAAAAGAAAAAAGAAAAAAAAAATAAGAGAAATAGAAGAGAGAAAATAAAGTTGAAATAAAAAATAAATAAAAAATGATAAAAAAAATAATATGAAAAAAAAAGTGTAAAAGATATGACTATATTTGGGGAGGTGAGATAGTAGAGTGAAAATAAAAAAATATATAGTAGTGAGAGTAAAACATGTTCTTACCTAGTTAATGAGTAGAATAATGTTACTCTTGCTATAAACTGTAATTTTACAAAAGTGTTTCTATTTATTGTAATTATCGTCTTAAGAGAAAAGACATTTGTAGAAATTAATTAACATGATATGATATATATGGAATTAAAATTTTAATATCATTGTATTTAGTATGATATATGATGTGTAGTTAAAATTTTTTTGATACTTGATACAATTTTTGTATTTATAATTAACATATCAAAATATTAGTATTGTCTTGTCCATTACGTCATTAGGCAAATTGCCTAGGGCTCCAACAATTTTTGGGCTCCCTATAATTTTAGATATAGCCAGTTACATATATTATTTAGCATAAATATTTGAAATAAGATAAGGATTGAGGATATTTGCAATAAGATGGATGCGCCCTTCGTGGTGGACAATATAAGGAAAGAGAGATTGTGATGATTTAAACATGTCAAGAGGTTAGGTACAGACGTCCCGGTGAGGAGGTGTGAGAGGTAGTATAGGCGGCACGAGGAGAGATAGAAGTAGGCCGAAAAAATATTGAAAAAAGGTAATTAGACAAAATATGAAATAGCTTCAGGTAATTAATTACAATTAGGTCCCCCAACTGTAATGTTCCTACGCATAAGAAAAAATAATGTCTTTGTACTATAGTCCGAGATATCTACAATATATTAAAAGTGTGAAGATCCTTAGAAAAGTGAATTGAACTTTTTATCTTTCATTAAAAGACTTCGCAATAGACTAAATCGGCTTTTACTATTTTTTCAATTATTTTAGAATTATTTTATTTATATTAATTTTGGTTTAAGTTTTTATTTAAGAAAAGGAAAGCATAAACGTGTAAAAAAAACATACAATTCAAATTCTAGAAAAATGAAAAAAGAGACCTAAATCTAATAAAAATTTGGAAGTACCTTATTTAGTGTTTTGTACAATAAGATTTGTTTCATAATAAAGTTCTAATGTTAAATAGGCTATCTAAGTCACAACTAGCCGTCGTTGTTGTTGTAATATTATGTGTTCGTCTCATGAAGAAGTATAGCACTCTGTGCAAGATCTAAAGGAAGCTAGGTACTATATAATTCTTCTAATAAAAAAAAAATTTACAATCATTGTCAAAGTCATTAATTTGTTTTATGCAAAAAATTTAAGATTCATAGTAATATTAATTTTTATTGAAAGTTCTTACATTCTTTTATTTTCTTACAAATTCCAAGGTGAATCCAATTATTTCAATTTAGTCATAGTATTCATCAAATGCTTTTATTTTCTATATATCTTGCTTATTAAAGAAAACACTAGATTCACATTTAGTTGGAGACGTATTTTCTTATTAATGTATCTGTGATTAAAAAGATAAACTTTCTTGTGACTTGAGATAAGTTTCTAAAATTGTAGTATGTTTTTTAAGTTTATGACAAATAAATTATCATGTTTTCTTGATTAACTTTTTTTGAGAATTTTTTTTTTTTTTTTTTGAAATCTTGATATATGCTATGATTGAAGAGACAAATTTTCTTATAATTTGAGGTAAATTTTTTTAAAATTTTAATATGTTCTTTATGTTACAATCTTGATAGCATATGTGACTAAAGAGATAAATTTTCTTTAATACTTTCTTTCATAATATTGACATTTGATAGTATATGTGATTAAAGAAATAAATTTTCTTTTATACTTTGTTTCATAATATTGACTCTTATAGTGACTCAAGACTTTAAATCCTGAAAAATTTTGGAGTTCAAAAACGTATGATAAAAATATAAGGGGAAAAGGTCAAATTTGTCCCTCTACTTTGAAATATTGACTAAACATACCCTTCATCATACTTTGGGACCAAATTTACCCTCAATTGCATATTTTGGGTCATATTTACCCTCATTATTAAGAAACTTTTCACTTGTACCCTTCTTTTACCAGAAAACTCAAATCGATATTAAGTTGCCCAATTTTTTTAAATAAATCACACACTAATCTAATTCGCCCGATCTGACCAATAAAAAATACGCAAAAACATATATCCCCTTAGTTCTGTTGGTCGAATTTTCTCAATGAACAAAAATACTTCTCTTTCAACGTGTAACGCTTGTAGGTTGTTTACAAATGAACAAAACGTAAATCGAAATGGGATAACAGAGAAGCATGAAAGTAGGAAAAATATCTATTACAAACTTTGTTCTTGTTCGATTATTTTCAAATTTGATATGTAATTCTATGCTCATCTAGATTCTAGATACAGTGAATAAATTTTCTAAGCAAATGACATGATAAAAGATTTTTATATATCTGAATTGCATATAAGGTATATGAATGAAGAGATGTCACGATTGGCACATAGGGAGACCTCTTAACTCAATCATCCAGAAAAATATTCAATGGGCCTAATTTATTGCATTTGACAGTCAAGTATCATTTTCCGTGAGCTCTGCACTAATGCAGATCCATGAACTAAGAGAGGGATACATTTCTTTGTGTTTGCACTGATGCATATCAATTTTTCATGAGCTATACACTGATAAATATCCAATGGTTTAATCTCGTTGAAAAAATTTGACCAACAGAATTGAAGGAGGTATATTTATTTGTGTTTTTTTTGTGGCTCGAGTTGGATCGGACGAATTAGCTTAAGGTGTATTTTATTTTTAAGAAATGGGGCATTCAACGTTGATTTGAGCTTTTCTATTAAGAAAGGATACATATGAAAAATTTCTTAACAACGAGGGTAAATTTGACCCCAAAGTATGATATCAAAGGTAAATTGACTTCAAAGTATGTGAACGATATATTTAGCTAATTTTTCAAAGTAGGGGGATAAATTTTAGCCCAAAGTATGACGACGAGGGTAAATTTGACTTTAAAATATGACGAAGGATATATTTAGCAAATTTTTCGAAGTAGTGGGATAAATTTCATCCTTTTCTCAAAAATAAAATATACGGAGAATTAATATTGATAATTTTTGTTCCGTGTGAAAAGTGGAGTCCTAAAATAAGATAAATATTCGAAGATTTTGTATTGAGTAGTTTTATTTTTACTTTACTTCGCAAAGCATCAATTTAATAGTACGTTTGTCGGTTTGTGTAACTTCTTTATTGTTCTATCTCTATGTTTTTTATGTGTGAAAATTTATGTCAATATTGAGTGAAGATGAAAGTGCGGTGAATATTCTTAAATTTGACTTTGTAATTTCATCTTTAAACGGTTGAATTTTTAATATAATCAATAAGAACATATTTATGTAGTCAAAAACTTTATTTAGGACTTTGTTATTAATTTAAATGAAAGTAATTTAAAGTTATTTTCTCACTCTTTTAAAGCTTAGTGAACACGACATTGTCAATGAGTCTTATTAGTATTTATAGCTTTCTATGTGAAAAGAGTCAAAGAGGAGAGACATACATACAAAAATTATGAACTTAAAATTATTCAGTTATGAAAGAAAAACATAAATCAACAAATTATTTGTAGAAAAAGAACAGGTGAGACAAGAAACACTAATATATTTGAGACATAATATTTATTCATATTATTTAAAAAGATATAATATTTATTTTAATGTCAATTGCTACTATTTAATGATGTTGCTCTTGTGTATTAATTTTATTAATTAACATAAAATACAGGTAAGCACGTACATTAAACTAGTATATTGATACTGCTGTAGAGATAAATGTTAAAGTACGGCTATCCCTTTGTATTAGGATTATTGTACTTATATTTTTTATCCTTCAATATATTTGGCACAATATTTGGAAATTTAGCAACTGCTACCATTATTGTTGCAAAAACAAAAAAGGGGCAAACACAATTTACTTCTGTAAAAGTGAACGTAGGCTCTTTCTTCATTAGGTTTAGTGTACGTTTTCTTTTAACTATTCAATATTCGAAATTTACTTAACTCTCCCTCACATCGCTTTCGATTTCCGTGCTTCTAGTTTTCTATTGCATTGAGGAAGCTCAATGTCTACCGTGTTGCTTTGGCCCGAGGAACTTCAGGCCTGCAGCTCTACTCAGTGGCGGAGTCAGACAAAGCACTGTTGCACCTGTCAAGGTTTAAATTCGGATTGTTGATGCGGAAATACACACTCTTGACTACTGGACTATGCTTCTCTAGCTTGTCAAAGGTGTGCAACAACATGTATATAACCATAAATATTTATATTTAACCTATATACTCAAAAAAAAATTCCGACGAAGGGTGTTCATCTGACCACCCTTCGTTGGTTGTGGCTCTGCCACTGGCTCTACTTGTTTGTTCCAAAATCACGATATTTAACTAACTCAAATTTCCATTGTACAAGCTCATTTAAGAAGAATTCTCTCTTTTATTAGAAACTAGTAACTCGGGCGATGGGCGGAATGCATTTTTAAAAAATATTAGCTTATTCAGTTTTAAGTTAATCAATTTTTGTTGCATTACATTGACATATTTCAAAAGTCCATGAAATATTAAAATAATTATTAATAGTGAAATTACAAATATATTTAATAACTAATGCCATTTGCAATTAATTTAGATGTTTTGATATGAAAAAAATAATAATTAGTATTTTCTTCAATCATGTTCCGATTCATTGAGTGATTTTTTAAAAATATAAAATATAAATAAATTATTAATTTTGTTGTTGGATTTTTACCTTTGTAATTTTAATAAATTAAGACATGTAATTATATCTTTTATCTTTCATTTGAATTTAGTTTTTTTTTCTAAAGTCTATCAATCAGTTCAACAATTCTTTTTGTTAGAAATAAAAAAATTATTTATTTCAAATAAAAAACTTATCTTTCAATTTTATTTCAAACACTAAAAGTACTTAATTGTATCAATTATAAAACTTCTAATTTCAAAATTTAAATTTCACAACTTTCGATTCAAAATTAAGCACATATGATTTAACTTTTTCTTTAAAAGTTTCAAACTTTGTTCTATTCATAATTTTTTTCATTGTCTGTTCCATCATTAATATCATTAAGTATTTTATTTATACTTATATTATATCTTCTAAATTAATTTAATCAGAATCTCTCATGCTACTCTCAAAGTCACCCTTTTCACAAACATCACCCCGCCAAATTTAATTTTCGTTACAAATATTTCTTACCACACCCATCTCCTACCCCCAACCCTGCCCACTCCCAAACAAAAAAAAATAAATTTAATTTTTTTTAATATATTTTTCTTCTTTACCCTATCCAACACCTACCCACCGATCCCTGACTAAAAAATTTAATTTTTTTTTCGTACTCCGACCGCACTCCCTACTCTTACACCAAATAAAGTTTTAAACTTTTTTATAAGAAAATAAATAAATAAATCCTATTTCTACCTTTAAATGCCACCTACATCCACCACCTCGTCCATTCCCTACCCACCTTGCCCACCCCCATCACACCTCTACTCTGACTAGCACAATCTTCTACTCCCACCTTCCCCAATTATAATATCCATCACTCTATATTTATTCATTTTTATTGTTCCTTTATAACATTTCGAACATGTTAAATCATATTACCTTAAAAGAAAAAGTTCAACTATTCATTTTATATTTGTAAGATATTTGTATACATTTTAATTAGAGACATTAAATTTCTCAGTTACATCTATGACTTAAGATAAATACAATGCTATTGTAAACAATAATAACAACAAAAACTTTGAACTTTTAACATAAATTTTCATAATATGTTCCAACACATAATATCGTGTTTATCACTTTTTCAATTCACTAAATTTCAACATATTCTCTGTGATATCTTACCTTCATGAATATTTTAGAATTAATATTCATACTTTCATTTAAGATCTCTAAATTTTGTAATTTGACCAATTCAACATGCCGCTTTGATAAATAAAATAATAAAATTCATATAATTTCTTCTTAATCTAAAGTCATTTATTTATAAATAATATATATATATATATATATATATATATATATATATATATATATATATATATATATATATAAGGTTTTTTCCCTAAAATTATTAAAAATAAAATTCAAGTAAAGCAAAATGGACCTATATTTATTTATGAATTGTCTTCTAAAAATAGTAATATGTTCAATATACATACAAATTGAAATCAATTGTGAGAAATAAAAGTTTTGTCTATCTCAAAAAGAAGTTCACATCTCCTCTCTATACTTTTGATCCTACCTTGCACTTGTTTTCTATTCAAAGTTATTTGAGATACATTGGATGATAAAAAAAAATAATATACAAAGATTAAGAATAAATATTTTATAATACAATTTCAAAAAACTATCACAAAGTATAAATTCAATTAGTATATTTAAATAAAGATATTGTTATGAACTTTAACAACTACGGAAGCAACCGAACATGATGATGATGGAGTACATGTTGAATTATGATGAATAAAAAAGTATGAGTTAATACATAAAAATGATCATGAACTTGACATCAAATTATAACTTTGACCTTAAACTTTGATAATGCACAAAGCTGAAACTTTGACCTTACTTTTTTCAAATATCATGCATATTTATCCTATCTAATCTATAAATTTAATTGAGAGAAAATTTTAAAATCTATCCAAATATTTTAATAGTAAATAATAAAAAAAAGAGGACTAATTTGTTGGTCTCCTTTATTCTCTTCTTAACACTTTATCTTTCCCCCCTACGTGTTCTTTTTTTTTTTTTTTTTCCCCTTTTGCTTTCTTTTCTTCCTTTCTTTATTTCTTTTGTTTACTTGTAAAAGAAATCATATATATATAGAGAGAGAATTTAGATAGTTTTTATATATTTAAAATTCTAAAATAATTGTATTTAGTGATGAGATTTGAGTACACACCACATATATTATTATATTTAGATATATAAGTAATTACAAATAGATATTATTATTATTATTATTATTATTATTATTATGAACCATGGTTCTGAGATTTAAGCTAACGAAAATATTTTCATTTCTTCTATAGCTTTAATATTTTAAATTCAAATTTTAATATCCTTCAATTCAAATATTTTAAAAGTATTTGCTAATCAATTACTTAAATTTGTAATTAGAATTTATACTAAAATATATGTTCATGTGCATGAATTTAAACCAAACAAACATACATAAATTTAAAATTTGTCATGTTTTTCATTTCAATGAAATTATTTTAAAAAAAATAATAACAACCCATGTTCTTTTTTCTTAGTTTTAGGGCTTCATTTTTTTCTTTTGGTTTAAAAAATAGCAACAACTAATATTAAACGTATGTACTAATAATCTGACTTCTACTATTATTTATTTATTTATTATTATTATTATTGTTGTTGTTGTTGTTATGAAATAGTTATAGTTTATTTAGGACTCTTCAACTATGGGTTCATAGCTTTAAGATAATGAACATATTATTATTATTATTATTATTATTATTATTATTATTATTATTATTATGTAAATAAATTATATTTTAAATATATTTTGTGGCATTTAAAATTTTATAAAAGATAATTTTGAAATGGTAAATGTCTATTAGAATTCTTCAAATATGGGTTTCTATTTTTAAGATAATGAATTTTTTTGTTTTTGATTAAAAAAAAAGATGATGTATTTCAAATTCAAAGATCTAATCTTTCAATTCAATTTTTTTATTACACTATTTTTTTAGCTTTGTCCTAAAACTGCCACGACGTGGCTTCTCAATAACTTGCCACATGGCTTCTTGTCTTACTTTTAGTTTTGCTTTTTTATATATATACTAGTATAAGTACCCACGCGATGCGCCGAATATTCTTTAAAAATTATTTATTAAAAATATTAACTTATTCATTTTGAAATTATAAAACTAATTATTTTTTATTATATCACATTAACATATTTCAAAAGACAATGAAATATTAAAAACAACTATGAATATGAAATTACCACTGAAACACGATAACTACTCACAATTGTAATTATTTTAGATGTTTTGATATGAAAACAATACTATTAGTATTTGTTTCAATCATATTCCATTAACCAATTTTCCAAAATAATAAAATATTAGATATTAAATAATTATTAATTTTGTTGTTGGATTTTTACCTTTATATTTTTAATAAATTAAGGCATATAATTATATTCCTTACCTTTTATTTCTAATTTCCATTTTTTTAGTTCATCAATTCAAAATTAACTACTAACTAAATTTTTTTTAAAAAAATATCTTTCAATTTCATTTCAAATACTGAAAGTACGTAATTGTGTGAATTACAAAACTTCTTATTTCAAATTTAAATATTACAACTCTTAATTCAAAAATTCAGCACATACAGTTTATTATTTGTCTTTAAATTTTCATACTTATTATTTATAATTTTTTCATTGTTTAATTTCATTATTAATATCTTTAAGTATTTTATTTATACTTATTATTATATCTTTTAAATTAAGTCAATTAAAAAGCACTCATGTTACTTTCAAAATCACCCACCCCACCAAATCCCACCCCATCCCTCCCCTTTGCCCACCCCATCCCCATCCCAATTTTATTTTTTTAGATTTTTAAATTTTTATTAAAAAAAGTTCACCCTTAGCAAAAAAAAAAAATTATGTTTTTTTAACCTAACTTTTTTACTTTACCCCTAACCCCACCATCCATCCTGACCCCTTATCCAACACCTTCTCCTCTAACCTCAACACCCGTGCAATGTTTTTTTTTTTTTTGGTAAATCAATTTCTTGTACCTCCCACTCCACCTACCCTCCCCCCCCTCCCCACCCACACATGATTTTTTTTTTTAAATCTTTAACTTTTCTTAAAAAAGAAATTTAATTTCTTACCCACACCCCAAAATGCCACCTACGCTCACCAGCCTACCTACCCACCCACCCCACCCCCCGTCCCTCATAACATCCATCACTCTACCCTCGATCCTATTCGTTTTGTTGTTTCTTAATAGTACTTTGAGCATGTTAAATTATATTATCTTAAAAGAAAAGAAAAAGTTTGAATATTCATTTCATATTCATGAGATATTTGTATACATTATATATAGAAACTTAAAATTTCTTAATTTCATCTATACAAAATTGAATATTATGCAACTTGTAAACAACTATAGCAATATAATAGCAACAATAAAAATTTTAAACATTTAACATATATTTTCATGATATGTTACAAGTACATGGTTTGTTTATCACTTTTTTGATTCACTAAATTTCAATAGATTTCACATAAAAATCTTATTTTAGGCAATTTCAATTTCATATTTCATTGAACATTTTACTTTCATAGAACTTTTAGAATTAATGCCATAATTCCATTTAAGATCTACAAATTTTATATTTTGATCAATTCAACACGCTGCTTCCCTGAATAAAATAATCAAATTCATTTAGTTTCTTGTTGATAATAACAAAGTAAAGCACATGAAAAGGTTATTCATTTGTTGTTGTTGCATATAAATATAATTTTTCTAGTACTTCATGTCAATTTGTTTTTGTCATCTGCACGCAAATTAATCAACACAATAATAATTAAGAAGACAAATACAAAATTACACATAAATAAAATCGTAGGCATTGAAGAAAGCAAATAAATTGAACTATAAAATAAAAGTAAAGAAGAAGAAGAAGAAGAAGAAGAAGAAGAAGAAGAAGAAGAAGAAGAAGAAAAAGAAGAAGAAGAAGAAGAAGAAGAAGAAGAAGAAGAAGAAGCAGCAGAAGTTACTTGAGAAAATTGAAGGAAAGGTGCTTGAGAAAATTGAAGGAAAAGTGTCTTTTTTAAGTCTTGAATGAAGAATCAGTGACATTGACCAACTTAAAGGGTCAAACATAATTAAAAGACTTGATTAGATTAATTGTGGACTAGATTAATATTTTTTAAACTTTTTAATCTTTTCAAAAATATAAATTAACCCACACCCACAAAACTTCCCTCTCTCTGCAAATCAATCTCTCTTCTCTCTTTCTCTTGATAGTTTCTCTCTCTAACTTTTTTCCAACCAACAACTTTCTAAATTTTTCCCTTCAATCTTGTGCAACTTCAACCTCTGGCAACAAATAGTTTTGAGTTCTTGCCCGTTCCTTTTTGACTTTCAGCCATCAGTCGGCGTGACAACATTCTTCGGCGACAACTTCGAGTTCTTCATCATTTCTTTTTGATTTTTACAGGTAAAAAATTAGGGCTTTTAAGTTATGACAAAAACGAGAAACTTGATTTGTTGGTGTTTGTTATTTTTTATGTTTTTTGTTATTTTTTTTAATGTTTGTTATTTTTTAGTTGAATTTCTCATCTGGATGTATCTGCTACTGCTGTTTTTTAACAATGGATAAAACATGTAACATGAATCCAACAGATGAGTAATCTGTTGTAACATAAATGACTAATCTGCTACAC
The DNA here is from genome assembly GCA_030864225.1 of Capsicum baccatum var. pendulum. NCBI lineage: Eukaryota > Viridiplantae > Streptophyta > Magnoliopsida > Solanales > Solanaceae > Capsicum > Capsicum baccatum. The sequence goes on along the minus strand of CM061558.1, from coordinate 203,766,795 downwards.
AAATTAGTAATTTATTGCAACATATATGACTAATCTGTTGCGCAGATTAGTAATATATTACAACATATATAACTAATCTGTTGTAACATATAGGACTAATCTGTTGCAACATATATGACTAATTGTTGCAATAAATGAGTAATCTGTTGCAACATATATGACTAATCTATTGCAATATATATGACTAATTTATTGCAAATGATGAGTAATTTATTGCAATATATTTGACTAATTTATTGCAATAAATGAGTAATCTGTTGCAATATATATGACTAATCTATTGCAAGAGATTACTCATCTGTTGGATTTATTTTATAGTGTTGTAACATGAATCCAACATATGGCTCATTTTTTGCAACAAATTAGTCATATATTGCAACAGATTCTCACTTGTTGCAATAGATGACTCATATGTTGGATTTATGTTGTAGGTTCTATCCGTTGTAGCAGTAACAGAAACACCAAATAAGAAATTCAACAAAAATCATAATTTTACTTACAAAATAAGCATGAAGTAATGTCCAAGTGATATACGCACAATGTTTGACCTAAAAATCTTTTCAAAAATTTCAACAGGGGCATAACGAATAAGTAAAATACATGAAAAATTTCATGAAATAGGTAAAGAAGACAAAAATAATATACCATACATCAAATGCAAAAGGATCAAGGGGACAAACATTTGAGTTCTCCTAAAAACATTTAAGTTCCCTAGTATTTTAATTGCTTTCTAATAGTCGACCTATTTGTTACAACAGATTTTCTATCTGTTTGATAATTTCCAACAGATGAATCATCTGATGCAATATGTTAGTCATCTGTTGATTCAAATTAAGCAATTATTAGTAATAACTAAATTGATTTAGCTAAAATTAAAGACGTCTCTACACAATGGGACAAACATTTGTGTTCTGCTAAAATTATTTAAGTTCCCTAGTATTTTATTTATTTTTCAACAAATTATCTATTTGTTACAACAAGTTAGTCATCTATTGCAACAGATGTTTATAACAGGTTAGTCATTTATTTATTCAAATTAAGCAATTATTAATAATAACTAAATTAATTTAATTAAAATTGAAGACGAGTCTTCAATACAAGACCTTAGACAAGGGAACAAATGTTTGAGTTCTCCTAAAAATATTTGAGTTTTAGTATTTTAAATTGTTTTTCAACATATATCTTGTCTATTTAATAATTTCCAATAGATAAGTCATATGTTGCAACAATTTAGCCATCTGTTGCAATAAATGTCTATATTTATTTGATAATTTTCAATAGATGAGTTAGCTATTGCAACAGGTTAGTCATCTGTTGCAATAGATGTCTATATCTGTTTGGTCATTTTCAATAAATGTCTTTAACTGTTTGGTCTTTTCCAACATATTACTCATCTATTGCAACATGTTATTCATCTATAATCCATTATTAGTAATAACTAATTGATTTAACTAAAATAAAATATGAATTAATAAGTTCAGTTACAGTTTCAATTAATCTCATGGTAATTACACGATCAGCTAAGTATGTTCGTCCTGAGTAGAGTGATAAATTGATCAATTTTATTTGAAATGATTCAAACTAATCCATCATTAGAAATAACTATATTAATTTAAATAAAATTAAATATGAATTAGTAAGTTCAATTATGATTTTAATTAATCTCATGGTAAAAATGGTGTATTGATAAATGATGATTTGTTATTATTTCTATTGAATAAATCTTACTATTGATTTTTTTTCATCAAATAAACAATCTGTTGCAACAAATGAACAATCTATTGCAACAGATGAACCATATATTGCAAAAATGAACCAATTACTCTGATAGATGAGTCATATGTTGCAACAGAAGGGTCATCTGTTGTAACAGATGGACCATATATTGCAACAAACAGATCATCTGTTGGAAGAACTCAAGGGTCATGACTTTTCGACCATTTAATTACAAAAATGATTCGTAAATAAATAATATGAAAAAATATGATAAACGCAATTTTGTAGCTATTTAATTGAAATAACTAAAATACCAAAAAGATGAAAAGTTATGACTTTTCACCTTTTTTGTATTTAAATCTATTTTTTTAATTTAAATAATTGAAAAGTCACCAAGTTTGATTTAATTAAGAGATATAATTATTAAAAAAGAGTTGAACGATTGTGATTTTTTGCCTAACACACTGCACTACTCACTTATTCAATCTTTTATAAATAGGTCTCCTCAGCTCTATCTCTTGCATCTTGTCTTGCATAAAATCGTCATTATATCTTCAATCACTTCTCTTTCAAAAATAAATTTCTTGTTCGTCTGTTGAGGTGTGTTTTATTTTCTTGTTATGGTATGAAGATTATTAAAATGCATCTATTTTCTAGTTAAGTTTCACATTTTTTTTTGTTAAACTACCAGTTGGTACTATATGTGGTTTAGTGTTTTACGTTATTTGTTCATGCATGTTCTAGATATGACTGATCTGATTTGGTACATGGCGATTCTGATTGACATCGTGTAGGAACTTGAAAGGCTGGTTCATGAACTCAAGTGAGAGTTGGGCGCTGCGACAGCAAGGGTGCTTCGTGGGATTTGAAGGCTGAGGGGTTTGTTGCCCAATGGATTTCCGATTGAAAATAATAATAATAATAATAATAATAATAATGATAATGATAATTATTATTATTATTATTAGGTTATATATTTTTTTTTATCATTTGTAATTTATTTTATCGGATCTACCTAATGTTTTAAATATTTTTTATGTAATGAATGAGAAAATCTTTATTTGATCGACTGAGTTTATTTTTATTTTTTTTCATTCTACCTATTTTTTTAAGATGTTGAGAGGTGTAGGTTTTTGAGCATTCGGGAGTTGAAAGAGTCAATTACAAAAAAGAAAGTATTTGGTTGAGAGCAAGGTCATAGACTAAAATTAAATAACAACACAAGATTATTTACTGTTACAACAAAATTAAAGATAGATTGATAATGGATGGCCCATCTATTGCAACAGATGAATAATCTATTGGAAATGACCAAGTAGATAAAGACATCTATTGCAACAGATTGATCGTTTTCCACAACAAATTAGTAATATGTTGAAAATCACCAGACAGATAAAGACATCTGTTGCAACATATTAGTCATACAACAAATTAGTAATCTATTGAAAATGACAAACAGATAAAGTTATATGTTGCAACAGATTGATCATCTGTTGGAAATGACCAACAAATAAAGACATTTGTTACAACAGATGACTAATCTATTGCAACATATGTGTATATCTGTGTGATAATTTTCAACAGATGGCTCATCTGTTGCAACAGGTTAAATCTGTTGCAATAGGTTATATACTTAAATGATCATGTAATTACTATAAGATTAATTGAAATTGTAATTATTAAATCAATTTACCTATTACTAATAATGGTATAATTTGAACCATTTCAAATAAAATTAGTCAATTGATTACTCTACTCAAAACGAACACGCTAAGATGATCGTGTAATTAATATTAGAATAATTAAAATCGTAATTGAACTTATCAATTCATCTTTAATTTTAGTTAAATCAATGTTGTTATTACTAATAATATCTTAATTTGAAACATTTAAAATAAAATTGATCAATTAACACTTTACTCAAGACGAATACACTTAGATGATCATGTAATTACTATGAGATTAATTGAAATCATAATTAAATTATCAATTCATCTTTAATTTTAGTTAAATCAATATATTTATTACTAATAATTTCTTAATTTTAATTATTTCAAATTAAATTGGTCAGTGATCATTCAACTTAAGACGAAACGCTTAGTTGATCATGTAATTACTATAAAATTAATTAAAATTGTAAGTGAACTTACTAATTCATCGTTAATTTTAGTTAAATTAATGTAGTTATTTCTAATTATTGCTTGGTTTAAATTATTTCAAATAAAATTGGTCAATTGATCACTCTACTCAGGACGAACACACTTAGTTGATCGTGTAATTACCATGCGATTAATTGAAATAGTAATTGAACTTATTAATACTAGTTAAATCAATTTAGTTATTACTAATAAAATGGCCTGATATGAATCAATAGATGACTAAGATGTTGCAAAAGATGAGTAATCTGTTGAAAATGACCAAACAGATAAAGACATCAGCTTCAACAGATTAGTCATCTATTGCAATAGATTAGTAATCTGTTGGAAATAACAAACAGATAAAGTCATATGTTGCAACAGATTGCTCATCTGTTGGAAATGACCAACATATAAAGACATTTGTTACAACAGATGACTAATCTATTGCAACATATGTGTATATCTGTTTGATAATTCTTAACAGATGACTCATCTGTTGCAATAGATTATACACTTAAATAATCATGTAATTACTATGAGATTAATTGAAATTATAATTATTAAATCAATTTACCTATTACTAATAATGTCTTAATTTGAATCATTTCAAATAAAATTAGTCAATTGATCACTCTACTCAGAACGAACACACTAAGATGATCGTGTAATTACTATGAGAATAACTGAAATCGTAATTGAACTTATCAATTCATCTTTAATTTTAGTTAAATCAATGTAGTTATTAATAATAATATCTTAATTTGAATCATTTCAAAAAAAATTGGCCAATTAACATTTTACTCAAGACGAATACACTTAGATAATCATGTAATTACTATGAAATTAATTGAAATCGTAATCAAAATTATCAATTCATCTTTAATTTTAGTTAAATTAATTTAATTATTACTAATAATTGCTTGATTTTAATTATTTCAAATAAAATTGATCAATTGATCATTCTACTTAAGATGAAACACTTAGTTGATCATGTAATTACTATAAAATTAATTGAAATTGTAAGTCATAGTGGGGCTTTGGGCTCTAGGTGACAAAAGAGTTTTTAAAATGAGGTGTGGGTGACACAAATCTTAATAATTGAGTGGAGGTGAAAATTACTTTATTAAGGATTAAGAAAGTAAGAAAAATTTAAAAATAACTCACAAATTTTTTAATCTACACTTTGATCCAATGTAAAACCTAATATAACTAGAAATAGAGGAAAAAAAGGCACGTTTCTCTGTCTTCTCATTTATTGAAGTTTTCTTATTCTTTGTGATTTTTGTTGTTCATTGTTGTTGCTTTATTCATCATCATCATCATCATCTTCTTTTTCTTCTTCTTCTTCTTCTTCTTCTTCTTTTTTTTTTTCTTCTTCTTCTTCTTCTTCTTCTTCTTCTTCTTCTTGTTCATTATCATCTCTTCTTGTTCATCATCATCTCTTCTTGTTCATCATCATCATATTCTTATTGTTGAACATTGTTGTTACCGCTAGTATTGGTAATTGATCATATTGACTAATCTGTTGTAATTCAATTAATCTAATTGTAATTACATGATTAACTAAGTGTATTCGAGTATAGGGATCAATCGACAAATGTTATTTGAAATAATTCAAATTAAGTCATTATTAGTAATAACTAAACTAATTTAACTAAAATTAAATATAAACTTACAATTTCAATTAATCTCATAGTAATTAAATGATCAACTAAGTGTATTCGTCATGAGTAGAGTGATCAATTGACCAATTTTATTTGAAATGAATCAAATTAAGCCATTATTCGTAATAACTAAATTGATATAACTAAAATTAAAGATGAATTGATAAGTTCACTTATAATTTTAATTAATCTCATAGTAATTACATGATCAACTATGTGTATTCGTCTCAAGGAGAGAGATCAATCGACCAATTTTATTTGAAATGATTCAAATTAAGTCATTATTAGTAATAACTAAATTGATTTTGACTAAATTAAAGATGAATTGATAAGTCCACTTACAATTTCAATTAATGTATTCGTCCTTAATAGAATGATCAATTGATAAATTTTATTTAAAATGATTCAAATTAAGCAATTATTAGTAATAACTAAATTGGTTTAACTAAAATTAAAGACAAGACCTTAGACAAGGGGACAAACATTTGAGTTTTCTTAAGAACATTTGAGCTTTAGTATTTTAAATTATTTTCCAACATATATCCTATATGTTTGATAAATTTTAACAGATGAGTCATCTGTTGCAACAACTTAGTCATCTGTTGCAACAGATGTGTATATTTGTTTGACAATTTTCAATAGATGAGTCATTTATTGCAACAAGTTGGTCATCTGTTGTAACATATGTCTATATTTTTTTGGTCATTTCCAACAGATGTCTTTATCTGTTTGGTCATTTCCAACAGATGTCTTTATCTGTTTAGTTATTTTCAACAGATTACTCATCTTTTGCAACATGTTAGTCATCTATTGATTCATATTAAGCCATGATATTAGTAATAACTAAATTTATTTAACTAGAATTAAACATGAATTAATAAGTTCAATTATAGTTTCAATTAATCTCATGATAATTACATTATAAACTAAGTGTGTTTGTCCTGAGTAGAGTAATCAATTGACTAATTTTATTTGAAATGATTAAATCCAAACCATAATTAGAAATAACTATACTGATTTAACTAAAATTAAAGATGAATTAGTAAGTTGAAAAAATTGAAGGAAAGGTGTCTTTTAAGTCTTGAATGAAGGATTGGTGACATTGACCAACAAATAGGGTCAAACATCATTAGAAAACTTGATTAAGTTAATTGTGGACTTGATTAATATTTTTAAAACTTTCTAATATTTTCAAAAATACAAATCAACTCAACTCATACCCCTCTTCAATCCAAATAAACCTTTCTCTCTCTCTCCAGCTTCTCTCAACTCTCTCCCAACTAACAGTTCTGCAAAATTTCTCCCTTCAACCCCGACGATAAATAGTCGGGCAAGTTCCTTTTTGACTTTCAACCGCCAATCGACGTGAAGACTTCTCTGGCAACAACAACTTTGAGTTCTTCGTCGTCCCATTTCCTTTTTCACAGGTAAAAAATTATGAAGAAACAGAGGAACTTGAGCCAATTACTCTTCTAGTATTGAAATGTGGACTGAATAAAACCCTAATTTTTGGCATTTCTTTTTGTTGTTGTCGTACTGTTGATTCAAATTTGTAGGTAATTTTTGGTCACAGTTGATGTTCTTAGTGTGTGTGTGTGTGTGCGTGCGTGTGTGATATGTTGCTGTTGCTGGGTTGATTTGTTGTTTGTCTTAAAAAAAATGGTATTGCAACAGATGAAACATCTAATGTAACAGATGAAACATCTGATGCAACAGATGAAAATCTGATGCAACTATGAAAATCTAATGCAACAGGTGAACAATGTAACAAATCATTCATCTGTTGCGACAGACGACTTTTCTGTTTGGAAGAAATCTAAAGAAGATTGATTTAACAGATAACTGATTAGTGATCTATTTTTATTCTTTCCAATGGTTTACTCTTTATTTTGCAACAAATTAGTGACTGTTTGATACGCTAATGATCTACGAAGTGCTAAAATAGTCCACAACACAAGGATAAACCTAGATCAAGATAGAGATAAGTCACGGTAACAACGCAAATACATAAGATAAAGAAGACAAGATAAGGGATAGGCAGTAAGACATAAGATCTTACAAAGCAATGAGAGCCAACACATGTATTGAATGAAGAGACCCTCAAAGTCGCAATAATCAAACACCAATCTTCTTACGGTGACCTCTAAGAGAATTAACTCACCTCAAGAACTACCATTTCTAAGCAAATATCAATATTGGCTTTTCCAAGCCCTAAACTACAATAGCTTTTCCAAGCTCTAACTAATACTATACTAAGGTGTTCTACTCTCAAAGAGAGGACTTTCAATGTTTCATTATTCAATCATTCAAAATTTAGTAAGAAAAGACCTAAAAGAGACTATATATAGCCTAGATACATGGCAAAATGACTAAGACACCCTTAATGACCAAGGGGTGGCCTTGGTGTGTTGGAAAACACTATGAATTTTCCACAATGCCTTTAAGGCTAAGTGACCAAAATGCCCTTAATGAAGGGATCCAAAACTGTGAACCAACAAAGTGTGGTCCAACCCAAGAGTCCTCAAGTCTTCAAAGGTCTAAGCAATCTTCCACTCTCGGGTTTGTTCAATGGCATGCTCATAACGACCCTTCCAAGCATGATCCTGTACCCTCCATACGACCAAATTTTGATTTTTCACGTAGAGACTTTGAAGGATATCATCGAAAGCTAAGACGACCATTTGACTTGTATCATTTCCCCCTTCTTGAAAAGGATTCAACCTCGAATCCGTACCTTGCAAAACTAGAGAAAGGACAAACAAAAATAACATCCTCATGTCATGAGGGTTAGGATTAGCTCAATAATAAACATCTTCATGCCAAGGCGGCATATACTTGGAGTATAACGAAGGATACTTTGAAGGGAATATTAAAAACTCAATGAAAGATGTACAAAGGATTTAGTTATGGGATTCATCAAGAGCTACACTTTGCTTGTCATGTAGACCAACAAAAATTTGGGTGCACCAACATTACCATTTCTACATTTGGCACTAGTGTCAAACGGGAAGAGTGTCCATAGACACGGGTCTAGACAATACTTCCCTTTCTCGTGGTCTCCACCCAATCTAAATGGCACTCTCTCTACAATATCATACATATAATCCAAAGCAAGTAGAGAGTAGATAAAGGTATCACTCAAATCGACTTCTACTAGGGTGCCCTCATGTGTGTACTCACTACTAGTTTCCCAACCATCACCATGAGTACTCTCAACAATAAAGTCACACAAAGTAGAAGAAGGATTAGCTTCCAAGACCACACATTCCTTGCCCTTAAGAGTACTCTCATCTTCCAAGAAGAAATTTCCATCTTTAGGAGGAAGGTTGTCACACCATAGTGGGTTAGTATATAGGCTATAGCCTCCAAGGCAAGCTATACCATCAGCTTCACCACTAGGCTCCGTAGGAGTGTTTATATAATCTTCAAACAAGACATTATACCTAAAGAGTGCATTATCCAACCCTTGGGCAGATTTGGAACAAGCAAGTTCCTCACTTTCAAAAAGATCGATATTGAGTTTCAAGGAGGTTTCAAGCACAAGATTACCCCAAGAAGAGCTCTCAGGTTCACTCCTATTTCCTTGACCAATATTTTCAAATTCTCCACTCACTTAAGATTCATTAATCACATCACACATAACCTCAAATGGTGGGCAAGTTTTACACACAAGTTGGTCAACACAATTTTCACACGACGATGTACTTCCATTCAACACAATAGGTTCAACACTAGGTAGACATAAATCAACCTTTCAAGAAGAGTCAATTCGGTCATCTATAGGATCAACTAGTGTATCTACTCGCACAACATGTTCATCATCCACAAATGGTAAAAAATCAATATACTCATATGTAGGTAAGCTACTACTCACACTTAACGGTTTATTAGCCACACGATCATCATTCACATGCACAAAAGTGTAAGAGTTAGCTATTTTACCTTGAAGTTCATTAGTATGTTTGTCTTTACCTTGGTGTGAAAGTCCTTCAAGAACTTGGGCAGCAACTTCCTTCGGGAAGCTCTCATTGCAAGTTGTTTGGATAAGAGGAATTGGATTTTGAGGAAAAAGCTTAGGTAATAATTGGCGTATAATTTCAATGTGCCATTAGATATCTTTAAGATCATCATTGATGCGATCACACGTGGCCTTGAAATTATGGGCAGCCATGGTACCTAACCAAAACTAAAAGACAACAACAAACAAAAGAAAACAAACATGATTAATAGTAAAAGTTCCTCACCAACACTCGTGGACGCTCACTTTTGTGATCCTCACAATTGAAGCGGCGAATATTAAAAGTTGCTTATACTCCGGTAGTTAATAAGATGTCAATTCTACTTAGCGGCCGGAATAGATTCTTGTTTGATCGACTCAAGACACAAAATAGAAAATTCTACTTACAAACTTGAAACAAAAAGTTACGATGAATTAAAAATGATAAAATCACACAAATAACAAAGACACGGCAAAAACGGATGCAAAAACTAATTCACAATCTAGTAGGTGATTACTAGTTGCTAGTTAGTACTAGAATCAAGAAATGAAACTAATAAAACAAAGAAAAGAAACTTTAATATCTGAAATTTGAGCTTCAAGGTTTATTAAAACGTTGATGACATGGCACTTAGATGACATGACAGTTTGGTGATGTGGCAATTTGGTGACATGACAGTTTGCAATTTGGATTGGTCAAATTTTTAATTTGGGAGAGTGAAAAATCAGCTAAAGGAGGGAAAGCACAAGACTTAGAACCATTTTCAAAATTCAAAAGACTTTAACTTTCCTTGCACCTTTTTGGCAGGACACCTTTTTGAAAGTCTCTGTCTTCTTTCCTTTTTTGTTTGTCTTGGTATGTGCCCTTACTCCCTTTTGGTAATGAGTCTTTTTGAAAGTCCTATTATCCCCTTTATTCTTTTGTATGTTCTTTGGGATATGTTTCAAGACTAACAAAATACTACACTCTTTTATCCACTCTTTAAGATCAAACCACACCTATTGAATGTTCTTGTTCAACAATAAATGATGAACATGAAGAACAACAAGAACAATCAAAAGATTGAAACTAAACTAAATGAACTCCAAATTGAATGATTTTGGATTCTTTTTGCTCACATCAAACTCCACAACACAACCACACATTTTTCAATCCACAATATCAATAAAAACCCTTCCAATTTTGAGCTTCACCTTACTAGTTTCTTCAACCTTAAACTCAACAATGGTGAACAACTCAAAACCACCCGTATTAAGCTCAAATCCAAGATCTAGACTCACTTAGTGTTAGGGAACAAGAACCTAACACTAGAAACAAACAAAACACATTAAAATATCCTAAATATAAGTCTTAAATTTCAGCTCAAACACATAAAACAGGAAAGATGTCTTTTTTTTGAGATTTTTAGTTTTTCAACTTTTTTTTTTATTTTTCAACTAACAAGCCCAAGATTGATTTTGTTGGAACAAAATCAATTCTTGCTCTGATACCAAATGTTACGCTAATGATCTACAAAGTGCTAAAATAGTCCACAATACAAGGAGAAACCAAGAGCAAGATAGAGACAAGTCACGATAATAATGCAAATACACGAGATAAAGAAGACAAGATACAAACATATAAAGTGAAATAAGATAAGGGATAGTCAAGATAACATAAGATCTTACGAAGCAATGAGAATCAACACATGTATTGAATGAAGAGACCCTCAAAGTCGCAATAATCAAACACCAATCTTCTTACAGTGACTGCTAAGGGAATCAACTCACCTCAAGAACCACCGTTTCTAAGCAAATATTAATATTGGCTTTTCCAAGCCTTAAACTACAATAGATTTTCCAATCCCTAACTAAGACTATACTAAGGTGTTCTATTCTCAAAGAGAGGACTTTCAATGTTTCAATATTTCATTATTCAAAAGCTAGTAAGAAAAGACCTAAAAGAGACTATATATAGCCTAGCTTATTACATGGCAAAATGACTAAGACACCCTTAATGACTAAGGGGTGGCCTTGGTGTGTTTGAAAGAACTATGAATTTTCCAAAATTCCTGTAAGGATAAGTGACCAAAATGGCCTTAATGAAGGGAGCCAAAACCGTAAACCAACAAAGTGTGGTCCAACCCAAGAGTCCTCAAGTCTTTAAGGGTCTAAGCAATCTTCCACTCTCGGGTTTGTCCAATGGCATGCTCATAATGACCCCTCCAAGCATGATCCCGTGCCCTCCATATGACCAAAGCTTGATTCTTCACGTAGAGACTTTGAAGGATATCATCGAAAGCTAAGGCGACCATTTGACTTGTATCACTATTTTTATTCTTTCTAACGATTTACTCATCCGTTGCAATAGGTCGGTTATATATTGTAACAGATAACATACCTGGTGCAATAGATTAGTGATTTATTTTTATTGTTTCCAATGGCTTACTCATCCGTTGCAACATCTCGGTTATATGTTGCAATAGATAACATACCTGGTGCAATAGATTAGTGATCTATTTTTATGGTTTCCAACGGATTACTCATCCGTTGCAACGGGTCGGTTATATGTTGCATCAGATAAAATAATAGGTGCAACAAATTAGTTCTATTTTTATGGTTCCCACGAATTACTCATCCATTGCAACAGGTCAGTTATATGTTGCAATATATAACATACCTAGTGCAATAGATTAGTTGTCTGTTGGAACTGTTATATTACTATTATGCATTAATCAATTATAATCTATGTTATGTTTTTATTAATTTAAGATAACATAACTCCCAAAAGAAAAGAAATCGAATCAAGTCCAAGTAAAGAAACAAGTGCAGTAGCTCGGCTACATCCACCACTCTATGAGCTTGCTTTACAATCTTATCTCAATCAGGAGCAGAAGATAATGAACACGGGAAGGAGGAATCTTTCAAAAGAGATGATCCAAACGCTAATAGCCTTTCCGCCGAAGAGTTGGTCAAAACCTTTAGCATTGATTGTTATCTTGTAAGAATGTAGTGCGATGGTGCCACAAATTTAACGGGTGATCTCATGGTTAAGTCATTCATGAGAAAATCTTTCGACGCCTTCAGAAAAATTCTTCAAGAACAAAATTTGGATTTTTATTTTAGGGAAAGCCGCTTTAGGCAATATCTTGATTTGGCGGGGGACAACAATGCTCGTTTCCAGATGAAAATGACATATGATCTTCTTAAGCGCAGGTTTATGTATGAAAACAAAGATGAGATGGATGAGGTGTGGATAAATTACTATGGCATGCCTGTTTATTTTGGTTGGAAGGAGTTTGCCATAGTTAGCGAACTAAAATGTTATCCTCCTTCTCCTTTTCAAGTTATACCTACTCTGACACAAAAAAAAGCACCTCGCACATCCAAAAAAGGAAAAAGCAAGTTGAGTGATCATGATGACCTGGTGTCAATTGTTGGTCCAAGCTTCAAAAATAAAAATCTTATAGAAACGTTGAAAGGTAAAGAACTTTCAAAGAAGCACAAACAATCATTTTTCTTGGTTTGGTTTGTACATAACATTCTTTGGGCGAGAGACGTTAACAACAACATAAGCCTCGATTTAATAAATCTCTTTGAGGATCTTGAGGCATTTAACAGCTATCCTTGGGGTTATGAAAGCTTTAAAATAACTGTTGAATATTTGTTAACTCCGTTAATGCCAAAAAACAGTCAACTTATATGGCCTTTCATGGAACTTCATGGTAAATATTTCCTTTATCATGATACGATTCATTATTTTTTTATTCAATAATGCTTTTGATTTATTGGCGTTATGTTATAGGCTTGGGCATTTGAAGCCATTCATTATTTGAGACATCAAGTGAACTACCAGGAAGAAGTTTCCTGTCCAAGACTTCTGAGATGGTTGTTGGCCAAAATCGATAAAAATGCAAAATTTCTTGTTATTTTCAACGCCCCCCAAGGAAGTAGTATGACCAATTCTAATCAAGTTTTTATTTTAATTAATGATTAAATAATTTTATCATCATTCTTAAGATATGTACCGATTTATTTTAGATTGTCCATTTATTTCGACCAATCGAGAGTTGAAGATGCCATTTTTTCTTACTTTACAATCTGTGCAAACTTTATCGGACCATAAGATCATTGATGGAATAAAAATAAAATTTTTTGGAGCAACAACCATCACAAGAAAAATAATTTTGGAGGGTGGGGCTAATGATGCTCCTCTTACAGTTTTTGAAACAACAAGCCATTATGATTATGATCATAATGGTTGTACAAATTTTTCTCCAGATTTTGCCGCATCTAGCGAATATTCTTCATGCAAATGTCAAGACTAAAAGGCGAAACATGATGGAGTGATTAATGCTATTAATGCACTAACTGCTTCTGTAAAGAAAATAACATCTAAGAGGGGTATCATTCCATCAAAGAGGATTTCATATCCAGATACTCCACTAGAGATCAAGGCGGCTAAGAGGAGAAGAAAAGACACTTTCAAGGCATCATCAATCATAAAAAAAGCGAGATTGTAATGCCTCTGTCTTTGTCTTGTATCGATGTTCAGTGTGCAAGGGCTACAGACGAGAAGCATGAGCTGAAGAAGGTGAATGTACATTATCTGTTCCAAAAAATAAATAGGCACATATCTGTTTCAACAGATGATATATCTGCTGAAAATTATCAAACAGATATATACATCTGTTGCAATTGTTATCTAACCTGTTGCATCAGATTCGTTATCTATTTCAACAAATGAGTCTTATGTTGCAACAAATGGGTCATCTGTTCAAAATTATCATACTGCTCTGATTTATCTGTTCGAATTTATCCCAACTGATAATCCATCTGATGCAATATAAGACTCATCTGTTGATTATCTCTACTTAGCATTGACAATTCTGGCTTTTCAGGTTGATGTCATAGTAGAAGCTACTACCGAAGAGCATAATATCACAGTTGATAATTCATCAACTGCTTCCAAATAAGAAGAAAAAGTGAACCTGTCAGTTTGGGACAACGGAAGAATTACCCATTTGAAGGGTTCAATATCTTGGACGAGGCTCTAAAAAAACTAACACAGTTGATCAACGACTATTCAAAATGGTATGTCAATGGGCTGTTAGAGCATCATGCCAGTAGGTACATAAATCAATTTTATAGATATTGGTTTATACAATTCTTGTTGTAAGAACCTGACATTAACACATATAAATCATCATGTAGAAAACAAAATTACCAGTGCTACAAAGTGAACAAATTGAGTCTTGGTTTTGATATTTTTGACTTTTTCCCTCCACATCTCGAAATAAAAAATTGTTTCTATTTGATGTCACAACCCAAACTTTCTGGAATGATGAGGTTTAAATGCCATACATATTACTATTAATTAATACTTTATTTAATTGCATTTGCGTATTGATTTTTTCGTTAAGTAATCTAAAATATTTGATAATATGTGCAACATATCGATGCCATTTTTTACTACCCCCGAAAGAAAGCCAAGTTGCAAACACAAGAACAATACAGATACACAACAGACAATTATTTGTACAAAGTTTAAATCAATAATGCCTACGATAGGTATAGTCAACAGCAGCCGAAAGTTTTCCAAAATGAAGAATGCTTAATAAACATCATCAAGGATTTTAGCATTCCAATAAATCTCAGTCAATCTCAGTAACTCCAGTATTATCAGTCAGTCCTCAGAACTCAGTACATTCCGTCAGTCAATGGAACTTAGTAAATTCAGTTTAGTTTAGCTCTGCTAAACAATACCACTAGTATCAGTTAATCAGTTCAGTGTCTTTCAGATGGGAGTAGGATTCAGCACCGAGTGAGCCTAGGGATGGGGACTCACCCTCTAGATAGGACTGACATCCCTAGAAGCAATCCCTAAGTTCTAGAACTACATAGCCAGCGTAGGTTGAGATGCACCCTACGCATTTAGGGATATATATCTCATTTGGATTACCTACTAGGAGGGGTTAATGGAAGAGCTCCCTGTTAGTGAGGGTATACTCACAACAGATCTTTTCCCATGAAACGGTACTGACACCCTTTCAGCTGGGGTTATAGGTTAGACCCCACCAGTTCAGTTTCGGGGGATATTGGTTAGATGATTACCTCACATAGTCTCAGTCTCAGTAAAAGAACTCAGATAGTTCTTCAAATTTTAGGACTGTCAGATACAATCAATTCAAATACAGTACGAAACTCAGGTAGTTCCATCAGATTCAAGACTGTCAGATACAGTCACTCATGTTATCAATTATATCATTTATCCGAACTCATGTTATTAGTATTTAGCTTCAAGATTCTCAGATACAATCAACCAGACTAGTTCTTCATAATTAGAACTGTTAGACACAGTTATTCATGTATCAGTAACATAATATCAGTCCCTTAGATATCAGTAATTCCATGTTATTAGAAAAACTCAGTAGTCAGAACTCAGTATTTAGTCCTAGCATGATCTCAGTTACAGTTACGTATGCATGTATGTATTCTTATGTTCATATTAGTCAGTCAGTTAGTATTGTTCATGCATATGAACCTATTGCATTCAGCCTACCTCACTTGTATACTAGTACATTTAAAGTACTGATGCATTTGTTCTGTGGTATTTTATACCATAAGTTTAGAAGCACGAGCTCCAAGGAACCAGTAACATCCCAATTCAGCGATCAGACTTAGCAGTGAGTCCTTATCCTTTGAGGACACGATGATTTCATTACTAATTCAATTTTTAGTTTATTTCAGTAGTCGGAGTTAGTTGGGGACATGTCCCATCAACTCCTTATTTAGACAGTTTAGAGGCTTTCAGACTACAGCATGTTAGACAGTTATTTCAAATTTGTTTTGATATTGTTATACCATATTTTTTAGTTATGTACTAGTATTGAACCTTATGACCTTTCAGTTCATGTTTCCGCATTTGCGATATTATAACTATTATTCAGTGCTCAATTTTCAGATGTCAGTCATGGGTTATCTTGTGATCCTTTGGGGTCATGGGCACCGTGTAGCATTTCGAGTACCAGATTCGGGGCGTTACACTCATCTATGGCTTAAATTGAATAAATAGATGACTAGCTAGTTGCAACAGATGATATATTTGTTTATTTTGTCAAACAATTGGAGACATCTGTTACGACATATGATCAACCTGTTGCAACATATGACGTATCTGTTGGAGAATTCAAACAGATATATACATCTATTGCAAAAGATTACTAGTATGTTGTAAGTTATCTAACAGAAAGAATATATTTTGCAACAGATTACCCATTTGTTAGATTTTTTTAAAGCAATTTTCTTTTCTTTCCGAGATACAATAATTTATAAATAGGTCCCTCCTTACAAATATGGATGATCCATATTCGTACAAGAATATTCATATCGAGTCCTTGCATGAACTTCAAAGGCAGTTTAATGAACTCCAGAGAGATTTGGCTGACTTCGGAGAAAGGGTGCCTGATGAAAAATGTCCGATTGACAATAATAATAATAGTAGTAATAATAATTAGGTAATATTTTTTATTTTAGCGCATGTATTTTCCTCCTTTTGTATATCGGATCTACCCAAGGAATTCAAAAATTTATGAACATTCATTTCATTTGGTTGTTGACTTTAAATTTTTAATTCTTATTTAGTATTTAATAATCATTCTATTTATTCCTTGTTCTCAACATGTTGACAGTTGGTGGTAGGGATTGAGTAATTTGTGTTAAGAGAGGTCAATCTGCTATGACAGATCGAACATAGGTTGCACCTGCCAGTTATTAATAAAAAAGGGTTGTTGTTATTGAGAAGGTGAAAAAGACATGACTTTTCGATTATTCAATATGAAAAATATTTCGTAAATAAATAATAAGGAAATAAATGATAAACACAATTTATAACCATAAAAGAATAGTTATTTAATTTTAATAACTGATCGTGACTTTTCACCATTTTTGTTTTTGAATTTGATATTTAAAATTATTTATTCTATAATAAAAAAGTCACAATATTGAATTAATTAACTTATATGATGATGATTGTTAAGAAAAAGAAAAACAAGGTGATCGGTCGTGACTTTTTGTCTAAAACAAAAACACATACATTCATCAGTGTTCCTGATGCATCAAATTCTCCATCTGTTGTGACTGATGTATCAGCTGTTAGAAGAAATCAAAAAAGATATTAATATAGAACATCTATTTGTTTGTTACAGATGGTATATCTGTTGCAACTGATGATTTATCAGATTTAACAAATATACAATCTGTTGCCAAAAAATAAAAATGGTTATTATTTTACTAAAGAATTTGAAAAGGTATTTTTTTATTTATAAAATAAAAAAGTAAGCAAATTTGAATTAATGATATGATGATAGTTTTGTTCTTTTAAAAGTAGATTATATGTTGCAACAAATATATTATCTGATACAACAGGTTCACTATTGTTGCAACAGATGATATATCTGTTGTCACAGATGATTTATCTGATGAAACCGATATAAAATCTGTTGTCACAACTCAATAAAAATGATTCTCGAAAAGAACTAATTAATAATAATAATTTGAAAAGTCGTGACTTATCGCAATATTTCTTAATTTAATTAAGTCATTACTTTTCACATTAATCAAAAATGTAATTAATAAACGGAGGTGAACAGTTAGATTATATGTTGCAATAGATAGGTTATCTGATGTACCATATTTTATATTTATTGCAACAGATGATATATCTGTTGTCACAGATGTGTTATCTGATGCAACAGATATAGATCTGTTGCCACAACTCAATAAAAATGGTTCTTCGAAAGAACTAATTAATAATAATGATCTAAAAAGTCATGACTTATCATAATATTTATTTTCTTAATTTAATAAAAAATGTAATAATGAAAGAAGGTGAATAGTCGCGCCTTTATGCCTCTTATTCAAATTCAATCCTCTATAAATAGGCCCCTCTTTACTCAATCGTTCATTCAACTACACTCTATTTATTTATTTATTGCATCTCGTTTTTTATATTATACTCTAGAAGATTATGGCTGACCCAGTGTGGGATGTTGCTTTTCTGTAAGACGCCATAAATGAACTTCAGAATCAAGTTCGTGAATTGCAATGGGAACTGGGAGGAGTTAGAGCAAGAATGCTCTACGAGATAGTAGGCTGAGAAGGGCCTTGCTGCTTCCGATTGAAGATTGGCTGGCTGGCAATGATGACGATAATAATAATAATAATAATTAGATTATTATTTTTCTTTTAGTCTATTATATGAATTTTTATTTGTTTTTATTTAAAAAAAAATTATGTTTGATCTTTGACGTTTTAATTCATATTTAATTTTCATTCTATCTATTATCTTCTCAACAAATATGTCGACGATTCGACGTAAAACGAAATAATGTAGAATCTAGTAGCAATAGCAAAATTTATCTGTTGGGTTTGTGGCACGGGCTGATGTGTTATTCAAAACAGATTACTTATGTTGCAACAGATAAGAAGTCTGATGTAACAAATAAATAGTCTGTTTCAACAAATGACTAGTTTGTTGCTTGGCTCTGACGTTTTAATTCGTACTCCCCCCGCCTCAAATTACCCATCCCAAATTGAAATGCCACATTGATTAAGAAAAGTAATTAATAACATGTCTAGTTTACCATAACCTACTGATCAGTTGGTGGGACAGTAGACGTTTTTGAAATAACCATTGTTTGCTATTCAATCGAAATTTCATAAGAGAATAAAGCTTTTAACGTCGGTCGATATATAGTCCCCCTATTAAATGATGTTTTCATTTTAATTTGAAGAAAATGTGATTAATACAAAGAGTAAAACATGAGTTTTTTTTAATCTTTTCTTGATTAATGAAAAAGACAAGTAAAATGAGAAATCGAATTAGGAAATTTGGGACGGGTAATTGGACATAAGGAATAATTTTGAATCCAGTAGCAATAGCAAGAGTTGAAACATATTGGTTACCTGTTGGGTTTGTGGCAGGGGCTGATTTGTGTTGTTCCAAATAGATTAATCATTCGTTGCAACAAATAATTAGTCTGGTGCAATAGATAAACATCCTGATGCAACAGATAATACGTCTGATGCAACAGATAAATCTTCTGATGCAACAGATAAACAATATGATGTAACAAATAAATCTTCTGATTCAACAGATTTGTAACACCCCGTATTCAAGTACATGTATTGGCGTATTCAAGTACGTATATTGGTCTTATTTATATGGAATTAATTTTTTATTTTATTTATACCAGAATTTGCCCGTCGATGGTTCCATGCGAAGGTTATTGAATAAGCTTTCCAACGATATAAAGATTTGCAAAAACGGATAGGTTTCGGATATAATTGAGCATGTTCGAAACTATAAAACGGTGGCCGGGATATTTGGGAATAGTAAATGTGCAGGAAAATTTCCTGCACACAAACTACTGAGGCCAACCATTTTTTTGGGTCAACATTGAACGATCATAACTCTCTTAATATAATGAATTGGGAGATTTGCGACCTATGAAAAGAAAGATCTTTGAGTCTTCTTTCCAATGCAATTGTTTTCATCCAAATCCAACATTTGAGTAAGGAGTTATACTCGTTTTACTTCAGCCTCTCAAAACAGACTTTTAGGATCAACTTCAAACTACCATAACTACTAGTACAGGACTAACTGGGTAGCCTACTTTATATGAAATGAAATACCTTTGAATTATCTTTCCAACGATACCAATTTCACCCAAATCTGATATCGGAGCAAAGAATTATGGTCGATCTACTTTAGCTGATCAAAACAGTCCACCAAAGGACAGATTTGACATTCTTTAAATTTTAAAGGCATTTTGGTCATTCCCTATGATATTATGGACGGGAATATGTGTATATATACATGTATATGAGTTCAAAAACTCATTTTCATCATCAATCATTGAGAAATAACAAACCCTAGCCAAATTTGACCTTTAAATTACTTTTGATTCAACCGTAGAAATTCCAAAGTAATCCGATAACTGCGTTTGTCATCTCGAGAGCTTTGAACGACACCTATTATTTGTGCAAACAGGATTGCATAATCAAGAGGTGAATTCTAAGGTATGAATATTTTTTGCCTTGTTCTTTTCCATATGTATATATGTGATAGAGGATTATATGTATTAGTTGTTATTGAAAGGTGATGGAAATAGGGTTATGGACTATTTTGCATGGTTTGGTTGTATTGAATTGTGGAAGGTGGATATGGTAATTGAGTTATGGAAGGTGGATATGGTAATTGAGTTACGGAAGGTGGATATGGTGATGTATTATTGAATTGATGATTATTTATGTCTATGGCTCAATTTGGTTTAATGGATTGGTTGGAAGGATAAATGAATCCAAACTTGATATTGGAGGATGTTGTATGAATATGCATGGCATGTGAATGTAATTGGAGTATAAGAAGGTTAAAGTGACACCCTTTATGGTGTAATTAAGGCTTACTACTCAACCACTAGTTTGATGAATTCAAATAATTGAATTGTGACGTTTGGTTGCTAATACTAGATTGCTATATATGTTCATTGTAGATAAGTAATCCAAAAAGACGGGAAGTCCATTTGGGACTAGTATTGAAGGTTGACAGTCAGGTATGTAAAGCATACTCTATACCATATCTTTGGCATGAAAGTGAACAATTGTTCTATTAAGAAAGTTTTCAAAGTTATTCAATAACATGTGATCCATAATGATTTTGTATGATGTCCTACGTTACCAATGAACTTGTTTCCACCCTACAAGATGTCAAGACATTCCAATACTTACTTATTTTCCAAATCTTACATGTTTATTGCACTAATGAATGTCAGAAGGTATCCGGTTACTCAAACAAGATCCATGTGCTATTAATGACTCCAAAACGTTTCATTGATATACCAATAAGTTCCTACTTCATTGTTATGGCATTGATGACTCCAAAACACTTTATTGATGTGCCAAAGAGTTCTTACTTCATTGTTATTGCATTGATGGTCTATTTATATGTCTCTGATTGATGTATCATTATTTCAAAGTATCAAAAATGCGGTGGCGACCGAAATAACAATCTCAAAGATTAATTGAACTAAGTGATGGAAGTTCTCTCTTATCGGGTGGTATCCTAGGGGCATAAGCCTATCATGGGTCGATCCCTATTTATGTGTTTATGGGTGGTATCCCAGGGGCATAAGCCTATCATGGGTCGATCCCAGTTGATATGTACTGGAGGCAGCCTAATGGTCACAGTACAGTACAGTAATGATTACAAAGATGATAAGAACGAAGGTAAAGTGAATGAATAAATACAATGTACAGGTTGTCACAAGTTCTAGTAAGTGTGGTCCACTCCTATTACGATTTCTTCACTTGTTTCTGATTTCTATTGAGCTCCTATATCATATGTGATTATCTACAGCTTTACATACTCAGTACATATTTTGTACTGACGTCCCCCATGGGGACCTGCATTTCATGCTGCAGGCACACGCACCTCAGCTCATACACCGCACAAGTAGAAGACAGGATATCCAGCTGCTTTTGGTGAGCTCCAGTTTGCTTCGGGGCTTTCCGTGTCATATCCAGTCACTTTTGGTATTGTATAGAAGTTAGTTATATGGCGGGGTGTGTCCCGACCTTAGTTAAACTCTGTGTATTGTCTAGAGGCTTTGTAGACCTAATGTACAGTCAATGTTGTGTTTTGTTAATAGACGTGATGGCTACAATGGCCAAGTATTGTATATACATATATATGTGTGCTCGAGCTTATACAGGTTATTATTTCCTTTTATATGCGACATGATGCTGTCCGAATTTTGGGTTGTCATAGAGGTATGCATGGGAAGTATAAGGTTATGAGCTGGTTCTCCCGGTCCTCCTCGGTTACGGGTGCCAGTCCGCCCCAATAGGACTTGAGGCGTGAGAAGATTACTCATCTGATACACCAGATGATTGAATTTTTTAAATTGTGCGCACTTATACTGGATTCATGATTGGGGTTCTATCCATTGTTAGAAAAACAGAAGTGCACCCAGATGACAAATACGAATAAAAATCATAATTTTACGTACCAAAGTCACCTATGAAGTAATGCCAAAGTGAAAAGTAATGTAGTAAATAAAATTTGACCTAAGAAATTGGTCAGATCGCAGCAGTAGCGCTGTACCATAACAACAACAACGACAAATGGTCGACAAGAAGAAGATGGAGATGATAATGAAGTAGAAGATGATGAATAAGGTAGCAGAAACAATGAACAAAAGAAATTGCTAAGAGAGAGAAACAACAATGGATGATAAGAGAGAGAAATACGCTTTTTTTCCCTCCGTCTCCCTTTTTTTTAGGTAAAGTAATTACTTTTCTCGTTTTAAAAACTTGTGGGTTATTTTCAAACTTTTCCATCTTTCTTAATCCATAATAAAGTAATTGTCACCTCCAACTAATAATTAAGACTTGTGTCACCTACACCTCATCTTAATAACAAAGTAATTACTTAATTATCCATAATAAAGTAACTGTCACCTCCAACTAATAATTAAGACTTGTGTCACCTACACCTCATTTTAAAACTCTTTTGTCACCTGTGGCCCAAATCCCGAGTAACTAATTATTACTATTAAGTATTAGTACTACTATTATTATTATTATTATTGTTATTATTATTATCTTTCATTTTGTATTTAAATAAATTAAAATTCAGATATGTTTTGTAGTATTTAAATTTTAAAAGAGATAAGTTTGAAGTAGTAAAACTCTATTAGAACTCTTTAATTATGGATTTTTGTTTTTAATATAATGATTTTTTTTCCAAAAAAGGATAATGTATTCCAAATTCAAGTATTAAACTTTTTTCTATTTAAGATTTGTATTACAATACTATTAAGCCTTGTCTTAAAAATTACCACGGGGCTTAACAATAGCTTGCCACGTGATTTCTTCTGTTGCTTCATCCTCTGCTTTATTATACATAGATAGGTGAATTTTTTTTTTTTGATTAAAGAAAAGATGATGTTTCAAATTCAAATATTTAATCTTTCAATTCAAATTTTTTATTACACTATTTTTTTTAACTTTGTCCTAAAACTGTCATGACGTGGCTTCTCAATAACTTGCCACGTGGCTTCTTGTCTTACTTTTATTATTATTATTATTATTATTATTATTATTATTATTATTGTTATTATTATAATTATTATTATTATTAACCATGGTTCTTAGATTTATGCTAATGAAAATATTTTCATTTCTTCTCAAGCTTTAATAGTTTTATATTCAAATATTTAATATTCTTCAATTCAAATATTTCAAAAGTATTTGCTAATCAATTACTTAAATTTGCAATTAGAATTTATACTAAAATATATGTTCATGTGCATGAATTTAAATCAAACAAACATACATAAATTTAAAAATTTTCATGTCTTTCATTTCAATGTAATTATTTTAAAAAAAATAATAACAACCCACGTACTTTTTTCTTAGTTTTAGCGCTTCATTTTTTTCTTTTGGTTTAAAAAATAGCAACAACTAATATTAAAACGTATGTACTAATAATCTGACTTCTACTATTATTTATTTATATATTATTATTATTATTATTATTATTATTATTATTATTATTATTATTAGTATCTTTCATTAATATGTAAACAAGTTATATTTAAATATATTTTATAGCATTTAAATTTTTTTAAAAAATAAGTTTGAAATGGTAAATGTATATTAGAACTCTTCACGAATGAATTTCTATTTTTAAGATAATGAAAATCTTTTTTTTTTATTTAAAAAAGGATGATGTATTTCAAATTCGAATATTTAATCTTTCAATTCAAATTTTTTATTACACTATTTCCTTCTACGGGTACAAGAATCTATATACTAGAAACAACCACTTCAACTAGTTCAAGTTTATAAACCAAGAATACAATGAAGTGCAGAAAATACCCTCAACACAAGATCAAAGAGATCTTTCCAAGAGGTGTATTTTATTTTTAGAAATAAAGACGAATCTGAAATAGCCAAGTCGCCCGAATTCATGGACTTTCCTTAAGGAAATAATTTCCCTCACTGTACCCGAGGTTGCGGAATGTTCCTCCCAGGATAAAATGACCAACCAAACCAATTGTAGCGGTACCTCAAACAACTGGAATATCTTCGAACTCACTGAACGTTTTAAGTTATCACACAGAATATTTTTAAAGCAAGAAGAGTGTTTTTATTCTAAAATTTTCATACCAAAACCTATGGATGAAAGCAGGTTTATATAGCCACAAGAAACCTCTTTTGAAAAGTGGCAATAGTTCATTTAAAAGGTGTAACCTTTTCTAAAAATTCATGTCTATTCGTCTAAACAGTGGCATGTCATTTCGTGAATCAGTGTGTCATTTCGTTGAAGAATTGCATCCTTATGAAACGTTAGTCCGAAACACTGCAACTTTTCTGAAGTATCAGTTCAGTTCGAACATTGCATCTGTTACTGTTACTGCATGCATATAAATGGAGTATTAAACACACAGAAAAAATTTTCTTCTTTTTTGTCATTGATCAGATTTCGTCAAATAAAGTTTGTCCAAAAAGATAGATCTCATCGATCGATCATTTGACAAATCCAAATTCGAAGCCGAAGTCGAGCCAAGCGAGCGACGACGACGGCGCGAGACATCTCTTATTTCTTGCCTCACTTATCATGTGGAGTAAATGTTCTTGAT
Organism: Capsicum baccatum var. pendulum; assembly: GCA_030864225.1. Classification (NCBI taxonomy): domain Eukaryota; kingdom Viridiplantae; phylum Streptophyta; class Magnoliopsida; order Solanales; family Solanaceae; genus Capsicum; species Capsicum baccatum. The sequence continues at coordinate 203,741,594 of CM061558.1, read as the reverse complement.
TATAAACACTTCCAAGTTCTCTTCTTCCATCAATGAGGGAGAAAGAGTAAACTTTCTAATTTGCGAGTACACTTTTCATTTTAGTATCTCCTTCCATCCACCATTTTATTCTCCATTTTCCATTCACATTTCTTTCATATACTATGAACCCAACAATCCCCCACATGAATGAAAATGACTATTTTTCGTAATAGTTTTATGGATAAGTATGTGATATCAAGCAAAGACTAATTATATCTGGATAAATGGGTTTCCCTTTGAACTTTTCGTAATAAACATGCATCGGGTGCACTCGGTCAATCAGTAGATTTGATATCTTTGAACCGTCAAGCTTTAATGTACACCTAGATAATACATGTCACACAACCATCCTTTTAACGTTTATGGTTCTCACGGTTTTGTTCTTATCAGCCATGAACACGTCCCAATTTTATGAGATCATAGAAAATAGGCCTTTACTAATATTCTCCTTGAAGCGGCTTCCACTTCGCCCTCACATGGTGATTTATAAATGTTCAATCCTATAGATTAAACTACTTGGTCAAATCTGCCAAATTTAGATAATTATTAAAAGACTTTTCACCTTAAGTCTTATCCTTATTTACTATTCATTGTCTAGATTATGAGAATGGGTTTGGTAATTGACAATGTTGAACCTGCCAGACAACTTTGTTTGATCTCCTTGAACCTAGCTTTTGGGATCTCCAATCTGCTAGGTAGAGTTACCGCCGTGCTGACTTGTCCTAGGCCTTAAACTCATTCCCTTGGATGTCTTTTCCGCTCCCTCTCTAGATAGGCCTTTTGTAAGTGCATCCGATACATTATCCTTTGACTTTACATAGTCAACAGTGATAATTTCTCTAGAGAGAAGTTTTCTAACGGTATTATGTCTTCATCATATGTGATGAGACTTACCATTGTACAACATGCTCCTTGCCCTACCTATAGCCGCTTGGCTATCATAGTGTATACATACTGGTGCCACTGGCTTGGGCCAATACGGAATATCTTCCAAGAAATTCCGGAGCCATTCTGCTTCTTCACCGGTTTTATCCAATGCGATAAATTTAGATTCCATTGTAGAGCGAGCAATACAAGTCTGTTTGGATGATTTCCAAGAGACTGCTCCTCCACCGATAGTAAATACATATCCACTTATGGATTTTACTTCGTTCGATCCGGTGATTCAATTTGCATCACTATATGCTTCAAGTACTGCAGGATATTTATTATAATGTAAAGCATAATCTTGAGTGTATTTAAGATATCCCAAAACTCTTTTCAATGCCATCCAACAAGTTTTGTTGGGATTACTCGTGTACCGACTCAATTTACTGATAGCGCATGCTATGTCTTGTCGTGTACAGTTCATTATATACATTAAACATACCAATACTCTTGCATACTCCAATTGTGAGTCACTTTCATCTTCATTCTTTTGAAGTGCAAAGCTCACATCCAATGGAGTCTTGGCAATTCCAAATTCCATATACTTGAATTTGTCTAGTACCTTTTCGATATAATGAGACTGTGATAATGCCAATCTTTGTGGAGTTTTATGGATTCTTATACCTAAGATCACATCCGCAACTCCAAGGTCTTTCATATTAAACTTGCTCTCGAGCATTCGTTTTGTTGCATTTATGTCAAAAATGTCTCTACCGATGAATAACATATCATCCACATATAAACAAACAATGACATGGTGATTTGGAGTGTCTTTAATATAAACACATTTATCACATTCATTTATTTTGAATCCGTTTGCCAACATGGTTTGGTCAAACTTCACATGTCATTGTTTAGGTGCTTGCTTTAGTACATACAATGACTTAATAAGTTTACACACCTTGTTTTCCTTTCCTGGAACCACAAAACCCTCAATTTGTTCCATGTATATTTCTTCCTCCAATTCTCCATTTAGGAAAGCGGCTTTCACATCCATTTGATGGATTTCAAGACCATATACCGCAGCAAGGCAATTAACATTAGAATCGATGTTATCCTTGTTACTGGCAAGTATGTATCAAAGTAATCAAGGCCTTCTTTTTGTTTGAAGCCTTTTACTATAAGTCTTGCCTTGTATTTGTCAATAGTGCTATCTATTTTTATTTTCCTTTTGAAGATCCATTTAGAACCTAAAGGCTTATTTCCGAGAGGAAGATCAACCAATTCCCATGTATGGTTTCTTAATATTGAATCAATCTCACTATTGACTGCCTCTTTCCAAAAGGTTGAGTCTGATGACGACATCACTTCTTTAAACGTTTGAGGTTCATTTTCTAAGAGAAATGTTACAAAATTCGATCCAAATGAAGTTGATGTTCTTTGATGTGTACTATGTCTTAGATTTTTTTCATTATGTACCTTCTCACTTGGTTCATCTCGAGGTCGTTTAGATCTTCCACTAGACTATTCATGTCTAAGTTTATACGAGTAAATGTTTTTAAAGAATTCAGCATTATCTGATTCAATTACCATATTTTTATTTATATCTGGATGTTCGGATTTATGAACCAAAAATCAACATACTTTACTACTTTTAGCATATCCTATGAACACACAGTCCACCATATTAGGTCCTAGCTTAACCCTTTTAGGCATAGAAATTTGAACCTTTGCTAGACACCCCTACACTTTAAAATATTTCAAGTTGGGTTTCCTTCCTTTCCATTTTTCATAAGGAATTAATTGTGTCTTACTATGGGGAACTCAGTTGAGTATATGATTGGCTGTAAGGATAGCCTCCCCCCATAAGTATTACGGTAAACCAAAACTTATAAGTAAGACATTCATCATTTCCTTCAAAGTTTGATTTTTTATTTCTGCAATTCCATTAGATTGAGGTGAATATGGGGTCGTATTTTGATGGATGATTCTATTCTCTACACATATTTGCGCAAAGGGAGATTCATATTATCCGCCCTTATCATTTCTTATCATTTTGATCTTTTTGTCTAACTGATTTTCAACTTTATTTTTATATTGCCTAAATGCATCTATTGTTTCATCCTTACTATTTATCAAGTAGACATAACAGTATGTAGTGAAATCTTCAACAAAATTTATGAAATACTTTTTCCCACCACATGATGGTGTTGACTTCATATCATAAATGTCAGTGTGTATTAAGTCTAAGGGATTGGAATTCCTTTCAACGGACTTATAAGGATGCTTTGCATACTTCGATTCCACACACGTTTGACACTTTGATTTACTGCACTCAAAGTTTGGCAAAACTTCTAAGTTAATCAGTTTTTGTAACGTTTTGTAATTAACATGACCTAAACGTTCATGCCATAAATTATAGGACTCAAGAAAGTAAGAAGAATTTGAACTTTTATTTATTTCAACATTTATTACATTCATTTTATAAAGGCCCTCGGTGAGATAGCCTTTTCCTACATACATTTCTCCTTTGCTAATTATAATTTTTCCAGAAATGGTTACACATTTGAATCCATTCTTGTCTAGAAGTGAAAAAAAAATTAAATTCCTACGTAACTCAAGAACATACAAGACATTGTTAAGTGTCAAGACCTTTTATGAAGTCATTTTCATGCTTATTTTTCCTGTTCCTTCTACCTTAACAGTAGCGGAGTTAGCCATGTAGATCATTTCTTCTACTTGAGCCAGAGCATATGACAAAAACAACTCTTTGTTGGCACATACATGGCGGGTGGCACCAGAATTCATCCACCATTCGCGAGGATTTCCCACCAAGTTGCATTCTGAGAACATAGCACACAAATTATCGCATTCTTTATTGGATCCAATCATATTTGCTTGATCCTTTTTCTTGCCTTTCTTCGGGTTACGAAAATCCGTGGACTTGTGGACAATCTTGCCACAATTGAAACATTTTCCCTTGAATTTCTTCTTGGGTTGATAACTTCCTTGTTCAACTTTCTTCCTTTTCTAAGAATTGTTTTGGTCATCTTCTACAATATGTGATCCATTAATTGTAGAATTTTCTTTTGACCTTCTCTCGGTAGCCTTATTATCCTCTTCAATACGCAATTGTACAAGAAGATCTTCAACAGTTATCTCCTTGCGTTTATGCTTCAAGTAGTTTTTGAAGTCTTTCCACAATGGTGGTAACTTCTCAACTATCGCTGCTACTTGAAATGCATCATTCACAATCAAACCTACAAAACAGTTTATATGACTATTAAGAACATTTTTAATTTGTTCAACTATGGTATTTTTTAAATATATACCTTCTGCTAGGAGATCATGTATGATGACTTGCAACTCCTACACTTGAGAGACAACTGATTTGCTATCTATCATTTTAAAGTCTAGGAATCGTGCAACAAGGAATTTCTTAATTCCTGCATTTTCTATTTTATATTTTCCTTCAAGTGCCCTCCACAATTTCTTTGATGTCTTAGTTCCACTGTAAAAATTGTAGAGGTCGTCTTGGAGACCACTCAGAATATAATTCCTGCAAAGGAAGTCTGAATGTTTCCAAGCTTCTACAAGTACGAAACACCCTTTGTCCGAGGTTTCCTCGGGCACCTCAGGAGCGTCTTCGCTAGTGAACCGTTGCAGACACAAAGTGGTGAGGTAAAAGAAAATCTTTTGCTGCCATCGCTTAAAGTCAATGCCCACAAATTTTTCAGGCTTCTCCGCCGGTTCCATTGTAGGTAGAGCATTTGTGCGACTTGATGTGGCAATATTAGTTGCCCCCACAGATGTTGGCGCATCTTGCATTTGAATTTCGCATGTCATTTTTCCTGTCACCACAAGACAAAAAAATTCAGTATTTTCAGAATACTACTTATAAAGTTAAATAACTTTTAAACTTTTCTTCTTGTTTCTAGTTAATGATGAAGTTTTTATAACTTCAAATCGCCAACCAAGTGAACTTTAACTTGTGATGAAGATTTTATGCCTTCTAATCACTAGTTAAATTCAAGCGGAGTAGAAAACTTAAAGTTTTAATCTCCCAAAACAAGTAATATAGATTCTGTAAACTTATTTCCTTAAGATTGTTATTTCCTTCTACGGTACAAGAATCTGTATACTAGAAATAACCACTTCAACTAGTTCAAGTTTATAAACCAAGAACACAATGAAGTGCAGAAAATACCCTCAACACAAGATCAAAGTGATCTTTTCAAGACGTGTATTTTATTTTTAGAAATAAAGATGAAACAGAAATGGCCAAGTCACCCGAATTCATAGACTTTCCTTAAGGAAATAATTCTCCTCACTGTACCCGAGGTTGCGGAATTTTTCTCCCAGGATAAAATGGTCAAACAAACCAATTATAACGGTACCTCAAACAACTGGAATATCTTCAAACTCACTGAACATTTTGAGTGATCACACAGATATTTTTAAGGCAAGAAGAGTGTTTTTATTCTGAATTTTTCGTACCAAAACCTGTGGATAAAAGTAAGTTTATATAGCCACAAAATACCTCTTATGAAAAGTGGCAATGGTTCATTCAAAAGGTGTAACCTTTTCTGAAAATTCATGTCCATTTATCCAAACAATGTGTCTGTTCCAAACAGGTATGCCATTTTGTGAATCAGTGTGTCATTTCGTTGAAGAATCGCATCCTTCTGAAGCATCAGTTTGAAACAGTGCAACTTTTCTGAATCATCAGTTTAGTTCAAACATTGCATCTGTTACTGTTACTGCATGCATATAAATGGAGTATTAAACACACAGAAAAAATTTTCTGCGTTTTTGTCATTGATCAGATTTCGTCAAATAAAGTTTTTCCAAAAAGATAGATCTCATCGATCATTTTCCAAATCCAAAGCCGAGTGAGCGACGACGACGACGCGAGGCATCTCTTGTTGTTTTAAGGTTTTGACAAATTGATTACAACATGTCAAATTAACTCACAAAAAATAAAAAGTATTATACAAATGTGAAAAGAATAACTTTTTTTTGTCACCCTCTTAGGTTAGAATAAGTATATACAACAATATGTATTTATACTAGTTTAGGTGTACATTCCCCGCGCGTGTATCTCGATTTAGCGAATCGAATTTTATAAAATCACTTGAGATATAAAAAGTATGTCGATCTTTAAAAATATTGATTGAATTTTTTGTTGTTTAGCATCTACATTAGGACTGTTTTCGACTCTTACCCAATTCTATGAAAAGGTAGAAATTAGACAACCGAAATGCACGTATATTAATTTAAACACAAGAAAGTTTGAATTGCAATAAAATTTTGAAAGTATTTCGGCCAAGTTAATCTCGTGAACTTCTTTTGCAAGATATAAAGTTATTATTTGTTCTCTTTCACCTCACAATTTTGTCTAATTCAGGAACTTATTTTGCACTCTTCCATCTAGTAGTCACTCAATAATGAAGAAACAATCAATTTTTGCTTCTCCAATTTCGAGACCCCAAGTCTTTTAATATTTAGATAATGTTATTATATAAATACAAAAAACCTTATAAGGCAATGTAAAGATCTACTATAAGCTCTTTCCTGTCAAATAAAAATAGAATTGTTACCACATTCAAGTCCAGTCATCACAACTAATCAGTGTACTTTTTCAAGGACTCTCTGCCAGAAGAAGTTAAGTTGATGCTAATCATACTTTAGCTCCGACATCCCTTTATCTCTTGACATCTTAAGTTATATTCTTGTACAATAGGTAGGATCATCCCTATCGATACAAAAACAACAACCAACAAATCAAGTGAATCATCCAACCAATAAAGTTGTAAAATATGCAATTTGCTTTCACCTGCAAGAAAAGTGAAAATAATTTTTCAAACACGTGGCAGAAAAAATTACATGCGTTTATGTCTTCAATTCATTCAAACTTGACAACTTAATACTTCAGACAATAATATATAGAAAAATTGACAGAGGAGAAAAATGTACTGAAAGATAATTATAGTTAAGGGTAAATTATGAATTGCCAAGAATATCGAACTTGATGCGGTCACCAAAAATTTATAGCTAGTAAAAGCCCTATCACTGATTATTAAATAATTAGGGATCTCGAATTCTTCGCTTTGTAGTGACTTGAAAATGGGAATCAAATTCTAAAAAGAAAAAAAAATAAACAAACCAAATGTTATTTATAGAGACAAAAACAAAGAATGAAATAACATATGAAGTTTTATTTAACTTTTGTTGTTAATTTTCTTTTATATCGACTTTGTCATTAAAATTCTCGTTAACATTTTATAACAGATGGATTTCGATATAAATTCTGTGTAATTATGTCTAAACAAATTATTGATTTCAGTCCTGGCTCTCCAGCCAGAAAATATATTCAACACGACTTCTTTGCTGAAAAATGGCAACCCTTTAGAAAATGGTTCTTTGAAACCTATTCTAAAGATGAACTTCAGAACATTTCTGAAGAATTCTATGAAACTTGTGCACTGCATAATCAAATCATATTCTTTGTTCCTTGGTTTATGTCTGCATATTTACCTTCTTACATTAAACTCATTGAGAGATCCTACCAACATCCACACCCAGATGGTTGGAGATACTACAGCTACTTTTCTTTCTGAAACTTCAATGTTATTGCAAATTTTTTTCTGTAATCTCAAAATACCATTCTTATAATTACAAAAAAAAAATTGCTACTAAAAAGAATTACTTCTAGAAAAGATCAACCGTTGGGTGTTTTCTGTTCGTAGGCATGAGTACAATGAAACTCTTTATATAGGATGATTTTTTGTATATATTTTAGGATTCTTAATATCTTCTCATATGTATATATTTTATGTATTTTAGGACTCTTTATTTATTTTTATATATTTACTTAATCAAGATTCTTCCCATGTATTTTAGGAGTTTTTAGTTTAATAAATAATAATTAAAGGAAAAGAAGGAAAAAAATGATTTTATCTATTGCAATTTTTTTTATTGAAGTACAAAAAGTTCAACACATATAATTATTATTATTATTATTATTATTATTATTATATATTATATTACTATAAATTATAGATAAATTATAGATATAGTAATCATGACCAATAATAATTTATAGTATATCGTACAGAAAGTAATCGTTTAAAGTATATACGTTCATTGTCAACCTTGACACATCGTGATTCGCCTTGATCCCTCCGTACGAAGCGTAGGACGCCATATCTTAATGACTAACCCTATCCATTATTTCCAAAGCAGGTCGATCAACAAAATAATTCAATCAACTTTTTTCTTCTTTTATAATTATCAAACACGATAACATTTTTAATATATTATTTTATTTAATTAATTTTGAAAATCTCTTCTTTTATAAAAAAAAAAATATATATTTATGTCTCTTTTGGGTAAAAAAATGTGGTGAACTACTTATGCTCCTATTCCTCACTTGCGTATCTTCGCCAAATGTGAAAACTATCGCTCTCTGAAATTTACTAGCTATTTGAGGTATCTATATTTGCTTGTAATTTACAAATCTAGATACATACACATAGACGGAGCAAGGATTTCCACAAAGGGTTCAAAATTTGAAGAAAAACTAATAAAGGGAGTTCTACATCTATTATATATACTAGTTTAGGTGAACGCGCCTTGCGCGTGTACCTCACTTTAATGAGTTCGAACATTACATTAAATAGGATATTTGTTTAAATAATATAGATGAATATAATAATTAAATTTAATATTTTTTTGAATATGTAAAGATGGAGAATTTATTTATTAAACCTAATATTTACCAAAAATATTTTTAAAAGTCGATCGATAATCATCTATCATCTGTAAATTGTAACAAAATAATATAATGATAGAGACATCAAAATAAGACAGTAAAATCTAATCTTTATACACAAAAATTTTCTCAAAGTCGTCCGACACTCAACTACCACTTGTAAACAATAACAAAATAATACGATAACAGAGATATCAAAATAATACAACTAAACCTAACTTTACATAAAAAAAATTTCTCAAAGCCGACTAACATTTATCTATCACCTGTAAACTGCAACAAAATAATACGATAAAAGTGATATCAAAACAATACAATTAAACTTAAATTTTACACACAAAAATTTCTCAAACCTGATCGAGATTCATCTACGAACTGTAAACTATCACAAAATAACAAACTAATAGAGATATTACGATAATACAATTAAACCTAACCTTTATCTAAAAAAAATTTCAAAGTCGGCCCACATTCATCTAGCATCTGTAAATTAAAATAAAACAATAAGATAATAAAGATATCAAAACAATACAATTAACCCTAACCTTTACATAAAAAATTCTTCAAAGTCAATCGACATTCATCTACGACCTGTAAACTATAAAAGAAATATAATAGTGATTACAAAGTTTCGATTTTGATCCAACTAATTCTTGTCTGAGCGAAAATTTTGACCCTAAAGAATGATTTGATTGAAAAACAAAGAAGATATATATATATATATATATATATATATATATATATATATACACACACACACACATGCATGTTGAATTCTATTATGATAACAAAAACAATGAAGAAGTGGAGGGTTAGAAAATCAAACATCCACCAATCTAGGTATATAATCGAATCAAGTTAGATGAACATCAATCTTATTCTCCCATTTATCTTAATTAAGCACCCCAAAAGAGAACCAAAGCTAACACAAATACCACGTAGATTACTCGTATTTCTGCACAAAATAGAACACACATATCACGTAGATTTCTAGTATCTCTGTACAAAACAAAACACAAGTATCATTTAGATTGCTAGTATTTCTGCGCAAAACACAAATTATAATCACTATTGCGGATGGAAATTATTAATTAATTCTCATACCATATATTTTAGGAGTCCATATATTTTAGAAAGTCTAGTTGAAAGAAAAATATTAATTAATTTTCCTACTATATATTTTAGGAGTGCCACATATTTTAGGAAGTCTAGTTAATATAATAAAAATAATTAAATAATAAATTGAAAAATAGTGAAAAGATAATTTTGTCTAAAGAAGAATCTTTTAATGAAGGGTAAAAAGTTCAAATCACTTTCCTAAAGGTCTTCACGCTTTTAATATATTATAGATATAGATTATAGATACATAAACATAAATTTGGTAATGTATAAATAGCGTAATATGTCAAAAGCTGGCTCCACCACATTACGTACAAGTATTTAGTAACAAAGCTAGAAATTTTGCTAAGATTATTCAAATTAAAATATTAGTATATATCTCTAAAAAAATTATTTTTACCTATATACACATTATTATTATTATTATTATTATTATTATTATTATTATTATTATTATTATTATTATTATTATTATTATAACTTTTTCAACTAAGAATATTCAAGGTTCCACCTTTGCCCCTGCAAGTATCATACTGGTATCTATGTCATAATTTTTATTCACACCGAACACGTATTTGAGTTGTTGAAAGTATTCGTTTGATAAGGCACAATTTGAAACCTGGTGAATAACGAGATGGAGAAGATTTTATTTTTTTGAAAAAAAAAATGTTTAGAAAATTGATTGAACCAACAAATATATTATAAAGGAAAGATTAGTTGAATCATAATTTTTTATATACTAATTTAGAGTACGTGCGTTGCACGCGTTATTTTTCTCTTTTCTCTTTTGTCTTCTATCGTATCATGTTTGGCACCTCATAAATTTCAATATGTCTATCTATGGTGAATTGACAAAGAGTTGATTTGAACTCTTTTTAAATCAAAAATTCATTTTAGTTTGAGAATTTTATCACTACAAGTTATCATATTTCATTTTAATTTCAACAATCACACATACCCTTGAAAATTTAAGAGTATAAAAGTTGCATAATAATAATTTCACATGGAAAACTTGGAGTTGTTCCAATTATAAGCAAAAATAGTTATCATCTTCTTTCATCATGTTTCAAACATTCTCAAAGTATGGTGCTAGGATTGCAACACCAAAGGCTTAATTCTTTGATGTATGAAATTACTATTCTCGTATTAAAACTCGAATTGTATTTATCCAATTAGCCTTTACAATTGGTGGTTAGAAGATACGACTTCATGGTCTTCAAACTGACAAATTCATCCTTACCGCAAAATAAAAATATTAAGTTTAGTCCAAAACACATACCAAGACAAAGAGTAGAATATATTGAAATAACATAATTTAATTATCGAGAATAGATAATTTACTATAGTGCCTATATATGAGTCCTCAACAATATGAAAATTCTCCGCCGAATTATCAACATGAAACATGTGAATGCATAATTACGTGAAACAGTCAAAAAAAAAATATTGTAAAACTTAATGACCACATAATTTTGAAATATGAAATATTGAATAAAACTTAGAATTAATTTAGCAGTGTTGTAGCGTACACATGCATATTATCTTTAGTCACTGAAATCTAAAGCATCATAAACGGGATAGAACCCTTCTACTAAAGAATAGTACCTATTGCTACACTTGATATAATTTTATTCGCTCATATAAATCAATTGTATTCATGAAATAATTTGAAATGATGAATACATCATCATCTCTCTCGCCTCTCTCCTCTCTCTCTTAAATCTCGTTTGCCTCTCTCCTTTCTCTTTCAAATTTGCTTGCTTCTCTCCTCCTATCCCAAGCTTGCTCGCCTCTCTCGTCCTTTTAACTTGCAACTACGAATTGTAATTAAGCAAATTATAGCTATAAATACCAAATTAAGTCCAAATTAGTCATTTTATGAAAGTTCCTCATAACAAAGTATGAATTTATGCTCGACAATTTCTCTACTGTTGAAAACATCTCAAATGGTAACAAAGAGGAGAATATGATCATATGATATGGTATCGTTATTAAGAGTATCTATCATGTTTGTTTTGATTGTTTCTTAAAATATACGATATACTATGATTTGATTTCATTGTTAAATAATCATGAAAATTCTCACTTTATGTAACCACCGATTTAGTGATATCACGTCGTAATCTTATATTTTTTTTCCTCATTTTACCCTTTATTTTATCATTTAATAATTCTATTTTATTCTTTATCTTCCCATTTTACAGTAACCCTATCCCGTTTCATCCTAGAATTCCTTATTGTTTGTTCATGTTGATAGGTAACCAAAGAAAAATTATGTAATGTCATATTTCTTAAGATAGGATATTGTTCCAATTAGTTACATTAGAGATAATATGTTAGTGAATCTTTCACATCTTATGTAAAATGGATTCAATTACAGATTAATGGATATGAGGGTAAAATATAAATCAACTTTATGGTAATAATGCATAAAATCAACCTCTTTTCTATAGTCTCGTGTGATGAGTTTTTCTTGTTCAAAGAACCGCAAGGTGCACCGTAGTTGCTTCATTTTCAATTTGAAATCCTTTGTCAAATCTTCTTCCCTCGCTCATTGACGCCTAAAATTTATAATTTTTAATGAATACATGCATATGAAAAATTTGTAAATATACTAGAATTAAAATTCATAAATATTAACACAATCTCAATATTTATAGATGAAAACTAACTTGGTCCTAAAGTAGCAAGAAAATAATTACCAATGAAAAAGGTAATTCTAATTATAATAGAAAATTAGGTCAAATACGAACGAAAAAGACTCCCAACTTAAAAAGAAACATAAAATTAATTAAAAAATAGTTCAAGAATATCACATAATTTCCTTTAGAAATTTTGAAGCGTTAGAAACAGAGGAAAGAACATAAGTGTAGTAATTTCATACCCACTTCTTATGCAATATTTAAAAAGAAAAAATTCTAAATAATTATTGGGGACTCAAAATTTTAAGCTGAAACCTTCAGAAAGAGTATCACTCTCCATTCCAAATCCCAAAACTATATTCTTGAGTAGGCTAAATAGTTAAGAACAATGTAGAAGAGGCGGCCGTCTCCAAGGACTTGTTTTCTTTTTCATCTAGTAAGGTTGTTCCAATTTCAGTAATTAGTTATAATAATATTTTTTTTATCTCAATTTTTGTGGCATAGTTAGTTTTTCGAGAGTCAAACTTTTTTATTTTTGCAATGTATTCGAATATAGAATCCTTAAGCTTTTTCGAGACAATTGACAATTGACATATACTGAACTCTATTATCAATCATCTATTGTACATGATAAAGCAAAGAATTTACAGTTTCAGTGAATATCTTCGACCTATTGTTGTTTCTACTGGCTGCATTCTGTAGGCGCTTGTTGCAAGAACTTTGAAAGTATTCCATCATTGATGATTGGTGCCACGTGAGGCTTCCATTCACAGGTTCACTTATTTCACATTTCTAATACCCAAACAAATGATACGATAAAGAAAACAAAATGTCGAGGTATGATAGTTAAAAAACTACCATAAACACCATAATTTTTTCACAAGTCAAAGTTGGAGCATGAACAAACTTCTAACTCATAAAGCTGAATTCAGAAAGAAAGGACAAACTCAGGTTCCTTTTCCAAACTTGTCTCAGATGCTACAATCAATTATTTTAATCAAATACTTCAAATCAAGATAGTACTCTAATTTTGCATGATATGATCTCCAGTAAGTTTAAAATACACCATTAATTTATTTTTTTTCGAACATTAGTTCGTACCCTGCTCTAAGAATTCATCCTGATATAGATGTCTTGTATTTGCGCTAAAATTTCAAAACAAAAAAGATACCAAAAAGTCCTGAGATAAAAAATAGCCTAAGAAAGTTGACACAAATCACAATATTCTAAAGTTTTATAGCAAAACAACGAATGCATTGGCTAAATATTGAATTCACACAAAGAGGTGGAGAGATCAGATCTTGTTCAAAAAACTTCAGCTAATTTTTTTTACCACTGCATTACAATAATAAAAAATAAGGATTCACGTACACAAAGAATCAATTGCCAATATAAAAATAAAGATTCACGTACTGAGTTTTTATTTAGATTTTAGGTTTTAATATGAATTAATAATAATTAAGAAAATAGTTGGATCGGGTCTAGTTTAGTTTGAAAAAGTTTTTTCCCTACCTTTTTGGGACGTTTGATATAAGTGATTTTAGCCTTTTTTTGGGACAAAAAATATTTTAGTTGAAAAAGATTGTGGTGTCTATTTTTTGGAGGATGTGACAAAAAAATTGTCATAAAATTAAGAATTTAACCATAATAAGAAAAGAATTTTCATTTAGTTTTTAATATGTTTATTATTGTCAGTATTTAATATAATAAAAATAATATGAAAATGGTGAAAAGATGATTTTGTCTAAAGTCGAGTCTTTTAGTGAATGATAAAAAGTTCAAAGGGAAAATGCTCTGTTTTCACTCTGAACTATACACGAGATTGCTAAGACACACCCAAGCTTTAGGAGGGTCCTATTACCCCTTGGACTAATTAAAATCATATTTTTGGCAACCTTAGTGCCTACATGACACATACGTGGCACATTAGTGAATCAACACACTGAAGGTCCACGTAGGCACTAAGGTTGCCAAAAATATGATTTTAATTAATCTAGGGGGTAATAGGACCCTCCTAAGTTCGTGTGCGTCTCAGCAATTTCGTGTATAGTTCAGGATGGAAACAAAGCATCTTTTCAAATTCAAATAACACTAATTTTATATTTTTGGAATGAAAGCAAAGTGCATATATAAACCTAAAGTGTCTTTTAAGTAAAATAAAATTTTGTTCAAAATATTAGGGGATTAAAAGTAAATATTCATTTCTAAATTTTAGAAAATTAGTACCTAAGAGGTTTTCTATTTTGCTTGAAAAATAGACCGTAATAGTACATAGGTGATTTTTTATTTGGCAAAAAAAAAAAAAAGGTATATTTGTTAGATTTTTTACCATTAATATATATCTATATCTATATATATAATATATTAAAAGTGTGAAGCCCCTTAGAAAAGTGATTTGAACTTTATGTCCTTCATTAAAATATTCTCCTTTACAAAAAACTGTCTTTTTCACTATTTTATTCAATTTATTATTTAATTATTTTTTATTATATCAACTAGACTCTTAAAATATATGGTGGGAGAATCAATTAATATTTTTCTTTATACTGATCAACTAGAAAAACACTTCTAAAATAGGACTCTATTAAAGAAATACTTCTATGTTATAAATGTATTTACATTATAGTGAATATCTATCAAGATCTACTTTGATATCTATTAGGATTTGAAGCATCCGTCTTTTACTCAGACTAGGAGTAAATTTATCCTATAAATAGAGGGGTTTTGTTCATTGTATTTACAATCAAGATGATCTTTCATCCCCTTAAGAGAAGAAACAAGAATTACTCTCTCCACTCTTCTTCTTTATTTTTTCTTGTTTTATAACATGTTATCAACACGAAACTCTACCAAACAAGGTGAGATTATAAATCTGAAGGATTTCAAGGTTAGTAATTCTTTATGTTATCTTTCTTTTGCTACTACTAATATAATTATTATTGGATTTGAGAAAAAATAATTGGTTTGGAACCATTTATATTTTAAATTTATTCCTCAAGAACAATATTATCAAAAAGGATGATAATATGTTGGGCTCAAGTCCCATTGATTCATGCCTAAGACGCCTTTACATGGATTAAATATTGAGTTTGAATCTCAATACACCGTATTGATGATTTTGTGATGGCTAAGGCAAAATAATGGGTGTTTGATGACAAGTCATAAAATTTGACCCATTGAATATGCTCCATTCCATAAAGTGAATGTGGTAGCAATGTATGATAAGTCTGAAATATGACAACTTATTTCATTCTTGAGGTGTATGTGGTAGCAGTGCATAATATGTCTGAAAGAAGACAAGTGATTGAATGCACGAATATACGCGTGGAGAGAGAATATGATAATGATCATCAAAAGTGATGATATTTTCACACGCTTATATGATTATAAGATATGCTAGATAGAAAAAAAATTCTCTACATCATATGTATTCCTCGATTTGCTTCTGAAGTTGCAAAATCTTGAAAGAGGTTATAAGCTATCATAATTTGATAGGCTTAAGGCACGATTATATTCCATTCCTGGGGAATGAGAAACTTGTTAATGCAAACGTGCACTTGATTGTGATTGTATCATAACTCACCTCCGAAAGAGGTTGAATAATTTTAAAATCTACTTCTGAAGTAGTAAATCTGAAATTTATTCATGTAATAGTAAATCTAAAATTTACTAAAGAAAAAGTACATGTCATGGTAAACTTGGAGTTTACTAGAATAAAAGTTCATAAATTGATATGAACGATTGTGACATCTCGAAGATGTGCATGTATTGAAGAACTAGAAGATTCTTTAAGAATTATTTATGTCGTTTGTTCTCATGATAAGTTGGTTGGACCAACTAATATTAGGATTAGATCCCTTCAAATCTAAAAATTATAAAAGGTGAATAAGGGCCCCTTCACCTATCATGTGATATGTTGAAAAAATGAATCAATAAGATAATCACATGTACATTCATTGTCAATTTGCAGGTTGACATTCATAAAGTTGCTTGCTCAATAAAATTGAGCTAAGAACATAATTTTCAAATTGTGCAATCAAGAAAGTTATCTTGATGATGATGCTTTAGCATTGAATGCCTTCGATAAATAGCTAAACCATCGCTAATGAGAACAAAACTTCATGTGTAGGTCTGAAATATAATATTTTGAATACAATAACACTTGTATGCATTAGACCAATAAATTATGATTATTTTTTCCCTCTCAATTGGGTTAAGGTCGGGAACCAATTATTCTATCTAATAATTTTGATGTGCGGTATACGATTAATGAATATACCATAATGCACAACGATGGATTCCTTAAAGAAGTAGAGGATGTATGTTAGTTTTCCTAACATAAGGGGGAGATTATAAGCTCTATGGAATATGTTAGGAATTATTACCATATCCTCATCCAAAAGATAATTCAAGTCAAATGTTGAAAGCATCTCATATTAAGTGTAAGTGCTCTTATTTTGTGTTCCTAAAGGACAAAGTCTATGCATACGTGAAGCGTGGTAGACTGATCGGTTCCAAATGAAATAGTCCTTGAAAAATAAGGAGCAAATAATCATAATAGAAAGGCAATGTCTACGACATAACACTTCATGAAACCTTATGAAAGGTTTAGGTACCTGAAAATAATGAAGTAATGAGATCTCAAAATGTTATGTCGCATTGTGAACTAATACAAAATGATATATCATCAATATCTTTGATACAATATTGGAGCAATATTGTGAAATATTACGAGGATCTGAATCTACGTTTATTTAAGCATGCTGACGTAGAAATATTTATCAAGTGACATGAAAAGATGCATTTTTGTAAGCGTAAAACTTATTTGATTTGCAGTCTTGACACTTGAAGATGTCACTTATGAAATGTTGAATGTTGTCACTTGACAAAACTTATATGAAAAATTTTAATGATTCAAACTGCTTGAAGCATATAAAAGTTTTTGGAAAACTTATTTATAATCCTTATAATGTATAAGCTTATTGCTTGAACATCATTGGAACTCTTGGAGAGTTTTCAAAGCAATAAAGTATTTCCTGAAATTCGAAATATATCGAATTGGATTGGTTATGAAGTACCATATCTTAGTGCAATTGATGCACTCATGTACCTTGCAAATACTACAAGGCCTAGAGCCTTTTCAGTCAATTTGTTAGCAAGGTATATTTCTGCTCCTACTATGAGGCATCAAAATGGGATAAAACACATGAGCTTATTTTATTTTAAAGATTGCAGTCCTGATCTTATTGGTCATGCTGATGTTGAGTACTTATCTGACCCGCATAAAGCTCGATCTCAAATAGGCTATATGTTCGTATGTGGTGGTACTGCCATATCTTGGAGATATACAAAGTAGTCTATCGTAGCCACTTCATCAAATCATGCTAAGATAATAGCTATTCATGAAGCAAGCCGAGAATGTGTATGGTTGAAGTCCATTATACATCTGATTCGAGAACAATGTGGTGTGAAATATGATAATATACCCATAATTTTATACAGAGATAATTCAGCATACATAGCACATCTTAAGGAAGGATTCATAAATGGAGATAGAACGAAACACATTTTGCTAAAACTTTTCTATATACATGAGCTAAAAAGGAATGATGATATTAACATACAACAGATTCGTTCAACTGACAATGTGACTAATTTATTCACCAAATCTTCTCCAATTACAACTTTTAATAAGATGCTGCACAAGATCGAGATGCAAAGGTCAAGGATGTTCTCATTAGGGGGAGTTAATACGTGTTGTACTCTTTTTCCATTATGAGGTTTTGTCCCAATGGGTTTCCCTTGTAAGGTTTTTAATGAGGCAGCCAAAATACGTATTATTAGAGATGTGTACTCTTTTTTCTTCACTAGATTTTTTTTTCCTATTGGGTTTTTTCTAGTAAGGTTTTAACGAGGCACATTATCTACCAATTATACATTCAAGGGGGAGTGTTATAAATGTATTTACATTATAGTGAATGTATATCAAGATCTACTTTGATAGCTATTAGGATTTGAAGCATCCATCTTTTACTCAGACTAGGAGTAAATTTTCTCTATAAATAGAGAAGTTTTATTCATTGTATTTACAATCAAGATGATCTTTCATCCCTTTAAGAGAAGAAACAAGAATTACTCTCTCTACTCTTTTTCTTTATTTTTTCTTGTTTTATAACATTCTATAAATATTGAGATGCATGTTACACTAAAGAATAATTATTTATACTATTTATGCACACAATATGCTTAGGTCTTTCAATAACATATATGCATGCCCCTTTTTAACCAAAAAAATATATGCGTGCCTTTTTTTTATGTTTTTCTGTATCTATTTTTTTATTCTCTCTTCTTCTTCTTCCTTTGTCTTTTAAGTTAGCTATTGATTCACTTGTATTTCTTAGATGTTAGGTAGTTGGTTTTTTTTATTTTGTAAAGTATTACCTTCTCATTTTTTTCGATCAATGTATGGATAAATATATACAAACTATTAGGCTTTGTATAATAATTTCAATGAATGTTTTTATTATTAGTTTGTTATGAAGAATGTAAGACATTGGCAATTCTGCGCAATGATGTTAAGTTTTGATTTTTTTTCTGTAAATAGCTGATATAAATTATTTCTGATGAAGATTGGGGGTTAGGAAGATGAATGACCACGTTGAATAGATATTTAAGTCAAATGTTCCACCTAAAGTGATACAAGATCGACAAGGAAGACACTAGCACACACCAAAACAGTCCATGATTTGAAGAACCAAGGACCCCTTTTGGTGACCCTCTCAGATTCACTACACAATTACAATACAAACACGATAACAATAAGATTCTAAGGTGTTCAACACCTATAATCATCGATCCACAAACTAAGTTTACAACACAATAATAAGAACAAAAATAACACAACAAGGTCTCGGGTTTGGACACCCAAAATCGAGAATGAACACAATAACAATAATAAGATAGAATGATAGATAACTTGACACACAATGCACAAACACTATGAACCAAAGTGTATATTGAACACTAAGACCCAAGAATTCATACAAATAACATCAAGTTCTTACGGTGACCTCAAGGGAATGGAATGCCCAAGCAACCAACGTTTCAAAACAAGCAACCAACACAAGTGATTCCACACTTGTCACAAGTGATATCCACACTTGTATGAACACTCTCAAAGAGCTCCCAAAATATCATCTAAGTTATGAGAAAATGAACTAATATGTTCTATTTATAGCCTAGGTTACAACTTATTACAAAATGAATAAAATACCCTTAATGAGCCAACACTCCAAAGCTTGTTTCATTAGTTGGCCAGTCACCCGAGCATGAGTTCTTTACGTATTGATCCACAATCATAATCGTACTCGTATCATAAAGTTTCATGATTTCACTGTGCAATATATCTCCTTTGAGGTAATTTTGTGGAGAACTACAACCATATATTTTATGCATCTGATTTCTGACTTTTGTATTATAAAGGTTGAACTAATGTTGGTTACTTTGGTTGAAGCTGAACATCGGTTTCTAGCTCAACGCTTGTGTGTATTGTATGTCACTTTTTTTTTACGAGTATTTTGATTGCAACACAGTTAAAAGTATAGGAGAGACTTAAAGGGGTAGGTAATTGGAATCGATATGCCAAAAACATTGTTGGCAAAATTTCAAGCAAACTCTTTGATGCTCATCTAACTTGATTCGGTTGCACGTCTAGATTGTTGGATGCTTAATTTTTTAACCCTCATCTTTTTCACTGTTTTTGTCAATATAATAGAATTCAACGTGTGTGTGTACATATATATATCTTCTTTGTTTTTATTCAAGTCATTCTTTAGAGTCAAAATTTTCGCTTAGATAAGAATTATTTTCATCAAAATCGAAGCTTTGTGATCACTATTATATTATTTTGTTGTAGTTTACAGGTCATAGAAAAATGTCAATTGACTTTGAGGGATTTCTTATATAAATGTTATAAGGTTTGATTATATTCTTTTGATTTCTCTATTATCGTGTTATTTTATTTTAATTTACAAGTGGTAGATGACTGTCGGTTAGCTTTGAGTATTTTTTTAGGTAAAGATTAGATTTAATTGTATTGTCTTAATATCTCTATTAGTTTATTATTTTATGGTAGTTTATAGGTCCTAAATGAATATCGATCGGGTTTGAGGAATTTTTGTGTGTAAAGTTTAAATTTAATTGTATTATTTTTATATCTCTTTTATCATATTATTTTGTTGTAGTTTGCAGGTGGTGGATAAATATCGGTCGACTTTGAAGAATTTTTTTAGGTAAGGGTTAAGTTTAATTGTATTGTTTTGATAGCTTTGATTTGAGAAAATGTTTTGTGTAAAGATTAGGTATAGTTATATTCTTTTGATATCTCTATTATCATATTATTTTGTTATAGTTAACAGGTGGTAGATAAGTGCCAGACGCTTTGAGAAAATTTTAGACTAAAAGTTAGATTTAGTTGTATCATTTGATGTCTCTATTATCGTATTGTCTTATTGCAGTTTACAGCTGGTAGATGAATGTCGATCAGCTTTGAGAATTATTTCGGTAAAGGTTAGGTTTAATTAAATAAATTCTCCATCTTTATATATACAAAAGATGTTGAATTTAATTATTGTATTTATATTTATTATTTAAATAATTTTTCTATTTAGTATAACATTTGAATTCATTAAAGTGAGGTACGTGCGCGAGGCGCGTACACCTAAACTAGTTTTATAAAATATGACAACTTTTATTTGTCCAAAAATTAAAATAGGTAATTTTGATAGGACTCCTACTACAATTTAGTTTGCCTAAAATAAGGAGTATTTTTAGTTTTGAATTTTAAAAACTCCTATTACATTTTAGTTTGTCTAAAACAACGTAATATTTTAAATTTTAAAGAAATATTTATTATTAGTGTTTATATATAATTATAAAAAAGAAAAAGACTCAAATATGCTATTGAACTATCATAAATGGCTCATTTATGCCATTAATTAAAAATTTGGCTCATACATGCCATCACCATTACAAAACTAGCCATTACTTTTTAATGGTGGATTTTTAAAAATAGCTTTGTCATATGACATTTTATTAGAGGTCCATGTCATTAATTAAAATAAGAGAAAAGGCTTAAATATGTCATTGAACTATCAGAAATGACTCATGTATGCCATTAGTTAAAAGTTTTGCTCATTCATGCCATTATCGTTGTAAAATCATCTCATCCATGTGATTACTTTTTAATAGTAAATTTTCAAAAACAGTTATGTCATGTGGCTTTTTATTAGAGGTACACGTCATTAAGTAAAATATATCTAGATTAATTACAAAATATCTGAAATTAGTTAGTATCGGAATTATTTTTTCCATTTATACCATAGTGATGGAATAAGTTAACCCATATAAATGGAAAAACAATTGGGATAACAAACTTCTTTTAAGCCGTTATTTGAAAGGATTTTTCAACAATGTATGCCCTCCTAATTTGTGATGGGAGAATGGAGAAGTTCTATTGGTACGCCTCCTTCTTTTTCTTGCTTACCCTAATTCTTCATGACTTCTTTTCTTGAAACTTTGGAGTATATATTAGAGTCACAACTAATTAGTTATTGTAGGTGTCATACCCTATTTTTACCTGAGGTTAAAATGAGCACGACGTTATGGACTCTAAAAGAATGAAAATTTTCACAGAGTCGCCACCTAATTTTTAAGGAAAATAAGGAAACCTATTGAAGTATTAACATGTGATTAATGTTTTTAGTCTGTGAAAAACCAATTGAGATTCTAGGTAAGGGTTCAAGTTATTCCGAAGGGAAGGGGTTAGGCATCCTTCAGAATCCACAAGTGTGGTACCCGGCTAGATTAAATTTCTCAAAGAGGGAGGAGGTATAAAAATAATGTAAAAGTGTATGTATTAAATATAAATATTTAAAATTATGTAAAGATATAAATATTTAAAATTATGTAAAGATGTATGTATATTAAATATATAAATAAAACATGTTATTATAAAAAATGTAAAAGATATGTATAAAAATATATGCGAAAAGAAAAGTATTTTATGATGTGTGAAAGAAAGTATACCTTGATATATCATGAATAGAAAGAGAAAACTAATGTTCTTCGTTTGATTAAAGTTTATGAAAAAATTAAAGATTTACTTTAACAAAAAGATCACAATGTTTATGATGTCAAAGTATGTAAAGTAATTTGATTAATTTAATTTATTAGTGTAAACATTAACGAACTAAATTTGCATAAACGCGAGGTGAAGTTGTATAGAGAAAATTCCTCCCAACACCCCAAAAATAAAGTTTTCACTATAATAACATTTGTACAAATAGAAAAATACAATACAAAATTAAAAGGGCCTCTTTGAATGCAACTCTCGACGAGTAATCCAAATAACCTGTATAAACACTTGTAAAAATGTTAGCAACGAATAAATAATAATCAAAATAAATTGATCAAGTATGTGTGTATATAAATATTTAAAAAGATATTTTTTTTGTTAAAAAGTGGGCTCAGATAAAGTCATGACTGCGAAATGGTTGCTCAATTAATTAGCCGTCCTAAATCATTTTGCTACGAAGTGGTTGCTCAATTAATTGGCCGTCCTAAATCGTCTTGTCAAGATATGAATTGTAAAATCTTGTGTTGTTATAAAGTTTCACCATCGCCCAAAAAATATTTATTTATTACGTATGTATACGTAAAAAGTCCGTCTTTTGTTTACGGAGGACTCAAAATTAATAATAATTTTTTCATTGGCCAAATGTGTAGTATCCATTCACTATCAATGTAAATAAATGAGAAGGACAAAAATCGTCCACAAATCACTCCAACAGCAGCAAACTCAAGGGAAACAAAAATGGTCAATAACAGTGATAATAAAATAGCAAAGCAAACAGAGACAAAAATGCTATCTAATTAATTCAAATATCCATCCAAACGGCTTTGACCAAATCTGTGTAGTAAACAAAAAATATTAGAGAAAAGGGACGGCTCGTGGCTGTTTCTCGATTTTGGTAGCGGTTGTTGTAGTGGTTGATGGCGGCAGATCTGGGAAGAAATTTGATACTCACCGGTCATCACCTCCGGCGAGCTTGCGGCGAGATGTAAAGGGAAAGCTTATAGCGTGGGGGGTGGTATTGTTGGGCGGCTGTTTTGGGAAAGAAAATCGTGTGGAGGTGGCGTGTGAGATCAGATGAACTGTTGGTATCTACGAAGAAGAAGAAAGTTTAAAAATAGAAACTATGTAGTAGGCGTCTGCATATATATATTTATATGTGTGTCATTGCTGTTGATGGTAAAGAAATATAACAAAAATGGAGGTTGTTTTTCTATGTATGCGCGTGTTTGTGTGTTTTTATATATATTTTTTGTGTGTGTTTTTGAAGAGAAAAATGGAATAAATAAATTATGTTTGTATATTTATGAATATGTGTGTGGGTTTGCAAAGGAAAAATGTTTATGAGTTGTAAAAAATAAATATATGTGTATTTTGAAAGAGTGGAAAAAATGAACAAAAAATATGTGTCCAAAATGTCTCCTCCCACCACTTATTTATACAAAAAATTGAGCACCCCTTTTATCCAATGGATAAAGGGGTGTCCTCTATTTTTATAATAGAACACCCTTAGGTCCTTAAGTTATTGGCCAAAGGATTTTCATCCTTTTGACCAATGGACAAAGTAATTATTCAAAGGGTAGTGTCATTGAGTGGTCATTGTCAGATGTGACAAGATAACACTGAGTGGTCATTATCGGTCGTGACAAGACGTTATTGTGTAGTCGTTGTCGGATTTGATAAGACATCAAATTATTATACTGAACAAAAATAATTGATTCGACTCAGCGTTTGCGGAATGTAAAATATAGATGTTGAACGAAAAATGTAAAGAATATTAAAATTATTAAAATATAATTAATTTAAAAATATTGTAAATATATATATATATATAACGTCATGTCGTGCACGTACGCAAATATTTGAAAAATAATAAATTGATAAGAATAAGAAAAATTATTAATAAATTATAAAGAGTAAAAAAATCCTAAAGTAAGGATGAAAATCAATAATTTGTTATCAATTGTAAAAATTATGTGAAAGTTGTATTTTGTGCCCTTTAACGGTCAGGAAGTCTGAATACATTATTTTTAAGCACGGAGAGCAAAAATTGGGTGTCAACAATTGCCCCTTTTCATTTGAAGGTGATGTAGAAGTCTTCAAACAAAAACGTTGACGTACAGCCAATTTTGCTTGACAAAATAATTTGATGAAAATTTGACCGAACTCCGATTTAGAGTTGCCTACAAACCTCGAGTTGTGTGAGGATTAGGTCAGGTGTAGTTCAAATCATAGAAAAAATTTTATAAATACAAAATTTGCCCCAGTGTAGAATTATGGTTACACTAGGTTCCTTCAAGGATGACAACAAAGATTTTAAAACGAATGGAATGAATACGGGTGCTTGTTCCAAAATTGACTGTTTGGGTAGCTGGAAATAAGTAGATGTCGGATAACAATATTTTCTGGGGACTTTGAAGGAAAAGGAGATTGCTAATCTTCAAAGATTTCTCCATTATTGGATTAAGACGACATTGAGTAATGATAATAAGGATTATAAAAATGAGAGATTTGGGTCGAGTTGAGTTGAGTTTCTTTGCTGAAATTCCTGACGTAACAAGGGATCCCTGACATTTCGCTAGCTTGCCCAGTTTGTTGCTACAAGGATAGTTCCACGTTGTACTTCATATTCTAGTATTATCTCTATTTTTGAAGGCAATCCGCCTTGCGGGGTGATAACTGAAATGTAAATAGCCTCCGTTGGCTGAGCAGTAATTGAAATGTAAATAGCCTCCGTCGGATGAGCAGTTGATGAAATATAAATAGCCTCTATCGGCTAAAATTTAAATAGCCTCCGTCGGTTGAGCAATTGCTGAAATATAAATAGCCTCCGTCGGCTGAAATGTAAATAGCCTCCGCCGGCTGAAATGTAAATAGCCTCCGCCGGCTGAAATTTAAATAGCCTCCGTCGGCTGAAATGCTTGTTGAGGAAGTAAAAGTTGCATTATATGCCCTATTATTGAGGGCGAGCGTGCCCTGTCCTATTGTTCGGGGTGAACTTGCCCTGTCCTATTGTTCAGGGCGGACTACCCTATGTTATATTAGAGTTTTGTTAACATCTGTTAGTACTTGATGACCGAGTCTTAATGGGGATATCCCTTTAATGCGACGTGCAAAAAATCAAGAAATTTCTTTTAGAGTTAGAAAGTATTAGCGAATGAATTGATAAAACCTGGCTTCCTGGCTTGTGATAGAGATGTGATGTTGAGTTTCTGATGGAATGTTGTAAGATACTTGACACGTGCCTCCTTGAGCATTATTATGACCAGCACGATTCGAGAAGATTCTATAGTGTCTTGGAATAATCATGGATAAATTGACGACACCTGGATTCTTAAATTGTGATGGTGAGGCAATATTTAGGCTTCCACGATGTTTGAACCTTTATTGTAGCGATGTTGTACCTGCGCTCAAAGAAAGTTTCTTAGTTTGGGGAGGGGATGTTGATTTTGTGTTGATCAAGAACTCGGCCTTGCAGTTATCTCGTCCTTCATTCTTTCGACAATTGGTAATCTATTCAGGATTAGGAGTAGTGACACTCCCTAACCCCACATAATGTGCTTATACTAGTATGTCTTCTGGTGAGAACTTTTTCCATCTTGATCTTCGCTTTCAGACTTTCATCAATGTGACGCAGTTGTTGTGGCTTGAGATGATAAATAAAATTTGAAAAGATGTAAAAGATTATGTTATTGATATGAACGATCCTGACTTAAGCTTCCTACATATTAAGTCAAAACGTAGTTTTGTGTGAGGGAAATCAAGAAAAATTTAGCCACAAGGGTGGGTATGTAGAGAATGGTAAGGTTGATAATCATGAGCTTGCTTTGGCAAGCTCATTGGCCATTTACTGAAGCGGTGACTCTTATGTATGAGTCTTCAATATCTTATGGCTTTTTCTTGTGCTTAACATCAAAGAATTTCTTAATTTGAGCAATGCTTTTGTAAGTTGTTGGAGTCGATCAAGCGTTGAGATTTGCATCTCAATGTTTTTCGTGTCAGGTTTTTGAGTGGAAGAGTAGTGAACGCGTTGTATAAGCTATCCTCATATGTAGTCTCGCTGACTTGTGTTTTAATGACAGCAAGAGGCTTGGATACATGCGCGAGTCTTCTTTGCGTAAACTCTGAATATTTCCTGGGCGCCTCATTAATAGTCTCCTTATCTTGTGGGCGTCTTCGTATATGAACTCTTTTTGGGTCCACTACAGTCGTTCTTTCGTGTACCTGTTTGAAAAGAAATAATTTGCAACAACAGATACAACAACCCTTTTGGTTGTTGCATAATTATTTGTCAGTTGAATATGTCTTCAAAGTGGGGTGCCCCTTTTGGACACCGACGACACTTTATGCAAAAGAGTTCCTACGATCGTGTAATCTTGTGTTGATATGGTAACCCTTTTGAGTTACCCATAATGCTTGTGGAATGATGACCTCTCTGGTTATTGCCAATAATTCTTCGCATACGATCTCAGATAAGTCTTGCGCATCTTTTGTATCAATACGACTTATAGATTCCTCTTGAATCGTTAATCTTTGGATTATCTTGCGCATTATTTGATGTTGGATACGAGGAGACTTATAGATATCCTTTGAATTACTAGCCTTTAGGTAATCCTGCACATTATCCGACTTTGGATGAGAGACGACTTACAGATATCCCTCCAATCGCTAGCTTTTAGGTGTTCCTGCACATCTTTCGATCTTGGACACAATATGACTTATAGATATCTTTCAAATTATTAGTCTTTGGGTAATCCTGCACATAATCGATCTTGGATATGACACGACTTATAGAGAACCCTTGGACATACCAATTTGATAATCTCGCATATTCTCCGGCAAGGATTTAATCGCGACTTATGGGTAACCTTCGGACTATCAATTTTAGGTAACCCTGCATACTATCCGGTTAGGATGTTATTGCATCTTACGGATGACTTATGGGCTATCAACTCAAAGATAATCTTGCACACTATCTTATTTCAAATAATATGACTTATAGATGATCTTCAAATTGTCAATTTCAAGGAAATCTCATATGTCGTTCGCTTTCAGATAACGACTTAAAGACGTACCTCTGAATCGTGTGCTTCAGAGGAATTCAGATGCTGAATCATAAGAGGATAAGATATCCTCGACGCCAACTCTATCTCGTGTGTCAACAGATATTGAATGTTGATTTCCTCGATTGATGTACTAGTCATAATCCAAGCTTGAACGCTTTTAAGCATATTTTAGATATCCTCTTGAAGATTTGGTTGACCTCCTTATGACTGAGGCAACGAGTGTTTGATCCTGCGCTGATCATCGATGTGATGTTGGAGCATTTGTATTGATAGTATCCTTTAACAATATTTGTAGAAAATATCTTTATAGAATTTGTAGATAAGTTCTTTGGTTAAATGGTTGAAGTGTCTTTTATATTGACCCTTGCTGCAGTTTCTCGATATTGTAGTCAATTTATCCCCCGCTGATGCCTTGTAGCTTTAGTGATGGCTTGCGTTATCTGGTACAAATTTGTACTATTTCCAAGTTAAACGTCCAGGCCTTCGTTGATCTTTGAAGCGTTCTTCAAAATTTTGGCCCAGTATCTTGGAGAGACTTTTCGACGATCCTTAGCTACGTATCTTGGGATAGTCGTGAAGGATCGTGTCAGGTTTTCTTGATACCATCGCATTCAAGCTTCGTACGTTGTTAAGGAAAAATGAAATTTCGTATTATAAAGGACCGAGCCTTATACAGGCTGCCTACATATCCCGCCGAGGGAAATCAGTTCCAATTACAGAAGAGATTTATTCTACTTAAGTATTACCAAACCCGATGAGGGTTGCCTACGTATCTCACCATGAGAAATCAGGTCAGAACGTAGTTCTAATACATGATAATTAGAGGAGATCCTATGCCTTCAAATATAAGACTCTATTTATTGTCTTTGAGTCGATCAACTTGGATTCGTCTAAATCGTAGTCCCGCTAAAGTTAGCGCTTCTCTGTAGAGTGGCTTATATGAAGGCCATGCTGGCTCAACGTGGAGGATGGTGTCTCTCACGTCATATACACTCTTTTATTTTCATGATTGGGCACCGAATCATTATTTGCATTTGGTTGATCTTCAACATATTGGATTGCCTCGGCCTTGATCAAGCACTCAATTCTATGCCTTAACCTATTACAATCTCCAGTATTGTGCCCCGAAACTTCAAAGTGGAAATCACATCGCGTTGTTTCATTGAACTATTTAGGTAATGGATTAGGAATCTTTGCCAATTCCGGTCGTAATAAATTTACAGCTCTCAGTCTTTCAAAAAGTGTCAATGATTCAATAAATTGAGTGCAGTTTCGATTATGCTTACCATTCGAATTTTGTCTTAGAACAAAAGGTTTCAGACTTTGATAAATTGATAATTGGATTGGTACGCATGGTTGTGGTGGATTTGGTATGTGAGAGCTTGGGGTTGAAGGTAATTTTGTTGGATATTATAGGCATGATGAAATGTATGATTCGATATTTGTATCAGTTCATTATTAGGACTTTGAAGTGATTGGGGTGATTCAGGTAATGAATGGTGTGGTATCATAACAAATATTTGTTCTTCATTCTCCTCTTTGGCTCCTTCGATGGACTCTAACTGAGTAGACTTGCTCGAGTTATTTGTCGACTCAATCTTTCCACATTTAATCGCCTCTTTAATAAAATTCCCTATTTTGACACAGTCAACAAACTTCTTCCCCAATGTGGACATTATCCTTTCGAAATAAACACCCTTTTCACTACGGATAAAATACTTTGACAATTTACTTTCATCCATCAGTGGTTGAACTTTTCCGGCTTTGGACCTCCATCGTCGAGTATATTCCTGGAATGATTCAGAGGGTTTCTTCTGTATACTAATGAGGATAAGTCGATCAGGTGTGATTTCTGTATTACACTTGAAACGATTCATAAAGTCTTTATCCAAGTCGCTTCATTTGTGCCAATGACAAGGGTCTTGTTTGGTGTACCAGGCGAGCGCCTCGCCAGACAAATTTCTAATAAACAACTTCATTATGAGCTTTATATTTTTCCCAATCCAGACTAATTTATCACAATATGTTCTTGAATGAGTATGAGGATCGCCGATAACATCAAACAAGTCGAATTTAGGTGGCTTGAACTCGACTGGCAAGTCAACATTTGGATAGATACATAAATCTTCGTAGTCCAAATGATTGCTGACTTAAGTTTCTTGGAGGTTTTTCATATTTTGCTTGAGATTACGAAGCTCATTTACGATTTTGTCATTCCCCTCTTTTTGTCCTTGTACTTATCGGAAGCCTACCTTTAGCAGGGATGGTGAAAACGGGTGTGTCCATCATGCACATTGGAGAAATATATTGTTCTTGAAAGGTAGCGTGATTTGTTCATTGAATATCAGGAGTAGATGTGACAATATTTGGATATGGGGTGCAAAGAGGAAATTTATGGGAGGAGATGAGTGTGAGCGGGGATGAGGGATTTGTTAAACCAAAAGTCGTTGTGGGAGGTTGTACTGACTGATAGCATTTAGGTATTGGAGTTTCTAGCGATAGAAAATTAGGAAGGCGCGGTAAAGTAGCCGTGGATGGACGTGTAGGATCCTTTCCCTCGTGTAGTTCTCCTCTTAACGTCTTGAGTTGTTGCTCCAAAAGAAGCATACGCTCATTATCTTATCTTTTGAAAATTCCTGATACGTTTGCCAGCGTTGGAACACTTCTGGTCTGGTCGATGGTATTGATTTTCATTATATAGCTTAAGTCGGCTAGTTCTATCAATCAACACAATCAACCTCTATCGGGGAATAATGCAAACACAAATAAAAGTTTAAGAGTTAGCTCATGTCGATGGACAAGCACATTCAGACAACGTCGAGTAAGCGTATCTTATATTGTGGAGCCTCATTTTGCCAGAGGTAGGCCTTCATCCTAAAAAACTGATATAGATGAATCTAGATTTTGACACATTTTGGATTCATAACAATTTTAAGTTTTCTTGAAGAGGGAATGTATCCAACAAGGGCGGCTAAAAGAGGCCTATATAGTCGATAAGAATTGATAGAAGCGGGCTAAAATGATGTCTTTAAAAGAGTGAGTATCTCAAGTCTCGTTATT
Source organism: Capsicum baccatum var. pendulum (assembly GCA_030864225.1). Taxonomy (NCBI): domain Eukaryota; kingdom Viridiplantae; phylum Streptophyta; class Magnoliopsida; order Solanales; family Solanaceae; genus Capsicum; species Capsicum baccatum. The sequence continues at coordinate 203,710,913 of CM061558.1, read as the reverse complement.
GATGAATGAAGATCTTGAGGTAGAGATATCGAACGGAGGAAAAGTATCAATGATGCCTCACGCTCATTGGCTGGAAAGAGTTAGAAGTGGGTAAAGACGAATAATATTCCACATTCATTATTTTGAAGAAGGGTGTCAAATAATTGTAGAGTTTTGAATAATATTCTACGTCTATTGACTAGAAAAAAGAATCAAACATTGGAAGAATGCTTGACGACATTCCATTCTAGTTTGGATCAAAAAAGAAAAAGTTAGACGTAGGTGGAGTTTTTAGTGACATTCCTATTTGCGGACATGAAGAGAAAGTCGAACGAAAGCTAAGCATTTTTAGAACACTCGGCTTTCATGGACTCTCAGAAAGGTATTTGTGAAGCGGAGTTTTAACAACACTTTGTATTCGTGAAAATGGTGTCAAATGTTTGCTAGTTTGGGTAATACTTTATGTCTATTGACGTGAAAATGATGTCGAATGAAGGAAGAGTAAAAGAAGGCCAATTTGATTGTTCTGAATCGATTAATGTTCGATTTCTGGATTATCTGAATCAGTTCAAACACAAAATATGTCAAAAAGGTTTCATAACCTTCTAACGAAAGTGTGGCTTCCTAGTTGCGAAGACGATACCATGGACCGTCCCGCCTAAGGTATATACAGTATGACCTCTTACTAGAGTAGGATTTTTCCCTAAATGTTCAAGAGTGGGACTGAATATTTGTGAGAAGGTGCACTAACCTAACTGCACAACCTTTGAAACTAAGGAATCTAAAGACGGTTCGGAGGAGTGCAGTACACCTCTGGCGTGTACCACAGTGTGTGAATTGTGTACGGCCAAAGACTCGATAGAAAAATGCAAGTGATAAAGCAGTAACAAGTAGTGTTATTCAAACAAATAAGGAACGCAAGTTTGGATTTGTCTTGCGTCCTTTCACACATAGCATGATATAAAAATATGTAAAACAAATAACATAATAAAGCATAAAAATCCTAAACTAAGCATGATAAAAAAAATGTAAAGAATTTATAAGCAAATTCACATAATTTACAGTGTAATAGGTAAAGAATTTAATCATATACAAAAAAATGTAAAAATACCTCCCTCGACTAAAAATCGAGTCTATCATGGGTAGAACGTCTCCTCATCTCCAGCGGAGTCGCCATTCGGTCATACCCTATTTTGACCTGAGGTTAAAACGAGCATGACGTTATGGACTCTAAAAGAATAAAAATTTGCACAGAGTTGCCACCTAATTTGTAAGGAAAATAAGGAAACCTATTGAAGTATTAACATGTGATTAATGTTTTTAGTCTGCAAAAATAAATTGACATTCTAGGTAAGGGTTCAAGTTATTCCGAAGGGAAGGGGTTAGGCATCCTTCAGAATCCACAAGTGTGGTACCCGGCTAGACTAAATTTTTCAAAGAGGGAGGAGGTATAAAAATAATGTAGAAGTGTATGTATTAAATATAAATGTTTAAAATTATGTAAAGATGTATGTATATTAAATATATAAATAAAACATGTTATTATAAAAAAAATATAAAAGATATGTATAAAAATACATGAGAAAAGAAAAGTATTTTATGTTGTGTGAAAGAAAGTATATCTTGATATGTCATGAATAGAAAGAGAAAAATAATGTTCTTTATTTGATTAAAGTTTATGAAAAAGTAAATATTTACTTTAACAAAAAGATCACAATGTTTATGATGTCAGAGTATGTAAACTAATTTGATTAATTTAATTTATTAGTGTAATATTAACGACCTAAGTTTGCATAAACGCGAGGTGAAGTTGTATAGAGAAAATTCCTCCCAACACCCCAAAAATAAAGTTTTCACTATAATAACATTTGTACAAATAGAAAAATACAATACAAAATTAAAAGGGCCTCTTTGAATGCAACTATCGACGAGTAATCCAAATAACCTGTATAAACACTTGTAAGAATATTAGTAGCGAATAAATAATAATCAAAATAAATTGAACAAGTATGTGTTTATATAAATATTTTAAAAAATAATTTTTTGTTAAAAAGTGGGCTCAAATAAAGTCATGATTGCGAAATGGTTGCTCAATTAATTAGCCGTCCAAAATTATTTTGCTACAAAGTGGTTGCTCAATTAATTGACCGTCCTAAATCGTCTTGCCAAGATATGAATTGTAAAATCTTGTGTTGTTATAAAGTTTCATCATCGCCCAAAAAATATTTATTTATTACATATGTATACGTAAAAAGTCCATCTTTTGTTTACGGATGCCTCAAAATTAATAATGATTTTTTTCATCGGCCAAATATGGAGTATCCATTCACTATCAGTGTAAATAAATGAGAAGGACAAAAATCATCCACAAATCACTCCAACAACAGCAAACTCAAGGCAAACAAAAATGGTCAATAACAGTGATAATAAAATAGCAAAGCAAACAAAGACAAGCACACTATCTAATTAATTCAAATATCTATCCAAACGGCTTTTACCAGATCTGTGTAGTAAAAGAAAAATATTAGAGCAAAGGGGCGACTCATGGCTGTTTCTCGATGTTGGTAGCAACTGTTGTAGTGGTTGATGGAGGAAGATCTGGGAAGAAATTCGATGCTCATCGGTCATCACCTCGGGCGAGCTTGCGGTGAGACGTAAAGGGAAAGCTTGTAGCGTGGGGGGTAGTATTGTTGGGCGGCTGTTTCGGGAAAGAAAACCGTGTGGAGGTGGCGTGTGAGATCGGATAAACTATTGGTATCTACGGAGAAGACGAAAGCTTAAAAATGAAAACTATGTAGTAGGCATCTATATATATATTTATATGTGTGTCATTGCTGTTGATGGTAAAAAATGAAACAAAAATGGAGGTTGTTTTTCTATGTATGTGTGTGTTTGTGTGTTTTTATATATATATTTTTTGTGTGTTTTTGAAGATAAAAATGAAATTAATAAAATATGCTTATATATTTATGAATATGTGTGTGGGTTTGCAAAGGAAAAATGTTTATGAGTTATAAAAAATAAATATATGTGTATTTTGAAAGAGAGAAAAAAATAAAAAAAAATGTGTGTCCAAAATATGTCCTCCCACCACCTATTTATACAAAAAAATTGAGCACCCCTTTTATCCAATGGATAAATGAGTGTCCTCTCTTTTTATAATAGAACACCCTTAGGTCCTTAAATTATTGGCCAAAAGATTTTCATCCTTTTGACCAACGGATAAAGTAATTATTCAAGGGGTAGTGTCATTGAGTGGTCATTGTCAGATGTGACAAGACAACATTGAGTGGTCATTATCAGACGTGACAAGACATTATTGTACTGTCGTTGTCGGACGTGATAAGACATTGAATTATTATACTGCACAAAAATAATTTATTTGACTCAGCATTTGCAGAATATAAAATATAGATGTTGAATAAAAAAATGTAAAGAATATGAAAATTATTAAAATATAATTAATTTAAAAATACTGTAAATATATATATATATATATATATATATAACGTCATGTCATGCACGTATGCAAATATATGTAAAACAATAAATTGATAAGAAAAATAAAATTTATTAATAAATTATAAAGAGTAAAATATCCTAAAGTACGGATGAAAATCAATAATTTGTTATCAATTGTAAAAAATATGTGAACGTTGTATTTTGTTCCCTTTAACGGTCAGGAAGCCTGAATACGTTATTTTTAAGCACGGAGAGCAAAACTTGGCTATCAACAGTTGCCCCTTTTTGTTTGAAGGTGATGTAGAAGTCTTAAAACAAAACCGTTGACGTACAACCAATTTTCCTTGACAAAATAGTTTGATGAAAATTTGACCGAACTTCGATTTAGAGTTTCCTACATACCTCGAGTTGTGTAAGGATTAAGTCAGGTGTAGTTCAAATCATTGCAAAATTTTTATAAATACAAAATTTGCCCCAGTGTAGAATTATGGTGACACTAGGTTCCTTCAATGATGAAAACAAATATTTTAACACGAATGGAATAAATACGGGTGCTTGTTCCAAAATTGACTGTTTGGGTAGCTGGAAATAAGTAGATGTCGAATAGCAATATTTGCTGGGGACTTTGAAGGAAAAAGAGATTGCTAATTTTCAAAGATTGACCCAGTATCGGATTAAGACAACATTGAGTAATGATAATAAGGATTATAAAAATGAGAGATTTGGGTTGAGTTGAGTCGAGTTTCTTCGCCAAAATTCCTGAAGCAACTAGGGATCCCTTATATTCTGCTAGCTTGCCCAATTTGCTTCTATGAGGATAGTTCCACGTTGTACTGTATGTTCTGGTATTATCTCTATTTTTGAAGGCAATCCGCCTGACGGGGTGATAACTGAAATGTAAACAGCCTCCGTCGGCTGAGCAGTACTTGAAATGAAAATAGCTCCCATCGGCTGAGCAGTTAATGAAATATAAATAGCCTCCGTTGGCTGAGCAATTGCTGAAATGTAAATAGCCTTCGTCATTTGAAATGTAAATAGCCTCCGCCGGCTGGAATATAAATAACTTCCGCCAGCTGAAATGTAAATAGCCTCCACCAGATGAAATGTAAATAGCCTCCGCCGACTGAAATATAAATAGCCTCCATCGGCTGAAATGCTTGTTGAGGAAGTGAAAGTTCCATTATATGCCCTATTGTTGAGGGCGGGCGTGCCTTGTCCTATTGTTCGGGGCGGATTTGCCCTGTCCTATTGTTCAAGGCGGACTGTCCTGTGTTATGTTAGAGTTTTGTGAACATCTGTTAGTACTTGATGACCGAGTCTTAATGGGGATATCCCTTTAATGCGACCTGCAAAAATCAAGAAATTTCTTTTAGAGTTAAAAAGTATTAGCGAATGAATTGATAAAACCTAGATTCGTGTCTTGTGATAGAGATGTGATGTTGAGTTTCTAATGGAATGCTGTAAGATACTTGACACGTGCCTCCTTGAGCATTATTATGACCTGGTAGCGACTGTTGTTGTGGTTGATAGCGGCAGATTTGGGAGGAAATTTGATGCTCACCGGTCATCATATCTTGCGAGCTTGCGGTGAGACGTAAAGGGAAATCTTGTAGCGTGGGGGGTGGTATTACTGGGCGGCTATTTCGGGGAAGAAAATCGTGTGGAGGTGGCGCGTGAGATCGGATGAATTGTTGGTATCTACGGAGAAGACGAAAGCTTAAAATGAAAACTATGTAGTAGGCGTATGTATATATATTTATATGTGTGTCATTGCTGTCGATGGTAAAAAATGAAACAAAAATGGAGGTTGTTTTGCTAAGTATGCGTGTATTTGTGTGTTTTTATATATATATTTTTTGTGTGTTTTTGAAGAGAAAAATGGAATAAATAAAATATGCTTGTATATTTATGAGTATGTGTGTGGGTTTGCAAAGAAAAATGTTTATGAGTTGTAAAAAATAAATATATGTGTGTTTTGAAAGAGAGGAAAAAATAAACAAAAAATGTTTGTCCAAAATATGTCCTTCCATCACCTATTTATACAAAAAACTGAGCTCCCCTTTTATCCAATGGATAAAGGAATGTCCTCTCTTTTTATAATAGAACACCCTTAGGTCCTTAAGTTATTGGCCAAAGGATTTTCATCCTTTTGACCAACGGACAAAGTAATTAGTCAAAGGGTAGTGTCATTGAGTGGTCATTATCAGATGTGACAAGACAACACTGAGTGGTCATTATCGAACGTGACAAGACATTATTGTGTAGTCGTTGTCGGATGTGATAAGACATCGAATTATACTGCACAAAAATAATTTATCTGACTCAGTGTTTACGGAATGTAAAATATAGATGTTGAATGAAAAAATGTAAAGAATATTAAAATTATTAAAATATAATTAATTTAAAAATACTATAAATATATATATATATATATCATCATGTCGTGCACGTACACAAATATTTGTAAAATAATAAATTGATAAGAATAAGAAAAATTATTAATAAATTATAAAGAGTAAAAAATCCTAAAGTAAGGATGAAAATCAATAATTTGTTATCAATTGTAAAAAATATGTGAACGTTGTATTTTGTGCCCTTTAACGGTCAGGAAGCCTGAATACGTTATTTTTAAGCACGGAGTGCAAAACTTGGCTGTCAACAGTTGCCCCTTTTTGTTTGAAGGTGATGTAGAAGTCTTAAAACAAAACCGTTGACGTACAACCAATTTTGCTTGACAAAATAATTTGATGAAAATTTGACCGAACTTCGATTTAGAGTTTCCTACATACCTCAAGTTGTGTAAGGATTAGGTCAGGTGTAGTTCAAATCGTAGCAAAATTTTTATAAATATAAAATTTACCCCAGTGTAGAATTATGGTGACACTAGGTTTCTTCAATGATGACAACAAAGATTTTAACACGAATGGAATGAATACGGGTGCTTGTTCCAAAATTGACTGTTTAGGTAGCTGGAAATAAGTAGATGTCGAATAACAATATTTACTGGGGACTTAAAGGAAAAAGAGATTGTTAATTTTCAAAGATTTCCCCAGTATCGGATTATGACGATATTGAGTAATGATAATAAGGATTATAAAAATGAGAGATTTGGGTTGTGTTGAGTCAAGTTTCTTCGCAAAAATTCCTGACGTAACTAAGGATTCCTGACATTCCGCTAGCTTGCCCAGTTTGCTGCTAAGAGGATAGTTCCACATTGTACTGCATGTTCTAGTATTATCTCTATTTTTGAAGGCAATTCGCCTGGGGGTGACAACTGAAATGTAAATAGCCTCCGTCGGCTGAGCAGTAATTGAAATGTAAATAGCCTTCGTCGGCTGAGCAGTTTATAAAATATAAATAGCCTCCGTCAGCTGAGCAATTGCTGAGATATAAATAGCCTCTGTCGGCTGAAATGTAAATAGCCTTCGCCGGCTGAAATGTAAATAGCCTCCGCCGGCTGAAATGTAAATAGCCTCCGTCGGCTGAAATGCTTGTTGAGAAAGTGAAAGTTCCATTATATGCCCTATTGTTGAGGGCAGGCGTGCCCTGTCCTATTATTCAGGGCGGATTTGCCCTGTCCTATTGTTCAGGGTGGACTGCCCTGTGTTATGTTAAGAGTTTTATGAATATCTGTTAGTACTTGATGACCGAGTCTTAATGGGAATATCCCTTTAATGCGACTTACAAAAAATCAAGAAATTTCTTTTAGAGTTAGAAAATATTAGCGAATGAATTGATAAAACCTGACTTCCTGGCTTGTGATAGAGATGTGATGTTAAGTTTCTGATGGAATGTTGTACGATACTTGACACGTGCCTCCTTGAGCATTATTATGACCTGGAAGATTCGAGAAGGTTCTTTAGTATCTTGGAATAATTATAGATAAATTGACGACACCTGGATTCTCAGCTTGTGATGGTGAGATAGTATTTAGGCTTCCAAGATGTTTGAACCTTTATTGTAGCGATGTGGTACCTGCACTCAAAGAAAGTTTCTTAGTTTGGAGAGGGGATGTTGATTTTGTGTTGATCAAGAACTCGACCTAGCAGCTATCTCGTCCTTCAATCATTCGACAATCGGTAATCTATTCAGGATTAGGAGTAGTGACACTTCCTAACCCCACATAATGTGCTTATACTAGTATGTCTTCTGGTGGGAACTTTCTCTATCTTGATCTTTTCTTTCAGACTTTCATCAAAGTGACGCGGTTGTTGTGGCTTGAGATGATAAATGAAATTTGAAAAGATGTAAAAGATTATATTGTTGATATGACCAAGCTTGACTTAAGTTGCCTACATATCAAGTCAAAACGTAGTTTCGTGTGAGGGGAATCAAGAAAAATTTAGCCACAAAGGTAGGTATGTCGAGAATGGTAAGGTTGATAATCATAAACTTGCTTTGGAAAACTCATTTGGCCATTTACTGAAGCGGTGCCTCTTATGTATGAGTCTTCAATATCTTATGACTTTTTCTTGTGCTAACGATTAACATCAAAGAATTTTTTAATTTGAGCAATGCTTTTGTAAGTTGTTGGAGTCGATCAAGCGTTGAGATTTGCATCTTGATGTTTTTTGTGTCAGGGTTTTGAGTGAAAGAGTAGTGAACGCGTTGTATAAGCTATCTTCATATGTAGTCTCGTTGACTTGCGTTTTGATGAAAGCAAGAGGCTTGGGTACATGCGCGAGTCTTCTCTGCGTAAACTCTGAATATTTCTTGGGCGCCTCATTGATAGTCTCCTTATCTTGTGGGCGTCTTCGTATATGAAATCTTTTGGGTCCACTACAGTCGTCCTTTCGTGTACCTGTTTGAAAAGAAATAATTTGCAACAGCAAACACAACAACCCTTTTGGTTGTTGCATAATTATTTGTCTGTTGAATATGTCTTCAAAGGGGGGTGCCCCTTTTGGACACCGATGATACTTTATGCAAAAGGGTTCCTGCGATTGTGTAATCTTGTGTTGATGTGGTAACCCTTTGGAGTTACCCATAATGCTTGTGGAATGATGACCTCTCCGGTGATTGCCAATAATTCTTTGCATACGATCTCAGATAAGTCTTGTGCATCTTTTGTATCAATACGACTTATAGATTTCTCTTGAATCGTCAATCTTTGGATTATATTGCGCATTATTTGATGTTGGATACGAGGAGACTTATAGATATCCTTTGAATTACTAGCCTTTAGGTAATCCTGCACATTATCCGACTTTAGATAAGAGACAACTTGCAGATATCCCTCCAATCGCTAGCTTTCAGGTGTTCCTGCACATCTTCCGACCTTGGACACAATATGACTTATAGATATCAATCAAATTGTTAGTCCTTGGGTAATCCTGCACATAATCGATTTTGGATATGAGGTGACTTATAGAGAACCCTTGGTCATACCAATTTGATAATCTCGCATATTCTCCGGTAAGGATTTAGTCGCGACTTATTGGTAACCTTCGAACTATCAATTTTAGGTAACCCTGCATACTATTCGGTTAGGATGTTATTGTGTCTTATGGATGACCTATGGGCTATCAACTCGGAAATAATCTTGCATACTATCTTATTTCAAATAATATGACTTATAGATGATCCTCAAATTGTCAATTTCAAGGAAATCTCATATGTTGTTCGCTTTCAGATAACAACTTAAAGACATACCTCTGAATCATGTGCTTCAGAGGAATTCAGATGTTGAATCATAAAATGATGAGATTTGCTCGAAGCCAATGCTATCTCGTGTGTCAACAGATATTGAATGTTGATTTCCTCGATTGATGTATTAGTCATAATCCAACATTGAACTCTTTTAAGCATATTTTAGATATCCTCCTGAAGATTTGGTTGGCCTCCTTATGACTGAAGTAACGAGTGTTTGATCCTGCACTGATCGTCGATGTGATGTTGGAGCATTTGTATTGATAGTATCCTTTAACAATATTTGTAGAAAATATCTTTATAGAATTTGTAGATAACTTCTTTGGTTAAATGGTTGAAGTGTCTTTTATATTGACCCTTGCTGCAGTTTCTCGATATTGTAGTCAATTTTTCCCCCCGCTGATGCCTTGTAGCTTTAGTGATGACTTGCGTTATCTGGTACAAATTTGTACCATTTCCAAGTTAAACGTCCAGGCCTTCGTTGATCTTTGAAGCGTTCTTTAAAATTTTGGCCCAGTCTCTTGGAGAGACTTTCTCGACGATCCTTAGCTACGTATCTTGGGATAGTCGTGATAGATCATGTCAGGTTTTCTTGATACCATTGCATTCAAGCTTCGTACGTTTTTAAGGAAACATGGAATTTCATATTATAAAGGACCGAGCCTTATACAGGCTGCCTACATATCCCGCCGAGGGAAATCAGTTCCAATTACAGAAGAGATTTATTCTACTTAAGTATTACCAAACCCGATGAGGGTTGCCTACGTATCTCACTATGAGAAATCAGGTCAGAACGTAGTTCTGATACATGATAATTAGAGGAGATCCTATGCCTTCAAATATAAGACTCTATTTATTGTCTTTGAGTAGATCAACTTGGATTCGTCTAAATCGTAGTCCCGCTAAAGTTAGCGCTTCTCTGTAGAGTGGCTTATATGAAGGCCATGCTGGCTCGACGTGGAGGATGGTGTCTCTCACGTCATATACACTCTTTTATTTTCATGATTGGGCACCGAATCATTATTTGCATTTGGTTGATATTCAACATATTGGATTGCCTCGGCCTTGATCAAGCACTCAATTCTATGCCTTAACCTATTACAATCTCCAGTATCGTGCCCCGAAACTTCAAAGTGGAAATCACATCGCGTTGTTTCATTGAACCATTTAGGTAATGGATTAGGAATCTTTGCCAATTCCGGTCGTAATAAATTTACAGCTCTCAGTCTTTCAAAAAGTGTCAATGATTCAATAAATTGAGTGCAGTTTCGATTATGCTTACCATTCGAATTTTGTCTTAGAACAAAAGGTTTCAGACTTTGATAAATTGATAATTGGATTGGTACGCATGGTTGTGGTGGATTTGGTATGTGGGAGCTTGGGGTTGAAGGTAATTTTGTTGGATATTATAGGCATGATGAAATGTATGATTCGATATTTGCATCAGTTCATTATCAGGACTTTGAAGTGATTGTGATGATTCAGGTATTGAATGGTATAGTATCATAACAAAGATTTGTTCTTCATTCTCCTCCTTGGCTCCTTCGATGGACTCTAACTGAGTAGACTTGCTCAAGTTATTTGCCGACTTAATCTTTCCAGAGCTAATCACCTCTTTAATAAAATTCCCCATTTTGACATAGTCAGCAAACTTCTGCCCCAATGTGGACATTATCCATTCGAAATAAACACCCTTTCGATTGCGGATAAAATACTTTGTCAATTCACTTTCATCCATCGGTGGTTGAACATTTCCTGCTTCGAACCTCCATCATCAAGAGTATTCCTGGAATGATTCAGAGGGCTTCTTCTGTATACTAATGAGGGTAAGTCGATCAGGTGCGATTTTTGTATTAAAATTAAAATGATTTATAAAGTCTTTAGCAATGTCGCTCTATTTGTGCTAATGACGAGGGTCTTGTTTGGTGTACCAGGCGAGCTCCTCGCCAGACAGATTTCTAATAAACAACTTCATTATGAGCTTCTCATTTTTGTCAATCCCGACCAATTTATCACAATATGTTCTTAAATGAGTATGAGGATCGCCGGTTCCATCAAACAAGTCGAACTTAGGTGGCTTGAACCCAACTGGAAAATCAACATCTGGATAGATACATAAATCTTCGTAGTCCAAATGATTGCTGACTTAAGTTTCTTGGAGGTGTTTTATATTTCGCTTGAGATTACGAAGCTTATTTATGATTTTATCGTTCCCCTCTTTTTGTCCTTGTACTTATCGGAAGCCTACCTTTAGCAGGCATGGTCAAAACGGGTGTGTCCATCATGCACATTGGAGAAATATATTGTTCTTGAAAGGTAGAGTGATTTGTTCGTTGAATATCACGAGCAGATATGACAATATTTGGATGCGGGGTGCAATGAGGAAATTTATGAGAGGTGATGAGTGTGAACGGGGATGAGGGATTTATTAAACCAACAGTCGTTGTGGGAGGTTGTACTGACTGATAGAGTTTAGGTATTGGAGTTTCTAGCAATAAAAAATTAGGAGGACGTGGTAAAGTAGCCGTGGATGGACGTGTGGGTTCCTTTCCCTGGTGTAGTTCTCCTCTTAACGTCTCGAGTTGTTGCTCCAAAAGAAGCATACGTTCATTATATTGTCTTTTGAAAATTCCTGATACGTTTGTCAGTGTTAGAACACTTCTGGTCGAGTTGACGGTATTGGTGTTGATTATATAGCTTAAGTCGGCTAGTTCTATCGATCAACACAATCAACCTCTATCGGGGAATAATGCAAACACAAATGAACATTCAAGAGTTAGCTCATGTCGATGGACAAGCACATTCAGACAACGTCAAGTAAGCGTATCTTATATTGTGGAGCCTCATTTTGCCAGAGGTAGGCCTTCATCCAAAAAAACTGATATAGATGAATCTAGATTTTGACACATTTTGGATTCAGAACATTTTTAAGTTTTCTTAAAGAGGGAATGTGTCCAACAAGGGTGGCTAAAGAGGCCTATATAGTCGATAAGAATTGATAGAAGCGGGCTAAACTGATGCCTTTAAAAGAGTGAGTATCTTAAGTCTCGTTATTGATGAATGAGGATCTTGTGGTAGAGATATCGAATGGAGGAGAAGTATCGATGATGCCTCACGCTCATTGGATGGAAAGTGTTAGAAGTGGGTGAAGACGAATAATATTCCACATTCATTGTTTTGAAGAAGGGTGCCAAATAATTGTAGAGTTTTGAATAATATTCTACGTCTTTTGACTAGAAAAAAGAATCAAACATTGGAAGAATGCTTGACGACATTCCACTCTAGTTTGGATCAAAAAAGAAAAAGTTAGACGTAGGTGGAGTTTTTAGTGACATTCCTATCTGCGGACTTGAAGAGAAAGTCTAACGAAAGCTAAGCATTTTTAGAACACTCGGCTTTCATGGACTCTGAGAAAGATATTTGTGAAGTGGAGTTTTCACAACACTCTGTATTCGTGAAAATGGTGTCGAATGTTGGCTAGTTTGGGTAATACTTTATGTCTGTTGATGTGAAAATGATGTCGAATGAAGGAAGAGTAAAAGAAGACCAATTTGATTGTTCTGAATCCATTAATGTTCGATTTCTGGATTATCTGAATCAGTTCTAACACAAAATATGTCATAAAGGTTTCATAACCTTCTGACGAAAAAGTGGCTTCCTAGTTGCAAAGAAGATACCTTGGACCGTCCCGCCTAAGGTATATGCAATATGACCTATTACTAGAGTAGGATTTTCCCCTAAATGTTCAAGAGTGGGACTGAATATTTGCGAGAAGGTGCACCGACCTAATTGCACCAACTCTGAAACTAAGGAATCCAAAGAAGGTTTGGAGGAGTGCAGTACACCTCTCGCTAGTACCACAGTATGTGAATTGTGTATGGCTGAAGACTCGATAGAAAAATACAAGTGATAAAGCAGTAAGAATTAGTGTTATTCAAACAAATAAGGAACGCAAGTTTGGATTTAGCTTGCGTCCTTTCACACATAGGATGATATAAAAATATGTAAAACAAATAACATAATAAAGCATAAAAATCCTAAACTAAGCATGATAAAAAAAGTAAGAATTTATGAGCAAATTCACATAATTTGCAGTGTAATAGGTAAAGAATTTAATCATATACAAAAAATGTAAAAATACCTCCCTCGACTGAAAATCGAGTCGATCATGGTTAGAACGTCTCCTTATCCCCAGCGGAGTCGCCATTTGGTTATACCCTATTTTGACCCGAGGTTAAAACGAGCACGAAGTTATAGACTCTAAAAGAATGAAAATTTGCACAGAGTCGCCACCTAATTTTTAAGGAAAATAAGGAAACCTATTGAAGTATTAACATGTGATTAATGTTTTTAGTCTGCGAAAAAACAATTGAGATTCTAGGTAAGGGTTCAAGTTATTCCGAAGGGAAGGGGTTAGGCATCCTTCAGAATCCACAAGTGTGGTACCCGGCTAGACTAAATTTTTCAAAGAGGGAGGAGGCTTAAAAATAATATAGAAGTGTATGTATTAAATATAAATGTTTAAAATTATGTAAAGATGTATGTATATTAAATATATAAATAAACCATGTTAGTATAAAAAATGTAAAAGATATGTATAAAAATACATGCGAAAAGAAGAGTATTTTATGTTGTGTGAAGGAAAGTATATCTTCATATGTCATCAAGAGAAAGAGAAAAATAATGTTCTTTGTTTGATTAAAGTTTATGAAAAAGTAAAGATTTACTTTAACAAAAAGATCACAATGTTTATGATGTCAAAGTATGTAAAGTAATTTGATTAATTTAATTTATCAGTGTAACATTAACGACCTAAGTTTGCATAAACGCGAGGTGAAGTTGTATAAAGAAAATTCCGCCCAACACCCCAAAAATAAAGTTTTCACTATAATAACATTTGTACAAATAGAAAAATACAATACAAAATTAAAAGAGCTTCTTTGAAAGCAACTCTCGACGAGTAATCCAAATAACCTGTATGAACACTTGTAAAAATGTTAGTAACGAATAAATAATAATCAAAATAAATTGAACAAGTATGTGTGTATATAAATATTTAAAAAGATATTTTTTTGTTAAAAAGTTGGCTCAGATAAAGTCATGACTGCGAAATGGTTGCTCAATTAATTAGCTGTCCTAAATCATTTTGCTACGAAGTGGTTACTCAATTAATTGACCGTCCTAAATCGTCTTGCCAAGATATGAATTGTAAAATCTTGTGTTGTTATAAAGTTTCATCATCGCCCAAAAAATATTTATTTATTACGTATGTATACGTAAAAAGTCCGTCTTTTGTTTACGGAGGCCTCAAAATTAATAATAATTTTTTCATTGGCCAAATGTGTAGTATCCATTCACTATCAGTGTAAATAAATAAGAAGGACAAAAATCGTCCACAAATCACTCCGACAGCAGCAAACTCAAGGCAAACAAAAATGGTCAATAACAGTGATAATAAAATAGCAAAGTAAACAGAGACAAACACACTATCTAATTAATTCAAATATCCATCCAAACGGCCTTGACCAGATCTGTGTAGTAAAAGAAAAATATTAGATAAAAGGGGTGGCTCGTGGATGTTTCTCGATGTTCGTAGCGACTGTTGTAGTGGTTGATAGCGGCAAATCTGGGAAGAAATTCGATGCTTACTGGTCATCACCTCCGTCGAACTTGCGGTGAGACGTAAATGGAAATCTTGTAGCATGGGGGTGGTATTATTGGGCGGCTGTTTCGGGAAAGAAAACCGTGTGGAGGTGGCGCGTGAGATCGGATGAACTGTTGGTATCAACGGAGAAGACGAAAGCTTAAAAATGGAAACTAAGTAGTAGGCGTCTGTATATATATTTATATGTGTGTCATTGCAGTTGATGGTAAAAAATGAAACAAAAATGGAGGTTGTTTTTTTATGTATGTGTGTGTTTGTGTGTTTTTATATATATTTTTTGTATTTTTTTTTTAAGAGAAAAATAGAATAAATAAAATATGCTTGTATATTTATGAATATGTGTGTGGGTTTGCAAAGAAAAAATGTTTATGAATTGTAAAAAATAAATATATGTGTATTTTGAAAGAGAGGAAAAAATGAACAAAAAATGTGTGTCTAAAATGTGTCCTCCCACCACCTATTTATACAAAAAATTAAGCACCTCTTTTATCCAATGGATAAAGGAGTGTCCTCTCTTTTCATAATAGAACACCCTTAGGTCCTTAAGTTATTGGCCAAAGGATTTTCATCCTTTTGATCAATGGACAAAGTAATTAGTCAAAGGGTAGTGTCATTGAGTGGTCATTGTCGGACGTGACAAGACATTATTGTGTAGTCGTTGTTGGATGTGATAAGACGTCAAATGTAAAATATAGATGTTGAATGAAAAATGTAAAGAATATTAAAATTATTAAAATATAATTAATTTAAAAATACTGTAAATATATATATATATATATATATATATATATATATATATATAATGTCATGTCGTGCACGTGCACAAATATTTGTAAAATAATAAATTGATAAGAATAAGAAAAATTATTAATAAATTATAAAGAGTAAAAAATCCTAAAGTGAGGATGAAAATCAATAATTTGTTATCAATTGTAAAAAATATGTGAAAGTTATATTTTGTGCCCTTTAATGGTCAGGAAGCCTGAATACGTTATTTTTAAGCAAGGGGAGCAAAAATTGGGTGTCAACAGTAGGATAAAAAATGTTACTATAGGATAGAACTTTTGAGACTTCTGTTAAGCTTGACATTTATAATGATTTAGAATCAACAAGAAACAACCAAAGGATATACACGAATCACTATTTTTTTTGATAAAAAAAATAGTTGTTGTTGTAGAAAAAAATACTTTAATGGGTGTGGATCAGGTTATGTTAAATGAATCGGTTCTTTTTAATGGATGTAAGGTATTTTAAAATCAATATTGATTTATTTTAATTAATGATGTGTACCTCTAGTAAAAGGCCACATACCATAGCTATTTTTGAAAACTCACCATTAAAAGGTAATCGCATGGATGAGCTGGTTTTATAATGGTGATGGCACGAATGAACCAAAATTTTAACTGATGGCATAAATGAGCTATTTCTGATAGTTCAATGACATATTTGGGCCTTTTTCCTTATTTTTTAGGGCTCATTTAATTAATGACATGAACGAATCATTGTTGACCACGTGTACAAAATGGTTTCGTAAAAAGCCACCAAACTAGACTGTTAAAAGAAAGGGCGCGAATGAGCCTTTTTTTGTAACGGCAATGGCATAAATGAGCCAAACTTTAAACCGATGTCATAGATGAGTCTTTTCTCAAAGTTCGATGGCTTATTTGAGCCTTTTCCCTTATAATAATTTATGAAAAATTGTGAAAAGACTATTTTATCTAAAGAGTAGTCTTTTAATAAAGGGCATAAGGTTCAAACAATATTTTTAAGGCCCTTCACTCTTTTAATATACTAATATAGTGTACGTGCGTTCAGGGGCAGATGTAGAAGGTACTTTGGGGGGTCCCAGGAACCCACTAACTTTCGAATGGATCTTGTATTTATTTTGAGAAATCTAATAAATATATAAAAATTAAAAGTTAGGAACCCACAATAAAATGTGTTATTGGTCTAGTGGCAAAGCAAGTGCATGTTGAAAGATTATTGCCCTCCTGGTTATGGGTTCTAATTCCATCACTCACTTTTTTTGAATTTTTATTTTGCCCAAGGAACCCACAAGCTTAAAATTCTAGATCCGCCTCTACGTGCGTTGCACGTGTATATTATGTTTAATTTTTCGATTAAAAGGGTATTCAATTAAAAGAAAATGCATGAGAAAATATAAAAATAGGTGATTTCACTGTCGATCATTAATTTTTAGCTACATGATTAGAGCTGTAAATAAGAAAAATCATCGTACTACATCATAGAGTTTTGAAAGTCGTAAATATTAACTTCTACAATGACTTCAACATGTCAGCCAAGTTCACTAAGTATTGAAAGGAAGGGAGTACTCATTCGCGACACACTTACAATCAAAATTTTCAGCAGATGGTACCAACTATCACGTATAGAAATAGTAATGCAACCAAAGGGATTTTCAGATGGATTACAATATCTTTTCTCACTTCAACCGCATCTCGTTTACCAGCAACAGAAAATTTGCATAAGGTTCTTTCATCCTAGGGAAGTAGCTTTATTTAAATAGCGTTATAAAAATGAAAGCTTTTTACCTTATAATTTTTTTAAGATCATGCACAACGTACTCACAGGACATGTACCAATTCTTCTAGTCTCATGATTAAACTGATGAGGTCTGATTAAGTGCAACCATAATCCTACCATTTGGGCTCATATCAAACTGCACAATGAAATTCAAAATTAATATGAATAAGTAGGTTGCTCCAAAAAATTCTTAGGACTCGGATACTTAAAAACTGGAAGAAAAAGAAAATGGAGTAGTAGTTTAATGATTTGGAATTGTGTCCTATAGAGCTTGTCCCTTTGAGGAGGATTATATCAAGACATACAATCCTGTAACAAAGAGAATTTATCAAAAGAAAACGAAACAAAAAGGCTGATTGTTCCAACATGCATATCTCGACAAATTAATTGCAACCACAAACTAATAAACAGACAATTATGCATGCCAGTAGAAGTAAGGTGATCATACAACTCGGTGTTTGAAACTTAGATCTCAAACAATACAAATAGGTACACTAAATAATATCAGTTGCCAAACACTGTGCATTGGGTAAGAAGCAAACTGCTGTGACAATATCCCCGTGACCTTTTAGAGTATTCAAATAGTCCAATGGATGAAGCTTTTTGTTTGCAACTGCAGAAATAGCCAGTAATAAAGTTTTTCTTCAGCTGCCTGGTCATTGAATGCACAACTCAAGGAAGCTTAATCTACCCAAATCATAAGTTTTAACCTTAATAACGAAATCGTATGTTTTTCGTAAATATGACTCAAACGATGATTACTCACACAAAATTACAAAATTTCCTTCTTATATAAGGTAAATCCAAATTGATTCATCAAAAGTGTTATATATTAAAACTTCTTATCTAAATCAAACAACGATAAATTAAATAAGAAAAATCTTATGTGATTCTCAAATTTTGTTTCCAGCAGTTAGATAATTATTGATTTTGGTAGGATTGTTCTTCTATAATTTTAATTTATAAAGAACAGGGAAAAAAATATCAATATAATATTAGTCTGAAGTTATCATTACATTTTTACTTGAACTTAGCCACCACTAACTTTGACACTCAAATATATATTTCTATTATACAGAAGAGTTGGTTTCTACCAACTCTTATGTAATTACCAAAAAATTTCTCTACTCCCATTTAATTACATATCATATCCCAATATATTTACAATTATAAAATTTCCTTCTTATATAAGGTAAATCCAAATTAATTCATCAAAAATGTTATATATTAGGACTTCTTATATAAACCAAACAACGATAAATTAAATAAGAAAAATCTTATGTGATTCTCAAATTTTGTTTCCAGCAATTAGATAATTATTGATTTTGGTAGGATTGTTCTTCAATAATTTTAATTTATAAAGAAGAGGGAAAAAAATATCAATATAATATTAGTCTGAAGTTATCATTACATTTTTACTTGAACTTAGTCACCACTAACTTTGACACTCAAATATATATTTCTTTTCTATTATATAGAAAAGGTGGTTTCTATGCAATTACCAAAAAATTCCTCTACTCCCACTTAATTACATATTATATCCCAATATATAATAATTTCATTATTTCATTATAATGATTTAAATATTGAATATATTTTATTAATTTATATTAATTAACTATAACTATATATTGAAAGTAAATTTTATTTATTTATTTAATTGACTATCATGTTCAAAACTAATTTGTTACCACAAATCACAATAATTAATAATTTAAAATATTTAAAAGACATGTAGAAATTTTATTGACTCTCATTATTTTAGCAATGCCACATAAATTGAGATAAAATAAAAAATACCGCAAATCATAATAATTAACAACTTCAAATATTTAAAAGATATATATAAATTTTAGTTGACTCTCGAAATTGTATCGAAGCCACATAAATTGGTACACAAGGAGTAAATATATTATTTGATAATTACGTAAAAATTATTATAAAATCACAATAATTAACAATTTAAAATACTTTTTTAAAAATAGATAAAAGTTCTATTCAACTCTCAAAATTTTATCGGTGCAGCATAAATCATGACAAAATAAAAAATTATCTTAATTAATTACAACTAAATATTTAAAGTAAATAAATTTATTATTTTAATTGACTTTTATATAGAAAATTAATCTTTTTATTTGTTTATTTTAGTAAATTTAAATTTTAAAATTATTTTTTTCTTATATAGAAATACTGATATTTAAACTTTACTTTAAATTTGTAAAGTACAAAATTAATAAATTTAATTTAATAAAATAAATTTCTAATGAATATTTTCTTAGAATTTGTGTTGGGTCAATATGTATCAAGTTAAAATGAAATAAAGAAAAATATATAGTAAAATTTTATTATTGTGAAAGATAAATATATGCACTATCCAATAATGTTTAATAATATCATATTTTGCATATGCAAATATAGCATCCCGTATTTAATTAATATACTATTCCGGTGAATTATCGATGATTACTATTGGATATGATAAAATTATATTAATTTTTATAGTAACAACATAATCAATCACTCTTAATTAATTATTATGAGTCATCTAGGTAATAAGAAAATAAATAATATTTAATGAAAAATAAAATAGACATAAAATATGAAATTAACTCGTAATGTTTTAAATTAAATTTTGTCTTTCGAATGATGATTTTACTATATCACTCCTTATTATAAGTCATTTATGTATTAGAAAAACAAGAATAACAAAACGATATGTCAACATAAAATATTTGATTGACTATCAAAATTATATTAGTGACAAATAAATTGGGACGGGACAGAAGAAGATATAAAGCAACATATATTATTTGAAAATGAAATAAAAAGTACTTTAAATAACAATAATTAACAAAAATATTTAAAAATTGACTGATTTCTGCTTCAGCTACTTCAATCATGATTTTAATGTACTGTGATGTTTAAAAAGGGTAAAATGACATAATGAGATTTAAAGAGGATAAAATGTATGTAGTAAAGTGTGAGAAAAATAAAACATAAGCAAATTTTATTACTATATTTTAAAGAAATTAAAGGAAAGAAGTAAGATTATTTGCAAAAGATTTTTACAAACTAATTTAAATATAAATAAAGTAAATTTAGGTACAAAAAATGTGTATCTATCACAAATTTTCTACCAAACACTTCGCACTTTCTTAACATTAGCAAATTTTCTATCAAATATGTGTAGCCATCTTTCTCAACTTTTTACAGCTCCTCAATATTAATTAATATTTCTCTATTTTAAAAATAAAATAAAGAAAATAAAATCTCAACTCTTCCTTCTCTATTAAAAAAACAACACTCTTTTCTTGTGTTAAAAATAATAATTAAACAAAATAATCGCGAATCTAAGCTGTGTATTCTCTTTATCGGGTAAATTTATATGATTCATAATCTTTGCAATATTGAAAATCAATAATCTGCTGGATATTTGATTTAAGCTATTTCATCAGTTTACGCCTCTTCTTTTTTTATATTTCTGATCGCAAAATTCAACAAGAAGGTTAAAAAAAGGTTTCAATTGTGATCCCCTCAGCTCAATCATACTAATGAAAATATTCTAGTGCTCAAACTTTCTACTCTAAGATAAATCCTAAAACTTAAAAATTGCAATTCACATGTTCTACTGTTTTGATATATATATATATATATATATATATATATATATATATATATATATATATATTTGCTATATTGTAATATCAACCTAAATTTTTGGCCATAGCCCGCAAAATCTTTGTCTTCCGTCTAATGAACAATATACTGAAAGCAAAATATAACATAAACTAAGTTTGGCATAGTACCATCAATTTTCAACAAACACAAACAATGAATTTGGTAAACTTAATCACAAAAAATTAAATAACAGTAAGAAATAATTTATCTTGACACCATGATAGACTTAATTTGTAAATCTGTTGTATAACATGTGCAATGTGCATTCACTAATTTCGCTATCTCATTCAAGTGTAAATTTCATCGAGCAACCACTGCATCTCACAAATATTTTCTAATTTTATCACCAATTAGATCATTAAGTAATTGGCTCTGAATGTTGTCTTCATCGTATCTCACAAATCTTTCTTGTTTCGTCATCGACTGGCTCATTAAGTTATTGACTCTGGCTAGCTCCTGAGCCTTTAATCTATTATTTTATTGGAATAATATGGAAGATGGAAGGGCCATGAGATTATACAAATCAAGTAAGGTAAAAAGTTCAACGCGCTCTTACTTGGAACTTCTAAGCAGTTAGGATCCCTCACATGTTCGTTGCTATCAAACAAATAATTTGTGCTGGAAACTTTTTGTTATTTGAACATTGGATGAAAACTTTAACAGAGTAGGTCTTTTACTCTCTAATATAGACTTTTTAGAAGGCTTTGCTTTTGTCTTTGAGTACAAACTATATGATTTAACACATGAAATCTGAATTGACCTGAATTTCAATGACAATTAGGGGCAGCTCTACCTCTTTAAAAAATAGGGTTCGTTTTAGGCCCCCAAATTTGAGGGGACTTATTTTTTATAAATATTATATTATTTATAGAAAAATAATTTTTTTTATATAAAATGAAAGAATTATTAGAAGTAGTTCATATATCTAGAGTA
This sequence comes from Capsicum baccatum var. pendulum, assembly GCA_030864225.1. Lineage (NCBI taxonomy): Eukaryota > Viridiplantae > Streptophyta > Magnoliopsida > Solanales > Solanaceae > Capsicum > Capsicum baccatum. The sequence continues at coordinate 203,689,003 of CM061558.1, read as the reverse complement.
TTATGTCTCAAGAAAGATTAAATGCATTAATTATATTATTACTTAAAAAAGAATAATTAGAAAAAAACGATTATATAATTTTAAAAATGGAGTTTATTAAAAAAAGTTATTTTTTCTTGAAAATTTAAGGACTCCATTTGATTTTCGCCTTAGGCTACGAATATGTTTGAGACGCCCCTGATGACAATGAACAAGAATTGACAATTGGTAACGTAAGTAAACTTTTGAATAAAAATTGTATCAATAACAATAATAACATATTCATTGTAATTGTATAGGTGAGGTCTGAAGAGGATAGAATATATGCATACACTATCATACTGATGAAGATAAAGAAGTCATTTCTGATAGACTCTCATCTCAAGAAAAAACATATCAAAATAGATTAAAAAAAAATAATGGAAGTGAGAATTCATGGCTAAATAAAATAAAAAGCACCGCAAAACATCCTAAAAAACTATATTAAAATAATATAATCATCAAGATAAAAAATAATGTACAGTATCTACGACAAGAAAACACATAAAAAATATCTTCATCCTTCTATTTGTTTTTACTACCGTCAAAAGAAAAAGGTCTGTAATTATAAAGAAATGTTGAAAAAGAAGAGTATTTAAACTCCCAGGTTTCTAGAATTTTACCAATGCATAGCAAGATTCGAATGCAAATTAGGAACTCCATTAGTGGTAGTGATTTACCAAATTTTTTTTTACTTATTCCTAAATTTTATATTTAATTTCTTTTCATATATTTATTTTATCAACGTTAATTTAGGAGTCCTAAATTTAATAAAATAATAATTGAAGAAACAACAACAAACCCAGTATATTCCCACATAGTGGGGTCTGGGGAGCATAAAATGTACGTAGTCCATACCACTACCCTAGAAGAAGTAGAGAGACTATTTTTGATAGACCTCCGGTTCAGGACAAAATGACAGTAATCAAAGTAATCATAAATCATGAAACAAAGAGAGAAAAAATAGAGGTACAATACTCACAAAGCAATACTATACAATAACAAACCAAAGGCACTTGAGCTCTAACCTATGCAAGCTACACCACAACACTCCTAACTACTACCTAAGACTCATCCGCACGCACTAGACCCCTATCCTAATATGCGTCCTCCAAACCTTCCTATCTAGGGTTATGTCCTCAGTAATCTGTAACTACTCCATGCCACATCTAATCACTTCTCTCCAATATTCTTCGGCCTCCACTACCCCACTTAAAACCCTCCAAAACCAACCTCTCACACCTACGGACTGGGGTATCAATGCCCCTCCTCATCACATTCCCAAACCATCTCAACCTCACTTCCCGCAACTTGTCCTTCACCAATGCCACTCCCACCTTCTCCTGAATAGTATCATTCCTAACGCTATCACTCCTAGTAAGTCCGCACATCCACCATAATATCCTTATTTCTACCACTTTTAACTTTTGAATGTGTGAGTTCTTGACTGGCTAACACTTTGCTCCATACCGGATAGCCAAGCAGATTGCAACTTTATATAATTTACCTTTAAGCTTGAGAGACACATTCTTATCGCACAGAACCCCCGAGGCAAATCTCTATTTCATCCATTCTTCCCCAATACGCTGAGAGACATCCTCATCATCTCCTCATTACTCGGGATCATAGACCCAAAATACTTAAAACAATTCCTTTTACAAACTACCTGGGAATCCAACTTCACTACCACCTCATCCTTCTGTCTCAATTCATTAAACTTGCACTCCAAGTAGTTCGTCTTGGTCCCGCTTATCTTGAACCCTTTAGACTCCAGGGTTTGTCTTTAAACCTCTAATTTATCATTAACACCTCCCTGCATCTCATCAATCAATGCTATATCATCCAGTAAAAGCATACACCAAGGCACCCCTTCCTAATACGTCGCATCAACACATCCATCACCAAGATGAAAAAAAATAGACTGAGAGTTGATCCCTAATGAAGCCCTGTCAAGAAAGGAAAATGCTCTGAATCCCCCTACTGTCCTCACCTGAGTTTTTGATCCATCATACATGTCCTTAATCAATCTGATATATGATACCGGGACCCCCATCGCCTCCAAGCATCTCCAAAGAACTTCTCTAGGGAATTTTTCGTATGTCTTTTCCAAGTTGATGAACACTATGTGCAAGTTATTTTTCCTCTCCCAATACTGCTCTACTAGTCTCCGCACCTGGTGAATTGCCTTGGTCATCTAGCGACCCGGCATAAAAACAAATTGATTCTCCAAAATAGACATGATCCTTCTCAACCTCTGTTTAACCACCCTCTGATGAATGGTGATTTTACCACTCATGCTCACTCAATATTCATGAACATTGCCTTGATTTGAATAAATAAATGAGACATATTTGTGTGTAAAGAAACTAATATCCACTCTTTGCAGGTATAGAGTTGAAAAGATAGAAAGATATGGATTGGAGCTTACAATGATAAAAAGGAAGAAGGAAAAATACAGTTGAAGACCTGTAACAAAAGAGCCTCTGGTACCGCGGTTGCGGTACACTGATTGCAGTCGCGGTAGTTAAGGATGGTCAATTGATCAGGATCGCGAATGTAAAATATGGTCACGGATCCGTGATCACAGCTAGACCTGCGGGATTGCGGCTTAGCGAAGGAGTTCGGACCAAGGGAAAAAGTGGAAATGCACATGGCTGATCCCAATTTTTACAAAAAGATTCAAACTCTATCCTAAAAAAATACATTCTATCTTCTCCAATTTTTTAGGTTTTTAACTCTAGACTTCATAGCCTCTATTTTTGGAGAAGAAAATATTGTATAAACTTTGGGTGTAGAATACATTGGAGACTTTCTAAGTGGAAGATTTGCTCACTTCCATTGTTGATATTTTGGGAGAGCCAAGTTTGAAGTAACATTCACTTAGTTCTTCAATAAGTTATTGCAATAGAGATTATGGGTATATCTATATTTGTTTATCTTATGTGTAGCTAAATCTCCCTCTTGGGGTTATGTGTGAATATGTGTTAAAGTGTGCGTGGGTTGTTTTTGTTAGCATCTATTTGGTAGTTCATATTTATGGGTTTTATCATTCTATGCTATTTTGGTTGGGTTTTGATGGGTGAAAGCCCCAAATACCCATATGGGTTTGGTGAGTGAAAGCTCCAAGATCTAGAAAGTTCAAGTCCATCTTCGAAAGAAGGATTTTAGGTGTAGTATAGGAATCCATATCATCCTCGAAAGAGGGACATAGAGACCAAAGCAATGATAGACAATTATGTGCGTAGTTTGCTAAATTTTTACTATCTTAGACATAAGGGTGAATGTGAGGTTGACTATGCCATGGGTATCACCTTAGAAATAGGGATGCCTAGATTGAGGTTATGGTTACCAATTGTTGAACACACCTATTAGGTATTCGAAAGAATCAATGGGTGAAAGTTTGGTGTTTTGTCGAAAGACTAGCATCAAAATCTATAACCAAGCCTACCCATATTTGATTTACTAAATTGATGTTGATTACTAACTCCCACATGTCACTTCCTTAGTAATGCATAATCCCGAGATCCGTGCATAATTGTTAAAACTCTAATTATTTGTAGCCTCAAATTTATACTATAAATAACCAAAAAGAAATATTAGTGTAGGAACCTATTCCCTATTTTATCCTTTTATACCATTTGTTTGGATTTAACTTGTATCTATCAATTTGAATTAGTTTGATTGCCACTCACATTGTTCCTCGTGAATTTGCCCCCGAATCTAAAGTTGGGTAAATATATTGACGATGATTGCCTTGCACTTAATTTGATATGTAAGTTGAGCGTTATTAAAAATGGCGTTGTTGCCGGGGAACAATTTGGCGTACTAAGTTAGTTTGAAATTTTAGTTTACTTGATTTAATTCAAGCTTGTATATATTTGTTTGTGATTTTTCTTTGTAGGTAGATTTCAGTTTATTTTTATTTTTCTCTATGGCATCTTCTGACAAGAATGGTGTCGGTAATTGGAATTCCTATCCTGACGACCTATGTCCATTCTATGAAGGACCATACTTAAGGAGAGATTGTAACTATACTCCCTATAGGAAGTATAGGTGCTCGTTATGTAGTGGTTGAGATGAACATTGGGATGATTGTCCAAATGCCCCCTATTATACTAATCAAATTGCTAGTACTTATGATATTGATAGGTCTTATGATGAGAAGAAGAAGGAGTAACAAACCGGACCCATTGGTTTTGGAGCGATGCTTCTAACTATTTTGGATTGGGTGACTATAACCGAGCAGAATGCGCAAGACTTATATCAATCTTACGGGGTGTTCGACTGGGCAAATGTCAAGGCAAGGGAATTAGGCCAAAACATCATTCTTACAAATCTCATAACCTTGCCTATTTACCAAGAGGAGGTTCATCAAGAAGAGAAGACAAAATACTATGATGAGCTAGTTAGCGAAGACTCCTCTTTGACTTCCCAATCAACCGAGTCATATGAGGAAGAATAAGCCACAACAAAAGAAATGGTTCTAGAGTCTCAAGAAAAAGTAAATCAAATATCTTATGAGGGCTCTAGCACATTTCGGGGTGAAGATGATTTGGAGGAGGCTAACCCAGAATTAAGGGTTAGACCTTGTTCAAACGAATTTTCAACATTATGCGTAGAGGATGTGATGAGGATCCATGCCTCCGAACAAATGGTGGATTGTAGGGAGAAGGAGTCTGACTCTTATATTTTAGAGTTTGATATTCCAAAGAAGCACATAGAATCCCATCCATCAAAGGCCAAGATAATAAACTTCCGAAGTGCAAGGAATGGCCTATTGATTTGCTCAATTTTACCCAAGGAACAAATTCGGAAGTTTGATGTAAAGCTGGGTAAAAGGTTTAAATCTTCAAAATGGTGAGACAGAAGCTTGCTTTCTATTTCAACCTCTTCCAAGCCTTATCTTGGAAGATCTAAATGTCCCTCTCCTGCTCATTGTATATTGAGTGAAATTTGGGACGGAGATTCAATCTTCTAAGTGGAAGAACAAAAGGAAATAGAAGGGGAATCTTGCTAAGACATTAAACTAAGCACTCGATGAAAGGCAACCCATCACACTAGTACTAGTGGCACATATCCTTTTTAATTATGCATGATAGGATAGATTTTTGTTTTGTTTATGTATGCATAATCCATGAAACATGGTGCTCAAAGAAATTCTGATTGAATTTTTAAAAAAAAAAATTGTGAATTTGGCAGTTTGGATTGAACATGAAGTTTAGAAGATTGGATTCCTGGTCTCAGTTACCAAGACCGTGGTTTGTGCCACCACAATCACAGAAGCTGCATGACCGTGACCGCGTCACTAGGACCGCAATCACGGTTGAATCAGATTAAAAATACCATCCGAATGCCATTTTCCCTTGTGCCTCATTTTCAAATTCTCTAAAATTTTCTCTCAAATTTATGGCCTTGCATTTCATATCCAAGTGTCAATTCATCCCATGCATCATATAATTCAATAAGTTGTCTAAATTTCCTCAGTTTTAATATAATTGAATACTTAGAACTCGTAGTATAGAGAATGACTTGAAATAGTGCTTTCATTGCTAAATGCATGCTTATGTTTTACTACTGCTGTGGTTAACTGTTGTAGTTGGTGTACACACTCTTGGGGAAGTCTTGAGTACCCAAAATTTAAGGTTTAAACAGTTGAAATGAGTGTGTACATATTGTGTTCGATTCAATGCCCCTATGAATTACATGTTAAATTCTATGAGTTTGTGGGTATAATCTTGATAACTAGAGATGAGTCACTTAGTCTTAATGGTTACGAGCCTAGTAGAACATAAATGTAGGGATAAAATTATATGCATTAACTGTAGTATAGAATTTCAGAATACAGTCTCAGGTACCGCGATCGCAGTCACAATGACCACGATCGCATCATTGCGGTTGCGGTCACTGCTCTGCGATCGCCATACCTAAGGGTAATGTCTATAGGAACTGAAAAGTTCTGCATATCTATCTCTACTCCCAAAACCTTCTATAACGCTGTGGCATGCATTTATTTGTTTGATCTAACATAATTTCAATATGATAGTACTAATGATGGCCTAACTGCATTATTTACAGGATCTAAGCCTTAGAGATAGAGCGATTTAACAAAACCAGATTCATGACCCTAGAATTCCAGAACCTCTACAATGCGGATTTGCATTGGACTAAGTTACTCCATGAAAGGGGTATAAGCTTGGACAAAGTAGAGGAAAAGTTCCCAAACTTTCATGCTAGACTTACTCAAACTAGGTGGCGATGCTTTTCCTTGGAACCCTATGCTACTGATGAGCATTGGGTGCATGAATTCTATGCTAACGTAAGTGTAGTTTTTTTCACAAACCCAATGATGATTCGAGGTATGCAAGTTAACTTTGGGATAGAGCAGATCAACGAGGTGTATGGACTCCCAAATGCTGTCATGGAGCAATTCTATGCAAAATCATGCCAGATAGGGACTAGGATGGACAACGAGGACGAGGCCCCTGCTAATTGGTCTGCTAAGGGTGATGATGCAGAGTCAGCGGGACAGGCTAGCTCTTGATACATATTCAGGGAGACCCCTTCTACTCTTGCTTGCTTGTACATCCAGTGGGGACACTGCTCTCTTTTAGTTAGGGGTGCCCCCAAATTTGTATTATTTTGATGTGTTGCTGGATATTTCCATTTAATGTTGTCTTGGGATGACATTTTGGATACTACTTTTATTTTTTGTGTTTGGAATGTTGTATTTTTAGGTACCCTGATGGTGCCCACTTTACATGGATTATCATACTTTTCTTTTATTGTTAGTGTTCTTTTAAATTAATTTTTCTTTAATTGTTAGTGTTCTTTTAAATTAATTTTATTTTGATCTTGGTTATGAATGACTTTCTTTGTCCTATGATGGATTGAGTGACAATATTCTTAAGAGTAAAGCGTCGTGTTTGGGTTTGAGGCATAAATACAGGGGAATTCTGAGTACCCGTAACATAAATGTAAAGAATGCAAGAGAAATATATGTCCTTATGGCATTGTAAAGTGCAGATTTGGGATCACATTTACACCATTGGCGAAGTCTGAGTAGCCATATGGTTGGTTTGCTCATTTTTATGCCAAAATGTGAGACTAAGGCTTTGGTTGTTGCCATGATTAGCAAATTATGCGAGGTCCAGATGCAAAACAAACAACCCCCTCTGTCCAAAAATTTTCAAAAATCGAGGGCATGGACGTGAGCAATTTTGTAACAAATCTTTATCTCTTTTTGTGGCTCCATAAGTTGTTGACTTGTAAATAATGTTAGATACTCTAATTTTGTTTCATGGGAGGGACAATTGAGCATCCTTGGAGAGTTTTTGCATGCCATGTGTGGTGAGCATTTTGCATTTATCCCTTGTATACTTGTGTTATCTTAAACTTGCTCCATTAGTCTTTCAAAGCTAATGTTGATTGTATTTGGTTGGACAAATGATCTTAGGTCATCCTTGATATTTGGGAACCCACTCTAGCCTAAAAAGCCTTCCTATGCATGATTGTAATCCCTAGTACCCACTTCGAGCCTTTAGACCTTTCTTTGGTAAACTCATTACAAACTGTGTTCCATTCCTTTTATCCCTCTTTTGAACCGTGCCCTCTTTGAACTTAAAAATACAACTTGAGTCTTAAATCCTATGTTGAGGGTGGTGAAAGTGATTGAAGAAAGTTTCGAGCCACGAAGTATTAGTAAAATTCCCAATGTGTCTAAGTGTTGAAAGCAAATGTTTAAAAAAAAAAAGGATCCAACAAAGGAATGAATTACACATAAGTTGCAAGAAAAAGAAATGAAATAAAAGTAGTGAACAAAGGAAGCTAATTGTAGGCATAAGAAAAGAAAGAAAACAAAGAAGAATAGCCCTTTGTCGAAAAAGAAAGAATTGTAAAACTTGATTTAGACATTCAAGGAAGGGTGTAGCCATATTGTTCCTAAATGGTATCATACCCTAACCCAAAACTACATTACAAGCTTAGAAAGTCCTTTGAGATCTTTGACCATTTACTTTCTTTGTAGTGGTGATTGAATATAGTGACAAGCCTATGGTATGACACTTGTTGCATTGAGATTTATTTTATGTGAGAGAGAGTTTGTGCACTTAAAATTTCTTGTTACATAGTTTGTAGTTTGGTGTTTGGAAATTCTCTATCTTGTGAAGATGGCATGCGAATAAGTCGAGGTGGGTGATTTTTGTCACCTCCCAAGCAATGAGGCAAATTGAGTATAGCTTAATTGAGGCAAAAAGGGAGCCACCTTTGGAGTATTGGTTATTATTGCATAGTTGCTCTTTAAAGTCTTATGAATCATTGAGTATTGCGTTTTATGATAAAAGGTGTAATGAAATTAGCCTAGCACACGTGCATAGAGCTACTTGTGGTTGTAATTAAAGTTGAAGTCATTATGGCCTTTGAGGCATAAAGTTTGGGAATAAATGATTGTGTCTCATGGTAAGAGGTATTGTTGCTTGAGGACAAACAAATGATTTAAGTTGGGGGTGTTGATAAGTAGTGATTTTACCACTCATTCTTACTCAACATTTGTGAACATTGCCTTGATTTGACTGAATAAATGATACATATTTGTGAGTAAATGTACTAATATCCACTCTTTACAGGTATAGAGTTGAAAAGATAGAAAGATGTGGATTAGAGCTTACAATGATAAAAAAGGGAGAAGGAAAAATGCAGTTGAAGACCTGCAACAGAAGAGCCTCAAGTACCACGGTCGCGGCAGTCAAGTATGGTCAATTGATCGCGATCGTAGATGTAAACTATGGTCGCATAGCCTCAATTTCAGCCAGACCTGCACGATCACGGCTTAGCGGAGGAGTTCAGCCCAAGGGCAAAATTGGAAATGCACATAGCTGATCGCAATTTTGACAAAAAGACTCAAACCCTATCCTAAAAAAACACATTCAATCTTCCCCATTTTTTTAGGTTTTTAGCTCTAGACTTCATAGCCTCTATTTTTGGAGAAGAAAATATTGTATAAATTTTGGGTGAAGAATGCATTGGAGACTTTCTAAGTGAAAGATTTTCTCACTTCCATTGTTGATATTTTGGGAGAGCCAAGTTTGAAGTATCATTCTCTTAGTTCTTTAACAAGTTATTTCAATGGAGACTATGGGTATATCTATGCTTGTTTATCTTATGTATAACTAAATCTCCCTATTAGGGTTATGTGTGAATATGTGTTAAAGTGTGTGTGGGTTGTTTTTGTTAGCATCTATTTCGTAGTTCACGTTTATGGGTTTTATCATTGCTATGCTATTTTGGTTGGGATTTGATGGGTAAAAGCCCCAAAAAATACCCACATAGGTTTGATGAGTGAAATCTCCAAGCTCTAAAAAGTTCAAGGCCATCTTCGAAAGAAGGGTTTTGGGTGAAGTATAGGAATCCATATCATCCTCGAAAGAGGGTTGTGGAGACCAAAGCAATGATAGACAATTATGTATGTAGTTTGATAAATTTTTACTTAGACATAAGGGTGAATGTTAGGTTGACTATTCCATGGGTATCTTCCTAGAAATAGGGATACCTAGATTAAGATTGTGGTTACCAATTGTTGAACACACCTATTAGGTATTCGAAAGAATCAATGGGTGAACGTTTGGTGTTTTGTCGAAAGACTAGCATCAAAATCTATAACCAAGACTACCCATATTTGATTTACTAAATTAATGTTGATTACTAACTCCCACATATAACTCCCTTAGTAATGCATAATCCCGAGATCCATGCATAATTGTTAAAACTCTAATTATTCATAGCCTCGAATTCATACTAGAAAAACCCAAAAAGAAATATTGGTGTAGGAACCTATTCCCCTATTTTATCATTTTGTACCATTTGTTTGAATTTAACTTGTATGTATCATTTCAAATTAATTTAATCGCCACTCACATTGTTCCTCATGGATTCAACCCCGACTCCAAAGCTGGGTAAATATATTAACGACGACCGTCTTGCACTTATTTTGACGTGTAAGTTGAGTGTTATCACCCTCTCTCAAATCTTCATCGTGTGACTCAACAACTTAATACCTCGGTAGTTGTTGCAACTCTGAATATTACCATTGTTCTTATATAAAGGAATCATCATACTCCATATCCACGCCTCGGGCATCTTTGTCGTCTTGAAAATGTCGTTAAACAATTTGGTCAACCACCTTAAACTTTTCCCTCCAATATACTTCCAAAAATCCACTGGAATCTTGTCAGGCTCCGTCTCTCTATCCCTTCGCATCATGCGAATAGCCTCTCTGACCTCCTCCACATTAAAACACCGATAATACCCAAAATCACGACCCTTCTCTGAATGCTCCAACTCCCCTAATAGAATGTCTCAGTCCTCTTCGTCATTCAAAAGTCTATGAAAATACGACTGCGATCTACTCCTAATGTAAACTTCATCCACCAATACTCTGTCATCCTCCCCCTTAATGCACTTCACTTGGTCAAGATCATAACCCTTATGCTCCCTAGCCTTAGCAAGGCTATACAACCTCTTTTCTCTGCCTCTCTACTCCAGTCCCGCATATAAGCTCTCAAACGTGGCTGTCTTAGCCACCGTAACTACTAACTTAGCCTCCTTCCTAGCTAACTTGTACTCCTACCTGTTTACCCACTGCTCATCTTCATCCTTACTCTCAACTAACTTAGCGTAAGCCACCTTCTTATCTTTCACCTTCCTTTTAACTTCTTTATTCCACCACCAGTCACCCCGATGTTGTCTAGACCGGACCCTCGAGACACCTAACACCTCTCTAGCAGTCTCCTTGATGCAACAGAAAGACCTATTACACATATTATCCACGTCCCCCCTACACTCCCATACCCCCATCCCTGTCACCTTTGCCCCTATCTTCAGCGCACTAATCGGGGTCAGGCAACCCTACTTAATTCTGGGTCGACCCTCTTCGCCCATTCTCTTGTTGCCCTTCTTGATAACAAAGTCCATCACTAGAAGACTATGTTAGGTCGCAAGATTCTCACCCAAAATGACCTTACAATCCTTACACAATGCTCTATCCCCTTTCCTAAGTAGCAAAAAGTCAATCTGAGTCTTAGTTTCTTGCTTCGGAAGGTGATCAGGTGATCCTTCTTCTTTGAAAAGTTCAAATTCACCACCACCAACCCAAAAGCCCTCGAAAAATCAAAAAGAGCATCTCCTTCATCATTCCTAACCCTGAAACCAAAGCCTCCATGCACATTATCATAGCCTCTTGGCAATGACCCGATATGCCCATTAAAATCCCCTCCAATGAAAAACTTCTCTGAGCCAGGGACACCCCTTACCACCTCGTCCAAAACCTCCTAAAATCTCTTTTTCTCCTCCTTGACCTAGCCCACTTACAACGCATACGAGCTACAAATGTTCAGAGTAAACCCCCCAATGACCAACTTAATAGTCATCAACCTATCACTAACCCTCTTAACCTCCACAACCTGCCCTCTAAGCTCTTTGCCTACTAAGATACCCACTACATTCCTACACTTCTCACAACCTGAGTACCATAACTTGTACTCATCCACATCCCTAGCCTTAGAACCTACATATTTGGTCTCTTGGATACACGCAATATTGATCCTCGTCTTTCTAAGAATCTTTACAAGCTCTATAGACTTACCCTGAAGGGTTCCTATACTCTAAGACCCTACCCTTAATCTATCAACTCTCGTATCACACTTAACCCCTCCCCTACCACCTCGCACCCTATACCCCAAATCTAACCCAACACCAGACCCCAACCCTACCACCAGCCCTCCTGAACATGACCCTGGTCTACCATGAATTGCCAAAGCCACTACTAAAAAAACAATAAAGAAATAGCTAAAAAAATAGTAATAGCAATAGAAAGTACACGTAAAGCACCCTACACAGCTAAATAGCAAGAACAACAAACACTATACACCAATACAACCATACCAAATCAAAAGAAGTCAGATTTAAAGGCAGTCAAGATACCAAGACTAACGAGATAAAATAAAGTGCAAGGGTTAGAGTCACCTGGATATGCTTATAAATCAAGTTCCATGTGCTTTATTGCTTGTTAGATTCCAGCAAATTGATGTAGAAATTGGTCGCCAGAATATTGTCGATGGAGTTTCACCTGAGGGTCGCCGGATCGGTTGTGGGAAGAATCTGCTTCTCTTTTTTTTCCTTGTTCTGACTCATACATTTGGGTGGCGTAGTTCACTGACTTACCGTCGTCGAAGTCAAAACGACGGTAGCCCACACTCGCCGGCGAGATAAATGGGATGGGCGGTATGGGGAGAAAGAGAGACGGGGAGGAAGAGAGACCAAAGGTGAGAGAGAGGGATGATGTACTTACCTGCCGCCGGCATTTGTGTCGTCGGAGTAGAGCTGGTCATGTCAAAGAAGACATTAAAGACGTAGAAAGAGAAAGCGTTAATATGTTAGAGAGAGAATGAGCCCCAAATAATAATTGAAGAAAAAATAAAAAAATATTTTATCTATTATAAAGACTTTAATGAAGGACAAAAAATTCGAATCATTTTTCTAAGGGTTTTCGTATTTTTAATATACTTTACCTTAAAAAAAATAACCATATATGAAAAAGATTTTTTTTCATTTAGGATTTTTTTTCTACAAATAAAGATAATTTCAATTATAATAAAAAAATCAAAGCATCCAAAAAAAGACACCCAACTTTTAAAAAACATAGAATAATAAATGCTCAAATTTAATCAGTAGTGACCAGTTGTATTTTTTGATTAATGTGATTAGTGGTATTTAGATTTATATTAGGAATTAGGATACCGTCTTTTTTCCCCATAAATATTAGAATGTAGCATATTTTATTTATATTAGGATACAATTTAACTAATTTTAAAATATATTAACAAAAATAATGAAAAGATGATTTTGTCTTAAGTAAATTTTTTTAATGAAGAACAAAAATTTCAAAGCACCTTTCTAAGGGTCTTCACACTCTTAATATATTATAGATTATTAATAACTAGATTGAAAAGAATTGTTAGCAAAAAAATTAAAAGAAGAGAAGTAATTAAGCATAAATTCATAAATCACAAAGGGAATAAGTATTTAAAAGATAGAATTTGAGTGGAGGTTTATGTAATTATCCTTTTAGTATTTTCGGTTATAATAACTCTGCGAGAAAGCTAGTCTTATTTGGGTGGACTTTATTGATACAAAACAAATATACGTATTCGCTCGATGCACAAATAATAATTAAAATATTATTTTAAAAAATAATAGATTGCAACATCTTATTCTTGTATAACAAATAATTATATATTTATGTTTAGTATATATAATCAAATTATTTTTTATTTGATTAAAATATTGTTATTTGAATAAAGAATAGTAGGGGGTAGATGTAATTAAAATTTCGTTTGAAACTGTTGACACAAAAATGATCATTGAGCTTTTATTTCATATTTTAGCCATTTGTGACACTAAAAACACCACCACCAACAACAACAATAAACCCAGTATATTCCCACCAAGTGGGTTCAGGGGAGGGTAAGTGTACACAGTCCATACCACAACCTCAAAAGTGAGATAGAGAGGCTATTTTCAATAGACCCCCAACTCAAAATAAAGCAATCTAAGATAAGGAATAATAATAAAAATGAATAGTAATAAAACAAGATACAATAGAAATTACCATATTCAAATACCACACCAAAACATACAACATCCTAAACTCATACTAAGCTTCTACCCTAATTCGTCTCCTCCACAACTTCCTATCCAGGGTCATGTCCTCGGTAATCTAAAGCTGCTCCATGTCATGTCTAATCACCTCCTTCCAATATTTCTTTGGTATACCTCTACCTCGCTTGAAACCATCCCTAGCAAATGTCTCACACCTCTATACTGGGTCATCCGTGCTCCTCCTCATCACATGACCAAACCATCTCAACCTCATTTTTTTCATCTTGGCTTCCACCGAAGCCACTGCCACCCTATCATGAATAACCTCATTCCTAATCCTATCTTTCCTAGTACACCCATACATCTACCAAAGCATTCTCATCTCCACCACTTTCATCTTATGGATGCGGGTCTTCTTTATAGGCCAATACTCTACTCCATACAACAAAGCTCGTCTAATCACCATTTTGTAGAACTTGCCTTTAAGTTTGGGAGGTACCTTTTTGTCTCACAAGATACCAGAGATGATCCTTCATTTCATCTACCCTACCCGATCCAATGAGTGACATCCTCATCAATCTCTTTATTCTCCTGAATCATTGACCCCAGATACTACTATCTCTCTTACTTATAGAATGAGTGTCAAGATTAACAACCACATCAGACTTATGAGACGCCTCGCTGAACTTACACTTCAAATATTTTGTCTTGACCTACTCAACCTATAACCTTTAGACTTAAAATATTTACAGCAAGATGTAAAAATCTATATGTATTAACAATAAAACATAAAATAACGGGAAAAAATAAAAGTAATAAAATACAAATAGAAAGTTCTTTCAAACAATTTGTAAAAATAATTGATAATAATGATTATAGTTACAAAGACATAGATATAAAATAAGATTTAGAAATAATAAATGATAGAATAAGTACAACAAAAAGAATAGCTTTTGAAAAAACCAGAATCATCAGGATCATCGAAAAGAACAAATTATGAAATAACTTCAACAGTTCATTTAATTCAATATTATATAACGGGAACAATAAATGAAAAAGAATATTTAATACTCCTAAATACAGGACAGGAAGAAAACCATATAGCAAAATACCTAGTGAAAAATGAAGAAATAAAATCTAATAGTAACATATACCAATTGTAGGGGGTAACTTAACATAGCTCTTGAAATGCTATGTCAACATAGCTCTTTGAAATGCTATGTCCTTCTATATTACGTTTAAGGTATACCATTTTTTATGTAGTCAAGTAGATTCTTTTTCATAAGTATTTCTGTTAATCTTATTTTCTCCATATCTTTTTGCCAATATTCTAAGTATTCGTAGTTTATCATTTTATCCTATTGTAGTTGTAATTTTATAAATTTCTGTGTAATAACTTATTCTAATCGTACTATATCTAATATGTGATTCTATGTTTTCTATGTGATTCATTAACATTTTTTGTTCATGTATAATATTATATAAACTATCATTTGTATCTGCTTTTTCTAAGGTTAATTTTGTTCTAAATAATCTTTCTTCTAATTGACTTTTTTCTCTTTTAAGCTGATTCCTGTAATTAATTTCTTCATATAGCCAACTTTGTTTTTCTCTAACTCTTTTAATATATTCTATCATTTTTTAATCTGTATAATATCCGTCTGAATAATAACTATCTAAATATGAGCAATAGCTATCATTATATAAGTGTAAGTTTTCTATAGAACTTAATAACTCTTCATTAAAATGATATACCTTTTCGTATATAATTTTTCTTATATCTACTATTTCTATATCCTTAAGTATATACAAAACAAGTATTTTAAATTTATCTATCATTTCATCAGATAAGTAAATATTCATTCTTCATATGATGCTATTTTCAAAATATTCCCTCCAATCGTATACATAACAAAATATGTTCATCTTAGATCACTATATATTAGATTATTCTTAAATAACATGTTTTTCAGTAACTATTAGCATGGTAATCTGGATACTTTTTCCCTAAACAACGCCTCTACTCTGGTTACTCCCCTATTACGGCTTCTTCGCCTCACCGATTTCACCTTTAGGATGGCATCGTTCTTAGAAATTTTTTTCCTTTTCCACTTTGCTAATAAACTTCTTAACATGCTATTCTTCGAATAATTCTACTATAAAGTAACTAACATGAGCATATTTTATTATATCATGATTGTCAGGAATTTATGAATTTAGTTTTTCATAATTGTAAATGAAAATACCTGTTCTAGTAGATTTGATAAATCTGTGCTTTACTCATCCATAGCTTTTCCTTAGAAATATACCTATTTTTATTAAATATTCAAAAGTTTTTGTGTACAAGAGAGAAGGCTTGCTTTCAACATATGAAAGTCTTACCTTAGATTGTCGTATGGCTTACATATTTATAATCCAAAAAGATGAAAACGTGTAAACTATTTACATTATTTCTAACTTTACATCTTTCAAAAAAGTAAAAGACTAACAATGGTCCTAACTTTACATCTGTCAAAAATAGTAAAGACTAATAATGTTACACAATTATTTACGTATCTTAAGTCAAAAAGACTATTCATATGTCATTGTTATGTCATTTTCATAGCTTGTTTTTTTGTTCTTTTTTATTTCTCCATTGCCCCGTTGCTATCTTTCTATCTTCCATCTGGCGTCCTTATCTTCTTTTATTATAGTTGAACTTCAAGGATCATATTATTTTCTCTATGGCATTTTGAGCATTAGTGGTCTGGATATTTGTGTCCTATTAATTTTAAATATCTGGTTAATAATTCTTCTGAAATAAATTCCTTTTTAATTGCCCTTGTAGATGGTTATTTTTCTGGATTGAGCAACGTCATAATCTATCATTTAACTTCTTCCATATTAGACTATCGTAGCTCCCTTGAATTTGAATAGATCAGTAATTGGTCTCTCGAATAGTAGCTCCATATGGGATTTTCATTGAGATAATTGTTTGCTAGTTCTTGAATAATTGTAGCTATTCCTATAGTTCGCTTTTTTGCATAAAAATCAAGTATCTCAACTTTAGGTATCTTTGGCTATTGAACAATATCTTCTGGTATAATCATATCTCTGGTTAATCCTATTTTTACAACTTGTATAACTGATTTAATTTTGTCATATAATATCTCTGTTAGTGCAATGTAAAACTTTATAAAAAATAGTTGGTATATATGATATTTAATAGTCCATAACGGAAATAGGTTTTAACTAAATTTGGGTTAGTTTTTGGTAATGCGATTAACTTGTTGTAACCTTGTAGTTTTTGGGTTATATAGTCTATGTTTGGTTCTTGGAAATTTGTTGCTCTGGGTCTAAGGTTTAGGTGAGTCTGTATTTTGTGGATATTTTCTATGTATACTTGATTTATATGGTTATATGATTTTTATCTTGGTTTAAACTTTCTCGATATGTGGTAGTTTGTGGGGCTATGAACAAGGGGTCTTTTTGTGTTTTTGGTATAAATGGTTTTTCAAATATCTTGTTCATGTTCATGTTCTGATATCTTTGTTCACTAACTCCTTTGCTTGTACTTTCAGTTGTAGATTGATAAACGTTATGGGTTTTATGGAGTATCCCAACGTCTTCTTTTATCTCTGAAATTTTATTGTCTTCCGATCGACATAGCTCTGCACACTGCTGAGTTATCTGAGTCATAGCTTCAGACTTCAGTTTAACTTTATTAGTCGTTAGCTTTTCTATTTCATTACCCATACTGTCCACTTTCAGCGAAAGTGTAGTTAGGGTTTTGAGTATCTTTTCTAAAGCATCATCTTCTATTATATCCTTCTGTGTAGCTTTCTCTTAATATGTAATCTGCAATAACAATTTTTTTAGTACTGATTACTTCAAATTGTAAATGTAAAATTTAATATATTCAATACTAATCTCCGAATTTCCTTCGTTGAAACTGAATTTTGTATTTTTCTTGTTTACCACCATCGTACCTGTGTATTATCTGTTCGTATAATAAACTTGTTATATACAATATATGGCTCAAATGCTAATAAACATCTATATAATGAACATAATTCTTTTCTATTTATTTTTCATTTTATTTCTGTTTCATTAAACGTTCCTGAGTAGTATCCGCAATGCTGTTCTAATTTTTCTTCTTCATATTTATATTTAAGTACTCCTCCACAATTATATTCAGTTGCATCTGCTTCTACTATATATGTAAATTTTCTATTTTCGTTTGAAAATTGTAATTTTGGTAACTCCTTACAAAGTATTTTTATTTTATGTACTTGTTTTTTAATCTTCTTCGCTGTAATTATATTCTACATCCTTTTTTAATTTTTTCTGTAATGGTTTTAGGTTTTCTGCTAATTTTGGTATATACTCTTACTTGGTTTACTAATCCTAAAAATGATTGTAATTTTTTTTGTATCTAATTCTTCTTTTGAATTTATTATTTTTTGTACTATATGTTGTTGCATTTTTACTCCACTTTTATCTATTTGTATTCCTAAAAACTCTATGTGATTTTTCATAATTTCAAATTTCTTTTCACTTAAACTTATTCCTGAATTTTCTATTATACCTGCAAATTGTTCTAGTAATTTTAAATGTTCCTCTTTAGTTTTTGTATATAATAGTATATCATCTATGTATACAATACAATTAGGTAGTCGTTTAAAATAACTATCCATAAAGTGTTGGTATCTACCTGGTGTATTTTTATATCTAAATGGTAACACATTCCATTCATAAAATACTTGTGGTACTATAAACGCAGTTAACTTTTTAGATTCTTCTTCTAGCTTTAAATGGTAAAATCATGATTTACAATCAAATTTACTAAAGTAATTATATCCTTGTATTTTCCTTATATTTAATATCTTATTTGGTATTGGATAATTATCTGTCATAGTTTTTGCATTTAGGTTTCTATAATCAATGATCATTCTACTTTTTCCTCTTTTTTGTTCACTGTGTTTATTTACTATAAATGTTGGACTAGTATGTTTGCTATTGCTTTTTTGTGTGTATTGTTTTTCTAATAATTCATCTATATGCATTTTGAATTCTCTTAAATCATCAAAGTTATATGTTAATGGTTTTTGAGTTATTATACTATTTTTTATCTATTAGTTCAATTTTTACAGTAGTCTTACGCTTTTCCCATCCTTTTAATGGATCTTCACTGTATAGTTGTCTTAATTTTTTCTTTATTATTTCTATCTTATCTATTGAAAGTATAGTTATTTCTTATTTATTTATTGAAAATATAACTAGTTCTATTGTGTCTTCAGTATGTTTTATATTTTCTAATTTTTGTGTGATTTTTTCACTTCCTTTTATCCAATCAGTTTTCTTTCTTATTTTATTAATAACTCTTTTGCTCTTACCTTTTGCTTACATGGGGTTGTAAACCACCAGTCTGTTCTAGTTATTATATATGGGTATAGTTTATCTAAAAATGGCATTCCTAAAAGCATATCTTTTGTTGTTAGTTCATAATTATAGATCTCTTCTATTGTTAATATTTTATCCCATATTTGTATTTTTATATTTCTAGCTTTATAGGTAATTAAGCTTCCTTCATTATTAAATCCTTTTACTACTATTGGTGTTTTTAGCTTATCCCATTTGTCTTCTAGTAAACAGTTATATCTACATAAGTTGGCTTTTGCTCCTGTGTCTATCATAGGTGTATAATATCTGTTATAGTATCCTTCTACTATTATTTTCATAGGTACATATATTTTCATGTTAATGTTCTTTTTATCAACAATTTTTCTCTATTATAGGTTATGGTTAATTGTGTATGTTCTATATTGTAGGGTTTTACTTGTTCTAACCATTTTATTCCTAATATTATGTCTGCTTTTTGCATATCTTCCTTTATTTCAAATTCTATTTTTATTTTTCTAACTCCTATTATTATTTCCTTTTCAGTTGTTTCTTTAATAGTTATTAAACTTCTTGGTAGATCTGGGCATATATTACTATTAGATTTTATTTCTTCATTTTTCACTAGGTATTTTGCTATATGGTTTTCTTCCTATCCTATATTTAGGAGTATTAAATATTCTTTTTCATTTATTGTTCCCGTTATATAATATTGAATTAAATTAACTGTTGAAGTTATTTCATAATTTGTTCTTTTCGATGATCCTGATGATTCTGGTTTTTCAAATGCTATTCTTTTTGTTGTACTTATTCTATCATTTATTATTTTTAAATCTTCTTCTATATCTATGTCTTTGTAACTATAATCATTATTATCATTGTTTTTACAAATTGTTCAAAAAGACTTTCTATTTGTATTTTATTAATTTTATTTTTTCCCATTATTTTATGTTTTGTTGTTAATACATATAGATTTTTACATCTTGCTGTAAATATGTTACTTCGTGGGGTTAGCTTTATTCCTGATATTTTCTAATATAATACTAATAATTTATCTATGTTTTTATCTGTTATTGCTACTGAATAATTCGCACTTATTATAAATTAAATTTTTTGGTATATTAAATTTCCTTTTATAGCAGTTATTATACTTTTTTCTATAGGTTTTATAATTCTATCATCTGCTAAATATAATTCTATTGGTGAATCTATTCCTTCTCTTAAACATGCTTTTATTAATATTTCCGTTCCTCCAAGGTGTACGTATTTTATTGGGTCTTTACTTTTTATATCGTTTATTTCTTTATTAATTATTCTCTTTGTTACTAGTGGTATACTAGCTCTACCTTTTACATATCTACAGTTTATTATATGTTCTTTTTGGCTTACTACGTAGTATTATTCTTTTCGTCTACTAAATATATTTTTTATTGTTGGTATTTTAAATATTTTTTTTACACTTAAATCTAATTCTTTTCCTTTTATCTCGTCAAATACTTATTATCAAATATTATTTTCTGATTTGTTTCTTCTTCATTTAAATATTCTTTCTTTGTTATTATTTTTATATCTCCTTCAGTCATTTGGTTCATCTAATTCACTATCTATTTCATTATCTGTTTCATTTTCCGAAATTTCATATATACTATCTTCACTTTCTAATTCGTAATTTATATAATCTATTTGCATATATTCTGTAATTTCTATCTTTATTTCTGATATTTGTTTCTTTTTTGGATCTTTAGGCATTTTACAATCTCTAGCTAAATGTCCTAGTTTTCCACAATTATAATAAGTACATTCTTTTATAGATTTCTTTCTCTTATATGGTCTTTTATATTTATAATTTTTTACATAATATCTTTTTCTTGGTTTCTTATACTTATATTTTGATTTTTTGTATCTCTTATATTTCTTATGTCTTTTTCTTTTCTTATAATATTTTTCTTCACATCCAAATTGGGGTGCTATTTTATCCTTGCAATATGCTAAATTTCTTATTAATGTTTTTTCCATTTTTATTTCTTCTCTGTATTTTTCACATAGATTTCTATACTATTGTTGTAGAAATTTTATTCTTGCTCCTAGGGTATCTACTATTTTTGCTTCATCCCAACTCTTTATTATTTTTGAACTAAATGGTTCAGGTAGTTTACTAAAATATAATCTTCTTACTTCTTTACTTTTTTCTGTATTGTATGTTCCCTTATAGTAGTATTCTTTAAATGTACACGTATACTCATCTATATAGCACATATTACATATTGCTAGTTTTAACATTAAATTTCTATTTGTATTGTTTTCTTTGTTTTGATCTTCTTCTTCTGTTGTCATACTGGTAAATTCGTCTTTTATAGTTATTTCATATTTTTTCAATATGTCTATAGGTGTTGGTTTAGTTACTATTGTTCCTTCCGTTTTTTTATCAGCCCTTAATACATTTTTACTATCTTCAGTTAAATTTAAAAATCATGTTGTTCCTATTAGTGTTCTTTCTATATATTCTGGTGTATCTGTTGCATTTATACCATTGTCTAATAATTGTTTTGTTGTATATCAAATCCATAATTGTATCGTTTTAGCTACATCTATTACACAATCTAAGTCTAAGAAGTTATAATTTTTATTAATTATTTGTTTTGGTGTCCATTTGTTATATTCATCCTTTAGGTTATAATTTTTAAACTTATTTTTATAATAATATGTAGGTTTTCTTATTTCTGATGTACTAGGTATTATTTTTTCATCATCCTTTTTATCAAGAGTGTTTGTTTCCTTGTTTGTATTTTCTAAGTTTCTTTATTAATTACTTCTTGTTTTTCATTTATTTCTAGTTTTTCTATATTTGTTAAGATTTCTGTATATGTTTTACTATCTTCTGAATCATAATTATCTGTTTCTTCAGCACCTATTGTATTTATTTCTATTTCACTAGTTTCTAATTCTTTGTTTTCTAATTTTTATTTAAATTGATTTATCTCAATTAATTATTTTTGTTTTTTATCCTTTTCTTCTTTTTCTTTCTGTCTTTTTTCATACAGCTCTTTTAGCATTTGCAGTTCTTTTTCTAATTCAGAAATCCTATTATTTTTAGTTTCTTCTATTTTTCTTATTTCTTCTGTAGTCTGTTGTTTTATTTTATCTATTTCTTTTTTCCTGTTTAATTCTTCATTTTCTTTTGCTATTCTTACCATGACTGTTAATTTATCTTCTAATTTAATTCTTCTTTTTCTAACATTAAATATAAATGTTCACCTATTTTCTTATATCTTCTTCCTAAATTAGAAAATACTATTCTTATTTTTAACCCTTCATGATTTTCATATGTTTTTTCATCTATTATAAATTCTTCTTTATTCATTTTATCTACTTGATAGTGTATAGATCATGTTGATATATGTATTCTAGACTATCTATTTGTGATTCTAAATATGATATTTCTTCCTTTTGTGTTTTTATTGATTTTTTGGCATACTCCAACAATCATGTTATATTTTAATCTTTCTTTTCTTATTTTTAATTCTCTTCGTTTTTCAGATATTATTTGTTTTAGTTCTTTATATTTTTGTGATATTATTATGTTATTCATCTGTACAATATTTATAATATTTTGGTGGATACCAAAATCTGATTTTATCATAATTAGGTGGTCTGTATCTCATTCTTTTAGATTTTAAATGAATTATTAATTTTTATTCATTGCTAGATATTAAGGTAATTAAGTAAGCAATTCTGTGGGGGGGTTTCTTTTGTTTTATTTAACTTCTTATATCTGGGTAGTAACTAGTTAAAATTCTTTTAATTTCTCTAAAAACTTGTGTATTTTTAAATGGTCTTCTCATATTTAATAAATGAATAACAACATAGTTAACAAGATAACGTAATTAATAATATTAACAATTAAGTTAACATTTCTCATAATTAACACATATCTTCTTGTACATTTTTTAAATTACATGGCTCTGATACCAATTATAGGGGGTGCGGATAGTACAGGTAACTTAACATAGCTCTCATAATGCTTTGCAAATTTATCAATTAACAAAAAGTCTAGCTTAAACTTATTGTACATCATGAAAAGAGTGGGGATTTTGAAAAAAAAAATCATGTTGCAGAAAATTCTAATGCCATGCTTTGAAAATTTGTAAAAAAACAAGTGACATCTTAAAGAAGTGGTGCCCATTATTTTTCTTTAAAAGGTTATGGAGAAGTTCTTTTCTTATAATTTTCTTTATCTAATAGCTTCAGAATCCATGATCATGCAGTTTCTTTATTTTTTTTTTCTTATTTATTTGAATAATATACTTGAATCAAATGAAAAGAATAGTTTTAAATTTAAAGAGAAATTATATTTGAAGATTGTTTCATTTAAATATTTTTAAAATTTTAATATTCAGATAAACTTTTTCTCCTCTTATCCAAAACCACAGCATAAATATTTTGAAGTTTTTTCATGTATCTTGAATCCAACGTCTAATCAAAGTTATAAAAATTGAAATATTGGAAGACTGTTTATCAATGGATGTGTAAATACTCACATATGTTCCATAAATGATAAAAAATAAAATTAAATTTGGCCACACATTTAATCACATAAAGTAGTTATTACTATATTATAGTAAAATAATAAAAAAATACTCATAATTATAGAATAGGCGTGAATGTATCATACACAATAAGCGGATCCCTCCATAATTTCAAAACTTCACTTGATACATATCATTACAAAGATTTACAATACATAAAAATTATGGAAACATAATTACTCACTAATCATCAGTTAAAATTATTTTAAACAACTTATTTAAAATATAATATTAACTACCTCATGTTAAAGTACTACAATATATATCATGTTAAATTTTGTTAATTCTTTAGATTCTTCTTATTTGAGGTAGTAAATTTAGATAGACAAACCATTTTAAAAGATATTTCTTGCTTACTATATTAAATTAATCTCTTATTTTTTATGTATAAAAGACAAGACATAAAAACAATCTTTTAACATCATGATTCACTAAAACTTTCATCCATGTCCTTATTTTCGTTTGTTAAACACACATAAAATGAATTTAAATGTATTTAAAATCAATTTATGCATGGATTAGTATTCTTTATTGCTTCATATAATATTTATAATTTTAATTTATTCTCTTGTATGATTTTTAAATAAAATAGAACATTAAAATTAGTTGTTTTATATAAGAGAATGTGTTTGATCTAGGACGACCAAGGGCGAATTTGTCAATTAACAAAAAGTCTAGCTTAAGCTTATTGTTCAACATGCAAAGAGTGGGGAATTTCAAAAAAAAAATAAAAAATCCATGTTCCAGAAAATTCTAATGACCATACTTTGAAAATTTGAAAAAATCAAGTGACATCTTAAAGAAGTGGGGCCCATTGTTTTTCTTTGAAAGGTTATGGAAAAGTTCTTTTCTTAAAATTTCTTTATCTAATAGCTTCAGAATTCATGATCAAATACTTTCTTTCTTTTTTTTCTTATTTATTTAAATAATATACTTGAATCAAATGAAAAGAATAATTTTAAATTTAAAGAGAAATTATATTTGAAGTTTGTTTCATTTAAATATATTTTTAATTTTAATATGTAGATAAATTTTCTCCTCTTATCCAAAACCACGACATAAACATTGTGAAGTTTTTTTGTGTATCTTGAATTCGATGTCTAATCAAAGTTATAAGAATTGAAATATTGGAAGACATCATTTATAAGTGGAAGTGTAAATACTCAAATATATTCCATAAATGATAAAAAAAATAAAATTAAATTTGGCCAAACATTTAATCCCATAAAGCAGTTATTACTATATTATAGTAAAATAATAAAAAAAAATACTCATAATTATTGAATAGGCGTGTATGTATCATACACAATAAGAGGACCCCTCCATAATTTCAAAACTTCACTTGATACATATCATTACAAAGATTTACAATACATATAAATTATGGAAACATAATTACTCACTAAACATCAGTTAAAATTATTTTAAACAACTTATTTAAAATATCATATTAACTACCTCATGTTAAAGTACTACAATATATATCATATTAAATTTTGTTAATTCTTTAGATTCTTCTTATTTGAGGTAGTAAATTTAGATAGACAAACCATTTTTAAAGAAATTTCTTGCTTACTATATTAAATTAATCTCCTATTTTTGATGTATATAATACAAGACATAAAAGCAATCTTTTAACATTATGTTTCATTAAAACTTTCATCCATGTCCTTATTTCCGTTTGTTAAACACACATGAAACTAATTTAAATGTATTTAAAATTATTTTTTGTATGGATTTGTATTCTTTATTGCTTCATACGATTCTATAAAAAAATGTTAATAAATAGAAATTTATAACTTTAAATTATTCTCTTGTATAGTTTTAGAATAAAGTAGAACTTTAAAATTAATTGTTTAATATAAGAGAATGTGTTTGATCTGATATTAAAATAAGTAATAGAGTGTAGAGTGTATGATATTTTATTATATTTATTCAAAAATATTAATAATTATTTTTAAAAAAATTAATTAAATAACTATAAATTATTTTAATATATATATATGTATGTATGTATGTATGTATATATGTATATATATATATATATATATAAGATAGACATCTATATATATTGTAAAGCAGAGGACGAAGCACCAGAAGAATCCAAGTGGCAAACTGCTAAGAATCCACGTGGCCTTTTCAGGACAGTTTTCAAAGTATTGTAATAAGATTTTTATAATTGTTTGAACTTAAAAATACATTATCTGTTATGAAATATAAAATCAAGAAAAACAAAAATAAATAGAGAGAGAAAAGGGGAGACTTCTTTGTTTCTTTTGAGGATGAGAGATCATAAGATTGAGGATACAATGAACAAAACCCCTCTATTTATAAGGAAAAATACTCCTAGTTTCTGACTAAAAGATAGATACTTCAAATCCTGATAGATATCAACTAGATCTTGATAGATCTTAATAGATATTCACTCTAATGTAAATACATTTATAACAACCCCCCTTGAATGTCTAATTGATAGATAATGTGTCTCATTAAAACCTTACTAGAAAAAACCTAGTAGGAAAAAGAATCTAGTGAAGAAAAAAGAGTACACATCTCTAACAATACGCATCTAGGCTGCCTCATTAAAAACCTTACAAGGAAAATCCAGTAGGACAAAAAACCTTGAAAGGAAAAAAGAGTACAACACGTATTTTCTCCCCCTAGAGAAAACATCAATGAACTTTTGCATCCCGATCTTGTGCACCATCTTCTTAAAAGTTGCAATTGGAGGAGACTTGGTGAATAAATCAGCCACATTGTCACTTAAACAAATCTATTGCACATTAATATCACCATTCTTTTGCAGCTCATGTATATAGAAAAACTTTGGCAAAATATGCTTCGTTCTATCTCCTTGAGTCCTCTCTTAAGTTATGTTGTGCATGTTGTATTATCCTCATAAAAATCATGGGTACTTTCTCACATTTCAAACCACATTTTTTGTGAATGAGATGTATCGTGGACCTCAACCACACATACTCTTGGCTTGCTTCATGAATAGCTATTATCTTAGTATGGTTCGATGAAGTGGCTACGATAGACTGATTTGTATATATCCAAGATATGACAGTATCCCCACATGTGAACACATAGCTTATTTGAGATCGAGCTTTATACTGGTCAGATAAGTACCCAGTATCAGCATAACCAACAAGATCGAGACTGCAAGCTTTAGAATAAAATAAGATCATGTGTTTGATCTCATTTCGATGTCTCCTAATAGAAGCAGAACTATATCTTTCTAACAAATTAAATGAAAAGGCTATATCAGTCCTTGTAGTATTTGCAAGATACATTAATACACCAATTGGACTAAGATATGGTACTTCAGGACCAATCCAATTCGGTATATTTCACATTTTAGCAAATAATTTTATTTCTTTTGAAAACTCTCCAAGATTTTCAATGATTTTCAAACCATCAATTTATCCCTTATAAGGATAATAAATAAGTTTTCCAGAAACTTTATATGCTTCAAGCATTTTGAATTCTTTATGATTTCTCATATAGATTTTTGTCAAGTGACAATATTCAGTATTTCATATGTGACATCGTCAAGTATCTGGATTGCAAATCAAATAATTTTTATACTTACCAAAATGCATCCTTTTATGGCAGCTGATAAATGTTTCTACGCCAGCATGCTTAAATAAATATAGAATTCATAATCTTTCACAATATTGCGCCAATATTGTATCAAAGATATTGATGATATATAATTTCGTATTGGTTCACAGTGCGACATAACATTTTGAGCTCTCATCATATCATTATTTTCAGGTTCCTGAACCTCTCATAAGGTTTCATGAAGTGTTATGTCATAGTCTCTTCAAGAGCACATTGACTTCTTATTATGATTATTTGCTCCTTATCCTTTATAAGGATTATTTCATTTGAAACTAATTGGTCTACCACGCTTCATATATGTATAGACTTTGTCCTTTAGGAACAAAAAATAGGAGCGCTTGCAGCTTAAATATGAGATGCTTTCGGCATTTTACTTGAACTATCTTTTGAATGAGGATCTGATAATAATTCCTAACATATTTCATAGTCACTTATAATCTCCCCCTTATGTTAGGAAAACTAACATACATCCTCCATTTTATTTGAGGAATCCATCTTTGTGCATCATGGTATATTCATTAATCGTATACCGAACATCAAAACTATTAGATAGAATAGTTGGTTCCTGACCTTGAACCAATTGAGAGGAAGGAAATAATCACAATTTATAAGTCTAATGCATACAAGTGTAAGCAACATATCATATTTTAGACTAACAAATGAAGCTTTATTCTCATTAGTAATGGTTTAGCTATTTATCGAAGGCATTCAATGCCAAACCATTATCATCAAGATGAATTGTCTTGATTACACAATCTGAAAGTTATGCTCTTAACTCAATTTTATTGAGCAAGCAATTTTATGAATGTCAAACTGTAGGTTAACAAGAAACGTACAAGTGATCATCTTATATCGATGCATCTTAATAGATCATATGACTGGTGAACGGGCCCATATTCACCTTATAGACTTTTCAGATTTTAAGGGATTACATCCCAACATTAGTTGGTC
Organism: Capsicum baccatum var. pendulum; assembly: GCA_030864225.1. Taxonomy (NCBI): domain Eukaryota; kingdom Viridiplantae; phylum Streptophyta; class Magnoliopsida; order Solanales; family Solanaceae; genus Capsicum; species Capsicum baccatum. The sequence continues at coordinate 203,660,792 of CM061558.1, read as the reverse complement.
CAACCAACTTATCATGTGAACAAGCACATTAAAAGTTCATGAAGAATTTTCTAGTTCTTCAATACATGTTTAATACTTGATATGCATATATTTAGAATGTCATAATCGTTCATGCCAATTTATAAACATATTTGTACTAGTAAACTCTAAGTTTACCATGATATGTGCCTTTTACTTTAGTAAATTTCAGATTTACTACTAGGCGAATAAATTTCAGTTTACTACTTTAGAAATAGATTTCAAATAACTCTTCTCAATTATTCAACCTCTTTCGGAGGTGAATTGTAATACCATCACAATCAAGTGCACATTTGTATTAATAGGCTTCTCATTCCCTAGGAATGGAATATAATCGGTCCTTAAGCCTATCAAATTATGATAGCTTATAGCCTCTTTTAAGATGTTGCTAATTCAAGAGCAAATTGAGGCATACATATGGTTATATAGAAATTTTCTCGAATATATCTTATAGTCATAATAAACGTGTGAAAATATTATCACTTTTGATGATTATTATTATATTGTCTCTCTATGCTTATATTCGTGCATTTAATCACTTGTCTTCTTTCAGATATATTATGCACTGCTATCACATATACTTCAAGAATGAAGTAAGTTGTCATATTTCAGACTTATCATATGTTGCCACCACATTCACTTCATGAATGAAGCATATTTAATGTGTTGGATTTCATGACTTTTTTACCAAATACCCATTATTTTGCCTTAGCCATCATAATATTATCAGTATGGTGCATTGAGATTCAAACTTAACGTTTTATTCATATAAAGGCGTCTTAGGCTATGAATCGATGAGACTTGAACCCAACATCTTATCATTCATTAAGCGTATTATTCTTCGGGAATACATTTTAAAGTATAAATGGTTCCAAACCACTACTTTTTGCTCAGATCCAACAAATCCAATAATAATTATACCATTAGTAGAAAAAAACAAATAACATAAGGAATTACTAACCTTGAACATCACCTTTGGATTTATAATCTCACCTTGTTCGGCAGAGTTTTGTGCTGATAACGTATTATGAAATATAAAAGCAAGAACAACAAGAATAAGTAGAGAGAGAAGAGGGGAGACTTCTTTGTTTCTCTTGAGGATGAGAGATCATAAGATTAAGGATATAATGAATAAAACCCCTCTATTTATAAGGGAAAATACTCCTAGTTTCTGACTATAAGACAGATACTTCAAATCCTGATAGATATCAACTAGATCTTGATAGATCTTATTGGATCTTGATAGAAATTCACTATAATGTAAATACATTTATAACATTATCCTTTTAAAAAAATTATTATCTATATATATTATAAAGAAGAGGATGAAGCACCAGAAGAATCCAAGTGGAAAACTGCTGAGAAACCACATGTTAGTTTATAGGATAAGTTTAAACTATTGTAATAAGATTTTTATAATTATTTGAACTTAAAAATACATTATCCTTTTATAAAAATTATTAATTAATATAAAAATAGAAACCCACAATGAAAGAGTTCTAAATGAACTCCGATAGTTTATAAACTTATTTGTATCAAATATAACTATAAATATATTATTATTATTATTATTATTATTATTATTATTATTGATAAATATAAATAATATATATTTTTGATGTGTATCTAAAACTTATTCTTACTTGCATTGATTTTAAAATTTTAAATATAATTAAAATTTAATAGTTAAATTCAGCATATATATCTACGTAAAGTACCTCTATTTATCTAAGTTGTTAATTCATTTTTATATAAAAAAAATTAACAAACAAACAAAAAAAAGGTGGACGAAAAAAAAAGATAAATTGTCAAAAGATAATTAAGAATAATAAATTATTAGTTTTAAATTGAAAATAACATTATCTTGAAATTAGGAACCTAATATTAAAGAGTTCTAAATGATCACTTACTATTCATAAACTTATCCCTTTCAAATATTATTTTAAATATATTCAAATATTAAATTAAAGATAAAATATTAATTAAGTAATAATCATAATAATAATATAATAATATATGATGATGGTGATGATAATAATAATCATCATCGTCATCATCATCGTCATAATAATAATATAGTAGTATTAATAGTACACGTAGTAGCAATGCTTTTAATTTAGAAAATCATTATTATTATTGTTAATATTAGTATTATTATATAAATAATAATAATAATAATAAAAAAGAAATAGTTATTTATCACACTAAGGAGTTTTAATTGAACTCTTATTGTTGTCTAACTAATCCTATAAAAAAAAAATTATTCTATTAATATTTTTGAATTAGAATTTAAAATTAAAAGTTTAGAAATATTTGAATTTGAAAATAATAGGTTTTGAAAATTTTAAATAATAATTCATTAGCTTAAAATGAAAAAATCATAGTTGAAGAGACGTAAAACATCTCTAACTATATCATAAACTTATCTCTTTCAAATATATGTAAATGTTAAATAAAATATAATAATAATATTAATAATATTATTAATAATAATAATTAAATGATAACTTATAATATTAGTAGTAGTAGCAGTACATACGTAATATGGTAGTAACAGTACTATTACTCCTATTAAATTTAAAATAATATTAAAAAAAATATAAATTACATATTAGAAGTTGATAGTTATCATACTAAAACGTTCTAATTGAACTCCTCTAAGATATTGGTTATTCTATCTTTTTTTTTTTTTTAATTTGAATTGGAGATAAAACATCTTTTTAAAGATAAACTTAAAAAAAAAAATTAAAAATAATTATTCGATGTGCTTAAATATTAATCATGCTACACAATTTTTTTTTGCTACACGATTGATCTTAATGTTTATCTCAAATCACAATGAACAAATAATAATAGTAGCAGTAATAGTAATAGTAGTACAATGTAGTAGTGGTAAAGTAAAAATAGCTAAATTATTATTATTATTATTATTATTATTATTATTATTAATATTATTATTGTTTGTCACGATCCGAGGCTACCCTTAGTCGCGACAACGGTGCTTACGATCCTGAAAGACCACAAGCTACCCCATGAACTGGTATCTGCTATGAGTATTAATAATATGGTAATAAAATACACATGTGCGGAAATAACTGAATAATGCCAAAGGTTTTAAGTACTGAGATTAATGCAATGAAATTTCTCAAGTCCGAAATATAAATGAACATACTGAAATCTGACTGAAAAGATTAACAAACTAGTTGACTGTCTGAAGTGCTGAAAGCCACTAAACTGACTGAAAAGAGTTGATGGGACAGGCCCCAACTAACTCCAATTGACAAACTGAAAGAAAGTACTGAAATACTGAAGTAAACTGAAATAAGCCACCATGTCCTCGATAGATGAGGACGCACCACGATTATTGCTGCTAATAGGATGAACTGTCTATGCGCGGTCAAGAGCCTGAGCGTCCGAACCTATGATATTAAACATCATAGCATAAGAAAAGAGTATACGATCAGTACTTTGAATGTACTGGTATGAGAGATGAGGTTAGGATATGCATGAATAATAACTGACTAAATGAATAGCATGAGGTAACTGAATATAAATGCATGAAAACTGTGAAATCTGCGAATGCATGACCAAGCATATAATATGATTCTGAAATAATTTGTAAACTGAAATACTGATAACTGAATAACTGATAACTGTATGCTATGGTCAAAGAAATCTAAAACTAAATTGTATAGTAAACACTAGACTGAGATTGTGGGAGGTATCATCTAATCGACATGCCCCAATCTGAGCTAATTGGGTTCTAACCTGTGTTGTCCCTGGTTAGAAGGATGTCAGTACCGTGCCACGGGCACTAACAATGTTTGTGTGGATCCAGTAAAATGAAGTCCTGAAGGACTAATGAGTCACCCTCTACTGGCAGGTGCCCTAGTAAGATATGTGTCAATCCTCAACTGGCAGGTTAACATCTCAAATCTAACCTGGCTACGTAGTTCTGGAACGCCGGAATTGCTACTAAGAGTCACACCCTCAACTGGCAGGTGAGCCCCCATCCCTGGGTTCGCTCGGTGCTAAATTCTACTCCTAACTGAACTGACTCGGATTACTGAACTGGTCTAAGTTTGACTGATATAATAACTGGCTGAACTGATAATACTCATATATATCTGAAACTATTCTGGAACTACTAAAATTCTGTAACCATCTAAGTAACAGGTATTCATAACCCTCTAAGACTTGATAGCATTAACAATAAGATCACATGAAAGCTTTGAAACCATAGAAGGGGATCATTGTTCAACATTCAAGACTACATGAAATTAAAACCATAGAAAGGGATCATTGTTCAACATTCAACACTTAGGCATTTCATCAAACACATGAGGGTAATGAGTTAAAGCATAGGAATAGTTAAAACATGTGATAATAGAATAATTGTAATATTAAAATCATGAGTTAAGGACTTAATATGCGAATAATCATCATTCAAACGGGTCAAGGGACAGTTGCAACGAATTCACATGGTAATTATTATTTGAAATCAAAGTTCATATGAGCTTCATGGATATAATTCTTAATAACATGTAAATACCATAATATAAAACTTAACAATGGATTCTTGGACTCCATGGGTGAAAAGGGCCAATGGATGAACATCACACATACTTTAAAGCTTTAATCTTGAAAGAGAATTAACTTGTCTTGAATGTTCTTGAATTAAGAAGCACAATTTATTGGTTTTCTTGAAGGGAAGATGCTTGAACTTAATGAACTTGGGGAAGGGTTAGGGTTTAATTTAGAGAGAAATTAAGGAATTTAGGCATATAATGCCTTAACTGAAGGTTAATCCTGTATTTTTATGGATTGGGGCAATGGTAAAAGTCAAGACTGCCCCTCTGGGATTTAAATTCATATCTGGAATGCCGAATTGAGCATCAGCGCGATGCGATGAACCCCTCATCGCTATACCCACTGCGATGCAATGCAATCACGATGAGGTTCTAGAAATGAAATCCAAATGTGCCTCAATCCTTGTCCAAAAAATCCAAAACTTCCCTAATACATGCTTCTTACACCCCTGAACATGAATTAACTCAAAAACTTACGTCTACGTCTCGAAGGTCACTTTAAGAATCATCAAAGTTAAGAGGTCAAAAATAAAACTAAGTCCCCAACAGTAGGCTAAATTTTTAAGTTCTAAGCCTCTTATGCATGCACTATGAGCTGAACTGGGCTAAGATTAATACGGGGTATTACATTATTATTATTTTATTATTATTATTATTATTATTATTATTATTATTATTATTATTATTATTATTGTCTCATAGATTTCAATATTTATCTTCACTCAAGTATTTATTGATTTTAAATATGTATTGTATTTGAAACATATAAGGATACGGAAGAATAATAAATTAATATTTTTTAACAAACATATGTCATATTTAAAATTGAATTTAAATGAAATTTAATGTGAATGAAATTCTGTCACTTAGCTTTGTTACGTATACTTCTCTATCATAAGTTTTATTCATGAATTTATTTACTGCATTTTTTGGTTCTTCATTTAAAAAAATTATTCTTGATTTAAAAAAATTATTCTTGATTTGATAATTTTCTTTTTAATGTTCTAGATAACTTTATTTGATGTGATTATTTGGCATTAGTAAAAGCATATATGCTAAAATAATTTGATGCTTGATATTTTATAAGTAAAATAAGAGATATTTCCTAATAGCATTTGTGTATGTTTAATACAAAATAATAAATTGTATAGAGAAAGAATGATGAATAAGGGAAGAGTAGAAAATTATGGTGGTTGGGGCTTGGATAAGGGGTGACCTAGGTGGGTTGGGTAGGCGGGGTGGGGGTGTAGGTGGGTGTTAAAGTTGTGGAGTAGGAAAAAAAGATTTTTAAACGGTAAAAAAGTTTTAATTTTTTCATTTTTTTTGGGGGGGGGGGGGGGGGGGAGGGTCAGGACAGAAAGATGAAAAGATTTTTTTAAAATAAAAAATTAGTTTTTTTCGTTTTGGTAGGGGGTTGAGTAGGTATTGGGGGGTAGGGGTGTGATCCAAGCCAAATTGCCTTCGGACCTTTGGATGAGATACGCATGATGCTCGAGGTGCTTGATGAATCCTTAGTGCTATTAAAATATGCCACATGGATGAAGATTACTATTAAGGAGGGTCAAAGAACTTTGACAAGATCTAAGGAGTGCAAAACGGGGCTCGAAAGCCCCTTGGATGGGACATGTACCAAAGGCTCTTTGGATCCGCCTTTCATCTGCTCTATCATTTTAAGAGCAGGTCAAAAGAACCTATAGTGGGCCTTTTCTTTCATTTGGATCACTTTTGGGCCCTAATTATGTAATATTTGTCAAACTATAAATACTTGATAGCTAGGATTATTTAGTAAGTTTTGGTTGATTGATAATGATGAATTCATGAACCTCCATTGGGAGTGTTTTGAGAGATTGAAAAAGCAAATGTTGATCGTGGATTAGAAATGTCAGTTGTAAGGGAGATTCAATCCTCTTTGCGTTCACGCAAGTGTTAGGTGCTATTTGGTAATCTTTAAGGGAGGTTTTGGTATTTGATACACCCTTTAACTATCCTTTTGTTATCATATCTGTGTCTATCTTTCTATCTTTGATATCCCATCCCTCTACCTTTACTTTTCCATGTTTAGGTTTGAGTATTCGTCGTGAGAATTATATTATTTGGTATCAGAGTCGAGCTTGATTTCGTTCCTACGAAGTCAATCTTGGGTTTGTTATCTTGAAAAGAGTTGAGAACCAAAGTATGCCACCACACTAAAAAAGTTACCAAAATATGCCATATATTTAAAATAGCACCAAAATAGGCTTAACTTACAAAAATTATGAGTTATGCAAAAAAAATTTAACGGAAGACAACAAATGCCATGAATTATTTTTGGAAAGTATATAACTCACAAAAATTGTGAGTTATCCATTTTTTCGTACATAACTCATAATTTTTCTGAGTTGTACATTTTATTTATTTTAACATAACTCACAATTTTTGTGACAGTTATATACAAAAATTGTGAGTTATCCATTTTATTTTAACATAACTCACAAAAATTGTGAGTTATCCATTTTTATTTTAACATAACTCACAATTTTTGTGAGTTATCCATTTTTATTTTAACATAACTCACAAAAATGTGAGTTATGTACATAACTCACAGAAATTCTGAGTCATTTTGGTTTAATTTATACGTTTTCCTTCTATTATATAACTCGATTAGTAACAAAAAAATTTCTCCTGGGTAGCAGTTGTAACTGCCCATAGTAGGTTATTTAGTCGGACACTTTTGAATGCCCTCTGATAATTCTCCTTTAAGTGCCTTAAACAGTAATGGTGATAGGCAAATGGAGTCCTCAGAAATTCAGTTAACGACTCATCATCACTGATAATCCATTTTCCATAATTTACCATTCCTTTTGATGAGAAGGAATTTGGATACTGTCCGACTATAAACAAATCAAAATCATTACTTTTTATTTTCATTCTTCTAAAAATTGATTCTACAAATTCTTTGTAACCAATTGAAATTGGATACTTCGCGTTGGACTTGGGGGACATACTATAATATATTGTATTTTCCTCATGAATAATTTCGTCATCCCAAAATAGTGCAACTTTAACACGTTCAAAATTCATTCTCTAAGATTTGATTAATTTTTGAAAAGATAAATTGAGTTTGAAGAAAATTGAAAAAGAAGAATTGAAGTTGAAGAAGAAGAACTGAATATGATGAAGAAGAATTTGAAAAACTTATACAAAGAATGAATGCATACGAGTGTTAGATAGGAAAATTTGAAAAGCGTATAACTCTCTTTTTTTGTGAGTTATGCATTCTATTTTAACATAGCTCACAAAAAAAAGGCGACTTATGTAAATAACTCACAAGAAAAGTGAGTTATGTACATAACTCACTTTTTTTAGTTATATAATAGAAGAAAAACGTATAAATTAAACCAAAATGACTCATAATTTTTTTGAGTTATGTACATAACTCACTTTTTTTGTGAGTTGTGTTGAAATAAAAATGGATAACTCACAAAAATTATGAGTTATGTTAAAATAAAAATGGACAACTCATAATTTTTGTGAGTTATGTTAAAATAAAATGGATAACTCACAATTTTTGTGAGTTATGTTAAAATAAATAAAATGTACTCACAAAAATTGTGAGTTCTGTATATAAAATTGGATAACTCACAATTTTTGTGAGTTATATACTTTTCGAAAATAGTTCACGGCGTTAGTTGGCTTCCGTTAATTTTTTTTTGCATAACTTACATTTTTTGTGAGTTAATCCTATTTTGGTGCTATCTTAAATATATATGACATATTTTGGTAACTTTTTTAGTTTGGTGGCATACTTTGGTTCTCTACTCTCTCGAAAATCAACAAAAAAGTGATGTCGAAAATCCAAAATCCCAAAAAAAGTCTCTATTCACGTTTCTATTCTTCGATCAAATTTTGAGTTTTTGATTCCTATGTTTTCTTCTGTTTCTAGTGTTAGATTTGCATTTTTTAACACTATACGAGTCTTCAAATTAAATTTGAGTCAAATCAAAGCTTATTTGAGTGTTCTATCCTTGTTAGAAGCTTAGATTGAAGATTTTGAAGTTAGTTACAAGATTTGAAGTGTTGGTGAGGAATTTAGGCAAAATGATGTTTTAAATGAGTCTAGAATGTTGAAAAATAATTACGTTCAAAATTTCAACTCATTGCGAGCTTCAGAGAAAAAGTTAGAAATATTGATGTTCTTGGTGTGTTCTTCGGCCCCTTGTGCAAGCTGGCGGCTGACCTGCATCCAAGCTACCTTAGACCTTTGTTGGAGATGCTGTAAAAACCGCTCGGTATCCTAAACCAGTGCCTTATGCGCCTGGTCTGCCCTTGTGGTGCGTTGGAGCTACTCAAGCAGGTCAAAACAGCCCCTCTAGCGTTTGACATGCATCTCCAAAGCCTAGGCATACTAAATCTTTATCTTCTTCTCCTAGTGTCCAAATGTATGGAAATGGGAACCAAGGTATATATGGAGGGTATAGTAGAATTCAAGATCTTTCTACTCTCCCAATCTTTATAAGAGAGTCGAGTCCTTAAGAATATCTTGATTGGGAATGAAAGTGTGAAAGGATCTTCATGGATTATGATATGAGTGAGGTAGAAATAGTTATGTGTGCCCTTAAACATATTCAAGGTCTGATCGTTGTGGTGGGATATCAAAAGAAAGTCTGACCAAACATGGAGTGCCTTGAAGGAACTCATGAGAGATTCCCATGTTCCAATGGGGTATACGAAGCTTTACAATATTAATACAAGAAAAAATGTTCTCTCCGAATGGTTAAGAATTTGTGGAGTTCTGGGATGCCTCCTTGTGCTAGATGATTGGTGCTATATAAACTACATCATCCCACCCATGGTTGACCATCTAGAGATACCTCGAGAGCCTCTACTTGTTCCATACTTCTTGGATGGGTATAAAGTTTCCTAGAGAGTGAATATTTTCTTCACCCGATGTGGGTTCTATGAGGAGGTGTGGTATGACATCTTCCCCTTAGAACATGGAATTTATGCTTAGGTACCAATTGGTTTGCACAACATAAGGTTCCAAATATACAAAATTGGCCTATGATTTTAAAAAACCAATGGGGAAATCATCTCTATCCATCTATTTTTTCCAAACCTTAAAGAGATGTGACCACTTACTCCAAGCCTAAAGAAATTGAGAGACAAAAGATTGAGGGGAGTAAGGGAGTGCAAGGTGGAAACCTAAGAGAGAAAAAAGTATAGGTTATGAGTAGTGAAGTGAGGGGGTTGCCATCAAACCGAGCTAACATTGTTTGACCTTTTTTTAACAAGGACATGTGTGTAAGTACCAACATGGAAGGAGAACAAGAACCAAAGGAGAAGATTCCCTTTAATGATTTGATGAGGGAAATATTATATGCTTCCAAGTCTTATGAAGTACCTTCACACCAAGGAAAAGAAGAATATTCTCAAGAATTTCAAGGTAAAATAACTAACTCTTACACTTTTGTATATGTGAATGATGATTGTGTGGCTAGTAGCACATCAAGTTTGAGTAGTAGCTTATCTATATGTGAGTCACATGATTCTTTGCCTCTTGTTGTTGATGTACCTGTTGAGAGTGTGGAAACCTTAGTAGATCCTATTAATGACCTCATTGACTCTTCTAGTAAGATCAATTTGATCCACCTAGTGTTGAAGCCAATGTGATAAATGATGGTACATTTACTGAAACTAATACACCACTTGAGGATGATTGTGATATCATTAATAAACCTCAAGCGAGTGATGATATTGAAAATTTTGGTAAAGTAAATAGGAGTGACCCTTTGAGCATGTCTTTTAGTGAGTATCCTATTGTTTTTCTTGCTCATAGGGATGAATATGTTTTTGAAACTTCTTCGGAACTTGATAGTTGTGTTATTGAGAGTGAAATTACAGGTTCTAATCCTCCTTCATGGATTTATCACTCTCTCTGTAAGTACAATATCATGTTCGAAGATAGTACAATCACTCCGAGTGAACCTAGTGGTGCGAATAATATTGATGGTGTAGCTCATCCTGAGTGCTATAGCCTATATGACAACCTACTATGGTGTGACTTCCTAAAGATGAAAGCTCTTCCTTGAAGATGCGAGTACTCTTAAGGGAAAGAAATGTAAGGTTTTGAAAAGAAATGATCAATTAGGTGATGATAACTTTAATTTTCTTGAATATTTAAGAAACCCAATTAGTGATTGTTCCTCTCAAAATTCTTGTGGTGGTGATCCTTTGTATGACACCCCACCCTTGTTTGATAATTATGAGAATGAATTGCTTGATTCTTCAGGTGACTTGTGTAATGATTCTTTTGATGTTAGAGGTGGTATTTGTCTACTTATGGATTCTTCCCTTGAAAGAGAAAGTATCAGTTGTTTTAAAACTATTTCTTCTTCTTTTTTGCGTGCTCCTATTTTTGAGAATGCTCATGGTAATGATCTTGAATATAATAGTAAGTATATGCATGAGGACACATTAGCTGAAGTTTACTTGAGTGATACCTTTCTCTACTCTCCATTTTCTTCTATGATACATATGCTGGTGTGGAGAGTATATCTTTTGATTTGGGTGATGCGTTTGGGGGAAAGAAGTGTTGTCTAGACCCATATCTATGGCCACTCTATCCATTTGACTCCGGTGACAAATTTAAATGTAGTGATTTCCACACACTCAACTTAATGCTTGGTCTAGTTGACAAGCAAAGTTTAGATGAGGATGTTGGAATCCTTCCCTATGATGGAAAGTCTTTTTGGGGATTTACAACCCACTTGATAGACCCAAGCTATGTATGAGAGGCATTTCCAACAAAGACAAGCATTCATTAAAGAAAGGACGTAAAAAAAATATCCAAGAGAATTCAATATTGTGTGTTTCCAATCTTGACCAAGGTTTCACTACTTATAGGTCAAGGAGAGATTCACCTCTTGAAAACACTTCGGATGGATTCCATGCTTGTGATCCCCTTCTTTGTGAATTGTTTACCATTGGTGACCCCTTTCTTAAGGAAAGTTATTTGAAAGGAAAAAAGTCATATGTTCTTAAATGTTTTGATTTTGTCCTTGTGTGCATTATGTGCTATATTTTTTTGATCTAAATGGCTTTCTTGTAGATAATATCACCTTGAATGATACTTTTAATCTTGATTCCTTTCTATACTATCTCTTAGCTTATGATAATAGCTATGCTAATCTTGGATTTGCTTTATGTAGAGGTAGGGAACTTATTGGTTGGTCCACTTGTTTGAATGTGGATCTTGTGAGAAAACAAATTGAGGCACCACTCTTGATGAGGTCTCTTACAAAAGTGACGAAAAAATTGTGTATTCTGACTCCTAAGGTGAATGTTGACTTACCTTTTGGATTTAGTGATGTCATTATGACCTCTGTGGTTTCCATACCTCTTGGTTATTCTCATAGCCAACTCCTTTGTGCATTTTTCAATAAGCTTCTATATTTTTTGCGAAGGATTCTCGATTATATCTTAAGTGTGTGAAACCTTGGCATGATGCTATGATTATTTGTGCTAGACCTAACCCTCATGTCATGAGGATGTTGTATTTTTTTGTCCTTTCTTTGGTTTTGCAAGTTTTGGATTCGAGGTTGAATCCTTTTCAAGAAGGGGAGAATGATACAAGCTGAATTGCCTTCGAGCCTTCGGATGAGATACGTATGATGCTCGAGGTGCTTTATGACCCCTTAGTGCTATTAAAATATGCCACATGGATGAAGATTACCATTAAGGGGGGTCAATGAACTTTGAAGAGATCAAAGGAGTGCAAAACGGGGCTCAGAATCCCCTTGGAAGGGACATGCGCCAAAGTCTCTTTGGATCTGCCTTTCATCCACTCCAACATTGCAAGAGCGGGTCAAAACAATCCCTAGTGGGCCTTTTCTTGATTTGGGTCACTTTTGGGCCCTAATTATATAATATTTAGCCAAACTATAAATACTTGGTAGTTAGGCTTATTTAGTAGGTTTTGGTCGATTGATGATGATAAACCCGTGAACTTTTATTGGGAGTGTTTTGAGAGCTTGGAAAAGTGAATGTTGATCGTTGATTAGAAACATCGATTGTAAGGGAGATTCAATCCCTTTTGTGGTCACGCAAGTGTTAGGTGCTATTTGGTAATTCTTAAAAAAGGTTTTTGGGTTTGATACACCTTTGATTTCCTTTTCGTTATCATATTTGTGTCTATCTTTCTATCTTTGATATCATATCCCTCTATCTTTACTTTTTCGCGTTTAGATTCGAGTCTTTGTGACAAGAATTATATCAGGGTGGGTGTGATAAAAAAAATTATTTTAAAGAAAAAATAAAATAGTTTTTTTGTTGGTGGTGGAGGGCGATTTGGGTATAGGAGGTGGGTTAGGTGAGAAAAATATTTTACAAAAAATATTATAAAGTAGAAAAAAACTGGGGAGGTGAGGTGGTTGTTGTAGGTTAAGGCTAGGAGGTGGTATAGTATTTTGTGGGGTGGTGATTTGATAGATCTTAATTAAATTAATTTAGAAGATACAATAAGAAGTATAAATAAAACACTTAAAGATATTAATCATAAAATTGAAGATTGTAAAAATAATGAGCAATAGAACTATATCTGAAAATTTAAAATAAATAATAAATCTTAAGTACTTAATTTTTAAATGAGAATAAATGAAATTTAGAATTTGAAATTAGAATTTTCATAATTGATACAAATAAGTACTTTTAGTGTTTGAAATGCAATTGAAAGATAAATTTTTTTTAAAAAAGTATAGTTAGCTGTGAAGTTGAATTGATAGATAAAAATATTAGAATTCGAAATGAACGATCAGGAATGTAATTATATGTCTTAGTTGATTAAAGATACAAAGGTAAAAGTCCGACAATAATATGAATAATTATTTAATAATTTATATTTTATTATTTTAAAATTAGTAAATGAAAAATGATTACAGAAATACTATGTTTTTAAATATCAAAACATCTAAAATAATGTAATTGTGATTAGTTATTAAGTATAAATTGTAATTTCACTATTAACACATAATTTTAATATGCCAAGGTTAATTTAAAATATATCAGTGTAATCAATAAAAATTAGTTAATTTTATTATTTCAATGTGAATTAGATAATAGTTTTAGTGAATATTTTTATAAAAATATTTTGTGTACCTATACTAGTAGTAAATAACATGTAGCTGAATGACTTCATTTCTTTATAACACCATATACGTTAAAATGACAGGAGTACGTTGTTTATAATAATCATATAGTATTTTATAATTTATAAACTTAGAAAAATACTAGTGGCATATTGTCAGTGCTGCGCACGAGTTCAATATTTATATCTTTTTATTTTAACTTATATAAATTGTTTTAATATTTAATTTATTCAAAAAGAAATGTCATTTTTTTATTTTTAGAAATAATTTATTTTTATAATTTTTGTTTTATTTTTAAATGTTTTATGACCACATAAAAGTTAAGGTATATTTATATCGCGAATTTCAAAATAGCATTTTATTTTTTCTACTTCAAGCTTAATCAAATGACGTCATATAAATTAAAACAAAAAATAGTAAAGAAAATTAAAATTTAATTTTCTTGTTTATGTATTTTATGTTTCATTTATTTTTATCAAATAAAAATAAAAATTTTGATCATTCAGATCTTAGTTCGTAATTATGTATTTAATATTTTATTTGAATCCAATCATTTAGATCTCAATAAGTGTACTATTCCATACTCCCTTTAGACACAAATATGACTACTGCAAATAATTCATCCAATCATTCTTAATTTATCATTTTGTATCTATTTTATTCATATTATTAAATATTATTTATTATCTAAATACTTAAATGACTTATAGTAACTAGGGGTTTTGAGCTAAAAGTGACAAAAGAGTTTGAAAATGAGGAGTAGGTAACTCAAGTCTTAATAATTGAGTGTAGGTGACAATTACTGTATTATGGATTAAGAAAGTTGGGTAAGTTTGAGAATATCCCACAAATTTTTAAATTTACACTTTGATTCAAATGTCTACCTAATATAATAAAAAATGAAGGAAAAAAAGACACGTTTCTCCCTATTCTCATCCATTGTTGTTTTCTATCTCTTAGCAATTTTTGTTATTCATTTTGATGTTGCTTTTCGTCATCTTCTGCTTCATTATCATCATCTTTTACTTCATTATCATCTTCATCTTCTTCTTGTTGACCATTGTTGTTGTTGTTGTTGTTACCGCTACTGGTGCTATTTGACCAATTTCTTAGGTCAAATTTTGTTTCATACATCACTTTCCCATTTGGCATTACTTTACAAGAGACTTTGGTAAGTCAAATTATAATTTTTAGTTAAATTTGTCATCTGGGTAACTGTTATTATGCTGCTTTTTTCAACAATAGATAGCACGTAAACATGAATGCAATATAAGAGACATTTATTTAAACAGATTAATCATCTGTTACGATAGATGAGCCATCTGTTGCAACGAAAGACATATGTTGGACTCATGTTTATGGTTCTATAGTGCTGTAACATGAATCGAATAGATGGATCATTTATTGCAACATATGACCCATCTGTTGCAACAGACTAGTTATTTGTTGTAATAGGGTAAATATGTATTGCAACAGATTAGTAACCTGTTGCAATAGAACCTGAACTCGATTCCAATAGATGTGTTGTCTGTTGCAACTGGGTAAATATTTATTGCAAATTATTAATATCCTGTTGTAACAAAACTTGAACTTGATTCCAATAGATGTGTCATCTGTTGCAACAGATATATAGTCTGTTGCAACATATGATTCACCTATTACAACAGATGACTCTTCTATTGAAATCAGCTCCAGAAGCGTAACATGAATCCCAACAGGTAAGTATTCTATTGTGACTAATCACTTACCTGTTGCAACAAATTACGCATCTTCTGGGATTCATGTTAGACACTATGAAATTACTATTAATTTTTTTTTTAAATGACTTTATTTAGGTACCACTAATCGAGGGATCAATAACAATAGGGGTGGATTTTTATGGTCAATGGATCGATAAAAGCAATCTATATGTATGGTGTTGGAAGAAGGGTGAAATGCTAGATATGATAGCAATGATAGTCCAAAGTGATGTTTCGTATGATGATTTTGGGAACTTAATCATCAGCTATTGTGGATTGAATTGTTAATTAAAAGAACTCATCATCAGCTACATGCACAACTCCTTTGAAAATCAGAGGGCACTGACTTTCAAGATAACCAATCAGGTTCGGTTGCGTGCTTATCTTAGTGATTCATCCAGGCTGGTGTTAAGGGTGTACATGGTTGAAAATATGAGAGAGAGAATGAGAACCAGAATGTAGAAGAAGAAGAACAACAAGACATCTTTGATGATAGGTTGAATGATCTAGACATGAACATTCCAGATGATGATCAAACATCAACGCCCGTTGATCCGACCAATATGGTAGGCAGTATCTCAATCGACACAGTTTGGCAATCGTCAAGATGATGAGACCAACTTTTACAAGGGAATGTTATTCAAGGACAAGAGAGAACTATCTACTACTTTGTTTATTTCTTGCCTGAAAAAGATTTTAGAATAATGAATGTGATTAATTCGAGCAAAGTCTTTTGCTACAAATGTGTTAATCCGAACTGCAATGGTGGTTGAGAGCGGTAAAGTACTTAAGTTCTAATAGATTCTTCATTCATAAATATGAAAAGTATAACACATGTGTTTCGAAGCACATTTTGAGCCAAAATCCTCACGCCACGGCAAAGGTCCTCGGTGAATATTTAAAGAATAGATTTCCTGATGGCAAAGGCCCTTCTATAAGGGTTATGGCTAATCAACTCCTTATAGAATTAGGTTTCCTATTAAGTTATTAGAAGGTATATACGTCCATGGGGATTACCAAGGACTTGGTTAGGGGGACACACGAGCATGGGTATGCAGTCCTCGATGCCTACCATTATATGCTTGAGTCCACAAATTCCGAAAGTAAGACAGTGTTGTATGTTGATAAAAATAGAAGGTTTAAGTACTTTTTTGTATCCTATGGTGCTTGGATTCAAGGTTTTCAATATTTGAGAAAAGGAATAGCCGTCGACGGCACCTTCTTGAGGAGCAAGTATAATAGAGTTTTGCTAGCGCTAGTGGCACAAGATATGGAGAATCACATTTTCCTATCACTTTTTGTGTAGCAGACATGGAATGTGATGCCTTTTATGGATATTTTTTTGAACAACTGCAAAGCCGCGTCGAAGATAACAAAGAGTTGTGTTTTGTTTCGGATAGGCATCCAAGTATTCTAAAGATGGGTTCAATTTTCTTCACTTCAGCTCACTTTTTTTGTTGTATCAAGCATCTTGGAGAGAACATTTGGACCAACTGTCATAACGAAAGGGTCGTGACCCTTTTGAATAGAGAAACTAAAGCATATAGTAGAGAAGAGTTTATAGACCATTTCAATCAAATAGCGAATATGCATTCCAAAGCAGTAGAACATCTCATACATGTTGGTTTCAAGAGATGGAGCTAGGCATTCTGTTCGGCAAATAGATAAATTCTTATGAATTTGATGTGTTGTGTGAGTGACAAGTTTAGAATAATGTCGTACTAAGTTATTATTTTGTATAGGTACAATATTATGACGTCAAACATAGCTGATCGGTGGATTAATTGTTTTATGTTGAAAGAGAATTTCCCATCGTGGTTCTGTTTGAAATAATAAACAAGAAGTATGCCCAATTTTTTCACAAAAGGCGTATGGAGTTTGAGGACGCAGGAACTCTATTTGTTCTAGAAGAGGAAAAAATAATATCAACGAAGATCAGTCTGGGGAATAGGTCATTATCTCATCAAATAACATATTACAAGTTCAGTATCAATGGTCATGGTGATGTTGCCACGTCGATCTTCAAACAAGATCTTGTACGTGCAGAGTTTTTGACTTAGACAAAATACCCTGTCCACATGCTATGGCAGCGCTTCGAGCTCAATATAGTACAAAATATGGAACTAAAATTTATGAGTACTCCTCTTCATATTATTTACCAGAAAAATATACAATGGCATATAGTGGGCATATTACTTCGGTGCCTCTCGAAGAATCTTGGGTTGTTCCTGCAGAGCTTTTGGAGAGATTAATACCTCTTCCATATATGCCCAAGCAATATCAAACTATTAAAAAGGCCATATAAGAGGAGCCGTGGAGGCGAAGAATCATTTCCATCAAGAAAAAACAAGTGCTCCGTATGTAAAAGCATTGGCCATAAAAGAACTACATACATCATAATCTATCGTGATTGTTGTAATTGCAAAGATTTGTTTTGTTGTTTGTTGTGGACTTTTATTTATTTAACTCATTGTTGTGAACGTAAATGTTATCATTTATAATATAAAATATCTTTTTTAATAGCTTCTGCATCAATAAAAAGAGGCAAAACATGAACTAAATAAGCAGACCATAAAATTATTTTTAACAGATTACCTATCTGTTGCAACAAATAGACATTAGATGAAAGAATACAATACAATTCATTAAACTGGAATGTTTTCCTCCATTAGATGATAAATCTGTCGTAACAGATGGATAATCTATTGACATAAACCCAACCGATGATCAATTTATTCCAACACATGGTCCATGTGTTGAAAGAACTCAAACAACCAAAATTACTATTATTACTGGATTCAAAATTATTCCTTACCTCCAACCGTCGGCATGTTAACATGTTTAGAAGAAGAAATAGACAGAATGAAAATTAAATAAGAACTAAAAAGCCAAAGCCGACCAAAAATAATTTTTCATTAAATGAAAAATAAAATACATTCGGTATAGAAAAATTAAAATACATATGCTAAAAGAAAAAATACAATCTAATTATTATGATTAACATTATCATCATTATTATTGTCAGCCGACCAATCGTCAATCGGTAGCAGTAGGACCCTCATCATCCTCTATATCCCTCTAAACATCCTTGCTCTCACGACGACCAACTCCCTCTGTAGGTCATTAACCTGCCTCTGAAGTTTCCGAATGGTGTCTCGTAAAATAGCAATGGCCCAAACAGGATCAACCATATCCAGAACTCGCATGAATTGTCAAAAAATGTAAACACAAAAGTAAAGAAAAGAGACTGCATGTAATACAACGTATACGACCAACTGGTAGATTTATATAGAAAAAACTTACCTCAATGAGAAAGGAATATGCTCTTTGAATAGAAGTGGTTGAAGGTGCAATACGAAAAGATAAAATACAAGAAATAAATAAAAGTGGAGTAGAATGAAGATTAAGGAGGAACCTATTTATAGAGAATTGAATCAGAATGTGTTAGACAAAAAGACACAACCGTTTAGCTCCATTGTATTAATTACATTCAAACTGTTGCCTTTTTATTTTTTGTGAAAAGTTGTGACTTTTTATTTTACATTCAAACTTCTCACCTTTTCAAAATGGTTTGAGACTTAATAACAGCAGTTATTATTGAGCTGTTGCAACAGATAGTCCATCTATTACAATAAATAACCCACTGTCGCAACATATTTACCATTTGTTGCAATATAACCAAAAAAAAAAACTAAAAACATTTATATAAAAAAAGAAAAAAAGAAAGCAATCTTGTTGTAGCCTAAGAACATGGATAAGAAATAAAGAGTCAAAAATTGATAACAAGGGTACAAGACAAGCAAGTCAAACAACTAGACTCCCAACAAAATATAGATGATTATTCAGTCTGAACTAAATAGAAATAGAAACAAGTTTATTACATGAAATCTACTAGATATCAAGATCCAACTGTAAAATCAGCAGATGATCATAATATCTTATATAGCAAAATGAAAATCAGAAAGAAGAAGATGAACATTAAAAGGGTCAAAACTGAAAGAGGAGTGGCTAAAGGAGAACTTTTTGTGATAAAAAAAGTATGAGCCGGGTGTTTCTGCCTCATGGTCTTCCTAATTTCAAATATACATGATGTACCATTAGTTTTTGTGATGTGTTGTATTCAAGGTGTTTGTACATTATTGTACTGATTACTCTACATAGCTTCTAACTTGCACATGTGTTTGCGATATGTAACTAGTATTCATATTCTAGGAACGAATGTATCAATGACTCTCTAAGGGTTCCAAACACATCCAATATAGCTTTGAAAGTTAAAGTCAACAAGGCAGACATGAAAAAAGTAGTAATGACTTTGGTCATTGAACAAAAGAAACTCTTGACCCCTTTAATCAAGCTAGGGAGTTAGGCACCCTTCCCATACAGACTAATTCTCTTATTCTTACTTTCTAAAACCATCAGACAGTGTGATACAAGATTAAGTTCACAATAAAAGAAACAAGAAACAACAACAATAAGATGTCAACAATGCTAGTGAATTGTAATAGGTCACACACGGCTTCAAGATGAAATTGGGTTGTTTTGTTGTGGGTTAATGGGAGATTTCATAGAAATTGAGTTGTTTTGATGGAGTGGGGGATTTGGTGGGAAGTGTTGGGAGGCGGCAGAGTAAATAGGTGGACAAGAAGATGAAATAGTAGTATTTGTTCCATGTTCGGGTAGTGGAGTATTCATACTAATGGACAGTGTGGTGAGGTTTTGAAGTCGATCAATTTCAGTTTGCATGTCGGCCATCTGTTGCATCATATAAGCTATATGTTTATCATGAAGGGTTGCAACCCTCTCCCCTGAAGTCTCTGGTTCGCCTCTTGGGATGGTGACAAGTCCTAAGTCGTCAGGTGTGCCTCAATCAGTTATATTAGCGTTTGCTCGTGCTTTTGACCTCGTAAAGTAGGGGTGATCAGCCAGTTCATAGTCAACACAAATCAACCTTGGGGGAAGAAATTAAAAAAAAAAGAAAGCCTTCAAAAGAAAGAAATATATCAGTATAGGCAAATAATTTGCATGCATAAAAATAACTCTCAATTAAGCAAACAACGTAAGAAAAGCATGCATCATGTTGCAAATAAAGCACGTAATAAAAGAAACTTCAATAATAAAAAAAATGTATCCTATAATGCACGGGGACCTCTTTTGTGCCTAGAGGTGGGACTAAGTGTCAAATAATTGAGATTATGATAAATTAATCCAAGATAATGACACTACTCGAGTTTGGAGTTAGCATTTTCCAAACTCAATTTGGTCAAAATTTGACTTGAATCAATTTATCGTTATCTTTGCACATTATATGAAGGTCGTCGCCGGGTCGTGAACCCTTTTGACATAAAGGCATTTCCTAAATTCGAGGAATGACAACATGGGTCAAACCACTTATGGCTTACGCATGCATGGCCTAAATCAAGGGTGACAATGCTCTATCTTAAGTTTTTCTAAGATTTGGGTAGACACAGACTTGGATTTCCTAGATGAGAAGGCACGTGGTCCCACGGAAGTAAAACTCTTGCTCACCCCACGTATGCACAGACTCTCTAAAGTTGGTGATTTGAAAGAAATTGTGGAAAGTACAATGTACAATTCGCGTGTACAACGTGTGTGATTGTCAATTTTTTGAAGTGGGGGAAGTATGAATGGAATGCCAAATTATAAAGCGGTAAACAAGTAAGAAATTGTACAAAACAATAGCGAATAAACATTTTATGCCATACAAACATGATAAAACAAAATAATTAGGGTGAAACAAATAACAAAATATAAAAAACTTAATTATTAACCTAAGTTTGTTATGGTTAAGAACCAAATAATTCCCCAGTGAAGTTGCCAAGCTGTTAACCCTATTTTAACACGGGTCAAAACGAGGTACAACATATTGGACAAACTTCTGATTAAATTAAAGGAAGTCGCCACCTAATTAGTTCTACGGTGAATTAGGACACCTATTATATACTAAGTGATCTAAAATATAAAGACTTCATTTTAAGGTCTACTTAACTAAGTGATTCTAGGTAAGGGTTCTAATTATCCTATAGGGAAGGGATTAGGCATCCTAAAGGATCCACTAACTACGGTTAACCGGCCAAACTTAGGTTAGTAAAAGAAATTAACAAAAACATGAGATGAAAACGTAAACGTTGTTGAGAAAAACTTATTTCATCTAATAAAAGAGTAACTATATTTTAATAAACTTGATAAAATTTGCTTATTTACAAAGTTATTAAAGGGTTGCCAAAAACATTTTTTGATTAAAGAGAGTTCTAAAAGTCATTATTTTCTAAATAGCAAAAAATAACATATCAAAAGTATAATTATATCTACCTTGTAAAAATATGACACATTGAAGGATAAGAAGTCCGAAAAGTAATATTTGACCAATTAATTGAAAATCAATGAATCATAGTATAATCTACTAATTTAAAGAGCCACAATTTTTAAGGAAGGAGAATTATGAATATCGATTCGGGAAGAGTCAAAATCATTAAGAGAAATTACATGGTATCCCCCATATTAAAAGTATTTTCGTCATGACTTACCACGTAAAATAATTATACATTTTGGAAATAGGTATATACTATGCTAGCAAACTTGATAGCCGAAACTAAAATAAACTTGAAACGACGAACTTTGAGAATAAAATTTATATATCATAAGTACTTTTTTTTTTTGAAAAAAGGATATTGAAAGATAAAAGTAATTCGACCTAAAGATTTCAATATGCAAGCATATATATATATATATATATATATATATATATATATATATATATATCCTAAAGAAATACTTACTTGGTCACAACGTCTTCTATAATAGCCTATTCTTCTATTATGGTTAAATATGTCAATACCAGTTTCCTATAATTCCCAACTTATTTCACTTACATATTCTTTGAATAATTCTGATTGTGAAGTGTCTATACATTTTAATAAATCTAAATAAATATTTAAAAATATTTCTATCTCTTCTTTCTCTACCTTTTGTTTATATATATATATATATATATATATATATATATATATATATATATATATATATATAAGAGTTGTTTTATTCTAAAAGGTATTTGGTTGTGTTTCATCATAAAAAACTAACGTTAATGCTAAAAAAATCGTTTCCATTTTTTTTCTCTTAACAAATCTTTTTATATGTGTACAGGAACCCCATGCTATTAAATACTAAAGATATTCTCTTACTTACAAGATTCTAGCCTCCTAAAGATACGAATTATACATCTTAAGCCTATAATTACGCTAAGTTCATGGATTAAAATCTGGTCATTTTTTTAATTTTTTTAGGTGTTTAGTAAAATTAAAAAGAGTTTAAAAAAAGCTAAAAGTGGATTAAAAAAAATAAAAATTGGAAAGCTGGATACCCCCAACTTTTTATTTTTTAGATTAAATTTTTTTTTTATTTGACCAAAATATTTACCTTTTTATCCCTTATATTTTCTTCTAATTCCAATAATAGCCTAAACTTTGTAGCCCTTATTGATTTATTTATTTTTTTGCCGCTTTTTCATCTTCTTCGTCCTATTTTCTCTTCATCTTTCTCCTTTATTTTCAGAGAATCCATCATTGCATAAGAAAACACTCAAAAAATTTATCGTCAAATCGAGCTTGTGGTAAGTTCTTCTCTATCCGTTCATATAGAATCTCTGCATGTTATTTAAATTTTAAAAATTGATTCTTTTTAATAGTTTGTTTCATTCCTAATTTTTTTTGTTGTTGTTTACAAGCTTGCAATATTACAATATAATACTATATTTATATTAAAAATATCTTAAAATTTTTATTTTTTAATATTTAAAAATAAAAAAGTACCTTATACAGTATAACCTCGATAAATTAATACTCGATAAATTAATAACCTCGCTAAAATAATAATTTTCTTCGGTCCCGAGTCGGGATCAACGTGGTAAATTAATAATTCGCTAAATTTATAAGATAATACAAAAAAAAAATTCATATAGGTCCCATTTGATATATAAATTAATAATTCATCTGTATCAAAATATTTCATACATTATACATAAGTAAACTAAACAGGTTTCTGAAAATATGAATCTAATGTTGTTTGTTTCTTCTTGAAATCAATATCACCTTGAATCTCATCTCTAACCCTTCTTACTGCATTAAGAATATCAAGTGTAGTCTTCTCATATTGCAAAAGGAAGTGATGTAAGGTGATTGTTGCTTTCAGAGCATCTTTGCGTGAAACTTGTTCTAATTCCACACTATCATCTTCCACTTCATCTTCTTTATGTGTTTCCATAACACTCTCAATTATTTGTTCATCCGTAGGTAGCTCAAAACTCGTATTATTTTCTCCCGGATAATTCAAAACATCTTCAGCATTCATTGCATTTCGATACTTCAATCCATTGATTAGATTCTGCAATTGTTGTAAGCCATCATTATTCAACTGTTCTTGATTTTCCGAGGATTCATCATCTAACAACCTAAGTTTACAATGCTTAAAACAATTTGCAATTGTACTTGAGTTGACATCCATTTTCCATGCCGAGATTGCAAGATTCATTGCATCTAAAACATTAATCTTTTCTGGATTTGAGATCCCAATTTCATAACCCTCCAAAAGATTTCGATAAAATCGCCTACGATAATGCATCTTAAAAGCTCTTATGATCCCTACATCACAAGGCTGAATCTTTGATGTTGTGTTAGGTGGTAAAAAAAATAATTCAACATTTCTCAAACCTTCGACATTTTTTGGATGAGTAGGACAATTATCAACAATTAAAAGAATTTTTCTGCCGTCCATTTTTGCATCAAGTTGTTGAACATATTCTTGGAATAGAATCCCAGTCATCCATGCTCTTTTATTGGCTCGATATTCACAATCCATGCTTCCCAAATTCATATTCTTGAAACAACGTGGTTTTAAATACTTTCCAATGATCCATAAAGAAATTTTCTCAGAACCATCCTCATTACAGCAAATAACAACTGTAAATCTTTCTTTATCTTGTTTCTTACCTTCAAGTTACTTCGTTGCAAGAGAATGATCTGGTTGTAGCCTAAAGAACAATCCAGTTTCATCCATATTGAAAATATCCTCTTAGCAAACTGATCAAGTTTCTCTCTGATGGATTGTAAATTGCTCTCCATGGCCTCCATATTAACTGATCCACTTTCTCCAAAACGACGATATTGCTTGATACGGTGTCTTGATTTGAAACGCTCTAGCCAGCCTTGAGAAAAATAAAAATCAGGTGTATCGATGGGATACATCTTTTTTAGAAGCTCTTTTCCCTTCGTTACAATTAGTTCCCCATTCATATTAACACGCTCTTGGTAATGAATAAACCACTCGAACAGAGCCTTCTCTAATTCTGGAAATTTGGCAGCTTTATGTCTTTTAGCCTCATCTTTTGGAATGTCGGCTGCTGATAGATACTCTGCTGACCTCTTGATCGTGTTTGATATTGTGGCTTGACTCACTTGCAAATTAAACTTCTCTAACACCCATTGTTGCAATTGCTTTTGAGTGCATGCTAGATTTTGTTGTTTATACTCACACAGTTCTCTACGTATACCATTAGTCATGGTTGATTTTTTAACACCTTTGAGATGAGAAGCCATTTTTTTTGTTTTTTGATTTGAAGACTTGCATAATACATCTATTTATATAGTAACTTAGTTAATGTATGTACGTGTAACTACATTAATAATTGAGTGGATTTATACATTTTAATGAATGTAGCATGTAACTACATTAATAATTA
Source organism: Capsicum baccatum var. pendulum (assembly GCA_030864225.1). Classification (NCBI taxonomy): domain Eukaryota; kingdom Viridiplantae; phylum Streptophyta; class Magnoliopsida; order Solanales; family Solanaceae; genus Capsicum; species Capsicum baccatum. The sequence goes on along the minus strand of CM061558.1, from coordinate 203,635,570 downwards.
AGTAGATTTATATATTTTATTAAGATATATATAGAATATTGAAAATGTATCAGCAAAAATACATTAATTTGGTTAAGTATGCATAATTAATAGTCAATGTAGAAATTAGTTTTCACGTACACCTAGGTACATTCATAATATGGACCCAAAAAGTATATAATTTATAAATTAATAATTATTAATTTATACGATTAATTAATACCTCGCTAAATTAATAAAATTTGACGGTCCCAACAGTATTAATTTATCGAGGTTATACTGTATTTATAAATTGACCTGTCATAATCACTTTACGTTGAAAGTGTATTTAAATAGAAATTATTTTTGAAGTATTAGAACTAAAAATCATAAATAATTCACGTTATTATGTGTTAACAACTTTAAGGATATTTAAGTCATTTTGACAACAAAAAAGTGATCTTGTTTACCAAACACATCAACAGATTTTTTTTCAGTTTCAGCCCTTCTATCCACACACCTTCTTCTTAATTTAAAAACACTTATTTTAAGCTTTCAATCACTTAAGCTAAAAAACAATTTTTTAATCCTATCCAAACGGGCTCTAGATGATCTTCACTAATCCAAAAGAGAGCAAACAAAGCACAAATTTCACATAATAATAGAACGAAATGTTAAAACAAAAATAATAGTATGCGTATACGGGAAAGAATAATGCTTGGAATAGGGGAAAGAGAGAATTGACTATTAGTGGGTTTAGTTTAAGAAATATGAAATTTGACTCCTTGATCGGTTGAGAGGTAGCGTGGGGTCTCATATTGAGACTCGATACAGGCAAGAAAGTCTAGCTTTGAAACTCCCAATTGTTGCTCAAGTGTATATGCAAAAGAAAAGAAAGATAAGGATTAGAAAAGAAAAATCTGATTCTCCAAAAGTGTATAGAAAAATCAATGAAAGAACCTGCAACAAAACTACATAATAATTTAAATTATAGCAAAAATAAGCCATAAAAAAAAGAACATGCTACAATGCACCAGAGTATTCAACAAACAAAGATTTCCCAAAGAAAGAAAGGTTAGAAAATTAACAAAGATTGATTTGTATGCAAATTTTCACACCCATTTAAAATATTCATATTCCCGGTTAATTAACCATGAGACAAAAATAAACATAGCCGCCCTACATCAATGAAACGCTTTTCCCTACAAAATCTAAACAAATCTTTTTACGTTAATCACCTTTAAGAAGAAAGTGACTAACTGGGTTCTCAAACAGCCTATTAGAGTACATGCTTCATTACACTAAACCACAAGCTAGTTAACGCCCCAAGGTGTAGTCTTACGATATGAGAACTTCGTTTTAGAAAAAAAGAAATTCAAGTAAGCTGGGATATGTTAGCATTGAAAATGTTTAATAAACAGAAACGTAGGAAAGGGCACAAAGTCATAATACTCAGGAGATAACAAGTATCTTCCCTAGCTAGTTATAAATTATCTCTGGCAACATTTGAAAACTTATTCCTAAGTTACCTATTTCGAAACAAATGAAAATTTTAAGTCATCCTTTTACCTACTTAAATAGGGGAATTCAATATTCTATATCCTCCGCAAACACACAATAAAGTCGTTCAACAAATAGCATAATGGGTGTAGATAAAGACTAACATGTCAATTTCTAAGAGAACAACTTTAACATCATATTTGGGCGCAAACAAAGGACTGCAATATTGTTTGAATATAACTCATCAGTTAAATTCTGTTTCATATAGGCACATACTCTAAACACAGCTTTAATATTTAGTACATAGTTACCTACTAGCAGATAGAAAAAAATTGGGATTTTACCTTTTGTGGAGCAGTGAACTAGGATTGTTGATGTCGAATCTATTCGATCTCTCGAACAAATTTAGAAGACCCTAAAACACCTCCGTTTAACAGAAAAAAGAGAGACAATAATTATCCTCAGAAAGTCGCAAGTAAGTAGTTATAGCTTGAGGGAGTAAAGTAGCAGCTAAATCTTCTCAAGGCTGCTGCAAGGAAGTGAACTGGACGACTTTGGATCACGAACCCGAAGACTAGATTTTACGATTTCAAACTCGAAAGTACGAAGAACATTGAAACTCAAAGACTGGACGCTTTAGGAGAAAGTTTTTTTTTGCTTTGTATTGTAGTTTCAAATTTGTGGCTTTCTTCCACTGCCTCCAAGGCTCACTGATCTCGTGGTATTTATAGATGGAAAACTAGGGTTCTTGGGGTTCCTTTAGGCGGGAATTTGAAAGATGAGATCTGTTTGAAATTCGAAATTGGGGTCAAGTTTGTTCAAGTGATTGTCATAGCCATGACATAAGAATGGAGAAGTAAACTCCAACCATGGTGAAAGAAGTCTCAAATTTACTGGAAGAGGGAAAAAGAATGTTTAGACCCTTTGGAAGAGAGAAAAACATATATTGAATAAGAGAGGGAAACTTAAGCCTAGTTTTTAGGGTTTTGAGGGCATTGTTGGTGTTTTGGTTAGAATAAGTGAGGATAAAATAGGAAGTTTGCTATAGTTGGGAATTAAATGAGTTTGACTAGCCTAGTGAGATGAGACATGTGGCGAGGGAGGTGCTAAGTGTGTGCAAGGGTGTGTGGGGCGTGTGCTAAGAGGGTGTAAGTGAATGTTAGTGTCCTTTGTGGAGTAAAGGTGGCGTCCATGTTGTGCATGACGTGGACGAGGAGTGAGAGAAGAGTGGGCTGGTGGATTGGACTTGAAGTTTGGGCTGAAATTTCATAAAATTTAAAAGATGGGCTGATTTAAAATACATTATTTCTTATGCTCGTTGGGCTTTCTAAATTAATTTAAATAACAATTTTAACAAGAATATATTATAAATATCCAAATAAAATGACAAAAATCATTTGATGTTAAAAATATAGACGCTTAAACAAGGTTGCACGATAAAACGATAATGTTAATAAAGAAGAAAGTCGCAAAATACTTATTCGATAAAAATGAATGTTCTTTTTAGGAAATGTGACGCTGATTTAAAATATGACCAAAATAGTAGTAGTAGATGAGAAATAATAATAATAATAATAATAATAATAATAATAATAATAATATTAATATTGAGGATTCTTAATTTTAAAAATAATACAAATAGTTGCAGGACTTTTTTAAACACCTAATTATAGGAATATCATACATACATACATACATATATATATTTTAAGCTATCAAAATTATTTAGAAGCTCAAAGAGATGATTTGAAAGAAAGGCGAGACAAAATTGGGTGTCAATGGTTGTCCCTCTATGGTTGGAAAGTATGAAAGAGTTTTCGAACAAAGAAGTTGGCTAGTAGCCTAATTTTACCCCGGTCGACCGAATCTAGAAGGATGTGTATGAAGAATTTTAGGGAGGATTGTAGCCGAACTCCGATCTTTGAGTTGCCTACATATCTCGGGTTGCATGAGAATCAGGCCATATGTAGTTCGAGACTTGTAACACTTGTAGATTAGGAAAAAAAAGATAGACACGAGCCTACGAAGATTGTCTTAGTGCCGAATTATGATGACACTAAGTATATTAATTCAGGAATATTGACCATAGAGGTGTCGATGCAAGTAAGATACTTGAGAGTAAGGTTATTTGAAGTTCGAGGTAGACTCTTGATCTTTGTTGGGAGTCTGATCCTCATTCCCAACAAAATGCCCCAGTTCACTACTAAGAAATGATTCCATTTTTGTGCTAAAGTTCCTGTAAAACTTTAAACTAGAAAAAATAATTAGTACATAAATAGTAAATGCATTTAATGTAACAATGAAAATAATGCCTTTCGGGCGTTAGTTTATGCAAATGCGATCTTGTAAGCTAGAAACAAAGCTTATGAGAAAAATAAAGTTTTAGGCCGATGATTCATGAGAATAATGTCTTTTGGCGATGAGAATGAGGCCTTAAACCAAGTAAATTATGAATATGAGGCATTTTCAGCTAGATGATTGATGGATGAAGGCCTTTCCTAAGCCAATGATTTATGAAAAATAACTTTTGCAAGTAATAGATTTCTCTAAAGCATTTGTTTGGTGTATCTGTAAGTTTTGTGCAATTATAAAAAGCAATTGTGCAATGCATCTTAAAGATATTGTGCAGTGCTATGAAAGAAATGAAAGCCATGCAGAGTGCGAAATAACTTAAAGCGATTGTGTCGGGCCTTAGATGAAAATAAAAGTCGTGCATAGTGCAGAATAACTTAAAGCAATTGTGCAGTGCATTTGTGCTTATGCTGAGCCACTATATTAAAGCATTTGTGCAGTGCATGTGCGATGCGTTTTAGAGCATACATGCAAAGTAATTGAAAGCCGCATGTAGTGCATTGTAAAGTAATTCAAAACGATTATGCAATGCGTCTGTGCTTATGCAGAGCCATTATAGCCACATGCAATGTATTTTAACATATTTTAAAGCATTTGTGCAGTGCATGTGCGGTGCATTTAGAGCATATATGCGAAACGGATGAAACCATGATTTGTGCATTTTAAGCATTTGAAAATACTTGTGCAGTATATTAAAAGCATCTATGTAGACTAGATAGAAGTCATGTGCAGTGCATTTAAATATTGTAAACTCTCCTAAAACATTTAATCAATATTAGTAATAAGGCATAATTCCTTCCAAATATTTTAAAGGGAAATCAAACCGTTTGAGGTGTAATCCTCACAAGACTGCAAATGTTGTTAACTTCTAAACTTTTGCTAATTTGTAGAATCTGCATCCAAAGAAAAATTTGTAAGTTTGGGGGATGGTTGATTTTTGTTGACTTTGAAGGTCTGGCTCTTGATACTTTGTACTCCCAGCTTTGTTTGGTCATAACCCCATCCACTTCCAATCTTGGCCGATAGATGATAAAGAAAATATTTGGTTAAAATTTATTCAAAATAATGGATAAATAAGAGTAATAAATAACTTGATAACTAAAATATGCAAATATGCATAGTAGTAAAAAAGAAATTCTGCCAAACTTTGAATTGTGACATATGTGAAACAATGCGAACGTCCTTTATCCCAAGTGAATGTCCCTTCTTCCTTCAATTACTTGGTTGAACCCATACTATTCCATATCTCTTATGGTCTTCTTAACCGTTTTCTTGAAACAATGCCCTTAAAAACTGTCCCACTTTTGACTTTGAGAGAAATGTTGGGTTTCCATAGTGATGAGACCGAACCTTGTATAAGAAGCCTATGTATTCTATCAATGGAATCAGGGCAAGCCTAGTTTATGAACTACTCTTAAGAAGATTAAAACTAAGGGGTCGAACTCTCTGTGGGTTACCTACGTATTCCATAGGAATTTGGCCGAACGTAGTTCATTACATATGAAATTAGAGAAAAAAAGAAAGGGAAAACAATTTTTCTTCTGATATGACTGAGGCCGATGTGGCCGCCTACGTATCCACCTAGGAAGTCAGGTCAACCGTAGTTCGCAATGTATGAAATAGAAAAAATGGGGAAATTTGATATTTGTTCTAATGTGATCGAGGCCGATGTGGCCGCCTATGTATCCACCTAGGAAGTCAGGTCAACAGTAGTTTGCAACGTATGAAATAGAAAAAAGAAGGAATTTTTTTTTTCTTCTAATGTGACTGAGGCCGATGTGGCCGCCTACCTATCTGCCTAGGAAGTCAGGTCAATCGTAGTTCGCATTACAAGTAAAGAGAGATTTTTGAAAAATTTCTACTTAAAGGACCAAACCCGATATGGGCTTCCTACGTATTCGCCCAAATGAATTAGGTCATTCATAGTTTAATTACATAGCAAAAGGAACATTATATAAGAAATAAAAGGCTTCTAAACATAGTATCTGTTAACAACATCCACATTGATGGCTTTCAGCCACACTTCGACATCAATTTTTGCTAGGATCATGTAACGCCCCAATTTTTTGAATCGGCATGCTACACGGTGCTTATGACCTTGAGGGATCACAAGCTAACCCATGGCTGATATCTGTACCTGTACACTGCATATATAACATAATAATGCAAAAAATATGAACATGTAGGCCATAAGGTTCAAATGAATAAAGAATCTGTCAAAACATAATATCCATATGGGTGAGAGATACCCAAAATAGTTGAAAACTGAATCAAATCTGAACATAAGTCTGAATACTGAATCTGAAAGCCTCTAAGTGATGTCTGAATAAGGAGTTGAAGGAGCATGTCTCCAACTAACTCCGTAAACTGATAACTGGCTAAAATAATAATGAATAAATCCAATCATATTGTCCTCAAATGAAAAGGGCTCACCAAATCTCTGCGACTGGAAATGCTACTGCTACTGTCGATCTGGAGCTCGTGTCTTTGAACCTATGGTGTAACATGAAAAGAAAGCACCATAGTGCAAATACGTCAGTATGAGGGAATGCACTGAGTATACGAGTGAGGTAGGCTAAATATAAACAGGGTTTATATACATGAACAATGCTAATGGTCTGACTCACATGAACGTAAGAGTACAAACATGCATACATAGTAGCTGAAATTGTGGGTGCATGATAGCTAGTCCTGTATGCTAATACATGGTTTACTGATGGCTAACATGTCTGATACTAAAATTTTGATAACATGGGCAACTGTATCTGACAATCCTGAATCTGATGGAATTATCTGAGTTCCGTACTGTAACTGAGTCTGACTGTACCTGACAGTCCTGATATACTAAAATCTGAAGACCTATCTGAGTTCTTTTACTAAGACTAATTCTGAAACTGTGGGAGGTAGTTGTTTAACCGATATGCCCTATGTATACCATTACGGCTAAGCTAGGGTCCAATCTTTGCCCCGACTGGAGGGGTGTCAATACCGCACCACTGGTAAGGATAGTTGTGAGTGACCCTTATCTGGCAGGTACTCAAAGTGAGAACTGTGGGACCCTAAACTGACAGGTTAATCCACCTCATCAACCCTAATCTAACAGGCTAAGATGTCTCAACCTACGCTGTCTACGAAGTTCTGGAACACAAGGATGACTCCTAAGAATCACACCCTAAATTGGTAGGTGAGTCCCCCTCCTTGGGTTCACTCGGTGCTAACTCATACTCCCATCTGAAGAGACTAAACATGATTCAACTGACTGTACATGGAAAGATTAACTGACTTCTGTTGACTGACGGAGTAGTACTATTATCTGAGAGTTAACTGAGATCATGAGATTTCTGAGGTTTCTTGAGTCACATGACTGACTGAGTTCTATAGATTATAGCTTGACTGAGATTATCGTGACAACATGACATGGATCTAGGCACACAACTATGTTTTTCAGGTACGAATACCCCCAGGACTCGATAGAAGGAAACTGACATACATGATATGACTTGATCACAAGATTTGAGTCCACAATTCATAATAACATAAGTAGGGGATATCATATTTCATATAGTTATTCAACATCTTAAATATTGTAGGGAATTCATAAATATATTTCGTGTACATATTGTATATCTCCATTATCTTACATGCTTCATACCACCACAATAACAACACATGAAAAACATGGGATTCATATTGAAGTATGTAGCTAACATGGACTTGTCATTTAGACATCATAGAACCATACAAATATGAATTTCTAGTATCCTAAGCATTTTATCAAACACCTTGCATGCATTCTTTAAGGCATAGGTGAGTTTTATATTTGCACCATATTAAACCACCTAAAGTTCATGGTTTTCAATTAACAAACATATATATTCCATGAAAACACCTTTAGACATCACATTGAAACTTAAACAACAATCGTCAACATGTACATACTCATATCACCATAAAAAGTTTACAAAATAATATTTAAAATATGGTTCTTGAGCTCTATGAACGGATTGAATTCATAGATGAACACTATACATACCTTAGAAAGAAAACCTTGATGATTTGCTGAAGAGTTCTTGGATTTGGAAAACTTAATTCTCAATTATCTTGAAAAAAGGTTTGAATCTTGCTTTTGAGAGATAAGTTTGATAGAAACCCTAATCTTGTGGTTGAGAGTGTAAGAGAGGGTTTTTGAGATGCTTAACTGAAGAAAATAATGGGAAAAACTATGCCTCTTTAGGATTATAAGTCGTGGAAGGTGAAGGAAATAACCTAAATACCCTTATGAAATAAATTCCCAATTGCTGAAAATCATAGCTAACGACATTTGTGACAAGGCGTCAAAAAATATGACAAGCCGTAAAAAATGTAGTCACAGAGGAGCTAGAATTGATGGTTTCTGCCTAAGCCTAACGACCTTCGTGATAGGGCATCACAAGCATGGTAAGCTACCATAAATGTCATCACTTCGGAGCTGGTTTCTACCTAAGGCTGACGACCTTCGTGATCGGGCGTCACAAGTGTGGTAAGCTACCACGAATGTCATCACTTCGGAGCTGGTTTTTACCTAAGGCTGAGGACCTTCGTGATAGGGCGTCATAAGTGTAGTAAGCTACCACGAAATTCATCACTTAGGAGCTAGTTTCTACCTAAGGCTGGCGACCTTCATGATAGGACATCATAAATGTGGTAAGATACTACGAATGTCGTCACACTATTTCGAGCCTGACATGCTGGAGTAAAATAGGAATAACTCTTTCCTCCGATATTGGATTTAGGTGAAATTGGTATAGTTGGAAAGATAATTCAATTAGCTATCTATTGATAGGTCATGATATCAAAAATTACAATTATAATGAGAGATATGCTCATTTGAAGTTCACTATGCAAATATCCTTCTGAAGAATTCAATCGGTAAGGAATATTTTGATTCGTCTGATAGCTGGGAGTTATTTGAAGCCTTAATATACATCTAAACTACTCATAAAACTATAAAAGAACCATGATGTACTATGCATGATTTTGGTACATGGCTCTAATATTGGTTTGAATTTTTTGGGGTATTACAGATCAGTGCTCCGCCTGTCAGCACTCTGTGAACAATGTAAGGCCCTTGCCAGTTGGGTGCAAATTTTCCCTTAGATTCATTCTGGTGTGGAAATATGCACTTCAACACTAATTGTCCCGGCTTGAATTGTCTCAATCGTACATTTTTGTTGAAAACTTTGGCCATTCTATTCTGATAAAGTTGCCCATGACAAACTGCGTTCATCCTCTTTTCATCAATTAGAATCAATTGGTCATATCGACTTTGAATCCATCTAGCATCACTCAACTCAGTTTCCTGAATAATTCTCAAATATGGTATCTCCACTTATGTGGGTAACACTTCTTCCGTTCCATAAACCAACAGCTAAGGTGTTGCTCCAGTTTAAGTCCTAATAGTTGTACGATAGCCAAGAAGGGAAAATGGCAAATTCTCATGCCAATGCTTGTAGTTATCAATCATCTTCTGCAATATCCATTTGATGTTCTTGTAAGTAACCTTAACTGCTCCATTCATCTGAGGACGGTAAGGAGTGGAATTACGATGAGTAATTTTGAGCTTCTCACATATCTCACGCATCAAGCCACTGTTGAGATTAGCTCCATTATCTGTTATAATTGACTCTGGGACTCCAAATCGATAAATAATATTATTGCAACCAAAATCTGTCACCACTTTCTGTGTCACAGGCGTGTATGAAGAAGCTTCTACCCATTTAGTAAATAATTGATAGATACCAAAATAAACCTATGTCCATTTGACGTAGATGGTTCAATAGGACCGATGATATCCATTACCCATTCTACAAACAGCCAAGGAGAACTTGTCACGTTAAGTTCATTTGGTGGAACATAAATCAAATCACCTTGAATCTGACTTTTATGACACTTTCGCACAAAGTGAATGCAATCTGTTTCTATTGTCATCCAGAAATAGCTATCCCGAAGGATCTTTTTTTCCATAATAAAACCATTCATATACGGCCTACACATGCCCCCATGTATTTCTTTGATTAACTTGGTTGCCTCCTGAGTGTCGACGCACCTTAGCAATCCTAAATCTGGAGTCCTCCTATAAAGGATTTCTCCATTTAGGAAAAAATGATTTCCCAATCTCTGAAGTGTTCTCTTATGAATACTGGTTATGCCTTCTGGATAAGCTCTCTCCTTGAGATACCTCTTGATGTCGTAGTACCATGGTTTGCCATCTGGTTCTGCATCTACATGAAGAAAGTAGGTCGGTTGGTCTTGTACATTCACCTTGATAGGATCTATGAAATTCTTGTCAGGATGTTGAATCATGGAGGACAATGTTGCCAATGTATCTGCTAACTCATTTTGAGTTCTCGGGACATGTTAAAATTCAACCTTAATGAACTTCTTTCACAACTCTTTCACGCACTCTAGATATGAAAGAAACTTTACATTCTTTACACTCTATTTTTCTTGTACTTGATAAATTACCAAATCTGAATCCCTAATAACCAAAAGTTCTTGTATGTTCATGTCAGCAGCCATTCTAAGACCAAGGATGCAAGCCTCGTACTCTACCATATTGTTAGTGCACGGAAACCTAAGCTCTTCTGAGATTGGATAATGCTGGCTTGATTCTGAAACTAGTACCGTCCCAATACCAACTCCTTTGAAGTTTGTCGCACCATCAAAGAACATCCTCCAACCCGAATATTCTTCTGAAATATCTTCTCTGATGATTAAAACTTCTTCATCTGGGAAATAATTTTTAAGAGGTTTGTACTCTTCATCTACAAGGTTTTCAACAAGATAATCAGCTAAAACTTATCTTTTCACCGCCTTTTGAGTAACATAAACAATGTCAAATTTACTTAGCAAAATCTGCCACTTTGCTAACTTTCCAGTAGGCATGGGCTTCTGAAAGATATACTTGAGCGGATCCATTCTAGAAATCAGAAAAGTGGTATACGCACACATGTAGTGCCTTAACTTTTGTGCAATCCAAGTCAAAGCATAATAGGTACGTTCCAATAATGTATACTGGGCTTCATAAGGTGTGAACTTCTTGCTCAAGTAATATATAGCTTGCTCTTTCTTTCCATTTTCATCATTTTGTCCTAAAACACACCCAAATGCATTGTCTGACACAAACAAATATAGAAGCAATGGCCTTTCGGGTTCTGGGGGCACCAAAATAGGTGAATTAGACAAATACTCCTTGATTCTGTCAAAAGCTTGCTAATCAAATCTTTTTTCCACTTGGTAGCAACATCCTTTCTCCACAACTTAAATATTGGTTCACAAATCACCGTGGATTGTGCGATAAATCGACTAATGTAATTGGGTCGACCTAGGAAACTCATCACGTCCTTTCGACTTCTTGGATGAGGCAAGTCTTGGATAGCCTTTATTTTTTAAGGATCCAATTCTATGCCTTTCCTACTCACGATGAAACCCAATAGCTTTCCAGCAGGGACACCAAATGCGCACTTTATAGGATTCAATTTCAAATAGTACCATCTCAGTTTATCGAAGAACTTCTTCAAATCTGCCAAGTGATATGAGCTCTTTCGAGACTTGATAATGACATCATCCACATAAACTTCATTCTCCTTGTGGATCATGTCATGAAAAATAGTATTCATGGCCCTCATATAAGTTTCCCCTGTGTTCTTGAGTCCAAAAGGAATCACCCAATAATAATATACTCCCTAAGGTGTGATAAACTCAGTCTTCTTGGCATCTTCTTCATTCATCAGGATCTGGTGGTACCCTATGAAGCAATCAACAAAAGGCTGCAACTCATGCTTTGCACAATTATCAATGAGTATGTGAATATTTGGCAAAAGAAAATCATCTTTCGGGCTAGCTTTGTTGAGATCCCAATAATCCATGCATACTCTCATTTTTTTGTTTTTCTTTGGAAAGGGTACAATGTTGGCTAACCAAGTGGGATACTTCGTAACTTGAATGACATTTGCATCAAATTGCTTGGACATTTCTTCCTTGACTATCAAACTTAAATCAGGCTTTATCTTTCTCGGCTTCTGCTTTACTAGGGGACAAGATGGATCAGTTGGCAACTGATATGAAACAATGTCTGTGCTTAGACCCGTCATATCATCATAGGACCATGAAAACACATCTATATATTGCTTCAACAGATCAATCAATTCTTTCCTCTGGGATGGAGTCAAATGAACGTTAATCCTTGTTTCCCTTATGAGTTTCGCATCCCCTAAGTTTATTTTCTCAGTTTCATCCAAATTTGGTTTTGCCTTATTTTCAAAATTTTCAAATTCTTTAGTCAACTCTTCAGACAATAGATCTTCTTCATACTCTGCAAAGACTTGTTCGCTATTTGGAATTGTTTTGCTTGTTTCATTATATGTTACATTCATAGTATTGGCCGATTTGTTAGTTTCTTGCTGAAAAAGGAAAAAGAAGAAATAAATTAATGAAGACGATTTAAAATAAACAGTAAAACATAGTTTGGATTTAGGATTTAAACTTTCAAAAGTGGAGGCAAAACATATAAATTCATAAACACGATTCAGGCCTCAATTTTGGAATCGTGTTGTTAATACTAGTACAATCATCCACCAAGATTCTTAGAGAACCGGGGATGGGGTACAAGTCCAATAGTTTAAAGCATCTCCAGGCTCACCATCCCAGATAGTCAGGGTCTTCATGCAATACTCCAGGATCACATTGCACTCAACTTCTTCTTCAGTAATGAACAAGTTTTGACTCCTTCAATGAGGTCTTATTCAGCATCTTCTTCTGATACTTGGGCAATAAACGTTTTGGAAAATGACTGACTCAGGAGCGGACAGAATTTGGCAGTAGAATGTCACCTTTCCTTTTGAGATTAGCCGATGAGACTTCTTTAAGAGTGGGCTTATATCCAAGACCAAAAGTTCTCTTCTTTCCAGATAATAGAATTGGCTCTAGTATTCTATCCAGGTTCACACCGAGACCACAACCCAGCACAAAACCATTCTTCAATATTTCCAAGGCCACCATCATAAGTACCCGAGGCATCTTTAAGCTTTCTACCTGAGCAGTACACATGATCTCCTTAATATGAAAAATGGATCCATCTAGATATTCCACATATTCAATGATAGGGACTGAGTTCTCCTGGTAGATAGAACTATTCTTCTCTCCATGAATCACTATCTCGTGATAATCCCAAATAAATTTTAGAGTTTGTTGTAGGGTCGAAAGGACTGCGCCAGCACTGTGAATCCACGGTCTTCCAAGTAACAAATTGTAACTAGCAGATATATCCAACACTTCAAATTCCACTGTAAACTCCACTGGTCCAATTTGTAGTGCCAAATCAATTTCTCCAATAACCCCTCTTTGAGTTCCATCAAATCTCTTAACCCTCACATTACTTTCACGAACCTTCCCAATGTCGATTCCTAAAGCCCTAAGAGCAGTGTAGGGGAAAATGTTAACAGCTGAGCCGCTGTTAATGAGAACTTTTGAAATGAACTTGTCCCTATAGCTGACAGTAATGTTCAATGGTCTATTATTCCCCAGGCCCTCAGGTGGAAACTAATCTTTGTGAAAAGAGACTATATTAGATTCCAGAACTTATCCCACTAGATCTAAAAGATTCTCGCTAGTCATCTCAGTTGGCACATAAGCTTCATTCAACACCTTCACAATAGCTCTCCTATGAGTTGCAGAATTCATTAATAGTGACAATAAGAAGATTTGGGCAAGATTTTTCTTTAGTTGCTCCATAACAGAATACTCCTTAGTCGGTATTTTCCTCCAGAAATCCTCTATCTCAACCTATGTCACGACTTTCTTTTGACTATTCTCCTTATTAGGCACTCCTTGTACAACTCTTTCAGGGGCATAACAACGTCCAGATCTCGTCAATCCTGCAGTAGCGGCTTTCACTACTAATTTTCCTTTTTTTTTTGTCCTTTACATCAGTCGAGTAATTCCAAGGAACTACTTTGGTATCCAACGAAGGTGTCTGAGCAAATAAAGTTGTGATCATAGGCTTAGGCACAAGAACTTCTACTTCAATTGGTGCTTGCATCTGGACCATAATTATAGGCGCAATGAAAGTTGAAATTTTAACCTTTTCCATATTAGTGGCTGATACAATGGTTCCTTTTAAATTACATTCTTCATCAATGGTGATCATGCTCACATGGGCACCCCCCATGATTTGGAAAAGGATTGTTATTCACATTGGGGGGAGCCCCTTTGAGTTGAATAACCCCTTCTTTGATTAATGCCTCAATCTTATCTTTGAGAGTAAGACAATTCTCAGTGTCATGACCAGCAACCCTGAAGTGATAAACACAATGCTTTATCCCATCATACCATCCTGATATACCATTCCGATAAGGGGTTGGGAATTCCACCTTGGATCGGCTGGAGTACTCCTGTATCTCTCAATCTTTCATATATTTGGGATAAGGGTTCAGCTAGAGGTGAATAGGTTTTGGTTGGCCTTTTTTTAAAGTTTGGACGAGGTCTGGGTGAATTTGAGGGACGATTTTATGGTTAGTAGTGGGTTTGAAGAGGATAGGTAGTTTTGTGGCGGGCTTTGATAGGCTGGTGCTCGAGGTGGATAATATGCTGGTTGGGTGGCATAAACTGGATATGAGGCGGGTAAAGGTTGGTAATATGGGTGAGAAGTTTGGGAATATTGGTTATAGTAGAAAGGCTGGGGTGGTGGATTTTGGTATGTTAATATTTGGTTTGGTCTCTTCTCCTGAATGGTCATGACTGCAAAAACTCCCTCCTTCTTCTTTTTGTTCGCTCCCCCTGTTTGATCAAACTACATCTCTTTACTAGTTGCTTGTAACGCTGCCAGATTAGCAATTCTCCTAGTTTTAATACCTTCTTCAAAAAATTCTCCTATCCTAACAACCTCAGAGAACTTCTGTGCGACCACACTTATCAACTTGTCATAATACGTCGCATCTTTTTGAGACTGCACAAAAAAAAAAGTCACCCCACTTTCTGCCATCGGAGGTTGAACCTTTGCGGCATCTGCTCTCCACCGCATGGCATATTTCTTGAAGGACTCTATCGATTTCTTCTCTATCTTCATCAAGTGGAACCTATCCAGGATGACCTCAGTGTTAAACCTGAACCTATCCATAAATTCTGGAGCCAAAGTATTCCAACTACGTCATTTCTGTGGGTTTTGGCTCGTGTACCAATTTAGAGCTTCTCCAGTCAAACTCTTTATGAATAGTTTCATTCTAATGGCCTCATTCTTCCCTACTCCCATTAGTTTGTCACAGTATGACCTTAAATAAGCTCGAGGATTCCCTTTTCCATCAAACATATCAAATTTCGGCACCTTATACCCCATCGGTAACTCAACATCTGGATGAACACATAAATCATCATACTCAAGTCCTTCCTATCCTTTGTACTCTTGGATGTTTCTGAACGCTTCCATTAAACTGTGAATCTCTTTTGCTACATTTTCATCTACTTTGGACCTTGCCTCTCTCTCCATTTCCTCATTGGGATCAACTTTTTGGGTGGTCGGCATTGGGATAGTGAAGGGTTGAACTCTCATTACATATACTTGTGGAACATATTGCGTGTTAGGAATTGCAAAATGTGCCACCGATATATGTAAGGCCACTTGGTGGTTTTGGACAACTGTGGAAGTTTGGACAAGTGGGATATTCTGGGCATGTGGAGCTTGGATAAACAGAGTTTAGGTAAGTGGAGCTTGCGGAATATATGGAGCGGTGAAAGGTACTTGTACTACTAGAAAACAACAAATTTCTGACGGCGCCAGTGTAGTTGGAATGTGGTCGAAAAATAAGGTAGTTTCGACTACTTGATGGTAGTCGGAATATGGCTTGTCGGAAAATCATTTCCAACTACAGTAGTCAAAAATTTCTGACTACATTAGTCGAAAATGTAGTCGGATATTTAATAAATATTTATTTAATAATTATAAATATTTCAACTACTGTAATAAAAAATTTAATAAAAAGTATTTAATAATCTTAATTATTCCGACTACTGTAGTTGGAAATTTAAAAGAATTATTTAATAATTTTAATTATTCCGACTACTATAGTCGAAAATTTAATAAATAAATATTTAATAATTATAATTATTTCAACTACTGTGGTCAGAAATTTAATAAATAATTATTTATTAATATAATTATTCCAACTACTGTAGTCAAAAAGTTAATAAATAAATATTTAATAATTATAATTATTTCGACTATTGTGGTAAAAAATTTAATAAATAATTATTTAATAATGTAAGTATTCCGACTACTGTAATCGAAAATTTAATAAATAAATATTTAATAATTATAATTATTCTAACCAATGTAGTCGAAAATTTATAAATAATTATTTAATAATTTTAATTATTCCGACCACTGTAGTCGAAAAATTATTAAATAACTATTTAATAATTATTATTATTTAATAAATAATTAAATAATTATTATATTGCATTAGCTTACACTGCTTTCAGATTATAAACAACATAACTAATGTATTTTTCACAATTGGATCAAACAAGACAAAATTTTTAAATACAACCACTTTAAACCATTCAAAACAAATATCAAATCAAATAGTTTAAACATCTAAATGTCATAACAAAAAATAAGAACAATAACTACAATCTAATTATCATCAGATTCATTATCTTCCTCGTCCTGAAATACTTGCGGCATGTTCTTCTTAACCAACTCCTTCAATTTATCAAATCTAGCAAACTTAGCATCGTTAGCTTTACATTTCTGCGTTAATTCCACAATTTGCTTTTTCACCGCTTCCATTTCTTCCATAGTTTGTAAAGTAGAAGAGGAACTGGGAAACAACGAAGGACTACTCGAGGATTAGAGAACCCCTGTCCCATAGGTTCTACCTTTATTTGAACCACCTACCACAGTTGTCCACATATTATTCAGCTCTTCAGGTGATGGTTGGACCATGGTACCATCCTCTGAAGTAGGTTGGGTTTGACGCCACTCTTCTATGCTTTTTTGAAATTCTTCCTAAAAGAAAAATTATTTGTCAGTATGTAAACAAGCAAAGTTGAGTAATAATAAAACAATGTATGTAAAAGTTATTATCTTACATATGCATTCTTAGCACGTGGTTCGACCCAATCTCCTCTTGTACCGTCCTTGTTTTTCTTCCTATGTGTATCTTTATAGACATCAATAAAAGGGCGCTCTTTTCCCCCATTTTCATATTCCTGCAAAATTTTAGAAAAAGAGATAATGCAAGTATGAAGACAAATCCGGGCAGCATACACCAAAACATCTTAAGACTAATAATAGATCATGGAGTCCATGATTCGAAAATACTCAAATCCAATAGAAGTAGTAGTTTAGGTGGATTCTTTTCAATTGTTTAAGCTATAAATAGATAGTTTGGAAGGGGTCTACAGCTATATAGGGAGCCAATGCCCCAAAGTTGCTAATACATTCAACAGAAATGTGCCAAATATACTATACACTGTATAAGAAGATATAAGTTAAATTGGAACTCCTGCATCAATTTTCAAGTCTTTATACACTATATAAGAAGCTATAAGTTAGAAACTCTAATTATTTTCCAATAGGAGGCGGCATTCACTGGAGTTTCTAACCAGCACTTCCTTTATAAAGTATTACTATCATTTATACAATCCACTTCCCATGAAGACTTATCACCACTTACCTAGAACTTAAACATAGGAAATTTGCTAGTTCTAGCTCCAAGATAAGTTAAAAAGTAAACATTCACAAGCTACAAACATCATCTTGAAACATCCTATCAATCATTTGCCTTGTTAAGACTTAGGATATCATAAAAGATGCCTCTTTTTCTTATTTTTTAGCTTTACCTTAACCAAGCTTAAGAAATATAAAAGACCCATCTTTCTTCTTCCTCTTTTTTGGTAAGTGTAAAAAAGACTTCTCTCAAATCAAGTGTATTTTTTAAGGACAATCACCTTCAGATCATCAACCCCAAAAAAGAAACTAAAAACATTTATATACAGAAAGAAAAAAACAAAGCAATCTTGTAGTAGCCTAAGAACATAGATAAGAAATGAAGAGTCAAAAATTGACAACAAGGGTACAAGATAAGCAAGTCAAACAACTAGACTCCCAACAAAATATAGATGATTATTCCGTCTGAACTAAATAGAAATAGAAACAAGTTTATTACATAAAATCTACAACAAAAAGATATCAAGATCTAACTGTGAAATCAGCAGATGATCATAATATCTTGAATAGAAAAATAGAAATCAGAAAGAAGAAGATGAAGATTAAAAGGGTCAAACCTGAAAGAGAAGTGGCTAAAGGAGAACTTTTTTCAGTTTAGATAGAAAGCAGTAGAAGCAACAAGATTTTGTGATAAAGAAAGTATGAGCCGGGTGTTTCTACCTTATGCTCGTCCTAATTCAAATATACATGATGTACCATTAGTTTTTGTGATGTGTTGTATTCAAGGTGTTTGTACATTATTGTATTGATTACTCAATACAGCTGCTAACTTGCACATGTGTTTGAGATATGTTACTAGTATTCATATTCTAGGAACGAATGTATCAGTGGATGCTAAAACTATCAATGACTCTCTAAGGTTCCAAACCCATCCAATATAGATTTGGAAGCTAAAATCAATAAGGCAGACATGAAAAGGGTAGTAATGACTTTGGTCATTAAACAAAAGAAACTCGTAACCCCTTTAATAACGCTAGGGAGTTAGGCACCCTTTCCATACAGACTAATTCTCTTCTTCTTACTTTCTAAAACTATCAGGAAGTGTGATACAATATTAAGTTCATAACAAAAGAAACAAGCAACAACAACAACAGCAATATGTAAACAACGCTAGTGAATAGAAATAGGCCACACACTGCTTCAGTAGGCTTCAAAATGAAATTGGGTTATTTTGTTGTGGGTTAAAGGGAAATTTGGTAGGAATTGGGTTGTTTTGATGAAGTGGGGGATTTTGTGGAAAGTGTTGGGAGGCGGGAGAGTAAATACGTGGACAAGAAGATGAAATAGTAGTATTTGTTCCATGTTCGGAAAGTGGAGTATTCATACTAATGGACAGTTTGGTGAGGTTTCTAAGTCGATCAATTTCACTTGACATGTCGACCATTTGTTGTATCATATGAGCTATATGTTCATCATGAAGGGTTGTATTCCTCTCTCCCGAAGTCTCTGGTTTGCCTCTTGGGACAGTGACAAGTCCTAAGCAGTCAGGTGTGCCTGAATCAGTTATATTGGTGTTTGCTCGTGCTTTTGACCTTATAAAGTAGGGGTGATCAGCCAGTTCATAGTCAACACAAATCAACCTTGGGGGAAGAAATTAAAAGAAAGAAAGCCTTCAAAAGAAAGAAATATATCAGCATAGGCAAATAATTTGCATGCATAAAAATAACTCTCAATTAAGCAAACAACGTAAGAAAAGCATGCATCATGTTGCAAATAAAGCACGTAATAAATAAAACTTCAATAATAAAAAAAATACATCCGATTATACACGGGACCTCTTTTGTGCCAAGAGGTGGGCCTAAGTGTCAAATAATTGAGATTATAAAAAATTAATCCAAGATAATGACACTACTCGAGTTTGGAGTTAGAATTTTCCAAACTCAATTTGGTCAAAATTTGACTTAAATCAATTTATCGTTATCTCTGCACATTATATGAAGGTCGTTGCCAGGTCATGAACCCTTTTGACATAAAGACGTTTCCTAAATTCGAGGAATGACACCATGGGTCAAACCACCTATGGCTTATGCATGCATGGCCTAAATCAAGGGTGACAATACTTTATCTTAAGTTTTTCTAAGATTTGGGTAGCACGGACTTGGATTTCCTATATAAGAAGGCACGTGGTCCCACGGCAGTAAAACTCCTGCTCACCCCACGTATGCACCAACTCTATAAAATTGGTGATTTGAAAGAAATTTGGGAAAGTACAATGTAAAAATCTGCATGTACAACGTGTATGCATTATTTTTTAGAAGTGGGGGAAGTATGAACGGAATGAAAATTTATAAAGCAGTAAACAAGTAAGCAATTATACAAAACAATAGAGAATAAACATTTTATGCTATACAAACATGATAAAACAAAACAATTAGGGTGAAACAAATAACAAAATATAAAAGACTTAATTATTAACCTAAGTTTGTTATGGTTAAAAACAAAATAATTCTCCAGCGAAGTCGTCAAGCTGTTATACCCTATTTTAACACAGGTTAAAATGAGGTACAACATATTGGACAAACTTCTGATTAAATTAAAGGAAGTCGCCACCTAATTAGTTTTACAGTGAATTAGAACACCTATTATATACTAAGTGATCTAAAAAATAAAGACTTCATTTTAAGGTCTACTTAACTAAGTGATTCTAGGTAAGATTTATAATTATCCTATAGGAAAGGGATTAGGCATCCTAAAGGATCCGCTAACTATGGTTAACCGGCCAAACTTAGGTTAATAAAAGAAATTAAAAAAAAACATGAGATGAGAAAGTAAACGTTGCTGAGAAAAGCTTATTTCATCTAGTAAAGGAGTAACTATATTTTAAAAGACTTGATAAAATTTGCTTATTTACAAAGTTATTAAAGGGTTGCCAAAAACATTTTTCGATTAAAGAGAGTTCTAAAAGTCTTTAGTTTCTGAATAGTAAAAAATAACATAATAAAAGTATAATAATATCTATCTTGTAAAAATATGACACATTTAAAGGATAAGAAGTCCGAAAAGTAATATTTTACCAATTAATTGAAAATCAATGAATCATTGTATAATCTACTAACTTAAAGAGCCACAATTTTTAAGGAAGGAGAATTTTGAATATCTATTCGGGAAGAGTCAAAATCATTAAGAGAAATTACATGGTATCCCCCATATTAAAAGTATTTCCGTCATAACTTACCACGTAAAATAATTATATATTTCGAAAATAGGTATATACTATTCTAGCAAACTTAATAGCCGAAACTAAAACAAACTTGAAACGACAAACTTTGAGAATATAATTTATATATCATAAATACTTTATTTTATTTTTTTTAAAAAAAGATATTGAACGATAAAAGTAATTCGACCTAAAGATTTCAATATGCACGCATGAAAATATATATATATATGTATATATATACATAAGAATCCCTTTTAAGAGTTGTTTTATTCTAAAAGGTATTTGGTTGTGTTTCATCATAAAAAACTAATGTTAATGCTAAAAAAGTCATTTTCATTTTTTTACTCTCAATAAATCTTTTTGTATGTGTGCAGAAAGCCCATGCTATTAAATACTAAAGATATTCTCTTACTTACTAGATTCTAGCCTCCTAAAGATACGAATTATACATCTTAAGCCTATAATTACGCTAAGTTCAACGTCCCAAGTGGGTGGAAATTAGTAATTAAAAAATTTGTTGTCATACTAAATGGTCTTCACTAATCCAAATGAGAGCAAACAAAGCACAAATTTCACATAATAATAGAACGAAATGTTAAAACAAAAATAATAGCATGCGTATACAGGAAAGAATAATGCTTGGAATAGGGGGAAGAGAGAATTGACTGTTATTGGGTTTAGTTTAAGGAATATGAAATTTGACTCCTTGATCGATTGAGAGGTAGCGTGGGGTCTCATATTGAGACTCGATTCAGGAAAGAGAGTCTATCTTTGAGACTCCCAATTGTTGCTCCAAGTGTATATGCAAAAGGAAAGAAAGATAAGGATTAGAAAAGAGAAATCTGATTCTCCAAAAGTGTATAGAAAAATCAATGAAAGAACTTGCAACAAAATTACATAATCAATTAAATTATAGCAAAAATTAGCCATACAAAAAAAGAACATGCTACAATGCACCAGTGTATTCAACAAACAAAGATTTCCCAAAGAAAGAAAGGTTAGAAAATTAACAAAGATTGATTTGTATGCAAATTTTCACATCCATTTAAAATATTCATATTCCCAGTTAATTAACCAAGAGACTAAAATAAACATAGCCGCCCTACATAGATGAAACGCTTTTGCGTACAAAATTTAAAAAAATCTTTTTACGTTAATAGAAATGGCTGAGCCAACGACCTTTTTATGTGACAACACTATGAAAAACATTCAAGAGGTTTGGGCTTATAGAGTACTAACTGGACGCTTGGAGTCTGTGTATAAAGAAGAACCTGTGAAATAATAATTTTTTTATTTCAAGTCACTTCACTTTACGTACTTTACATACATGTAGTGACAATTTTTTTGTCTGATGAAAGTTGAATTTTTTATAATGCAACAGATTGTCCATCTGCTGTAAAATATATTCTATCTGTTCTGACAGATAGTTTATCTGTTGCGATAGGTTTGTCATTTGCTGTATTATGCTGAAGTTTCTATCTAAGTCCTATCTGTTGCAACAGTGGAAAGACCTGTTTGATAATTTCCAACAGATGACCTACATGTTGCAACATATGTCTAAATCTGTTTGATATATTCCAACAATTATGCTTGAATATCCATGTGCTTAACAACACCAAACAAGTAGCAAATATAAATACACCACCATGAAAATTTCAGCAATTAGGCTTGAATATTCATGTGCCCAACAACACCAAACCAATAGCAATAACACCAACAATGTTGTATTTTCTTGCTCAATTTTGTTTCTCTTCAAAAGTCTTGACTTTGTTCAACAAACCCCAGATTACACAACTTGCTTGTGAAGGGTGTCGTTCTTCATACCAATGAAAGTAATCACATCCACCCAACTTCTACAAAAACAAGACCACAATTATAAAGTAATTACAAATCAATAATTAATCAACTAATTAAATAAAAGAATATTACCTTTGAAATCTTACAAGTAAAAAATCTATGACCTGGATTTTGTTGAGTCCAAGAAGTCTTCAACAGAGTTTTATGACCACACTTACAGCATCAAAAATCTTTATCACAAAAAATAATGGAAGATGAGCTCGACATTGTTAAGCTCAGTTGGAAAAAATGAAAAAAAATATGTAGAAAAAACAAATACAAATAATTTAAATAATTTAGATAGAGAAAAATAATATGAAGAAGAGAAAAATTTTGGAATTTAGGGTTAAATTTTAGGAAGAAGATGAATATATATAAGACAATGGGGGGAAATAACCATAGGGGACCAAATCAGACGCCAAGTCAGCAAAAATGGGTTTCAATGAGCCTTGATTGCGTGAATTACACGCGAGCTGCCAACAGGGCAAAAAATGTAAAACTGACACATTTTATGCCTATTTTATTTTAGGTATTTAAAATGAACATTGTCGATGGGT
The DNA here is from genome assembly GCA_030864225.1 of Capsicum baccatum var. pendulum. Taxonomy (NCBI): domain Eukaryota; kingdom Viridiplantae; phylum Streptophyta; class Magnoliopsida; order Solanales; family Solanaceae; genus Capsicum; species Capsicum baccatum. Next base: position 203,612,442 of record CM061558.1, on the reverse strand, counting down.
TTCGCCTTTTTTATTTCAAGTTACTTCACTTTCCATGTAGTAATAATTTTTTATGTCTAATGAAAGTTGAATTTTTATAATGCAATAGATTGTACATCTATTGTAATGGATTTTCTACCTGTTCTGACAGATTGTTTATATGTTGCAATAAGTTGGTCATCTGTTGCATTATATCGATGTTTCTATCTAAGTCTATCTATTGCAATAGTGGGAAAACCTGTTTGATAATTTTCAACAGATTACCTACCTGTTGCAACATATGTCTAAGCCTGTTTCATATTTTCCAACAAATATGTCATCTGTTGCAACAGATACCTTATCTATTGTAATATTTGAATCTAATATTCGATTTCAATTAATAAATTCAAATCTAAGGATAAAATAAAATTCATAGTAAAAATAAAATAAATTAAAGCCTTCAGAAATTACATGAAATAAATCAACAAATAAATAAAATGTAAAAAAATTATTATGGGTACAAATCTCAACAAATACATCAACAATTTAAGTTTTGATGCCAAGAATTCCAAAGGAGGAGTGAGGTTATTACTTTGCAAGATTCAAGCTATAAAGATCTACTCAATATGGACAAGTTGTTCTTCATCCGGTGCTATAGAATTCGGCTTTTGTCGTCGTAGATCTTTAATGTCGCTTGCCTACGATTTTTGCGCTTTCTATTCTCCGTATTTCCATAAAAAGAGTAGCATATTGTCAATATTGTTCAGCAATAGCTTTTACAGTAACATCCACCTGGAAAGTAAGAATTGATCAATGTTAATCACGGAGATACAAAAAAATGGAAAAGGTTAACTTATCTGATTTAGCAAATCAAATAGGTCTTCCTCCTATTTTAAATTGTTCCAAAAAAATTATATTTCTATTGGAACAGATGGATCAACTGTTGGGAAACATTATAACATGAGAAAGACTTGTATAATAATTTCCAACAGATGAATCATCTGTTGTAACATATAACCCATCTGTTTGGAAAAAATGAAAAAGTAGAAAGTCTTGATTTAATTTATCCCAACAGATGACCCATCCGTTGCAGAACATAGGTCATTTATTGGTACAAATAAAAGTGGTACGTAGAGCTGTTTGATTTGCTAAAATAGATGAGTCATATGATGCAACAGATAATGTATCTGATGTAACAGGTTAGTCAACTATTGCTACAAATGTATATATTTGTTTGATAATTTTCAGCAAATGTGTCATCTGTTGAAATATATATGTGTCTGTTTGTGTAACGCCCCAGATCTAGTACCCAGAATACTACACGGTGCTCATGACCCCGAAGGACCATAAGCTAACCCATGACTGATATTTGTACCTATATACTGCATAATATACTGTATGATTGCGGAAACATAAACTGAAAGGCCGTAAGGTTCAAGAATGTAACATAACTGATAAAGATATAACATCTGAATGGGGTGTGAAATACCCAAAACAAAACTAAAATAACATGATATTCTGAACATGATAGTTGGAAAGCCTCTAACTGACTGAACTGTCTGAATGAGGAGTTGATGGGACATGTCCCCAACTAACTCCAACTAATAAATTACTTAATGAGATAATAAATAAATGATCATGTCCTCGAGAGATAAGGACTTATTGCTAAATCTGACTACTGAGACTGGAATGCTACTGATGCTCTGGAGCTTGTGCTTCTGAACCTATGGTATAAGACACCATAGCCCAAATGCATTAGTACTTTGAATGTACTGGTATGCATGGAAGGTAGGCTAAATGCATGGGGTTCATATGCATGAACAATACTGGCTAACTGACTAATATGAACGTCAGAATACATGCATGAATATGTAGTAACTATATCTGATATCGTGTTAACATGAATTTATTGATAACTAACATAACGGATTATAGAATTCTTATGACTGATATAACTGATGACACGAGTGACTGTATCTGACAATCCTGAATCTAATGGAACTAGCTGAGTTTTGTACTATATCTGAGTTGGTTGTATCTGACAGTCCTGAATTCTGTAAAACTATCTGAGTTCTATTACTGAGACTGAATGACTGTATCTGATAGTCCTGATTTTGTAAATGAAATTGTGAAAAGTAGTTATCTAACCGATATGCCCCTAATACACCATTATGGCTGAGTTGGGGTCCAATTTGTAACCCCAATTGGAAGGGTGTCAATACCGCGCAACTGGTAAGGACAAGCTATGAGTGTCCCTCATCTGACAGTGTCCCCAAAAGAGAACAGTAGGGTCCTCATCTGACAGTGCTTATCCACCTCATCAACCCTTATCTAACAGTGTTGATGTCTCAACCTATGCTGGCTACATAGTTCTGGAATGCAAAGATGACTTCTAAGAATCACACCCTCATCTGACAGTGTGCGTTCCTATCCTTGGGTTCACTCAGAGCTAATTTCTACTCCCATCTGAATAGACACTGAACATGGATTACTGAACTGAATTGAACTGAATTACTGAGTTCCATTGACTGACGGAATAGTACTGAGATTACTATATTACTGAGTTTTCCTGAGTCACATGACTGACTGTGTTCTATGGATCATAGCTTGACTGAGGATATAGTGAAAACATGACACTAAAGCTAGGCACACAACTATATTTTTATCGGGTACAAGTACCCCCAGGACTCAATGGAGGGAAATTGAAAAGGCATGACATTCTTGAATACATGACTAACATCAACAATATATAATCCATTGACTAAGACATTTCATCAAACGCTTGACATACATAACTTATACATGAATGGGGATTTCATAATATCATACTAGTATGGCATTTTTTCATCACATAGGCATTTAATCAAACATGTAGGGAGTATGCTTTGGTTATACAATCAACAACATATGTAATAATCAAGGATACATCAATCAACTTATAAATTGAAGGGGTTTTATCATGATTATTATGCAAATCATCACATACTAGGATCAATCATTGGAATATGTAATTTAAAATATGAATCAAAACAACACAACATCATGAACAAGAATTTCAATTCAATTTAAAATTATGAACATCCACAAATACCCAAATCTTGGATTTTGAAAAGAGATTCTTGAGCTTCATGGGTGAGAGAGACCCATGAATCAACACATGACATACCTTAGTTCTGGATTTAGCGAAGATTGACGGAGAGACTTTCTTGAAATTGAATCCCCAATTGAAACCCTAGCTTGTTCTTGAGAGAAAATTGAGAGAAACTAGTATATTTTAGGTTCTAAATAGCTGAATATTGTGTTAAAAGGCTTAGGGGTGGAAAATTGACCCTTTTAACCCTGGAAGCGTCTTTTGATTTCAGTGAAATTTTTCTGAATTGGACCCCTGGCGCAATGCAGCGCTATCGTGCTGTGTCACTGGAATTTGACAATTGGAAAATAGGGGAATAGCGCGACGTAGAGCCATCGTGTTGCCACTTTATTTGCGACTTGGAAGTTTGGTGTGATACGGAGAAATCGCACTGGGATACTGAAAAAAGGACAATTGTCATTTTATCTTGTGGTGTGGTGTGCCGTGCCACTGACCAATATGGCATTGTTTTACGATGGAGACTTGAAATAGTCATAACTTCTTACCCGGTTATCGAATTTAGGCAAATTTTATATAGATGGAAAGCTTATTGAATTTACCTTATGAAAAAAAGTAAAAATCTTTAAAAATTCCTCATAGAATAAACATCATTCAATTTATAAGCTAACACTTGACATTCTTGGGATGAAATTAGTTAAGAAACTTTGGGGTATTACAGTTTGTTAGTTGGAACAAATGATATATATTCACCTTCTTCAGCTCGTGCTGCTCTTATTTGGCCATTGTACATTGCTCAATAGTGCAACACACGGACAAAGGAGTTGCAATTTTGCTTTTTTAGATGCTTGATAATGCCTTAGAAATTACTTTTCTTCTCCTATTAACCTTAATCTCCAATGAAGTGGATGGATATAAAATCATCTTTGATGGAATGACACCCCTCTTAGATGTCAATTGCATTACAGAAGTAGTTAATGCATTAATAACATTAATCACTGCATCATGTTTCGCCTTGCAGTCTTGACATTTGTATGGAGAACATTCACTAGGAGAGGAAAAATATGTATAACCAGTATGATCATACTCATAATGGTTTGTTTTAAAAACTATAAGAAGAGCATTATTAGCACCAACAGTAGCACCACTACCACCACCAATAGCTCCATCACCATTAAGACCATCAAAAATAACAAGCCCACCCTCCAAAATTATTTTTTTTTGTAATGATTGTTGCTCCAAATAATTTTATTTTTATTTTGTCAATGACCTTAGAGTCTGATAAAGTTTGCACAGATCATAAAATAAGAAAAAATAGCATCTTCAATTCTTGATTGGTCTGAACAAGCAATGGATGCACAATCTAACAAAAATCATTACATATATTAGAATGATGATTAGATCATTCAAAAAATTATTAATTAAAACAAAAACTTAATTATAGTTATACTTACTGCATCCTTCGGGGGGTTGAAGAGATCAAGAAATTTTATATTTTTATCAGTTTTGGCCGACAACCATCTCAAGATTCTTGGATAGAAAACTTCTTTTTGATAGTTCACTTGTTGTCTCAAATAAGGAATAGCTTTAAACGCCGAAGCCTATAAAATAATGCTAGTAAATCAAAACTATTATTGAATAAAATAAATAAATCATATCATAATAAAAGAAATATTTACCATGAAAGCCCATGAAAAGCCATATAAGTTGACTGTCTTTGGCGTTAATGAAGTCAAAAAATATTTGACAGTTATTTTGAAGCTTTCATAACCCTAAGGATAGTTGTTAAATGTCTCAAGATCCTTCGGAAAGCTTTATTAAACCAATGCTTATGTTGTTGTTAACGTCTCTGTTCAAAGAATATTATGTACAAACCAAACCAAGCACAATGATTTCTTGTGCTTCTTTGAAATTCTGGTACCTTTCAACGCTTCTATCAAATTTTTATTTTTGAAGCTTGGACCAACAATGGACACGAGGTTATCATGATCACTCGACTTGCCTTTACCTTTTTTGGGTGTGCGGGTTGCTTTTTTTAGGTCAGAATAGGTATAACTTGAGAAGGAGAAGGAGGAAAACATTTTAGTCCAATAACTATGGAAAACTCCTTCCAACCAAAACAAACAGGCATGCCACAGTAACTTATCCACACCTCATCCATCTTATCTTTGTTTTCATACATGAACCTACGCTTGAGATGATCATATACCATTTTTATTTGGAAACGAGTATTGTTGTCCTCCGGTAAATCAGGATATTGCCCAAAGCAGCTGTTTCTGAAATAAGCATCCAAATTTTGTTCTCAAAGTGTTTATTTGAAGATATCAAAAGATTTTTCCATGGCTGACTTAACCACGAAATCACCCATTAAATCTGTGGCACCATCACACTGTTGAGACAAATGAATGGTCTGCACAACAAATCACACATTTGTTGCAATATATGAGTGATCTATTGGAATAGTTATCAATGGTCAATATTGTTTAGATTTCTTCCAACAGAAGGGTCGTCTAACGTGACAGATGAATGATCAGTTGGAAAAATTAATTCTTGGACATATCTTGTTGGAATAGTTGATAGGATTTTATCCAACAGAAGGTTCATCTATTGCATCAGATGATTAATTTGTTACATCAGATTTTTAATCCGATGGTTCCTCTATTGCATCAGATGGTTAATCTGTTGCATTAGATTTTTAATCCAATGGTTCCATTATTGCATCCGATGGTAAATCTGTTGCATCAGATAGTTAATCTATTGCAACATATGATTAATCTGTTGCATCAACTGGTTAATTTATTGCATCATATGGTTATTCTGTTGCATCAAATTTTTAATTCGATGGTTTTTCTATTGGATCAGATGGTTAATCTGTTCCAAAAAAATAGTAGTATGATTTTGTTCAATAGAACAACAGCAATATCATCATTTTTACCAAGAACAAGAATAAATCAACCCAGCAACGGGCGCAACACGAAAAACACCAACAACGTTATTTTGTATGTATAAACACAAACAACAAAACTCAAACTTTAAAAAAATGCAACAAACACTAAAAAATCACAATTTTCTCCAAAAAGAAAAGAGAAGAAATACCAGAAATTAGGTTTTTATTCAGTCCGTACTTTAAATTAAAGCAACAAATATTGAAATTGTTAACCAATACTAAAAGAGAAGTTGGCTCAAGTTCCTCGTTTTCTTCAAAACTAAAAAGGCCATAATTTTTTACCGATGAAAGAAGAAAAGGGACGATGAAGAATTCGAAGTTGTTGTGGCTGGAGAGAAAGGTTGTCACGTCGATTGACCGTTGAAAGTCAAAAAGAAAATTGAAGCCCAACTATTTATCGTCGGAGGTTGAAGTCACCAGGGATTGAAAGGAGAAATTTGCAGAACTGTTGGTTGGAAGAAATCGTCTCGAGTGAGAGAGGGGAGAGACGGTTGATTTAGAGAAAAGAGGGTGTGAGTTGATTTATATTTTTGAAAAGATTAGAAAATTTTGAAAATATTAATCAAGTCCACAATTAACTTAATCAAGTTTTTTAATTATGTTTGACCCTTTAAGTTGGTCAATGTCACCAATCCTTCATTCAAGACTTAAATGACTCATTTCCTTCAATTTTCTCTAGTAACTAAATAGAAGTGATATGGTAAAATGGCTATAAAAAGTACTTGTGAAAAAAATTATGTGGGCCCATAGAAGTCGTCAAGTTAATTTAAATTTAAGTAAAAATTACAGAAAGTAGCATACTTAAGATTATAATTACAATAAATAACAATACTTTAATAGAATTAAAGTTTATAGCAAGAGTAACATTATTTTACTCATTAATTAGGCAAGTGCATGTCTTACTCTCACTACTTTACATTTTCCTATTTTTACTCCACTATTTCACCTCCCCCAAGTATAGTCATATCTTTTACCCCTTTTTTTCGTCTTATTTTTTTATTATTTTATTTTATTTTATTTTTATTTTTACTTTATTTTTCTCCTATTTCTCTTCTTTTTTTCCTTTTTTTTTCTTTTTCATATTTGAAGATAATTATCTCCATGATCTTCAAGATTTCAAAATAAAACATCATTATTGTCTTTACTCTCTTATATCTCTACCCTTTTTTTTTCTTGTTTGTTTTTTTCATCTTATTTTTTTATTTTGATTTCTTTTTCTTTTTCATTTTTTCTTTCCACTTTATTTTCTCTCTTCTATTTCTCTTTTTCTTTTCTTTTTCATTTTTTTTCTTTTGTCATATCTTTTTTTCTTTTGTCATATCTTTTTTTTTTTCTATTTTTGTGTTCTTCTTCTTTTTTCTATTTTATTTTATTTCTTTTTTTTCTTTTATTTTTAAACTTCTATTTCTCTTTCTTCCTTTTTTTTTTTTCATTTTTTTACTCTTCTATCTCTAACTTTTATTTTGAAAAGACAAATATGTATATTGCATACACATATTCAAAAAACATACAAAATACATAGTCATACAAATCTAGATAAGTATTTACAGTACAAAACATGCATATGTATTTACGAAATACATATCATATTCATATTAAACAGTAACAAACATAACTATACTATATATCTTCATATGTATTTGCGAAATACAATGGTGACTCATATAAAATAAGAATATACATATGGATCAGGTATGTATTTTGTAAATACATATGCAGAGCTATACGTATTTTATACGGTGTTGAATTTGTCTTTGAACTGGACATACTATGTCATTTTAGAGGGTAACATATGTACTTATTTATTTTCTTTTACTGTTTAAGATATGTATCATGTATTTTTTTATTACCTATATGTATATGTATAAATTGTCATTTTTGTTATAGAGATTTTGTGTCTATATGTTTATATATACATGCGAGTCAGATATGTATTTCTGTAAATACATATGTAGCTATTTATGTATGTTTTTTATCGTAAATACATATGCAGATCTGTATATCTATTTATTTTGTATATTTTTTGAATATGCATTTATGATATAGATATTTGTCTTTTAAAAATAAAAGATAGAGATAGAAGAGTAAAGAAAAAGAAAAAAAATAGAAAGAAACAAAAACAAAAAAAATTAAAAAGGAAGTGAAAAAGGAAAAAAAGAAGAAAGAGAAATAGAAACTAGAAATAGAAGTGTAAAAACAAAGCTAAAAAATTTTTAAAAAAGAAGAAGAAGAAGAAAATGGAAAAATATATGAGAAAGAAAACAAAAAAAGGAAAAAATAAATAAATAACGAAAAAGGAAAAAAAAAAGAGAGGTAGAAGAAAGAAAATAAAATGGAAAGAAAAAAATGGAAAAGAAAAAGAAAAAGAAATTAAAATAAGAAAAAAAAGATTTAAAAAAATGAAAAAACTAACAAGAAAAAATAGTTAGAGATATAAGAGAATGATATTTTGAAATTTTGAAGATCATGAAAATAATAATCTTTCATATTTGAGTTTGGTTTGGAAAAGGAATCTACTAATTTATGGAAATTTAATTAGATGGAATAATTATTCGTTATTTAGCTCAACTAATTTGAGTAAAACAAGGGTAGTAAATCTTGTTGTATATATATTTGTATAGCAACAGTTTACTTAAATACAAAATATAATTTGCTATTTTTTGTAATTATGAAACTGTTGCTATAAAAGTTACAATAAAGGCTCTATAGTTATTATTTCTGAAATTTTTTCATAATTTAAACCATCAAGAGTTAACTTATCATTTTGTGTCTATTTTACCTTTTTTATGAAATATTATTAATTTTCTAATGCTCAGATAACATATAATAATTTATTATAGATGATATAATAATATCACGATTGAGGAAGCGAAATAGGGACGTAATAACTAATTAGAAGCGATATAACAAAATTATCATAAAAATAATTGTGAAAAAAATTTAAGCGGACTCCATATAAGACGTCAAGTTAATTTAAAACATTAAGAGTTAATTTATCACTTTATGTCTATTTTATCTTTTTTATTAAATATTATTAATTTTGTAATATATAGATGACTTATTATAATTAATTAGAGGTGATATAGTAAAATTACAATTGAAGCAGTTGAAGCAGGCATGTCATAAATGACTATTTACTTTGTTTAATTAAATATTATTAGTTTTTTTAATACGTAAATGACTTATAATAATTTATTTGAGGTGATAAAGTAAAATTATGATTGAAGTAGTTGAATCTATTTTACTTTTTTAATTAAATATTATTAATATTATTAATTTTTAATATATAAATAATTTATAATAATTAATTAGAGTGATATAGATATTGGTCGACTATGAAATGTCTGGTTAAACAACTTCTTTGTAACTTATAAAATAGGAGAATACGTACATGTCAACCTCAAGCAGTGACACATGTGATTTGACATATCTCAATAACTAATCCTCTCCATTATTTCCACACATATTGCAACAACAAAATTAATTCAAGCAGTATCTTTAACTCAATAACATTAACTAAAGAGCCACTGTATAGCTAGTTTGGTAGGAGAAGAAAAAGACAAAATACTCATTAATTACAAACATAGAACTCCATATTGAAGACAAGCTAAGAAAACAGTTAGGAGGATATCCATCACCATCTTAGCTAATAAGGTGACTTATTAATTCTTCTAAACCTTTTTCTACTTGTTTCTATATACTTCACAACAGGGGCGGACCAAACCCTTTGGTAGGGATTATCCAAATCCCCTTCAACAAAAAAAATATATTATTTATATTTGAATAAAATTAATTTTTATGTTTTTATAATAGGTATTTAATCCCTTCAACTAGTCTTTTTTTTTAAATGTTGAACCCAATTAATTAAAATCCTGATTCTGCCCCTACTTTACAAAAATGGCGTATACATACATTTATATGAGAGCGAAAGAAGGTGCATAGTTGTATCATATCTTATATAGTAATATGGTAATCACTTGAATCAAGATTTCATTATTAAATTTCTAATTTGGCCCACGTTCTACTTTTATTGTTATACATTTAACTTGATTAACTATTTTTATTTTTTGGGGCAATATATGTGAATATTATCATAACAAAATCAAAGATTTACACCTAAAGAGCACCCCATTAAATCTTGTGACACAAATGAAGCCTTAAGTTTTCGAACTAGTTACATAATACACCGAAATCAGATCTATAAACTTTCTAGTGTTCTCAGAATTACTAAACCTTCCTAGATGTTTCACCGAATTGTGAAATTTGTGTCAAATGTCTCTCAATATTGAGAGTCTTGTCATTAAATAGAAAGTACTCAAAGATTACATCTCAAAAATCCGTCTTTTCTATCCCTAAAGATCATATATTCTATCCCTTTGAATCTGCTATTGTATCTCTCCTAATCTGCTATTCTATCTCTGTTATTACTACATAATATCTTATATACAACAATATGTATTTTCATTAATGTATACAATATTAACTATTAATTTATGATCTTTGAGTTATCCATCATGCTAACGCTCTCTCAAATTAATGTTGGTGGATCAAGAAGCATCAATTTGCCTACTAAAACCTGATGTCGTTGTTGTGGCATGGATTTTGTAAACACATCAGCTATTTGAAGATCTCTGGACACGTGTGGAAGAGTAATGAGTCCTTTATCTACAACTTCTCATATATAATGACAGTCTACTTCAATGTGTTTGGTCATCTCATGATAAATCGAATTAGTAGCAATCTAAATAGCATTTGTTTTATCGTCACTAAAAGAAATCAGAGTAGATTGAGGAAATTCAATCTCAGCAAGTAATCCGCGAAGCCATACGACCTCGGAGCAAGCAGTAGACATAGATCGATATTCAACCTCTATTGAAGATTTTGAGACATGACCTTGTTTCTTACTCTTTCAAGATATCAAAGAAAGTAATCCGCGAAGCTATACGACCTCGGAGCAAGTAATAGACATAGATCGATATTCAGCCTTTATTGAATATTTTGAGGCACGTTCTTGTTTCTTAATCTTTCAAGATATCAAGGAATCTCCAAGAAACATGCACCAATCAGTAACTGAATGATGGGTATCGGCACATCCCGCCTAGTCAGAATCACTATAAGCACTAAGACGGATAGAAGAACTACTAGGAAAGAATAATCCGCAATTAGATGTTCCTAGGAGATATCAAATGATGCGACGTAAAACTACCAAATGGAGATGACGGGGATCTTGCATAAATTGACTAACTTGTTGAACTACAAAAGAGTTGTTAGGTTGGGTAATAGTAAGGTAATTTAAGCTCCCAAGTAATTACCGAAACATAGTTGGATTAGGAAGAAGACTACCTTCCTCACGATGATACTTTACATTCAATTCTAATGGAGTTTCTACGGAGGAGGAACCTAAAAGACTAGCCAAAGAAATCAGATCCTGAGCATATTTGTGTTGGTTTAGAAACACACCTGAGGAATCATTATGAACTTTCAATCTCAAGAAATATGTAAGAGTACCAAGATCTTGTATATGAAAAGAATCCTTAAGCTGTTGTTGCAGTTTAGTGATTAGTGAATAATCAGTTCCTGTAATAATAATATCATCTATAAATACCAAAAGAAGAATACAACTTGTAGATGTTTTTTGAAGAAATAAAGATAAGCCATATTTGCTATACTCAAAAGAGAATTGCAGCAAAGTAGACCAAAATTTGTCAAATCAAGCTCTGAGGCTTGTTTTAATCCATACAAAGACCTTTTCAACTTGCATACATCTAATGTAGGCGATGAGAACAAACCTGATGGAGGTTTCATATAAATATCTTCTTTGAGATCACCATGAAGAAAAATATTTTTAACATCCATTTGATGAAGAGTCCAGTTTTGTGAAGCATCGATGGCAATAATAGTTTGCACCGTAGTCATTTTTGCGACTGGTTCAAAAGTTTCCTCATAGTTCACACCATACTCTTGTCTGTTACCAAGAACAACCAACAAACCCAGTTTTGTGTCAATCAAGAGTTCCATCAAAATGAAGTTTAATTGAATAAACTCATTTACATTCAATTGGATAGACATTTGAAGGATATGAAATAATATCTCATATGTTATTTTCTTTAAGAGCAAAAGTTCTTCCTCCATTGTTTTCTGCCAACATTCATGCTTAGAAGCTTGTGAGTAACAAGTTGGAATAGAAATGGAGGATAAAGTAGATGAAAAGTCATATCAATTAGGAGTATGAGATACTTTGATAGATCGTCGAGTGGGCTTAAGAGGAGCAGGCCTTGAAGAATTCTAAGATTCTAGTTGTGGAGTAGTTTTAGGCGGTGGATCAATATCGGAAGAGGGTAAAGTTGGTCATCATCGTTCATACACAAATTCAGGTTTAAACCTCTTAGAAGAAGATTGCAACTCCTCAAAAGTAGGAAGAAGAGGAGAAATAGGAGATGACTCAACATGAGTACGAAAAAAATACTGATTCTCAAAGAAAACAACATTTCTAGAAACATGAAATTTATTAGAACATGAATCATAACAGATAAAACCTTTCTATGAAGTACTATAACCCATAAAAACACATTTAGTAGACTGAACAGAAAGATTATTGTGCTGAGAAAGAGGAATCTGCACAAAACAAATACAATCAAATGTATGAAAATTATCATAGCTAGGATTTTTGTGATAAAGACAAAAATATGGAGATTCAAGATTTAACGCTTTAGATAGTAGCCTATTAATTAAGTAAATAGTATTAGACAAAGCTTACACCCAATATTTAGATGGAACAGAGGATTCAATCAAGAAAGTATGAGTGACATCTAAAAGATGGAGATTTTTACGTTCAGCAACCCCATTTTGTTGTGGTGCATATGGGCAAGAGCGTTGTGAGAAAAATTATTTTTCAACTAAATTTTTTTGAATTCATAATACATATATTCTCCACCAGAATCAGATCTTAATAATTTGATGCAAGTAGAAAATTGAGTCTCAATGCAAAAATGTCTTGAACGTGGAGATTACCTCAAATTTGGAATAAAAAAAATACACCCACGTAAATCAACCATAATCATCTATACATGTTACAAAGTAATTGAAATGAGCATGTTAAAACACTTTGTAGCACGACTACCAAAATTAGGAAAAGGAAGAATTTTACTTTTGCCCAATTTATAAGTAAAACAATCAAAGAAAGTAGTGAAAAATTATTTTTTATTTCTCAATAAATCAAAATTTAATAAATGGGACAACACAATAGAATTTGGATATCCTAAGCACTTATGCCACACCTCAATCTTACTAGGTGCAGAAGTACAAGCAAACGATAGAACATGAGATATGAAAAAATATACAGAAACAGTCTTCTAACTTTAGGCGTCTTTGCAATTATCGTTCCCAACACTTGATCCAGCACAAGGCAATCATTATGAGAAAAATTCACATCACAATTGTTATCTACCAATTGTCCAACTGAAACAAGACTGGTGGAGAGCTTCGGTGACACCAAAACATTGTTAAAATTTTTAGTAATATCCCCAACCTTGATAATGGGTAAATTACTACCATTGACAACATGAATTTGTGATAGACCATGATACTTACGAATAATTTTTAGCATACAAGCTGAGTTAGTCATATGATTGGAAGCACCAGAATCAACAAGCCAAATATTAGATGCAAGATCATTACCTTGTAGCCCCAAAGTTAAAAAGGCTGACATGATCAGCTGTCTTACCATTTCAGGAGTGAGAACTTGTCCCAAAGATGAGTTCTTAGCAGTGAAATTATTTATCCTAGCTTAAAAAGCATTGACCTTGAGGTTTTAAGGACATATGGGACTCTTCTTGATAATGTGTCTTTGTTGTTTGTAATAGTTACAAAACTTCCTGCCACAATTTCTAGTAATATAATCATATTCCTTGCAACTATAACATTGAGTTCTAGTCATATCCCTACCCTTTCCTTTACCTTGGGCAGCAAATGCAACAGCAATATTATTAACTTGCTTAAAAGTATTTTATGTGATAAAATGTTGATCTTCATGGAGTAATTAAAACAAACATCCAAGGAGGGAGATGAGTCATTCATCAAGTTAGAGTGAACATTCCCAGACTCGAAATGTAACTTCATCAAAAATTGGTCTCCCTTTCTTTGCTCATGAATTGCCTGAATTACAGAAATAGATTTTGCAGGTATTTTGGCATAAACAATATCTGTAAATTCAGCCAATAAAATTTGAAATTTAGAAAAATAATCCTGAACGAATTGATCTCCTCGAGAGTAATTAGAAATTTCATACTCTAACTAAAAACATCTTGTGCTATTCTCTTGGTTATAAACCTTTTGTAAATAATATCACGTGACCTTAACAGTCTTGTAAGGCCTGAGATTAAGAACAATAAGAGGGTCAATTAACCCTTAAAGCCATCTTAATACCCGAGCATCCTTAATCTTCTATTCACCTAACTTTGTAGGATCAGTAGGAGCGGGTCGTTTCCATCTATATGCTCTTATAGTTCTTTTTCAGTAACAAATAATTGAAATTAAAATTCCCAGAAAGAATAATTTTTCCAATGAAGTGAACATTGAAGGATTTCAATTGATATAAAGCCATGTTCTTGAATGGTTATAAAAACTAGAAACACCATGACTAAAAAAAAACAATCAAAATGAATAAGACCAAAAGTCCAAGATGTTAACGAACTGTCAACACAACCAACCTATTCAAAATAAAATTTAAATGAACCAAGATGAACTCTACGAAACTAGACAGCAAAGAAAAGGCTCTAATACCATGTCAAATGTGTGTTGAATGTCTCTTAATGTTGAGAGTCTTGCCATTAAATAGAAAGTATTCAAAAATTACATCTCCCAAAATTCATCTTTCCTATCCCTAAAGATCAGCTATTCTATCCCTTTGAATCCGCTATTGTATCCCTCCTAATCTGTTATTTTATCTCTTTGATTACTACATCATATCTCATATAAAATAATATATATTTACATTAATGTATACAGTATTCAATAATAATTCATGATCTTTGAGTTGTCCATCATGCTAACATAAATTTGTTAAAAAACTGGGTGCTAAATTGTAATATGACCCCCTCAGAGTTTTTGATTTCTGGTCATCGAAATATAATAAATCAAAGCACACAAAGCAGCAATCACAACCTACTTTCTCGCCATCTTCCGATGTTTCCTCCTAAGATGTCGTAGATCTTTTTGAATATCAATTTGTTGCAACTCTAACTCTATCCTAAACCATCCTTTATGTCATTTTAAAATACAATAGACCAGACGTACTCTTAAAATAAGTGTTGAGCAGTTTCTATAGATCCATCCTTGTTAGGATTTTTGCCCTGATTTTCTTACCAAATTTAAGTTTTACTTTTCTTATAAGGAAAATAAAAGTGATACCATAATTAATTTTACTTTTTCTAAAAGAAAAATATAAAACGTTTTCATATTTGGCAAACCTCTTTCTTGAAGGAAAGGTTTTGAAACTCTATAAATAGAAGACCATTCCTTCTCATATAACAACATAATAGTATCCACAATGTAGTCATTAAAGAGTCTTGTTTAGGGAGAGATTTTCTCTTATAGGTTTATGCTTTTTCAAATTAGTTTTTTTAATATGTAGGTCATTTGACCACCCATATCAATAATATATTTTTAGTATTATATTTTCTTTGTCGTCTTATTTATCATCTCATGATTTGCTACTAATAGCTTCCGCATGACGTCCTTTCGATTTCGAACCCAATAAGTGATATCAGAGCTTATGGTTTAATGGTCCGATAGTTTGGTGAAACAAGATTAAATAGGTTCAAAGCGGTTTCAAATTAAGATGCAACTAGTTTGGCGATAATGATGATTTTGTGTAACTACATGTGGAGACAATTGTCAATCATATTTCAATAATCCTGTTGTCACATATTTAAAAATAAACTTACTTTTAACCCTATCAAGGACTCCAATACTTTTAACCCATGAGGGCTCATATATTTTTTTTAACTCAAAAGCTCTATTTTTAAGCATGTCAAGCAACAGTGATGAAGATTATATGAAGAACAAAGATCAAAGATGTGAAGAAGACAGATCAAGTAAAGAAAATCAAGCAAAAAAATGAGAGATTTGTTAGGGTTTTTGCCCTGATTTTCTTACCAAATTTACGTTTTAATTTTATTATAAGGAAAATAAAAGTAATATCATAATTACTTTTACTTTTCCTAAAAGAAAAATACAAAAATTTTTCATATTTAGCAAACCTCTTTCTTGGAGGAAAGGTTTTGGAACTCTATAAATAGAAGACCCTCCCTTCTCATATAATAACACAATAGTATCCACAATGTAGTCATTAAAGAGTTTTGTTTGGGGGGAGATTTTCTCTCATAGGTTTATGCTTTTTCAAATATTAGTTTTTTTAATATATAGGTCGTTTTACCACCCATATCAATAATATTTTTTTAGTATTATATTTTTCTTTGTCTGATTTATCGTCTCATGATTTGCAACTAATAGTTTCCGCATGACGCCCTGTCGATTTCGAACCCAACAATCCTCACATAAACACCGAGTGGCGAGTAGTCCATCATCACAAGAAATTCTCATTTTAACATTCCATGTATTTTTAGTCGGTAGTTTTTTTGAACAGATTACCACAAGAAAAATTTGTGTTTTGGAACTGTAATAACATTCCATATGAACTTTGACAAGTTTTATATGTCTCCTTCCAATCTAACTAAAATAATACAACGATATTAAATATTTTTCAGAAGCAACTAGAGTATATATTCTATTTGGGTATCGGCTATTCATCACCCTTTCAATTTATACGATTTCTTCATATACCTACTTTATTAGCTCCCTTAAAGCCATGTCCTTTTTCATATGTATCTCAGCTAGCCACTTAACCCATAATACATTAGACTTCTCATTCAAACTCGATTTCAGTTTGGCCAACAAATGTCACATTTCAAAGTTGTACAATCTTTGATATTGAGCCCCACAAACAGAGGTAGATCCAAGATTTAAAGTTTTCGGGTGTCCATGTTAGATAAAAAAAGTAAGTTTTACATGAATCCTGACAAGTTTGCTCATATTTACACCTTATTCTGACTTTTTTCAAAATCTCATAAAATCTCGATTTTGTGTTTTTAAGATACATATAAGTTAAAAGAGATACAAGTTGATGATACATTTTAAAAAATAATTAGTTAGCTGAAATTAAGGAATGTGATGGTAACTACAACATTAAAGTATCAATTTACTCAGTCAATCATCTAATTAACTGAAAAAATCTCCTAAAAGGCAGCATTATGTTACTAATTCAAATTTTTTAAATTATTCATCTCCATAATCAATTTGCAGATTCATTTTTCTTCTCTTTTTATTTTTTGTCTTCAACATCAGGGAGATCAGATCTTCTAGTAGGATTGCCTAGGCTAGGTGTTTCAATTTTGTCTTTCAAGACGACATGATCAGTAGTATGATTGATAATGCAAAGCTTGGGCGATTGATCAAGAATCTAAGAGAAAGCAAACCATATCTCATAAATGACAAACAACCCCCACAACCAAACTACATCATTATTGGGATGCTTCAATCTCTATGTCACGAAAAATCTAAGTGCAACAAATCGAACAACGATAAAAAGTCTGAATGAAAGAAACAATAGAAAAATAAAGTACATGTCAGCTCAAAATACCTGAAACCTGTAGATTGTCATTACATGAGATTAAAGCTAGACAAATCAATGAAAAAAAATGAATGATTCAGATTTGCTGAGATACATATTTTATGATGAGATTTTGTGTAGAAACATATTTTGTTCTCAAGAGCATGTTTAGATATATAATTTATTTTATATATTGACAATTTTTTAAATATATTTGGTCAAGATTTTGTTGCCTCTTTTTGCATCAGTTTTATGTTTTTGAATTACGTGAGATATATCCAAGTTATAATACAAGAGATATATAGTTGTGATAGTAGAGATGCATACATAAGTTAATAAGAGATACATAACATGTTTGAGTAAACAAATGTTTGTTTGTTTACAGGTTAGGGCACCGTCACCTTATAGGTACTCTAACAATTAAGAGATACATATTATTATGAAAGATACATGTATCTATAACAAGAGATACATTTTTTAAAGTCTGTAAGAGATACATACTACATTATAATAATCTTATATGTATCTTTTACCGTACTAATATGCATGCCTCTTATACATGTTACATTGAAGTTATCTAACGAGAGATACATAAAGTAGATGTGTAATGTACATAGAGATACAAGATGACAAAACGTATCTGATGTATTAAAAGATGTATTTGACATCTTTGGACTTGACATTTAACAATCTTATAACAAGAGATATATTTTTTAAAGTAAGTAATACATAGTACATTATAATAATCTTATATGTATCTCTTACCATACTAATATACATAAGTCTCATACATGTTACACTGAAGTTATCTAACAAGATATATATAAAGTAGATGTGCAATGTGCACGGAGAGACAAGATGACAAAACGTATCTGATGTATTGAAATATGTATTTACCACGTGTATATTTGCAATCAACTTATATATGATAGATGTAACCATATTCTTGTACAACACTTCAACATGAATACTTCTTATAGATAATCAATATGTACAACACTTGTAATACTTCTTAACAGAACACATGGAATATTCAACTAGAATACTGCAACTGAGATACATATAGCTTGAGCAACTCACTCATACAATACAATATATAAGTTAGATTATTGATTGATTATTTATCAATGAAGAACTGATACATAACTTGACACACAATACTATTAGTAGAATAAAAAGTATGAAGATACATTATACTATACAACTTTTGTGTCGAGACACATTACTATAGATAGAATTTAAGAGAGATACATAAGAGTTTTACATATCTCTCTTATATATTTGATATGTTTTCAATAATTAAAATAATTTAAATTTCTCAATGATGATCTAATAAAAAATTTTAGAAATAACATTATGCCCTCTAGAAACTTGGCCTCCAGATAACACCACTTCCATTTTCAAGATTTAATTCATCGCAACATCCCCAAAAGCATCGGGCACCAATGATACAGATGATTGTCCGTATAAACAAGGAAAATGATTTGCAATTTCTTCTACAAACAAGAAGAATTAGAAGCTTTGCAAATAGTTGAAGAAGAAAAATCGCACCAGATAGATATGGAGAAGTTGAAGGAGAAAGATTTGCAAATAGTCGAAGAAGAAAAATCGCACCATCTGAATCTGGAGAAGAAAAAACTTGAAGTTGAATATGGAGTAAAATATCTCAAAAAAAAATTGCATTATAACAAAATTACATTTTTGGGGGGATATTTAGCTGTTAGTTAGAAGATGGAGCATGAACTGTGTCGTTAATAGAGCATGTGCCAGATAAAAAGGGTGTTTAAGGATGTATCTCACTTTTAACCCAAATTAATAAAACATGGGATATTTATACTTTTTTCAAATTGAAAGAATTTTTAGTAATTTTAGTAAATAAAGTTGTGCTTTTATAAAATATTTCCATAAAAGTAAAACCAAATAGCAATTAAAGGGATTTGAACCCACAATCAAAAGGCAAATAAAACTTTTACTAGTCTCTTTACTCCATTAGACTAACTTATAATTCTTATATATTTACTAGATTTCTTTATATAGATATTAGATCCACAAAAAAGATACTGAGTTTCCGAAACCCTTCCAAGACCCTAGATCATCCCCTGCCCACAAACATCTTAAGTACATAAATATAACTTTTCTTAAGCCACCATGCCAACTTTCTTGGATAAGTCGGATAGAAAACCATTTTTCAAACACAATTAGGAATTTACACACAAGGTTTATGTATTGAGCATATACCCACTAATTATGACATCACCCTTATTCCTCTCTTTTCTTATTTTTTTCAATTCCAAGTTTACAATAATACAAAGAAGCCTCCCTCCCCCTCCCCCCTAAATCATCACTATTTAATATCCTATTTATTTTATTTAAAAAAAAAAAACAATTCCACCATTGTTACAAAATTCTTTAGCTAGACACATTTCGGATTGAACCAGAAAATCGATAACTGAATTTAAAAAAATATTAATTATGTTTTTTTTAGTTTTTTTGGTTGGTTTTTATTTTAATTTTTAAAAATTTAGTCATCCGGTTTGATTTTTGATTCCTCGATATCCTATTTGTTTTATTAAAACAAATAATTCCACCATTAAATACAAGAAAGTATTCAAGGACACATTTTGATTTGAATCGAGAAAAAACGATTGAATTAGTTTTTTTCAATTTCATTTTTTCTATTTTTTCATCGGTTTCAATTTTAAATTTTAAAAATTTAGTTTATCGGGTTTGACATTTGTTTTTTCAGAATTCAAATTGATCGGAGTTTCAAGGTTTTAACTTTTAACAATCTTGTGAAATTTGTGATAACGTTTTGAAATTTTTGTCTTTATGTGATTTTTGAGCTTCAATTTTTTAACTTTAAATAGTTCTTTGAGAAAGGTTTGTTTAATTATTATAGTTTTTTTTTTTTGTTTTTAGATATTTGGAGCTTCAACTTTTAATAATTTTGTGAAATAATTTGTTGCATTTTTGTAAAATTTCTCACTTTTTTGCATGATATATGAAATCTCAATCTTACAAATTGAGTTTCTCCGATATGAATCACCAACATCCACATCAATACAGTTTATTATCACCTCTACCTAACAAATGTGAAATTGGGGTGCTGGAAATTTGTTTCTTTTTTATTTACTGCTAAGCATGTGTTTATTTTGGAGTGTGTTTTGTTTAAGAATGGTACTGTTTTACCATTTTCCTGAGTTTAACTGCAATATTACCTAATTGATTGATATAAGGATGTTCTCAAAGCATAACATTGTTATAAGGAAGTAGTATGTATTGTTATTTTATCTAAAAATCCTTTTGATCACATTAATCAATTTATGTGGACTATCATATATATATATATATAAAAGAGAGAATAAGATAAAATTTTGTAGTCCTAAAAAAAAAACATGCAATAGAGTTGCTATACGTGTCTATTATTTTTCCCTACGCATTATTATTTTTGTCTTCATTTATTATTTAATGATTATTTTCTTTTGGATCTTTATAATTGCATTCTATATATTAATTTTTTATAAATTCCATTGGACCTTTATGATTGAATTATATATAGTAAGTTTTTGTAAATTCCTTCTTGTTCTCTATAGATTACTTATTTTTTTTTGTACGTATTTCTTATATCATATAATCTAAAATTGTGGCACCTCGCTATAGCCTCCATTTCTATTTATATTTTTTCTCCTTTTTCTGAGATTTTTTTAATTTTTTTTCCTCTATTCTTATCATGAATCAATTAATTTGTTTAACAATTAGAATGAAACAATTACTATTTCATTTATTCATATTCTTTAATATTAAATTTAATGGTCTTTATTTCCATTACTCCCATGACTTTTGATGGTCATAACTCGTAAATTATATTAATAGTCATATTCATGATATCATTCGATATTTCATATGCATTATGAGTCTTTTTCCCTCAATCATCAAAATTAAGACTATTTTTTCATTATATATTGTTTAGAATTTTCATTTATTTTTTTACCAAAAAAAAAAAATCATTTATGTACCTTCTAAAATATCACATAATTGAGATTGTGACAACGCATCGGAGGAAAGAAGAGTTCAAAGAGAATTGAGTGATGATGCAATTTCAAGAAGATGTGGAAGCGTGGAGTGTGAATTTGCTGAAGAAGAGGCATTGGACATGGCCGATACGTTAGCACATTTGGTTGTTGTTATTCTTTATGGTGTTTGGCTTCTAGCTTAAATATTGTGGATACCTTCATAATTTTTGGTGCCCTATTGCTTTTCATATTGTGATCTTCCTATTCACTTTCAATTGACGTCTGATTCATTTATTTTAAGATGCTTAATTTGTTTATGACCACAATGACGTCATACTATAAATACATGTCTTACAATCTAAATGAAGGTTTTATGTCAGACAATGCTTGAGAAATCTTTCTGTTGCATCTTTTTATCATTATAGAATTGCTTTTTAATTATTAAAGTGCTTCTAAGCCAAAATAACTTTTAAACACTTTTATAATGCAAGTGCAGGTATATAAATATCAGCTTTAGTATTTATTGTTCGCCAATTTCAACTATAGGTAAAACTAATATGGAGATGAGAATTTTGAAAGTTGTCACAATATAGCGTCAATAAAAATATAAAACATCATCTATAATCTTAGATTTATATCGGTTAGTCATATAGAGGGATTAAAATTTTTTAGTCACTTAGAAAATGAATAGAAGAAAATATATTTATTTTCAAATCTTGTAATTATGTGTAAAAATATAATGTACAAAAGTAAAAATTTCTTATAAAAGATTATAAAACTAAAAAATTACAACGAGTCTACTTTGATAGTTTTAACTCAAGATTAATGCACGTTGCATCATGGATAATTATTTAAGTGCTTTTAAAATATAATTAATGTGAAAGAAACTTTTTAACATGAAACAAATGATTAAAAAATAATAGACCTTAGATTAGTACCCTTAATCTTAAAGGCGGGCGGTAGTACGCACGACCAATTAAGAGTAAAATCAAAATATACAAGAATTTTAAATAGCTTGATGACTATATGAAAGAAATTATCTTTTACATAATCAAGGGGCCTATCTAATCTCAATACATACTTATGTTGAGCCCATGTGCCTAGCGATTATAACCGTGAAAAGAGATGCCCTTTTTGAACAACTTTAACAGGCTAAAAGTCACGGCTTGCTAGACGGAGTCACTAAGACAAAGCCAATAAAAGTAGTACTAAATTCGATTGTACCACCTTTCGAAACCAAGCCAAGAAACTATAGCAAAATTCCTTTATATTTTGATAGAGTCTGAATCTTTCATGATTATTATGTAAGAGAAGTTAAATAATTAATACCTTATAAGGCCGGAGCAGTAATGAACATTGATCATTTATTCACAGCTGGAGAAATTTACAAAAGAGAAAAATTATACAAAAGAGTCTGCCTTTCTTTTCAAATGAAGGCCTCTATATATAGAAAAAAGAAAGACAAGAGGAATTTATGTATAGCAAAATGGGGTATCACATCCGGGTCCCTTATACAATGTTTCTACTGTGTATGCAGTGTACCTACTGTGTAGTGAGATCCTTTATACTTTATCTTACCCTTTCATTTGTTGTATGAATTTTTCTGCCTTTTTAATAGTGTTATTTGATAATATCTTCTAGGATGGCATAAGCTGAGAGTTTTCTTCTACATATCATCATTGCATGTTTCACTTTTCATTGAAGTGTCAGACTTATCATATTGGTTAATTGATTAAAGAAAATTTCCTTTTACTTCTTCTAAATATTTGGCTATCATTTCATCTTTATCTCCTTCTTGAATAGAGATTCTTCTAGCAATGTGTTTAACTGTGTTATCCTCAATTACACCCTTTTGAGGGGTTGCAGAATACTCCTGGATTTTTCTTTAGCGGAATCCAAGAGTTCTTAATCATATAACACTTTGGTTTTGGGAATTTTCTCATCAGTTTATCCCAAAAGTTATTATAAAATATTCGATATAAGCAAGGAATCTGCTCTTTTGTGAATCCCAGTTCTGGGTCTATTTATGTATCCAGGGGATTGAAACTTCAATAAAGAAATATATTTGATCATTTTTTTCTAGATAGAAGATATGATTTGCGAGGTATAACTCATTTAGGTTCGGTGAAACTTTAGCC
Organism: Capsicum baccatum var. pendulum; assembly: GCA_030864225.1. NCBI lineage: Eukaryota > Viridiplantae > Streptophyta > Magnoliopsida > Solanales > Solanaceae > Capsicum > Capsicum baccatum. Next base: position 203,588,630 of record CM061558.1, on the reverse strand, counting down.
CATTCTTTATATAATTTAAGAAATGGTTCAGGTAATATCTTGATAGTTGGACCGTGATATGTCCACCAATTTAAAAATCAATTAGGGATAAGTTCTGCAAATATCTTTGCACAGACTTTCATACACCAAGTATGTTTATGTTTGTCATTATTGTAATAGAGCACTTTATCAGAGACTTGAATATAATCCCAATATGTAAAATTCATACGCATTTTATTAAGACTTATCTGTCTTTCAGTCATAGTAGACATTTCCCATTCTTCAATGGATATAATCCATTTAATAATAAGTTTTGAGAAGTTATAAATTTTTTCGTCTGTGTTATAACTAGAAAAGTGCTGAAATTCTACACTGCCTATAGAAGTGAGGATAGTTTCATAATATGAACGGGTCTTGTATGACTCACCCGGATAATATAATCCATTAATCAAATATCTTTGAAATATCTTTCATGGCTCATCTTTCCTCTGAATCTCAGATTTTTCTACAAGAAGTATCATTTCTTTATTTACTATTTTTTCATAGCACCTGATATCATCATGGTCCTCTTCTTTGAAAATTAAAGCAAATGTATCACTTTGCTTTGAGAGGCTAAATAGGCCTGCAAATGTTCGTATAACGGACTGTCTTTTGGAATATCTTCTAGATGAATAGAAGGAGATGACGAAGCTTTACCCATGAGAGATACTTTTGAGTTTATCAAACTCTTTTTTTCTATTTGTATGACTGGCGAATTAGATGAGGATCCATATGACAATCCTTGAGAGTATGGCTTTCCTGGGGATGATCTTCCCGCTTTGGCTTTTCCTCTTCCTATGGCCCATGGAGGGTCCATACTGAATGAATAATAATTAGTTTTATTAGGATAAATTGTATTCATACAGATCAAACATTTCTTTGACTTCGTCATAATCATAGATATAAAATTCTGCTTCAACCATATCATGGATATTTTTTTCAATTATAAGACTTTGTAAATCTTTGTATAATGGAACCACCTTTAATATTGTGATCAAAGTTCTCTCACTAAGAAAGGAAGTATAAAAATTCATTTTAACTTAGATATTCTCGGGATAAGAAATAAGGGAGGGAGTTATCAATTTCCTTTTTATACTGGATTTTAAAATGAAAAGGGGTTAACTAGCTTGCCACCTTGCAAATATCAATTTCGAGGCATCATGTTTAAAATCTTTATCAAACATGTATTTAACATATTAAGCATTAGTTTTTACCAGAAACTTTTGATTGTATAAATCATCCTAAAATTTTTAAACACATTTAACAATCGTTAGCATTTCATGAGCCATAACAACATATTTCTTCTGAGCTTCAGTCCGTTTCCCTGAGTGAAATCTTATCAAGTATTCACATTTATCATGGGGGTTTTCTTGTTTTAAAATTCCACCATAATCGATATTAAACGCATCTGTCTCAATAATCTTTTGGCAAGCTGGGTTAGCCAGAGTCAAACAGGGTAAAGATTTAACGCTCTGTTTAATACGTTTAACTAGATCTGTGTGACTATCCATCCAGGGACCTTTAGAATTCTTTTTTAGCCTGTCATATAATGGGGCTAAATCGCGAGATAAATTTTTATAAAAAGGAGATATATAATTTAAAATTCCTAAAAATCTTTGCAGTTGAGTCTTGTCAGTGATAACATCAGGAAATTTTGATGCGAATAGACCTTTGTATGTGAGTAATCTCTCCCTGACAAATATTATGTCCTAAGAATCTAACATCAGTTTGAAACAAGCTCATTTTTTGATTAGATATCATCAAACCATTTTGTTTCAAAATTTTCTTAAAAAAATATCAAGATGTCTGATATGTAATTCAAATGTTTTAGAAAACACTAATATATCATCAATATTAACATTGATAAAATCTATATAAAGATTGAAAATATCATTCATAATTTTCTGAAATTCAGAAGGGGCATTTTTTAAAATCAAATGGCATGACATTTCATTCATATTGCCCAAACAAAATATTAAAAACAGTTTTATAAGTGTGCTCTTTAAATATTTGAATCTGCCAATATGCAAATTTTAAATCAAATTTTGAAAATATGTTGGCGTCATATAATCTTGTTAGTAAATCTTTTTTGTTCGGAATAAGATACTTAATCCATTTCAAGTATTTGTTCAAAGGTTTGTAATTCATTATTAACCTGGGAATACCAAGTTTTTTTTCTGCCGCGTAATTAACATAAAAAGCAGTACAAGATCAAAGAGATTTTGAAGGCTTTATTAAACCTCTTTGTACCAAATTATCATTTTTTTACAGAATTCTACTAATTCAACATTTATTTAATAAGGTTGCGATTTGGTTGGAATATCATCCTCAGAAAAATATCTTCATATGGAAGAGTGACAATATACTTTTTCTATTTTAAAAAGCACTGGGGTGATCAACACAAATATCTTTAGCCATTTGTTCATAAATTAATTTAATATTTTTCTATATCTTAGTAGATTTTATAGTATCAAAAATATTCATGCTAAGTAATTTGAGTTGTAATGAATCAACATGCTTTTATTTCATATCAATTAGAAAATTGATATCTCTGGATACGGGATCTGTAACAAAAGAATAAGATATCTCTTTATTTTTGTGAGTAGAAACAAATCCTTTTGAATGAAGATGGATAAAAGGATAAATAACATTAATAAAAGGAGTTTCAAGTATGATTAGAGGATATAACTGGGTTTTTACCGAAAAAAAGAAGTGAGGAATGCAAACTTTATTTTGACAAATGTAAGCATTTGGTAATTTGTACTCTATATCAAGAGCATGCCCAGATGCAGATTTAATCATATGAGTAGTTTTTTTTAAAATATTCTGTAGGGATTAATCCTTTCTGAACGTAGCTGACATCCGCTCCACTATCAATCATAGCAATATCAGTTATAGAAAACTCATTATTAAGCAAAATAGTACATTTAATATACCATTTGTGAGCAACAATGATTTGCATCATTCCTAGAAAAGAATTATTTTTTAAATCAAGAGATTTCTGAAGAATGTCATCTTCTTCAGAACTAATGCCTTTTCCTTTGAAAATTTCAATAGGAGAATTATTTTTCTCTATTTGAGTAATCCTGTGATCACAAATCATCTGATATACCTGGTGCAAACACCCAAGTAATAAGAAATTACTATTGAGTTTTTTTATTGTGTTTTAATTGTTTTACTTATCTTTTTTTTAAAAAAAAATGGGACTTGGAAAATTAATACTTTACTTGTGTGTATATACAAGAGAGGATACCAAAATTTAGTAGTCCTCACAATAAAATTATGGTAGTTTTAATTTTTCTTAAAATCCTCTAAAATTGTGACATGTAGTTGATAAATTATTTTTCTCCTCTAAAATTATGACATGTAGTTGATAATATTATAGTAATTTTAATTTTTTAAATTCTCTAAAATTGTGACATATGGTTACTAAATTACTTTTTTCCTATAAAATTGTGACATGTAGTTAATAAAATTACATTGCCCCCTCCAAAATTATAACATGTTGATTAAATTATTTTTTCTCCTCTAAAATTGTGAGATATAGTTGATAAAATTACTTTTTTCCTCACATTTCATTTCATTTCACTTGGGCGTTTGCACTTGGTATATCATAATATGATAAACTACTATATTTATTGAGTTTGCCTTTATATTTTTTTATTATTTAACTAATCGATAATTCTCTCAAAAAATTCCATTATTCACATTTCTATTTTACGTCTTTTTAAGAATTTATCTTATTTATTACTATTTTCGACACATTTTACTTTATGTTCTTTTTTTACATATTATTAATATATATCTACTCTTTTACGAGTTTAGTGAAAAATGTATTAATAAAGTATTTAAAAAGATAAGATCTTTTTATATAATAATCGGTCTTTAAAAAAATATACCATAGTTGTGGAGTACTTTCTTCTATGGCATGAATATTTCAGAACTCTTCTTCTTTTCTCTTACTATTTTTATAAAATATGCTAGTCCTCACAATGACCTTATGATAATTTTAATTTTCTTAAAACACATTAAAATTGAGACATATAGATGGTAAATAACTTTTCCTTCTAAAGTTTTGACATAGAGTTGATAAAATTATGGTAATTATTCTTTAAAAAAATCTCCAAAACTGCGGCATGTGGTTGGTAAATAACTTTTTCCTTCTAAAATTGTGACATATAGTTGATAAAATTACATTTCCCCCTCTAAAATTGTGACATGTTGATAAAATTAATTTTTCTCCTCTAAAATTATGCCATGTAGTTGATAAAATTACTTTTTTTTCACACATTTTATTTCTTATTACTTGGGTGTTTGCACTTGATATATCATAATATGAGAAACTACTCTATTTTTTGAGTTTGTCGTTGTATTTTTAATTGTTTAACTAATCGACAATTTCTCTTAGAAGTTCTCATTATAATATTCTATAAAAATAAATTTAAACCTCACATTTATTTAGCATAAAATTATGTCTTTTTATTAAATTATAATTATTTTACATATTTTAAATCATGTTATTATAAAATATCGAATTTCTTGAGTTTGGGTTCGGGCTTAGCACAGACCCTAAAAAACTAATGTTGTAATAAGTATTATTACAATGTTTGAAGTGATGATTATCCATTCATTTTTTTTATTTGTTTAATTATTAGCCTTTTTATCCATTTAATTTTAGAGGATTTTTAAAAAGTTAAAATTACTATAATCTTATCAACTACATATCATAATTTTAGAGGAGAGAGATAATTTACCAACACATGTCTCAATTTTAGAGCATTTTAAATTAAAACTACCATAATACCATTATGAGGACTACCAAATTTTGAATATATATATATGTGTGTGTGTGTGTGTGTGTGTTGCGTAAGGGCATATGAAGAGCGAAGTGGACTACTAACATGAGATATAAGGAGTACATCTTAAATTTAAAACCAAAAAAGTCAAAAAAAACTTAATTGAAATGGAAGGAATACAATGTCAAAGACTAAATATATACCATTCATAAAAATTCATGTTAAAACAAACTAAAAAAAAAGAATTGAGTGTCAAAAAATATGAAAAAGACAAAAAATAATGATTGTAAATGAAAAATAGAAAAAAGAAAAAATAGCCACAAGGAGCAACAATTTTAGAGGATTTTAAAAAATTAAAATTACTATAATCTTATCAACTATATATATGTGTGTGTGTGTGTGTGTGTATGTCACGACCCAAAAATGAAAGTCATGATGGCACTAGTCGCGGCGTACCATGACAAGTAAGCCTATCACCCAAACTGATACAAAAAGAGAAAAAGAGAAAAATATCCCAAGGTAAGGCTTATAGAACGAATCCGAACCATAGAAGTAATCATAACAATGCAGAAAGAAATTATCCATAATATCAATCATGCCCAAAATCAGGTGTCAATAGTGTAAGAACTACTAATACAATCAAAAAGTCAAATACATAAAAAAGTAACCACAAATGAATAATATCTGTCTCCGAATACTAATAAAGACATAACTACTGTAGGAAGATAGAGGTAAATTTTGAATGCATAAATGTCCAATCGCTACCTTGGAAGCTCCAACAATCGCCTGAGTTAAGCAAGTTGAGGCGTACTCGAGCTAGGACCTGCACCAAAAGGACCCAATAGATATGAGTACGGTCCACTTATACTCAGTAGGTATCATAGGCCGACCAAGCAAAGTAGTAAATAAAACATACAAAATATACACTAAGGGCACGTCACCTATAATCAGAAAATGTCTCACAACGGTAGACCACACCGCTTGCACTAACAGTTCTAATATATCACATACCACCGAGATAGAGTACGAGTATGCATCATATCATATATAATCATATCACATATAAGCAGAACAAGTGGGAACATGCAAATATACAATATCATCAAATACAAGTAAAAGAATATAAGACAATTATATATATGACAAGTCAATATAGCAAGACAACACAATAAAAATACAATAAAATAAGTGCAATGTATATGAAATGATGATGATGTACGAGGTCGTCGCACAACCTCCAGGATCATCGAACAATCCCCATATACACCTACGGAGCTAAAGCTTCTCGACGTAGGTCTCATGGGGGTTTTGTCAATTCGTATATAATCCACATATCTCGAATCACCCTAATGACACATCCCTTGGAAAGGGTTTTATAAGGTGTTACAATATCTCATCCCCGACACATCCCTCGGAAAGGGTTTAAAAAAGTGTTACCAGTGTTTATCGGAGGTTACCACGGTGATAATAATATTTTGTGAATGAGTATGATATGAGGATATAATGCTCACAACAAATCACAATGAGTATTTTCACAACCAACCACAATGATATATTTCCACAATAATGTGAGCCCTATTTACTCATTATTTCAGTTTCTTCCGTGAATTTCCACATGTCTCATATGCCAAATAAAGTATGAATATAATCACAATGCACAAATGGTACCATATAATGCATCTTAACCACACAATATAATTATTCACATGTAGTCAAGGCTATTAATATCACATAGGACCCCACATGGTCACACATATCACATAATAACTCAATTTCGATAATTATATCACATATAGGCCCCCACATGGGCACAACACATAAATATTCATTTTTCATGATTAGTTCCCACCCTTAGAATGCATTTTGTAACATCAATTACTACCCAACCCAGTCTGAAAGAGTTAAGTCATAACCCACCTCGAAAGCCGAAACCAGTCTACTACACTTGAACCCGTGACCTTACTTTTCATGAACTATCCCAATCAACACTAAAAATATTAAATATGAAATCTACATGTCAAAACAAAACCAACAACACCTATATTGGTTACTTTTGATTTGGGGTCAAAACGGACCCCCAAAATACGTTTCAAAAAAAAAGGACAAAATCTAAACTTTACTTCAAAAATATGTTCCTCATATTTTTAGAAACCTACAGCTGAAAACTCAAGTTAATTCAAGTAAAAAATGAGGTTCAAATCAAAGAAAAATTATTTTTGAGCTTTACCGGGTAAAATATTTGAAATTCGGGTTAAAATCAAGAATCAGAGTTGTATTGAAGGTTAAATTGATGAAAAACTAGTAATTATAAGATAAAAACATTATTCAAGTGAAAAGGAGTGAAATTTCGATTTAAAATCATGCCCAGGGAGATTCTGTGGAGGTGCTTAGAGGCTAGAAGGGTGCCTGTGGTATACGTTACGTCTATTTAGGACATGTATGATGGAGCGAAGACTCGTGTGAGAAAGGTAGGTGAAGATTTGGAGAACTTTTTGGTTTTGATAGAGTTGAACTAGGGATCAACTCTTAGCCCTTTTTTATTTTCCTTGGTGATGGATGTGTTGACGTGACATATTCAGGGAGGGGTGCCTTAGTGTATGTTATTTGCAGATGATGTGGTATTGATCAACGAGAGTCGGGGAGAAGTTAATGATAAGTTGGAGATTTGGAGACAGGCCCTTGAGTCTAAAGGATTTCAGTTGAGTAGGACCAAGACGGAGTACTTGGAGTGTAAGTTCAGTGATGTGTCGCAGGAGACTGACGTGGTTGTGAAGCTAGACTCACAGGCCATTCAGAAGAGGGGGAGTTTCAAGTATTTGGGGTCTATGGTTCAGGGAGATGGTGAGATTGATGAGGATGTCACACATCATATTGGGGTAGGGTGGTTGAAATGGAGGCTTACTTCGAGATTTTTATGTGATAAGAAGGTGCCCCCAAAGCTTAAAGGTAAGTTCTACAGAATGGAAGTCTGGCTGGCTATGTTGTATGGAGCGGAGTGTTGGCCAATTAAGAAATCCCATATTTGTAAAGTTAAAGGTGGTGGAGATAAGGATATTGCGGTGGATGTGTGGTCAAACCAAAAAGGATAGGGTGAGGAGTGATATTATTCGGGAAAAGGTGGGAATGGCTTCCGTGGAGGACAAGATGCGAGAAGTGAGGTTACGTTGGTTCGGGCACGTGATGATGAGGGATTCTGATGCGCCAGTGCGGAGGTGTGAGACACTGGCTATAGATAATTTTAGGCGGGGGAAAAGTAGGCTGAAGAAATATTGGAGGGAGGTGATTAGGCATGATATTGAGTAGTTACAGCTTACGGAGGACATGACCCTTGATAGGAAGGTGTGGAGGATGCGGATTAGGATAGAGGGTTACGGGGTGGTAGTGTGTCAGTAACGGCAGGGGAGTGTTTTGTATTTGTGTCTGAAATTTCTTGTTCGTAGGTGTTGAGTGTTGTCTATGGTTTCAGATTTATAGTTTTAGTATTATCTTGTGGCTAGCATTAATAGTTTCTTTTGCATACTATACAAGTTTATATGCCTTTATGTATTGCATTTGTTATATTATTAATAGTTCTAAGCCAGGGGTCATCGGAAATAGCCTCTCTACTTCACCTGAGGTAGTGGTATAGATTGTGTACACTCTACGCTCACCAGACCCCACTAGGTGGGAATACACTGGGTATGTTGTTGAGAAATTAATAAAAAATTACTAAGAAAAGGGAGAATTCTTACCTGAAATCCATAATAAAATCAAGAAATAGATATTAATCTAACTTCCTAAGCTCCCACAAGCTTTACTTTTAAGCTCCCACACTATTTTAGGGTTTAACTCCCAAGAGGCAAGATGAAAATGAGCAAAATAGGTCAAAAAGAGGTGAAAATTTGCTATTTATAGCAGATTTTCTGCAATAACAGCTTTTTGTTTGGTCGATCAGACTTCGACGAGATGCCTAGGATTCGTTCGGAGTTCGATACATGAAAATAAACTATGCAACTATACTAAATTCGACATTCCAAACTCGATGGTGATACCAGATTTAAAAAAACATCATTTTCATAAAGTTGACCCCTGAAATCATAATTTTTCAAACTGAGGGTCGAAATGAGATTTAAAAGTCGTAAAATCATACAAAAAATGCTAACATCCTAAATTTGATATTTTGAATCTGCTGGCGAAGTCGAATTTTCCATCCGAGGTCGTTTCGACGAAATGTGAGTCCCACACCCATATTTCTAAATTTTCAACTTTCTGACCAATAGGCCGAAATGAGCTCGGGTGCACCGGGACCCAAACCAAAGATCTACTTAGCCTAAAATCAATATTTCGGAGCTGCAGGCACAGTTCATTCGGCCATCCGTCGCTCGGATTAAAATATATCCACATAAGTCCAAAATAAGTCTCTCAAAGCCATAAAAAACCACAATATCACATAAATGATACCAAAATGCATCGAAAATCATGCCAATCACTCCCACACCTCAGAAATATCATAATGCAACTACGGGAAAGAATAAAACAGTCAAATCAAACAAAATCACAATTTTCATATATTTCATCAATTTTTTAGGTCGTTACATCATCCATCACTAAAAATCTAGTTTGTCCTCAAACTAAGGCAAAGAAATACCCGAATCAATGAAGAGCAGAGGATAAGAACTACATATATTAGACTCAACCTCCCAAGTAGCTTCATCTACAAGTCGATGTCTGCACTGAACCTTAACCACAGAGATAACTCTAGAGTGCAACCGCCTAACATTCCTAGCCAAAAATATAAAGACTTGCTCCTCAACAAAAGACAACTGCTCATCTAACTTAACTGATTCCCAACGTATGGCATGAGACTCATCTGGAATATAGTGATAAAGCATAGAAATATGAAAAAATGGATGAACAACTGATAGATCAGGAGGCAAAGCCAACTGATAAGCCACATCACCAATAGTCCAAATAATCAAAAATGGACCAATGTACATGGGGCTAAGCTTGCCCCTCTTCCCAAACCTCATCATACCCTTCATGGGTGAAACTCAAAGAAAAACACTATCACCAAAACCAATTCTCAAGGCATGATGTCTACCATCAGCATAACACTTCTGCCTACTCTGAGCCACTCTAAGTCTATCCTGAATGACCCGGACTCTATCCAAAGACTCATAAAGAATGTCCATACATTGAGGTCACACCTCCAAAACATCGAACCAATACACTGGGGAGCGACAATGCCTCAGAAGAAGCCATATCAATACTAGAATGGTAACTATTATTATATGCAAACTCTGCTAAAGCCAAATGCTGCTTCTACTGGCCACCAAAATCCATCACGCATGCGCGAAGCATATCCTTCAAAACCTGTATAGTCTACTTTGACTGGCATCAATCCGGAAGTGAAACGTTGTACTAAGATCAACCCAAGTACCTAACTCATCCTGAAAAGTCTTCCAAAAGTGAGATGTGAACAAAGGACATCGACTTGAAATAATGGACAGCAGAACATGATGAAGATGCACAATCTCAGAAATGAAGATAGGGGCTAACCTCTCAACACTGAATGAGACACAAATTGGAATTAAATAAGCTGACTTGTTCGATCGATCAACAATGATCAAAGAACTGTCAGAAATATGAGATGTACGAAACAAACCAGTCATAAAGTCCATAGTGATCCATTCCCACCTCCACTCGGGAATGGGTAATCTCTGAAAGCAATCTACCAAGTCTCATATGCTCGGCCTTCACCTGCTGACAATATAGGCAATGAGCCATAAAATCTTTTATATCTCGCCTCATACCACCCTACCAGTAATGTTGTCTTAAATCACGATACATCTTAATCACACCTGGATGAATAAAATATCTGGAATAATGTTCCTCTACCAAGATCAACCTAATCCAATCACCACTCTCAGAACACAAACTTAGCCCCTAATCCTCAAAACTCCATCTGAATCAAGTGACGCTTCCTTATCCTCCCCACTCAACATCTTATCTCGAATCAACCTTAATCCAACATTGTTAAACTGATGAGCTTGAATTTGCTCCATCAAAGAAGATCTAGCCTCCACAAATGCCAAAACACGCTTCGATGTTGAAATGTCAAGCCTAACCATCTGGTTAGCTAAAGACTGAACCTCTAAGGCCAACGACCTCTCCTGGGTTAAAAGATGCACCAAACTACCCATGCTAGTCGACTTTCGGCTAAAGTCATCAGCAACCACATTAGCCTTGCCCTGATGGTAGAGAATAGTCAAGTCATAATCCTTAAGCAAAACAAGCCAATGATGCTGCCTCATATTAAGATCTCATTGGGTGAAGAAGTACTAAAGGATACAGTGTTCTGAGAAGGTCTCACAACGGACTCTATATAAGTAGTGCCTCCATAACTTTAAGGCAAACACAACTACTCACAACTCCAAATTATGGGTAGGATAATTTCTCTCATGAGTCTTCAACTAACAATATGGATATGTAATCACCTTGTCCTCCTGCATCAACACAACACCTAACCCAACATTTGAAGCATAATAAAAGATGGTAAAACCCATACCTTTCTTGGGAAAAGTCAAGATAAGAGTTGAAGTCAACAAATCCTTGAGCTTTTGGAAGCTCGCCTCACAAGCATCAAACCACTGGAAGGAAATCTTCTTCTGGGTTAACTTGGTCAATGGAGCAGCAATGGATAAGAAACCCTCAACAAAATGCCGATAATAGCCCACCAAGCAAACAAAACTCTGAACCTCAGTGCGCGAAACAGGTCTATCCCAATCAGGAACCACTTCAACCTTAGATGGATCAACCATAATACCTTCCTTAGTCACCCCATGATCCAAGAAAAAAAATAGTCTCCAACCAAAACTCGCACTTAGAGAACTTAGCATACAACTTCTCATCCCTCAATCTCTAAAGCACAATCCACAAATGATCCTCATGATCAACCTCACTCTTGGAATACACCAAGATATTATCTATAAATACGGTAACAAAATAGTCAATATACGATTGAAACACCCGGTTCATCAACTCCTTGAACGCGGCAAGGGGTATTGGGCAACCCAAAGAACATGACCAAGAACTCATAATGACCATATCAAGTCTGAAAAGCTATCTTCGAAATATGCAAAGCTCTAATCCTCAACTGGTGATAATCAAACCTCCAATCAATCTTCGAAAACATCACAACACCCTGAAGCTGATCAAACAAATCATCAATGCAAGGAAGATAATACTTATTCTTAACCGTCTCCTTATTCAACTGTTATAATCAATATATATTTGCATAGACCCATCCTTTTTCTTCACAAACAAGACAGGCTCACTCTAAGGAGAAATACTAGGTCAGATAAATCCTTTATCCAACAACTTCTACAACTGATCCTTCAATTTTTGTAACTTTTTTGGGGCCATCCTATAAGGAGAAATAGAAATGGGCTTGGTGCCCGACTCAACATCAATAGCAAAATCAATATCTCGATATGAAGCTATACCAGACAAATCTATAGGGAACACATCCATAAACACACGGACAACCCGGACAGAATCCAAGAAATGAAACGAAATAACACTGGTGTAATGAGTATCACCCTAGTGAGATAAACATCACCTCTCAACAAATTTATGAGTTTGAACATAATATATAATCCTCTTAGGACCCGAATTAAGTGCACCTTTTCAAGCTATCTTTGGCGCACCCAAAAAAGCTAAAGTCACAGTCTTGGCAAAATGATCTAAGATAGAATGATAAGGAGCCAATAAATTCATACCCAAAATAACATCAAAATCAGCAGTATCTAATATAAGCAAATCTACAAAAATCGCACGCCCAGCAAAAGTCACAACACAAGATCGGTACACCCGATCCACCACTAAAGAATTACCTACCGGGGTAGATACACAAATAGGCATGGCAAGAGGATCACTAACAGAATCAAAACACAAATCAAAATATACAGACACATAGGAAAAAGTTAATTCGGGATCAAATAATACAGATGTAGGTCTGAAACAAATGAGGAAGATACCTATAATCACATCATCAGAAGTGTCACACCCTTTTTTCTAACCAAAAAGAATTTACTTTAAAAGTTCAAAGGGTTTTTATTAATAAAATGACAAAATGAAGATTTATTTTGAAAATGATTCATTTCACAATTATATTCAGAGTCGCCACTTGGAATAATTTGGTGTTCCAAGTCACCTTTCGAAAATTATTTTTAAAATGATTTGACTCTTTAAACTAATTTACAAATAGAGATTCCGATTAAGGAATTCTGTTGATCGAGGGGAAGGTGTTAGGTACCCTTCGGTCCCATGGTTTGACCACGATCGCTTGGTGGAGCATATCGGCTAATTTGGAATTATGAATGTATAAACTACACAAAAACACACAAAAATAATCAATCAAACAAACAAACAAAACAAATTCAAAAACATAATGTCCAGTCCAATATTACAACCCGAAATAAAAAAAGTGCTGAAAAGTAAATCTATACTAATCCTAAACTACGCTCCAATGCCTTACCCAATGCCTCAGGCCTTCATTACGAACCTCTTTTGCATACATAATACGTCGGGGCATTCCCCGATGAATAAATATAATGTGACCTCAGGGCATTCCCCGATGAATGAATAGATTTGATGAAATATAATAAAAGTGGAGAAATCATTCAACACCAATATTCACACATTCAATAATATAGAATCCCATGAATTGCCTACCCTGAAACCTAAAATTTGCCTACCGAATTCAACCTAAAATATGACACTATCGGGTTCAACAACATGATCAGTGTTCATTTCAACTTTGATAACCATCAAACTAATCAATATCAATATTCACCTTTGTTAATTTTAAATTCCCACCCCTCTTTTATTCTTGAATTACCAATTTTAAATTTCTTATGAGATGTCATTTTATCACACAATACATAACTAATGGAACCAATAATGAATCAACACCAAGCAACTATTTACCACCAACAAGGATCAAACAACACACAATATTCAAACAACATACCAAGTATAATAAACAATAAAATAAAAAGAGGAAAAGAGTAGAATTGGACCTCAATTATCGATTTTAATATATCAAAGATAGAATCGCACCTGAAAAACCTCAATTCAAACCTCGACCAACAAACCCAATCTTGATATACCCTTTTTCTCTGTTTCTCGCCAACCCAGATCAAAATCGATGATCAACCCGAGTCCAACTTGAGTTTTCGATGAGAATCAATGAACCCCGTCAACTTGAGCCTAACTCGAGTTGTTGTCATGTAGTGCATGCACTCTAATTTCAGGCAGCGTACCATAAGTACGAACTTCATGCAGGTCAGATCAGAGAAGATAGAGAATTTTGGTGAATTATTCGCTGAAAAATCTAACTTAAGCGATCGTTTCTCCTCTGTTTTACCTCTATATTTTCAACCTTTCTCTTCCATCTCCTTCCCTCTTTGTTTCACTATTTTTTTGCTCGCTTTCAACTCTCTTTTCTCTCATACCATTCCAGTATGTATGTGTGTATATCGATATTTTCTTTTTCTATGAATGTATCATTGTGTGTATGTATACTCTCCCCTCTCTGTGAATCGGTATAGGTGTGTATGGATATATGTATTGGAAGTAAGAAGAAAAATGAAAAATCCTCTACTCTATGTGTATATTTGTGTATGTATGTAGTGAGTTGTGTGTGATTGTGTATTGATGGAGAAATGAATGGAAAATCCCCTATTGTTCTCTCAATTCCAGTGGTCCCCTAATACTACTATGTGAGTGTGTGATGTCTTCTGTGAGGGGTAATAGTATGGATATTCTTCTGTGGGTCCCCATGAGTGTGTATTTTTTATTGTCTTTTTGTGAATTCTATTGAAGTGCAAAGGGAGAGAGCATGACAAAAGAGGTAGGGCTAGGGGTAAGGTAGGTGGGTAGGGGTTGGGGTAGGGGTAGGTTGTTAGGATAATTAAAACAAGATAAATTTTTTAGGGATTTTGTTAAGGATTGTTATTTTATCTTTTTGTAGAAGAATAATCACATGGGTGAAGGTGCATAGTAAGACAGGGATTAAAATTGGTAAAAAATAATTTTAGAGACGGATAAAATTAGGTGTCTACATCTTTCCTCTCTTTGGCTGTAAACACAAAGATTTTTTAGACAAAAAAGTAGACAACGAGACTAAATTTTGACCCGACCATTGTTCAAGAAAAGAAATAGAAGGAAAAAGACAACCGAGTTAGAGGGTCGAGTGAGGTCCCATCGAGGATTCGGTACGCGGTTCTGTCATTACATCAAAAATGAAAATTACAAGTTAAAAACATAAATAAAAATATAAAATTCCTATCTATGCAACTTTCTTTGGACTCTTGACTTGAGTTTCATCACCTTATTCTTCAGGCGGGCTCCTGACTTGCAATTTCTTCACCCTGTTCTCCAGGCAGGTTTCTGACTTGCAATTTTTTTTAAATTGTTTCTTGGCATTTAATTTCTTCACCCTGTTCTCCAGGCAGGCTCCTGACTTTCAATTTCATCACCCTGTTCTTCAGGCGGGCTCCTAACTTGCAATTTCATCAACTTATTGCTTGACTTTTAAATTCTTCACCCTATTCTCCAGGCGGGTTCTTGGCTTTCTATTTTTCAATCAGTTGACTTTCAATTTCTTCACTTTGTTGCTTGATTTTCAACTTCTTCACATTGTTACTTGACTTTCCATTTATTCACCCTGTTATTTAGCGGGCTCCTGAAATCACATCAAAACAAAAAAAAGAAAATTATCCCAAATAAAGATTATTATAAAGAGATTCCATTTGCCAGAAAAGTAAAGTTTCAAACAACAAGAATTAAATTTTTCCCCCAGTTTATCATCAAAGGACTTTTGTTAATGTCAAATCCGATCATAATTACTTGTATGTTGCAATGATGAATCAAGACTCTGACCAAGAAATGCATCTCTTGAGAGTAAAATTAAATGACCAAGATTAGGAAGTGCGTCTCCTAAGAATTAAAGTGGGGAATTCTGACTAGAAAGTGTGTCTTCTAGAACTAAAGGTTCAAATTAGGAAGTGTGACACCTGACAAATGAAAACTGACAAGGAAGTACGTCTCTTCTAAGGGTTAAGTGCAATGATTCATCTAGAAAGTACATCTTTTAGGAATCAAGGGGACTGACTTGACTAGGAAGCACATCTTCTAGGAATTAAGGGGGAATGACTCAACCAGGAAGTACATCTTTTAGGAATCAAGGGGACTACTTCGACCAGGAAGTACATCTTTATGGAATCAAGAGGGATGACTCGACTAGGAAGTACATCTTCTAGGAATCAAGGGGAATAATTCGACTAGTAATTACATCTTATAGGAATCACGAGAACTGACTCGACTAGGAAGTAAATCTTCTAGGAATCCAAGGGACTAACTCGACTAGGAAGTACATCTTCTAGGAATCAAGGGGACTGACTCGACCAGAAGTATATCTTTTAAGAATCAAGGAGACTAACTCAACCAGGATGTATATCTTCTAAGAATCAAGGGGAATAACTCAACCAGTATGTACATCTTCTAGGAATCAAGACATAAGTTAGGAAGTGGATCACCTAACAAGTAAAATTCGAATTAGCCAATCAAGATAATGCATCTCCTTACCAATGCCGCTTGAATTATCCAAACAAGGAAGTGCGTCTCTTTACAAATACCAATTGAATTATCCAAACAAGAAAGTGCGTCTCCTTAAAAATACCACTTGAATTACCTAAACATGGAAGTGCGTCTCCTTCCAAATGTCGCTTGAATTACCCAAGCAAGGAAGTGCATCTCCTCACAAATGCCACTTGAATTACACAAACAAGGAAGTGTGTCTCCTTATACATACCGCTTGAATTACCCAAACAAAAAAGTGCGTCTCCTCACAAAATGTTGCTTGAATTACCCAAAAAAGAAAGTGTATCTCCTTACAAATGTCGCTTGAATTACCTGAATAAGGAAGTGCGTCTCCTTACAAATGCCGCTTGACTTACCTGAATAAGGAAGTGTGTCTCCTTACAAATGTTGCTTGAATTACCCAAACAAGGAAGTGCGTCTCCTTACAAATATTTCTTGAATTACCCAAACAAGAAAGTGCATCTCCTCATAAATACCACTTGAATTACACAAACAAGGAAGTGCATCTCCTAAAAAATATTGCTTAAATGACCCAGAAAAGGAAATGCGTCTCCTAAAGATATTGGATTATGAGTTTTACCATGGTTTTGATCACCAAACCTATGTAGCAACATTGCCTCTTGCATTTGTAGATGTGAGAAATTATGGCCTTTGATGTTTAGGCTTTGAAATCCTTAATTTGAAAGTAACATGTGTTCTTTTTTCATACAAAGAAAACTTATGAGTTTAAAAACACGGTGGATGGTTTATGGCTTTAGATTTTGCGGTTGCTCTTGTCCTCATCATATTTAACCTTACTTCCAACCATTAGCATATGTCACTGACTTCCTAAATCATTTACCCAAACTCAGATTATTAAGAGTGACTCCAAAACAAATACAATATCTCTACCTTGTCATGTTCCTTCAGATAAAATCCTTAAACTTTGATATTTCCATGAGTTCCCAAACTTGTCTGTTGACAAAACTTTCTGCATGCCTTATTCGACTCACAATCATGTCTCTTTCATGTATTGGCTTTTTGTCTTACTTTGTGCAATTAAAGAAGCTGGTAGCCAGTTTTGAAATCTTTTCTCATTTGTTTTTACATAAACTTGACTCGGTGACAAGATAAAAAATGACAATGAATAACTGACTCAAGAAAACAAAAATTGAAACATAGAGAAGAAAGAAAAGACAATGAATGTCCCCATTGAAATAAAGAAAAGAAAAATTTATCTAAAAATGTCAGTCAACCCTAATGATTATGAAACGCCTTTTGGATAAAGTTGCCTGATCTTTCCATCCAAACTTTCTACCAATTATTCTTGAGTTAATGGTCCTAAAACTGAGTTACTTCCTCGGTCCAAATGGATTCGAAGACCTCATTCGGCTAGTGGCGCCATGAAGGGTTTTCATTGATAAGCCTCTCTCATTTTTTTCTCACCATTGCCTTATGGTATCCCAGAGGGTTTTTCACTAATGAAACTCTCTTATTTTCCTTTCTCTAAACTCACGATCGTCTTACGGTGCCCGTGAGGTTTTCACCGCTAAGACTCTCTAATTTTTATCTCTCTCAACTTAACATTGCCTTATGGTATCCCAGAGGGTTTTTCACTAATGAAACTCTCTTATTTTCCTTTCTCTCAACTCACGATTGTCTTACGGTGCCCGCGAGGTTTTCACCGATAGGACTCTCATTTTTATTTCTCTTGATTTCTTATGCTGAGGAAAACAAGTAGTTCCCAAAATACATCATCATATTCATTGTATTCTTAGCCTTAACATTCTCAAAGATTGATTTGAAGGTCTTTCTTTGGCTGTAGCTTGGCTTTTGGATATGGTTAGAAAAAAGGATGGCATGAGGCCCAAATGATACTTGAAGTGGGGTAGGACTTACAACTTTTGGAATCGACTCAAACAATAAGGATTAACTCATGCCGTAGTTTCTTTTGGTTGGGTAATTCTAAACTATTTATTTGATTGGACCGAGCCCAGAGTAGGTCATCCTATGTATCTCACCCTCGAGAGAGGAGAATCAGGTCACACGTAGTTCTGGCAACTCATTTTGCTTGATTCTGATTTCTTTTTTTTAATTGACTCTTTTCTGTTTAGGACCTTTTCCTACTCTATTTTTCTTGAAACTCTTCTCTTTTTTGGACATATTTTTTTTTGAAATTTTTTTGACTCTTATAATTTTGCTCGATACTTTTGTTTTGAGCTTTGCTGACTCTATCTTGATTCCAAAAGAGGGTTATGAAAGAAAATAAGACTAAAACTCAAATGGGGTAAACAATGGATGACACGACGTTTGGATAGCAGAATAAAATGTCTTCGTCATATTAAACCTTAAAAATGCAAGTACATAACATGCAATATGAAAGTGGAAGATGAAGATCATGTATGACATTTTTTACAGTACTAACTTTAACTGAGCCTGTGTCACTACTTCTTCTGTACTTGCCCAGCATATAACTCCACCTTTGTTGTACATCTCTTACATCAAATGACTCATGCTTTCATGGAGCAGATTTTATTTCTGGTCCTTTTGATATAGGATCACACATCCACTATTTGACCTAATTGAGACATGTCTTTCAATTGATGACCAAGTTATTCCTGTGATTCTCAAAATAATTGCCTTAATTTTGAAAGAAGACTTCAAAATGTCACTAAATATCTCAACAATTTACCTATTTTTGTAGATGTTTTTTCTAACTTTAGCCCTCTTATTCACAATTCATGATCAAATTGGAGTTTAAGATCTAGCTGAAAATTCCGCAAGCATGTCATATCACTAGAGCCAACATAAAACGTACTATGTAAACAAAACAAACAAACAACATATATTTAAAACACAGAGGGAAAAGAGACATTTTATTTAGTTGAAATGAAAGATAGAAGAGTTTGGACATAAACAAGAAAGGACAAAACAAGATAGATTCTGAATTACAACCCTGAAATAATTCAAAAAATAAAAAACAAAATAAAACAAACTACCTACAATCCTTTCAAGTATGGAGAGAAGTGACTTCCCAATTGCCGAACTTGACATCTTAGCCACTGGTTTGCATATCAGCATGACTAGAGCTTTCACCACTGTCAATAATCTGCACCATAATCAATTTATCTTGAATCATCTTTTCTATTTCTCTTTTCAAAGCATGACAATCTTCAATACTGTGACCCTGAACATCAGAATTATATGCACATTGTACATTAGGATCAAAACTTCTTAAATATGGGTCAAGAGTATACCCAAGAAGAGGAGTGATCATGCCCCATTGTACCAATATCTGGAATAAACTGGCATACAACTCTCCAATTGGTGTGAAGATATCTCTCAACTTCTGTCTCATTGTATTGTTTGGCTTAGATCGAAAATCGAGCCTCGAAGGGCTTTGGTATCTTTGTGGATTTGGAGGCTGACTCTGAAGAGTTAGTGAATGCTATTATAGGTAATATGGGGGTTGAACATATGGTTGTGCGCTATACACTATATATGGAGGTGGAGGAATAAAGTATAATGGATTTTAGGAATGATTCTGTGGAGCTTGGGCATGAACTTCGGTTTGAGCCTGAGGGTAATAATGGCGTGGTCTTCTTGACCGTGCTCACTGTCTAACTACAATAGCAGATACATTTTCCTCATTATTCTTCCACCCAACACTTTCTGAACCCTTTTGAATTGCTTAAGTGGTTTCTTTCAATGTTGTAAAACTCACAATACGACCGGTCTTAATTACATCCTCTATTATCTCCCCCATTTTGAGAACCTCAATAAATAACTAGCCTAATGTAGGTAACAAGTGTTGATAATATTTTTCATCCTGCGCTTGAATAAACACCTCCACTATTTGCTTTCTTTCATTGGTGGTTTCACCCTAGCATCTTGTTCACCCCATCGAATCGCATACTCTCTGAAACTTTTAGTACTCTTCTTCTTCTTCATATTAGTTAGGGATTTCCCATCAGGAATCAACTCTACATTGTATTGGAATTTTTGCACGAATTCATTAGCTAGGTCATCCCAACTAATCCACTTGTCGATGTCTTGGTTAACAAACCATTCTGAAGCTAAGTTTGAAAGACTCTTACCGAAATAAGTCATGAGTAATTCTTCCTTCCCCCCAACGCCCCTTAATTGGTTACAATAATGCCTCAAATGTGCCACTGGGTCACCATGCCCGTAATATTTCTCAAACTTTGGCATTTTAAAGCCAAGAGAGAGATTAACACCTAGAAATATATACAGATCTTTATATGAGACACTTTTATACCCCCTAAGTCATTGGAAATTCTTCATTGCCAGTTCCAAACTTCTCAATTTTTTGGTCATTTCCTCTTGTTCTTCTTTCATAACAGGCTTTTCAACATTAAGAGAAAATTCAGAAGGATGAGTATAGCCATATGGACCAGTCGACTTAAATGTAGGCTCTAGAGCACAATGTTGATCACCAAAAATATTTAATACAGGCTTACTTATAGAGTGAGGAATCACAACCTTTGGATTGACATTAAAAGCAGGGGTGGCGCCACAAAAGCATGAATAGTAGGTGGAGCCGAGAATGTAGTAGTTTTATGTTGAGGAGCAAGGAAATGAATATTGGACGTGTTTGGATATTGTTTCCCCGAAGTAAATCCTAATACATGTTGTGGCATATCAATAAAAATAAGACATTATGCGTGTGACACGGGAGGCAAGCTAGAAAGATATTCCAAATTATCAGTGGGAAATGGAGGAGGCGGCAACCCATTATCCCAAGCTCGCTACATTTCTATCATTTGCTTCCTTAATTTTCAAATCTCTTCATTAGCTCCTAAATTCTCATTCCCCGAACTCCCTATCTGATTAGTGTCAATAATCTCAGTATCCTTGTTGGCCATAACTTTCTCTTCGACTTAATACAATGTGGAGGACCAGCCAAACCACCTTAAACTGACTGAATAAGAGATAACAAAGACATTAGAATGCAACACTTTTTCAAAACTCCTTTTCTTTTATCTTCTTTTTGAAAAGATCATCGAACCCAAGAAGGGCGCCCACGTATCTAACTCCCGAAAGAGGAAAATCAAGTATGTGTTGTTCATGAAGTCTTGCCAAAATGGCCAATTAAAATCTTTTTCCATTCTTTTTTTTTTCTTGAAACTTTAAAAAGAAATGAAAATAACAAATTGTCAAAAGAATTGATGAAAATCTTTTTGCATTTTTCAGGTTTAAACTCCCTATACAAAATAAAACCTATGATTATCAAAGAAGAATCTTTTTGAATTTTCGAGTTTGAATTTCATACGAAAATGAAACTTCAACCTATTAAACAAATATCTTTTTATGGTTTTCTTTTAGAGATTTATATGACGCCTACTCTAAATGAAGAATTAAGAAAATCTTTTCGGATTTTTCAGATTCCTATACAAAATGAAACCTATGATTACCAAAAAAAAATCTTCTTGGGTTTTCAATTTTGAATTTCATACAAAAATAAAAATTGAACCTATTAAAGGAAAATCTTTTTTGTAGTTTTCTTTCAAAAGATGTATATGACACTTACTCTAACTAAATAGAAGAAAATCTTTTTGAACTTTTTAAATAAGATCCCCAAACCCACAATAGGCTGCCTATGTATCTCACTCCCGAGAGAGGAGAATCAGGGGTACATAGTTCATCCAGATTAGACAATTAAGGATTAAAGAACAAACTAAACCTTGACTTGAGAGACACGACTACATACAGACGATGAAAAATAAAATCTTTTTGGGTTTTAATTTAACACTTCACACAAAAATGACACCAACAACTATAAAAGAAAAATCATTTTGGTATTTTTGTTATATCAAATATACAAAACTCCCACCATCTTTTTTGAATTTTCCTTTTATAAAAATCTCTTGTTGAAAAATTATTTTTGGAGTTTTAAAATTGTGAACGCTTACTAAAGAAAGAAAAAGGAAAATCTTTTTGATGTTTTTGTTTTTTGAGAAATGAGTGCAAAAGGTAAAAATCTTTTTAAATTTTTGGATTGTCAAGAAAAAAAGACATAAAAACACTAAAGCTACGAAACTCTTTTGATTTATTCACCTTTTTTTTTTTTGAACTTTTTCTTGTCTTCACACTTTTCTTTAATTCTAGCATATGTTTTTCCTAAATCAGTTCGTCAAATGACCCTGTTACCCTCAAAGATGCAACATTTAGCACGTAGGGATGCTTTAGGGGTGTGTCCTAAAAAGGGCCGCATGGGTCTCACTAGGTCTCAATACGATGCAAATAAGCATAACCTAAAGGCTGGCCTACATTGGGGTCCACTAACAAGGCTGTTTGGAGGAGTGTATGGTCGATAGTGGTTGCAATTGCTTTTCACCTACTTCATACCAGCCGACGGCTCCCACTTCTAAAATAAGGGTGACTCAACTATAGGTCGTGTACACAGCGTGTACTAAAGAACTTGTTGCAGAAAGAATTGACTCGGGTTATGCAAATGATGCCAGATATAAAGTGGTAACACATTAGAAAAAACTGTAAAAGAAGAGCACGTAAGCATGCCACAATGATAAAACAATAAACAAGCAATACCACATACAAAATGTCTATACACCTATAGTGTCAAACTAAGCCGATCCAATTTCAAAAATAAGCTCAAATTCTGAAAAATCCACAGCAGATTCGCCAGAACTGTCATACGCCTTTTTCAGACCAAAAAGATTTGACTTTAAAAGTTCGAAAGGGTTCTAATTAACAACGTGAAACAATGAAGATTTATTTTGAAAAAGATTCATTTCACAATTATATTCAGAGTTGTCACTTGGCATAATTCGGTGTGCCAAGTCACCTTAGGAAAATTCTTCTCAAAATGATTTGACTCTTTAAACTAATATGCGAATAGAGATTTCGGTTAAAGAATTCTATTGACTGAGGAGAAGGTGTTAGGAACTCCTCGGTCCCGTGGTTCAACCACAGTCTCTTGGTAAAGTATATCGGCTAATTTGGCATTATGAATGTATAAACCACATAAAAACACACAAAAATAATCAATCAAACAAACAAAACAAATTCAAAAACATAGTGTCCAGTCCAATTATTACAACCCAAAATGAAAAAAGTACTGAAAATTAAATCTACACTAATCCTAAACTATGCTCCAATGCCTTACCCGATGCCTCGGGCCTTCATCACGAACATCATTTGCGTACATGATACGCCTGAGTATTCCCCGGTGAATAAGTACAATGTGACCTCGTGGTATTCCCCGGTGAATGAATACATTTGATGAAATGTAATAAAAGTAGAGAAATCATTCAACACCAACATTCACACATTCAATGATATAGAATACTATGAGTTGCCTACCCTGAAACCTAAAATTGGCCTATCGAATTCGGCTTAAAACATAACACTATCCGGTTCAACAATATGATCAGTGTTCATTTCAACTTAGATAACCATTAATGAATCAAACTAATCAATATCAATATTTTCCTTTGTTAATTTTCAATTCCCACCCTTCTTTTATTCTTGATTTACCAATTTTAAATCTCTAACGAGATATCGTTTCATCACACAATACATAACCAATGGAACCAATAATGAATCAACACCAAGCAACTATTCACCACCGACAAGGATCAAACAACAAACGATATTCAAACAACACACCAAATATAATAAATAATGAAATAAAAAGAGGGAAAGAGTAGAATTGGACCTCAATTGTCGATTTCAATATATCAAAGATAGAACCGCGCCCAGAAAACCTCAATTCAAACCTCGACCAACAAACCCGATCTCGATATACCCTTTTTCTCTATTTCTCGCCAATCCAGATCAAAATCGATGATCAACCCTAGTCCAACTCGAGTTTTTGAAGAGAATTAATGAACCCCGCCAACTCGAGCCTAACTCGGGTTATCGGCAAGCAGTGTGTGCACTTTGATTTCAGCCAACAGATCACAAGTATGAATTTTAGGTAGGTACGATCGGAGAAGATAGAGGATTTGGTGAATTTTTCATCGAAAAATCTAGCCTAAGCGATCGTTTCTCCTCTGTTTTACCTCTCTATTTTCAACCCTTCTCTTCCATCTTCTTCCCTATTTTTTTACTGTGTTTTTTGCTCCCTTTCAACTCTTCTTTCTCTCACACCATTCTAGTGTATGTATGTGTATCGATCTTTTCTTTTTCCATGAATATATCACTGTGTGTGTATGTATACTCTCCCCCTCTATAAATTGGTGTAATTGTGTATGGATATATGCATTGGCAGAGAGAAAAATATGAAAAATTCTCTAGTCTATGTGTATATTTGTGTATGTATGTAGTGAGCTATGTGTGATTGTGTATTGATGGTGTAATTAAAGGAAAATCCCCTATTGTTATATCAATTCCCGTGGTCCCCCTGTACTACTATGTGAGTGTGTATGTCTTCTGTGAGGGGTAATGGTGTGTATATTCTTCTATGGATCCCCTGAGTGTGTATTGTTTATTCTCTTTTTATGAATTCTGTTGAAGTACAAAGGGGGGAAAACATGACAAAGGAGGTGAGGCTAGGGGTAGGGTAGGTGGGTAGGTTGTTAGGATAATTAAAACAAGATAAAATTTGTTAGGGATTTTGTTAAGGGTTGTTATTTTGTCTTTTTATAGAAAAATAATCACATGGGTGAAGGTGTGTGGTAAGACGGGGATAAAATTGGTAAAAAATAATTTTGGAGAGGGAAAAAATTAGGTGTCTACAAGAAGCCTCTGCCTTAAGTCTGCTTGGTATAGCATAACACTGACCACAACCACCAACTGCCTGGGTGGCCCCACGACTACCACCACGGGCTCTACCATCTTTACCGCTCGCACCTTTGGTAGAATCCCTACCTCTCACAGATGAAATAAAAGTAGATCTAAAAGCATGGAGAGAACAATCCTTGGCCACATGGCCAATATCATTACACACATAGAAACCTCCACGATGAGTCTCAATAGGAGAGTGCACAACTAGGCTTGAACGGTCACCCTAAACTGTTGAACTAGAAGGTCTAACACCTGAACTCTGTAAGGCTGCCTGCACTGGCCTACACTATCCATAAGAACTACTAAAATATCTACCATAGGGAGACTGACCTCTGAACTCACAGAAATGATGCACCTACTTGGTGCTACCCTGAGATACTTAAAGAATACCCTCTGTCATCTTAGTGTGATCTACAATACTCTAAAGAGAATCCCCAAGAACAACCATCTGAGATGTAGCCAACTGAAGGGAGACATCCAAACCCTTCACAAACTTTTTAATCTTCTCAAACACGGTGGAAATGCTATTTTAAAAATATCTGGATAGGGTGTGGAAGTGTGCCTCATACTTAGCAACTTTCATGGAGCTCTGCTCCAAATGATCAAAATCGTCCCACATATGATCTCTCAACTAAAACACACAAATCTCTCCAGAAAATCATCAACAAATTGATCCCATGACAACTCAGGAACATCAATAAGCCTATAAACGACAAATGATATCCACCAATCTCTCGCAACATCTCTCAACTGATATGTAGTATAAACCATACCATCCACGTAGAAAGAGTGAAATACAACTCAGAATATAAGGTATGAAAGAATTCCGCACGATAAGGAATAAAATGAGTGAGGTTTTCTAAAGACATCCTATAGCCTCTCGAAGATAGATATGGACGTCTATGTATCGATCTGCGAGACTCTATTAGACATATCGTTCTTACACTGTTGATACCAATGAAACCTGGCTGCTCTGATACTCATTTGTCAAGACCCAAAAATAAAGGTCATAATGGCACTTGTCATGGTGTACCATGACAAGTAAGCCTATCACCCAAACAGATACAAAAATAGAAAAAAGATAAAAATATCTCAAGGTAAGACTTTTAGAACGAAGCCGAACCAAATAAGTAGTCATAACAATGCGGAAAGAATTTATCCAAAATATCAATCATGTTCAAAACCAGGTGTCAATAGTGTAAGAACTACTAATACAATCAAAGAGTCAAAAACATTGGAAAAATAACCACAAAGGAATAATTGTTGTCTCTGAATACTAATAAAGACATAACTACTGTAGGAA
Source organism: Capsicum baccatum var. pendulum (assembly GCA_030864225.1). NCBI lineage: Eukaryota > Viridiplantae > Streptophyta > Magnoliopsida > Solanales > Solanaceae > Capsicum > Capsicum baccatum. The sequence continues at coordinate 203,562,119 of CM061558.1, read as the reverse complement.
GATAGAGGTTAACTTCGGACGTATGAATGTCCAACTGCTACCTTGGAAGATCCAATAATCTCCCGAGTCAAGCAAGCTGACGCGTACTCGAGTTAGGACCTGCACCGAAAGAGCGTAGTAGGCATGAGTACAATCCACTTATACTCAGTAGGTATCATATGCCGAACAAGCAAAATAATAAATAAAGCATACAAAATATACACTAAGGACATGTCACCTGTAATCAGAAAATGTCCCACAATGGTAGCCCACAGCGCTTGCACTAACAGTTCTAATATATCACATACACACCAAGATAGAGCATGAGTATGCATCATATCACATATAAGTAGAACAAGGGAGAACATGCAAATATACAAGATCATCCAATACAAGTAAAAGAAAATAAGACAATTATATATATGACAAGTCAATACGACAATACAATACAATAAAAACACAATAAAATAAATGCAATGTATATGATAATGATGATGATGATGATGATGCACAAGTTCATCACACAACCTTCAGGATCATCGTACAATCCCCGTATACACCTACGGAGCTAAAGCTTCCTGACGTTGGACACATGGGAGGTTCATCAACCCGTATACAATCCACATATCTCATATCTCCTTTTCGTCACATCCTTTGGAAAGGATTTTATAAGGTGTTACAATATCTCCTCCCTAGTACATCCCTCGGTGAGGGTTTAAGAAAAGGTGTTGCTAGCATTTTTCAAATGTTGCCACGGTGGTACCAATGTTTCATAAATGAGTATGACATGAGGATGTAATTATCACAACCAATCACAATGAGTATTTTCACAACCAATCACAATGATATATTTCAACAACCATGTGAGCCAATATTCACTCATTATTTCAGTTTCTTCCACGAATTTCCACATGTCTCATATGCCAAATAAAGTATGAATATCATCACTAGTACCATAATAAGCAACTTAACCACACAATAAAATTATTCACATGTATTCAAGGCTATTAATATCACATAGGATCCCACATGGTCACACATATCACATAATAACTCAATTTCGATAGTTACATCACATATAGGCCCCCACATCGGTACAACACATAAATAGCCATTTTTCATGATTAGTTTCCACCTTTAACATGCATTTTGTCTCATCATTTACTACCCAGCCCAGTCTGAAAGAGTTAAGCCATAACCTACCTCAAAAGTCGAAACCGGTCTGCTACACTTGAACCCACGAGCTTACTTTTCACAAATAATCCAAAACTTCACTAAAAACATCAAATATGAAATCTACACATCTAAAAAAAACCAAAGACATCCATATTGGCTACTTTTGTTCAGGGTAAAAACAGACCACCGAAACGGGTTTTCAGGAAAAAAAAAAGGCAAAATCAAAACTTTACTTCAAAAATATGTTCTCCATATTTTTAGGAAACTACAACTGAAAACCCAAGTTAAATCGAGTAAAAAACAAGGTTCAAATCGAAGAAACCATTTTTGAGCTTTACCGGATAAATTTTTGAAATTCGGGTTAAATCAAGAATCAGAGTTGTTTTGAAGGTTAAATTGATGAAAAACTAGTAATTATAAAATAAAAATATTATTCAAGTGAAATGGGGTAAAAATTGGGTTTAAAATCATACCAGATTTTCAAAAAAATATCATTTTCACAAAGTTAACCCCTGAAATTCGAAATCACAATTTTTCAAATCGAGGGTCGAAATGAGATTTAAAATCCATAAAATCATACCAAATATGATAACACCGTAAATTCGATATTCTGGATCTGCTGGCAAAATCGAATTTTCCATCCGAGGTCGTTTCGATCAAATGCGGGTCCCACACCCATATTTTTAATTTTTCAACTTTTCGACCAATGGGTCGAAATGAGCTCGGGTGTACGACGAATCGAACCAAAGGTCTACCTAGACTAAAATTGATATTTTGGAGCTTCTGGTGCAGTCCGTTCAGCCACCCGTCGCACGAATCAAAAAATATTCATATAAGTCCAAAATAAGGCTCTTGAAGTCATCAAAAATCACAATCACATAAATGATACCAAAATGCATCAAAAATCACGCCAATTGCTTCCACACCACAAAAATATCATAATGCAACTAAAGGGGGGGGGGGTAATACAGTCAAATCACAAAAAATCACAAATTACAATATATATATTGTAACGACCTAAAAAATTGATGAAATATATGAAATTTGTGGTTTCATATAAATATATATATATAAAAACGTAAGGGCATATGAAGAGAAAAGTGGACAACTAATATGAGATAGAAGGAATAAATCTTTAATTTAAAACTAAAACACTCAAAAAACTTAATTGAAATGGAAGGAATAAAATCTCAAAGACTAAATATACATCATTCATAAAAATTCATGTAAAAACAAACTAAAAAAAGAATTGAGTGTCAAAAAATAAGGAAAAAATAAAAAATAATGATTGTAAAAGAAAAATAGAAAAGACAAAAAAAGTGCCACATGGAGCAATAATTTTAGAGGATTTTAAGAAAATTAAAATTACTATAATCTTATCAACTATATGTCATAATTTTAGAGGAGAAAAATAATTTATCAGTACATGTCTCAATTTTCAAGGATTTAAAAAAAAAAAATACCATAATGCCATTGTGAGGACTACCAAATTTTGGTATCCTCTCTTAGATATAAGTATTATATATATATATATATATATATATATATATATATATATATATATATATATATATATATATATATATATATATATATATATATATATATATATATATATATATATATATGATAGGGGTAAAGTTAGAAAAAATTTATTAATTTATCCTGATTTAGTAAGCGATCAACTAATATGAGATATTTATTTTTAGTAAGATGACCAACTAAAATGGGACAGATGGAGCATGTATGTGTGTGTATGTATGCGTACGTGTTTATATATATACTAGTCTTAGTATACGCGCTCCTCACGTGTACCTCACTTCAATGAGTTTAATTTTATAAAATCACTTTGATGTCTATCTTTTGGCGAGAAGTTTATGTATTAATAAATTTAGAAACCACTTTGGAGCAACTATTAGTATTTGACTAAGTTTTTAAAGTGATTTTAAATATATTTTTCTCAAAAATGCTTTTAAAACAAAATTACATTCTTTTGGTTTTGAAAATAGTAGAAGTTAAACCTCATTTTGTTTGTTAGATTTATTTTAATCCAATCAATCATCCTTGGACGTAAGGTATTTCCAAACATATACTTAATTTAATGCATTATGTTACCACAATGTCTTTCACGTTAGTTAATCTAGGACTTTATAATAAATTAATTTTTTATTTAAATCCTTTTTATTATTTAAATTAGTTTTTCGATGCGTGTTTTAACATAGATTGTAATTTCATGTAAATGATGAATATGATTAATTGAGTAGCAACATAACACATTAAACTCAAACTAACAAGAAATTTTTCTAACATGTAAAAAGAAAAAATAAAAAATTGGCCTCATAATCCTATGCATGAGGTATCAACATACGTTATAATTTAATACACTTCCATAGCTATGAAAAATTTCAATCGTTCTATTAATCAAGAACAAATAAATATAAATTAAATATTTTGTTCATAAGAAAACAAATCTGAAAATCACAAAATTGAAGACTCACTCACAAAAATTACAGCTCTAATTCATAAAGTTCTATAATAAAAAATATACTCAGAAACCTAGAAAATTGTTGAACTTGAAGTTGAAACAACACGACGTTATTCAACAATTACATTACAAACATTCACAAAATAAGATTACAAAGAAAATTATAATAAAAATATCAAAAGATTTAATATGCTTAAGTCAAGTGACCTACTTATTGAAAAACTAATATTACAAGCATAAAACCTAGAGAGAGTAATTTCTTCAAAACAAAACTCTTTACTTGTGGATGCTATTATATTATTTGTAGCAAAAAAAGAATCCTCAATTTATAGAAGTCCAAATTTTTTTCCTTCAAAAAAGAATGAATCAAATATGGAAGAAGGGACGGCCCGGTTCATACCTACTCCGTAGGTGTCGGGGAGGGGGGCGACCATTTGGCCTTACCTACGCGTCCTCACCCCAGCTTCGCTGAAGGGACGTTTCGAACCCCCGACCTTGGCACACCCCGGCAAGCAAGCTTACCGCTGAGCCAAGGCCGGCCCTCAAATATGGAAGAAATATTTTTTAAAAAAAGTATTTTCCATAAAAAAAAAAAAAACCTTTAAATATGGTAGAAAATATGAAAAAATCATAATAAAAAAGAAAAACTCTTAAATTTGGGGAAAAATGTGACATTTAATATTTATTAGAAATTAAAGCTTTGTTAACCTTCCTTGATTAGAAGTCCATAAACTTCAAAAATAAATATTATAATGTATGATTAATTAATATGACTTTGAAAAAAACTCAAGTTGAGTAATATTGTAAATTTACCATATATTTTGCCTTTCCGATGTTTTTAGGACTTTTTAAATTTTTAATAATTAATTAATAATTGAAGAAAATAGGTTAAAAGGCAATTTTGTCGAGTTTTTTAATGAAGAACTAAAAGTTCAAATCACTTTTCTAAGGGTTTTCGCATATATATATATATATATATATATATCAATTCTGCTAAACAGTTTCATTTTGATATCCTCCTCTACCCCGCCCCTACTTGTGGTGCAGTGGATGGGGCTGCTCTACCCTTAACCAGAGGTCGAGGTTTCGATCCTTGGAGAGGACTCTGTTGGGAGCGCTGCCACCTTAATGGACCCTGCAACGCACGATCCGAATTAGTCGGGGCTCCAATGCGGACACCGCACACCGGATGAGAAACTAAAAAAAAAAAACTAAATCTTCAGATTAATAATTAAGAACTTCCAACAAAATATTTAAGGGTTTTCATGATCCTACTCACTTAAGGAAGATGATCTTTACAAAAGATCGTAAAATCATCTGCAAATATAAGATGAGTATGCTTGCTTCCTCTGCTCATAAGATGAAATTTGTAATTACGTAACTAGTTAATTCGCCCAAAATTCTTAAAAAATCTTCATTAATGAAACAAATAATAGTGTTGGGAGTGGATTCCCTCGCCTCAAACCTTCACGGTCTTCAAAATAATCATGTACTCCCTATTAACCTTCGTGGGGAATTTAGTAGATGTGATACAAGACATTATATAAAGTCTATAAAGCTCGTAACAAAATAAAAACAAGTGAGCATCTCCTCCACAAAATTTCACCTTAATTACCATATCATATGGTTTCCTAAGGTTTATTTTCATCAAACACATAGGAGATGTCTTTCTATTATAATGTCTTGATAAATCAAGGTAAATAAGGATGTCATGAACTAAGGGTCTACCCTAAACAAAGGCCGTGTGTGTCTTAGAGACAAAAGAAGGCAGAGCAATTCAATATAATCTTTGACAAATTAGTTTGGATATGTACTTGTAAATAACATTGCAAGTTTGCAACATGAAATAGGCCTACATTGCATTGCATGTACAAGCTTAGTAATCTTAGCAATAAGACAAATCGTGATAGTATATTAATTTGTGTAGGGAATTTACCATTCCTGAAAAAAATCCAAAATGATGTACTTTAATGTGTGTTTTCTCTATAAATTTCGGGTTAGGATTAATGAAAGAAAGAGAAAAAAACAAGAAGGGAAAACAAACATTTAAAAACAAGAAGGGAAAACAAACATTTGTGTTTACGTTTTTTCCTATTTATCAAAGTTTGCATATTAGTGCTCCTATATCGCCTCATATTGTGATGCTCAATATTTGTGTTTACGTTTTTTTCCTGTTTATCAAAGTTTACATATTCACGGGCCAAGACAAATTAAGCTCTGTTTGAATAAAATAAAAGAATAATTTGGTGCGTTAAATTTTCCGCTATGTGTAGGTCCGGGAAAAGCTGGAGCACAAGAGTATTGTATACAACATTACTTCGCATTTCTGATAGAGGCTTCCACGACTTGAACCTATGACCTCTGGTACATGACAACAACTTTTACCATAAAACTTTAATAACAAATCATAATTGTAACATATTATTATTTCTTGAAAATTATTTGTCCACCCTAAACAATGGCTATTAATTACTTGAACATAAATTTCTAACCCACCCTATTGTGTAAAGCAATAAGTCACCAGAAATCCTTTTTGGTTTATTGAAAAATTGAATAAGAAAGGTATTACTGATTCTCTCGTGTTCGAGTCCCTGGAAATAGAGAAAATCCTGTTAGGAGCACCACCCCCAGAATGGGTCCTGCAGTACACGATCCAGATTAATCGGAGTTTCAATACGGATATCGGACATCGGGTGGAAATTCCCCCCAGAAAAAAATAGAGAGTGATTGTCTTGTCAATCCGGCAGTTGAAAAATATCGAAGAAGACATTAAGGGCTTGTTTGGCCATGAATTTTTTTTTCTTTTCTCCGAAAAATTTTTCCGGAGTTGGAAATTGTGGTGTTTGGCCATGAAAATTTGGAAAATAATTCCGAAAATTTTTCTGAAGAGGGAAAATAGATTTTTGTTGTTTTCACAATTTTCCAACTCCAATTTCAACTTTTATTATTATTACATATAACCCCAATCTTTTAAATTTTTACATAAAACTATGCTTATAACATTACTTTTTCAATATTATGTGTATAACAGTTTTGAAGAATAAGATATAATTTCAAACTTGATGTTATCCTGATTAATATATATCTCTTTTTCTCTCTCATCATTATTTTTATCCCTTATTTAAGACATTATTTTACTGCTAATTTATATTTATACCCATAAATATATAAAGTATTATATTTATAATAGAAATATACAAAGTATGTTATATATAAAGTTTATACATGATATATAAAGTTTATACCATGTATATACCATATACACACATATATAAATATACAAAGTATTAAGAAACATATTAAGCATATTTATAATATAAATATACAAAGTATGTTATATATGAAATTTATACCATATATATACCATATACACACATATATAAAAATATAAAGTATAAAGAAACATACTAAGCATATTTATATATTTATGGTATATGATATAATATACCATAAATATGCAAAGTATGTTTTACAAAGAAATAATTTATTCACACACAGTAAAATCTTTCATGTGTAAGAAAATTAAAAAAATAAATTAGCGGCACCCTAAAATTTAATAACAACTCATCATTTCCTATTTTTTAGGAATGGAAAATGAAGGAAATAAATTAAATAAATTCCTAAAAAAATAAATTTGTTTGAATGATAATATTTGTTACCTAAAAAACAGAAGCAGTGATCTGTTAATATAACATCCATATTTAAAATTTTCAAATATGAAAAAACGGCTATTAATGTAAATATTATATTTGTCGTAATTGAAATTCATTAAATATGACCATGTATATGTAATTATTTTTATAATAGTGGCTAATTGTGTTCTTTTCCCATTAGTAGGTAAATTTTAGTTGAGTGATTTTGATAGTTTGTAAAAGTTAGGGCATAAAATCATATTTTAAATTTTTTTTGCAAAAGTTAAAAAAAAATTCATAAAAGACATGTCAAACACAACTCCAACTCCAATTTCAACTCCAACTTCAATTCTAACTCTGAAAAATTTTAGTTTTTATGGCCAAACGGCTACTGAGAAAAACAATTTGACTACCAAACAGAGTAAGCGTAATAAATCCAGTAGGAGTATATATATTATTGGCCTATTGGTCATTATACGACTCAACTCATATTGTATACAGTAGGCAGGGGCGAACTCATGTGTAATTTTGGGGTATTCCGGCACCCACTAAACTCGACGTAAATTAGGTATAATTATATAAGAAACACAGAATAAATGGTATAATTTATTAAAAAGCACCCAGAGAACAAACATATTATTGCGTGCAGTGGCTTGAGAATGTGACTTCCATGTCCAGTTTTCCAGGTTTGAAACCCTATAGCTACATATTAGTTTTTATAAAACATTTTGAGCACCCACAATATTAAATTCCTAAGTCCGACACAATCTTGAATTCATGAGTTCGCCACTGATAGTAGGTAGTGGGGTCCATAGTGATTTGAAGGGAAATATAATATCAGCCACTAGTGTTTTTTTTTTTTTTTTTCATTTAGTTTGAAGTTTGAACCACTCGAAATAACTGGAAAGTAATTAGGTACAAAGATGCCATGCATATTGAATGTGTTATGCATCTGCTCGAACTTACTCGAACTTAGTCCATAATCCTATTAAAGAGGAGTCGAATCAAGCCACTCTCATAGATAAATCGAATAAAAAGAAAGAACCATGAATAACATTTCTAGCTATTTCTTTACAATCGATACACAAGCAGTTGAACATGAAACTTTTAGTCTTGTCTGAATTTAGGCACGGCTTGCCAGTTATTTATGTTTGGAAATTTAACAGCTACCACTAGTCATCATTACTCTATTTGTGCCATGCCTTAAGATAAAGCACTGAAAATGGCTTCATTTAATCTGCATGGACACATATAACCAACTTATTGCTTACTCCAATATCAACTACAGTTAAATTTCTTTACAATAATGTTATTTGTACCGATATTTTAATTGTAACAACGAAATGTTATTATAGAAAATATATTATATAAATGACATAAAATTAAAGATCGATTCACATAAGACATGGAAAGTTCTTATAGAAATGTGTGATTATACTAGCAATTAATTCACACAATCAATAATAAAAATTGCATTTAAGATTCACTTGTACATTCCAATCAAAATAATATACATATTAACCATATATTATTGATAAAAATCATCATCATGCATGATCACAATATAAGCAATATTTCTCTTGTTTCTTTTTTAATGTTTTGCTTTTCAATCTTTGTTCCTTTCCTTTTTGTTTTCCATGATGAAGACTAATAAACAGTAGACATGGGTAAAATGCAAAAACGAAGTAGAAAACAATCCATTACATATACTAATTCACTTATTTATTTCCTCGTTCTTCTCTTTCTCCTTCTCCTTTTCCTTTGTTGGAACACGACCGTCTGTGCCAGCCAGTACGGCATACTTGTCCCTCCTTGTCAAATTAGTACACTCGAACCCCAGAGTACCACCGAGAACTTTCTGAATATAATTAGCAACTTCAATAGCCGATTTTCCGCCGTTGGTACAATTGAGCTCAGGAGGGAGTTGATTCAAGAAAGTGATCTCATAAGTTGGCCTTGGATTCATGAAAACAAAATAAGGATCCAAGAATTTGTATCCACGGACAGTAGTCCCATTGAACACACTTTGTTTTGTGTTAATTGCCACTGGCACAATTCTATCAGTCAATTCAGCAAAAAGTGCACTAAATCTCAACAAGAATGGTTCCCTACAAGTTGTACCCTCAGGACATATTACCAAATCACCTTCTTCAAGCAATTGCTTAATATGTGCGGCATCTTTCTCCCTCTCTCTTGACAACGCCACGGCTTTAATCGGTGAAATCATCTCGGAGAACTTACTAATACTATATGTAACACAACTAATTTTTCTTCCTAGTGCAACAGCTGTGACAACAGGGTCTAGTATAGTTCTATGGTTGCACACAAAAAGTACCCCACGTTGACCATCTTTAGGGGGTGGTGGAGGGGTACCTTTGACAATAAGTTTAATACCAAGGATCGTATAATTGTATCTAACAATTTTTTCTGGTAAAGGGATATTAAGATATACTCTAAGAATGGAGAGAATTATGCCTATTGGCATCCATAAGAATGTTAAGAGTGCCATAAGTGGTGTAGGCCTTTGTACAAAACGACCTTCATGGAAAATGACTGGACTTAAGAGTTTATTTCTTGCTAGGGGTTCTATTTTGGTTCTTGGGACCATGTACCCCTCCTGCAATAATATTCACATAATTAAGTGAGTTAAATAGAAAAATATACGTAAGGTACAGTCTTATTTTAGGAACATAAAAGTAACATCCTTCTTCCATTTTAATTTAAGTGACAATTTGACTCGTTACAAATTAAAGTAAGAAACAGAATATTTGTAGTGTGATAGTAAGACTAAGACTTTGAAAATTTATGGCTTTAAACAATTTCATAACATTTATATGTTACTATAAAAGTTTTTAATTAAGGTTAATATGAGAAGTTTTTAGTTAGAACTTTTTTTTTTTGAGAAACCGACTAATCAAAAACCAGTCTCACATAAAATGAAATGAAAGGAGCAACACAATGCTCTTTTAATTGAATTGGCTTCATTTATCATGAAAAGTAAGTAAAAGTACAAGGGTTCATCTTATATTAACTAAAAGTATAACTTTTGTAACAATTTGAGTAATTTAACCTGTTAGAAGGTATGCCCAATTATAAGACCTCTAATAAATATGACGACCTAATCATGTAGAAATTATTTTACACTATAATTCTGCAGGCAGTTACATTATATGTTCATCCTCTTTGGTCCCCCTACGGAGAGAGTTGGGAGAAATTAAGACTCATGGGTTTGGTATGTAATCCTTTGAGGTACATCTTAAATGAAAAATGAGGTGGAAAGTAAAAGATGTATGATGGCCTGTCTATTTTGCTAGTTTCTTGAAATAAATGTCATCAATATAGCCAGGTCTATACAAATAATAGTGAAAAAAGAATTTGTTGAAGAAAGGAACAACTATACAAGCAAACAAATTACTATTTAGGTAGGTAAAGCAGGTCATAAGATCAACCCTTTTTTTCTGGTCTTTCTTATAAAAAATTGGTGCTCTGATCACACAAATTTCTTTAGCGGAAAAACCTAAATTGGGATAATAAGTCCATAAACATAGTTACTATATACGATTTCTATACGCTACAACAAAAGATGCAGCATATTTTTTAAGTATATATTCGCTCTGTCGGTATTTATACTACAAATAGATATTACTTGTCTAGTTTGAAAAAAACAAGGAGATAATTATCACTTAATTTTAAATTTATCCTTATTATTAAATATAATTATTCCCAATGCATTTTCCAAATAATGAATCTATACTCCCTCCATCCGTTTTTACTTGTTAACTATACTAAAAATAAATGTCTAGTAATGCTTGCCAATTTGGAAAATTAATGGACATTTTACCCCTTTCTACTTATTTTATCCTTATTATTAAATATTATTTATCATTCAATGCATTGTTTAAGAAATCGATTTTATTATATTCAAAGAATGATATAGTAAAAATATATCTATTTTTTTTTTACAGTTTATTAATATGTATATCAAGTTAATAGTGAATAAGTATAATTGGATAAGGAGCATGTTGAAAGGGTAATATTATATTATTTTATTTATTGCTTTTTAATTATGTACCAAATCAATATAAACAAGTAAAAATGGACTGGGAAAGCAAGTTTGTGTATATTTCCATGTTAATGCATGTGTACGTTTTATACGTACTGTTAATAACGATTGGATAATGATCTAACAAAAACGAAAATTAAAGAAACCCCGTGAAAATAAATCAAGAACACTATAACTTCTTACCAACCCCACCAAATTAAAATTAATATAGATATAGTACTGCCTATATAATTAGACAACTTTGAGAGAAAAGGACATGAGAAATAGTAAAATTAGATGGAGTAGATTAATTCTTACACTATCATATTATCTAAGAGATAAATACACGAGATCATCTATTAAAGTAGGATTACAACATGAACAGTATATAAGTCATGTTAATTACTTGTTTTGAGTAGGAGTATTCTTACCCAATCAGATCATCTAAACAATATTATACGCGATCGTCAAAAAGAGTGGGATTATAACATGAACAATATGTAAGGAATGTTAATTACTTGTGACAACCTGTTAAAATATACTGATAACATAAGAATTAAAGTATATATAAGTTAATAATAAAGTTTACCTTGCATATGGACATGAAATCGTAATCAGTGTCTCTATCTCCAAGTCCTAAATCAGGTACATTTGTGCCAAATTCCTTAAGAAGAGCAGCCCTTTTATGTTCTCCAACAAGAACACCTGGTTTTCTTACAAAGCCAGTTGCACGTCCAGATTTAGAAACTTCTAATTCTGTACCAAGAACCTTATCAGCACCTAAAAAGTGCTTAGCAAAATGTTCAACCATAATTTTTGGATTAGCAGTAACAATATATCTCTTTCCAAAAGAATTGAACACTTTCCAAGTTTGTGGATGGACATCCTCAGAATAAAACTTAGGTAAAACAGCCCTAGACACGATTTCGATGTCTTTAATCTTTAATCCAGCAAAGGAAATGAAGATTAAGGTTTCGATGGCAATAGATTCTGATATGAATATGTAAACAAAGTAGACAAATGGAACAAATAATAGTAGTAGTAATGCCCTTATAAGGCTACCAGCTTCTAAGGCAATAAGAAAGAAATAAGGAAATGCACTTGTTGATACTAAGAGAGTTCCATCTAAATCAGATGCAATTGTTTGATTTGATCTATTAATATCTTTGCTACATTTTGAGATTGGTTCAAAATGGGGAAGAACACCCATTTCCCCCCCTAAGTTATTATTGTTTAGGGAAGTATGGGTGGGTGGGAGAAGGAAGAATGGGAGATTTTGTGTGTGTGTGTGTTTGGGTTATGTGAAGAGAAGGGGTTTAAAAAGACATGGGAAAGGATAGCCATGTAATAATTGTTGTTCTAGTCTAACCATGAATGTGTCATGTGGTTGAAAATAAGTGTTTCTTTTTCTTTATTAATTTATGGGTTTAATTAAGTTGCAAATGTTGGTGGTGTAAATAATTCTAAATAATCATATCATGAGACTTGTTACAGAGATTAAGTTACTTGTTACTTTCTCCCTCCTAATTTTACATGATACTTGATTTTTTCTTTTATCTAGTAATAATTGAGCTTTAAACTTTTCTTTCTACTCCTAATAAGATGATTATAATCACTCAATATCTATAACTTATTTCGCACCATAAATTTAAAAAAATCCTTTCATTCTTAAATTCTATGCCCAGATCTAACCAAATAAATTCACATAAATTGAGATAAAGAAAATATATATTATAAATCAACCTAACTTGATGCTGTAAAATAAAACTCTAGTGGCTATGCAACTTTCTGGTAATGGTTTTATCAAATCTAATGTCTTTTTACTCTAAGCACTAATTATATGTGAAAACCCATAAATTTTGACATGTATTAAGTTTAAATTCATAATTTTAAAAGTACAAAACAATGGATATAATACTAAAAATCTTAAAAGTGAAACTAATCTGTTTAAATCCTTAATATACTTCTAGTGATGTCGATTATTAGATCCTTAATATGCTTCTAGCTAGTGACGTCTGTGTAGAGAACTTAAAACTCTTTATTATGAAGTTGAGAAGGGATATAGTTAGGGATGGGGGGAGGTGGGGCTTGGGGAAAGGAGAACCATTATAATGAGTTTTAAGTAGCTGTAGTCTTGTAGAAGAGGGGTCCAAGTAGTTGAAAGTCCATAACAATTCAATTAGCCTACTTTTTAGTTCTTAGACACCGTTGTCATCGTGCAATTACTTTTCCCCTGCCTTAAACTGCTTTCTTAATCAATATTCGTTCGGCACACTAAATGGGTGTTTGATATAAAAGTTGTGAAATTTGAAAAGAACAGTGTTTGGAAGAATGTTGAAAATGATATATTTAAGTTGGAATTGTGTCTAGATAAGAACAAGAACTAAAGTTATTTATTTTTTAATTTTTGCAAGTAATTTGGTGTGAAATTGTAAAATACTCTCTTCAATTTCATTTTACTTAGCCCTTTTGATTTTATATTTTCTTTAAAAAAATATTTATTAAAGGCCTATTTTTACTAATTTGCCTTATTAATAATATTTTGAAAATATAAATTTAAGTATTATTTTATATAATTATTTAGTGACAGAAATATTATTGAAAGAACATGATAAACTTCTCTTGATTTCTGAATTAAACAAGTATAAAATTCTCTTGAAGTAAATTGAAATAATTATTTTTAGTAAAAAAGACCAAGGAAAACGAAATGAAGGGATTAGCTTTTTGAAGTCTTTTGAGTTTCATTCAATTTCAGACAACTAGTTGATTTTCAGAAAATGATAACAAAATTCTACGTTCAAAAAAATTTTGAGAACACTATTTCGTAAAAAATGAAAGATATTTATGATGAATTGGACACTTAAATTGCAGAAGCCTATTAGGAATTGAATTATATAAAAGTCGCATATCGTTAGGAATGGTAAGATTAAGGGATAATTAAGCAAAATAGTCATCCGGTGATCTTATCTATTAGATTTAGCCTAATTATTTGTTAATTAATTAGGCTGTCCATGCCATTCGATGATTTAATTATCAAATGTGGCCAAACTTTGATATTAGCTCCTCACTCTTTTCTCGACAATAATTGCCCACTATACTAAAAATACACATTCAACAATATTTATTTAGTTTAAAAAATCAATGAATAATTTATGTATCTGTATCCATTTTGTCGTTGGTATTAAATACAATTCATTATACAATGCATTTTCCAATTAATAAGTTAATTATATTCAAAGAATGATATTGTAGAATTACCTTTGTTATTTATTATTTCTTAATTCCTGTGTTAGGTTAATAGTAGACAAGTATTGTTAGATGAAGGGAGTATACACATAATTGTGTTATTGAAATATTTAATTTTTGTTTTGAATTCTGTATATATGGATTTTGATTTTTGGCAAAAGTTAATTTTATTTCACCATAATAACTAAAGTGGAATGCTTGTGCTAGCACAGACCCAATATTATGAAAAATAAGAATGTTAATATTTTGTCAAAATAACAAATATCAAAATAAAAATCTGTTGCTTAATTTTGATTCAAATAAATACATAATCTATTAATATTTTAATTAAATTCTATACTTTCAATTATCAAAAGGAGTAGAGCAAGGGAAAGATGTTTCGCCTTTGATTTATAAGAGTAAAAATTTTAAATTTATTGTTTTTAAAATTTAATTTTATATTATATTATACGACAATTGTTTCTTAAAAATCTATTGTTTATATTTAAAAATAATTAAAGTTTAAAGATTTTATTTATGAAGATCCTATACGATGGAACCTAGAGTTATAGAAACAAATATGCTATCAACCTACTTAAATTCAAAAGGGGGGGGGGGGGGTGAATTGAAAATTTCCGTAAGTCGACTGTTGAGTCTTTACAGTTGACTTACCTGCAAATCAATATACTTAACGAACACGATTAGATCTCAATAAACAAATGAGTAAATGAGCAACTTGAAATAGAAAACACGAAGATTTATCCTGGTTCGAAACACCAATGTGGTGCCTACTTTTAATCTCCTTGGGTTTCAAGTTTTCCTTAGATCTTTCAAAGTGGAGTTCGAGTACAATGGTGATGAACAAGTTCTGAAGACTTATTTTATTCTTCAGATCTTGTGACACAGCCTCAGTTTGTATCACAAGTTTAACTCGATCTTATTCTTTGTATAACTATTGTAACTTAGAAGTACAAAGCGTTGTGAGACTAAGATTGAGACACTCTGAGATCCTTTCTTGAAGTTGCGTAAGTGTTTCAGTATTTGGTCTTCTCTTTTATAATCTTCAACTGCTTTGGCTTCTATTCTTCATAAGAAAACCCAAGATATTTCTTCTCAATCAAGGATGTGAATTGATTCCTTGATTTAGGAATGACACCATAAAGTATGTCCATATCAGATATGTTCATACGTGGTGTATTTTTCATAGTCATACATGTCCATATTAGATATGTCCATGTAGAGGGTGTGTTCTTCTTTCTAATTGCTCTTCATCTTGATTGACTCATTTTGCCATAATTCTGGGAGGCAGTATCTCCATGAGTGATACTTTAGTTTTACTTTTCTTTTGCTCTTGTCTTGATTGATTTTCTTGCCATAAAACTTGGATGTCACTAATCTCCATGATTGATATTTTTCCAATCTTGGAGCCGGCTTTCTTATGAGTAGATACTTATTTTCTTCCTAGATTGATTTTTCTTGATTCTTTGTATCTTTGGTGTACCCCACAAGATATTTTTTTTATTAGTTTGTCTTTATTAAAATATATAGTGAAAATATGGGGCTAACTATCTCCCCCCCCCCCCTCTTTTGATAATGACAAACAAGAAACATCAGTTGACTTCCATGTTATTGATGATGTCATCCCCTATCTTGCAAGCACCTTTGATGTTCCTATTTTCTTTGAGCATCAGTTGAATCTTATCCTTTGATAATCGAATTGCTCCCCCTAAATTTCAGGAACCATCAGTGGACTCTCATCCTTTGATAGTCTACTTGCTCCACCAGTCTTGCAGGCACCTCTGATATTGCTTTATACCCTTTTTGACATAATAAAAAAAAACACCATAAGAGAAAAAAAAAGTAGCTACATAGCAGTTAAATAGTCTAAGTAAATACTAAAGAATTAAACAAAATAAACAAAAGTATAGCAGAAGTGTGTAAAAATCATTTTGCAACCCAAAAAAGGGGTCTGGATCCCCTTTTGATTAAAAGTCATCATTCACTGCTTGGCTAGGAAATATGTGAGGCTCTTGTGCATATTATGTCAGAATTTGTCATAAGATTTTTCAACGTTTATAAAGAGGTAGAAGTAGGAGTTTCAGACAGATATAACAAGATCATCATTTGAAAAGTTAACTTGAGACTTAAGGGAATCTATGTGAGTAAACACTCTGGTGAACAGTTTGATGCCTTCTTGTTTAAAACCATCGAGTGTCAGCCGGACCGTGCCTATATCTGTGTTTATGCTCTTCCCAAGATCTAGAAGCTTGGAAGTCGACTTCTGAAGCAACATTACTCCTTTCTATTAGTTTTTAAGTGATTTTTAAGGTACTATAGTTCCTTCAATACAGGGAGCATGGGGGTTAGAAGTAGACTTGATTACCTTAGGGAGATTAGATTTTGCTCGGGAAGAGTCCTTCTTGCACCATTCATTTTTTACCAAGACATATCCCATGTTAGCAAAAGTTTTGGAGTCATAAGTAGCGAAGACTTCAACCAAGAGATATGTTGAGAGGTCAATCGAGTAATACAGGAGAATTCGAGTAATCAACAATTCATACAACAAACTAACAGAGGGAAAAACATCCACCGTACTCTCAAGCATATATTCACGGATCCAAGCAATCCAATTTATCTTGTGCTTTTTCACCATGCAATATAAGACAAACACATATCGGAAAGCAATGTTACTGAGGGATCCCTTCCTTGAAATCAGTGTGGTGGCGATGATGTGTGCCATGATGCGGTACTTAAAACATAGAAACAAGGGACCAAAACCGGCAGACATCGTGTCCAAGTTGAACAAGAACTTTGTAGCTTTTTCAAAGCTAATTTCAAAATCCTCTGGCCAGGATCCATTCATAAAGTGGATTACACCAGAAAACTTTGTATCAAATACCTTTTCAAATAGAAAATCATTTAGTATGATTCTTGTGCCAAGCACAAGAGTCTCAAGTTCGCCGTTGTCGGGGAGAGGCAGAGATTGGCATAAAATATTCTAATAGGATCCTCATAATCTTCAAGTTCACATAGACAAAAAGACTAGTGAAAAATATTAAAATTTAAATAAGTGACTGATATTGCAAAGGGCTTCCTTTAATTGACCGAGATTAATTACCCGACAAGGTATAATAAAGCAAATTTTGAAGGAAGAAAACTTTTTTTTTTGCGATCATATCCAAAATTTATGCATATTTTTGGGAGGGTAGGTGTTTAGGAAGTTAGGATAAGTTTTTTTGACTGAGAAAAATGGGATGGGGGCTGGACATTTTTTATGATAGTTGACTGTTGCAAATCGGACAAAGATTTATCAGAGGATTTGGAGAGAAGAACATCATTATCGAAGAGTTGTTTGGGAAGAGATTTGGAAATACCAGCCATGGTGCGAGTTCTGGTCATCGAAGAAGGGTTTGAATAAGAGTTTTAAAAGGATAAAGAAGAAGATAAAAGGATGGATAGGTGAGAAAGAGGACTGGACCGAGGGAAGATGAAAAGGAGTGAAGTGAGAGAGGCAACTTTTGAAAGTGAAAGAACGGTAGAAGGGGGATGTTGGGAAGGTAAAAAGATATAGTATCAACAAAGGTGGTGTACGAAGCAGTGAAAGTAATGATGACACCCCTTTATTTTAAAAATCAATTTTCAGAAAAGAAAAGTAGTAATTTTTTTCAAAGTATAAACTTTTCAAAGATAAAACTTGTATGTCATTAATACTAATAATACCAAGTCTTTTTCTAAGGAAACAAAATCTTTCTTCTAAAAGGGATTTGGTAAAAATGTCTGCTAATTGATTTTTAGAATTAACAAATGCCAGAGAAAAGTCCCATTTTATACGAGTACATGATCTCATATAAAATGATGTTTAATATCAATGTGCTTAGCCATGGAATGATGCATAATATATTTAGACAAACTAATAACACTGGTATTCTTACACTTTATAGATACAAATTCAAAATACAAATTAAAAATCAAGTAGTTTGATGCATAATCCATAAAATTTGAGTACCATAACCTCCAAAGGCTATATATTCGGCTTCAGTTGTTGATAAGGCAACTGAAGTTTGTTTATTGCTATTCCATGAAATTAGAACATCACCAAGAATTTGGCATATTCCACTAGTGAGTTTTCTATCATTTTTATCACCTGCAAAGTCAACATTTGAATATACAATTAAGCCAAAATAAGAGGAGCAGGAATACCGTAGTCCAGTGTCCTGTGTTTCAATGAGATACCAAATTATTCTTTTGACAGCAGTCAGACGGGACTTTTTGGGAGCTGACTGGAACCTTACATATTTGCACACACTGAACATAATGTCTGGTCGACTGGTGGTCAAGTAAAGGAGTGATCCAATCATTCCCTTGTACGTCTTTTCATCAATGTCTTTTTCTTCTGAGTCTGAATCAAGACTTGTGGATGGACTCATTTGGGTTCCATTAGTCTTTTCTTTTTCCATACCAAAATTTTTTATAAGCTCCTTGGTGTATTTAGATTGACTAATGAAGGTACCTTGGGTGTTTACTTGATTTGTAAACCTAAGAAAAATATGAGCTCTCCTATGAGACTCATTCAAGTTCTCTTTTCATCAGATTAGAAAAATTCTCACACAAGGAGATGTTACGACTACTGAAAATAATACAATTAACGTAAATTTTCATAATAAGAAGATTTTAATCAAGTTTTTGTATGAATAGATTTGTATCAATTTTTCCTCTTTGAAAATTATTATCTAACAGAAAAGTACTCAACCTCTCATACCAAGCCTTTGGACCTTGTTTGAGACCGTAGAGTGCTTTTCATAATTTGAAAACATGATTTGGATTGGATGGATTTTCAAAACCGATTAGGTTTTTTACAAAAATTCTTCATGAATAATTTCATTTAGAAAGGCATTTTTGATGTCCATTTGATATAACTTAAAGCATTTGAAGGAAAAAAACTAATAAAATGCAAATTGATTCTAGCCTTGACACCGGAGCAAAAGTTTTATCATAATCAATAGCTTTTTGTTGGGAGTAACCTTAAGCCACAAGTTTCTCCTTATTTTGGAAACCTTACCTTCATTATTCAATTTGTTTTTGTTGACCCATCTAGTTTTAATTGCTGAGCAGTTCTTAGGTCTTTCAACTAGACTCCAAAATTTCTTTCATTTGAATTGGTCTAATTTTTCCTTCATGGCCTCAACCTGGGATTTATCTTTGAGGGCCTCATTAGTCTTATTTAGTTCAATTTGAGACACAAGGGCAATAGATGCTTGCTTTCTCAATGAGGATCTTGTCTGATCCTATCGTTTAGGTTTCTGATGATAAAATCATTTGGATAGCTAGCATTGTGTTTCCATTCTCTGGGAATATTTGTTTTGACTGTTTCAACTGCGGAAGTCGATTCTGGAAGGGTTGTAGTTAGCTCATCTTTTGATAGCTCCAGAGTTGTGTTTACATTGTCTTCAGATTGTAGATCATTAGCCTATTCTTCATCAATACTCAACCTCATAGAGGGGTGATTAGCTTCATCAAAAACAATATGCATAGATTCTTTGACACATAAGTGAAATACCTCGAACTTTGTCCTTTGAAAATTTCCTGAGCTTTGAGATCACTGCCTTGGTTACAACTCGACCCACGAGTTATAGGGTGTCTTGATGGGTCATGTGACCTAGTCATAAGGTATCCAGTGGATATTGTTGAGTTTCTATCCAGGATACAACTTAGGGACACAAGTTGTAAAGACTCATGATAAGTCATTAGGATGAATCATAACCAAATCAAGAAAGTTGTTGGCTGGATTATGCTCTGAGTGTGAGTGGCTTTCTATAAGCCATAAGGACTCGTTATAAGTCATAATGATCAAATCATAGGATGCCCAGTGTTTATCCTATTTGGTTCTGCTCTAGTTACGAGTAGGACCCTACGAGTCATTGTGTCATGATAAGAGTTGGATGGTTGAGTCATAAGGATAATAGTGTTGGAGGTCCTGGAGACTGTCCTGGTTACGAATTGTGGCAATGAGTCGTAAGGTGATGTTATGAGCGGATGGGTGACTCGTAACCAAGACGATGCTTTTCCAACTTTTAAGTTGGGGATACTTTAGACATTTACCATTTAAAACCCTTTAAACCCCATGTCCATAAAACAACTTTTGGGACATTCATTCAACACTTTAATGGATTAAACACTCTCTCTAAATCTTCTCAAGCAAGCCAAGCTAGGGTTTTACCAATTTGGTCTTCTAAGGGCTCAAGGGCCTATTTCTCTCTGTAAATCTTTGTGATTCAGGCATGCGACTCTTTCCTCATTGTTAATTTTGTAAAAACATATGATTTAAAGTATAGATCATGAGTCATTGGCATGGGTTTTGAAATAAGGGTTAAGTATTTTGAATGTTTATTATTGGATAATATTTTACCATGGTTTAATTATAATTTTTCATGCTTTGAATATGGTTTTTGCACACGTGGGCACATGAGAATGGTTATTTAACTAAGGGGTCATGGCTAACCCATAAATTGATAATTTTGGTCTTGGTATTAGCTTGATAATGGTATGCCCTCAACCGGTTTCTAAAATTTTTAATGAGAATAACCTTGTCACAAAATTGAATTGTGTGTTGAACTAATGCATTGGCATAAATCGGTTAATGAATAATGAATGGCTTTATGAGGGCCTCAATGACCATAAATTGATTTATATTGTAAACTTGGGGTTTGATTGACAACATGGGCTCGAGTCCCAAATGTTGAATTAATTTAATATCCTTATTTGGACAATAGGTTTGAGTCCTAAATTGATAAGAATAATGTTAAGGCATATTATACACTTGCAAATGGGGTTGGTATGACTATACCAATGGGGTGCCTATATGTATAACAGATTTAATAAATGTTGATAGATGTTAAATATTTTAAAGTAGACTTAAGAGTGAGATGTGTAGCCGGGTCGTGAAATTGGAGGTCTTGAAAAACTATCACTGGAAACCGCACTAGCTAGTATGGGTGTCTAAATGATCAGGAGGTTTGAGTCCCCGTATTGAATATATAAATAAGAGGTTAGAGTTCCCCATATTGATACATTGGTGCTTAAGTCACCTTGATTATTTCGGGAGGTTTGAGTCCCCTATAAAGTTATATACAGATATAGATATTCTCTAGTTTGTGTGGCTACACGTACTAGGGCCCTTTCAGTTAGGGAAGAGATAAGCCCATATAGCCCGTGGGTGCCTTTTCATATGATGATTATGCTACACAACCCATGTTAAGATTTTTGAAGTTTATGCTAAGCCTTGCTCCCTACCCCAACATGAGATATTATATATATATATATATATAGATGATGTTCATATGATATTATGCATTGAATGCTGTGTTGGTTTTAAACTGTTATCGTGGCATTATTTTGTTCCTCTATCCCTGAGTTACATGCTAGCGCGCTAACCACTAACTATCTTCAAATGCTATATCCCCACACGATGCAGGAAGCAACCATACTTCCACATCTCCTGCTCAATGACTTGGATTCACGATTAATTAGCGAGTCAAATTTAAGTGGTAAACTTCCATCCTTTGAAAGACCCCATTTTATGTTGTGGTTTTCTTTTTATGAGTTGACTATTTCTTTGGATATTGGTTTTGGCTATTGAGAGGGCATGTCCTGATATTTATTTTTGATTTTGTAGAGGCTTTTTTAGATTACTGTGGACCTAGGTAGTTTGGTTGATTATTTGGTGACAGATGGTTTTTTGGGTATTGGTGGTTGTTAAAGACATATCATGACTTATCATTAGTTCTATTAGATATCATCTTATTATATGTTTGGAATTCATATGGCATTTGGGGACGTTGTGTTGGTTCAATTTAGAGAATGGGATGATCTTCATTCCACGTTGGACTTGAGATACCTGTCACTACCAGACCCTAGTTTAATTCATGACAAAGATGGTATCAGAGCCTACGTTCATGGTCAATTGGGTGTCCACAAATTCATTTTAATTAGAGTCTCTTTTATGGGTGTGTAAAGCTCCACACTTATAAGGGAGAGACTATAAGACATTTAGGAATATTTTCCCTTTATTGTTATTTTAATGTTGGGACATAAAATTTAAGGTCTTGGATTCTTCCAATTTCTATTTGTTCGACTTTTAGATCATGCTTCCAAGAAGATTTGATGTATGTGTGAACTCTTCTGTCCCATCCAAGGATAATGTGGATGGAGCTCATCCAATTTTTGGGGTTCAGACACGGTCAATGGTCACTACATCTTATTGTCCTTGTAGAGTCCCACCTGTCCCCACTGATCCTACTTTGCAAAGTTACACCCATACTCAGTTGCCTTAAGGAAAGATTAGTAATTCTAAGTGCCATTGCTCTATTAACCTATTGACTCAGTTAGTGATGTCCCAGTAATAATAGATGAGTTCTGCTAGTGTTGTTACGGGTTCGTCTAAGGATACTAGGGTTGGCCAATTTATGAGGTTGTACTCTCCAATATTTACTGGTGATAAGGCTGAGAAGGATCCTCAAAGTTTTATTGATGATATGGAGAAGATCTTTAGGGTTATACATGCTTTGAAGGTTGAAGGTGTAGAGTTTACTAACTACAAATTGAAGGTGTGGTGTACCAATAGTAAGAGTGGGATTAGTTGAGAGGCGGAGATGCTGGTTTTGCCTTGTGGGATAATTTCTTTAGTGCATTTTTGGACCGTTTCATTCCTCAGGAGTTGAGGGAGTTAAAAGTGGAAAAATTTGTTAACTTAAAGCAAGAAAGAATGAAAGTCAAGGATTATGCCTTGAAATTTCATCAATTTTCTCGATATGGTCCCAAGTTGGTATCTAGCATGAGGGCCAGGATGAGAAAGTTTGATTCTTGGTTGTCTCGAGACTTTATTCAGGAGAGTAAGCCTGCTTTGTTAAATAAGGACATGGATATCTCTTAGTTTTTGGTTTATATGCAGCAGGTCGGAAAAGAGAAAAAAAGAAGGTTGATATTGGTGAAAGGTAGAGTAAGAAATTTTAGCATTCAGAATAGGGAGGAGACTAGTAACAGAGTGGAAAATGGTCTAATAAGAAGAGTTAGGGGAGTCCTAACTCCTATTTGACAACTAGTGCTCCCTATCCAAAGTCATCTGGCGACCGTCGTTTTAAGGGTAGTGATGCTTCTAGGGCATAGGGTGCCCAATCTCACACTAATGGGGCTCGATCAGCACCATCTTACTCTTTCTATAGATTTTATGGTCAGCACCACCGTAGTCAGTGTGAGAATTGGAGGAACCAATCTTTTAATTATGATCATGTTGGTCATATGCATCGGGATTATCACTTTAGAGTTGCTTCTGGGGAAAACAAGGTTCCTGTTTTCTCTTCATCAGCTCCTGCACCAGCGGGTGCCA
This sequence comes from Capsicum baccatum var. pendulum, assembly GCA_030864225.1. Lineage (NCBI taxonomy): Eukaryota > Viridiplantae > Streptophyta > Magnoliopsida > Solanales > Solanaceae > Capsicum > Capsicum baccatum. The sequence goes on along the minus strand of CM061558.1, from coordinate 203,538,198 downwards.
CTTTTGGATTTGGCACTGGTCAGATGTCGTTACTGGTATGTTGAAACCTTTTTCCCATGATGTGTACTTTTTACTTGATCAAGGGTCCACATGACCCCATTTGTGGCTGTGCATGTTGATTTTGGTCCTGAGTGTATATCATACTTTTTTTCTATTTCTACCCTGGTGGGCAACTCTGTAGTTGCAAGAAGAGTATATGGGTGTTGTGTGGTATTGTTGGTAATAGAAAAAATCTAGTAGACTTTATAGAGTTAGACATAGTTGACTTTGATGTTATTTTGGGGATAGATTAGTTACACTCGTGCTACACTTTTTTATATTGTTAGACCTATAAGGTCATGTTTAAATTCCCTAAGGATACAATTGTTGAATGGGAGAGAAGTTTCTAAGAGACAAAGGCGAGGTTCATATCATATATTAGAGCCCATAAATTAATTTTCAAAAGGTTGTATATATCATTTTGTTTGGGTTAAAAATTCTAACTTAGAAGGCACGTACTTACATTCTGTCCCAGCAGTAAATGAGTTTTCTGAGGTTTTCCCTCATGATCTCTCTGGTGTCCCCCTCGATAGGGAGATTAATTTTTGTATTAACCTTGTTCTGTACACTCATCCTATTTTTATCCCTCTGTATAGAATGGCTCCAGCTGAGTTGAAGGAACTCAAGGAGCAGTTGAAAAACTTTTTAGATAAGGGTTTCATCTATCCGAGTGTATCCTCGTAGGGTACACCTATCTTTTTTATGCATAAGAAAGATGGTTCCTTTTGTATGTGATTGATTACAGACAACTGAACAAGGTGACCGTAAAAAACTAGTACCCTATTTTGAGAATTAATGGTCTCTTTGATCAACTTCAGGGCGCCTAATTTTCTGTAAGATTGATCTTTGGTCTGGGTATTATCAATTAAAATTGGGGAAGTGGATATCCCTAAGACAGTTTTCCATACCCGGTATGGGTACTTTGAGCTCTTGTTCATGTCTTTTGGCTTGACCAATGCCCCGATGGCATTTATGGACTTGATGAGTAGAGTTTTCTATTAGTTTCTTGATTTGTTCATGATTGTCTTCATTGATGACATTTTAGTGTATTCCAAGAGCGTGGCAGATCATGTCGATCACCTTTACATTGTGTTGCAGACTTTGAAAGATCAATAATTGTATGCCAAATTCTCAAAATGTGAATTCTGATTGAACGCTGTTACATTTTTGGGTCATGTTGTAACTAGTGAAAAGATCATGGTGGATCCACAAAAGGTTGCGATAGTTAAGAAGTGTCCTAGGCCCACGACTCCAACCGACATTCAAAGTTTTTTAGGTGTAGCCGATTACTATAGAAGGTTTGTGAAAAGTTTCTCTTCTATTGTTGCCCCATTGAATAAGATGACTTAGAAGAAGGTAAATTTCTTGTGGTATGATGCTTGCGAGGATAGTTTTAAAAAGCTAAAGTTTAAGTTGACTTCGGCTCCAGTCTTGGCCCTGCCCGAAGGTACTGATGCTTTTGTGGTCTAGTATGATGCGTCTTGAGTGGGAATTAGTTTTGTACTAATGCTACATGGCAAGGTGGTTACTTATGCCTCCAGGCAGTTAAAGGTTCATGAGAATAACTATCCGACCCATGACTTGGAATTGGTAGTCGTGGTGTTCGCGTTAAAAAATTGGCATCACTATTTGTATGACGTCCATGTTGATATCTTTTCTAATCACAAGATCCAGCAGTATGTATTCACCCAGAAAGAGCTTAATCTCAAGCAAATAAGGTGGATTGAGTTGCCAAAAGACTATAACACGAGTCTTCACTACCACCTAGGTAAAGCTAACGTGATTTCTAATGCTCTTGGCAAGTTATATATGGGTAGCTTATTGCATGTGGATGAGTATAAGTAGGAATTGGTAAAAGATATCTACCATTTGGCTAACTTTGGAGTTTGTCTCTTGGACTCTAAGGATGGTGGTGTATTTGTGCGATAGCTGATGCAATCATCTCTTGGTTCTGAAATAAATAAGAAACATGTATTAGACCCTATCTTGATGAAGATCAAGGATGATATGGTTAAGGATAATGTGATGGACTTCGAGATTGGTGGTGATAGTATCGTGACGTACCAAGGGAGGTTGTGTGTTCCCGATGTTGATGGGTTGCGTGGCTGGATCTTAGACGAGGTCCATGAATTGCGATATATGGTTCATCCTGATTCAATAAAGGTGTATCATGATCTCAAGGATATATATTGGTGGAATAACATGAAGTGAGATGTAGACAACTTTATGGCTAAGTGTATGGTGTGTCAACAAGTGAAGGTGGAGCATAAAAGGCCCGGTGGGCTATTTCAAGAAATTGAACTGCCAATGTGGAAGTGGGAATATTGTTGGATATTATTTTTCCATGGTTTAATTATGATTTTTCATGCTTTGAATATTGTTTTTGCACATGAGGGCACATGAGAATGGTGATTTAATTAAGAGGTCATGGCTAACCCCCAAATTGATGATTTTGGTCTTGGTATTGGCTTGATAATGGTATGCCCTCAACCTATTTCTGAAATTATTAATGAGAATGACCTTATCACAAAATTGAATTGTGTGTTGAACTAATAAATTAGCATAAAACGGCTAATGAATGATGAATGGATTTATGAAGGCCTCGATGGCCATAAATTGATTTTGATTGTAACCTTGGGGGTTGATTGGCTAAATGGGTTCGATTCCCAAATGTTGAATTAATTTGATGTCCTTGTTTGAACAATGGGTTTGAGTCCCAAATTGATGAGATTAATGTTAAGGCATATTACACGCTTGCAAGTAGGATTGGTTTGACGATACCAATGGGGTGCCTATATGTATAATAGTTTTAATAAATACTGATGCATGTTAAATGTTTTAAATTGGGCTTAAGAGCGAGATGTGTAGCCAGACCATGAAAATGGAGGTCTCGAAGTACTAACACTGGAAGCTACGCTAGCCGGTACAGGTGTCTAAATGACCAGGAGGTTCAAGTCCCCCGTAATGAATATATGAATGGGAAGTTCGAGTCCCCCATGCTATATAAATTAGTGCTTAAGTCACCTTGATTATCCCGACAATCCCCCATAAAGGTATATAGAGATGTGGATATTCTCTGTTTCATGCGGCTATAGGCATTGAGGCCCTTCCAGCTATGGGAGATCTAAACCCATATAGCCCGTGGGTCCCTTTTGATATGATGGTTATGCTACACAATCCAGGTTAAGGTTTTTGAAGTTCATGCTAAGCCTTGCTACCTACCCCAGCATGAGATATTATATATATATATATATATATGAAATTCATATGCTATTATGCATTGAATGTTGTGTTGGTTTTACACTATTATTATGGAATTATTTTGTTCCTCTATCCCTGAGTTACATGCTAGCAGTCTAACCGCTAACTATCTTCGGATGCTATATCCCCACATGATGCAGGAAGCAACTATATTTCCACATCTCTTGCTCAATGACATAGATTCACAATTAGTTAGTGAGTCAGATTTAAGTGGTGAGCTTCCATCCTTTGAAAGACCCCATTTTATGTTGTGGTTTTCTTTTTATGTGTTGACTATTTCTTTGTTTATTGGTTTTGGCTATTGACGGGGGCATGTCCTGATATTTTATTAACTTTCAATTTTATAGAGAGTTTTTTAGATTACTGTGGACCTAGGTGGTTTGGTTGATTATTTAGTGACAGATGGTTGTTTGGGTACCGGTGGCTGGTATAGACATATCATGACTTATCATTAGTTCTATTAGATGTCATCTTGTTATATGTTTGGAATTCATACGACTTTTGGGGATGTTGTGTTGGTTCGGTTTGGTGAAAAGGGTGATCTCCATTCCAGGTTGGACTTGAGATACCCATCACGTCCAGACCCTGGTTCGATTCGTGATAACAAGGTTCTTTTATTATAGGCTCTGTAGGCACGACTGGTGGGAGAATACCTAATAAAAATACCTTCGTCACTTCATGGGTCAAATTTTCCTAGATTACTCTTACCATTGATGTGGATAAAACACTTGTATCCAAAAGGATAAAAGTAGCTAATATTAGTATTTTTTCCTCATCACAACTCATATAGAGTCTTCTTTAGAATAGGTCTGATGAGGCATCTGTTGATGATGTGGTAGGTTGTGCTTACTGCCTCTACCCAAAAATGATCGGGAAGATTGTATTCAAATAGCATGGTCCTTGCGGTTTCTTGATGAGACCGATTCTTTCGCTCTACCACACTGTTTTGTTAAGGAGACCGCAGTGATGAGAAGTTTTGAGAGTATCCATTTTGATCATAATATTCCTCAAAAGCCTTATATTAAAAAAAAATTTCCATGATCACTATGAACATGGGTGATGAAGTAGCCAACATCTCTTTGTACATTTCTACAAAAGATCTCAAAGTTTGTGAGAACTTCAAGTTTATGAGCAAGAAACATTACCTAAGTAAAGAGAGAATAATCATCAACTATAACGAAAACATATCTTTTCCCACCAATACTTGCGGTCTTGGTGGGGCTAAACAAATATATATGGATTGTTTGAAGGGGTTTGGTGGTTAAGACAATATCTTTTACTTTGAATGATGTCTGAGTCTGTTTACCCAATTGGCAGGCATCACAGATGTGATCCTTCTTAAACTTGAGTTTTGGTACACCTTTCACTAATTCCAGTCTGGAGAGTTTCTCAATTATGTGCATACTAGCATGCCCAAGCTTTCTGTGCCACAACCAATTGTCATTGGTTTGCACAGTGAGGCAGGTAAGGATGGTAAAATCAAGAATATTTAAATCATAAACATTATCAACACGCTCACCAATAAGAGAAATATCTCTTTTATCATATTTGATGGAGCAACTTTCATCTTTAAAGGAGACTCCAAGTCCAGTATCATACAAATGATTGATGATGAGCAGCTTGTGTTTGAGTTCGTCGACGAGATATACTTCAATAAGTTCATATGAGGAGTTGAGATTTACTGAGCCGACTCAGATGACGTCTCCCTTAGAATTATTACCGAATCTGACTGATCGTTCTTCTATTTTCTTTAGAGAACAAAAGTTTTCTTTCTTTTCGATCATATTTCTAGAATTTCTACTATCAATAACCCACATTCCCTTTTTATCGATTTTGCGTACATGTTCCTGGAAAATAAGAAAATTAATTTTGTTTAGGTACCTAAGTGGTCTTGGGTCCTTGAGGGTTAGATTTACTTCCTTTAGGCGTCCAAACCCATACACTTTTTGGCTTTCGGCTGCAGTTGTATGGTTTGTGCCCTTTCTGTCCACAGGTATAGCAGACAAGTCTTTGAGAGGAGAAAAAGGTCTTGGTTAATTTAAATGATCTTGATAAGGAACTTGAGATGGTTTTAAAAGAGTTTAATCTTACGAAACTGTGACTTGGTGATTTTTTAATGCTATTCAATTGCATTTTCACAACATCAAGCTCTTCTTAAAGTAAGTCAATTTCAATTTTACATGCTTCAATTTTAACTTGACAGTTTCTTCATTCCTCTTCGAGTTTTTGTTTAAGTCAATCTTCCTAGTTTTTCTTCTATTGAGTGAGTTTATTGTATTCATCTATGACTTTTTGAAGCTCATCGGTTATTATATCAAAATTTGATTCAACAATATTACAATTATGACAATCATGTGGTCTTACCTCACAGGCCTTTCCTTTTGACACGAAGCACATGTTGGTTGCTTCTATTTGTTCTTTAGTTTCATCTTCATCACTCTAGGCTTCAAAGTTTTTATTTTTTCTATATGATCTCCTCCTTAATTCTGGACAATTTTGTTTAAAGTGGCATGGCCTTCCACGGTGATAGCAACAATCACTGTTCTTTGTGGAATAATTGTTTCTGACTCCTTGGGATCTTTACTGCCTCTATTTCATTATTTGCCTTACTCCTCGATTTATAAGAGCCATTGATTCGCTAATGGCTTGTTCTAGAAAATATTCATCTTTAGTTGGCACGACATTGAAGGCTACTAGTTTATTCTTTTCTTCCTTGTTGTACCTGTTGATATAGTTCCATTCATATGCAATAAGATTGCCTCATAATTCGTCATATGTCATCTTGTGAAGGTCCCCGTCTTTCAGAATGGTAGCTTTAGTTTTCCATACTTTGGGGAGACTTCTAACAAGTTTCTGGACTTGTAGATTGTACGGATAGATCATCTCAATGATTTTAGTTCACACATAATTTTGCTAAATCGGGCAAACATTGATTCAACGTTCTCATTTTCTTACATTTTTCAACAGTTCGTATTCATTGACTAGGGCAACAATCTTTGATTTCTTGACTTCGGTGGTTCCTTTATAAGTTACCTCCAATTTATCCCACGTCTTTTTTGCGGTCACACAGTTTGATTTCTTATCGTATTCTTCTCTGCTTACTGCACAAAGAAGTAAACTCATATGACACGACCCAAACCAGGGCCTAGTCGTGTCGGGTATCTCAATTCCAACCAAGATCGGAGACCACCTCCATACCCCATCGTTAACCACCCTGCACCCCATATCGGGTGAATTCTAAACATATAACAAAATAAAGGAATAATAATCTAAAGACAATAAAGCAAGTCAATAACCATAACCAAACAACCACAACCAAATATCCAACCAACACCAATCCCAATGCCAATACCAATATCGACACAAACACAAACACTAATACTAACACCGCCCATGACCATAGTAGTTCGACAAAGCATCTTACCATAATCAGGAAATATTCGGTCGGGACAAGCCCTAGACCATAGACAAAACCAAAGCCAAAGAAATAAAAGGAATAAAATGAAGCCCATAACATGAAATGGAGTCTTTCGGAGTATGGAAACGCACCACTTCAATCTGACTCAAAGTTGTCCCCGAATCTAAGTCACTGAGTAGGAGAAATAGTAGTATGGCTGATTCCTGCATGACATGGGGATACAACATTCGAAGACAGTTAGTGGAGTGAACGCTAGCATGTAACTCAAGGATAAAGGTAAAATAATACCATCATTCAAACCCAAATAAAATAACCATATGCAATCACATATATACATATATTTATTATATTGGGATAGGTAAAAAAGGTTTAGCATGCATTTAAAATCTTAACCTGGGTTATGTATCTTAACCATCATAAAATCCACCCACGGGCTATATGGGTTCACCTCCCCCTACTGAAAGGGCCCTAACGCGTGTTAGCCGCACGAACCAGAGGTATTAAAGAAGACCAGGAAATGCCCCGACCGCACGTCAAACCAAGATACAATCATATAATTAGTCTGAACCATGCATACAGGTCATCAATACAAAACCTCATGACGGAAATCACGAGTTTCCATTATCTGTATTCAGATCCAGACCATCACGGCTAGCTATCACAACCCCGATTATTAACCAATTAAAACCTTTAGCATATAACCAATCCACCAATTCCAGGAGTCAATTATTAAGGCATTAAAAGTAGTATATTCATACCGACTATAGCTTGTAAGCAATGACACCAGCCAACACTTGGGAGAGTCCTTGGTACGCTACAAACTCCGTTATTAAAATCACTTGGGGGATTCCTTCATACCCTACAAGGTTTTCAAAACCATCCTTAACATTTTATCTATTCTGTTCTATGCATTAGTTTCATGAAATAGTCAAACTAAACACTTTGGGGATTACATTGTACCTCTAATTCAAATTCCCACCTTTCTCATAACTACAAACCAATTTTACAAAACAAGGTTGGGGTTATAACCACTTAAAGAGTCATAAGTTTAAAGAAATTTACCATTATCAAGTTCAACAACCATACCCATGAAACCACATGTTGAAAACCATAATTATAATAAGAAAAACCATAATTTAACCATGAAAAACAATATTTAACCATGAAATACGAAAAAACCCCAACCTTTATTTCAAAACCATAACAATACCATGAGAACCATACATTAAAACATATGCCTTTAGTAAAATAACAATGAGGGGGGAGTAACATGCTTGAATTACTAAGATTCACAGAGAGAAATTGATCCTTAAGCCCTTAGATATCCACTTTGGAGAAACCCTAGCCAATTTTGCGTAAGATGATTTTGAGAGATAAAAAGGATATGTAATCTTGTAAAGTGTGGAATGAATGACCAGAAGTGTTATAGAGACATCGGGTCTTAAGGTTAGTAAGTAAGAAATGTCTAAAGTTCCCCTAGCTAAAAATTGTAAAAAGACCGCAGGTGGTTATGAGTCGACCCCTTGACTCGTGACCACAACATATGACTCGTATCCTTGAGTCATCACCAAGATAGTAAGTTGGACACCCATACACTGTCTACCATATGACTCCTTGATCCAACACATGACCGGACCATACGACTCGTATGGTCTAGTCGTATCCAAGATAGAACCGAAGGGATTGGACACTAGACAACATACGACTTAACCCTACCACTCATAACCTTTCCTCACGGCTCTTAGTGAGCCACTCGTACTTTGAGCCAAGTCAATTCACTAAGTTTCTGATTTGATTAAGAATCTCCTAATGACTTATCACCACCCCTAACAACTCGTACGACCAAGTAGTTACAAAGACCAAAAACCTAATCACCACCCACTGAACACCTAACGACTAGGGTTACCTGACCCGTATCCACACCTTATGACTCGTATGATAAGTTGTTACTAGGATAATGAGCTCAAAGCTCAAGAATTTTCTGAGGGCCAAAATTCAGGGTATTTCAATTTCCCCCCACTTGGATCATTCATCCTCGAATGATGGGACAAGGCAATGACTAGCACGATTAAACCCCCAAACATCTCTACTCTTACCTTTAAAATAGAAAATAGAATACCAAGGAATTCATAATATACCTTTAACAAGGACAGAAAACAGATATGTTAAGAATAACACATACCTCAATCACAATTTTCTGGAATGGAAAATAGGAATGGATACTTGGACTTCATGTCTTGTTCAGCTTCCCAAGTAGCCTCTTCGACCTTGTGGTTCCTCTATAGCTACTTCCTTGGCTCGCAACCGATGAACCTGCCAATCCAAGATCTTAACACGGACCTCCTCATAAGATAAGGAATCCAAAATACCAATATCCTTGATAGGCACAATTTGTAATAGATCACCTACACACTTCCTTAACATGGACACATGGAATACCGGGTGAATGGAGCTCATACTAGAAGGCAACTCCAACTCATATGCAACATGGTAAACCCTTCTCAAAACCAAGTACGAATCGACATACCAGGGACTGAGCTTTCTTTTCTTGCCAAACCGCATCACTCCCTTCATGGGAGATACCTTCAAGAACCCCCTATCCCCAACCTCAAACTCTAACTTCCTACACCTTATATCTGCATAGTACTTCTGGTGACTTTGGGCAGCTTTAAGCCTAACCCAAATCACCTTCACCTTCTCCATGAATTGGTAAACCAAAATCGGACCAAACATCTCCACCTCACCAACCTCGAACCACCCAATAGAAGACCTACACCTCCTACCATACAAGGACTCAAGTGAAGCCATCACAATGCTAGAGTGGTAGCTATTATTATATGCAAACTCTATAAGAGGAAGAGGCTCAACCCAACTACTACCATAGTCAATCATGCAAGCTCGAAGCATATCTTCTAATGTATAAATAGTCCTTTCTACTTGCTCATCCAACTGCGGGTGGAAAGTAGTACTAAGACTCACCTTGGTCCCTAAACCTTTTTGAAACGACCGCCAAAAGTGTGATGAAAATTGCGTACCATAATCCTAAATAATAGAAATAGGTACCCAATGCAACTTCATAATCTCTTGGAGGTACAACTTTGCATAATCCTCTGCTAAAAAATTAGTCCTTACTGGCACAAAGTGGGCAGACTTAGTCATCCTATCCATGATGACCCAAATTGAATCAAACTGATTCCGAGACCGGGGAAGATCGATAATGAAATCTATGTTGACCACTTCCTACTACCACAAAAGAAACTCAATTTCTTGATATAACCCTCAGAGCCTCATTTGCTTAACTTTTACTTGGTGGCACACCATGCACTTAGCCACAAAGCTAGCCATATCTCACTTTATATTATTCCACCAATACATCTCCTTATGGTCAGATACATTTTTATTGAGCCAGGATGAATAACCCAGCTCGACTCATGCACCTAAGCCAAGATCCTCTCTCGCAATCAATCCATATCTGGAATGCACAATATCTCTTGGTATCGCAAAGTACTATACCACTAACCTAAAAAGCCATTACTTTCTACCAACCTAAATTACCCTTAATCCTCATCAAGATAGGATCTAAAACTTGCTTCTTCTTCACCTCAACACCTAGGGATGACTTCACTACCTTCTGAAAAAATGCACCACCATCTTTAGAGTCCAAGAGGTGAACTCGAAGGTTATCCAAACAGTGAACAGTGAACTCCAAGGTTATTTAAACAGTGAACATCTTCACCAATTCTCGCTTTCCCTCATCCACATGAGCTAAACTTGCCATGGATAACCCGTTAAGGTCATCAACTACCATATTAGCTTTACCTGGATGGTAGTAAAGACTCATGTCATAATCCTTGAGAAGCTCAAGCCATCTCCTTTGCCTGAGGTTAAGGTGGACACATATTGCAGGATCTTATGATCGGAAAAGATATATATATGCACTCCATACAAATAGTGATGCCAGATTTTCAATGTGAACACCATACCAATAGCTCTAAGTCATGACTCAGATAATTTTTCTCATGCACCTTAAGTTGTCCAGAGGCATAAACTATTACCTTGCCACACTGTATCAAAACACAACCAAGCCCACATGGGATGAATCACAATAGACTACAAAACCATATGTGCCTTCAGGCGAGGTCATGTTCGCTGCCGAAGTCAACTTATCCTCCATTTTCTCAAAACTACCCTCAGAAGCATCAGACTACAAGAAGTTTACCTTTTTTTGAGTTAACTTAGCCGATCGGGTAGCTATAGTCGAAAAACTTTCTACAAATCTCCTATAGTAATCAGCTAAACCCAAAAAGCTCTGGATATCGGTTGGAGTCATGGGTCTAGTCTACTTCTTAACCACTATGACTTTCTGTGAATCCACCATGATCCCTTCGCTAGAAATAACATAGCCTAGAAAAGTGACAACATTTAACCAAAATTTATATTTCAAAATTTTGGCATATAATTGCTAATCTTTCAGGGTCTGCAACACAATGCAGAGGTGATCAATATGATCCACCTTAATCTTCGAGTATACTAGAATATCGTCTATGATACAATGACGAACAAATCCAGAAACTAATGAAAGACTCTATGTATTTAATTGATGAATATCTCTGAGGCATTGGTCAATCCAAATGACATAACCAAAATCTCAAAATGCCCATACCAGGTATGGAAAACAGTCGTAGGAATATCCACCTCCCTAATCTTTTGCTGATGATACTTGGACTGAAGATCAATCTTGGAGAAAATCTTAATACCCTAAAGTTGATAACAAATCATCTATCCTTGGAAAAATATACTTATTCTTTACTGTCACCTTATTCAGTTACCGGTAATCAATACATATACGAAGGGAACTGTCTTTATTGCGCACAAACAACACCGATGTACCTCACAGAGACACACTAGGATAGATAAAACCCTTGTCTAAAAGATCTTTTAGTTGCTACTTAAGCTCATTTAACTCAGCCAGAGCCATTTTATACAGGGGAATAGAAATAGAACGAGTGTCCAGAACAAGATCAATCCCAAAATCAATCTCTCTATTGGGAGGGACACTAGGAAAGTCATCACGGAATACCTCAGGGAATTAATTCACCACTGGGATAGAATGTAAAGAAGGACCCTCTGAGTTAGAATCTTTAACCTGAACCAGATGATAGATAAATCCCTTGGAAATTAATCTCTGGGATTCAAGATATGGTATGAACCTTTCCTTAGGAGCTAGGGAGCCACCCTCCCACTCAATAATCGGGTCATTAGGGAATTTAAAGATAACCTTATAGTTCCAACAATTTAGAGAAGTATAGCATGAGTGCAACTAATTCATTCCAAATATGACATCAAAATTAACCATGTTTAACTCACACTGATCCACCAAAGTCTCCCGACCACCCACAGATACCACATAACCCTTATAGACTCTTCTATCCACCACAGAGTCACCCACCAAGGTAGAAACAAAAAAATGGTTCAAAATACATTGGAGACTGAAGCCAAACTACATAGCCACAAATGGGTCACATAAGAAAGAGTTGACCCTAGATCTAACAAACAGTACCCATCATAGGAGAAGAGTTTCAACATACCAATAATGACATTAGGCAATGCCTTAGACTCCTGATGGGTAATGAGAGCATAGAGTTGATTTTGACCAATGATGGAGCTGGCAAAAAGGACACCGGAACCTTGTTTGCCCAAAAGCAATCCTAGCTATCAAATAGTTTCGAAGCACGTGCCCTAGATAACCACAGTTGAAGTACATGTCCTTTCCTTTATCACAGTAAAGCCAATGCAATCAACCACAAAATCTATAGAGAGAATAGGATGGATCTGATTGGTCCCCACTAGCCTAAGATTGAGCACCTTGTGCCCTATAATCCATTAAAACTCCTATCACCCAATGACTTTGGATATGGAGCACTAGCCGTCAAGTAAGACGCAGAATTTCCCCACTTTTTTGGATAACTTCCTACCATCCCTACCACTCTGCTATTGACCACTACCTTGATCAGAGAATCTAAACTTATTACTTTGTCTCTCTCCTATCTCCACCTACTTCTTCTTATCTTTCTCAACCTGTTATATGTATACCACTAACCTGGATATGTCTATGTACTTATTTAACAAGGCATCCTTACTCTCCAAAATCAAGTCTCGGGATAACCTAGAAGCAAATTTCCTTATTCTATCCCTCATGCTAGAAATCAACCCTAGAGCATACCGAGACAATGGGTGAAACCTAAAGGCGCACTCCTTGACTGATATATTGCCTTTCTTTAGGTTAACAAACTCTTCTGCCTTTGTCTTCCTTAACTCTTTAGGAAAGAAGAGGTCCAGAAAAGCACTAGCTAAATTATCCCAAAGGGATGACTCAGCATCGTCATCCCTAGACTGTTCTAATTCCTCATACCATTGGTATGCTATATCTTTCAGCTAGTAGGCAGCAAACTCTATATCCTCTACATTAGTGGCATGCATAACATAGAAGATCTTTTCTATCTCATCAACGAAACTTTGAGGATTCTCCTCGACCCTAACTCCAGTAAAGGTTGAAGGATTCAACCTCATAAACTGGCCAACCCTTGTGGCCTCAAAAGATGGAGTAACAGAATCACCTCGCTCATCTTGATAAGCTACCAACTGTGCCAATATATGAATACACTGACAAAACTCAGCAGTCACCATATCAGCCTGAGGAGTTCGAGAATGGCTGGAGGGGATCGGTGGAACTCCAGGGGGCAATTAGGAACTGGACCCCTAGACTAAGTCTGGATTCCATAAGTATAATATGTCCTATAAATAGTGTCCTCGGGTAGGACAGAAGAGTTTTCGTGAACTTTAGATCATCTGGGAGGCATTACCTAAAAAAATAAACAAATGGTTATTAGAGAAGATTTTAGGACCTTAGACTCTACAACTCAAAAACATAACACAAGAAAGAGAAACATTCCTAAATGCCTTGTAGCCTCTCCCTTATGAGTGTGGTGCACTACACATCATTAAAAGAGACTTTACTCGACACGGCTTTGTGGACTCCCAGTTAACCATGAACCTAGGACTCTGATACCAATCTAACATAATCCAAACCACGACTTAGTTATGTTAGGTATCTCAAGTCCAACCAGGACCAAAGACCATCCCCAATACCCCATTGTTAACCATCCTACACCACATGTCAGATAAATTCTAAACATATAATAAAATAAAACAATAATAATCTAAAGACAATCAAGTAAGTCTATAACTATAACCAAACAACCACAACCAAACATCCAACCAATACAATCCCAATGCCAATACCAATACCAATACAAACACTAATATCAACACCACCCATACTCATGGTAGTATGAAGCTTCTAACCAGAATCAAGAAATATCCAATTAGGACATGCCCCTGACCATAGCCAAAACCAAAGAAAAATAAATAAAAATAATGTAAAGAAGTTCATTACATGAAATAGAGTCTTCTGGAGTATGGAAGCCCACCACTTTAATCTGACTCAAAGATGTCCCAGAATCTAAGTCACTGAGCAGAAGGAATGGTAGCCGATGCGTGTTAGCCGCATGAACCAGGGGTATCAAAGAAGACCAGGGAATGCCCCAATCCTACGTCAAACCAAGATACAATCATATTAATATTGTGGACCATGCACACATCATCCAGACCAAACCTCATAACGGAAATCACAAGTTTCCAGTGTCCGTCCTTCAAACCCATACCTTTACACCTAGCTATCACAACCCCATTATTTCCCAATTAAAATCTTTAGCACATAACCAATCCATTAATTCCAAGAGTCAATTATTAAGGCATTAAAAGTGGTATCATTATACAGACTATAGATTCCAAGCAATGTAACCAGCCAACACTTAGGGGAGTCATTTGTTACCTGCAAACTCCATTATTAAAATCACTTGGGGGATTACTTCATACCTCATAAGGTTTTCAAAACCAGCCTTAACCATTTAACCATTTTATTTTATGAATTAGTTTCAACAAATAGTCAAACCAAACACTTTGGGGATTCCATTGTACCCCTAATTAAAATTCCCATCTTTCTTATAACTATAAAACAATTTTCCAAGACAAGGTTGGGGTTATAACCACTTAAAGAGTTGCAAGTTTTCAGCAATTTACCATTATCAAGTTCAACCACCATACGCATGCTACCACATAGTCAAAACCATAATTAAAACAAGGAAGAACAACCAAAAAACCCAATCTTTATTTCAAAACCATAACAATACCATGAAAACCATACATTAAAACATATCCCTTTAGTAAAATAACAATAAGGGAGGAGTAATATGCCTGAATTACAAAGATTCACAGAGAGAAATTCATTTTTAAGCTCTTAGAAGAAAACTTTGGAGAAACCCTAAACAATTTTTCTTAAGAGGATTTTGAAAGAGTAAAACGGATATTTAATCTTGTAAAGTGTAGAATGAATGACCAAAAAGTGTTATAGAGATGTGGGGTCTTATGGGTTTTAAGTGAGAAATGTCTAAAGTGCCCCCAACTAAAAACTGTAAAAAGACTGCAGGTGGTTACGCGTTTACCCCTTGACTCATGATCACAACGTACAAGTCGCACCCTTGATTCATCACCAAGACAGTGAGTTGGATACCCATATACTGTCCACCATATGACTCCTTGATCCCAAACATAACCAGACCATACGACGTATATGGTCTAGTCATATCCAAAATAGAACTTAAGGAATTGGATACTAGACAACATACGACTCAATCCTACCACTCGTTACCTATCCTCGCAGCTCTTAATACGCCATCGTACTCAGAGAAAAGTCAAGTCACTAAGTTATTGATTTGATCAAGGATCATCCTTATGACTCATCACCATCCCTAACGACTCGTACCACTAAGGCATTACCAAGATCAAAAACCCAACCACCATCTACTGGAAACCTAACGACTAGGGTCACCTGACCCGTACCCATACTATATGACTCATATGATATGTCATTACTAGGATAATGAGCTCAAAGCTTAAGAATTTTCTAAGGGCCAAAATCCAGGGTATTTTATTATAGCTCGTGCATTAGTTTGAATTACCTCTTGTTTTTCTTTGGAAAATTTGAAATTCTCGAGGTCTTCTATATCAGTACTGCTTGATTATTTATCCTTGTCCTTATGTTTTTCCTTGAGTCCTGGGATTGGCTTTGGTCCCTTTTTAATGACAACCTATTCTTGAAAGTCATTTGATCGGATGAAGATTCTGAATTTATTCTTTCAATAGGAACAGTGTTGTCCGTTAAAGTATGGTAGTCTTGGTCGAGAAATGGTTGTCTTGAAGGAGAGCACCTGAAATGTGGTAGTTTTCCATTTGATCATTGCTTACGTGCAATTATGTAACACTTTTGGTGAGACCTACTCTGATACCAATTGAAATTCAAGGGGTGGGGGTGGGGGTAATTGAAATTTTTCCATGAGTCAACTATTGAGTCTTCACAATCGACTTACCTGTGAATCAATATACTTAACAAACATGATTAGATCTAAATAAGCAGATAAGTAAATAAGCAGCTTGAAATATAAAACACGAAGATTTATCCAAGTTCGAAACACTAATGTGGTGCCTACTTCCAGTTCCCTTGGGCTTCAATTTTTCCTCAGATCATTCAAAGTGCAGTTCGAGTACAATGGTGATGGAATAAGTTCTGAAGACTTATTTTATTCTTCATATCTTGTGACACAGCCTCAGTTTGTATTCCAAATTTAACTCAATCTTATTCTTTTTATAATTATTGTAAACTAAGAAGTACAAAATTTTGTGAGACTAAAATTGAGTCACTCTGAGATTCTTTCTTAAAGTTTCATAAGTGTTTTGGTCTTTGATCTTCTCTTTTATAATCTTCAGTTTCTTTGACTTCTATTCTTCATAAAGAAACCCAAGAGATTTCTTCTCAATCAAGGATGTGAACTAATTCATTAATTGAGGAATGACACTATAAAGTATGTCCATATCAGATGTGTCCTTACATGGTGTAGTTTCCACAACCATACATGTCTATATCAGATATGTCCATATATATGGTGTGTCTTATTTCCTTTTACTCTTAATCTTGATTGAATCTGTTTGCCATAATTCTGGGAGGCCAGTATCTCCATGATTGATACTTCAGTTTTACTTTCCTTTTTCTCTTGTCTTGATTGATTTGCTTTCCGTAAAACTTGGAAGCCACTAATCTTCGTGATTGATATTCTTCCAATCTTGGGCTGATTTTCTTATGAGTAGATGCTTATTTCCTTCCTGGATTGATTCTTTTTGATCCTTTGTATCTTTGGTGTATCCTGCAAGATATTTGTTTATTAGTTTATATTTATTAAAACATATAGTAAAAATATGGGGCTAACACCTACGATATATAAATTTAAATGAAAAATTACTTTTAATCAAAGTACGTGACATCTATCTAAATAAGAGAAATAATTATATGTATTTGTGCTCTTGTTCTTTTTTTTTTTTAAACATATCATCTTAATTATAAAAAATAAAATAAACATGTTATATTTCTTATGTTAATAAATTTTATTAATATATGTATGATATAAATTATGTTTACTCCTCACAAAGGTAAAATCTTTTTGTAGTTTATGTCAATGTAATAAATATTATTTTAGTTTTTGTTTACTTGATCCATGTTAATTTGTAGTTTATTCTGCTCATGAAAATTAGAGATGTGAGTACTATAAGTATTGGCTTGAAGAGGTAGATATACCTCAAAATCTTGACTTGTTAAACAAGTGGACTATTCCAAAAGTTGATATAAACACCATTTATGATTATGGTTGGTTTGATAAAGCTTTTTCTAAACAAATGATAAAGACAACTGAACAGTCTTTAGCATTAAATTCTTCTGAAAAAACGATTCATTTATTAAATAAGCGAGACATTAATTTGCATAAGAATCATTATAATTGTATGCACATTGGATTGGTTCAAATTGCCTTTAAAACCTTAACTTAACTCTTAAAGGGTTACTAGAGACATTTTTAGCAGCTTTTAGAGATGCTAGAAATCTGAATTTCAGACAATCTCTAATTGGTTCGATTGAATCCACTGTGGCCTATGGTCCAGTTTATTTCAATACTCAGCTAAATTTACAATTATCTTTGACTGGGGCAAATATACTTGATGCTTTAACATTAAATATGAAAACGCATGGTTATAATTATGCTCCTGTATCTAAACTTATTTGTCTTTCATACAGAATTTATTACAAATTATTAACTACTTTAAATCCTTGATATAAGTTATACAATACATCAGATCAGACTATATTAGTCGAGACTAATTTTGCAAGGTCTAAGGTCACCCACAAGGAAACCTATTAAATGGGATGAGATTGATTTTTCCACTACTTGGACCTTAAATTTGATTATATCTCTAAATCAAGTCACTGATGATTTAACTAATACTAAATTATCGCATATGACTCAAAATCTGGATGGTAGGATTTGTATTCAATTCGAAGAAAGGTCCATTGTTTATAGCAAACATTCATTCTCCATGTCTAAATTATTGCCTTCTATGCACCATATTTCTCCTGCAGAACCATCATATGGTCCAGCTAGAAGTCGTCCAGCTTCTTTGCATACAATTGACTCAGATTCTATAAGATTTGTAGAGAAATTTAAAGTCAATCCTCGAACAAATATTATTCATGATAGTGACAATATCTCTGATAGACATATTCTTACTGCTTCTGAAATGAAATTTGATCCAAATGATATTTAATGATTCCACACTAAATTAATTTTAGTCCTGGATCCCAGGCAAGAAATTATATTTAAAAAAATTAACAAGAAATGGAACCAGTTTAGAACTTGGTATTTGAGACTTATAGTCCTGATGAGATGAATAATATTTCTCAAGAATTCTATGAAACGTGTGCATTGTATAATCAAATTATGTATTTTGTGCCTTGGTTTATCACCACATACTTGCCATTGTATGTTAGGGTACTTGAAAGATTATATCAAGATGGTAATGGTAACATTGTTAAAACTATTTACCCTCCCCAAGCCCCTTTAATATTACAAAATAATACTGGTATTACATTTTTTGCATTTCAAAAATTCATTGATAATAAAGTTTCTAAGGTAACTATTGCAGAAATTAACAATTTGATTTCTTAAAATAATTATTTGAAATTATATATGAAAGTCTTAGGAGAACATATTTCTTCTCTTGATAAAAAGCTTGATAGATTACCTGATTCGATAAAAAAACTGAGTATTAGTCCAAACCCTACTGATATTGCTTCTTCTACAAAAAGTAAGATAGAAGATTTGACGACTAAAACCAGTATTCAAAGGCCCCTTGATATTGAAAGATTCCAACTTAAATCATTTTTGTATGATTTGAAACAGCTTCTTGATAAAAAGTTTTCTGGTTTAAATATTAGACCTATTGATTTGTCTAATGCCTTTGCTGATAGCCTAGAATCCACTCCTGATTTGAAAAATCAGACCAAATCAGACCTAAAAAATCTCATAGGAATGATTAGAAAATAGTCGGGTAAAATCCCAGATATGCCGATTTACCCCGCATGCAAACTTATTACTATCTGTGACCCACTCCTCAAGATGTTCTGATAGAGAAAAGGGATTGAAATTAGACTAATAAGTCTTATAGAGGAGATGATATTTATGAATAGAATTTTGGTGGATTAACTAAGAGGCAATTAACAATCCTCGTACACCGCATTATGATGTATTCAACGGTATGCAAAGCCACTGGTAATACAAATAATAGAACAGATAAAGTTATATGTAAAATGATAGTTGCTGGTTTTACTGGCCAACTTCGTGGCTGGTGGGATAATTTTCTGACTCCTGAACAAAGAGAGTCAATTTTTTTAATATTGTAGCTACTGTACCAGGGCATGATAACCTAAAGAGCCCTAGTTGCAAATAGGGAAGATGTTGTTTATACACTTATTCTTACAATTTTAGAACATTTTAATGATAGATTTACCAATCAGTATGAAAATATTCAAACTTTATTAAATGGGATTAGATGTAAAATCCTAGGATAATTTAGGTGGTATAAAAACACATTTCTAAGTCGGGTCATGGAATTACCTGAAAATCGGTATGAGCACTGGAAGACTAAGTTTATAGA
The DNA here is from genome assembly GCA_030864225.1 of Capsicum baccatum var. pendulum. Classification (NCBI taxonomy): domain Eukaryota; kingdom Viridiplantae; phylum Streptophyta; class Magnoliopsida; order Solanales; family Solanaceae; genus Capsicum; species Capsicum baccatum. Next base: position 203,518,325 of record CM061558.1, on the reverse strand, counting down.
TGGGCTTCCTTCACTTTTTGCTGAAAAAGTACAAAAAACTCTTAGAGGTTCCTCTGGTGAAATTACTTGGGGAAATTACAGTTATGGTCATTTGATAGCAACTTGTATGCAAGAAGGATTAAACTTGTGTAATGAGTTAAAATTGTCTAGACAACTTAAGCTTGATAAGCTTAGAGAAAAATGTCAAATAGGAGATTTCTGTACACAGTTTGGTATACCTGAACCAGCTTCCACTTCTAGGAAGAAAGGACATAGATATTCCAAAAGTGGATAGCCTTATAGAAAAAAGAGATCTAGATATAGGTCCAAAGAAGAACGTGAAACTAGAAAAGCCTAAAAAAAATCTACTAGATTTACCAAAAATAGGTCTAAGCGAGATCTTACTAAAATTAAATGTTATAGATGTGGTAACTTTAGGCATATTGCTCCAAATTGTAAGCTTCAAAAGGTTAAATCTTTAGGTTTTGCAGATGATGTGCATTATCAAGTTTATGATTTGATATACACCACAGGTTCGGAATTTGATTATAATGTTGAATCTGAATTAGAAAATGATATTGAGTTGCTTAATTTATTTGATAGTGATAATGCTAATTCTTGTTCTGATTGCCAAGGTGATACCTGCATTTGTGATGATGCATTTTATAATTTGCAATCTTAGTTTGAAGATTTAAATGTTTAAACCATTACTTCTGATAATGTATTAGAACTTTTGAAAGAAGTTTCGGATGACAAACTATGGGTAAAAATTATTAATTTGTCTACTAGTTCAAAACTTAGCACTTCTAAAACTGCTGATAACCAAACCTTTACTCCTAAAACTGCTGATAGCAATTATTTTATGCCTTATTCTATATTAGAGGTTAACAGACGTTTTGCTATGAGTTATACTCCTGGTAAAGATACTTCTTTTGATGATTTAAAAATTGAAGTTGAAAACTTGAAAAAAGAGATTACATCTCTTAAACAAAATCAAATGATTTGTGATCACAAAATTTCACAAATTGAGAAAGATATTTCTCCCACACAAATTTCCAAAGAATAAGAAAAATTTTCGAAGAAAGTGATACGGATGATATTCAAAATTCCCTTGATTTAAAAAATAATTATTTTTTGAGAATGATGCAAATGTTTACTGCTCATAAATGGCATATTAAATGTACTCTTTTAATTGATAATCATTTTTCAGTAACTAATATTGCTATGATTGATAGTGGAGCAGATGTTAGCTGCATACAGGAAGGGTTAGTCCCAACAAAATACTTTCATAAAACCACTCATGAAGTTAAATCTGCATCTGGACATGCTCTTGATATAGAGTATAAATTGCCAAAGACTCATATTTGCCAGAATAAAGTATGCATACCGCATTTCTTCATTTTGGTAAAAAATCAGTTATACCCTCCAATTATACTTGGAACTCCTTTTATAAATTTTGTTTATCCTTATACTCATATTGATGCAAAAGGATTTTCTTCTACTTACAAGAATAAAAAATATCTTATTCTTTTGTTACAAACCCCGTAACTAGAGATATTAATTCTTTAATTGATATGAAGCAAGAATATGTTAATTTTTTACATCTTGAATTACTTAGCATGAAAATTTGTGATACAATAAAATCTACTAAGGTACAAGAAAAAATTAAGTTAATTTCTGAACAACTTGTTATTGATATTTGTGTTGATCACCTCAGTACTTTTTGGAATCGCAAAAGGCATATTGTTACTCTTCCTTATGTAGATAATTTCTGTGAGGATGATATCCCAATGAAATCACGACCTTGTCAAATGAATGTTGTTAGTTGAATTCTATAAAAAAGGATTGATAATCTGTTACAAAAGAGTTTTATAAAGCATTCAAAATCTCCTTGGTCATGTACTGTTTTTTATGTTAATAATGCAGCAGAAAAGGAACGTGGTGTTCCCAAGTTGGTGATAAATTATAAACCTTTGAATAAACATTTAAAATAGTGTCACGACTCAAATTAACGGATTGTACGGGAACCTACGCTATTCTAAGTAATTAGGAGAACCCTTATTACCGACTAAAAATATGCGGAAAACTTCTGTTTTTAAGGGAATACTGGATTAAATATAATAAGTAAATTAAATACTCATAAATAAATTTCTTCTAAAACTTCTTACAAATTTCCTTCACTATCCCAAAACTTGGCCAGACATGTACAAGAGTTATCTACTACAACATAGACTGATAATAAAATAAATAATACAAAGACTCTAACATCTGCCAGTGCAGAAGTTAGTGCTGAATATCGTCATCCATCTAGTAACTTCAACTAACTTGTATTCAGTTTACACTCCAAGAAGGAATGTAGAAGAGTAGGGTCATTATAACCACACGTACTGGTAGGCATCATCGTCCAACAATGTTAGTTCATATAATCATAAAATAGAATTAAGAAAAATAAATCATGGCATCTTGGATGGAATATAATTCAACTAAGGTTGAAATAATATTATTACTTTACCTATGTAAGATACAACATCCCACTACTCTTCCAACTCCATCAATATTATATTCGTTATTAACACACTCTAGCCTCATTAATTAACACCATCAACCACAATCACCGCTAATACAACACTATTCCTCTTTATTCACATTATCTTTTTCATCACTCATATTCAAGGAAACAAACCCGTAATCATAGACAACCCACACCAAATTCTCGGGTTAACAACCAAATGTTCTCATCTAATATTAAAGAATGATAACTAGCTATCCTGGTAATCCACGATTTAAACCCATATAAATGAAGCAAGTCAACCAACATATAAGTAAGTACAAAGTTTCACTTCTTCAAATATATATCACACAATCAAATACCCAATGAATCAACAATACAGCAATAACAAATCAAACAGTGCTCACAAACAAGCCATATAACCATCAAGAGTGTCAACCATTGTAAACATCTACAAACTCAACACAAATATGTACACACATGCTATGGGACTTATTTTTGCCCAAATAGTCATGACCTGCAGGAAACAATCTATGTTCATGTACCATACCAGCGTGGTACCCTATCCAACATATACATATTCATACTTGCGTGGTACCCGATCCAACATATACATATCGGTATTAATATGGTACCCGATCCAACATAGATATATCTTTACTAGTGTGGCACCCGATCCAACATATAGATAGCCGTACCGACATTATGATCCCATATATACTTATCCGTACCGGCGAGGTACCTGATCCATCATAAACAAGTATTATCAATATCAAATTTACACAACCTCACAGCATACAACAATGTATCAAGTTTACAAGTACACTTAAAGTCATAAGACAATTCCATCAAGTAAATTTTTAACAATTATTTATACACACATCAACAATCCAAGCATCAATAATTTCAAGCATGTCCTAATATCAATCAACAAGTATTCATAGCATTACTTTAAGGAGTTATCATTATCAAACAAGCCACTCATAGGCACAATTCAACAAACCATCATTATCACCAATTTAGTCTCTCATGGGCATCTAATAGATTTAGTCTTTTTATCAATATCAAAACAAGAATATCATAAAATAAATCACAATTTAATTCTTACGCATATAAGTCACTATTGGAGTCTTAATTAGTCATTAATTATAAAAAAAATATCATTATCTTCTTAAATACTACAACTTGGGTTATCACATCACCACCTATAACTAGCACATTCACACGTATCAGTATACTCTACCGCTTTCCACATTATATAATCATCATACTAATTCAAGTCATTTATCCATTAGATATTACTATGCTCATCAATATTCGATCTTAGCATAATTCTCCTCATCATATTATTGCATAATACATACAACTCAATTAGGTTCATCACTAGAACAACTAAAAAAAACATCATGTTCATATACTACATTGACAATAATCTGCTTTCGGGCACATAGCATATAATATCATAAATATCACATAATCAATCAATAATATAGTGTTTGGGATTAAAGTTAAGTACTCGTTTCTTCATCCACCTCAACTCCATGCCCGCAGGCCTAGCCATGCTTTCTTCCATCAATTCTAAATTTAGCCATGCTTTCTTCCATCAATTCCAAATTATGAAAATATAAAATAACACAATCTTCTACTCATTAAACCTAGCCTATCTGGACATCAAACTTTTGGAAGAAACAAGCTGCAACAAAGATTATCTTTCTTTTTCTTCATGTTTTGGAATAATCTACCATCTAAAAATCAAGCAATAATAAGAGCAACAAGTAATTACTCTTCAATCAAATATCTTGGAGATTCAAAACCACTAATTCTACCTTAATTTAAGGTCTATATCATCCCCTAATGTCAGTTAACCAATAATTAGCTCTTTCAAGCTTAACTCATCTCCATTAATGAAGTTCTTATGCTAAAGGTCTCATCTTTATGGAATTCAAGGTTCCTAACCATCAAAATTAATAATCTAGTTTATGAAATTAATGTTACGATTCTTTAATTTATAGTTTAGAATCAGCTCTAGGTCATATTAAAACACCCATGAGTATTCCCCAAAAGAATTCCACCTTCAAAGGTTTTTCTAAGGATTCTAAGATATTAAAGGATTAAAAGACAAAGAAAATTATGGAAAAACTTACCTCGATGAAGGAATTTTACCTTAAGCTTTGGGAAATTACTTCTCTAGGGTTGGGGAATGAAATTTGGGATTTTTAGACCTAAAATACGGCTGAAGCTGATTTAAATACAACCAGAAATTTCGCTACAGCAAAATCCCTTTTCATCCCGGATAGTGCTCAGTAAAATAGTCATAACTTTTTACTCCGAATTCGAATTGAGAAACAGTTTATTTCTTTGGAAAGAGGACTCATAGATCTTTGATTTGATAGGTAATGGAAATCCTAATTCCTTATATTCTGTGAGATATGATTATTCAAAGTTGGCCCTAATAGAAACCCATATCAAAATTGTATTGAAAAGAAAGTTTTATAATTAACTTTGTGTTTAGGATATTGTACGACCTTAATTAACACCTAATGAAATTTCAAACTAAAGTATTCGAAGGCTAAAATCTTTGCCAAAAAATTTAAGGTGACATGATAAATAAAATATTGGCTATTTTGGACCAAGTTAATATTGAGGAATATGAATTTATTACGAATAATTTAGTAACAACGAAATGGGTCGTTACAATCAGATACGAATTTACGATTTGTTTGTCCTCAAATGGACATTCAGTGGAGAAAAGCACGAGGTTGGAATTAGAGAGACATTACTAATTGAGTTGCTTATATTGCACTCTATTCACTCACTCGATATCCTTATCGACCAAACCACATTCTATAGTCAATCATTCTATCAAAGCTTTTCAAAATACAAAGATACGGAGTTAAATATTTACATACGAATCACTTATTCTCCTTTCAACGGCCTAAGTCTGAAACTTGAGTTTTACAAAAGCAAGATAAAGACGGTTAAAAGATTCACCTTGATGAAGACAAACATCCAAAAATACCTCTTTTTCACTACTGAAGCTCCAAAGTCCCGAATTCAATTCTGAAAAGTGCTACGAGATACCATATGAATCTACTATTCGAATTTTAACACTAAACAAGTCACACCTAATCCACCCAACAGACAAGCTCTCTTTGAGACACCTGACTTAGTTTCTAGCCAAGACTATCCTATGGAGAATCTACATCTTGATCATATGCAAGTCACCACACCATTTACAAGTCACCTAACTTAGATACTAGCATGTACTCAATCAAGACTACAAAATTTATTTTATAAAGCTAGCTTCAATATTTCACAGACACGATTGTTTTCACCTCAAGATCACACATGATTCAAGCTTAGTATTTACTACTATACATAGATGACAACATAATCTTTCACTCATTACACAGACTTACAATAATTGGTCACAAAGACCCCAAATAATTATAGCCTACAACACATTCTCCTCCACAACATTGTTAATATTCATCTAATCATCATACTTTAGTTACTCAACAAGCAATATCCATCAAGTATCACCCAAGGAAAGATTCAATCATGCAATTTAATAATTCACTCATTCTCCCATTCAGGACCATTCTTAATTATTTTATGAGTGTAACTAAGCCATATGATTTTGCATTGCCACCATCATGGGAATTAATATCCTCTAAAAGAGTCATACATCAGTTAACTCTACAGGACATGTACATGCATAATTCAGCCACAAGGTCAACTTAACAATAATTTATCTTCTCAAGATTTTCCCTAATGCATAAATTCACAACTATAACTTATATCCAGACAATCACTAACTCAAATATTTTTTAACAACCAACACTTCATGGTCAATCCAAACCACTCTTATATCACTAACACCAATTTAAGATACACAGAGCCATTCTTATTTCTACCTAAAAATATTTTTATTACGGCTTCACTTAACTCTTAATTACCTCAAGAGTGGTCCCCACACCATTAGCACATAAGCAAGGAAAAACAAAATAAACTGATTACAACTCATTAACAGTCTCACCACCAATATCACATTTCAGACAAATTATCAATCAAATTCTGTAGGTATCAACAACCTCTACTAGTTTTTGTCAATTTTATTTAAAACTCATTATTTTGTCAAGCATTAAGAATCTGTTCACATAAGAACCTCAAGATAATGTCACTTAGCTGGTCCTCATAAGGAACCTATTATAATTTCAATAATAGAAACGCACAAAAATTCTAAACATAGTCTCAATGATCGGACCACATAAGGATCCCCACATAATATCAAATAATTAAACCACACAAGGATCCATCCACAACATCATTAGCAAGAACCTCTCATTATAGAAAACGCATATCACCTCAGTCTTTTATTCATGACGCTTTTTACCATCTTTCTTGACATCATCTTCTTATAGCATCCTCTCAATTCTCATACCATCAATTTCATCAATATAATAGTTCAAAAAAATAAGTAAGCACCATAGAATTGCTAGTTTCACAATAACAAGAAATCAAATAATTCCATCATAATTATCAACAAAAACAGCTTAGTCAATTTTCATCACTTAAATTCAAATAAAATAATTCACAACAATGGCAAAAATCTAGCAACACAAGTTTAGCCAAATATCAAACATAAGCAATCAATAAGTTCACAAGTCTTTACCTATTAACAATAACTTTTAGACCTCATTAACAGATACCAATTGAAATCTCCTAGATTTTTATTCAAAATTACTAAGATACCAATTGAAATTAATTACATTCCAAATGAGCTCTATTAAGATAACAATTAGAATTGTCTAGATACCAATTGGATTCAATCTAATAGTCCAAGATTAGGATGGCATGATGGAGAAAAAGAAAGGATAATGATTCCTACATGCCTCATAACGTTCCAAAGATTGGGTGTGGGGCCCACACACCAATTTATGAAACTTGACATTGCTCTTGTACTTGTGGGATCGGTGAACCTAAGGCTCTGATACCAACTATCATAACTCAAATTAACGGATCATGCGGGAACCTACACTATTCTAAGTAGCTAGGAGAACCCTTATTACTGACTAAAAATATGTGGAAGACTTCTGTTTTTAAGAGAATACTGGATTAAATATAATAAGTAAATTAAATACTCATAAATAAATTTTTTCAAAAACTTCTAACAAATTTCCTTCACTATCCCAAGACTTGGCTAGACATGTACAAGAGCTATCTACTATAACATAGACTGATAATAAAATAAATAATACGGAGACCCTAACATCTGCCAGGAAAAAAGTGAAGAAATTAGTGTTGAATATCATCATTCATCTAGCAACTACAACTAACCTGTATTCTGTCTACACTCCAAGGAGGAATGTAGAAGAGTAGGGTCAGTACAACCACATGTACTGGTAGACATCATCGGCCGACCGTGTTAGTCCATATAATCATAAAATAGAATTAAGAAAAATAAATCATGACATCTTGAATGGAATATAATTCAACTAAGGTTGTAATGATATTATTACTTTACCTATGTAAGTTACAACATCCCACTACTCTTCCAACTCCATCAATATTATATTTGCTACTAACATACTCTAGCCTCATTAATTCACACCATCAATCACAATCCAATGCTAATACAGCACTATTCCTCTTTATTCAGCTTATTTTTTTCATCACTCATATTCACAGAAATAAATCTGTAATCATAGACAACCCACACTAAAATCTCTCGCTAACAACTAAATATTCTCATATAATATTAAAGAATGATAACTAGCTATTTTGGTAAGCCATGATTAAAACACGTATAAATGAAGCAAGTCAGCAAACACATAAGTAAGTACAAATTTTCACTTCTTCAAATATATATCACACAATCAAATACCCAATGAATCAACAATATAGTAATAACAAATCAAACAGTGATAAAAAACAAGCCACATAACCATCAAGAGTGTCAACCATACTGTAAACATCCTCAAACTCAACACAAATATGTACACGCATGCTATGGAACTTATTTTTACACAAATAGTCATGGACGTAGGGAACAATCTATGTTCATGTACCATACTGGCATGGTACCCGATCCAACATATACATATCTATACTTGTGTGGTACCCGATCCAACATATATATATTCATATCAACGTGGTACCCGATCCAATATATATATATATCCATACCGGTGTGGTACCCGATCCAATATATACATATCTGTATCGGCATGGTATCAGATCCCATATATACATATCCGTACCGGCGTGGTACCCAATCCACCATAAACAAGTATTATTAATATCAAATTTACACAACCTCACAACATACAACAATGTATCAAGTTTACAAGTACACTTAAAGTCATAAGACAATTCCATCAAGTAAATTTTAACAATCATTTATACACACATCAACAATCCAAGGGTCAATAATTTCAAGCATGTCCTAATATCAATCAACAAGTATTCATAGCGTTACTTTAAGGATTTATCATTATCAAACAAGCCACTCATAGGCACAATTCAATAAACCATCATTATCACCAATTTAGCCTCTCATGGGCAATAATAGATTTAGTATTTTTATCAATATCAAAATAAGAATATCATAAAATAAATCACAATTTAATTCTTACGCATATAAGTCACTATTGGATCCTTAATTACTCATTAATTATAAAAAAAATATCATTATCTTCTTAAATACCGTAACTTGGGTTCTAACATCACCACCTATAACTAGCATATTCACGCGTATCATTACCCTCTACCATTTTTCACATAATACAGTCATCACACTAATTCAAGTCATCTGTCCATTAGATATTACTATGCTCATCAATATTCAATCTTAATAAAATTCTCCTCATCATATTATTGCACAATACATACAACTCAATTAGGTTCATCACTAGAACAACTAAAAAAATATCATGTTCATATACTACATTTACAATAATCTCTTTTCGAGCACATAACACATAATATCATAAATATCCCGTAATCAATCAATAATATAGTTTTTTGGGATTAAAGTTAAGTACTTGTGTCTTTATCCATCTCAACTCCATGCCCGCAGTCCTAGACATGCTTTCTCCCATCAATTCTAAATTATGAAAATATAAAATAACACAATCTTCTACTCATTAAACCTAGCTTACCTGAACATCAAGCTTTTGGAAGAAACAAGCTGCAATAAAGATGATTTTTCTTTTCCTTCATGCCTTGGAATAATCAATCATCTAAAAATCAAGCAATAATAAGAGTAATAAGTAATTACACTTCAATCAAATATCTGGGGATTCAAACCCACTATTTCTACCCTTAATTTAAGGTCTATATCATTCCTCAATGTCAGTTAGCCATTAATTAGCTCTTTTAAGCTTCACTCATCGCCATTAATGGAGTTTTTATGCTAAAGGTCTCATCTTTACGGAATTCAAGGTTCTTGACCATCATAATTAATAATCTAGTTTATGATATTAATGTTAGGAATCTGTAATTTATAGTTTAGAATCATATCTAGGTCATATTAAAACACCATTAAGTATTCCCCAAAAGAATTCCACCATTAAAGGTCTTTCTAAGGATTCTAAGATATAAAGGATTAAAAGATAAAGAAAATTATGGAAAAACTTACCCCCATGAAGGAATTTCACCTTAAGCTTTGGAAAATCACCTCTCTAGGGTTGGGGAATGAAATTGGGATTTTTATACATAAAATATGGCTGAAGCTGATTTAAATACAACCAGAAATTTTGCTACAGTGAAATACCATTTCAGCCCGTATAGTGTTCAATAAAATAGTCATAACTTTTTACTCTGAATTCAGATTGAGGAACAATTTATTTATTTGGAAAGAAGACTCAGAGATATTTGATTGGATAGGTAATGGTACCCCTAACTCCTTATACTCTATGAGATATGATCATTCAAAGTTGGCCCTAATAGAAACCCATATCGAAATTGTATCGGAAAGAAAGTTTTAGACTCAACTTTTTGTTTAGGATATTGTATGGCCTTAATTCACACCTAGAGAAATTTAAAACTAAAGTATTGATATTATCACTTATGAATAATTAAATTCATCGGGCTTGAGTCTATCTAGACACATCCGAAGGCTAAAATTTTTGCCGAAAAATTTAAGGTGACATAATAAATAAAATATTAGCTATTTTGGACCATGTTAATATTGAGGAATATGAATTTATTATGAATAATTTAGTTACAAAGAAATGGTTCGTTACAAATGGATTAGTGATCTTATTCTAAATAAAAAGGATTTACTATCTTGTTTATACGACTCCAATATATTTTCAAAGTTTGATTTGAAATCGGGATATTGGCTGATTCAACTATTTAAAGAGCGTACTTATAAAACTTCTTTAAATGTTCCTTTTGGGCAATATGGATGGAATTTTATGCCCTTTGGTTTGAAAAATGCTCCATCAAAATTTTAGAAGAAAATGAATGATATATTTAATCCTTATATAGATTTCATCATCGGGTATATTGATGACATTCTTGTGTTCTCTAAAACATTTAAATTGCATATCAAGCATCTTATATTCTTAAGAAAATTGTGATACAGGATGATTTGGTGATATCTAAGTCAAAAATGAGTTTATTTCTAACAGATGTTAGATATTTAGAACATAATATCTGTCAAGGAAAGATTACTCCCATTCAGAGATCCATTGACTTTGCTTCTAAATTTCCTGATATTATAACTGACAGGACTCAATTGAAGATTTTTTGGAAAGCTTGAATTACATTTTTCCTTTTTTATGCGAATTTATCTCGTGATTTAGTCCTATTATACGATAGGCTAAAAAGTGATTTTAAAGAATCATGGATGGATAGTCATACAAATCTTGTTAAATGTATTAAACAGAGTGTTAACTTTACCTTGTTTAACTTTAGTCAATCCTTCTTGGCAAAAAATCATTAAGATAGATACATCTAATATTGGTTATGGTGGAATATTGAAATAAGTTAATCCACATAATAAAACAGAATACTTGATAAGATTTTATTCCAATAAATGGACAAATAGTCAATGAAAATATGCTACGGTAGCTCATAAAATGCTAACCATTGTTAAATGCGTTCAAAAATTTCAGAATGATCTTTACAATCAAAAGCTTTTGATAAAAAATGATGCTCAATCTGTGAAGTATATGTTTGATAAAGATTTTAAACATGATGCTTCAAAGTTAATATTTGCAAGGCGGAAAGCCCAATTAGCCCCTTTTGATTTTGATATTCAGTATAAAAAAGAAATTGATAATTCTCTCCCTGATTTCTTATCTAGAAAATATCTTAGTTAAAATAAATTTTTATACATCATTTATTACTGAAAAACTTTGATTACCATATTAAAGGTAATTTCTTTAAACAGAGACATTCAAACTCTCATAATTGATAAAGTCATCCACGATATAGTTGAAGGAGAATTTTCTTCCTTTAATTATGAAGAAATTAGAGATATTGACTGGTACAATTTGGAAATATCTGATTGATTGTGCTATTTGCAGTATGGCGACTGAACCTTCATGGCAGATGACCAGAGAAAAAGGACAGGGCAGATCAGGAGGAGGACCAGCCTCCAATGGAAGAGAAAGATAATCCCCAAACAGATCATATTCGTAGGGATCGTCATATGGATCCTCATTTAATTCTCCAGTTATAAAAATGGGAAATGGAAGTTTGATGAACTCCAAGGTATCGCAGAAAGGCGAATCCTTTACTTCTATCTATCTGAATGATATCCCAGTAGATAGTTTGTTATACAGATAATTGCAAGCATATTTAGCATCTCAAAAGCAAAGTGATACATTTGCTTTAATTAAAAAAGATAATGATGACACCAAGCCTTATGAAAGGCTAGAAAACAAAGAAATAATATTTCTTATTAAGAATTCTGAGATTCTGAGTCGAAATTAATCGTGGAAGATACTCCATAAATATTTGATAAATAATATATATTTTTCGGGTGAGTCATATTGTAACGCCCCAAATCTGGTACCCGAAATGCTACACTGTGCTCATGACCATGAAGGACCACAAGCTAACCTATGATTGATATTTGTACCTGTATACTACATAAAATACTAAATAATACCAAAACATGAACTGAAAGGCCATAAGGTTCACATATATGAATTAAAACATAACATTTGAAAAGGGGTATGAAAAACCCAAAACAACTAAAATAACTGTCTGAACATAAAAGTCTGGAAAGCCTCTAACTGACTGAACTGTCTGAGTAAGGAGTTGATGGGACATGTACTCAAGTAACTCCAACTAATAAACTAATTAATGAGATAATAGATAAATAATCATGTCCTCGAAGGATGAGGACTCACTGCTAACTCTGGCTGCTGATATTTGGAATCTACTGATGCTCTGGAGCTCGTGTCTCTGAACCTATGGTATAAGACACCATAGCGCAAATACGTCAATACTTTGAACGTACTGGTATGCATATGAGGTAGGCTGAATGTATGGAGTTTATATGTATGAACAATACTGTCTAACTGACTAATATAAACGTGATAATACATGCATGCATACATAGTAACTATATCTGAAATCGTGATAACATGAGTATACTGATGACTAACATAACTAATGACTGAATTCAAATAACTAATAACATGAGTAACTGTATCTGACAGTCCTGAATCTGATAGAACTAGCTGAGTTCCATACTATATCTGAGTTGACTATATCTGACAGTCTTAAATTCTGAAGAACTATCTGAGTTGTTTTATTGAGACTAATATTAAGACTGTGGGAGTTAGTTATCTAATCGACATGCCCCAAATAATGCATTATAGCTGAATTGGGGTCCAATCTATTCCCTAATTGGAGGGGTGTCAATACTGCGCCACTGGTAAGGATAATATGTGAGTGACCCTAATATAACAGGTAACTCTAGTGAGAACGGTAGGAACCATCATATAGCAGGCTAAGCCACCTCATCGACCCTCATATAGCAGGCTATGATGTCTCAACCTATGTTGGCTACATAGTTCCAGAATACAAGAATTGCATCTAAGAATCACACCCTCATATAACAGGTGAGTTTCCATCCTTAGGTTCACTCGGTGCTAATTCCTACTCCCATCTGAATAGATACTGAACATGATTAACTAAACTAATTGTACTGGGTTACTAAATTTTGTTGACTGGAGGAAATACTACTGATATCTGATAACTGACTGAGTTCATGAAATCATGGAAATTTCCTGAGTCATAAGACTGTCTGAAGTCTAAGGAACATAGCTTGACTGAGAGTATCGTGAAAAAATGACATGTCTCTAGGAACATAATTAATGTTTCAGGAATAAGTACCCCCAGGACTCGACAGAAGAAAACTGATAAGGCATCACTTACTTGAGCATATGACTAACATCATAATCCATAAATCATTTATCGAAGCATTACATCAACCATGGGATATGCATAAACTTATACATACATAGGAATTTTATGATATCATACTAATTGGGCTCTAATACCAAGTTTGTAACGCCCTGAATCTTGTACCCAGAATGCTACACAGTGCTCATAACCCCGAAGGACCACAAGCTAACCCATGACTGATATTTGTACCTGTATACTACATAAAATACTAAATAATACAGAAACATGAATTGAAAGGCCATAAGGTTCACATATATAAAGTAAAACATAACATCTGAAAAGAGGTATGAAAAAACAAAAACAACTGAAATAACTGTCTGAACATAAAAGTCTGGAAAGCCTCTAACTGACTGAACTGTCTGAGTAAGGAGTTGATGGGACATGTCCTCAAGTAACTCCAACTAATAAACTAATTAATGAGATAATAGATAAATAATCATGTCCTCGAAGGATGAGGACTCACTGCTAACTCTGGCTACTTATATCTGGAATCTACTGATGCTCCGGAGCTCGTGTCTCTGAACCTATGGTATAAGACACCATAGCGCAAATGCGTTAGTACTTTGAATGTACTGGTATGCATATGAGGTAGGCTGAATGTATGGAGTTTATATGCATGAACAATACTGTCTAACTGACTAATATAAACGTGATAATACATGCATGCATACATAATAACTATATCTGAAATCGTGATAACATGAGTATGCTGATGAATAACATGACTAATGACTGAATTCAAATAACTAATAACATGAGTAACTGTATCTGACAGTCCTGAATCTGATGGAACTAGCTAAGTTCCATACTGTATCTGAGTTGACTGTATCTGATAGTCTTGAATTCTGAAGAACTATCTGAGTTGTTTTATTGAGACTGATATTGAGACTGTGGGAGTTAATTATCTAACCGACATGCCCTAAATAATTCATTATAGCTGAATTAGGGTCCAATCTATGCCCTAATTGGAAGGGTGTTAATACTGCGCCATTGGTACGGATAATATATGAGTGACCCTAATATAACAGGTAACTCTAGTGAGAATGGTAGGAACCCTCATATAGCAGGCTAATCCACATCATCTACCCTCATATAGCAGGTTATGATGTCTCAACCTATGTTGGCTACATAGTTCCAGAATGCAAAGATTGCTTCTAAGAATCACACCCCTATATAACAGGTGAGTTTCCATCCTTGAGTTCACTTGGTGCTAATCCCTACTCCCATCAGAATAGATATTAAAAATGATTAACTGAACTGACTGGACTGAGTTACTAAATTATGTTGACTGGAGGAAATACTACTGATATCTGATAACTGACTGGGTTCATGAGATCATCCAGATTTCCTGAGTCATAAGACTGTCTGAAGTCTAAGAAACATAGCTTGACTGAGAGTATCGTGAAAAAATGACATGGCTCTAGAAACATAACTAATGTTTCAGGAATAAGTACCCCCAAGACTCGATAGAAGAAAACTGACAAGGCATGACTTACTTGAGCATATGACTAACATCATAATCCATAAATCATTTATCGAAGCATTTCATCAACCATGCAATATGCATAAACTTATACATACATAGGAATTTTATGATATCATACTAATTGGGCATTTTCCTTCATCTAGGCATTTAATCAAACACATGATAGGCATAGTATATGCAGACAACATTATATAACAATTAAAAAAAATAGTTCAATTCTAATTTTATCATTCAAGGGTTTAATTATAGGTTGACATGAATCTACATCTATACTAATCAATTCCACATGAAATTTATCACCAAACATGGATTAAAAATTCAATTAGCCATTATCAACATGAACAAGAGCAACCCAATATAAAATTCACAAAGAAAATCCATAAACTTGAGCTTAGAAAGGGATTGTTGGGCTTCATGGATGAAAGAAGTCCATGAATGAACAATAGACATACCTAGATTGAGTTTTCTTGATGTTCTTGAACTTGAGGGATTTGAATCTCTTAGTTTCTCGGAGAAGATTTGGATTCTTGTTCTTGGAGATTAATTTCAGAGAGAAACCCTAATGTTATTGTTGAAATAATTATGAACAAATGGGCAGAAATCAGATATAACTGGGTATATATAAGTGGGTGGTAAATGATCAAAATATCCCTATTAAAACTACTTAAAAAAAATTGAACGGGATCTATAACGGTGGGTGCGATGGTTCGTCGGCCCTAACCATCGCTTTTAGGTAGAATGGGGTCTCACTGTTTTGGCTGTGACAGTTTTGGCGATGGTCCATCGCAAGTTTTATGATCCATAAACCTGACCTTCGTACCTTATCCAGAATGTGGCCTCACTGTTTTCCTTGCGACGGCCTGAGCGATGGTCCGTCGCTAGTCCGACGATTCGTCGTTTCTAGGCAGAAGGTAGTTCTCACTGCCTTGCTATGACAGTCATGGGCGACAGTCTATTTCTAGTCCGATGGTCCATCGGCCTTACCATCGCATCTGGGTGGTTTTATTGCCTTCTTTATTTTGGCCATAACTTTCTCCTCCGATGTCGGATTTTGACAAAACTGGTATCGTTCATAAGCTAATTCAATTTCCCACGTGAAAAAAACCATGAAAATATTAAAAATATCATATGTACAAAAGTGGATTTATCTTTCAAGGAAAGCTTCTAACATTCTTGAGATAATTTCAAGCTAGGAAAAAGTATGGGGTATTACAATATCTCCCCCTTGAGAACATTCATCCTCGAATGAGAGTGAGAGTGAGGGGAGAAGATAATCGACGTACATACTGAACATGAATAACTAAAATATGATCTCATAACTGATATGACTGATAACTGAAATATATCATACTGAACATGCATATCTTATGCATGTGTAACTGATTCATAAATGCATGACTGGATGTTCTGAGGAACTAAATTTCTCACGATTAGAATGCATATTTGATGCATAATTTATAACTGAACTGATACATGAATGCATGACTGAATATGCAATGGTACTTGGTACCAAGTTTGCGATGAACACTGAACATGAAACTGAGTAAGCTTAAGGAGAACATGATCTGAGTTGGCGAAGAAGAGGTGAAGATACTTGGTACACATGTCTGCTTCTACTTCCCAAGTAGCTCCCTGGACAGACTGATTTCTCCAAAGAACTTTAACTAGAGGGACTTCTTTGTACCTCAGTCTACGAGTCTGATAGTCTAGGATTTCAAGTGGAATCTCTTCATAACAGAGGTTGTTCTAAACATCAATGCTCTGAATAGGGCCTATAACTGCACCTATGCACTTCTTGAGCAAAGAGACATGGAAAATTAGGTGAACTGAGGCTAGGTCTGAAGGAAAATCAAACTCATAAGCTACCTTGTCAAAGCGACTGAGAATCTTGAAGGGACCGACATATCGAGGAATGAGCTTTCTTTTCTTGCGAATCACTTCACTCCGTTCATGGGAGAGATCTTTATGTAGACAAAATCACCAATCTCAAACTCGAGATCCTTTCTACAAACATCTGCATAAGACTTCTATCGGCTGTGAGCATCCCAGAGTCATTCTCTGATCAACTGAACCTTCTCTAAGGTATCGAATACTAAGTCAGGCCCTATGAATGAGGCCTCACTAACTTCCAACCAACCAATTGGAGATCTATATCTCCTACCATAGAGAGCTTCGAATGGAGCCATATGAATACTAGATGATAGTTGTTATTGTATGCAAATTCAATCAAAGGCAAGTGGTCATCCCAACTTTCCTTAAAAGCAATTGCACACACACGCAACATACTTTCTAAAGTCTGAATGGTCCTTTCTGCTTGACCATCTTTCTAAGGATGAAAGACTGTACTGAGATAAAATTGGGTACCATGACCCTTTTGGAATGCTTTCCAAAAATGAAAGGTAAACTGGGTACCTCTGTCTGAGATAATAGATAACGAAATATCGTGTAATCTAACCAACACTCTGATGTAGAGCTTAGCGTAATCCTCGTTAAATAAGAGGTATGAACTGGAAGAAAATGAGCTGATTTGGTCATTCTATCTACAATGACCCAAACTGAATCATGATGATGACGATTTTGAGACAAACCCATCACGAAGTCCATGTTCACATCTTACTACTTCCAAGTAGGAATAGTGAACTCCTCCATGGACCTACTAGTCTTTTGATGCTTTATATTAACTTGCTGACATGTAGAGCACTTCGCCACAAAATCTGTAACATCTCTCATTATCCCACTCCACTAATAGATTTCCCATAAGTCATGGTAAATCTTTGTGGCCCCTAGATGAATAGAGTAGTCCGAACCATGCACTTCTCCAAGAATTCACTACCTTAAGTCATCTACACCTGGAACACAGAGACGACCCTGACAACGAAGGACACCATCTCCCCCTTGGGAGAAAACCTCCACTTTTTACTTGACTGACTCTTTCAAATTGTCTAAAATAGGATCTCTATCTTGCTTTCATTTCACCTCAGAAACTAGAGATGATTCTGAACTACTCTGAACCCATACATCACCATCTTTTATATCGACTAAGTGAATGCTTAGTCTGGCAAGCTGATGTACTTCCTGAGCTAACTTCTTCTTACTATCATCCACATGAGCAACACTACCCATAGACAGTCTACTGAGAGCGTCGGCCACTACATTGGCCTTGCCCGAATAATAGAGGACGCTCATGTCATAATCTTTCAATAGCTCTAACCACCTTCTCTGATAAAGATTGAGATCTTTCTGAGAAAAGATATACTGAAGACTCTTATAATCTATGAAGACATCTACATGAATTACATATAGGTAATGCCTCCAAATCTTCAAGGCAAAGACTACGGCGACTAACTCAAGATCATGAGTAGGATAATTCTACTCATGGGGTTTAAGCTGTTGGATTCATAGGTTATAACCTTACCATGATGCATGAGGACACAAACCAAGCCTACTCTGGATGCATCACAATACACTACAAACCCATCTGAACCATCCAAAAGAGCTAGAACTAGAGCTGAGGTGAGTCGAGTCTTCAACTCCTGAAAACTCTTCTCACAAGGATCTGACCACTGAAACTTGATTTTATTCTGAGTCAGTATGGACATAGGGATGCAATAGAAGAAAATCCCTCAATAAACCATCTGTAATAGCCACCCAAAACCAAGAAACTCCTAATATCTGATAGAGAGACAGGGCGAGGCCAATTTCTTACTGTTTTGGTATTTTAAGGATCTAATCTAATGCCATCACCGGAAATGATGTGACCAAGGAATGATATTGACCTTAGACAAAACTCCCACTTACTGAATTTGACGAATAGCTGATGATCTCTGAGAGTCTGAAGTACTGTCCTAAGATGGCTGCAGGAAAGTGATCACTACGGGAATAGACCAGAATATCATCTATGAAGACTATGACAACATGTCCAAGTAATACTTGAACACACAGTTCATCAAGTCCATGAAAGTGGCTGGGGCATTAGTAAGACCAAATGACATGACTAGAAATTTGAAGTGACCATACAGAGTTTGGAAAGCTATTTTCGAAATATCATATTCCCTAACTCTGAGCTGATAATAGCAGGATCTGAGATCTACCTTAGAGAAATAAATGGCTCCCTGAAGTTCATCAAACAAGTCATCTATTCTGGGAAGAGGATACTTGTTATTGACCATGACCTTATTGAGTTGAATTTTGAGAGAACTGTCTTTCTTGCGCACGAATAATACTGGAGCGCCCCACAGGGAAATGTTGGGTTTGATGAATCCCTTATCTAAGAGATCCTTTAACTACACTTTTAGTTCTTTGAGTTCTGCTGGTGTCATTCTGTATGGAAGAATAAAGATAGGCTGAGTATCTGGAAGAAGATCAATGCCGAAGTCTATTTCCCTATCGAGAGAAATTCCTGAAAGATCTTCGGGAAAGTCATCTGAATATTCATTCACTACTGGGACTAATTCAAGACTGGGAGTCTTAGAACGGGAATCCTTAGCACGATCAAGATGATAGACACATCTCTTAGATATTAATTTCCTTGCTCGAAGGTAGGAAACAAAATGACCTCTAAAAGCGGATACACTACCCTTTCACTCTAGGACAGGTTCATTTGGGTACTAAAACAGGGCTATTCTATTTCTGCAGTTGACTTTGTTATAGAAGGAATAAAGCCAATCCATGCCGATAATGACATCAAAATCAGTCATCTCTAATTCGAGTAAGTCTGCTGATGTGACTTTCTGAAATATCATAACCGGGTAGTTCCTGTATACCCACCGGGCTATGATGGTTTTACCCACTTGGGTAGATACTGAAAAGGGCTCTACTAGAATTTTGGGACTGACTCCAACATCAACTGCTATATAAGGAGTAACAAGAGATAAAGAAGCTCCTGAATCTAGCAAAGCATAAACATGCACATGAAAGATCTGTAACATATCGGTAACCACATCAGGAGAATTTTCCTGATTTTGTTGGGATTGAAGAGCATAGAGAAGATTTAGGCGTTGCCCATTCGTAGCACTGGAAGTGGCACCCTACTGATTTGGGCGATCGGACAAAGCTGAAAAGCCATTCTGTTGACCCTGAGGATTGTCTCTGACTCTGTGGCCAGGCTTGCCACATCCGAAACAAATACCACTGTTAGCTTTGTAAATACCCTGATGGTGCTTGACACAAGTCTGGCAAAGAGGATAGGTGCGGGCGCTACTAATACTGCCCTGGGACTTAGATCCTAGCGCTCTATCTTTGTTACCCTCTATGAACTTAGGAACTGGAGAACTGGATGAAGAAAGAGATGGAACTGATGACTTAGGATGAAACTGAGAACAGTTTCCTCCTTCATACTTAGGCTGAGAAGGGTTGAAACTAGCTGTCTTCGCTCTCTTATTTTGCTTCTCCCTCATCTTAATCTTCTGCTCCTCTATCTACTGAGCATGAGTCATGATCCTAGTTAAAGTCATGTCACTATTCAGCATGGCAGATCTACTCTCATTAACCACGCTATCATTCACCCCTGAAATGAACTTACTCATCCTTACCCTACTATCTGCAACCACATGAGGGGCATATCTGGCTAATTGAGTAAATTTAAGAGAATACTCTTTCACTTTCATATTTCCCTACCTGAGGTTGATGTATTATAGCACCTTAGCTTCTCTAAGCTCTAGGGGAAAAAATCTATCAAGAAACGCAGAAGCAAACTCCTCCCACTCAACTGGCCCTCCATCATCTTCCCTCTCTGACCTCCACTGCTTAAACCAAGTGTGAGCAACATTCTATAATTGATATACAGATAGCTCAGCACTCTCACTAGGAGTAACCCCCATTATGTTTATAACCTTCTGAACTTGATCTAGGAATTTTGGAGGGTCCTCATCTGTTTTAGACCAGAGAAAGAATGGAGGATTCATTTGGGTGAAGTCACAAATCCTAGTTGCGGCTGAATTGGTGCGGCTGAATTGGACACTGGGTTTGTCGGAATGATTGTTGGACATTCATTTTGAGTGGCAACTGACTGAGCAAGAGTAGTGAATGCAGCTCTAAACTCTGCATGAGAAACATGTTCGTCCAAGGGATCTTCTTGGACAGGCTGGGTTCTTCTCTTGGGAGGCATATTCTAAAATAAAGAGAAGAAATGGATTACACTCAGAGATCGACTTGAGATTATGCTCACTAGCACGACATGAATACTGAAAGAACGGAAACTGTTCCTAAAACATCTTATAGACTCTTGCACATAAATGTGGCGCGCAACACACCCATGTACAAGACTCTACTAGATGCGGCTTTCAGACTTCCTAGGACTATATTGAACCTTAGGCTCTGATACCAAGTTTGTAACGCCCTGAATCTGGAACCCAGAATGCTACACATTGCTCATAACCCCGAAGGACCACAAGCTAACCCATGACTGATATTTGTACCTGTATACTACATAAAATACTAAATAATACCAAAACATGAACTGAAAGGCCATAAGGTTCACATATATGAAGTAAAACATAACATTTGAAAAGGGGTATGAAAAACCCAAAACAACTAAAATAACTACCTGAACATAAAAGTTTGGAAAGCCTCTAACTGACTGAACTGTCTGAGTAAGGAGTTGATGGGACATGTCCCCAAGTAACTCCAACTAATAAACTAATTAATGATATAATAGATAAATAATCATGTCCTCGAAGGATGAGGACTCACTGCTAACTCTGGCTACTGATATCTGGAATCTACTGATGCTCTGGAGCTCGTGTCTCTGAACCTATGGTATAAGGCACCATAGCGCAATTATGTTAGTACTTTGAACGTACTGGTATGCATATGAGGTAGGCTGAATGTATGGGGTTTATATGCATGAACAATACTATCTAACTGACTAATATAAACGTGATAATATATGCATGCATACATAGTAACTATATCTGAAATCATGATAACATGAGTATGCTGATGACTAACATAACTAATGACTGAATTCAAATAACTAATAACATGAGTAACTGTATCTGACAGTCCTGAATCTGATAGAACTAGCTAAGTTCCATACTGTATCTGAGTTGACTGTATCTGACAGTCTTAAATTTTGAAGAACTATCTGAGTTGTTTTATTGAGACTAATATTAAGACTGTGGGAGTTAGTTATCTAATCGACATGCCCCAAATAATGCATTATAGCTGAATTGGGGTCCAATCTAGTCCCTAATTGGAGGGGTGTCAATACTGCGCCACTGGTAAGGATAATATGTGAGTGACCCTAATATAACAGGTAACTCTAGTGAGAACGGTAGAAACCATCATATAGCAGGCTAAGCCACCTCATCGACCCTCATATAGCAGGCTATGATGTCTCAACCTATGCTGGCTACATAGTTCTAGAATACAAGAATTGTTTCTAAGAATCACACCCTCATATAACAGGTGAGTTTCCATCTTTAGGTTCCCTCGGTGCTAATCCCTACTCCCATCTGAGTAGATACTGAACATGATTAACTAAACTAACTGGACTGAGTTACTAAATTTTGTTGACTGGAGAAAATACTACTGATATCTAATAACTGATTGAGTTCATGAGATCATGGAGATTTCCTGAGTCATAAGACTGTCTGAAGTCTAAGGAACATAGCTTGACTGAGAGTATCATAAAACCATGACATGGCTCTATGCACATAGCTAATTCTTTAGGTATAAGCACCCCCAGGACTCGATAAAAGAAAACTGACAAAGCATGACTTACTTGAGCATATGACTAACATCATTATCCATAAATCATTTATCGAAGCATTTCATCAACCATGGGATATGCATAAACTTATACATACATAGGGATTTTATGATATCATACTAATTGGGTATTTTCCTTTATCTAGGCATTTAATCAAACACATGATAGGCATAGTATATGCAGACAACATTATATAACAATTAAACAAAATGGTTCAATTCTAATTTCATCATTCAAGGGTTTAATCATAGGTTAACATGAATCTACATCTATACTAATCAATTCCACATGAAATTTATCACCAAACATGGATTAAAATTCAATTATCCATTATCAACATGAACAAGAGCAACCCAATATAAATATCATAAAGAAAATCCATAAATTTGAGCTTAGAAAATGATTGTTGGGCTTCATGAATGAAAGGAGTCCATGAATGAATAATATGCATATCTGGGTTGAGTTTTCTTGATGTTCTTGAACTTGAGGGATTTGAATCTCTTAGTTTCTTGGAGAATATTTGGATTCTTGTTCTTGGGGATTAATTTCAGAGAGAAACCCTAATGTTATTGTTGAAATAATAATGAACAAATGAGCAGAAATTGGATATAACTAGGTATAGATAAGTGGGTGGTAAATGATCAAAATACCCCTGTTAAAATGACATAAAAAAACTGAACAGGATCTGTAATGGTGGGTGGAATGATCCGTCGCTGGGTTGACAATCTGTTGGCCCTGACTGTCGCTTCTAGGAAGAATGGGGTCTCACTATTTTAGCTGTGATGTCTTGGGCGATGGTCCATCGCAAGTTCGATAGTTTGTCAACCTAACCATCGCACCTTATCCAAAAGATGGCCTCACTATTTCCCTTACGACGGTCCGTCCGCCTGGGTCGTTGCTCCTAGACAGAAGGTAGTTCTCACTGCCTTGCTGCGACGGTCGTGGGCGATGGTCTGTCGCTAGTCCGACGGTCCATCGATCTCACCGTCGCATCTGGGTGGTTTTACTGTCTTCTGTATTTTGACCATAACTTTCTCCTCCGATGTCAGATTTTGACGAAATTGGTATCATTGAAAAGATAATTCAATTTCTCATGTGACAAAAAGTGAAAATCTTAAAAAAAACTACGTGTAAAAAAGTGGATTTATCTTTCAAGGAAAGCTTCTAACATTCTTGAGACGATTTCGAGCTAGGAAAAAGTATGGGGTATTACACTTACAAAACCCGCACTTATTATGAAATTATTCTCAGTACCACTGGGAGTACAGAATACAAATATTTCTTTGGTTATAACAGAGAAGAAAACGTTTATAACTTCTCTAATATTGTTATTAAACGGATTATATCTGTAGAAGATTGGGGAATCACCACTGTGACAGAAAAATAGATACTGCTTAAAGGTTTCAAAATAAATTTTACTTATTGGGACTACATTCAGGCCTTTGATAAAGTCTTTTATTATAATAATGATAGACATGTGCAAAGACCTATGCAGAACCAATACGAAATTGTTTTTTTAATTGGTGATCCTATCATGATATAACCATTTAGATATTGCCACACCTATTTTTAAAGTTATACAAAGAATGGGCCAAAGTCTCTCCTCAGTTAAACGAATTATATCATGCAAATCATGTCTGCAATTTGGATAAAATTGAACAAATTTATTTCTTCCAAGAATTCTCTATTCCTTGCATTCATAAATGGGCTTCGAAATTTAGATTCACGGGAGAACAAATCCCATGTTTATATAGGATATTTTATAATAATTTTTGGAATAAATTAATGAGAAAGGATCACAAAATAAAAATATTGCATGAACAAAAACTCTTGGACTCTATTCAAAATAAATTTCAACAATATTCAAGAAGAATCGTTGTGCATGACGGCGACAAAATTGAAATGATAAAAAACCATTTGGAAGAAGTCCGAAAAAATCTGATGAAATCAGTTGATAGTCATGACAAATCAGACACATCAATGAACAATATAACCAGTGATGATATCACTGAAGAAGATGTTGAAGACTCACAGCCTATCCCTTCAGATAGACCTCTGTCAGAAGATGCCATTGCAAGAACGGAAGAATTTCTTAAAAAATTAAAAGGAAAGAATAAAATATGATATACTATTCCCAGATGTCTGCATAGTAAATTCATTATGCATGGGACTCGGATGTGGGATCCTTAGTACTATTGGCAAATTCCTACACAGTAGATCCACTGTGCATGGGACCCGAATGTGGAACCCATTTTACTATTTCTAGATTCATTTGTTAAGGAAGGCATAAGCTTTAAATTTTCTTTTTTTTATTTCTCCAAAGGCTCTCTCTCTAGTTCTTCATCTCTCTTGTATAATATTCCCAAGTTTGGAATAAAAATTTGTCATAAATTACTATTCAGGCTTTACATTCGGCCAATTAAGGTATTTATAAAATTTTAATTTGCGTTCTTTAATACTCTCTCTTCCTATTTGGCCAGGACTATGTCCGGATAAATAATTTTCATATATGTGTTGAAGATCTAACTTCTCTTGTATAATAGCTATGAAAGATCCAAACTCTATCAAAATATAAAGAAACTTTTCTATAGTTTCCTGACTTGGTTCTGAAATGGTGGTACAGTCGAATTTAGTACTGCTTTTGTTGGCTTTGTCTTAGTGACTACGTCCAGTGAGTCGTGAATCTTTAAGCCTATTAAAGTTAAAGAAAAGGGCGGCCCTTTTTCACGGTTAGAACCACTAGACACATGGGCTCAACTGAAGTATGTATTAAACTCTGACAGGCCCCTTGTTCGGGTAAAAACTTCCATACAGTCATTAAGCTATATGAAATTCTTATATATTTGGTTGGTTTTATTTTTCGATATTAACTTTAATATAAATTTTTTTTTTAAATTACCTAACCATTTCTTAGTATTTAGATTTATAAAAGTTCAGTGAGCCTCACTGCATTCATTGATATTCTATTAGGGTATGATCTGTAATTTAATGAGAAAAAATAAATATTTTATTAGGACATGATTTGTAGTTTAATGAAAAAGAGTGGACCTTTTCTTGAAATTGCTGCTGAAGTCCAAATAAGAAAACACAACGAACAACTCTACTTAGTCAGCCTTATTTTGTAACAATTTTTGAAGACCACAATACTCTTAATCTTTTCTCCAATAATATTAAGTTGCCATATTGAAGGCAACTCTTCTAATATATAGATCTTTCTGACAATTATACAAATTAATTAATTAGACTTAAATTTAAACTATTCTCTATTGGCACTTGTAAACTGCTGTTCCATTATATTTTTTTATATATTAGAAAAGGGGGTTTCGACATGTCTGATGTCTATCATAAGAAATTTACATGAAGGGTATTTTAGTCATTCTACTCTACAAGCTGATATGGCTCATTGGGGAATCCGAAACTAAAATATGCCCTCAAACTAAAGAAAATATTAATTTAAACCATATAAAAAAATATCAAAATAGGCTTTGTGCACTTGATAAGTGCACAATACCTTTACATTTTAACGGCAGACGGCTGGACGGTGTTAAAATCACATTGTGCACTTAATAAGTACACAATCTATTTTTGTATGGATTGTGCACTTAATAAGTACACAATCCTTTTTTTTATGGATTGTGCACAATCCTTTTTTTTATGGATTGTGCACAATTCATTTTTTATGGATTGTGCACTTATTAAGTGCACAATCTATTTTTTATGGATTGTGCACTAATGGATTGTGCATGTACAATCTATTCACATATACTTCACGTGCCAATTCATTTTTTTAAAAATTGTGCACTTTTTTAGTGCACAATCCATTTATTTATAGATAGTGAACTAAAAAGTGCACAATATATTATTATTCGATTGTGCACTCTTTTAGTGCACAATCCATTTGAAGAAAGAGCTTTATTTCAGCACCAGCATACCTAAGTAATTTTGAAAACTACATGATGTGCGGGTAGGCAAGGTTCTAAAATGGCATGGTTGTTGTGGAACCATCCATCAATAAAATGTTATCTGTCATCCTAAGCTTTCACAAAGCTAAGAGACTTTCTCAGAACTACTCTGGTGTGGTGCCATTTATTTTGTTCCATCCAATATCAAGTGTCAGCAAGCGTTTGCAATTGCTTAGTGATTTTTGAACTTATACATAAAGGTTATTGCAACTCAATCTCAACTAAAACAATGAAGTGATTGCAATTTATATTCGGGGCGGCTCAAACAAATATGTGGCTTAAGGCAAAAATCAAATGAAGGCCTTACATTTTTTTAAAAAAAAAATATTTTTATAAAGTCTATTTTTAAAATTATATAATCGTATTTAATAATTTTTTTTAATTAATAATATAGTCAATGCATTAAAAAGTTTTTTCTATATCAAACTCCTAAATTTTTTTTTATATAAAAAATTTCTTTTTTATATAAATAGAATTTAATATATTTCTTAAAATTTATAATTTATTATTATAAAAAAAATGAGGCCCTCAAATTTTGGGGCCTCAGGCGGCCGCCTTTTTTCGAAAAGATTGCGCCGCCCTTGTTAAATCATACTATCTTTTAAAAAATTTAACTACTATATTATTTCTCAATGAAATACCTTCGCGCCCCACCCTCCTCCTACACCATCAGAGATACACCTAATCTTTGTATATAAATATAAATATATAAATGTAAAAAAACTATTGTGTTTCATATTTTTTTATTATATTATTCACAATTTAAATATATTATATTATTAATATTATTTTATTTTATTTTAAAATTTATTATATAATTCACATATCTCCGGTTTAAATTTATGAATAGTTATATTTGTATGATCTAATTAGTTTAATATATTCTTAAAATTTGCTCTTACTCTTGTCTATTGTATTTTTATTACTTTATTTTTGTCTAATAAATTAAATTATGTTTGGTATGTAGTATGCATAAGCAATTTAGTGTTCTTTTTCCTTATCTCAAAATAATAGTTATACATAACAAGATAAAATTTAAAATAAAACTCTGCTAAATATTTTTTTATATATAAATATACTCTTAAAGAAGTAAAAAATATTCATGTATATATTGCGACACTAATCATTGCCTAAATTTTATAAAATTATTTTAAATTAATTATTGTAATCGCATATTTTGTGTAGAATAATATAACTTTAAAAAAATAAAAAATTAAGGCAAAGGCAAAAAAAAGAACATACATTATTGATTAATTCATTATAAATTAATTGGTTTTAAGTTGAAAGTATTGTTAGATTGTTAAAACAGTTCATTACAATTCTTAAAATTTGTCCCCCACCCCACCCCCACCCTACACCTTAATATGTGTACATTTTGTACACAATTACTTTATTTTTGTCTTATTGACTTTACATTAATTTTTTCGTCGTGTGTGTCTTACATGTATAAGTATTTCGAATTTTCTTATCAATTATTTCAAAATAAAGAAATTAAAATATATAGAATAAAATAAAAATAAATCATATTAAATACGTTTATTTA